>CATIUR010000006.1:53905000-58705000 GCA_949592205.1 Helichrysum umbraculigerum
AATCATATAATCATCATTCATCTAAACAAATATGTTAAAGAACAATCAATATCCAATAATAAGAAAACAAGATCTAAATACAAACATAAATAAAAGATCTAGAATCAAACCAAAGAAACTGAATTATTCTTCGTTAGGGTTGCAAGTCCTCAATCCCTAGCCTCCAAATTCGACCTAGAGTCGTTCCTTTACCCTTACAATCGACTTTTGCTCTCCAAATTCGTATATGGTATCGTTTAGCCTAAGGCTCTATTTATAGTTTTTCTGAACCGCCAGTTCAACCGCCGGTTGGAGTTCCCAACCGCCGGTTGAAGTACTTGTTCTCCAAGTCAAACTCTGCGATCTTCACCGACTTATAATATATATATTCAACGGCCGGTTGGTCTTGGTTTCCAGAATATTTCAAGCACGGGCCAGACTCCTCTTCTAGCCCATTAACCTTCTTAATCCGTTTTTCTTCATTCTTTAAGCCCAATCTACTTTATCTTTAGGTTTAGTCTTCAATTCAGGTCCACACATCTTCAATCTTCAGTCTTCTCTTTATTTTCATCATTTAAAGCTTTTTTCTCGTTCTTTTCTTCATTTATTTACCTTTATACCTAAATTGTAAATATAAACACATTAAGTATCTAAATCTAATAGAAATTCAATAATTGTATACAAAATATAAGAATTATTAATATTTAAATATAGCATTATTTGATGTTATCATAAACATACGTACTTGATCAAATACGCATATGCGCATTTGATTAAATACGCATGTACGTATATGGCAGTAGTATAAATAGGATAGCTTTGCTCGTTTTTGTTAAGTCTTTGTAGAAAGTGTGTTTGCAAAGCAGTGATTTTCTCTGTAATTCAATCTTTGAATTAATAAGAGAAATCAGTTTATTTAGCTTGTGTGTTTGATCCGAATTACATTTATATACAAATTCGATACGTACGTCAAGATTCCGCTAAAACGTATGTGTTAGATAGATTCCATTACTCGATCAGTTGGACTTTCAGGTTCGAGCAAATCAAATGTGTTTACGATAATCCCAGCCGACTTGGGCAAGTAATGTGAGAGTTCAAGAAAGCTCAAATAACCATCCGAGTTTCTATCAAGACAGGGGTTGGGCATTTCACATGATGGAATCGGTGGCATGCTTGGCGAATAAATAAGTTTATTCATATCTCTAAGACTTCCTTGGTATATTTCATCGAGTGTTGGGAAGTAAAGCATTTCAACAAGGCAACAAGCGCCCGTAGTAATGAAGTAGTAAACCTAGACGTTAATTTTTGCAGCTGCTGCCATAGCTGAAGTGCAAAAAAGATCGATGATCAATGCAGTAGGAGATATGGAATTGAGGGCTTCCGTGAAACGCCCCAAATTTTTCCTTGTTATAAATCATATTCTATTCATATTTTATTTCAATCAAATTTTAATATCATAATATTTATCTCATTTCTATGACCTTATAAGTCAAACACATACAATTGTTTACAACTTACAATTTCTTTTCAATTAAACATTTGACACTAATAACATAAAGCTGGGCGACTTATACAAGTGTCATCATTACAACAGTTTAAAAGAAGGAGAAGCTTGTCTAACCGTACATCAAGCTCCAATCCACGTTATCTTCTGGTGACCACAATCTAATCTTTAAGTCCATTGGTTTAACCGAACCAATACCTACAATATAGACAACTGAAAAGAGTAAGCCAAAGCTTAGTGAGCATACGAGTAGTTAAATGAATAATCTATCACACATTATTATATAACAAGTATTATTTCATATATTTCAATATACACATATTAATTGAGCAATTGTAGAAATTCTTCTGAACTCTGCCCCTTAGTATCCCACCTCTTGGGTGATAGCATACTAAGTCATTTGTACCATGCTAATTATCCCCAATTAGTCTTACATTCCGTTCACCAATTAATGACCGTGAATCATATATCATTAATTGGGAACAATCCATCTACCTCTCGGAAGTAATGGAAAAACCCCGACACAAGTCCATTTGTAATTACTACAATTCTCAATTCATACAATTCACAAATCCACATATTAAGTCATTTTTACCGTTAAGGATCCTTAACTATTATACCATGCTAATGTATACAATTATCAATCAACACAAGCTAATGACCGCAATCATTACTTGCAAAACATCCAGCTAATGACCGCAATCATTATTGTAATCCACAATCACTACACAATTTATATATCCACATTTTTATCCATATATAATCGGCTTACCATTTATCCACATGCTATATCATAGCATATAATATATCATATCCATCTATTATATTACATAAATAATGGAACTACCGATTATAATACCCATCTAATTATATACATAAGTAATGGAAATTAATATCAACACTTTCTTTATATCAGACCACTTGCCAGCTATCTGTATGCTATATTATAATGATATATATGGATATATCCATCTGCATCAAAATTACACACAATTAACAATTCATCCGATTATGTAAGCCTCTTGCTCGAAAGCAATCCAGATTACACAATCATTACCCATTTAACCCCCATAATACTCACCTTTGCTTTTTAGACGAATAAGCAAATAATCATAATGTCTGCAAGTGCCACATCTTGATTTTTGGATCACCTATCACATAATATGCAATTATAACGACACGTTTAGTTTCTAGTGATCATCAACATCAACTAATTATGTGACACCCCGCAATTTCGACATAATTATAAACATTATTTTCACGCATTTTTAGGCTAATTCCCTAACTTAGAGTGAATTTACAACACATTTAAGAGGTAAGCCTAGCAAAGCCCGACTATTTAATACGCATAGTATTACATTTCATAATTAGTTGTAATTACGTACGAAACAACTGGAACAAACGCGACAAAAATATACGACTGTTGATGCATAAAATTATTTGATAATAGGGAATTATTAAATAACAATAACGTTTATTAAATATTATGTAATAATATTTACAAAGTATTTTGCAGCGTATAACGTTTAATTCGTAAACTGTAACAACTCAAAACGCATCCGTAAAAATAGTATAAAACAAAGTTATAAATTTTATGATTCAACTAAATTATTTCTATAAAATATCTCGACTGAAAATATATTCGATAACGCATTTAATTTATTATTTAAAAACATTTTAACATTTAACGATCGGGTAAACGAACACGGGTAAAATACCACAATTTGGGGCGAATCACCTCCCCTTTGGTGATCCCAAAACCGGCCCCCTATACCCCACCCCACCTCACTTTCTTTCATTTCCATTTCATCAAAAACACACACTTTCTCTCTCCCCTCTCTCTAACTCTCTTTCTTTCTCTAAAAATGCATCACAAAATCGCCAAAAACTACCACTAAAACACTTGCGATTACTAAATTCATTTGGAATAAAACGTTCACGGAATCACGAGCTACACTTCTGTCTTTTCGGAATTCAAAATCGACACGCGTAAGTTTCCGACACTTTTCGAAAACTCATAGATTTCGGTATTTTTCTTTGATGTTTCGTGTTTATGATACTTATTACATCATGTTTTAGTGTTTCTATCAACTGATTATGTCCAAATCGAAGCTTAAAACTCATTTTTACAAACCGATTCACGAACAGACGTAAGTGACGCATCAGGGCCAAAAACAGTACGTGTAGCGACACTTAAGTGACGCATTAAGTGTCGCATAAAACCCTCTTTTCGCGTCACTTCCCTACGTGACGCCAAAAACCCTCTTTTTGCGGCACTTCGTTAAGTGTCGGTAAACCGACACTCCTTGCGGCACTAACCTAAGTGACGCCTAAAATTCGATTTTACCTTGTCCGACACTACCAACAAGTGACGCATAAAACTATTAAACATTATTAGCAACACTTACTCAGTGACTCCATCCTAAGGCGAGTGACGCCCCAAGTGTCACTAAAAACAGCAGGTTTACAACTACTTTTTCACTAAGTGTTGAACTTAATCGGGAACGAATATTTACATACAATACGATACACGAACTTTACAAACACTACAAACATGCTTACATTATTGAATTTGTGATTTCAAACTATCAACAACGAGTCGTATACATTTTCACAACTATGAAATACAAACGTAAATGTTGAACGAACGCTTTGGACATAACTTGGTTGTACGAACACTAGCATGGATGGTCGACATGACATCTACATACTTATTAAATCTCATACGTTTAGGGCGTTAGGAGATTTCAGATTAGACTTGGGCTTTAGGATTTGCTAGCACTCACACTTTACTTAACTCAACAAGTGAGTTCACAGCCCCTACTTTTACTGCTTCACTACTTTTGAACAGAGGTGGAAAACATAGTCAACTCTTTTGCTACAGGTGCAAACTTTTATACAACTGATTTGATGTAAACTATATAAACTGTATATGACTGCGATCAAACAGTTACAACTTTTTTATATTAAATTGTACTTCATACGAAAACTAAATTGGAACTCGCTGGAGAACGACCAGCTACACATTTTCGCTAACTATCTTTTATGAAACGGCATTTTCATAAACATACACAGAAAGTCCCTACGACTTGGGCAAACATAGACAGAAAGTCCCTACGACTTGGGCAAACATACACAAAAAGTCCATACGACTTGGGCAAACATACATAGAAAGTCCCTACGACTTGGGCAAATATACACAGAAAGTCCCTACGACTTGGGCAAATATACACAGAAATTCCCTACGACTTGGCAATCACATATAGAAAGTCCCTACTTCCTGGGTACATATTGTTATGTGACACCCCCAAATTTAATGATTTGCGGAAGCTCGATTTGGGTGTCACTAATCAATATACAAAGCACATAAGATATAATGAACGACCACTATATGCGTCGTTTTGGACTTGTATTGATAAAACAAAAGTTTACATCAAAAATATTGTTTACATTAGCTCGGCTCGAAATTTAGAGATTTAAGTACATAATTAATCTATACAAAATATAATAATGCAGCTAAATCTCTGATTGTTTGCATGATGACTCGAGCTAATTGATCCTTACTTGAGCAGTCCAACCTACTGCTGGCCACCTGTGATACATGCTAAAATTGGTCAGCGAAACGCTGGTGAGCTCACAGGTTTGTATGTCAACACATATGTTTGTATGAACCGCAAGATTTAATAATTGAATTTAAAATGCAATTAAGCAAAATAAAAGTTATACAGCCATGAGCACATAGTCTGAGCTTAACTTGAGTTGTCAGGCCCACTTAAGGAAACCTAACTTGAAATGCCTCCTACGAGTGCCTAATCCTCACTCGTCTTCCCAAATGCTAATACGTCCGT
Organism: Helichrysum umbraculigerum; assembly: GCA_949592205.1. Classification (NCBI taxonomy): domain Eukaryota; kingdom Viridiplantae; phylum Streptophyta; class Magnoliopsida; order Asterales; family Asteraceae; genus Helichrysum; species Helichrysum umbraculigerum. The sequence goes on from CATIUR010000006.1 coordinate 53,910,332, forward strand.
TTGACCAGTTAGTGCGTGCTAACCCGGACGAGGATTGTCAATCCTATATGATATCATATACTAACATTCACGCTAAAATATTAGAGACTATGCTATAGAGGACTTTAAATTGATTAGCTTGAAACTCATGTAGTATTTGAAGATTGGTACTTGCGTTCTACTTGTAAAACAAAACAGAGCAGTAATATCACACCCCTGATAAAAGTAGTGAAAATGGGGCCATGAAACTCACCTGAGTCTTGAAAGTTTGAATTAATAACTTGGATTGATTTGCCTTGAAGTGTGGTCCGAAGACTTGTAACCTGAAGGTGTCCACGACACGCGATGATTATTATTTGTTTAGGCATCTCGAAAGACTACCTTTGTAGTTGTTTGTCCAAATTACCCCGATTTGATTGATTGAATTGTATGTTTGAAAACGTGTACGGCCCGTTGGTGATTAATTGTAATAATAGTCTTGATGTTATCTCATTGATTTCGAAGCGTTATACATGAAAAACAATTTCCATTATGTTTGAAAAGTTGTATCGTATAAGCGTTTTGAAGTTGTACAAGTTTGACACTTGGTGAGAAATGTGCTTACGGAATCTAAGTACGGGGGTCCGGGGGCAGCGCCCCTGGCGGGGTCCAAGGGGCTGGCCCCTGGCTTGTGTCGCATTGAAGAACACCAGCCCAGAAAGTTTCGACTGCCGAGATTTTTCCGGCCAAAACCCAATTCAAACTCGTTTTTAAGCTATAAAACCGTGTTTTACCTTTTGTAATGGACATATATAAACCCAAATAACCCGTAAACATGTAAAAATAAGCTAAAACGAGAGGTTTCGGGATTTTGTCGGAAACTTACAAAGTGCCGAAACGAAAATTCGGAAAGATGGAAATGTAGATCGTTGCGTGGTGGTTCCGATTCTCTAAAAATCTTGGTGATTTGAGTTTGGTTTAGGGTGTTATTTTGGGATTTTTGATGATTTTTGGTGTGGTTTATGTTTGAGAGAAAATGGAGAAAGAGAGAGAGAGAGATGAAAAGATGGTGATGATGAAAATGAGATGGTGGGGAGGGGTTTGTCCCCTTTGTTGACCGGTTGGGTGGGGCCCATGGGTGTGGGCTTCACCCGTTTTTCGTTCCCCGCGTTTGTGCTCCGTGCGGTGTTCGTTTTCTCGATCGTCCAAACGTTAATTATTTATTTTTATGAACAAATATGCGTTTTAAAAATACGAATATTCACTCAATATTTTCGTTGAAATATTTAGCCAAATACTTATTAGTTGAGTTATATAATATAACTTAACTTGTTTCATCTTGTTTGTGCGTTTAATATTTTAGTCGCGCAGACGTTGTTGTACGATATGAATTGAATACGAAATATTATAAAAATAATATTATTGAGATATAATAGTGTTACTAAATAGTATTGTATTATTTAATAAAATTGTTCACCAACGTCCGTATTTAATTGACCGAAATACATTCGATTTGAAACTCGTACGATTCAGTTAAATCGTATTCTTGTATATATATATTCAACAATATATGTATGATTGATACATTAATTAGCCTAACACATAACTAATTACATGTATTAAAACTCGATTAGGCACTAATTACTAGTCCTAATTTGACGGGTGTCACATGTTAGGTCCTACTTCTTGGACAAACATTTTAGCCCCTACTTATTGGGCAAACATTGATAGGTCCTACTTCTTGGACAAAACTTTTCAAACGATACTTTTGGGCGACATCCCAAACGAAACTTCACGTTGACGAACTTTACTTAAATTGCTATGGCAAAACGTTACAAACATATTGATTGATTTAAACTTTACTCGCAAACATAAAACCTGTGAATTCACTCAACCTCGTTGTTGACTTTTACTATGTTTTTCAGGGAATTAGCTGCACGTACTTGCACACATGAAACATAGGTGACCCACGAAGGAATAGGATGCCAACTTTTGACAACTGGATTTCTTTTATATAACTAAAACTGTTTATTCATATTTACGAAATCTACTTTTGTAAATTTAACTACTTTTACATTTGTACGACTCGATGAATCGTAAAACTTTGTAACTATTACTTTTGGCATCTTAATATAATTGTTCTGTTGTAATCATATGCTCTGATATATATGCATGTACCTTGTATACGTGGCACCCCCAGCTTATACCAATGCTTCCGCTAATCCTAATTGACGAAATTGGGGGTGCGACAAATTATAATTGTTAAATTCGTGACCCGTTAAATGGGCTAACTTTAACTTTTAGTCAAACCATACATAGTCTGACTTTCCTTAGTTGTTTTAATCCAATTATTTGATTACTTCAATTAAGTCTCAAGCTCAATGACGCGTGTAAAAGCATCTAGTTTTATTATTTATAAAGTACAGGATATACCAATCACTACTATCACACAACCAGTCAAGAATACCCGATCGGAATAGTATAGCTATGGTAAGTCCAGGTCGAACACAGGAACATAGGAACGATGTTATTCAATTAAATTTGAATTATTAATAAAGCAGTAAAATAGGGGTTACATTTTAGTTCCGTACGAACGTTCAATATGAACTAATTAACCAAACCAACAACATAAAACAAGATAAGAGGAACAGATAAATAATTGAAGATAGACATGTAATTGCTCAGAGTCTTCACACTCAGATTCATATTATCCGGTTCATGTGTTTTGATTGTCTGATTGTGATTTCTTTTATATTAACTTAGATACTAATCAAAGAATCCAAGTTAAGTATATAATAGCCAACGTTCCGGGTCCAACTAATATCTACAACCTAGGATCCCACATTAAACATCGATCCGATGTCGCAAGAATGTTGCTCTATTGCGTGTTTTTCCCTAGATTGTGCATTAAGTATTCACGACTTGTTACGATTAATCTTTGCGGTATGACTCAAAAATACCTACTAATAATCTCTTATTAGCTCATTCATTTTAGATTAATTAATTACTATGCTCTTAACCTATCAAACTCAATATATTTAGCAATGATTATAAACCTAAATTCATAATCATCAATAATCAATAGTATCAAAGGAACTCAATCTCAATAATCCTATTGACCACGTTAAGTAGCAATTAATTATCACCAATAAACAAGGTTCTACAGACAACGTAACAATCTTCAATCAGTCAATTGATTCAAAACACAATTATAACTTTCAAACATTCATAATCAAAGATTATTAAACTAAACAATTAACAATAAGTCTAATCCATGATTTAATTATACAAAATCAGATTCATAATCTCAACAAAACACACAGACATGTTCGAATTGAAATCGGAAAAAGATACGCAAACCGAATCGTGAACCGAATGAAGTAGAATCAATAGGATGATCCTAGCTTTTTCCGCCTCCGAACCGCCATCGATTCGCTCCCAAAATGGGGGAAAAACCCGCTCTGATCGGCTGTTATTCGTGGTTTAGGGTTATGAGAAGTTTTTTGTTTCAAATGAGGCAAAATGAGGTTTTAAGGGTTTTCTGCCGAATTGATCCATCCGGCGGATGAAAAATCCATCCGGCGGATGGATTGAAAATAAGCCCAGCCCAGCTTCGCGTATACTGGGCCTCCACCGATTTGATCCATCCGGCGGATGGATAATCCATACGGCGGATGGATTGATTTTCAGGCATATCTTCCATCTTTTCTTCATTTAATCTTCTCTTGTCTATTGTTTAATTCTCAAAGCAACATTTCTTCGCAATAAGCTCGTTTTCTGTTTCTTTTCGATCCAAGCTCCAATTAAACTCCTAAATGCACATATGAACGAAATAAGTATCTTATTCACTTAAAATGCATTAGAAATCGAATGAACAAAGGGGTATATAGTACTACAATCTAGTACATTTTGGCGTTTATCACTCAACTAAATGATATATTCCATAATCTCATTATCTCCATTGTTACTTTAAACATAGTCTCGTTCATGTGGAATATCAATACTTTCACTTAAGTTTATTTACCAATTGCTCAATTAAAACACGCCCTTAATAAATATAAACGACTCAAGTGAATTACCATTGTCATTTAGTCATTATCTTTTAACTATTCTTAGTCTTTTGATAACTAGCTAATGGATCATATTTGCCTTTAGTAGCTATAAAAGATTTAAGCAATCAATCATTTAGTTCCCATCTAATTTATGATTCTAGAATGCATTCTTAGTCTATTTTTACTCCGGTTTTACTTCTACATTAATTACAGAAATAAGCTAGTCAAAATCCAAGCAAAACCTCGCTAGATAGAAAATTGCTTCTCCTGAACTCCCAAATCGCGCCGCGTAGTGCGTTAAATCGCTTCGCGATTGTGTACAATTCGCGTCGCGTTTGTATACTTTCTACAGGTCTGCACTTTTCTATTTTGCTACTGCTCGAAATGCATTACAATCAATCACAAACTAGGTTCTAATTCGGTAATTCAATTATATAACAGCGTTTAATCATTACTATATGCATACTTTCACCAATTCTTATCAATTTCCTTCAACCCAATTCAATTTCTTACTAATTTAAAACTCAATCAAACTAAACAAAGAAATTGGATCTTACAATTAAAATAGGAGGACAGTGAAGATGATGATGATGATGATGATTTCAAGTATTGAATTGAAAATCGATTAATGGTTGCTTGTTTTCCGGTGAAATCGCTAGAACCATAGGGACGTTCCATGCTTTTTATTTCTTTCTGTTTTTGTCTTGAAACATCATTTCTATTCTCAGGCTACTTCATATCATTAAAATTTATTGGGGCTTATCATTACACACTAAATCACATAACACAAAATTTCTACAGCAATCAAAATTTAAAATTGTTGTTCACATAATCATTTTCACAAAATCAAGTAAATCCACATAATCAGTCAATATCTTTTATAAGGCATTCATTAATGCCTCTGATAACTTTATCTTTTTCACAGAATATTCTTTACATAACAACTGACATAAATCAGTATTTCTGATTATTTGAAATTCTATACACGTGTGACATTTACCATCACATCAACTGTAGCTAACATAAGTCAGCTAATCTATCATTCGACTTCCATTATAATGCCAATATACATATTAGAAATTATCAGTACATCTCAACATGTGGCTAACATAAATTAGCCTATTTAGACACAATCGAGCTAGTGTCTATATCACTACTCAATTATACCATGTCCATCTACTCAATTACATGAGTAATGTAAATTTTACAAGTACGCCCAAATCAAATAAATATCAGCAAATAATATTAACAATGCCTTGCAATAATTTATGAATTCTGACACTACTATTTTCACATTTTGTTTAACATTTCAGGCATACTAACGTTCAACTAGAACTATTCCGGATACTAGCATCTCGTTTAATATTCTATTACTAATTCAACAATTAACAATCATCGAATAGTTTGCTACAGGGAAACATATCAGTTCAGTCTACTGTACTTTATTACTACACATAGTCAACATAATAAATTATGCTATTCACATCGGTTTAAGATTAGGCAATCCTATCGTGGATTACCTAATTCTCTCAAACCATTACTCTGATACTAACTTGAAACGCCCCAAATTTTTCCTTGTTATAAATCATATTCTATTCATATTTTATTTCAATCAAATTTTAATATCATAATATTTATCTCATTTCTATGACCTTAGAAGTCAAACACATACAATTCTTTACAACTTAAAATTTCTCTTCAATTAAACATTTGACACTAATAACATAAAGTTGGGCGACTTATACAAGTGTCATCATTACAACAGTTTAAAAAAAGGAGAAGCTTATCTAACCGTACAGCAAGCTCCAATCCACGTTATCTTCTGGTGACCACAATCTAATCTTTAAGTCCATTGGTTCAACCGAACCAATACCTACAATATAGACAACTGAAAAGAGTAAGCCAAAGCTTAGTGAGCATACGAGTAGTTAAATGAATAATCTATCACACATTATTATATAACACGTATTATTTCATATATTTAAATATACACATATTAATTGAGAAATTGTAGAAATTCTTCTGAACTCTGCCCCTTAGTATCCCACCTCTTGGGTGATAGCATACTAAGTCATTTGTACCATGCTAATTGGGAACAATCCATCTACCTCGCGGAAGTAATGAAAAAACTCCAACACAAGTCCATTTGTAATTACTACAATTCTCAATTCATACAATTCACAAATCCACATATCCAAACGTGACCTCAAACTTTCCAAGTTCATTTCCCTTATCCGCTTTGTAATTAAAGGCTCCAAACATTTAATAATCGTTTCGTTACTTACTCCGGGTATTAAGCTTTCCGGAGCTCGATTTTCCACAACGTTTTCCGACGTCATGAGACTAGTGGTGGATCTAGTCCCGTTTATGGGTGTAAAACCGGGTGGTGGTGGTGTTGGCGGGTCGCCGCCGCTTCCTCCGCTTGCCGGCAACATGCTTGCCGTAATTAAAAACAACTGTTTTTGCTAAACTAGAATTGATGGGCTATTTTTTTTTTGAGAAAATTAATCGTTACAAACTACTATTGTTTTCAGATTAATTATGATCGGGTCCCACTGGGCGTGCCAATTGTTCGTGCCATCAGCTCGCACAAGCTAAAGATTCCCTAATTCTAGTTCAGGAAGACCTCCGGCCAGAGGAACCTGCAAAACAATAACACGCTAAGTTAAGTGAAATACAGGGAGGACCCCTGTAATTCACCTCCGGCATGAGAATCAGATTTCATGGCTGTGCTTTTAGTGATTTTAGGGAAAACAAGTGATGAGTATTTTTGTAGTGTAGAAGATGACCTCTCAATGATGAAGATGAGCTCCTATTTATACTTGCCCTTCTTCTTTTCCAAGCAATCCTCTATTTGATGGATGCCGTCCATCAGGTGTGGGCCATCATTGCGTCTGATCTTGATCGTTCATCTCGATCTTAGGAATATCCTTTGTGGTCCCCTCGAGGATACGCTGCGCCCGTAGGTATTTATGATGCAAACATTTGGGCATATGGGTGTAGCATATTTTGTTAGCGGATTCCCTTACGGTAACATATGCCACTGGGCATATGCTTTACGCTATTTTAATGTTTGCTTTTTATCCTCATGGCAGGCTTGCCTAGAGGAAAAACGATGGTAACACCATTAAGTCCCCCCAGTCTAGTAGGGGATAGATGAATTTAAAGCTAGACGTTACTAGACTCTTGGCAAACGATCCAATTTATTTTTCTAGGTACAAAGAACATCCGAGCGCAAAAAAACTCGGGGCGTGCAGGTCATACGTCATTTCTGATTTGTTTTTGACAGTTTTTCGGCTTCTTTTTAATAACTGCCATCATGGCGGCTACACGTATTCCATGCCATTGCGACACGTGTCCGTGGAGAGAGAAGAAGCAGTTTTTAAAGATTATTTACCCCTATTATTGTTATTTTCCCCCAATTTGAATTTCCAAAAGCCCTAGTTTCTCTCTATATTCTCTTCCACTTCGATTTTTATTCCGGCGAATTTTTTAATCAGGTTAGTTCTTCCGATCCTTCTTCTTTCCTCTGCTTGTTTGATTTATCGAGTTAAAAGATGTCTGACGAAGGTGCTATTACTAAAGTGGCGTGCGGCCTTCGTCGGAATAATTTTAATCGGGATTGTAAACTGTATGGCTTGGGGTCCGGCTTGCCGGTACTTCCTGATTCCGATGATGTGATTACTGACCCTCCTGAGGGTTACTTTGGTTTATATACCAAAACTTTTTCTGTTGCCAATGTCCGTCTTCCTTTGTCTGACTTTTTCCTTTCCGTTCTTAAGTATAACGAGTTGCACATTTCACAATTGGTTCCTTTGGGTGCTATTAAGATAACTGGCTTTGAGATGGCGTGCAAGATTCATGAAAAAATCCCTTCTGTAAACTTTTTTAGGCACTACTTTTGTCTGGGTAGATCATATAGCGGGTATTTTTCCATTGAAAAGAGGCCATCGGCCCGTAAGATTTTACTTGGTATTCGTGACAGTTTAAAAGACTGGAAAAAGAATTTCGTTTGGTTGAGTACTAGCCAGATTCCCGTAGCGTATAGGGAGGTTTTGGAATGGAAAAGGGATGATGAAACCTTTAGTGACCCGTCCAAGTTGACCCAAGAAGAGATTGCTATTCGCACTTATCTTGATTCTAATTGTTGTATTCATGTTGATGCCTATGAGGAAGAAATTCTTGTTCTTCTTGGCATGAGTAATGTCTGGGCGGATAAGGATTCTGTACCCGTAGTTATGGATGATGGGGAGGGTGAGTGTCTTGCTTTGTGCTTGTATATTATGTTGGCTGATTGCAGGTTCTTAATTTCCCTTTTTTTTTTGTTTTCAGAGATGAAGCTATTGGACGTGTTGAATTCTAGCAATAAGAAGGCTCTGCAATATGGTTCCAAAAGTGCCTCGCCTAAACCTGATGGCATTCTTCCGGCTAGGGTTACTCGTTCTTCTGTGGCTGGAGGTGAGACTCTCGATATGGCTGGAGAAGGGTCAAAGGTGGGTCAGAGTGGAGTTCCGATCAGAAATGATTCGCCAGAGCCTATTAGTTCTAATCCTGAAGCAGAGAATATCGTTGATGGTGCTGTTGGTTTGAAGCGTAAAGGAAAGAGACCAATCGGTGGTAGAACCAGAAAGTCAAAGAGATCAAAAGGTGTAGATTTTGACATGCCTGACGTGTCGGATGCGGCTGATGAACGAACCGGGAGCTCGAAGATTGAAAATGCTACCCAGAAGGAGGTGTTGATGGTGGTCGATGATCAGGTTACTCCGCCTTCTTCTCCTAAGTTTGGTTTCGTTTCTAAGTCTTCCAAAGGCAAAGCTCCTACCACATCTGGTCCGGAGAAAGGTACTCTTGATTATTCTTCTTTTGGTGTATCATCTTTTAGTATGCCTTACTCTCTGTGACAACCGTCAATTTAGGACTAGAATTTAGTGCCTAATCAAGTTTTAATACATGTAATTAGTTCGGAGTTAGGCTAATTAATGTATCAATTATTATATATATTGTTGAATATATATCTACACAATTATGCGGTTTGTTTAAATCGTACAAGTTTCAAATCGAATTCATTTCGATTCAATTAAATACGGAAGTTGGTGATGCAATTATTAATTATGTGGAATAATTTAGTTTCACAAATAACTACTTTATATTATGTCAATAATATAATAAAAACATGCGTTCTGTTTGAAACGTCACCGAACTCTACAAAAATTCGACCAATGGACAAAACAAAAAGAATTTATATTTTATAACGTAAACAAAAGGTATTTTGTAAAATACTTCAAGCAAAATTTTGGGAAATTATTTATATTTCAAAACGTATATTCGAAGTTAACTAATAATAATTTAAACGTTTAAATAATTGGGAAAACGAACACCGCACGGAGCACATGCGTAGACTGAAGATGGTGGGGATTTCCACCAACATCACCTCCTTCTTCCTTTTCTTTTTCATTTCTCATTTAATCTCTCTCTCTCCTCCTTTCTTTCCTCTCAAAAACCCAAACCCACACCAACTCACAAATCATAAAAATAAACACCTTGAACGACCTCGAATCATCATAATTTTCGGAGAAAAGGAACCACCACGCTACGATCTACATTTCTATCTTTTCGGATTTTCAATCCGACACCGCGTAAGTTTCCGACAAAATCCCGAAATCTCTCGATTCTTAGTATTTTCCACTTGTAGTTGTTATTATAACTTGTATATGTCCATTACTAAGTATAGAACACGATTTCATAGCTTAAAAACGGGTTTGAAATGGGTTTTTGGCCGGAAAAATCTTGACAGCCGGACTTTCTGGGCTGGTGTTCATCTTTGCGACACAAGCCTTGTGTCACATACTATGTCGTATTTTGGCCGTTATGTCGCATCTTGTGTCGTACCCAAACCTGTTGTGTCGTAACTCATGCGACACAATATTATGTCGTACTCTGTGTCGCAAACTATGTCGTATTCTATATGACACAACCACTATGTCGCTATTGATTTAGCATTCCGAACCTATGCGACACAACCCTTGTGTCGTATAGGTATTGTGTCGCATACTTATGCGACACAACCCTTGTGTCGCATAACAAATTATTATGTTGCATATTGTGTCGCATAAAACAGAATATTTACAACTTTTTACTAAGTGTCTAGACCAAAATTTTATCACTTGATTTCACCCAAATTCAAGTCCAGATGCGTTTTTCCTTAAAGCCAGGGGCTCTGCCCCTTGGACCCCGCCAGGGGCTGCCGCCCCTTGGACCCCGCTACCAGGGGCGCTGCCCCCGGACCCCCCGTACTTAGATTCCGTAAGCACATTTTTCACCAAGTGTCGAACTTATGAAACTTCAAACTACTATACGATATGACTTCTCAAATACATTGGAACATACTTTTCAAGGATAACACTTCGAATCATAATAAGATCATTGAATTCTTTAATTTCCAATAATCACCAACGGGCCGTACGTGTTTTCAAAACATACTTCAAAACCAAACAAGTCGTTGTAACTTGTATCAATTCAATCAAACAAGTCGTAGTAACTTGTAACAATACAATCAAAAAGATCGTAGTATTTTGGACATATATAGTTGTATAACAACTACAAGGGTAGTCTTTCGAGATACCGGTACAATTAATAACAATCAAGTGTCGTGAACACATTCAGGTTTCAAGTCCTTGGACATCAATTCACCGCTAATTACTTCAAGTTTATTAAATTAAACACTTCAAGACTCAGGTGAGTTTCATAGCCCCATTTTCACTATTTTACAACTAGGGGTGTGATAATACTGCTTTGTTCTGTTTTACAAGTAGAACGCAAGTACCAACCTTCAAATACTACATGAGTTTCAAGCTAATCAATTTAAAGCCCTCTATAGCATAGTCTCTAATATTTTAGCGTGAATGTTAGTATATGATATCATATGGGATTGACAATCCTCATCCGGGTTAGCACGCACTAACCGGTCAAATGGATGTATTAGCATCTGGGAAGACGAGTGTGGATTAGACACTCGTAGGAGGCAAAATAGTTAGGTTTCCTTAATTGGACCTAGCGCTCAAGTTAAGCTCAGACTATGTGCTCATGGATTGTATAACTTTTATTTTGCTCAATTGCATTTTAAATTCAATATAAATCTTGCGGTTCTTACAACTATACATTGACATACAAACCTGTGAGCTCACCAGCGTTTTTGCTGACCCATTTTAGTATTTATCACAGGTACCCAGCAGTAGGTTGGCTGCACAAGCAGGGACTTATAGCTCGAGTCATCATACATACAACTAGAGATTTGATTGCATTATTATATTTTGTAAAAGTAATTATGCTATGTAATCTCTCAATTTCAGGAACCGAGCTAATGTAACATTATTTTTGATGTAAATGTTTACTTTATTAATACAAGTTTAAAACGACGCATATAGTGGTCGTTCATTATATATCTTATGTGCTTTGTATATTGATTAGTGACACCCAAATCGAGCTTCCGCAAATCATTAAATTTGGGGGTGTCACACTCTCTTTCTGGGGATGATTTGTCTGGGAATTTTTTCACTGATATGGATCATGTACTTTCTACCGTTTTTGAAGATAATGCCGAGGTTAGAACCTTGGGTACTAGGGAAGTTTACATACCTGGCTGGAACCTTTTTGTTGATAGCACTCTGGACAGTGCTAGATCTAGGCGGGAGTTTCTTTCCCATGCTCTTCCCCCCAGTTTGCAGTTTCAGGGTGGCAAGTTGACTTTTGCAGAGATGATCGAAGGTTTGGATAGGGCTAATGTGGAGATGTCTTTCTATGGTAATTGTGTTTTTAAGGCCTTGATGGAGGTTAGGCAGGCTTCTTCTGAGAGCACAATGGTGACTTTTAGACAAAAGATGGAGGCTCTTACTAAGGAATCAAATAACATGCGGTCAGAGCTGGAGAGGCAAAAATTGAGCTTGATTGCCAATGCTTCCACTATTTCTGAGAAAGACAAGGAGATAGCAGGTCTGAAGAGTCAGCTTGCGCATATCGAGGGCCAGGTTGGATCTTCTATTGATAGGATATCTGAGCTTGAAGGTAAGGTTACTGCATCGGAAGGGAGGAGGATCCAGGCAGAAGAGCAACTTGCCAACTCAGAGTCGATCCGGGCTGATAGCGTTAGAAAAGCTTTAACACATTTCTCTGAAGGCTTGACCAATAGTGAAGAATTCTGGAATCCAGTTGCCCATGCCTTGTCGTGTTCTGGGAGGAAGTCTGGGCAGGAAATATTGTCAACTTTTACCTCAAAGTATCCGATTGATGGCTTGAACATGGAAGAGTTGCCGGAATATAATCCTCTAGCCAGGTTAGATTATGATCAAGCCGTATCTGCTTTGAACGATGCGCACTTCCCGTTTCTTCAGAAGCTACTCGACTCTGCTCATCTCCCTATTGATGATCTTCTCAAGGTTCAGCCCGACCAAGCTCCTGCCACCTCTGGTGATGTTTGAAGCTCTTGTGATGTGTACTTGTCTGGTTGTCTTTAAATGATTTTAAACAGTATGTGTGTATGGCTGGATGCCTTTATCCATAACAATATAACTATTGCTTTTGTATGGCTGGATGCCTTTATCCATAACAATATAACTATTGCTTCTTGTATGGCTGGATGCCTTTATCCATAACAATATAACTATTGCTTTTGTATGGCTGGATGCCTTTATCCATAACAATATAACTATTGCTTTTGTATGGCTGGATGCTTTTTAATGTCGATGTAATCAGCCAAGTTGTTTATGAGACTTACTCTGTGCAATGCTTATATTAGATCAAATGCGTACATGTCATATATTCTAAGAACACAATTTCTTGAGGTTATCATTACCCGTTAGTGTGGATTTTGTAACCTTGGTCCGGACTTATATGCCTATAGTGTGGCATATTTTTGATTGAGCTATATTTCAATCCCTGTTGTGGGTTGCTATCCCATATACAGTGCTTGGGGTTTCCGAAAGTGTGGTTGCCCCGATTTCTTTTGGGCTTTATCATTGCTGTATTAAACAGTATGTAGTTGCACAAGTGTATGCTCTTGAAAACATAAGAGACCTTTCTTTTCTATTAAAGTTAAGGGTTAAGTGTTTGAAAATGTATATAACTATGCGTTGACTTCTTTAGTGTGTACAAAACTAAATTGACCTCCATTGTATGTACTTAACTATTAATTTCGACCATTGTATGTTTATTTGTGACGTGTTATCAAATATAAGGTGACAAGTGGCATCTCTACACAGTTGACACGTCACAAATATACATACAATGGTCGAAATTAATAGTTAAGTACATACAATGGAGGTCAATTTAGTTTTGTACACACTAAATAAGTCAACGCATAGTTATATACATTTTCAAACACTTAACCCTAAAGTTAACAAAACTTTCTGAACAACTTTTACATGACAAAACACGTGCCAGTAAATGATTTAGCGCATCTGAGTATCTAAACATAATACTTTCTCATTTAAAGTCAGCAAAACTTTCTAACCAGCTTCTATATGACAAAACACGTGTCAGTAAATGAATTGGTGCGTCAAAGTATCTAAACATAATACTTCTTCAGGTTGGAGGCGTGCCAAGTCCGATCCAAAATTTTGCCCCCTGCGGTCTGGAGCTTGTAGGACCCATTTCTGTGTGCCTCTACCACCTTGTATGGGCCTTCCCAATTTTGACCTAACTTCCCATGATTTTCTGCTTTGCTTGCCTCGTTATTTCGGAGCACATAATCTCCTACTTTGAAGGAAGTTTTGCGGACTTTCAGGTTGTAGTATTTCTCCATCTGCTTCTTATACCCAGCTTCTCTTATTGCAGCGATTTCTCTTCTTTCCTTTAGGAGATCCAAGTTTTCCCTAAGGTTTTGGTCGTTGCTTTTTTTAGTAGAGTGAAGGTATCGGTGGGATGGTACGCTTATCTCTGCCGGGAGTAATGCTTCTGTCCCATAGGTAAGACTGAATGGAGTCTCTCCATTGCTTCTTTTTGGTGTGGTCCGTAGTGCCCACAGCACGTTTGGTAACTCATCCACCCATCCGGATTGACATTTACCGAGTCTTGTCTTTATTCCTTTAACAATTTCTCTGTTCATGACCTCGACTTGTCCGTTGGCCTGTGGGTGGTAGACGGACGTGAATGATTGTTGTATGTGAAGCCCCTCACACCAACTTCTGAAAGGGTTCTCGGCGAATTGTTTCCCGTTGTCACTTACAATCTCCTTGGGTACCCCAAATCTACATACTATGTTATCCCACACAAAATTTATCATATGCTTCCCCGTAATCGTGGCCAGAGGTTTAGCTTCTACCCATTTAGTAAAATAATCAACCGCCACTAGGAGAAACTTGACTTTGCCTGGAGCTTGTGGGAAGGGACCTACAATGTCGATTCCCCATTTTAGGAATGGCCAGGCAGATGTGACTGGTATTAGATCGTGCTTGGGTTGTCTTGGTATAGAGGAATGGATCTGGCAAGATTCGCACCCTTGCAATTCTCTCTTTACATCTTGGTACATGGTAGGCCAGAAGTAGCCTAGGTTTTTTATTTTTATCACCACAGTTCTGTGCCCAGAGTGAATTCCACACGATCCTTCATGCACTTCATGTACTACCCTTTTTGCCTCCTCCGGGCCTACACACCTTAGCCATGGCTGGAGATATGCCCTTTTATATAGTATGCCATCATAAAATGTGTAGCAAGGTGACTTGGCCTGTATTTTTCTGGCTTCCTGTCTATCCTCTGGTAGGATTCCATGACAGATGTATTCTATCAGCGGTTTCATCCAAGAGTTCTCTTCCTCCCGTATGCATCGTATCTCCTCGCCTCCTTCCACGGAGCTTTGATGCAATACCTCTACCAGTACCTCTTTTGTCAAGTGCGCAAACTGCATGGATGCCAATTTACTTAGTGCGTCTGCCTTCTTGTTTTGGTTTCTACGAACATGTTCGATTTGGAACTCTTTGAAGTTCTTGACGCTTTGCTTTACTTTTTGTAGATACTTGATCATCTTGTTGTCTTTTGCTTCAAATTCGCCTTGGACTTGCTTTGCCACCAGTTGTGAGTCTACAATTGCCTTTAAATTTTAACCTTCATCTGTATGGCCAAGTTTAATCCTGCCAGGAGGGCTTCATATTCTGCTTCATTATTTGAGGTTGGGAATTCAAACCTCAAGGCATAAGTGAATTCCTTCTTGTCAGGGTTTGTCAGGATTAACCCTGCTCCGGCGCCTTCTGAGCTTGAAGCTCCATCCGTATGGAGGGTCCAGAAATCTTCTTTGGGTGGAGACTTTGCATTTTGCTTTTGAGATCCTGCTTCGATTGTAACTTGGCTGGTGCTTATTTCTGCTATGAAGTCTGCGAGGACCTGCCCTTTTACAGAGATACGTGGTTGGAAAAGAACATCATGTTCTCCTAGCTCAATTGCCCATTTTGCAAGTCTCCCCGATTTTTCTGGTTTTGATAGCACCTGTCGTAAGGGTTGGTCGGTTATCACTATGATTTGATGCGCCTGGAAGTATCTTCTTAAACGCCTAGCGGCGTGAACCAACGCCAGGACAAGTTTTTCCATTGGCGGGTAATTAACTTCTGGTCCATGCAAGGCTCTACTGATGAAATACACTGGGACCTGAACCTTCTTCCTTTCAGCCAAGAGTACCGCGCTAACAGCCTCGCTGGCTGCTGAGAGGTACATAAACAAATTTTCTCCAGCCGTTGGGGCGACGAGAGTAGGTAATTCTGCCAATAGGTTTTTCATTTCTTGAAATGAGCCTTCAGCTTCCCGTGGCCAGAAGAAATCTTTCTTGTTGGTGCAGTCTTTCAATGTTTTGAAGAAGGGTAGTGATCTTTCGGCTGCCTTTGACAGGAATCGACTAAGTGCTGCCAATCTTCCATTTAAGCGTTGGACATCTCTTAATGTTTTTGGGGATTCCATCTCTCTGATTGCTTGTATCTTGGTTGGGTTAGGTCTTATTCCTTGCGCAGTGATGAGATGTCCCAGGAACTGTCCTTCCTCCACCCCAAACGTGCATTTCTTGGGATTCAATTTCATATTGATTCTTCTAAGATTGGCGAAGGTTTCCTTGATATCATTTATCATATCATCTTCGTTGTAGCTCTTGATGACCATGTCATCAACATAAGCTTCGAGGTTTCTACCGATTTGCCCCTGGAATACCTTATCTACCAGCCGTTGGTATGTTGCCCCTGCATTCTTCAGACCAAATGGCATTTTTCGGTAACAGAATATACCAACATCAGTGTGGAAAGCCGTCTTATCTCCGTCTCTTTCCGCCATCTGGATCTGGTGGTATCCCTTGTATGCATCTAGAAAGCACTTTATTCTAAATCCAGAGAGGGATTCTACCTTCCAGTCAATTGCGGGTAGAGGATAACAATCTTTTGGACATGCCTTGTTCAAGTCTGTGTAATCCACACACATCTTTCACCCACCGTCTGACTTTTTGACCATTACTGGATTGGCTATCCAGGTCTGATATTGTACCTCTTTAAGTATACCTGCGGCCACGAGGTCTCTCACTTGTTCACAGGCTTCTTTGCTCCGATCGGGTGCCAGGTGCCTCTTTTTTTGTTGAACAGGGGTTTTATTTGGGTGTACATTCAGATGGTGCTCTGTGATTAACTCCTTTCTCTCCCCATTAGGTTCCGTGAAGGTGATTCTCCTTGGAACTCCTGTCATATCAGCAGGGGTCCAGGCAAACACATTTACATTCTCTCTGAGCAGACTTAGAAGTTTTATTTTGACTGCTTCGGGTAGTTGACTGCCAATAGCCACTTTTTGATCCGGGTGGAGATCATTGATAGTTTCCCTCTGCTCGGAATCCCCACAAGCGTATATGATTGTTTTCTGTTCACCTTCATCCTCATGACCTCTTTCAAATGCCTTCTTCATATTCCTTGTTGAATATACAGTCGCCATACCATTTGGTGTTGGGAATTTCATTGCTCCGTGCACAGTGGACACTACTGCTCCTAGTAGACACATTGAGGGTCTTCCCAGAATGATGTTATATGGTGATTGTGCTCGTACTATCATGAAGTCAAAGATCTCAGTTCTGACCTTTGGGTATGACCCTAAAGTCATTCTTAGACTAATCATGCCAAGTGGCCATGATACTTCCCCTGAAAATCCGATTAAAGGTCGGGTGACTTCTTTCCTGGTTGCCTGTATGCCTAGAGGTAACTGCCTGAAACAGCTTTCATACATAATATCCGAGGCACTTCCTCCATCCAGGAATATCCTGTGCACTTTCCTGTTTGCTATTTCCGCCGTGATTATCATTGGTGCTTCTGAGGGTACAATGGTTTGTATAGAGGGGAATGAAATCTCTTCTTCTTCCCACAACTCTACTACCTTAGATCTTCGTTTTGCTCCTATCACAGGTGATCTTATCATAAGAATTTCCTCCTCCATAGGCTTTGGTCCATCTTCCTTTTTCTTCCATCCTTTCTTCGTTTCATTGGATCTCTTTTTCCCCGTGCTTTCATCATCTTTTACCAAATGGGCCAATTTGCCTACCTTTAGTGCCTTTTTCACTTCTGCCCGTAATTCCCGGCAGAAATCTGTATCATGCCCGTAATCTTCATGATATTCACAATATCTACTCATGTTCCTGTCTTTGGCTTTTCCTTGGAGCTTTTGGGGTGCCTTGAATTCGTTCGAAACTTTTTCCGTTAGCCAAATTTCCCTCGGGGATTTAATTAATCCTGCCCAGAGGTTCCTGCCTTGATCTTTTTTCGAATAAGGTGACTATTTACCTTCTCTTGGGGATCTGTTAAGGGCCTTTCCCCTGCTTTCATTCCTCCACTTGGAGGATCTGTGGTTATAGCCTCCGTATTCGCTTTCACTTTGTCTACCGGGACCTCCTTTAGCAGGTGTCTCCGAGTGACCTCCCTTCATGGTTGTCTCTTTTCCTCTTACATAGGCGTAAACCTCATCCTGTAACTCCTGGTAGGTTTCTGGCAGGATTCTTCCCAGTTCTGCCACGAGCAATTTGTTTCTCAATCCATGGATGAACCCAGATACTCTTTGATCCTCCTGCAGACCCTCTATTTGTTGTGTTTCATTAGAGTATCGTTCCATAAAATTCTTCAATCCTTCGTTTTCTCCTTGATAGATATTATGGGCCTCCAAGTGCGTTTTTGTATACTTACGTTGTTTGATAAAGTGGTATAAGAACTTTGTTTCCAATTCATCAAAGCTTCCAATACTTCCAGGAGATAACTTATCGTACCAGGCTCTGGCAGCTCCAGCTAAAGTCATCGAGAACATGTGGCATGTGACCGGCATCGTCCATTTCTTAATCTTCTCCGCCCCTCGGAATGCTCTCAGATGATCTTCTGGGTCTGTTACACCGGTATATTCTTTGATGTTTGAGGGGAGTTCTAGGCCATCAGGCATCCCATAATGTTCAATCCAAGGTGCTAACGGAGATTGCTTTTACCTGATGATTGATTGGACCCGTGATCGAGTTGATCTTGGGTTGTCATAATATTCTCCTCCCATCTGTGGATAAGCAGGATTATACCCTCCATGTGGGAAATTTATCCATCCTCCAAATTGGGGGGAGTAAACAGAATGACCTCCCGGCTGAGGGTTGTATGTCCCAGGGTTCATGAATCCTGTTGGAATCTGCCCTCCAACCGGAGGATAATACCCAAGTGGGTTGAATTGCCCATGTGTCCCTTGCTGATTACTTTGGTTGGTTACTACTTGTGCATTGGTAAAAATAGCTCGGGGCCCTGTGTTTTGATTCTGGAGTGTGATTGGAATACTTCCGGTTGGAGCCATGTTGGTTGACATGTTTGACATGTTTGTCAGGTGTTGGTTTAATAGGGGTGGTAGATTTTGAGTTTGGACTATACCAGAATTAGGTACGAGGTACGACTGGTTTGCCCAGAGATTATTATGAGCCGTTAGTAAATCTCCTGGCTGGGTTTGGTAAGGGTTAAGTACATTTGCACTTGTTTGTATGTTTTGTACTTGTTGATTTACAACTGCTGTATTAGGTGGTACTGAAGAGTTTACCTGAGTTTGGCCTCCAGATTGGCGTTCGTTTGTGAGCGTGACCATTGGCTGGTTGGTTATACCAGGCCCTTCCATTTCAATTTCTTCATGCACATCATCGTCGCTCTCATCCATATCCAAACGTGACCTCAAACTTTCCAAGTTCATTTCCCTTATCCGCTTTGTAATTAAAGGCTCCAAACATTTGATAATCGTTTCGTTACTTACTCCGGGTATTAAGCTTTCCGGAGCTCGATTTTCCACAACGTTTTCCGACGTCATGAGACTAGTGGTGGATCTAGTCCCGTTTATGGGTGTAAAACCGGGTGGTGGTGGTGTTGGCGGGTCGCCGCCGCTTCCTCCGCTTGCCGGCAACATGCTTGCCGTAATTAAAAACAACTGTTTTTGCTAAACTAGAATTGATGGGCTATTTTTTTTGAGAAAATTAATCGTTACAAACTACTATTGTTTTCAGATTAATTATGATCGGGTCCCACTGGGCGTGCCAATTGTTCGTGCCATCAGCTCGCACAAGCTAAAGATTCCCTAATTCTAGTTCAGGAAGACCTCCGACCAGAGGAACCTGCAAAACAATAACACGCTAAGTTAAGTGAAATACAGGGAGGACCCCTGTAATTCACCTCCGGCGTGAGAATCAGATTTCATGGCTGTGATTTTAGGGAAAACAAGTGATGAGTATTTTTGTAGTGTAGAAGATGACCTCTCAATGATGAAGATGAGCTCCTATTTATACTTGCCCTTCTTCTTTTCCAAGCAATCCTCTATTTGATGGATGTCGTCCATCAGGTGTGGGCCATCATTGCTTCTGATCTTGATCGTTCATCTCGATCTTAGGAATATCCTTTGTGGTCCCCTCGAGGATACGCTGCGCCCGTAGGTATTTATGATGCAAACATCTGGGCATATGGGTGTAGCATATTTTGTTAGCGGATTCCCTTACGGTAACATATGCCACTGGGCATATGCTTTACGCTATTTTAATGTTTGCTTTTTATCCTCATGGCAGGCTTGCCTAGAGGAAAAACGGTGGTAACACCATTACTTAACTATTATACCATGCTAATGTATACAATTATCAATCAATACAAGCTAATGACCGCAATCATTACTTGCAAAACATCCAGCTAACGACCGCAATCAATACTGGAATCCACAATCACGACACAATTTATATATCCACAGTTTTATCCATATATAATTGGCTTACCATTTATCCACATGCTATATCATAGTATATAATATATCATATCCATCTATTATATTACATAAATAATGGAACTACCGATTATAATACCCATCTACTTATATACATAAGTAATGGAAATTCATATCAACACTTTCTTTATATCAGACCACTTGCCAGTTATTTGTATGCTATATTATAACAATATATATGCATACATCCATCTGCATCACAATTACACACAATTAACAATTCATCCGATTATGTAAGCCTCTTGCTCGAATGCAATCCGGATTACACAATCGTTACCCATTTAACCCCCATAATATTCACCTTTGCTTTTTAGACGAATAAGCAAATAATCATAATATCTGCAAGTGCCACGTCTTGATTCTTGGATCACCTATCACATAATATTCAATTATAACGACACGTTTAGTTTCTTGTGATTATCAACATCAACTAATTATAATTGTTAAATTCGTGACCTGTTAGATGGGCTAAGTTTAACTTTTAGTCAAACCATACATAGTCTGACTTTCCTTAGTCGTCTTAATCCAATTATTTGATCACTTCAATTAATTCTCAAGCTCAACTAAATAATATATTCTATAATCTCATTATTTCCATTGTTACTTTAAACATAGTCTCGTTCATGTGGAGTATCAATACTTTCACTTAAGTTTATTTACCAATTGCTCAATTAAAACACACCCTTAATAAATATAAACGACTCAAGTGAATTACCATTTTCGTTTAGTCATTAACTTTTAACTATTCTTAGTCTTTTGATCACTAGCTAATGGATCATATTTGCTTTTAGTAGCTATAAAAGATTTAAGCAATCAATCATTTAGTTCCCATCTAATTTATGATTCTGGAATGCGTTCTTAGTCTATTTTTACACCGGTTTTACTTTTACATTAATAACAGAAATAAGCTAGTCAAAATCCAAACAAAACCTCGCTAGGCAGAAAATTGCTTCGCCTGAACTCCCAAATCGCACCGCGTAGTGCGTTAAATCGCTTCGCGATTGTGTACAATTCGCGTCGCGATTGTATACTTTCTACAGGTCTGCACTTTTCTATTTTGCTACTGCTCGAAATCCATTACAATCAATCACAAACTAGGTTCTAATTCGATAATTCAATTATATAACAGCGTTTAATCATTACTATATGCATACTTTCACCAATTTCTATCAATTTCCATCAACCCAATTCAAATTTCTTACTAATTCAAAACTCAATCAAAGTAAACAAAGAAATTGAAACTTACAATTAAAATAGGAGGAAAGTGAAGATGATGATGATGATTTCAAGTATTGAATTGAAAATCGATTGATGGTTGCTTGTTTTCTAATGAAATCGCTAGAACCACAGGGACGTTTCATGCTATTTATTTCTTTCTGTTTTTGTCTGGAACAAGTGAGAAGGAAGGAGTATATATATTAATTATTTAGTCCCCTTTTATACCCATTTTCTGGAACTTAAAAACCATTCGCGCTTTCAACTATTTTATTTTTCTTGCAACACTATAAATTTAAAATGGTCAATTATTTATACGTCACAATAATACTTTTAGATTTTTGGGGTGTTACATTTCGCAACGTTTTGGACGCTACGTCTGATTAGATCAAAACGTTTGGCTAATGAATTTGGGTACGTTTCGAGGTCTAGTGGGATATTGGGAAGATGATGGAACGTAATGGCGGGGACAGTGGCGGAGATGTGAGTCCAGGGGCAGATCCACGTTATAGCCAGCGCTGGCACGTGACACAAGTCAATTAAGTCGACTTAGTGTAAAATTAGTTGAAAAGTTATTGGTTTATTAAGAGTGATATCATTCATATTTAAGCGGTGCACCTCGTTTTTTAAGTAAACGTAATAACATGAGCTTCAAAGTTTTTGGGACACCGGCGACTTAATTTTTTGAGTCCGCCACTAGATGTGACGGATGTAGGTGGTGGTGGAGCCGGTGTTTGAAGGAATTGGTGAGAGTGAAGACGGTAATAGTGTAGGAAAGATGATGTTTGATGATGAATTTGCTGAGTTTAACCATGGAAATAAGGTGACCCATGAATGGTGATGGGTATAAAACTATAGTTCCCATTTGTGCTGCTTTTAATTAATGTGGTTTTGACATAGTTGTGGATGCTGAATGAAATATAAAGGTGAATGAATCTACAAACTATTGATGCGTAGTAATAGTAATATTAATAATTGTAAAGGGAAACAATGCCGATGCAATAATGCAAATTGGCTTGGATTTGCTCATGTATTTCGTGCATGGGCCAAACCGGTCCTTTCGGCCAAAATATTGTGGGTCCATGATGGATACGTTAAAAGGTTGCGTACGTATATATGGTTCATAAAATTTAATGTAATTAGATTGACATGAATTTTTATTTGTTTATTTATAGTTGTGTGGTTCAAAAATGAATGAAATTAATATTCAAAATATTTTTCACTCAAAAAGATTCTCATTTTCTAAAATTTCAGAATTTAATAAATTTCAAATTAATCAAAAACATTCGCTATTCGAACCATGAGTGTCAAATTTTGTAAATAATTCCAGAAATATATACATCAAGAGTACAAAACCAAATATATTCAAACAAAAAGAAACAGAAAATTGTTGTACACTTTAAAAGCAGAAAACTCATTACATGACACTTATCACTCGTACAATAATATTCCGTGATTGAACGATTTCTATCGGAATCACTATATCACCGGCACACGGTATGTGTGCAATGGTGTTGTTCGGATAAACTGTTCGGGTTTCGGGTTGTTCGGGTCGGATTATTCAGATTTTCTAAGTTTATAATTTTTACCGTAAACCAAACCAAATAAGATTCGGATTATTCGGTTTTGGGTTATTCGGATTCGGTTTGGATTGGTTCGGATTCGGATATTGTGTTTTTATCCAAATAAGAGAACTTCTTAAACTTTCACGTCTTTAACATAATCTAAACTTCACAAAATAATACGGAGTACTATAAGCTTTATATTATATAGATCATTATAAGTGATGTATATCTTGATTGTATATAGATATACTCATATAAATCATAAATAGAATATATATAAAATTATATTTCTATATTTAGTACCTTCTTCGGGTTATTCGGATCAACCAAATTCAAAATTATTTATCCGTAATCCAATCCAAATAAGATTCGGGTTACTCGGATTCGGGTTATCTGGATTCGATTAACCGAATAGTCCAATCCGTTTTATCCGAATCCGATTAAAGTCGGATCAAATTTTCGGATTCGGACATTTTCGACACCCCTAATGTGTGGTTCAAAAATGAATGAAATTAATATTCAAGTCAATTATTTGAATATAAATAATTTGTTAAGCTGATTTTTTTTTCAACTGAAGTACCGAAGACAAACTATTATCAAATCTAAATTAGATTCTTTTACGGTGCATTATTTATATGTTAGGGTAAGGTTCAAATGAGTACACCAATTTTGAGTGAGAATGAGGGAACCAACAGATTTCTGCCATGTGTCATTTTATTCTCTCTCCTCCACACTTTATTTTCTCTCCTCCACATTTTTAAAAATTAAATATCTCACAAACGGTAAGTCGAAAAATCATGAAAATTGCACCATAAAATTCAGCGTTTTCTCCTCTTCGATTTGCCGTCCCTCAAGGCATACGTATGACAACTTTTTTTTTCTCATTATTTGGTGGGTTTCACAAATTAGTAACACATGTGTTAGTGATTAGTTGTACATTTAATTTGTGGTTAAGGTTAGGGTTTAGGGTTAGGTTTAGGGTTTAGTAGGGTTTATGGTTTAGGGTTTATAAGGGTTTAGGGTTTAGAAGGGGTTCAAGGTTTAGGGTTTAGAAAGATTTAGGGTTTAGCGTTTTGTAAAGCGTTTAGGGTTTGTGGTTTAGGGGTTAGGGTTTAGGGTTTGAGGTTTGGGGTTTCGGGGAGAAACCCCAAACCTCAAACCCTAAACCCTAACCCCTAAACCACAAACCCTAAACCCTAAACGCAACACTTTAACACATGTGTTAGTAAATGTGAAACCCACCAAAAAAATGAAAAAAAAAAAACTTTTCGAAAGTATGTCTTGAGGGACGGCAAATCGAAGAGGAGAAAACGACGAATTTAATGGTGCAATTTTCATAATTTTTCGATTTGTCGTTTGTGAGATAATTGATGTTGGGGGTAAATGGGTTTTGTACATGTGGAACATTCTCTTTGTACACGTGGCTTGATATCATTGGTTCCCTCATTCTCACACAAATTCCTATTCTCATTTGAACCCTACCCTTATATGTTAAGTAATATGGTTTGAGGGTTAATATTTATAATTTAAATAAATTACATATCGTGATTCATTAAGTTCGGTGATTCAATTAAATGCATTAATAGTCGAGTAACATTTTCACAAAGTATATTAATCTATTTGTATATTTAATCTAATATTTATAAAGTGCATCGAACCATATTTACATATCTATGTGTTTTAAATTTGTGAGTTTATACTAACTAATTTACTCTAACTATACCATTACGTAACAACAATTATCCTTTAAATTGTTTTCATGTTTACAAAAAAATATTATAAAGGTACATCGTAATTATCTTTTTAGCTTACATTATTACTATTAATGTTGTATCTATAACATATACTTAAACCAAAATACCATGGAGGAATCATGACCCTTCGATGAGTTTTTTTCCAAATCGATCCAACGATCTATGTTTAATCTAGATAATTACACTTTTGATCCCTCCTATTATTTGTTAAACTTTTTAAATAATAAATAAATTGATAATATAATAAAATATAAATAATATTTTCGGCAATATATGATGGATTTACTTTATATTTTATTTATATTAAAATATGTCAACATACTGTATTTGATTAAAATCTCCCATAATATATTATATCCAGGCTTCCTTGCGATCAAATTTATAAGTCATCCAAACTCCAAAACCCTAGAAGACGTATTGAGTTGCGGGATGGAGACGGTGATCGACCATTTTATTCACGTTTGGATTCGGTTTCGATAGCACCTACCGTTCGACTCAATATCTCATATGTGGTATGCCGATCAATTTCAGTGTAATCCGATTCTTCTTTCCAATAAGTTCTTCCATCAATTCATTAAGGTAGTGTTTAATTTTAAGATTGTGTTACATTTAATCCTATCTTCGTTTTCTACGTTATCGGTTTATTTTTTTTAATCTTTATATACATTGATGATTAATCGAATTAATTGTTGTAATTAGCGATTCCTAATATCCTTTCAACCTATTGTTGTTCTGATGCAGAAATTACAGTTGTATTATCGTTTACTCCGATTGTTGACAACCTATTAGGTATAAATTACACTTCAATTTATATCCTTTGTGCAATTTTGTGTCATTTTACTTACATCAACAACTTTATAAACGAGCAGCTTTATATGGAGTTGTGTTGAGATAGTCAACTATTTTCTCTTAAGTTATCAAAATCGTAACATGAAGCACAATCGTTCTTTGTATTAGCCGGTCCCAATGTGATTAAATTTGAGGAACATATTATACATATGGCGAAACAAATTAAGGCTTTCACTACAAAGTATGTTTCTATTAATAAGCATGTGTTCTTGACTAACATAATACATATAGTTTGGATGTCCAATCATTACATTTTATAACGATCTTTTGCGGTTAGTGATTTCCAAATTGCTGCACCAACACAGCTTATGATGCAACCACAAGCCAAGAAAACCATATCAAAACGTAACAGTTGATTGTTTTTCTTCTAACCTGGAGTTACTAATCAATGTATTGGTTTCTTATTAAATTTTTGGTGTATGATTAGTCTAATGAAAAAGCCAGTGTGATGTGATTAATGATTATAATATGATATGAACCCGGGCAAATTGTCTGACTGGAGATATTCTTTCATTAAAAGGTACTCTTGATTCCCTCATTCTTATTGATTTTGATTTATATATGACTATTAAGAGATGCAAAATAACCACAATGCTCAAACCGCTATAAGGCTTCTTGAGGCTGCAGCCTCCCCATCTCCACCATCCACAGTCACCACCAACAGTGTATGAGTTCCGGCATGTGTATCTTGCTGCCACCAAAGAAAAAAGTGCAAGAAAATGTAAGCTATATATATGATGATTCATATAATGGTTATTTTTTAACTTCGTATTTGGGCGATATTCTTGCTGACTTTGTCGTTCGAATTTCAGATTTAGTTGTGCAGGGTCATGAGGTCAAAGATGAAGGCTATGAAATTGAGCATGCTGGAAAGCTTATCACTGTATTTTCTGCTCCGAACTATTATGGTCAGGAAACTAATTCCATTTGTCTTTAAAGTGTATATTTACTTGATTATGTTGTCAATGGCATGTGCATATACACACGTAATTAAGTCCAGAAATAATATTATTTGGTACAGGTTGCAAAATGGGCAGGTTGATCTAAGTTTGGTAGACTGGTGTTGATTTGATTATATTGAGTGTACTATACGGCCGTAGACACTTGATCTAATGATAGGATTGCATTTTTGTGGAACATTTAGACGTTCTGTTTCAATATGAAAAGAGATTAGGCTACCTAAGAGATCAAAGCTAAAGCAGACATATGAGAAGACAAAAGTAGTCGTCAGCATGTTTTTTAAAGTGTAAGCATATGATTTATCTGATTGTATATTTACTAATATTTAATGGTGTGTGTATGTATGCTAAATGAAGTTCTTGAATAGTATAGGTCCTTCGCCCTATTAGGTGCGCCATTGAAAGATTTTTTTATCTTTTTGTTTACCTCTTCAATAAAAAAGAGTTCCCCAAAAATGTAGTGGTTTATGTTTAGATAGAGCCCATTCAGTACCCTGTAGCTAATTTGTACTTGTGTGTGAATTGAGAGGAAAAAAATATTATTCTTTTGCTGCCATAGTGTCACTACTGCTAACGATTTTTGTGTTTTGTACTGATATTAACCTTTTGTAATGATATTAACTTTTGTATTTACTACAAAGATATGCTGAACTTATTCTTTGCTTATATTATTTTTAGTTCTTTTTCAATGGTTTGACTATTCACCATAGATCACCATACAAATTGTAAAAGTTTTTTTGAGACTTCAATGGATAATATGGTGTATAAGTGTATATTAGTTTGAAATTCTTCTTAATTTTCTTACTGTCTTCTCTATCAGGTAGTCTTCTCTCTATATTACTGTATTTATTTATTGCTTTGATAATTTTATGAATATTGCAAGTTTGATCTATGTTGGCTTGGATTTGAGTAGTAAAGATGGTGATGTATCTTTGAAAAGAAAAAGCAATAAGTTATACAATAAGTAATGGAATGTTTATACGATGAACAACTATATGTATCGTGACTAAACTTGCTACACAAATAAAATAATACAAAACTTATATTGTGTAAAGCTTTAATTAATGCTATTTATTATAGTACATAATATTTCTCGAATAATTTTGTAACTTGATTTTTTGTCACTCGTGTTGACAATAATTGAGAAAGTTGACATTATCGCTAAGGCTATGGAGATCCTTGACAAAGAGGGCGTTATTACCATTTCTGTAAGTGTGCTTTATTCTATGGGGCTGATTTTTAAACCATTATTTTACTGTTATTTGTATTTTTAGAAGTAAATTGTATGTTAATGGTCAATGATAAGTTTTTCCTTTATGTTTGTGATGTTCCAGAATGTATTATTGACCTTTTTCAGGATGAAAAAGCACAATGAGTTGGAAGTGGTTGGGGGAATGAATCGAAGTTGGACGAAGGATATATATATCACCTTACTTTATCACAAATACAAAGAATCAAAAATGTGAATGGGGAATGTATGATTTTGTATTATTGCATTAAGCTAAAATGAAGTTACAAGAAATATTAACTCATTTTTGCACATGGTAGATTATTGATATAACTTAGCTTTCCCTTTATTTTTCATTGTTTATTACTCATGATTGGTTAAATAAATAGTAACTATTAACTAATCAAGAATCATGAATGTGTTACCTAAATGAGTTTATCAACGTTGCATCCCTAATGATATTATTATTATTATACAATTTTATGGCTAATCCCGCGATGTCGCGGGCCTTCAACTAGTTATAATATAAAATAAAATAGTAATTTCATCGCTAGGGACGGGAACATAAAATCCAGTTACGATCAACTTCATTTTTCCTAGCTAATTAGTAATGCCACATCATCAGATTTCTTTTTTTAAAAGGCTACCTAATTATGCCACATCATTAATTTAATTTTTTTACTAATTTTTTCCTAATTTCTTAATTATGTCACATCATCAAATTTCCTTTTTTTAAAAAGCTACATAATTATGCCACATTATAAAATTAGTTTTTCCTCAAAAGTCTTTAAAATTTCTAACACTCTCATCTTATAAGTTTCAAGATTTTTTAAATTCCCAACAAAGTACTACATTCTATTTTTTGAGGAGTCGTAATTCAATTTTATCATACACATCATTATAATAGCATTTTAAATTCTTGCATTACATTTAATTTAATGATTTTTTTTCTACATAAAATATAATTTATTTTCTTACTAATATCTTATACATTGCAATTATCTACTGTTATCATCATCAACTGTCATAATATTATACTACTAGCTATTAAACCCTTGACCGATGGTATAGTTTATAAAGAAGTTTTGTAACATTTGTGGCTTTAACATTTTCGGTGATATATTTGTATGTATAAAACTTTGAAATTCATTGTTTGCTATATGTTTTAGTTTATAATGATAATAATTAAATCAAGGTTTTCAATAACTTATGCATCACGTTTCTTTGTCTTCCATTTATTACAGATCCTATATGTCATAAAAGATATTTTTTAAAATCTTTAATTCATTCTTATTTATACTACATATTTATAGCATGCTATTTATTTTATTTAATTTTTTGAGTAAACAAATCATGTTATTGATGAAGATTATAAAAGAAAGTTGAACAACCTCTTTGCTATTAATTTTTTTTTAAATAGTTACATTCTATTTGAATAGTAACCATTTTCTTACTTTAATAATATATTCATTTCAAAGTGTTTAATACGTTCCGATCGAGATCTTCTAAAAAGCCATAGAGCCTTTTCAAGGAAGACTCCCCTGTAGCGCTATCGCGGGAGGAGAAGAGATGAAAGATTCATAGTTTCGCGAAAATTTTCATTGGATCTCGGTTGTTCTTAACAGCGATGGCTATTCATTTAAGTCTTCGGGTAGCACGCTTACTGTATCTTTAACTGAAAGAGATTGAGGAAATGCTCCTATAGAGTCAAAAGACATGGGCGCCCGGGCCGACCGACAGGCTAAGGGCAATGGAAACGAAAACAAAATCAGAATTCAGAATGCTTGATTATTAGACCATGGTATTTGATTCGGCAATAAACAGAATTCCATACTCGGTCTCATAGATACATATAAACAATTAAATTGGATTCGGTTGGATGGTACTAACAAAATTGTGTGCTAACTCCCCTTTCTTATTGAATTAACCGACCAACTTGTCATCGGACATTTATTTTGAATATGAGAATTTTCGCAAAAAATTTAGATATTTTTTACTTTATTATTATATTATGAGAATGACTACTTTTGGGGCTGCCAAGCTTGAAATTGAAAATGACCTGGGGCGTAGCAAGCTAGAACGTGGGAATTCGAGGTCTCATGAACTCGTAGAAGCTGTAAGTACACAGTGCCCCACAACTATGAATAGTATAAGTTTCAGGATATGTTCGACCAAAGATTTTCCCTACCCAATAGTGAAATCCTGCAAATAAAGCAAAAACGGCTCCCATAGAAAGTACATAACCATTCCGATTGTAGAGCGGGTACTAATATTGTGGGTTTCCGTATTTCATTTAAAAGGCCAAATTTATCCTGACGGGAGCAAGAGTAACAATACTGTTTATAATGCTACAGCATCAGGTATAGTAAGCAAAATCCTACGAAAAGAAAAGGGGGGATACGAAATAACCATAGCGGAGGATGGACGTCAAGTGGTTGATATTATCCCTCCGGGGCCTATCGCTCCTCTCCTTTCAGTTGATTCGGTTCGTGTTCAGTGTGCCCTTCGCCCTCAGCTCCCAACGACCGCCTCGCAAGACCTCTGTAATTTTATATCCACTTCTTTACTAGAGAGAACTCGATTTGAAGCTTTCATTCCGGCACCACAAGATGCAAAAGATTCTATTCTATTTCAGTTCTATCATTAGTTCATGACGCTCCGCCTTATCTATAGAAGCAGTCAACTGACTTCTGAACGAATTCGCTCCTTGGTTTGGTAATGGCTTAATCTATAGATAGAAAGCCCTATGATGGGAAACTACCACGTTAGGTTTGGAGAGAGATAGGACCGGTTATATAATAGGGGGAGCAGATGCAAGCTTTTTCTTTCAATAGCCGGCCAAATGACTACAGGATCATCGGTCTACTCTACCTCATGGGATTGTTGTCTTTGGTAGTGATACTGCTATTAAAGAAGGAGATCTTGTCAAGCGCACTGGCTCTATTGTGGATGTCCCTGCGGGAAAGGCTCAATTTCGCCTTTTATATCTTATAGAAAAGAGAGGAAGTCTAGCGCCGGTCCTAAAAGGAAGATGCTTTGGGGCATTCGGTAACTACCTAGTATGCTCTACTCTCTCCCGCCTTTAAGGACTCACGGCAGGAGAGAAGCTGTTCTTTCTAGATCCTTTAGCTCGGCAGTTTTCAAGTCTAGGACTTAGGCAAGACTTATAAATCGAGCAGTTATAAAGCAGTTTAATCGCATTTATCGTCTCTCACTTAGCTCTGATCTGGTGTCGTCGCTCACAGTCCAAGAAGTGACTCCACTTATCAGCTAGAGTTGGGGGTGGGACTTGTTGGCATAATGCAAGCTGGAACGTCTCAGAGGATTCCGGTCACCCGGCACAGCATGTTTATTCTCGGCAAGCATAGTCATGATTATATTGAACTTCGCGTAACCAGATAATATAGTTATTGAATCCATCGTTTGGGCTCATAATAAATTAAAAGTTGCTCCTGCTACCCAGCGCTGGAGAGGCCTCGCCTGATCTGAGAAGTGCTAATTCGGTTCGGATAGACTTCATTCAAGAACGCCGCCGCCCACTTGTTCTACGGGATCCGACGCATCCAGCAGAGCGAAAGAGCCTTCCATTCTTTTCGGCGTCATCCTTCCGCATTGGCGGCGAGTGGAGTGCCACAATCCCATTCATCATTTTTGATCAACAGGAATCACACAAGGGTAGATTATAAACCTCTAGTAAAATGACCGCCCGTAACCCAGCAGATAAAGTACATTACATAGCATTACATAGTCCGTTTTAGGGATTGGTCTAATGAGGCTACTATGAAATATTTACTCATGGGTGGGGCAAGCTCTTCTATTCTGGTTTATGGTTTCTCTTGGCTATATGGTTCATCCGGGGGAGAGATCGAGCTTCAAGAAATAGTGGGGCACTGGACTGACATCTGGAAAGCTTATGATATGGTGAGATGGTGCTCTAAAGTTGGCACATGAGTCCGAACGCTATGTTGAATGTGCGACCGACACTAGGTAGGTACCTGTGTACCAATTTATATCTTTCCAAAAATAATTCAAAGTCAATTTCTTGATTTGTATCTTCTATTTTTGGAAACTTAGAAAGTTCTTCTGTCAAACCCTGATCAATGAACCTACAAAATCCTTCAAATTGTATCTGATTAAATCCAGGTATTGTGGACATTGCGTCTATCCCGGATTATTTTGATTTGATTGTAGAGCCGTATGCAATGCATAATGCCCGTACGGTTGTTCGATTCTATCTTTTTTTTTCTTGTGGTTTCTATTGGTGTAAAACCACTCACCTCAATTTAAGATGAGAAGCAATTCTCCATTGGTAGCAAATGGTTATCCATTAAGCGGAGGAAATCCCTTCTCCCAAGAGTTTCAGAAAAGGCTACCGACTTGGCCTACTTTGACTACGCTATTCTTCTCATTTCGAAAGAAGAAGAAGTAGCCCCGCCGCCCTGTACCTGACATGTTTCTTGGTAGGAGTAACATGAAGCTCAGAATTAGGGATGTATTCGTGAAGAGGGCTGGACGAGTGGAATGAGGGAGAGCGGCTCGATCGACAAAAAAGAATAGTAGCCCCCTAGAACCTGGCAAAGTCCAATTAACTAGTAGAGGTATATGCATTGTGAGTGTATCAATGTAAATAAAAGTTAGGCTCTCTCTCAACCTCTATGTACCAAAGTTGTGGGCCATGATCTTTTACTTTTCAATTAAAAAGTACATTTAAATCAACAATATGGTCACTAAATAAAATTTGTGTAAGTTTAATAGAGTCATTGTGAGGCTTTGGTATAATGGAGTAGTACGTTGACATGACATTGTATTAACTTTTGGTCTCTCGATGCTCTTAAAATTGGTGTGCTTTTTATCCCTAACATTGTGTGGACTAAAATCAATAAAATAAAAATAAATTTAATCACTACCGTTAATCTTACTAAACTTCGTTTTCGTGAAGGAAGGAAGTACAAAATTGCAGACATACATTTGATGATTGCAGGAAGGACGACACTGTTCTCCACGTTGCTTCTTGGTTTGGTACTGGGTAGTAGGTGGGATCTTTTTACAACCGTTTATTGATTTGTGCATTGCAAACTTAACAAGTTCTTCACAATAGTATACACAATTAACGCACCGATCTATATACATGATGATGATGATATATTATAATGTACACATTATTTTTTGTTTCACAATGGTACGTAATTTTTTTCAAAAGTGACAATACGTACCATTAATTGCACGTGATCGTATATAAATAAGACATGTCATAAATACCATTCCTCATTCAAAAATGTACATCATCTTAACATATACGAGTAAAACTTAATCTTTTATTTTATGATTTACATAAATTTAGAAATTGAATGAAGTAATATGTTATTCCAAGCTTAAATTATACTCTGAAGGTTGCTTTTGCTTCATAGAATTCAACCGAATTCGATAGAATTGGAATCTCAATTTCATTCCACAAACATGTCTGGTTCACAAATAAATTGAGTTGTAAGTCATCAAAGTTATCTCATTCAAAGAAATTCGCATGCCATATATGAAATTCCAATTCCTTGATGAATTACAATTCCATTAAAAAAATGTCACGAATTAAACGCAACGTGAGTGAAATGTGACTAATGATCTTTAATTTCAATCATGACTACTTAATTAATTAATGTATAGTAATTTTAATACAAGAAAAATACCCTGTAGTAACACCTTTATTATTGTCACTAATAAAGGTGTCAATCTAGGTCTAAAAAACTTAGAATCACACTGTAATATTCTAATCTTTGCAAGTATAAAAGGACATCCAACAACACGATCACTAGACATTCACCGTTCTAGCTAAAATGGAAAATATGGTAGTCATGTTCCCTTCTTTAGGTTTCGGCCATTTGATTTCAATGGTTGAACTCGGAAAACTCATTCTCACTAGCGACCCTTCACTTGCCATCACGATCCTCCTAACTCCTACACACTACGAAACCAAATCAACTGCAAACTACATAAAAACCGTGACCTCAACCACACATTCAATCACCTTTCACAACCTCCCGACCCTCCCACATCCACCCGATCCATCCACTCCTTTTTTCGACCTTGTTTTTAATCTTATCAAACTCTACAAACCCATCGTGCACGATGTTCTACAATCCATTAAGGAGAAATCGATCATAAAAGGCGTAGTCCTTGATTTTTTGGCAAATGATGGTTTTGAAGTATGTAAAAGTCTTAACATACCAACGTACTATTTGTTCACGGGTAGTGCATTTGGGGTTGGCATAATGTTGTACATCAAGACACTTCATAACAAATTCTCCCAAAGCTTTGGAGATCTTAGGGTTTATATCGAAGCTCCAGGAACACCTCCTATTTATTCGTTAGATATGCCAAAGACAATGGCCGATAGGAATAGTTATTCTTACAAAAATATACTTGATATATCAAACAACATGGCTAAAGCCCAAGGTATGATGATATGTACTCCCTCCGTCTCAGTTTTATTGTCATCTTTTAACATTTGGAGTCTTTCTTTGACAACTTTGACCTTGAATATTTTTGTTTGTGTTATATAATACTTGATGCAAATTATACCAATGAAAATACATTCAAAACCCAATCCATTCATATATATATATATATATATATATATATATATATTGCGTCAAATATTATATAAAATATACAAACAAAAATATTGAAGGTCAAAGTTGAAAAAGAAAAACTTCAAAAGTCATAACAGGACAATAAAAGTGGGACGGATGGAGTATGTGTTTCAAGCAATTGAGATCAATTTATTTAATTTTCGTTTTCTGACCTGTCATGTTAAAGATGAACATCGATCTGACGATTTTAATTTTATATAAATTATATATGTAACAATTTTAATACATGATCTATCTGTTATTATAATTTTATGATGTTAATTAGGAGATATGTGTATCATCTTATAAAGTACAGAGTTCATAGATAATGATTTTTTTGAAGAAAAACGTGATGACAATATTTGTTATGGTGCATCTTTTTCACACCTGAATGCATCAATTTTTTAATTAACCGATGCACCTTTTTTTTTTGTTTCTTTCCTATTTTTCATGTGCATCAATATATAATCAATGGTGCATTGAAATGGTTGTAAACACAAGAATCACATCCTTTACTTTTTTTTTTTGAAGGCTAAGTATATTAGGGGAAATCACAAATTTGATCCGTTTACCAAAGCAATTTACACAAAATAATTCGTTGACTTTCGTTTTTAACAAACTAATCCACCCATTGGCGCCGTACCGGGGCGCCGGCGCCCCTGACACAACCAACCGCCCAAAACGTGACACGTGTACGAGGAAAAAACATGGGGCGCCGTGTGTATGATGTGGGGCGCCAAAAGAAGGGCAAAAAAAGGGTGGGGCGCCAAATGAAAAAACATGGGGCGCCAAAAAAATAATGGGGCGCCGGGTTTGCTTTTTTCCTCGTACACGTGTCACGTTTTGGGCGGTTTGGTTGTGTCAGGGGCGCCGGCGCCCCGGTACGGCGCCAATGGGTGGATTAGTTTGTTAAAAACGAAAGTCAACGGATTATTTTGTTAAATTGCTTTGGTAAACGGATCAAATTTGTGATTTCCCCAGTATATTATAAGACTATGTCTAATAGCAAAGAGCTAAATAGACCCCAAAAATGTACAATCACCAAACGATATACCATGAACCGAACACCCGACTGAGAAGATACTAAAAGGGATTAAAAAAACCTGAAAACATTTCAGGAAAAAATCCCCGATAATAGGGGCCGCGCCACCGGTTTTCACCCTGTATCGTTTTTGATAGCATCCCATTGGGGTTTGGTTCAAAGTAATCCACCAACATAATTAAGTACAAATTACATAATTACATGAACCATAAAAAAAAAAAAACTTATACAATCACATCCTTTACTTAACCCTTTCATAGTACAATTATATATTTTCATATCTATTGGACTTTATATGAACTTTTAGGTATCATTGTCAACACGTTTGCGGATCTTGAGCCAAGGGTTATGAAAGCACTCGCTGATGGTGAATACATCCTAGATGGTCCAACTCCACCAATTTACTGTGTTGGCCCGTTGATTAGAGGCAATTCGGGTGCAAATTCCCGTGATGAATGTTTACTATGGCTAGATTCGCAACCAAAAAAGAGTGTAGTGGTTTTGATTTTCGGTAGTTTGGGACTGTTTAAAAAAGATCAATTAATCGAAATGGCAAAAGGGTTAGAAAAAAGTGGCCAAAGGTTTTTATGGGTGGTTCGGACTACACCCCCGGAGAATACAGATGGTCATGAATTTGAACATAAAGAGCCGGATCTTGACGACTTACTTCCGGAAGGGTTTATTGATCGAAATAAAGAGAAGGGTTTGGTGGTGAAAAATTGGGCTCCACAAGATGAAATACTTAAACATGACTCAGTGGGTGGGTTTGTTTGTCATTGTGGGTGGAACTCGGTTCTTGAAGCGATGAATGCTGGAGTTGCATTGGTGGCGTGGCCATTGTACGCCGAGCAAAAAATGAATAGGGTGCATTTAGTGGAGGGGATCAAGGTGGCGTTGCCATTGAAGATGTCGGAAGATGGGTTTGTGACGGGTGATGAGTTGTCGAAAAGATTGAGAGAGTTGATGGAGGAAGAAAGTGGAAGGAAGTTAAGAGAATACGTATCGGGGATTAGTGAGATTGCTAAAGCTGCGATGATGGAAGGTGGTTCTTCAAAAGTTGCAGTAGTTAAGTTACTCGAATCAATGAAATCAGGGTGATCGGGTGTTGCCAACATTACTCGTGTTTACGTGTATAACACAACCATGTGATGATCTGTTCAGATTTGGGTTCGGGTGTTTAATTTCATGATTATATTGTTTTCCTAGTGGTTGAATGTGTTTCTTATGGGTGCAAAATCTGTGTTGTTGTGACTGTTGTCGATTGTATTCTTATTCTAAGTTATCAATATATTTATTGTAATAAAAATTAGAATTAGCAAGAAACTTTGAAATGTATTCTGTACTTTTAGATGGTTATGTATCGACTTGATAATTTGCATTTTTGTAACAAAATAAAATAAAAATGATTCCTCTAAAAAAAATTGTTAATTGCATGGTTCGTCCCTATATTTTACACAAAATTGCACCATTAGTCCTTAAACGTTCTTTTTGCACCAGAAGTCCAAAAAAAAAAAAAAAAAGTTATTATGCGGTTGGTCTCTCCTCCAACTAAAATGACTAAGTTACTCTCACTTAAATCAAGACAAAAAATAGTACATTAAGGGTACGGTGGTCATTTTAGTTGGAGGAGGGACCACCCACGCAACAACTTTCATGTTTTTGGACCTCCGGTGCAAAAAGTAAAGTGTATGGACTAACGATGCAAGTTTGTGTAAAGTATTTGAACGAACCATGCAATTAACTAAAAAAAAAGGGTACACTGAATGACTGAAATTAGAAAGTGAAAGATAACTTGATTGGATCAATTCACTGAAAATAGGTGAAGGACTGGTCCACGGGCCCATGTACTGGCCCAGTACTACACCACGGACTGGAATATACAAATATACAATGGGAGCCTTATTTTATAGTTTCACACCCAAATACATGTTCTCTCATTGACATGAACAAATCGTAGTTGAAATGTTTTTTTTTTTTTTTTCCTTTTCTATATTCATAACTTCTATACAAGTTAAATTTTTAAAATTTTTTGTTAAGGTTCAAACAATCGAACATTCATAGTACTTAGGTTGCATTTGGTTAGGCGGAATATCATTGATGTAATTGGAATTTCAAATAATGTGAATTCATTTAGGTGAAGGATTTTGGTGACTTTCAATTTAATTTAGATTTAAGCCAAACAACGTTATGAAAAGTTGAGATTATTATAACTCCATCGAATTTTATATAATTCTGCGAACCAGACGCACGCTTAATGATACTCGAATAATGGGATATTAAATTAAACAAATAGAATGTTTTAATAAGAGGTCTCAGGTTCAAACCTTACTAGAAGCATATCATGGGGTGGTGAGAGAAAGGGTTGGAAACGGTCACGGGATTTCCAGTTAGGTTGTGTACATATGAGTAAAAAAATGCGCACCCTCACCGGGTAACCTGAACATGGAAAATCTCCTTCGTTTATACATAAAATAAAATGTTGAGTAAATTGCATGGATGATCCATGTGGTTTACACACATTCTCACTATTAATCATTGTACTTTGTTTGTTGCATTAGCGATCCAAAAACACAAAGATTGTTGCGTTTTTGGTCCCTCCTTCAATTAAATTAACTAAAGTACCCTTATTGCAGGATTCGTTGAACTATAAGACTTATCTGGTAGGATTCGAACCCATAACCTCTAAGAAGTCATGGGATAACCTTACCACTAGGCTATTTAGTCATTGGTATATATATATATATATATATATATATATATATATATATATATATATACACACATACATACATACATACATACATACATACATACATATATGATCCATCATTTTGTACGTCTTCCCCCATATTATGTATTTAATAACTTAATTTGAGAAAAACCAAAAAATGTGAACCGTACCAAAATGATGGGGTATATTTATAAATGTTATTTGGTTGGCGATTATATTATATAAAAGTCTGTTTCTTGATACAATTTCATTTGACTTCAAACTTTTAATTGTACAATTTACAAAATCAAATGTTGAAATCCGCATTGTCACGGGTCCTCACCCAGTAAACATATAAAATAAAATTATATATGGGGTATGACTTTTTGTATAACTTTTTTTTTTTCCATATATCGCGGAGGATGTTTATATATTAGGCTTTAAAAAGGTAAGAAACCATTTGTTAGGATAATTAAAAGTTTTTTTATATTAAATGTAATTAAAAGTTATGTAACTATTATTAAGAGGGAAAAATAAAAGCTTTGTTTATTCAAAACCTGCTAGATCACAAGGAGTCACCGCATCCTCAGCCTACAAATAGCGACTAAAAATGGCCTAACGTGACCCATTCACATGAACCGTTGTGGTTGTATACTTGTATTGATGATGGTTCCGCATGGGTAAAATTGGGCCCACCTGCATTTTTATTTTGCTTAATACTACACCCACTCAAAATTCACAAATATACATTGATAAAATAAAATGATCCGGACAAATAAGTGGACCAGTTAAATTTTTTTTTTTTCTCTTTCTCAACAAATAATTGATAATTTGATACACATCATTATGTGAGAGTTATTTTATAAAAATTATGTGAGAGTTATTTTCTAAAAATCATGTGAACTTATCATTACTTTCTGATGAGTTTTCTTTAAATTTTTTTTTATATGATTGCTTTAGAAAATTAATATCATACAAATTTCTAACCGTTAGAAAATGGTAGGCCTGACAATGAATGGATATGGATGGATATTGATCCGATCCAAGATCCACAAGAATAGATCATGATCTTATCTATATCCAACTAATTTGAGTGGATCGAATCACAATCCGCATCGATCCATTTAGTTCGGGTACTTTTCTTGCAAAAATATTTAGACAAAAAAACTTTTAGCAACATAAATTTGGATGCATCATTACATTGGTTTTTGCTCGAACAATATACACAGTTGGATACATTTAACTTTCGCCCGGTCTCCGTTACGGTTCACCCGATCCGACGGGTTTAAACCGCTGGTTGAATCGATTTCTATTTCCAATATAACTGCCATATAACTTCAACAATTCTTAAATTTCGTATTTCCCACTTTACCCCTCACTCATCACCCATTTGTTGACTCTACATTCACACTCTCATATAGAACAGAAAGAGACATCCAACAAAAAAAAAACACATTTAGGCATTTAGCGCTCTCTCTCTCTCTCTCTCTCTCTCTCTCTCTCTCTCTCTCGAATAATTTGAACCAATTTCTATCCCCCCTCAACCATTCATCTATCTACACAAACCACCACCACCTCAAGAATGGTTAATCTTTGATTAATCTGAATCCAAATACAAGCTACGGTTAATGTCGATATATATGAATCCAGTACAATAATATCATATATATCGTCTTGATCAAAGGATCTCATATTACCCCGGTGATGTCCCGCCACCCCCGATGATGTCCGACCGACACTTCATCGCACCACCATCAAACCAGTGTTACATAAACACCATCATCGTCATCGGCGCATCTCACAACCGCCACCGTCATCATCAACATCGCACCACCGTCACCGTCGCACCAATCACCATTCCGCCATAGTGGTAGTAGGTTGTATTTTACTCTTCGGCAATTTGGGTTTCTGGGGGTTTTTGTGTTATATCTCTCTTTTCAAGATCCAATGTTTTGCTTTTAGATCCGTTAATAATTCATGGTGGTAGTAGGTTGTAGTTTACTTTTTTAATGGTTTCATTATTTTGTTATATCTTAACGAAGGGTATAGAAAAACTTGGATACAATTTGGGTTAGGTACTACCACCATTAAAAACACAACAAAGGTTTATGTGTTTTCCTTTTCTTTAGATCTAAAATATTTTCTTAAACCTTAAGATTTTGTATTTTCCTTTATTTTTCATTTTTTCTTTTTGGCAGAAAGATGAAGCCTGGTGATTTTTTCTTAAACCTTAAGGAATTGCTTTCGACAAATGGTGATTTTTTCCCTTCGTTTAATGTTTAAGATCTTATTCTTGCTTACTTATTTAAATTTTTATGTAGAACCAGTCATATGTATGTAAAGCAATGCAAAGAAGACGAAATTTGTACTTGAAGCATTTTCAGAGGTTGACTAAAGTGGTACATCATGCATTAAAGGTTGTACATTAGCTATTATATACAAAATGTTTGTATTACATGTATCAATGTATGTGTTTTCCTTTTCTTTGGATCTTAAATATTATCTTAAATCATAAGATTTTATATTTTTATTTATTTTTTATTTTTTGTTTTTGGAAGAAAGATCTACTAAAAAAACAAGCCACTATTGATAATTAAAGATGAAGCCTGAATCTGCCTGAAACTACGGAACTAGACAATCGCCGATTTGATGGGCTCTACATCGGTAATTGCTTTCGAGAAAGAGTAATTTTTTCCTTCGTTTAATGTTTAAGATCTTATTCTTGCTTACGTATTTACAGTAAAATTTAATGTAGAACCCGTCGTCATATGTAAAGCAACGCAAAGAATACGAAATTTGTACGTGAAGCATTTTCAGAGGTTGACTAAAGTGGTACATCATGCATTACAGGTTGTACATTAGCTAATATATATACAAAATGTTTGTATTACATTAAATGAAGGACAAAGTTATTTAAACTTCCATATGCTAGATTTTGTTAGGTTAGTGTATATACAAGTTAAATTATTGATTATTATTATGAAGTTATTATTTTTGGTTTATGTTTCACTGTTGTGATTGTAAATTTTGTTTGATTTTATGTCTCCTGTCTTTGACATGTTAATAGCGAACGACACCACCGCATG
Source organism: Helichrysum umbraculigerum (assembly GCA_949592205.1). NCBI lineage: Eukaryota > Viridiplantae > Streptophyta > Magnoliopsida > Asterales > Asteraceae > Helichrysum > Helichrysum umbraculigerum. The sequence goes on from CATIUR010000006.1 coordinate 53,951,639, forward strand.
AAAGTTGAAACCATAAACTTTTTAGCAATGCATTCAAATGCATGGTCTATGCATGTGAATTGTCTTTTAGTATTTGTCATTGGCTATTATTATAATTCGATTGGAGATAGCTATGACATGCAAATTCATGCGAATGCAAAGACAATATACTACAATACAAGCAAAGCTAAATTTCTGAATTTTAAAAATGCAGCTCAATCGAATTATATATATATGTAGATTATCTTCTTTCATTGGAGATAGCTATGGCATGCAAATTCATGCAAATGCAAAGACAATATACTACAATACAAGCAAAGCTAAATTTATATCTTTTGATAATTTTCAAAGGCAACTACTTCACATTCAAAATTCCATGCACATTCACAAGTATTTTTCACCCATTTCTTTTTCTAACTTTCTTTTATTGGTTGCACAAACGGTTTATGGTAACGTGCTACATTTCAGATTGACATGATACTTATGAACGAAAAAGATGCAAACGGTGGGTGGAAAAACAGAAAAAGATGCAAACGGTGGGTGGAAAAATGGGTGTGTGGTTTTCAGAAGTTGTTTGGTTTATGTTTTACATATATCTTTTAAATATTATTTTATTTATTTATCTTTTTCGGTAGATATGAACCGTAACATAGGTACATAACTCCACTACTTAAAAATTGGAACATAACTCCACTACTTAAAAAGTGGAGTGCTAGACAACTGAATCTATGATATCTACTAATCTACTAATTTTTCATATTCACATTTCAACTTCAACACTTCTTAAAATTCATATTCCAACTTTACCCCTCACCCATACCCATCTACCACTCTCTCTCCCCTCAAATAAGGAGACCCACGGGAATTTCTTTTTCCCATTGCTTTTGCTGTGGACCCTTAAAAATCACTTTTTCCTTACCTTTTTTGTTGCTTTTGCTTTGGACCCATATTCATACCCAAACTACATGCATTTTCTTGCTTACTTATTTCCTCATGCAAGCTAACTACATGCATATTCATGCATATTCTTTCTCTGACTTTGTTTATTGGTTCCAAAAACGAATATGCATATTCTTTCTCTGACTTTGTTTATTGGTTCCAAAAACGGTTTGTGTGCATGTCACATGCACTTTGGATAACTATGCAAGCCAAGTAAACTAATGTATCGTTACCATTGAAACAAAGAACTCCAACATTATAAATAGTCACCTTATGAACATCAAATACCATCAAACAAAGCACTCAACTCACTATGAATCAAAACAACCAATGCAATAACAATGCATCAGCAACTCCAACGCATCTTCCAATCGATGTGAACACCATGATCACTCCAACCCTTTAGGTGAGTGTTGAACCTGTGAATGTGGCTATGAATCAAAACAACCAATGCAATAACAATGCATCAGCAACTCCAACGCATCTTCCAATCGATGTGAACACCATGATCACTCCAACACTTGAGGTGAGTGTTGAACCTGTGAATGTGGCGAATGATGGCCTCATGAATGTGGTAAATGATGATCTGAATGTTGCAATTGATGACCTGGATGTTACTCTGACAAATCAAACTATTCAGGTAAACACGTACACACCACTATTTTTTTCAGTTTGAACACGATCAAGCTAGATGACTCATTCTAACTCCGATTTCTATTAAATATATGAATGTTATAACTTGAGTATGTTTGGAGCCGTCCCATCAATTTTGGTGGAGTATCTATTAATATGGCCTTTCCACATGATGAATTTAACTGTAAGTAAACGATGAAGTTAACTGTATGAATATATATACTGTATTTTTTTTCAAAGCACTGGGTCCTATGATTTTTTTATGAAGTTAAAAAATCGGAAAATAAGTTTCATAAAAGAAGTAGTGGTGAAAAAAAGGAAAAAAAATGTAACTGTATTGTCTTATGTAGTTATTATAATCATCAAAATCGTTTTATATTTTCTTCAAAAGTGTGATACTCTTAAAAAGTATTTTCCCCAGAATTTTTTTTTTGCAAAGTATATATGTCGTTTGGTGGATAACCATATGCACTTTTATTTAAATTATATGATGGGAAGGTAATAACTGATAAGTTATTAAATGAAAGGGTTATATTGTACTATTAACTAATACTCGAGGGGTTAAACTGAAAAATGAGTGATAACTGCACAAAAGGAATCTTCTTCTTCGGTGGTACCCGTAGTCAATTCCTCCAGTAACGATGGATTATAAGATTTTGATTTTTATTGTGACATCGAAAATCACTTAAAAATTGTAGAAAATGTATTTTCTTTTTATCATAGAAGTACAGAATGGCTATGTAGTTGTAATAATATGTTCAAAGCTCATTCTATATTCGTTGATCAATTAATTGGAGCCCTAGAAAATCGTATGCCCGTCTTCATTTGCTGCCCTGGGCCGTCGTCCGGCCGGCCCTGACTGGTAGTAGTACTAGATATGTGCACACATCAGTTGAAATAGATAAAGTCATTCCTATATGCTAAACATTGATACTATGATTTCATTTTAAATTTCAGATGGATACCAAAAAAAGGAAAATAGAGATTGTTGATCTTGAAAGCTCCGATGACGATACTCTGTCCATGTCTAATGTCAAGCGGACAAAGAAAAAATGGAGTTCAGTGTTTTCAAAAAATAAGTTTTACAAGCTCATTGATGAGAGTGATGACGAATAAAACTTAAGTTCCTTTCACAAATGTTTTATGCTTTCTAATAATGTTTAAATAAGTAGAAGAATGGCTTTATTTATGTCTTTTATTTTAAGTGATCAATGTTATAGTTGATATATTGTTCATCATGTTAGACGGTTCATCTCACACTCATATAAATAGCACTCACAAAGTAAGAAAAGATAGTTACAAACAAATAGGTTGGCTGCTTCTTGCTTACTTTTTATCATAGATCAACAAACAACACCTACTCCGCAAACAGCTCCAATGATTGTTCACATGTCGATACAAAGAAACCTTAACCACCATCGTAGATGCTTAAAACACTTTTTGAATAGATTTTATATTTTACTAAATAAATTTTATCCATCACAACCGCCGATTTTGGTTGGAATTTAGATAGGTAAAAAGTTTTTGGGAACTGGTTATAGAAACACAGTGGTCTCATTTACACTTTGCACAGCATATAGTACAACTTATGGATTCTTTTGTTTATATCGGTAATCGAATAATAAAAAAATGAACTATATGTTGTTTTTATTTAGATGCCTTTTCATGTAACTTAATAATTACGTAAAATTAACTACTCCATATATCTTTAAAGTCTATATTATTCTTCTTTTTAATAATTACGTAAAACGAATAGACCTTATATTATTATTAACACATCCTCCTTCGTAAAGTAGATTGTTTTATGTTTTATATAGCTATGTGATGATGTGATATATATCTATTTTTTACATACCAATTTATTAACATACACATTTTGTGCCAAACTATTTTGTAGAAAGCTTTGTCTCACGATACCGTCAAACTCTTTTCGTCACTAAATCACCATCATGTGTGGTTCAACTTAAAGGTGGCTCGAGTTGAGTTTATATGGAAGGACACCAAAAACAACAAACTATATTTGTTTTTGCTAGATGAAAATGTAAGTTTCAAACTTCACACTAATGTATATATTAAATTTCCTTAAACGTAAAAGAAAAACTTAATCATTTAACCTTAGTTTCACAATACTTTTTATTAGAGAGAACGCATGGCAGCAGAGGTCTCAAGTAAATTGATACAAAGGTATGAAAACATGGAGTTATTGGGTAATACCTATAAAATTGAGCACTTTCAAGTTGAAATGCGACCCCCATGGATTGACTACCCACGTTTTGAGGGTTACTCTTTCAACCGCAATGATTGGGAAATCATTGTCAACAATAAAACAAAGTTTGAACACATCAAGGTTACCGAGTTTCCAATATACCCAAACGTATCTTCTCTTGGAACACATTGTTGTTGCTGAAAACAACGGGTTTTTTTTAATTTATAATTGATGGGGTCTAAGTGTGACTTACTAGTACTGAACCAAAAGGTTAGTAGATGGTAAGTTGGACCTAGAGTCGTTCTTAAAGAGAAACTGAATTGAAACGGAGGTGATCCAATCAATCTTTCTTTTCTAGTAAATGTTTTAAAAGAGTGCGTTGGGGGTTTTGGTTCAGTTAATTAAGTAAACTAAATAAAGCGAATAAAATGTAATAAGATGTCAGATAATGCAAAGTAGTATTTGTTGTGAGTTTGTTAGTTAATAATTATGGGATGATAACTCTTATGGGAAAACGATTAACTAAATTGGGTTGCTTATGAGATTCATTAACTTGTGGTATAACCAATAGATTCCTTATTAGTCGGTTATTAACTAATATGTCACGAGGACTAAGGTATCATGATTCTGACCAGACAGACAATGCTCCACTCTCCTGTGAGGGAGTCAGTGGCCCATATTATTGAACGTATTCGCTCGTGGGCGAAGGAATAGAGTAGCAAGTCCATAACACGTCTAGCCGTTCTTAATACCACAATGATTATGAATCCATTAAACAACTAACTTAGAACTTGTGTCCGGAATTATTTAATCGATTTCTACCAATGAAACTTAAGCGTGATAAAGGAGGGAAAGCATTTAGGTTTCTTGCGTATCTTACTTTAGGGTTTCATGGTTTTAAGCAAAAGTATCGGTTTAAGTTGGATTTTAAACTTGCCTTTCTCAATACAATTAACAAATCCCTAGGTTTTCGTAAATGGTCATTTAGCCTTTAGCCTACCTAATCTAATCTAATTTAAACTAAAACAACTAATTAAAATGCTGACGGCTTTTTACAGAAAGTTAAACCCAGACCATGTCGGAAAATATTATGGTAGTTCACAACGTATTGAATTGTTTACCAACGTTTCCGTTGTGAGTTTAATTGCTTCATGATGTTTACATGATAAGTACATTGTGATTGGAAGTGTACAATACTCATGGCAAGTCCACGTAATCACATTGCATTTTATAATGCTTACATGACGTTACAATTAAAAACAGAGTTTTTACACAGATAACTATTGACCGAGTATTGAGGTTCGCGACTCCTCTTTACAAGGTTACAATCAACTTTGTTAATCGAAAGGCGAATATAAGTTTTAGGTTTAAAATCACAAGATAAGTCCGTTCACAAAGTTTCCAATTTTATAACGTCGATCAATAATACAACTACCTTCGGTCGTTACTGGCTTCCATATATTTGTACTATGCTCGAAAGCATTTCCAATACTATACCGAGTAATCAGTCGAATAGGGGCCGTCATATTATCTCACGACGCATTCAAAGTCATCCCACAATTATATACTAACTACATCACAACAAATACAATAGTAATCTACTCGCTAATCATGGTAATAACGATCACAAACATAATTAAAGCAAACATGTTTAATTAAGATAGATAAGGATAGAGATAACCGAGATTAATATGCGAGAAGGAATAGACTTGAATTAATGAGCGTAACTCCAAGCGTACACCAAAGATTACAACAACGTTCCTAGCTTTCTTTCTACTCTAAACAAAGTGCTAAACTAATCTAATGCTAAATTTAAAGTAAGAAAGTAGAAAGTAAGAAAGTTATATGACTAATGCATATGGGACTTCAAGGTGCAAGTTACAAATGAACCAAAAACCTCCTATTTATAGGTGAGCTTTGGCTCACATTAGCACAAGTTGGCATTGAGGTGCATCTTAGAAAGCTTGCCAAAAGTGGTATGTACCATACGAAAAGTAGGCAAACCGGGTACCGTACAACACGAAAAGTAGGCGCACCAGGTACCAAAAGTTACCAAAAACGAAAAGCGAGACGGGGTAGGGGAGGCCGGCGCCGCCACCACTGTGGCCGGCGGCGGTTGGCCTGGCCCCGTCCCGTTTCGCCGTCTTTTGCTTCGTTTCTTGATTCGTGCGTGTTTTCTTTGTTATACGTCCGTTTGCGTTGATTCTTTTTTTGTTGGATTCGTAATTCAAAAACGAAGATTTTGACATAGGATAGTCCCTGAGATGAGGTCCCTAGCTCCAGATATTGCGTACAGATCATTTGGATCTTCCGGCGGGCGCGAAATCTTCATTTTTTACCCATTTCAGATGATTCTTCTTCCGTTGGATCCGAATTTTGAAAACGAACATCTTGGAAATAATGGATGTTGGTGAAGGGTACTTTGGTCTTGAAATCTCATTTTTATGCCTTGAATCTTCAAACGTGTGTGGAATCTTCGTTTCACATCCGTTTTACTTGATTTTTATCGTGCAACCTCGTTTTAACCATCTTGGCATAATGTTACTGATTTGTGCTGTTTTTGAGTTAATATGCCAAGAATCGTTCCAGAATGAGAGAGATATCGGTAGTAAAAACGTGACTTTTTACGCGATATCAAGTATCCCACACTTAGAACTTTGCTTGTCCTCAAGCAAACTAACGTTCAACACGGTTAAAGATAAGCAGATAATGAAATTATTTTAAGACGGGAACTTTTTACTAAGGGGGTTTCGGAAAAATAAAGATATTTGATATTTTAGAAAGAAAGGTTGTAATCTTTAGGAGCATGCTTTTGATTATTGATCGTTGATACATGACTAGGCGATCCTCTCAAGGTGGTCACTCCAATCACTCAAAGTGTTTAGGGTTTCCTATTCTATTATATCAATCGCTCAGAACGCCAATCATGTATTGTTTATCGTCATAGGCTTGATCGAGTATCAAATCGTTACCTTTTTGGTAAGCGCGAAGTCGATCTAGCCACAATCATTCTAAGGGAAGTGATGTAGGGTTTTTGGTGGTGGAATGTTGGTGGTGTGAGAGGGGTTTTGTTGGGTTTTCTTTTTGGTGAAGCGGAAAGCTGAAAATTTTTGGATTTTTGGGGAGGATTGACGCCTTCTTTCTATTTTGGTCGGAGTCTTCTTCCTCCATTTGACTTTCTTTACTTCGAATTTTCTTGGGACTTTTTCTTTCCCTTTGACGTCATATCCTTGATTTTTCTCTTTTTCATCTTTGGAACTTTGTAGGAAGTTTGAGGGATGTTTTTGAGTGGGTAAAGGGGTAACGTGCTTATTTTGGGTGTATGGATGGGTTCAAGAATGATGTGGTTCGATCTCCTTTTTGACTCACAAGTTCGGATTCGAAATGCATAACAAGAGCAAGTTCTGATTCTAAACGCATACATCGGCACACTCAAGAATCGAAAAAGTGGAACATTAAAAAGTGAATGCTTTTCATATGGCTCAAGATGCCTCACGAATCGAAAGTTGGGTTGTTGTGTGCTTAGTCATGCGATGCTCTTTCTGGGATTTTCAAACTTGTTTTTCAAAAGAACTTGTATTTTATTTTTCTTTCTTCCCCAAAGTAAATCATTCTTCGCTTAAAATTTTTCATTTTCTTAATATTTTTAACTTAGTTTTGAAAAATTTTGTTTACTTTTATGGAGAAGCAAGGTCTAATAAAGAGCAACGATTTTGAATCAAGTATATACCAACATCCATTTAACAGTAGTGCAACTACTGCTATCCCACACTTAAAGGAACATCGTCCTCGATGTTATACTAAGCTCTGAATGGGGTAAAATCCCACACTTAGGGTTTTAAACATCCAAGATTCATTCTTTCAGTGTGTGTGTTGGGTTTGAATCCAACACTTAGTGATAAGCATAATGGATATTGTGACACCCCCAAATTTGATGATTTGTGGAAGCTCGATTTGGGTGTCACTAATCAATATACAAAGCACACAAGATATATAATGAACGACCACTATATGCGTCGTTTTAAACTTGTATTAATAAAGTAAACGTTTACATCAAAAATAATGTTACATTAGCTCGGTTCCTGAAATTGAGAGATTACATAGCATAATTACTTTTACAAAATATAATAATGCAATCAAATCTCTAGTTGTATGTATGATGACTCGAGCTAAAAGTCCCTGCTTGTGCAGCCAACCTACTGCTGGGTACCTGTGATAAATACTAAAATGGGTCAGCGAAAACGCTGGTGAGCTCACAGGTTTGTATGTCCATGTATAGTTGTAAGAACCGCAAGATTTATATTGAATTTAAAATGCAATTAAGCAAAATAAAAGTTATACAATCCATGAGCACATAGTCTGAGCTTAACTTGAGCGCTAGGTCCAATTAAGGAAACCTAACTGGTTTGCCTCCTACGAGTGTCTAATCCACACTCGTCTTCCCAAATGCTAATACATCCGTTTGACCGGTTAGTGCGTGCTAACCCGGATGAGGATTGTCAATCCCATATGATATCATATACTAACATTCACGCTAAAATATTAGAGACTATGCTATAGAGGACTTTAAATTGATTAGCTTGAAACTCATGTAGTATTTGAAGATTGGTACTTGCGTTCTACTTGTAAAACAAAACAGAGCAGTAATATCACACCCCTAGTTGTAAAATAGTGAAAATGGGGCCATGAAACTCACCGGAGTCTTGAAGTGTTTAATTTAATAAACTTGAAGTAATTAGCGGTGAATTGATGTCCAAAGACTTGAAACCTGAATGTGTTCACGACACTTGATTGTCATTAATTGTACCGGTATCTCGAAAGACTACCTTTGTAGTTGTTATACAACTATATATATATATGTCCAAATTACTACGATTTGGTTGATTGAATTGATACAAGTTACAACGACTTGTTTGATTGAATTGATACAAGTTACAACGACTTGTTTGAGTGAATTGATACAAGTTACAACGACTTGTTTGATTCTGAAATATGTTTGAAAACACGTACGGCCCGTTGGTGATTAATTGTAATAATAGTCTTGATGTTACCACATTGATTTCGAAGCGTTATACTTGAAAAACAAATTCCATTATGTTTGAAAAGTTGTATCGTATAAGTGTTTTGAAGTTGTACAAGTTTGACACTTGGTGAAAAATGTGCTTACGGAATCTAAGTACGGGGGTCCGGGGGCAGCGCCCCTGGTAACGGGGTCCAAGGGGCGGCAGCCCCTGGCGGGGTCCAAGGGGCAGAGCCCCTGGCTGGGGTCGAGCTGCCAGGTCAGCTTGGAAAATTTTTATTTCTACTATATTGCTTTAAGGAAAAACGCATCTGGACTTGAATTTGGGTGAAATCAAGTGATAAAATTTTGGTCTCGACACTTAGTAAAAAGTTGTAAATATTCTGTTTTATGCGACACAATATGCGACATAATAATTTGTTATGCGACACAAGGGTTGTGTCGCATAAGTATGCGACACAATACCTATACGACACAAGGGTTATGTCGCATAGGTTCGGAATGCTAAATCAATAGCGACATAGTGGTTGTGTCGTATAGAAATACGACATAGTTTGCGACACAATATTGTGTCGCATGGGTTGCGACACTAAAGGTTTGGTACGACACAAGATGCGACATAACGGCCAAAATACGACATAGTATGCGACACAAGGCTTGTGTCGCAAAGATGAACACCAGCCCAGAAAGTCCGGCTGTCAAGATTTTTCCGGCCAAAAACCCATTTCAAACCCGTTTTTAAGCTACAAAATCGTGTTCTACCCTTTGTAATGGACATATATAAGTTATATAAACAACTAACAAGTGAAAATACAAAGAATCGAGAGTTTTCGGGATTTTGTCGGAAACTTACAAAGTGCCGAAATGAAATTCCGGAAAGATGCGAATGTAGATCGCGTCGAGGTGGTTCCTTTTCCGTAATTATTTTGATGATCCAATGTCGTTTTGTGTATTTATTTTGAAGTTTTGTGACTTGGTGGTGGTTTTTGGTTTAAAGAGAAAAGAGAGTGAGAGAGAGAAAGTAAAGAAAGAAATGAAAGAAAAGAAAAGGGAGGTGGGACGTTAAACCTCCTCCTTTTTCAGTCTTCGCCCCGCGCTCCGCGTGGTGCTCGTTTTCTCCGTCATTTAAACGTTAAACATTTATTTTATATGTTTTAATATACGTTTTAGAATACGAATAAATTCCCGATGATTTGATTGAAGTATTTTTATTAAAGTACTTTAGGTTGTAGTTATAAATTGTAACTTAAACTCGTTTTGTTTTGTCGCGCGTGTTTATAATTTAACTAAGTAAATTGTTATTTATACGATACTGTTTAAACTGAAATATTACAAAATAATATTCTTGATATATAATGGTTCCATTAAATAACGTTATGTTATTTAGTTAAATTGTTCACCAACGTCCGTATTTATTGTATCGAAATTCATTCGATTTGAAACTCGTACGATTTAAACAAACCGCAAAAATTGTGTAGATATATATTCAACAATATATATAATAATTGATACATTAATTAGCCTAACACAGAACTAATTACATGTATTAAAACTTGATTAGGCACTAAATTCTAGGCCTAAATTGACGGGCGTCACAGATATGACATATTTAAAACGAATGAAAGAGATAGCATAGAAGTACTCCCCGATAGTTGCTGTGTTCTTTTGGTTGCATCTGCCGGTCTTTGTCTTCTTTGGTGCTTCTTTGATCAAGTCTTCTTGTGATTGGTCTCGTGAGTGTGAACACGTCGGATATACTATTCTTTGGTTGTTGATGCTTCCTTGCAGGCTGGAGCATTCTTTGTATGATCCGAGTGTGAAAGATAGTCAGAGATTTCATCACTTCTTGGAAAGTAAAATTGCAGTAATGTAAAAACAAACACGGGTTGCCTCCCAAGAAGCGCTCTTTTAAAGTCGAGAGCTCGACTTAGTCCTTTTCTTCTTCAGATGATGCTTGATGCATCAGTAGTGGTAGCGTGGTCACTGTGGTTTCTTGGTACAGAGTATCGTGGTGGATAGTATTGCAGGAATTGCTCTATCATGTCAGCAATGAGAGTTGGTGGGTTGGTGGATAGCATTCTGAAGCTTTTGAAGTGATCGGTGGCGAGTCGGTCGAGAATTGCCATTCCATAGCAGATGTATCGAACTGCCCTTGTGACTGGTCCGTTAGGGTCAATTCGAGTACAGGTGTAAGTTCGAACTATTTCACGCTGTGGGTGGTTTCTTCCTATCGAGGCGATTAAAGCCATGAATTCGGTTTTCACTTCTTCAAAATCATGAGCCCAAGGGTCTCCTCCGAAAGATCTAGTTGCTTGGCACACTTGTCTGATTAGTTGATGTTGCTCGCGGTTGAAGGGAAAATCCGAGTCGGTGAAGATGCAAATTAGCTTGCTGAATATCTCGCGATATCCATTCCGGTAGACGTCGAGTTCTACGTCTTCTTCTTGGTACATTTCGCGAAGTCGGGTAGTCACATAAGTGGCTAAATTGATTGGCGACATGTGCGGGATGAATCTCGGTACCTCACGAGTTTCCTCTTCATAGGCTGGCTCGTTCAGCTCATCAATTATTAATTCAATGTGGTGCCCAATGGTGGATTGAATGACGATCCTGCACTTTTCTGACGCTGTGAGGTGCTCTCCAGTTTCGATGAGATCTAGAAGAATTCTAAGATCTCCCACCATTCTGATGTCGGCATAACTTCTTGGGTTCCCTGTGGCTCTTTCCAAATTGGTTCTCATTGATGCAAGAATAGCTTTTTGACTTGATGAGTACGGAAAAACTGACCCGGCTAAGGCACAATATACTTTTTGGTATATTCGCCTTTGGTTTCCGTAGAATTCGATTTCTCCCATTGGGTAGTTGGGTCTTTCTCGCTGTCGAGCTTCACTGGTAAGTTGTTCTTGAAGCAGGTCAGAGAATGCTCGAATGTTTCTCCGAAGAGTGCTAGGCTCTGGTTCTCCATAATTGGCGAGGTATGAATCGTAGTCTCGTATGATTGCCCTTATCATGTGTCTCTGTGCGGTGTTGTAGTCATTGGTTGACTCTTTGATAGCTTCTACGATGATTCGGACATCGTCGTATTCATCAATCATCTCGATCATGTCTTGATGAGTATCTATCAGAGGAATTTCTAGTCTCTCAGTTGCGACAGCAGGGGAATTAGGGGGAGCAAGAGGAGGTTGTGGAATAGAGCGTTCGTCGAGAGTGATGTTGACGTAATCGTCATCACATTCACTGTTGCAGTCGGAGTCCTTATCACGTGAATCGGGAAATTGGTGGAGTTCTTCGTCTTAGGGCGCGTTGTTGAAGGGTCGAGAACTATCGATTTCGATGGTTCGGACTTCGGTTGTTATGTCATGAATGTTCTCTTCGGCAAAGCTTCCTGGTTGACGTGCCTTATATGCCAAAATTCTCTGTAGTAGTTTGGCATACTGGTCTGGGTGTGGTGATGATCGGAGTCCTTCTTCAAAGATTTCTATGTCTCGGAGTCGGGTTCTGGTAAAGGGTTTTGAAGGATCGAGATAGGAATTCAGGATGTTTCCCATTCTTTTAAGATGAGAGGATCTGAGTTCTTGGCGGATGACTCCGTAATCAACTGATTCTTCTGATGAAGAGCAGTCATCACAGTTTTGTATCCTTTTAACTTCGGCCATTTGTGGCGAATCAGTGTGATCTTCATCTTCTTCCATTTCTTCCTCTTCTGGTTCTTCTTCTTCCTCCTCAGGGTCAGATTCAATTTCTTCATCTGCTTCCTCGTATTCTTCCTCTTCTGGGTCGTATTCGGTGTCAGAAATGAGAACTGATGATCGGGTGAATTGCGGTTCCTCCTCGGGTTCTGATTCATCATCGGAACAGACTTTTCCTGTGGATATAGCACAACATTCTTCCTCTTCTGGGGTGCATTCCGGTTGGTCGATCTTGTAAGTGATGCTTTCACCATGCGATCGCAAAACAATCGTGTGGTTATACACATCGATCACTGCTCTAGCTGTATTCATGAATGGTCTTCCAAGGATAATTGGGATGTTTATGTCCTCGTGGATATCCATTACCACGAAATCTGTTGGAAAGAAAAATTTGTCAACTTGAATAAGGACATTCTCAGCTATTCCCTTGGGGTATCTAATAGATTGGTCGGCTAGCTGGACGGTCATCTTAGTGGGTTTCAAGTTTTCAAGTTCTAACCTTTTAAACAGGGAGTAGGGCATAAGGTTAATGCTGGCTCCTAAGTCGGCTAAAGCGCTCATATTTCCGGAATTGTAGATAGAACAAGGGAGTGTAAATCTACCAGTATCTCCTAATTTTTCGGGAAGGCTATTTTTAAGTAGGGCTGAGGTTTCAGAACTAAGGGGAATGTTGTTCACTTCAGGCAATTTATCTTTGGTGGATAGCAATTTTCTAATATACTTATTACGACCAGGAACTCTAGACATGGTATCAAGGAATTTTCCATCTAACTTAAAGGACGACAGTTTCTTAGGTTGAACTTTAAGTCTAGCGGGGTAAGGGATTCTAACCTCTTTGTTCATGGTTTGAGTGGTTTCCACAGCTGGTATCTTGACCTTTGGTTCTTCCTTTACTGGAACAGCAGCAGGTGGAGTAGTGGCTGCTTCCTTTGGTGTTGTAAGTTGTTTTGCTTCCTCAATATGCGGATTTTGAACCGTGTTGCTGGGCAAACTTCCTCGGGGTCTATTCTCAAGACGTTGTGCCAATTGTCCAATTTGAGCTTCCAAATTCTTTAGCACAGCCAATTGATTTCTCATGAAGAGGTCGGCTTGATCTTGTCTAGCGGACGTCTTTTGGTTGAGCAGGTGTTGACCTTGCATGAATTGGGTGAAGGCGTCGTCTGAACTTGAAGCTGGGGCATTTGTCTTGGTGGTTTGTTCAGTGGTTTGGTTTGTGTCGGAAGTGGGTGCAGGAAGTGCAAGGGGTTGATTGTAAGGAAGTTGTGATTGTTGCTGGTAGGGTGGATATCTAGGTGGGTATCGGGGTTGGTGTGGTTGTTGGTTGTTTCTCGGCGGAAAGGGAGGTCCTCTAGGTTGGTTGTTGTTCTGGTTGAAACCGGGTGGTCGAGCTGGAAACTGAGCATAGTAGACGGTGCCATCTGCTTCTTCGCATAGTAGATGGTTGTTGTTCTTGTTGTTCTGGTTGCACTTGGTGTACTTGGTGCTGTTGTTTCTTAAGTTCTCCAAACTGTTTGACGAGCGAGTCCATTTTCTCTGTTAGTGTCTTAATTGCTTCGAATGGAATTGGGTTTGCAGCAGTGATAGGTTTGGAAGATGTTGAGTGATCTCCAGAATTCCAATCGTGGTGATGCATAGTCATATTTTCTATCAGGTTCCATCCTTCTTCGTCGGTCTTTGCCATGAAGCTTCCTTGTGCAGCAGCATCGAGGGTAGTTCGGTGGTTAGGATCTAAACCATTGTAGAAGGTGCACAATTGCGCAGACTTATCGAGTCGGTGATTAGGGCATTTCTTCAAGGCTCCTTTGAATCGTTCCCATGCGGTATATAATGACTCATCGAAAGCTTGTCGAAAGTTCATGATGTCATTTCTGAGTTTGGTTTGTTTAGAGGGCGGAAAGTACTTGGTTAGAAACTTTGTCGCCATAACAGTCCATGAAGGGATAGAGCCGGTCTCTAGACCTTCAAACCATGTTTGCGCATGATGGGTGAGCGAATAAGGGAAAAGGTATAAACGGATTGTGTCTTGGCCAATTCCGTTTTGCTTGTAGGAGTTTGAGAGAGAGATGAACTTGTCGAGGTGAGAGTTTGGGTCATCACTGGGCAATCCGTGGAATTGACAGTGGTTTTGGATTAGTTGGATGATGTGGTGTTTAAGCTCGAAAGATTGACCAGGGGTTTCAGGGTAGAGAATTGGTCATCCTCTTCCTTCGATAGAGGGTTTACTGTTATCAGCGAGAGTGATGCGTTCAGCCATTTCTTGCTTAAGTGCAGATTGCTTCTTTTCTCGTCGAATAGTGCGTATTATAAGTTCTGGATCGGGAAAGTTAAATAGTGGTGCAGATCTAGGGGAACAGGTCATAAACTAAAAGCAAGACAATAAAAGAAAATAGACAATAAAGGAAATGTTTTTTTTTTTTTAGAAGGTTTTATCCTAAGGGTTTACTAGAATTGGGATTGGTTGGGCCTCTGGATCGGACAGTTAGTCTCCCCGGCAGCGGCGCCAAAAACTTGTTGTTGCTGAAAACAACGGGTTTTTTTTAATTTATAATTGCTGGGGTCTAAGTGTGACTTACTAGTACTGAACCAAAAGGTTAGTAGATGGTAAGTTGGACCTAGAGTCGTTCTTAAAGAGAAACTGAATTGAAACGGAGGTGATCCAATCAATCTTTCTTTTCTAGTAAATGTTTTAAAAGAGTGCGTTGGGGGTTTTGGTTCAGTTAATTAAGTAAACTAAATAAAGCGAATAAAATGTAATAAGATGTCAGATAATGCAAAGTAGTATTTGTTGTGAGTTTGTTAGTTAATAATTATGGGATGATAACTCTTATGGGAAAACGATTAACTAAATTGGGTTGCTTATGAGATTCATTAACTTGTGGTATAACCAATAGATTCCTTATTTGTCGGTTATTAACTAATATGTCATGAGGACTAAGGTATCATGATTCTGACCAGACAGACAATGCTCCACTCTCCTGTGAGGGAGTCAGTGGCCCATATTATTGAACGTATTCGCTCGTGGGCGAAGGAATAGAGTAGCAAGTCCATAACACGTCTAGCCGTTCTTAATACCACAATGATTATGAATCCATTAAACAACTAACTTAGAACTTGTGTCCGGACTTATTTAATCGATTTCTACCAATGAAACTTAAGCGTGATAAACGAGGGAAAGCATTTAGGTTTCTTGCGTATCTTACTTTAGGGTTTCATGGTTTTAAGCAAAAGTATCGGTTTAAGTTGGATTTTAAACTTGCCTTTCTCAATACAATTAACAAATCCCTAAGTTTTCGTAAATGGTCATTTAGCCTTTAGCCTACCTAATCTAATCTAATTTAAACTAAAACAACTAATTAAAATGCTGACGGCTTTTTACAGAAAGTTAAACCCAGACCATGTCGGAAAATACTATGGTAGTTCACAACGTATTGAATTGTTTACCAACGTTTCCGTTGTGAGTTTAATTGCTTCATGATGTTTACATGATAAGTACATTGTGATTGGAAGTGTACAATACTCATGGCAAGTCCACGTAATCACATTGCATTTTATAATGCTTACATGACGTTACAATTAAAAACATAGTTTTTACACAGATAACTATTGACCGAGTATTGAGGTTCGCGACTCCTCTTTACAAGGTTACAATCACGTTTGTTAATCGAAAGGCGAATATAAGTTTTAGGTTTAAAATCACAAGATAAGTCCGTTCACAAAGTTTCCAATTTTATAACGTCGATCAATAATACAACTACCTTCGGTCGTTACTGGCTTCCATATATTTGTACTATGCTCGAAAGCATTTCCAATACTATACCGAGTAATCAGTCGAATAGGGGCCGTCATATTATCTCACGACGCATTCAAAGTCATCCCACAATTATATACTAACTACATCACAACAAATACAATAGTAATCTACTCGCTAATCATGGTAATAACGATCGCAAACATAATTAAAGCAAACATGTTTAATTAAGATAGATAAGGATAGAGATAACCGAGATTAATATGCGAGAAGGAATAGACTTGAATTAATGAGCGTAACTCCAAGCGTACACCAAAGATTACAACAACGTTCCTAGCTTTCTTTCTACTTTAAACAAAGTGCTAAACTAATCTAATGCTAAATTTAAAGTAAGAAAGTAGAAAGTAAGAAAGTTATATGACTAATGCATATGGGACTTCAAGGTGCAAGTTACAAATGAACCAAAAACCTCCTATTTATAGGTGAGCTTTGGCTCACATTAGCACAAGTTGGCATTGAGGTGCATGTTAGAAAGCTTGCCAAAAGTGGTATGTACCATACGAAAAGTAGGCAAACCGGGTACCGTACAACACGAAAAGTAGGCGCACCAGGTACCAAAAGTTACCAAAAACGGAAAGCGAGACGGGGTAGGGGAGGCCGGCGCCGCCACCACTATGGCCGGCGGCGGCTGGCTGGTGGCCGGCTGCGGCTGGCCTGGCCCCGCCCCGTTTCGCCATCTTTTGCTTCGTTTCTTGATTCGTGCGTGTTTTCTTCGTCATACGTCCGTTTGCGTTGATTCTTTTTTTTTTGTTGGATTCGTAATTCAAAAACGAAGATTTTGACATAGGATAGGCCCTGAGATGAGGTCCCTAGCTATAACACGCACCTAATTTCACTTGATTTTTTTTTTAAACTCGGAAGCGAAATCCCATTCGTATTCACATGGATGACATTATGTCATCTATCAAAACATATTACAAGTTATAAGTATTAACTACTAGTTTATAAACCATTACTTTATCATAATTATTATATAACAAAACACAAGCAACTGTATCTAACAAAATCAGAGTAATCCTGGTCAAACAACTCCCAGTCATTCCTTGCCCAGTCCCAAAACATCACATAAACCTGCAAGGAGTAAACAACGGGATTAGCACGAAGCTAAGTGAATAAACCTGTTACAAACAGTTTGACTTAGCTATAACAATATCAATTAACAACAATATCACTTTGACACAACATCACCAAGAGGATCGGTGGTCCTTGTAAAGGTCTCTGACCGCGGATGGCCCACCAAGAGACACTTACAATCACTGCAGGCCAATACAGTGATTTTTACCGATAATTGATTGCTACCTTTAATCAATATGTGTTCCATTCTCAACACATGATTACAAATCTCACATTGACTAACCTGTAGCAATCAGTCCAACAATTGTTGACCCCCGAATCACCAGAGTGCACATAGGCAACACATCACAGATATATATATGTCTCAGCAATAAAATCAACAATCACTAATTATATCGTCGTAACCAATAAGTCACAACCAAACCACACTGAAGTTCCAAGTCTATTCACCTGTCAACTTCAATTCACTTACTCAGCTGACTAATTCACTGAGTCTTCGGCGTGTCTGAAAACACAACAGAATTACAATTAGTAATTCATTTCACAAACGTAATTAAATCAAACGTACATTAACTGAATATCAGTAATTATATCAGTTATCAGGTACCATGTAGTATTACAGTACTCAATTGTATCTATCACATTCATTTAATGATATTAGAATCAATATAATCATCAAATGTTAAAATAACCAAAATTCTGAAAATGACCAAGTACCCGCCGGGTATACCCGTTACCCGCCGGGTAACCCAGACAAGCCGCCGGGTAAACCCATCAAACCGCCGGGAACATTTCATTTTGGTGGAACAGAACTAAAATGCGTTTTAAAGCTAGTTTTAGCCGCCGGATAGCATCTTTACCCGCCGGTTTACCGGTTTGGCCCACTTACCCGCCGGGTAAGGATAGTACCCGCCGGGTACCACCCTTCTTCCAGCGCCCATCGCCTGAACCAAAACCAGCTTCGAAAAATCATACCCAAATTCACAACCTCTACATACTACTCAGTTTTATAATCATCACAATATCAACTAACATCTTATAACTTCCTATAAAGTTACAAGCATCAATTTCTACTTAACAAACTTAATAACCCATCAATCCACAACAATTAACTTTAAGATCAAATTTAAAAACTAACATACCAAATAGAGTAATTAAGTGAAGATGATGAGTTAGATGAACAACAAGATCAGATTACAACTTCTCTAGTTGAATTCTTGTGTAGGTTTAGTTTTAGTTTTCAAGGGTTTGAAGTTTTTAGAAAAATGAAGAACTTTCCCTTTTTGGAAAGTTATAAACATGTCGGCCCAAAATGTAACCGACTCCGTATTCACTTAAAACTAGTCACCTTTCAATCTATTGTCTGGAACCTAAAAACCATTTGCGAGAAAAACTATTTTATTTTACCGTAAGCTACAACTATTTAAAACAGTTAATATTTCACTAGTCACAATTAATTCTTAACCAAATTCACTAAGTTATAATTCAAAACATATATAAACACAATATTTAAAGTATAACAACTAATAACATTTAATTTAAAGGAAATTACCAGATAGTCACAAAAGCGGATGTTACAAATCTCCCCTCCTTAGGAAGATTTCGTCCCCGAAATCTCGCTAGACTCAAACAAATGAGGATATCGTGAGCGCATGCTCGACTCAGTCTCCCAGGTAAGGTTCGCCCCCAAACTATGTCTCCATTTCACTAAAACCATCGGGATCTCTTTCTTACGTAACTTAGTCACCTTTTTATCAACTAACTCAATGGGTTCCTCAACTAGTTTCAGACTAGAATCAACTCTAAGGTCTTGCAATGGAAGGATTTGGGATTGATCCTCCACATTACATTTCCTCAAATAACAAACATTAAAAGTGTCATTAATACCAGATAACTCAGGAGGAAGATTCAACGCGACTGTCTGATCATTAACCACCTGCCTGATTCTGAAAGGACCAATATACCTCGGGGTGAGTTTTCCACGCTTTCCAAATCTGATTACACCTTTCCACAGGGAAACCTTTAAATAAACAAGTTCACCCTCAACAAAAGTAACAGGACGACGGCGTGGATCAGCATCCTGTTTCTGTCGATCTCTGGCAGCTTTCAGTTTCTCACGAGCTATAATGACTTTATCGGCTGTAATCTGTACAATATCAGGACCTGCGAACTGCTTTTCTCCAGCCTCTAACCAGCAAGTAGGTGTTCTGCAGCGACGTCCATATAACATCTCGTAGGGTGGCATGCCGATGCTGGAATGATAAGAGTTATTATAAGAAAACTCTACCAAAGGCAAATGAGAATCCCAAGAACCACCATACTCTAATACACAAGCCCGCAGCATATCTTCCAGAGTCTGAATGGTACGCTCTGTCTGACCATCTGTCTGTGGGTGATAAGCAGTGCTGAGGTTAACTCTGGTACCCAATTCCCGCTGTAAACTCTGCCAAAATCCAGAAATAAACCTGGAATCCCTGTCTGACACAATCGATAACGGTATCCCATGCCTCGAAACTATCTCATGAATATACAACTGGGATAATCGAGTCAAAGAAGCAGTCTCACTGGTAGCCAGAAAATGAGCACTCTTAGTCAGTCTATCAACAATCACCCAAATCATATCATTACCTTTCTGCGTTCGGGGAAGTTTGGTGACAAAATCCATAGTAATATGTTCCCATTTCCACTCGGGAATATCCAGCTGTCTCAATGAACCATACGGTTTCTGATGTTCTGCTTTCACCTGGGAACAAATGTGACAAGTTTCTACAACACGTGCAACATCGGTTTTCATTGTAGGCCACCAATAAAGAGGTTTCAGGTCATTATACATCTTTGTACTTCCAGGATGAACAGATAATTTAGATTTATGTGCCTCAGATAATATCAAATCCCGAAGTCCCCCAAACAATGGAACCCAAACCCGAGACTGAAAGGTTTTCAAACCTCGAGAATCATCAACTAATAAATCCTTTCGTGTCGCACCCCCAAATTATGATGCGGAAGCGGGTCGGTTCGGGGCGCGACTAATCAATACACAAAGCACCAGATTACATAATGAACGACCGCTACATGCGTCATTTACAAATACATTGATAAAATAAAGGTTTTACACCGTTATAATATAGTTTACAAAAGCCCTTGAGTTCAAATGATAGAGATTCTATGGCATAACTAAATTATACAAAATATAGTAATGCATGACAATCTCTTGATGTCTGTATGCGACTCGAACTAATGGGCATCCTGAATGGCAGTCCTACTGCTGCTGAGAACCTGAGAATACATGCTAAAAGGTCAGCTATAAAGCTGGTGAGCTCACAGGTTTAATGATAAGATGTAATGTATGAACCACAAGATTTAATAATGATGTTTGAAATTAATCAAATATAATGTATATAAAGCCATGAGCACATAGTCTGAGCTTAACTGAGATGTCAGGATCACAATTAAGTGCCTGAGCGAGGGTGCCTCTATGCGTATGCCTAATCAACATACGTATGAACAAATGTTAATGCGTCCGTTTTGACCAGTCAGTGCTTGCTGACCCGGACGGGGATTGTCAGTCCCATATGGATCCATACACTAACATTCACGCTACAAAGTATTACCAAACTATGCTATAAGGACTTAAAATGATTAGATGATTTACTCATGTAATATATAGCGATGTTTTGATACTTGTGTTCAGATGTAAAACAAAATGAGCATGTATCTCACCCCTAGGTAAAAGCATTTAAAAAGGGGCTATGAGACTCACCTGAGCCTAAAGAGATGCTATGAAGCACTAATGAGATTATACAAGAGAATTGATGTCGTTCAATCGACTGAAACCTGCAGGGCGTCTTAGACGCGCAAGGTTTTGATAAATGATTAGATATTGAACCTGTCGAGCGTATTAAACGCGCAAGGTTTTGATTGATTAGATGACTCTACGGACCATCTATGCTAGTTGTTCCCTCAACTAGTTATGCCCAAATACTTTGGTTGTCGATTATGTTTGAGTTTTGAAAATGTATACGGGTCGTTGGTGACGGTTTGTAATAATAATTTCAAACTATTATTATTATACTTGATTTGTTGTGCTTATAAAAGTGTATGTGTTTCATATATAAATCGTATCGTATAGGTTTAGTTGTTAATCAAGTTCATTATATCCGTTATACTTTATTTCATAATTTACAAAATTTGGTACTAGTTTGAAAACAGTAATCTGCCATTTTCGGCCCCTAAACGACCTCGGGTGGCCTAAAACTGACAAGGCTAAGGTACTTAGCATTGATTATTGGGTCGTTTCCGAGTGACCTTGCGAATTTGAGCTCAATCCGTTATAATAAATTTTTCATTCAGAAGCACGTTTGATTTGTGAAATTGTCGACGTTTTCGAAAAAATGTTTATTCTGTTTTAGCTGGGATTCGCAGGGCTAGTTTATTGATCCGTTGGATCATGAAATATAAAGGGGGAATCCGCCGGATTCCCTTGAATCCGCAGGATTGGTGGCATTTGTGGGGAATACGCCGGATTCCTTTGAATCCGCCGGATTCATGTTGTCTGGGCGGGAATCCGCCGGATTCCGAGGTCTGGTTCGAGTCTGTCGTTCCAAAATTCACCCAAACCCATATTTAAATCCGAAATCAACCATCAATCATCAATCCTAACATTACTACATGATAATATATGTTATTTAAATACAAAATCACAAAGATTGAGTTAACGATTCCTTACGATTTAAAAATGGAGCTTGGATGGTGATGATGATGAAAACGAAGGAGATGATGATGAAGATGATCACGATGATGATGATGCTCTAGCTGCTACTTGTTGTTGTTATTATTTGTTATTGTTGTTGTTGGATTTTGAATCGAGAGAGAGAGCCGAGAGAGTGAGGGTGAGAGTTTGAGAATGAAAGTAAGGGTGCGGTTTGGTATAGCTGCCAACTCCAATAATTGGAGTTGGTTGACACAATATGAGGTACAAAATACCCGTGTTTTCGTACCCGATCGAAAAGTAGTAAAATGTTTTAATTTGATAAATTTCTAAAAATGATATCGTACGTATTTTCATTTGAAGTATTTTATAAAAATACATTTAACGAGATATAAAATATATCTTTGTTTTAAGTTTGAATGACGGATATGATTCAAATGGTTTCTTCGCGTTTGGTTTAAATGAAATAAAAGGAAATATGTTTTATTTTGTCTAATGTAAATAATAATTATCATTTTCAATAATAATACATTATTTATAATCTTCGTCGCGAATGTTTTATATTTGTACGATACGAATACTTTATATATTATCAAAATAATATATAATAAATAATGAGTTGTATTAAATAATAACTTCTATATTACTTAATATTGTTTTCACCAACGCCATATAAATGAATCGGAATTTGGCCGATTTGAAAATGAACGATTAAATATAATCGTGAACTGATATATATTCAACAATATATATATTGATACATACAATTAGCCTAATACTTAGCACTAATTACATGTATTTCTAAATGATTAGGAACTAAAAACTAGTCCTAATTTGACGGGTGTCACATTCTCCCCTTGTTAAGAGAATTTCGTCCCGAAATTTAGCTCGAAGTTGGCGTGTGAGTGGAGTTTGAAAATAGATGTGGATATTTGAGTCGCATCTGGTCTTTCCGTTCCCAGGTGAATTCCGGACCACGCCGCGAATTCCACCGAACCTTGACGATTGGAATACGACTTTGCTTAAGCTGTTTGACTTCACGGTCCATGATCTCCACTGGTGTCTCGACAAAATGAAGTTTGTCGTCAATCTGCATTTCCTCGAGCGGAATAATGAGAGTCTCATCAGACAGACATTTCTTCAGGTTAGAAATGTGAAATGTGGGATGCACGCTACTGAGCTCTGGAGGTAGCTGCAATCGATATGCGACTGGACCAATCCTTTCAAGGATCTCAAAAGGTCCGATGTATCTAGGGTTTAATTTTCCACGTTTGCCGAATCGGATGACACCTTTCCAAGGTGATACTTTGAGCAATACTCGATCCCCAACTTGGAACTCGAGATGCTTGCGTCTCACGTCAGCATAACTCTTCTGACGATCACGTGCGGCCTTCAGCCGTTGCTGGATACCAACGATCTTCTCGGTGGTTTCATGAATGATTTCAGGACCAGTGAGTTGGCTATCTCCAACTTCGGTCCAACAGATAGGCGATTGGCACTTACGACCGTACAGTGCCTCGAATGGTGCAGCTCCAATGCTGGTATGATAGCTGTTGTTGTATGAGAATTCACACAATGGCAAATGATGTTCCCAATTCGCACCGAAATCAATTACGCAGGCGCGTAACATATCTTCCAGTGTTTGAATAATCCTTTCACTTTGGCCATCGGTTTGTGGATGATAGGCTATACTCATATCTAAACGAGTACCCAATGACTTTTGCAATGATTGCCAAAAGTTAGATGTGAATCGGCTGTCTCTATCAGAGATAATTGAGATTGGAACGCGGTGTCGGGATACGATCTCCTTCAAATAGATTCGTGTGAGACGCTCCATTTTGTCGGTTTCCTTCATGGCAAGGAAGTGAGCAGATTTGGTTAGACGATCAACTATTACCCATATAGTATCGCAACCACTTGATGTTTTAGGGAGTTTAGTGATAAAATCCATAGCGATTTGCTCCCATTTCCATTCTGGAATGTCCGGTTGCTGTAGCAAACCGGTGGGCTTCTGATATTCATCTTTAACTTTTGAACATGTGAGGCACTTGCTGACATACGTGGCAATCTCTGCTTTCATGTTTGGCCACCAGTATGATCCCTTGATGCCATGATACATCTTGTCAGATCCAGGATGTATAGAATATTTGGACTTGTGAGCTTCATCCATCACAAAGTCTCGAAGATTCCCAAACTTGGGTAACCAGATTCGGTTTGCGAAGTATTTGACCCCATTGGGTTTGGTTTCAAATTGATTCTCCATATTTCGCAAGGCCTCTTCCTTGATGTTTTCAGGTTTCAATGCTTCGAGTTGAGCGGTGAGAATTTGAATGATTAGATCATTATGGATGGTTATGCTAAGGGCTCGGACTCGAAGTGGTTTTGTGTGCTCTTTGCGACTTAGGGCATCGGCAACTACATTAGCCTTCCCTGGATGATACTTGATTTCACAATCATAGTCGGTGAGTAACTCGACCCAGCGACGTTGCCTCATATTGAGATCCTTCTGATCGAATATATGCTGGAGGCTTTTGTGATCGGTGAAGATGGTACATTTTGTGCCATACAGATAGTGTCTCCAGATCTTGAGTGCGAACACTACGGCTCCAAATTCGAGATCATGAGTTATGTAGTTCTTCTCGTGAACTTTGAGTTGTCGGGAGGCGTAGGCAATAACCTTGTCTCTTTGCATCAACACGCAACCAAGACCTTGGTGTGAGGCATCACAGTACACCACGAAGTCTTCGTTGCCTTCGGGTAATGATAAAATTGGTGCACTGCAAAGCTTTTGCTTCAATAGCTGAAATGCTGACTCTTGTTTATCAGTCCAATCGAACTTCTTTTCCTTCTGAGTCAGTATTGTGAGAGGTTGAGCTATTTTGGAGAAATTCTCAATGAAGCGCCGATAATAACCAGCCAGTCCTAAGAATTGGCGTACTTCGGTCGGCGTCGTCGGTGCTTGCCAGCACTTGATAGCCTCAATCTTTGATGGATCTACGTGAATTCCTTGACTATCAATCACATGACCAAGGAATTGAACGGTTTGCATCCAGAACTCACACTTGGAGAATTTTGCATATAACTATTCGTGTCTAAGAAGTACTAGAATGGTTTTGAGATGTTGCGCGTGTTCCTGTTCATTGCGCGAGTAAATGAGAATATCATTGATGAAGACAATGACAAACTTGTCAAGATATGGTTTGCACACTCGGTTCGTAAGATCCATGAATACTGCAGGTGCGTTAGTCAAACCAAATGGCATCACTTGGAACTCGTAATGTCCATAGCGAGTTCGGAAGGCAGTCTTTGGGATGTCGATGTCACGAACTCGTAACTGATGATAACCTGATCTTAGATCTATCTTCGAATAGATACTTGACCCTTGAAGTTGGTCGAATAGGTCATCAATTTGAGGTAGTGGGTAACGGTTCTTGACAGTCAATTTGTTCAACTCTCTATAGTCGATACACATTCTGAATGAACCGTCTTTCTTTTTCACAAACAGAACCGGAGCTCCCCATGGTGAAGAACTCGGTCTAATGAATCCCTTATCCAGGAGTTCCTTCAACTGAGTAGACAACTCCTGAAGTTCTGAAGGGGCTAAACGATATGGTGCTCGTGCAACAGGTGCTGCCCCCGGCACGAGATCGATCAAGAACTCAACTTGTCTCGGTGGTGGAAGGCCAGGTAAGTCTTCAGGAAAGACTTCTGGATAATCTCTAACAATGGGCACATCCTCAAGTCGTTTCTCTTCCGACTTTTTCTCCAAGACATGTGCGAGGATCGCCTGGTACCCTTTCCTAAGGTACTTGCGAGTTTTCATGCAGGATATGATATTCAGTCTCGTCCTACCGGTCTCCCCTTGTATGATTAGAGTACTACCGGTGACAAGAGGAATACGGACGATTTTGTCATAGCAGACAATTTCAGCTCGGTGCTTGGATAACCAATCCATTCCAATAATGACGTCGAAACTTCCAATCTCAAAGGGTATAAGGTCAATAGAGAAGATTTCATCAGATAGATTTAATGTGCAATTTGGTATTTCACTGTCAGTCTCTATTAACTTGCAATTAGCTAATTCTACAATGTACTTAGCATCTAAGGCAATAGGGGCAATGTTAAGCAATTGACTAAACTCATCAGATATGAAGCTCCTATCAGCACCAGAATCAAATAGAACAGAAGCAGTAAGATTGTTGAGAAGAAACGTACCCGAGACCACATTCGGGTCTTGACGGGCCTCTCCTGAGTTCAGAACGAAAGCTCTTCCCTTCGTAGTGTTGTTACCCTTGTTCTTCAGCTTTGGGCACTCATTCCTAAAGTGACCAGTTTCTCCACACTCATAGCAGGATTTTGGTTGGCTAGTGGTGGTGTAGGTGTTGGCATTGGTAGACCTACAGTCTTTGGTCAAATGTCCATACCTTTGACATTTTCCACAAGGTGTGCCGCAAGGACCATCATGATGACGGTAGCACTTTGAACAGTAGGGTTTATTTCCAGTGTAGCCCTTGTTGGAACCAAAACCAGTGTTGGTGGTCTTATCAGACTCAGACCTCTTTGATGATGATTGGTTTTGAGTGGTGTTCCCAGACCACTTTCTTTTGTTGTTGTTACCAGAAGATGGAACAGATGTCTCACGGCTGACAACCATTGCCATGAGTTCATGAGCAATTCCGATAGCTCTTTCCAGAGTGGTTGGTTGAGCTGAGGCGACATTTCCCTGGATATTCTCCGGAAGGCCTCGAATGTACTTCTTGATACTTTTTCCTTCCGTATCAACCAAACCTGGGCACAACAGAGCGAATTGCTGGAACTTGGTGGTGTACCCAGCAATATCGTTCCCTTGTACCGCCAGATGCCAAAACTCCACTTCCAGTCGGTGTAGTTCTTCCTCGCGATAGTACTTCTCCCTTAGCTTTTTCTTCAATTCAGGCCAAGGAAGTCGGTTTGCGATCTCGACGCCAATAGAGTTTGCGTGGGTGTTCCACCACGTTAGTGCACCTTCTTGAAAGGTGTAAGCAGCAAACTTGACCTTACTATCTTCAGCACAGTTACAGAGACTGAAGACAGATTCCATTCTTTCAATCCATCGGATTAAGCCAATAGCACCTTCCGTGCCCTTAAAGTAGAGTGGCTTGCAGCTGAGAAAGTCCTTGTAGGAACAAGGTTTGATAACAGGAGTAGGAGTGGTATTGACTGTCTCAGTACTCCTTTGAGCGTCTCGAGCAGCCATGGCTTCGGCTACAGCTCGGGTAACCGCAGCATTGAGTTCAGCTTGACTGAAATCTTTCCTCTTTGGCGGCATGATTCTGACAAAAGCAAATAGAGTGGATGAGTTGTTTGCACCAAAACATGATACATCACATATGCATATATATATTTATGGGGTAATATACAATGACACAAGTGATAATCACATTTGACAAACAACAGAGTTGCATACTAGATGCGAGTTTGCGAGTGGGTGGGGTATGGTTTTACGTATGGAGCCTATAGTCCTTCAAACAATAAGTTCCATTTGTGATTCTAAGGAAATAGAATGATGGAGGAAATACGAATGATATCTTCCTTGCGAACATGTGATTGTACAGCGGAATTTGTTGTGAGGTGTTATGTGCGTATAAAAGGGATAGACGATAATAATTCATACTCATCGTCTTTGGTAGTGAAGATGTTAACGAGTGTATTATCGTGTGTGATCTATATATATTCGATATATATAATAGCTTAGAAGATAATACGCGAGTTGGGCTTAATCATATATCTCCAATATATAATAGCCTATAAGGTAGCACAAAAATGAGGCCTACGTATGTATATACGCCTATATCACATAATAGCCTAATGATTGTCTAGCACAAACCAAGTATAAGTCTCGGTTTCTCTCGTGGTCAGAGTCAACTATCGCATTCCTGTTCAACATAACCCCTTTCAGTTTTCACATCGTATTCATTTAATTGTACATAGTTAGCTAGGCTATGTTAAATTAAACTCATATGGTGTAATCACTGAACCAGTTATACCTAATAAGGAATACTGCCTAACGGTCATAGTCTAGGCCCACTAAATGCAACCTAGTTCACTATAACCTTAGGCTCTGATACCAATCTGTCGAACCCCCAAATTATGATGCGGAAGCGGGTCGGTTCGGGGCGCGAATAATCAATACACAAAGCACCAGATTACATAATGAACGACCGCTACATTCGTCGTTTACAAATACATTGATAAAATAAAGGTTTTACACCGTTATAATATAGTTTACAAAAGCCCTTGAGTTCAAATGATAGAGATTCTATGGCATAACTAAATTATACAAAATATAGTAATGCATGACAATCTCTTGATGTCTGTATGCGACTCGAACTAATGGGCATCCTGAATGGCAGTCCTACTGCTGCTGAGAACCTGAGAATACATGCTAAAAGGTCAGCTATAAAGCTGGTGAGCTCACAGGTTTAATGATAAGATGTAATGTATGAACCACAAGATTTAATAATGATGTCTGAAATTAATCAAATATAATGTATATAAAGCCATGAGCACATAGTCTGAGCTTAACTGAGATGTCAGGATCACAATTAAGTGCCTGAGCGAGGGTGCCTCTATGCATATGCCTAATCAACATACGTATGAACAAATGTTAATGCGTCCGTTTTGACCAGTCAGTGCTTGCTGACCCGGACGGGGATTGTGTGACACCCCCAAATTTAATGATTTGCGGAAGCTCGATTTGGGTGTCACTAATCAATATACAAAGCACATAAGATATAATGAACGACCACTATATGCGTCGTTTTAAACTTGTATAGATACAGTAAATGTTTACATCAAAATATAGTTACATTAGCTCGGTTCCTGAAATTTAGAGATTACATAGCATAATTACTTTTACAAAATATAATAATGCAGTCCAATCTCTAGTTGTATGTATGCTGACTCGAGCTAATAATTCCTGCTTGTGCAGCCAAACTACTGCTGGGTACCTGTGATAAATACTAAAATGGGTCAGCGAAAACGCTGGTGAGCTCACAGGTTTGTATGTCAATGTATAGTTGTCAGAACCGCAAGATTTATATTGAATTTAAAATGCAATTAAGCAAAATAAAAGTTATACTGTCCATGAGCACATAGTCTGAGCTTAACTTGATTTGTCAGGCCCAATTAAGGAAACCTAACTTCAAATGCCTCCTACGAGTGCCTAATCAACACTCGTCTTCCCAAATGCTAATACATCCGTTTGACCGGTTAGTGCGTGCTAACCCGGATGAGGATTGTCAATCCCATATGATATCATATACTAACATTCACGCTATAAATACTAGAGACTATGCTTACGGAGGACTTTAAATTGATTAGCTTGAAACTCATGTAGTATTTGAAGTTTGGCACTTGCGTTCTACTTGTAAAACAAAATCGAGTAGTAATATCACACCCCTAGTTGTAAAGCAGTGAAAATGGGGCTATGAAACTCACCTGAGTCTTGAAGTGTTTAATTTAATAAACTTGAAGTAATTAGCAGTGAATTGATGTCCAAAGACTTGAAACCTGAATGTGTTCACGACACTTGATTGTTATTAATTGCACCGGTATCTCGAAAGACTACCTTTGTAGTTGTTATACACTTTATATATATGTCCAAATTACTACGATTTGGTTGATTGAATTGATACAAGTTACATCGACTTGTTTGATTGAATTGATACAAGTTACAACGACTTGTTTGAATGAATTGATACAAGTTACAACGACTTGTTTGATTTTGAAATATGTTTGAAAACATGTACGGCCCGTTGGTGATTAATTGTAACAATAGTCTTGATGTTACCACATTGATTTCAAAGCGTTATACTTGAAAAACAAATTCCATTATGTTTGAAAAGTTGTATCGTATAAGTGTTTTGAAGTTGTACAAGTTTGACACTTGGTGAAAAAATGTGCTTACGGAATCTAAGTACGGGGGTCCGGGGGCAGCGCCCCTGGTAGCGGGGTCCAAGGGGCAGAGCCCCTGGCTTGGGTCGAGCTGCCAGGTCAGCTTGGAAAATTTTTATTTCTACTATATTGCTTTAAGGAAAAACGCATCTGGACTTGAATTTGGGTGAAATCAAGTGATAAAATTTTGGTCTCGACACTTAGTAAAAAGTTGTAAATATTCTGTTTTCTGCGACACAATATGCGACACAAAATTTGTCATGCGACACAAGGGTTGTGTCGCAGACGTCATGCGACACAAGGGTATGACACAAGGATTGTGTCGCATCAGATACGAAATGCTAATTTAATAGCGACATAGTGGTTGTGTCGTATGAAAATACGACATAATATGCGACATAGAGTGCGACATAATATTGTGTCGCATAAGTTACGACACTAAAGATTTGGTACGACACAAGGTGCGACATAACATGTTTTATGCGACACAGTATGCGACACAAGGCTTGTGTCGCACTGATGAACACCAGCCCAGAAACATCGGCTGTTCGTGATTTTTCCGTCCAAAACTCAAATCAAACTCATTTTTAGACTATAAAACCTTGTTATCTTCCTAGTATTGGACGTATATAAGTTGTGTAAACATCAAAATATCATAATGTTACATCAAAATAAACAAATCTAAGTTTTTAGAATTTTTCTTACAAATGCAAATCGAAGACGATGGAGGCCGAAAATGATGGTAGAGCTTTTGTAATTCTTGTTCCCCTTGAAATGGTGATTCCGAAAATATGGTTTTTGTTGTCGGTTTTGCGAGATCCGAAAATTTGGTGATTTTTGGTTGAGAGGTTTTTGGGTGTAAGTGTGTGTTTTGTGGAGATGGAAATGAAAGAAAGAGGAAAAGGAGAGGTGGGGTGTAGGTACGCCTCACCTCGCAGTCTCCGTCCCGTGCTCCGTGTGGTGTTCGTTTTCTCCGTCATTTAATATTAAATATTTATTTTATTCGTTTAAATATACATTTCAAAGCACGAATTTTTATTAGATAAATCTTATTGAAGTATCTCGCTAAATATCTAACGATGGTGTTAAAACTAAATTTGTTTTGTTTGTTTGCACGTTTACGTTTTTAGTTGCGTAAAGCTTACTTGTATAACTCAAACTGGACACAAAATATTATGGCAATAATATTTTTAAATGAAGTTTTGTCATCGCTTAATATTCGTATTACATTAATAAATTCCTCACCAACGTCCGTATTAATTGTGTCGAATTCCATTCAATTTGAGATTCGTACGATTTAAACAAACCGCATAATTGTGTAGATATATATTCAACAATATATATAATAATTGATACATTAATTAGCCTAACAAAGAACTAATTTCATGTATTAAACTTGATTAGGCACTAAATTCTAGTCCTAAATTGACGGGTGTCACATTCTCCCCCTGTTAGAAGAATTTCGTCCCGAAATTTATGTTGAAGTCGTGTTTGATGTTGAGTCAGTGAAGAGTTGAGGATACTTGAGTCGCATCTGGTCTTCCCGTTCCTAGGTGAATTCCGGACCGCGCCGCGAATTCCACCTAACCTTGACGATGGGAATACGACTTTGTTTAAGTTGTTTGACCTCACGGTCCATGATCTCGGCGGGTTCCTCAACAAAGTGAAGTTTCTCGTCAACTCGAATTTCATCGAGTGGAATGATAAGTGTCTCGTCAGACAGACACTTCTTCAGATTTGAAACATGAAAAGTGGGATGCACGCTGCTGAGTTCGGATGGCAGCTGCAATCGATATGCCACTGGACCAATCCTTTCGAGGATCTCGAATGGTCCAATGTATCTGGGATTCAACTTCCCTCGTTTGCCAAATCGGATTACGCCTTTCCAAGGCGATACTTTGAGTAGAACTCGATCCCCAACTTGGAAATCGAGTGGTTTGCGTCTCACGTCAGCATAACTTTTCTGACGATCACGCGCGGCCTTAAGCTTGTTTTGAATTTCAACGATTCTCTCAGTCGTCTCGTGAATGATTTCGGGACCTGTGAGTTGGCTATCCCCAACTTCAGTCCAACAGATAGGTGACCGGCACTTACGACCGTACAGTGCCTCGAAAGGTGCAGCTTTGATGCTGGTATGATAACTGTTGTTGTACGAGAACTCGCACAATGGTAGATGTTTTTCCCAGTTTACACCGAAGTCTACTACGCAGTCCCGTAGCATGTCTTCAAGTGTTTGAATTGTTCGTTCACTTTGGCCGTCGGTTTGAGGATGGTATGCGGTACTCATATCAAGTCGAGTACCCAGAGATTTTTGAAGTGATTGCCAAAATTGTGAAGTGAAACGACTATCCCTATCGGAGATAATTGAGATTGGAACACCGTGTTTAGTCACGATTTCCTTCAGATAAATGTTGGTGAGGCGTTCCATTTTGTCGGATTCCTTGATTGCCAGGAAGTGAGTAGATTTTGTGAGACGATCCACGATCACCCAAATGGTATCGCAACCGCTCGAGGATTTGGGTAGTTTGGTTATGAAGTCCATGGCAATTTGTTCCCATTTCCATTCTGGAAGACTGGGTTGTTGAAGTAAACCAGAAGGTTTTTGATATTCGATTTTGACTTTGGAGCAAGTAAGGCACTTGCTGACATAGGTGGCGATTTCAGCTTTCATGTTCGGCCACCAGTAGAAGTCCTTGATACCGTGGTACATTTTATCGGATCCCGGATGGATAGAATATTTGGACTTGTGAGCTTCATCCATCACCAAGTCTCGTAGGTTCCCAAATTTAGGCAACCAGATCCGGTTTGAGAAATACCTAATCCCGTTAGATTTGATTTCGAATTGTTTATCCATGCCCCGCAAGGCTTCATCTTTGACATTTTCGGGTTTCAAGGCTTCGAGTTGAGTAGTGAGGATTTGAATGTTTAAATTGTTGTGAATGGTCATACTGAGGGCTCGAACCCGAAGTGGTTTCACTCGCTCTTTTCGACTGAGGGCGTCAGCAACAACATTTGCTTTGCCTGGATGATATTTGAGTTCGCAGTCGTAATCGGTAAGCAACTCGACCCATCGACGTTGCCTCATGTTGAGATCCTTCGGATCGAATATGTGTTGAAGGCTTTTATGGTCGGTAAAGATTGTGCATCTGGTACCGTAAAGGTAATGTCTCCAGATTTTGAGGGCAAAAACGACAGCTCCTAACTCGAGGTCGTGGGTGGTGTAATTCTTTTCATGAATCTTAAGCTGTCTGGAAGCATAAGCTATGACTTTGTCTCGTTGCATAAGCACACAACCGAGACCTTGATGAGAAGCATCGCAGTATACCACGAAGTCATCAGTGCCTTCGGGTAAAGAGAGGATAGGAGCACTGCAAAGCTTTTGTTTTAAGAGTTGGAATGCCGACTCTTGTTTATCAGTCCAGTCAAACTTTTTGTCTTTCTGGGTCAGCGTCGTGAGTGGTATGGCTATCTTGGAGAAATTTTCAATGAATCGTCGATAGTATCCGGCCAGTCCTAAAAACTACCGTACTCCGGTCGGAGTGGTTGGCGATTGCCAGTCTTTGATAGCCTCGATTTTTGACGGGTCGACGTGAATCCCCTGACTGTCAATCACGTGACCAAGGAATTAAACGGTTTTGATCCAGAACTCACACTTAGAGAACTTGGCATAGAGCTCCTCGTGTTTAAGTAGTTCAAGGATGGTTTTGAGGTGTTGCGCGTGTTCTTCTTTGTTTCGTGAATATATGAGAATGTCATCGATAAAGACAATGACAAACTTATCAATGTAAGGTTTACACACCCGATTCATAAGGTCCATGAATACAGCCGGTGCGTTTGTTAGTCCGAATGGCATCACTTGAAATTCGTAATGCCCGTAACGGGTTCTGAAAGCGGTTTTTGGAATATCGGCATCGCGGACACGCAGTTGGTGATAACCGGATCGGAGATCAATCTTTGAATAACAACTCGACCCTTGAAGTTGGTCGAACAAATCATCGATTCGAGGAAGTGGATACCGGTTCTTGACAGTTAACTTGTTCAACTCTCGATAGTCGATACACATTCGAAAAGAACCATCTTTCTTCTTAACAAATAGGACCGGAGCTCCCCAAGGTGAAGAACTCGGCCTGATAAATCCTCATTCCAGGAGTTCCTGTAATTGGGTGGACAGCTCCTGAAGTTCGGATGGAGCTAAACGGTATGGTGCTCGGGCCACAGGCGCAGCACCTGGTACAAGATCGATTGAGAACTCAACCTGTCTTGGTTGTGGTAGACCAGGTAGTTCCTGTAATTGGGTGGACAGCTCCTGAAGTTCGGATGGAGCTAAACGGTATGGTGCTCGGGCCACAGGCGCAGCACCTGGTACAAGATCGATTGAGAACTCAACCTGTCTTGGTGGTGGTAGACCAGGTAGTTCCTCGGGAAAGACTTCTGGAAAGTCTCGAACAATTGGAACATCCTCAAGTCGCTTCTCCTCCGACTTTTTCTCCATGATGTGCGCGAGGATTGATTAATAACCCTTTCTCAGAAATTTCCGGGTTTTAAGACAAGAGATGATGTTAAGCCTCGTCCCACCGGTCTCCCCCTGTATGATCAGGGTCCTACCGATGGCGAGAGGTATGCGAACAATTTTATCGTAGCAAATGATTTCGGCGCGATGTTTGGACAACCAGTCCATGCCCACGATGACATCGAAACTTCCTATCTCAACAGGCATAAGATCTATGGAGAAGGTTTCGTCGGCTAGGTTTAAGGTGCAATTAGGTATCACACTATTGGTTTCTATCAATTTGCCATTTGCTAGCTCTACGGTGTACTTAACGTCTAAAGCAACAGGTGTAATGTCAAGTAGAGGGCAAAATTCATCGGAAATAAAACTCCTATCGGCACCAGTATCAAACAGAATGGAAGCAGTTAAATTGTTGAGGAGGAACATACCCGTGACCACATTCGGGTCCTGACGGGCGTCCCCTGAGTTGATCACAAAGGCGCTACTTTTGGTGTTGTTGTTGTTGCGGTGGTTGTTGTTGTTGCCCTTGTTCTTCAGTTTTGGGCAAGAATCCCTAAAGTGTCCTGGGTTTCCACATTCGTAGCAGGACTTAGGTTGTCGGGTATTTTTGTCAGAGGGGTTGTTGTTGGATTTGGGGGCTCGGCAATCCTTAGTCAAATGCCCGTACCTCCTGCAGTTGTTGCAGGGGGGGTTGCACTGACCAAAGTAGTGGTAGTTGCACTTGGGACAATAAGGTCTGTCCCCGGTGTAGCTGCGGTTGGATTCAGAGTTGGTGTTGTAGACTTGGATGGCGTTGTTTTTCTTGTTTGAGTTGTGGTGGTGTTCAGTGGATTTGCGTTTGTTGTTGTTGGAGGATGAGGTGTTGGAGGTCTCACGGCTGACAACTAGAGCCATGAGTTCGTGGGCCAATCGAATGGCACTCTCAGTGGTGGTTGGTTTGGATGAGGCGACGTTTCCCTGGATGTTCTCGGGGAGTCCACGAATGTATTTCTTAATGCCCTTACTTTCTGGTTCGACCAAACCCGGTCATAATAAAGCAAACTGCTGAAATTTGGTGGTATATTCAGCGACATCATTTCCCTGCACCTCCAGATGCCAGAATTCTTCTTCTAGCCTGTGCAATTCCTCTTCAGAACAGTATTTCTCTGTCAGTTTCTTTTTCAGTTCGGCCCAAGGAAGTCGGTTTGCAACCTCAAGGCCTACGGAGTTTGCGTGGGTTTTCCACCACGTGAGTGCACCTTCCTGAAAGGTGTAAGCAGCGAATTTGACCTTGTTGTTCTCAGTGCAGTCGCAGAGACTGAAAACAGATTCCATGCGCTCAATCCAACGGATTAAGCCAATGGCACCTTCCGTGCCCTTGAAGTATAGTGGTTTACAGCTAAGAAAGTCCTTATAGGAGCAAGGTTTGGGTGGTGGAGTATTGGTTGATGTGTCCTCGCTACCAGGTGGTGTTCGGGTAGCCAAGGCTTCGGTCACACTGCGGGCAATTATTCCCGCGATCTCAGCTTCGCTAAGGGTAATTTGACGACGAGGAGGCATGATACTGAGTAAGAAAGAACAAAGAAGGAAGTGAGATACTCGTCCGAGTGCGATGAATTTGGTGGTGTGTTTGTCATTCCGAGATAAAACGTTAGAGAGAAAGAGGCCTATATTCATATAATATAATATAGCCTAAAGTTGTAAGGAGGTCTATTCATGTAAATATATGTATATCACATAATAACCTATTGAGTGTCTAGCACAGACGTGTTTTGAGTCCCGTTTCTCTCGAGGTCAGAGTCAACTAATGCATTCCTGTTCAACATAACTCTTTCAGATTTCACATCATCTTTCTTTAATTGTACATAGTTGATCAGGCTATGTTAAATTAAAGTCGTATGATGTAATCCCTGAACTAGTCATAACTAATAAGGAATACTGCCTAACGGTCATAGTCTAGGTCCACTAAATGCAACCTAGTTCACTATAACCTTAAGCTCTGATACCAATCTGTGACACCCCCAAATTTAATGATTTGCGGAAGCTCGATTTGGGTGTCACTAATCAATATACAAAGCACATAAGATATAATGAACGACCACTATATGTGTCGTTTTAAACTTGTATAGATACAGTAAATGTTTACATCAAAATATAGTTACATTAGCTCGGTTCCTGAAATTTAGAGATTATATAGCATAATTACTTTTACAAAATATAATAATGCAGTCCAATCTCTAGTTGTATGTATGCTGACTCGAGCTAATAATTCCTGCTTGTGCAGCCAAACTACTGCTGGGTACCTGTGATAAATACTAAAATGGGTCAGCGAAAACGCTGGTGAGCTCACAGGTTTGTATGTCAATGTATAGTTGTCAGAACCGCAAGATTTATATTGAATTTAAAATGCAATTAAGCAAAATAAAAGTTATACTGTCCATGAGCACATAGTCTGAGCTTAACTTGATTTGTCAGGCCCAATTAAGGAAACCTAACTTCAAATGCCTCCTACGAGTGCCTAATCAACACTCGTCTTCCCAAATGCTAATACATCCGTTTGACCGGTTAGTGCGTGCTAACCCGGATGAGGATTGTCAA
Source organism: Helichrysum umbraculigerum (assembly GCA_949592205.1). Taxonomy (NCBI): domain Eukaryota; kingdom Viridiplantae; phylum Streptophyta; class Magnoliopsida; order Asterales; family Asteraceae; genus Helichrysum; species Helichrysum umbraculigerum. The sequence continues at coordinate 53,988,717 of CATIUR010000006.1, forward strand.
TCCCATATGATATCATATACTAACATTCACGCTATAAATACTAGAGACTATGCTTACGGAGGACTTTAAATTGATTAGCTTGAAACTCATGTAGTATTTGAAGTTTGGCACTTGCGTTCTACTTGTAAAACAAAATCGAGTAGTAATATCACACCCCTAGTTGTAAAGCAGTGAAAATGGGGCTATGAAACTCACCTGAGTCTTGAAGTGTTTAATTTAATAAACTTGAAGTAATTAGCAGTGAATTGATGTCCAAAGACTTGAAACCTGAATGTGTTCACGACACTTGATTGTTATTAATTGCACCGGTATCTCGAAAGACTACCTTTGTAGTTGTTATACACTTTATATATATGTCCAAATTACTACGATTTGGTTGATTGAATTGATACAAGTTACATCGACTTGTTTGATTGAATTGATACAAGTTACAACGATTTGTTTGAATGAATTGATACAAGTTACAACGACTTGTTTGATTTTGAAATATGTTTGAAAACATGTACGGCCCGTTGGTGATTAATTGTAACAATAGTCTTGATGTTACCACATTGATTTCAAAGCGTTATACTTGAAAAACAAATTCCATTATGTTTGAAAAGTTGTATCGTATAAGTGTTTTGAAGTTGTACAAGTTTGACACTTGGTGAAAAAATGTGCTTACGGAATCTAAGTACGGGGGTCCGGGGGCAGCGCCCCTGGTAGCGGGGTCCAAGGGGCAGAGCCCCTGGCTGGGGTCGAGCTGCCAGGTCAGCTTGGAAAATTTTTATTTCTACTATATTGCTTTAAGGAAAAACGCATCTGGACTTGAATTTGGGTGAAATCAAGTGATAAAATTTTGGTCTCGACACTTAGTAAAAAGTTGTAAATATTCTGTTTTCTGCGACACAATATGCGACACAAAATTTGTCATGCGACACAAGGGTTGTGTCGCAGACGTCATGCGACACAAGGGTACGACACAAGGATTGTGTGGCATCAGATACGAAATGCTAATTTAATAGCGACATAGTGGTTGTGTCGTATGAAAATACGACATAATATGCGACATAGAGTGCGACATAATATTGTGTCGCATAAGTTACGACACTAAAGATTTGGTACGACACAAGGTGCGACATAACATGTTTTATGCGACACAGTATGCGACACAAGGCTTGTGTCGCACTGATGAACACCAGCCCAGAAACATCGGCTGTTCGTGATTTTTCCGTCCAAAACTCAAATCAAACTCATTTTTAGACTATAAAACCTTGTTATCTTCCTAGTATTGGACGTATATAAGTTGTGTAAACATCAAAACATCATAATGTTACATCAAAATAAACAAATCTAAGTTTTTAGAATTTTTCTTACAAATGCAAATCGAAGACGATGGAGGCCGAAAATGATGGTAGAGCTTTTGTAATTCTTGTTCCCCTTGAAATGGTGATTCCGAAAATATGGTTTTTGTTGTCGGTTTTGCGAGATCCGAAAATTTGGTGATTTTTGGTTGAGAGGTTTTTGGGTGTAAGTGTGTGTTTTGTGGAGATGGAAATGAAAGAAAGAGGAAAAGGAGAGGTGGGGTGTAGGTACGCCTCACCTCGCAGTCTCCGTCCCGTGCTCCGTGTGGTGTTCGTTTTCTCCGTCATTTAATATTAAATATTTATTTTATTCGTTTAAATATACATTTCAAAGCACGAATTTTTATTAGATAAATCTTATTGAAGTATCTCGCTAAATATCTAACGATGGTGTTAAAACTAAATTTGTTTTGTTTGTTTGCACGTTTACGTTTTTAGTTGCGTAAAGCTTACTTGTATAACTCAAACTGGACACAAAATATTATGGCAATAATATTTTTAAATGAAATTTTGTCATCGCTTAATATTCGTATTACTTTAATAAATTCCTCACCAACGTCCGTATTAATTGTGTCGAATTCCATTCAATTTGAGATTCGTACGATTTAAACAAACCGCATAATTGTGTAGATATATATTCAACAATATATATAATAATTGATACATTAATTAGCCTAACAAAGAACTAATTTCATGTATTAAACTTGATTAGGCACTAAATTCTAGTCCTAAATTGACGGGTGTCACAGATTGTCAGTCCCATATGGATCCATACACTAACATTCACGCTACAAAGTATTACCAAACTATGCTATGAGGACTTAAAATGATTAGATGATTTACTCATGTAATATATAGCGATGTTTTGATACTTGTGTTCAGATGTAAAACAAAATGAGCATGTATCTCACCCCTAGGTAAAAGCATTTAAAAAGGGGCTATGAGACTCACCTGAGCCTAAAGAGATGCTATGAAGCACTAATGAGATTATACAAGAGAATTGATGTCGTTCAATCGACTGAAACCTGCAGGGCGTATTAGACGCGCAAGGTTTTGATAAATGATTAGATATTGAACCTGTCGAGCGTATTAAACGCGCAAGGTTTTGATTGATTAGATGACTCTACGGACCATCTATGCTAGTTGATCCCTCAACTAGTTATGCCCAAATACTTTGGTTGTCGATTATGTTTGAGTTTTGAAAATGTATACGGGTCGTTGTTGACGGTTTGTAATAATAATTTCAAACTATTATTATTATACATGATTTGTTGTGCTTATAAAAGTGTATGTGTTTCATATATAAATCGTATCGTATAGGTTTAGTTGTTAATCAAGTTCATTATATCCGTTATACTTTATTTCATAATTTACAAAATTTGGTACGAGTTTGAAAACAGTAATCTGCCATTTTCGGCCCCTAAACGACCCCGGATGGCCTAAAACTGACAAGGCTAAGGCACTTAGGATTGATTATTGGGTCATTTCCGAGTAACCTTGCGAATTTGAGCTCAATCCGTTATAATAAATTTTTCATTCAGAAGCACGTTTGATTTGTGAAATTGTCGACGTTTTCGAAAAAATGTTTAACCTGTTTTAGCTGGGATTCGCAGGGCTAGTTTATTGATCCGTTGGATCATGAAATATAAAGGGGGAATCCTCCGGATTCCCTTGAATCCGCAGGATTGGTGGCATTTGTGGGGAATACGCCGGATTCCTTTGAATCCGCCGGATTCATGTTGTCTGGGCGGGAATCCGCCGGATTCCGAGGTCTGGTTCGAGTCTGTCGTTCCAAAATTCACCCAAACCCATATTTAAATCCGAAATCAACCATCAATCATCAATCCTAACATTACTACATGATAATATATGTTATTTAAATACAAAATCACAAAGATTGAGTTAACGATTCCTTACGATTTAAAAATGGAGCTTGGATGGTGATGATGATGAAAACGAAGGAGATGATGATGAAGATGATCACGATGATGATGATGCTCTAGCTGCTACTTGTTGTTGTTATTATTTGTTATTGTTGTTGTTGGATTTTGAATCGAGAGAGAGAGCCGAGAGAGTGAGGGTGAGAGTTTGAGAATGAAAGTAAGGGTGCGGTTTGGTATAGCTGCCAACTCCAATAATTGGAGTTGGTTGGCACAATATGAGGTACAAAATACCCGTGTTTTCGTACCCGATCGAAAAGTAGTAAAATATTTTAATTTGATAAATTTCTAAAAATGATATCGTACGTATTTTCATTTGAAGTATTTTATAAAAATACATTTAACGAGATATAAAATATATCTTTGTTTTAAGTTTGAATGACGGATATGATTCAAATGGTTTCTTCGCGTTTGGTTTAAATGAAATAAAAGGAAATATGTTTTATTTTGTCTAATGTAAATAATAATTATCATTTTCAATAATAATACATTATTTATAATCTTCGTCGCGAATGTTTTATATTTGTACGATACGAATACTTTATATATTATCAAAATAATATATAATAAATAATGAGTTGTATTAAATAATAACTTCTATATTACTTAATATTGTTTTCACCAACGCCATATAAATGAATCGGAATTTGGCCGATTTGAAAATGAACGATTAAATATAATCGTGAACTGATATATATTCAACAATATATATATTGATACATACAATTAGCCTAATACTTAGCACTAATTACATGTATTTTTAAATGATTAGGAACTAAAAACTAGTCCTAATTTGACGGGTGTCACATTTCGTTTCAACAAAATTTCAGATTTCAAATTAACGTCCAATAAAGCCTCGGACTGTGCAGCTTTTAACTGAGAAATCAAATCAGAATGAATGTCTAAACGCATAAAACATACCCGATCAGAAGGCATCTTTCTGCTCAACGCATCTGCCACCACATTAGCTTTACCCGGGTGATATCGGATTTCACAGTCATAATCCTTAATCAACTCCAACCACCGTCTCTGTCTCATATTCAAATCTTTCTGAGTAAACATATACTGCAAACTTTTGTGGTCAGTACAAATCACACATTTAGTGCCATATAAGTAATGCCTCCAAATATTTAATGCAAATACCACTGCAGCAAGCTCTAAATCGTGTGTAGGGTAATTCTTTTCATGAGTTTTCAACTGACGAGAAGCATAAGCAATTACCCTATCCCTTTGCATTAAAACACATCCCAACCCAGCATGAGAAGCATCACAATAAACAGTAAAATCATCAGAACCATCTAGCAGAGCTAACACTGGGGCCTGACATAATAACTGTCTCAGAGTCTGAAAAGATGTTTCTTGCTGATCATCCCACTGAAATCTAACATTCTTACGTGTCAATTTGGTTAACGGGCTTGCAATCTTAGAAAAGTCTTTAATGAACTTTCTGTAATAACCCGCCAACCCCAGAAAGCTTTTAATTTCAGAAGGAGATTTAGGTGTATTCCAATTCATCACAGCCTCGACCTTAGAAGGATCGACTTTTATCCCATTATCACAAATAACATGCCCCAAAAATTGCACTTCACGTAACCAGAATTCACATTTTGAAAACTTAGCATACAAATGTTCCCTTTTTAAAGTTTCCAAAACCAGTCTCAAATGTTGTTCATGTTCAGACTCAGACTTTGAATAAATCAGAATATCATCAATAAATACAATCACAAACTTATCAAGGAACGGTCAGCAAACCCGATTCATTAGATCCATAAACACCGCAGGGGCATTAGTCAACCCAAACGGCATAACTAAAAACTCATAATGGCCGTACCTGGTGCGAAAAGCAGTCTTAGGAATATCTTCTTCACGAACCCGCACCTGATGATAACCTGATCTCAAATCAATTTTAGAAAAATACGAGGATCCCTGCAACTGATCAAATAACTCGTCAATTCTGGGTAAAGGATACTTATTCTTCACAGTCCTTTTATTCAGCTCCCTATAATCGATACACATACGAAGAGTGCCGTCTTTCTTTTTCACAAATAAAACAGGAGCGCCCCAGGGAGAATGACTAGGTCATACAAAACCCTTATCTAACAGTTCCTGAATCTGAGTCATCATTTCCCGGATTTCAGAAGGTGCTAATCTATAAGGAGACTTAGCTACAGGGGAGGAACCAGAAATCAAATCAATCTGATACTCAACTTCCCTAACAGGCGGCAAACCGGGCAACTCATCAGGGAAAACCTCCGGGTATTCAGAAACCACCCGGACATCAGACACCGACTTCTTTTCTAACTTGGTATTCACAACATAGGCCAGATAAAATTCACACCCTTTAGCTAGAGATTTTCTAGCTTTCATTACAGAAATCAATGGAATACTGCCTTTTTCCCTTTCTCCTCGAGCCACTACATATGACTCCTCGGAAATTGGGATTTTAATCAACTTTTTATGACACTCGATATTGGCTTTGTTTTGACTCAGCCAATTCATACCTAACACCACATCAAAACTTGGAATAGGCATCAGAAGAAATGAAACAGGGAAGTCATGACTCTCTATTGTAATACTAGCCCCTTTTACCGAGGTGGTAACAGGAACCATTTTGCCATTGGCCACTTCTACTTCAATAGGATTCACAATTAACGAGGGAGTCAACTTTAACTTTTCACAGAAATTCACAGATATAAATGAACAGTTTGCTCCTGAATCAAAAAGTACACGTGCTGGTACAGAATTAACAAGAAAAGTACCAGTGATAACATCATCAGTGACAACAGCCTCATCCACGGTCATCTGAAATGCACGACCAGTAGCAGATGGCGGATTTTTCCGCTTTTGGCTCGAAGAAGAAGAACCACCACCCATACCCGATCCCTGTCTCCTAGCCTCAGGGCAGTCACCAGCTCTATGACCTTCCTTACGACAGTTCCAGCATACCTGACTAGGATAAGTACGATCTCTGGCTGCATGTCCCAATACCCCGCATTTGATGCACCTAGATGTTTGAGGAGTGCAAGGCCCAGTGTGTCTAGCTTTACAATTAGAGTAATAAGAACTGTCAGAAGTATTATAACCAAAACTAACTCTCCTGCTCGGCTGTGTACTCTGTCCTTTCTGTTTGCCCCGATCAGAAGAATCACTCTTTTGCCTCTGTTGAAACCTTTCTTTATTTCTCAGTCTCTTAGCTTGAATATCACTGTCAACAGAGCGAGCTAGATCAAAAGCCTGTGAAAGTGTACCTGCTAATCTCACAGTAGTACGATAATCAGGAGGTAAAGCTCTAACAAACTGATCAATTTTGGTCCTATCAGTCGGGACCCACTCCTGTACAAATCGTAGCTTTTCTAAAAACTGTCTTATAAGCTCATCAATACTCATCTGATCAGTCTTTTCCAAGTCAAGAAATTCCTGCCTGATACAAGAAAGATTAAACTCAGAACAAAACTGCTTACAAACCTTAGCATGAAAATCTGGCCATCTGATAGCACTAATCTGCTGTGGAGTCAATGGTGCAGTAATCGAGTCCCACCATGACATAGCCTGCCCCTTTAACAACTGTACTGCGTAACGTACCTTATCCTCCTCCTCACAATGACAAACATCCAGTTTCCTCTCAACATCACGTAACCAGTCAAGGGTAACAGTAGGATCAGTACTCCCAGAATATACAGAAGGATTACTAGACATGAATGTTTTAAGGGAACAACTTTTCTTTAACTGCTGAACTGGTGGAAAAATAGATATCGGAAAACCAGCATATTCATATGTAGAAAATGGTACAGAAGTCTGAAAAGTATACCCCTGAGTTTGCTGCTGAGAAACATACGGAACTGATGTTGGGGCCCGAAAAGTAGATGTAATAGGTGGAACAGTACTCTCAACATGTGGCTGGCTCGGAATTTGACGTTGAGAAAGTTCAGCCAACTGTTTCCGTTGATCTATCACCTCAGCCTCTAATCTCATCATATAGTCACTATCAGATTCTCCACCAACTGAATAAGAAATGCCCTGATTATCTAGAGGAACATCTGTCTCTGAGGCATTATAAAGGGTAGGGTTCGGTTGCTCATTCTCAGCCATCCTGTAATCACAACACATCTCACAACTCGTTAATTGTTAGTACTAATATACTAACCAAATCACAATTCATAACCAATCCCATAACCTGGAATGTTTGACCAATACCACTAGGTTTGGGATTGAACACTTAATCACTGCTCAATTCGCCCAAACCTTTGCTCTGATACCAATTTATAACACGCACCTAATTTCACTTGATTTTTTTTTTTTTTTTAAACTCGGAAGCGAAATCCCATTCGTATTCACATGGATGACATTATGTCATTTATCAAAACATATTACAAGTTATAAGTATTAACTACTAGTTTATAAACCATTACTTTATCATAATTATTATATAACAAAACACAAGCAACTGTATCTAACAAAATCAGAGTAATCCTGGTCAAACAACTCCCAGTCACTCCTTGCCCAGTCCCAAAACATCACATAAACCTGCAAGGAGTAAACAACGGGATTAGCACGAAGCTAAGTGAATAAACCTGTTACAAATAGTTTGACTTAGCTATAACAATATCAATTAACAACAATATCACTTTGACACAACATCACCAAGAGGATCGGTGGTCCTTGTAAAGCCCTCTGATCGCGGACGGCCCACCAAGAGACACTTACAATCACTGCAGGCCAATACAGTGATTTTTACCGATAACTGATTGCTACCTTTAATCAATATGTGTTTCATTCTCAACACATGATTACAAATCTCACATTGACTAACCTGTAGCAATCAGTCCAACAATTGTTGACCCCCGAATCACCAGAGTGCACATAGGCAACACATCACAGATACATATATGTCTCAGCAATAAAATCAACAATCACTAATTATATCGTCGTAACCAATAAGTCACAACCAAACCACACTGAAGTTCCAAGTCTATTCACCTGTCAACTTCAATTCACTTACTCAGCTGACTAATTCATTGAGTCTTCGGCGTGTCTGAAAACACAACAGAATTACAATTAGTAATTCATTTCACAAACGTAATTAAATCAAACGTACATTAACTAAATATCAGTAATTATATCAGTTATCAGGTACCATGTAGTATTACAGTACTCAATTGTACCTATCACATTCATTTCATGATATTAGAATCAATATAATCATCAAATGTTAAAATAACCAAAATTCTGAAAATGACCAAGTACCCGCCGGGTATACCCGTTACCCGCCGGGTAACCCAGACAAGCCGCCGGGTAAACCCATCAAACCGCCGGGAACATTTCATTTTGGTGGAACAGAACTAAAATGCGTTTTAAAGCTAGTTTTAGCCGCCGGATAGCATCTTTACCCGCCGGTTTACCGGTTTGGCCCACTTACCCGCCGGGTAAGGATAGTACCTACCGGGTACCACCCTTCTTCCAGCGCCCATCGCCTGAACCAAAACCTGCTTCGAAAAATCATACCCAAATTCACAACCTCTACATACTACTCAGTTTTATAATCATCACAATATCAACTAACATCTTATAACTTCCTATAAAGTTACAAGCATCAATTTCTACTTAACAAACTTAATAACCCATCAATCCACAACAATTAACTTTAAGATCAAATTTAAAAACTAACTTACCAAATAGAGTAATTAAGTGAAGATGATGAGTTAGATGATGTGACACCCCCAAATTTAATGATATGCGGAAGCTCGATTTGGGTGTCACTAATCAATATACAAAGCACATAAGATATAATGAACGACCACTATATGCGTCGTTTTAAACTTGTATAGATAAAGTAATTGTTTACATCAAAATATAGTTACATTAGCTCGATTCCTGAAATTGAGAGATTACATAGCATAATTACTTTTACAAAATATAATAATGCAATCCAATCTCTAGTTGTATGAATGCTGACTCGAGCTAATAGTTCCTGCTTGTGCAGCCAACCTACTGCTGGATACCTGTGATAAATACTAAAATGGGTCAGCAAAAACGCTGGTGAGCTCACAGGTTTGTATGTCAATGTATAGTTGTCAGAACCGCAAGATTTATATTGAATTTAAAATGCAATTAAGCAAAATAAAAGTTATACTGTCCATGAGCACATAGTCTGAGCTTAACTTGATTTGTCAGGCCCAATTAAGGAAACCTAACTTGAAATGCCTCCTACGAGTGTCTAATCCACACTCGTCTTCCCAAATGCTAATACATCCGTTTGACCGGTTAGTGCGTGCTAACCCGGATGAGGATTGTCAATCCCATATGATATCATATACTAACATTCACGCTATAAATACTAGAGACTATGCTATGGAGGACTTTAAATTGATTAGCTTGAAACTCATGTAGTATTTGAAGGTTGGTACTTGCGTTCTACTCGTAAAACAAAATAGAGCAGTAATATCACACCCCTAGTTGTAAAATAGTGAAAATGGGGCTATGAAACTCACCTGAGTCTTGAAGTGTTAATTTAATAAGCTCGAAGTAATTAACTGTGAGTTGGTGTCCAAAGACTTGAAACCTGAATGTGTCCACGACACTTGAATTGTTATTAATTGTACAGGTATCCCAAAGGACTACCTTTGTAGTTGTTATACAACTATGTATACATGTTCAAATTACTACGATTTGGTTGATTGATTAGTTACAAGTTATTACGACTTGTTTGACTGACTTGATACAAGTTACAACGACTTGTTTGATTGAATTGATACAAGTTACAACGACTTGTTTGATTTTAAGAAAAGTTGTGAAAACTTGTACGGCCCGTTGGTGATCGTTGAAATTTAAATATTTCAATGTTCTCATTATGATTTGAAATGTTAACCTCGAAAAGTATGTCTCATAGTGTTTGAAAAGTCGTATTGTATAGCGGGTTGAAGTTGTATAAGTTCGACACTTAGTGATATTGTATTTTCAAATCCTGCTGTTTTATGCGACACAATCATGCGACACTAAATGGGTTATGCGACACAAGGGTTGTGTCGCATAGGAGTGCGACACAATGTCCATACGACACAAGGGTTGTGTCGCATGGATGCGAAATGCTGATTCAACAGCGACATAGTGGTTGTGTCGTATGGGGTATGCGACATAGTGGTTATGTCGCAAGACTTGCGACACTAATTATCTGATACGACATAAGGTACGACACAATGAATTTTATGCGACACAAAAGCCAAAATGCGACACAACATGCGACACAAGGCTTGTGTCGCATGGATGAACACCAGCCCAGAAAGTCCGGCTGTTAACGTTTTTCCGGTCAAAATTCCGTTTTAGACTCGTTTTTAGGCTATAAATTCGTGTTCTATACATTGTAATGGACATATACTAGTTATAATAACAACCACAAATGAAAAATACTAAGAATCGAGGGATTTCGGGATTTTGTCGGAAACTTACAAATTGCCGAAATGAAAATCCGGAAAGATAGCGTTGTAGATCGTCACGAGGTGGTCGTGAATCTCTAAAAATATTGATGATACGATTGCGTTTCGTGGTGTTATTTGTCGATTTTGTGAGTTTGGTGTGTTTGGTGAGTTGAAAGAAAAGAGAGGAAAAAGAGAGAGAGGAAAGGAGAAAGTGAAAGAAATGAGGAAGGAAAATGAGAAGTGGGAGGTTATCCCCACTTTTCGGTTTTCGCCCCGCGCTCCGCGTGGTGTTCGTTTTCTCCGTCGTTTAACGTCAAATAATTATTTACATTTTTATTATAAGTTTTAAAATACGATTTATTACGCGACATATTGTTTAAATATTTTACAAGTAAATTTTTATTTGAGTTATAAAATGTAAGTTTGTTTATTTAGTTTGCGCGTTTTTAATATTTTAAATTGTGAAAGTTCGGTTTGCACGATACGAATGATTACGAAATATTATCATAATAATATTCTAAATAAAATTGAGTCATTAAATAATATTTGTATTACTTAATAAAATTGTTCACCAACGTCCGTATTTATTGTATCGAAATTCATTCGATTTGAAACTTGCACGATTTAAACAAACCGCATAATTGTAGATATATATTCAACAATATATATATAATAATTGATACATTAATTAGCCTAACACAGAACTAATTACATGTATTAAAACTTGATTAGGCACTAAATTCTAGTCCTAATTTGACGGGTGTCACATTCTCCTCCTGTTAGAAGAATTTCGTCCTGAAATTTATGTTGAAGATGTGTTTGACGTTGAATCAGTGAAGAGTTGAGGGTACTTGAGTCGCATTTGGTCTTCCCGTTCCAAGGTGAATTCCGGACCGCGCCGCGAATTCCACCTAACTTTGACGATGGGAATACGACTTTGTTTAAGTTGTTTGACCTCACGGTCCATGATTTCAGCGGGTTCCTCAACAAAGTGAAGTTTTTCGTCGACTCGAATTTCATCGAGTGGAATGATAAGTGTCTCATCAGACAGACACTTCTTCAGATTTGAAACATGAAAAGTGGGATGCACGCTGCTGAGTTCGGATGGCAGCTGCAATCGATATGCCACTGGACCAATCCTTTCGAGGATCTCGAATGGTCCAATGTATCTAGGATTTAACTTCCCTCGTTTGCCAAACCGGATTACGCCTTTCCAAGGCGATACTTTGAGTAGAACTCGATCCCCAACCTGGAACTCGAGTGGTTTGCGTCTCACGTCAGCATAACTTTTCTGACGATCACGCGCGGCCTTAAGCTTGTTTTGAATTTCGACGATTCTCTCGGTCGTCTCGTGAATGATTTCTGGACCTGTGAGTTGGCTATCCCCAACTTCAGTCCAACAGATAGGTGACCGGCACTTACGACCGTACAGTGCCTCGAAAGGTGCAGCTTTGATGCTGGTATGATAACTGTTGTTGTACGAGAACTCGCACAATGGTAGGTGTTTTTCCCAGTTTACACCGAAGTCTACTACGCAGGCCCGTAGCATGTCTTCCAGTGTTTGAATGGTTCGTTCACTTTGGCCGTCGGTTTGAGGATGGTATGCGGTACTCATATCAAGTCGAGTACCCAGAGATTTTTGAAGTGATTGCCAAAATTGTGAAGTGAAACGACTATCTCTATCGGAGATAATTGAGATTGGAACGCCGTGTTTGGTCACGATTTCCTTCAGGTAGATTCTGGTGAGGCGTTCAATTTTTTCGGATTCCTTGATTGCCAGGAAGTGAGCAGACTTTGTGAGACGATCCACGATCACCCAAATGGAATCGCAACCGATCGAGGATTTGGGTAGTTTGGTTATGAAGTCCATGGAAATTTGTTCCCATTTCCATTCAGGAAGACTGGGTTGTTGAAGTAAACCAGAAGGTTTTTGATATTCGATTTTAACCTTGGAGCAAGTAAGGCACTTGCTGACATAGGTGGCGATTTCAGCTTTCATGTTCGGCCACCAGTAGAAGTCCTTGATACCGTGGTACATTTTATCGGACCCCGGGTGGATAGAATATTTAGACTTGTGAGCTTCATCCATCACCAAGTCTCGTAGGTCCCCAAATTTAGGCAACCAGATTCGGTTTGAGAAATACATAATTCCGTTAGGTCTGATTTCGAATTGTTTATCCATGCCTCGCAAGGCTTCATCTTTGACATTTTCGGGTTTTAAGGCTTCGAGTTGAGCAGTGAGAATTTGAATGTTTAAATTGTTGTGAATGGTCATACTGAGGGCTCGAACCCGAAGTGGTTTCACTCGCTCTTTTCGACTGAGGGCGTCAGCAACAACATTTGCTTTGCCTGGATGATATTTGAGTTCGCAGTCATAATCGGTAAGCAACTCGACCCATCGACGTTGCCTCATGTTGAGATCCTTCTGATCGAATATGTGTTGAAGGCTTTTATGGTCGGTAAAGATTGTACATCTGGTACCATAAAGGTAATGTCTCCAGATTTTGAGGGCAAAAACGACAGCTCCTAGCTCGAGGTCGTGGGTGGTGTAATTCTTTTCATGAATCTTGAGTTGTCGGGAAGCATAAGCTATGACTTTGTCTCGTTGCATGAGCACACAACCGAGACCTTGATGAGAAGCATCGCAGTATACCACGAAGTCATCGGTGCCTTCGGGTAATGATAGAATAGGAGCACTGCAAAGCTTTTGTTTTAAGAGTTGGAATGCCGACTCTTGTTTATCAGTCCAGTCAAACTTTTTGTCTTTCTGGGTCAGCGTCGTGAGTGGTATGGCTATCTTGGAGAAATTTTCAATGAATCGTCGATAGTATCCGGCCAGTCCTAAAAACTACCGTACTCCGGTCGGAGTGGTTGGCGATTGCCAGTCTTTGATAGCCTCGATTTTTGACGGGTCGACGTGAATCCCCTGACTGTCAATCACGTGACCAAGGAATTAAACGGTTTTGATCCAGAACTCACACTTAGAGAACTTGGCATAGAGCTCCTCGTGTTTAAGTAGTTCAAGGATGGTTTTGAGGTGTTGCGCGTGTTCTTCTTTGTTTCGTGAATATATGAGAATGTCATCGATAAAGACAATGACAAACTTATCAATGTAAGGTTTACACACCCGATTCATAAGGTCCATGAATACAGCCGGTGCGTTTGTTAGTCCGAATGGCATCACTTGAAATTCGTAATGCCCGTAACGGGTTCTGAAAGCGGTTTTTGGAATATCGGCATCGCGGACACGCAGTTGGTGATAACCGGATCGGAGATCAATCTTTGAATAACAACTCGACCCTTGAAGTTGGTCGAACAAATCATCGATTCGAGGAAGTGGATACCGGTTCTTGACAGTTAACTTGTTCAACTCTCGATAGTCGATACACATTCGAAAAGAACCATCTTTCTTCTTAACAAATAGGACCGGAGCTCCCCAAGGTGAAGAACTCGGTCTGATAAACCCTCGTTCCAGGAGTTCCTGTAACTGGGTGGACAGCTCCTGAAGTTCGGATGGAGCTAAGCGGTATGGTGCTCGGGCCACCGGCGCAGCACCTGGTACAAGATCGATTGAGAACTCAACCTGTCTTGGTGGTGGTAGACCAGGTAGTTCTTCAGGAAAGACTTCTGGAAAGTCTCGAACAATCGGAACATCCTCAAGTCGCTTCTCCTCCGACTTTTTCTCCATGATGTGCGCGAGGATTGATGGATAACCCTTTCTCAGAAATTTCCGGGTTTTAAGACAAGAGATGATGTTAAGCCTCGTCCCACCGGTCTCCCCCTGTATGATCAGGGTCCTACCGACGGCGAGAGGTATGCGAACAATTTTATCGTAGCAAATGATTTCGGCGCGATGTTTGGATAACCAGTCCATGCCTACGATGACATCGAAACTTCCTATCTCAACAGGCATAAGATCTATGGAGAAGGTTTCGTCGGCTAGGTTTAAAGTGCAATTAGGTATCACACTATTGGTTTCTATCAATTTGCCATTTGCTAGCTCTACTGTGTACTTAACGTCTAAAGCAACAGGTGTGATGTCAAGTAGAGGGCAAAATTCATCGGAAATAAAACTCCTATCGGCACCAGTATCAAACAAAATAGAAGCAGTTAAATTGTTGAGGAGGAACATACCCGTGACCACATTCGGGTCCTGACGGGCGTCCCCTGAGTTGATCACGAAGGCGATACTTCTGGCATTGTTGTTGTTGCGGTGGTTGTTGTTGTTGCTGCCCTTATTCTTCAATTTTGGGCAAGAATCCCTAAAGTGTCCTGGGTTTCCACATTCGTAGCAGGACTTAGGTTGTCGGGCATTTTTGTCAGAGGGGTTGTTGTTGGATTTGGGGGCTCGGCAATCCTTAGTCGAATGCCCATACTTCCTGCAGTTGTTGCAAGGAGTATTGCACTGACCAAAATGGTGATAGTTGCACTTGGGACAATAAGGCCTGTCCCCGGTGTAGCTGCGGGTGGGTTCAGAGTTTGAGGTGTAGACTTGGATGGCGTTGTTTTTCTTGTTTGAGTTGTGGTGGTGTTCAGTGGATTTGCGTTTGTTGTTGTTGAAGGATGAGGTGTTGGAGGTCTCACGGCTGACAACTAGAGCCATGAGTTCGTGGGCAAATCGAATGGCACTCTCAGTGGTGGTTGGTTTGGAAGAGGCGACGTTTCCCTGGATGTTCTCGGGGAGTCCACGAATGTACCTCTTAATGCCCTTACTTTCTGGTTCGACCAAACTCGGGCACAATAAAGCAAACTGCTGAAATTTGGTGGTATATTCAGTAACATCATTTCCCTGCACCGCCAGGTGCCAGAATTCTTCCTCCAGCCTGTGCAATTCTTCTTCAGGACAGTATTTTTCTGTCAGCTTCTTCTTCAGTTCGGCCCAAGGAAGTCGATTTGCAACTTCAAGACCTACGGAGTTTCCGTGGGTTTTCCACCACGTGAGGGCACCTTCCTGAAAGGTGTAAGCAGCGAATTTGACCTTGTTGTTCTCAGTGCAGTCGCAGAGGTTGAAAACAGATTCTATACGCTCAATCCAACGGATCAAGCCAATGGCACCTTCCGTGCCCGTGAAGTATAGCGGTTTACAGCTAAGAAAGTCCTTATAGGAGCAGGGTTTGGGTGGTGGAGTATTGGTTGATGTGTCCTCGCTACCGGGTGGTGTTCGGGTAGCCAAGGCTTCAGTCACACTGCGGGCAATTATTCCCGCGATCTCAGCTTCGCTAAGGGTAATTTGACGACGAGGAGGCATGATACTGAGTAAGAAAGAACAAAGAAAGGAAGTGAGATACTCGTCCGAGTGCGATGAATTTGGTGGTGTGTTTGTCATTCCGAGATAAAATGTTAGAGAGAGGGAGGCCAATATTCATATAATATAATATAGCCTAAAGTTGTAATGAGGTCTATTCATGTAAATATATGTATATCACATAATAACCTATTGAGTGTCTAGCACGGACGTGTTTTGAGTCCCGTTTCTCTCGAGGTCAGAGTCAACTAATGCATTCCTGTTCAACATAACTCTTTCAGGTCTCACATCATCTTTCTTTAATTGTACATAGTTGATCAGGCTATGTTAAATTAAAGTCGTATGATGTAATCCCTGAACTAGTCATAACTAATAAGGAATACTGCCTAACGGTCATAGTCTAGGCCCACTAAATGCAACCTAGTTCACTATAACCTTAGGCTCTGATACCAATCTGTGACACCCCCAAATTTAATGATATGCGGAAGCTCGATTTGGGTGTCACTAATCAATATACAAAGCACATAAGATATAATGAACGACCACTATATGCGTCGTTTTAAACTTGTATAGATAAAGTAATTGTTTACATCAAAATATAGTTACATTAGCTCGATTCCTGAAATTGAGAGATTACATAGCATAATTACTTTTACAAAATATAATAATGCAATCCAATCTCTAGTTGTATGAATGCTGACTCGAGCTAATAGTTCCTTCTTGTGCAGCCAACCTACTGCTGGATACCTGTGATAAATACTAAAATGGGTCAGCGAAAACGCTGGTGAGCTCACAGGTTTGTATGTCAATGTATAGTTGTCAGAACCGCAAGATTTATATTGAATTTAAAATGCAATTAAGCAAAATAAAAGTTATACTGTCCATGAGCACATAGTCTGAGCTTAACTTGATTTGTCAGGCCCAATTAAGGAAACCTAACTTGAAATGCCTCCTACGAGTGTCTAATCCACACTCGTCTTCCCAAATGCTAATACATCCGTTTGACCGGTTAGTGCGTGCTAACCCGGATGAGGATTGTCAATCCCATATGATATCATATACTAACATTCACGCTATAAATACTAGAGACTATGCTATGGAGGTCTTTAAATTGATTAGCTTGAAACTCATGTAGTATTTGAAGGTTGGTACTTGCGTTCTACTCGTAAAACAAAATAGAGCAGTAATATCACACCCCTAGTTGTAAAATAGTAAAAATGGGGCTATGAAACTCACCTGAGTCTTGAAGTGTTAATTTAATAAGCTCGAAGTAATTAACTGTGAGTTGGTGTCCAAAGACTTGAAACCTGAATGTGTCC
Organism: Helichrysum umbraculigerum; assembly: GCA_949592205.1. Lineage (NCBI taxonomy): Eukaryota > Viridiplantae > Streptophyta > Magnoliopsida > Asterales > Asteraceae > Helichrysum > Helichrysum umbraculigerum. Next base: position 54,005,976 of record CATIUR010000006.1, read on the forward strand.
ACGACACTTGAATTGTTATTAATTGTACAGGTATCCCAAAGGACTACCTTTGTAGTTGTTATACAACTATGTATACATGTCCAAATTACTACGATTTGGTTGATTGATTAGTTACAAGTTATTACGACTTGTTTGACTGACTTGATACAAGTTACAACGACTTGTTTGATTGAATTGATACAAGTTACAACGACTTGTTTGATTTTAAGAAAAGTTGTGAAAACTTGTACGGCCCGTTGGTGATCGTTGAAATTTAAATATTTCAATGTTCTCATTATGATTTGAAATGTTAACCTCGAAAAGCATGTCTCATAGTGTTTGAAAAGTCGTATTGTATAGCTGGTTGAAGTTGTATAAGTTCGACACTTAGTGATATTGTATTTTCAAATCCTGCTGTTTTATGCGACACAATCATGCGACACTAAATGGGTTATGCGACACAAGGGTTGTGTCGCATAGGAGTGCGACACAATGTCCATACGACACAAGGGTTGTGTCGCACGGATGCGAAATGCTGATTCAACAGCGACATAGTGGTTGTGTCGTATGGGGTATGCGACATAGTGGTTATGTCGCAAGACTTGCGACACTAATTATCTGATACGACATAAGGTACGACACAATGAATTTTATGCGACACAAAAGCCAAAATGCGACACAACATGCGACACAAGGCTTGTGTCGCATGGATGAACACCAGCCCAGAAAGTCCGGCTGTTAACGTCTTTCCGGCCAAAATTCCGTTTTAGACTCGTTTTTAGGCTATAAATTCGTGTTCTATACATTGTAATGGACATATACTAGTTATAATAACAACCACAAATGAAAAATACTAAAAATCGAGGGATTTCGGGATTTTGTCGGAAACTTACAAATTGCCGAAATGAAAATCCGGAAAGATAGCGTTGTAGATCGTCGCGAGGTGGTCGTGAATCTCTAAAAATATTGATGATACGATTGCGTTTCGTGGTGTTATTTGTCGATTTTGTGAGTTTGGTGTGTTTGGTGAGTTGAAAGAAAAGAGAGGAAAAAGAGAGAGAGGAAAGGAGAAAGTGAAAGAAATGAGGAAGGAAAATGAGAAGTGGGAGGTTATCCCCACTTTTCGGTTTTCGCCCCGCGCTCCGCGTGGTGTTCGTTTTCTCCGTCGTTTAACGTCAAATAATTATTTACATTTTTATTATAAGTTTTAAAATACGATTTATTACGCGACATATTGTTTAAATATTTTACAAGTAAATTTTTATTTGAGTTATAAAATGTAAGTTTGTTTATTTAGTTTGCGCGTTTTTAATATTTTAAATTGTGAAAGTTCGGTTTGTACGATACGAATGATTACGAAATATTATCATAATAATATTCTAAATAAAATTGAGTCATTAAATAATATTTGTATTACTTAATAAAATTGTTCACCAACGTCCGTATTTATTGTATCGAAATTCATTCGATTTGAAACTTGCACGATTTAAACAAACTGCATAATTGTAGATATATATTCAACAATATATATATAATAATTGATACATTAATTAGCCTAACACAGAACTAATTACATGTATTAAAACTTGATTATGCACTAAATTCTAGTCCTAATTTGACGGGTGTCACAGATGAACAACAAGATCAGATTACAACTTCTCTAGTTGAATTCTTGTGTAGGTTTAGTTTTAGTTTTCAAGGGTTTGAAGTTTTTAGAAAAATAAAGAACTTTCCCTTTTTGGAAAGTTATAAACATGTCGGCCCAAAATGTAACCGACTCCGTATTCACTTAAAACTAGTCCCCTTTCAATCTATTGTCTGGAACCTAAAAACCATTTGCGAGAAAAACTATTTTATTTTACCGTAAGCTACAACTATTTAAAACATTTAATATTTCACTAGTCACAATTAATTCTTAACTAAATTCACTAAGTTATAATTCAAAACATATATAAACACAATATTTAAAGTATAACAACTAATAACATTTAATTTAAAGGAAATTACCAGATAGTCACAAAAGCGGATGTTACACTAGCTCCAGATATTGCGTACGGATCATTTGGATCTTCCGGCGGGCGCAAAATCTTCATTTTTTACCCGTTTCAGTTGATTCTTCTTCCCTTGGATCCGAATTTTGAAAACGAACATCTTGGAAATAACGGATGTTGGTGAAGGGCACTTTGGTCTTGAAATCTCATTTTTATGCCTTGAATCTTCAAACGTGTGTGGAATCTTCGTTTCACATCCGTTTTACTTGATTTTTATCGTGCAACCTCGTTTTGACCATCTTGGCATAATGTTACTGATTTGTGCTGTTTTTGAGTTAATATGCCAAGAATCGTTCCAGAATGAGAGAGATATCGGTAGTAAAAACGTGACTTTTTACTCGATATCACACATGCAGGTGATGATTCAAACAAAAGAATGTTAATTGGTAAATTTCACATTGCCTCATATAGTTGTCTTTTGTTGACTTCTATATTTAACAAATCTATTAAGTGCAAACAAATTTGAATTTAGATGTAGTTGGAAAAATTTCTCAAGGAAAGCTAAGACAGTTCACATATCAAGTTGGAGCATGTGAGATGTATCTATACGACCTATCGTAAGTATACGTATATGTTTATTATTACAATTTATAAAATTGTGATTTATATTACATATTCAACCAATTCTAATACAAACAATTCCATCATTTTGTTCGATAACGACAAACTATGTCGACTAGGGGTCAACACATGAAGTTGGTTTTGTATCACGGTCCCGACACACTTCCCGTCATGCTCGCTAGAGGAATATTAGAGAATTGGGTTGTGTATGTTTCTAGGGTTAAACTTACTCGACATGGAGAAAGTAAGCTATAACCCATCTATATTCAATTCAATTATAATTATTTGGATAGGCAACTCAACTAATGTATTATTATCATTATTATTATTATTATTATTATTATTATTATTATTATTATTATTATTATTATTATTATTATACATTTTACAGTTAAGGTTTTAGAATCTACCAGCTTAACCAAGATTGTGCTCAAGCCGAATATGCCGGAAGCTAAACTTATTGAAGATATGCTTGCATAAAATGTTGGCTCTCATGATGGATTTATAGTTTGAAGATTCTATTTCTTCAAGTTTTTATGTCACTTCTTTTTATTTGTTTTTGTGTTTTTTACATTAATATTATGCTAAAAATTTGAGGTTGCTTTGTCTTTATTTTATTATCGATTATATGATTTTACATGGATAGTCAACTTCAATTTTTTTTTATATAGCCATTGTGGATTTATTTAGTCTTTAGCTGCTCATGTCAAGTCCTTTAATTGTAAAAATGGTGTCAAACGTTGATAGGGACTACTTTGCATAAAACTTATCTTCATACAAAACCTCCACGCGTCATTTTTATGGATTTAAGCATCGTTAGCGTATCATTACATTATATAGTTTTTAGGAATCAATTCTATTTTACACATGACATCCACTACTCTTTAGATTTAGCACGACAAACTTAATTGTCACATGCTTCAAAACTATTTTAAAAATTTTGTGTACTGAACGTCTAAACTCCACTCCATGTGAATAAGAACAAAAAAAATATATAACAAAGAAAAAAAAAAGAAACAAATATAGTTATTTGTTGTAAGATATACCCGAGCTTCCTAGCGGGCCGGGATCGTTATGATATTTTGACATTGACCTTTGTAGAAATAAAATTTGCTTCACTAGGAAAAGATTAGGAATATGTTTTTTCACTAGAAAATATAATTGGAAATACGTGATTGCTTTTGACTATAATCAAATTTGATCGAAAAGGTTAGGGATATATATATTTTTTTTTCCTTTTTTTAATTTCTTTGTGTCAACTAGCACATCTAGAATGTTTTATTATCTATCTATTTACTTTTAGATATGGCTGAAAACCATATAACTTTGCAAATTTAATCTAAGTGTTAACAGTAATTTCTAGATAGCTTTTTTCTATCACATGATTGTTTGATCTTACGATGCATAATATTAACTTAAGTAGGTTGTATGATATTTAAATGTTTAATTAGTATTATTAAATTACAAACTTTAAGCTAATGCCATTATATTACGATCTCCATATAAGTTAAGTTTTAGTAACCCAAAATTATCCTTTTGATTACTAACACTACTAAACTTTCATTTCGAACTCATATGGTGTCGATACTTTAATAACCTTATTTAAATGATTGATATAACCAACATTTTGATTGTAGTATTCGGCTAGAGATCGAGGTGAGATAACGGTAAATGGTGATGTCCATAAATCTCACGAAGAGATGGTAAAAGGTATGTGTTCCTATAAATATACATATACATATACATATACATATATATAATAATAATAATAATAATAATAATAATAATAATAATAATAATAATAATAATAATAATAACATTTTTGTTATGCAATGCATATTTAGAATGCATTTATCATAAATCTATTGTTTTAGAAAAACGTAGACAATACCAAAGAGAATATTATGCACGGAGAAAGGAGATTAATAAACTGAGAAAAGTGGTTAACGGTGATGTATCCCAAACACAAGTGGATTTGCATAAAGGTATTTCTACTATAATTACTTTATACTTAGTATTAAACATTTAATTAGTAGTTACACCTAATCATAATACTGTTATCCTTCAAAAATGCTTTTTAGAAAAACGTAAATCAGTCAATCAAGAAAATTATGCACGACAAAGGGAGACGAACAAATTGAGACAGTTAGTTAATGGTGAAGGAAATAGCCAATGTTCACCCCTTATGTAAAATAAAAATGCAGCTGAATCGACTCAAATGAATGTACAAACTCCTGAAATGGTGTTATCAGATCGATTAGAAAATCGAAGAATAAACAGCTCATCAAATTACGCGAATATAGTGACTGAAACAGCATCCAAGCAGTCACCAAACATGTGTTATAACATAAGTTGGAACAAAGAAAATATTAACCCATGTGAAAGACAAACTATATCAAGTGCAAAAAAAAAGGTTACCGCTACAAATGAAGTTGCTGAAAAAAGGAAGTTGTGGAACAGAGCTTATTATCAACGAAGTTTGGAAAAAAAGAAAGCCAATACAAGTGCTACGAATCAAGCGAATGGTCATAGAACTACAAGTCCCATGAAAAATATTGAAAGCTTAGGTGGTAACATGCCCTTCTTCCTAACCAACATGTTAAAGAGTAGTATTATTGACACTTATTATATTTATTATTATACAGGCACTGAACGAGAGAGTGGTATACTACTTCCTATGTTTGAGACGGTCATTGGTGACCCATTAACAGGTTAGTATTTATAGTAGTAATCTAACAACCTTTTTATAATACATATTCAAAAATATAATTAATTTTTGAACTTATATCATGTAGGAGTCAGTTCTGTATCTGGTGTGAATCCAACGTCTAGCTCTGTGAACATCCAGGATGACCCGTACGATTTTGTTTATGATGGTATCCCTAAAGAGCATCGTGTCTTGAAAAAACAAAAGCCGTGTGTTTATTGTGGAGCATTTCGGTTTCAGTATGAATACCCTAGCTTTTGTTGCATGAATGGAAAGACCAAACTTGCAAATCCTGTGGTTCCAGAAGAACTTTATCGTCTATTCACTTTGGAATCTGATGTAGGTGAAATGTTTAGGCATAACATACGTTCATACAATACCAATTTTTCGTTCGCATCAATGGGTGTGAAGTTGGATGACAGATATGCCAATTCAAGATCTGGAGTATATACCTTTCGTGTTATGGGTGGAATATATCATAGACTCGACCAGTTAGTTCCAAGGGATGGACAACCTAGGTACTTGCAGTTGTATTTTTATGACGCTGACACCGAGGTTTCTCAAAGGTTAGGGTGGCTAAATCTTGATAGGAATGTCATTGGAAGACTGACACGTGTTCTAGCGACAAACCCCTATGTTAGAACATTTCGTAGCATGGCTGAGTTAGGACCGCTCGACAACTACAGAGTAACTTTGAACGCATCAGTTAACCTTGACCAAAGGGTGTACAATCGGCCTACTACATCTGAGGTTGGCAATTAGTTTCTTCATTATATTCATTCAATGTTATAGCATCATAAGTTACATCATAGATGCATTTAATACATCATATTGTATTCTAACATATTACAGGTTGCTGGTATTTGGGTTGAAGGTAACGATAATATCACTTCATTTGAGAGAAGTATTGTCATTTATGGGAGATCTGAACGCAGTCAAACGATTCAGCCTTACTATGCCAGTTACGATCCATTATGTTATCCTTTATTTTTCCCTAACGGTGAGCCTGGATGGCATTCTAAAATACCACGGAATGGAGTATCCATCAACGAAATTAATGGTGGTGATGAAAATGTTGAGGAAGATGCAGAGGGTTCGATCTTTCTCACAATACCGAGTCAAATGTAATTAAATGTATATCTAATGTACTAATAATTAACGTTATGCAGGATCTGAAAGAAGAAAGGGCAGAACGACAGTGACAATGCGAGAATACTACGCTTACAAGTTCCAAATTCGCCCTGTTAAGAGTCTGATTCTATTGGGAGGGAGATTATTGCAACAATTTGCGGTAGATATCTACATAAAGATGGAGACTTCACGTTTGCAATTTTGTGCAAACAACCAGTCGAGGATAAGAGCAGATCTGTACCAAGGTATTGTGGATTGTGTTAATGCCGGTGAAGTTCATCCAGGCAGAGTCGGACAACGGGTTGTGTTGCCTGCATCGTTTATCGGAGGTCCACGTGATATGCGAAGACGCTTTCTAGATGCAATGACTTTAGTTCAAGATGATGGAAAACCTGACGTCTTCCTTACAATGACATGCAATCCACAATGGGATGAAATTAAAGATAATTTGTTACCTGGTCAGACAGCACAAGATCGGCCGGGGTTGGTTGCAAGGGCATTTCGTGCAAAATTAGAGGATCTTAAGGATCAACTTTTCAAAAAACATATAATTGGCGAGGTCGGGGCACATGTTTATGTCATTGAGTTTCAGAAACGTGGTTTGCCGCATGCACACTTTCTTCTTATAATGAAACAAGGGCACAAGATTACCAGTCCGGACAACTACGACATCATGGTTTGCGCCGAAATTCCAGATCCAATTAAGCATCCAAAAATGCATGAGCTGGTTGTAAAGCATATGATTCACGGTCCGTGTGGCAATTTGGGTCCTAATTGCTCATGTATGCAGGGTGATCCAAAGCAGTGTCGTTGGAAATATCCTAGGCAATTCAATGAAACCACGATACAAGGTGAGGACTGATGTGACGCAAAAAGTCTTGTTTTTAAGTACGATATTCCACACTTTTTGGGCACATCTTTAGTGAAAACATTCCAAAACAATCATTATTTACTAAAATTCACTAAAGTGCTCCAAATATAAGCGTTGCTGCAAAAATCACTAAAAACGTCCAAATAACGAGCAAAACAGAGCGAATAAACAACAACCAATTCTCACACCCTCATTTACCTTATTATAAACATATTCTAACCTTATGGTATGATGTAATAGGTAAAAACGAGACGGGAGAATCAAGAATCATGCAAATTGGATAAAGAACGGAAGAGATACGACTTCTACAGATCGTTAAAAGTCATTCCGGATATGCCTGAGATATACACATCCAATTTCTATGAAATTAACACCATTAGAAGCGTAACGGAATTATGAGATCTTGGGCGAAAGAATCAGGTCAAACGGACGTGTAACGAAGGAGATACGGGCGTTTTAAGCAACGAACGAAATCAGACGGAGACCGTATACGGCCCTGGACACCGTATACGGCCCTACCAAGACCGTATACGGCCCTTGAAAGACCGTATACGGCCCCTGAAAGGCCGTATACGGCCCTCCCTACCCCAATTGGTGCTCGTTTATGCTTCGTTTGCTTGTACGTTGGTGCTTCGCGACTTGTACGGCTGATTTGGGACTTTGCCTATAAATAGGAGTCACCTCCTCCACATTTTCACACATCATTCTTCATTCCACTCATTTCCTCACTCTCACTTTCTCTCTCACACACACTCTCTTTCTCTCTCTCTCTACTCTCTCTCTCTTCTTTTTCTCTCTCTAGAATTAGGGTTAGCATCAGTTAGTTCTCAGTTAATATTTAACTGGGACTAACGGAGGGACTACTTTTGTAATAGCGTAGGGAATAGTTCAGGGGCTTATTTGTAATATTGTCGAAGATATTGCGGAGATTCTGCTTGTACTCTCTCTCTAACGTTTATTCAATCTACGCTTTATTAACGGTTACTTCTTTCCTTATCTATTATAATGATGATTGCTATTGTTATTATGCTAGATTTAGGATCTGTTATTATGCGTAGTGAGTAGTTATAATGTGTGTTTGTTGTGATGTAGTTAGTCGTTAATTGGGATGATGTCATTATGAAACAACGGAAGTAACGTTATACGGCTTTCATTTGTATAGCGCCGGAAACATCACTAATGTGTGGAGTACGGAACGTGGAAGCTATGAAAGTCGTGGGCACAATCCGTTGTGTAATAATGTTCCCAACTATTATATTATAAATGAAAACTCGGTGCTTTGATTACGCGTTCCATCTATGATTTTAAACCGCATATTCAACTAACGCCTTTCCACCAATAAACGTGGTTAAAACCTTTTGATAAGACGTCATATCGGGGGTAATTAATTATCTGTGTTTTGGTTTTGGATCTGTGGAAATACTTTATACGTATTGTACACCGTGAATAAACTTCTGATTAAATATCTGTGTTCAAATAACATGGTCTGGTTTTGAAGCCGTGGAAATGCTGTTTTAAACAAGTATTGTACACTGTGAACAAACTAGGGATTTATTGGTTAAATACAAGTGAGGGCTGGTTTAAATCATAAATGGAGAATTTCTAAGCTAAAATACAAACTCAGTTTATGAATCCAGAAAGGAAGACGAGGAATCATCTAGTATTCCAAATTTGTCTATCATCCATGGATTCTACAAAACTATTGATGGAAAGTAATCAAACACCAACCAAGTCTTAAACCTAAATGTTTTATTCAATTGAGTATCACTGTGGTGTTAAGAACGATCGGACCGTTAGTGGGTCTGTTACTCTATGCATGCGCCCAGGAATCTTCGTATTCCAGAAAAGGGTCACTGTTCCGTAACAGGGCAGTGTTGAGAGTTGAGCAGCCTCCTCCGATCAGAATCATGATAGCCTAGTTACTCAGTGACATGCTGATTGAGCAATCAATTAGTAGGGTGCTAGTGCTTACACCATAAATACTTAAGACAAATAAAATACAAATCTTTAGAAAGACGTTTTCATAAACCAAAACATCATCCCAATGCAAGGCTAACGAAGTCACAACAAACACCCCCTCTATCCTGACTGCTATCCCTTTATTTTATTTTATTGAGTAGTTTAATTATTAGTATAAATTAGAAAACAAACAAAAACAAACCTCCAACTGCTTTTAAAACAACCTTCACTAGCTAGATTCGGACATCTTGATTTCTCTGTTTCACAATACCGTTGATTTTAAAGAACGACCCTAGGTCATACTTGCTGCTATACACCTTTAGCACTGGTAAACTTAGGCCCCAGCATTTACAAATTTAAAACTCCACTGACACGTCGCCAGTAGTCGGTGCAACGACAAGTTAATTCCTAACCGACCACTGGTGGCGCGTCAAGTTTTTGGCACCGCTGCCGGGGAATCAACTGTAAGACTTAGAGACGTCATAATGAACTTTCTTGCTAGTGAACCATTAGGATGGTTCTCTCTTCTTAAACCCCTAAAAATTCTTTCAATCCTTCCTTTCCCCAATCCTAAATCATACGTCGTACCCATCCAACGAGAGAAGCGATCATCTTCCCACAATCCTACAACCACCGCACGCATCACTCTCGCTGATAGAAACAAACCCTCGATAGAAGTCCGAGGAGGACCCATACGCTACCCGGAGACTGAAGGAGCATCATTCAAACTCAAGCATGACGTAGTGCAGCTGATCCTGAATCGCTGCCAATTCAAAGGACTACCGAACGATGATCCTTACTCCCACCTCAATAAATTTTTCACCCTATCCGACTCTTTCAAGCAAAATGGGGTTGAGCAAGATACAATCCGCTTATATTTGTTCCCCTACTCTCTTTCTCATCACGCACAGACTTGGTCCCAGGAATTAGAAACCAACTCTATCTCCTCATGGGCGGAAATGGAAGATAAGTTCTTAACAAAGTACTTTCCCCCATCCAAACGAATTAATTTAAAGAAAGACATCTTGAACTTCCAACAGTTTCATGATGAATCAATCTTTAGTGCATGGGAAAGATTTAAGAGGTTTCTTAGAAGATGTCCTAACCACCAAATCGAACGATCAACTCAGTTGTGCACGTTTTACAATGGTCTCGCACCGCACCACAAGCCAATGCTCGATGCCGCTGCTCGAGGAAACTTCACGCGTTGCACGGATGACGAAGCCTGGAATCTGCTTGAGAGTATGACCAAGAATCACAACGATTGGAACACTGATGTGCATTCCTCATCATCGGCACCGCTTGCCCTTCCCAATCCCGTGCAAACTGAGGCGATCAAATCTCTGACGGAACACATCGGAACGCTCACTGAGGAAATAGGAAAGCTGAAGAAACCTCCTCAACAGGTCTACCATATTCAGTCCTGTCAGAGCTGTAACAATCCACAAGCTACGAACCCTGTTGATGGCACAGCCTACTATGACCAGTTCCGAACTCACCCACGTCCACCTGATTATACTCAAACCTCTCATCTTCGAGCCAACCAATACCTACCAATTCCACCTCCTAACCAATTCCAATACCCGGCCTACCACCAACCACCTTTACTTCCTGAAACCACACCAGAGATGGCCCAACCTTATGAACCTACCACGCCAATTACTAGTCCAGACGACACCCTCACACAGATCATTCAAACGATTACGGCTAGACAAGACCAGGTTGATCTCTTCTTAAGAGACCAACTAACTTTACTAAACACTCTTGTAACCCAAGTAAGTCTACTAGCAGAACGTATCGACACTAGACCACAGGGTAATGAAGCCAACCAAGTAACCAACCAAGACTCCAAGGTGGCACCGAGCCAACCTTCAGTTCTTTCTCCGGTGAAAGAACAATCTCATGTCACACAGACAGTTGAGAAAAAGTCTTCTCCAAAGCCTAAAAAGGAAAGCTTACCATTTCCAGGACGTCTCAAGCAACAACCTAATGAAATCAAAGCTTTCAAGTATGCTAAATATGTTAGGAGACTTATCTCAAACAAAGACAGGGTACCCGAAGTACCTAATGTCCCGCTAACTGCTGAATGTTCAGCTATCCTTCAAAATCGTCTGCCGAAAAAACTAGGAGACACCGGACGTTTTACCCTTCCTTGCTCTATCAACCAATCTGGTGATATTCGCTCTTTGGCCGATCTAGGAGCAAGTATCAACCTAATGCCACATTCATTATTCAAAAGACTAGAATTAGGAGACCTAAAACCCACTAAAATGAGTGTCCATCTAGCTGACCAATCCATTAGATATCCTAAGGGAATAGCTGCAAACATCATGGTTAAAGTCGACAAGTTCTTTTTCCCAACTGACTTTGTGGTAATGGATATTCAGGAAGATATAAACATTCCAATAATCCTAGGTAGACCTTTTATGAACACCGCCAGAGCAGTCATTGATGTGCACTCTCAGACGATCAGCTTACGCGCTCACGGAGAAAGCATCACATTCAAAACCGATAAGAACGACTGTGTTCCGATGGAGAATGCTGAGCTATATACGGTCTCTATTAGCCAAGACACATCAGATGACGAGATCTCTGAACCAGGAGCTAAGCAGGAACAAAAGATGAAAGAAGAAAATGAGCCTCTTGCCAATGAAGATATTTATCCTCTTGATTCTCCAGAATTGCCTGATCCACAAGCCTTATCTCAAGAAATCATCTGCATCCCAATCGTCTCAGCTCATGAGCAAATGATTTCTGTGATTGACTAGTATGATGGTGATCCTCACATCATAATAGCAGCTATTAGAAATTCTACCAATGATTACACTATGCATGAAAAATGGCTAATAGCGGTTATTGAGGCAGCATCCACTATCTGTCTCACTAGTAAAGGAACCGAAGATCCGCTCAACCTTAGACATTGCATCAGAACATTCACCGATGCACTCAAATCTCAGCTCAAGAAAGAAAGGAATAAAGCAAAAGAACTACTCTTCTACATTGAACGGAGACAAATATACCGCAAGGTGTATGATGTTCTCATGGGCTCTGCGTTTCCTTATTCATCAAAACAGAGGGAGAAGTTGGGTGCTATCAGAAGAAATATTGAAGATGTTACTGACTTCATGGTGATGAGAAATCTACAGGGATTCCTTGACTTATTAGCTGAGAAAGATCACCTGAGTACCAAAGAAAGCAATCGATTTATCATCAAGTCTACTTTAGAACATCATATTAAAATGATAATCGAAGAGCTTCGGTACATCATAAGGGACGAAAGCAGGCGTAATCACCCTCTCATTGTTAAAAATATGTCTCTACTCGATGTTGTCACTTTTGTGATAACTCGATTACACGAGATATTGAATGCAGAAGACGCCGAGAAAGCAGAGTATATCCTCCAGGCTGGATATCGCGAGATATTCAACAAAATGATTCATATTTTCAAGAACTCTGGCTTTCCTTTCACCCTGCATCAGCACCAGTTAATCAAAGGCTTGTGCAAGGCTACAACTGTATTCGAAGGAGATCCTCATAGTGAAGAATTCGAAGATCTGAAGTTGAAGTTACTAGAATTTATGGACTCCTTCAGACTTAGGTATCCGAGTAGGGAAGTGATCAAGACAAGAAAAACAACGCAGATTGGTCCCAATGAGCCAATCACTAAGGCAGTTGATTACATCACAAACGGATTGCTAGGTCTTTCTAGAGCAACCTCAGAACAACTTCGAAACTTCAAAGTGGATACCATGGAACCGCTAGATCTAATCTCAACCATGGCCTGCCACTTTCAAAGGATCTATCCTCCGCAATACTCTTTCTCACAACCCAGGGCACATAATGTCACCATCACTCGCCCTGGTAGCTCCTTCCCATACACCTAATCTCAGAGGTATAAAGTCGAGTTCTCGACTCTAACAGCAGCGCTTCTCGGGAGGCAACCCGTGGAATAAGACATGTAGAGAGAAACGTGTAAATAAGTGAAGAAAATCTCTGACTATCCTTCACACTTGGTCGTACCTAAATGATTTATAAAAACCTTCTGATATTGCAACTCATTTGCAAATAAACCACTCGTCTCAGAAAACAGGAAATCACTTTGAAAAACTGATAATTCATGTGTTTCGAGCATTTGAGGTACTTGCATACTACTTTTATGCATTATGCTCAAACTCGTTTAAAAACATATGTTTTATAAAACTGATTTGTAGTAGAAAACATCTTTTCAAATTCTGAGACAGTGATTTATCTTTTCATTTGCAAAAATATTGAGTTTAAAGGGTACGACCAAAGTGTTCACACTTACGAGATTAATTCACAAGAGAATAATGGATGAAGAAAAATAGCATGACGCTTGAAGCCGAGACGCTCTTCATGGATGCAGAAAAAGATCCTGGCAACATCTCTTTTCAGCAAATTCGGATTCTCAGTTTCATTGCAGCTCGCTATCAGGGGAGTGTCCTTACCCTTTACCCTCTTTTGATTATGATTCTGTATATTATTTGTTTTGTTAGTTTGTTAAAGTAATCTATACTCTATCCTAAGCTTATCACTAAGTGTGGGATTCCAGCCCAAAACAAACACTTGAGAAAATTTTTCTTACATGTTCAAACTCTAAGTGTGGGATTTTACTTTCAGTAAATCTCAACTCAAGAGAACATTAGGGACAATGTTCCTCTAAGTGTGGGATAGCAGGTATAGAATACCTTTGTTAGTTTTTAATGATTTTTAATGTCCGAAATAGCAAACTCAGAAAATGTTCCGCAAATTTTTCAAAATTTTTCAAGAAAATTAAAAAGTATGAGCCTAATCACCTGATTAACTCTGCTAATTTTGAGTCATAATATCTTTTGAGAGGAGCTATTTTCAAATATGAGTAATATATTTCGGAATCTAGGGAAAATAAGGTAGAAATTTCTTAAGCAAGAAATGATAATCTAATAGGAAGCATGACAAAGCACATACAACCCTATTTGCAGTGAGGTATCTTGAGCCTAAAAGCATTCATCTTTAATGCTTCACTATTCATTTCTTGTGTGTGCCGATACATGTATCTCTGAATTAGAACTTGCTCTTGACATACGCTTCGAGACCACATTGGTGTGTACCGTACGCGGTATAGGTGCAATTAGATGACCTTGATATTCCCTAGGATTTAAACCCCTTTTCTCATATCTCTTGAAGCCAAAAACCCTTCCGATACTCATTTTTAGTATCGATGATCCGCCTAGTAAACCCTGTTGAGCCTAAATCTTTCATTTCATAAAACCCTCATCATTAAACCCTACTTCCCAAATATCCCCAAACTTATCTTAGAATTTCTGAGGTTGTGAAAAACATCTTTTAGGACATCCGCTTCAATTATGCTCCCAAGTCTTCCTCTTTCGTGTTCTCTAAAAGATATATATCTCTAAAAGGTGTGAAAAATTGGCACCGCAAAAGGACTCGAAGTTCAAGATCAAATATCATAGTTCTGAAAAGGATTTCTGAAAGAATCAAAAGAAAATATCCTTGGAAATTCTCTGGCAAAGAAGTTCTGAAGAAGAAAAAAGAAAAAAAAATAATAGAAAAATAGAAAAAGAAAATAAAAAGAAGAAAAAGCATAAAAGAAAAGAAAAATAGTTCCGCAAGAATAAAGCTAAAGTCCTTCGAAGTATCATCCTCACAAGAAAATTCTGATAGAAGACAAACAGCTATCTCATTTCCGTTCTAAATAAAGTTGTTCATGATCTCAGAAGTTTTAAGATAAGCAACCCTTACAACCCAAATATACCACTTTCCATACCCTTCAACCCTCACCAAACACTACAACCCTCATGAATGTCTTGGGATAATTAGCACCGTCCTCACCTAAGTGGTGGAGATCCGATTCTCGATCAAGCCTATGACGATGAGTGCTGCATGACTGGCTATTTGAGCGATTTCATTTGTTCTAGATTGATAGGAAACCCGATACACTTTGAGTGAATTGAGTGACCACCTTTAGTGAGATCTGATGATCCCAGCTAGAGATCTTAATATGTATTACTTTGATTGATTATTAATAAGCTTGCGGAATAGTTTATTAATAACTTGAAGAACAAACTTGTATATAACAGAATATCTAACCAAAAGCTTCAATATTATTAACAATAATACGAACACACAACTTGTGTTAGGGTTTACAACCTTGAAGCTAATAACTAGAATGAATTCGTCTTCTATCACAACATCTAGGGTTTTACAGAATCTCTATTTATAACACATAGAGTCCTTTACAAAATCAAACTATTATGGAAATCCTATCTATTCCATAATTATCTCTAACCGACTAACCAACAGTGGTTGAGTATATAACTAACAGAGGTAGTACTCGTATATTATCAACAGTGGTTGAGTACTTGCAAAATACAAACTATATACTAACAGTGGCCCTGTTAGACAAATGTACTAACAGCGGTTGTCTTCTTCTAACAGTGGTTGACTTCTAATAACAGTGGTTGAAGTCTTATACCAACAGCGGCATGATACTTGTATTCTGAGCAAATCTAACAGTGTCTCAGGTCTCAACAATCTCCCCCTAAACTTGATCATTCAGAGTAATGAGTCAAGTTTCAATCCTTCTTTTCTTCTTCTTTCTCCTTCATTGTTTGCCGCTTATACAGTTGATTAAACACCATGTATAAAGCTCTGTAAACTCCTTCAGTAATGATGGTTGTAGATAACTTCAAATCAATCAATCTATTCAGTAACCCTGTTCCCAGCACATAATGTCGATCATCAAACATGTAGATCACCTGCCCATTGTTGAATACTACCATGTGTACTCCAGCTCTGGCAAAATATCTCCAGGTTATAACCCTTTGATAACAATGAAAGAATAAGTGATACAAGCTGGCTGGTTCAAACAGGCTCTGCAATAACTCCATCATTTGTCTTTCAATCACTGCTTCAGAATTCTTTCTATTCCTGATTCTGCTCACTTGATACAATTCCAAAAGATCATCTTTTGTACAAATTCTGAGCAAATCAACCATACTTCCAACATGATCATCAAATCCTCTTTCCCTTTCAATCTTGATCTCAAGGATCATTTTTCTGAAACCATAATCAATTGCTACTCCTTCCCAATTTATAATTCTAGCCTTTCTTGGTCCTTCAGAAATCTCCTTGCTATCAGTCAGAATCTTGATTCTCTTTTTCAGCTCTGGATCAAATCTTGGAATATCAGGAATAACATTATCTTTAGAAATCTGATTTTTCCATGAATTTCTTCTAACTTCATTCTGCTTATCCTCTAAGGCTTTCTCTGCTGCCTCAGCAGCTGCCTTTTCTTTTCTTTCTTCTTCTTCTTTTAATAACTTTGCCATTTCCTTATCTGCCTTTTCTTTCTTCTCCTTCATCAACGCATTCAAATGCCTATTCTCTTCCATTTTCTTTGTCCACTCCTCATCTCTTCCCATATACCTATCATATGCCTGTTGTAGCTTCTGCATATTCCATCCTCTAACAATTTTAGCTGGAGCATAATTTTCAGACAAAGCATTAATCATTTGTCTTCTCCTTTCAGCATATGGTAAAGGTTTACTCCTTTTCTTGGCTAACTCATCTTGCTTTTTCTTCCTAGCCCTTTCCTCATTCAACTTTTTCATCAACAAAAATCCAGAAGATAACTCTTCCTCTTCATTATCTTTCTTCTTCTTTAAATAATCATGAACTCTCTGAGCAGGAAGCTTTAATCCTTGTGCAGTCTTTTCTTTAACCACCTCTGCAGCCTTCTGTGTAATAGTCACTACACTCAGATCATCCAAAATCATTCTCATATCATCTCCTTCTTCTTCAGCTTTAGCTTCTGCAGCTCTCCTTATCACCCTCTCTCTATCTTCTACTTGCATCCTCATCATATCATGAGACTCAATATGAGGTTCTTTAACTTCTTTCACTTTTGATTTTTCTTTTAACTTTCCTTTACCTTTGTCTTTTGCATCAATCACAGGCAATTTAGACTTAGGTTTGAGTGGTGAAGTTGGTTCTCTGATTGTAACAGGTACCTCTCTTGGTCTTGTTGTTGTTGTAGTTGTGGCAGGGGTTGACATGACAGCAGTGGTGATTGGTGTATTAACAGTGGTAGGAATTGGTGTACTAACAGGGATAGATGTAACAGTGGTTGTGTTAGTGTTAACAGGGGTTGAAATTGTGACAACAGAGGTAGAAGTTTTGACAGGGGATAACCTTTTAGTTGGCTTTCTTCTGGGAATAGATTTCTTTCTTGTAAAAGTCTGCAACTTCTTCTCTTCATCAATTGACTTTGATTGCTCCCCCTTAATCTCAACTTCTCCTTTCATTTCTTTTTCAACATCATCAACCACCTCATACACTGACCTATCACTGAAACTAACTCTTTTCTTATCATCCAAATTAGCACCCATCACATCCCAAACATATAATCTAAGTGCAGCTTTCTCAGGCAATCCTTTATTCAATGGAAATACCTGATAAACTGTTTCATCAATCTGCTCTGCTCCTGCACCATCAACTACTTCATCATCTAAACTTTCATGTATCATATAATCAGATACATTTAGCTCCTCCTCAGCCTTATCCCTGCTCTGCACATAATCATCATCTTTATCATCAAACACTAACTCCACAGTGTCTTCTGATTGTGCCTTATCACTACCACATATATTCATCTCAACTGTATTGTCATCAAACTCAAACACCTCTGTAGCTGTGTCATTATCAAGCTCAAGCACCTCTGTAGCTGCAGAATCATCATTCATCTCATCATCATTTATCATTGCTCCACCCATATCATCATGAGGTCCATATGAATCATCATCATCATCATCACCTGCTTTTGTTGAACCATCATCTTCAGGCATAATATTATCATCTGCTTTCTTCTCCCCCTTGCCTGAAGATTCCTTTAACCTATTTGCAGGTAGAAGGATATTGTTGACAGCATCCTCAAGCACTAACAACCTATTCTTCATATCAAGCAATTCTTCCTTCTGATGATCAATGAGCTCCTTCTGTTTAGCAATGAACTCATCCTGAGCTTGAATTTTCTGTTGAGCCTCTTTTCTGTAAGCCCTTTCCCTCTCATATTTACTCCACAATTTATTGACATCATGTACAAGATAGGAAATCGTCAATTCATCAGTATCACTAGGCTCATCAACATTAGAGTGTGACCTCTTAGTTGAATCCTTGCCCACATCTGCCACTGCAGATGTCCCTTGGTTATTGGTACTGGGACCTACATTTGAATCATCACCCATAGGCTCATCAAACATAGTTGCCTCTGGTTGGGTCTGATTAATGTTACCACTATCCTGCCCTGCCAGTGGGCTAGAAACAGTAGTGGCAGCCCTTCCAGAATGAACATTTTCATCAAGTATGTTCACCTGTTGTGTTGGAACAGTTGACTGAGACTGTGGAGAAACAGGAATCTCCATAGCCTGTGAAGCCTTCTTGGATTTCTTGGCTTTAGATTGGGTAGGCTGTTTGTTCCCTTGTTTTCTTTTGATGCCACCTCTTGATGTGTGTTCAGAACCAACTTGTGTTGTTGGTCTGTCATCATTTGGTCCAGTTGGTGTTGGTAATACACCACCAGTAGCAGAAGGAGTAACTATCATTGTAGAAAACAATGCAGTTTCCTTCTTAGAAAAAGCATTTTGATATTTATTCATAGCCTGAATAGTCCTCAAAGATAGAGTAGAACTAACAATGACACTATCCTCTGCTGGCAGATTTGACAATTGATTATTTAACAAAAGTTGAACAAATCTAGGGTACATAACGAATGTATCACCCTTTACATTCCTAACCATATTATCTAAGATAAATCTAGACATATTAAATTTGA
This sequence comes from Helichrysum umbraculigerum, assembly GCA_949592205.1. NCBI lineage: Eukaryota > Viridiplantae > Streptophyta > Magnoliopsida > Asterales > Asteraceae > Helichrysum > Helichrysum umbraculigerum. Next base: position 54,025,085 of record CATIUR010000006.1, read on the forward strand.
TACCCTGTGCCAAGCAGATAATAGGATATGCAATTGTAGAACTAAATTCATTAAAACTAGTTCTCTTTTGAGACAAACATACCAGAAAAGTATGAATGTAGAACTTCCATTGAGGACAAAACCAAGACTTCAAGAAAGTATATTCAGATCTTGTCTTTCCTGAACCTTCATACCCCATATCCATAATGCCTTTAAACAAATCTTCCCTCGATAATTCCAGAATTCCACCTTCATCATCAAACTGTAATAGTTCTCTTAGAACAATCTCAGTAACCATTACCTTCTGACCCTTGACAGTGGAATGAATGTGAGTAATGCCATTAACATTCCCCTCCTTTGCATTCTGCCAGAACTCCTGAATATGTGATCGAATCAAGCGTGGAGCGACAGTAAGGGCATAAGTAACTGGACAATTACTTAAGAAATCGATGATAGGATGAAAATACTCATCGGCAAGTTCTTTATTCAAGAAAGCCCTCATGTTGTGTTCAGAATGAACACTGAGCGTAGAAGTACCAGAATCAGATGAAGATGACGATGCCATTGAAGAAATTGACGAACGAATGAAGTGTGAATTACAATAAACAACTCAAATCGAGAGCGAATATTGAAGGGTTTTGAAAAGTTTGAAAGCGTAATTGAAAAAGTGAAGTATTTGAGTATTTATTTGATGACAGTGCCAAGCCCTAAAAATAGAACTAGCAGTGGCACTGCTTGTTATACCCAACAGGGGCACAATTTACAAATAAACCCAACAGGGGTACTTCACTTGACCAATTTATAGTCAACTCTTTCTAACCATCTAACAAAGCTAGCAGCTGCTGATAGTCTAGCAGGGGCATCCGACCAAGGAAACACCAACTTAGAACTAACAGGGTCATAAGCTTAGCTTAATTAGACAACGAATTTTTTTTTATTTTTTTTTTTTTTTTTTTTTTTATTTTATTTTTTTTTTTTTTTATTTTTTTTTATTTTTTTTTTTTTTTTTTTTTTTTTTTTTTAACCAAACAGAAATAAGAAGAAACAAATAAAACATTAAATTCCAGCTCAAGTGATGTCTCTTGACAGTGGCTGAAACCTGCAATATTTAACTAAGAAAAACAACTAGCAGGGGTTAAATTACACAGATATACAGCAGGGGTTTAAACTACATTGACAGTGGCACAGGTAAACTAACAGTGGCACCATCTGTTATCATAATGAAGCTAACAGTGGCAACACCTGACCCTGTCACATACAATATATTTTACCCCTGTTAGTATCAAATCCAGACCAAAACACTACGTGAGATTGATCATACCAATATTAGTTATCAAAAATGTAAATCTTCCTACATCAAAAGCTTTTGTAAAAAGATCTGCAAGTTGATTATCAGTATGAATTTTAAAAATATGAATCAATCTTTTATCATAACAATCTCTTATAAAATGATATCTGATTTCAATGTGTTTGGTTTTTGAATGCTTAACTGGATTCTGAATGATACTAATAGCAGAAGTATTATCAATATAAATAGGAGTGTTCATGAAAGTCAAACCATAATCCAGCATTTGATTCTGAATCCAAAGAACCTGTGCACAGCAACTTGATGCTGCAACATATTCTGCTTCTGCTGTAGAAGTGGAAACTGTGGTTTGCTTCTTGCATTGCCATGACACTAACCTATTTCCAAGAAATTGACAACCTCCACTAGTCGATTTTCTATCCATATTCTCACCACCATAGTCACTATCTGTGAATGCCTTTAGCTCAAAATCTGATCCTTTAGCATACCAAAGGCCCAAGTCTGGTTGACCTTTCAAGTATCTAAAGATCCTCTTCACAGCATACATGTGTGACTGCTTTGGATTGGTCTGATATCTAGCACAAAGACACACTGCAAACATTATATCAGGTCTGGATGAAGTTAAATACATCAATGAACCAATCATTGACCTGTATAAGTGCACATCTACTTCCTCCCCCTCAGGATCAGAATTAAGATGTTTATGTGCCTCCATAGGAGTGCTAGCTACCTTCACGTCTTTATAACCAAATTTATTCAAAATATCTTTCACATACTTCCCTTGGTTAATAAAGATTCCATCTAACTTTTGCTTGACCTGCAATCCTAAAAAGAATGTGAGTTCACCCATTGAACTCATCTTGAACTTCTTATGCATTAAATCTTCAAACTCTTTGCACAATGAATCCCTTGTAGACCCGAAAATAATATCATCAACATACACCTGTACCAACAAAATATCTCTTTGAACCCTCTTGGTAAACAATGTCTTGTCAATAGTACCTCTCTTGAATCCATTCTTGAGTAAGTACTCAGATAGAGTATCATACCAAGCTCTTGGAGCTTGATGTAATCCATACAATGCTTTCTTCAATCTGCACACTCTATCTGGATATGTTGGATCTTCAAACCCTGGTGGTTGGCAAACATACACCTCATCATCAATTAGACCATGAAGAAAAGCACTCTTCACATCCATTTGATAGACTTTGAAATCCTGATGAGATGCATAAGCTAAAAATAATCTAATAGCTTCTATTCTAGCAACAGGGGCAAAGACATCATCATAATCTATTCCTTCTTCCTGTGTGTACCCCTGTGCTACCAACCGAGCCTTATTCTTGATTACTATCCCTCTTTCATCTCTCTTATTCTTAAAGATCCATCTTGTGCCTATAGCTTTCTTTCCTTTTGGAAGATCAACCAAATCCCACACATCTTGTAGTTTGAATTGCAACAATTCTTCCTGCATAGATTCAATCCAGCTTGGATCTTTGAGAGCCTCTACTGCCTTCTTTGGTTCCATCTGAGAAAGAAAACATACATATAATGAAGTATGTACATCTTCTTCTCTTACCTTGGTTTGATGTCTAGTCTGAACAGGAGTCATAATATCACCAATAATCAAATCCAAGGAATGATCTTTATGAACCACATATTTAGAGGTAGAAGGATCAAGTAGTTCTCTTTCCAAATTAGAACCCAAAAGATTATCTATCTCAGAGTCTGAAAAAGACTCTCTTTCCTCTCTTTCCTTTGATAGCTTTGGAGTTGCTTCAGAATCTGACAACGAAGTCCTTTCCAAAACTTGAAATGGAGGACTTTGTTCAACAAATTTTGGAGAATCATGCTCTTCCTCTGACTCATGCTGTGGATCTGTATGAGATCCCTGTGAAGTGTATGGTTGATGATCTGGTGAAGTTGAATCATCTGGACCCTTGCTTGCACCAGTTTTACCAGGTGAACCATTTGAATCATCAGAAGAAGCATCTTTCTCTGGTTGATCCTGATCCTGTTGAAATACTTCAGGTGGATCTGGAGTCCAAATAGGAAACAAGACATACTTCAAGTCATCCTTTTTAGTTTGACTTGAGATTGAATGCCCATCTGTACCTGCATCATTACCTGCATCTGTACCTGCATCTGTATCTGCACTAATAGACAAATCTGAATATCTAAAAGCATGGGTTAGTGCATCAATATCAAACAAAACTTCTGGACCTTTTCCTTCTACATTTGATGTATGTTCATTAAAGGTCACATCCATGGTCTCTTCTATGATCCTAGTCCTTTTGTTAAATACTCTATAAGCCTTGCTTTGAATAGAGTATCCAACAAATACACCCTCATCTACCTTACTCTGAAACTTACCTAGGTGATCTCTGGTATTTAAGACAGTACAAGGACATCCAAATGGTTTTAAAAAGCTAACCAAAGGTTTTCTCTTAAAGAATAACTCATAGGGTGTCTTGTTATGAGGTTTAATAATCAAAATCCTATTCAAAACATAACAAGCAGTGCTAACTGCCTCTGCCCAAAAGGACATTGGTAGTTTAGCATCTGCTAGCATGCTTCTAGCAGCCTCAATTAGTGTCCTATTCCTCCTCTCAGCTACTCCATTTTGTTGTGGAGTCCTAGGTGCACTATACTGTCTTTCTATACCTTTATCTTCACAGAACTTATTCATCTCATGATTCTTAAATTCTGTCCCATTATCACACCTGATGATCTTAACCTTTTGATTAGTTGAATTCTCAATCCTAGTTATGAATGATCTAAGTATTTCACCTGTCTCATCCTTAGTCCTAAGAAAGAACACCCAACTCATTCTAGAGTAATCATCAGTTATTACCAAACAGTAAGATTTCTTCCCTTGACTAGCTACATTGGTAGGGCCAAACAAATCCATATGTAACAGGTGTAAGGGAGTGGTATTTGTATTTACAAACTTGGTCTTATAAGAGGTCTTGTGTTGTTTGCCTTTGAGACATGCTACACAGTGGTCACTACATTCAAATAACTTTTCAGGTAAGCCTCTCACTAGCTTATTCCTAACAAGTTTATTCATGGTCTTGAAATTCAAATGACACATCCTCCTATGCCATAGTTCAGATTCAGATACAGTAGCTTTAGAAATGAGACAGTTAACTTTTTGAGATTCCATCTTGTTTAAATCACTACAGTATACGTTATCCTTTCTTGGAACTCTCATTAAAATCTTATCTTCAGGTATTTTGAGTTTTTCAGAAAGTATAAGGCATTCTGTGTCAGTGAAATATACAGGATTTTGCTTATCTGTGATTTGACTCACACTAAGCAAATTGTATCTCAATTGCTCAACATAATAAACATCATTGAAAGTGAGCTTACTGCTTTTTACCTTACCTTTACCTGTGATTTTACCTCCTTTAGGATTGCTTCCAAACGCTACATCTCCTCCAGAAAACGCTTTAAAGTCCTGTAGCTTTTTCCTGTCTCCAGTCATGTGTCTTGAACAGCCAGAATCAATATGCCATAAGCTTGGTGGCTTGCCCTGCACATATATAAGAAAAACAATTAGTTTTTCTTGGGAACCCAAACCAATTTGGCTTTGGGTTTCCCATGAGCACCTTTGACATCAACCCTTTTGACAGTGATTGATCTCAGTGCTACATTGGTTTTGGACACTTCAGATTTACACTCATTTTTATGTCTCCAAAAACAATCTGTTTTAGACTTGACAGGGGTTAATGGTTTGACAGTGGTCACCTTTAAGTTTGTATTGATTACCCTGGCAGTGGTAGCTTTACTTGGTATAAACATTCTTTTGAAATGTTTAATACCAGCAGAGGTACCATGCCTGACAGTGGTCAAACCCTCCCCTGTTCGTGTCTTGCCTCTGTTAGCCGTTGACAGGGGCACTGCTGTAGCATTAACAGGGGCTGCAGCCTTGCCTCTGTTAGGCTTATTTATCAACACATGACCTGTACCACTGTTCCTATTATTTTTAGGATTGTAGTAACAGTCCTGTTGAAGATGATTATATCTACCACAAATAAAACATGACTTTCTTTTCACACATTCAAACCCATTACCCAACCTTTGTGAAACCAATTGGTTCCAATTTCTTTGATTACCCCTGGGAATGGATTTATTTACATTACTTGCAGTATGTAACTCAGACTTCTTTGATTTACATGTACACTTATCACATTCAGATTTTAACTTGTCTTTTGATTCAGTATTAACCTTTTTGTGTACATTCCCTAAACCTGAACTAGCCTTGTTGGTTTTCCTGACTTGTTCTAACTGAGCCTTTGCCTTCTCAACAAACATCTTTTTACCCTCTTCTAGTTTAGTACTATTTAGTTCAGAAACTAGACCAGTAATAGGCTTAACACATTTATCCACAGAATTACCACTAGATGTGCTATCACTATCACTCTCATCTTCCTCAGTCCAATCAGATACCTCAACTTTATCAAAATTTACATAATCATCACAATTAACAACTGGATCTACCTTTTTAACCTCCTCAGACACACCTTCCTTAAATGTTTCTAAAACAAAATCAGTTTTAGGTGGGAAATAAGTATGATTATAAGGTGGAGGAACAGCATTAAGGTTGTAACCTAATCCAAGTTTTAATTTATCATGAATTTGAGACTTGATTAAGTTTTGAACACCTTTTGAAACATTTTCCAATTCATCAACTTTCAATTTTATTGACTCCTTATCAGAAATTGCCTCAGCCAACTTAGCACTTAGCATATCAACTTTTGTTTGTAAAGCTTTCTTTTCCCAATTTAGATACTTAACATCTAAGTGAAATTGAGACTCATTCTTTTCATAAGCTTTTATCTGATTTTCTAAGTTTTCAATAGCTAAAGTGGCATGTTGACTCTTTTCCTTACAAGCTTTTAATTCATTACACACAACCAGATTATGATCCCTATAAAATTTAACCATTTTCTTACATGCAGGAGAACATAATTTAGATTGTACCTCATATGGAATGTCTGAAGGCTCTGGTTCTTCTGTGACAGCCATCAAAGCTTGATTCTGAACTACAAGCTCTTCTTGATCACTCCAGTCAAATCCTCCCATTCCATCTTGAGCAACCAATGAATCTGAAGTGGTGTTCTGAACAGGTACCAATCTTCTTTGTGGAGCAGAACTATTTCTCATAATACCATTCTGAGATCCTCCAGCCTGTGTGCTCTTGCATTCTCTAGCAAAGTGTCCCATCTTGTGACAGTTGAAACACTCCACCTTGCTCTTGTCAAAACCAGCTACACCATCTCTCTTGTAAGAAAAATTTCTGTTCCCAGACCTCTGCATAAACCTCTTTGCCCTGATTGTAATCATTGCCATCTGCCATCTTAAATCCATCTCTTCCAGGTCCTCTTCACTAACTTGCTCTAAATCTTCTGTAGTTAATGAAGAATTCACATGGCTTGCAAAAAATGCTTCCAATACATTATCATTAGCACCAGATGTGCTACAACTACCAGATTCACCAACAGAAACAAAAGCAGCATTGTTTGAGCTACCATTGGACTGTTTCAACGCTAGAACTTCAGGCTCAAAATTCCTCAGATCATTGTACAGGTCTTCAATCTCTTTCTCTTCAAGATCTGGACTTTGTCTAAGTCCCACAGTGTACATATTCCAATCTGTACCAAGTGATCTTAGAAACTTCCTGTTCAAGTCATCTTTATCAATCTTGACATTGTGATTTTCTAAATCACCCACAAGTTTTTGAAACCTATCAAAAGTCTGAGTCAGAGTTTCAGACTTTACACCTGCAAAGTTTTCAAACTGTTGTTTGAGAAGAGATCTCTTATTCTTCTTGGTGTTATCATTACCACCAAATCTCTTAACAATTGCTTGCATAAGAACCTGAGCATCTTCACAGTTTTCAAACTTCCTTTGATACTCATTGGGAATCGACAAAAGTAGAGTACTTAATGCCTTCCACTCTGTTGCTCTTTCTTTTCTCTCTGCATCAGACTTTGGTGGTGGTCTTTCTTCCTTTTTACCGTCTGCATCCTTAGTATAGTTTGGTCCATTAGTAACCACCTCCCACATCATATAATCCGTAAGCAACATGTATTGCCTAATCCTAGTCTGCCATAGCTCAAACTCATCAGGTTTGAGCATGGGAATCTTTGTAGCTTGTATACCTTCCATTGATTCCGTAGACATCTTGTTATTTGTTGATAAAGCTGTGAAATTCAATTACCTTTTTCAAGATCAAAGTAATATCAAGCTCTGATACCACTTGATGATCCCAGCTAGAGATCTTAATATGTATTACTTTGATTGATTATTAATAAGCTTGCGGAATAGTTTATTAATAACTTGAAGAACAAACTTGTATATAACAGAATATCTAACCAAAAGCTTCAATATTATTAACAATAATACGAACACACAACTTGTGTTAGGGTTTACAACCTTGAAGCTAATAACTAGAATGAATTCGTCTTCTATCACAACATCTAGGGTTTTACAGAATCTCTATTTATAACACATAGAGTCCTTTACAAAATCAAACTATTATGGAAATCCTATCTATTCCATAATTATCTCTAACCGACTAACCAACAGTGGTTGAGTATATAACTAACAGAGGTAGTACTCGTATATTATCAACAGTGGTTGAGTACTTGCAAAATACAAACTATATACTAACAGTGGCCCTGTTAGACAAATGTACTAACAGCGGTTGTCTTCTTCTAACAGTGGTTGACTTCTAATAACAGTGGTTGAAGTCTTATACCAACAGCGGCATGATACTTGTATTCTGAGCAAATCTAACAGTGTCTCAGGTCTCAACAAGATCGCCTAGTCATGTGTACTCCAATATCATGAGATTTGGAAGTATGCCTAAGAAAATCTTTTCTTGTTTATGAAAGGATCATCTTATCTTTCCCTATATTCTGACATTATCTTACTTACATCTGGGAGTGGTAACCCTTAAAACATGTTGTGACTCGCTCTAAAATGTTTTAAAATGTTTTCAAAAACTGAGTGTTGCTTGAGGACAAGCAACGTCTAAGTGTGGGATAACTTGATGTGACGCAAAAAGTCATGTTTTTAAGTACGATATTCCACACTTTTTGGGCACATCTTTAGTGAAAACATTCCAAAACAATCATTATTTACTAAAATTCACTAAAGTGCTCCAAATATAGGCGTTGCTGCAAAAATCACTAAAAACGTCCAAATAACGAGCAAAACAGAGCGAATAAACAACAACCAATTCTCACACCCTCATTTACCTTATTATAAACATATTCTAACCTTATGGTATGATGTAATAGGTAAAAACGAGACGGGAGAATCAAGAATCATGCAAATTGGATAAAGAACGGAAGAGATACGACTTCTACATATCGTTAAAAGTCATTCCGGATATGCCTGAGATATACACATCCAATTTCTATGAAATTAACACCATTAGAAGCGTAACGGAATTATGAGATCGTGGGCGAAAGAATCAGGTCAAACGGACGTGTAACGAATGAGATACGGGCGTTTTAAGCAACGAACGAAATCAGACGGAGACCGTATACGGCCCTGGACACCGTATACGGCCCTACCAAGACCGTATACGGCCCTTGAAAGACCGTATACGGCCCCTGCAAGGCCGTATACGGCCCTCCCTACCCCAATTGGTGCTCGTTTGTGCTTCGTTTGCTTGTACGTTGGGGCTTCGCGACTTGTACGGCTGATTTGGGACTTTGCCTATAAATAGGAGTCACCTCCTCCACATTTTCACACATCATTCTTCATTCCACTCATTTCCTCACTCTCACTTTCTCTCTCACACACTCTCTCTCTCTCTCTCTCTACTCTCTCTCTCTTTCTTCTTTTTCTCTCTCTAGAATTAGGGTTAGCATCAGTTAGTTCTCAGTTAATATTTAACTGGGACTAACGGAGGGACTACTTTTGTAATAGCGTAGGGAATAGTTCAGGGGCTTATTTGTAATATTGTCGAAGATATTGCGGAGATTCTGCTTGTACTCTCTCTCTAACGTTTATTCAATCTACGCTTTATTAACGGTTACTTCTTTCCTTATCTATTATAATGATGATTGCTATTGTTATTATGCTAGATTTAGGATCTGTTATTATGCGTAGTGAGTAGTTATATTGTGTGTTTGTTGTGATGTAGTTAGTCGTTAATTGGGATGATGTCATTATGAAACAACGGAAGTAACGTTATACGGCTTTCATTTGTATAGCGCCGGAAACATCACTAATGTGTGGAGTACGGAACGTGGAAGCTATGAAAGTCGTGGGCACAATCCGTTGTGGAATAATGTTCCCAACTATTATATTATAAATGAAAACTCGGTGCTTTCATTACGCGTTCCATCTATGATTTTAAACCGCATATTCAACTAACGCCTTTCTACCAATAAACGTGGTTAAAACCTTTTGATAAGACATCATATCGGGGGTAATTAATTATCTGTGTTTTGGTTTTGGATCTGTGGAAATACTTTATACGTATTGTACACCGTGAATAAACTTCTGATTAAATATCTGTGTTCAAATAACATGGTCTGGTTTTGAAGCCGTGGAAATGCTGTTTTAAACAAGTATTGTACACTGTGAACAAACTAGGGATTTATTGGTTAAATACAAGTGAGGGCTGGTTTAAATCATAAATGGAGAATTTCTAAGCTAAAATACAAACTCAGTTTATGAATCCAGAAAGGAAGACGAGGAATCATCTAGTATTCCAAATTTGTCTATCATCCCTGGATTCTACAAAACTATTGATGGAAAGTAATCAAACACCAACCAAGTCTTAAACCTAAATGTTTTATTCAATTGAGTATCACTGTGGTGTTAAGAACGGTCGGACCGTTAGTGGGTCTGTTACTCTATGCATGCGCCCAGGAATCTTCGTATTCCAGAAAAGGGTCACTGTTCCGTAACAGGGCAGTGTTGAGAGTTGAGCAGCCTCCTCCGATCAGAATCATGATAGCCTAGTTACTCAGTGACATACTGATTGAGCAATCAATTAGTAGGGTGCTAGTGCTTACACCATAAATACTTAAGACAAATAAAATACAAATCTTTAGAAAGACGTTTTCATAAACCAAAACATCATCCCAATGCAAGGCTAACGAAGTCACAACAAACACCCCCTCTATCCTGACTGCTATCCCTTTATTTTATTTTATTGCGTAGTTTAATTATTAGTATAAATTAGAAAACAAACAAAAACAAACCTCCAACTGCTTTTAAAACAACCTTCACTAGCTAGATTCGGACATCTTGATTTCTCTGTTTCACAATACCGTTGATTTTAAAGAACGACCCTAGGTCATACTTGCTGCTATACACCTTTAGCACTGGTAAACTTAGGCCCCAACATTTACAAATTTAAAACTCCACTGACACGTCGCCAGTAGTCGGTGCAACGACAAGTTAATTCTTAACCGACCGCTGGTGGCGCGTCAAGGACTCATATCCATTGTATCGTAGGAGAGACAATGGAATCACGGTCAACGTACGGACTAAAACTATCGATAATCAATGGGTTGTCCCGTATAACCCAAAGTTACTAATGATGTTCAAATGTCACATGAATGTTGAGGTTTGCTCAAGTATAAAATCGGTGAAATACGTCTTCAAATATGTTTACAAGGGTCATGACAAACAGGCTATCCATATCGATCCTGACGCATAAAATGTGAAAGTTAACGAGATTAAAAATTTTCAAGATGCACGTTACGTGTCACCTCCTGAGGCAATGTGGAGGATTTTTGGCTTTCCCCTTTCTCAAATTCACCCTTATGTCATGGCATTACATCTTCATCTCCCGAATAAGCAGTTGGTTAGATTCAGAGATAGTGATACAATGACCGATATTGTTGACAGAGAGAGGGACAAAAGATCAATGCTTACTGCATTTTTTGATATGAATAAAGTGAATGCCATTGTGAGGGAATGTCTATATAAAGATTTTCCAAGACAATTCACGTGGGATGCTGGGAAACAACGTTGGCATCTTCGAGGAGGTCAAAAAATGAAGGGGCGCCTGGTTTCTGCAAATCCAGCTGAAGGAGAGCGGTACTACCTACGCGTACTTTTGTCACATGTTAAAGGGCCTACATGCTTTGAAGATCTTTACACAGTCAATGGAGTATTGTACTCAACGTTTAGAAAAGCAGCTCTTGAGAGAGGGTTAATAGAGAACGACGACAGCATCTCACAATGTCTAACGGATGCCTGTGTTTTTCAGTTTCCAAGTGCTTTGAGAAGTCTATTCGCAACTATACTCATTTTTTGCGAGCCCGGAGATGTAAGAAAGTTATGGAATAATCATTTCGATTCACTATCAGAAGACTATAGGCAGCATTGCGGTAGCCTTGATCGAGTTCGAAATATGGTACTTACGGACATCGGGGTATTTCTTCAATCTATGAGCAAGAGACTTGATGATTTTGATCTTCCAAAAATAACCGCAGCTATCCATTCAGAATCTGCAGGTTATCGTGAGGTGGAAGAGGAACACTCTATAGTTGTTGGTGCATTTTGTGTGTCAGTCAGTTGGTCAAACTATTGTAATTGTCAAAGTCAATTAGTCTACGAATGTATAGTGTTTAGAGTGTGTATTCGAGTCTGTAAATGAAATATACATAGAATGGTGACATTGTAATTGGGCCTGCGACGTCGGGTCAGACGTCGCAAGGGTCTGGGCCTGCGACGTTGGGCTTAACGTCGCAGGGCCCATTAGGTCGATATAAATAGTGAGTTACAAGTCAGATTTAGGGTTGGACGAAGTGAGTGTGTGTGTGAGCCGTTTTTGGTGAGAGAGAGACAGAGAGAAACGAGTTTGTATTCTGTAATCGTTATATTATCAATTGCTAATATATACAAGATTATAGTAAACGTTTGTGTTTCGTTTGTTTGGATTCCGCACTAACAATCGATCATACGATCCGATCAGATCCCACGACTACGGGACTATCAACTGGTATCAGAGCCGTAGAATCAAGGATTCGTCGGTTTCGGATCGTATTTTGAACGTTTTTGATCAATTCGCGAAGGTATTAATTGTTATTAATCGTTTCTGAGTTGATTTGCTTGAAGAAATCGATTTCTGGAAGTGTCTTTGGGTTAGATCGACGTTTGGTTTTCGAAATTTCGTTAGGGTTTCGAAAATTTTCGATTTTTTGGGGTTTTGGCCGCTGCAGCCCGATTGTGCGACGTCACCTGCGACGTCGCTAAGTTTTGCGACGTTACCTGCGACGTCAGCTGCGACGTCGCGTGCGACGTAGTAATTTGGACTTTAATTAGTCAGTGCGACGTACTCTGCGACGTCATCTGCGACGTACCTCTCAACGTCGCATAGTGTGATTCTGCGACGTCGCTAGACTCTGCGACGTTGGACTGCGACGTTATACACTACGTCGCATTTTCGATTCTTAATTGAGTCATCGGACTTCTGCGACGTTGCTATTTTTTTCCGACATTAACCTCGTTCTAGTTTCGTAAAAATAAAAAAAAAAAAAAAAAAAAAAAAAAAAAAAAAAAAGTTTTTTGGCGGGAAAGTCCAAAAATTTTTTGCGTTTTCAAATTTTTTTCATAGTCTTAAAAGTGTTCAATTTTAGGCTAGAAAAAGTTTCATTTTACCCGGCCATTTTTTGACGTTTTCGGACGAACTTTTGGCGGGAAAAACGCGAAAATTTTTGTAATTTCAAATTTTGTTTTTAGGCTTAGAATAGCTTCATTTTAGTGTCGGAAAAGTTTCGCTGTACTCGGATATTTTTTGAAATTTTTGAATTCGATTTTGGAGGGAAAATTCGGATATGGCTTTTGGTGCGAAAATGCTTCCTTCTACATCTTTGTTCTATAGTGATTTTGCGAGTTGGAAGGTTCAGTTATGCAATTTCATTGAATACAAAGATCCAAATCTGTTCAATTGGTTTAACACCATTGATCGATATGAGCAACCAAGACTCGATGGGGTGCTTAAATCAAGAGCACAAATGTCCGTCAAGGAACGAGCAGAGTTTGATAAAGACAATAGAGCATATGAGATGATTACCAAGTGCTTGCCAGAAGTTGTGATTAATGAATTTAAAAATCAAGCAACTTCTATAAGTTTATGGGATGCTCTTATAGTGGCTTACGATCAAAAGGAAAAGAAGTCAGAGGCTAATATTCAAGTTCCTAGTCTAAATGATACTTCCAGATCTACTTCCAACTCAGCAGCATCTACTTCTACTAGCACTTCATTTGCTTCTGATACTTCTCATACTGCTCATACTGCTCATACAGCTCCTTCAAAGGCTACTGAGGATCATGCTACAATCTTTGCAGCTTTCCTCAACTCTTATGAGACTTTCCTTTCAAAGAAGGCTAGTACTCTACAGCTTACTGAGGAAGACTTTGAACAGATCGATTCTGATGATCTCGAGCAAATGGACATCAAATGGAGCATGGCCATGATAACCCAAAGAACCAAGAAGTTTCTTCAGAGAACGGGTAGAAAAGACCTGGATGATGATGGTGATACAGGTCTTGGTTTTAATAAAAGCAAAGTGAAATGCAAGAACTGTCAGATTCATGGGCACTTTGCTAAGGAGTGTGAGAAAGTAAAATATCCTTCATCAGGATTCACTACTCCTACAGCTCCAACGACTCCAGAGAAGAATACAACATCACAGGCTATGACGGTGTATTCTCAGGGAGTGTTTGATTTTAGTGCACTTCAAGGAGAGGTTCAACACAGTGCGCTTTTGGCAAAGATACATGCGGTACATGATGAACCTAAGGTACCCATAAACTGTGTTTCTTGTTTAACATTGACTGAATCTCTTAAGAATTATCAATATGACAATTTAGAGTTGCGAGAAAAAGTTGTTAAACTCACCGAGTCAAACAAGTTTTTGAAAGCTAATGAATTTCTTTATGAAAAACAAATTGAGGCTTATAAGTTAGACACTGAAAAATACAAGTCTAAAGTTTTTAGCCAACAGGATGCTATTAATAGCTATCTTAAAGAAATGGAACTTTTGAATAAAGAACTTTCTGAGCTAAAGTCTGAGTCTGACAATTTTAAAAAGGGAATCACGAATTTCTCAAATTCTCATAAACTCTTCGATGAAATGGTTGACAAGATGAGGACAGATAAAAGTAAAGCGGGACTTGGGTATCCACCTCCCACTAACTATTATCCTAAGCCTGTTAAGGAAGGCACCGAAGAACTTGTGGCTGACTACTCATCATGGTCAGCTACAAAGTCTAAAGAAGCTACATCCAATCCCAAAAGGCAGGCAAAGGAGAAAACTAAACGGACAGAGTATCCCTTGCCTACTTTTGTTAAGTCTGATAGTGCACCTCCAGTTCGTGTTGCGGAGGTCGTTGAGGTAGAAGATATACCTGAAGAGTCTACCATTAAGGTTGAGAAAATAAATGTCAAACCTGAAAATTTCATCATTACAACTGAAAATGATGATTGTTTTACATGCAAAGGCAAAGCTAAGGTTGACAATGAATCCTCAAAAGTTGAAGTTGATAAATCTGAAAAGAATAAACCTTCAAAATCAAGTAACTCAACCTCAGGAACATCTACTTCAACATGTTCTCCTAAGAGTGCATGTTCAACAAATGTTCCTGGTCATAGACCTTCTGTGTATTGTCCTCCACCGAAACGATTTGAGGGAACTCATTGGAATCAATCTTATGTTGAGAGACGTTCTTGTTTCCATTGTGGACAACAAGGACATATAATTAGGGATTGTCGGTTATTATCACTAGATAGGTTTGGTAGAGGGATGCCAAGAACTTCCTCCTTTAGGAATTCTCATTCAAAATCATTTTCTAGGCGTGCTTCGTATTCGCCTATATCAAGATATGCATCCTCTTCTCCAAAACCCGTGGCTAGAGTAAACAAAGTTGTGCCTAGTAAACCTCAAGTTCAACAGCACAACATTGTTGAAAACAACTCATCTGAACCTACAAAGGTTTGGAAACCCAAATCCACAGACAACGCATCAATGAAATCTTCTGAGTTTTTAAAATATCATAAACTCATTGATGTGATGATTATGGATGACCATGGACAACCCAAGTCTATCAAGGCTTGGGTGTCCCATAAGTACTAATGTTTGTTTCTTTGTGGTGGTGCAGTCAGGTTATTATAAGCTAATATTTTTAGTGACTGCGAGGATGTGAATTTTTTTTGGAAGATTGTTTTCAAAGTGCTCGTGTGTGATGATTTTGATGGATGAGATCATTGAAGTTTCGAGGTGGTAAAAGTGCTACAAGGCATTTGACTTGGCTTGATATGTGATTTTGAAACTTTTATTTTAAATTTTGTTAAAATGCAACAGCCATTCTTTGTACTTCTTAGTATCAAAGAAATGCAATGTTGCGAAATTTGTTAAATTAAAAATACAAAAATATGTTTTGTGTTACAGGGGAGTATTTTTTGGATTGGATATAAGAATTTGCTGTTCAGGGGGAGTAATTCTGAATATTGAAAATTCTGATTATTTAATTCAGAAATGTGAACAGCAAGATTCTTAAGTCTTGAAAAGATGATGGGTTGTGTCTGTAAACAACTTGGGAAATGATAGTACATCAGATGACATGCACAAAATGGAAATTTTAAGGTTTATCCTTGATGTATCAGTAGGTTTATCTAGCATACTTAATACAGTTTTTATGAAAATTATCTTCATCATATGATGTATTGGTAGGCATGATACATACCGGTCTATGGGTTATTAAGAAGTAATTCAAATATGTGTCTATGATCTTGTGGTAAACATCTTGTGATGTACGACACTAAGTCTTAATTCCTTAGCGTAGCTTGACATACTTCTAATTTTTGGATGGTATATCTGAGATCTCTTGGGGGAGTTTGCTGATTGTTTCCTCTGTTGTACGTAAGTGCAGACCTGGTCTCAATTCAGCTTACTCTCAAAACTAAGCAAACGTGAGTCAATGCACTTGCAAAGTCTTAAATTTAAGGTACTAAACAAGGTCGCCACAAATTTGGTTTGACTGCGTTTGGTTTTGCTTAAACCTGAATCAAGTTATGTTGCTCTGTTGTACACAAGTACAGACCCGTCACCGCTGGCTTGATTCTTAAAATTGATTCTCTTATATTCTTTCTAAATTTGGAAACTATGTTCTTGTCTGGGCTAAAGGGGTATGTCTATGGTGGGGACCACGGTGAAATATTCATACTAATAATAAAAGGTTAGCTCGTAGATACGGATGTAACATGTTTAAGTGGAAAAACAATACCAGTAATCGTCTTGAAATAATTTTTATACTAGGTGTATTAAATGTGCTAAATAAATTTAAAGTGGGCAAATATACTGATAATCGAGATAACACTTACTATTTGCTAATAATTACATGTTGGCCTGATATGATCCCTAAGCAGACTTAAAACAATCCGATCCCCAAATTTATTTTAATCTTTGTTATTTACTTTTCCTTTAAAAAGAAAATACAAAAAGATTTTATTTCTATGTTATTTTCTTCAAACATCACATATCTTGTTAAAGTCAAATATTGAAGATGTAAAGGATGTCGGTTATTCTCCAAAGATTGTGAAGATAATTCTATCGGAGAAGCTGCTGATGATTGAGAGATGGTCACAGAGTTTGAAGATCTTATTGTATGATAAATTTGTGTCAGTCACATGAATTTGGACATCAAGATTTCTTTGAAGACCATGCTATCTCAAAGGGGGAGTTTCTGATTGTCAAAGACATGAAAGAGTTTGTTGATGAAGACTAATTGAAGACTTATTTGACCAAGCTGATGACAAGGGGGAGTTTGTTGGTGCATTTTGTGTGTCAGTCAGTTGGTCAAACTATTGTAATTGTCAAAGTCAATTAGTCTACGAATGTATAGTGTTTAGAGTGTGTATTCGAGTCTGTAAATGAAATATACATAGAATGGTGACATTGTAATTGGGCCTGCGACGTCGGGTCAGACGTCGCAAGGGTCTGGGCCTGCGACGTTGGGCTTAACGTCGCAGGGCCCATTAGGTCGATATAAATAGTGAGTTACAAGTCAGATTTATGGTTGGACGAAGTGAGTGTGTGTGTGAGCCGTTTTTGGTGAGAGAGAGACAGAGAGAAACGAGTTTGTATTCTGTAATCGTTATATTATCAATTGTTAATATATACAAGATTATAGTAAACGTTTGTGTTTCGTTTGTTTGGATTCCGCACTAACAATCGATCATACGATCCGATCAGATCCCACGAGTACGGGACTATCAATAGTTGTGGATGACGATCACCTACATGATCGAGATTACCTCAATTCCGATCAAAAAGTGGCATATGATATTTTCATGAAACACATAGACGAAAATTGTCCAGGAGTTTTTTTAGTAGACGGTCCTGGTGGAACTGGGAAAACATTTTTGTACAAAGTTTTACTTGCAGTGGTACGTTCACGTGGTCATATTGCACTCGCAACTGCTTCGTCGGGTGCTGCAGCGAATAACATGCCAGGAGGACGAACATCTCACTCGCGATTCAAGATTCCCATAAATCTTGCTAATAACTCTGTTTGCAACATTAAAAAACAAAGCGGGACTGCCCAACTACTTAGGTCCGCCAAATTAATCATATGGGATGAAGTATCTATGGCTAAGAGGCAAGCTGTGGAGGCCGTGGATCGATCAATGCAAGATATTACAGGGGTAAGACTCCCCTTTGGTGGAAAAATAATGGTATTGGGAGGTGATTTTAGACAGGTGTTGCCAGTTGTGAGACGCAGAACAAGAGCACAGATTGTCGACTCAAGCTTACGGATGTCGCCACTTTGGTCTATCATTAAAAAGATGCACTTAACGATAAATATGAGAGCACGGACCGATCCATGTTTTTCAGATTATCTTTTTCGAGTCGGGGATGGAGATCAAGAGGCGATTGAAGAAAGCTTTATTCGCATACCTGATGGCATGGCCATTCCGTATACTAAAGAGGATGAATCAAAAGATGCTTTGATTAATGTTGTCTTTCCTTCCTTGCAACTCAGCGCAAATTCCTCAGGTTATATAACTTCAAGGGCAATATTATCGACAAAAAATGAGAATGTAGACCATATTAATGATAAGATGATCGATAGATTTAGTGGAGAGGAAAAAGTTTACTACAGTTTTGATGTAGCCGAAGATGATCGAAACAATTTTTATCCTATGTGTGACACCCGACCAATTAGGGCTAGGAATTAGCGCCTAATCATTTTGTAATACATGTAATTAGTTCTATGTTAGGCTAATTGTATGTATCATTACGTGTATTTTATAAATATACGCGATTAGATTTAATCGTGCATGTTATTATATCGGCCGAATACCGATACATTAATACGGACGTTGGTGAACTCAAAATATTAAATAATATGAAATTATTTAATAAACATAGTGATTTTCTAAATATTATTTCGATAATATTTCATAAGTATTTTGTATCGTACCCGATTAAGTTATACGCGACCGAAACGCGCAAAACGCACCCAAAAAACAAAATTTATAAAAATTATATTTTTATAATTCATTTCCATGTATTTTGATAAAATACTTCAATTAATATTAACGCAATTACGCGCAATCAAATATAACGTTTAATAACGTTACGCAATTAATTAATCGTTAAACGATCACGCAAACCAATACCGTCACGATACCAAACATTTTAATAAGTGTTTTCAAGTAATATTAAGTATTACTTCATGTTAAAAATATCAAAATTTAATCGTTACTCAAATTACGTACGTATTTCATTTAACGCGCGCATTAACGTTGAAACGACCGGGGAAACGAACACCGCACGGAACGCAAACGTAGAGAGCAAGTTTTGGAGACACCACACCTTGGTGTGGGCCCCATGGGTCGAAAATATCAGCCATACCAACACATCCCACAAATTGTGGAACATGTTCTTGACCTTAAGACCTTACCACACTCCCCATTTCAATCATTCATGTATCCCACCTCTCTCTCTACTTTATCTTACTAAAACACACACTCCACACCCTCTTTTTCCTGCTCTCATTCGTTCATCATCATCCACCACTCAACTACCATCATCAAACACCATATTCTTGAAGAAAACACCAAGAAAGGGAGCAAGAAGAAGAAGCTAGCACCATCTCGCCTCTCATCTCTCTCTCTAGAACACGTTTTTGGTATAAAACCCTAACTTCTCTCTCTAGATTTTCGTGATTTACATATATATACATGTTAGTATGCTTAAACAACAAGAAAATGTCCAAATCTAAGCTTGAAACACGTTTTTGTAAAACATATATGTTAACAGCTTTTCTGACCAGAAAAATCGTCTCACGGAATCGACCATAACTTGAAAACTAGGAAGAACCAACTCTCGACATCTAAACAAAAAATGTTCATTAAGATACCAGCTACAACTTTCGTGTTTGGCCCTCGGACCAGATCCTCACGGATCATAGCTAAAAACACGAGTCTTTGGACTGACCTCACTGTTGAGATGAGACCGACCACCTTTCATATTTATTTTTGTTTAAAATAGTAAAGGACCTTGTAAAATCGTGATAAATTGCAGAAATGATCTAGACACCTATGAGAACATGTGTTATTTTTGGTTAGGTCGGAATCGGACTAGAAAGGGGCCAAATCGAGAGGTTTATTGAGTCAAAATCTGGAAAACAGAAACCCTAAGGACTGTTTTGGTACTTTCTTGGAAACGACACTTCGAGAGACCCACGAAACATAATAACAAGTTTTATAAACTTATTTGACCATTTTAGGAGTTGGGTAAATGTTGCGGGTCAAACCGAGACCGTTGACCACGTTTTCGACATTGACCAAAAACTATTAAGTGTCGCCGAATATGAAAAAAATTAATAACTTCTCTATACACTAAGTGTTAAATGACATAATACCTGTAATACTTATACGATACGAATATTAAACACTTCAAATATACTTTATAAGTATATCATTTCAATATTTTATTAATAATGTTTTTAGATTATTATTTCAATTACTCACCAACGGGCCGTACATAATTACAAAATACAAACAAACAAAACAAATGTATTTGGACATTACTAGTTGAATGAGCAACTAGCATAGATGGTCTGTTAAGACATCTAATCATTATTATAACCTTGCGCGTTTAGGACACCCGGCAGGGTCAGTCGTTGTAACGACATCAAATCTGTGTGAATCATCATAATTGTTGGCTAACAATTCATCAGACTCAGGTGAGTCTCATAGCCCCTATTTTAAATGCTTTTACCTAGGGGTGAGATACATGCTCTGTTTTGTTTTACATGTGAACACAAGTATCAAATTATCACATATGTTGCATGAGTTGTTTTCATCTAATCAATCAAAGTCCTCTGAAGCATAGTTCTGTTAATATGATTTAGCGTGAATGTTAGTGTATGGTACCATATGGGATTGACAATCCCCGTCCGAGTTAGCAAGCACTAACCTGTCAAACGGACGCATTATCATTTGTTCAGTATTGAGTGTAGATTAGGCTCTCATAGAGAGGCACCTCGATCAGGTCCTTGAATGTGGATCATGACCCCTCAGTTAAGCTCAGACTATGTGCTCATGTCAGTTATATACATCTTTACTTATTTGTTTAATTACAAATATTCATGTGATACTCATCATTTATCTATTTACATGTTTGTAAATCAAATCGTTAAATCTTGCGGTTCATAAATCATATCTTATCATATTAAACCTGTGAGCTCACCAGCTTTTTAGCTGACCTTTTAGCATGTTATCTCAGGTACTCAGCAGTAGGTTGGACTGCCCATCAGGATACTGTAGCTCGAGTTGCATGCAAATAATAACATCAAGAGATTTAACTGCATTTCTATATTTTGTATAAATTAGATATGTATTAGAATCTCTCAAGTAAATTATGCGAACTCACATTTTGAAAACGATTATGTAATTTCTGTTACATCTATGTATTTTATCAAACGACGCATGTAGTGGTCGTTCATTATGTATCTTATGTGCTTTGTTATTGATTAGTCGTGCCCCGAAATGACCCGCTTCCGCATCATAAATTGGGGGTGCGACAGATTGGTATCAGAGCCTAAGGTTATAGTGAACTAGGTTGCATTAGTGGGCCTAGAATATGACCGTTAGGCAGTATTTTCTGTTAAGTATGATTGGTTCAAGAGTTACGTTATACAAGTTTAATTTAACATAGCTTGATCAACTATGTACAATTAAATAAAGATGATGTAAGGCTTGAAATGGTTATGCTGGAATAGGAATACATTAGTTGACTCTGACCTCGAGAGAAACCGGGACTCATAATTGTTTGTGCTAGACACTCATAAGACTATTATGTGATATATGTATGTATACATGGATAGTCATCGCTCAAGCACTGTACGCTAGTCTATTATATATTATATATATATAGGCACTCACATATCCAAACACTTTGTCATAGAGATGGCAACACACACGCACCGAAACACCTTCTACTTCATCCCGCTCTCAATAACCTCTCTTGGAATCACGAAACTCATAGGTAGCTTGGAGGACCACCGAGTCACTTCGAGCGAGACCTTATCCAACTCACAACAATTCAAATAACCAGGCTAGTTAGCACGTAGTTGCTAGTCAGTAGAGATGGTTATTCAACACCTCTTGATTGTTCTATAATGTTGATTGTCATATTGTGATGTTGTATATTACCACATTTGTATATGTACATCTATGATAATCATCATTTATGGACATCTTGCCAAAGACTGCCGAACACCTACAACCAACCCCACCACCAACTCCAACAACAACCAACCCCGAGCCTGCTATGAGTGTGGAAACACTGGACACTTCAGGAATGCGTGTCCAAAGTTGAAGAATAAGGGGAACAACAACAACAATGCTAGGGGCAGAGATTTTGTGCTGAATGCTGGAGAGGCCCGTGAAGACCCTAATGTGGTCACGGGTATGTTTCTTCTCAACAATTTAACTGCTTTAGTTTTGTTTGATACTGGTGCTGATAGGAGTTTTATATCTGAGGAATTTAGCCCACTATTAGACATTTCCCCAGTTACCTTAGAAGCTAAGTACACTGTAGAGTTAGCTAATGGCAAATTGATTGAGGCCGATAGTGTGTTACCAAATTGCACCCTAAACCTCGCAAACGAACTATTTCCCATAAACCTCATACCCATCGAGATTGGAAGTTTTGACATAGTAGTAGGCATGGATTGGCTATCCAAGCATCGAGCTGAAATTGTCTGTCATGACAAAATCGTTCGTATTCCTCTCGTCACTGGTAGTACGTTGATCATACAAGGGGAGACCGGTGGAACGAGATTGAATATCATATCATGCATGAAGACTCGCAAGTACCTTAGGAAAGGATATCAGGCAATCCTCGCTCATGTTATTGAGAAGAAGTCAGAAGAGAAGCGACTTGAGGATGTGCCCATCGTCAGAGACTTTCCAGAAGTCTTTCCTGAAGAATTGCCTGGTCTTCCACCACCAAGGCAAGTTGAGTTCTCAATAGACCTTGTTACTGGGGCAGCACCCGTGGCACGAGCACCATATCGTTTAGCCCCTTCAGAACTTCAGGAGTTGTCTATTCAGTTACAGGAACTTCTGGATAAGGGTTTCATAAGACCGAGTTCTTCACCCTGGGAGCTCCGGTCCTGTTTGTGAAAAAGAAGGACGGTTCATTTAGGATGTGTATCGACTACAGAGAGTTGAACAAATTAACCATCAAGAACCGTTATCCACTTCCCCGTATTGATGACCTGTTCGACCAACTCCAAGGGTCAAGTGTTTATTCAAAAATAGATCTACGGTCGGGTTATCATCAGTTACGAGTTCGCGATGAAGATATTCCGAAAACCGCTTTCCGAACTCGCTATGGTCATTACGAGTTTCAGGTTATGGCCTTTGGTTTGACTAACGCACCGGCAGTATTCATGGATCTTATGAACCGAGTGTGCAAACCATACCTCGACAAGTTTGTCATTGTTTTCATCGATGACATTCTTATCTACTCACGTAACGAGCAAGAGCACGAGCAGCATCTCAAAACCATTCTAGAACTCCTTAGACACGTGGAATTATATGCTAAGTTCTCCAAGTGTGAATTCTGGATTCAGACCGTTCAATTCCTTGGTCATGTGATTGACAGTCAGGGAATTCATGTTGATCCCTCAAAGATTGAGGCTATCAAGTGCTGGCAAGCACCGTCAACGCCGATAGAAGTACGCCAATTTCTAGGATTGGCTGGTTATTATCGGCGCTTCATTGAGAATTTCTCCAAAATAGCTCAACCTCTCACAACACTGACTCAGAAAGAGAAGAAGTTCAATTGGACTGATAAGCAAGAGTCAGCATTTCAGTTATTAAAGCAAAAGCTTTGCAGTTCGCCTATCCTATCACTGCCCGAAGGCAACGAAGACTTCGTGGTATACTGTGATGCTTCGCACCAGGGTCTTGGTTGCGTGTTGATGCAACGAGAGAAAGTTATAGCCTACGCCTCCCGACAACTCCAAGTTTACGAGAAGAACTACACAACTCATGATCTCGAATTAGGTGCCGTAGTGTTCGCACTCAAAATCTGGAGACATTATCTGTATGGCACGAAATGTACCATCTTCACTGATCATAAAAGTCTTCAGCATATATTTGATCAGAAGGATCTCAACATGAGGCAACGACGCTGGGTAGAGTTGCTCACCGATTATGACTGTGAGATCAAGTACCATCCGGGAAAAGCAAATGTAGTTGCTGATAGTCCCGTAATCACTATTAGTTAGTGATTTGGAATCACAAAGTGTAAAGTTTAATTGTAGAAGGGGGGGTTGAATACAATTTAAAACAATTTCAGATTTTACCAAGTGTTTCAGTTTGTTTTAAATTAATTATCTATAACAGAGTATGTCGGTATTGAAATAACAGATTAAAGATATAACAGAATCAAAGAATGATAAGTAATAGTAGCTGAAAGTGAATTGTATTGATTAAATTCACAAAGTGTTGAATGCGGAATGGATTAACCAAAGTTAATCCAATTCAAACACTTAGCTAAATTATTACAATGAAGAGCGTTAACTACAGTGGACAGACACGCTGATAGTTAACCTCGCTGAATCTTAATATACACCTAGACAAACTGGTTCTCTGACAAACAGAAGAACGGTGCATATAACGACTAGCCTCAATAGTACAAAACACTTAACTATTTATACTACAAGAGTTCCTAAAATATCGCCTACAAAATAGGATCTTGAAAGGACACGTGTTGCTGCTTGATTGGTCCTGATCTCTGATAAACCGACATTCTGCGGGTCCTAATTCTGTTACCGCAAATATCTCGTTACCTTAAAACCAATCACTTGCTGCCACGTAATCTTTCAGGTATTCTTTAAACTGGAACACTCTTGCTGATGTATAGATAAGTACAGTACTTTTAAGTACTAGATGTTTGAGAGGCTTTATTGAAATAGTCACTGATGATGCAGCAATCCTCCTCACTCACTACGAGCTAACATGCTCTTGTAGAATGATTTGAACAACGGATCTTCAGTGACTAGCTGTTATTCTGGCAGTGACTTTTGCCTTTATTGATTTGAAGAAGTAATGCTCTCGCTGACGTAGATCAGCGACACACCAAGTTGAGCTTTAAATCTTCCTCAGAATATCGAATCAGAATGAATGACGATCAGAAAATCCTATCATTAGCAACAGCAGCTTTGATACAATCCATTTCTTCATTGAGTAGTGTAAGGTTGAGTTGGTCAGCGACCAGTGACTTCATCATGGTCAGCGACCAGTGACTCAACAATCTCCCCCTAAATGATTGTGATTGAAGCTCCCTAGACAAACTTGTTGCTGTGAAAGTTTATAGTCAGTGTTTAAGAATTTAAACATTCAGTGACTGTATGCTTGTGATCCATTCATCTTTCTTTTTGGATTCTTTTGATATGTTCTGAGATTTGCACAGGTTCAAAAGCAAAAATAGGTTTCATTGAACTGTATAAAGTAAATTTAGTTATAATAACCCTAATCTATTACAGTCTTCAATTTAAACACCCCCAGACTTCTTCTTCTTTTACGATGCCCAACTCACTCTGTAATTCATATTTGTAACTGGATGGCAAGAATCTGTACTGTCTAGCAAGCCCTTCTTCCATGATTGCTTTTCTCATAACTGAGTTCTTGGGAAGCACGCTGACTATTCTGATGAGATGTACAAGCTGCTCATGATCTATCTTTTCAAGTTCTGATTCTCTTTGAAAACACAGCTTTCCATTGAAGTCCTTGTAAACAATTCCTTTCTCACCTTCAGTGACTTCAGTATCCTCAACCCTTGGCACTCCATCAGGGATTGACAGATTTAGTTTGCTGGTGTTTGGGACTCTGATAATTCTGTTGGTACCTGCCCTATATCTTGGACTTGGTGGCTGCACAATCTCTTCACCAAATATGACAGTGTCTTCTGGTCTAAGTAGCTGTAGATCTACCATTTTATTGAACAATCTGTCAATCTCAGCCAAAACTTCTTCCTTTGCAGCACTTGAGGAATGATTGATAGCAAGTCTAATTTCATTCCATTCTTCTCTATGTAATTTACAGACTTGATCAAGATTGATTGCTTGAGAATCCAATCCTCTGTGAATCAGTAGCTGAGCTTGAGACTTGTTCTTAGGCTTCTTCAGGTATACTTTTGTGATAGGAGCAGGGTTTGATCTTCCAACCATTCTAACAGCATATTTCTTTCTGTCAAACTCATCCAACATTTTATCAGCAGAGGTCTTTGCTCCCCCTTTCTTTTTCAACTTGCTGCCCTTCTTATGTGCACAAATTTCTTGTTGAAGATCAGATTCTTCAACATCTTGAAGAAGTTTAGACATCCTGAAGTCTTCATCTTCTTGCTGTCTTTCTTTTTGAATGGCTTCATCTCCACTCAGCTTCAATAGAAAGGCTCGATCAGAGTCAGCTTGTTCTTTCAGCTTTCTCTTTCTCTCTTCTTCTTCTTTTTCATTTAGCTCATCTTGAAATTTCAAAAGCATCTCCTTCTCATGCTTTTGTCTCTCTTTAATTTTTCTTACTATTCGCTGCTGTTCAGTTTCTTCATGATGAGAACTTTCTGAAGTTACGACTGATGGCAAAAGATGAGTAGGAACAGAAGAATCTGACTCTGTAATCTCAGATTGAGAGTGATGATGAGTTGTAGTGGTTATTGCTTCTGTTGGAGTGGTGAAAGTGGGGATTGAGATGGTGATTTGTGTAGCTGCTGTTGTGATTGTGGTAGTTGGTGCGGTTGTTGTTGCTGGAAGAGGGGTTGATGATTGTGTTGTTGCTGATGGAATGACTTCAGTTGCTAGGAATGCCTCAGATATGACAGTGTCTGTATGAGGTTGCTGAATGATAGTTTTGAGATTGTGCATGGCGGCTGCTATTTCTTCTTCAGAAAAGTTTAACTTTTTAGAAGAGATGAACTCTGATGTGGGAGACTCGCTGGTCCTTTTTCTTTTTATTAAAATAGAAGAGATTGGTAGCAGATCTTCCATTTGATCATCAGAGACAACTGGTTGCTGAACTTCTTGCTGATCTTCTACTTGATTAGCAACATCTTTTTCTGAAACATCTTTTTCTTTCTTATCACTCGTACCAGCATCAGTGTCTTTTTCAATAGTCCCATCATTCTTGTCTTCTTTATCAGCATCATCCTGTTTCTTTTCATCACTTCCATTATTGCCATCATTGTCATCATCATCATCGTCATCTCCTTCATCCATATTGACAACATCATCTTCTTGTTGTCTATTCATCCATTCCCACCTCATCAGCTCAAAGCTTGCTGACTCCCCCATAACTCTTGCATTTTCATCAGCGGCCCACTCTCTGACTAGATAATCATACCTCATTTGTTCATCAGGATGAAACTCAGGGAAAACACTCATCTCTTTTTCTTCAGTGACATCCATATCTGATGAGTCGTTGTCAAAAGTAGTGAAATCCTTAGCATCATCATCATCTTCATTCTCCCCCTCAGCCTCAGAAACAAATTGAATGATCTCCTCAAGTCTAATGCAGATTTTCTGATGATCTACATGCATAGTTTCTAGACCAGTGATGGTTTCATGATGGTTTGAGATAATTTGTGGAAGCTTGCTGATAATTTTATCAGCATGAGTGATATATTCCACAACAGAAGATGCCATTGTTTTTTGTTTTTCATTTAGAGAGATTATTGCATCTTCATGAGTTTTGAGGCTGATTCTGGTGAATGATGTGAGATCAGTAAGAGACTTTGCATGAGTTTCCAGAAGTCGATAGTGATCTATTTCAGCTTTTGCAATAAGAGAGACCTTTTCTTTGATAGAATCACTCCAATCTGGAATGGATTCATAAGCTGTTGCAAGAGAGTGAACCTTATTAGTGAGATCAGTGAGTTTGCCAGTCAAAAACTCTCTGTCTTCAGTAAGCATCCGAATTTGTTGTTGTGAAGCAGCAATGTACTCAAGCAGCAGTTTGTCTGTTGATGATGTGGTAGAAGTTGATGCTTTGTTGGTTGGTGATTTTTGAGTGGTGTGGGAGATTGGTGGAATTGTTTGTGGTTCAGATTGAAGTTTAACATTTGGATGAGATGGATGATCATCAGCATTTTGAGCAATGTCATCACTAGAAACTGACATTTCATCTAATTCCTGAATGGGTGAAGTTATGAAATCAGCATGTGGTAAAGTGGAGAAGGGTGAAGATGAAATATCAGTATCAACTGGCTGCTGATTCACCTTTGGAAGTGAAAGATCATAAGATCCATGTTGCTGATCTTGTTCAGAGGAAGATGAAGAAGTGTCCATTGGTTGGGCTTCCTCAACATCATCAGCTTGTGTTTTAGCTGATGGATCATTGGAAACAGAAAGATCAACCTGTATCTCTCCCTATGACTGAGGAGGGACATTGTCGGTTGGTTCAGTGAAAGATGAGAGTTGGCCCGGGTCTGTAGCCAGTGATGTGTCATCAGTAATGAGTGTGTTAACACCCGCTGATGACACTAGCCCTTTGACTGAAACATCATCCTTTTGTGAGAATGATGAGTGGCTGATGGGTTGACTCGATGAATGGGTGTGGGTTGCACCCGAATCACTGCTAACAATGGGTTGAGCCATTGTAGCTGTCTGTAGGCTTCCCTTTATAGAGTCACTGGACTTTTGTGAGTCCAGTGAAGCAGTTTTAGGCATAGGTTGATCAAGAGTGCCCGCAGGAACTGAACGTTCAGTTGCTGCTTCATTCTTGGCGTCCTTAGACGACTTTTTCTGACTCTGTCCCTGATCCTTTGATGTCAGGGACTTTAACTTGATTTTCTTAGGAGCAGTTGGTGGCTTTTGCTTTGGTGGTTGATCAGCAATGGTCACTGGAGGTGTGATCAGTGACGTGATCGATGGGGGGGCAGAACCAGATGGATGTATAGCTTGTAAAGGCTGGGGTGCAAGTATCCCCTTTGGTTTCATAAAATCAGGGAGAAGCACAGTTGCAGTTTTACCAAAAATTTGACTTCCTATCAAAGTAGGTTCAAAACCTTTAAATGAAATCCTGTCATAGGATTTAAATTGATCTCTAAAGATAAGAGAAAGGAACCTAGGATAGGAAACAAATTTTGCTCTGTTAGTTTCACAGATTCTAGAAACAATATCATCAAAAATCACACTTGCATAGTCAACTTTTAAGGAATTGACCAGTGACCAGCTTAACTGTGCTTCTAGGGAGTTGAATTGATCATAACTCCCTGTTTTTGTGCCCAAAGATTGAATAAAATTTGAAAATAGGGCATTCCACACACCATCCATTTTAGATTTAAGAACAGTAGAGTACTTACGATTTCCATTGCTATCCATAGTATATTTGCATTGAATCCCAGTGAGATTCACTATGCCTCCTTTGGCATCTTCTTTGTCAGGCAGTGGATCGTAAGTATCATGTTCAGGGAGTTGTAAAATAGTACGGATGGTGTGTGCAGTAATGATTATTTCTTGACCTCCGTTATCGATAAAACCTTTAAGTTGAGAGGTACTATTAACGATTGAGTGAGTACAGGTATACCAAAACTCACTCAACCATTCTGGATTCATCTTTTCAGGGGATAAAGTGAGAGCAGGGAGAATAAAATGATTTTTCAGAAAAGTGATAATCTCCGCGTACTCTGGTTTAGGGCATGAAATATTACCCAAATAATTTGCTTTTGGAACTGTAAGGATATCATCTTCACCGACTGCAGGAGCTCGAAGAGCTTTGATTTCTGCAGAGGCAGTGTATGAGTTGAGAAAATATTTTGGTTTAGCCATTACAGAACCTTTGAAAATCGTAGATTAAAGGTGTATTTAAGGGTTTTGGAAAAGCCAAGGATTTTTCGAAAATTAGTAAAGTGTAAAAGTTTACAAGTTGCTGATTTGGGGGTGTTTAAATAGTACACTTTACTAATGATCGTGTGGTTGAGATGAAAACAACGTGAGCAGTCGTGGTGGAAGATGTAGAGGTGGAGAAGGTGATGATGGTGGTGCGAGGTGGCATTAATGGTGATGGGAGTGGTGTGCCGGAAAAAGTACGCTGACGTAAGAAAGAGAGTGTCAGAAGCGCGCGATTTTTCCGATATACCATAAAACATTTAATTTTGAAATCCGTTAAGTTAACTACACGAAGTACTAACTATAACGAATGTTTTGTTAATTGACAATCACCATTAAATGATATCATCAGTGAGTTTTAAAAGTTACTGAAGATACATAATCAAATTTCTTGATTTACCACAAAGAGAAAAAGTTAAGATTAATAACATTGTTTCTTTATTTAGGCAAGGATGTAGTCTCGCTGATTTAAACACAACTTAGAATACTGAATAAACCATTAAGATGTGATCATTTTATAAATAAAGAAAAAGATTATTAATCTTGAATAAACCAAAAAGAGAATTTTTTTTTTTTTTTTTTTTTTTAAGTAAATTCATGAGAAAAGATTATGTTGTATATAAGTTGTATATCATATCATTAGATTGCTTCGTCACTGATTAGGTTACAACTTAGAATACTAACAAAATCAGCTTTAGAAGAAATTGAATCACTGATATAAAACCGTATAACAGCATAATAAATACTCATGAGATAAAAGGAACAAAATGATTAGTCCAATTGATGAACCCATCCAGAGATAGGTTCATAGTGACCGAGCGCTGGTTTTGGCTTCCACTGGTTTGAATAAATTGTGTCTGAATGTTCACTGATAGTGTTTTGTTTTTCAAATGGTAAAACAGAACATTCATATGACACATGTTGCCTGTTGCCACATTTATAACATTTTTTATTCGAGGAGCCGATCTTTTTGGCTTTCTTCTTTTTAAGTTGCTGATCAGACACAGTTACATAACTTTTCTCACTGATTGTAACTTCTTGTATCTTTGACTTTAGGTCACTGATAGAAGTTGTCTCAGTGACAGATACAGTGTCTGAGAAGTTACTGATGATAGTTTGATTATCAGCGATGGTTTTGATGAGATGAGATGTTACTGATGATTTGACAGTTTTCAAAATATTTATCTCATCATCATTATTCAGAACATCAGTATCTTCAGTGACCAACTTGCTTTTAGTAAAGTAATTTGGTCGTGGCTCACTGAAGATGGATATGGGTTCAAATACAGCTTCTGAAAAATTACCCTTGGGATCAAAAACAGGGTCAATCTTTGTTGAATCAGCGAGGGATGCAGCATATTCATAATCTCCTCCCAAAATAGCTTTGACTTGTTTTGGGATTTGATTATTTACACAGTGATTGACTTTATCATTTGACTTACACCAAAATTTTATGACCTTTTTAAGCTGTTGAAATTGTGTTTCAAACTTAACCTTTTCTTGAACACACACTTGATTAGCATGGATCTGTGCATTAAGATCAAGTTTTAATTTCTTCAACCTTGACTCATTTTCATTTTGATCATTAAGTTTGGATTGTAAGTCACAAATTTTACGTTTATGCCCTCTTTGAATATCATGAGCATTTGATAAGTCAACTATCAAAGACTCAAAGACTTTATCTTTTTCAGTAGCTGTATATGTTTTAAAACAGTGTACCTTGTAGAGAGTTTCAGGATTCCATTCAGATGCTGAACATTTAGGAGGGACTTCTTTGATGTCTCCAAGAGGTCCAGCGTCATTAGCCATCAGACAGTACACTTTGTCTAAACAAATCATTGCTTCTTCTTCATCAGATGATGAGGAATCAGAATCACTGAATGAACCTTCTTCAGCAACGAAACCTTTTCCTTTCTTCTTGCCAGATTTAGCCAATGCCTTCAATTTCTTGTATTTTGCCTTATACTTGTTATACTTGTCATTTCTGACATCTGTCATGGGTTCAGGGACTTGATTCACTGACTTTGATCTGCATTCAGCTGCAAAATGACCAATTCTGCCACACTTATAGCATTCACCTTTAGATTGAAATTTATCAGATGATGGAGCACCAGCAAATTGTTTTGATCTGGTGTTCCTTCTGAAATTAGCAACCATCATGGCCATATTCTTCTCAAGCTTCTCCAATCCTTCATCATACTCATATTCTGATTCTTCTTCATTCAGACCACCTTCTTCTTCAGCTATCAGTGACTTTGAGCTTTTCTTAGACACTTTTGACTTCTGTCTCTGATCGATTTCATCAAGCTCTGCTACAAGGGCATTGGATATCTTCTGACTTCCAAGAGTAGCACGAATATGCTCACTCTGATCAGCTTGCTTTTCAGACTGCTCCCAATTGAGCAAAATACCATAGACCTGAGTTAGATTCAGAATTGAATAATCATTTCTCTGTCTGGTACAAGTGGCAATAGTTCCCCAGATTTTCCTTGGCAGCAACTCAAGAAACTTTTCAACAACAAATCTTTGTTCCTTGCCTATACCAGCCTTCTCCATTTTGTTCATCAGTGACTGGTATCTGGTGTAAGTTGAAGACAGAGATTCATTTGGTTCCATTGCGAACAGCTCATACTGGCGAGTGAGATTAACTTCCCTGCAGCGAATAATATCAGGAGTTCCAATATATATATTCCTAAGGGTATCCCACATATCTTTTGCAGTCCTACAAAGCCTAATTGATTCGAACACTTCATCAGGAAGTGCCATGCCTATGTAGATTTTAGCTTGTTTATCAAGTCTAACCAACCACCTATCCTCATCAGTCCATTGTTCCTCTCTTTTAGGTAAAACCATTTCTGGTATAGCTGGAGTAGTAGCTGTTGCAATTACAGCAGGAACAATAGTAGTTGGGATATGGGGACCATTGGTTATTATATTACAAAGACGGTCATCAACTAAGTCCAAAAACATCATCATCCGGGACATCCAAGTTTCAATCCTTGAAGGATCAAAAGCTGGAGGTTTGGTTGTAGAACCATTTCCCTTTTGATAATCAGAGTCAACACAGCTATACTTTACTGATTCCATAGCAGACCTGGTTAATTGAATTTAAACCAACTCTGCTCTGATACCAATTGATAGTCCCGTAATCACTATTAGTTAGTGATTTGGAATCACAAAGTGTAAAGTTTAATTGTAGAAGGGGGGGTTGAATACAATTTAAAACAATTTCAGATTTTACCAAGTGTTTCAGTTTGTTTTAAATTAATTATCTATAACAGAGTATGTCGGTATTGAAATAACATATTAAAGATATAACATAATCAAAGAATGATAAGTAGTAGTAGCTGAAAGTGAATTGTATTGATTAAATTCACAAAGTGTTGAATGCGGAATGGATTAACCAAAGTTAATCCAATTCAAACACTTAGCTAAATTATTACAATGAAGAGCGTTAACTACAGTGGACAGACACGCTGATAGTTAACCTCGCTGAATCTTAATATACACCTAGACAAACTGGTTCTCTGACAAACAGAAGAACGGTGCATATAACGACTAGCCTCAATAGTACAAAACACTTAACTATTTATACTACAAGAGTTCCTAAAATATCGCCTACAAAATAGGATCTTGAAAGGACACGTGTTGCTGCTTGATTGGTCCTGATCTCTGATAAACCGACATTCTGCGGGTCCCAATTCTGTTACCGCAAATATCTCGTTACCTTAAAACCAATCACTTGCTGCCACGTAATCTTTCAGGTATTCTTTAAACTGGAACACTCTTGCTGATGTATAGATAAGTACGGTACTTTTAAGTACTAGATGTTTGAGAGGCTTTATTGAAATAGTCACTGATGATGCAGCAATCCTCCTCACTCACTGCGAGCTAACATGCTCTTGTAGAATGATTTGAACAACGGATCTTCAGTGACTAGCTGTTATTCTGGCAGTGACTTTTGCCTTTATTGATTTGAAGAAGTAATGCTCTCGCTGACGTAGATCAGCGACACATCAAGTTGAGCTTTAAATCTTCCTCAGAATATCGAATCAGAATGAATGACGATCAGCAAATCCTATCATTAGCAACAGCAGCTTTGATACAATCCATTTCTTCATTGAGTAGTGTAAGGTTGAGTTGGTCAGCGACCAGTGACTTCATCATGGTCAGCGACCAGTGACTCAACAGTTGCTGATGCCCTAAGTCGAAAGGAACGCACCAAACCACTTCGAGTTCGAGCCCTTAGTATGACCATTCATAATGAATTAATCATTCAGACTCTTACTGCTCAACTCGAAGCCTTGAAGCCTGAAAACATCAAAGATGAAGCCTTGCGAAACATGGAGAATCAATTTGAAACCAAACCCAATGGAGTCAAGTACTTCGCAAATCGAATCTGGTTACCTAAGTTTGGAAACCTTCGAGACTTGGTGATGGATGAAGCTCACAAGTCCAAATACTCTATACATCCTGGATCAGATAAGATGTATCATGGCATCAAGGGACTGTACTGGTGGCCAAACATGAAAGCAGAGATTGCCACGTACGTCAGCAAATGTCTCACATGTTCCAAAGTCAAAGCGGAATATCAGAGACCTTCCGGCTTGCTCCAACAACCTGAAATCCCTCGATGGAAATGGGAGCAGATCTCCATGGATTTCATCACAAAACTCCCTAAAACAGCTAGTGGTTATGACACCATTTGGGTGATCGTTGATCGGCTCACCAAATCAGCTCATTTCCTTGCCATGAAGGAAACTGACAAAATGGAATGTCTCACGCGAATCTATATGAAGGAGATCGTATCAAGACACGGCGTTCCTATCTCGATCATCTCTGATAGAGATAGTCGTTTCACTTCTCAGTTCTGGAAATCATTGCATAAATCGTTAGGTACTCACCTGGATATGAGTACAGCGTATCATCCTCAAACCGATGGTCAAAGTGAAAGGACAATTCAAACGCTGGAAGATATGTTACGCGCTTTCGTAATTGATTTCGGTGCAAATTGGGAGCATCACTTGCCATTGTGTGAATTCTCATACAACAACAGCTACCGCACCAGTATTGGAGCTGCACCCTTCGAGGCACTGTACGGACGTAAGTGCCGGTCGCCTATCTGTTGGACTGAAGTGGGAGACAGCCAGCTGACTGGTCCTGAGATCTTTCATGAAACCACTGAGAAGATCGTTGGTATCCAACAACGGCTGAAGGCCGCACGCGATCGTCAGAAGAGTTATGCTGACGTGAGACGCAAGCATCTCGAGTTCCAAGTTGGGGATCGGGTATTGCTCAAAGTGTCACCTTGGAAAGGTGTCATCCGATTCGGCAAACGTGGGAAGTTAAATCCTAGGTACATCGGACCTTTTGAAATCCTTGAAAGGATTGGTCCAGTCGCATATCGACTGCAGCTACCTCCTCAGCTCAGTAGCGTGCATCCCGTATTCCACATTTCTAATCTTAAGAAATGTCTGTCCGATGAGGCACTCATTATTCCCCTCGAGGAGATTCAGATTGACGACAAACTTCATTTTGTCGAGACACCAGTGGAGATCATGGACCGTGAGGTCAAGCAGCTTAAGCAAAGTCGTATCCCTATAGTCAGAGTTCGGTGGAATTCGCGGCGAGGACCGGAATTCACCTGGGAATGAGAACACCAGATGCGACTCAAATATCCTCAATTATTCACTAATTCCACTCCAACCACGACTCAGAGCTAAATTTCGGGACGAAATTCCCTTAACAAGGGGAGAATGTGACACCCGACCAATTAGGGCTAGGAATTAGCGCCTAATCATTTTGTAATACATGTAATTAGTTCTATGTTAGGCTAATTGTATGTATCATTACGTGTATTTTATAAATATACGCGTTTACGCGATTAGATTTAATCGTGCATGTTATTATATCGACCGAATACCGATACATTAATACGGACGTTGGTGAACTCAAAATATTAAATAATATGAAATTATTTAATAAACATAGAGATTTTCTAAATATTATTTCGATAATATTTCATAAGTATTTTGTATCGTACCCGATTAAGTTATACGCGACCGAAACGCGCAAAACGCACCCAACAAACAAAATTTATAAAAATTATATTTTTATAATTCATTTCCAAGTATTTTGATAAAATACTTCAATTAAAATTAACGCAATTACGCGCAATCAAATATAACGTTTAATAACGTTACGCAATTAATTAATCGTTAAACGATCACGCAAACCAATACCGTCACGATACCAAACATTTTAATAAGTGTTTTCAAGTAATATTAAGTATTACTTCATGTTAAAAATATCAAAATTTAATCGTTACTCAAATTACGTACGTATTTCATTTAACGCGCGCATTAACGTTGAAACGACCGGGGAAACGAACACCGCACGGAACGCAAACGTAGAGAGCAAGTTTTGGAGACACCACACCTTGGTGTGGGCCCCATGGGTCGAAAATATCAGCCATACCAACACATCCCACAAATTGTGGAACATGTTCTTGACCTTAAGACCTTACCACACTCCCCATTTCAATCATTCATGTATCCCACCTCTCTCTCTACTTTATCTTACTAAAACACACACTCCACACCCTCTTTTTCCTGCTCTCATTCGTTCATCATCATCCACCACTCAACTACCATCATCAAACACCATATTCTTGAAGAAAACACCAAGAAAGGGAGCAAGAAGAAGAAGCTAGCACCATCTCGCCTCTCATCTCTCTCTCTAGAACACGTTTTTGGTATAAAACCCTAACTTCTCTCTCTAGATTTTCGTGATTTACATATATATACATGTTAGTATGCTTAAACAACAAGAAAATGTCCAAATCTAAGCTTGAAACACGTTTTTGTAAAACATATATGTTAACAGCTTTTCTGACCAGAAAAATCGTCTCACGGAATCGACCATAACTTGAAAACTAGGAAGAACCAACTCTCGACATCTAAACAAAAAATGTTCATTAAGATACCAGCTACAACTTTCGTGTTTGGCCCTCGGACCAGATCCTCACGGATCATAGCTAAAAACACGAGTCTTTGGACTGACCTCACTGTTGAGATGAGACCGACCACCTTTCATATTTATTTTTGTTTAAAATAGTAAAGGA
The DNA here is from genome assembly GCA_949592205.1 of Helichrysum umbraculigerum. Lineage (NCBI taxonomy): Eukaryota > Viridiplantae > Streptophyta > Magnoliopsida > Asterales > Asteraceae > Helichrysum > Helichrysum umbraculigerum. The sequence continues at coordinate 54,061,882 of CATIUR010000006.1, forward strand.
CCTTGTAAAATCGTGATAAATTGCAGAAATGATCTAGACACCTATGAGAACATGTGTTATTTTTGGTTAGGTCGGAATCGGACTAGAAAGGGGCCAAATCGAGAGGTTTATTGAGTCAAAATCTGGAAAACAGAAACCCTAAGGACTGTTTTGGTACTTTCTTGGAAACGACACTTCGAGAGACCCACGAAACATAATAACAAGTTTTATAAACTTATTTGACCATTTTAGGAGTTGGGTAAATGTTGCGGGTCAAACCGAGACCGTTGACCACGTTTTCGACATTGACCAAAAACTATTAAGTGTCGCCGAATATGAAAAAAATTAATAACTTCTCTATACACTAAGTGTTAAATGACATAATACCTGTAATACTTATACGATACGAATATTAAACACTTCAAATATACTTTATAAGTATATCATTTCAATATTTTATTAATAATGTTTTTAGATTATTATTTCAATTACTCACCAACGGGCCGTACATAATTACAAAATACAAACAAACAAAACAAATGTATTTGGACATTACTAGTTGAATGAGCAACTAGCATAGATGGTCTGTTAAGACATCTAATCATTATTATAACCTTGCGCGTTTAGGACACCCGGCAGGGTCAGTCGTTGTAACGACATCAAATCTGTGTGAATCATTATAATTGTTGGCTAACAATTCATCAGACTCAGGTGAGTCTCATAGCCCCTATTTTAAATGCTTTTACCTAGGGGTGAGATACATGCTCTGTTTTGTTTTACATGTGAACACAAGTATCAAATTATCACATATGTTGCATGAGTTGTTTTCATCTAATCAATCAAAGTCCTCTGAAGCATAGTTCTGTTAATATGATTTAGCGTGAATGTTAGTGTATGGTACCATATGGGATTGACAATCCCCGTCCGAGTTAGCAAGCACTAACCTGTCAAACGGACGCATTATCATTTGTTCAGTATTGAGTGTAGATTAGGCTCTCATAGAGAGGCACCTCGATCAGGTCCTTGAATGTGGATCATGACCCCTCAGTTAAGCTCAGACTATGTGCTCATGTCAGTTATATACATCTTTACTTATTTGTTTAATTACAAATATTCATGTGATACTCATCATTTATCTATTTACATGTTTGTAAATCAAATCGTTAAATCTTGCGGTTCATAAATCATATCTTATCATATTAAACCTGTGAGCTCACCAGCTTTTTAGCTGACCTTTTAGCATGTTATCTCAGGTACTCAGCAGTAGGTTGGACTGCCCATCAGGATACTGTAGCTCGAGTTGCATGCAAATAATAACATCAAGAGATTTAACTGCATTTCTATATTTTGTATAAATTAGATATGTATTAGAATCTCTCAAGTAAATTATGCGAACTCACATTTTGAAAACGATTATGTAATTTCTGTTACATCTATGTATTTTATCAAACGACGCATGTAGTGGTCGTTCATTATGTATCTTATGTGCTTTGTTATTGATTAGTCGTGCCCCGAAATGACCCGCTTCCGCATCATAAATTGGGGGTGCGACAGATTGGTATCAGAGCCTAAGGTTATAGTGAACTAGGTTGCATTAGTGGGCCTAGAATATGACCGTTAGGCAGTATTTTCTGTTAAGTATGATTGGTTCAAGAGTTACGTTATACAAGTTTAATTTAACATAGCTTGATCAACTATGTACAATTAAATAAAGATGATGTAAGGCTTGAAATGGTTATGCTGGAATAGGAATACATTAGTTGACTCTGACCTCGAGAGAAACCGGGACTCATAATTGTTTGTGCTAGACACTCATAAGACTATTATGTGATATATGTATGTATACATGGATAGTCATCGCTCAAGCACTGTACGCTAGTCTATTATATATTATATATATATAGGCACTCACATATCCAAACACTTTGTCATAGAGATGGCAACACACACGCACCGAAACACCTTCTACTTCATCCCGCTCTCAATAACCTCTCTTGGAATCACGAAACTCATAGGTAGCTTGGAGGACCACCGAGTCACTTCGAGCGAGACCTTATCCAACTCACAACAATTCAAATAACCAGGCTAGTTAGCACGTAGTTGCTAGTCAGTAGAGATGGTTATTCAACACCTCTTGATTGTTCTATAATGTTGATTGTCATATTGTGATGTTGTATATTACCACATTTGTATATGTACATCTATGATAATCATCATTTATGGACATCTTGCCAAAGACTGCCGAACACCTACAACCAACCCCACCACCAACTCCAACAACAACCAACCCCGAGCCTGCTATGAGTGTGGAAACACTGGACACTTCAGGAATGCGTGTCCAAAGTTGAAGAATAAGGGGAACAACAACAACAATGCTAGGGGCAGAGATTTTGTGCTGAATGCTGGAGAGGCCCGTGAAGACCCTAATGTGGTCACGGGTATGTTTCTTCTCAACAATTTAACTGCTTTAGTTTTGTTTGATACTGGTGCTGATAGGAGTTTTATATCTGAGGAATTTAGCCCACTATTAGACATTTCCCCAGTTACCTTAGAAGCTAAGTACACTGTAGAGTTAGCTAATGGCAAATTGATTGAGGCCGATAGTGTGTTACCAAATTGCACCCTAAACCTCGCAAACGAACTATTTCCCATAAACCTCATACCCATCGAGATTGGAAGTTTTGACATAGTAGTAGGCATGGATTGGCTATCCAAGCATCGAGCTGAAATTGTCTGTCATGACAAAATCGTTCGTATTCCTCTCGTCACTGGTAGTACGTTGATCATACAAGGGGAGACCGGTGGAACGAGATTGAATATCATATCATGCATGAAGACTCGCAAGTACCTTAGGAAAGGATATCAGGCAATCCTCGCTCATGTTATTGAGAAGAAGTCAGAAGAGAAGCGACTTGAGGATGTGCCCATCGTCAGAGACTTTCCAGAAGTCTTTCCTGAAGAATTGCCTGGTCTTCCACCACCAAGGCAAGTTGAGTTCTCAATAGACCTTGTTACTGGGGCAGCACCCGTGGCACGAGCACCATATCGTTTAGCCCCTTCAGAACTTCAGGAGTTGTCTATTCAGTTACAGGAACTTCTGGATAAGGGTTTCATAAGACCGAGTTCTTCACCCTGGGAGCTCCGGTCCTGTTTGTGAAAAAGAAGGACGGTTCATTCAGGATGTGTATCGACTACAGAGAGTTGAACAAATTAACCATCAAGAACCGTTATCCACTTCCCCGTATTGATGACCTGTTCGACCAACTCCAAGGGTCAAGTGTTTATTCAAAAATAGATCTACGGTCGGGTTATCATCAGTTACGAGTTCGCGATGAAGATATTCCGAAAACCGCTTTCCGAACTCGCTATGGTCATTACGAGTTTCAGGTTATGGCCTTTGGTTTGACTAACGCACCGGCAGTATTCATGGATCTTATGAACCGAGTGTGCAAACCATACCTCGACAAGTTTGTCATTGTTTTCATCGATGACATTCTTATCTACTCACGTAACGAGCAAGAGCACGAGCAGCATCTCAAAACCATTCTAGAACTCCTTAGACACGTGGAATTATATGCTAAGTTCTCCAAGTGTGAATTCTGGATTCAGACCGTTCAATTCCTTGGTCATGTGATTGACAGTCAGGGAATTCATGTTGATCCCTCAAAGATTGAGGCTATCAAGTGCTGGCAAGCACCGTCAACGCCGATAGAAGTACGCCAATTTCTAGGATTGGCTGGTTATTATCGGCGCTTCATTGAGAATTTCTCCAAAATAGCTCAACCTCTCACAACACTGACTCAGAAAGAGAAGAAGTTCAATTGGACTGATAAGCAAGAGTCAGCATTTCAGTTATTAAAGCAAAAGCTTTGCAGTTCGCCTATCCTATCACTGCCCGAAGGCAACGAAGACTTCGTGGTATACTGTGATGCTTCGCACCAGGGTCTTGGTTGCGTGTTGATGCAACGAGAGAAAGTTATAGCCTACGCCTCCCGACAACTCCAAGTTTACGAGAAGAACTACACAACTCATGATCTCGAATTAGGTGCCGTAGTGTTCGCACTCAAAATCTGGAGACATTATCTGTATGGCACGAAATGTACCATCTTCACTGATCATAAAAGTCTTCAGCATATATTTGATCAGAAGGATCTCAACATGAGGCAACGACGCTGGGTAGAGTTGCTCACCGATTATGACTGTGAGATCAAGTACCATCCGGGAAAAGCAAATGTAGTTGCTGATAGTCCCGTAATCACTATTAGTTAGTGATTTGGAATCACAAAGTGTAAAGTTTAATTGTAGAAGGGGGGGTTGAATACAATTTAAAACAATTTCAGATTTTACCAAGTGTTTCAGTTTGTTTTAAATTAATTATCTATAACAGAGTATGTCGGTATTGAAATAACAGATTAAAGATATAACAGAATCAAAGAATGATAAGTAATAGTAGCTGAAAGTGAATTGTATTGATTAAATTCACAAAGTGTTGAATGCGGAATGGATTAACCAAAGTTAATCCAATTCAAACACTTAGCTAAATTATTACAATGAAGAGCGTTAACTACAGTGGACAGACACGCTGATAGTTAACCTCGCTGAATCTTAATATACACCTAGACAAACTGGTTCTCTGACAAACAGAAGAACGGTGCATATAACGACTAGCCTCAATAGTACAAAACACTTAACTATTTATACTACAAGAGTTCCTAAAATATCGCCTACAAAATAGGATCTTGAAAGGACACGTGTTGCTGCTTGATTGGTCCTGATCTCTGATAAACCGACATTCTGCGGGTCCTAATTCTGTTACCGCAAATATCTCGTTACCTTAAAACCAATCACTTGCTGCCACGTAATCTTTCAGGTATTCTTTAAACTGGAACACTCTTGCTGATGTATAGATAAGTACAGTACTTTTAAGTACTAGATGTTTGAGAGGCTTTATTGAAATAGTCACTGATGATGCAGCAATCCTCCTCACTCACTACGAGCTAACATGCTCTTGTAGAATGATTTGAACAACGGATCTTCAGTGACTAGCTGTTATTCTGGCAGTGACTTTTGCCTTTATTGATTTGAAGAAGTAATGCTCTCGCTGACGTAGATCAGCGACACACCAAGTTGAGCTTTAAATCTTCCTCAGAATATCGAATCAGAATGAATGACGATCAGAAAATCCTATCATTAGCAACAGCAGCTTTGATACAATCCATTTCTTCATTGAGTAGTGTAAGGTTGAGTTGGTCAGCGACCAGTGACTTCATCATGGTCAGCGACCAGTGACTCAACAATCTCCCCCTAAATGATTGTGATTGAAGCTCCCTAGACAAACTTGTTGCTGTGAAAGTTTATAGTCAGTGTTTAAGAATTTAAACATTCAGTGACTGTATGCTTGTGATCCATTCATCTTTCTTTTTGGATTCTTTTGATATGTTCTGAGATTTGCACAGGTTCAAAAGCAAAAATAGGTTTCATTGAACTGTATAAAGTAAATTTAGTTATAATAACCCTAATCTATTACAGTCTTCAATTTAAACACCCCCAGACTTCTTCTTCTTTTACGATGCCCAACTCACTCTGTAATTCATATTTGTAACTGGATGGCAAGAATCTGTACTGTCTAGCAAGCCCTTCTTCCATGATTGCTTTTCTCATAACTGAGTTCTTGGGAAGCACGCTGACTATTCTGATGAGATGTACAAGCTGCTCATGATCTATCTTTTCAAGTTCTGATTCTCTTTGAAAACACAGCTTTCCATTGAAGTCCTTGTAAACAATTCCTTTCTCACCTTCAGTGACTTCAGTATCCTCAACCCTTGGCACTCCATCAGGGATTGACAGATTTAGTTTGCTGGTGTTTGGGACTCTGATAATTCTGTTGGTACCTGCCCTATATCTTGGACTTGGTGGCTGCACAATCTCTTCACCAAATATGACAGTGTCTTCTGGTCTAAGTAGCTGTAGATCTACCATTTTATTGAACAATCTGTCAATCTCAGCCAAAACTTCTTCCTTTGCAGCACTTGAGGAATGATTGATAGCAAGTCTAATTTCATTCCATTCTTCTCTATGTAATTTACAGACTTGATCAAGATTGATTGCTTGAGAATCCAATCCTCTGTGAATCAGTAGCTGAGCTTGAGACTTGTTCTTAGGCTTCTTCAGGTATACTTTTGTGATAGGAGCAGGGTTTGATCTTCCAACCATTCTAACAGCATATTTCTTTCTGTCAAACTCATCCAACATTTTATCAGCAGAGGTCTTTGCTCCCCCTTTCTTTTTCAACTTGCTGCCCTTCTTATGTGCACAAATTTCTTGTTGAAGATCAGATTCTTCAACATCTTGAAGAAGTTTAGACATCCTGAAGTCTTCATCTTCTTGCTGTCTTTCTTTTTGAATGGCTTCATCTCCACTCAGCTTCAATAGAAAGGCTCGATCAGAGTCAGCTTGTTCTTTCAGCTTTCTCTTTCTCTCTTCTTCTTCTTTTTCATTTAGCTCATCTTGAAATTTCAAAAGCATCTCCTTCTCATGCTTTTGTCTCTCTTTAATTTTTCTTACTATTCGCTGCTGTTCAGTTTCTTCATGATGAGAACTTTCTGAAGTTACGACTGATGGCAAAAGATGAGTAGGAACAGAAGAATCTGACTCTGTAATCTCAGATTGAGAGTGATGATGAGTTGTAGTGGTTATTGCTTCTGTTGGAGTGGTGAAAGTGGGGATTGAGATGGTGATTTGTGTAGCTGCTGTTGTGATTGTGGTAGTTGGTGCGGTTGTTGTTGCTGGAAGAGGGGTTGATGATTGTGTTGTTGCTGATGGAATGACTTCAGTTGCTAGGAATGCCTCAGATATGACAGTGTCTGTATGAGGTTGCTGAATGATAGTTTTGAGATTGTGCATGGCGGCTGCTATTTCTTCTTCAGAAAAGTTTAACTTTTTAGAAGAGATGAACTCTGATGTGGGAGACTCGCTGGTCCTTTTTCTTTTTATTAAAATAGAAGAGATTGGTAGCAGATCTTCCATTTGATCATCAGAGACAACTGGTTGCTGAACTTCTTGCTGATCTTCTACTTGATTAGCAACATCTTTTTCTGAAACATCTTTTTCTTTCTTATCACTCGTACCAGCATCAGTGTCTTTTTCAATAGTCCCATCATTCTTGTCTTCTTTATCAGCATCATTGTGAGACGCGGAACAAGAGCACAGATTGTCGACTCAAGCTTACGGATGTCGCCACTTTGGTCTATCATTAAAAAGATGCACTTAACGATAAATATGAGAGCACGGACCGATCCATGTTTTTCAGATTATCTTTTTCGAGTCGGGGATGGAGATCAAGAGGCGATTGAAGAAAGCTTTATTCGCATACCTGATGGCATGGCCATTCCGTATACTAAAGAGGATGAATCAAAAGATGCTTTGATTAATGTTGTCTTTCCTTCCTTGCAACTCAGCGCAAATTCCTCAGGTTATATAACTTCAAGGGCAATATTATCGACAAAAAATGAGAATGTAGACCATATTAATGATAAGATGATCGATAGATTTAGTGGAGAGGAAAAAGTTTACTACAGTTTTGATGTAGCCGAAGATGATCGAAACAATTTTTATCCTATGTGTGACACCCGACCAATTAGGGCTAGGAATTAGCGCCTAATCATTTTGTAATACATGTAATTAGTTCTATGTTAGGCTAATTGTATGTATCATTACGTGTATTTTATAAATATACGCGATTAGATTTAATCGTGCATGTTATTATATCGGCCGAATACCGATACATTAATACGGACGTTGGTGAACTCAAAATATTAAATAATATGAAATTATTTAATAAACATAGTGATTTTCTAAATATTATTTCGATAATATTTCATAAGTATTTTGTATCGTACCCGATTAAGTTATACGCGACCGAAACGCGCAAAACGCACCCAAAAAACAAAATTTATAAAAATTATATTTTTATAATTCATTTCCATGTATTTTGATAAAATACTTCAATTAATATTAACGCAATTACGCGCAATCAAATATAACGTTTAATAACGTTACGCAATTAATTAATCGTTAAACGATCACGCAAACCAATACCGTCACGATACCAAACATTTTAATAAGTGTTTTCAAGTAATATTAAGTATTACTTCATGTTAAAAATATCAAAATTTAATCGTTACTCAAATTACGTACGTATTTCATTTAACGCGCGCATTAACGTTGAAACGACCGGGGAAACGAACACCGCACGGAACGCAAACGTAGAGAGCAAGTTTTGGAGACACCACACCTTGGTGTGGGCCCCATGGGTCGAAAATATCAGCCATACCAACACATCCCACAAATTGTGGAACATGTTCTTGACCTTAAGACCTTACCACACTCCCCATTTCAATCATTCATGTATCCCACCTCTCTCTCTACTTTATCTCACTAAAACACACACTCCACACCCTCTTTTTCCTGCTCTCATTCGTTCATCATCATCCACCACTCAACTACCATCATCAAACACCATATTCTTGAAGAAAACACCAAGAAAGGGAGCAAGAAGAAGAAGCTAGCACCATCTCGCCTCTCATCTCTCTCTCTAGAACACGTTTTTGGTATAAAACCCTAACTTCTCTCTCTAGATTTTCGTGATTTACATATATATACATGTTAGTATGCTTAAACAACAAGAAAATGTCCAAATCTAAGCTTGAAACACGTTTTTGTAAAACATATATGTTAACAGCTTTTCTGACCAGAAAAATCGTCTCACGGAATCGACCATAACTTGAAAACTAGGAAGAACCAACTCTCGACATCTAAACGAAAAATGTTCATTAAGATACCAGCTACAACTTTCGTGTTTGGCCCTCGGACCAGATCCTCACGGATCATAGCTAAAAACACGAGTCTTTGGACTGACCTCACTGTTGAGACGAGACCGACCACCTTTCATATTTATTTTTGTTTAAAATAGTAAAGGACCTTGTAAAATCGTGATAAATTGCAGAAATGATCTAGACACCTATGAGAACATGTGTGATTTTTGGTTAGGTCGGAATCGGATTAGAAAGGGTCCAAATCGAGAGGTTTATCGAGTCAAAATCTGGAAAACAGAAACCCTAAGGACTGTTTTGGTAATTTCTTGGAAACGACACTTCGAGAGACCCACGAAACATAATAACAAGTTTTATAAACTTATTTGACCATTTTAGGAGTTGGGTAAATGTTGCGGGTCAAACCGAGACCGTTGACCACATTTTCGACATTGACCAAAAACTATTAAGTGTCGCCGAATATGAAAAAAATTAATAACTTCTCTATACACTAAGTGTTAAATGACATAATACATGTAATACTTATACGATACGAATATTAAACACTTCAAATATACTTTATAAGTATATCATTTCAATATTTTATTAATAATGTTTTTAGATTATTATTTCAATTACTCACCAACGGGCCGTACATAATTACAAAATACAAACAAACAAAACAAATATATTTGGACATTACTAGTTGAATGAGCAACTAGCATAGATGGTCTGTTAAGACATCTAATCATTATTATAACCTTGCGCGTTTAGGACGCCCAGCAGGGTCAGTCGTTGTAACGACATCAAATCTGTGTGAATCATCATAATTGTTGGCTAACAATTCATCAGACTCAGGTGAGTCTCATAGCCCCTATTTTAAATGCTTTTACCTAGGGGTGAGATACATGCTCTGTTTTGTTTTACATGTGAACGCAAGTATCAAATTATCACATATGCTGCATGAGTTGTTTTCATCTAATTAATCAAAGTCCTCTGAAGCATAGTTCTGTTAATATGATTTAGCGTGAATGTTAGTGTATGGTACCATATGGGATTGAAAATCCCCGTCCGAGTTAGCAAGCACTAACCTGTCAAACGGACGCATTATCATTTGTTCAGTATTGAGTGTAGATTAGGCTCTCATAGAGAGGCACCTCGATCAGGTCCTTGAATGTGGATCCTGACCCCTCAGTTAAGCTCAGACTATGTGCTCATGTCAGTTATATACATCTTTACTTATTTGTTTAATTACAAATATTCATGTGATACTCATCATTTATCTATTTACATGTTTGTAAATCAAATTGTTAAATCTTGCGGTTCATAAATCATATCTTATCATATTAAACCTGTGAGCTCACCAGCTTTTTAGCTGACCTTTTAGCATGTTATCTCAGGTACTCAGCAGTAGGTTGGACTGCCCATCAGGATACTGTAGCTCGAGTCGCATGCAAATAATAACATCAAGAGATTTAACTGCATTTCTATATTTTGTATAAATTAGATATGTATTAGAATCTCTCAAGTAAATTATGCGAACTCACATTTTGAAAACGATTATGTAATTTCTATTACATCTATGTATTTTATCAAACGACGCATGTAGTGGTCGTTCATTATGTATCTTATGTGCTTTGTTATTGATTAGTCGTGCCCCGAAATGACCCGCTTCCGCATCATAAATTGGGGGTGCGACACTATGGAATTCCTAAACTCTCTAAATGTTAGTGGCTTACCCCCTCATTCCCTTCGACTGAAAATTGGATGTCCGATTATATTGTTACGGAATATCAATCCTTCAATTGGATTATGCAATGGCACAAGATTAATATGTCGAGCCTTTCAACCCGGCGCCATCGATGCAGAAATAGCTGTTGGTCAGCATGTTGGAAAAAGAGTGTTTTTGACAAGAATTCCTCTGTGTCCTTCAGAAGATGACATGTTCCCATTCAAATTGAAGAGAAAACAGTTTCCCGTTCGGCTTAGTTTTGCGATGACAATTAATAAAGCTCAGGGTCAAACTATACCTAATGTCGGTGTTTATTTACCAGACTCGGTGTTCTCGCATGGACAACTTTACGTTGCACTATCTAGGGGGACATCACGTGACAATACAAAGGTATTAGTTAAGCCTGCCAAAATATTTACTCAAGGAGTTTACACCTCAAATGTGGTGTATCGAGAAGTCTTACACGATGCATAAAGCGTACAAATGTGAATGTAAATGATTATAATTTACATCTTTCGAAAGACAAGTTTAATTTTCTCTTTTAGCTTTTTTCTTGCAATGAATTTTCTATTTGTGTCATTAAGTGAATCATATTCAACGACATAGTGTGAGAGTTACCTCTTTTATTACTGGATTTTCTTTTATGTCATTGTGTCTGTGCTACTTTGACTTTCAAAAGCAAGCCTTTTTATAGTATATCTTTATAACGACAAAAAAATGGACACTATGTTTGTAAATTACATCATATATGCCTTCTCAGTTTGACATATTGGCTACTAATATCCCCGTCACGAATTAATGTTGTTTTATAAATTCGGTACCGCTGCATCGCGCGGGTACTCTACTAGTATATATGTATACTTCTTGGTTGATTCAAATTGAAATGAATATCTCAGTATGCACGTCTAATAACTACTAAAATGTAGGAAACTAAATAGGAATGATTTCAAACTAGAACTAATTTCCTAATAATTAGGACGTTATTCATAAAATACATAATATAACATTGACTATTAGTAAACGACGTAACACTTCCACTGGCTATATCATTCGCCGGAAAAATAATCACAATAGCAAAAAATATTACAATCGCCGGAACACAATCAGTGGTTGTGACTAATGCTTCAACAAGCTCGGTGAGCATGGACGAGCGTGGCTCATCAATCGTCCTTTCCCCAACATTAAAAGCCGACTCAGATACGATCATAGTTGCAAAGTACGGTATGGAAAAGAAGACAGTAGCAGAGCTGCGCTTCGGAGCTGTCGGAGTTGGGTGTTGAAGCTGTCGGAGTTGCGTATCGAAGCTGCCGGAGTTGTCGGCGATTAGTGGTGGTCGTCGATACTTTGAACGTAGAGTAGCATATGATAATAAATTGATGATGGCTGAATCCAACATTTATTATTTATTATTTGTTTTTATGAATGAATCGATCCGGATAGATCATGGAACGATTCAAATGTATAATTGGAATTTGGATCGATTTATTGGATCAATAGTTGGATCGATGGATCAATTTGTTTGATCCAATAAATCATATAATTGAATCGGATCGGATTTGAATCAAAACAGATCCATTGCCAGGCCTTAATAATGGTAAAATTAAAAATATATATCTTGTTTTCAATTTTAAAACTTACAATTCAACCAATAAATACTCCATCGTAGTAATTTCTCTTGAGTAAAAGTTATTCGCCGATCCAGCTAGCTTGGACGGTTGTAAATTTAGGGAAAGAGCCGCGGCATATGAAGAAAGACGAAAAGAAATGTGCAATAATTGATGCATGACCAACTTCGAAGTCATGCAATCGTGGACTAGTCGTGCTAACGTAGTTACTAGTCGTCTACCACAATCAGTCATGATTGCAATAGCGCAAGTGGTCTTAATCAATTCTCATACTCTCTCATATTAGTTATTTTATTCCAACTACAAAAAGTCTTTTAATCTATGAAGTAAAAGGTTTTTCAAAGCTCAATATATAAATCATCTTACAAAAAAAAATATTTGTTTATCGAATCCATCCGATAACAATGTGAATAGGTGTTAGACTCGTACGATATGCGAGACGTATCATACGAGTCGTCTCATAAATGAACAAAAAGGGGCGAATCGTTTTTTGACTCGTATATTATTAAGACTCGTAATCTGTCTCGTAAAATTACACTGTATCGTAAGAGACCAGTCAGACTCGTGAATCGTGTGGTTTAAAGTGTTTAAAAAAAATTAAAAATTAAAAAAAAGACTTCTATGGTTTACACTTTTGTGCTAAAATGGGTTCTTAAATAACGATGGGTTGATGTTCTTAAAGATGAGAGTTCATGGGGTGATGGGAGTTGTGAAGAAGATATTTTCTAATTGATTTTGTGGAGGCAGAGACTTTTAACCGAGAGAAAGCAAGAAGTAGGGATGGCAATGGGTGAGAAAAAACCCGTGACCCGTGGGTACCCGTTCATCGTGGGCGGGTAAAACTTTGAAATTTTTACCTACGGGTGAGTTACGGGTATGAACTTTTACCCATTGACGAGTCGCGGGCCGATGATGGGTATGGACTTATACCTGCGGGTATTTACGGGTTTGCGGGTAAAAAACGCGGGCGGTGATGGGTTTGACATATCCGTACCCACGACCCGCAGGTGCCATCCCTAGCAAGAAGTGAAAGTCAAAGGTATTAAATATATTTTGTCTAGATACTCTGAATGAATTAATTAGTGGTTGTCGGCAATTGAACGGAGGTTTAATAGCACCACCCAATTTTTTGAAACTTGATATCAATTTAAACATGCGGCTACAAGTAGGCATGTCAATTCTCATCCGATCCGGTGGACATCCATCCATCCAGATCCATTTGTGATGGATATGGACGATCTAAATGGATGAATAGCGGATATGGATACGGATATGGATGTTTAGTGGATCGGATACGGATTACATTTTGTGATCTATGGATTCACCCGTTTCACCCGAAATACATAAACACACACACACACATAAATTACATATCCACATACATATAAACCATAAATTATTAAAGTGTTATTAAATATAGGCCAAAATGCATATTACTACCCTGAACTTTGATGACTAGGTTTATTAGTACCCTAAATTATTAAGGGTATAGGATAGTACCCTGAACTTGACAAAATGGTTAGTTTAGTACCTTGACTCAGTTGACTCGGTACATGTGATCGCCATGTGACCTCTTTCTGTTAGTAAACTAACGGGACATTTTGAGGTTAGGTATATAATTTTTTTCTATAGTAGCTTCTTTACATCACCAAAATCAATTGCACCAAGTATTAATTAGTTCTGCAATTCGAACATTGTTACACAGAGCATGAATTCTAGCTAATTATATGGATATGAATGGGTGGTTTACCAATTGTATACATCCTATCATTTTTTATACTAACAAAAAGAAGTGTATCATGTTTTCCTCATCAAATTCATATTTACCCAAAATTGGGACAAGGTATGATTGGAAACCCAGAAAGTCATTAATTTTGATACAGAGCATGAAGCTGGAAGCAAAATTGAAAACTCAAAAATCCTTCGACCACATATCACATTCAATTCCACGCAAAGTGTGAAATTAAATAAGTTTTTATTTACTCCAATATAATTACATATATATCTCTAGATCTCTATTTCTAACATATTTATAAACCCTAATTTTGGTATAAAAATTAAGAGACATGGAGACTTATAATCCCCGAAAACAATCGTTAAATAATACAGCTTGCTGTTATAATCATTCACTATTACTTGATGCCAAATTTAATGTTAATTAATTTTGAGGTGGAGAAAAGATGAAAATTGTGTTTTTAAAATGGGGAAAAAGTAACAAGAAAGAAAAAGGGAAACAAACTAAGGGGCAGTAAATGTGTGTTAAATAATGCTCACATAACGTCTCATTAGATTACTAACAGAAAAAGGTCATGTGACAAGCACATGCACCGAGTCAACTGAGTCAAGGTACTAAACTAACAATTTTGTCAAGTTCAGGGTACTATCCTATACCCTTAATAATTCAGGGTACTAATGAACCTAGTCATCCAAGTTCAGGGTAGTAATATGCATTTTGGCCTTAAATATATAAAGTCATATATTTTAGATATATAATGTATATTTGAGGGTTTTTTTGTATTTATATTTAAATAGCAAATCGAAATGCATAAATCTATCATGTTAAGTCAAGTTTTGCTTCCAATGATACAGTAAAGTCCAATCCACTATAGATGGCAACCAACCGATAAACATAGAGAACACAATTACATTTGTCAAAATATATGTTTAGTTGTAATTGTAACCAATTATGTTTCATTGACGACAATTGTTACATGCTTTTGTAAATAGATTTTTGTATGTTACGTTATATTAGTAATCCTCAATTTTAACGACGCATTGAAACATTATATCATTTTTTTACATTCAAGGGTGATTTTAGTCTTTTATTTTTACGAGGAAAAGAAATGTAATAACTTGGTTTATACTTTTAACAAATCATCTACTCCAATAATTTTGGAATAAATTTACCTTAAGATTGGTTTGCTTTTTATCCATAACATTGTGTGGACTAAAATCGAAGAGAAAAATAAAATGAATGACGACCATTTATCTTACTTCGTTCTCGTGATGGAAGGAAGGACGTACAAAATTGCAGACATACATTTGATGATTGCAGGAAGGACCACACTGTTCTCCATGTTACTTGTTTGTTTGGTACTGGGTAGTAGGTGGGATCTTTCTATAGCCATTTATTGATTTGTACACTGCAAAATTAACAAGTATATCACAATATTATACAAGTAACGCACCGATCTATCTATATACATGATGATGATGATATATTATAATGTACACACTATTTTTTTTCTGGTACAAATCACATTTTTTATAGCATTCACAATGGTACGACGTAATTTTTTCAAAAGTGACAATACGTACTATTAAGGGTAATATGTCTGTAAATGTATTGAACTTATCGCAAATTCCTATTGTATGCATCCTACTTTCAAAATTTCTATTGTGTGTATCCAACTTGCTAATTAGTGCTATTGTGTGTATTCATTAACACTAATTGCGTTTGACTGGTCATAATTAGCATACGTGGCATTTTCATCCGACGTGGCACTGCAAAGTCAGCGCCACGTCATCTAAAGTTCCATACATTTTTCAGATCATCATCTTCATCAACTTCAATTTTCCGACGACGCCATTTTTTCCGGCGATATCATTTTTCCGGCGAATCATTTTTTCCGCAAGTACCACCACAACTAATATACACCTCCTAACCACCAAGCCTACTATCTACGACATCACCATCATCTCCACCATTTTTTCCGACGACCCCATTTTTTTCCGACGACCTCACAACAACCAATTTACACATCTCCAACCACCAAACTATATCATCTCCTATTGTATGCATCATCATTGAAAAATGATATACTACAATAATGTTGAGTCACTCTATATGAAAGTATCTGTTTGGTCTTGCTATATGATTGTTAATTGATTTGAAAAATATAGACTTTAATGGGATTTAGAAATGACGGTTTTAAACGTGAATATAATGACCATTCAATTAAAACTCATACATAGTAATTGTTGGCTAGGGTTAGTTTCATTGCAACCTTCGGTAGTTGTACATTGTTTGTTCACATGCTAAATGAAGTGTAGTTGTGATGATAATAGCTAATATTAATGATGAATTAAGTAATATGCGAAAGGCGCTCCGAAGGCCATGAATGTGAAGGCAAACCCACTGTATTTTTTTTTTGTTTTTTTGTTTTTTTGCTTAATGTGATTACTTATTATTGAACAGAAGTGAATGAAATTAAATATAACTGTAGCTTTGAGAATGACCATATTCCTTCTTTAGATTGTGTTTAGCATGACTGTAGTACTCAATATGATTAAAGATTAGCAGCTACTGATATGCAATCTTTTAATCAACGGAGATGATATAGTTTGAGTAAACAATGATGATGCATATAATAGGAGATGATATAGTTTGGTGGTTGGAGAGGTGTAAATTGGTTGTTGTGAGGTCGCCGGAAAAAATGGTGGAGATGGTGGTGATGTCGTAAATGGTAGGCTTGGTAGTTAGGATGTGTATATTAGTTGTGGTGGTACTTGCGGAAAAAATAATTCGCCGGAAAAATGATATCGCCGGAAAAAATGGCGTTGTCGAAAAATTGAAGATGATGATCCGAAAAATGTATGGAACTTTAGATTACATGGCGTTGACTTTGCAGTGCCACGTCGGATGAAAATGCCACGTATGCTAATTATGACCAGTCAAACGTAATTAGTGTTAATGAATACACACAATAGCACTAATTAGCAAGTTTGATACACACAATAGGAATTTGAAAGTAGGATGCTTACAATAGGAATTTGTGACAAGTTCAATACATTTACAGACATATTACCCTACTATTAATTGCATGTCATGAATAGTATAAGTGTTGATATACATAACGTTTGTTCACTCTTTTGCCAAGTGTCACTAATAAATGCCTCAATCTAGATCTAAAAAACTTAGAATCACACTATATAATTTCTAATCTTTGCAAGTATAAAAGGACATCCAACCACATGATCACTACACATTCACCGTTCTAGCTAAAATGGAAAATATGGTAGTCATGTTACCTTCTTTAGGAATCAGCCATTTGATTTCAATGATTGAACTCGGAAAACTCATTCTCACTACCGACCCTTCACTCGCCATCACGATCCTCCTTACTCCGGCACACTACGAAACCAAATCAATCGCAAACTACATAAAAACCGTGACCTCAAGTACCACACATTCAATCACCTTTCACACCCTCCCAACCCTCCCACATCCACCCGATCCATCCGACTTTGCTTTCAATCATATCAAACTCTACAATCCCATCGTGCACGATCTTCTTCAATCCATTCAGGAGAAATCAATCATAAAAGGCGTAATCCTTGATTTTTTTGCAGTTGATGGTTTGGAAGTATGTAAAAGTCTTAACTTACCAACGTACTATTTGTTCGCGGGAAGTGCATTTGGGGTTGGCATAATGTTGTACCTCAAGACACTTCATAACAAATTCTCCCAAAGCTTTGGAGATCTTAGGGTTTATATCGAAGCTCCAGGAACACCTCCTATTTATTCGTTAGATATGCCCCCGTCAATGATCGATAGGAATAGTTATTCTTACAAAAATAGACTTGCTATATCAAACAACATGGCTAAAGCCCAAGGTATGATGATATATATGTATTTTAAGCAATCGAGATCAATTTATTTAATTTTCGCTTTCTGACCTGCCATGTTAAAGATGAACATCGATCTGACGATTTTAATTTTATATAAATTATATATGTAACAATTTTAATACATGATCGATCTGTTATTATAATTTTATGATGTTAGGAGATATGTGTATCATCTTATAAAGTACAGAGTTCATAGATAATGATTTTTTTGAAGAAAAACGTGATGACAATATTTGTTATGGTGCATCTTTTTCACACCTGAATGCATCAATTTTTTAATTAACCGATGCAACTTTTTTTTTTTTTCCTATTTTTCATGTGCATCAATATATATAATCAATGGTGCATTGAAATGGTTGTAAACACAAGAATCATATCCTTTACTTAACCCTTTCATAGTACAATTATATATTTTCATATCTATTGGACTTTATATGAACTTTTAGGTATCATTGTCAACACGTTTGCGGATCTTGAGCCAAGGGTTATGAAAGCACTCGCTGATGGTGAATACATCCTAGATGGTCCAACTCCACCAATTTACTGTGTTGGCCCGTTGATTAGAGGCAATTCGGGTGCAAATTCCCGTGATGAATGTTTACTATGGCTAGATTCGCAACCAAAAAAGAGTGTAGTGGTTTTGATTTTCGGTAGTTTGGGACTGTTTAAAAAAGATCAATTAATCGAAATGGCAAAAGGCTTAGAAAAAAGTGGCCAAAGGTTTTTATGGGTGGTTCGGACTCCACCCCCGGAGAATAAAGATGGTCATGAATTTGAACATACAGAGCCGGATCTTGACGACTTACTTCCGGAAGGGTTTATTGATCGAAATAAAGAGAAGGGTTTGGTGTTGAAAAATTGGGCTCCACAAGATGAAATACTTAAACATGACTCGGTGGGTGGGTTTGTTTGTCATTGTGGGTGGAACTCGGTTCTTGAAGCAATGAATGCTGGAGTTGCATTGGTGGCGTGGCCATTGTACGCCGAGCAAAAAATGAATAGGGTGCATTTAGTGGAGGGGATCAAGGTAGCGTTGCCATTGAAGATGTCGGAAGATGGGTTTGTGACGGGTGATGAGTTGTCGAAAAGATTGAGAGAGTTGATGGAGGAAGAAAGTGGAAGGAAGTTAAGAGAATACGTATCGGGGATTAGTGAGATTGCTAAAGCTGCGATGATGGAAGGTGGTTCTTCAAAAGTTGCAGTAGTTAAGTTACTCGAATCAATGAAATCAGGGTGATCGGGTGTTGCCAACATTACTCGTGTTTACGTGTATAACACAACTATGTGATTTGTTCAGATTTGGTTTCATGATTATATCGTTTTCCTATGCGTTTCTTAGTTTCAGCGTTGTTGTAGCCTTGTTGGGGTGCAAATTTGTGGTGTTGTAAGTTGTAACTGTTGTCGATTGTATTCTTATTCTAAGTTTTTAGTATATTTATTGTTATTAAAATCTGAATTAGCAAGAAACTTTGAAATGTATTATGTACTTTTAGATGGTTATGTATTGACTTAATAATATTTTTGTAACAAAATTAAAATGATTCATAACAAGTGATTTGTTTGCCCGCGCGTTGCGACGGGATCAAAATCTGTTTTTTTTATTTATTTTCAGATTCGATCTCATTGGTATGTTTCCTTACGAACTGAAGCAAGATTTAGCATTTTTTAACTAATATTCTTCCTGAACATTTATCCTAGTAAAATTATATCAACTCACTGCAAAAAAAAGTAATCAAGATAATGAACCAAAAATCACATATGTTTCTAGTTTAAATGATATTTACTAACCATTGCGTGCAATTATTCGCCTTTGAGATCATAAACACCCTGCACCATAAATCCATAATCATAAATACAATATGCCCATCCCATATAACGAACTATAGCATGCAGTATATCATGTTATCAAGTGGATTTAAATCTTTTATACATACCAGCTTCACAGCAACTTCACCACTTTGAACTTATACTCCTGTACACAAAATTGAATTAATCACAAATGCAGAAGCAAAAAGTTAGAAACAATAATAACAACAACAACAATAATAATAATAATATTTTTCTAAAAAATGTTCTATAAAAGATCCATTTCCAATCTTCCTACAATGCTTCAATTCCCAATCTTCCTATCATGTTTAACTTCCCGCAATTACATGATCCATACTTAAATCCGAAAATCACATTTTGTGATAAAAATTTAGTTAATTACTACGTAACTTTTATTTGACAAAATTCGGAGCCATAAAATCCACGATATAAAAAGTGCACTTGATTCCATAAACAACATCAAAAGGAAAAGATTTGCCCCTACCGGGACTTGAACCTACACCTTTGTTGAGATAAATTGCCTACGCAACCACCAAGCTAGGAATGCCATTTGTAAAAATCTAAGTCATTAAATATATAAATGATAAGATAAGCCACAAAAGACAAAAAAAAAAAAATTATTCATAGCAGCAAGTCAATTGATAATAGCGAGTTAATTTTTACCCGCGCGTTACGACGGGGTTAAAAGTACATTCTTAAACTCCAATATAAAATATGAAATTTGTAGTTGATGTTTGTATGTTTAATTTTTTTTTTTCATGCAAATATGTATGTGTATATTTGAAAGAAAATAAAGTAATAACATACAATTTATTATTAAAATAATTTTGTTGATAAAAAAAATTTGGAAAGCATTATAAAAATGTTAACTTAAATTATCGTTTGCAATAATAATTTATATAATTTTGTCGTCATAAAATTAGCATAAAACTTTATTGTAAGTAAAGAGAAAAAAATTGTATAAACTATTAGTAAAAAAAAGGGAAAAAAGTTAAAACTAAAATGTAAAGGGGGAAAATTTGAAATGTTAAAATGTAAAGGGTAGAAAATGAAAAGCTGCTAAAAGTTCAGACGAATAAATTAAAAAATAGCTAAAAGTTGAAGGGTAAGAAATGAAAAAGTGCTAAAAATAAGGGGTGCAGATTAAAAAATTGTAGGGTAGAAAATGAAAAAGTTATCAAAGTTAAGGGTAAAAAGTAAAAAGTCAATAAAACATAAAGGGTATAAAATTGAAAAGGGCTAAAACTTTAGGGGTAATAATTATAAAATTTTTTAAGGATTACTATTCATAACCTTTCCAAATTGATATAAGGGGAAATTGCATATTCGAAAAAGGTGTACACAGAATTAGGGGTGCAAACCGAAAACCGGTTTTTTCAATAACCGACCGAAAAATCGAAACCGGTTTTTATGAAAACCGGTTTTTAAAAAACCGAAACCGGTTTTGAATACCCGAACCGGTTATAGCGGTTTTCAGTTTTGGAGTCAACCGGTTTTTTACCGGTTCAATAACCGGTTTTAACCGGTTTTTTTGGAAAACCGGTTTCAACCGGTTTTTTTCGAATTTTTTGAAAAAAACGGCTCCTAGCCGTTGGACACTTTGGAGGAGCGTTTTTTTGAATTTTTTGAGAGGTTTAGGCACCTCTAAACTCACTGTAAATACAAATGTTTTGAGATCGAAAGTGCTTTTTGAACAATGAAGTAAAAAAAGAAAGTAGATGATGATAAAGAATGTGTTTTTTACTTATGATGGTTGAAGATAGAGAAGAAAACATATTAGCAGTAAACAACGAAACACCTTTTGAAGTCGATTGTGTTGGTTGTATTGTTCTTTCATTAGTGCATTGTGAGGTTGTACCTTCTGGATATATGAATCTGACATGAACTTGTGCCTGTGTTTTTTAATTTTAAGTGAGAGAGAAAAGAGGTCAAGACTTTAAAGTTGGTATATATGTGATTGATTTGACCGATGCTCTGCCTATATATGTACATATTGGTTTAATTAAATAGAAAGTAGGTGACCATAGATTATAGCTATATGTACACTTGTACAGTGTATAAACGTATGGTCGTATGGACTATGGACACCTTTTCACGTTTTTTTAGAAAACCGGGTTGACCCGGACCCAGTTGTCTAGCTGGGTTGATTATATAAACTTTTTAGATTCAATAATATTTTTAAGAAGATTTACAAGCCTTTTGATTATATTAATGATCAATTATGTTTTCATTACTAATGTTTTATGAATATTTACAAGCCTTTTGATTATATTACAAGCCTTTTGATTATATAGACTTTTTGGATAAAAGTTATGTTTGTATATTTTATTTTCATTTGTATTATTTAAATTTTGTTATACAATTATACCGAATTCGAATCAGAAAAAAAACCGAAAAAAAATAACCGATTAAAACCGGGTCAAAACCGAAAAAAAACCGATTTCGAAAAACCGAAACCGATAAAAAACCGATTTTTTTAAAACCGGTTTTTTAAAAACCGAAAACCGAAAAAAACCGATTTTTTCGCACCCCTACACAGAATAGAAAGTGAAAGATAACTTGATTGGATCAATTCACTGAAAATAGAACGTGAAGGACTGGTCCATTGGCCCATGTACTGGCCCAGTAGAACACGGAGTGGAATTCAGAATGGGGCCTTATTTAATGGGTGGTGATTTGTAATCACCATTTTTTTGTCATACACCACTAAAATATATTTTTAGACTCTTTTACCCTTTGCAACTTAAAATTCTTCAAACACTCCTTTACAACTTCGAGGGCAAAAATGTCCAAAACATAATTTTGGTGGTGTATGGCAAAAAAGTGGTGGTGTACAAATCACCACCCTTATTTAATAATTTCTCACCCAAATACATTGAATATAATAGAATTTTGCGAATCAGACCCAGCTTTAATAATACTCGAATAATGGGATATTAAATTAAACATATAAAATGTTTTAAAAGACTGATACACAAATTATATTAGCAAAAAAGAATGAGAGTGGTGAATTGCCCCACGAAAAGAAGAAAATTATTTGCAATGTAAAATATTTTTTGTTCCCTAACCAATACCTGTAAAAAACTTATTATTAAATAAAATCTCAACGTAAAACATTAATACCACTAGTGACTCATTTGTCAGTCCTCAGAACTTGAAGGGGGTAAAAAATAAATATTGGTATTCTTTAAAAAAAATATTCACTTAACTTCAACAAACTTTTCACCGACAATAATCAATCATTCTCGAATAAACATAGAGATTTTGCCGATCTACCAAATGACCCGTGTATGAGCTAAAAGGTTGCTTAAAAACTCGTGCTATAGATGCTTGACATGTTGGAACATGTTCTTTTTCATCCCTTATTTAAATACACTATTATTTTGTGCCATATATTATACTAGTGTGAACAATGGTTGACATGTTGCAACATGTTCTTATAATCACCATTTTAAGACCTTATGTGCAATTAATGAAACAATGATTAACAAAAATAAATCTTAAAATACAATGTATTATATGATGATCATATATATATATATATATGATGATGATTTGTGAGTCCTATAAAGTAAAGTAATACATGGAGTTACAAGAAACATCAAGACATGAAAAGAGGAACAAAAGGGAACATTTGGACACACATAATCTCATGATGGCTTTACCAAAATATTGTGTTTTTGTTTTATGCATTTAAGTGCATGCATAATGTGCATGGTTAAGTTCTAAGTTAATTGCAAGAATAGTTAATTAAGCTTCTAATGTCATAAATAAATATATGTAAAAAAGGAGTATTATTTGTACCACTTAGTATTTTCACTTACATAGTTTCTTAAAAATATACTCCATAGTTCCTGTATATAAAAATTTATTTAATAAACGGGTATAAGTTAATTCAAACACGTGATTGAAAAACAATAAACACTTCGAATCTGAGCTTTGCATATCATAGCTTTAACCAAGATAGAATCAATAATACAGGAACATGCATCCAACTAGTCGGTAAATCTTGATATAAATCTTTAAGGGTGATGAAACTACATTTTTAGTTCCTGTTAAGTTGGATCCTATGCAACAAAACATTTAATATGATCAAGAAAAATCTAAAACATCAAATAACAATAATGATTTATCTTCACTAATCTCCACGGTAGATCTAGCTAATACAGTCATGTTACAATTAAGTTTTCATTTACACGAGCAAATAGTATGCGCCGCGTGATTCAATCGTGATCATTTTTTACATGGGTAGAGCTAAAATTATCTGTTGAAAAGGAAGAATAATACGTAGTATACTTCTTTTATTTTTGAGATAACAGAAGCTATAAAAGTCATGAAGACTCCTAAAAATTTAGGGGCTAACTGGCCCTGCTCCTTCTACGTCCACCTCTACTTTGTTAGATCACACAAAGAGAGGTGTACTATACACATAATCTACCTTTTCTAATGTATGGACCAAAAGTTGTTTAATTAATTGATTAGCGAGAGACCCAATCCAGTAGCCAATAGGTTTATAAATAAAATTAGGGTAATGAAGATGATGTTTTACAAGTTGTTATTATTATGGGTAATAAACACCGAAACACATACCCTTCATCCTTTTCAAACACATACAACCTTCCACCTTTCTTCTCCATTTTAAGATCTGGACACTCAAATAAACATAAAAAACAAAAGCCCTATAATCAAAACTGAAATTGATTATGAAGTCAAGAACCGACAGCGCTAAATAAAGATAGTTGAACCGTCATCTCCGGCGACATCGCCATAGTCTCCGGTGACATCAATAACTGCCGGAAACTTGTTAATTTTGATATGACTGCGCGTAAATAATCGATTTGTGTTTCCGTTTCGTCTCGTATTATTCAAACAGATGGGCTATATGTGTGTACGATCGATTTGCAGAGTGTTCGTCGTCACCGGAGTTGCAGAGATCGATCCGGCGAAGGTGGGGATGGTGGTTGATTTGCAGGATGTTCTCATTTCGGATTTGTTTACTTTTATGCTTTTTTATGTCGTTTGTAATTTTCATCGATTGGACAAGTTGTTTGCATCTGTATGCTTGATCCATGGGGTGGGTGGGTGGGTGGATGTGGTGGTTGGTGGGAGCAAGAAATAGAGAGAGTGATGATGGGGAGAATTAAAGAAAAATAAAAATAAATTGGGGATGTGATCTGACAACTGAAGTCACGGATGTGATGATTTGCACAAATTATTTTTCCACCTCACTGTCTAAAAATTAATAAAAAAGCCACGTCACTTTTTTAAATAATTTAAAATGTCAGATATTGTATGTTGACCGGTCAAACCGGTAACCGGTTACCATATTACTCACCTAAGTACAGATTTATCTGGTTTGTTGCATACCTGAACAAATTATCTGGTTTGTTGCATTACCGATCGAAAAGAATTGAACACGTAACAATATTCCAAACAAATTCAGAACATGTAATATTTTTGTTAATACAGACATATGGGAGGATAGGAATCGATATGCCTGTTCATACAAATTAGCATATGCGTGTTTATAAAAAAGCAACGAATTAAAATACACACCAACCAAACTATGTTTGATATTGTTAGGTTTTTGTTTAATTTTACTACGGTGAATTTATTTAACATGAATTAAAAGTATAAAAAGATTGTGTATCAACAAAAACTAGACAGAGACAAAATAGACTGCTAACGTGAAGAAGATGACCGGAAAAAAATGGTGGTCACCGGAAAATATTTCTTAGCCGGAGAAGATGGTTGAATAATTGATGTGGCCGACATGTGTCAAACCACGTGGCAAAATATGTCGATGTGGCACCTGATGTGTATTCCTAGTCATCATTTTCAAACTTCAAAGGGTAAATTTGAACTTTTCAATAATATTAGCACGAAATCATCCGGTTTGTTGCATACCTGAGCAAATTATTTGATAGGTTGCATACTTGGAGAATTTTGTGGCAGTTCGTTGCCGACTTTTATCATTTACCCATAAAATTATTAAAAGGCACACGTGTTACCGTCTTATGAAATCCACGTAACAAAAAGGTAATTGTGTGGCCTTTGGAATTAAGCAACTGAAAGTCAACTAGATTAGGAGGAAGGTATGAAGAATGAATGAAGAAGACATTAAGACATGATTAAGCAAGAATTAAGGGCTATTGTTTCCTTGATACCATGTGCACGTACCATTTCATCCACAGTATTATCTATCTACAAATAAGCCGCGATGCCCGTTGCTAATGTTTCTAGTTATAGTCTTATTATTATACATTAAAATTTAAAACAATAAACGCTCTCCGATTTGATTGAGATACTTTCATGTTGAACCCAATATGAGAGGTCAAAATTGTCAGTCCAATTAAAGATATAAAAATAACTCTAAATTGTTTTATTTTATTTTATTGTAACATGACCTCTCATGTGTTACATGAGAGGATCACAATCATGTTCGATTATGGCCTTCTGAGAGGGTAAGTAATTAACCTTGATGATTAGATGTTACTGAATACGACTAACTATTTTTGTTAGGGAAAATCATATATCTCGTTGCTTGACCATTCCTTGTTTAATAATTTTGTCCTTTGACAAAAAAAGACGGTAAAGTGGGGATGACAAGCGCTAATTACATTATACTACATTGTTAATCATTGGCGCTAAGCGTGTTTCTCAAATTTTTGTCAATGAACACTCGTTGGCTTTGCTGGCGGCTGCTAATGGTGTTAGCTAATCGAACATGAGCAATCCTATCCTCCATTGGTTGCAAACAATTACCATTGAACTATTAATTATTGCATTAGTGTCATCGGCTCGTTTCATGTGAGGCCGCTAACAAGTACGGAGTATATTACTAGTACCACGTAGTTTGTTTAAAAACTTGATCGAATGATCAAATTGCTAAATTAAGTAAGGTCAAAAGTTATAAACGTGACTATGTGATCATCCCTTTTGATCTCATTATCTAGTTAAAGTTTGAATTTGAATCTTTCACACTCTTCTACTTTACTACCCACGTGTACCACAAATTTATACCTAGCCACCTAGGTGATAGTTTCACCACTTAAAATTTGATACAAAAATTTGAATTTTATGTTCACTAAATTCGCCTGACAATCTGGATGAAGGGACAAAACGAAATGAAGGCTAAATTGCTAGGCATTGAATATTTTTGGTGGTTTATGTCGTTGAGTTAAAGATAGCATAACGTATCTCTAACGGCTCCAATTTAACGCCGTTTGTAATAAATATCAAATCGAATCGTTCAGCTACGAATCATGGCAAAAACCAGAGTTCAACTTATGCCAAGTACGGAGTATTTTACATTACACAGAAACAAGCGAAAGGATATTTTTTTACATTCACTTTCACTTGGAGCTTTTTACATCATCCTACTAGTACCATGTCTACTACATCTTTTCTCCTACTAGTAGTAATTACACAGTCAGTTTTTTATGTAATTAATTTCCTCAACAACTTTTCCCGCCAATTCGTCCTTATTTTTCAAATGCTGCTTCTGTTTGTATTATTTTCCTCTTCAATCGAAATCCGAGCCTCGTTGTTTGATGGAGCACTTCCAGATCTTGACAGAACACGACAATCTGAAATCAACAATATAACCACAGATTAGATATCGGATACTATTAATATAGATAGCTTTAAAATCGGTCCGATTTTTGAAACATTAATAATTACCGGCGCATATAATGGTACATACCTTGCGATGGTGAGTTGTATGATTTTTTGCAATGTTGAATCGCGCTTTGAATCGAATTTTGCTGCTCTAATGCGGAATCATCGCTCTTCGTTACAGGCGTTTGCAGAATCGCAGACGCCGAACGGCTTTTTCCTAAATGCTTACGCACATCTCTAAACACGGTACCACGTCCACCGCCTCGTTTCAATTCTTTTCTAGGAGAGAAAACGGATGAAGCTGGAGACGATGAAGGCGTTATCGATTTTTCGCTACTTCTTTTCGTAACCTTCGGTTTCATCAGATTCAAATACTTGTTAACAACGTCTTTATTAAAACGTTTCGAAGACGTAATATTCTGATCCTTATTATCCATATCGAATTTACGTCTTAAACTGTTATCTCTCGTTAGCAACGCTCCGATTTTAACGTCTTCGATTTCGCTTCTCGTTTCCGATTTCTCTAATTTCGACTTGTTATTTTGAAACGAGCCTAAAATTAACGCACGAAGAGGCGATTGAGGTGTTTTCATCGTTGTTGCAAGTATTTTCATCTTCGGTGATGAGAATGTGAAACTCGATTTCGTTTCGAGTTCATTCCCATCACCGGAATTGGTGAAAACTAAATCGAAAAACGATTCTTCATCGTCATCGATAGTCGAATCGAAGTCTCGTAGAGAGGCGGCGTCTCCAGCACCGGCGATTTTCCAGAACTTTAGTAAGCTAAAAACGTCCATGGTAGGGAAAGCCAGCGAGAAATGAAAGGAGAAATGAAGTCTGTTGTGAGTGTTTTTTTGGAGTGGGAAGTAGAGAGAATTGAAGTGTGAATTGATTGATTGGGTTTGGAATGGTATATAAATGGAGTGACAATGAGGAATGAGGGGGAGCATGTGATTTCTCCGCGCGGCTACATGCTATGTATAAACATTTACGCTTTCTCCCATTTATTTTGTTCAAATTTCAATGATCTCAAATTAAAATAATGTGACAAGTTTTAATTAAGACAATACGGAGTATTATATGATTGTGATATTATAATATCCGTTACACTTCATAACTGTCGTTAACCGACCAACATTATTAAAAGAATGAATTGCATACAATTATTTTTTGCATGTAGCAACAAAATTAGAAGATTCTATGCGCTCAAGTTCTCTATATGTTGATTACAAATATTTAACCGACCTAACAAGTGTATTTGTTGCTATAGTTCATTCGTTGTGCGAAGAGTAAATTTACTATGAGAATTGCATTATTTGTTGAGTTCTTTGTGCTACGAATTTAGAAGAATTGGGATATCGGTGTTACGGCCTACGGGTTACCTCAAATTTTGAATTCATCGCGGATTAATAGTTGGTCAAATGAGTACTTTTAAGGTCAAAAGTAGTAAATGGGTAAAAGAACGTTTGATCTTTTAAGTAAAAAAGCTTTAGCATGGAGGTCGGGCCAAGTATGGTAAGAAACTTCCAAGGACGGTGTAGAATAAAAGAAAAAGGAAGTAGAGGTTAACCTAAAAGAGCCAAAAAGCAAAGAAAAAGTGAATAAGGGTCAGTAATAAAGTGCATGACAAAGTAAAGGGGGTTTAATGGTCACTTTTACTTTTTACTGTTACCAACTTACCATCAGAAATATAATTATTCTCTTTGCATACAGTGGAAACCACATTTTTTTTATTTTGTTTGAGGTTTTTTTGCAATATATTATTATATTTAACAAATTATTTCATTCTTATTATTTTTTTTTTTTTGCATAACCTATAGTAAATAAAGCTATATTACATATAGGGTAAGGTTTAAATGAGACTAA
Organism: Helichrysum umbraculigerum; assembly: GCA_949592205.1. Lineage (NCBI taxonomy): Eukaryota > Viridiplantae > Streptophyta > Magnoliopsida > Asterales > Asteraceae > Helichrysum > Helichrysum umbraculigerum. Next base: position 54,090,972 of record CATIUR010000006.1, read on the forward strand.
AAATTTGAGTAAGAATAGAGGAACCAATGATATGGTGCCATGTGTACAAAGAGAATACAAAACCCATTTACCCCTTAAGTTAAATATCTCACAAACGACAAATCGAAAAATTATGAAAATTGCACCATTAGATTCAGCGTTTGATCCTCTTCGATTTGCCGTCGATTAAGGCATACTTTCGACGAGTTTTTTTTTTAATTATTTTTAGTTGGTTTCACATTACTAACACGTGTGTTATAGTGTTGCGTTTAGCGTTTAGGGTTTGGGGTTTAGGGGTTAGGGTTTAGGGTTTAGGGTTAGGAGTTTGGGGTTTCATCCCAAAACCCCAAACTCCCAACCATAAACCCTAACCCCTAAACCCCAAACCCTAAACCCTAAACGCTTTATAAAACTCTAAACCCTAAATCATATTAAACCCTAAACCCTAAACCCTGCTAAACCCTAACATTAAACCCTAACACTAAACCCTGCTAAACCCTAACTCTAAACCCTAACCCTAAACCTTAAATCAAATGTATAATCAATCACTAACACATGTGTTACTAATATGTAAAACCCACCAAAAAAATAAAAAAAATAAAAGTTCGTCGGAAGTATGCCTTGATGGACGGCAAATCGAAGAGGATAAAACGCTGAAAAATATGGTGCAATTTTCATGATTTTTCGACTTGTCGTTTGTGAGATATTTAATTTTTAAAAAAGTGGATGAGAGAGAAAAAAGTGACACATGACATATTGTGGTTGGTTCTCCCATTCTCACACAAAATAAATGGTTTCAATTGAACTCTTCTCATTACATATAATAGTGATGATGTAAAAAATATAGTTAACTAGGATATTTATATATTGTAAGTAGAATTTAATACGTATGTATTTTTGAGGATTATGTTCATGTCTCACTTAATATATAAAAGAAAGACGTGTCGTATACGATGTTTGAGTTTGGCGTTTAAAAAATGATCTAAATTGATTGATTTAGGAGCTATGCTAGTAATACGAAAATAATGTCATTATGTACTCTAACTCTATTTTGTTCCACATGACATACCTTTTTAGAAAATTATAATTTGGGTGTTGCCTTCGAATGAGTATATAAGTATAATAAATAAGCCGAATATGGATGTGTTTGATAGTAGCAAGCTGGAGTTGAGTTGGAGCTAGAACTGGGGTTCTGTTCAAAAAGCTACTTTATGAAACCTCATTTTTGTTATGTTATCAAACAAAATATATGGGCTGCAACTTATTGAGTGTAGAAGTTTAATCCCGTATAAGTTGTTAGAAATCTTTTGCCAAACACGCCCAACATAAGTAATTAAGGTAAACGACTTTCGATATAACAAAAGAAAGGGAAGAATAGATAAGTTCCTTGTATGTTTGAAACTTATCAGCAAATGAAATAATTTGACACTAGTACTTGAAATTTGGAAAAGCATAAGTTACAAAAGTGTGGGCCTGTGGGCCAACCCTATGAAAAAAACGAGAGAATGCAGACTTCTTTCCTTCAGGTGATAAAAAAGGTTTGACTTGCTAAGACTGATAGAGCGGAGCCTATTTTTGTTTTGGGCTCATGGCCCATAACATGTCCGTTTAAGTATTAAACCCCTTAAAAGGATACACTCTTGAAAGTTATATATATCGTTTTTTTTTCAAAGTCACCTTGTTGTAATATAAAATTAGTAGAAACATTTTTTTTGTAAAAAATGTTTCTGTTTTAAGGTCCTTGCACTTACACCTGCATCGACATGGTACAACACAACAAAACCAATATAGGTGTCCTTTTCTTTTTGTACTATATAGTTACAAAACTCAATAATTCGAAACCAACGTTCCGTTACGATTTTGATTATGTGTCAGTTAAGAATTTTTAATCGCTAAATAAGCCTAATAATGCAGACTAAAAAACAAATATACTTCATTCATATTGATAAATAAAATAGTTTTTATAATATAGACTTTAAAACAAGCATATTTCATTCATCATTTGACGAGTAAAATGTGTTTTTTTTTTCATCTCGCAATATCCTTCAATTAATTTTTCATATCTCTCAATAACATTTTTATACTATAATTTAAGGTTAACATACCCTCTTTTTTTTTTAAATCCAACAAAACACATATCTAACAAATCCATTTAACTTGATATAATATCTATATCTATATATCTATATATCTATATACTATGTATAATGCATCTTAGTACTCTATTTTTAGAAATCTTAAAATTTTGGATTCTAACATTTCTACATTTATAATATTTAATTTTCATATTATATTAACTTCACCCCTTTCATAATCCTATCAATTACGCGGGTATTATGCTAGTTTTATTTAACCATGTTTTCAAATAATTAAAAGAATAAATTATACCGATCATCCCTGTGCTTTGCACAAAATTACACCGATAGTCCTTATCTTTTGGAAATTACATCGACCATCCCTGAATGATACCAAAATACACGGCGGTAGTCCCTCCCACTAACGACGGTTAAAAAATTCCGTTAAGTGTGTCACATGACTCACACATGAGGATACATAAGTCTTTTTACCCTTTTCGTCTTCCCCAAACCAACCAACTACTGTATTTTGAAGCTCGACACGAAAACTTATGTACCCTCATGTCCGAGTCATGTGACACACTTAACAGTTATTTTTAACCGTCGTTAGTGGAAGGGACTACCGCCGTGCATTTTGGTATCATTCATGGATGATTGATGTAATTTCCAAGAAATAAGGACTATTGGTGTAATTTCGTGTAAAGCACAGGGACAATCAGTATAATTTACTCTAATTAAAAAGAATTTAAGAGAAATTAATGTATATGATTTGCATATGGGGAAATAATCTATGCAACTAACTGGACAATTGTTTAGTGCAATTGAAAGCATTCTTTCAATTAAAAATTTACGCTTTTAGCACCGAAGGTTTGTACAGATTAGGAACACAAATTATTTCCCCTTTTCATCTTCAACATAAACAAAATCAAACTAACAAAAACGCTTTCTCAATCAAAGTGGGCCTATTTAGGATTTTAATTGGTTCAAAAGTATATTCTTTGAGAATGTTCTTTCCGTCAACTAGTTATGATCGTAGGAAAATGGATATACCAAAGCATAAAGAATTACATGAACGTTTGTTCATGAAATTGGACTTGCCACCAGCCTTAGTTTCTTTTGAGCAAAGTAAGATCCTTGATAATGAAACATCATCCTCCTCCCTCCGGTTATAAACCCCAAAGTTTGAAATCTTCGAAGATATTTACCTTTTATCTCGGTTATTTGTGACGTTATCTTATTAAATTGAGAGTTCAGACTCGAGTTTGAACTCATTATCTGTTGGCTATGACGAAACAAATCATTGCGCTTCCCTTTTCGTTTACAAGCTCGAAGTTAGCTCATGTATTCTTCAGCGGTGCTACTTAGACGTACTTGCCATGTAATCTAATGGTAATACCCTTGTTCTCTCATCATATCATGTGTACTTAAATTCATATACGAATTTACATATTCATGGATTTGTTCTTATATTTGGTTACAGAAAATTAAGTGTGCGTTTAGTTACAGAAAACCCTCCACTTTTCCAGAAAAATTTTCTAATAAAACAAGAAAATTAGAAAACGTGTTCAAATTCGAGTTTTCTAACAAATTTCTCTAAGAAAAGGAAAATTCTTGTATTCCTTTTTATAACTACAAAGTTAAAACTACTTTTGATTGTTTTTTAAGTTTTCCATCTCTAGTCTTCTTTGGAAAAGGAAAACTCCATCCTTAACAACTAAATACATTTTCTTAATTTCCCATGCATTTCTAAAGAAGTAAAACACTTCTCATTCTCTAGAAAAATAGAAAAAAAAAATGGAGAAATTTTTCTGTAACTAAACGCGTCCAGCGTTGCCTTTTGTAGACTGTTTTTTTCTGTTTTCACTAAATTTTATTGTTATGATAGTAGTCTTCTTTGATGTAGTGAAGACAAACTACAACACTAATTTGGTTATTTTATATGCATCATTTGTATAAACTTCTAGATAGTTTATGAGTATTTTATATGCATCATTTGACATTGTAATAATTAACTAAAATCACCAACATTGTTAGGAATAACACAACGTGGAAGGCATTATCACAATTTATTTATCTTATTTAATTTATTTGTTTCATATACATATGTTTGTTCTTCGATCATTCATTCCACTTACATTCTCAGCTACTTCTGGATTTAATGAACATCTAGCATACATTTGTTTTATTTTGCATATAACTTTTATGTATCTTTTTTTTCCTCCTTCTTCTTCATGTGCTCTTACGATTTACTCAAATGAAATTGATATGGCACTAGTTGCGAAGTGAGACTAGGCGGCGTAGGACTATACCCCCATCAAGACATTTCAAAAATTTTCTGAATATATAAGTGATATTTATAACTTTTACCCGTTCAAATATGACACAAAAAATACTCGTATATATTTAGGGTGTGTTTGCCCTATAGGGTTTTAGAGATCATAAGGGATTGAGATTGTAGTTCTAATAATCTCAAGCCTTTACAAATTATAAGCCCTATTTGTTACCATGAAAAGAACGATGATTGTTGGGAAAAAAAAAGATATCCTAAAATTTCTTGAAATAGAAGCCAATTAAAATAGCTTCTAAAAAGAATCTGTAGCCACTAAAATATCCGGCTCCAACTAGTTTATGCCCTATTAGAGGTGCACATCCAAACCGGGTTTCAAAACCCGACCAGATTATAACCCGAAACCGAACCGGTCAAAACCGGTTTTGACCAAAACCAGTTCGGGTTTTCTAGAACCCGGCGGGTTGAAACCGATTTTGGATATGGGCATTTGAAACCGGGTCGGGTTGGAAAAACCGAAAAAACCCGAAAAAAGTCAAAAAACCGGTCCGGGTTGGTCAACAACCCGGTTCGGGTCGAGTCAAAACCGGTTTTTTGACTTTGACCAAAAACCGGTTCGGGTTATGGGTTCGGGTTGGGTTGGGCTAAAACCGGTTTTTGCACACCTTTATGCCCTGTGCGAGTATCCAAGGTTTTAAAAAAGTCATGGGATCCATACTCTCCATTATTACATCATTTATTCCTCACAATGAAGAAAAAGACTAAAATATCATGGTCTTAAAAATATAAAAAATTGTCAAAAAAAATATAAAAGTCCGACATAGTTACAACCCCATAATAAAGAAACAACAAAATTTACATCACATTTTTGTATTCTCCACCTTCTTGTCCGTTAAACTATATAAATACAAGTACAATTACAAATAGTCGTGAACAAAAAACCCGTACCCGGAAAAAAACCCGAAACCGAACCCGAAAAAAACCGGTTTTTTTGAACCCGGTTCGGGTTTTTTTCGTACCCGGCGGGTAGAGACCCGGGTTGGGTTTTTGAAATTCAAATCGGGTTGGGACCGGGTACGATACGGGTCGGGTTGGAAAACCCGGTATAAAACCCGGTTTAAAAACCGGTATCCGTGGGTCAAAAACCCGGTTCGGGTCGGGTCGGGTAGGTCAACAAACGTGTTCTCATCCTTTGACCTAAAACCCGGTTCGGGTTCCGGGTACGGGTAGGGTCGGGCTAATACCCGACTTTGTTCACGTCTAATTACAAATCAACAACAAAACGAATATCATATTTGTGTACTAGGCCCGATCCATCATGGGCTTTTAAAAGCCCATAATTATCCGTCAACCCTAACGCCGTCAATTTAAACGGAATTCTCGCTCCCTACTTTTCCGTATACCCGCTTCTCATTGGTTCCCGTGAAAAAGAATCCAGCTTCGGTTTTATCCGAACCTAAAGACTCGGGTCCAAACCTCCATATTTTTCTACAGATTTTTATTCATTCCCCCTTCACATCACAAGCACACACACTTTATTTCAAAAATCACATACATTTTCTCTCCTGATTTCAGGCGCCGAATCTGCGTCAGATCCGGTAACCGATAATCTAGAAATGGCCGATAACAACGCCGGTGAACATGAACAATCATTCGTTGATTCTGTGAAGGAAAAGATCACTGAAACGCTTCACAAAGATGATTCAGCATCATCAGATTCTGATAATGATGCTAAGAAAAGCTCGCCGGTTTCTGATGTTAAGGACAAAATTTACCGGTTGTTCGGTAGAGAGAAGCCGGTTCACAAGCTTCTAGGTGGCGGTAAAGGTATGTACATTTTATTTCATCTGCATTAATGTATGTATTTTAACGTATTTTAAGTGTTAGATGACGTAGTTTGGGTTTATGGTTTGTGAATGTAAACGATTCGACTAGATAGTGATTGCGATAGTAGATCCGTGATTTTAGGAAGTTTAGGTTTGAATTAACGAATTAATTACGTTGCGTACTAGCTCAAGTTTAGTTAGATTTGTGTACTGTATGCGATCTAGATCTGTAATGTTTGTTATCTGATTTCTATGTTTGTTTAAGTTTTTAGGTCTTTGATACAGTAGATCCGGAATTCGAAGAAGTAGCTATAGTTTTTTTTTACGTGATTTAGGTTTTTAAATTGAGATTTAATAAGTTAACTTGCAAGTGATGTAGATCTAAAGTTCTGTTAGACTCTGTATGTGGACTTGAAGTTTGTGATAATTGTGTGTTAAATAAGCAATCTACAATAAAAAACGATTGTTCTATGATCACATGCTACTTATCTCCTTATATCAGATGGATCTACTGATGATGTGATGGACTATTTTGCTGTGTTGTGTACATGTTTGAACTCAAAGCTTACATTTGAAAGCATGCAAATGCATTAGATTAGCTCATTTTGATCAATGTTGGATTATAAATGAAGATATGCCAAATAGTATCCGGTTGACCTTCATTTCTTTTATCTTTGGGCTAATATGGAGCTGGCATTTCAATTAACTTTCTAAGCGTTTGACTTTTAAGGTCAAGATGGTGCATACTTCGTTTTTTTTTTTTGGTACTTTGTTGCGGCTTAGCAATATAAAAAGCAATGCCTTGCTTATGAATTTGTTTGCTTTATCTAATCAGTTGTGGAAACTAGATTGTATATAAGTATAATCTGAGATTAGAGGTGTTCTGCTTATAGATTTTCAACTTTTGTTTTTTTTTTGACAGCCGCGGATATATTTTTGTGGAAGGACAAGAAAGTTACTGCTGGTGTTCTTGGTTTTACCACTTTGATATGGGTACTTTTTGAATTGGTCGAGTATCATTTGCTTACACTAGTATGCCATACTCTTATATTAGCTCTGGCAGTCCTCTTCTTGTGGTCTAATGCCGCAAGCTTCATCAACAAGTAATCTTCTGCTTTTTTTGTTTGTTGGAGTATATGATATATTGGATTTGTGTCTAATGTAACCTGACATCTGCCTACTTTTTCTTTTAATTATTGTTATGATCAGGTCTCCTCCTAAATTCCCAGATGTTGCACTCCCAGAAGATCTTGTTCTTGCTGTTGCCAATGCCTTCAGACTAGAAATCAACAGAGCCCTAGCTATCCTAAAGAGCATTGCTTCAGGGAAAGACTTGAAGACATTTCTTGCCGTATGTATTGACTTTTACAACAATCATGGCAACTCTTTTGATCGTGTTTTTCATGTAATAATGATTAATATTTAACTAACGATACTGATCCCTTCTTCGTTGAATCAGGTGGTTGCTGGTTTGTGGGTTGTTTCAATTCTTGGAAGCTACTGTAACTTCTTGACCTTATTTTATGCAAGTAAGAATAGATTAATACTCCCCCTATTATTTATGTGCTGTTGATCTTTTAGTTCATTTCCAGTTGCCAATGTTTTTGTGTTTCCTTAATTGTTTCATACTTTTCTTTACTATCAACAGGCTTCATTCTGTTGCACACCGTGCCATACCTTTACGATAGATATGAGGACAAGGTTGATGCTTTTGGTGAGAAAGCCGAGGCTGAGATCAAGAAGCAATATGCAGTGTTCAGTGTCAAGGTTTTGAGCAAGGTTCCAGTAGGGGCGTTGAAGGCCAAGTTTGCATAAGACGATTTAGCAGCACCACTAGTCTCAGGTGACTGGCATGTGTTTTTCAACATGTTTGTTGTGATATTTTTATAAACTAGAAGCTGTTATATTCATCGATTCCCTGATACAATTGGGTGAATTAATGATAATTTAAACAAATTTAGTAATCATGTAATGAAGTTCTAGACGTTCAAGTCCCTTTTTACATCGCAACAGTGAGTAGATGCAATGGATGGTTCTTGCTTTGCTCAGTTAGTTTTTGAAGCCTATGAATGGAAGGGGATATAATTTTGTATTCTATTAACTTGTCCAATCAAATTCAGTTCAATTTTCTATTTATACTTTGATACATTTTCTTACAAAGAGACTAGGTTATGTCATGCTGTGGCTAAGGAAGACGGATTCCCTCTTACAAGTGATAAATTATCAGTTCATAATGTCAAATCTTGATGCCCGTCGATCATCAATTAGTTATCTTTTATTTAGTTATTTCACAAAAAGCTCGATAACTAGTCCATTATACTTGTTTTAGTGGTTAGGACTTGTTAATAGTTGTCTATCGATTGTGACTTGTTAGTATCAATCTCGCAAGTCTTTGTAAAGATTGCATGTTATAGGATTGAAGCTTGATTCATGGCCTTAAAGATCTGGTTCTTGGACCGGTTATGTTTGTCATTTGTGAAAAGTCCCTTTTTTTGTTTACTTGTGGACCAAGTCTTGGAACTGGGACCCAGTTAGCCGTTGATGACGAGTAACAAACCTATTTAAGGGATCTTTTTATTAAAAAGAAAAGAATATTTTACGACCAATACAAGGAGGACTTGACACAAACGATGGGCCTAATTTTGTACATTTCCACTTGTTTCTGGTCATATGAACAGTTTGCACATGGTTTACTGCTCTTGGAAAGATTCCTGAACTTTTGATTTCGTACATAATCTTTCAATTGTAACAATGTACTCTTTAATTCTTTCGACAGCTTATGTGTTTGAAGAAGTTAAAGAAATTAAGCATGTACAAAGTAAAAACAGTATACTGTAGATCATAACCCTTTGGAAACCAATGTGGAATTGTTAACATATCTTGGATCGTAAGGAGTGTGCCTATCAGTAATCACAGAATTTGAATTAGAATTTGCTTTGAACCTGATTGAATAGTCGGGCATCTTTTCTGTTTGGATGGTGATTTACAGATAAATACTAAAAAATGAAGTCGATATGCAAGTCTTATGCAGCCATTCCTACGATTAAAGACTGTCACAAGCGTTCTTAAACTCAATCTACAGGAGATGACTAGGCTTCTGAGACGAGCATTTGCAAAAAAAAAAAAAAAAAAAAAAAAACTAAATTTGAGAAAAATATGCTAGTCCAGAAATACCATTCCAACATCAAGGCCGATTCAATTTTGCCATCAACCACATACAGTATACTTACTGATATATCCGAATGTCATATGCGAATCCCAATAGTTATCTTTACTACCAAAATTCTTATTAGTTTTTAAAATTCATAAAATTTTCAGGACTATCTTGATTGAAAACATTTAGTGTCTGTAAACAATAGTAAACCTCTCCCCAACTTAACCAAGAATCAATCCAAATAATTTACAATAAATTATGATTTTACGATTTCCAATCGGCAATTTACATGATATGGTAATGATACTGTTCCTTACTTCTACACCTTAATCTATAATCACAAACAGACCGATTTTTCTCCGTCCAGATGTAGTATATCAGGACATAATTATGTTACCTTTCACATTGCACCATCAAAGTTTCCAAGTTCTTGAATAAACAGTGTTGATGGTAATACTAGAGTGACCATTACGATTGCCGATTATCTATTTTTCATTTAAAGAAAATAACTTAGTTGCTCTTTCTTTCTTGAACCACCTTCCCCGTACAAATCGTTCCATTGTTTCAGCTCACCCATTACGCTCCCTTCACCCGCAAAACTAGCTGCCACCTGTCACCAATCCCCCCAAAAATCACATACTTAACTAATAGCCAAACATTTCATGTGAACTGAATTTCATTATTTTAATTACTAAAATAGGTTCAACCATCTTACTTGATTCTTTGCCTGCCTCATATCTTCCATGTTCAAAGGTCTCAGTTTAATAACACTTTCACTTTCTTCTTTCGTCTCACTTTGTGCTTCATCAAGCCCCTTCTTCTCCTTTTAAATGAAATAAAGAATATATACAAGTTATTCATTTGTTCATTGAAAATCCAAAAATGGGAACTACACCAAGTAATAACTCACAATATCCTTTTGTCTCTCTTGCTGCATTAGCTCCCTCACTGGTCGATAAGCTGCTGTTACACATAAATTCTGTTTCAGTAGTTAATGCCAACACTCCATGCCAACTATTATATATACTGAATTCGATGATAGAAAACAAACCTTAAGATCGCTTCCGCTATATCCTTCTGTCATTACCGCAAGTTCCTTAAAGTCCAAGTCTTCTACCTTTTCTTTTGCAAGGAGAGTTTCCAAGATCGTTTCTCTATTCTCTACTGATGGTAGACCCACCATAATTCTGTACACATTCATACGATTTGTCTAAGAAATGTTTCTTGTTATAAATTTTTCTTGTAAATAAAAAATTAATAAGAAATACATGTGTGCACTACCCTATTTAGAGGAAACAATCTCGAACCATTTACTTAAGTATTGATAGATCTTGGTTGTGTCTCATAAAACATATGGCCATTCGTAAAATTAGAGTAAAAGGGAACATGTTATATGGGTTAAATGCGTTGAAAGTCAACCCAAGTCCACTTTTAATACGTCTAACATGCTAAATCATTTATTTGAAGATGCAAAACTTTTTACAAGGAAACAAGTTTCCGTTTCACCAAAACCCAAACCGGCCTGTTTGGACCCGTTACCCAACTTGCCCATCATGTCTAATCATAGAGGTGGCAAAATAAGAACTCTGGGTGAGTCGGGTTCACTAAAATACTTTCTGATCATAAGAATTAGACTATTTCAATATGATCTAATTTTAAACAAAAAAAACTACGTGTGTGCAACCCAACAATTTTTTTTTGAATAGTTGTTTTTTAAAATAATAATAATAATATAAAGTTCGTGAATTCGCCGTTAGATGTAACAAATAAAACAGACTGATCCAAGGTACATGGGTTCATTGCTGTGGAGAGGATTATGCAAATTGAAAAAGATAAAGGAAAACATGTATACCTGCGTTCAAATCGCCTTATAATGGCTTCATCAAGGTCAAACGGTCTATTAGTGGCTGCAAGAACAAGAATTCGTTCACCAGGTTTAGTCAACAACCCATCCCAATGTGACATAAACTCGTTTTTTATTTTCCGCATAGCTTCATGTTCTCCAACTCTCGTTCGCTGCCCAAGCATGCTATCAACCTCATCCACAAATATTATAGTTGGAGAAACCTTTGCAGCAAGTGTGAATAAAGCTCGAACATTCTTCTCATCTTCACCAAACCATTTTGAAGTAATGGTTGACATTGAGACATTAATGAAGCTTGCACCAGCTTCATTAGCAATTGCCTTTGCAAGCATTGTTTTACCGGTACCTGGAGGGCCAAAAAGTAATATACCACGACAGGGTTTAAGAAGTCCACCATTGAAAAGATCTGGTCTTCGAAGAGGAAGCATGACTAATTCTTGTAGTGATTCTTTTATTTCATCAAGGGCTCCGATATCAGAAAATGTTACTCCGATTTCATTGGCGGGGATAACCTCCGACCTTATGCGCTTTTCAAACTCATTGTCAGGAACTTCCTGGTGATGTCATGGGAACCATGAATTTTGGAGTCAGATCACAGAAAGAAATAATCAAGTGGTTTGCTATATGTTTGTTAATTGGTAATTGCGATTTGACTTAATAATAATGAGATTTTATTCTTTGTACAAAAGTATCCTGCTTGCTTTTGATAATCTGATTATTTAGGAGTTATATAATCAGTGTCATACTAACTGCAACAAAGCTAATGTTCACCCCTTCTTTAAACCTAATACAAAGTGCACAAGCACTTTATATATTACGGAGTTGTTTCTTAAATAATTATAACTAGTCACCACTCACATATCTAATTACTTGATTATTATTACAACTTCAAACCACATATGCATACCCAAACACTATTTGATTCCAGTTATTCAGTATCACATTATCACTTTCAAAACATACACCGGAACGCTATGACTTTTTTTTTATGGTAACAGGCGGGACGTACCGGTTTTGGAGGAACTGTTTTTTCGGTCTCATTTTTGTTGTCAGACTTTGATGCAGCATTCTCTTTCCCGTCTGGTCCCTACAGGAATTATGACATAAAAGTAAGCATGATGTCCCATAAAAAGGAACGAAATTTCAGCACAATCATCTATCAATTTAATCATGTTATTATATACTATATACAGGGGCGGAGACAGGGCGGGGGCAGCGTAGGCAGCCGCCCCCACTAGAATTTTAAAATTACGTAAAAAAGAAAATTTTTTAAGGTATTAATGATATTTTAAAATTTTCGCCCCCACTAAACTACAAAAGAAATACGAAAAAAATTATTTCGCCACCACTAAACTACAAAATAAATAAAAAAAAGTTTATTTCGCCCCCACTACTTATATTTTATGGCTCTGCCCCTGTATATATATATAACAAACCTTTGATGAGTCGGCTTTTGTCTCCAGCTTTAAAGTATCTTTTCCACCACAATTATCCTCTTGGAAGATGCTCAATCCATGTGACAAACTGTGACATCGTAATTGTGGTAATTAGACAGCATCTTGATGATTTTTATTGATAATAATAACAATGCATACCTGGTAGATGATATGACGAGCTTCCCATTTCGGTACTCTGGTTCCTTGTGACTCATTAAATGATGAGAAATAGCAGATATCACGATTTCTTGTATGTAATTACTGATAAACATTGTATCAGCTAGACAAATTGAACTTAAATCATCACACTCAAGATCGTTTGCTGCTAACACCTCAGCAATATGATTTTTGTTATCCTGAAACTGGATTTCCTTCATTTGTTCTTCTAACTGTGATTTCCATTTTTTTAGATGAGATTCATCTTCAGGTGGTTGAATATCAATATTGTAAGGAAATAAGCAGGCGAATTTTTCATTAACTTCAACGCATTCATCATGTGGGTCCAATATGCGTGAACCAATAACCAATGTTGACCCGGATAGTCTCTTTAACATTTTATCAAATAATTCATACGTCCGCTGTGATTGAAGAAACCTTTCTACATCCCTGATATATAGAATGATGCCATTTGTTTCAGAGAAAGAGACTAAAACCTGCAATTAAGTGGTGACATTATTGAATATTATTTTGAGCGACATTTGAAGCCATGAGAGGAATTTACCTTGTATAATGTCTGCAAAAGAACTCTCTCGTCGAGAGGACAGCTGCTCATATGCTTGAGAGAAGCTAAAGAAGTAAACATATTTTGAAATGTCAGTAACATATGAATACATTCTCAATACAATATTTATATTATAATCAATCACTATCCACTAATGATATAATTCTCAATACAAAATTTGTATAATGATCGATCACTATCCACTAATGATATAATGGAAGATGAAAACACTAACCTAAACTTGAAGCGGGGGAATCGGATGAAACAGAGGAATTTTTATGATGCTTTGATGGGTAACTATTGATTTCTGTACTCCTGCAAAGTGTATGGTAAAAATCATTTTATAAACTAAAGTCAAAGAGGATAATTTATTGATCAGATGATGCTGACATCGAAACCATACCTTGATTTGGCAGCTGAACCACTGCTTTTCTTACTTGAAGTTCCTACAAATTTGCAGCCAATCATATCATAAAAAGTATTTCAAAGGAACATATAAGGACAATGTATAAAATCATTATATACCTCCACCATCTTCCTTTCCTGTGGAGAATGATCCAAGTAAACTGGACATCCGCTCCAATGCCATGTCTGAGATGGATCTTGCGACAGACTACATAAAGAAGAACCTCTATCAGATCATATTCCAACAGATATAATAGTAATATCTATTTTACAAATTTGCAAGTTAATCTCAAGATATATAGAAATAAAAGAGCTATACTTCTAGAGAAATTATGTTGCACTTACAGAGTCCTTCTTAGATGTGCCATACTTGCTCTGAATCTGAAGGTAAATGCCAAACATTAATACAGTATATCAGAATTTGAAATAAAAGAAAATTACTAGTCTAGTAATTACCTTTCCATAAAAGTCAACGATGTCCAACTCTAGAAGCTTTGCTTCAAACTCATGTGACAGAGCCCTTGCAAGCATTCGGTGATAAAACTCTACCGAATATAACATACATAAGACATTCAATTTAATTGGGACAGAAATGAGTTATAAGTTTCACATGTTTGAAGACATTACTTACCAGCAGGGCCTGAGAGCAATATAGCCCTACTTGCAGGCGTAAGATTTCTAGTATGCTTGGAAACATCCAAGTGTTTTAAATGAACAAATGCTGCACTTGTTAATAACCACCGAGTCCGTTCACTGTGATTGCAGAACAGAAAAGTTAGTTAGGTGCAAGATAATAGATTAGACTAAACACCTAACTAACAACATTAATCAATCAGTGTTAAAACTTTAAAAAGATTAGACTAAAAACCTAACCAACAGCTTTAAAAATATTAGACTATAAACCTCACCAACAAATATAAGAAAAATAATGAAAAACGAAAACTTAGTGTTACAACAATACAACCTAAAGTGTTTTGAGGCTTACAACAACCGAGTTCTAAAGAAGAATACCCCTGTCAGAATCAACTATCAGTTCTTCATATAAATGGTACTAGTAATGATCATATGGAATGCAATCCATGAACAGATGCCTCCCGGAAATTAATAGGAAGTTCAACCCCCAATCCAGGAAACTTAGTCAGGTAAAAAAAAAATTCAACTGAGAACGGCTTGATTGATACTTCAAACGCGATATACATGAAAATATAATTCAGCTCATGATGACAACAAATGACATAAATATATATTTGCACAAAGCTTCTCAAAAATGCAAATTCTGTGTTACAATCTTACAATAACTAGATGAGTCACCGATGAGCCATATACTAAATACAGATTGTAAAAAAACGTCACATCCCACAATAAGATGGATCTGTTATAAGCTTTCTTTGCATAACCAAAATGGCCATGCCAACCTCTTGAAAAGGGAGGGCTTTATCCAGTACGAGTCTGTATGGCGGTGGGCTCCAACCCCGTGGATTAGTCGATCAAAGGTCAGAACCATGGTTAAAATTTTTTTAAAAAAAAATTCCTTTGCAAAATGATGAGTAAATGAGCAATACATATATACTAGTATTATCTATCGGTAACTTGTGAAGTACACATATAATGAAACTAGCTTGTCTGTTCTTCCACATCTAAACATAAAACTGTCAGAAAATCGATAAGGTAACTCATAATCAATAGCATTAACTTAACCGCGAAAATCTGAAGATTTAAATTCGATAGCAGTAATGAATCATATCTCATTAGTTTGATAAACGTATCAATATACGTATCACTATATGTCTATATCAAGTTGCATAACGATTTTCACCTGATGTAATACGGAAATTCCTTAAGTGTATCTTTCTCATCTCTACCATCGACGATAAGCCGGAGCAGCTCATGCTCAATTTGCGCCGCCGTGACGCCGTCATCAACACCGCCGCCACTCCACTTGTTAACTCCGAGCCCTACACCGACGCCTACTCCAACACTCAATGCCGATAACAAAATGTGCTTCTGTTCCATCTCTAAAATCGATCTGATTAATGCTTCAATTTCACCGATCTCTGTTTTAATTTCATCAAACTACGACACGAAACGGTTAATATGATCGAATCGGTTAGCGATGATGCGAAAGAAAACGTGAATCGATTTGGAAACTTTGATTGTGGAACACGAAAATGGACAAGTGTTATGAGGAGAGTTTGAGAGTGAGAGGATTTTAGAAATGGAGATAGATATAATTATTTGTATGTATATATAGAGAGAGAAAGTGAAAGTGAAAGTGAGTTGTGTAATTTGATTGGTGGAGGAGGAAGCAATCCCCATTGTTGACTTTTTTACATTACTACGCTGACTTGGTTTTGGTGGGAACCCGTTTTTCCTGTTATTTTAGGATCCGGCAAACTCAATACATAATATTACCTCCCTCCCAAAATTATAGTCCATCTTTCCTTTTTGGGACGTCTCAAAATAATTGTCCACTTTCCATTTCAACCAATAAGAAGAGAGTTTAGTGGGTGCAGATTCTATTTGAATGATTAAAAACTGTTGTGATCCCACTTTTATTAAACTGTGTGTTTTTTGTTGGTGGACAATAATTTTGGGACGGAGGGAGTAGTACAGTAAAATAGTACATACGTGTATACATTACGACTAGCCATGACAATTCTCATCTGACCCGGTAGACATCCATCCAAATAAATCCATTTGTAATGGATATGAACGATCTAGATGGATGAATAGCGGATATGGATACGGATATGGATATTTAATGGATAGGATATGGATTACATTTTGTGATCCATGGATTCACCCGTTTCACCTAAAATACACACACACAAATATATATATATATATACACACACACACACACATAAATTACATATCCACATACATATAAACCATAAACTATTAACGTGTTATTGAATATATAAAGTCGTAAATTTTAAATATATAACGTATATTTGAAGGTTTTTTTGTATTTTATATTTAAATAGCAAATCGAAATGCATAAATCTATCGCTCTAAGTCAAGTTTTGCTTCCAATCATATAGTGAAGTCACAATCCACGATAGATGACAATCAAAACATGTGTGATTAACCGATAAACATAGAGAACACAATTATATTTTTCAAAATATATGTTTAGTTGTAATTGTAACCAATTATGCTTTATTGACGACACTTGTTACATGCTTTTATAAATAGATTTATATATGTTACGTTATATTTATTTTTTTTGTTACAATATTTGATGGTTTCATTTCATATTAGAAAAGTTTTAAACAATTTTTGAATATCCAACGGACATCCATTAACCCGCTTAATCCATCAGATATGGATATGGATGGATGAATTGAAATTAAATGGATATAGATATGGACGAAAATATTTAAATGGATATGGATGTGGATATGACATCATCCGACCCATATCCGATCCATTGACATCCCTAATTACGAGCCAATTGTTTGAAGATAAGTTTACAGTAAAATAACTTTTTTCTACTTATTGAGTTTTTTTACCATAAAAAATACTCCCTCCGTCCAACCTCAAGTGTCTACGTTACTATTTTGGGTTGTCCCAAATAAATGTCCACTTTAATGTTTTAACCAATCGAAATAGACTTTTATAGGTAGATATGTTATTTGATTGGTTAAAAGTGTAGTTAGTGAAGAATTCTAAAAGTGTGTGCCCAGTCAAATTGGACATTGACTCGGACAGAGGGAGTATTTGTTAAACCATTGGAGTAGGGGCGAAATTAGAAAATTCAAATGGAGGGGGCTTAAAATGTCATTAGTACCTTACAAAAATTAAAAATTCTTGTGAAGGTTGCTGCATACGTTGCCCCCGCTATGTCTCTACCCCTTATTGGATTGAAAGGGTTTTTTACAATAGATTTGCGGAAAATTAACTTTTGCTCAATGGCTTATTTTAAAAAATGTACGTAATATATTGTCACTATTGAAAAGCTTTTTCCATTGGACTATATAGGTTTTATTTAACAAATTTGATGTCGTAAATAAGATGGTATGTTTAACACCCGTCTCGAAATACAAGGACATTTTTTTTTTTAAACATATCGGAAGCGCATGATTAATAGAAACCAGTGGATTGCATACATTTCAAATAGCAATCCACTTATATACAAATCTTTAAAACTAGATTATTCTAATCATTACACACATTAAGTTTAGGTGTTATAGAAATCCCAATGTGTTGTTAAATCATTAACGTATTATCCATTTCAGAGTGAGCCTGTCAAACATTCCATTCCATATGTACTTCTTGCCCACCCACATACAAAAGTAAACCTGCAAGAAGTAATGAGGGGTTAGCACGAAGCTAAGTGAATAGATCCCAAGCTATCAATCTAACTCAGATTAACACATGCCTATAACCAAGCAATGCACAAGCAACATAGAAGGATCGGTGGTCCTTGAGGTACCCTCATGCCGCGGATGGTTCCCCAAGTAACACTTAAAACCAACTGACGGCCAAATCAGAGGTTAAACCGATAGTTTGGTACTATTACTACACACGACGCAATTTCAGTGTCCAACACATGTACAAGGCACTTGCGAAGTCCTAGTAATAGTAGCCAAACCCAACACATTAGTTGACCCCCACCAATTCAAATAGTCCACAACTATCATAGCACAATGGACGCCAATAATCAATCAAGGTTTAGCCAACATGCCAATATAATATCAATGCAATCATTGCAATAAACCAAGTTTACCCGTTGTAACCATGTTGTTACAACTAACTTAGACTGAAAGTCCAAGATCCACTCACCGACAATCATAGTCGTCCACTCAGTAGTCTAATGTCACTGAGTCTTCTCCATATCTGAGAATTCAATTAAATAACAAGTTAGTAACTCGTCCATAACAATCAACTCATGTTAAAGTAGAACAACTTGATTCATAAACTCAATTTCAGTGAGTTATTACTCTAATCATTATAGGCCTTTGTTTCAACTCATTATCAATATGTCACACATTTAGTAACTACAACTTCATAGTTAATTACTTATGATCATCAACCTTTCATTAATCATTTCAAGCTTACGAATAATCGCATTATCCTTATAAATTCATAGTCACTTATCAATTCATGATCATTATGATCACAACATTTCTTTAATCCATTTACTTATCACTAAGTAGCATGATTAAATCATTACAAGGTCATTAACCTAAATTATCACAAATTCATCAAAACCTCAAGGCTAGGTTTTATGAATTCTTATTCCCATGAATGCCAACTTTACTCTTTGATTAATAATTAAGCATTCCTAACCACTACTAATATCAAGTTCATCACAATCATCCATTTTTTCTCCAAGAACACATTATGAACACTTAATCAAATTCTTAATTTCCAAGTTAGGGCTTAGGTTATAATCACAAATTAAGCACTAACTAACCCTTCTAACATGACTACAAGGTTTATTTCAAGATTAATCCTACCAATTAAACAAATACCCAAAACCCCAATTTCTAGGATTATATCAAACATGAAATTAACACATATAACATGATTATGATGATGCTAGAATGATTATTACATGTTATTGAAGCTTAATTAACATAAATATCACATAATCAAACCCTAATTTCGAATTATCACCAAGAACACTAAAACCTCCAATTTCTAGGGTTCATAAATCAAAGATTAAGAACTTACAAGTTGAAAAGAAGGATTAGAAGATGATAATCTTCACACTAGAAGCTTGAATCCGAATTATGAAGCTCCAATTTAGATGATTTCTTCATGTTTTTGTTTTAGGATCATATGTGTGTGTGTATTTGTTCATACGTACATATGTATGTATTTGTGGAAGATAAAACCGACCCAAACATATAATATACCATATAAGTGTTAGTTTTCGTTCCCCGTATTTATTATTGTCTGGAACTTAAAAACCACTTGCGGGGAAATACAATTTTATTTTACCGTCAACTAAATAAATTTAAAACAATCAATATTTCACTAGCCACAATATTTCCTGAGGCTTATCGACCTATTTATTATCCAATCAAACACAATAACAATTTTAAATCGCATTTAAAATTTACAGAAAATACCTATTACTTCTAGGCCCAATTTGAGGATGTTACAGTATGGATAAAAAGAACCGTCCAAATTTATTTATTTTTAACTATACTAGGCGCCCACTTGTTCCAAATGCAATGAAATTCTCTTAAAGTTACCAAGTAACTTGATGGGTTATGTTGTGGTTGTTGTGAAAAAGATACAGAGTACTTATAATGAATCCCGTATATTTTTAAAAAATTTTAACCCTCTCACAACAATGACAATGATTCATCAAGTTACGTTATCATTTGAGAGGATTCCCATCCGCTCCAAACATGTTAAACAGTTAAAGATATTGTTGATGGATATGATAATTTGATTATTGATTAGAGTTTAGTGTTTGGGGATGCAATGAATATCGTGCGTATCCAACTTTATTGTGGTCAAACTATAAGTTATTGTTATTATGTGTATCCGATGACTTATTAATTCGGTAGGTAACTGTTATTGATAATGACATAACAATCGTATAAGTTGTCACGTCACCAAAACACTCATCCCTACCGATTATTAAATAAGTTAACTACCTTGTTAAGAGAGTATGTTCCACAATTTACTTATTTATGTGGTTGTTGCGTAGCATGTGTACATGCATGTACAAACATACAAGAGAATAGGGAAAAAGGTTATCGATCATTATTTTATGGAACAAAAGTACTTTTACAACCATTAAAAAGTTGATTTGGGCTCACGAGAATTGATTCAACTTTGAACAAAATAATTTAGGATTGAGTGATCTTCCTGAGTACGTAAAGGGGGGGTCTCGATTACACATTTCGTTTTCATCATGCCCAAATAAATAAATTAACTAGTTTAGTTGATACCATACATTTTTATTATTATATTGATTATTTTTCTAGATTCATAGTTAATGAATTGTATAATACATTAAACACACGTCTAAAATATTATATATTGACAAATTGACTACTGGTCTCACTAGATTTGTCATATTAGTGCTTTACTGCTTTTATTCTTTCTTACCTAATTCTGAAGTGGGAATCAAATTCATTATATTTTTGTACTTTACCTAATCAGTAAGGTTTTCTATGGCTTGTAAGTCAAGAAAATTATCCTACATATATATAGGAAGTAAAATACAGAATACTAATTACTTAAGACCACTTGCAATGGGCTGAGCACGGGCTAACCACAGACGGAGTGCAACCCGTGCTCAGTGGTCGTCATCGAACTACCTACAAACCCAGCACGGTCAAAAAAGTGGGCCCACATCAACATTAAATTCATTTCCTCACTTTTTCATTTACTTTTGTTTTTCTTTTTCTTAAAAAAAATAGTGGGCCCAAATTGTAGTCGTGACTCGTGAGTACTCGCGACATTTAGCACTGCGAGCAATCGTGGGACGATATGTAATCGTGGCCGACGTGTCTCGTAGTCGTGGGACAATATGGTACCACGATTGTAAGTGGTCTTACTCTACTACTTTTATATATGCCTTTCACATTTGTGGTAATTAAGTTGGTTAAAAGTAGTTAGGATTCCATTCATTCGATCAACTTTTTTAATTTATAGTGACATGAGTATACAATAAAGGTTATAACATGTAACCTGACATAAAAAAAAGGTAAAGGCACTAAATTAAAAAGATTATGTAGAGACTTTACCTAAATGTTTGAGGAAGGGAATCACTAGAATTATTTTCATGGGCCAAAAGGAGAAGGTGGGTCTAGCAAAACTTGAAAAGCAAGTGTGAGCATTAAGAGCACTTATCAAAAAATAAAAAAATAAAATAAAAATAAATAAATAAATAGTTAACGCAACTTTATTAGAATAATAAATAAATAAATAAAGGGCACGCAATAGTATGATTTTAACATTCGAAGTTCTAAGTAAACTCCAAGAGAATAGCTTATTGATCGAGAGTCTTTAAATACCGAGGTCTCAAGTTTAATCCTTACAAGTATCAAAATAACCTTTTGGAGTAGCGCTCGTCTTCTAGAATGAAGGAGATTTGTCTAATTCATATGAAAGGGTGACTTACATAATTCTTGTGGATTAGTGATTAGTAACTCATCAAATGTGATGTAGGTACGGTCATAAAATAATACTCCGTAATAAAGAAATTAACAGTAGTTTTGACGCCACCTATAATAAGTACAATATTTTATACTTTACGTTGTATAATTGATGATTAAACAGGGAAAAAGTATTTAAAATAAATTACAATAATCAAAACAATTAATTGTGAACATAAATTACGTAATTGAAATGATACAAAAGTACATAATAAAAGTTATAATTAAGTTAATAATTTGGAAGGTTGACTGAACGCAAATATAATATATTGAAGTAAATTTGAACATAAAAACATATAACTTATGAGGTAATATGTAGATGTTGAAAATTCTTTAGGTGAAAATTCTTGATGTATACTTTGAAGACCAATCACATCAAATTTGATGTAGTTATTACTTTTTAGTGCATATATTGAAAATACTCTATGAATTTGAAATTCTTAAATAAAAAATAAATATTGAAGTTCGAACTCCATAAGCTACAAATCTTATATATCACCTGCTCGGCTGCTCTATATTCTGTTAGGATCAATACTTTAGTCCAACAACATGTCCAACATATAAGCCCACTGAGATGCTATCCACATCCGATACCATGTGTTAGGACCAATAATTTAGCCCAACAACATATCCAACATATAAGCCCACTGAGGTTTCACTTTAAAACCAATTGATGATAGAGAGAGTAGCTCATGAGCTTATATGCAGACATAATTATTTTTCATTTTTCGATGTAGGATTGGGTTTGCACCCCAACATATCCTATACGAACCAAGATCCGAAAACCGAAACCAAGACAATTAAGGTACTAATTATCTGGTAACAGGTGATCATTCGTCTGTGTTTCACACATTTAAAAAAACAAATTATTTTATAGAAACAAAGTAAAATACATGAAGACATTGATAATTTATTTTAACCAACAATAATAAATAGTTATCTGTCGGCAAAACTTTCAACCTAATTACTCCCTCCGTCTGTCCATTTTGACTTTGCACACAATTTTAGAATTCTTCAATAACTACACTTTTCACCAATCAAATAATACATATACCCACTAAAGTCTCGTTCGATTGATTGAAACATGAAAGTAGATATTTATTTGGGACATTCCAGAATAGTAACATGGACACTTGCGGTGGATGGTGAGAGGAATATCTTTACTGTATTAATCTTGAAAATAGTTGATTTGTTACTTTACCATATGTCAATTTGTAAATGCCAAGTCAACATGACATTTACAGCATGTAACGTGTGGGATTACACGCAAGCCACTTTTGCTTTTCACCACTTTCTACGTGTCACACTCATCACCAAATAAAAAAAGCCTTTTTCAATTTCCATGTAAAGAGTGATTAAATTAATTAATAATAAATATTCTCATTTTACTTTAATTGAATGAATACTCGGTTCATTCGAAAAGGTGTGTAACGTAATTCAACATGTACATAACTTTTTAAGAAACGATGTGAATCTATTCTTTGATTAACATAAATATATACGAAAAATGAAACGTTATATTATATCACGAGTTGATAATTCAAATCCCTTTTTATATTCCAATTTTAATTTAAAGCCGTTCTCTTGATATTATTAATATCATGAAATGTTTTTACACTTTTGAGTAGATATCAAATGACGCTGAGAATCGGTGATTAAGCTAGAGGAGCGAGAGACACGAAGGCATTTTCTGCATCAATCAATATACGTTTAATTATAACACTATTAATTATTAATTAATTAATATATAACATGATAAACTAATAAGCATAATAATAAATTATGATTGATGACAAGAAAATAGAAACAAGAGTTTCCCTGTACTTGTTGAGAGATATTTAAAATTTATAAAACATATTCTATAATAAAAAAAAATGGTCAAGACCATACGGTCACATATGCATTATTATGATTATGAAGGTTGGTGTTGGTTTCAACTTTCAATTATTATTTTCATGATTTGTTTTCATTTCGAATGCTTAAAGTACTTTTAGAAATTTCTATCAGTGAACGTGTCAGTTAGTGTGTAAGTTAGTCAACCTTACAACTCCCCAAAATGACATACAATTGAGTAATTGACACAACGATGCCAACAATGACCGTGTCACTTTATTTTTTGGACCCTACCTTTGTCAATATAAGTTCATTATCATACATTAAACAAAACTAAAAAAACATTTAAATAATGGATTGGCCCCCACAAGCTCATCTCCTGTGCGTTGGTATATATAGCGATGAGATGCCACCAATGAGGCCGTGTCAACGGAATCAGTTGGACGATGCGCATCGTTTCTCAATCGACGAACGCGGATGGCAATGGACTTAGCCAAATGAATCTTGTGGCCGTAGAAAAACCATTTCGGAAAAGAAACTTGTTGTCAAACAAAGTTACAAACTATAATTAATAAATAGTATTTTGATTTTCTTTTTATTTATGAGAACAGATAAGAACACCCCTACCATATAGTTGATCTATTGGATTTAAGTTTTATAAATTATTGTTGCATTAAATATGAGTAAGGTTCCAAAGAGGAAATTGCATTTCAAAGTGGAAATAAGGTAATTTGATTTGAGCTGTAGATTTATGTGATCAACCGCACAAATTCGTCACATTATAACAATATTGCATTTTATGTAAAGTGCATTGTACACGTAAAAAGTATTATTATAAATTTAGGTTGTTTATCACATAATCTATAATTAAGATCATCTGCCCTTCTTTTCGCTCAAAATGCTTTCCGTTCACTTTGATATTATACACGAAACAAGTGATGAAGTTATTAAGGGAATGTATGAATTAGTGTCGAGTCACATTACACATAAGACACACGAAATCATGTCTTGATTGTCGAGTCATTACACACTCGATTACTTTTTGATTTTAATAATTGAAAAGAAAAATCTACCACGTGTGAGTTACTTTATTTTCCTGATATTCCGTTATGTATTAACAATGGGTTGGCCTTTGATTAATCAACCTTCGTTTGAGATCGTTGATACTTAATGGAGTGTTTGTTTTAACTTATTTATGGACTTATCGTTTTCTTGATATCGGCTTATTTCTTATAAACTCACTTTTTATGTTTATTATAAAGCTTATTTGTTTATTTATTGTTTATTTATAAACTCAAATAAGCTTATAAACTTCAAAATTAGCTGTAAAAAATAAATAAAATAATAATGCCCCAAGATGTGATTGTCTTGGGCTCTTGGCCCACAATCTTTGTGTTCATGAAATGCTAAAAAGCAAACTGCACGCCCTTGACCCAACAAAACTACAGTATTTAGAAAGAAAGTAACTTTAGGTAAGAGTCACTTGTTTCTTTCTTTTTGAATCACAAGTGAACACGCCATTAAATTAATAAGGAATTAAGCGCGGAGAATCATAGGAGATGTCGGCTTAGAAAAGGTAGTGGTGACATACGATTTCAACCTTTAAATTTTGTAATTTACGATTCAGACTCAGTGCATCATAAGATGATTGCATCATAAATATACAATGTATTATAACAACACTGCATTCTAACGGTAATGCAAATGAACAAAAGAAAGTAAGTTGGATCATATGTTTTATAGTTATTGGAATTGCAAAAAGGCCGGCCATGTGGGAGTTTGACACAAACCAAATCCCCCCACCATAACCAGCTCACCCAATTAAACCTTTTCAATAAATCCACACACCACTTGAGATCTACAAAACTTTTTTAATAAAAATCCCCAAAAGCTTATTACCTATTTATTTATATATATATTTTTATTTTTATTTTTTATGTGAAAGTGAGAACGCAACAAAAGTTGTCGTTTGAAGTGTAATATTGTTTATTTTCTAATCTTATATATCTATTATCTAAAGAGACGATTTTGTCAAAATTAAGATATAAACCTAAATTTTAAGTGAAATCACTCGATATACACTAGATTGTTGAAAGTTATGGATTTCCTATTCAAAAGAAGGTGATAAATATAGTTATACGTCAAAGGAGTTGATTTATACATCAAAGTTATTATACTATTATACTAGGGAAATTAATCAAAATGTCACTTTTTCCGAACGTATTTTTCGTTTTGCCACTTTTATAAAAAATTTGTCGATTTGCCCCACCCAGTCGCAGGTCGCATCATGCGGCCCACCTAATGCGACCCGCGACCAAAAACGTTACCGAGTAAAAGACAAGCCCAAACCCTGCTACGACCCGCTCACCGATCGCAGGTCGTATGATGCGACCTGCGACCCGCGACCCGGCGATGAACGAGAACAATGAGCGATTAACAATTAGCGAGTTACTAGTCGCAACTAATGTTCACTAGTCGTAACTCTTGTTCACTGGTCGTAAGTCTTGGTCACTAGTCGTAAGTTACCATTTTCAGATTTTTCAAGATAAGATTTTTCAAATAAGATTTTCTGACATTTTTCAGATTTTTCAAGATAAGGTTTTTCAGATTTTTCAGATAAGATTTTCTGACATTTTTAAGATTTTTTTGTACTTTTTGGATAATGATCTGGATAACTTCCATTTTAACAATATCATATTTTTGTAGTTTCAATACTTTCCATTTTAACATCCATCGCTGCAATCACTCTCAAATTCTCGCACTCCTCTCATCATCCGTTTAACATATCATTCTTCAGGTACAAATTTTCACACACTCAGTTAGTATTGCGTTTTTGATTGACAAGTTTAAACTTTTTATCTGTTATGGGGGTCGTATTGAATATGTTAACAACATGCCAATGTATTTGCCAATAGAATGTAGTAGAGTGCCGTTAAAACTTCCAGTGTCACCAGAAAAGCCCATGACGTTGCAAAGTTTTGTTGAAAAACGTTTTAAAAAAGGTAGGTCTACCACTTGATTCACCGGTTTGTCTAAAATATAAGTAAAACACCCCTCATAATTATTTAAATACAATATATCGGAAGCGTCTGTCCAAATTAAAACTTAGTTAATCAATCTGGGTGTTATATGAAAACAAGAACAACACTGATTCATAAAATCCAATATCAGAGTAACGCAATAAAGTCAAACATTCTTCAGTCCATTCCTTGCCCGACCCAAAATCATCTCAAGACCTGTGAGGAGTAAATAGTGGGATTAGCACAAAGCTAATTGAGTCAACCTGTCACTATCAGTACAATTCAGCATAACAATACTGATTATCACCAAATATCACATAGACACTGACACAACATCACCAAGAGGATCGGTGGTCCTTGTGACACCGCTCAGACCCGGGAGGTGCACCAAGCGACACTTACAACCAACTGCAGGCCAATACAGTGGTATTACCGATAACTGTCTGCTACCTTTAACCAACATAAGCTCCATTCACAACACATGTTCACAATTCCTATGTTGGCTAACATGTAGCAACCCAGTCCAACAATCGTTGACCTCCGAATCACAGAATGCCCGAAGGCGACACATCACTTATTACACGTGTATTTCACCAGTCAACAGTCACAATCACTATCACAATAGCATTATATTCACTTGTTGTAACCAATTATGTTACAACCGAATCACACTGAGAGTACAAGTCCACTCTCCGATACCTCAGCTGCACGCTCAGAGATCTAATGTTACTGAGCCTTCTCTCCATCTGAGAATCACAACACAATGTCACAAATTAGTAACTTGTCAACAATAATAAATTTATGTTATAATAACATAACATATCACATCATCTCAATTCACAATATATCATATTAATCTCAATAACACTTATCAAATAGCAACCAACGCTTATATCAGCTTATTTATATCACCACTTATCTAAATATATCTACATATCAGGTCAAACCACAAGTACTCATTTATCTTTAGTTAGTTCATGACTAACATCACATTTCAACCCATTATCATTGGTTTAATACGCACGAAATGTTTTTATAAAAATTATCTGTTCTGCGTTGGGGCCATTTAGCCGCCGGCTAAATGGTTTGACCGCTGGCCAAACCGGATTTGTGACCGCCGGTCCATGACAGCCTCTTGACCGCCGGCCAAATGGCTTGACCGCCGGCCACAGGCCATCGTCCCAAACCCTGTTCTTTCAGTTCTTCCTAATTCCGAATCAAACACTCTCAAATCAATTTCCCCAGCTTTCTAATCAATTATATATATAACGCCCCTCATTTCATAAGTCAATATTATATTAATAATACGGAAGCGTAGTAATTTAAAAACACATCATTAGTTTTACTGCACCATAATTAGAGTACATAAACAGTTCATAGCTTAATTCATACTGGTTCAAAACTATTAAACCACATCTTAAATGGGGCATTATATAAAAACCAACTTGTTTAGTACAACACATTATCAGAGTAGCATGCTTGTCAAGACATTCCCAGCTCCTAGAGCATCAACTTCCTGCTACTCATCTATCCAAAATATAATCTGCAGGAAGTAGATAGGAGGGATTAGCACATAGCTAAGTGAGTGAGTTCGTCACCCAACATTCAACTTAGCATAATCATCTAATTACAGCAAACAACACAATAATGAGGATCGGCGGCTCTGGGGATAACCAATGACCCGGGTGGCTCCCCAAGAACACTTATCCAATGTATCCGTATGGCCATAACGGACGAGACCGATAGCTAGTGGTTATCCTACTCAGATACAGTTCAATACACACAACAAATGAAGTAAATCCCTGAATCATTCACACGATAACCAACTAGCCCAACCAACCATTAAACAACTCGTTGACCTCATTAACAACTGATGCCCAAAGGCCACACATTGCACATAGAATAATGATCAACAAAGTATATTAAATAAGCAACAACAATATATCACGCTTATTCGTTGTAATCCAATGATCACAACTAAATTCAATGGTGAGTTCTGAATCCACTCACCGATACCTTCGTCTTTACTAACTCAGATTCCGGGTGCTACTTTGTCTTTTAGAGGATCTGAGGATCAACATCATAAACAAGTTAGTAATTGAAATCATCAATCATATAATTCATATCAACTAATCACATTAGGGATTTAACACCACTATTATCTAAGTTATAAGTCTCACTCGAGTATTATTACTCATTATATAACACCTAACAACAAATTAATATTAATTTCTAGCAAGTAAATGCAAAAGTGGAGCTGGACCATTTAGCCGCCGGCTAACCCACTTAGCCGCCGGCTAAACCCAACAAGCCGCCGGCTTCCACGTCCAACCACCGGTTCCCAACCCTAGAACGCCGGCTCTAAGGCATTTTGAGCAAACAGAAATAAAACGAGTTTTAAAGCCATTTTTACCCGCCGGCTAGGGTATTTGACCCGCCGGCCTTAGGCATTTAGCCGCCGGCCTTCCCAACTAAAACCCGCTAGCTGCCGGCTAAGCATCCAAGCCGCCGGCTAGTTCATCAAATCAGCAGCAGCAGCATATGTTCTTGTTTCCCACACGAACCGTATACACAAAATCGCAACTTTACAGTACAATTCATCTCATACTCGATTTCTAGCATTAAAGGGATAAGTTACCACTTCTAGTTACATCAATCTACAACAACAACATCAAGTATCACCAATTTCATGCCAAAATCATCTAGACATTTAAATTTCCAACTAGTTTCAATCATAGCTCAATAAGATGGATTTGGTTCATATATCTAGTCAAGAATCATCACATATCATCATATATCACAAATAAACATCACATGAACTCAAGAACCAAATCCATTCATCAATTATTCATCAAACCTAACACTTGAGTTCACAATAAAAACTTACTTACATTTGATAGATGAACAAGATGGTGGAAGCTAGATGATGAATGTGTTAGCTAAGATTCTCTACTTCAATTTCCCATCTTCAATTTGATGATTTATCATTGAGTTTAAGTTAGGGTTTAGTGTGTGTTTTTACTTGAAATGAAAGGGAAAAGGAATTGGTAAAGTGATCACAAACAAAAGGGTCGGCCCTTATTTAACCGACCTAACACATTGGGTATTTTATACCCGCTCTAAATCTATTGTCTGGAACCTAGAACCAGTTTGCGACAAATTTATTTTATTGTACCGTCAACTTTAATAAATTAATTTAAGCAACATTTTATTAACCACAATAAGTCCTAAGACCTATTTCACCAAGTTTCACAAATACACAATTTATAGCAATTTAAAATATAAAACAATTAAATACTAAATTTAAATAGAAAAATACCCGGCCACTGAGGAGGGTGTTACAAATCTCCCCTCCTTAAGGAGATTTCGTCCCCGAAATCTCAACACCAACAAACAATCCAGGATATCTGGACTTCATCGACTCCTCAGACTCCCACGTAAGGTTGGAACCTAAACTATGTTTCCACTTAACTAACACCATAGGAATTTGTTTCTTCCTAAGTTTGGTAACTTTCCTATCAAGGATTTCTACCGGTTCCTCAATCAACTTCTGAGTTTGATCCACCCTAAAATCTTGTAACGGGAGGATTTGCGACTGATCTTCGATGTTACACTTTCTCAAATAACACACATTAAACGTGCTATGAATACCCGCAAGTTCAGGAGGAAGATCCAATGTCACTGATTGGTCATTAACAACTTGTCGAATTTTGAACGGACCAATATATCTAGGTGCTAACTTTCCCCGTTTTCCAAATCGAATCACACCTTTCCACAGAGAAACTTTGAGATATACTAGTTCACCATCAGAAAATACAACTGGTCGTCTTTTTGGATCCGCATATCGCTTCTGTCTATCACGCGCGGCTTTCAACTTTTCACGTGCAATTGCTACTTTATCAGCGGTCATTTGTACAATGTCGGGTCCAGCAAACTGTTTCTCTCCAGCTTCTAACCAACATGTCGATGTTCTACAATGTCGACCATACAACATTTCATAAGGAGGCATACCGATACTGGAATGATACGAGTTGTTATAAGCAAATTCAACCAATGGGAGGTGTGAATCCCACGAACCTCCATATTCCAAAACACAAGCACGAAGCATATCCTCTAATGTTTGAATTGTGCATTCTGATTGACCATCAGTTTGCGGATGATAACCTGTACTAAGGTTTACACGTGTCCCCAATTCATGTTGTAAACTTTGCCAAAAACGAGAAACGAAGCGAGAGTCTCGGTCAGACACAATCGACAACGGAATACCATGCCTCGAGACGATTTCATTAATGTACAACTGAGCAAGTTTGCCTAAAGGGGCAGATTCGCTTGTAGCAAGAAAATGCGCGCTTTTTGTCAACCGATCAACTATAACCCAAATCATGTCATTACCTCGGGCAGTACGCGGCAATTTAGTTACAAAATCCATGGTTATGTGTTCCCATTTCCACTCGGGTATTTCCAACTGTTTCAATGATCCGTACGACTTTTGATGCTCCGCTTTGACTTGTGAGCAAATATGACAAGCACCCACAAATTTTGCAATGTCGGTCTTCTTTGTAGGCCACCAATACAACGGTTTCAAATCATTGTATATACGAGAACTACAGGGATGAATAGATAGTTTAGATTTGTGTGCTTCATTCAAAATCAAATCCCGAATATTTCCAAATTGATAGGTCATTAATCCTCTCGAGTCTTCGACCAACTCATCCTTTCTTTTCAACATAATCTCGGTTTTCAAATTATGATCCTTCAAAGCTTCTAATTGTGCAACTTTTATTTGATTAATCAAGTCTGAAGAAACATCCACTTTCAAGTAATAAACTCTATCGAGATTACTTTTTTGGCTCAGAGCGTCAGCAACAACATTGGCCTTGCCAGGATGATATCGGATTTCACAATCATAATCCTTGATTAATTCTAGCCACCGTCTCTGACGCATATTCAATTCTTTCTGAGAGAACACATACTGAAGGCTCTTATGATCAGTACAAACAACACATCGAGTACCATATAAATAATGTCTCCAAAGCTTTAAGGCAAACACAACTGCTGCAAGTTCTAAATCGTGAGTGGGATAATTCTTTTCATGCGGTTTCAACTGACGAGAAGCATAGGCAATAACTCTATCCCTTTGCATAAGAACACAACCCAAACCCGAATGAGAAGCGTCACAATAAACAATAAAGTCATCTGAACCATCGGGTAATGTCAACATAGGTGCCTGACACAACAATTGCCTTAACGTCTGAAAAGCTTGTTCCTGTTAATCAGTCCACACAAATTTCACATCCTTACGGGTTAATTTAGTTAACGGACCAGCAATTTTTGAAAAATCTTTTATGAATTTCCGGTAGTAACCCGCTAATCCGAGGAAACTCTTTATTTCAGA
Source organism: Helichrysum umbraculigerum (assembly GCA_949592205.1). Taxonomy (NCBI): domain Eukaryota; kingdom Viridiplantae; phylum Streptophyta; class Magnoliopsida; order Asterales; family Asteraceae; genus Helichrysum; species Helichrysum umbraculigerum. The sequence continues at coordinate 54,123,096 of CATIUR010000006.1, forward strand.
AGCAGACTTTGGGGCATTCCATTTCATCACAGCCTCGATTTTCGATGGATCTACTTTCACACCATCCTTACAAATTATATGGCCCAAAAATTGAACTTCCCGAATCCAAAATTCACATTTTGAAAATTTTGCATACAACTGTTCTCGTTTCAAAGTATCAAGAACCAACCTTAAATGCATGGCATGCTCAGCTTCAGATTTCGAATACACAAGGATATCATCAATGAAAACAATCACAAACTTATCCAAGAAAGGTCGACAAACACGGTTCATCAAGTCCATAAATACTGCGGGAGCATTTGTCAAACCGAAAGGCATAACCAAAAATTCATAGTGCCCATACCTAGTACGAAAAGCCGTTTTAGGAATATCTTCTTCCCGAACACGAACCTGATGATAACCCGACTTCAAATCAATCTTAGAATATACCGAAGATCCCTGCAACTGATCAAATAAATCATCTATTCTGGGCAGAGGGTATTTGTTCTTTACTGTCCTCTTGTTCAATTCTCTGTAGTCAATACACATACGCAACGACCCGTCTTTCTTTTTCACAAATAATACCGGTGCACCCCACGGCGAAGAACTAGGTCTGATAAAATCCCTATCCAACAATTCTTGTATCTGATTCATCATTTCACGTATCTCCGAAGGCGCTAACCTATACGGAGCTTTAGCTACAGGGGACGAGCCCGACACAAGGTTAATACGATACTCAACTTCCCTAACTGGTGGTAAACCAAGCAATTCCTCAGGGAATACCTCTGGATATTCGCAAACAACCGGGACATCGGAAATAGTTTTATTTTCAAGCTTGGCATCAACTACATAGGCTAGATAGGACTCACAACCTTTGGACAAGGACTTCCTAGCCTTCATCATGGAAATCAAGGGAATTGACATATTATCCCGTTCTCCTCGAGCCATAACGTATGACCCTTCGGAGATTGGGATCCTAATCAACTTTTGGTGACAATCAATGCTAGCCCTATTCTGACTTAACCAATCCATACCAATTATCACATCAAAACTAGGGATTGGCATCAACAAGAATGAAATAGGGAAAGTTCGGTCATCAATCACAATATTAGCTCCAGTCACTGAGGTGGTAACAGGAACTAATTTACCGTTAACAATTTCTACTTCTATGGGTTTTGTTATCACAGTAGGGACTAAGTTCAACTTGTCACAGAAGCATACAGATATGAAAGTACAATTAGCACCAGAGTCAAACAATACACGAGCTGGTACAGAGTTTATAAGGAATGTACCAGTTATGACATCTTCTGTATGCACAGCCTCATCGACTGTCATTTGAAAGGCCCTACTTGTTGGTGGTGGAGGATTCTTCCGTTTCTGACCTGAAGATGCCGAACTCCCGACCGAACCCGACCCCGACTTCCCTGCCTCCGGACATTGACCCACACGATGTCCCTCCTTCTTGCACGTCCAACACACAAAGTTCGGGTACCGACAATTCTTTATCTCATGGCCAAGTTCGCCACATTTCAAACACTTATTCGTTTGCACTGTACACGGGCCAGAATGCCTAGATTTACACGTGTTGCACCAATTAGAGTTACTAGACGAACTGCTTCTACTCACAAATTTCTTATTCTGTCGACTGCCCTGTGAGTAAGATTTTCCTTTGCTAGAAGAATCAGCTTTGAACCTAGAAGAAGAATTATCCTTAGCTTGAGAAGCACGAAAACCTCGAATATCACTATCCACCGATCTTGCAAGATTAAAGGCTTGCGATAAACTACTAGCTAATCTCACGGTAGTGCGATAGTTATGGGGTAAGGCATCCACAAACTGTTCGATCCTGGTTTTCTCATTGGGAACCCACTGTTGAACAAACCGAAGTTTTTCAGTAAATTGCGCTATCAACTCATCAATAGTCATTTTATCCGATAGATTAAGGTTCACAAACTCCCTCCTAATCCGTGCCATATCAAAATCAGAACAATACTGATTACACACCGCTTGATAAAAATCAGGCCATCGGATTGATTCCTTTTGTTGATGTGTTAAATGACCTGTAACTGAGTCCCACCAAACCATCGCCTCATCCTTCATACACTGAACGGCAAACATAACTTTTGATTCCTCCTCACAACGAGTCACATCAAATTTCCGTTTCATATCCCTCAACCAGTTTAAAGTCACAGTGGGATTTGTACTTCCATGAAATTCCGGTGGTTTGCTAGACATAAAGGTTTTGAAAGAGCACACCTTATTGGATTGAGAGGATGGGCTAGCATCAAAAACAGAAGATTGTGGTTGTTGTTGTAAAAGTTGTCTAGCTGCAGCTTCCTCATCTTTCCTTTTAAACTCTCTAAGGAACATCAACTCATCCTCCATCTCGTGTATATACTCATCCCTGTTAGATTCTTCACCCGCTGGATTAGAGGTACCTTCCCGATTATGTTGTTCCGGATGAGATTCAAAAGGAGGTGCAATGTACCGAGAGGCATTATTGGGGTTGGTGGTCGGTTGTTCTTCATCTGCCATTTCTGAAATCAACACAACACTTATAACTTGTTAATCGTTAGTACCTATCTACTAACAATTCACAACCAATGCTAAATCCCATACCCAGGAATGTTTGACATATCACGCTCCAGTTTTGGGGTTGAACACTCTACAATGTTCAATTAACCCAAAACCTTGCTCTGATACCAACTTATAACGCCCCTCATTTCATAAGTCAATATTATATTAATAATACGGAAGTGTAGTAATTTAAAAACACATCATTAGTTTTACTGCACCATAATTAGAGTACATAAACAGTTCATAGCTTAATTCATACTGGTTCAAAACTATTAAACCACATCTTAAATGGGGCATTATATAAAAACCAACTTGTTTAGTACAACACATTATCAGAGTAACATGCTTGTCAAGACATTCCCAGCTCCTAGAGCATCAACTTCCTGCTACTCATCTATCCAAAATATAATCTGCAGGAAGTAGATAGGAGGGATTAGCACATAGCTAAGTGAGTGAGTTCGTCACCCAACATTCAACTTAACATAATCATCTAATTACAGCAAACAACACAATAATGAGGATCGGCGGCTCTGGGGATAACCAATGACCCGGGTGGCTCCCCAAGAACACTTATCCAACCTATCCGTATGGCCATAACGGACGAGACCGATAGCTAGTGGTTATCCTACTCAGATACAGTTCAATACACACAACAAATGAAGTAAATCCCTGAATCATTCACACGATAACCAACTAGCCCAACCAACCATTAACAACTCGTTGACCTCATTAACAACTGATGCCCGAAGGCCACACATTGCACATAGAATAATGATCAACAAAGTATATTAAATAAGCAACACCAATATATCACGCTTATTCGTTGTAATCCAATGATCACAACTAAATTCAATGGTGAGTTCCGAATCCACTCACCGATACCTTCGTCTTTACTAACTCAGATTCCAGGTGCTACTTTGTCTTTTAGAGGATCTGAGGATCAACATCATAAACAAGTTAGTAATTGAAATCATCAATAATATAATTCATATCAACTAATCACATTAGGGATTTAACACCACTATTATCTAAGTTATAAGTCTCACTCGAGTATTATTACTCATTATATAACACCTAACAACAAATTAATATTAATTTCTAGCAAGTAAATGCAAAAGTGGAGCTGGACCATTTAGCCACCGGCTAACCCACTTAGCCGCCGGCTAAACCCAACAAGCCGCCGGCTTCCACGTCCATCCGCCGGTTCCCAACCCTAGAACGCCGGCTCTAAGGCATTTTGAGCAAACAGAAATAAAACGAGTTTTAAAGCCATTTTTACCCGCCGGCTAGGGTATTTGACCCGCCGGCTAGGCTTATTAGCCGCCGGCCTTCCCAACTAAAACCCGCTAGCCGCCGGCTAAGCATCCAAGCCGCCGGCTAGTTCATCAAATCAGCAGCAGCAGCATATGTTCTTGTTTCCCACACGAACCTTATACACAAAATCGCAACTTTACACTACAATTCATCTCATACTCGATTTCTAGCATTAAAGGGATAAGTTACTACTTCTAGTTACATCAATCTACAACAACAACATCAAGTATCACCAATTTCATGCCAAAATCATCTAGACATTTAAATTTCCAACTAGTTTCAATCATAGCTCAATAAGATGGATTTGGTTCATATATCTAGTCAAGAATCATCACATATCATCATATATCACAAATAAACATCACATGAACTCAAGAACCAAATCCATTCATCAATTATTCATCAAACCTAACACTTGAGTTCACAATAAAAACTTACTTACATTTGATAGATGAACAAGATGATGGAAGCTAGATGATGAATGTGTTAGCTAAGATTCTCTACTTCAATTTCCCATCTTCAATTTGATGATTTATCATTGAGTTTAAGTTAGGGTTTAGTGTGTGTTTTTACTTGAAATGAAAGGGAAAAGGAATTGGTAAAGTGATCACAAACAAAAGGGTCGGCCCTATTTAACCGACCTAACACATTGGGTATTTTATACCCGCTCTAAATCTATTGTCTGGAACCTAGAACCAGTTTGCGACAAATTTATTTTATTGTACCGTCAACTTTAATAAATTAATTCAAGCAACATTTTATTAACCACAATAAGTCCTAAGACCTATTTCACCAAGTTTCACAAATACACAATTTATAGCAATTTAAAGTATAAAACAATTAAATACTAAATTTAAATAGAAAAATACCTGGCCACTGGGGAGGGTGTTACAATATACGATGAATAACGATTTATAATAGCCACTATCATCACATATCATCATATCACTCATCAATTTCACTATCCCTAATGATTTCAATATAGGTTTTTAAATCAAATTAAGAACACTTACAAGGCTATATGATGATGATAACATGAATCTGATGATGATTTAATCACAGGAACAAGATCACTCTTTCCTTTCAATTTATTTGATTTTTCACTATGTGTTTGTGTGGTTTAAGTTTACATCAAGAAGGAAATGAAATAGAGTAGGAAAAATTAGAAGGAAGAAAGTCGGTTCCCCCAAACCGACCTTCAATTATACGGGTATAATTTAATACCCTTCTCAATCTATTGTCTGGAACCCGAGAACAATTTACGAATCCAAACATTTTATTGTTCCGTCAACTATATAAATTTAAATCACTTAATATTTTACTAACCACAATAAGTCCTGAAACTTATTTACTAGTTATTTACAAATAATTCAATCAATATTATTTCCAAACACATTAAATAATATTTTAAAATCAGGAAATAATATAAACCAACTAGGTCCGATTTACGGATGTTACAAATCTCTCCCCCTTAAAAGATTTCGTCCTCGAAAGCTGATCACACTCAGCTCGTCTAATATAACATACTCACCTACATCTTATCATACATTAATCCTCAAAAGCAACTTACACTAATACTTATATTTCTCAATTCTTTCCACATTCACATATACCTAAAGGTACATGTTTCTATCTTTCACCCCTGTATATATATACTGTGCATTCATCCAACTTTTTCTATAAAATAATCATTTACCTGAATCCTCTATCATCAATCAAATATATGTTTAAAACACACATTTACTTTAACAATTAGACACATAATCACTTACAACTAGACACCGGTAACGTGTCAAAATCTTTAACAACTATATTAATCAGAAATTAGCAATATGCTAAAATCTTTGACAACTTATCTTCTAACAACTAGAACAACCACAACCCACAACCAGACAATTATTTACATATCACTTCAACTATATGAAATCATTTACCGAAAGTAATCCGGATTCATATTACTTTAATAAGCAAAGTAGAGGTCACACTTAGTAGGCAAAACATCATCAATCAATACCTTGTCAAATCTGTACATGTACTACCACATCGTATTACCTACATTCACCCGACCTCTACATTGATTTATTTCAACTTGTTCCCTTAAGTCACAATTTATTTTATCAGAAAAATAACATTTCTGCAATAATGGAAATATAATCATCATTTCCAAAATTTCAACTATTACTTTCATAATATATCACCTTTTATCAACTATATATATATCATATATATTTTTACACTTTTCTCAATGAATGGCACAAAATTCCAATTTCTCAAACTTAATCATTAATTTAGTTCTCACCCCCTCTGGATCATGTTATCACTCTTTACAATCCAAATTCCTTCAACTATAGGTTTAATCATAAACTTGCACAAAGTTTATTCACAATTCAACTTCAGTATATTTAAGTATAACAAGATACAATCATCTTACACAATGAAATCAATATTTCAACACTCCTTACAATGCATCACGATCACCCCACATCGTTTTGTAATTATCTTAAATCAGCTAGTGATCTTATATAGATCACATTACAATTACATATCAGTACAAACTGTCTAAACAGTTTCAACACACAATTTGCACACACACAATTTTTAATTTTTAATAATATCATTCACAGATGCCCACCTGATTTAGGTGTGTAACTCGATTAGTTCCTGAGAACTTATGTCACAATCAATTTCTAATAAGTTCAGTCTCATATTTACATTGTTCACATGTTAAATAATTTAACACGATCACTCAATCTTTAATAACCCTTAACAACTTTTCTCACTCCTTTGAATTAATAATAACCCAATTAACAATTTCAATACTGTTGACTATTTGTCAATTTCAACTTAATCAATTAATCAACAAATCACTTTGGTCACTTTTATCAATATTGACTCGCAACGGAATCAATCATATTCCAATGATTTTATATTATATACTAAAATCTTTATTCCTGATTGACTTTCAAAGTCAACTTACCACCTTATTAACATATATATACTATGTTTAACCACACACGTAGATTTTCTATAACTACATTCAACAACAATGGCCCTTCTAACCCAAATGAAATCACTACACTATAACTCTAGTCAATTACTCATTAATGACATTCTCATAACTTATTTAACACACAATATAAGTTATTTACTCATATCACTGATCACATACCTATATATACATCATCTGGTAATTATCTCAAGTTTTAGATTTAACCTAATCATAAACTTCAAAACAATGCCCTCACTAGTTTTAATAACTCAATCACCATATAGAGCCAGTAGCTCAACTCGGCTTAATAATAAAAAGAACATATACACACTAATAATCCGTTAGGATATTACATGACTCACTAATAGGTAATCCACACCCATTAGTCACACAATCACATTTCAACAATATTAAACGATTGCAAGTACCATACACACTTGCAAGTTTCAATTTTCAATTATCATAGTTTTCACTAATTAACTTTTACCATGCAAACAACAGTTAATTAATTTAATATAACTTCAAATTGTATCTCTCTCAATCATATTCACTTTCTTAGATACTTGGTAACCTCAACAAGTTCATGTGACACAGCATAATGTAACAACGGTGATCAAGCGTTGCTTGATTATGTTCTTCACATTTTCTTCTCAGGTTACTTCATATCATCAATCATCAATGTGATTTTCTTTTATATCTACACCTACCACACCGTGTTCTGGTTTCCAATACTACTAGAACATGGTTACAAACTTGTTCAAATAAGTACACACTTACTATCCATTTATTTCTTGTACAATCAACCTTACATATACAATTTATTTCACATGCACACCGTACATATTTTAATATGTATTATTTATTACACAATCTCCTTTCAACAACTGACTTAAATCAGTATTTCAACTTATTTGAAACTCTAAACACATGATAACCTATCCTCATAATTTCTACACATAACACTTTGTCAAATAATAATGACACAATAATATCACGTGTAATTCCAAACACGTATTCCACGACACTTAATTGATTATAATATCAACTAAATCAATTTGCTCCAAAATCCTCCATTTTCTAGGAGCATATAATTCCACATAATCAATTCATTATATACTTAAGTATTTCTCTTTACCGTTATTCCCATATCAGTTGACCACTTTTAATTATATCATAAATTTCGCATATGATATATATATATATATATATATATATATATATATATATACCAATACTAATATCACAACTTTACATGTAATATCACACATGTATAGTCAATTATCAATAATCAGTACAAAGTATCACATTACTTGGCATTATCTCATGCCTCAAGTCACGTAACAACTATTCTCCTATTAATAACATTTGTTATTAATTCAACATTTCTAAACCATTCACTAGTTCACACTTCTTTGACTATTTAAATCACACACAACTAGTTTCACTATTAGTGTTCTATTACAATTTTTAAAACACTAATTTCTCATTAATATCATCATATTATACCGCTTACAACAAGTATTTACCAATTACTTTTCACAACCTGTTCAACATATATAAATGTTTGTTAACTACCTTTATTTTCTTACTACATTAATATATCACTTCTTTATATATATATATATATATATATATATATATATATATATATATATATATATATATATATATATATATATATATCATAATTCAATCCACTATAATAATCACTGTCACACATCAACATCTAGTCACCTTTATCACTTTATAGCATAACTATTGCCAAGTTAGATGCTATCACGTTCAACTTTAACTTTGCTTAATCCAGGCACACATTACAACAACTATACCCTTTTTCCATTTAAATAACAGCACAACTCTCAACCTATTAATTGAGATATATCACATCTCATTAATTTCACTATCTGGTGTCACATCTATTCAGTTTATCACATAACAACAAATTCTCTAGCAAGGTTTCCTAATCATACCTTGCAATTATCACAAAAAATCATACAATTAATTATATTTTATCTCTATATAGTAGACACACTCAGATTCAGCAGTTTCACTATTAACAATTTGATCAACGCTGTGTCTACACAACTTAACACATATTCCACAATTCAAATTCCAGTCAGGACTAATCTTATCACTGAATGATTCATATAGTACTTATATCATCATAATAACAAATAACACTCATCACTGACTCATTACTAGGGAATTATATCAGTCTGACTCAATCACTTTACTACTAATCACATCATAGCAAAGTAATCAATTCAAGCTTATTTAAATTCAACAAGCTTATCGAAAGTTACCTGTCACACATATGCCGACGAAGATCGAGGAACCATTGAGAACACCATTCAGTTACTCATGTTCCTCCGTCTCTGAAATCAGAACAACAACCTTGCATCTTGTTATAGGTTAGTACACTTTTAATAATCACTTTCTCATACAACTACTAATCCCACACTTTAGAATGTTTGACTCAACACAAAATAGATTTGGGATTGAACACTTACCAATGTCCAATTCACCAAAACCAATGCTCTGATACCAAATTAAAACACCCCTCATAATTATTTAAATACAATATATCGGAAGCGTCTGTCCAAATTAAAACTTAGTTAATCAATCTGGGTGTTATATGAAAACAAGAACAACACTGATTCATAAAATCCAATATCAGAGTAACGCAATAAAGTCAAACATTCTTCAGTCCATTCTTTGCCCGGCCCAAAATCATCTCAAGACCTGTGAGGAGTAAATAGTGGGATTAGCACAAAGCTAAGTGAGTCAACCTGTCACTATCAGTACAATTCAGCATAACAATACTGATTATCACCAAATATCACATAGACACTGAAACAACATCACCAAGAGGATCGGTGGTCCTTGTGACACCGCTCAGACCCGGGAGGTGCACCAAGCGACACTTACAACCAACTGCAGGCCAATACAGTGGTATTACCGATAACTGTCTGCTACCTTTAACCAACATAAGCTCCATTCACAACACATGTTCACAATTCCTATGTTGGCTAACCTGTAGCAACCCAGTCCAACAATCGTTGACCTCCGAATCACAGAATGCCCGAAGGTGACACATCACTTATTACACGTGTATTTCACCAGTCAACAGTCACAATCACTATCACAATAGCATTATATTCACTTGTTGTAACCAATTAGGTTACAACCGAATCACACTGAGAGTACAAGTCCACTCACCGATACCTCAGCTGCACGCTCAGAGATCTAATGTTACTGAGTCTTCTCTCCATCTGAGAATCACAACACAATGTCACAAATTAGTAACTTGTCAACAATAATAAATTTATGTTATAATAACATAACATATCACATCATCTCAATTCACAATATATCATATTAATCTCAATAACACTTATCAAATAGCAACCAACGCTTATATCAACTTATTTATATCACCACTTATCTAAATATATCTACATATCAGGTCAAACCACAAGTACTCATTTATCTTTAGTTAGTTCATGACTAACATCACATTTCAACCCATTATCATTGGTTTAATACGCACGAAATGTTTTTATAAAAATTCTCTGTTCTGCGTTGGGGCCATTTAGCCGCCGACTAAATGGTTTGACCGCTGGCCAAACCGGATTTTTGACCGCCGGTCCAAGACGGCCTCTTGACCGCCGGCCAAATGGCTTGACCGCCGGCCACAGGCCATCGTCCCAAACCCTGTTCTTTCAGTTCTTCCTAATTCCAAATCAAACACTCACAAATCAATTTCTCCAGCTTTCTAATCCATTATATACGATGAATAACGATTTATAATAGCAACTATCATCACATATCATCATATCACTCATCAATTTCACTATCCCTAATGATTTCAATATAGGTTTTTAAATCAAATTAATAACACTTACAAGGCTATATGATGATGATAACATGAATCTGATGATGATTTAATCACAGGAACAAGATCACTCTTTCCTTTCAATTTATTTGATTTTTCACTATGTGTTTGTGTGGTTTAAGTTTACATCAGGAAGGAAATGAAATAGAGCAGGAAAAATTAAAAAGAAGAAAGTCGGTTCCCCCAAACCGGCCTTCAATTATACGGGTATAATTTAATACCCCTTCTCAATCTATTGTCTGGAACCCGAGAATCATTTGCGAGTCCAAACATTTTATTGTTCCTTCAACTATATAAATTTAAATCACTTAATATTTTACTAACCACAATAAGTCCTGAAACTTATTTACTAGTTATTTACAAATAATTCAATCAATATTATTTTCAAACACATTAAATAATATTTTAAAATCAGGAAATAATATAAACCAACTAGGTCCGATTTACGGATGTTACAATAAGCTCGGTCAATATGTTGTTGATATAAATGATGATATTGATGATTTTGGTGATTTTATGTGCCATGCAATTAACAATGCTCCGATAGAAATTTACATTGTTGATATTGCACGAAATGTTTCTGGCAAGGGTAGCAATCAACCTAGTAGTTGTATTTCTGGTTTTCAACCACAGTTTCACCAACAACAGAGTACTGAATATTACCAACAAGCTCCATATCAGTCATTTCAACAACCCTTTCAACAACCACAATATCATTCATTTCAACAGCCCTTTCAACAACCTCAATATCATTCATTTCAACAGCCCGTTCAAAAATTTCCGTTTCCTTATTAACCACAATATCAATTTCATTAACATTCCCCTCCACAAAATACAGTTTTCCATCCAACAGAACACCCGATGAACCATTCATTTAGGGTAGTTGAAGAGACCCAAGATAATTCTAAATTTGATTCGGATGTTCAATATGATCAATCTCATTCAAATTACTATGTGGAGGAGCCAGATCCAGACCCACATCCTCATGATTATGATCATTATGATGAGGAAAATGTCAATCCACCAAAGGATCATGACCATCCATTTTGTAATCACATTGTTGAGGATGATGAGGAGGATAAGCCTGATCCAAGAGATATGTACGACAAACCAATACCAGTAAAATCAGCCGAACCTGATATATTCTGGAATATACCAACGCCGTCAGGAGAGGAAGAAAAAGAAGTTCCTAAACGGCCAGTTACAATGTATGAGAAATCTTGTCGGATTCGAGAGGGCCAAACATTCGTAAGTAAAGAGGAATTTCTATTTCAATTGCAGACCAAGTGTCTAGAAGAGGGTTTTCAGATTAAACCAATAAAGTCAGACAAAAAAAGGTACATAGCAAAATGTATTTTGCCTGATTGTGATTGGAAGATAAGCACAGCGTGTATCCGATATTGTGACAACTTCCAAGTAAGGAAGTTACGTGACGCGCACACATGTTCTCGCACTAAAATCTTGGCAAATAGTCGTCATGCAACCAAGAAAGTGCTTGGTAACCTATTGAAGGAGACGATGACTTTGGAAGGTTGTGTATACAGAGGCAAAGAGATCAAACTTGATATGACTGAATGCTTTAAAATCAGCCTTACATACAACCTAGCATGGAAAGCAAAGTGTTACGCTATAGAGCTGTTGAGAGGTAGTCCCGCTGAATCGTTTAAGAAACTTCCCATTTACCTGCACAACCTAAAACTACATAACCCGGGGAGCACTACGAATCTCCGTACAGACGATGAGGATAAATTTGTAATGTGTTACATGTCCATCGGAGCAGCTGTAAGTAATTATTATTAGTAAATGACATACGTACATTATTATATAATTTACATTTATTTTTTTTCTGAATTTGCAGATACGTTCATTTGTCAACCATACACGGCCAATAATAATCGTAGATGGGGCACATTTGAAGGGTGGGTACTTGGGTACTAACTTAATTGCAGTGGCGATGGATGGTAATAATGGCATCTTGCCACTGGCTTATGGCATTGGTGCGGGAGAGACGACCGACGTGTGGACCTGGTTCTTGGGAAACTTACGTGACGCACTTGAATCTGCTGGTGGGGTTGACAACCTCACATTCATCTCTGATTGCTAATGTTGGTCGGCACAGCGTTGTGTACATGTGTTGATAGAGATTAGCATTGAGTTAGCGGTTACTCGCTGTTTTGGCCTACAGTTGGTGTAAGTGTTCTGATGAGGCCACCCGGAACAGGGTCTCTAGGAACCACCGTTCCTCTTGACGATATTTGTTGCATTATTGATTGTGAACAGATTGCTAGCTAAATTGAATTGTAGTTGATAATTCATTCACTTAGCTTCGTGCTAATCCCTCAATTTACTTCCTGCAGGTGATGTATATTTTGTGGGTAGTCAGGAAGGATGTTTTGATGCTGGGAATGTTTGAAACTTGCAACTCTGATCCAGTTTGTTATAAATAATGTTTTGTAGTGTATAATGCCCCGGTTTGTAAACAAGTTAACTATTTAGTAGTTAAACATGTTGTATAAAGGTTTGCGAAAATTTCAAGAAGAGTTCTAATAAACTATGTATTGTAAGAATACGCTTCCGTGACAATTAATATAATATTGTTGTATTAAATGAGGGGTGTTATAAGTTGGTATCAGAGCAATAGTTTGGGTGAATTGAACATGATAGGATATTCAATCCTAAACTTTGATTGTGTTGTGTCAAACATTCTTGGGAATGGGATTATGTACTGAATGTGAAATTGTTAGTAGGATAGGTGCTAACGATTAACGATTTGTGAGTTGTTGTTGTGATTACAGATATGGCGGATAACGAACAACCACCTGTTAACCCTAATAATGTCTCAAGGCCGGAAGTTACTGTTGAGACGCATGATGATCAGGCTGGGCATATTGGTACTTCTTTTCAGGCTAGAGATGAGGTAGAAATAGATCAGTATTTACTTCATTTGGAAGAGGAAAACCAAGCCCTCAGAATGTATAAACAACAAAAAGAATCTGAATCTTCTCATCCGATGTTTGGTATGATTACACCGCCAAAACAAAAGGGGTGTTCATTTAAAACCTTTATGAGCAGTGGTCCGTCTGTATATTCTGGTAGTACAAATCCTTAGGTAACTCTTGATTGGTTGAGAGATATTGAAAAAAAATTCGAAGTTTGCCAATGTGAGGAAGAGTTAAAGGTTCCTTATGTAACTCAACTTTTAAAAGGAGCAGCTATGAATTGGTGGGATTCGATTACTTCTGTGTTATCTCCTTTTCAGAAAGCATCTATCCAATGGCCTGATTTTCATAATGAAGTTTGTAAGCAGTATTGTTCAAACTTTGATATAGCTCGGATTCGAAAGGAGTTTATGGATTTGCAATTAACTGATAAAATGTCAATGGATGATTTGGTTAATCAGTTTTCAGAGAAACTCAGGTTTGTTCAACAGTGGGTTCCTGATGAGAGAACCAGAATCGAACAGTTTGTGGGTACTTTACCTAATCATTATCGAACTTCAGTAAGGTTGGCGGGCTCTCTTTCCCAAGCTTTCATGTTAGCTCGATCAGTTGACAGTGATTTGAGACCTCAAGAGGCACTAATCAAAGAAATGGTTTCTCAGAAACCTAAAAGTGAACCTTCTGGTAAAGGTAAGCAGCGGTGGCAAGGAAATCAACAGGGTAAGAAACAAGAAAGTCGTGGTGGTACTTCTGATCGTCCTAATTGGTGTATTAAATGTAGAGCTAGACATTTTGGGCCGTGTACTGTGCAAACCACTAGATGTGTGAAATGTGGTGTGATTGGGCATGAAGCCAAAGATTGTGTTTTTCCTACTTATGTATGCTGGAATTGTCACAAAGAAGGTCATCGTGCAAATCAGTGTTCTGAGGCCAAGAGACAGAGTGTTGGGTCGGTTGTTAGTTCATCATCTTCCGGTCAGAAGCGGAAGAATCCGCCATCTGCAGTTAGTAGAGCTTTTCAAATGACAGTGGATGAAGCTGTTCACACAGATGACGTTATCACTGGTACTTTTCTTGTAAACTCTGTACCAGCACGTGTCTTGTTTGATTCAGGTGCAAATTGTTCTTTTGTATCTGTGTATTTCTGTGATAAGTTGAAAATGATGCCTACTGTGATTACAAACCCTGTTGAAGTAGAAATAGCTAGTGGCAAATCAGTTCCTGTTACCACCTCGGTAATTAGAGCTAGTATTATGATAGATGGCCAGACTTTCCCAATTTCCTTTCTGTTGATGCCGATTGCTAGTTTCGATGTGATTATTGGCATGGATTGGTTAAGTCAGTGTAAAGCAAGTATAGATTGCCACAATAAGCTGATTAGAATCCCAATTTCTGAAGAGTCATATGTTGTGGCTCGAGGAGAACGGGATAATGGGTGTCTACCTTTGATTAGTATGATGAAAGCTAGGAAATCTTTGTCCAAAGGCTGTGAATCGTACCTAGCTTATGTGATTGATACTAAAGTAGAAAAGAAATCTCTTTCTGATGTCCCGGTTGTTTCTGAGTATCCGAAAGTGTTCCCTGATGAATTACCTGGTTTACCACCGGTTAGGGAAGTTGAATATCAGATTGATCTTGTTCCTGGCTCGTCACCTGTAGCCAAAGCTCCCTATAGATTAGCTCCTTCTGAAATACGTGAAATGATGAATCAGATACAGGAGTTGTTGGATAAAGGGTTCATTAGACCTAGTTCTTCTCCTTGGGGTGCACCAGTTTTATTTGTGAAAAAGAAAGATGGGTCTTTTCGAATGTGCATTGATTATAGGGAATTGAATAAACGAACGGTAAAGAATAAATATCCACTACCTCGCATAGATGATTTGTTTGATCAGTTGCAGGGATCTTCGTTTTATTCTAAAATTTATTTAAGGTCAGGTTATCATCAAGTTCGTGTTTGTGAACGGGATATTCCTAAAACTGCATTTCGTACCAGGTATGGTCATTTTGAATTCCTGGTTATGCCTTTTGGTTTGACGAATGCTCCAGCAGTTTTTATGGATTTGATGAACCGTGTTTGTCGACCTTTTCTTGATAAATTTGTGATTGTATTTATCGATGATATTTTGGTATATTCTAAATCCGAATCAGAACATGGAATGCATTTGAGGTTAGTATTGGAAACCTTAAAGAGAGAACATTTGTATGCAAAGTTTTCTAAATGTGAATTTTGGATTCGGGAAGTACAGTTTTTGGGTCATATTATTTGTAATGATGGTGTTAAAGTTGATCCTTCAAAGATTGAAGCTGTGATGAATTGGAAAGCTCCAAAGTCTGCTTCAGAAATAAAGAGTTTTCTTGGTTTGGCGGGTTATTACCGGAAGTTTATTAAAGATTTTTCTAAAATTGCCGGTTCGTTGACTAAATTGACCCGTAAGGATGAAAAGTTTGTGTGGACTGAACAACAGGAAACAGCTTTTCAGACTCTGAAACAGTTGTTATGTCAGGCTCCTGTGTTAGCATTGCCAGATGGGTCCGATGATTTTGTTGTTTATTGTGATGCATCGATTGCTGGTTTGGGATGTGTTTTGATGTAGCGAGATCGTGTGATTGCTTATGCTTCTCGTCAGCTCAAACCTCTTGAAAGAAATTATCCTACCCATGATTTAGAGCTTGCAGCGGTTGTGTTTGCTTTGAAAATCTGGAGGCATTACTTGTATGGTACCAAATGTATTATTTGTACAAATCACAAGAGTCTTCAGTATATATTTTCGCAGCAAGAGTTGAATATGCGGCAGAGACGATGGTTAGAGTTAATCAAAGATTATGATTGTGAGATTAAATACCATCCAGGGAAAGCCAATGTGGTTGCTGATGCTTTAAGCCGTAAGGTAACTTCTGATCGGGTTTATTATATGCGTTTAGAAGTTTTTTCGGAATTGGTGACTCAGATAAAAGCTGCACAGTTGGAGGCTTTGCTAGATCATAAGTTGAAATATGAAATTATGTTGAATCGAAAGGAATTGTTATTGGATGATTCGAGAGGATTAAAAACCTTTCAGTCTCGTGTTTGGATTCCTTTGTTTGGTGGTCTGCGGGATGTTATTCTGAATGAAGCCCATAAGTCCAGGTTGTCTGTACATCCTAGAAGTACGAAAATGTATAATGACTTGAAACCTTTGTATTGGTGGCCTACAATGAAAATGGATGTAGCAAGGTTTGTTAGTTCTTGTCATATTTGTTCTCAAGTTAAAGCTGAACACCAGAAGCCGTATGGATCGTTGAAACAGCTTGAGATTCCTGAATGGAAGTGGGAACATTTGACTATGGATTTTGTAACTAAGTTGCCTCGAACTGCCCGAGGAAATGATATGGTTTGGGTTATTGTGGACCGATTGACAAAAAAGTGCACATTTTCTAGCTGCCAGTGAGACTGCATCTTTGAGTAAGCTGGCACAGTTATATGTGAATGAGATTGTTTCGCGGCATGGTATTCCCTTATCGATTGTATCTGATAGAGATCCGAGGTTTGTATCTCATTTTTGGCAAAGTTTGCAGCATGAATTGGGTACACGTGTGAATCTTAGTACAGCTTATCATCCTCAAACAGATGGACAATCAGAACGTACGATTCAGACATTGGAAGATATGTTAAGAGCTTGTGTTTTGGAGTATGGTGGTTCTTGGGATTCTCATTTGCCATTGGTTGAGTTTGCTTATAATAACTCATATCATTCTAGTATTGGCATGCCTCCATATGAAATGCTTTATGGTCGCCGTTGTAGAACTCCAACTTGTTGGTTAGAAGCAGGGGAGAAACAGTTTGCAGGTCCAGACATTGTTCAGATGACAGCTGATAAAGTGGCAGTGGCTCGAGAAAAGTTGAAAGCTGCACGTGATAGACAGAAACAATATGCTGATCCTAAACGTCGACCTGTTACTTTTGTTGAAGGTGAACTTGTTTATTTGAAGGTTTCGCCTTGGAAAGGGGTAATTCGATTTGGGAAACGTGGCAAATTGACTCCTCGATATATTGGACCGTTTAGAATTTGTCAGATTGTTAATGATCAGTCTGTTACACTTGATCTTCCTCCAGAACTTGCTGGTATTCATGACACGTTTAACATTTGTTATTTGAGGAAATGTAACGTTGAAGACCAGTCCCAGATTCTTCCTTTGAAAGATTTGAAAGTAGATCAAAGTCAGAAGTTAGTTGAAGAACCAGTTGAACTTCTTGACAGAAAAGTTACTAAACTTAGGAAGAAACATATTCCCATGGTGTTAGTGAAATGGAAACATAGTTTAGGTTCAAACCTAACTTGGGAAACAGAGGACAGTATGAAATCCAGATATCCTGGACTATTTGATCGTGATGAGATTTCGGGGACGAAATCTTCTTAAGGGGGGAGAGTTGTAACATCCTTTTAATTGAGCTGGTAATTTCTAATTTAAATTGATATATTTAATTGTATTAGAAATTATTTGATAATATGTGTTTAATTGCGAAACATAGTTAAATAAGCCTCAGGACTTATTGTGCTTAGTAAATTATTGTTTGCTTTAATTTACTATGGGTGACGGTACAATAAAATAAGTTTCTCGCAAATGATTTTTAGGTCCCAGGCAATAGATTAAAAGGGGGACTAGTTTTAAGTGGATATGGGTCGGTGTTAAAAAGTTTGACCGACTTATAAACTTTCCCAAATAGGAAAGTTACTTACTTTCATTTTCTTGCAAAAACCTAAAACCAAAACCTTCTTAAAACTTTTGAAACCTACAAATCAACTAGTGATCTTGAGCTGATTTTGATCTTGATTCTAGCTAGATAATCATCACCATCATCTTGTTCCTATTTCTAAGTGGTAAGTGAACTAAATCAAATTAGTGAATGATTATGATTGATGTTGTTTGATGGGTTTTAATGTTATTACATGTTGAATTATGATATAAGATGATGTATGATACTATATCTTAGTTGTGTAATGTTAAAATGATCATAGAAACTGATTTTGGTGAAGTTTGATAAAAGTTCGTAGCTGGTTTTGGGTGCTGGCAATCAGGGCTTGAAGAAAAGTAGAAGCCGGCGGCTTGTACCATGAAGCCGGCGGCTTGTACCATGAAGCCGGCGGCTTCGTTGTGTAGACAGGGAAACCGGCGGGTGGAATACCCTAGCCGGCGGCCTGACATCCATAGCCGGCGGTCTGAATGCTTATCCGGCGGTTAATAGAGGCTTTAATACGTGACTTGCTTCTGTTACCACCAAATTTAAATCACCCGGCGGCTGCAATAGAGAAGCCGGCGGCTTGAGGTCTGAAACCGGCGGCTTAGTTGGTGTTCCAGCAAAAGTTTTGTTTTAAGTTTTAAGACTTGTTCTAACTGGTTACTTGCAATGTGAATTGTACTTATTGACATGATAATACATGATAGTTGTTATACTTAGGGACTTATGATATTTGTAATGTTAATAGAGTTAAGTTCCTAATGATTTAAATGGATGCAAGTCAAGTGTTAATGATCTTGATATCTAACTTTTACCTGATTGTTGATTCTCAGATAAGCAAAGAGCTCAGCGAGATAAGACAGCTGAGTAAGTGAAACGAGATAATCAGGTGAGTGGATTTAAAACTCACAGTTTGATTTGGTTTTGTCAGTTTGATTTCAATCAGTAATTATAGGATTACTATTGATAGAATGTTAACTTTGAAATGATATGCCATTTGATTGGTAGTTTGATTAGCCTGTGTGCTTGATTGATGAATCCAGAAGTCAACTCGATTGTTAGTTGGACTTGATTGCTAATGTTGGTCGACACAGCGTTGTGTACATGTGTTGATAGAGATTAGCATTGAGTTAGCGGTTACTCGCTGTTTTGGCCTACAGTTGGTTTAAGTGTTCTGATGAGGCCACCCGGAACAGGGTCTCTAGGAACCACCGTTCCTCTTGACGATATTTGTTGCATTATTGATTGTGAACAGATTGCTAGCTAAATTGAATTGTAGTTGATAATTCATTCACTTAGCTTCGTGCTAATCCCTCAATTTACTTCCTGCAGGTGATGTATATTTTGTGGGTAGTCAGGAAGGATGTTTTGATGCTGGGAATGTTTGAAACTTGCAACTCTGATCCAGTTTGTTATAAATAATGTTTTGTAGTGTATAATGCCCCCGGTTTGTAAACAAGTTAACTATTTAGTAGTTAAATATGTTGTATAAAGGTTTGCGAAAATTTCAAGAAGAATTCTAATAAACTATGTATTGTAAGAATACGCTTCCGTGGCAATTAATATAATATTGTTGTATTAAATGAGGGGTGTTATAAATGTCATTCGAGTTTTTTAGATCTTCAGTACAACTATGGTATTTCAAACATCGAAACACTGCCGCGGCCGTTAAAACACCTGTCACGCCATATGCCGAACACAAAATTGGTAAGAGGGTTGGCAAATCACTCAGCTGGAAGGTCAACCCATCCACAAACATGATATGTGAGGTGGTGGATCGGCAGAAGAATGGAACAATCAACTTGGAAGCAAGAACATGCACTTGTAAGCAATGGCAACTGTCTGGTTTACCTTGCGGACACGTAGCGGCAGTGACCCGTCACTTTAAAATGGACAATGTGAGCTGCTTTGCGGAGAGGTATTTCACCACGGAAACATATCGGGCAGCCTACAGTGAGGCTATAAATCCAACACCTCATCCTTCAGAATGGGAAGATCCAGGTAATCTGCAGAATTGCTTACCGCCGGTACTTGTGAAGAGGCAATCTGGCCGCCCACCTGGCCGTGCTCGTATTCCTTCGAAAGGAGAGAAGAAGCGGGAATACAAAAATGTATGTAGCAGGTGCAATGAACGCGGTCATAGTCAAGTTAATTGTACGGCTCCTTACGATAGAACCGATGAGCCAACCCGGTCATGAACCACCGCAAGATCAAAGTCAAGGTCCAAATCAAGATCCAAATCAAGATCGAAGAAAGTAAGTTATTAAATTTAGTCATATTAACACAGAAAATTTACATTGTATTATTAATACAATCGTCGTTATTTGACTTGCAGCAGACGTCCACAAAATCAACGAAAAGCCAGTTCGAGGAGGATGAAAAAGAGCCATCCCAGGCGACTCAAACTTATCCGAGTGTACATTTGAGTCAGCCTTGAGTCACATTTGGATTGGTTGTGATGAAAAAAACTATGTTATGTACTTGTTAGCAATGTTATCTATGTTTGCATTATTGTGGTGTATTTGATTAACTTACTTTGTTTGAACATTACTAAACCTATCATTACATAAGGATTAAAAAATCATAAAATTACATTAACAACACAACGTACATAATTGGCCAACTATCCAATTTATTGAAAGAAAGACACGAATTACAAGATTTAACTAATAACTAATCGAATAAACGTCTAGCACTTGAAGAGCCGGTAATAACCTTAGAAATTGCATACGGCATTGTTTGACACGAATTCGAGAAATGTGACAGATCGTTGTGGGTAACATACACCTCAATTTCTCTATGTATTTTGGCATAGTCAGTAATCTTCTTGAGTTGCTCGACATCATCCGTTATCAATTGTAAACCATTATCTAGGTCTTTTTCATGCTCTTTAAAGTAAAAATACCACTTCGGTGGTGGCCAGTAACCGAGCTCTTTCAGAGCCGTTTCCAAAAGTTTAGTTGAAAATTCATCGGCCTCAACGCAGTCAATAAACGTCAACAAACCTTGAGTGTACGTTCGGAGAGCGCCATGAAAATGTCCGGCGTGACGAAAAGCAACACTAAACATCCAGGGTACTTCTGCGTATATTTTCTCAGTTGATGGTTCTTCATTTGGAGACCGAAAATACCAAAAATGTTCATCCAAAACCATTTTCAGAAAACTAATGACAAAGATATATAAAAAAGTTGAGAATGTGGTGAGAATGTGAAGTGATGATAATTTTATCTTACAGTTACACTATTTATAAATAAACAGATAAGAAAATCAAGAAAATCAAGGAAAATCTTATCCAAAAACAGATGAGAAAATCAAGAAAATCAAGGAAAATCTTATCTAAAAAGATAAGAAAACCAGAAAATCTTAAAAATGTAAGAAAAGTAATCTTTTCTGGAAAATCTAAAAAATCTTATTTTGAAAAATCCGAAAATGGTAATTTACGACTAGTGACCAAGACTTACGACTAGTGACAAAGAATTACGAATAGTGACAAAGAATTACGACTAGTGACCAAGACTTACGACCAGTGAACAAGAGTTACGACTAGTGAACATTAGTTGCGACTAGTAACTCGTTCATCGTTCTCGTTCATCGCCGGGTCGCAGGTCGCCGTGATCGGGTCGTAGGTCGCATCATACGACCTGCGATCGGTGAACGGGTCGTAGCAGGGTTTGGGCTTGTCTTTTACTCGGTAAAGATTTTGGTCGCGGGTCGCATTGGGCGGGTCGTAGGTCGCATGATGCGACCTGCGACTGGATGGGGCAAATCGGCAATTTTTTTAAAAAAGTGGCAAAACGAAAAATACGTTCGAAAAAAGTGGCATTTTGATTAATTTCCCATTATATTATATATTTATTTATAGGTTTGCGGTTAGAGGGTAGATCTTTTAGAGAGAAGAAGGGTTAGACAATCTCATCCATTGAGTTTTTGATCTACGGGTTACGACCCATATTTACTGGAGTATATATTAACATTACTGCATCTTAAAAACGCCGTATCTTTCAAGATTGACCCTCTAAACTACATCCATATTTATATCATACGTGTAAAATTTCATTTTTAGAATCAATTTGATTAATTGTGATCTTTATCACTTACCATATTTAGAGGGGGCTGTGAAAAGTAGGCGAGTGCAACTAGAAGATGGTGAATAGACAGCAGAATTTGGTTGGAGGGTGTTAAGTTGGCGTAGCATCAAGTAGCCTCCTATTGGCCACTCCTTGTGATTGTGTCGTGTCTATGTGGGAGACAGTTGTAAAAACCATAATAAGATATTCAATACGTAGTAGCATATTTTTAATAATTTAAGATAAAAGTTAACTAGTCTTAAAAGTTAAAAGCGTTTTTTTCTCTCTGTAAATACAAAACCAAACACATAATGAACAAAGATTTAACAATGTAAAAATCTTTGAATTATCACGAATGAGTAATTTCATAGAGGGAGTCAATGACCAATTGGACATTTCCCAAGTGATATTACCACCGTAAATGTTCAGACTTCGCATGTGTGACTTACAAGTCAGGGGTTCAAATTCATGCCTCAGCATATGTGGTTGATTTGTGGACAGGTGATTTGCTCGACGCTGACGCTCCTTACGGGTGGAGCGGACACGTACCATTGAAACATGGTACGGAGGTTATGGGTACCCTCCACATTATTTTTTTTTAGGGAGTTGATAATGATATATACTTACATAGCTCTAAAGTTTTTAATTAGGATTGTCAATAAGAAATTTACGTATGTTATTAAACTAAAAGTTTCATTTAAAAATCGAGTGTCTCATTAGAAAAAGTTTCATTTAAAATCGAGTGTCTCATTAGAAAAGGATAATTTTATTGTATTGAATGAATGTAAGTGTAGTAAAGATAATAATACTCTGTATTTTTTTTTTCTTAGATAGATATATACTCCGTATAATATTTCTTACTGTTAAGGCTATCGATATCAAATTCTATTTATCATTATGCATTTTAATCGTGTTATAAGACAATAATTCATCAAGATAATAATATCTTGTTTGTGACATTAGTTTCCAAACGAATTCCACGTTAGTTCAAGTTATAACATAAACGAGTACATTCTTTAACAATATTTCATTTTAGTTCTTAAAACTAAGTATCGAATACGTAAATGTATCTCAACCTCAAGACTAGAACTCGCAACCTTTTTTTTTTTTTGAAAGGCAGTTTTTGGATCACTGACGGGGGCCCATTAGCCACCCACCCGATCATCACCATTATGCACCCTCGAGAAGAAACCCTACTCCGTCCCCGGCCCAAGTGCCGACAGATCCGGTTGCCGAAGCGGGTAAAACTCCTCACCCCGGAGCCCAAAGGCCCAAGGGATTTTCCTCGCAACCTTATAATTGAAAAAATCACCTTAAATACCGCTAGTCAAATAAACCTATGGTACTCAATAAATGATATAACGGATTAAGGGCGCATAACTTGATATACAACACCGTACAATCTATTAATTTTGTATTAAATTTAGGGAATTGATAATGACAATCTTTAGGGCTGTCTTAAAGAGAAAAATTGTGCTTTTATTGAAGCTTAAATTTCCTTATTTAATCAAAATTATAATTAGTACACCAAAGTTTTGCATTTATTATACTAAAACATTTCTTTTGTTTGTGATGTATTAGTTATGATTTTTTTGATAATAAAGGAGATTTTAAGTTTAATATTATCTATCAAGGGGTTCTTATTGACAACTTGTAGAGCTATCAATATCAATTTCCCATTAAACGTGATCTTTATTTATTGCCAACAACCAAAGATTGAAGGTGAATCGCTCATTCTAAAATATACCGAGTATAAAATAACTTATGACAATATGGAATGATTGTCATTAAGAGTGTTGCAATTAATGTCCAACAATATGAATCTTTAGGCTTATATTTAGGAAAATGATATTATCAAAAAATTATACATACTTGTATTGATGTCTAACGACCAAACGTTCTCTTTGTTGTGGATTTTCAACAGGTACAGATCAAATTTGAAACCATCTAATAGTTGGTCCAACTGAGTGTTTGATCCGGGTTCCTGCTGTAATTAATTTTTTTGTCTGTCTCGATAAGAGTTTTGTTTTTGTTAGATTTTTTCTTAATTCTTTGTTTTGACTTCGTTAGCTTGATTTTTGTAATTGTATATCCTTCCCCATCTTTGCCTCTTTGGGGTGTTTATAATAATGAGATGTTTTTTTTAGAAAATCATCAAAATAATAGGAGTAGTTTTTACATTACATTTTGTGTTATATTATTGATCCAAGGGTATGTTAAGTTGGGTTGGAGATACTTTTCCCTAAAGGAAATGCACAGTGAGTCAACTTTCAAAAGCTGAGATTGGCACATGAGAGTTACCAATTCTTTTAATATGATGACTAATACATCATGCATTGAATTAACAAAGCTATTGGCCCCTCACCAAAGCTTTTTGTTATGTTTTTCATCATTTGTAACCAATTAGAAATAATTACAAAGTGTTTGGCTACAAAGAGTATGAGTACGTCAGTTATCAAGTGCTTTAAGCATGTCGGCCTAAAAAAATTAGGTAGTCGAGTCATGTAAGTAACAAAAGTTCAATATGTTGCTTGCACGCAGACACGAGACACCGAGACTCATTAAATACGATATTGCAAGAAAAATGATTTATATCTTGTTTGTTCTCATATTATGATTTGGATTTGGACATGTGTTATTAACTACAATATTGTAAGAAATACGACTTCTATAGTTCTATCTATTTTAATCTTGTTTAGTCTCATATTATGATTTGGACTGGATTTGGATATGGGGTATAGCGTATACGTATTATAAGTTGTGTAAGAATTTTATTCTTATAAAATAAGCTATTTTAAGTATAGATGAACTGGAAATACTATATGTAATCTAACGGGCCCTAGTCCAGTGTCGACTGTCGAAAGTAATCTCTTTTGGGCTTTGGAGTTCCGATTTATAATAAGCCTAATAAACGCCTAATGAGCTTCACCGATCAATCTCCTCCAGAAAATAAGATTTGAGGAGGATTTGTCGACTATCTACAATCATAATTTCACAACTGATGAATGTCTTTTATTTATATAGAAATTCTAAACTACGCCCTCTATTGCATGAGTTAGGTTTACAATTTTCTTAGTTAAATGGGTAGTGTGTTATGTAATTGATTTCGTCTAGTTCAGGTTAAGTTTGTAGTTCTCTTTAGATATCATTTTTAGCTTCAAGGCATCTTTTAGAGTTAGTCGGTAAATTAGGTTCCTCTAGTAGTCCAGTGTATCCATTGTTCTTTATATTCTTCAACATTGTCGAAGTCATTTTTTTTTTTTTTGTAAAAAAGAAAAACGGTTTGAGTCTTTGATTGGGTTCTATTATACGGAGTAGCATGTTTTGTGGTGAAAAGTGTCGATTAGAGTACTTTATTTTTTGTTTGCAAAAATTAAGAAAATAAATAAATAATAATAAACAAATACTCCTAATCTTAATAGAAAAATATTTTGAAAGATATACAGAAAGTGAACAACAGATCTATGTCAAATGCATCCAATGAATACACATTCTTATAGCATTAGAAGATTAAGAATCCATAGATTTGAACAACACCTAAACAAACTAAATAACTGACTATTCACACCTTTTTTTTTTTTTTTTTTTTACAATATGTTTACACTAAACACTAATATATACAACCACCACACGAACCACCTATATATGTAACACTGACTTAATTATGTACATTATACCTAAAATTATGACACAATATATTCATTTCATTTAACCAAACCCCACGGAGATGATGAAGTTTAACTTACACCCATCGACCATCCGTTGAGGTCCCACCAGGTTCCGATGGGCCACCTTTGTTGTATCCTCTGAGCATCGCCATCAAACCGCCACCGTGAACTCTGCCTTCAGGTAATGAGTAGTCATCATGACCCGCCACCTCAACTGGTCTATGATCGTTCGGCATAAATCCGTGAATATGGTCTTCTTGAACAAGCTGACTATGTGAAGCACAAAGTCCCGTTTTCCCTCTCGCAAACTTATCACATGAAGCCAAAGTTTGACGTACCGTTGGTTCAGATGGGACCCACGAGCACCGTTTACCACCACCATGCGCTTTACAGAAATCAGTACGTCCTTGCGCGCTTTTTCCACACCCTTCGTGTTTACATCTTTTACCGCCACCGTGACGCACACAAAAGCTCGTCCGGCCCCTTGCACTTTTTGTACATTCTGCCACAGCGCAACGCTTTCCACCACCATGACTAACACAGAACAAAGTCCCACCGTGGACGCTTTTAGAACAACCGCCTTCAAATGTGCACCGTTTTCCTCCACCATGACCTTTACAAAAGTTCGTACTACCTTCCGCCCCTTTCGTACACCCTAAAAATGTGCACCGTTTACCACCTCCGTGAGCTTTACAAAACATTGTACTCCCTTGAGCTCCTTTAGTACATCCCGGATTCTGGCACCGGCGGCCACCACCGTGCGAGATACAAAGGCCGGAAATACCTTCAGCGCTTTTGGTACATCCATCAATCTTGCACCGCTTCCCACCACCGTGTCGTATACATAACCCAGACTTGCCCCTGGCAGCATGGGTGCAACCGTCGTGACTGCACCGCCTACCACCACCGTGACCAATACAGTAGTCGGTTCGTCCTTCAGCACTTTTCGTGCAACCAAGATGCTCACACCGCCGACCACCACCATGCGCTTTACAAAACACAGTTTTCCCTTCGGCCCCCTTTTGACATCCTTCTCTTTGACATCTCCTACCGCCACCATGCGCAATACAAAAACCTGAAGCACCTCTTGCTCCCCTTGTGCACCCGATAAACCGACAATCTTTCACGTTACCATTACGCCGTGGTTGTGGCGTGCCCAACCTACAATCCAAGGAAGCCGAGCCGCCATGAATAGTAATATTTGAACTATCATAACCATGAGTGTTTTGAAAAGGCGCTGTAGGTTCCGTACTTAATAATGGGCGCAAAAGAGGTAACTTCCATCGAGATGACGTTGAGCCGTCATCCACAAGTTGAACTCCAGCAGAAGTCATCATGCTGCTCGTAAGCGGTGGTTTTAACTTATATTCAAACGGTAACGATGTTCGAGTAACGGCTGTAACGTCAGATTCAATAGAACCAGCTGCGAGGCTCAACTCAAGGTCAACTTTGGGTGTTTCCATTTTTGAATTTGGCTCGACAGTCAGATTCATCGTAAGGTCAAGATTCCGGGAAGAATGTTCTTCGATCTCTTTCCCAGAAAACATAGTGACACCAGAGCTCATGGAACAACCCAACCCGAGAGATAGCGAAGAACCATCTTGCAAATCTAGACATCCATCCATAACACTTCGTTTTCTCTTGTTTTCATTAGAGTAGAAACTACTTCCTCCATTCACAACTTTTTGAACAGATTTAAAGGCTTCTGAAGCGGAAACCGAAGAGAGATATGGAAGGTTTTCGGCCATGTAAGATTCACAAATTCAATAACACAAGTGTTTTATTACAAAAAAATTGGTTTAAACGACTAAAAATCGAACGAAACATCAGTACTTCTTCAATACCTGCAACCCCCACTCACAAACCCTGATGTGTCACCTCGATCCATCGTTGAATTACGCGAATAATTTGATCGATATCAGGAAAATGACGGTTTAATTGTCTTAAAAACAACCTGTAAGTAAATTATTTCTCCTGTTACAAATTAAATGATATCTATCAGGTGGTGATAACTGATAAGCATTCAATGGCATTTAATCAATCAATTCAATTAGAAAAATTAATAAACCTAAAAGTTCAATAATAGTCTTTAAAACTTTATAGTGACGTTGGTTTTAAATTTTAAGGTCACTCTATAATAACCTGCAACTAATTCATCGGTTCAAAAGATAATAAACCTCAGTTCATAAATAACAGAAAATACACTAAATTAAACTAACTTCAGTGATAAATGATACCAAAAACAATAACAGTAAGCACACAAGATAAATTATGAATCTCTAAATGAATTTAAATAAAATAAAAAATTGAAAATCGGAAAATACCTGATGTGCGAAAAATGATGATTTGATGAATTGAAGTTTGGGCGATGGATTTAAAGGAGAGCTAGGGTTTGGTGACAGCGACGGTTGGGACGTCCGGCGATAACAAGGGGAGGGCGGAGAGAAATGGAGAAGGAAAGTGAATGGAAATTATGATGAAATGAAGAAATAATAAAAAGGAAATTAAAGAAGATTAATTAAATAAAAAATAAAAATGAAGGGTGTGCGTATGTTATTAGGAAAGAGGTGAACGGTGGTTTCCACGTGTGATTTATCCTCTGTTAGCAACCTCACACTCCTTTTAACTCTCTACTCACGTGTTTCTTCTTCCACCTAGTAATCTATGTTTACTTTTTTTCTTTTCTTCCTTTTATAACAAAAGAAAAAATCAAAAAAGTATTTTCTTTACACTTTAATGCATGAAATTATTCATTTGATTATATATGAAGAAAATGAAATATCTGTATTAGGTCAAAGTTAGTAGTCTTTTAGATACCGAGTATATATATATATATAGGATAGTAAATTAAGGTGAATTTACAAGAAGCAATTTAAAATTTGTAATTTGTTATTGTAAATATTGAATAGGAAAAATAAAAATTCCATGTGATGTATTTTTTGTATGGGAGCTGATAGATACAACATATAAATTGATTCATACACCAACATTATGTTATTATATAATTGTACGATGAGTTTCAAATATTGTATAGTTTGTTGTATACAACAATTTTTTTGTTGCATTTATTAACTCCCTTTTGTAAAATGAGAAGTCAAGACTCAAGAGATAGATATTGCGTGAATATGATATATTTCGTAAACAATTTATGCTCTTTAGTATTATTGTTGAAATGCGATAAAGTGGTAAAATTATAAATTTAATAGAGTAAACTGCGTAATATTATTAAATTTTGAGTTTCAGATATACCAGAGTGTCTTACTTCTATTACACTCTAACAAATTTCATTGGATTTAAGATTGGCCGGATGAATAACAAGTTTACGATTATATTCAAACAAGTTTGGCTGAAATTTCTTAAGAAATAAACAATCGCGAGTTAATAATTAACGGTAATGTAACACCCCAAAATTTGAAGTATAATTTTAATAAATGTAAAAGTATTTATTTTGGATGTGATCGGTTTTTTAAGTTCCAGACAATAGTAATTGAGAGGAGTAAAATAAATTAAAATATACATATCTTATACACATACACGTACATACATATCCTCCTTCATTCCCAAAAGTTCTAGAGACAAGCTTAGAGAAGAAGAAAATCGTAAAATCAAAGGGGAAAGGCTAAAATCGAATTGTAAACATTAAATTGAAGCTAGAAACATCCAATTCCTTCTCTCTTGATTCTTCTTAACAAAATGTGAGTGTTGTTTCTTGAATTTCTTAACCTAGAAATGGGTTTTATGGGGTTTTAAGAGATTAGTTGCTATAATACGAAATTAAGCTAGGTTGTGATTGGATAATATCAAATTGAACCTAATAATTGTTGTTGTAAATCTTATTTCAATCTAAAGATTCAAGAATTTAATTGGTGTTCTTGGGGATCATGACGAGTGATGTTGAAATCTTGTAAAATTGTGATAACCCACTTTGAATTGTTAGATAAAGAAGTTATGGTAATGTTTATTAATGTTTAAGGATGTTTAAAGTAGTTATACAAGTAATCAAACCATATGAATGGTTTAGTGATGCAGCGAGAAATAAGATAACAAAAATTAGACTTGTTGATTCTAAGAATACCCAAGAATAATTCTTCCAACAAACGTTGATTCACAAAGAATACCGTTGCTAGGATAATTCAACTCAATAGTCTAACACAAAATTGAGAGAAAATAAACTTTCATATAATCATCAAAAACTAACTTTTTTCTATTACATAAATAAGCCTTAATATAGGCTAAAAAAAGCCTAATAACTTATGGATTTGAAAAGTCTAAGACTAATCAAAAGTCTAAGACAAATCAAAGGTTGCAAACTATTAAATAAAACATTAAACATACCATTAAGATAAAACTTATTATTATTATTATTATTATTATTATTTTGTTGAAGAGAACAATGTTGGTTCCACATCATTAATGATGTGGAACCAACATTGTTCTCTTCAACAAAATAATAATAATAATAATAATAATAATAAGTTTTATCTTAATGGTATGTTTAATGTTTTATTTAATAGTTTGCAACCTTTGATTTGTCTTAGACTTTTGATTAGTCTTAGACTTTTCAAATCCATAAGTTATTAGGCTTTTTTTAGCCTATATTAAGGCTTATTTATGTAATAGAAAAAAGTTAGTTTTTGATGATTATATGAAAGTTTATTTTCTCTCAATTTTGTGTTAGACTATTGAGTTGAATTATCCTAGCAACGGTATTCTTTGTCTATGAAGAACTCGAGAAATGACAGTTTATGATGTCTATGAAGAACTCGAGAAACCAAATGAAGATGAGATTTTTTTTATAAACAAAATTCTCGATGGCAAATTTGAGTTTTCTAGTTATGAAGAAATGGAAGACATATTCCATCCAAGTTGCAACAACGAAAATGGCAATGATGATGTCATTATGGATGGAGGAAGTTGTGTGAATGTAGCATCAATTGATATGCATGTTGAATCTTTCGAATTTGAGGTGGACGCTAAATCTCATGAATCTAATTTTGATGATGCTTCTTTTGAGCCAGATTTGGATCATAATTCTTTCAAATATGACATGGTTACTAAATTTGTCAAATTATTTACATATGGTTGTCAATTTCAAAAAAGTGATTTGATTGTTGAATTCTATGTTTGCTCATTGTTCTACAAAAGTGATGTTTATACTGGCCACCGTCGAGCAATGATTGTATATGGAAATGATTGGAAGATTAGATGCAAGATGAAAGGGGTACAAAGTCTATGTGAAAGGACTTGAGGACAAGTCCCAAATTAGAGGGGGAGAATGATGTGGAACCAACATTGTTCTCTTCAACAAAATAATAATAATAATAATAATAATAATAAGTTTTATCTTAATGGTATGTTTAATGTTTTATTTAATAGTTTGCAACCTTTGATTTGTCTTAGACTTTTGATTAGTCTTAGACTTTTCAAATCCATAAGTTATTAGGCTTTTTTTAGCCTATATTAAGGCTTATTTATGTAATAGAAAAAAGTTAGTTTTTGATGATTATATGAAAGTTTATTTTCTCTCAATTTTGTGTTAGACTATTGAGTTGAATTATCCTAGCAACGGTATTCTTTGTGAATCAACGTTTGTTGGAAGAATTATTCTTGGGTATTCTTAGAATCAACAAGTCTAATTTTTGTTATCTTATTTCTCGCTGCATCATTTAGACATAACTAACAAAATGGTGTTAATTATGCTTAATTCACCCTCATTACTAGTTAAAAAGGTTATTATGATGTTGTTGATCATTATTAAAGTAGTAGTGCAATTTGTTAAACCCTAGAGTTGATTATGATCACGAATGATGAGTTATAGTAAAACCTTGTAATCATATGATAACTCATCCAATTGTTAGCTTAAAAGAGTTGTTATGATGTAATTAGAAATAATTGAAGTGTTGTTAGAAGTAACCAAATAATAGAGTTGAATATAATCTTGAATTGTGAAGTTTTGTTTAGTTTGACTAAAAGCTAAATTTGATCAACCCAAGGGGTGAAGGGTTGATGTTGATGATGATGATTAGTGGATTATGATGAGTGTTAGTTAACAAATAAGTGTTGTTACATTGATGTGTTATACGATAGGTGATCAAAAGACGTGACATTCATAATCAAGTGTTAAACTGCATAATTGCCTAAAAAACAAAGGTGATTGATATAGGGGTTAAATGGGTAATGGTTGTATGTTTCGGATTGCATCCGTGCAAGAGGTTTACATAACCAAGGGAAATATTTGTTGAATTCCTTATTTGTTGATTTTTCTTGATGTTGTTGTGGCACGTGATGTTGTATATGTGCTAAATGATCAGTTGTTGATAGAACTTGTTGATATATGGAATTTTGTGGAATGAGCATTGTAAAGATTCCTTGTTGATCAGATTAGCTAACTTATGTTAGCATAGTGTTGCTGTTGAATATGTGTTTGTTGTTGCACATGATGTAGCCTTAGTATGCGTACTGTCGTGGTACGGTACTAAGTGAGCTTGTTTCAGTATGCGTACTATCATGGTACGGTACTAAGTGATCTTATTTCAGTATGCATACTGTTGTGGTACAGTACTAAGTGATTAGTGGCCGCGGATCCGCATAGTGAAAGAATAATCTCTACAATTGCTCAGTAGTTATGTGCCTAAGCAAATATATGCTGTTAATATTTGCTATGTGTTGTTTTAGTGTTGGATTATTCATTTAATTGCCCATATGCTCACTAAGCGTTTTGCTTACCCCTTAAGTTGTTTTATGTTATAGGTGAAATGGTTCGGTTGAACCAAATGAATATAATGAGTAGATTACGGTTGCGAGAAGGTAGCGTGGATTGGACCTTGCTTTTATGGTTAGACAAGCTTCTCTCTTCTTTTAAATTATCGTTATGGTGACACTTGTAACGCCCCAATTTTTGTAAGTTTAAAACCATAAAATATATTACTTTAACTGTTAAGTTAAAAGGACTAACCGTGTAAAGTATTTTATGTCATTAGGACTTACCAATTAATTAATAAGTTAGTTTGAGGGACTAATATTGTCAAGTTAGTAAAGATGGAGGTGTAAAACGAAATTAGCAGTATAATATTAAGTTTCCTGTAGCTTTTACAGTACTCAAAAAAATCAGATAAGATAGAATTCATGTACTGTGTTTGTGTGTATGACGATTTTGAAGCCAAATAAAGGAGAGAATACATAAATTGAAGCTAGGGTTTTAATCCTTGGTGATTATAGTTACTAGTTCTTCAATATTAAGGTAATTACTAACTCTCTTTTGTGATTAATTTGATGATTTGATAGAATTAAGTAAACCCTAGCTCTATAAGTTAATGGGTAATTAAAGGTTATGATGTTATTGATATGTTATAACATAGAACATGAATTATATGATGATATTAGATGAAATTGAATTGTTAGAAGTAAACCCTAACTTTGGGGTTTTGATAAATCAATGGGATAATGGTCAATTGATGTTTCATATATGTTCTTGAGCTTAATTACATATGTAAGTCAGGTTAATTGTAGTAAAACACTTATAGTTATGGAGTGATTGATATAAGTGGGTAAGTAATATGTATTGATTATGATTATGCACCAAATAGTGATACTTTTGGTGTTAGTAAAGTTGATTGATAATAAAGTATGTGAATACCCACTTATAGATAATCACTTATGTGAAAGGATATGAGACTTATAGTGAAAGCATGATAGTAATGAAAATTACACCTAAATGATATGATATGTGATATGTGATTAATACTTGGCTACTTGATAACATGATTAGGTGATAAAAGTGTGCAAGGTGTTACAAGTGGTTATTTGTGTGGGCTATCGCAAGGTAAGTTAATGGATGATGCTATCTTTCTTCAAGTAATGCTTGTTCCATTTACTTGGAAGGACCGGTAATGGATATGTCATTTACTTGATGAGTTATGATTATATACCGGGGTGTAGGCCCGAAGATGTTAATTCTTGCGGGAATTAGCATATGATATTATGGATCCTTAATATACGTATGTTGTGAAATGATATTGATTATCATTGATAGCCCATTTCTTACTAAGCTTTATGCTTACTCTATTATGTTTATGTGTTTTAGGTGAGCCAAGTGGGACCCAGAGGGATCCGGGTAAAAGGCCCGAATGATGCTAGTGGTGGAGCTTGTTAAGTTATCGGTAACAAGCTAATCTTTTAAATCATGCTCTCGATATGTAATCACCCCTTTTGTTTAAGAAAACTTAGTTTTGACACCTAATGTTGAAAGTCAAACATGTTGAAGTGTGGAAGTCAAATTAGTCAATGAGTTGGTATACTCATTGATAGTTTTGGAGATGATGTTATTGTATAATAGATGAATATAATGTGAATATAATGGTTTATGGAAATTTGATGTTAATAGTTAAGTTGAAGTATTGATAGTGAAAGTGGCATGAGTTGACTTAGAATAGTCAAAGAAATGTGATTTGGGTGTTAGAATAGTGGTTATTTGGGTAAAGACCCAAACGGGTCTTCAAAGTGCCCAAATGGGTCACTAACGGGTCAAAAGGCTACGTTGAGTTGTAAATATGATATGACGAATGTAAACATTGCACTAGGTCCCAATTGTGGTATTAAAAAGGTAGTAGAAGTGTCAAAGTCTGAAGTTTGTTGGTTTGGAATTTGGTATGTCAACGGAAGTGGTCAAAAATGACCATAAAGTGGTCAACGATCCGTTTTCTCGTTAAACATGAAATTTGGAAAAGTGTTAATTGGGAAATGTTCATATAGTCATAATACACGTGCCTGCAAATTTTCATGGTCATTGGACTTGTCATTTTCAAGATATGCACGATCGAATTTCGGAAGATGGTAAAATGGACAGCAGGCTTCATTCCTGGGGAATGGGAGTCATTCCTGGGGAATTCGACTCAAATTTCTAACAGCATGCTTCATTCCCGGGGAATGGGAGTCATTCCTGGGGAATCTCTTATAAATTCTACATTTTCTTATTTAAATCCTTATTTGATCTAGGGAATGATACAACAAGTCTAAAATGTCATATTAAAACGTAGGACTTTACGAAATGAAAAAAAAAAATGGTCTAAATTTCGGGGTGTTTCAAGTTGGTATCAGAGCTTGGTTTAAGGGATTCGGGTATCCACCATTAGTGGGTACTTGATCTTAAGCCATTATTATTATTGTTGAGCATGATATTGAATTGTTATCTGTTTTGATTAATCTAGTTATTTGATTTCTAAGACTTTTGACTCGAAATATCTTGTGGTAACTTTGGAAACATATAACTGGGATATGATAATTCGTGTGACTGGCCACCACAATAATTATCATATGGCAATTGTATGGAGCCAAGGAAGTCACAAGGTGTGAAGAAGATAAAGTCTTGGTAATAATTGTTGACTGCTATGTGACTAGGTGCAGTTAAATTACAAAGTAGACATTTTATTGATGAATATGTTTGTATTAAATATATTGTGTCTACTTTCAGTAATAAGATGAATGATCAAGAAGGAATAGAATTGACACTTGGGCCTCGTCCACGAGACCAAGCCCAGAATGTAAGAACTGGAGGTGATGATGATAGACAAAGACCTCTAGCAGATGATGCTAGGTTATCTTTGACCGACTTAAAAACTTTAATCTCAGCTGAAGTGGCAAAGGCTCAAGAGGCGTCCCTTCCCCTCTTATTGGGCCGTATTTCTGAAACCATACGTGAAACTGTTGCTGATGAATTTCAAAGGCGAGATGATGAAAATGAAATTGATCTTGAAAGACCACCTCCTAGTGGTGAAAGAAATGAGGAAAGACCACCAACACCTGTTGTTCGCAGGGTGATTCAAAATCGTGATGAAGATCGTAAATTCAGTTATAAAGACTTTTCTGTTTGTAACCCGCCAGATTTTCAAGGTGAGATGGATCCAATTAAATGTCAAAGGTGGTTATCTGAAGTTGAAGGGGCATTTGCCACGGCAGAAGTCCCTAACCGATTGAAAGTGAGATATGCTTCTAATCTTCTTAAATCCCGTGCTAAATTCTGGTGGGAAGTTCAATGTCGTACTTTAGGAGAGGAAGCTATTACAGTGATGACATGGGAAGATTTTAAAAAGATGTTTGTTGAAACTTATTCGCAGGATGCTGATCTAAATAGAATTCGTCGTGAGTTCCTTTCTATGGAACAAACGACTGAGTCGATAAACGAGCTGGTAGGAAATTTTCTGGGTCGAGCCCAATTTTGTCCAGAATACATGGCAAATCCTAAATTACTTATGGATCATTTTCATACAATCCTGAAGAAAGAAATTCGACAGTTTGTCAATCCGAAGAAATGTAGTACTTTTTCTGAAATGGTAGACGAGGCTCGATTTCAAGAACTGGAGTTAAAGAAGGATGAGAAAAGTTCCACGAAAAGAAAAGCTGAATCCACTTCTACTCCATCCAAAAAGTTTAGATCTGGTGGAAGTTTTAGAAAGGATGATCGAACTGAAATCCCAGAATGCAAGATATGCCATAAAAGGCATCGTGGGGAGTGTAAAGCCGGGACTCTAAATTGTTTTTCTTGTGGAAGGCCGGGACATTTTAGCAAAGATTGTCCCAATCCAATCAAAGTTTGTCATCATTGTCTGAAACCAGGACATATTCGACCTGATTGTCCTGAATTGAAATCTCAACCTACTTCTTCTGCTCCTCGCAAGAATACTGAGAGGAAGACGGTGGAACCACCGAAGCCTAGACACCGTTCCTTTCAAATTACTGCAGAAGAAGCACAAAGAGCCCCCGATGTGTTAACAGGTACCTTCTTTGTAAATCTTAAACCTGCATACATACTGTTTGATTCGGGAGCTTCACGATCATTTGTGTCTGAAAAGTTCTGTCGATATTTCTCAATCCCTCTTACTGAGTTAGATGCTCCACTAGATGTGGAAGTTGCTGATGATAGAATTATCTTTGTGACTAATGTGTATAGAGGGTGTCAATTAGTGATTAACAATGAAACATTTCTCATAAATTTAATTCCAATGCAAATGGGTGAGTTTGATGTAGTTGTGGGTATGGATTGGTTAGGCAAACATAATGCTATAATCCAGTGTGAGAAAAAGATTATTCGTATTACTTCACCAAGTGGGGGAGTGATAGATATTTATGGCGAAAAGAGAAAACTTTCAATTCCAATTTGTACCTTTGCTCGTGCTAAACGCCATTTATCACATGGTTGCCAGGCCTTTTTGGCACATGTGATTGATACTCAAAAGCAAACTCCCAAATTATCTGAATTTCCTATTGTTAATGAGTTCCCCGATGTTTTTCCCGACGAGCTACCGGGCATTCCGCCCGATAGACAAGTCGAATTCCGTATTGAATTAGTACCGGGAGCTACACCAATTGCTAAAACACCTTATAGACTCGCCCCCTCTGAAATGCAAGAGTTGATGAAACAATTGCAAGAATTACTTGATAAAGGTTTTATTCGTCCGAGTAGTTCACCATGGGGTGCACCGATACTATTTGTTAAAAAGAAAGATGGCACTATGAGAATGTGCATCGATTATAGGGAATTGAACAAGGTTACCATCAAGAATAGGTATCCCTTGCCTAGGATTGATGACTTGTTTGACCAACTCCAAGGTGCTAGTTTCTTCTCGAAGATTGATTTACGTTCTGGTTATCACCAATTGAAAGTTCGAGAAGAAGATGTGTCTAAAACAGCTTTCAGGACAAGGTATGGCCATTATGAATTCGTGGTTATGCCTTTTGGTCTGACAAATGCTCCTGCCGCTTTTATGGATCTCATGAATCGAGTGTGCCGACCTATGCTCGATAAGTTTGTAATTGTATTTATAGATGATATTCTCATATATTCCAAATCTGCTGACGATCACAATGTTCATTTAAGGCAGGTATTACAAACTTTGAGAAATGAGAAACTTTATGCCAAGTTCTCCAAGTGTGAATTTTGGCTTCGTGAGGTACAATTTCTGGGTCATGTTGTTAATAACCAAGGTATTATGGTTGATCCTGCAAAGGTTGAGGCGGTGATGAAATGGGAACCTCCAACCAATGCAACAGAAGTTAGAAGTTTTCTGGGTTTAGCTGGCTATTACAGACGGTTTATCCAGGATTTCTCCAAGATTGCTACTCCTCTCACTAAGCTTACTCGTAAAAATATTAAATATGAATGGAATGATGCAGCTGAGCAAGCTTTCCGTACTTTGAAATTAAAGCTTAGTCAAGCTCCTGTCTTAGTACTTCCTGATGGTACTGATGACATGGTAGTTTACTGCGATGCTTCTCGAAATGGTCTTGGTTGTGTTCTGATGCAGAGGGGTAAAGTGATTGCTTATGCTTCTCGACAACTGAAAGAACATGAAAAAGGATATCCAACTCACGATTTGGAGCTGGCAGCGGTTGTCTTTGCTCTAAAAATCTGGAGGCATTACTTATATGGTGTGAAGTGTACCATTTACACTGATCACAAAAGCCTCAAATATTTCTTTGATCAGCGTGACCTTAACATGAGACAGCGACGTTGGCTTGACTTGGTAAAGGATTATGACTGTGAAATTCTTTATCATCCAGGAAAGGCTAACGTTGTAGCTGATGCTCTCAGCCGAAAAGCGATGCATCATGCTTTAATTGTTAAATCTCTTCGCATTACTGTCATTCCTGATTTACTTGACCAGATTAAGGAAGTCCAACAAAAGGCATGGCAAAAAGGTCTTTGGAGAGCAGAACGTATTAAAGGTCAAATTCCAAACATTGTTGATGATTCTCGTGGGATAAAAACACGTTATGGAAGAATATGGATTCCAAATTCACCTGAGCTGAAAAAGCTGTTACTTGATGAAGCTCACAAGTCCAGATATTCCATTCATCCTGGTGCAACAAAAATGTACCATGATTTGAAAGTTGATTATTGGTGGCCTGGGATGAAGCGTGAAATTGTGAAATATGTCGAACAATGTCTAACGTGTTTGCAGGTTAAAGCAGAACATCAAAAGCCATTTGGTAAAATGCAACCGTTGGACATACCTGTTTGGAAATGGGAGCACCTTACCATGGACCTTATCACTAAATTACCCAAAACTCAACGTCATCATGACACTATTTGGGTGATTGTTGATCGGTTGACAAAAAGTGCTCTATTCTTGCCAATTAAGGAAACTTATACTTCAGAGGCACTTGCTGATTTATATGTTAAAGAAGTTGTGGCACGACATGGTATGCCTATCTCTATTATCTCTGATCGAGATAGTAGATTCACTTCTAGATTCTGGAACAAATTCCAAGAGGATATTGGTACTCGTATTCATTTAAGTACTGCATATCATCCCCAGACTGATGGGCAGAGTGAAAGAACCATCCAGACGCTTGAAGACATGTTGAGGGCATGTGCCATTGATTTCGGTGGTAGCTGGGATACTCACTTACCGTTGGTTGAGTTTTCTTATAATAACAGTTATCATGCGAGTATTGGCATGCCTCCTTATCAAATGTTATATGGCAGAAAATGTAGAACTCCAATATGTTGGGATGAGATTGGGCAACGAGAACTTGGTAGTACTGATATTGTCCAGAAGACGACTGAAAAGATTGATCAGGTCAGAGAACGGTTGAAAATAGCCCAAGATCGACAAAAATCTTATGCTGACAATCGAAGGCGTCCAATCGAATTCCAAGTTGGAGATTTTGTTATGTTGAAAGTATCTCCATGGAAGGGTATCATTCGGTTCAGAAAGCGGGGAAAATTGAGCCCTCGATACATTGGTCCCTTTAAGATTCTTGAAAAAGTTGGAAAGGTAGCTTATCGCCTCGAGCTGCCTAATGAACTAGCTGGAATACATTCTACTTTTCACGTGTCCTATTTAAGGAAGTGTTTGGTTGATGAAGCCGCTTACGTGCCATTGGATGAAATTGAAATTAATGATCAGTTGAATTACGTTGAACAACCAGTGATGATTCTTGATGAAAAGATAAAGAAGCTGAGGAATAAAGAAATAAAGTTGTTCAAAATCCAATGGAGACATCGCAAGGGTTCAGAATTTACTTGGGAACCCGAGGAGGAGATCATCCGTTATTATCCAGCTATATATCAGGAATGGATTGTGAGGACACAATCCTGAATAAGTGGGGGAGAGTTGTAACGCCCCAATTTTTGTAAGTTTAAAACCATAAAATATATTACTTTAACTGTTAAGTTAAAAGGACTAACCGTGTAAAGTATTTTATGTCATTAGGACTTACCAATTAATTAATAAGTTAGTTTGAGGGACTAATATTGTCAAGTTAGTAAAGATGGAGGTGTAAAACGAAATTAGCAGTATAATATTAAGTTTCCTGTAGCTTTTACAGTACTCAAAAAAATCAGATAAGATAGAATTCATGTACTGTGTTTGTGTGTATGACGATTTTGAAGCCAAATAAAGGAGAGAATACATAAATTGAAGCTAGGGTTTTAATCCTTGGTGATTATAGTTACTAGTTCTTCAATATTAAGGTAATTACTAACTCTCTTTTGTGATTAATTTGATGATTTGATAGAATTAAGTAAACCCTAGCTCTATAAGTTAATGGGTAATTAAAGGTTATGATGTTATTGATATGTTATAACATAGAACATGAATTATATGATGATATTAGATGAAATTGAATTGTTAGAAGTAAACCCTAACTTTGGGGTTTTGATAAATCAATGGGATAATGGTCAATTGATGTTTCATATATGTTCTTGAGCTTAATTACATATGTAAGTCAGGTTAATTGTAGTAAAACACTTATAGTTATGGAGTGATTGATATAAGTGGGTAAGTAATATGTATTGATTATGATTATGCACCAAATAGTGATACTTTTGGTGTTAGTAAAGTTGATTGATAATAAAGTATGTGAATACCCACTTATAGATAATCACTTATGTGAAAGGATATGAGACTTATAGTGAAAGCATGATAGTAATGAAAATTACACCTAAATGATATGATATGTGATATGTGATTAATACTTGGCTACTTGATAACATGATTAGGTGATAAAAGTGTGCAAGGTGTTACAAGTGGTTATTTGTGTGGGCTATCGCAAGGTAAGTTAATGGATGATGCTATCTTTCTTCAAGTAATGCTTGTTCCATTTACTTGGAAGGACCGGTAATGGATATGTCATTTACTTGATGAGTTATGATTATATACCGGGGTGTAGGCCCGAAGATGTTAATTCTTGCGGGAATTAGCATATGATATTATGGATCCTTAATATACGTATGTTGTGAAATGATATTGATTATCATTGATAGCCCATTTCTTACTAAGCTTTATGCTTACTCTATTATGTTTATGTGTTTTAGGTGAGCCAAGTGGGACCCAGAGGGATCCGGGTAAAAGGCCCGAATGATGCTAGTGGTGGAGCTTGTTAAGTTATCGGTAACAAGCTAATCTTTTAAATCATGCTCTCGATATGTAATCACCCCTTTTGTTTAAGAAAACTTAGTTTTGACACCTAATGTTGAAAGTCAAACATGTTGAAGTGTGGAAGTCAAATTAGTCAATGAGTTGGTATACTCATTGATAGTTTTGGAGATGATGTTATTGTATAATAGATGAATATAATGTGAATATAATGGTTTATGGAAATTTGATGTTAATAGTTAAGTTGAAGTATTGATAGTGAAAGTGGCATGAGTTGACTTAGAATAGTCAAAGAAATGTGATTTGGGTGTTAGAATAGTGGTTATTTGGGTAAAGACCCAAACGGGTCTTCAAAGTGCCCAAATGGGTCACTAACGGGTCAAAAGGCTACGTTGAGTTGTAAATATGATATGACGAATGTAAACATTGCACTAGGTCCCAATTGTGGTATTAAAAAGGTAGTAGAAGTGTCAAAGTCTGAAGTTTGTTGGTTTGGAATTTGGTATGTCAACGGAAGTGGTCAAAAATGACCATAAAGTGGTCAACGATCCGTTTTCTCGTTAAACATGAAATTTGGAAAAGTGTTAATTGGGAAATGTTCATATAGTCATAATACACGTGCCTGCAAATTTTCATGGTCATTGGACTTGTCATTTTCAAGATATGCACGATCGAATTTCGGAAGATGGTAAAATGGACAGCAGGCTTCATTCCTGGGGAATGGGAGTCATTCCTGGGGAATTCGACTCAAATTTCTAACAGCATGCTTCATTCCCGGGGAATGGGAGTCATTCCTGGGGAATCTCTTATAAATTCTACATTTTCTTATTTAAATCCTTATTTGATCTAGGGAATGATACAACAAGTCTAAAATGTCATATTAAAACGTAGGACTTTACGAAATGAAAAAAAAAATGGTTTAAATTTCGGGGTGTTTCAACACTTGTGTAAATCGCCCAAATTAATACAACTTGATGTCATGTGTCGATTAGAGGTAGAGTTTTGTTAATTGATAGTGTAATACCTTTGACCTTGTAAAGTCAAAGAGATAAGTGATGAACTTGTGATTTGGATGCATTTACATTAGTGTCAAAATGGGTAACAAAAGCGTTGTAAGAATAAATTTGATTTAATGAGGAAAATACTTAGTTGTGGATATAAATTGGTTTGAAATGTAATCAAGTCGTTAAAGTGAAGTTTGTTTGATTTTGGTAAGTGGCTTAGAGAATGATAGTGAAATTGGTTGTCAAATGGTTAATATTGTAATTTGTGACACCCGTTAAATTAGGACTAGTAATTAGTGCCTAATCAACTGTTAATACATGTAATTAGTTTTGTGTTAGGCTAATTAATGTATCAATCAATATATATATATTGTTGAATATATACAAGTATTATGCGATTTGATTAAATCGTATAAGTTTCAAATCGAATGGATTTCGATTCAATTAAATAAGGACGTTGGTGAACGATTATATTAAATAATATGATATTATTTAATAACGCTATTATATCCAAAATATCATTTTAATAATATTTCGTACACAATTCGTATCGTATGAACCATGGTTT
Organism: Helichrysum umbraculigerum; assembly: GCA_949592205.1. Taxonomy (NCBI): domain Eukaryota; kingdom Viridiplantae; phylum Streptophyta; class Magnoliopsida; order Asterales; family Asteraceae; genus Helichrysum; species Helichrysum umbraculigerum. The sequence continues at coordinate 54,166,190 of CATIUR010000006.1, forward strand.
CGCGACGAATATTTTAAACCCGCAAACAAACAAAACAAGTTAACGTTATATTTATAACGCAATTATTAAGTATTTGACAAAAAACTTCAACAAAATATTTGGGTAATTATTCGCGTTTTAAAATATATATTTAAACGTATAAAATAATTAATTAACGTTTAAACGACTGAGAAAACGAACACCGCACGGAGCGCGATTGCAGGGAATTAAATTGGTGAAGCCCACTTTGTGGACCCCACCGAAAAATCTGCCAAAAGTGGGGATCCCCTCCCACTTTTCTTCCATAATCATCATCATCATCTCTCTCCTTCTCCATTTTTCTCCCAAAAACCCTCAAACCACCACCATACGAAATCACAAAAACGCACCACTAAACGCCATCAAATCATCAAGATAATTAAAGAAAAAGAACCACCACGCAACGATCTACATTTCCATCTTTTCGGATTTTCAATCCGACACTTTGTAAGTTTCCGACAAAAACCCGAAACTCTCCGTTTTCGATTATTTTTACATGATTATGGGTTATTTAAGTTGATAATGTCCAAATATGGGTTGGGTAAAAGATTTGGACCGAATGGTCGCCGGAAAACTCATTTTCGACGCAAATTCCGGTCATCAGACCGCAACGTCGCATTTGGCCCAGACTTTGTGCGACGTCATCTGCGACGTCGCAAAACACATCACGACGTCGCACATAGCGACATCAGCCACTACGTCGCTCTAATTGACCGACGTCACGCTTAGCGACGCAAGCCCTTACGTCGCATAAATCAACAACGTCGCATATAGCGACGCCACGCACAACGTCGCATTAAATTGCGAAAGTCGCACATAGCGACGCCATGCTCAACGTCGCAGTCAGGACCTGCGACGTCGCACCCAACGTCGCACAAACCAGAAAACAAAGATTTTCACTAAGTATCGAGACCCTAAATTTTATCACTTGATTTCACCCAATTTCAAGTCCATATGCGTTTTCCACCAAAGCAATATAGTAGAAATAAAAAATTTTCAAGCTGACTTGGCAGCTCGACCCCAACCAGGGGCTCTGCCCCTTGGACCCCACTACCAGGGGCACTGCTCCCGGACCCCCGTCACTTAGAGTTTGTAACGGCTTCTAAAACACAATCAAAACACATTTTTCAAGTAAAACACCACGAAATCAAAGTAATAATAGTTGAGATTATTATTACAAATCCGTCACCAACGGACCGTACATATTTTCAAACATTCGAATTAATCAATCAAATCGTAGTAATTTGGACAAGTCAATCAACCAAATCGTAGTAATTTGGACAAGTCAATCAACCAAATCAGGGTAATTTGGACAAACAACTGCAAGGGTAGTCTTTCGGGATGCCTAATCAATTAATAACCATCGCGTGTCATGGACACCCTCAGGTTACAAGTCTTCGGACATCAATACAAGTCAAGCCAAATCAAGTTTATTTGTTTAAACACTTCAAGACTCAGGTGAGTCTCATGGCCCCTATTTTACTGTTTTCCAATCAGGGGTGTGATATTATTGCTCGTTTTGTTTTACAAGTTGAACGCAAGTACACATCAAATCAAATACTACATGAGTTTCAAGCTAATCAATTTAAAGCCCTCCATAGCATAGTCTGGTAATACGTAGTAGCGTGAATGTTAGTATATGATATCATATAGGATTGACAATCCTCGTCCGGGTTAGCACGCACTAACTGGTCAAACGGACGTATTAGCATTTGGGAAGACGAGTGTGGATTAGGCACTCGTAGGAGGCATTCAAGTTAGGTTTCCTTAATTGGACCTGACACTCAAGTTAAGCTCAGACTATGTGCTCATGGCTGTATAACTTTTATTTTGCTTAATTGCATTTTAAATTCAATTATAAATCTTGCGGTGCATACAAATATGTGTTGACATACAAACCTGTGAGCTCACCAGCGTTTCGCTGACTCATTTTAGCATGTATCACAGGTAACCAGCAGTAGGTTGGACTGCTCAATCAAGGCGAATTAGCTCGAGTCAGCATGCAAACAATCAGAGATTTAGCTGCATTATTATATTTTGTATAGATTAATTATGTACCTAAATCTCTCAATTTCAACCGAGCTAATGTAAACAATATTTTTGATGTAAACTTTTGATTTTATCAATACAAATGTAAAACGACGCATATAGTGGTCGTTCATTATATGTTATGTGATTTGTATATTGATTAGTAACACCCAAATTCGTGCTTCCGCTAAACAGTAAATTTGGGGGTGTTACATAATTGGTTCTTTATCGTGTCAAAATGGGTTTCATGTAACACCCCAGTTTTCAAGGTATTATTTTAGTGAATAAAAATAAGTTTTTATAGCTCAGTTTTACAGTATTATTTTAGTGTACAATAAAATATACATCTTTTTAATTTTAGATCTCTAAATAATGAGATATGATAGAAAACGCAAACTAGTTGTCCAGTTCCAGACTGTGTAGTATAGTAAATAAATAAAAGATATAAGTACAGATACGTGTTTTGTTCCTGTGATCACAAAACATTCCAGAACAAAAAATAGAAACGGAAAGAAATCGCAGGAACAAAGAGAAGTCAAGAACAAATCCTCAAATCATAGTTAAGTCTTTCAATTCAAGCTTTAGAACTCAGAATCATCATCTTCTCCATCTTCTTTAACCTTTGTAAGTGATTCAATTTCTCCTAGAACCCTAGAACTTGGGTTTTATGGGGTTTTAGTTAATTGATATGAATTAATTCGAAATTAGGGTTTGTAATTGATTAGTTAGTGTTAGTATAACATATAAACGATGATTAGAATCCTAATTTCATATTACAAGTGATAGATTATGAGTAGGGTTTATGGAAATTTTCATGAATCATGTAGTTTAGCTTAAAGAATAGTTTTGACATGTTAGTAGAATTAAGTAGTGACTAGAAAGTAGTAAATTCATAGTGGGGGAGAAGAGAATTAGATGATTGTAGTTTAAAGTGATGATTAGTTATTGATTATGTGTTGTGCCTATATGTATTAGGTGCTCAAGAAGAATTTTCATTGTTTGATCATCTTGTTACAAGTTGTGCTACAAATCAAGGTGAGTTTATGAATTGATTAGATCATGATCATGTAACTTGTTGTGATTAGCTTATGATTATATCATGATTATGATGAAAGCTTGTGATTAGAATGGTTAATGGTTATTAGCCATATTTTGATTAGAATAGCTAACCAAGGTTAGCTTTGTTCGATTAGTGGTTAACTTATGTTAGCCAAATATTGATTAGCTATGTGCACATATGACTAGAATTGTGAAAGTGAAGTTGCAAGAAAAGGGAAGTAGTTCTTTACTTTGTTCATTATTGCTTTATGTTAATAATGCATTGTATGGAGTAGTTTTCATATTCTCACTAAGCAAATTGCTTAATTAGTTTAGTTGTGTTGTAGGTACAAGTGAAAGCGGAAGGGGTAAGGAAATTGCGAAAGGGTAGAAGTGGAGTGCTAGCTTGTTGTAAGTTACACAAGCTTTCTCTTTAAATTATCGTTTTGAAACCTTGAAAGATCGCCCAAACAATGTTTTGACATGTTTTGGTTATGAAAGTAACAACTAGATCGATTATGTGTAATAGTATAAATTTGTGAAAACTAGTAGATAATTTTTGGAAAGTGTTAAGTTGTAAGTTGTAATAGAAGTGATATTTTGATTATGTACATATTGAAAGTTTTAACGAAAGTCAAATGTGGTATTAATCAGTTTTGAAATGCGTTTAGCTATTGAATGGGTCAAAATAACCCTTTTGGATCAGCGGGTCATAATGGGTCAAAATGAGTCCTAAAGACGCTTAAGAACAAGTTTGAGTTAGATAAAGATTGAAAGTATAGTGATTAGTCTCGCAAGTTTGTTTTGATAGCAGAAATATGTGTTTAAAATCTCAGCTCCTAAGTCTCAATGGTTTGAGACTTGGTATGTTAGAAAAAGATTGAAAATTTAGCCGAAAATGACCCATAAGCCCAAATCCCGATAAAATGAGAATTTTGAGAAAGTGCGAAAATAGAAAGTTTCATTTTGACTATAGTAAAGTGCCTGCAAAATTTCATGTTCTAACTCCTTGTCGTTTGAAAGATATGCGAGTTCAAAATTAGGAAAATGGTATATAGTATGAAAACTTACTGCAGGTGCTGTAAAGGCCAGAGTACCCGGCGGGTAGCCGGAGTACCCGGCGGGTAAACCCAATTCAAGAACAAGCCGGCGGCTTCATAAGCCCAACCGGCGGCTTCTCAAGCCTTTAAACGGGGGTTAAGTTCTGTTACCCCAAAAGCTAATTCACCCGGCGGTTAAAGGGAGCAACCCGGCGACTAGACTTGGGTACCCGGCGGGTAACCCATCTACCCGGCGGGTATAGGATGATTTTAGCAGATTTCATTTTTAAGTTTTAAAAGTAATACAGATCATGAGATTAGAATACTAAAAACGATAATACAGATAGTGGGACCAATAGAAATACATTTCAGTGTAAAAAAAAAAAAATGTTCAGATTTTCAGGGCGTTTCATTTCATAACGGGTCAAGTTATTGAAACGTGTCGGAATGAATGTTTGAAATATTTTGGTTTTGGTATCGGTATTAAAACGGGTAAATGTAATTGTTGGTAAATGATGGAAACGAATAAGTCAATTGGTTTGGGTTTGAGCTTTTAAAGTGGTTCAATTGATCATTTTTTGGAATTAAGTCCAAGTTTGTCGTTATTGTGAATTTTAGAAAAATGTCAATTGGAAAACTTTCGTTTTGTCATAAGAAACATGCCTGCAAAATTTCATGGGTTGGTTGTAAACGAGTCAAAAGTTATGTGCAAAATTTCATGGGTTGGTATCAGAGCGATGGTTTAAGAGATTTAAGCAATCCATAGTAGGATTGCCTAAACTTAAACCACTTATAAATGTGCAGTAGTTAATTACAGTTATGTTTTTGCAATGTTTTGCATATGGTTAGTAGATTATGATTAGAGTAAGAATGATTGCTTGGGTTGGAACATATTTAAGAATTTTGAATAGAAACATGTATTTAGTTTAATATAACTACGTCTGGCCAACGAGGTTATATTTTGCTAAAGCATGTGGGAGATTCAAAGTTGTTAAATATGTGAAGATAAAGGCAACCATTATTTAATAGTTGAAGTAGAGATTTCTTATGTTTAAATTGTGTTTTTATATTGTTTAGTAAATGGAATCCACACCAAATAAAGAAGCTGAGGGTTCAAATGTACGTTCTCCCACTCAAGAGGAGAATGTTTCAGAAAGAAGTTTAGATCCTGAGGATCGGATGCTATTAAAAGACGTGATTGGGCAAGCCCTACAAGAATTTGCTCCTAAGGTATATACCCGAATGGAGCAAATTATTAATACACGATTAGTAGAATTTGAACAGAAGCATCCTGTCTTAGTTAACCCTCAGATGAATAGTGAAATGTTAAGTGCTCAGCAGCAAATGAACAAAGAAAAAGAACGTTTCGAATATAAAAACTTTGCCAATTGTAGTCCCCCAGAATTTCACGGTGAAAGAGACCTGATTAGTAGTCATAGGTGGATTAATAAGATAGAAGAGACTTTTCTACTCTGTGACTGTCCAGAAAGGCTACGTGTGTTGTTTGCTGCCCATCAGTTGAAAGATAGTGCTCAGGATTGGTGGGGTACTCAAGTTAAAACACATGGTGCTGCAGAAGCTGCAAAGTTTTCTTGGAGCATGTTTAAAGAGAAGTTTATAGCAGAATTCGCTCCAATGGAGGAAGTAGAAAGATTGAAAGGAGAGTTTTTAGCCATCAATCAAGGGAAAATGTCGGTAACTGAGTACACTAACATGTTTTATGATAAATCTCAGTTTTGTCCCGAATATACCTCGAATCCAGGGTTAATGAAGGATCATTATTACCGACATTTGAACATTGATATCAAAGAAGCAGTTGACCCGACTATTTATGATTCTATTCCTAAGATGATGAATAAAGGGTTGACTCGAGAAAAGGAGTTGCAAGCGAAAGCTGAGGATAGAGCCAATAAGAGAAAAACAGAACAATCCTCTTCTCAATCACAACAATCTAAGAAATTTAAAAATTTCGGAAAGCAGCAGTCATCACAACCACAACAACAGAAGTCACAATCTCAACAATCAAACCGTCAATCTCAAGCTCCAGCTCGGGAATTTCCCAAGTGTAATAATTGTGGCAGAAAGCATCCAGGAGAGTGTCAGTTAGGGAGTACAGCTTGTTACAAGTGTCGTCAACAAGGGCATATCGCTGCTAATTGCCCTAATCCATATAGAATGTGCTTTTATTGCTATAAGGATGACCACTTACAAGCTAACTGTCCTGCTAAATTAGAAGATATGAAAAGAAATGAGCAGAAGAAAGAAGCGGAAAAGAAAAGAGAAGCGGGCGGACAGAAAGCTAAAGGTCGTTCTTTTCAGATTACAGCAGATGAGGCAAAGGAGTCACATGACGTGGTGACAGGTACCTTCATAATTAACACTATATCTGCCCATGTTTTATTTGACTCTGGAGCCACCAAGTCTTTTATATCATTATCATTTTTTGAAAAGTTGAATACTCCTATTGTTAAATTAGAACGCCCTTTGGAAGTTGAAATTGCCGATAGCAAATTAGTAATTGTTAGTGATGTTTATAGAGGGTGTACTATTGAAATAGGAGGTGAAGTGTTCAAAATAGATTTGATTCCCATGCAAATGGAGGAATTTCACGTAGTTATAGGAATGGATTGGATGGGAAAGAATAAGGGTATGATAAATTGTCATGAAAAGATAGTTCTCCTGAAAGCACCTAGCGGAAGGGAGATTGTTGTTTATGGTGAGCGTTCTAGTAGATCCATTCCTGTTTGTACTTTTGCTCGAGCTAAAAGATTTCTGTCACACGGGTGTCAAGCTTTTTTGGCGCACGTGGTTGATAATTCTAAAGCTGTATCAGAACTTTCCAGTATTCCAGTTGTGAAAGAATTTCCCGAGGTATTCCCTGACGAACTTCCAGGTGTTCCACCTGACAGACAAGTGGAATTCCGAATTGATCTTATTCCTGGAGCTATTCCAATTGCTAAAACTCCTTATCGGTTAGCTCCAACTGAAATGCAAGAAATGATGAAACAGTTGCAAGAACTTTTAGATAAAGGTTTCATCCGTCCTAGTAGTTCGCCTTGGGGAGCTCCAGTTTTATTTGTAAAGAAGAAAGATGGTTCCCTAAGAATGTGTATAGATTACCGGGAACTAAATAAAGTGACCATTAAGAATAGATATCCCTTGCCTCGAATAGATGACTTATTTGATCAGTTACAGGGTGCCAGTTTCTTTTCAAAAATTGATCTTCGTTCTGGCTACCATCAGTTAAAAGTAAGGGAAGAAGATATTTCAAAGACTGCGTTTCGTACTCGTTATGGTCACTTTGAGTTTACAGTTATGCCATTCGGCTTAACTAATGCTCCAGCTGCATTCATGGACTTGATGAACAGAGTTTGTCGGCCCATGCTTGATATTTTTGTTATAGTTTTCATTGATGATATTCTTATCTATTCTAAAAGTGAAACTGAGCATGCAGCACATCTCAGGCAAGTCTTAGAAACACTTCGGCGTGAAAAGTTATTCGCCAAATTCTCTAAATGTGAATTTTGGTTACGAGAAGTCCAATTTCTTGGACACGTGATCAATCTTCACGGTATTCAAGTTGATCCTTCCAAGATAGCAGCGGTAATGAAGTGGGACCCTCCTACGAGTCCTATTGAAGTCAGAAGTTTTCTTGGCCTACCTGGCTATTATCGTTGTTTTATTCAAGATTTTTCAAGGATTGCTACTCCTTTGACTCAGTTGACTAGAAAGAGCGTTCAGTGGAAGTGGGAAGATAAGCAAACTAAAGCATTTCAGATGTTAAAAGAAAAGCTTAGTCAAGCCCCTATTCTTGTTTTACCCGAGGGCAACGAGGATATGGTGGTGTATTGTGATGCTTCAAAACTTGGATTAGGCTGTGTTCTTATGCAGCGTGGGAAAGTTATTGCTTATGCTTCATGCCAGTTAAAGTCACATGAGCAGAACTATCCCACTCATGATCTGGAGTTAGCAGCTGTGGTCTTCGCTCTTAAAATTTGGTGCCATTATCTCTATGGTGTTAAATTCATTATCTATACAGACCACAAAAGTCTTAAATATTTCTTTGATCAGCGTGATTTGAATAATCATCAGAGAAGATGGCTAGATTTAGTCAAAGATTATGACTGCGACATACTTTATCATCCTGGTAAAGCTAATGTTGTAGCTGATGCTCTTAGTCGAAAAGTTAGTCATTCTGTTCTTTCAGTGAAATCTCTTCAAATGACTGTGCTTCCTCAGTTATTTGATTCTATTAAAGCTGCTCAGATTGAAGTTTTAGTCTCTAATGACCCGAATAACCAACGTTTAGCGGGTCAACTTTCTGAATTAGTAGATGATTCCAGAGGCTTAAAGACTCGTTACGGTAGAATCTGGATACCAAGAACGAGTGAAGTAAAGAAAGTGTTACTAGATGAGGCGCACAAATCCAAGTATTCAATTCATCCTGGTGCTACCAAGATGTATCGTGTCCTGAAACGTGACTATTGGTGGCCAAGTATGAAGTGTGATATAGTTAAACATGTTCAGAATTGTCTCACTTGTCTGCAAGTTAAAACAGAGCACCAGCAACCATACGGTAAACTTCAGCCTTTAGATATACCGATATGGAAATGGGAACACATCACCATGGATTTTGTTACCAAGTTGCCAAAGACTCCTAGGCAACATGACACTATTTGGGTGATTGTGGACCGATTGACGAAAAGTGCTATCTTTCTTCCTATTCAAGAAGCTTCTTCTTCAGAAAGGTTAGCCGATCTTTATGTTAAAGAAGTTGTTGCTAGGCATGGAGTTCCACTTTCTATCGTTTCAGATCGAGATACTCGTTTTACTTCTCGATTCTGGAATAAATTTCAAGAAGATTTAGGGACTCGATTGCATATTAGTACAGCTTTTCATCCTCAGACTGATGGCCAGAGTGAACGTACCATTCAGACTCTTGAGGATATGCTTAGAGCTTGCGCTATTGACTTTGGTGGTAGTTGGGATACTCATCTTCCATTAGTTGAGTTTTCCTATAATAACAGTTATCATTCTTCGATTAAAATGCCACCTTATGAAATGTTATATGGTAGAAAATGTCGAACTCCAATTTGATGGGGTGAGATTGGTCAGAGAGAGCTTGGGAGTACAGATATAGTACAGTTAACTACTGAAAAGATTGATCAGATTAGAGAAAGATTAAAGATGGCACAAGATCGACAAAAGTCATATGCAGACATGTAACACTCCGCAAATTTAAACGCGATTATTAATGTTAATCACTTGCATTATTAGGCTAATTCCCTAACTTTGAGTGAATTCATAACTACTTTTGGAGGTAAGTCTAGCAAAACCCAACTAGTTAATACGCGTAGTATTACATATTCGTAATTAGTTATAATTACGCGCAAAACAATTGGAGCAAACGCGACAAAAATATACGACTGTTGGTGAACAAAATTATTTAATAAAACGAAATTATTAAATAACGTCGTTAACAATTAAATATTATGTCGATAATATTTACAAATCATTTTATAATGTAAAACGTCACCTCGTATAATCAAAATAAAACAAAGTTTAAAATTTTGTAACTTAATTAAAATGGTTTCATAAAATGATCCTAATTATAAATACAAAAGAATATGTATTTAAAAACTTATTATTCAAATTATTATAATATTTAACGATCGGGTAAACAAATGCGGGTAAAAATACCACCATTTGAGACAAAGAGTCTCCTCCCTTTTGTACCCAAAAATCTGCCCAAACACCCCCATCCCACCCCCATTTCCCTTTCATTTTTCCAAACAAAAACACACACACAACCTATCATCTCTCTCTCTAAAAAAAAACCCTATTTCTCTCTCTATAAATCACTAAAAACAACCACAAAATCAACAAAAACAACAACAAATCGGACACACAACATCATCAAAATCGTCATCATCATCATCATCTACATCAAGAATCAAGCTTGGAATCACCATTTTTATCTCCATCTTCAAACTCCAAATTTTTTTTCAGATCTAACACTTTTTGGGTGAGAAAACACTAAACTTTTCACTTTTACTTCATTACTATGGTATATAATCATGTTACAAGTCATTATATGAAAGATCTAAGCGTTTTTGGGTTAAAAATCGCGTTTTTGTTCGAACAGCCCGTAACGTCGCATCTGGGTTGGCCCAAATGCGACGTCAGGCTTAACGTCGCATGTCGTCGCCATGTCGTCGCACATGTCGTCGCACATTACGTCGCACACTACGTCGCACCTGACGTCGCACCTGACGTCGCTATGTCGTCGCCATGTCGTCGCACATGTCGTCGCACACTACGTCGCACACTACGTCGCACCTGACGTCGCTATGTCGTCGCCATGTCTTTCGCAAATGTCGTCGCCATGTCGTCGCAAATTTCAGAACCTTGTAACAATACTTTAAAACACTTTTACAAAACCATCACCAACGAGTCGTACGAATTTACAAATAAACGATCTTTCATGGATAAACGAGTAACATGGTTTGGATTATCATCCAACCACTTATACGACTATTCCCTACGTTTAGGACGTTAGTGACTTACCCGGACTACGCTTTGCTAGCTCTCGCACAACTACTTAACTCAACAGGTGAGTTCACAGCCCCTACTTTTACTGATTTAACTGCTTTTGAACAGGGGTGGAAAACATAGTCAACTGTTTTACTTATTGCCATAACTGCTTTTACTTATATGATTGTTTATCATACTTGTTTACTCGAACAATTTGAGTACTTTGAACTATTAAACTATTGGACAAACTGGTAATTATGAAATAACATTTTCATATTGACACACTGAACAAATGAGATAACTTATTCGACAAACTGTTTTAACTAGACCGGAGAACGACCGGTAAACTACTTTGCAAACGACTCTAAACCTTTAAACTTGTTTGATATACCGGAGAACGACCTGTACTTTCATGTAAAATGCTGGAGAACGACCAGCTACGTATTTTAGTGCCAGAGAACGACTGGCCAAGGGACGGGAGAACGACCCGTGCGTCTTGGATGGGAGAACGACCCATGCGTTTGTTGGATGGGAGAACGACCCGTGCGTAACTAGACCGGGGAACGACCGGTAAACTGTTTTTGTTGAACTGGAGAACGACCCGTGCGTATTTGGCCGGAGAACGACCGGTACTGTTTGTAAACTGCTGGTGAACAACCAGCACGTATTTTATACTGACTCTTTTGGGCAACATCCCAACGAAACATACCAAACGATTAGGATACTCATATAAATGTTAACACTGCCCGCTCGCGGTCCAGGTACGGGTCTTAGGGGAAGTGTTTCATTGTATTTGGGTAACATCTCACGTAAACCAAACTTTGGGCGAACAACCCACTAAACTTGTATTTGGATTTTATTCCACGAAATGTATTCTCGACTATTATGGCAATACTATTTGTGAACGTATTTGAATCGACAACTGTGCTTACAAACTGGTTATAACTATTGCAAACATAACACCTGTGAATTCACTCAACCTAGTTGTTGACTTTTACTATGTTTTTCAGGGAATTAGCTGCGCATGTAAGAATCGCCAACACATGGAGAATTAGGCGACCCGTGAAGCTTTAGGATGCCAACATTTTTGGAAAAACACATGGATTTCTCTAGTATAACTGAAATTGTTTTGTCATATTCTAGAAATCCACTTTTGTATACATATTACTTTTAACTTGTACGATTTGGAAAAATCGTAAATCTTGTAATTAATACTTTTGGCATCTTAATATTATATGTTCTGTTGTAATCATATGCTCTGATACGTATGCATACTTTATTATTGTGACACCCCCGTACTTAAACTAAAATGCTTCCGCTAAACAAAACAAACGAATTTGGGGGTGTTACAAGACAAGCGGAGAAGGCCTATTGAATTTCAAGTAGGCGATAAGGTGATGCTTAAAGTTTCACCTTGGAAAGGGATTATACGTTTTAGAAAGCGAGGAAAGTTGAGTCCAAGGTATATTGGACCTTTTGAAATTATTGATAGAGTTGGGAAGGTTGCATATCGATTGCAATTACCGGAAGAACTTGGTAGTATACATGATACATTTCATGTGTCTCAGCTCAGAAAGTGTTTAGTTGATGAGGCTTCTTATGTACCACTGACAGAAATAGAAATAAATGATAAGTTGAGTTATATAGAAGAGCCAGTTAAAATTCTTGATCAGAAAGTAAAGCAGCTCAGAAATAAACTAGTCTCGATAGTTAAAGTTCAGTGGCAACATAGGAAGGGTTCAGAATTTACTTGGGAACCGGAGGAGTGGATGATGATATACTACCCTGCGGTACACCAAGAATGGTTCGTGAGGACACGAACAGAATAAGTGGGGGAGAGTTGTAACACCCCAGTTTTCAAGGTATTATTTTAGTGAATAAAAATAAGTTTTTATAGCTCAGTTTTACAGTATTATTTTAGTGTACAATAAAATATACATCTTTTTAATTTTAGATCTCTAAATAATGAGATATGATAGAAAACGCAAACTAGTTGTCCAGTTCCAGACTGTGTAGTATAGTAAATAAATAAAAGATATAAGTACAGATAAGTGTTTTGTTCCTGTGATCACAAAACATTCCAGAACAAAAAATAGAAACGGAAAGAAATCGCAGGAACAAAGAGAAGTCAAGAACAAATCCTCAAATCATAGTTAAGTCTTTCAATTCAAGCTTTAGAACTCAGAATCATCATCTTCTCTATCTTCTTTAACCTTTGTAAGTGATTCAATTTCTCCTAGAACCCTAGAACTTGGGTTTTATGGGGTTTTAGTTAATTGATATGAATTAATTCGAAATTAGGGTTTGTAATTGATTAGTTAGTGTTAGTATAACATATAAACGATGATTAGAATCCTAATTTCATATTACAAGTGATAGATTATGAGTAGGGTTTATGGAAATTTTCATGAATCGTGTAGTTTAGCTTAAAGAATAGTTTTGACATGTTAGTAGAATTAAGTAGTGACTAGAAAGTAGTAAATTCATAGTGGGGGAGAAGAGAATTAGATGATTGTATTTAAAGTGATGATTAGTTATTGATTATGTGTTGTGCCTATATGTATTAGGTGCTCAAGAAGAATTTTCATTGTTTGATCATCTTGTTACAAGTTGTGCTACAAATCAAGGTGAGTTTATGAATTGATTAGATCATGATCATGTAACTTGTTGTGATTAGCTTATGATTATATCATGATTATGATGAAAGCTTGTGATTAGAATGGTTAATGGTTATTAGCCATATTTTGATTAGAATAGCTAACCAAGGTTAGCTTTGTTCGATTAGTGGTTAACTTATGTTAGCCAAATATTGATTAGCTATGTGCACATATGACTAGAATTGTGAAAGTGAAGTTGCAAGAAAAGGGAAGTAGTTCTTTACTTTGTTCATTATTGCTTTATGTTAATAATGCATTGTATGGAGTAGTTTTCATATTCTCACTAAGCAAATTGCTTAATTAGTTTAGTTGTGTTGTAGGTACAAGTGAAAGCGGAAGGGGTAAGGAAATTGCGAAAGGGTAGAAGTGGAGTGCTAGCTTGTTGTAAGTTACACAAGCTTTCTCTTTAAATTATCATTTTGAAACCTTGAAAGATCGCCCAAACAATGTTTTGACATGTTTTGGTTATGAAAGTAACAACTAGATCGATTATGTGTAATAGTATAAATTTGTGAAAGCCTAGTAGATAATTTTTGGAAAGTGTTAAGTTGTAAGTTGTAATAGAAGTGATATTTTGATTATGTACATATTGAAAGTTTTAACGAAAGTCAAATGTGGTATTAATCAGTTTTGAAAGGCGTTTAGCTATTGAATGGGTCAAAATAACCCTTTTGGATCAGCGGGTCATAATGGGTCAAAATGAGTCCTAAAGACGCTTAAGAACAAGTTTGAGTTAGATAAAGATTGAAAGTATAGTGATTAGTCTCGCAAGTTTGTTTTGATAGCAGAAATATGTGTTTAAAATCTCAGCTCCTAAGTCTCAATGGTTTGAGACTTGGTATGTTAGAAAAAGATTGAAAATTTAGCCGAAAATGACCCATAAGCCCAAATCCCGATAAAATGAGAATTTTGAGAAAGTGCGAAAATAGAAAGTTTCATTTTGACTATAGTAAAGTGCCTGCAAAATTTCATATTCTAACTCCTTGTCGCTTGAAAGATATGCGAGTTCAAAATTAGGAAAATGGTATATAGTATGAAAACTTACTGCAGGTGTTGTAAAGGCCATAGTACCCGGCGGGTAAACCCAATTCAAGAACAAGCCGGCGGCTTCATAAGCCCAACCGGCGGCTTCTCAAGCCTTTAAACGGGGGTTAAGTTCTGTTACCCCAAAAGCTAATTCACCCGGCGGTTAAAGGGAGCAACCCGGCGGCTAGACTTGGGTACCCGGCGGGTAACCCATCTACCCGGCGGGTATAGGATGATTTTAGCAGATTTCATTTTTAAGTTTTAAAAGTAATACAGATCATTAGATTAGAATACTAAAAACGATAATACAGATAGTGGGACCAATAGAAATACATTTCAGTGTAAAAAAAAAAAATGTTCAGATTTTCAGGGCGTTTCATTTCATAACGGGTCAAGTTATTGAAACGTGTCGGAATGAATGTTTGAAATATTTTGGTTTTGGTATCGGTATTAAAACGGGTAAATGTAATTGTTGGTAAATGATGGAAACGAATAAGTCAATTGGTTTGGGTTTGAGCTTTTAAAGTGGTTCAATTGATCGTTTTTTGGAATTAAGTCCAAGTTTGTCGTTATTGTGAATTTTAGAAAAATGTCAATTGGAAAACTTTCGTTTTGTCATAAGAAACATGCCTGCAAAATTTCATGGGTTGGTTGTAAACGAGTCAAAAGTTATATGCGTTTGAATTTAGCTTTAAAATATGAGTTTAATCAATGTCTCAGCAGAAAATAGTCTGTACGCGATCGCGTAGGGCGTACCAGATGGCGTACCAATCAAAGAAAATGTCACAGTAGAGTCCTAAGTGTAATTACGCGATCGTGTAACTTAAAGAGGATCGCGTATTGGAGTTTATTACGCGATCGCGTGAATCTCACCAGATCGCGTAATACAAAGAAACCATCACATAACACTTTTAGTTCATCTTACGCAATCGCGTATACTAGCCAGGATCGCGTATTTGATCGCGACGCGATTTCCCATTTGGTAAGAAAAGTTCTTATTTGAGTTTGTAAATGGAACGATGTGTCATTTTAATATCAAGCCTTTGTATTTAAACAAGTATGACAACTTAAAAAAAATAATTTGGGACGTTACAGGTAAAATGGTGAGTTTGATGTTTTTTAATGCTAGACAACTATTTTGAAACGAATAAAAATACTAAACAATAACGTGGATTATAAAAATGAAACGGAGAGATTAACAGTTTAATAACATATGTATAGTGTATACCAAAGGTCAAATTCAATTCTGTAGCATTAAAGTTACTTATTATTTCGTTATGTATAAAACTTTACACTTTTTACTATTGTATGCGACATACTTTCATTTGTTCTATTGTATGTAGTGAACTTGTAAATATGGTCTATTGTATGTATTATTTCCTTTTTTGGTAATGTTAAAAAAGTAAACTTTCCTATTTATGCATTACCCAAAAAGAAAATTTTACATACAATAGACCATATTTATAAGTTCAACACATACAATAGAAGTTTTCAAAGTTCGGCTCATACAATAATAAAAAGTGTAAAGTTTAATACATAACGAAACAATGAACCCTAACCTATTTTAGGACACATACAGATCATCGAGAACGATTATAAAACAAAAGGATTCCTAGACCAGTCAAATGTGACGTGACATTTTTTTATATATCTACTTTATGGCAATCACGTCGTTAAATATTTCACCTATCTGGATTTACTTCATTTATATTTATGGTAAATTTTTTGTTTACAAGAAACTTAATATATATGTACTTTGCGACTAAAAAAGTGAATATTATAGATTTAGTGGGCTACGTAGGCTGGTTTAATGGGGGTGTATGTTATATGGGAGATTATATATTCACCATTGAATTTGATAAATCCACCACAATTGTGCATCACCTATTTGTACAGTACAAGTATTTGATGCATAGTTATGGTGGATTTATCAAATTCAAAGGTGGAAATATCTCCACCCATGTTATATGTACAAAACAAAAAGGTGTATAGCGATGTGCGTAAACAGACAAGCGTTTGCCGCCACCAATTGACGGAAAAACGTAGATACCGTGACGTCAGCGATGACATCATATAATTAGGATAGTACCACCCCGGGGCCGTTTATAGTGCGATGCTCTTCTGTCTTACATTTCTTCAAGTCTACTGTATTTGTTGTATTTTGTATGTATTTTTTATTTTTAAATTTATAATTTTCCTCAACAAAGAAGAAGAAGGAAAAAAAAAACATTATTATTTTTATTATGAAATAATAAATTTAACGGTACAACCATGAAAAATGCCATCTTTCGACATTATAATTCAATAAAGGAAGATGCAAGGAATTTAACTTATTTTGTAATTATTAATAAAGGCATTTGTATATGTTTGGTGTAAATAGTATGTATATGAGATAGTGAGTTTATTGGACTTTGTACGAGTTGGATTAGAATATATCATGACCAGTGGTGGATGTAGCACATACGTTTACATGGTTCCTTAATATACCGACTCAATGACTTAGTTGACATAACAAGTAATCATGATAAAACAAATGGGTTGACGGGTCGGGTCGGATCATTATTATGAATTTAAAATCTTTTAAAAAATTAAAAGGCAAAAGTTGTTCCTGATGAGATTTTATATCGTAAAAATATTAGATTATTAAGGATATTTATTTAAATATTTCATTTTTGGGAGTATTTGAACAACTGGGCTAAGATTTATGGAAAATTTTGAAAGTAGATTTTCTGATATTAGGTTTCAATTAGCCCAATTTTGTATTTATAGTGAGTTAAATTATTAGGTAAGTCCTATTTATTTTTTAACCTAGTTCCTTTATAAACTTATCCACTAATCATTAGAAAAAAATTATCTTCAACATGGGTCAAAGGACCTAGTTTGTAAAAGGGTGGATCCGCCCTTGATCATGACAAGTAGTATCAGAATTACGGTGTAGTCTAGTTTGAATATGGATAGTTTCTATATTAGTTGTAAAGTGAACGAGTCACATCGTACACGACATTGATGTCACCTTGTTTCATATATGGAAGAAAGATGACAACTAGGAGTATCTTTTGCTAGCTTTAAATTAAGAAAAAACTGAAGGGTGCATGCAACAACTATTTCTTGAAACATGAAGTTTCTAAAATTTCATCATTGGTTGAAATAAGAAAAGAATAACCCTTTACCAAAAAAAAAAAAAATGGTATATTCCCGTATGAGATGATGATGATGATGATGATGATGATGATGATGATGATGATGATGATGATGATGATGATGATGATGATGATGATGATGATGATGATGATGATGATGATGATGATGATGATGATGATGATGATGATGATGATGATGGGCTTGTTGTGGGATTTATATGTTTAGACCACTTGGCATGATACAGTATGTGTTGGGCTATAAATGAATCATGTAAACCCAAATCTCAATATTCCCATAATAGTATTGGGCTACAATTTAATCATGCAATTATGCATAATAGCAAAGAAAGTAAGAAACAACTAATCCTGTAAAGTGTAAACTACAGTAGTTAAATAGTTGAAAGCCATTGCTTGCAATTTCCTAATAATTCTGTAACCTAAACGACATAGTTTTAATACTACCTGTCCCATTAGAAAATATACTCATTTTTATTTTTAGTTGTCTCAATAGTATAAGTGTTCATATTCTATCCTCTCAAAAAAGATTTTAGCCGGCAACTATAATATGTGATTGGTGTAAATTGTAGTTAGTGCAGAATTCTAAAACCACGGAGGCATTAATTTAATAGTCTTGATCATAGCCTCTAGCACTATATTGTATAATGTATTTACGATGTAAAAGGTTATATAATTAAAGGTAGAAAAGAAACAAACAAAGTTATATCATACTTGATGTTGAAATGTACCCTTGATAACTAAGAAAGATTAGATCCACTTTGAGTAATAAACGGTGAAGACAAAAGAAGATTATATATTCTTAGAGCACTGGGTGTGGAGCCGTTCTCAACAATGTTCAGCATCGAGAACGCTGCTCCAAGCCGTTCCGCCACACCCCACCGTCGTTCTCCTCGCTGTTCTTGACGCCGTTCACCATTCAACGTCCAGGTAGAGACGCTGTTTTGTGTCTTCTTTTTTGTTTTTTTTTTTATTGTTTTCTCCCTCTTTTGCAACAAAGATTTAATCTATAAATTGAATAAAATAAAATTTGGAGAGTAAAAAGAAGTATTGGCTGCCGTTTTTTTTTTTGTTGTGTTTGCAGGAAGCCAAGGTGAAGAAGAAGATAGGGAGGCGTGTATGATTTTTCTATTATTTTTTTATTGTTTGCTTTTTAAATTAGTGTATTGGGCTTTTAAACTTTTTTTTTTTTTGTTTTTTTCTTTCTTTTTTGGGCCCATTTCACTATTTCAGAAGGTAATAGAATAAATGGTTTTTTTTAAGGGAATGGTTCAGAGGGGATGGAGTATTAAGAGGAGCAGTAAGGGCAGGGAACATCTTGACCCTTCATTCCATTTCAACAGCCAAGATTTCACTAGTCAACAAGGACACTCCTGCAAATAAATATGGTCAAGGGATCAAATGTGTAAAAAAGTTGATATCATCTCTCTCACACACGGTCAGATCGGTCAGATCAGTCCATTTCGTTTCCCCTCTTTCTACTGAAACGAGCAAACGGAGCTAAAAACCATCACAAAACACAGTCAAAAAAGCTTCAGATCTACCATCACAAAACACCATCTTTCACCTACATCGTTGGATGATTATCAGCGATCAAAAAATTAGCGATAAAAAACTCACCGTCGGTCTACCGTGACAAGCTTTGTACGAAAAACAATCATGTTGAAATCGCTTACACCTACATCGTTGGATGATTATGGTTCACAAAAATCACAAAATGAAGCTAATCGTAAGTTTTTTCGATCTTACTTTGTTATTCTTCATTTTATACCTATTTTATTCTTTTTGTTTGTACTTAAATATAATGTTTTTTATTCTACAGCTACTCGCAGAAGCCAAAGAAGAACAAGGTACAAATTCGAAGGAAACAAAAACGACAAGACGATTAATGCAAATTTGCCTTCGGAAGGTAGCGATGAAGACAAATATGTATGTAGAGGTATATTTTTTGTCTTATACATAGCTCTGTTGTTATATATGCATGATGTTAGATCTGTAAATTTTTTAAAACTCATAGAAAAAATCACCTATTAAAATGCTTCTGATCATTTTTTTTTTATAATTGGATGATTTTATATGTGTTTTATGAGAGTTGTTTTTGTAAATTATAGTTGCAAATGTACTAATTTTTATCATTATTGTAGAAGCTAAGTGTTGTAGTAAGGAAAATAATGTAGGGCTCGATAGGTTACTGGACTGCCAAAAGTGGTTTGGAGTTGTTAACTCTTTACATTGAAACAAAGATGATACCGATTGTAAATTTTTGTCTCAAATCCATTTGTGGAATATAAATGTGGTACTCCGTATTTTGCTACTTAAGAAACGCTTATCTGGTGGAAGTGGTTATAAGGCTTAATTTTGTTTAAAGGATCTAATGCTTATGTGCCTAGGACAAAGGGTAGATTTACACTTGCACATGTACATGCACACCCTGAATTTTATAAAAAATTATAAATATAGAGCTCAATCTAAGTATCGGACAATTACAGGTAAGCTCCAAATAATCTAGCTATTGTAACATACAATTATACAAAAATACAAATGTTTATCTAAATTCATAAATAAAGAGTAAAAAGTATACCTAAAATGAAAGCTTAGATGGCTGACCACTTTGACTACCTCTAATTTTTAGGCCAGATACGGAGTTTATAAAAGAAATCATTGATGACATCTACCTTCAATTAGGTGGACCCATACGGAGTTTATAATAATTTTTATAAACTGCATTTTACGACTCTTTAATTATTGAACTGCGCTTTACTGCATGTTGTGTGCTATCTTCTACGTTTTTAGTATTTCTACTGCATATTGTGAACATTCTTGCTTCACTACTACTTGTTTTATTTGTTACTGCATTTTACACCTTGGGTTGACACTTACATACTATAAAACTTTTTTGATAGTTCACGTCATAGATAAATCAGTGGAAGAAACCTCTTCAAAAAAATCAACCAAACTAAAAAGTGTGAAGTTTGAAGTAGAGAACAAAAGAGCAACAAAAAAAAGAACACAAACAGAAAAGATTGTGTTTGGTAATATAGAAGCGAGACATTCACCACGTTGGTTGACATCAGTTCTAAAAGCTGCCACAACAAAGCAGATGGAACTTATACGTGAAATAGGATTTGGGTCGTTGATTGGATGGTTCAATTATGAAACGGTGCCTTTAAAATTGGGCCTTTTCGTTGTGAAAAGCTTTGATCCAGAGACATGCCGGTTAAAATTTCCAGATGGCAGGGAAATCAAAGTAACCAAGCATCTGATCCATGATATTATCGGATTGTCTGTAACTGATTATAAATTAGCTTCTTACAACCCTTTGAGAAGAGGATCAGAGGTTATTGAAGAGTTTCGAGAATATTTTAAAGTTACTGGTAAAGAAAGAATCATTGTGAATCATCTTCACGACTGGATGGTTGATTATATTGACGGTGACAGATGGTACAAACTAAGTTTCATTGCGTTTGTAACCACTTTGTTAATTGAGTGTTCAACCAATGGTTCTATAAATGAATCGATCATACCTCTTGTTGATTGCAATAATATTGACGTACTCCATGCTGATTGGTGTGGCTACATCTTGGATGCCATTGTGAGGACGACCTCCAATTTTAAACCAACCAACCATTTTGATGGCCCGTTGTTAATCCTTGTGGTAAGAATAAATAAATTATAAATGTTTATAAATTTTTCATTAATTATAAAGTTTTCTAAAGTTTGCATTTCAATGTTTTGTAGCTGATGTATGTCAACTGTACAACTCTTGGGAACGAGGAAGCTGCTAGAATGTATCCAGGAATAAGGAATTGGAATTCTGTTACTTTGAATGCTCGTGAAAATGAAGAGATACAAAATGGAGGTTTAGGTTCAAAAAATGTGAGAATCCTTGATGGTTATGAAGAAGTTTTAGAGGAATGTATGCCAGAATTGAGTGATTCTACTGAAAAAAAGAGGAAGAAGTGTGAACATTCGGGTAAATTATTTCAAAATCATTTATAACATTTGGAAAAACAAACTTTCAAAAAAATTATGCTTAATAGTTGCTTTTTTTTTACACAGATTTGAATGCTAGTCAGCCAGAACATGTGGACGAATCTCCCGATAACTATCTTTTCAACATTGGAGATGAACATATGAGAGTATGTGAATGTTAAAATACTATACTGCATTTTTAAACTTTTCCACTGCATTTATTAAAATAATACATCAAAATTAAAATAATACATCAAAAAAATGATGAATAAAAGTGATGGATATGAAGAGTTTACTGCATTTTAACACACTTTACTGCATTTTATCATACTTTACTGCATTTTAACGTACTTTAGTCCATTTTAACATAGTTCACTGTATTATATTTAATCTACTGCATATTAAACATAATCTACTGCATTTTAAAATATTCTACTGTATTTCAAAATAGTACATCAAAAAAATGATATTATTATGGTGTTCTAGTGCATCAAAGTTCATCTCTGCATTTTAAAAAGATCATCAACTGCATTTACAAAAATAATAATCTACTGCATTTTAAACATTATCTACTACATTTTAAACATAATCTACTGCATTTTAAAATATTCTACATATTTCATAATAGTACATCACAAAAAATGATACTGCATCAAAGTTCATCTACTGCATTTTAAAAAGATCATTAACTGCATTTACAAAAAAAATAATCTACTGCATTTTAAACATTATCTACTGCATTTTAAAATATTCTACATATTTCATAATAGTACATCACAAAAAATGATACTGCATCAAAGTTCATCTACTGCATTTTAAAAAATCATTTACTGCATCTTAAACGTAATCTACCGCATCTTAAAAGATCATTAACTGCATTTACAAAAATAATAATCTACTGCATTTTAAACATTATCTACTGCATTTTAAACATAATCTACTGCATTTTAAAATATTCTACATATTTCATAATAGTACATCACAAAAAATGATACTGCATCAAAGTTCATCTACTGCATTTTAAAAAATCATTTACTGCATCTTAAACGTAATCTACTGCATTTTTAATATTTTACTATAATTGAAGTTAATTTGCTTCATTTTTAAAAACATACTCGTTTTTATTTTATTTTTATACTGTATTTCAAAATATTACATCACAAAATGATAAAAAAAATAATGAATGGGACATCAAAAATTAACTGCATTTTAGAAACACAAAATACTGCATTATATATTGCTCTACTATAATTGAAGTTAATTTACTGCATTTTTAAAAACATACTCATTTTTATTTTATTTTTATACTGTATTTCTTAAAAAGACGCAATATAAAAAGTTATTGATGACTTTTCCTACAGGATTCAAAGATGATCATCAAACGAAGTCTTGTGCATGTCAGAAAATATAAAGAGTTCATTGATAATACTCTATCAAGTGTGATGTCATCTGATCCTTTTGATCCGGAACTTCTTCAGTTAGCTTTGGAAAGAAACTCACTTTTTGACGGTACTAAAGTTTCAAATAAAGAATTCACGGACATTGGAATGGATTATGTATCCGAGTCTGACAAAGAGAATTCATCAGAACCTCGTTGTCATGTTCCAGAATTGGGACAGTCATCCAAGTTGACTGAATCAACGATCATGGTTGCTGAGCCGTTACATAATCCAATCCCTGAAAATCCAGCTAAGGAAATGTCTGCATTAGCTGTTGAAGACAAGAAAAAACTTGAAGAGAAAGATGTGGTTAAAATTAGTGAAGAAAATATTGGGCTTGATAGTTTGAAACTGAGTAAATCTCTGCTTCAATATCAAGAAAAATCTGATTTTGCAGAGATGAAAAAGAGGAAAATAAGTAATGATTTTCCGACATTTCACTTGTTATCTCCTGATACTCCAATTAAATCACAACATGATGTGATACAACAAAGTTTTCACACAGTTGCTTTGGTTGTAGATACGAACATTGTAAGTGATGATCATGGGTGTGTTGTCATTGATCCTGAATCGATCCCTTTAGGAGATACATTGTCAGATTATGATACTATGCTTCATTGTCAAGCCACAGATTTGGCTTCTGCAGAATTTGAAAAGAAGCAACAAGAGTCATCGAAGGAAATACATCAAGTTGTACGTAACAGACTTCTGGATTTAGATACGATTGATAAGATTAAAAAACAACAGGAATCAGACCTGAAGGCAAAAAAGGATGAAGAACACAGAAAAACTGAAGAAGAAAGGAAGCGAGTTGAGAAGAAATTGTTTGAAGATAAATTATTCCCAAAGAAAGTATCAGAATCAGATGCGTTGCTGAAGAACGATGATAAAAATAATGAAAGTGCAATACAATCAACTGCAAGTCATTCTTCATATTTTACCACGTTTTCATCTCCTAGTTCGGTCGGGTCACATAAAGCTGCACTTGCCGGTTCTCTTGGTGTCGGTAAAATACCCCTAGAGTTTCCAAAAGAACTTCCAAAGCCAATTAATCCGTTCCCAATAAACAAAAGTTTCGCACCTCCAAAAGATTTAACACCCACTTCTAAAGCTGGTACAGTTGAAAAAATCGACGATAAGGTTGATTTGACGAATAAGGAAACAGTTGAAGTTGAATTTGATGGAAAAACTGAGGTTGTGAATATATCTGATGAACTTTTTTCTCCGTATATTGGGATGGAAGTTTGCATGGATGCGAAAGTAACAAAAGAAGAAGAACGAGTTTGCAGATTCATCTTCAGTGCATACCTGCCTTGCAAGTAAGTTGATTGCTATGGTTTTCAAAAACATTAAATTATTTACTGCTTTTTTATATATTTTTGCTGTATTTTATAGTTGTTAAAAAAAAAAAAATTCTAAATACACAGGAATGTTTACTTCAAGAATTTTTCCTGTCACCTGGATCTTCAAAGTTTGGAAAGCTTCTATGTTGGGATTCCAATAGAACAAGTAGTAATTGATGTTTGGTCTCAGATCCTGAATTATGAAGAGTCTCAATCATCAACTGGTGATTGTAGTCGCGTTTTTTGTGATACAATGGTAACTATTATTACTTTGTTAAAATTGCAATGAATTTTGACTTACATTGCACTGCATTTTGCTAAATTGCACTGCATTTTGCTAAAATTTGTACTGCATTTTGCTTTTATATCATTTATTACACACTGTTTTTGCTTTTTACCACATTTTTATATTTTTACAGACTTACAGTGCCGTTGAACCTACTATGGACCAAACAGTCGTTTCGGCAAATTTCGAAAAGAGCTTGAAATCAAGTATAATGCAAGCCGCAAAACCAAATTTGAGCGAAACATCTGTGGTAATTTTTACATATATTGCATTTTTTTTTAAAATTCATACCATATTTTGGATTTCAATGACAAACCTAATTTGTCTTATTTTAAATACTCTTTATCTGAAATACTAAAGTTGGTTGTTAAGGTTCTTTTCCCGATTGTCATGCCGATGGAAGGAAAGAATTCAAGTGTAATCTACCATTATTATCTGATATGCTTTAATTTGAAAGTTCCTGGAATTTTCATAATTGACAACTTTAAGGATAATAAAGATCTGTTTAAGAGATATGGGAACTTGCCAAACACTATTGTAAGTATTTTATCTTATTTATTTATACTGCATTATAAAATTGTCTTTTGCCAAACACTATTGTAATAAAAAGTTTATAAAAATTTTCTTGTTTGTTTTGTACTTTCTTTTTGTTGCTACAGCGTAGAATGTTTTGTGAATACCTTGGAAAGATAGAGAAGCACAGAAACACTGTAGAGTTGATGGCGAAAGACATCACGGTTATGGATATTGAATGGGCAACGAAGAAAAATTATGTTGATGGAGGTGTTTTTGTGATGAGACATATGGAATGCTTTAAAGGTTCAGGCATCAAGGATTTCGATACCAAATTTCACAATCAAGTTTCTGTCCAAAAAAAACAAATCGAAGATCTTAGAAAGAAATACTTGGTGAAGATCTTGTTATCTGACTTCAATGATGTTTCGCACCGTTTGAAAGATGAAGTGAAGATGTATGAAAAGCTGGATAAGGAAGTGATATCGGTTCACAAGAAGAATTCTAAAGTGAACATTGGCAAGCGTGCGTATAAGATGAATATCGTTAGTTGAAAGACATGTTGGTTTTTCTTTTTATGTGGTCTGTGAGTGTTGGATATTTTCAAACAACGTGTGTTTTTGGTATTTCATTTTGTTGTTGGTGACGAGTATCTCTGAACAGTTAGTATTTTGCTTCTAGTTTTTTCGTAATGGTTCTATTTTGAAAAACTTCTATTTGACTGTTAATTTTTGTGGCTTACGAAAAGTTTGAATGATATGTTAGTTTGTAGTTAGTGAAATCTTAATTTATATATAGTGCATTTTATATAAATATAACTTCATTTTAGTAAAAAAAAAAATTAACTCTTAAGACTCTTCATAATTTGGTTTTGTGTAAAAAAATTGTAGTTTATTTTTTAAAGAAATGCAGTGTATTTTAAATGTTATCCTTCCTCTAGTTACCTGTGTCATTTTCTTACTAATCTTTATATGAAAAAAAAAAAAAAAAAAAAAAGCTATCAGTTAAACATAAATTAGTTTGTTAAAATTCCAACCAAGTGAAAAAAATAAAATCAAGTGCATTTTAAATTAAACTTACTGCATTTTACTTAAAGCATATATTTTGTAAATAAATTTTAAATTAAACTGATACACTACTTTATTCTCCAAAAAAATTAAAATATACTGCATTTTATTAAAAAAATACTGCATTTTAGTTGATGATATTTTGTAAAAAAATATTAATAACTGTCACTTCCAAACAAACTACGCCTACTTTCTTCCCACAACAATTTAGTACAGACCTAACCCAAAACCGCCTAACCCAAAAAATCAAAAACCATAACCTCAAAACATCAAATTGAAAAAAAAAAAATTCACGCGACTACCTTCTTCTTTATCGTCGTTATTTTACATACATATCATTCAAAGATCTGCTGCACAAAAACAAAAATAAAATAAAATAATGGTTAATAAAACGTTCATTAAAACAAGAAAATCTGAGACAAAATCTACAAAACGAGGATCAGAGGAGAAACCTAAAGAAATCTTAAGTTGTAAGTTTTAGTAATTTACCATTTACATTCTAGAGTCTTGATTATATTGTTAATTTTTTATTTTTGACAGCCACTAGGCGAAACAAACGGAAAAATCGAACTGAATCAGATGGTCTAACGGAACACGACAGTGACAACAAATCAACAAAAAAGTCTCCATGATGTTCAAAAGAAGAGCAACAAAGGTTTTTGTGTTTTGCTATATGATGTTTCTTTACTATTTACAAATGTATAATATTGTACATGCTAAGTGTTTTCACACCGATTTTGTAAAAAACTTCAAAATATATATATATATATATATATATATATATATATATATATATATATATATATATATATAATTTTCTTCATTTTGCCTAATAAAGCCTATTGTAATTTATAGGAAAAAGGCTTAAACAAGATGTAGTAGTACCACAGTTAAAAGTTATTGAATCCAGGAAGTCACCAAAATGTTTAAATGATGTCATTGCTACAACAAATCCTAATCAAAAACAAGTTATAAGGAATATAGGGTTCGGTAGCTTGCTAGACGATGCATATGATTTTGATTTTGTCCCTGTTGCTCTTGGTGGTTTCGTTGTTGAAATTTTTGACCACGAGACATGTAAGTTTAACTTACCAAATGGAAGGTCAATTAAGGTAACAAAAGAACTCATCCACGATACAACTGGATTGCCAATGGGAGGCAAACACATAATCCCAAAAATTAGATCATCTCGTAATAATCCAGATGTTCAAGAGTTCAGGAGTCAGTACTGTAAAAAACCGATCAAAACTTATCGTATCAAACCCCTTGAAAGGATTTTGGGTTTAATGGAAACAACTGATAGGTTGTTCAGGTTGAACTTTCTTGTTATGACTACAACTATTTTGTTTGAGTGCACCAAGTCTGGTTGTGTAAACCAGAAAATAATTGAATGCATACCAGACGCAGATGAAGATATCAAAAGTTTGGATTGGTGTGGTTATCTTTTGGAATCCATGGTTAGATGCAGGAATGAGTACAAATTTAAGGGTAATTTCAATGGGCCACTGCTTATAATGGTGGTAAGTAATGTGTACTTTACTTATGTTTTTAGTAGTTGCACATACACAAATATGTTGATAAATACCTTGTACTGTTTGTTTTGAAGCTTATATATGTCAACTCTACACTCTTAATAAATGACAAACCGAATACATTAAAGCCATATATGAGAGGTTGGAATTCTGATAAACTTAAGCAACGCCAAAATCGTGAGATCAAAGAAGGAGGTTTTGGGCTTGAACATGTAAGAATTGTCGATGGATTGGAGGATGTTGTCCAACAAAACACAGCTTCTAAGAAGAGGAAATCGGTTATTCAAAAAGGTATATATATTTTTTTTGTCAGTAAATCACAGTTGCACACTTTCTCTACTCCTAGTACTACCTGTTCAACAAAAGCTGAACCCCCTGCCATTTAAAAAAGAACTTGCTCATGACTAAAACTAAAATTTTGTGTTTTCAACAGATCTTCGAAAACCTGTTACTGAACTTCCAATCAGCAGTAGTTCCATAACTACGAAAGATTTACAAGTGCCTTGTAAACCGGTGGAAGTTAACACTGATCTTCATGAAAAAATTGAGCATAAGTTTGATTTGTTGGTTGCTCAAACAGTTGAGGTTGAAGTTGATGGTAAGACTGAGATCGTGAGAATATCTGATGATATTTTCTCTCCATATGTTGGGAAGCAGGTTTGTATGGAGTCAAGTTTAACAACACAAGAAGAGAGAGTCTGCAGATTTATATTCAGCGCATACCAACCTGTCGAGTAAGTTAATTGTTAAACTTTTATCAAAAATAATAAATTTCTTACTACATTTTTTTTTACTGCATTTTGTGTTTGATACATAAACTTTTAATAATTACACAGGAATATTTACTTCAAAAGTTTGTTGAGTCAATTGCATCTTCAATGTTTGGAAAGTCTGTATGTTGGAATTGGAGTACAACAAGAAGTAATTGATGTTTGGACGCAAATCCTCAACTATGAAGAATTTTTACAAGAGTCAAATGGTGAATGTGGTCGTATCTTTTGTGATACCGAAACAATGGTAATCGTTATTAAATTTCAAAACTTATTCTTTCATACATATATTTTTAAATCTTGCTGATATATTTTTTTTTCCAGACATACAATGATATAAAACCTTTTTTGGACAAAA
Source organism: Helichrysum umbraculigerum (assembly GCA_949592205.1). NCBI lineage: Eukaryota > Viridiplantae > Streptophyta > Magnoliopsida > Asterales > Asteraceae > Helichrysum > Helichrysum umbraculigerum. The sequence continues at coordinate 54,194,966 of CATIUR010000006.1, forward strand.
ATCTTGTTTCAAAAAAATTTGAGATGAGTCTGGAATCAACTTTGCTTCAAGTATCAAAAGCAGATTTAAGTGATACTTCTGTGGTAATTTTAAATTAAATTTCAATTATTATTTATTTGATCAATAAGTAGAACATAATACACCTTATTTTTTTATTTTTTATTTTTATTTTTGAAATGAATATGTTGGTTGTTCAGGTTTTTTTTCCGATAATGATGCCCATCGAAATGAAGAATTCAGATATCATCAACAGTTATTATCTGATCTGCTTTAATTTGAAAGTTCCAGAAATTTTCATAGTTGACAGCATGAAGCATAATCAAGATATGTTTGTAAGATATGGTAATTTGCCAAACACCCTGGTAAGTAATTTTTATAATTTTTTTAATAAAAGCATTTTAAATGTATGTGTTCGAATGGTATTACCTTCCCTTTTTATATATTAAATTGCCAAAAAAAAAATCATTTTTGTAAGTAGTTTTTATATTTTATTGTGTTTTTTTAAAAATAATATATAGACCAAAAAAATTTTTAAAAGTTATTTTAATGTATTAAAATTGTACGTTGTTTGTTGCTACAGCGTACGATGTTTTGTGAATACCTTGCAAAGTTTGAGAAGCACACTCTCTATGTTGAATTGATAACTACAGAGATCAAGATTCTTGATATTGGATGCGCAACAAAAAATATCTTTGCAGATTGTGGTGTTTTCTTAATGAGGCATATGGAATGCTACAAAGGTACAAATCTTAAAGAATTCAACATGCAAATCGAGAAAAAACAGATTGACGATTTGAGAAAGAAATACCTGGCGAAGATAGTGTTACATGAATACAATGATTATTTGCACCATGTAAAAGATCAAGTGAGGGCGTATGATAAAATGGACAAGGAAGTCAGAATGTTTTACCAGAGTAGTTCAAAAGCAAATATTGACAAACGTGCGTTGAAGATGAATATTGATGATTTTTATTAAAGGTTTGTTCGTTCATGGGTCGTGAATATTTTGGGTTAGTTTTGCTTCCTGTTTAGATAAAATGTACTCTTTCAGAATTACAAACAATTAAATGCTATGCTATCTTATTTTGTTAGTGATAGTTTTTATAAATATGTGTAGATATATTTGATGTTATATGATTGAAATCCGAGGCATATAGATACTGCATTTTATCTAAAATGTCACTGCATTTTATTAAAAAACAAGGAATTTTAGATGTACAAACCCCAAAATGGACTGTTTCTTTAAAAGAACACTTTTCAAAAACATATCTATGTAAAAGGTCGCATAAAAATATTTCATGTACTTTGTAAGTCTTTTGATGTTTCAATCATATGAAAAAAGACGGATTAAATTTGTTTGGGATATCGACGTCCACACCATCTAATAAAAGGTAAATATATACGAGTACTTGTTCTTGTCTAATTTACATAACAACCCCTTGGTTCTTTGAGTAGAGACAAAATAGCCCCTAATCTCTTTTTATAACAGATTTTTGGACAAAAATCACATAAATTTTTGGAGGGTGTGGGATGATAATTTATATCCTACATCTATTCATTTGATATATTTTATAATAACAAAAAGGTTGTTGTATAAAGAAAATATCTGTTAAAAATAAAATACTTGCTAAAAATCTATGCTACTAAATATAAAAAAAAAAAAAAAAAATAGCTGCATTTTATCAAAATTTACTGCATTTATATATTTTTTTATTTTTTGATGACGAAATTAGTTGCATTTTATCAAAACTTACTGCATTTTAATTGAGGGTGTTTTGGTAAATATGGAAAGAAACCGCTTCCTTACTGGATGTATAATACAGACGAAAAGAAAAAAAAACACACACAACAAACCACTCTTCAGAAATTTCACCCCCCAAAATTAGCAAACCCTAAATACTCAATTCCTCTAGAAATTGCACGCCACTGTGTTTCTAAAAAATTCGTCGTTCGTTTGAAAAACATGGTTAATAAAAAATTAGTTCAAACAGGAGATTCTCCGAGAAAATCTACAAAACGAGAACAGAAGAAGAAATCTAAAGAAATTATTCCTTGTAAGTTTTTTTTACTAATTTATTACATGCATAACTTCGTCGGTTTTCATTGTTATTTTTTTAATTTAAGTCGCTGTTTTGTTAAAACTTATTTTTCACAGCGACTAGTGGAAGAAAAAGGAAAAAGGCAGATGAAGAAAAGAATGGCGAAAGCGACAATGATGCTAGCAACGTTGACGATCATGCTCAGAAGAAGAACAACACAGGTTGGATTTGCTATAAAATTATTAACTATATATATTTTTTTTTCAATTAGTTCACTGCATGATGATCATATGTTTTACGCTGACTCTAATTTTGTAATTTTAAAATATATATATGCATGCTTAATTATTTTCTTCATTTGACTGAAGAAAGCATATTATAATTTGTAGGAAAAAAGATTAAAAAAGATAAAGCAGAACCAAAATTTATAACAATTGAAGCCAGGCAATCACCAAAATGGTTAAATGATGTTATCACTGCAACAAATGTTAATCAGCAGCAAGTTATTAGGAACATGGGCTTCGGTAGTTTGCTTGATGGTGCGTTTGATTTTGATTATGTTCCTGTTTCACTTGGGGGGTTTGTTGTAGAAATTTTTGACCACACTACCTGTACGTTTAACTTGCCAAATGGTAAGTCGATTAAGGTAACTAGTGAACTCATCCATGATACAATTGGATTGCCATTGGGAGGCAAGCAGATCAAACCGAAAGAACGATCATCTGGTAAACATCCAGATGTTGAACTGTACAGGAAACAGTACTGTGAAAAGGAACTTAAGAAATATCCTATTAAACCTCTTGAAGGGATTTTGGCTTTATTGAAAGAATCTGATAGGATGTTTATATTGGACTTCCTTGTTATGGTCACAAGTGTTCTGATTGAATGCACCAAGGCCGGTAATGTAAATCAGGCAATAATAGAGTGCATACCAGATAGAGATGAAGATATCAAAAGTTTGGATTGGTGTGGTTATATATTGGAATCCATGATTGCATGCCGGAAAGCGTTCCGTTTGAAAGATCATTTTAACGGTCCACTACTTGTGATGGTGGTAAGTAATGTGTACATTACGTATGTCTTGTTTGTTATATGTTGAATTTAATACATAAATGAGTTACCACATATGGTGATATTTTCTTTTAACTTTTTGTTTTAAGCTTATATATGTCAACTCTACATTGTTGATAAACGACGTACCAAATACACTGAAGCCATATTTGATAAGTTGGAATTCTGAGAAACTTAAGGAACGTCAAAATCGTGAGGTCAAAGGAGGAGGTTTTGGACTTGATCATGTAAGACTTGTCAGTGAGTATGAGGAAGTTGCGCAACAAACATCATCTTCTAAGAAGGGCGAATCTCTGAGTGATAAAGGTATTTTTTGTCACTGCAATAAAAAGTTGATGTTTTAAATATATTATTAAATTGTATTGATCAAAATCAAATTAATAATGAGACCATAAAAAATGCAGTGGCTGAAGCAGAAGATTTCTTAATAGGAGATGAAAATCTGAAGGTAAAGAAGCGATTTCCATTATTTGATATGAACATGATTATAATACTTTTAACATCTTATTTGAAATTTTCTTAAAATGCAGTAAATTATGCTTAAAATGCAGTAAATTATGCATTTTATTTTTTGATCCACTGCATTTTAAGCATAATTTACTGCATTTTAAGAAAATTTTACAGCATTTTAAGCCTATTTTACTGCATTTTAAGCATAATTTACTGCATTTTGTTCCTGCCCTCCCTGCTCCTCATTTGACCTCTGCTTCTCTGATCCATTTATCGTTCAAATATCATACTTTTTTTACAAAAATTAATTTATTGTCCGTGCTTTATTTACAGAATGAAAAGAGGATAATCATGGAAAATTTAAAATCCATGTTAAATCTAGGAAAGGTTGTTGATGACAGTTTAAGTCGTTTGGTAGTTATGCATACCAATGATAAAGAGTTGGAGAGCTTACAGAGTTTAAGGCTTGAGCTTTATAAAAGTTTCATAGATGTTGGAACTTCACATCAGGTTGAAAAAGAACCTGAAGCTGCTCACATTGATATCTCTTCTGACACGAAGTCTGTTGAGACTGATGTGGTAACAAATCTGGAAGTAAATGAGGCTTTGAACGAAATTAACAAAGATGTTGATAAAGGTGTCTGTTCAACCGATTTAGAAAGTTTCAAAGAATCAAATGTGTCATCGAACCATCTTGCTCATGATACAGCAGAACAAGAAAAGATGCGTGATCAATCTGCAACGAATGTTGGTGAAGATAATAACAATGGTAAAACACACCACAAAACATATCAGTTGCATGATGAAGAAGATATTTTTTCTGATTTGAACAGTAGTCTTGAAGCTGAAATACATGTTCAAACAATGTGTATCTCTCATAATGATCACAATGATGTCTACAATGTCAGTACTTTAACATTTTACTTTTTAAAGTCACTGCAACTTTTTATTACTATTTACTACATCTTTTTACCAAAAATTTCTTAATTATATTTATTGCATCTTAATTATTATTTTCTGCATTTTAATTGTAGCTTCAAGATTTTGTGAATTCTTCACAAAAGGATGGAGATAACAGTGAAAAGATTGAAGATATCTACACCGAAACTGGTATAGAAAATTTCTTAGGGAATTTGTTGAAAACTGCTCCATTCTTACACCCTGACGAAGAAACTTTAAATGAAGTAATAACTTCTGCAGGAGTTGTTTCTACAAATGTTGCAAAGGAACCACAATCTGACGACGATTTACAACAAAAGGAACAACAAGCAGCTGCAACTTTGGCAACTGCAAAACGACAAGCTGAAGCAAGTTCGGTGGGTGAGAGAGGGAAAGAAGATGAGAAAAACAATAAGGATGATAAGGAAAAGGAAGATGATAGTTTGACAAAAGAATTTGTTCCGGTACCTAGTGACAAAGAAGTAAATACGGTGAGTGAAAGAGAAGATGTAGTTGAGAAACAGCATAAGGATGCTAAGGAAAAGGAATTATCCAAAAAGAAGGAAAAGGAGAATGTTAATTTGGCAACTGCATTTACTGGTCTAAGTAGTGACAAAGAAGCAACTGTGGTGACTGAAAAAGAAGATGAAGATGAGAAACGGGATAAGGATGAAAAAGGAAAAGAAGAATCCAGAGACAAGGAAGATCAATCTGCATGCTTGGATAGTGGCTGTTTTCATACGCCAAATGCACCAGTTACTCACACTGCTTCCCCAGTAGATACAAAAACTAAAACTTTCAATCAAAAGCTCAAAGAAGTTCGTCAATCTTATAGTCCTAAAGTTTCAAAAAAGTTTCCAGGCTTGAGTTCAATTGTGGATGCTCAACCACTGCAAATGGAGTTTCCAGCCGGAAGTTTCAAGGAAAAACCCGAAGTAATTGTTAATCGAAGGAGAGGAAAACAGGCTGCAACTCGAAAAGCTAGGTGTGGTGAACCAGGAAAAGAAGATGAGACAGAAGTAGTAATTGATAATGAAAAAAGGGCGGCAAAGATATCTGAATTTCTATGCTCACCCTTTTCTGAAAGGGAGATATGCCTGACATCTAAAAGGACAACCGATGAAGAAAGAGTTGTGCGCTTCATTTTTAGTGCATCACAAAATCCGAGGTACAAAAAAAAAATTATAAGTGTTTTTTATTATCTAACTATAAGGTTTCTTAAATTTGTATAGCTATAATATGAAATTCAATTTTGCAGTTCCATTTACTTTAAAACTCATTCTTCTGTTGTCGAGCTATATGTGTTTGAGACATTGTACCCTGGGTTCGCGATTGCATCGTCAATTATTGATCTTTGGGCCCAAATTCTTAATTACGAGGAAAGCAGGCGCAATACTTTCAAGAATTTCAGACGAGTGTTTTGTAGCACACAAGCACTGGTATATAATGTTTATTAATTTTATATGTTTCTTTAACTACCTCCTACTAACAACTACTCAAATGTTTATATATCTTTTTCAGACATACGATTCTATCAATCTAGACAGAGACCAAACTGTTATAGACAACACATTTAATGAGAATTGTATGTTAAGCGTGTTGCAAACACCCCATGGTAATTACAAAAAAGTTAACCTGGTACGTGTTTACATTTTTATCAGTATCTAAAACATGTGTTTAAAATTATATATTTTTTTGTTATAACCTTGTATATGTAAGAGTATAATAATTTTTTTTTAATTTTTTTAGGTGTTCTTCCCAATCCTAAAGATTTCACAATCAAAAAAATCAACCACCAACCATTACTATCTTGTTTGCTTTAATCTGAGAGATGTTAGGATTGATATCATCGATAACATCAAGATAAGTGATGAAGAAGCTAGTGATCCAAAATCTGTTTTTGAACGTTACGGTAACCTTCCCAACTTGCTGGTAAGTTGGTTTTATAATCCAGTGTCTTTTTTATTAAAAAAATTTCTTTCCATCATTGAATTTATATGTCGCTTATGATTGTTGACCCCCCTGCTATTTTTATTGACATATTCCTTTGCATGTTATGAAATCTTGTATATTTTTACTGCAATTCTCACTTTTTTTTATGCTATTGCTGCAGAAATCAAAGTTCAGTAATTACTTGGCAGTTAAAGAAAATATGAAATGTGCATTTGAGTTGATGGACAAGGAAATTAAGATACTGAACATTGGTTGGTCAACAGATAATAACTTTGTTGACTGTGGCATTTTTGTGATGCGTCACATGGAATGCTACAAGGGAAATGGTTTAACTGATTTCGATACCCAGCTTAACAATGAAGCCAATGGTCAGCAGTCGCAGTTGGATGATCTTAGGAGAAAATATCTAGCAAAGATATTACTATCTGAATTAAATGATATTGCAAACCATACTCGTGAGAAGATCAAAGAATATGACAGGTTGGACAAGAACCTCATGTTGAAGCACCAAAAAGCAGCAAAAGTAAAGATCAAGAAACGTATTACAAGTAGGTTGGGTGTTTGAAAAAAAAAAAAACACTTGTGTTCTCTTTAAAAAAGTTTAGATTTGGTGGTTCAATGGTTGGTTGTAAAACAATTAGTTTTTCGTCTTGTAGTTGGTTGTAAAACAGTTTGTTTTTCAAATGTCTAGAATACTTTATACATAAAATAGTTTGCTATTCTTTGAATTCATTGACTGGAATTATAATACTTTTTGAATGAAGATAGTTTTTGCAGTAGATTAGATGAATAAGTGATGGACATCTAGAATTTACTGCATTTTAAGGACATACATTACTGCATTATAAAGTTATTCTTTTGCATTTTAAAAATAATGTACTGCATTTTAAATTTATACTGTATTCTTAAATAGTATTTCACAAAAATGAAGATATGTTGTTCTACTGCATCAAAGTTAGTCTACTGCATTTTAAAAAAACAGTACATCATAAAAATGTTTTATGATGATATGTTGTCCTACTGTATTATAAAGTTATTCTACTACATTTTAAAAATAATATACTGCATTTTAAATTTTTTACTGCATTTTAAATTTTCTACTGCATTTTAAATTTACCGTCAGCATAAACTTTGACATCATAAACTTTGACACTCTGTTAAAAAAAGTTACAAAATTAAATAGGTGTAGTAATACATGGCAACGTATATTCATTTGAAGTAAAACACTTGGATTTTTTTTATTTTTATTTTTTACTTTAATAGATCCAATGCTTTGTAATTTGATAATTCTAAAATATCACATGATTAACTGCATTGTATAATTCATTAAAAAAAAAAAAAAAAAAAAAAAACACCACATGACTGCATATATATAAAAAAAAACATTTTATATGACAGTAGTTAATGACAGCAACATCTCAAAAAGTGCATAACAAAAACACCAAAAACAGACAAAAATAAAGTATTTCTTATGGTAAAAAACTAAAATGCAGTGACAGACATTTAAAATGCAACTTAAGAAAAAATATAAAAATGTTTCAAATTCTCAGCTAAGACTCACTGATCGTGTAATAATTTAATTGATCATCTAAAAACAAAAAATGAACTGAGTCAAAAACAAAATATAAAATCAAATTGGTCATTTTGAAAAACTCAACTAAGACTCACTGACATTATTCTGCACATCTACTACTGTTGCACTTTCAGGAGTTGCTTCTTCAGGTAAGCTTGTACAACCCCTACTATTATGACCATATTGCTTACACTTTTGACATTGATTTTTCCTCTTCTTAGCTTTGTCCATTGCAACATTTGCTTTTGATTTACCACTTGGACGTCCTTTAGTTCTAATGTCATCCGGGTTCTTAATGTTGTGGTTTTCAGGTTTTTTGACACCCAAAAAAGAGCAAATAGCTTCAGACTTGTCCATAGGTATAGCCGTCGGGAATTCAGCTCTAGTTTCCTCAAAAATTTCAAGCAATTGTTCTCTGTACTTAGCAAACTTCTCTGGATTATGCACCAACCTGTTTGCAGTTTCCTCCACAATTTGTTGCATCTATCTTATTCCATCTAGAGTTGTTTTGGGAGGTTGAGGTTGTTCCACATCTCCCTCCTTCTTATCGGGTATTGCCTCAACAGACCATCGAAAAAGAACATATTTTTTAGGGAATGCTTGCAAGTTCTCAAGACGGAACACATAAAATATGTGTCGACACAATAAGCCATACAACTCAAACTTCTTGCAGCTACATTCAGCAGTAATCTCTAAAGGTTTGTAAACAACCTTAAAAAATGAAATCAAAAAATAAATGTCAAAGTAGATTACATTTAATTTAATAATAAAAAAAACTGCATTTAATTTAATAATAAAAACAACTGCATTTTAAACTAGACCATACCTTATAGATCCTTCCAGTTTCTCGATCTTTAATGGTACTGATCACTGTATTTTCAAGCTTTTCTTCAGTCACTCCCTGACAGTGATTGTAGCTGGCTACAAAATCTTCTTGAACATCATAAAAAACCGATCGTGTATACATCATAGCAGCTTGTCTCTCAAGAGGATGATCATTTTTAAATTCAGGAATTGTATACTTTGTGTTATAGTCATTTAATTGCTGAACATACCTCTGGTGTTCCATGGCAGTATCATAGTGGGTAAGAAATTCAACCAACATCAAATTTCTACTAGTCTTTTTAAAAAAATGATTTTCACTCTCTGATCTAGAAGAAGTACGCATCAATCCAGCTAAAGGTTCATCAAGCAAATAAGCCGGTATCCATCTTCTTCTGATATCATAAATCTCCTTCAACCATTCATTATCCTGAAGGTTAAACTGTTCAATTATCAAATTCCATTTTCTTTCAAAACGTTCGGGCGTGATCTTATCAGTCCAAACAACTCCACATAGTAACTCTTTGAAATTTGTGTTTGAACACAACACAGGACCAACCTAAAAAATGAATTTTAAATCAACATATGTTAAACAAAAAAAAAAAAAAAAACAAAACAACACAACATACCTTTGTTGTCACCTTTCTCATTATATGCCACATACACAACCTGTGTCTTGTTTTCTTAAATGTACACTTAATTGCAGCATGCATTGCACTGTCCTGATCAGTTACAACTACTTTAGGGTCAAACTTAAAACATTTTTGAAATGTTTCAAGAAGCCAGGTGTAGTAAACTTCAGTTTCTCTAGTCAAAAGTCCCGAACCAAACGTAACACAACGGTTATGGTTATCTATGCCAGTAAAGGGAACAAATAACATTCCATACCTGCAATTAAGAAGGAAAAAAACAAATATATCACACACAAAAGTAAATTTCAAAAACACTTTTACAACACTATATGTTGATCTACTGAATGTAGAGTCAAATGTAAAATGCATTAATTTAAAAAAATTAAAAAATACATGATCAAATGTAATACTTTTAAAAATGCTATCAAGTTATATGTCAATAGAATGCAGTTTTTTATATAAAAAAGCAGTAAAATGAAGTAAAAATATAGTAATAATGCACAAATTGCAGTAAAATGAATCAAATGTAGTAATTAGTTAATTAATATGCTGAATGATGTAAAATGTTGTAATAAGTATCAAAATGCAGTAGAATGAGATAAAATGCAGTATAATGAAATAAAATGCAGTAGGATTTAAAATGCAGTAAAGTGCAGTAAAATGCAGTAAATGAATAAAATGCAGTATAATGAATAAGATACAATAGTTAGTGAAAAATAAGCTGAGTGATGTAAAATGTTGTAGGAAGTGTTAAAATGCAGTAGAATAAAATAAAATGCAGTATAATGAAATAAAATGCAGAACATTTAAAATGCAATTGAGAAGAATTTTACCTATTAGATTTGAATGTAGAGTCAAACGATACAACATCTCCATATATGTTGTAATTTCGCTTAGCTTCTGGATCTGCCCAAAAAACTCCAGCCAATTTACCTTTATCATCTAAAAAATAGTCGACGTAGAAATCCTTGATAAACTGCATTCTTCCAAGAAGTTTTTCAACAGCCATTTGAGCATCTTCCGTTCCCACAAAAACGTTCACATCCCTTCTAAAATTCTTACAATCAACTTTATTAACTCCCATCTCTTCGAAACCACCATACAATTCTTTCAGAAGCCTAAATCCTTTCACAGGTCCAATATTAAGGGTTGACACTTGAAACAATAACTGTTCTTTCATGTATCCTATACTGCTTTTTCTCTTAGCAAACTTCATTTCATCTTTTTCAAGAAGCTGATGGTTGTGTCCCTCAACAAATTTAACCAATTTGTATTTCCCATTTGGAATCTTACTTAGTGAAAATCTAGCATCACAACCAACCCTAAAGGTACTTGTTTTCCTTGGACGTGGTTTCTTTTTCATGACACATTGGTCTGAAGTACCTACAGCTTGTCCATTTGGATCTGGTTTGGCTTTTTTTACATACTTTGAACCTTCTTTATTACATCTGAACAACTTGCTTTTAGGATTTACCAACTTGCTTGGCCTCCAAGAGGAACTTTTCTTAGCAACAAAACCAGCTTTCTTTGCATATTTCTGGTAACAAAGGAAAGCTTCTTCTATTGTATTGTATACTGTACCAATTAATGGTTTTTCATCCACAGCAGGATACCAAATTCTTGTCCCACAAGGACTATAGAATAGTCTATCAGCTTTGTCGGAAACAGCTGCATTATACATATTGAAAATAACAATCTGTTATTGCAAAAAAATAAATCTATACTAATGCATAAATGATGCTAAATTTCCCAGTTAACTGCATTCTGCCTAACAAATTATACTGCATTTTGATATATACTAATGCATTCTAGAATGTGACATTATCGTACTTGTAATCTTTAATCAATCACCATACATAAAATCAATAAGCATTAGAACTGCATTTTATATAACCCATGCTGCATTTTAACACAAATTATACCACATCTATATAATCAACTCAGATCTGAGAAAAAATCTAAATTACAGCAACCTACATACAAAACATATGGATGTATGTATGCTTATGAATCGATAAAATTAAATATTCGAATTCATACAATGACTCATATAATACTTACTTTTATTAATAGCTTCTACGATAGGTGTGTGTTCTTCGACTGCAACAGCAACAGTAGGAGTTCCATCAACACGTTCGACAGCAGATGAAGGTGTATTTACGTGCGACATTGTGCACCGATTTGATAATTTTAGTTAACCAAATATGCAGAAATCGTACGTATATGATCGTATATAACTATATATATAAGCGATTTTGAGAAAGAATCGTGATGATCCGAGGGTTTAATCGAGTATTTAGCTAAACAATCGTATCAATCTAATATTGTAAATCGGATTACTTTCCTTATTTCTGGATTTTGTGATTAATTCCTAATTTGTTGAAGACTTTGCGGTCAGATCCAAAAGTTTGGAGAATGTACACAAATAGTCCCTAGTATGTTACTGTACGGGACAGAAAGAAACACGTGTACAACTCCTATTGGTTCAAATACTGCCTTTCTTGCTCCTAAAAACTTCCCTGCGCATCTGATCCTTTTCTTTTTTTTAATACGGAGTAGTTGTTTATGTTGTTATTTTTAAAGAATTAAATGATATTTTATTTAAATTATTTATCTTTATATATTAATATATACAATTATCATCATTAAAAAAAAATAAAACAAATAATAAAAAACTCCAGAACACTGTCCAGAACACTGTAAATTCAGTTTCACCACACCACAAAATCCTCACTTTCAACATTCACCAGAACACTGTCCAGAACACCGTGTACCACACCATGTGCTCTTACTAGTTTTGTACTTAGAGCATACGGAGTGGGCTCGTTCTCGTCGCCGTTTTCACTCGAGAACACTGTGATACGGCGTTCTGCCACCCCGTCACAGCGTTCTCGTCGGCGTTCATCACAGCGTTCAGGTCACAACGTCTCCTCCTCGACGGCTTCCACTTTCAACATTTTGATTTCTTTTCCTTTTTTTGTTGCTTGCAACAGTTTGAAAACAAATAAAACAAATAAATAAAAACTCCAAAACACTATCCAGAACACTGTTACCACTCCACAAAATCCTCACCACAAAATTCCCACTCAGAACACTGTGTTTAGGCCATCACCACTCCGTGTGCTCTTATATACTTTAAAAATGATGAAATGACTCATCAACAATCTAAAAATATTAATTACATAATGTTCTTTTAAGTTGGGACGTTTTTGAGAACAACAAGCTATAGGTGGAGGTGGAGCTAGAGCTAGAGTCTGTAGCCGAGCTGAAGTTTTAATTTAAAATTACTTCAAAAAGTTTCTTATTTAGAGGCTTCGGATGGCTTATTTTTATAAACATGCCCTATTTTTGTTGTGTTGCCCAATAGAAAAAAGCTATAGGTTATTGCCCAATAGAACTTATAAGTTGAAGCTTACTAAAAGTAGTAACAGACTCCTAAACATCCTCGCACTACACCAAACACGCCTTTAAAGGGAGAAAATTACCATAAAAAATATCCGACTTGTGACAAAGAGACATAAACAAAAAGTTCTTTATCCATAAAACATCAACTAGCTAATTAAAAAATTGAAATTTTCATGATGATAAGTTATATATGTTTACTTGGCTTAAATATATTTCGTGAAATCGCAATAAATTTAGCAGCATTTATACAATTCCGAACACACAATTCAAAAGCTCACAAAAGTAGTGTTATCCAGTTTATACGCTTGATACAATTGATGAACTATATCCACTTTGTTCATCCCAATATTTGGACCATAACATAACACCTCCATACTTGGGCGACTTTTTAATCACCGGAAGAATCTCTGATATCAATACATCCGCCGGAATAAACCCACTTCCGGCTGCTTGTGTGTCTGCCGGCAAGCCCAAAAATAACTTCTTTGATTTTAAGGACTTCGTCCAAAGGTTCCACGAGTTGATCAAATTTGTAGTGTTACCCGAAGTATATGAACATGGCGGGTTATTGTAAAACTGAACCCATACATAGTCAAAAAGACCGGTATTTAAGGCGGTTCCCATTAGCCTATCGGGATATGGGCATTGCGGTGCCCCTGTAACATACACTCTTTGACTTGTTGTACAGTAAGATTTTAAGTATCGAACTAGATTATCGTAAAACTGAGATGAACCTAGTTCAATATCAAAATCGATGCCGTCTAATGCAGCATCACCAAGGGGGCGAAACACTGATGATGATTTGCCACCTAAGAAAGCGTTATATAAATATAACGACACGTTTTTGGCATCTAGCTTTGAAGATAGTGAATAGGTACCTATGCCACCACCTATAGCCAACATGAGTTTAACACCTTGTTTTTGACAACTACGAATGTCACTTGTCAACGGGACGCACCCACCAGAGGCTGGGTCGCAATGGCCCGCTAGGTTAAGTTGTGGGGTTGCCCCGTTTCCAAATACATTAAGGAATGATAGAATTACATAAGGGAATTTTCCAGTTGCACATGTTTCTGCTAGAGTTACCTCGTTACCATTTTGTCCCCAGTAGACGGCTATTCCACCTCGGTTAGAGGCGGAAATACCGGTTGCGGATATGGTGAGAAGGAAGAGGAGGAGAGAGTTGAATTGAGGTGACGTTGAAGCCATTTTTGTTGCAAGAAAATGGATTGGTGATAAATGTGTATTTATAATATAAAGTTGTGAAGTGGGCTGGTTGACTTCACTAATGTAAACAAAATGTAACCATGGGGACGGCAGCCATGAAGGAAAGTGGGCTTGGTCACAATGTCACTAGAAAGCTCTTTTAATTGGTCTACGAGAACGAGTCAAGATTTGTGTTCATCCGTAACATTTGAAAAAAAAAATGGTATTTTATAAGTGACATTATATTGTCATAAGATTCAGATCGAAACTTTTGAAAAGACACTACTACTCTCAACGTTTATTAACGACTGCCCTTAGGGATGTCGTTAACAAAACACTTATAATAGTTACACCGTGCTAACATATATCACCTAGTATCGAACAATCTTAACTGTAAATTCAGAAAGCTACACATAAGATGATTAAACATGTGTCATTGTGTTGTTTTATACTTCTATTGATGTTTTGTAGAATTCTATAAATAATATAATTAATAATTAATTAATTAATAGTCAATTCTCGTTAATTAGCTCTTGAAAAAAATAACCAACCAACTTACATAATGGTCAAATTCTCTTAAAGATTTTGGTTATGGACATGATGTTTGAAGTAGTCTTCCATTACCATATACAATAATGTCAAATATATACTTTTTGGCCCATATCTCCAGCATCTCTATCCTGTAGTCAACCATTAAACAAGTTGACATATTGATATTTTCCAGAATATATATAATATTCTTTAAGACAAGATTAAAATCATGGCAATGCTATAATTAATTTGAGATCATTCTATTTGTTGATTGATGATTTGTTTAGTCCATCTTAAGTTATGCAGTAACCGACGCAAAAGGGTTGACCAATTCGGTTCATATTATGTGAGAAAACAATGTTAGCACTCGAAATTAAACTGAATTGGGTAGAATTAGGAAAAGGCATATTTTTAACTCGCTAATAGCCTTGAGGTGGGGCGTATGGACGATGTAGGGGTATCCCCGAAAGGAGAAAGAAACCCTTTCGAAACAGACATTGACGGATCAGAATGAAAAGCAAATGTATCCGACGAACTCAATTGGTGTCGTGAGGTATCAAGTATCTAACTATGTTGGACGATGTTGATTTGTGCCTCGATAATCATCATTAGTATAATGATCTAATTTCACAATATTAGTGTTAGCTATTCGTGTGGATGATATTATGTGCTATTATAGTTGCATGCAATCTTGAGTGCAACAACCTAACACTATAAGGGGTTGTTATGTTGACAACATACTCTATATATGCCTTTGGTAACCCATATTTATTATATTAATTTAGTATGTTACAAGACTTGATTAATGATTATTGAAAAAGACTAAAACTATTATATTCTAATATAATAAAATATATTTAATTTAAATAGCTCATATCATATTCTACAGGATTAAGAAATTGAATTAGCAAGCATCTAGTTTTTATTCGTTTGTACTTGCGCATAAAAAAAAAAAGTATTCCAAGACAGATACAGCTTAATAATGCATAAAGTACAACCTAATAATGCATAAGAACTAGTTAATGAAGAAGACACATTCAGCGATCATGATTGGAGCCTAGTCCATTGACAAGAAGCACGAATAATCAACATTCAACATCTTCTTCTAATATTTTATACACTTATTTATTTCATATGTAATTTGGTTTAATCATAGTTTTAAAAGGGATATTAATAATATATTATATCCTAATCCTGATTATTAAATATAGATGGCGTTACACGTGCAAATATGCTGTATGCAAGTCAAGAGCCCAAGTCCCATTCTTGCGCCATACTTCAAGGGACGGACATTAAATTATTTAAATTATTATTATAAACATATTAAGATTAGAAGATTAAGTCACAACCTCTAATGATTAGTGTATAACGAAGTCATTTAGATCATATTGTTTTCGTTATTATTTTTGTTATTTATTCAGATCAGATAATGATGTGCTGATTCATTTCTAAGCTCAGTTCCATGCGATATCTGCTTTGACTGTTCATTAAAAATATCTAGACGGTTTACTTGTAAATTCAAGATGGCTATATGGTATTAACTTTTAAGCCATGATTGATGATCAATCATGCAATTTACGTAACTTATTGTTGTAATTTAGATTAACTAATGGGACTATACGATCATACGAGTCAAATGTTGAGTTTGAAAGCTTGAACTGGATGGTCTAGCCACCCATGAATCCGAGGGTCCCTAAGCAGCTACGTGAGATTTAACCTTATTCAGCCTCTATAAAATATCTCATATGAGATTGTAAATGAAGCATCGAAATCAATAGGAAGCTCTAATGTGCGGCCTGGAATCCTGGATTAGCTCAATCACACTGATTGGCTTAGCCATGTATATCTGTTCTATACTCTTCTGCAAGGTTTGATTTTACATTTCTATTGTTAGTGTGCATTTGTGAATTATGAGATTACATGTTCATTCATGATTTCTTGGTTACTGTTCATTGCCAATCTCCTATCGTCAGAGTCCAAATAAAACTGAATCCATTATGGAATATATAAAACATTCAAACCTATATGTGTAAAATGGCCAAGCATATGTAATGTTCTTATGTACCAGTACTATCAGTAGCAATAGGAATAGCAATAGCAATAGCAATAGCATCAGAATCACCTAAACGTATATAGTCAACAACCAGACAAAGTTAAACCCAAGAATCACTTGTTTATTCATGTAATTGGAAGAACGAGATATTAAAAGTTTGATAATTCAGTCACAAACATTTTATTTCCAATAAAATTAGTGAATTTACAACAGGATTGAATACAGATACAGCAAACTGAAACACTTAGACAGCAAAGGAAGTGCACCCTATTTAGTGTTGTACTGGAAAGGTGCATATAAACAACTTTGGATCGAAACATTTAACTAAGTGTAGACTGAGAAACATGTTAGAAATTACCATACTTATTCAGATCCAATAATCTTCTTCTTCAGTGCTTCGATATCATCAGCTAGTTCCTTTCTTGTTGACTGGATAAAAAGGTCCAGGCGTACAGAGAGATTTGTTAAACAAACATTATACTTCTAGATTAAAAAAAACCCGGAGTAATTGTTTGAATTATCTTTTACATTAGTTAGTAGGTAACAGAACAATTTAAACCGGTGTCAAAGATGAAGGTAAACCTTAAAGAGAAGATATCGATAGATGAACCATCCAGTGTATCCAAGTCCTACGAGTTCCATGAATTTCGGGATCTGCTTGCATAAATAGATACAAACATAGAACGATGTTGAGAAATGTTAAGAGAGCTAATACATACTGCCATGCACCGTTTTTTTTGTGCATCATTGAAGCGTCACTCATGATGCTCTATGGTGCATCAAAGAGTAACATGCAGTGCAAAATTTTGGAAAAAAAGCGAGTGCATCATAGTCCTTCGTTACCTATGCTGACCCATTGTCATACAAAGAAATTGTCTTACAAGAGTTCAAATTCTTTATATATTTCGTTCTACCAAGATTGAATAGTTATATCTATTTACATGAAAGCTGGATGTAACAAGTAACATATCACTTACCACAGGAACCTCGTTGATTGCTTCAATAATTGTGGCAGACAACCAAACACCAACGACTGCCCCTCCTCCATAGATAACAACCATGGGTTTGTTTTCAGTTGCATCCCACTGTTAGAATACGAACACAATATAATACACTGTATTAGTTACAACAAAGTTACAGATAGTTCTTGGATATTTATCCAGAAGTTGCAACAATAAGAATCACAGTAAGTAGATATTACTACTGTTAAGGAGATACTATGTATTTTAACTAGTACTCAAATTCACAAGTGATGCTAAATAACTTGTATGCAAAAGAAGAGTAATTTGTGGCTCACCTTTTCCTTCAAACCCGAGAATACCTCCCCAACTCCTGAAGTTTCAGTTGTATCCTCTGAAGACGCCTTAATGCAATATGATGATGACCTCTTGGGTCCTGTTTCATAGATATGTTACAACATTCCAATTGCCAAAATTAGGACCAGAAGAAAGAGATAATCGCAAGATTTATCTTACCAACAAAAATTTCAACCATTATACTCGGATATTATAGGTTAACATCAAAATTCTAGGCCAAACCATCACCAAGGTGACCTAGTGGTAAGACGTACCTATGTCCTCACAAGAGGTCTCATGTTCGAACCCCATTAGGTAAACATCTTGGGTGTGGCGAGGGAAAGTGTTTGGAAACGGTCACGGGGTTAGGCCCCATACATCTAAGTAAAAACAAAAAACAAAAAAAACCCTCCTCCATTTACCTGTATCGAAATTCTAGGCCAATTCATTCCAATAAATCGAAACACAATGATGCTCATACAATCTCTTTACATAGGTTAATATATTAGTTACCAGAACCTAACGCGCTTATTTAAAACAATATAGTTGGATATTACACTTACTACGCAACGAAAAAATAGCACCTTACGACCTAGATCAAAGGAAATGACTAAAATGAATTATATTTTTTTTCTTTCATCTGCAAAGGCAAACAAAAAAACTAAATAATTTGAAAGGCACGTAAAAGAAAAGATTGAAATATACCCACAAAAGTTTTTCAAGGTCCTAAAATACTACTCCGTATGAGATTGTAAACGGTAAACTAGAAAAACAAATGAGGTTTTCATTGTCCAAGTTACCGGAGGAAGGCGACTAGGCGAGCCTCTTTTTTCCCCTCAGATGTACGTGGCCTAACCGGTTATCCACCATTTCTGACTATTTCCCTGACCATCCTAAAATGTTTAACTAGAGAAGTTCGAACCTGGGATATTTTGTGAGGGAAATGGGTGCGCCTTACCACTAGGCCATCTTCGTGATGGTTTAAAATCCTATGAAATTGCATTTTGACCTATATTAGTCGAGTCCAATTACCATATTCATATATACACCCTAATTCAAACTAAATAAAAGCAGTAGCAGATTTATAATTTATCACTACTCAAATAGTCAAATGCATAGCAACAAAACAAGCAATATACAGAAACTTTACAAACTTCGAAACGCATATAAATTACTCGTGATCCTGATCGTATCAGCTGTGGTTTTAATTTTAAATTAAATTACCTGAGATTCGGAGGTTAGAAGAAGGTGAAAATGAAGAAGACGGTGAGCGAGGTAAGATAGGAAGGTTTTTAGGTAAAAAAGAAGTGCGATGAAACGGCGTCGTCGTCGTTGTTGTTGATCCCGTAGTTGCTAACATAGTTTGCGCCATCGATGATGATGATGAAGAAGCAAATGCCATTTTAGTTTGTGTGTGTGATCGGAGTTGACCTTTTAGAATCGGAGAAGAAGAAACTGAACATGTGATTCACGCAATTAAAATCTCAATTTCCCCCTTTTTGTTGTTCAACTAACGAGTTACTATTCACACGTTTTGTATTTTATTTATTTTATAATAATTATTTTTTTTATCAAGTACTAACAATTTACAGTATTTATTTATTTAATTTATCTATACTTATCTTTTTATGTAACCCAAGCACCTTGATTCCTGAAACGCGATGAGAAAATAATGTAAACTAATGATAAAGGTATTAGAGTGTTGGTAGCATTTTGAAAGTATGAAATATATTACTAGTATATGTTTTTGATATAGTGGTTTGTGTATTTAGTTTTAGAAAATATGGAATAAACAGTCCGAGGATTTTAACTTCCTTTTAGAAAATAAGTTAAATTCTCTAGTTGTATGATTGTATATGAATTAATGATGATAATCCATCAATGAGAAAGTGATCCGTAATTGTGTAATGAAAGTTCATAGAAGAGACTTTTACTTTTATATTATAAATTATAATTATAATTATAATGGTAAACTTACAAGTTGTTCACTTATATATAGTTGACACACATACATCACATGTCGCTAATAATAGGATTCATAATTCATAATGTAGTTGATAACATTTTTATTTCCGCTTATTCTAAAACTTAAACTTATGTAAAGACTTTTCGATCTTGCATCACATCACATATTAGTCGACTTTCTTTCACTTATTAGCTGTTACTTTCACAGATTGAACCTTACCAAATGAGCTTATTAGTATCGTTTGATTACTATCGCAGTGAATTCGGCCTGCCCCTTCTTCCTCTCATTTGAGGCCTCCTCATTTAATCCTTAGGTGTTTGGGGGAGCGTTAGCTTTTTAGCTTATGCGTTAACTAAAAGCTCCAAATTCTTGGCTTCTGGCATTTTAGCTTTTTAACCCTTTGAAATAGTGAAAAGCTCGGTGTACCCAAACACTAAAATAAAGTTTTTCTGAATTGTGATACCACAAAAGCTAAAAAACCTCCCACTAATGCTCCCCAAACACCCTTATTTAAAAAGTGTATGATGATTTTTAATTTTATTTTTGGATGTGTACCCTTTCCTAAAATAACATTTTATTTTATAGGTGTTAAAAGTGCAAAACAACCCCTTATACATACGAGTATACGACGTCGTTCCGAGACCCATCTTTCTCGCCCTCCCTAGTTTCCTCTCATCGTTATCTGCAAATCCCCCATTGAAGGAAAAATAATAAAACCATTCATCCTCATTAATTAATTATTCTTATAAAATAAAAATGGAAACTTTACAAATTTCCTCAATCTCATCTTACTCAACTAAATTCCGAAACACAAAAAACATCCATCTAATCTCATCAGTTTCCCCAATTTCATTTCCATGTTCCAATTTTTCAGTATCCAGGAAAACAATAAAAAATAAAAGAAGGTTAATTTTATCAAAATCAGCATCTGAAGAAACAAATGTATCAACCGCTGAAGATGATGAATGGATAAAAAACTTACCGGATAAAAAGAAACCGTTATACTCGCACAGTTTGCCGTGTATTGAAGCATGGTTGAAGCAATTAGGGTTTTTTCAGAGCAATGATGATAGAGCTGTTTGGTTTATTGAAAAAACTGATTGGCATGCTAAATTATCTCTTGATGTTACTGATCTTTATATCAGGTATCCTTTTATCGACATTAATTATTCATAATTACATACTTTTATTATAGTGGTTAATTACTTAATTGAGCTTAGTTAGGGGTGGTTAGGTAAGTTTATTTTTATGGCTTACAATCCATTTTTAATTTCAAAAGAATTGGTTAACTTAGCTTAAGGGCTTACGAGTTTATAATGTATAAGCTCATAAGCCGTTAAGACTAAGCGTTATTGGTTCTTTTGATAATAAGCTTATCGAGACACCTCTTAGAGTGTAGGCTTCAATGCATCATTTTTTTCTTTTTCTATAGTTGTTACTAATCCTAGCAACATGGGATAATATCAGTTGCATATTGTTTGCAAAAAGATAATAATATGAAAATACATTGGTATAACTGGTAAGTGGTAATAAACTTACTATACTGATAATTTATGTAGTACGTTAATATAATCGTGAAACAGGTGAAGTATCTTGCTATTGAAAATTATATATGAATATTGATATAGATTCAATTGTGTTGCAAGTTGATATACATTACCGATAGAAATTTGAATCCCATAATGAGTTATTTGGTCTTTCTTAGGAAACTAGTACCCACGTTGTGTATGTATGAAAATTGTAGTGCTTAATTTTCTATTTATTCAACGTAAGGAGTTCGTTCTGTACTTGATACATATCATTATTTGAAGTTCTTGATTCGTATATGATTGAAGATTTGAACTTCAGTAAGTTTGATATTGGTGCTTAATCCAGGGTATATGTTATTTGGTGTTTGGCATCTGAAAATTGGCTTAATCATAGAGGCGTGTTATGTATTTTGATTCTTTATGGCGTTTGGCATTCTAGTGGAAACTCATCTGAGAGTTTATGCTTTGTGTTGAGGTCCTTGGGGATTATAAGGTCTGATTGAGAGTTTTTGTTGCAATTTTGTGCCTCCATATGTCACATATGGTTCTCATTATTTTTTTATTATTAATTTTTTTTTGTGCTGCAAAAAAGCTCAAGAAAGGTTTGATGTTGGATTCAGTCTGAGTTGAGGCTTTGAACTCTATTGTGTGGGGGTGAATCGATTTACATATTGTGATAGTCATCACCTTTTTTATTATTATCGTTATAACCTTTATCCATCCCGAGAATATGCATTTGTGAATTTTAAAGTAACCCTGGTAAAAGATGCAGCGGCACATCCCAGATTCTAAAAGGGTAGCCAGTGATCCATATTGAAAGCTAGATTTAGGACTATATTTCCAATACTAGATCTAAATGACTTAAAAAAAAAGAAATGGACGTACCCTATTTGATTCTGATATGAACTGTTAGACGCTATACTAGGTAAAAATTCCATTAGGAAATATTGCAGTTAAGCTGATTATCCTGTTCTATCCGTTTATCTACTACTTCTAATAGTAGTATGGTAAACAATTTGTTTTCAAAAAATGTTAAACATCTGTGTGTATATATGAATCGGACGGTTTTGTCAATCTAAAGTCAGATGGTTGATTTTGTGGTGTCTCAAAAACACGAGTTTGAAATGCAGGTACCTAAAGAGCGGACCGGGTAATCTTGATAAAGATATGGAGAGGAGATTTAGCTATGCATTAAGTAGAGAAGATATTGAGAATGCTATTCTTGGAGGGCCTTGACCACAAACTCCTTGATTTCATCCATGCCTACAATTGAAGAATTCATCGTTTGATTTCTGACTCGTTAGTTGTTTATGTATCGTTAATTTTGAATTTATTTGTATATTTTTATGATGATAATTGACTATATGAGAAAGGGCACACATCCAAATTTCTTAATTATCTCGTATCAGCAATTTTAAAAAGTTCTCCAGTCTGTTGAAATATTACAGGCTTTCCATCTTCCAAATAGGTATCAGTTGGATCTTTATAGAAATAAAGGTAACAAATGGAAATATCATGTCATACAAAAGCGAGACATTTTTAAGCTCTTGTTTTTGAGTTTCCAAATGTTATAGCCTTATCTTTTTAGCAAAAGGACATTAATTATCGATACTTAGTTACTTACCATTGAGTGCTACCACTGTCTGCATATTATATCTACATATAGGATATAATTTAACAAAATAAACTAGGAGGGTAACCAACTCCCTGCATATCTTGGCCTGAGGGTGCATGCAAAACTTATCACTGTCGCCGGAAATAAGGATCTTCTTTGTTGTCAAAAATTTTAAATAACTGGTTAGAGTATTTCCTTGCATATTTTCTGCATTGTTTGATCCCCTCCGAGTCATATTCTTTCAGTTCTTTCACTGTTTTGTTCAGATCACCACCAGGGACCCCATCTGTGAGAAATTTACCGAGTTTACCACCCCTACAAAATCATAATTATGTTGACCAAGAGCATTAAAATATAAATAATAAATTGAGAAAAAAAGAAAAAAAGACGAAGAGAGATTAACCTGAATGCATCAACTTGGCTAAACCCTCGCCCATTTCGATATATTGTTTCATTAGATGCTATCTCATCTGCTGTTTGTTGCCTATAAAGAGCGCAAACAGCCCTCATACACAACTTAGGTTTTTTGCTAAAATCAATTAACATGTCTGCCTCTGAATCCCAATTCATATTCCAAACTTTCTTTCTACCAAATCCCTCTACAATTTCTTTCAAGTGATCCTTGATTTTATCACCATCTTCGGGTTCTTCAGAGTAATCAATAAATTCATCCATACTTCCAGCTTCACTCTCTGACCCCTCATCATCATCCTCATCATCTTCATCATCATCATCATCATCATCATCATCATCATCATCATCATCCTCATCATCATCATCATCATCATCCTCTGGTCTGTCTTTGTCAACATGGCTTTCATCTTGTTTAATTCTGGATTCTGACCTTTTTTCATTAACTTGTGCATCTTCTTCACCTTCATCCTCAGAATCAATCTTAGAACTATAACTCGTTTCATCATCACTAATTATTGCAACCTTTTTTCCTTTAGCACTTCTAGTCTTTGAAGAATGAACTTCAAAGTCATCCGATTCATCACCATTATCACATTCAACTTCAAAGTCATCCGATTCATCATCATTATCACAACATTTGGAGGCATCATTATAAGCATTATCTGAACCATCATCACTATATTCACTCCAACTTTCATCTTCATACTCAAAATTCTCGTCTTCCTCCTCAAATTCGTCATCTATACCATCATTCTCATCATCTGATTTTCTCAACCTCGTTAGACGCTTCTTAGTCACATCTTGTTTTTCTTTATCCTCAAAATTTCTCATACGCTTAGAACTATGCCTTGGCATGATGGTGCAAATTGGAGCACTGTCATAACAACTAGTCTCATCCTCACTTAAACTATTTCCATGAAGGCAATCAGTATTCTTCACTTCAAAACTGCTTTCAGATTCTGATTCTTTTGTCAGCCTCCTTAGGCACTTCTTTCTCCCATCTTCTTTCACTTCATCCTTACTACATCTTTTAAGCGTAGAACCATGCCGTTTCATGAATGTGGATATTGGAGCATCATCGTCATAACTGGTCTCATGCTCACTTAAACTGTCTTCATAAAGGTCAACAGTTTTATCCCCTTGAAAACCGCTTTCGGATACTGATTTTTTTTTCAGCCTCCTTCGGCGCAACTTACACGAATCTTCATCCTTAGAACCACGCTGTGTTATGAGTATGGAAATTGGAGCATCGTCATCATCACTAGTCTCATCATCGCCTGCAGTTGCAGTAATCGAATAACGAACTTTAGGTTCATCAGTATCTTCCTCGTCCGCTTTACCATCCTCGTCATCACTTATAACAACATTGTAAATCCTCTTTCTTTTAGAACTTACATACTTTGGAGAATGCTTGTCAAAGCCATCTATTTCCTCTTCATCAATATGTCTTACATTAGTCTTCTCGAGGTTATTGACCGAAGACCAACGATCGTTAGCCAAAGTTTCATATTCACTTGAATATGCCATCTTCAACCTCAAGCTCCAACAACAATCAACTGCTGGCAACTGGCTAGAATGAAAGCAGACTTGGTTCAAATTTATAATTAATTTGGCAACTGCTACCTTTTAGGAGTAAAAATCGCTTAATCTGTTACAATGAAAAGGAAAACCGCCTTTATTTCGAAGTGTATAAAGGGAAATTATATAATACACGTTTTTAGGCATTTAAAGTTTTGTATCACATATTCTAGGGTTTAATTTAATTTAATTATGGTATTAAATTTAAATTTCACATGCCATTCGGTTTGGTCAAAGCTTCTCAATATTGGTCAAATCACTATCAAGTCCTTGGTAATAATAAGCCCCAGCTTCTTTGTCTTCACAAAAATGAGTTTATCATCTTTAATTATCTTGAAAAGAATTATTCTTTGATTATACGTTCAACTTTACACTCATTACTGTTGTATATCATCAACTTTTGTACATACCTTCTATTATATAAGGTGAACATTCTAAGTAATATTTTAGTGTAACACCCCGATTTACACAAAATGGTGGTTTCAAAAAAATTTCACCATGACCCGTTAGTATTTGATATATTTACCAAACGAGTCACCTGTTATAGATGCAAAAGCAACTGAATACCAACTTTTCCAAAATATAAATATAGAATACAAAATATTTAACAACCTTTGGGTGTTACTTATTGCTACCAAAACTATGAAGGGTATAATTATAAAATACATAGATACAACCCATCGCAAGTACTACCATCTTCTATCTTTCATAATTCTTTGAAAAGACTGATACTATGTCCTTGAGTATATGCCCGTTTCATAATCGCCTACTGTACTTCTGGCTAGTTTCCTGAGCCACACACCCAGATAGAAAACATCTATAGTGAAATTAGTAGTTTATAAAATCTAAATCAAATAAAAGAACGAGTGAAAATCAACGGATCGAATAACACAGCAATAAAAGGTTCATATATACTGAAATCATGTATGTTATGATTCACGTTAATTTACTCATACTCACTTTTAATTTTCACGATGATCCATTAATACGAAGACATCTTATTACCTATCTAAGTATATTGTGAGCCACTCAGCCACTAGTTTATTTATAATCAACGTTGTTAATTCCACTTACTAGGCCGCTAAACCTAGTGTTATATACCGGGACTAGCTCCGATGGACTTTCATACCGTTCGGTTGGAACCTCTTAACCACAGTGGTTCCCGGTAATTTTCCTCACTTTTTAGGCGTCCCTGCTTCCATTTTCTCATAATACTTTATCAATTAGTATAAAATCATGATATTAGCTATGTCTTAAACTCACTATTTACTCACTTGAATACTCAATCATTAACAATCTTGTGAATGATTTGCTTTATTAAGGTATCCATTAACTTAGATTCATAATGCATATTCCAACTATATCGTGTTATAATACAAACAATGATAACTATATTATCAACTAGTATATAAACACAAACAAGCAAAGTTATATAACAATAAGGAGCACAACTACCGACATGTAACGCATACATTATTTACAATAACTCAAGCGACTACCATGTATTTCGTTTAGCAAGGAAACTAAGTAATACATATAGCGAACAACTTGTATCAAATCACGAATTAAGTGTAAACTAACACATAACACAAGTTAGGCTCGAAAATTACTCTTTTGGTGTGTACTCAGTTTTTGCAAATCTACTAACTCACCTTAATGGTGGGATGACGATCCCAACCCAATCTCATATCCACCAATTCGTCATGGAAAGTCCAAAAAGCAACAGTAACCTAAACAATCATTAACATATTATTTATCCTTGCTACTTGAGCACCATGTTTAACCAGTTAACTATATGATATAAACTTTACACGTGTTTTGTACTAATCAATAAGTTACTAAACATCTTACTTAACCATGCAGGATATCCTACTATGATTCAAATAGTTTTATATCATATTAAAAATTTAATACCAGTCTTTTAAACACCAATTGACACCATACCGGCAAAGCTAAAAAATGACCCAAACCAAACGAAACATTTTATTACAGCAGTGAACATTTGTTCAAAACAATACATTTTCGATAACTTCAAATGTGTTTACAAAACCATATGATCAACCACATAAAAGAATCCAATATCTTTCAAACCCATTTTCAATTGACGCAAATGGACTCTTAACCAATTAAATAAGAAATTATGAACATCAATCTATCATTTTCGTTTTCAGCACTGACCTGCTGTACAAAACCATATTTTTGACCATCTTAGAGTCCAAATCATATTTAAAGTCCCAGAAGTGGGTTAAAGTAGACACTTCAGGCTTTCCAACGCCCTCTCGCACGTCCAAATACGAGCTAAGGGTTATTTATTATGATTATTCGAAAACAGTACAAAATCTGGACAGCAACATCTCGAAAATTGTTTTATACTTTAACCCAATTCAACCCAACCTCTTCCAAAACTATTTGTGGCTTTTACAAAACTAAAACCATGAACTTTAACACATTTAGGAGCTGTAATAACAAGTTTAAACCAACATTTACAGCACAGATATTGTTAGTGATTGGGAGGTTAGGTCAAACTTTTTAAAAAATCTCAAATTTTGAATAAGTTGCTTCAAACCCAAAATTGATGCTGAAATCACTTGCAAAATACTTCTAATAACTCATTCTGACCATCATATATCTATATTTAAGCATAATTTCGACTACTAAACTACATGCATCTATACTCATTACAAGAATCGAGAAGGTTTTAGGTATTTACCTCAAGAACACTTTCATGGTGAATTTATAATCTCAAGTATGAGTTTAACCTCCAAGAATATATCTCCATGTTTTGATTTCAAATCCATCACATGCAATCCAATCTAAGTTTCAACTTTTATCTTTCAGAAAAATCATACACTCCATTCTCCCTCTCTCTCAAGAATCGATCCAGAGGAATAAAACCAACTTTTTGTTTTAGTTTCTGTAGTTTTGCCAATTTAACAAGTTTAGTAGTCCCTTACGTTTTGATTATGTGTCATAATATTCTCAAACTTTAACTAGTTCACAAATCTAAATGTTTGAACTTATTTAATCCCTTGTTTATTGGGGAGTGATCAGTACAATAAAAAATTTGTTACATACACCAAATTCATGTTTTAGGGTGCTTGTACTGTAAGCTTCATCGATTGTACAGTTTGGTGTATAAATTAATTTATTTGGTCAACTCCCTTATTTATTAGATTTCACTAAATTTATACAACTATGCTAGTCAATTTATTACTCCCTCCGTCCCAAATTAAGTGTCCTGTTT
Organism: Helichrysum umbraculigerum; assembly: GCA_949592205.1. Classification (NCBI taxonomy): domain Eukaryota; kingdom Viridiplantae; phylum Streptophyta; class Magnoliopsida; order Asterales; family Asteraceae; genus Helichrysum; species Helichrysum umbraculigerum. The sequence goes on from CATIUR010000006.1 coordinate 54,223,281, forward strand.
TGACTTTTTGAGTCTTCCCTTTTCAATTTTGACCTTAAATATTTTTGTTTGTGTTATATAATACTTGATGCAAAATATATGTATGGATTGGATTTTAAATATATTTTTATTGGTTTAATTTTCATAAAGTAATATATAACACAAACAAAAATATTTAAGGTCAAAGTTGAAAAAGAAAGACTACCAAATCTGATACAAGACACTTAATTTGGGACGGAGGGAGTATTATTTATATCCAAACCTCAAGTATCATTAGAAATTATTACATATATATACTATTCGGAATTAGAGGTGTTACATTTAGTTATGTAGTCCAATGTCCAATACATAATAACTAGACTTTAAACTCGTGTATATACACGGACCGTTGATTTTTTTATATGAAACTTTGTATTGCGTAAGTTAATATGTATATTAAGCATTTAGTTGAAGTCATGATAATATTACCTTATGTAAATGTAAATGGACTTTTATAAGTATAGATTAAAAAAAAAAGTTTTTGAAAAGTCAGTGAAAAAAATTAATTATTTTAGGTTTATATTAACATTTTCAAGTAATTTTATTCCTAATCGGCAAATTGAAAATAGAAACATTAAAAAAAATTCTTTTTTAATACGTTAGGGATTTTATTTCGAAATTTACTAAAATTGAAGGACTTAATTGATAAATTGAAACTTCATTAAAATGATGACATCGTGGAGGTGTTTCTTATGAGTATATAATACTCCGTAATAATTTAAGATATGTACCAAATATATTGTAATTCGGTAGTATAATGTTAATCGGATCAAATCAAGTTTTCGAAAGAACAAATAATAGCAAACAAAACTAAAGTAGTCAAGAACCGAAGCAAAGCATAAACCATGACCCCAATGTCTAAGACGATCAACAACCAAAGCGATAAAGTAACAATAAAAATAGTTCAAAATTACAGGTTAAAGAAATATATATTGTTAACTCGACACACCATTTATTGCACATGACACCAAATTATTCAGAATCCCAAATACGAATAATTACGAGTAGCAAACAGAAGAAGCAAAATCATAAACATGAGGAGATCGATTTATTCAGACGATGATTGACCAAACAAAAATAATACAGTAGTAATAGTAAGAAGTTGTAACATTTTCTACCGTCCTTCTCTAAACATTTTTTTTTTTACCGTCTCTTCCACTAATATCATGTACATCTGAATGTTTCTGTTTCATACATCAAATAGTGTATACAAGTTGTTCAATGTGCATAAAATGATGAACATAATAAGAAGAGTGTTCTCGTTTGGGTAAATAATGGATTAATCATCAAAGTTACACTTTTTTTCCGTTTTACCACTCAAATTTTTTTCTTATGATTTAATCTTCTAAGTTTCAAAATTTTTATGGTTTAATCCTCCAAGCTACTTATACTTCTAAAATTTGATGATTTAATCCCCGAAGTTTATATTTTATAATGATTTTGCCTTTTGATGTTTTTCTAGTTTAAAAATCTAACCTTCAAAAAATTAATAGTTTAATCATTTGAAAGGTTAAACTTATAAGTCAATGTAAACTTTAAGGATTAAATCATGAAAAAAAAATTGAGTGGTTGAAACGAAAAAAGATTGAAACTTTAAGGATTAAACTAAAGTTACGTTTGCAAAAGATCGGTAAGCGTTTTCGATATGAGATGAGCCGTAGGTCTTAGAGGTGATTATAGAATCTTTTACTACTTGCAAGAACAAATATTTTTATAAGGAATTTTTGTTTATAGGAATTAAAATCTTAATTCAATAAATTATACATATCGTCCCTATGATGTACTCAAAATTTTAACCATCGTCCTTGAAACTTCTATTTAACATTGGTCATCCCTATGCTTGCAAAGTATTTTATCTACCGTCTTTTGCACTAACAACTATCATTTTTCTCGTTAAATGGTCATTTCATTAAAAGACTGTGAATGTTATTTGGGTGAAATCACATAGAGCATCAACTGAGCATGTATAATTAGTACAATTGCGAACCAATGTATCTTCATGAAAGTTAATCTTATTAGCATGATTTGCCAATTGGGTGACGCTGTTTCCTTTTACTTCAAAATTTGAAATCATGTATACATATACCACCTTCGTGCAACAGAAATTCAAATTTTGGTCCCAGTACATTAACTATAGTTGCATTAATCTTTTCCCCCTAAATTAGATTAAGGACAATTGTAAAGTTTCAGGAAAATTAAATCTCATAAATTCTTAAATATATGGTGAATACATTATCTTTTCATCGATCAAAATCATATCAAGGCTTGCAAGTGTAGTCGGGTTGTTGCTGTAATGTTAATTCCAAATTAGCAAAACCTTAACCTTGATCTTCCATAACATTGTGCGATTGTTTATCTCCTCCAGATAATTAATCATTGCGGAATCCATCTCTTCGCGACAGATCGAAAAACACCCGAGAATGGACCGAATGAAGAGCAACATATGCAAGAACACCATAAATGAATCGTATGGACTTTTAATTCCACCAATCGTCATATATAAAGAGGAGGAATTAGATTTTGTAAATGGTACGAATTCTAATGTAGTTTGAGTTGAGGTAGGGTTTATGGGATAATTTTGGGAAGAAAAAGTTGAAAAGAGTAGGTAAAGGGGTTTTTGGGTTGAATATGGATTCTAATAATAAACTAAAAAAGTTAAAAGAGTGTATAAAAACAATCTTAATATATTAATAAAAAAAAAAGAACCTCTCCAGAGGAATCTAAATGCAAAATTGAACCCTATTAACTAATTAAAACCTTTAATTTCTCCCCAACTTCAATTAACCAATAGAATGTCATCATTCACCTGACAAATCTAATTCAAAATAAAATTAATCAAACCAATTAATTAAAAACTTTATTCTCCTAAATTATATTTCTCAATTTTCTTAAAAAATTCACTTTGAAAAAACTCATCCGTGACCTCCTTTTATTTAAATACAGAAATCTATTCAAATAATTTGAGTTATCTACTTAAACAAACTTGATTTCAATTTAAATAAAATAATAATGTCACGGGAGACTTCATCGGTTTGTTAACTACTACGGAGTAAAATATTACTCCCTCCGTCCCAAATTAAGTGTCTTGTATCAGATTTGGAAATCTTTCTTTTTCAACTTTGACCTTAAATATTTTTGTTTGTGTTATATATTACTTAATGAAAATTATACCAATAAAAATATATTTAAAATCCAATCCATACATATATTTTGCATCAAGTATTATATAACACAAATAAAAATATTTAAGGTCAAAGTTGAAAAGGGAAGACTCAAAAAGTCAAACCAGGACACTTAATTTGGGACGGAGGGAGTAGAATTCTTGTTGTAACATCCCTTCAGTTTGTAATCATATACCAATTATAAACCTCATTACATTTGAAGTTCATATCACTCTAACCTAATTTCTTTGATTGAATTCTATCTTGATGAGATTAAGTATATTAAATGATAAGGGGGGAAATTTTATTTCCTTGATGTTTTGTACTTATCATATCTGGAAGATAGAATACGCGATATAATATATAATTAATCACGTTCTGTTTAATTTTTATACCCGATATTTAGTTGTCAATTGCTAGAACGTATCTAGCCTTTAACATTTCCGTCTTGCGTGACACGCGGCGTTTGCAATACCGTCCTTTGTTAGTTAAGACGGGTTCACTTCTAAAGACATTCACAAAGCAACACCCGCTTAACTTTTTCCGGTCAGTATCTTTTGACGATGATGAGTGTCCCATTTTAAAGATTTTCGATCTATGCTCTCAATAAACGTGTAAAAGAATATCAACATATTTTATCTACTATTCAAAGTTCATAACATTTAACTTCAATTTTCGTTATAGAGAGTGCATTTCAATTGGGTAAGTTGGTCAGTTGATAAATTCATAGTGTTATATGTCACCTACAAAAATTCTGTCGTAGCTAGGAAGAAGCCTTTATGTGACTGACTCAAAATATTAAGCTCGATATGCGACATTAATACTCTTACTAAGTGAGCTTAACTCGGATATGTAAGGCAACAAACAGGCTTTACATTAGAAACACTACACGAGTAAACAGAATACATGTACTACTTAACTAGAAGTTGCATGAAATTTTTGAGCTTTGTTGTGTGAAATAAAACCAACCTTTTTAAATACTTGTCCTGCTCCAAAATGGACGTTTAGAAACTTTACATCAATGATTAGAATAGACAATCTAAAACTATCATGTAAAATGTGTACACATATAGTAACCATGGAGAGACTTATGGAGTTCCTTATAAACAGCTTTCATGATTCGTATAGAATTTCACAAAAATCTTCTATTGATTGCATTTGACTGCATTGACGATTTCGACACAAAACTTCCGTTCTTTGCAAGTTGCACTTCACAACGTGTACCTTCGACTTCTTTCCATTTATCAATTAAATTTAAAAAGTTGGGTACAGTTCAGAGGAGAACAAAAGGGGTAGGGGGAAGGGAGGGCAGGGACTATTTTGTAATTATAACAAAGTTTTGGATCTGACCTAAAAAACTGCCCGAAAATTATTAAAAAATGTAAAAAAAAAAAAATTCAATCAAAAAACCTTTAATATTAAAGATTATGTAAAAAATGTTTAAAAATATAAGATGCGGTAAAAATATACAAGATGCAGTAAAAATAAATATAACTAGTTTTTTTATTTCAATACATAAAAAGTTAAAAACGATGCAATAACAAAATATACAAGATGCAGTGAAACATGTAATATTAATTTTTTAGATTCAAGAATAAAATCAAAGATTTACATAAGATGCAGTAAATAAGTATAAGTAGTTTTTTTATTTCAACACATAAAAAGCTAAAAAAACAACATAAGATGCAGTAAAAAACTACTTATATATATATATATATATATATATATATATATATATATATATATATATATATATATATATATATATATATATATATATATTAAATAAGTACTACTACAAATATACACTAATTGAACGTAAGATGCAGTAACGCAAGATACAGTAGAAAACGCAAGATGCAATCGATTTTTTCAGATCTAAAAACAACATAAAATGAAGTAACGATATACAAGATGCAGTAAAAAAATATTAGCAATTTCACAAGATACAGTAAATAAGTACTACTACAAATATACACTAATTGAACGTAAGATGCAGTAACGCAAGATGCAGTAGAAAACGCAAGATGCAGTCGATTTTTTTAGATCTAAAAACAACATAACATGAAGTAACAATATACAAGATGCAGTAAAAAAAATATTAACAATTTCACAAGATAAAGTAAATAAGTACTACTAAATATATATTAAATGAACGTAAGATGCAGTTTGCAAGATGCAGCAGAAAAAATGAACGATGAAGTCAATTTTTTTCAGATCTAAAAAGTAGATCCGGATCTAAATAGGTAGTACTACAAATATACATAAATTGAACGGAAGATGCAGTTAAGATACAGCAGAAAAATGCAAGATGCAGTCGTTTTTTTTTCAAAATCTAAAAAGTAGATCTAGATCTAAAAAGTAGATCTACTTTTCAGATCTACTTTTTAGATCTACTTTTTACAGCTCTGATCTACAAATTTCAAAGGTCTATTTCATCTTAAATCAAAAAAGTTTACAAAGTAGTGGTGTTGTGAAGATGATGACGAAAGCGATAGTGGCGGTGGTGGCGTGGAGCGGCGGAAGAAGTGGAGAAACATCACGGTTGGTTACGTCCGGTGGATGCCGGTTCACCAACGGTGGTGGTTCGCACCTCAAACTCTCCGCCATAAAATATGCCATCGTTTGTCCGCATATTTTCTCCGATTACGAAGTCGGTGGTGGTGGCGGTGGAGCGACGGTGGTTGTTGCGGTGTAGCGACAGTGGCGGCGGTGCATCCACGGTGGTGGAGGTGGTTGCGGTGGTGCAGCGACGGTGGTGACGTTGGTTGCGGTGGAGTGGTGGTGGTAAATGATTAAGGTGGTGGTAGAAGGTGGTTGTTGTGGTTTGTAGTTGTATGTTTTGTAGAGAGAAAAAGAGAGAGTTTGTGTTTGTGCTTTTTGTGAAAAGTGAGAAAATGATAGTGCCCAAAAATCTGACCCATCCATCTAAGTTACACAAAAATTGCAATTTAGTACCTCCGCCCAAAATATTTGCAAAACAGCCCCTCCGCCCAAAAAAGTATTTGCAAAAAAAACCCCGCGTGACTTGGCTTGATATGGACCATTGATGAAGGAAATGGATGGTCCAGATGCCCTTGCCCTCCTTGCCCTCTTTAACAATTGTTCTCCTCTGATCCTGAATCTAAAAAGTTTTTGTTTTGTAACTTTATTAGTTCACTTGGACATATTTGAGGACATTGTCAAGAATTTTGTATATCGAATATTAATTTGCATTATGTGACACTCCTCCAAATTAGGTATATAATTATACTTAATTACATGCATTTCTTACGCTAATTCCCTACGATTGTGTTAACATAAACTTTTGATGTGATGTGAGTCTAGCGAGCCCAAAACAATAATACATGAAGTATTACATAAATTGTAATTTATAAAATTACGCGATCTTTAGCTGAAAAGTTACCGAATACGCGTCCGAATAAATGTCCGTGCAACAAACAAAGTACAAGGACTAACGGTGAGAATGTGTGTAAACTATAAGGACCATTCATGCAATTTATTCTTAAAGAGTTAAATTTAAAGTTAAATTAAGAGCTGGAAAAATAATCCCCGTATACCCGATGGATATCTGCGATTCCCGTAGGGGACGGAGATGAGGATGCAAAATCAATCTTCGACATGGATGAGAGTGGTGATGGGAATTTGGATAGGGAATGATATCCCGACAATCCCCACCACGTTCCAGTCCTACACATAGCTAATGAAAGACTAAAAAAAGGTTTCACTTGTCTTTGGTGTTAAATTCTTAAGTATATTAAAATTTTACTATCACATAACTTTTACGCTATCTTGTGTAATGCAAACTTCTATCACAAGTGTTCTGAGATTTCTTTCATCTCAAAAAAACTTTCAATTCTCTTTCGGTGTAAGTGGTACAACAATTTTTTTCATCCCGGATGGATAGACTATGTGCTAGTGTGATGGTGTATAATGACCATTATTCTACACTTAATAAATAGAGTAAATGTTATAATTGATGCAAAGTGAAAATTTATACGTGTGTGTAATTTATACATGACTTTTGATTTGAGAAATACATGTACTAAATTATATTATATTATATTATTATAATAATAGAATGTTTGCTTAACTGGTATATTTCATCTTTGGGTTAAGTGTTTGTAAATGTATATAAGTATGCGTTGACTTCTTTAGTGTGTACGTAACTAAATTGACCTCCATTGTATGTACGAAACTATTTATTGTCGTACATTGTATGTATTTTGGTGACGTGTTATCAAATATAAGGTGACAAGTGACATCATTACCAGTTGACAAGTCACCAAAATACATGAATGATCTGTACCTTGTAGTTTACACACATTCTCACCGTTAGTCCTTGTACTTTGTTTGAAACAGAAACTGAGCAGCGCACCCATACTATCACTACCCGAAGGAGTAGATAACTTTGTTGTTTACTGTGATGCTTCGCATCAGGGATTGGGTTGCGTACTGATGCAAAACGAAAAGGTCATTGCTTATGCATCACGACAACTAAAAGTGCATGAGAAAAACTATACGACTCATGATTTGGAATTAGGAGCCGTTGTTTTTGCACTGAAGATCTGGAGACACTACCTATACGGTACAAAGTGTACGATCTTCACTGATCATAAGAGCCTGCAACATATATTCGACCAGAAAGAACTTAACATGAGACAACGACGTTGGGTCGAATTACTTAACGATTACGACTGTGAAATAAAGTATCACCCGGGTAAGGCTAACGTTGTAGCAGATGCCCTGAGTCGTAAGGAACGGATCAAACCTCGAAGAGTTCGAGCCTTGGGATTGACAATCCACTCGAATCTCATTACTCAAATTCGGGATGCACAAGAAACTGCTTTCACTTCCGAACGCCTTAAGGAGGAATCCTTAAAAGGGATGGAAAAACAACTCGAGAAAAAGGACAACGGAGTGTTGTACTTTATGAATCGAATTTGGGTACCATGCGTAGATGAGTTACGCAAGCTGATTTTGGACGAGGCACATAAGTCCAACTACTCGATACATCCCGGTGCAGACAAGATGTACCAGGACTTGAAAGGTTTTTACTGGTGGCCTGGAATGAAACGTGACATTGCCACCTACGTTAGCAAATGCTTAACTTGCTCGAAGGTAAAGGTGGAATACCAAAAGCCGTCTGGGCTTTTGCAACAGCCTGAGTTGCCCAAATGGAAATGGGAGCAAATAACAATGGACTTCATTACGAAGTTACCTAGAACAACGTCTGGAGCAAATGCCATATGGGTGATTGTCGATCGATTGACGAAATCAGCCCACTTTCTAGCTATTAAGGAAACGGATGGAATGGAGAAACTAGCAAAAATCTATATTAAAGAGATTGTTTCTCGGCATGGTGTGCCACTATCCATCATCTCTGATAGAGATGCGCGATTCACTTCTCGCTTTTGGCAAACATTACAACAGGCATTGGGTACTCGACTTAATATGAGTACTGCCTACCACCCGCAGACTGACGGCCAAAGTGAGCGAACGATACAGACGCTCGAAGACTTGTTACGAGCATGTGTGATAGACTTTGGAGGTAACTGGGATACCCACCTACCTCTAGCTGAATTCTCTTACAACAATAGTTATCACACGAGTATACAAATGGCACCATTTGAGGCGTTATATGGACGCAAGTGCCGATCATCACTCTGTTGGGCAGAGTTGGACGACAGACAACTATCTGGACCCGAACTTGTCCAGGAAACCACTGACAAAATAATTCAAGTATTGAGCCGACTGAAAGCGGCACGAGATCGACAAAAGAGTTACGCTGATAACCGCCGTAAACCTCTTGAGTTTCAAGTAGGAGACAAGGTCCTACTCAAAGTATCTCCCTGGAAAGGAGTAGCACGATTTGGCAAACGAGGAAAGCTGAACCCACGATACATCGGACCATTTGAAATCCTTGCTAGGGTTGGTCCCGTCGCTTACAAGCTCAAACTACCGCAAGAGCTTAGTAGCATACACGATACTTTCCACGTTAGCAACCTCAAAAAGTGTCTTTCTGATGAAACACTTATCCTTCCTCCTGACGAAGTCTTCATTGACTCAAAACTTAACTTTGTGGAGGAACCGGTTGAAGTTATGGATTCTAAAACGCAGAAACTTCGACACAAACGAATCAAACTGGTTAAAGTTCGTTGGAACTCAAAACATGGCCCAGAATTTACCTGGGAACGAGAGGATGAAATGCGAAAGAAATACCCCAACCTATTTGAGAGCGTGACCGAGACTCACGGCTCGACTTAAATCTCGGGACGAGATTTCACTAACGGGGGGAGAATGTGACACTCCTCCAAATTAGGTATATAATTATACTTAATTACATGCATTTCTTACGCTAATTCCCTACGATTGTGTTAACATAAACTTTTGATGTGATGTGAGTCTAGCGAGCCCAAAACAATAATACATGAAGTATTACATAAATTGTAATTTATAAAATTACGCGATCTTTAGCTGAAAAGTTACCGAATACGCGTCCGAATAAATGCGACAAAATAAATAACGAAAGTTGGTGACAAAATATATAATTAATAATTCGATTATTAATTACGAGTATTTATATATCTATAACATATAGATAAAGTGGTTCAAATATACGTTTAACATAAAACGTATTATAACACGAACAGAAACAATTCTAAAACGCGCATACGACGTCAAATCATAAAAATGCAAATTTTCTCGTTCATTTGGGAGAAGTTAGAACATTACTTCAAAATATGAAATCCTAAATTTACTGAAAATTGGCGCTCAATTGAATACGCGCAGTAAACTGTACAAAAATGTACAACTATCAAAAATAATGATAACCTCATTATTCTGAAAACATATTACGAACCAGGAGAGCATCTACAAAATAAAAATATAAAATGTTAAATTTTATATTGCTATAATTATACCCGTACTCGAGATTGGTGGGACAAAAATCCCACCAACCTACAATAATGCAGCAGACCGATTGATTTTAAACCCATACTCCCTCCATCTCCCTGTGATCATTCGGCAAAAACACACACACACAATTATTTCCATTTTCTTTCTCTCAAAACAAAGTAACAAGATCAGAGGTAAGCAACATCAGGAAGTGGAAGTGGAACAAATCCAGTGGCTTCACTATCATCATCATCAAACATTCATCATCATTCTCACCATTTTCATCTTTGTAAGAAAACCTAAAATCTTTGATCTCTTTGTTTAAATTTCGATATATTACTTGTATATACATCATAAACTAGCTACATAACATTACAAATTTGAAGATTGATGAGTGATTCTTGAAAATGGTTTTAAAACCCAAAACTTCAAATACAAAATCGATACATGAAAACTAGTTAAAAAGAGTTGTTAAGTTGTTATAATGTTGTTGATTACTTATATAAACATTTGGTATTGAGGTAAAAACGATTTGGAACCAAGAAAATCGGGTTTGTGTTTTGCCCTGTTCGAACAGGTTCTGAGAACAGAATGAATCCGGCGGATTCATGATGAATCCGTCGGATTCCCCTATGAAACTCGCACACCCCGTAATCGGTTTAAACATCTGTGAACGAGTAAAAGACACGCTCGAATCCGGCGGATTCAACTAAATCCGGCGGATTCCCAAGCTTTATATGAACGTTTTGAAAACACAAAAGAATCCGGCGGATTCAACTAAATCCGGCGGATTCACTTAATATTGACCCGACCCGGTGGCTTGACCCGAAGATCCGGCAACACTTTTCTCATTAACGAGAATCCGGCGGATTCAAATAGAATCCGGCGGATTCACCTACTGGGCTGCAGATTGGGCTTTAGTCGCGAACTGGGCCGGACGTTTCTTGGGCTGAGACTTTGGGCTTGGACCAAGGTTTGGACAAATAAGATACATTATTGCTAATGGGCCAACAAATCGGGCCGAGCCTAACACACTACAAAACATACGACATTATAAAACGAGACAAACTATGATTGCGGACTTATGACAAATGAATGTGACGTACGATGGGACTAAAACGAGATTACAATTTGGAAACAAACAAACAAACGAAAGCGAGTTTTGGAAACCTAAACAACAAACGATTAATATATACGAGAATATATATTCAACTATATAAGTATATATGTATATATGCTTACACATTTTGGACGATTCGACAAACAAACATAACTTGGGAAAATATTATTTATTTTCAAACAACAATCATCAACGACATACACAAACTTAAGAAATTGATAATTTCTTCAAACAAACGAACTATTAACGTAAGTCTAATATAGTACTTATAGTTAATACATTATTGTGTATAGGTTGACTACGTTTGGACTACGCTATCTTATCTCGCTAGCATTCACATCCGGGCACTCACCGTGAGTTCACAAACCCCTTTTAAATGTTTTAATGTTTTAAAACTTCGGGGTGGAAAACATAGAAATCGTATGTATAACTGCATGCGACAACTGTTTGAATACTTGATGTATTTACTTAAACTATTGATGAAATGAGATTTCATGTTGTGACTGATTAAATACTGTAAGTATTTGCTTAAACTGTTTATGAAGGGGTACTTCATACTTGAACTATTTGTGAAAGGGTATTTCACACAACTATTTGAACTATGTTTTTATGAAATGTTTTTCATAACTATTTTGGGAATTTAGGCAACGAATCTTGGTACAGATCTAGGCTGAACGATGTAGTGCATAAAAGACCTTATGGCTACAGACTATAACCATTAGCTAGGTGACTCTAGCCACTGAGTATACGGATAGTACTATCGCCGTGACGACCCTCCTACGGATTTGGGAGCGTATACTTAATTGTCCAGCATGGCAAACAACAACAGATTAGGGTTGTGGTTTGGTTATAGGGTTAGATCGGGTTACCTTACTCGACAGGTTTAGCTCACCTTTCGAGGGATCACCGTCTAAATATTCCCACAAAACTATTGTTTAGGAAGTGATTTCCTACGTACACTGATTTGGAAATGTTAATCTTTATCTAGGTTAACCTGTGTTTCCTACTAATGACTGAATTAGGAAATGTTATCTCTTGATTGAAATAACCTGTGTTTCCTATTACAACTACAACTGATTTGGGAAATGTTATTTGTTAATAACTTGTGTTTCCTACTTGATGAACAACACTTAATGGAAATGTTATTCTTAAATGTTTAACTTGTGTTTCCTACATAACGAATAAACTTGTGAATTCACTCAACAATTTTGTTGACGTTTTACTCTATGTTTTTCAGGGAATTAGCAACGTAAGTAAGATCTGCATGCATTATCAGGATGGACTACCCTGGACTTGTTAGGATGCCACTACTTTTGGGACACCTGGATTTCCTCTGTATAACTGCAACTATTGCAGTCATACCTATGAAATCTACTTTTGATATTATGTATTTTATGAAATACTGATTTCAACTACTATTATTACTGTTACTACTTTCCAAGTGGTAACCTTTTGTAAAACTTTAACTAATGGCATCTTAATCTATTTCGTTCTGCGATATCCATATGCTCTGAGTATGTATGTATCTGTTGGTTGTTATTACTGCTCGCAGCCCCGCCACGTCACTAAGCTTCCGCAAACCACTCTACGTAATTGTAATTACCGTTTGGCGGGGTGTGACAGACTTGGTATCAGAGCCATTGGTTATAGCGAACTAGAAGTCTTTAGGTGACTGAAAACCTTAGAGACCTAGACTATAGCCTTGGCTAGAACATTTGTGCATTCATGCATACATACTTTGCATACAACTAACATACGACTGACACGCCACACTCAATTTCTTTTGTCACAGTATGTCTAGTCAATCACATTACCATGTTTACGCTTCGTATGAAGAGCCGACCGAGGCTACTTTTGAGGGTCCCGCGATTACAGTAGGGGATGAGTCATCAGTTCATGTGAGAGCTATGTCTGATGACACTAGTGATGCTTACTTAGTACCACCTCCGACCGCACCTGTGGTCACTCCTACCCCTACACCACCAGTTGCGAGTACCTCCCGTGTGCCTGTACATCGGATGACAGCTAGGATCTGTGTTCGGGATTTTCCCAGAGGACCACTCGCGCCGCGCGATAAGGCGCTAGTGACTGAGTCTGAGGTTCCAGTTGTCGAGCCGCCACAGAAGAGGCTTCGACCTTCTCATCTGGACTGGATGCCTCGAGTATTGAGTGAGTGGAGATCACTAGAGGGTATTCCCTCGACCTTTGAGTTTGGAGAGTCCTCCCACTCACCACCATCTGCATATCTCACTGGTGAGCCTCTGGAGCTCACTGTGCCTACCCTTGTGGCTGTGGTTCACACCATGTTTAGGATATCATCTAGCAGGAGCAGAGATGTGATGGAGTTACTGAGCGATGCCTCCCGTACTGACATGGATATGGCTATGCTCCATCAGAGGATGGATTTTGTGGAGACTCACCGTCTGACAGACTGGCAGAGTCTAGCATCCACCCGTGCACGCGTTGCAGCTTTAGAGAGGCGTGCTAAAGTGTCAGAGATTGTAGCTAGTGTTTGTGTGATGACTGCAGCAGTGATGGTTGCGGTTAGGATGTATTTACCATGGTTCCGTTAGGTTTGTGTATGGCGGTTGTGCCTACACTATATTAGACTATTACTTTTGGGGAAATATATGTATGTATTAATTATGGACTAGCTGTATGTTGGATGGAACTTTGTTAGTAGAATGGGTATATGTATAGGAAACCCATCATCTTTTGTATAACGCTAACCATCGATGGGTATATTAGAAATCCCATCTCATTTTGTACTAAACTCATGTAACAGCGTTATGATCTTTAATATATAATGTATGCTTGGTTTACGCCTCGTATTCATTATGCTTATTATCAACCATGTTATTTCCTCTTACAACTGTCGACTTGTGATTAAAACTATACTTTATCGACAACTTTGTGAGCAATCTTTGAAAACCCTGAAACATATTACAGCTTGATGATTGATTTTCTTGAGAACCTCTAAAAATTTCAGTGTTAAACGACAATGAAAAGAAATATGTATTGGACATTATATAATGACGCCTGGCCAACGTGATTATATTATGCTAGTTACATGTGGGTGTTTCAAAGTTGTAAGGCACGTGTTGTAAAACTCTTTTCATTCATCATCTCCTGTCATTCATTTCAATCAAATGTGAATCTTTGATCTATTCACATTCAATATCTCAATATTAACACTCTGCATTTTATTCATCGCAGAGCTGAATCATGCCTCCCAAACGACGAGTCACTAGGAACAGTCAAAAGACGACTACGCCTCCACCACCACCACCATCTACTGAAACCACTGAACAAATGATCGCACGAAGAATAGCTGAAGGTATTGCTGAATATGAGGCAAGCCGTAGTCGCGAACCGGGAGTTAATAACAGTGGATCTACCCCTGTTAATACTGAGACAACCGTGAATGCTCGAAAAGGGTGTTCATACAAAACATTTCAGGCTTGTAAGCCGATTTCTTTTCGGGGCACCGAGGGTGCAATTGGTATGATTCATTGGATAGAGAAAACTGAATCAGTATTGGACATTAGTGACTGTGCACCTGACTGTATGGTGAAGTATGCTACTTGCACTTTGGCTGACAAAGCGCTCACTTGGTGGAACAGTCAGATCCAATCACTTGGTCGACCAGCTGCTTATTCAATGTCATGGGAAACATTTAAGAATTTGATGTTGGAGGAATTCTGCCCTCGCAGTGAGATGCAGAAAATAGAAACAGAGTTGTGGAACATCACCATGATTGGTGATGATATTGATGGGTACACCACTAAGTTTCAGGAACTTGCACGTCTAGTGCCACATATGGTGACACCCGAGTATAAGCGTATTGAGCGCTACATATTTGGTCTAGTACCACAAATCCGCAGTCTGGTGACGTCATCTAAACCGGACACATTCAGGAGTGCTGTTACTCTAGCACAAAGTTTGACCGATGAGGCAGTCAGGATGGGAAATCTGACTAAGAAAGCTGTGTCGGGAAAAAGTGAACCGAACAGTAATGATGTTGGTAGTTCTGGTGGTGCAAAGCGAAAGTGGAACGGTAGTGGTGCTGATCGCCAGGGTCAGCAAAACAAGAAACATTCTGGAAATGCGAAAGCATATGTTGCCACCACTACTGAATCGAAACCATACCTGGGTAACAAACCCAAATGTGATAAGTGCAACCGACACCACGAAGGCGGGTGTGGGTATTGTGGAAACTGTAAGGCATGGGGGCATAGAACCCGAGAATGCAAAACTAACCCTCCCCCACGGGCAAACACTGAGCGTCAAAACCAGGGATGTTTTGAATGTGGTGAGCAAGGGCACTACCGCAACCGATGCCCTAAGCTCAACAACAACAATCAAAACCGCAATAACAACAACAACCGCGGTAACAACAATAACCGAGCCAACAACTTCAACAATCAACCGACTCAAGGAAGGGCATTTGTGATTGGAGCACAAGAGGCACGCCAGGACCCTAACACTGTCACTGGTACGTTTCTTGTAAACAATCATTATGCCTCTGTGTTAATTGATTCGGGTGCTGATTTAAGTTTTGTGTCTACTGAGTTTAGACCACTATTAGAACTTGAATCCCGTAAGTTAGGCAACAAGTATACCATAGAATTAGCCGATGGTGAGTTGATCGAATCAGGAGAAATAGTACCGAGATGTACCTTGGAGTTAGAAGGCCATCTCTTCGAAATAGACTTACTACCGGTTAAGTTGGGAAGTTTTGACATTGTAGTCGGTATGGATTGGTTATCTAAGAACCGCGCTGAGATCATATGTTATGATAAACTGGTACGATTACCACTCTCAACAGGAGAAACACTTGTGGTTCAAGGTGAGAAACGAAAAAGTGCTACAAAAATGATTTCGTGCTTGAAGACCAGTAAGTATCTCCGAAAGGGGTACCAAGCATTTTTGGCACACATTGTAGAAAAGAAAACTGAGGAGCGACGTATAGACGATGTGCCCATTGTACGCGACTATCCAGGAGTATTTCCTGACGAGTTGCCGGGATTGCCACCCCCACGACAAGTTGAGTTTCACATTGACCTGGTGCCAGGAGCCGCACCTATCGCACGAGCACCTTATCGTCTAGCTCCCTCGGAAATGCAAGAGCTGTCTACGCAACTGCAAGAACTTCTAGACTTGGGATTCGTCCGACCGAGCTTTTCCCCTTGGGGAGCTCCGGTTTTGTTTGTTAAGAAAAAGGATGGATCTATGCGGATGTGCATCGATTATCGGGAACTGAACAAGGTAACTATCAAGAACCGATACCCGTTACCACGCATTGACGATATGTTTGATCAACTGCAAGGATCGAGTCATTATTCAAAAATTGACCTGCGATCTGGTTACCACCAACTCAAGGTACGAGAAGAGGATGTACCGAAAACTGCGTTTAGGACTCGTTACGGTCACTACGAGTTTTTAGTCATGCCTTTTGGGCTGACCAACGCACCAGCAGTATTCATGGATTTGATGAACAGAGTATGCAAACCCTATTTGGATAAATTCGTCATTGTGTTTATTGACGACATCTTGGTATACTCACGATCGAAAGAGGATCACGAGCAACATCTGAAGCTTGTTCTCGAACTACTACAAAAAGAAAAGCTTTACGCAAAGTTCTCTAAGTGCGAATTTTGGATTCGAGAGGTTCAATTCCTTGGTCATGTGATAAATGACAGGGGAATTCATGTAGACCCATCCAAAATTGAGGCAATCAACAACTGGGAAGCACCGAAAACCCCAACTGAAGTACGACAATTTCTTGGTCTAGCTGGCTATTACAGACGATTCATCGCAAACTTTTCAAAGATAGCTCAGCCACTTACCACATTAACTCAAAAAGACAAGAAATTTGAGTGGGATGAGAAACAAGAGAATGCATTCCAACTACTGAAACAGAAACTGAGCAGCGCACCCATACTATCACTACCCGAAGGAGTAGATAACTTTGTTGTTTACTGTGATGCTTCGCATCAGGGATTGGGTTGCGTACTGATGCAAAACGAAAAGGTCATTGCTTATGCATCACGACAACTAAAAGTGCATGAGAAAAACTATACGACTCATGATTTGGAATTAGGAGCCGTTGTTTTTGCACTGAAGATCTGGAGACACTACCTATACGGTACAAAGTGTACGATCTTCACTGATCATAAGAGCCTGCAACATATATTCGACCAGAAAGAACTTAACATGAGACAACGACGTTGGGTCGAATTACTTAACGATTACGACTGTGAAATAAAGTATCACCCGGGTAAGGCTAACGTTGTAGCAGATGCCCTGAGTCGTAAGGAACGGATCAAACCTCGAAGAGTTCGAGCCTTGGGATTGACAATCCACTCGAATCTCATTACTCAAATTCGGGATGCACAAGAAACTGCTTTCACTTCCGAACGCCTTAAGGAGGAATCCTTAAAAGGGATGGAAAAACAACTCGAGAAAAAGGACAACGGAGTGTTGTACTTTATGAATCGAATTTGGGTACCATGCGTAGATGAGTTACGCAAGCTGATTTTGGACGAGGCACATAAGTCCAACTACTCGATACATCCCGGTGCAGACAAGATGTACCAGGACTTGAAAGGTTTTTACTGGTGGCCTGGAATGAAACGTGACATTGCCACCTACGTTAGCAAATGCTTAACTTGCTCGAAGGTAAAGGTGGAATACCAAAAGCCGTCTGGGCTTTTGCAACAGCCTGAGTTGCCCAAATGGAAATGGGAGCAAATAACAATGGACTTCATTACGAAGTTACCTAGAACAACGTCTGGAGCAAATGCCATATGGGTGATTGTCGATCGATTGACGAAATCAGCCCACTTTCTAGCTATTAAGGAAACGGATGGAATGGAGAAACTAGCAAAAATCTATATTAAAGAGATTGTTTCTCGGCATGGTGTGCCACTATCCATCATCTCTGATAGAGATGCGCGATTCACTTCTCGCTTTTGGCAAACATTACAACAGGCATTGGGTACTCGACTTAATATGAGTACTGCCTACCACCCGCAGACTGACGGCCAAAGTGAGCGAACGATACAGACGCTCGAAGACTTGTTACGAGCATGTGTGATAGACTTTGGAGGTAACTGGGATACCCACCTACCTCTAGCTGAATTCTCTTACAACAATAGTTATCACACGAGTATACAAATGGCACCATTTGAGGCGTTATATGGACGCAAGTGCCGATCACCACTCTGTTGGGCAGAGTTGGACGACAGACAACTATCTGGACCCGAACTTGTCCAGGAAACCACTGACAAAATAATTCAAGTATTGAGCCGACTGAAAGCGGCACGAGATCGACAAAAGAGTTACGCTGATAACCGCCGTAAACCTCTTGAGTTTCAAGTAGGAGACAAGGTCCTACTCAAAGTATCTCCCTGGAAAGGAGTAGCACGATTTGGCAAACGAGGAAAGCTGAACCCACGATACATCGGACCATTTGAAATCCTTGCTAGGGTTGGTCCCGTCGCTTACAAGCTCAAACTACCGCAAGAGCTTAGTAGCATACACGATACTTTCCACGTTAGCAACCTCAAAAAGTGTCTTTCTGATGAAACACTTATCCTTCCTCCTGACGAAGTCTTCATTGACTCAAAACTTAACTTTGTGGAGGAACCGGTTGAAGTTATGGATTCTAAAACGCAGAAACTTCGACACAAACGAATCAAACTGGTTAAAGTTCGTTGGAACTCAAAACATGACCCAGAATTTACCTGGGAACGAGAGGATGAAATGCGAAAGAAATACCCCAACCTATTTGAGAGCGTGACCGAGACTCACGGCTCGACTTAAATCTCGGGACGAGATTTCACTAACGGGGGGAGAATGTGACACTCCTCCAAATTAGGTATATAATTATACTTAATTACATGCATTTCTTACGCTAATTCCCTACGATTGTGTTAACATAAACTTTTGATGTGATGTGAGTCTAGCGAGCCCAAAACAATAATACATGAAGTATTACATAAATTGTAATTTATAAAATTACGCGATCTTTAGCTGAAAAGTTACCGAATACGCGTCCGAATAAATGCGACAAAATAAATAACGAAAGTTGGTGACAAAATATATAATTAATAATTCGATTATTAATTACGAGTATTTATATATCTATAACATATAGATAAAGTGGTTCAAATATACGTTTAACATAAAACGTATTATAACACGAACAGAAACAATTCTAAAACGCGCATACGACGTCAAATCATAAAAATGCAAATTTTCTCGTTCATTTGGGAGAAGTTAGAACATTACTTCAAAATATGAAATCCTAAATTTACTGAAAATTGGCGCTCAATTGAATACGCGCAGTAAACTGTACAAAAATGTACAACTATCAAAAATAATGATAACCTCATTATTCTGAAAACATATTACGAACCAGGAGAGCATCTACAAAATAAAAATATAAAATGTTAAATTTTATATTGCTATAATTATACCCGTACTCGAGATTGGTGGGACAAAAATCCCACCAACCTACAATAATGCAGCAGACCGATTGATTTTAAACCCATACTCCCTCCATCTCCCTGTGATCATTCGGCAAAAACACACACACACAATTATTTCCATTTTCTTTCTCTCAAAACAAAGTAACAAGATCAGAGGTAAGCAACATCAGGAAGTGGAAGTGGAACAAATCCAGTGGCTTCACCATCATCATCATCAAACATTCATCATCATTCTCACCATTTTCATCTTTGTAAGAAAACCTAAAATCTTTGATCTCTTTGTTTAAATTTCGATATATTACTTGTATATACATCATAAACTAGCTACATAACATTACAAATTTGAAGATTGATGAGTGATTCTTGAAAATGGTTTTAAAACCCAAAACTTCAAATACAAAATCGATACATGAAAACTAGTTAAAAAGAGTTGTTAAGTTGTTATAATGTTGTTGATTACTTATATAAACATTTGGTATTGAGGTAAAAACGATTTGGAACCAAGAAAATCGGGTTTGTGTTTTGCCCTGTTCGAACAGGTTCTGAGAACAGAATGAATCCGGCGGATTCATGATGAATCCGGCGGATTCCCCTATGAAACTCGCACACCCCGTAATCGGTTTAAACATCTGTGAACGAGTAAAAGACACGCTCGAATCCGGCGGATTCAACTAAATCCGGCGGATTCCCAAGCTTTATATGAACGTTTTGAAAACACAAAAGAATCCGGCGGATTCAACTAAATCCGGCGGATTCACTTAATATTGACCCGACCCGGTGGCTTGACCCGAAGATCCGGCAACACTTTTCTCATTAACGAGAATCCGGCGGATTCAAATAGAATCCGGCGGATTCACCTACTGGGCTGCAGATTGGGCTTTAGTCGCGAACTGGGCCGGACGTTTCTTGGGCTGAGACTTTGGGCTTGGACCAAGGTTTGGACAAATAAGATACATTATTGCTAATGGGCCAACAAATCGGGCCGAGCCTAACACACTACAAAACATACGACATTATAAAACGAGACAAACTATGATTGCGGACTTATGACAAATGAATGTGACGTACGATGGGACTAAAACGAGATTACAATTTGGAAACAAACAAACAAACGAAAGCGAGTTTTGGAAACCTAAACAACAAACGATTAATATATACGAGAATATATATTCAACTATATAAGTATATATGTATATATGCTTACACATTTTGGACGATTCGACAAACAAACATAACTTGGGAAAATATTATTTATTTTCAAACAACAATCATCAACGACATACACAAACTTAAGAAATTGATAATTTCTTCAAACAAACGAACTATTAACGTAAGTCTAATATAGTACTTATAGTTAATACATTATTGTGTATAGGTTGACTACGTTTGGACTACGCTATCTTATCTCGCTAGCATTCACATCCGGGCACTCACCGTGAGTTCACAAACCCCTTTTAAATGTTTTAATGTTTTAAAACTTCGGGGTGGAAAACATAGAAATCGTATGTATAACTGCATGCGACAACTGTTTGAATACTTGATGTATTTACTTAAACTATTGATGAAATGAGATTTCATGTTGTGACTGATTAAATACTGTAAGTATTTGCTTAAACTGTTTATGAAGGGGTACTTCATACTTGAACTATTTGTGAAAGGGTATTTCACACAACTATTTGAACTATGTTTTTATGAAATGTTTTTCATAACTATTTTGGGAATTTAGGCAACGAATCTTGGTACAGATCTAGGCTGAACGATGTAGTGCATAAAAGACCTTATGGCTACAGACTATAACCATTAGCTAGGTGACTCTAGCCACTGAGTATACGGATAGTACTATCGCCGTGACGACCCTCCTACGGATTTGGGAGCGTATACTTAATTGTCCAGCATGGCAAACAACAACAGATTAGGGTTGTGGTTTGGTTATAGGGTTAGATCGGGTTACCTTACTCGACAGGTTTAGCTCACCTTTCGAGGGATCACCGTCTAAATATTCCCACAAAACTATTGTTTAGGAAGTGATTTCCTACGTACACTGATTTGGAAATGTTAATCTTTATCTAGGTTAACCTGTGTTTCCTACTAATGACTGAATTAGGAAATGTTATCTCTTGATTGAAATAACCTGTGTTTCCTATTACAACTACAACTGATTTGGGAAATGTTATTTGTTAATAACTTGTGTTTCCTACTTGATGAACAACACTTAATGGAAATGTTATTCTTAAATGTTTAACTTGTGTTTCCTACATAACGAATAAACTTGTGAATTCACTCAACAATTTTGTTGACGTTTTACTCTATGTTTTTCAGGGAATTAGCAACGTAAGTAAGATCTGCATGCATTATCAGGATGGACTACCCTGGACTTGTTAGGATGCCACTACTTTTGGGACACCTGGATTTCCTCTGTATAACTGCAACTATTGCAGTCATACCTATGAAATCTACTTTTGATATTATGTATTTTATGAAATACTGATTTCAACTACTATTATTACTGTTACTACTTTCCAAGTGGTAACCTTTTGTAAAACTTTAACTAATGGCATCTTAATCTATTTCGTTCTGCGATATCCATATGCTCTGAGTATGTATGTATCTGTTGGTTGTTATTACTGCTCGCAACCCCGCCACGTCACTAAGCTTCCGCAAACCACTCTACGTAATTGTAATTACCGTTTGGCGGGGTGTGACACATTATTCATGGAAATTTCCAAAAAAATGAGAAAGCATTCAACAATTTTCGCAATATATTTTCCTATGTCAACAACCAATAGTATACATGAATATCAAAATTGATCAGGTGCGGTCTTCTTATCTAGTCACTAGTAGCTTACCAAAAGATGGGACTCAACCTTGCAGAAACCATAATAGTAACCGACGGAACGATTTGTAGTTATATAGGCATCAAACAATTTTTATAGGTAATAAAGGATTCAAGTTCACAATTCAAGGCTCTATGAGAATCAAATTAATCTCTTTCATGACATAAAAGTTTTCAAAGGCAATGCATGTTAAAAATATGTATCTTTGGCGCATATTGACATTCATTTAGTTCGTACGGCATAAGCACCATTTGAAATACATACGAGAAGTTCACAAAACAATAGGTACACAGATTTTCAGGAATTATGATATATATCCCATAAGCAGTTGGGCAAAGTATTCACATTAAGATGGATTTTGTCTACTATGAAGCCAAAAGGATGATCATCTACCATATGTTACTGCTACATGATACCATAATGTGCATCTACTACTATATCTACATTGTTATTATATGATGATACTAACACCATATACAATAGAACTAACTATATTCACATATTAACCTAAAGGGTTCGAGCAAGACTTTGTCATCATGGCAGAAAATACTTATCTTCTTTGTTCTGGTAAATCTCAAATAACTGCTTAGAGTACTTCGCTGCTAGTTTCATACATAGTTTGATTCCCTTTGAGTCGTATTGTTTCAGTTCTTCCACTGTTCTGTTCAGATCACCACCAGGATCTCCCTCCGTAAGAAATTCAGCCAGCTTACTAGCCCTACAAGATTGTGCATACTTGTTTTAACAACAATGATCACATAATATTAGTGGTAATTATAGTGCAGTAATAGATATCATTTTCACTAGTTTTGACTTGCAGGTATTAAGGTTATGTGTGATTATACTCTTCATTTTCGGGGTCGTCTTGAGTTCTTCTGTCAAGTAAACAACTGAATACCAAACAATTTATTGATATGGTATTAACAAAGACAATGATTTATATTGTTTTCAACTTATAATCACAATCTTATGGTTTGTAGCAGCATGTAAATAGGACACAGAATATGAGTTTGTTCGATGACAAAAACCGAAAGTATACAGAAGGGTTGAAAAATAGGTCAAAACGGGTACTTTTGGTACTGGTTGTCGGGTTGACCCAAGATACTTTTTGAGAAAGACTTTAATTCTTTTTGGTTAATGTGTCAAATAAAATTTACATAAACTATCTAACTTCCACAGTTATATATAATTTTGAATAAGCTTAATGCACTGAAAATACAACATTCGGGACTTTTATCCATTTAAGTCATTTGACCCATTTCCTTTTAAGCTACTCATTTTCACCCATTTGACCCGTTACTGACAAACCATAACCCAGACCTATCCTGCTATCCATTCATAAATAAATCAGTCAAAATTGCCACCACTAACAAACATAACTAGGCCTGAGTGGTTTAGTAATTCTTAAAAGCATCAGAACCTTACTAAATTTCGACACCAACACTGTTGCAACATAGACCAATATATAAGGTAGTTAAAAAATCTAACCTGAACGCATCAGGCTGGCTAAACCCTCTCTCATTATGATATATCGTTTCTTTAGAGGCTTTCTCATCTTCCGTTTGTTGCCTATAAAGAGCACAAACGGCCCTCATACACAACTCAGGATCTTTGCCAAAATCAGCTAACATATCTCCCTCTAAATCCCACTTCATATTCAAAACCTTTTTTCTCCCAATCTTGTCTAAAGTTCCTTTATAGTCATCTTCAGACTCATCACAATCTTCAGATTCATCACAACTACCACCACTTTTTGACGCACCCTCAGAAATACTTTCACAACTGTCAACGATAAATCCACCCAAACTTGCCCCTTCACTCTCTGACCCCTCATCATTATCTTCCTCATCTTCACTTGAACTATTCCCATGAAGGCAAACAGTCTTATTCACATCCTGTACATTTTTGGATTCCAATTTTCTCAGTCTTGTCAAGTACCGCTTACTTCCATTCTTTAACACTTCATTCTCAGAATCTTTCGTTAACCTAGAACTACGCCGTGTCTTGACAAGTGCACATTTAGGAGCGTTGTCATCACAACTTGTGTCGTCATCGCTCGTAATGATTTTGGCATCCCGTTTCCTTTTAGCACTTCTTGTGTTCAAAGAATGAACTTTAAATCCGTCTGTATCTTCTTCATCTGCATTATCATTCTCATCATCGCTAGTAACAATATTCATAGCTCTTTTCCTTTTAGCATCAGAACACTTTTTAACTTTTCGAATGTCATCATCGCTTGAATCCTTATCACTGATATCGATAAAACCAGAAAACAGCGGTTTACCGACACCTGGAGTAGACGGGGCTAACTTCTTATTAGCACATCCATCTTCCTCAAACGCTAACCGCTTTCTAACTTGGCTACATGATTCCTCTTTAGTTCCCTTCAAGACGACATTAATATCCTCGTGAACTTTCTCATTCGTACCCTTTATGTTTGATTCCCATTCACACATCCGAGATGTCAATTCTTTAACTTTTTCTTTCCAAGAACAAACCTCAGTTTCAGCATTCGTTTTCTCACATTCCAAAACCTTGTTTTCAATCATTAACTCAACAAACTTATCTCCCTCAATTTCCTCATCTTCATTGCACACAATGTTTCGAATCGTTTTGATCTTCCCTTTGAGTTCTACGTTCTTTTTCTTTAAATTTTCAACTTCAACTTCCAGCATTAAACACCTCATTTCATAATTTTTGGTTTTTTCTTCTAATTCAAGACATCTTTTTCTAAAAACTTCTAATTCCTTGGCAAAATCTGTTTCTAAATCCATCTATCTTTTTCAATCTAACTTAACAAACCCTAGGTTCAAATATTCACCAAAAACCTAAATAATAATAAATTACAACAGCAAATCAGTCCGCATATAAACAAACGATGAAAGTAACGTTAACACAAACCCTAGTTACTCAACAGACAAGATAATACTCCGTAAAGTTACAGTATTGAATGAACTTACGAAGATATTGAAGATTGCATCGGTTTCGAAACTGTGTAGTCTCTATAAGATCAAACGACTAAAATAAAGTAGATCTTTGAATTTCAAAGAAAAATAAAATCGGTAATTGAGGGTTTGAGTAATCTTGGCAAAATCTATGTACGATTAAAATGCAGGGATTTGAAGGTAATAAAGAAAATACTACGGAGTACTTAACAGATCATTAAAAGTACACCACTATTATATGGGCTTAACAAACTTATGTTAACATCTAAAATCCAGTCCATTCCGATATTTGTTTGGGTCAAATAATCAACATTGATGGGCTCTTATACCACTTAAAATTTTCCTTACACTAGTTTGTTTTTTTTTGTTTTATATATATATATATATATATATATATATATGTTTTGCAATATTGTACTACTAGTGTAATCACTTCTCATTAATTATCTAAAGGTGTGTTTTGAGCTACGCATTTTGAGAATCTTCATTCCTTGTAAATTCACAAACCTTGTTTGACATAACAAATAAGAAATGATTCTTTAAAATATAATCTCCTCAAAAACAAACTTTCAAAATTAGCTTGAAAAATAAGCTCCATCCCCTAATTATAAAATTACTATATTAACCTTTTCTTATATATAAAATACTTAGAGTTATATAAGGTCTTGTCAATTTATATCATTTTACATTGATTATTTTCAGTTTTAGCTAATTTATCACACACTTATAGAAAAAAAAATAAAATCTCTAGTTCCAGCCTCAAGATAAAAGCTTCAACTCCAACTTCGTGCTTCAACTACTTTTTCCAAATACACCCTATATGTGAACTGAAAGCATATTGTACTTTATTTATTTAATTATTACATGTATATGTAATATGTAAATCTTGTTTCATGATCCGAAAAGGTTGCGATTCAACTTTGTTACTTCACTTTCCAAATAGTTATGCTGTATATGTAATCAGAGAAGGATAATACACAAGATTATCAATGAGGAGTTTTTCTTATCTTGTGTTTTTTGCACATTATACGTTAAACCAAATTTGGTATTTTATTTATTTCTTGCTTTTCTTCCAAAGGAATATCAATTAATAAAAGTGAAATTCAACCTTTATACGTCTCTGTTGACACAACTTGTATATATATCCTTGATTAAGGAACAAGGTGTGGGTGTGCTTTTTGCCGTGGTGAACAAACCACACCTATGTGACCATAACAATCGTCTCAATGTGATTTACGAGGTGGCCTTCTTGCCGTTTAACATACCACAGTTTCAGTTTGTGAAGCGAGTTTCAAGATTGATCAAAAGCTTTTATTCATTTCCTTTTTGTTTTGTTTTTAAGGATTGATAGTTATGAGATGGGTCTCGAATTTTAGTGTCATATTTGGTACAATGAGACAGAGACAAAAATTTTGAAATTACGTAAAAAAGAAATTTTTGTTAGGTATTAATGAGATTTTTAAAAGTTTATCCCCTCAAAACTATAAAGAACCACAAAATAATTTTGTTTTTACCCCCTCCATGTATATTTCCTAGCTCCGCCCTGCAATGAGATTCTATATAGTTAAAAGTGTAGTGGTATGATGTGTCATATATGACCATACCATTTTTTGCATTTCGGTGTGACAATATTTCGTGCTCTAAGATACAAATGTTTCATAAATATCGATGATTTGGTTCATAAAATCTTGATGTCAAGGGTATCCATCACGTAAGCATCATATGAGCATGTTTCGATTCTAAATAGACGAATTATACTACTACTACATAACACTTTTTATTACGGGTTTTGTTAAAGTGTGCCCTCGTGGCACACGTTAACGAGCTTTTAATGAACCCGTAATTTTCATAAATATCATAATTTGCATTTAATACTCATTAATTCAATCTAATAATTACCTTTTTTATGCATATATTAATTACAAATTATGATATATAAAAAAATTACGAGTTCATTAATTGCACATTAACGTGTGCCACGGAACACACATTAGCATGAACCTTTTACGGAGTATTATAGTAATAAAGATTTTAACAAACTTCAGTTTAAGAACTGGTCCAAATGTGAAATAGTAAGTATTTAATTTGGCACACCTATTCGACAAGAACGATTAATCAACTTCAGTGTTGGGACCTTGGGAGACAAAAAGCATGACACAGACATTTAATTTTGCCCTAAACTTTTATTTCTTGGTCCCCTACGTGATATATAAAAAGTTAAATTGGAATAAATATTTGAGTGTATAATCTGGGTACGGTAACGACGAGGAAATTACATTTTAATTGGTTTTAGTACATCAGTTGTGATCATTTTGTAAAAAAAATAATAATAAATAAATAAATAAAATCATTGAATTTTATTAAAATTGAGTTCGTTGTTGTTAATTATTAGGGTGACGATTTCAACACATTTAAACGAACGTACATCTAGATTTTATATTCATTGGTGAAGGGTGAAAAACATTAAACCATTTACGTATAAATATGTTATATGTTGGTTGAAATTAGTGATTTGAGGTATACTATATATAGCTCAAAATTGTGGTTTAATTTTCACAATATATATATATGTTCCAACTGAGAAAAGTTCAATAAAGTACAAGAGTTTTTGAAAGAATGAAAGTACCAATGAGAATGCTTCATGTGTACAAATACCTTCAAGATCTTATGTAACACCCAGTATTTGGGTCTAGTAGTATTAAATATTTTCTGACTGTGAATTATTATTAAAATGTGTCAGAAAGTAATTTTGTTGTGCTAGTTGAAAATAAATGGGTAAGAGAGTCGAATAATTTATTGTGATTAATAAATTATTATTTGTTTTAAATTAATCTAGTTGACGGTAAAATAAAATAATATTTCCCCGTAAATGATTTTTAAGTTCCAGACAATGATAAGTACGGGGAAAGATATTAAGGTAATTATATACTAGACTTAAACTTTGAGTCGGTGTTTGTTTTAAACATATCTATATACACATACACATACGTACGCATATACATACATATATCCATAATTTTGAAACCCTAATTCATGAAGAAACACAAATTGAAGCCATGGAAACTCAAATTAAGCTTCAAGAACACGAAGTAATCATCCTTTAACCCGTCTAAGCCCTTGGTAAGTCTTAATTTCTTGAATTCTATAACCTAATATTTGGGGGTTTTGGGGTTTTTGATAATTAGTTAGTTTTAATCCGAAAATTTGGTTGAGTT
The DNA here is from genome assembly GCA_949592205.1 of Helichrysum umbraculigerum. Taxonomy (NCBI): domain Eukaryota; kingdom Viridiplantae; phylum Streptophyta; class Magnoliopsida; order Asterales; family Asteraceae; genus Helichrysum; species Helichrysum umbraculigerum. The sequence continues at coordinate 54,251,966 of CATIUR010000006.1, forward strand.
TGTTAAATGGAGCTTATATAAACTCACTAATGATGATAAGTAATATGATTCATGTTAAAAGTTATAATTTTGATTAGGGTTCTTGAGGCTAAGGATGATTATGTTGATTTTGATGGGTTATATGATGAAATTAGCTTGATTAATCTTAAAGTGAGACTTGTAATACTTATATAGTTGTTAGTTAATGCTAATTTCATGATTATAATGGAAACCCTATGTTAGAAATTGTGTGATTGAGATATGTTCATGGATAAAGTTTTGAGTTTACTTGAGTGTTCATGAATTATGATTTTTTTTAAGCTTGAGTAATGATGTATAAATTGATAAGTGTTGTTAATGATCGTATTATGATTAATTAAAGATGATGATTTACATTAATTATTCTAAGGGTTGTGAAATTGTTTAGGTGTTCTTGAGAATTTGATGATTATTATAACCATGATGGATTATATGATGGGAATTGATATTAATTGTGATTAAGAACACTTAAATGATAATCAAACATGATTGCGTTAATTCATATGAAGTTGAATAATTCGGATTATTGCGTAATCTTGAGACAAGTGACTAACTTGTGTATTCTGTTGTAATCCCAGATGTGCAGAAGGCTCAGTGATATTAGACTACTGAGTGGATGTCTGAGGTGGTCGGTGAGTGGATCTCTAATCCTCAGTATAACTTGGTTGTAACGAGTTTGGTTACAACAAGTAACATATTATTACTATTGTAGTTGCCATGATGATTATTATAGTTAGTAATAATATGGTTGATATAATAACGTTGACCTGATGAATATGTGATTTGTTGATTATGTGATCACTGGACTTGTTGTTGGCCTTCGGGCATCAGTTGTTAATGAGGTCAACGAGTTGTTGAACTGTTGGTTGGGCTAGTCGGTTATTCAAGGTTTAACACACCTCCTGTGTTAGTTGAGAATAACCACTAGCTATCGGTCTCGTCCGTTATGGCCATACGGATATGGTTGGGTAAGTGTTCTTGGGGAGCCTCCCGGGTATTATGGTTATCCCCAGAGCCACCGATGCCTCATTATGAAGTCAGTTGCTTGTTGAATAGTTGCTTTGATGATAAGTTGACCAGTTGAATTGTTGCCCTGTTGCTTTGTTAAATGGTGGTATTGTCTACTTTGTTGGTTATGTGTTAATTGTTGTATGCAAAGTTGTTGAGCTAAGTTAGCCTGTTGATTAGTTATCTACTCACTTAGCTTTATGCTAATCCCCCACATAACACTTCTTGCAGGTTATTGATATATTTGGGTGGGCAAGAAGTTGGACTAGAAGGAATGTTTGACCGTGAAACGTTACTCTGATAGTGGATTTGTTTAAAATAATGTTTTATCACGTTTTATATAACACCTCTGTTGTGAAATTATGTTTTGAAAAAGTTGAATTTTATATTTTGTTAAAATGAGGTAAATTATTACTAGCTATTTGGACTTACGCTTCCGAATTACTATATTTAAATGATTATAAATGAGGGGTGTTATAAGTTGGTATCAGAGCATAGGTTTGGGCGAATTGGACATTGTAATGTGTTCAATCCCAAATCTATGGTTGTGTCAAGTCAAACATTCCAGTGGGTGTGGGATTAGTGGTTGTATGAAAATGTGGTTATTGAATAAGTACTAACCTATAACAAGTTTCCAAGATTGTTGTTTTGGTTGCAGAGACGGAGGAACATGAGGAACCCAAGGGTATTCTCAATGATTCCTCAATACTTGTGGGCCTAGATGTATCAGGTACTTTCTAATAAGCTTGGTGTATTTAATAAGCTTGAATTGTTTGATTTGCCATGATATGATTATTAGTAGAGTAAATTGGATTAAACTGCTATGACTCCTCAGTGATGAGTCCTTGATGATTGTTGCTTGTCAATATGATGATGAGATATTAAATAAGATGTTTAACATCATATGAAGGTGTAATATATTGTTGCATTGAGTAGACACATTGTTGAATAAGGTGTAATTATAACACCCCTCGTTAATTATAAACACTATATATAATATTTGCGACTCGGAAGCGTATATATTTCAAAACCTTACTATCAATGTCAATTAAAATGTCAATAAACTTTTTCAAATCTAATACATGACATTTTAACAAACTCGGTGTTATATAATTCAGCACATCTCTTTAGTTATAAAACTAACATCAGAGTAAAAGCCTGTCAAACATTCCATCCAGTCCAACAACTTCCTGCCCTGCCCAATATGTCCCATCTATTTCAATTAGCAATCACATTACTTATTAACAAACAAACAAGAAATGTTGCACCAGCCCTTCAAGCCGCCGGCTTCCTCTTAGAAGCCGCCGGCTTCTGGACTCCACCCGCCGGCTTCACCACTCTAACCACCGGGTAAATTACTAAATGTGGTAACAGAATAAAACCACATTTTAAAGCCTATACCAACCGCCGGGTCCATGTATAAACCCGCCGGTTTCATGCTACACCACACAAGCCGCCGGCTTCGGCTATGAAGCTGCCGGTTTCAACAAACAAGACCAAGCCGCCGGCTTCCATATGAAGCCGCCGGCTTCCATCGTCGTCCAGGCCCTGTACGAACAGCAAAACCCTAACCCACGGGTTTTTAACAAAAATCACCCCAAACTCATTTTCTAACTGTTATATGTCACAAATACTTTCATATAAACACTATATAACAGTTATTACATGTTTCTAATATCTAATTCTTCCAAATCATCAATTCACCCAAATTTCAATCGAAATCAAATTCTTAAATACTCAAGAACACTTACTGATTGAAGAATATACTGATGATAATCTGTCCATGGTGAAGTTTCACGAGAATCACAACTTCCTGATTTGATTTCTAGTTTGATTCGGAGGTTTTCTGAGAGTTTCTGTGAGTTTTGAAGTTTCTAAATGAACTTTCCTAAAATGGAAAGTTAAATATATAGTCGGTTCACAAACCGCCTTCAATATACGGGTATAATTTAATACCCCATCTCAATCTATTGTCTGGAACCCGAAAACCATTTGCGAGTCCAAACATTTTATTGCACCGTCAACTATATTAATTTACAACAATTAATAATTTACTTATCACATTGGAATATTCGACTCCTATTCCAATTATTTCAACTATTTCAAACAATATTATTTCCAAACACGTTTAAATACATATTTAAATCAAGAAATAATATATAAACAACTAGGTCCATTTCGAGGATGTTACAGTAATAGTTGTATTATGTGGATTTAATGGTGTCTACAATATGAAATTAAAATATGAAATCGGTTGTATGAATTGTTATGTGAAATAATAATTTTGGAAGTAATATGATTAGCAAAGTTGAAATGACTCCATGTAGTGAAATGAGATGTTGGAATATATCAATTGAAGTAATATGGAGTTGTATAGATGTTCAAAATAAGAAGGTGTCCATTAATTGGAATGGGTGTCGTTGACTTGGAAAAGTCAAAGTCGAATGTGGAAAGGTCCAATTTGGTAATATATACCATAAAGTGGTGAATATGGTAAGATGTTTATGTGTTTAATAATGATCATGATTGTGATTGAATTATGATCTATATACTAAAAGTGGTCAAATAATGAAGTCGAAGTGGTCAACCAAACTTATATGTATTGACAAGTTGTGAAAAGTCAAAGTGATCATGAAATTGGAAAACTTGTTGTGATTGGTCTAAATATAGTGATTTTAATGTGAATTGGTGCTTTAGAGTTATAGTATGCCACTAATGGTGAAAAATAGTTTGTTGGACTTAGAATAGTCAACGTAATGTGGAATGGTTGTTTGAATAGTGGTAATATGAGTTGAAACCCAAAAAGGGTTGTCAATGTGCCCAAATGGGTCACTTGATGGTCAAAAGGTTATAATGAGTAGTGGTCTGATTAAAAAGAATGTTAAAGTGACTTTAAGTCATAAAGATAGTAATAAAAGGTGATGAAAATGATTTGAGTAGTCAATGTGGTTATTTTCTTAAGAGTGCCCAATTGGACCCCTAAACGGGTCAACGAGTGAAAATACGATAGGAAGGGTATATGGGGGTGATGAATATGCCCACACGTCTTAAATATATATAGAAACATGTTGGTAAAAGGTTGAAGTCTGAAACCAGGCCATTTGGAATATGGCGTGTCCACTAAATGGTCGGAAATGGCCTAAAATGAGTTACACGTCCGTTTTCGCGTAAAATGTGAAAATTGAAAAATTGTAAAAAGGGAAAGTTTTATTTTGACTATATAAAGGTGCCTGCAAAATTTCAGACCCTAATTCTTTACGGTTTGTGAGATATGCACGTTTGAATTTCGCATTTTTGCACTAAGATGTGCAGGTTGCTGTGCAGACAAGGGACCCGGCGGGTCTGATGGTGGACCCGGCGGCTAGTGGTACAAAACCGACGGCTGGTCACCCAAGCCGGCGGCTTCTATAGCCCAATTACGGCAAAATTTTTCTGTTAGTGAAAATTTAATTTACCCGGCGGCTGAGTGTTGTGAACCGGCGGTTTGGTGTTAGAACCCGGCGGCTTCACACTACAAGCCGGCGGTTTGGGGCTCGTTTCTGTAAAAAAATAAATTTTAAAGTTTTTCGACGTTTGACGTAACGTTTGACGTAGAAATTTCCGCTAGAAAATTTCGGTGTCCGATTCAGACGAAATTTACATGTCCACTCAAAAACGGCCCAACGGTCAAAGCTCATTATTATGAGCCCTGTCAGTTTTCGGCACTTCGGGGTCGTTTGTGTCCCGAAAATCACGTTTTATTGTTTTTCAAATCTTATTTCGAACTTTTAGCTTACGTTTTGTATTGGGCTTTTGTTTCATTGAGTCCAGAGATCATTCCTGTGACTATATACAATATTAAAAGTTGATTTAAGAGGTCCACATATTTTATGGTGTATGCGTCAGTTGTAGGCAGTTTATTTAACTGCAAAATATACCAGTAAATGGTATTCTTGATTGCTACTAGCATGAATTAGTAAACATTGATTAGATAATCATATGAACTATATTATGTGGACTAATTGAAATGAGATGAAGAAGTTGAATTACTTAGAGTATTATAAAATGTTGAATTAAGCGTTTTAAGAAATTACGAAATAAGCATAGGAGCTTATATTGATGTAATAGTTAAGCATGAAATACTCAATTGTGATTTGATTAAAGGTATATAGATTGACTATTATGTGTTGAATATTATACATAATATTGATGAATTGTTTAGTACTAAATGTACTATAAGTATTAAGTAATATAAATAATACTTGATATTGAATCGGGTAATAAAGAAGTTGATTGATGTATTGTGTCAAACATTGGTTTAGTATGCTTACATTGTTAATATATACATGATAATATGAGTAGTTCATATTAAAAGTGATAAGTTGAAAATAGTAGCAAGTTAATAATTGGGAATATACTTGCTATTACAGGTTGTTGTAATTGTGTAAAGTGTTGATATTACTGTTGATCAATATGTGAGAGTAAAGATAATTACTTAGGAGATAAATGGTATGAAGTGGCCTGAGAATAAAGTGTGACTGACATAATATGACGACGTCTGGCCAACGTATTTATATTATGCCATTTCACATGGAGTTGTTGAGGTTACTAAGTACCAGATAAAGTTAAGTGGTTTTAAAATATCAGGTAAGATATGTTGATCTGTAATTGATAAATAATCATAGATGGACTCATATGAAAGAGTAATAAACCATTAAGTTGTTGTTTAATGTGGTACCGGTGGTACAAGAGATATGTATATAGTTAATTGCAACTAGTAGTCTTTAAAAGATGATTTAAGCGAAGTAGAGGTCAGTTGATTGTGAATAATATTGAGTTAATATTTTTGGATGGGTGATTAATGACAACATCTTGTGTTGTAGAAATACCATTGATGATGTTTAGTATTAACATATGTTGTTTAGCATCCAAATTGGTGTGATGTGATGCTAGTTGATTACATGATAATAATTTTAACTATAAAATTTGACCTCTACATAGGGCTTATTAGTTATTCTTATATGTTGATGATTATATGATTGTGGATTCCTGCCGAGTAAAGGATTTCATATAATCAAGTTGTGTTTATAATTATCAGTGTAAAGTAGTAAGTTTAACCAGTTGCCAAAAGTAAAGAATTTCTAGCAAGTTGTAAATTGAGCTGAACTTTTATTGTTAATGTGCATGTTGCGGTATGCAATACCACTTGTTGTGAATAGTGTAAAGTTGAAATATTTACATGGATATGTGTTACTTTGATTACTGGTGATTACGTGATTTAAATTGTTACATGACTAAGTATGACTGGTCATGTAAGTGGTCATTTAAATTTATCAGAGAAAGGATGTAAGAGCAATGCTGGTGCATTGGAACATATAGATCATGTACCTTTGGATAGGTGCATGTGGAAAGAATTGAAAACAAGTTTATATATATTTACAAGTTGCTCAAGGGAATAATACATGATGTGTGTATATATATATTGTAATTAAACAGTTGATGATGCTACATTGTGTGCTGAAAATAACATCTTGTGCTAATAAATTAAATAGAGGTAAAACACAATCTATGTGTTTAAGTGAGTTCGGTGGAAATACACATTGGTAGTGTGTAAATTGATGTATTAATATCTACCTATATAAGTATATGTTGACATATAGGTACATTTTGTGAGTATATGGTTAAAGATATGCATGAGTGATGGTATGCACAAGTGATTGAACAGGTACACACATATAGTGTGCATCTAGTAATGAGTAATTATTTGTATGAGAAGTAGAGTAGTAAAGTGAGTAGGTAGTTCTAATTATTCTAGACCGAATAAGTGTGATCAGATTTCGAGGACGAAATCTCTTTAAGGGGGAGAGATTTGTAACACCCAGTATTTGGGTCTAGTAGTATTAAATATTTTCTGACTGTGAATTATTATTAAAATGTGTCAGAAAGTAATTTTGTTGTGCTAGTTGAAAATAAATGGGTAAGAGAGTCGAATAATTTATTGTGATTAATAAATTATTATTTGTTTTAAATTAATCTAGTTGACGGTAAAATAAAATAATATTTCCCCGTAAATGATTTTTAAGTTCCAGACAATGATAAGTACGGGGAAAGATATTAAGGTAATTATATACTAGACTTAAACTTTGAGTCGGTGTTTGTTTTAAACATATCTATATACACATACACATACGTACTCATATACATACATATATCCATAATTTTGAAACCCTAATTCATGAAGAAACACAAATTGAAGCCATGGAAACTCAAATTAAGCTTCAAGAACACGAAGTAATCATCCTTTAACCCGTCTAAGCCCTTGGTAAGTCTTAATTTCTTGAATTCTATAACCTAATATTTGGGGGTTTTGGGGTTTTTGATAATTAGTTAGTTTTAATCCGAAAATTTGGTTGAGTTTGTTAAATGGAGCTTATATAAACTCACTAATGATGATAAGTAATATGATTCATGTTAAAAGTTATAATTTTGATTAGGGTTCTTGAGGCTAAGGATGATTATGTTGATTTTGATGGGTTATATGATGAAATTAGCTTGATTAATCTTAAAGTGAGACTTGTAATACTTATATAGTTGTTAGTTAATGCTAATTTCATGATTATAATGGAAACCCTATGTTAGAAATTGTGTGATTGAGATATGTTCATGGATAAAGTTTTGAGTTTACTTGAGTGTTCATGAATTATGATTTTTTTTAAGCTTGAGTAATGATGTATAAATTGATAAGTGTTGTTAATGATCGTATTATGATTAATTAAAGATGATGATTTACATTAATTATTCTAAGGGTTGTGAAATTGTTTAGGTGTTCTTGAGAATTTGATGATTATTATAACCATGATGGATTATATGATGGGAATTGATATTAATTGTGATTAAGAACACTTAAATGATAATCAAACATGATTGCGTTAATTCATATGAAGTTGAATAATTCGGATTATTGCGTAATCTTGAGACAAGTGACTAACTTGTGTATTCTGTTGTAATCCCAGATGTGCAGAAGGCTCAGTGATATTAGACTACTGAGTGGATGTCTGAGGTGGTCGGTGAGTGGATCTCTAATCCTCAGTATAACTTGGTTGTAACGAGTTTGGTTACAACAAGTAACATATTATTACTATTGTAGTTGCCATGATGATTATTATAGTTAGTAATAATATGGTTGATATAATAACGTTGACCTGATGAATATGTGATTTGTTGATTATGTGATCACTGGACTTGTTGTTGGCCTTCGGGCATCAGTTGTTAATGAGGTCAACGAGTTGTTGAACTGTTGGTTGGGCTAGTCGGTTATTCAAGGTTTAACACACCTCCTGTGTTAGTTGAGAATAACCACTAGCTATCGGTCTCGTCCGTTATGGCCATACGGATATGGTTGGGTAAGTGTTCTTGGGGAGCCTCCCGGGTATTATGGTTATCCCCAGAGCCACCGATGCCTCATTATGAAGTCAGTTGCTTGTTGAATAGTTGCTTTGATGATAAGTTGACCAGTTGAATTGTTGCCCTGTTGCTTTGTTAAATGGTGGTATTGTCTACTTTGTTGGTTATGTGTTAATTGTTGTATGCAAAGTTGTTGAGCTAAGTTAGCCTGTTGATTAGTTATCTACTCACTTAGCTTTATGCTAATCCCCCACATAACACTTCTTGCAGGTTATTGATATATTTGGGTGGGCAAGAAGTTGGACTAGAAGGAATGTTTAACCGTGAAGCGTTACTCTGATAGTGGATTTGTTTAAAATAATGTTTTATCACGTTTTATATAACACCTCTGTTGTGAAATTATGTTTTGAAAAAGTTGAATTTTATATTTTGTTAAAATGAGGTAAATTATTACTAGCTATTTGGACTTACGCTTCCGAATTACTATATTTAAATGATTATAAATGAGGGGTGTTATATCTTAAAAGCTAATTATCTCACAAACGCCAAATTGAAAAATTATTAAAATTGCACTATAAAATTCAGCGTTTTCGTCTCTTCGATTTGACGTTTGTGAGATATTTAAGTTTGGAGGTAAATGAGTTTTGTACAAATGACATAATCTCATTGGTTTTTTCATACTCAACAAAATACTTGTACTTCCTTGATTCCATCTATGTTCCAACTATCTTAAATGTGTTTCAAGCATTCTTTAAGGATGGTGATTTGTACACCAACACATTTTGACCATATACCACAAAATATATTTGACAGTGTTGTATTGTACAACTTTGTAGAACACATTTGGTGGTGTATGATTAAAATGTAATGGTGTACGGATCATCAGCCACTATTAAAGGTGTCAACCGACTTATTTGCCAATTGCCATGATACGGTTGTTGTTGACGTACAATAAGATCGATAATAATCATTTGTGCAACTAATTACACAAGTTTTGCGTCAAATGAGGGATCAATCTTATAAAGGAATAAATTCTGAGAGCTAGAATTGTATTGTATTATCTTTATAAAATAAAACTTTTAATTAATTTATAAATGATGAGACAGATTTTCAAATTTATAAATGAGGTTATATATTTTCCAGATCTTTTTGGTAAGAAATTAGATATATAACATGCACTCATGTAAATATTTAATAAATCATGAAACAATTCTATTATGAACGTACTGAAATATAAATGTCTAGCTAGTAGGGAAGGAAAAAAAAAAAACAAAGTTGTACGTACATTAATAAGATGTGGTGCAGTCATGTGAGGATATGGCTTGAATTCGCTGTCGATGGCTTGCCACATCCCCCTCACGCCTCATCGATCTTGTCTGAAAATTGCATGCATTTAACTACCTATACATACATGCATATGTAAGAAGATATACATCCATACGCATATATATATAGACGACATAATATTAGATTAGATACACGTTTACGTACGTCTACAAACGTTCGTGTATTTAATTGTACTTTTATCTATACTAGGTCATTGTCTTAAAAAGGGATAAATAGTAAATTACTATTTTACCCTTTTAGTATTTTATTGAAACATATTTATCATAAATTTAAGGTCAAACACAATTAATGAAAAGTTAATTATCGTAATTAGTTTCAGTTACAAAAGATTTAACCTCATGATTATATAATTATTTTTAATATTGTTGTAACCGACGTAATATAATGATGAATATTGAAATGTCGGTTACGATTGATGTGATATAAATATCGGTGAAAATGTAGCGGATTGCTTTCCTGGGTTGACGGGTTAAAATTTTTATTACAAAAATAAATTTAGTTTTTTCACCGGGATAACGGGTTGGACCATTAAACCCGAACCTTGACCTAACCTGACTAGAAAAGTTAAACAGATTGATATGATGGTTCTGACTTAGCAAGTTGACGTGTTTAGTTTTGTATTGAGTTTCAAGTCGTGACGAGAGTATTATAAGAAAATGATATGCTGCAAGATACTACGTTCTCAATTATACGAAGACATGTTAGATAAACATATTGTTGCACACAATTTTTTTTGTCGCGTTGCATCGCGCGGGCAGTAGACTAATGTATATGTAATGAATTTTATAAATTACACAATTGGTCTCATGCATAATTTGATTGTTATTATTTTGCCAAAAAAGGAATTAAAAAATAATACGGAGTAATAAGATTTACGATACTTGATATATTACCTTCGTCCCACTTGTTCATGTTGCTATTTTGGGTTGCCCAAATAAATATCTATATTCATGTTACAACCGATCAAAAGAAATTTTTGTAGTTAAAGATGTTAGTTGATTGACAAAGAATATAGTTAACGAAGATTTATAAAACTGTGTGGATAATGAAAACGAATAATTTGATCAAAACCGACAAAATAATACTCCTTCCGTCTCGATTCTATTGTCCAGTATTCCTTTTTGGGACGTCCCAATTTAATTGTCCACTGCCATAAATAGATAAGAATAATGAGATAAAGTTCATTTTTGCCCCTAATTTATATATGTAAGACAAAAAGATAGTTAAAAAATAAAAGGTAAAACTGTCTTCTTACCAAAAAGTAAAAGAGATGGTGATGTTTTCTTAAACTGCGTGTTTTTTGTCTGGAGACAATAAAATTAGGACGGAGGGAGTACTCTTATAATGAAGCTTCAATTGAAAACTATATTTAGCGACAAAATGAAGGTAATGATTTAAATTTGAGTGAACAATCATTTTCCATCTTGTTACTGTATCATTGCAGAGAACCTAGCTATAACCCTATAAAAGGCTACCTATGACATCAGACATTCAATGCTACGTATTTTATTTCTAAACGAGTTGATCCATGATTTGTAACTATGTACCAAACTATTGCACTTTAATATTTAAGCGAGAAATACTTTGTTTTAGTACGTGATGAGAAATCAAATGATATATCTCTTTAAAAAGCAATCATCAAATACGATTAACCAAGGTCGTCAAGATCGCGATCCCGATCGTAGGATCGTACGATCCTACCAAGGGATAACGTGTAGGATCGGAGTAAGATCGGTCAGGAGGTAGGATCGGAGTAGGATCGTAGGATCGATCGTAAGATCGTAGGATCGTTGAACGATCCGATCCTACAAATGGGCTATTTTTTAGCAATTGAGCTTGTAAGACCCATACGTAGTCCAAATCCTATCTCAAAACTTACCGTCCATTTGTTTCCAAATTTAATTTCCCCATTTAATCCATTTATTATCAAATTATAACATATGAAAAAGTCTAGAACCTTTAAAATGACGATTGGAGATCGGATAATATCTTTTGTTTTAGAACGTTTATCGTCCTAGACATATATGTTGACAAATTGCATCACTTTTGCAATATAAAAGTTTGAATGTTAGATTAATTTTTTCTAATAGTAGTTTTCTACATGAATTTAAATATCTTTGTATAAAAAATGATATTTTGGTATTACGATCCCGATTTTGCAAAGGCAAAAACGATCCTATGTAAGATCCTGATCTTGACAACCTTGCGATTAACACCTATATATATCCATTAGTTATACTGTATAATATATATAGAAAGGGGCGGAGTCATGTAGAAGGTAGAGGTAGCAGTCGTTATGGGTCCTTTTCGCTATACGTAGTGTAAATTTCATATAAATATTGCATTTTTTGTTACATTTCTTCTTTGTGCTACGGGTTAACAAAAATAAAATACTCTTGCTAATGGTCACCTCAAATTCTTGATCCACCAGTGTATATAGAGTTTGATCACGTACTTAACAAATTAAACCACAGAACGATAAATAAAACAATTGGGCCAGCATAGGCCCCCGGGCATGTACACAAGTGGTTGAGGGTGTTGGCCCAATGTGGGACCTCTATTGAATACATGAGGTTGGGTGTTCAATCCTTGTAGTTGGCATCCCCAACATGGCCTTGGTCCTTGGCGAGTCCGATTTACCTCTCACGTGATGGGCCTGGGGCAGCTTGACGTGGACCGGTTTACGTGTCCGGAACAACACGTTTTGAACAATTGGGCCTGCATGACATACCCATACATGCACACACCCAAAAGAATCTAACGGCCAGGACATGATCCGAACAATATAATAATGCATGCCCACATTAAAAGCTCCTCATAAGGATATGTCCATGGCCTAGTCACCATCAATTTTCAGAAGTCCAATAAATATATTGATTTTGGAATTTATCTATTCTTGATATTGACAGAACTAACAAAAAGACAACATTTTCATACTCTCTTTAAGTAGTATCATTTGATTTTCCTCACAAAATCTTTTTGTTTTTTTTGTTGTTGTTAATTACTACCAGATATACATACACTCACCAAACTCACAGATTTGACATTTCAATTTCATCTTGTTTGTTTTGTAGTAGCACTTGTCAAACAATGGCTAGTGAGTGTACTTTCTTAACTGATGTAGTAGTGTCTACTGATGACATATTTAGTGTTCTTGAGGGTGTTTCTGGTGAAGTAGTCAAGCCCATGACAGAAGTAGTGAACTTGAATCCATTGGTGTCTTGTAAATCAACTTATTTTGGTTGTTTACAAGAATGTGTTGTAGAGGAAGAGCCTAAGAGCAAGAGGCTGAAGGGGTCGCATGTCGCGGTGGAGAGGAACCGGAGGAAGCAGATGAACGAGCACTTGAGCGTCCTTCGCTCACTTTTGCCATGCTTTTATGTCCAAAAGGTATTGTTCAAAAAGGTTTATTGATTGATAATCTTATGTATATGTTGGATTCATTGTTGATGCAATATATAAAACTATAAAATAACATGTTAAAACACGAGCATGGAAATTTCGTATGATTAGGGATGTGTACTAGCAAATTCTAAATCATGCCTAACTGCATGCCTACGTGATTAAAATTGAGATATCAACCTGTTAACTGTGTATGTCAACTTTGTATAACATACCGTTTCGTGATCCCATTCACCGTTATCCTCACTACAATGAACGTGTGTCATTCTCCATGACATTTGGAGCATGGATCAAGATTTTGAAGTAATTTGATGGCATATATCTAACACAGGGCGGTCTAAACATAATATATACTTAACTGTTTGTACGTGATTAAACTAAATTCTGAGATACTTTGTATACATAATGTGTCAATATGGGTCATAAAATTAAATGTCTAAAACTCATCGATTCGTTTTAGTGATTCTTATTTGGTTGATTGTAATGTATGAAACTTGTAGGGTGATCAAGCATCAATAATTGGAGGAGTAGTTGATTACATCACTGAATTACAGCAAATTCTACAATCCTTAGAAGCCAAGAAGCAAAGAAAAGTTTACAGTGAATTAGTCATGACCCCTATGCTTGTTTTAAGCCCAAGAACCTTACATATCAGCCCGCGAAACCCGGCTATTAGCCCTAGGCCAAGCTTGCCCATTAGCCCAAGAACACCACAGCCAGCAAACCCCTTCCCACCCATACTGCCTCAATTCATATCACCATCACACAATCTTTCACCTGCTACTTCTTTCACAAATTCAGACAGTGCTAATGAGCTTGTTGCAAATTCAAGGTCAGCAGTTGCAGAAGTCGAGGTGAAATTTTTGGGTGGTAATCTTGTTTTAACCACTTGCTCGAATTGGGTACCAGGCCAAGTAACAAAAGTAATAGACATTCTTGAAAATCTATCTCTTGAAGTTCTTCAGGCCAACATTAGTGTTGTTGATGATACCATGGTTAACTCTTTTACCATTAAGGTAAGACCAAGATTTAGGTATCACTTTTTTTGTTTTGTTTAGTTTTTATCAATATCGACATTAAGATGCATGCAGGTTTCATGTGTCTTTCTTAAAATCATATTTTAGAAACATTGACTTATTATTTAACCAAACTATTTATTAATATGGCAATTCTGATAATTAACCTTGTAAATTTGTAATATTTTATTTCCCTTGCTTTAATTAATATTTAACCTCTTTGCTTCATCTAAAAGTATGCAATATTTACCTTTTTTGCTTTATCTTAGATATGACCATGCCATGCAATAATTACAAGCTTCAAATATACATATAACTACGACTGTAATTTGGTCCATGGTATTCCTACATGCATGCATGTTACTAATTTGCATAAATTTTGGTTTCTTGGTAGATTGGAGTTGGATGCCAACTAAGTGCAGAAGAACTTGCTCAACACATTCAACAGATATTTTGCTAATTAACGTACCTTGATACATCTTCCTCTTCGATATCGATATAACCCTCACCCTAGCTCGATCCTTTTCAGTGATATATAGTGATCTCGTTAATTGAGACTACACCCGATGGACGTTATGTTAAATTCAAAGTAGTAAATGGATATGATTTCGCAACAACTAATAAACAAGGCTACAAAAGATTGAAACAAGAGAGTTGCATATAGCTAGAGGTTGTGTCATGATCACTACAATGTTATAAAATTAGCTAGCCCTAATTAACCCCTTCATCCCCAATAAATTAAATAGATTAGACCTTGTACGTTAGATTAGTTTATATTGTGTATATTGTATTGATTATCCATAAACTCTGATTATTATTTTGTTAATTTTCTATTTTCTATTTCCATAATTCACGTAACTTTGAACTGTGACCCACAAATTTTGATGAATCATATATATTGAAATTTCTAGTGTATAGGCCGGTTTGGAGCCCTAGCTAGCTAGGGTTTTGACATTGGTCTATATAATTCGGGTAGTTGGGAAATAATGCACTATTACATATATGTATGTACTATTGTACGTACACTAATACACCTAAACGTACTAGCAATTCATATGATGGTGGGGTACGTGTTTCATTTTTATAAATCCGTATTAGATATTTACCATTGTTTTATAATAAATAAATCTATCAAAGTTGTACATAAAAAATTTGTACCGTACATGTAATTTAAACACTGCACAATTTTGTTAGATTTACCAAAAATAAAAGTGAATATCATTGCCCTTTTATAAAATGTAATATGTACATAGGTTTTTATAAGTTATTTGAAAACTATATATATTCGAATTTGACATCCTAACTTGAGCTAGAGTTGTATCGAATTAACTTGTGTCATTTTACTTCTCTAATGTACATGTCGTCGTCAAGTTCATTCCAAACTTCGAGTTGAATTCGAGTTACAAAAAACTCAAACGAATTTATACCACACTTAACTAAAATCACGTACGAAAAGATCTTTAACCTACTATTATATCATACATGAGATAGATTTTAAGATTGTTAAAAGTTAAAAAAAAAAAAATAAAAAAAATATCAACTCAGATTAACCATCTACTTTTTATCTACTCGGCGCAACATCTTATACACAACGAAGTTGATTACACTCTTAGAGCATCCACAATGTAAATAAGTTTTTAAAAGCTTTTTGCCACCTCATTCTTTTTCTAAAAAAATTTCAAATAAGTTTTATCTCTAATGTAAAAAAAGCTTTTACAAAGCCTTTTTAAGCTAAATTAGGGGATTAATATCAAAATTATATAGGTACAAAGCTTTTGATGTAAATCTTGAGAAATTAGCTATCCCTAATTAACTAGCCCTAATTAACCCCTAATTAACTAGCCCTAATTAACCCCTTCATCGCCAATAAATTAAATAGATTAGAGCTTATCGACACTAATTAGTAATTAGATAGCCCTAATTAACCCCTTCATCCCCAATAAATTAAATAGATTAGAGCTTGTATGTTAGATTAGTTTATCTTGTGTATATTGTATATTGATTATCCATAAACTCTGATTATATTGTTAATTTTCTATTTCCATAATTCATGTAACTTTGAAATGTGACCCACAAATTTTGATGAATTATATATACTGAAATTTATAGCGTATAGGCCGATTTTGGAGCCCTAGCTAGCTAGGTGTAACACCCCCAAATTTAACAGTTTACGGAAGCGATGTTTTGGGTGTTACTAATCAATAATCACAAGCACAAAGGATACAGTGAACGACTCTAAATGAGACGTTCGAAAAGTTATTACATTAATACATAAGTAGTTTCAAAATACAAGCTCGAGTTCAAGTAAAATCCTAGAGATTCTAATACATAACAATAAGTACAAAAGTAATGTAATAAAATCTCCAAGCTTGTAAATGCATGCGACTCGAGCTAAGAAAGCTTATCCTGCTGGGCATCCCTACTGATGCTGGGTACCTGAGAAGCATTACTAAAACGGTCAACCAAAAAGGTTGGTGAATCTCACAGGTTTGTAAGTAAGTAAACAGTTGAACACACAAGTAGTATTTTGTAAATCATAGCCAGCCAGTAAGTAACGATCACATGTTATGCTCATCGTTAACTTAGATTTTAATAAGTGGGTGGTTGCAGAACATGCAAACCGTTTGATACAATTGCCATGAGCCACCATAGTTGAAGCTTAACGTACAGTATTTATAGGTACCCCCTCATGAATGTAATCCAAAACATTCATACGGAACGAGTAAGAAACGCCCGTTTCTACAGGAACGGTTCGTGGTAGTGCTTGCTACCCCGGGCGGGGATTGTCAGTCCCATATGGATCCATATACTAAAACTCGCGCTTATCACATAACTAACAACTATGGTTCAGGAGGATTTCATTGGATTAGTCGTAAACTCATGCAGTTGGCGTATTCGTAATCTCATACAGTAAGTAAATCATGGCAGCAAGTAAGTTTTGTGTGTTCATGTAAAACAGTAATGCATCTCACCCCTGAGTAAAAACAGTAAAGTAGGGGCTGTAAGACTCACCTGAGTCTGGCAGACAATGCAGTAAGTAAGCAAGTAGTATCCCGAACTAGCAACCCTTAGCGTCCTAATACGCATAAGGTTTAGTAAGTAAATGGAATACTTGTAAAGTATCCATGCTAGTTGTTCCCAAACTAGTTAATGTCCATTAGTTTGTTTGTAAGTTTGTAAATCGTTTGTAAATCGTAGTTTGTATAAAAGTTGTACGGTCCGTTTGTTATCGTTGTATAATAATAATTCCATCCATTATTATTATGTATTCATAGTAGTTGTACAGTTGTAAAGTATACTCGTATTATCGTTTGTTTGTATTACAACATGTATCATTTGCGTAAGTTCCAATGGCTTAAACCCCAAAGGGTACGAGTGAAACCTTGTAAGTATTCGTGTGTATGATCGTATCAGTTAACGTGTAATCCAGCACGTAACTAGTGAGTGAACTGGTAAGTTCGTATCGGATGCAATCCCGTGTAATGTACAAGTGTAAGTTCGTTGGAGTGTAATCTCCTAAGTATTTCGAGTGTAAACTCGTGTGCGTGTGTGAGTGAAATCTCACGTTAGTTTAGCATAGTCTTGTACGTATTCAAGTGTTGTTGTATACTTTCAAAAGTATAGTATTTTCAGGTATAAGTAGCATCGTATTTGATTTAGTAGTTGAAAAGTGATTCTAACACTTAGAGTATATTTTGTTTTCTGATCTGGGCTTTCTGCGACACAAGGCTTGTGTCGCAGACAGTATGCGACATAAGGTCTGTGTCGTATGGATTTGTTTCTGATTTAGTGTTTATGCGACACAATGGTTGTGTCGCAGACAAGGGTACGACACAATGATACGACATAGTCGTTGTGTCGCAATCAAGCGATAGGTAAACTTTGTGTCGTAAATGGTACGACATATAATGCGACATAAGCGTTGTGTCGCATACATTGCGACATAACGTGCGACATAACATGCGACATAGTGTTGTGTCGCATGAAATTTCGGTCCGATGCGACACAAGAGGTCTGTTCGGAAATTTAGTTTCCGAAAACGTATTTTCCGGTTTCCGTTGGGTCTAGAACTTTTATACTAGTTTTAATATGTTATAACAAGTCCATAATAACCTTTGGTAGTCGTTTTTAAGGTTTGTGGTGTCGTTTTCTTTAAAATAACCAAAACCGACATTTCCGTAAAAGTGTTCAAAAACGAGTTTAAATTACATATTTGGACATTACTAAGTTAGGGAAACAATAATCTAGCAAAATAAATGTAATCGGAAAGTTTCGAGGTCGCCGGAAAACTTACAAAGTTGTCGAATCGAGAAACCGAAAAGATGGGTTTGTAGCCCTCGTTCTCGTGATCGCTTTTCTCCAAACCGAGCCTAGCTTCCGGTGAGTTTTAAGGGTAGTTTTTAGGGTGTTTTGAGAGTGGTTTTAGAGAGAGAGAGAACCGATGGAGAGAGAGAAGAGAGGGAGAGAAAAGATGGAGTATGGGTGTGTTGTGTTTGAGTGTGGAGAAAGAAGGTGAGGGGGGGTGATGTCCCCCTTGCTTGGGCCGGTTTTTGGTGGGGCCACATGATGTGGTCTCACCAAGTTTTGCTTCCTCCGTGTTTGCGCTCCGTGCGGTGTTCGTTTCCCCGGTCGTTTAAACGTAAAAATAATTTTATACGCGATTAAATATACGTTTGTAAATACGAAATAATATTCGATTATTAAGTTGAAGTAATTTTATCGAAATACTAGTTTTCAAGTTATAAAAACATAACTTAGTTTCGTTTTGTCGGTTGGTCAAGTTTTCGGAGAGTTCGGTGACGTTTTAATTAAAACGTACGTTTTCCGTTATATTATAAACATAATATAAAGTAATAATCAAAGTAATTAAATAATTTCACATTATTTAATAGTTGTTTTATTAATGTACGCAAGTTGTACGATTTTTGTTTTATACGATCTGTACGAATCGTATACGCGTATATATATATATTCCATCCATATATATATAATAAGTAAATAACGTATATAATCCTATTTCATATTATATACAAGTAATAATCACGTAATTAGGAAAATTTTAAATTGATCCTAATTTTGGGGTTGTTACATTCTCCCCTTGTTAATAAAATTTCGTCCCGAAATTTGTTCGAAGTAGTAATCGGTAGTTCTATACTAGTCAGGTAGCTACAATGTGTACTAGCAGCCTACAGTTGTAGGGTAGGTCCTACAGTGTTTGAAATCAAGTAATCGTTAAGTGGTAACGTACCCTAAATTTTGTTGCCTGGAGGTAGTGGGCATTTGGCCTTGAGATGGCCAGCACTCCCACAGTTGAAGCAGAGTTTCGCCTTGGGGGAGTTAGTATTCATAGGGTAGGACTTGCATCGACCGATAGGTAAGGTACACGGTCCTTCATGATGCCGAGTGCACTTAGAACAGTAAGGTTTCTTTCCCAAGTAGTTTCCTGCAGAGTTGAAGGGAGAAATCTTCACCCTTTTTGCTGGAGGTGACGTACAGTCAGTGTCGGTATCCTCTTCAGTAGGAGTACTTTGTGAAGTTGGGGATGAAGTAGGGTTTTCTAAAGCTATCAAACGTAGCTCGTACTCACGCATACGTATGTCATTTTGGAAAGCAATTCGTCGTAGGTCATCAATGTCTTCCCGTGCTTCAGTAAGTTGTTTTTGCAGCGATTCAATAGTTTGGTTAAGGTGGTTGACTGATTCAGTAGTCAAGGTTTCATCAACTGATGCTTTTGCAGCAGTTAGAGCAGCAGGAGGGGCAGGTGCTGCTGCTGATTCAGCGGAGTGTTCTGTATCACACTCGAGTTCGAGGAGGTAAGGAAACATCTTCGGTTCCTCACTGAGCAGTTCATTTTGCAGTGTAGGGTTGTTGACGGAGTGAGTTGTCATTTCCTACGAAATAAGTGTTCTATTTAAGAATTTGCCTCAAGTAAGTGAAGTTATATTAATTTATCTGTTTAAAGTAACGAATAGCATACGAGTTCCCGGTCTCAACCAGTGTGAGATAATTGGGAAGGGAGTTTGGGTTACTGTATCTAAAGTGTAAGGCAAATTGTGTTGTCGGGATTTAAGTAGTCGGTCGTTTCCTAATCCCATTGTGTACTTAGGATCAAAGAAAACACACAGAATAAAATACAGTTATACATAAGTCATTAAGCGAGAGATTTATGAGAAAACAGATTCGGGTAGTCAAAGAATAAGCGTACCCGGGTTGAGTAAATCACAGAGTCTCGGATTTGGGTCATCCTCCCTAGCATTGATTACATAAGCTCTACTCCTTGTATTGTTGGTTCGGGGTTTCAGCTTAGGGCAATCCTTCCTGAAGTGCCCGGTACCGTTGCACTCATAGCAGGTTTTGGGTGCAGAAGTATCAGTACCAGTGGGGTTGGTTCGTCAGTCTTGGGCCAGGTGCCCGAATTTCTTGCACTTAGTGCAGGGACAGGAGCCGTTATGATGGCGGCTACATTTGGAGCAGTAAGGCTTGCTCCCCTTGTAAGCCTTTGAGTCATTGACGTTGACAATTGCAAGCTTTTTGTCAGAAGTCGGGTTGGATGAGTGGGGACTTACTTCCCATTTACGTTTGTTATTCGCAGACGGGGTTGAAGTCGAGCCACGGCGGACAGAATTGGCCGTTAGTTCATGAGCCATGCGAATGGCGCTCTGAATGGTTCCTGGTTTAGATGAAGTCACCAGATCTTGAAGTCGCTCAGGAAGTCCATCAACGTACTTTTCGATCCTTTTGTACTCAGGATCAACCATGGATGGGCACAAGAGTGCCAGCTGGTGAAAACGGTTGGTGTAGCCGGTGATGTCATCACCCTGCATCTTGTGATTCCAGAATTCTACTTCCAATTGTTTCAGCTCATCTCTTGGGCAGTACTCGCCCCTCAGCATAATCTTCAGTTCATCCCACTGTAGTTTGTAAGCCTCAGCAACGCTCACAGTCTGAGCATAAGTGTTCCACCAGGTAAGGGCGGTGTCAGAAAAGGTACTGGTGGCGAACTTAACTTTATCCTCTTCCTTGCAGTTGCAGATGAGGAATACTGATTCGATCTTCTCGGTCCAACGAATCAGACCGATCGCTCCTTCAGTACCTGCAAAGCTCAAGGGTTTGCAGTTTTGGAAGTCCTTGTAGGTGCAGGTTTTGGGTTGTGGTCCAGTATTAGCGGTATCTTCGCTACCAGGGGCTGAAGTCCGGGTAGCTAGAGCTTGAGCCACACTAAGGGGAATTATACCCGCTACTTCGGCTTCAGTAAGAGTGATTTGTCGTCGAGGAGGCATGTTCCTTGAAACAATAAATAAAGAACATGTGAAGGTTTGAACAAGAATTATGATTGTGATGGTTTTAGTAAGTTTAGAGAAAATATGCCAAAGTTTGAAGGTTGTTTAAAGTTGTGTACTATAAATAAGTTTATACGGTTTTGAAGTTTTTGAAAATTTTATAAAACATTTTTGTGAGAAATTTTGTAACAAGTTTGATAAAAATACATTTGTTATAAAATTTTGATAGTAAAAGTCGGTTGTATAATTTGAAATCTGACGAAAATTGAGCTGAAAATGGTTTTATTAGGTTACACCTAACGGTACAGTAGAGTACATTGTAGAATGTTACAAACGTAGAATTAGATAGGAATAGCAAATGAAAACAAGGTCTCGATCTTCATATCGAAGGATGTTCGAGTAACTATGGTTGTCGGTTATAACGGTGTGGAAGTCTTCGGACGTAAGCCGGTAGTCGTGAATTCATAAAAGTTAAATAAAGACAGAATGACGAGAATCGAGTCGTCGTTTGTTCGATGAAATGTTAAGGAATATTAATTTCGTAGTAGTCGAGAGAGTATCGTATCGGGGAAAGAGGCCTATGTATATATATATATATATATATATCACATAACCGCCTAGTTCGTGTCTAGCACAATCACGTAAAAGTCCCGGTTCTCTCGAGGTCAGAGTCAGCTAATGCATTCCGGTTCAACATAACCCCTTTCAGAACTCACATCATCTTCATTTAATTGTACATAGTTGATCAGGCTATGTTAAATTAAACTTGTATGCTGTAATTCCTGAACCAGTTATACCTAATGAGGAATACTGCCTAACGGTCATAGTCTAGGCCCACTAAATGCAACCTAGTTCACTATAACCTTAGGCTCTGATACCAATCTGTAACACCCCCAAATTTAACAGTTTACGGAAGCGATGTTTTGGGTGTTACTAATCAATAATCACAAGCACAAAGGATACAGTGAACGACTCTAAATGAGACGTTCGAAAAGTTATTACATTAATACATAAGTAGTTTCAAAATACAAGCTCGAGTTCAAGTAAAATCCTAGAGATTCTAATACATAACAATAAGTACAAAAGTAATGTAATAAAATCTCCAAGCTTGTAAATGCATGCGACTCGAGCTAAGAAAGCTTATCCTGCTGGGCATCCCTACTGATGCTGGGTACCTGAGAAGCATTACTAAAACGGTCAACCAAAAAGGTTGGTGAATCTCACAGGTTTGTAAGTAAGTAAACAGTTGAACACACAAGTAGTATTTTGTAAATCATAGCCAGCCAGTAAGTAACGATCACAGGTTATGCTCATCGTTAACTTAGATTTTAATAAGTGGGTGGTTGCAGAACATGCAAACCGTTTGATACAATTGCCATGAGCCACCATAGTTGAAGCTTAACGTACAGTATTTATAGGTACCCCCTCATGAATGTAATCCAAAACATTCATACGGAACGAGTAAGAAACGCCCGTTTCTACAGGAACGGTTCGTGGTAGTGCTTGCTACCCCGGGCGGGGATTGTCAGTCCCATATGGATCCATATACTAAAACTCGCGCTTATCACATAACTAACAACTATGGTTCAGGAGGATTTCATTGGATTAGTCGTAAACTCATGCAGTTGGCGTATTCGTAATCTCATACAGTAAGTAAATCATGGCAGCAAGTAAGTTTTGTGTGTTCATGTAAAACAGTAATGCATCTCACCCCTGAGTAAAAACAGTAAAGTAGGGGCTGTAAGACTCACCTGAGTCTGGCAGACAATGCAGTAAGTAAGCAAGTAGTATCCCGAACTAGCAACCCTTAGCGTCCTAATACGCATAAGGTTTAGTAAGTAAATGGAATACTTGTAAAGTATCCATGCTAGTTGTTCCCAAACTAGTTAATGTCCATTAGTTTGTTTGTAAGTTTGTAAATCGTTTGTAAATCGTAGTTTGTATAAAAGTTGTACGGTCCGTTTGTTATCGTTGTATAATAATAATTCCATCCATTATTATTATGTATTCATAGTAGTTGTACAGTTGTAAAGTATACTCGTATTATCGTTTGTTTGTATTACAACATGTATCATTTGCGTAAGTTCCAATGGCTTAAACCCCAAAGGGTACGAGTGAAACCTTGTAAGTATTCGTGTGTATGATCGTATCAGTTAACGTGTAATCCAGCACGTAACTAGTGAGTGAACTGGTAAGTTCGTATCGGATGCAATCCCGTGTAATGTACAAGTGTAAGTTCGTTGGAGTGTAATCTCCTAAGTATTTCGAGTGTAAACTCGTGTGCGTGTGTGAGTGAAATCTCACGTTAGTTTAGCATAGTCTTGTACGTATTCAAGTGTTGTTGTATACTTTCAAAAGTATAGTATTTTCAGGTATAAGTAGCATCGTATTTGATTTAGTAGTTGAAAAGTGATTCTAACACTTAGAGTATATTTTGTTTTCTGATCTGGGCTTTCTGCGACACAAGGCTTGTGTCGCAGACCGTATGCGACATAAGGTCTGTGTCGTATGGATTTGTTTCTGATTTAGTGTTTATGCGACACAATGGTTGTGTCGCAGACAAGGGTACGACACAATGATACGACATAGTCGTTGTGTCGCAATCAAGCGATAGGTAAACTTTGTGTCGTAAATGGTACGACATATAATGCGACATAAGCGTTGTGTCGCATACATTGCGACATAACGTGCGACATAACATGCGACATAGTGTTGTGTCGCATGAAATTTCGGTCCGATGCGACACAAGAGGTCTGTTCGGAAATTTAGTTTCCGAAAACGTATTTTCCGGTTTCCGTTGGGTCTAGAACTTTTATACTAGTTTTAATATGTTATAACAAGTCCATAATAACCTTTGGTAGTCGTTTTTAAGGTTTGTGGTGTCGTTTTCTTTAAAATAACCAAAACCGACATTTCCGTAAAAGTGTTCAAAAACGAGTTTAAATTACATATTTGGACATTACTAAGTTAGGGAAACAATAATCTAGCAAAATAAATGTAATCGGAAAGTTTCGAGGTCGCCGGAAAACTTACAAAGTTGTCGAATCGAGAAACCGAAAAGATGGGTTTGTAGCCCTCGTTCTCGTGATCGCTTTTCTCCAAACCGAGCCTAGCTTCCGGTGAGTTTTAAGGGTAGTTTTTAGGGTGTTTTGAGAGTGGTTTTAGAGAGAGAGAGAACCGATGGAGAGAGAGAGGAGAGGGAGAGAAAAGATGGAGTATGGGTGTGTTGTGTTTGAGTGTGGAGAAAGAAGGTGAGGGAGGGTGATGTCCCCCTTGCTTGGGCCGGTTTTTGGTGGGGCCACATGATGTGGTCTCACCAAGTTTTGCTTCCTCCGTGTTTGCGCTCCGTGCGGTGTTCGTTTCCCCGGTCGTTTAAACGTAAAAATAATTTTATACGCGATTAAATATACGTTTGTAAATACGAAATAATATTCGATTATTAAGTTGAAGTATTTTATCGAAATACTAGTTTTCAAGTTATAAAAACATAACTTAGTTTCGTTTTGTCGGTTGGTCAAGTTTTCGGAGAGTTCGGTGACGTTTTAATTAAAACGTACGTTTTCCGTTATATTATAAACATAATATAAAGTAATAATCAAAGTAATTAAATAATTTCACATTATTTAATAGTTATTTTATTAATGTACGCAAGTTGTACGATTTTTGTTTTATACGATCTGTACGAATCGTATACGCGTATATATATATATTCCATCCATATATATATAATAAGTAAATAACGTATATAATCCTATTTCATATTATATACAAGTAATAATCACGTAATTAGGAAAATTTTAAATTGATCCTAATTTTG
The DNA here is from genome assembly GCA_949592205.1 of Helichrysum umbraculigerum. Lineage (NCBI taxonomy): Eukaryota > Viridiplantae > Streptophyta > Magnoliopsida > Asterales > Asteraceae > Helichrysum > Helichrysum umbraculigerum. The sequence continues at coordinate 54,277,237 of CATIUR010000006.1, forward strand.
GGGTTGTTACACTAGGGTTTTGACATTGGTCTATATAATTCGGGTAGTTGGGAAATAATGCACTATTACATATATGTATGTACGTACGTACACTAATACACCTAAATGTACTAGCAATTCTGTAACACCCCTAAAATACATAAGTTTTAATAGTATAATATACGTTTATGTTTCAGTTTTATATATATTTAAAACGTTAAATGTGTAAAGTATTTAAAGTAATAAGGTTGTTAGAATTTGGTTAGTGGGACTAACCAAATAAGATAAGGTCTGTTAGAGGGACCAAATGTGCAAATAAGTAAAGTAGAGGGAAGTAGTATGAAAAATGATTTAATAAATACTGCTACAGCATTCTAACTCCCTCCAGAACAAAAATTTTATGTGTGTGTTTGTATCGTGTATGAACACCAAGAAGAAGGAAATCGAAATTAAGTGAGAATTCAAGTGAAGTTAAGCTTGTAATCATCAAATTAACCATCCTTGAGGTATGTATGATCTTTTTATAAGCTCAATTCAAGTTAGGGTTTAAATTTTATAAACCCTAGATTTATGAAAGTTGATGAAAGTTAATTAATTGAGGTAATTAGTGTTCTATACATGTTTATGAGTCATGTATTATGATTAATTCATGTTAGGGTTTAAGTTTTATAAACCCTAGAAATTTAGAAGTTCATGAAAGTTAGTTAATTGAATGAATTAAGGTTCTATACATGTTTATGAGTTATATAGTATACTTAATTCATGTTAGTTTGATTAGAGAAAGTTTAATTAGGTGTAAATGGGTATGTATGAGCTTATGTATGTATGTATAATAGTGTAAGAGATGATGTTGATGATGATCATGAATAGAAAAGTGATAAATACCCATTTACATGTGATGGTAAGGTTAATTTTAGGGAACATATGTTAAAATGATAGGTGTTAGTGATATAGCACATTGACCATGTGGTTCAGTTAAAGTTATGAGATAAATATAAGAAAGATAAGTGTTAGTGAGTAACACCTAAGTCATGTGATCAAAATTAAAGAAAGAAGTAAAATGTTATGTTAAATGATCATGTATGTGTTTATATGATAGGTGATCAAGAGTCATGGCATCCATGAGCAATTGTGAAGTCATACAATTGCCTATAATCAAGGTGAGTTATATGGGGGTTAAATGGGTAAGGGTTGTATGTTCTAAGTTGCTTGTAAGCAAGAAGTTCATACAATCAAGAAATGTGATGTTTATGTTTATGAAGTAGATGAATATTAAAGTTTACATTTAATTGACTAGTTATGTTGTGCTAAGACATGTGGTAAGAAAAGTTGTAAAGTGATAAGTGTTGAAAGAACATAAGAATATATGAATGTTATGTGAAATGAGCAAATTACAGGGACATGGAAAGAAAGTATGCTATGTACTTGATCAAGTGAACAAATGTTTAGTATACATGCCACCTAGAGGTATGTTACTAAAGGAAAATGTTATAGTACGCATACCACTTAGAGGTATGGTACTAATGGATTATGTCTTAGCATGTATACCACTTAGAGGTATGATGCTAATTGGAAATGTATGGAATGATGTTTACCATTACACAATGGTTATGTGGTAAAGTAAGAAATGGTCATGATATTGTTATATGTGAAAAGGTTATGTAATTTATCATTTAATTGCTCATGTACTCACTAAGCTTAATGCTTACCCTATAAGATGTTTTATGTTGTAGGTACTTGGTTCGGTTGAACCAAATGGCTAAAGTATATAGAAGATGGATACAAGAGAATTGCATGGAATGGAGCTTTCATTACGGTTATGATTAGCCATTGTGTAAATCACCCAAAGAAATGATTTAAAATGTAAAGTTGTAAATGGTCATGATATGTACCTTTGACTTGAGAAGTTAAAGGATAAATGATCAAGGATATTGTTAATGTACACATGTGAGGAAGTTAAGGTCAAAGAAATCGTAAATGTTTAATGAAAAAAAAAAGGGTTATAGAAGTCAAAAGTGTCAAATGATATGTTATGGTCAAGTATTGAAGTGAATGATGTTTTGTAAAAGTCAAAGTTAAGGTCAAGGTTTATGATGTGACTTAGAAGTTGAAGAAGGTATGAATGTATAATGGTGTACATGTTCTTGAAAAGTTATGTTTTAATGAGAAAGTTAGTTCATGAAAGTTGAAAGTGTCAAGTTTTGATGTTGTGAGCAATTGATGATGTTAACAAGTTAGTTTGACTTGAATAAGTCAATTGAGTGAGAATTGACCAAGAAAGTGAGTCAATATGGTCAAAGACCCAATCGGGTCATTTTGGTGTCCAAATGGGCAACCAATGAGTTTATGAGTCAAAATAAGTTAAACTTGAGTAAAGTCAAATATTTTTATGCCAATAAGTTCTATTGGTAATGTTAAAGAAGTGGTCAAAAGCCTAAACTTAGAAATGTATGGGATTAGAAGATGGCATGTCAAGTAGTATGGTAAAAAAAATGGCTGAAAAAAATCAATGGTTCAAATCCTGATAAAATGCGAAAATTGAAAAAGTACGAAAAGGAAAATGTTCATTTCGTCAAGTTGTACGTGTCTGCAAAATTTTAAGTTCCCTGGTGTTATCGTTTGAAAGTTACGTGAGTTTGAAGTTCGACTTTTGGTATTAAGTGTTGCAGACCAGATTTCTGCATTCTGCTGTCAGGCTTTGGTACTAGAACAGCCTTGTTTTAGTACTAGAGCAGCCTTGTTTTAGTAATAGAACAGCCTTGTTTTAGTACTAGAACAAACCTGTTCTAGTTTACTCATTATTTTACATATGTTTTGAGACTAGTTCTCAGTACCAATTATGTTAGCAAAGTTTATAAGTTAATAAATTGTATTAGTTGAAAAAAAAAAGGTCATATTTTCGGGGCATTTCAAGTTGGTATCAGAGCGATGTTTTAAGGGAATTAGGTAATCCACGATAGGATTGCCCAAACTTAAACCAATATGATATGTTTAATGTGTTATGATGATTAAATGCAGGGGTAAGATTTCAGAAAAAAACTGATATGATTCCCCAGTAAGAATTGTTTAAGTTGTTATGATAACTAGGTGCATTATTATGTTAATGTAAATTGAAATGATACAATGCACTGTTATGAGACAGGTAAGAAATTGTTACTTATTAAACTAGTGGCTAAGATGTTTCATGATATGTTAAGTGTTTTGAATAGTTTTAAATAAACTTTAAAACACTTATAAATGTTAAGAAAAAGGTACAGATCAGAAATGTAAATGTTGACAGAAGTTACAGATTAGAAAAGTGAATGTAGTAAAGAAATTGCAAGGTGTGATTAAAATTTCCTTGCTAATATTATGTGTGATGTGATCAGAAATAAAATGACTCCTGAGGGAGGTTATGTTATAAACAGGGTAAAGTGAGTAGATGAAAAGGATATGCTTATGAAATATGTGAGTTAAGGTATGGTTTTCAGTTGACTAGGAAAAAGTATATCTTCTTGGTCAACTATAAATGAAAGAAAGATAAGTGTAAAATTAGCAGATAAACGTTAAGACGATTAATGTGAAATGATGACAGGAATTGCGTACCCTGTTATCATTAAGTGATAAGATATTATGTGAAAAGAAATGCGTATATTTAACATAAAAAAATTAAATGGTTATGTAGAAATCATTGCTTAAGTAAAGTAAAGTATGTGAATAGTTTTGTACTCACAACGATATGAAGTAAATGAAGTAGCAAGTAAAATCCTGAACTTGTATATGTTGTTAAGGTGTTATAGAACGTGTTTACGTGTTCAGTTATGTGCAGAAAGGTCAGATGTTCAGATAAGCTAACCTTTGTTAGCTGAAAGGTCAGATGTACAGATAAGTTAATTCACGTTAAAACTATGTTCAGAAGTTTAGGTAAGCTAACTAAAGTTAGCTATATGTGGTAAGCTAACTTAAGTTAGCTATATGTTTAAATGTACAGATAAATTGAGATGTGACATTAAAAGGTTATGTGTTTAGAATTAAAGATAATCAAAATCACTAACTTATGTCAGTTGTTATGTTAAGAATTTAATATGAGTTACATATAATGGGGATTGTAGAGATCAGTTGTATGATGGTGGCATAATGCTAATTATGTTAGCCATGACAGATTGAAAGGTTTACGATTAAAGGCATGCCTTGCAAATGGTTATGTATGTTTCCATTACTTACTGTAGTAGGTCGATGGATATGATATGATATAATGTTTCCATTACTCATGTCATGGGGTAGATGGATATGGTAAAGATGGGCAGTGATCATGACACTAGCTCGATAAAGTGAGAAAGTTAAGGATCCTTAACGGTGCAGAGATGTTTTCGTACACATACCATCGAGAGGTATATTACTAATTGGAAAGATTCGGAATGATCTCTACAATTGCCTAAAAGTAAAATGGATAAGTAAGAAAGTGAAAATGAAAGTTTATGTGTTTAGTTGGAATCTTTATGATTCACTAATATGCAAGTTAAAGTGTTATGTTTGTTCAGATTATATGAAATCAAGTATAATCACATTTGAATAAGTATATAGTTAACAGTGATGAATAGAAGTGTGAGACTGATATATTAAAACGACGCCTGGCCAACGTGGTTCTGATATATTAAGTCACACGGGTAATTCATGATTGTTACTTGTATAATTGAACTAGTGATGGTTAGCCTTGATTGGGGGGGGGGGGGGGGGGGGGGGGGGGGATTGTAAATTGAAACAGGAAATGATGTCATTTCATGAAATATGAGATGATGACAGAAAAGTAATGGGTTATGATATAACCAAATGTGAATAAATGATTATAAATTTCGATTATGAAGGCTGACTAAGGGTTCTGAAGACCCAAAATTTACCTGATTTAAAGAGATAAAGTTTTAAAATATGTCAATAAAGAAAGAAAGTTTTAAAAGTAATAGTAGTTGAGAATGTACGAATATTAAATGGTATTGCCATTAGAAGAAGTTTATGTGTAAAGTACGTGTATGTTATGATATAATGTCGAGTTAGAGCAGTAAAGTTGCTACTAGTAAGAGTTATGATGTGATATGAAGCAGAAAGTAACACATATTGTGTTTAAAGATAAGAAAATTCACTATGTAAGTGAAACCAAATGAATCAAGGTTATGTGAATTTGAATTTTTCACAAGTGTAAATGATTACACATAACCAAGATTATGTAATAATTACAGTTAAATTTTTTTTATGTGATTAACTAGTTGCAAAGTTAAGAAGTCTAGCATTATGCTAATCAAAGTTATTATGTAAGTATTAGCTCTTTTGTTAGTTATGGTTAAGGTGAAGAATATCAATGTTAGTATGTGTAAGGTGACTTTTAATGTCACTTTTATGGTTAATGTTAAAGTAAAGGAATAAATGTTGATGTTGCACCTTGTGCTGGATATTGCATTCTGTGCTAATGAGAAATAAGATATAAAGGTTATGTGTTTATGTGATAAGGATAAATGCACAATGCATGTGTGCAAGTTAAATAGAAATGTATGAATAGTTATATGACTATGTTAGTAAGATTATATGTATGAGTTATTTAACTCATAAATTGAAAGTTATGTGTACAAGTAAATGCAATAGTATGCCCAGTTTAGGTGAATTTGTTGAGAAAAGTTATGTGTAAAATTATTTAACCGTGTGCTAAAAGTTATACACACTAGTTAATCAGATTGTTATGTGATGCATGTTCATAAGAGATAAGTGCATTTCTTAAATGCATAAAGTTAATAAGATTGATTAGATGTCCATGTCATCAGAATTATGTGAAACTTATATAGATGAAAAGCTATTAAGGTTAAGGTAATAAGTTAAAATGTTAAAGGGATATGTATGTACTTAAGATAAATGTGAGAAGTTTAGAACAGAAATGTGATGTGTATATCTGGAGCTAGTAATTAATGAAGTATGTTAAGAAAAGTAAATGCTTACGCTTAAGTAGAGAAATGGTTAAGATTTAAAAGGTACCAGAGACATTCGTGAGGACACGAATGAGACAAGTGGGGGAGAGTTGTAACACCCCTAAAATACGTAAGTTTTAATAGTATAATATACGTTTATGTTTCAGTTTTATATATATTTTGTAACACCCGCCAAATTAGGACTAGTAATTAGTGCCTAATCATTTGTTTATACATGTAATTAGTTCGGTTTTAGGCTAATTAATGTATCGAAATATATTGTTGAATATATACGAATATGCGATTTGATTAAATCGTACGCAGTTTAAATCGAATGTAATTCGATTCAGTAAATACGGACGTTGGTGAATAATCTAATTAAATAACATAACATTATTTAATGAAACTATTATATCTCAAGAATATTACTTTGATAATATTTCAGTTTAAACCGTATAGTATAAATAACAATTTACTTTATTTAAAATATAAACACGCGCGACAAACCAAAGCGAGTTTAAGCTATAATTTATAACTACAACATAAAGTATTTTGATAAAATACTTCAACCCAATTTATCGGGGATTTATTCGCATTTTAAAAAGGTACATTTAAAAGTAACTAAAATTAATTAAACAACTAAACAATCGGGAAAACGAACACCGCACGGAGCACGACTACACAGAGCAAAAGTTGGCGGAGCCCACACATGGTGGACCCCACCATAAACCGGCCCAAATAGGGTGAGGGGATCAAATCCCCACCCCATTTCCCAAATACACTCTCTATCTCTATATTTTCTTCTCTCTTTTTCTCTCAAAACCACCACATCAAACCACCACCTTAAATCCTTAAATCACACCACAAAAGGACCTTAAATCGCAAATCTAATTAGAGAATAACGACCACCACGCAACGATACACTTCTATCTTTCCGGAATTTCGTTTCGCCACTTTGTAAGTTTCCGACAAAATCCCAAAACTCTCCGTTTTTACTCATTTTTACTTGTTTGTTGTTTGTATATGCTTAAAATGTCCAAAAATGGGTTGGGTAAAAGATTTGGACCAAACGGAAGCCTTTCGACCGATTTTCCGGCCACCATTTTCCGATCAGACCGTAACGTCGCAGAGACGTTGGGCTATCTGCGACGTAGACCAGTACGTCGCAAAGTCCCTCACGATGTCGCATGGTGCGACATCAGTCTCAACGTCGCCTTAATTGGCTGACGTCGCATATAGCGACATCAGCCTTAACGTCGCAAACCGAACCCACGTCGCATTAGCGACGCAGCACCCTACGTCGCATTGAATTGCAAAGGTCGCATAATGCGACGTATATGCCCACGTCGCACCTTACGTCGCATGCTACGTCGCATAAAACAGAACCCCGAAAACTCAGATTTTTACTAAGTGTTGGAACCAAGATTTTACCACCTAATTTTACTCCAAATTCAAATTTCAGATACGTTTTCACTAAAGGAAAGTAGTAGGAATAAAAATTCTCCAAGCTGACTTGGAAGCTCGACCCCAACCAGGGGCTCTGCCCCTTGGACCCCGCCAGGGGCTGCCACCCCTTGGACACCGCTACCAGGGGCACTGCCCCCGGACCCCCGTCACTTAGAGTTTGTAATTACATTTCACACCAAGTGTCAAACTTGTATAACACTACAAAATTTAAATAATAATAGTTGAGATTATTATTACAACTAATCACCAACGGGCCGTACACGTTTTCAAACACTTAACAAAATCAACCAAATCGAAACCATTTGGACATTCTAGTTGGACGAACAACTACAAGGGTGATCTTTTAAGACACCAACTTATTTACTTATTTACTTACAACCTTGTGCGTTTCGGACGCCAGAAGGTTGTAGGGTTCTGAGAACCGACATACTTACGGACTTACATCCGCGTTACTTGGTTGACTTCTCCTACATTACTTGCTAGGCTCAGGTGAGTCTTACAGCCCCACTTTTACTGTTTTACATACGGGGTGAGATACATTGCTTACTTTTCTTGAACACAAATACGAACTATACATTTTACTATACGGGATTGCATGAGTTACTTACTTTTCACCGAAGTCTCTCCATCATGTATCGTTAGTTATGGACTTAAGCGCGAACACTAGTTAATGGATCCATTAGGGAAATGACCCTCCCCGCCCGGGGTAGTAGCGCTACCACGAACCGTTCTGTATAAACGGGCGACTATTATTCGTTACTTATGCTTGCTCAGTTACGAGCATGTCACGGGAGCAACTTATCACTTACGGGTTAAGCTTCGATTATGAGTCTCATGGCAACGGTATAACTTACATATTTTACATTTGCAGGATTGCAAATACTTGATTTACGCCTGCGGGCACAACTGATGAAATCTTGTGTTCAAAAACTGATATTACTTACAAACCTGTGAGATTCACCAACATTCGTGTTGACCTTTTAGCATGTATTCTCAGGTACCCAGACGGAGTAGGATTACTCCAGGACATAGCTAGAGTCGCATGATTTCAACTAAATTGCATTAACGGAGATTCTCAACATTATCTTTTGTACATTTTGATTATGTAATAGAATCTCCCGCTACATGCGTGGACTCTAGGGAACTACATTTTGTATACGAAAACATTGAGTTTTTAAACATTTATTTCATATGAAATCGTTTTACAACGTCTCATTTAGAGGTCGTTTGCTGTATATCTTGTGCTTTGTATATAGATTAGTAACACCCAAGTATGCTTCCGCAAATCATTAATTTAGGGGTGTTACATATTTAAAACGTTAAATGTGTAAAGTATTTAAAGTAACAAGGTTGTTAGAATTTGGTTAGTGGGACTAACCAAATAAGAGAAGGTCTGTTAGAGGGACCAAATGTGCAAATAAGTAAAGTAGAGGGAAGTAGTATGAAAAATGATTTAATAAATACTCCTACAACATTCTAACTCCCTCCCGAACAAAAATTTCAGTACGTATGTGTGTGTTTGTATTGTGTATGAACACCAAGAAGAAGGAAATCGAAATTAAGTGAGAATTCAAGTGAAGTTAAGCTTGTAATCATCAAATTAACCATCCTAGAGGTATGTATGGTCTTTTTATAAGCTCAATTCAAGTTAGGGTTTAAATTTTATAAACCCTAGATTTATGAAAGTTGATGAAAGTTAATTAATTGAGGTAATTAGTGTTCTATACATGTTTATGAGTCATGTATTATGATTAATTCATGTTAGGGTTTAAGTTTTATAAACCCTAGAAATTTAGAAGTTCATGAAAGTTAGTTAATTGAATGAATTAAGGTTCTATACATGTTTATGAGTTATAGTATACTTAATTCATGTTAGTTTGATTAAAAGAAAGTTTAATCAGGTGTAAATGGGTATGTATGAGCTTATGTATGTATGTATAATAGTGTAAGAGATGATGTAGATGATGATAGATGATGATCATGAATAGAAAAGTGACAAATACCCATTTACATGTGATGGTAAGGTTAATTGTATGGAACATATGTTAAAATGATAGGTGTTAGTGATATAGCACCTTGATCATGTGGTTCAGTTATAGTTATGAGATAAATGTAAGAAAGATAAGTGTTAGTGAGTAACACCTAAGTCATGTGATCAAAATTAAAGAAAGAAGTAAAATGTTATGTTAAATGATCATGTATGTGTTTATATGATAGGTGATCAAGAGTCATGACATCCATGTTCAATTGTGAAGTCATACAATTGCTTATAATCAATGTGAGTTATATGGGGGTTAAATGGGTAAGGGTTGTATGTTCTAAGTTGCTTGTAAGCAAGAAGTTCATACAATCAAGAAATGTGATGTTTATGTTTATGAAGTAGATGAATATTAAAGTTTACATTTAATTGACTAGTTATGTTTTGCTAAGACATGTGGTAAGAAAAGTTGTAAAGTGATAAGTGTTGAAAGAACATAAGAATATATGAATGTTATGTGAAATGAGCAAATTACAGGGACATGGAAAGAAAGTATGCTATGTACTTGATCAAGTGAACAAATGTTTAGTATACATGCCACCTAGAGGTATGTTACTAAAGGAAAATGTTATAGTACGCATACCACTTAGAGGTATGGTACTAATGGATTATGTCTTAGCATGTATACCACTTAGAGGTATGATGCTAATTGGAAAGGTATGGAATGGTGTTTACCATTACACAATGGTTATGTGGTAAAGTAAGAAATGGTCATGATATTGTTATATGTGAAAAGGTTATGTAATTATTCATTTAATTGCTCATGTACTCACTAAGCTTAATGCTTACCCTATAAGATGTTTTATGTTGTAGGTACTTGGTTCGGTTGAACCAAATGGCTAAAGTATATAGAAGATGGATACAAGAGAATTGCATGGAACGGAGCTTTCATTACGGTTATAATTAGCCATTGTGTAAATCGCCCAAAGAAATGATTTAAAATGTAAAGTTGTAAATGGTCATGATATGTACCTTTGACTTGAGAAGTTAAAGGATAAATGGTCAAGGATATTGTTAATGTACACATATGAGGAAGTTAAGGTCAAAGAAATCGTAAATGTTTAATGAAAAAAAAATGGGTTATAGAAGTCAAAAGTGTCAAATGATATGTTATGGTCAAGTATTGAAGTGAATGATGTTTTGTAAAAGTCAAAGTTAAGGTCAAGGTTTATGATGAGACTTAGAAGTTGAAGAAGGTATGAATGTATAATGGTGTACATGTTCTTGAAAAGTTATGTTTTAATGAGAAAGTTAGTTCATGAAAGTTGAAAGTGTCAAGTTTTGATGTTGTAAGCAATTGATGATGTTAACAAGTTAGTTTGACTTGAATAAGTCAATTGAGTGAGAATTGACCAAGAAAGTGGGTCAATATGGTCAAAGACCCAATCGGGTCATTTTGATGTCCAAATGGGCAACCAATGAGTTTATGAGTCAAAATAAGTTATACTTGAGTAAAGTTAAATATTTTTATGCCAATAAGTTCTATTGGTAATGTTAAAGAAGTGGTCAAAAGCCTAAAGTTAGAAATGTATGGGATTAGAAGATGGCATGTCAAGTAGTATGGTAAAAAAAATGGCTGAAAATAACTCAATGGTTCAAATCCCGATAAAATGCGAAAATTGAAAAAGTACGAAAAGGGAAATGTTCATTTCGTCAAGTTATACGTGTTTGCAAAATTTTAAGTTCCCAGGTGTTATCGTTTGAAAGTTACGTGAGTTTGAAGTTCAACTTTTGATATTAAGTGTTGCAGACCAGATTTCTGCTTTCTGCTGTCAGGCTTTGGTACTAGAACAACCTTGTTTTAGTACTAGAACAGCCTTGTTTTAGTACTAGAACAAACATGTTCTAGTTTACTCATTATTTTACATATGTTTTGAGATTAGTTCTCAGTACCAATTATGTTAGCAAAGTTTATAAGTTAATAAATTGTATTAGATGAAAAAAAAAAGGTCAGGTTTTCGGGGCATTTCAAATTCATATGATGGTGGGGTACGTGTTTCATTTTATAAAGCCGTATTATATATTCACCATTGTTTATAATAAATCTATCTATCAAAGTTGTACATTAAAAATTTGTACCGTACATGTAATTTAAACACTGCACAATTTTGTTAGATTTTCCAAAAATAAAAGCGAATACCATTGCCCTTTTATAAAATGTAATATATACATAAATTTTTATAAGTTATTTGAAAACTACATATTCGAATTTGACATCCTAACTTGAGCTAGAGCTGTATCGAATTAACTTGTGTCATTTTACTTCTCTAATGTACATGTCGTCGTCAAGCTCATTCCAAACTTCGAGTTGAATTTGAGTTACAAAAAACACAAACGAATTTATACCACACTTAACTAAAATCACGTACTAAAAGATCTTTAACATATTGTTATATCATACAGGAGATAGATTTTAACATTGTTAAAAGTTAAAATATATATATATATATATATATATATATATATATATATATATATATATATATATATATATATATATATATATATATATATTAATTCAAATTAACCATCTATTTTTATCTACTCGACGCAACATCTTATACACAACGAAGTTGATTACACTCTTAGAGCATCCACAATGTAAATAAGTTCTTAAAAGCTTTATACATGCCACCTCATTCTTTTTTTGAAAAAAAATTTCAAATAAGTTTTATCTTTAATCTAAAAATTTTAAGCCAAATTAGGGGATTAATATCAAAATTATATAGGTACAAAGCTTTTGATGTAAAGCTTGAGAAATTAGCTAGCCATAATTAACCCCTAATTAACTAGCCCTAATTAACCCCTTCATCCCCAATAAATTAAATAGATTAGAGCTTGTATGTTAGATTAGTTTATCTTGTGTATATTGTATATTGATTATCCATAAACTTAACTCTGATTATATTGTTAATTTTCTATTTTCTATTTCCATAATTCACGTAACTTAGAACTGTGACCCACAAATTTTGATGAATCATATATACTGAAATTTCTAGTGTATAGGCCGGTTTTGGAGCCCTAGCTAGCTAGGGTTTTGACATTGGTCTATATAATTCGGGTAGTTGGAAAATAATGCACTATTACATATATATATATATATATATATATATATATATATATATATATATATATATATGTACGTACGTACACTAATGCACCTAAATGTACTAGCAATTCATATGATGGTGTGGTACGTGTTTCATTTTATAAAGCCGTATTATATATTCACCATTGTTTATAATAAATCTATCTATCAAAGTTGTAGAGTAAAAATTTGTACCGTACATGTAATTTATAAACTACACAATTTTGTTAGATTTACCAAAAATAAAAGCGAATATCATTGCCCTTTTATAAAATGTAATATGTACATAGGTTTTTATAAGTTATTTGAAAACTACATGTTCGAATTTGACATCATAACTTGAGCTAGAGCTGTATCGAATTAACTTGTGTCATTTTACTTCTCTAATGTACATGTCGTCGTCAAGCTCATTCCAAACTTCAAGTTGAATTCGAGTTACAAAAAACTCAAACGAATTTATACGACACTTAACTAAAATCATGTACTAAAAGATCTTTAACCTATTGTTATATCAAACATGAGATAGATTTTAAGATTGTTAAAAGTAAAAAAAAATATATATATATATATATCAATTCAGATTAACCATCTACTTTTTATCTACTCGGCGCAACATCTTATATACAACGAAGTTGATTACACTCTTAGAGCATCCACAATGTAAATAAGTTCTTAAAAGCTTTATACATGCCACCTCATTCTTTTTTCATAAAGATTTCAAATAAGTTTCATCTCTAATGTAAAAAAAACTTTTACAAAGCTTTTTAAAGTCAAATTAGGGGATTAATATCAAAATTATATAGGTAAAAAGAAGCTTGAGAAATCTCGAACCTTAAATAATTTTTTCTTCTGATGAAGAAAAACCTTTTTCGAAACTTTTTTTCTATGAAAAAACTTTCACAAAAAGTGAAAAAGCCTTCGAGATGCCCTTAAAATTCAAGTGTCAACCCGGATCACAAGGTCAACTCATTTACGTTGGCATTGACTTTCTAGCCAAACAAGCCGTCTTCTTTGACCATTTCCACCGAAATTAAGCCCGAATTCCAGTTCCAAATATCTTACTCAAAATAGTACAAGGACCAAATTCGAAAAAATAAACTCACTACGTGTCAAACATTATTATTTACATTAAAAAAATACTAAATAATTTCAGACCTCCATGCATGCTGCCACGTGTACCCCTCAAACCGTCACGTACTCACTAGCAAGCACCATCATCTCCGTACCTAAAAACTGCTTCAATTCTTTTTTCACTTTCAGACAAAAATAAAAATGGTGAAGCTAGCGACGGCGCGTGAGAGTAGAATGTACGGACCGCGGCTGGTGCGTGACAGAGCTGAGTATATGAACGCCGGAGTTTACGTGTTTTCAACGATCGTATTGATATGTGGATTTGTGGCGGTGCTGACGTGGCAACCGGTGTTAGGAATGGTGTTAGTGATGATTGGATTGATTGCAATTGTGATTGTAAACGTACATGATCTGATCGCACATCTTGCCGGAATTGATTACCGGATTGGGCTCATGGAACTTGATATTCAACTTCCGTTTGTTGAAAGTGGGGTTCCGGTGATTCAGGCGTTGGGTGGGATCCTGTTTATTTTAGGGATTTTTTTTCTTCTTATTCAGGTATCATCATCATCATCATCATCATCATCATCATCATCATATTATATGTGAATCTAAATGTTGATAACAACCGTAGTCTTCGGAGTGATTATGTACTGTACACGTGAAATAAGATGTTATATAGATACATATATATGCATTGTCGAATGTAATTGTAAAAAAAAAGTCGTATATGGTCAGATTAAATTACAGAAATAGTCAACTTGATAGAAGATATATCCGCAATCCAATTTGATAAATCCGTCACTAGTATGCGTTAACAGTTTCCACGGTACAATCTGTTAATGCATATTAGTGGTGGATCTATCAAATTAAATGTTTGGATTTATCATCACCTGAAAAGAATACTTACAGTTACAATTTAAACACTCTTTTTGTATGCAAATTGTAGGGAAATAAAGGATACACGCATAACAGGCTTGAGGTGCACGCACTGAACATGCTTATTACTGCTGGTGTGTTGTGGGTACTTGGTTCGATCCTAAATTCGTGCCAAATTTATGAGAGAGCCGACGGGCATGTTCAAATACTGCAACAAAGTGTTCATATACCGTTCTTGACAGGAAGCTTCTTGTTTATGGTGGGTGCCATTCTTAACGGTCGCGAACAAGCCAGATATTCACATCATGGTCTACGTCTGTTGGTATGTGCCTTAATTTAATAAGTGCAAATGTTGTCCGCCTTTTACATAGTAAGACCATTCCCAACCGTGGTTGAACCACTTCCAAACCACTTCCGCCACATCAGCGCCACATCAGTTTTCCACCTACTGATTCAAAATTGATTCAAAATTAATTCATCAATGCTAACAGTTTAACCACTTTCAAACCACTTTATTTTCATTTTAATTATTTAAATATAATTACTCTCTCACAAAAATCATACGGGTCCCACCAATATTGAAGTGATTACCAACTAGTTGAAACCGGATATCCGGTTAGAACCACTTCCAATTAAAAAGTGATTATCAACCGTTTGCGTTGGTAGCGAAGTAACCAACCGGTTGGTGAACTGATCCACCGTTGGCATCCCTCTAATACATGCTATGATATTTGAACTCGGGACTAGAAATGACAGTTTTGATGCATTTCCTTATGCGTTTGGGTTATGTTTTCTTCTCTCATGGGGTCAAAATAGAAAAAGATGATAAAAAGGAATTAGCTAAAACCAACTAAATATATGTATCTAAAATACATAAGATTATTGTTGTCCACTATATAGTTTTTGTAATCACCTAAGTTTTTTGTAACTTCTCATGGTAAAATATGGACGGGTCAGGTGACCCGGTCCGACCATTTTCAAGCGCTATTCTTTCCTTTTTGACACACTACTAACCAACTTGACCCACCTACTTTCCACCTCTACTTGCAATTTTAAACTTTTTTTCTTTAGGAAATGCAAAAGATAGTTGGTGTACGTGATTGACTTCTTGTTATGATACGATGGCGAATAACTCAAAGTTTCATGTTTTGTGCAGACAAGGACGTGGGTTTGGATGGGTATATTTGCAAGTCTGTTGTTATTTATAGGGGGATTAGCAAATGTGATTAAAGTTTTCAAGATGCTCCAAATGGATAGGCTAAGATTGGAGAAATTAAGAGGCGGAGCGCAAGAGCGGCTAAGCCGAGTACGTGAGGGCCAGACACCGTTTCTTACAGAAGAACGAAGAAGGTGGCCGAGGAACTTGGAAGGCACAGCAGAACCACCTGAACCCCCACCAGAACCAACAACTCCCTACAAGGATGTTCTTGTTGGTATATCTTAAATATTTGTTTGCATACTCATAAATTTTACTTCTTTTATTGTAAACCTTTCTTGGTTTCCACGTTAATTAGCGATACTGCGTTAGTTGACATACAAGCTTCTTGCTTGTCTCTTGATATTTACGTACTTAATGTTAACCTCTCATTTTAATTGATATGCAAGCTTCATCTCATTCTCTCAATATGCTATGAAGATACTTGTTTAGTAGTGGTGACAGTCTTACCCCTTTACGATACAGGGTTTACTTGAGTATTAATTGCATTTTTTTAATTTGTATGAAAACTTTTAGTTCATTTAACACTTGAGTAAAGGGTTGACCCGTTAACTTCGAAGAGGTGCATGTGGGTCAACTTGATCCAGCCCACTTACCCACCCGATCACATTTTGCCACTTCTCAATTTATAAACCTCAGGAAGCCTAGGTAAAGAAAACCAACACAAACAACATGATAAACAACACGAACATCATCATCTGGCCCTTCACTTTACCTTCTTCATAACCAGCTTCACTTTTTCCTGCAACGATTCCGAAAAGGAGACTCGCCTGAACAAATTCAAGACGATTGGATGTACTGTCCATCTCTGAACCCAATTCATCTATAAGTTTCTCCTGAGAGTATGGGAGTACAACTTGAATAACTTGTAATACATGTAAAGAGATTAACCAGAATAACTCTTGACGCAAGTGGTAAAATGGCCGGGTCGGATAACTCATCACAACAGGTGAACTTTGAATATGGGTTGAATAGAGTTTGATTGAACATAATCAATTTATGAATTAAAATACTTATTAAAATATCATGACCGTCATAATCCAATTTTTTTCTAAACCTAGTGATTTGGATAGTTGTATGCATTCAGAATCATATTGCACTCTCGACAAATATCAACTGGTTTGACCAACTTTAACCGTTGCTTTTTTTAACAAATTTCTATTAATTGTACATGTTTCCCCTGTTGATGACAAAACATAAACCAAACAGACTCGTTTAATTATATAGACACACGAGTTGACCACGTGATTTCAAACTTCAGTAAAGGAAGGAGTACCTGTGCGGGGAGTTCATCTTGGATGGTAATCCTATCAGTAACAATTGATTTTCAGAGTGTACGAATATTTGTGTTGCGCGAGAAGTTTGAGTATCAATCTTTATGAGATTCATCTAATGAAAAAATGGAACTGTATTATAATGGTAACCAAACAACCGAACGCATTTTAATCAAAATCAAACGATTTATTATATTGACCACCCGAAACAACCCATACTCACCCCTTAGGGCCTTAGGTCATAAGTCCGGAGCAGGGAACTAAGATATGCTCAAGCTTTGAAGAAATGTTATTGATAGTTTCATATAAGCTATACTTTTAACTAGTATTGATAAGTAAGCTAATAAAACATTAAACAGTTAGAAGGTACTAATTGTGAAGATCACTTATACTTAGTTAAATATTACAGTATATATACATAGTCATCTGCATCACTTTGATTCTTGCTTTTCCGGGCTCTAAAATAAGGTGTTTTCTGCCTTTGGGCCGGTTTAGATCGCCATGTTTGACAAGAATGGAGGTGTTCAAGCTTGATTCGGTATCCTGGTGAGATCTGTGTTTTTTCCATCTCATTCCAATACTCGTGAAGCAGTTATATTATTTGGGCAGTATTAAAAATAGGCAGTTATTGGCACAAGTGAATTTGTGGATATTCAGATCTAAATTCAAAACATCAATTTCTTCTTAGAATGGTATAATCCAGAGTTATATTCTCAAAATGTCGACACAGTTCACTGTAATGTTCTACCTACCTAGCCAAACATTACTTTTGTATACGTATAAATTCTCTTAGATTTAAGTCGGTTACAAAATAAAAACGCCATTGAATAATGAGTCGACTAGAAATCAAAATCTACTTCTTGATGATGGACCACGGTTAGCCCTGATATATCAGCATGTCATTCAAACAATGTTCAAGAGCTAAGTAACCATAGCAAAATGATTCTCTTTAGGTAACATGTAAAGCGTACCTGGTTAGTAACAGTACTATATTTGAATGCAAGTAATTTTATATATAACTCTTGTCATTTCACTAGATAAAGTGATAAACATGTTAAAGAGTTGGCTAGGCGTTGGCATCTAGAAGTATTTTACTCAATACAATAATGCAATGAACTTCACCATTGCATATTTTGTACCACAAAACTAGTAACCTATACAATACTAACTTACTTAATAAGGCTACCGATGAACAAAATCCTTTCGAGTGACAGAACTATCAGTAGGTCCAACTATGTGAAACTCAATTCAGAAACCTGGCCTCATTCAATTTCTGGCGGTCGCTTCATACGGGGCCTCAACTTTAGATGACTCACCGCCATCTTCTGCTCTTCTCCTTTTCGAGGCACATTGAGCAAGAAATTCTTCAGTATCTCGTTTCAACTTCTCATTAAAATTCTTAACAAAACTTCCAACCGGAGGGCCACCATTACAATGTAGATTTGTTCTTGAGAAACGGACGTTTGGTGGTGAGCGTCCAGTGACTTTAGCAGCCTGCTTAGGAAAATTAACTGGTAATGGCATCTCTGCGGCAAAAAAAGGTTTGTGACAACCGGGACAAAGAATGGTCTTATTCAGGTACGCCTTGATATATTCGTAATGCATCTTGCATCGATGACACATAGTCCAAAAAGTATCACCGCCGTTGACATTTGGAGCTGGAGGCCTGGGTTTGGGTTGGGGTTGGCATGGAACTGAAGGGGAAGGCCGAACAGGACACGCCTTCTGCCTTGAAGTTGTTCTATTTGTGGAAGCGTGAAATTGATGGACACCGGGGGATGGATATGATGTCGATGATGATGCTGATGGACGCCCACTTGGAGGTGAAACTTTTTGTTGGAATACTCTCAAGTTCCTTCTCTGATTATAAGCAGATCTTTTAGCTTTATCAGATAATAAACTCCATGCTTCTGAAATTAACTTAAACGCACCATCAGCACCAACCGAATTATTTTTATCAGGATGAAGCATGAGGGCCAACTTCCTATACTGTTTTCTGATTGTTTCATCATCATCCGATGGATTTACATCAAGAATCCCGTACCAATCACATTCCCCATTTACCTTTTTCTCTGAAGAGATATAGACGTCAAGAGCAATCAACATGTGAGATACACCATCAAGCCCAGGATATAGATTTTGCGCTTTCAAAGTAAACTTCTTCGCTCCAGCAAAATCTTTATCGCCCAACTTCTTTTCTGCAATTGTTTTGGCTCTAATAGCCTCATCTTTATTGCATTCCATTATCTTCAACGATAACTGTCAATGTTCTTTTGTTATCAAGATGTTCATAACATTCAATTAACATACATCCCTGAGGTCAACCCAAAATCAAGAATCATTCATTTTCCATATAAACAAACATAAAAGCACAATTGTTCCGACCCAGTAGCAAAGATTGCATCTTTTTGTTTGTATACTACGGGTGTTTGGATTACTAAGAGTACCAACCTGCTTATGTTTATAGTAATTGTTCCTTATTATATAAGCAACATGGTAGTTTTTTAGAAAAATGTTAGGGTTTTCTTTTCAGCTATCAAAACGATCAATAGCCAGATAATGGAAAGCTGGATACATTTTTATTCAATTTTCCCCAATAAAAATATATTCTTATCATTTACCATTTAACCAAGTACAAGATTTCATGCTCGGCATAAGATGACAAATAAAAGTAACATATCAACTAATATAATCATAGAAACCCTAGAAATCAAAAGTAGTTAAATCGACGAGATTAATAACTAGAAATGAAAACATTAATTAAAGCAGAAACCCTAGAATTACGAACAACATGTTTAACATCAGTTATCAAGGGGAAATATTGCAATTACCGGTTGAAGCGAGACTGATGGATGATGATGATGATGAAATATAGAGTAAATCAGCAGATATCAAATGTTAATTTGTTATCGTTTGAAGGTTTTCTGAAAGAGATCAAAACCCCTAAAATAGAGGTTTAGACTCAGGCATGTGCCAGTTTTTGCTTGGACCCTTTTGATTAGCCTCAGGGTCATCATAAATCCTCTATTTTATATCAGATTAAATTACATAAATGGTCCCTGTAGTATGTTGTATTTTTCATCTTCTGTTAAATTTTTGTAGCCTGTTTTAGTCAGCTCCTTATCCCCTTACTGACATTCGTACAAAGATCATATTCATTTCTGCTAAATTTATACAGTATTTTGTATAGTGAATGCCACATTGATCCTATTTTCATGTTCATAATCATATTCGACCACGTCGATTGACCGAAGGTTAAACTTTTGAGGATTACATAATTAACTATTCTAAGTGATGCACACATCATTTCAAGAAATATTACTTTGGCGGGAAAACAGTTGCAAGTTAAATCGGCAAACATATACGGAGTAGTAATCTGTTAGGTTTCAGGGTGTGACGCCTTTAACTCCCACTATTCATATAGTCCCCACAATTTTTCGATGATCGATTCAGAAATACAGCAACCCCGACCCAGACACTAATGCAATCATCCAGATCCAAAAGCAAAGTTTGGTAAAATCCATATAAGTTCCCCTAAACCCTTTAACTCATATGCTAGTAAAAAAACAATTTGGGTCGAATGCTAGTGGATACTTATAGCAACATGTACAAAGCTCAAGAGTCTCCAACTCAAATAAATGAAATAGTAACGATGTCATTATTCAACTTAACCTTCAAAGGATCACCAAATGATAAATGTAACAGAACTTTGAAAACAGACAACAATTACTTTCTTTAAAAGACAAGAAACCAATTATAAATGAATCAAATAACTTCCTCATTGATATGAATTTGTAATCCTAGTTAAGTGAAAATACCCTAATAACTATCATTTATTTTCCGATCCCTTTCCATTTGAATCATCAGTTTTGGTTTCAGTTTCGCTTGACGACTGTATTTTATGTTGGGGTTTGGATTGAGTAGTGGAATCATGGTAAAGTTTGACTACTATGCAGGTGATGTTATCTAAACTTCCACAGCTAAAAGCAGTCTCAATCAACTTTCTAGCTGCGGCTTCCGGTTCTTCTTCACTCTCTGCAAGTGAGATCGCATCCTGTAAACAATACCATAACAAGTCCAAAAAAGAAAAATTAGATACACCCAAAACATAGAATAGTAAACATATGGAACATTTCACAAAGTTTTCCACATTTCTAGTGGTTACTGTCATACAGAAGAGTCATCATTCATTTTGGATCATCAGTTTCTGTTTCTAGACATTATCAAAGGACATTTTAGATATCTGACGAAAATTTCTATAACATATAACAACGATAACAAATTAAGAATGACATACATCATTGGGTACGACATCCCAAAGACCATCGCTAGCAAGAACCAACAATTCAAATTCTTCACCAAGCTCTTGTTCCTGCAAAAAATGTAGTAATAATAATAAACTTAGCAATGCGCAACAGTTTAGCATTAAGGATTTAAGATGTACACACCTGGATGTCAGGATCTGCTACAACAAACTGTTTCAGCATACGGTTTCCAAAAGCACGAGACATTGCTAAAACGCCTCCAACCCTCCAAGTTCCTAATGAACATAAAACTTAAGTTAATATATGAACTCTAAAAACCGCCATTTGATCTATAAATAAATTTAAACTAACAACATCACCTGCCCACATCACGACTCCACCAGCATTTTCAATTCTTTTTCTTTCATCACTTCTATTCGGTTTGTGATCCTCAGAAAGAGGAATAGCTATAGAAGATAAGTTACTTTTAAATTAATAATCAACATTTACATAAGATCAATTAAACGGGATGAAAAATAAAAGTTATTTACCTTTGCCTGCCTTTGATATTACGGTTCGAGAATCTCCCACATTGGCAACAAACAAATGATTGCCTACCAAAACCGCTGTTGAAGCAGTAGATCCATCATCACCAGAATTATCCTTTTCAGACTCCAAAAAGTCTGAGTCAGTTTGTCGATAAGTTTCATCTGCATATCCATTCCAACTTCAGTCTTAGTTTATATCTAGATAATAAAAGGAATCTGTTATATATGGAGACTTACTTATGGCGAGTTTAGTGTTTGTCATAAATTCCGGATGCTTCATAAGGTTCTTAAAAAGGTTTTCCTTCAAATACTCAGATGCACGCGAACCACCATGCCCTACACAAAACCAGCCAAAATTTAACATGAATTTGAAAACAATTAATTTATAGTTAAAGGTGCTAAAAAGGGATATAACCGTCAAATATTCCAAACAGGCAGACTGTCTGCCCGTCAATCTTGCACGTTTTGACATCGAAACAATCTTCCATGGTGGCCCGTTTCCCTCTAAAACTCGAAAACCCACAGCTTATATTTCCATTTTCACTGTCAATATAAACGGAATAAGTAAATCAATAATTTGTCGATATTCCCCTTCTTATTTCTCTTTATTGATAATGACCCAATTGAACATTTACCTCTTCCATCCTCCACTTGCATAGCAACCACCATCTTTTTTCTCAAGTGAAGTTATAGTCATTAAACCCCGGCAATTACTACTACCTTCCATATCCACCATTCTTTGACTAACCGTTGAAGCTTTTTGATCAATGAACGACGTTAATGTAGGACTATTCTTATAGATAGCTAAATGCACAGAAAGCGGTGTAATTTTGCAAATACGCCCAGCTTGCAGGATCACTGTCCTGAAGTAGCTTCTGCATAACATCTATGAAGCCAAAAGCCGGCTTGTCCTTATGAACCAATGCGGTTACCAAATATAAAAACTTCCTGTAAACATATCATATCATATATAAACTATAAACATGACCCGATCATGTATAATAGTTTTGAGAACCTTAATTTTTTCTAAAGAAAAATATGAAATTCGAAACCAACCATAATCGTAAAAAACACAGTAAATTCTAAGGCAACCAGTGTAATGGATACCGGACAGAGTTTTCGTTTGATGATACAAATCATAAATTGTGTTCTATAGATGTTAGATAATAATATCTTTTAATTACGATTACAATATATCAATCAACATAGCTTATAGAACACAATATTTGGAAAGGTAGCAAGTATTGCATGGCTGATTCAATAACACATAAATGTGATTAACCTAATAATAGAATCAAATGTAATGAATTACATTAACGAAATAATATGGGAAATAAAAACAATTCCAAGATATACAAATCTTACTTTTCAGAGTAATTGGCAAAAATATAAATCTTGAAGATCCTTTTTCAATCTGAAACCCTGGAAATTGAACCGATCAATGAGAGTTTTCAATGATAGCAATCAAAAAACTATAAATAAGTTTTTCTAGCAAGATGTTTGATGAAAACGGATATGCCACACATTTTATTTTATTTTAATATGAAATATATGAAATTTGTATCATCAACTTGAGGTTGACATATTATCAGATGTTACACATTAAGAAAACATATATTTTTAACATGTTACAATTTTAAATTCTCAAGCTGAATGTTATACTTTATATTAAAAAAAAACCCCTTACTTTTGTTGTTACAAAGTCCTGAAATTTTTAATGTCTTTTTCCTTAACAGTAATGTAAAAATTGATTTTGCTTAAAAAGAAATGACCCATTTGGTCATTTAAGTTATCTGTCTTGAGTTGTTAAGGCAGCGAGTCGCGTGGTTTGTTGGTGCATTTCGTGCTGAAGTCAACCAACGACTTTTAGCCGCGAAAGAACGAGAAAAATTCCAAGAAATGAAAACTAATGTATAAAACCATAAACAATATATTCATCAGATAAAACAAGATACAATGTATAATGTCTAATAGTTCCAATATGATTGTGCCTAAGATACAAATCCAAACACATATGAGTCATTCGATACCAAGAGCTTATAAGATGGTTCTTCAAAGACAACTCAGTTGCTTCTTCACAAACGATGGTAAGGCGAATGCAGCTTTATGTGTCTGTTACAGAAGAAAAACAATGCAATTAAATACGTACAAATTTCAACAATGACAGACTGACAGTAGGCATGTAAGTGATTGCAGGCAGTTTCTAACTTAGTGTTTGATTCTGTTGCAGGAAATATAAATACCTGAGAGTTGTAGAATCTTGGTTCGCTCTGATTCTCGAGTGCTCCCTCAAGTTTTTCAATAGGATTTACAGGATTCCTAAAATCTACAGGCGGGCCTTCCGTTGAGCACAATATAAATCCAATTACGCCACTGCAGAACCAACCCATAACAAGATTGCAACAAAGTGTTAGTTGTGTGATTTCAACAGTTTATTATTTTAATATTTGCAGATGATTGTAATTGCACCTAGGATACGTTGGGACGCTTGCCCAAGCATAGTGAACGGATCCCTTGAATACATCACGACAGGCAGCGAGCATATCGTTAATCAGATGAGTGTGAAGCCACATACTCTCTGCCATGTTACAAAGAACACCACCGGGCCGCAATGCACTTGCTATCATTTCAAAGAAAGGTCTTTCAACAAGCTCTTGAGCAGGACCTAAACAAACACATACAAAAATGATGTAGGAAACGACACATCTAAAGAAAATGACTAGACGTACTATAAACTTACAAGCTTACCTACAGGGTCCGAAGAATCAACAATAACAGCATCATACTTTCCTTTTGGCACACGCCGTATGAACTCGAGAGCTGTCATTGAAAAAAAAAAATTGTGAGATTTGTGCTTGAAAAGAGCGATTAGTGATAATGTTAATAAAAGATTTACCATCTTCAACATGGAGATGAACACGAGGATCCTCGAAGCCAACAGCTAATTCGGGAAAAAACTTTTTAGAAACCTACAAAAAAAGAAAAGGAATTAAGACAATTATTATTTGACTCTAATATGTTACAAGAATACATAAATGATACATTTGCATCGCCACATACATCTATAACCATCTGATCTATCTCACATATGTCGATATGCTCTACTGTGGGGTGACGAGCAACTTCCCTAAGAACTCCACCATCACCACCACCCACAACCAGGACCTGCAATTAGCCCGTAAGACGGTTCTTAGCTTTCATCACATACAAAAATCAAAATGTTGCAAATGATTGTATTATTAGCCAGAAAGCATTGTTACATTTTTTGGTGATTTGATAGAACAGAGGGGAAGATGTGATATCATCTCTTGATATGCAAACTCGTCTCGCTCTGTTAGTTGAAGGATGCCATCAAGAACTAACACTTTTCCATATGTTGCAGACTGCAATTTATATTACAAATTTAGCATAAGCATGCGACGTTTAAAAATGATATAATTCTTCAAACAAATGCAAGTATCAGGGGCTGTGGTCAAAATGTTATACCTCAAAAACTAGGACCTCTTGAAAGTCAGATCTTTCTTTGAACAAAATCTTTTGTACTTCCAGTGAATGCGCTTCTCCTGCAGGCAAATAGTCGAAAGTTCTACTTCATGTTTCGTTTTAGGGAAAATAATGAAACATGGACACTAAATTAGACTCAGTGTGTTGATCATATTTTCGAATTTACCTGGCCACATAGGATTGTTGAAGTATATTTTTTTGTCAACTTTATCTGCAAATAGTAACATATTGATGATCAAATTATGTCAAAAAACAACAAAACCCGAAATTTAACAACTTTAACATATAACAAATGCAAACGAATAGAAAACAGACCAGATTTCATCTGATGTTCAGAGAACCATCCTGAAACAACGGTTGCATGACAATTGGCTTCAAGCTCAGCATCAGGGGAGTAAGCTCGTGCTTTCAAGCAACAAGGAGGGATCGTAGTTTGGTCAATCTCGTTATTCTGGCTTCGATCCATTTTGTTCTCTAAATAGCAATATGAACTTGTTAACTATAGAATTGAACATACACATTATAAGTAATAACAATGGATAGAAAATAGTAACCAAAAAGGAATAAGAATCATTAGCAACCAATAAAGTAACATTTTAAATGTAAAAAAGAATTGGTTTGAGACTAAACTTTACAGCACATATGTATACTTTATTTTGCAATCATTAATCGATGTTCAAAAACTTGGTAATTATTAAATAAATAAATACATAAATAGAGAATTAGAGATCGATGTATGTAATGATATAATTAAATAGATAATTTAATGAAACAGATGTATATAATAAAGTCCAAAAAAAAAATACCAAATACTAACTTACATCCACAACTACCAGACAACTGCCAATATATATAGCTAACATATCAATATTTATTTATTAAAAATAATAAGTACAAGAGTAACACAAAAGTATTTCAACTCAACCTTAGTAATCTTCAATAAGTGAATACGAGTGTTAATTTTCCGCTCAATCATTCAAGTTTTGTTACGTAAACATAATCACCACCTCACTCACTACAGATGGTGATTATGTATATGTAAAAGAACGTAAAGAATTGAGCGGAAAAACAATCATATTCACTATATAATTATGAACTCAACAGATTTCTCGTCAATCAATCAACTTACAAAATATAGGCATAAACACAAGCATACACATACACATTCAATATATAATTGAAGATGATAATAATAATAAACATCAAATATTCAAGAAGATGAACAAAACAAAAAATAAACAGTCGACTACGAGAGAGCGAACATACCGATTTACACCAAGGTTGAACTCACAGTTGGCTGTTATCTGTTTGCAGAATTTGAGGTTTTGGGTTTGAAAGTGTAGAGGAAAATGGAATAATGATGAATAAAAATAAAGAAAAGGACATGGGGACGTATTTATAGTTTTATACAACTACGAGTAAATGGTAAGAATGAGAAGAAGAGGAGTGAATTGACGAGTTTGTCCTCGTGTTGGAATAAAACGTGATCTTTATTAATTTTGGTCTCATATATTCCATGTGATTCAAACTAACCGTATCCTTTTTATTTTTTAGATTGTTGACATGATTCACGACAAACATAGAAATTAGAATATATATATATATATATATATATATATATATTACATATGTATTGATTAATTAAGGTTAAGTGCGTAAAAATGTACGGTCTTCTGATATTCGTAATTTGTATCTAACTATTCGAGAATAATTATGTATGATAAACTTATTATTTTTTACCATTGTATGTAATTTATAGTTTTTTACCGCGTATCATTTATATAAGGTGTCATGTGATATCATTATGAGTTGACACATCACTAAAAATAGATACAATGTCAATAAATAACAAATTTCTTATATACAATGTACACCTGAATAGTTAGATAGACACTATGAATTTCATACCTTAGTTAATCGCATTGCATGTACTTAACCCTTATTATTATATTATTATTATTATTATTATTATTATTATTATTATTATTATTTACAACAAATTCTTAAAAAATAAATAAATAAATAAAAAATAAAGAAGAAGAAAAAAAACAAACATGATGAGACGTGGGAGAAACGATAGATCTTGCAGGATGCTCTGGAGAATACCTCTGGAGAGAATTAAAAAAAGTGAAAATGCAAATAAAAATAAAATTTGCATGTCAATTCTAAGATTTATTAACGGAAATAAATAAGAGAAATAGAAAGAAATTTATTTTTTTAATCAAAATTGAAATTTGGAGATACAGAAAGATTGATTATACCTAAAATTTTATATATCTTCCTTTTCTTTCTATGAGATGAGATCATTAGAACAAAATAATAATTGAGAACAAAAGTCAAAAATAAAATATTTTCATATCTTTTATCTCATTCTTTCATAAAATAACTTGAGAACATAGCCTTATTTTGTGTAGCAAGAAAGACAATCAAATGTAAGAATATTTTTCTTTATGTATTATAATAGGTATGGAGCCCGTGCGATGCACGATCGTTTTAAAAATACATAGTATATTTTGTAAATATAATGTTGTCAATTTAATTGTGCAATTATTATTAAAATGAATATGATTAATAAGATAAGCAAACTATAAAGGAAACAACAAATTTTAAAATGCTAATAAAAAGTATAGATCAAATAATAAAGCTTAAACTTTGACGTACAATAACCAACATAAAGAGACATTAAAATTAAGATGCAATAAACATATGCATGAATTAAAAATTTAAAACTAAATGACAAAATATATATTTCATGAGGTTAATTGTTATTATAACACCCCTCGTTAATTATAAACATTTAATATAATATTTGCGACTCGGAAGCGTATACTTAAAGCACACTATCAATGTACTCAAAATGTCAATAAACTTTTTCAAATCCAACCACATGACATTTCAACCAACTCGGTGTTATATAATTTAAAACATATATTTAGTTATCAAAATAACATCAGAGTAACAGTCTGTCAAACATTCCATCCAATCCAACAACCTCCTGCCCCATATGTCCCATTAATATACAACCTGCAGGAAGAACTGTGGTGGGGTTAGCATAAAGCTAAGTGAATGAAACTATAAGTAACAGTATAACCTAGCATAACAATCTGTTTACATCAAATAACAATAAACAGAAAATCAATCATTCACTCGACATCCAATCAATGTCAAGCTACACCTATCAATCATTATCAATCATCATGAGGACCGGTGGCTCCTGAGATACCCTAATACCGGTTTGGTACTCAGGGAACCCTTATCAATCATCTGTATTGGCCTATACAGAATTACCGGTAACCAGTTGTTAATCACACACGACCTAGATCTCCAAACCAACATTTCAAGTTTCAAGATCTCCTGTCGTCTACAATAACAACCAAGTCCAACTGTCAAGTCAAGTTGACCTCAGAATCTTACATACTAGCTCAAACAGCCAAGTAAGCAACTAGTCAAACTATCATGGCAAGATATCTCAACAATTACATTCTATCAAAGTAATACTATAATTACTTGTTGTAAATCAAATCATTACAACTAAATCACACTGAGGTTACAGATCCACTCACCGACTACCTCAGGCCTCTACTCAGTAGTCTAATATCACTGAGCCTTCTCCACATCTGAGAATTTACAATCAAATATAAGTTAGTAATCCATATCAATACATAACTTATATTAATCCATACTATTAGGAACTTAACATAATAATATGAATATTACTAGTTCCTAATCATATATTAGTTATTACAACATAACTATTATCATATATGAATCTGAACATATATCAAATAACAATCACATTACTTATCAAAATCAAACAAGAAATGTGACACCAGCCTATCAAGCCGCCGGATTCCCTCAGAAGCCGCCGGCTTCCCACAAATCAGCTTGAATCCGCCGGATTCCCTGAATCCGACCGGATTCCCTAAATTTTGCCGGAATCCCGTGAATCCGCCGGATTCCCTCGTCGTCCCAGCCCAGTTCGAACTGTTCAAACCCTAACTCGCGGGTTTTATACCCAAATCACTCCAAACTCGTTTTCAAACGGTTATAAACCACAAATATCATTACATAATCAATATGTAACACTTCTAGCATGTTTCTAACATTCAAATCTCTCAAATCATCAATTTACCTAATTTCAATCAAAATCAAATTCTTAAATACATCAAGAACACTTACTATTTGAAGAATCTGATTATGATAATCTGATGATTATGAAGTTTCACGAGGATCACAACTTCCTGATTTGATTTCTGGATTGATTTGGAGGTTTTCAGAGAGTTTCTGTGAGTTTTTGGAATGAAAATGAATAACTTCCTAAATAGGAAAGTTATATAAATAGAAACTTAAGTCGGTTCCTCAACCGACCTTCTATTATACGGGTATAATTTAATACCACATCTCAATCTATTGCCTGGAACCCGAAAACCATTTACGAGTCCAAACATTTTATTGCACCGTCAACTATATTAATTTACAACAATTAATAATTTACTTATCACATTGGAATATTCGACTCCTATTCCAATTATTTCAACTATTTCAAACAATATTATTTCCAAACACATTTAAATACATATTTAAATCAAGAAATAATATATAAACAACTAGGTCCATTTCGAGGATGTTACAACTCTCCCCCCCTTAAAGAGATTTCGTCCCCGAAATCTAACCTCAATCAATCTAACTATTGTGATATAATCACATATATCTTAATATACATTTGTCCTCAATAGCAACTTACAACTATACTTAGACTGTTTGAATTCTTTCCACATGCACATATCCAAATGTACATGCTTCTATCTTTTCCTATGCACACATACAGTGCATCCATCCAACATCTCATAGGAACCAATTATCTATTTAATTCCTTTATCACCAATCAGATAAAAGTTTAAAGCACCCTATCACTTTAACCAACAACAATAAGTGAAACCTAACATCACTTACTAGGTCTACACAACCAGAAATTAGCAACATGCTAAAATCTTTAACCTACTCTCACTGTTCATCACTGGTAACAATAAAATAGCAGTAACAATATCACAACAACAGTGTTTATTAAACCACAATGTACCTAGCAACACTGAAATATAATTCAGCTCACGACCAACAATCAGTCTAATATACAGATCACAATCTTAAATCTCTACCATCAAAGATTTGAAATTCAAATCTAGGTTAACTTTTCATCCAAAAGTTTCATACCTACTCTTGTGAATAACCTACCATATTCACATATCACTTTAATCATATGAAATCCTTTACTTAAAGTAATCCAGATTCATATCACTTTAATAAGCACAGCAGAGGTCATACTCAGTAGGTAAAACTACAATCAACAAGTACTTTGCTCAATCAACAATAGTACCACAATCAAATATTACCTACATTCAACCAACCTCTACATTGACTTATTTCTGCTTGTAACTCCTTTCATTACAATCTATCAATTGTCAACAACAACAATTTACACAACCAATAATCACAACACTAATGATTATACACTACAGTATACCCATCAATACTTACTATGTATCTCCAAAGTCTAACTAACCATCAAGTTAAAACTTATTTATTACTTAAACTGGTAAGACATCAATAATATTCTCTTAGCAACCAGTTAATTTAATTCAACCTTACAATCTTAAACTACTAATCACAAGCAATTAGAAGTTATACAACTTTAATCACATAATCACTTAGTACCAAATTCCATCAATCTAGCAACTAAGTCAATCCTAATCAACATTATGATACCACAATTCAAGTATCACAATATCACAATGTGCTACTTTACAACACATTTCAACAAAATCTACATCAAGTTAATCACAATTAACTGACCTCCACATATCTTATGGCATATTTTAATTCATTCTATTAAAACTTATCATGCCATTTATTATCATGTATACCACACATACATACCTACACTATTTTAGATATTCTCTAAAATGGACACATACACAACAATTCCATTTCATTCTATATACTAGGCCATTCAGACTGTTAAAGTCTTTATCAAGCCTTCTCAATACTACTAATTATCACATATCCATACCACAGGACATGGAATAATCACCAACTTTATGTTTTACTTATATACATAATACATCGTATATAACTTAAACAATTCAACCTAAACTTCCAAAAAAGTTTGGTGAATACATCATCATCATCTCTCAATTTCAAGGTTTCCCTTACTCCCTAATACATACAATTTCTTAAAATATGAACAACTTTCCAATTCATATACCTCAATTTATCAACCAAGGTCAAACTAGACCTTTAACACAGTCCAACTCCAGATATACTTTCATATAATTTCTTAATTGGATCTAATCTCAATTTATCACTTTATCACTTACTTTATTTGTATACAATCAACAAATAACTAAAGAATCCATTAAATTCTTTCAATACTTAAATGATTCACTATAAGATACCAATCAACCTAGGCAACTAATAATAATAACTTCCAATTATTTCTTATCTCACATTCTTACCCGATCAAAGCTATCATCACAAGCCTCATACACTGGTAAGAAATTTTTTATCACAATTCTAATCAATGTGACTTAATTTACATCCCTTAACAAATTATAACTGTCATGTCATACAATGACCTCACATCTGTATAATTTTTTCAACACATATTCAGTTCAAATATTAAATATTACCCAACTGAATACTCAATTATACTTAACACTATTTCAATTACTTAATACTAGCTTTAAGTAATAACTCAAGTCTCACAAACTTAGATCATTCATCTATCTCCTTTGGATTTTCAATGACCCGTTTCAACATAATGTGACCAATCTAGGAATTCAATCACATTCCACACAATCATAACATTTCAATCTATGTTAGACTATTTCAACACAAACAGTTGACTATGTGTCAACCTTGATCTCAATCAACCAATCAATAAAATCCTCTAACTGCTGTTTCTCAAGTTTGACCTATCCTCAAACCAATCACAAGCAATTAATTTTATACACAGTTCTCTATTCATGGTTTGACTTTCAAAGTTAACATACTATCAATATTAACTCACAACAAACCATTTCATCTTATATGTTCACTTTCAAACATATATTTCAAATTATTACTTTCAATAATTTTATCAATCCTTTACTAGGACAAGGTCAACCTACATCAATCTTGGCTCCATACAAGCCATTTCATATAATATGTTTACTATCAAACATAGAACTCACATTATTACATTCAATAATACTTGGAATTCCTCAAGCAAGACAATATCAACATATCTCAACTTTGGCTTCATACAAGCCAATTATAATATAGTGGTTCACTTAAACACTATACAAATTCACCTATGGGCAATTTTACACAATCAGTTACAACTACATTTTTAACAAAATCAAATTAGTCAACTAGGTTTATCATCAAAACCTCTATCAATGACCATTATTATTTACACTGGCATCTTTACAGTCCAAATATCATAGCTCTATCAACTGATTGTTTTCTTATCAAAACAATTATTAAACAACTTAACATACTATCATGCTCCATTTATTCAAAATCACATTACATTTATTTTATACCAAGTAGCCTCAACAAGTTCATATGACACAACATAATATAACAACGGTGATCAGGCGTTGCAAGATTATGTTCTTCACAATCCATTCTTAGGCTACTCTACATTATAATTATCAATGTGATCTACTTTTATCTCATATATATTAAATACTTTATGATTTCAAATCAATCATAATCTATTTAATAGTTTCTAACAGCTGATACATACTCAAAATCAGCTTACTACTTTACATATTCAACCTTACATATGCAAGTCATCTCACATACACACAATGTTCTAATTTTCAACAACTGAATTACTCAGTATATCACTTATCTGAAACCTCAAACATATGATAACCTATCATCATAGTTTCAACACTTAACACTAATCAATGTCCCTATTTACCTCAAAATTCAGGACACTTCTTACTTAATTATTATTATCACTTTGATATATGCTATCATATCAAGCATCACTGTCACAACAAGCCTACTCAATCATGTTACTATCAAACATATCATCTATTTATTTACAATTGACCAGAAAGATCTATCACTTCCCAAATCAATTTCACCTTATCATATTCTTCACTCCTCATAAACCTATCAATCTCGGTTTAGATCAATTGCTTAACTACAATCAAAATATATCACGTAGTCACATAAACACATATTTTCTCAATTAGTAGTCATTTTCAAATCAAATGACACAACAATCCTTACACAGAATTCAAATCACACCCTGTAACCAATCTACTAATATAATACTATCAATTATTTTGTCTCACCAATAAAGACACTCCTTAGGTTCTGTCACACCCCCAAAATCGGTAATTGTGTTTATTTAATGTTTAGCGGAAGCAAGTTAAGATTTAGCGGAAGCATCTTGTTTCAACAGTTTAACAACGGGGGTGATGACGTTACAATTGTGCATTCATCGTATCAGAGCATATGATCATACAGAACATAATATATTAAGGATGCCAGTCAAATAGTTATTACAAAAGTAGTACGACTGTGTAAGTCGTACAGTAGTAATAAAGTTTAAAACATTTAAGTTTTACAATACATATGTTAAAATAAGATTTCATGAGTATAACTGCAATGTCTGCAGTAATACAGAGGAAATCCTCAAAAGCTGTCCCATAAAGTATGGCATCCTAAGTAGTCCAGGGTTGTCATCCTGAATGCATGCGATCCTTACTTACATAGCTAATTTCCTGTAAAACATAGAAAGAAAGTCGTCAACAAATATGTTGAGTGAATTCACAGGTTTGTATAAATATGTGGTATGTTAACCAATTTATGTTAAAGTTATTGAAATGTTATTCAATAAATAAATGTTGCAGGTTTTGCAATTTGTAAGATGTTAGGGATAATTACCCTAAAGTATAGTTTTATGTGGGTTGTTACCCAAAATGTATGTCTGGTTGTTTACCAGTATATGAATATAATCAGTAAGTATACTGACATAAAACAGTTGTAGGATATGTTTATCCTAAATAATATGTGTGGGAATACTTAGACTATAATCCCCTGAAAGGTGAGCTAAACCTCGCAAGTTAAAGTAACGCGACCTAACCCTATAACCAAACCACAACCAAATCTTATGTTTCTTGCCTGAAGGACAGTTAAGTATACGCTCCATCCATAGGAGGGTCGTCACGGCAATAGTACTATTCGTATACTCAGTGGCTAGAGTCACCTAGCTAATGGTTATAGTCTGCATGACATAAGGTCTTTCATGCACACATTTCAAGTCTGGTCCGTACTAGGATTTGTTGTCTAATTCCCAAAACAGTTGTGAAATAATATTTCATGTCAAACAGTTGTATAAAGCAATAACGCAATTATATAATTTGCTGCATGTGTTTACATGCAGTTTCTATGTTTACACCCCCATGTTTAAAAGCATAAAACATTTGTAAAGTAGGGGCTGTGAACTCACAGTAGTTTTGCTCGGTAGGAAAGCTAGCAGCCAAACAGATAACAGCCCAAGGTATGTTAACCTATACAATAAATATATTAACATAAGTACGTTTGATTTGTTTTAATCACTTATGTTAACAGTTTGTTTGTTTGAAGAAATGGTTGATTTCTTAGTAATATAAGTTGTTGACTTTATTAATGACATTGCGTTGAAATATTGTTATTATTTCATAAATCGTATACTTGTTAAGTGTATAAACCAATATGTAATTGTTTATTTAACAGAAGGTCGTTTTGTTTTCATTTGTACATGTACTTTGTATATAGTTGTTCGTATAATTTGAACGTTATTCAATTATCATTGTTTATATATATATATTTGTGAATATATATTCTTAAGTGTCGTATGTATATATATATATATTTAATCAATACATTGTTTACGTATATCAAAATATATATATAAGTTTTCATTTGTTTAAGAAAACTTATACGTTTGTGTCTATATATATCGTGTGTCCTCGAATATATATATATATATATATATATATATATATATATATATATATATATATTGTAATACGTTGTTTCGTATTTTTAAAAAAAGTTGTAAGTTTTATTTGTTATAAAACTTGATAATATATTTATCCCGTTTAATAAATATCATTTGTTTTTAATATCTTTACGTTTGTTTAATAAGTGTTAAATATCCCGATAATGTAATCGTATTCAAATTGTATAGTTCATAAAGTTCATATATATATATGTCATATATCGTTTGTTCGTACGAATTAAATAAGTCAAATGTCCGTATTCATAGTTTGTCTCGGTTTATAATGTCATTTAACAATTTATCAAGTCTCGTATACGTCTTGCACAAATAATATCGTTAACGGAAACGTTTTGTGTTTTAAAATAAAAGTCAAGGTGTTGACCAGACACGGGAATCCGCCGGATTCTATTTGAATCCGCCGGATTCTCGTTAAATGAAAAGGTGTTGCCGGATCTTCGGTTCAAGCCGCCGGGTCGGGTCAAGAATAGGTGAATCCGCCGGATTTAGTTGAATCCGCCGGATTCTTTTGTGTTCACAAAACGTTCATGTGAAGCTTTGGGAATCCGCCGGATTTAGGTGAATCCGCCGGATTCGATCGTGTCTTTTACTCGTTCACCATTTTAGCCGAAGTTTTGTGTGCGAGTTTCATAGGGGAATCCGCCGGATTCTACATGAATCCGCCGGATTCATGTTACTTCCAGGTCCTGTCCGAACAGGGCAAAATACATACACGATCTTTTGGTTCCAAATCGTTTTTACCATGTTACCAATAGCTTATATAAGTGTTATGTGTCGTTTATACACATTATTACTTCATTTTAACAAGTTTTAGTATAACGATTTTAGTTTTAAAGTTTTGGGTTTTATAAACTCATTTCAAGAATCATCAAGTAATCATCAAGTTTTGTGTGTTATATTCTTTGATTATGATGTATAATCATGTTAGATGACGAAATTAAAGTGTAGAAATTAAAAGGAAGAAGTTTCCTTACAAAGTGAAAATGATGGAGATGATGAACGATGATGATGATCGGATGATGATGATGATATGTTGTTCTTGATCTTGTTGTTCCCTTTGAATCAAATGGAGAGAAAGAAGATTGAAGAGAAAATGATTTTTGTGTGTGTGTGTTTTGAGATCACAGAGGAAGAAAACATGGTGAAGGAGGGAGTATGGTTTAAACCTGAAAATGTCTCCTGCATTATTGGCGATGGGTGATGATTTTTGTACTGCAATTTCGAGTACGGGTATAATTATAGCAATATAAACGTAAACTTTTTACATTTTTATTTTGTAGGTGTTCTCCTGGTTCGTAATTTATAATCAGAATAATGATATTATCATTATTTTAAAACGTTGTACAATTTTGTACATTTTACTGCGCACAGTTAATTGAGCGCAAAATTTCAGTTAATTTAGGATTTCATATTTTGAGGTAATGTTCTAAATGTTATCGAATGAACTAGAAAATTTGCCTTTTTATGATTTGACGTCGTATGCGCGTTTTAGAATTATTTCTGTTCGTGTTATAATACGTTTTATGTTAAACGTAAAATTAGACCTTTATATCTATATGTTATAGATATATAAATACTCGTAATTAATAATTATATTATTAATTATTTTTGTTTCACGAAACTTTTGTCATTTATTTTTGTCGGGTTCGTTCCGATACGTTTGTACGTAATTATAGTTGATTACATATTTTGTAATACTTTTTGTTTAAAAGTATTGGGCTTGCTAGGCTTACACCACGACAAAAGTTTTGTTAAAACTTAACCAGGAAATTAGCATAGTAATGCACATGCATATTATTTAATTAATACCTAATTTGGAGAGTTGTCACAGGTTCCAACATCAATCATGTTAAACCTTAATCAACTCTTTATCTACTCATTTAATCACATTTCTGCATTTTCAATTCAATCAGAAATAACCACTACAATGAATATCCCATTCAATACCTCTATCCTCATGTCAACTTATAACAATCATTAGTTGACTCAAAACTGGGGAATCATATCAGTCTGACTCAATTAACTTCACAACAATGCTTACTTAACATAACAAAGTAAACAGTTCAAGTTAATTTAAATTTAACACATGCCTATCGAAGATTACCTGACAATCTTAAGCCAACGAGTATTGAGGAAACATGAAATATACCAATCAGATACTCATGTTCCTCCGTCTCTGCAATCAAACAACAACTTCACAACTTGTTAAGGGTTAGTACATATTCAACTAATCACTTTCTCACACATTCACTAATCAACTAAACCCACACCCACTGGAATGTTTGACTCAACTCATCAAAGTTTAGGATTGAACATTCTATCAAGTCCAATTCACCCAAACTATTGCTCTGATACCAACTTATAACACCCCTCGTTAATTATAAACATTTAATATAATATTTGCGACTCGGAAGCGTATACTTAAAGCATACTATCAATGTACTCAAAATGTCAATAAACTTTTTCAAATCCAACCACATGACATTTCAACCAACTCGGTGTTATATAATTTAAAACATATATTTAGTTATCAAAATAACATCAGAGTAACAGTCTGTCAAACATTCCATCCAATCCAACAACCTCCTGCCCCATATGTCCCATTAATATACAACCTGCAGGAAGAACTGTGGTGGGGTTAGCATAAAGCTAAGTGAATGAAACTATAAGTAACAGTATAACCTAGCATAACAATCTGTTTACATCAAATAACAATAAACAGAAAATCAATCATTCACTCGACATCCAATCAATGTCAAGCTACACCTATCAATCATTATCAATCATCATGAGGACCGGTGGCTCCTGAGATACCCTAATACCGGTTTGGTACTCAGGGAACCCTTATCAATCATCTGTATTGGCCTATACAGAATTACCGGTAACCAGTTGTTAATCACACACGACCTAGATCTCCAAACCAACATTTCAAGTTTCAAGATCTCCTGTCGTCTACAATAACAACCAAGTCCAACTGTCAAGTCAAGTTGACCTCAGAATCTTACATACTAGCTCAAACAGCCAAGTAAGCAACTAGTCAAACTATCATGGCAAGATATCTCAACAATTACATTCTATCAAAGTAATACTATAATTACTTGTTGTAAATCAAATCATTACAACTAAATCACACTGAGGTTACAGATCCACTCACCGACTACCTCAGGCCTCTACTCAGTAGTCTAATATCACTGAGCCTTCTCCACATCTGAGAATTTACAATCAAATATAAGTTAGTAATCCATATCAATACATAACTTATATTAATCCATACTATTAGGAACTTAACATAATAATATGAATATTACTAGTTCCTAATCATATATTAGTTATTACAACATAACTATTATCATATATGAATCTGAACATATATCAAATAACAATCACATTACTTATCAAAATCAAACAAGAAATGTGACACCAGCCTATCAAGCCGCCGGATTCCCTCAGAAGCCGCCGGCTTCCCACAAATCAGCTTGAATCCGCCGGATTCCCTGAATCCGACCGGATTCCCTAAATTTTGCCGGAATCCGCCGGATTCCCGTGAATCCGCCGGATTCCCTCGTCGTCCCAGCCCAGTTCGAACTGTTCAAACCCTAACTCGCGGGTTTTATACCCAAATCACTCCAAACTCGTTTTCAAACGGTTATAAACCACAAATATCATTACATAATCAATATGTAACACTTCTAGCATGTTTCTAACATTCAAATCTCTCAAATCATCAATTTACCTAATTTCAATCAAAATCAAATTCTTAAATACATCAAGAACACTTACTATTTGAAGAATCTGATTATGATAATCTGATGATTATGAAGTTTCACGAGGATCACAACTTCCTGATTTGATTTCTGGATTGATTTGGAGGTTTTCAGAGAGTTTCTGTGAGTTTTTGGAATGAAAATGAATAACTTCCTAAAAAGGAAAGTTATATAAATATAAACTTAAGTCGGTTCCTCAACCGACCTTCTATTATACGGGTATAATTTAATACCCCATCTCAATCTATTGCCTGGAACCCGAAAACCATTTACGAGTCCAAACATTTTATTGCACCGTCAACTATATTAATTTACAACAATTAATAATTTACTTATCACATTGGAATATTCGACTCCTATTCCAATTATTTCAACTATTTCAAACAATATTATTTCCAAACACATTTAAATACATATTTAAATCAAGAAATAATATATAAACAACTAGGTCCATTTCGAAGATGTTACAGTTATAATCTCCTAAGATATATACATAAAATATGCGACAATCTTTCTAATTATATATTTATTTATTGTTAATGTTTGATAACAAATTAACAATATCGTTACTATCGCAATTGAAATATGGTTTTAATATCGTTGAACTAACATGTACAAATTTAGGCAGTATAATTATAATTTAAAACTTCAATTCGTAATTTGCACTTAATATAGTCACATCACATATAAATTCAAGAATCCATATATACGATTTGTATACTATATTACATGTATACATATACTTTTGAGATTTATTTTTAATTAGTGAACTGATTTTATATAAGCATTTAAAATCATTAATTTTTTTATTTATTTTATAAGGTTATTCAAAGTAACAATCGATCCATGTGATATGTGTAAAAAAAATTTCAATTGTTAACATATTGTTATTTAAGGAAATAAGTGATGTGGCATATGTAAAATTTGGTTTAAAACGTGTTTTATATATAGATCAGGCTTTAAGCCTGTGCGACGCATGATGGTTTTAAAAAATATAATCATATGATTATTTGTAAGTAGCCTAATGAATTTGTATCGTTTAAAATTTATAATAATATGATTATTTGTAAGTAGCCTAATAAATTAGTAATGTTAACTTATAATGTACAATTATAATTGAAAATGAAATAAGTAATAACATAAACCAAACTATATAGGAAAATAACAACGAATTTCTAAGTTTTAAACAAAGTATTAATTAAATAGTATAAGTCATTATGTTGAGTTTTATATTTGTTAGCCCGTGCATTTGAAAAATATAATTAATCATATATTTTTTATGTTTTCAATTGCATTAATATTGTTGAAAGTTGAAAGTTTATTAACGAAACTCATTAGTAAAGTATACTAGATATCACAAAATAAAAAAATAAAAAATAGACATTAAAATGGAAATAAAATAAATAATTGTATAAATTTGACAAAATATGATTTAGTAAGGTTAAAAAGGTGAAAAGATTGAGGTTAAATAAAGTAATAAATGAGTTGGCATATCTAAGAAAATTTGTAAATGTTAAAAATTTTATTATAATGCCACATCATTTAGGATGGTTAATATGTTGTCAAATAAGCAAAAAAATCTTTGTTTTATATATATGAAATAGATTGTCTGTTCAAAATAATTATAATTTTTTGAAAAATATTACGATAGTCCTCAGGGCTATTGGTTAATCATCCCACTTTTATCTTAATTCTAAATTTGTAACTGAAAATTAGCATTAATAAACATTATTAACAAATTTAATTAAAGTAGGTCAATTAAAAAGAAATGTTCATATTTTTGTAATTAATTCAACCGAGTTTTAAATTTTAAATATAGAAATATCAAATATATACCATTACCTTAAGGGATATGGTTGTCATTCTCCTAATTTTTACGTTTCTTAAAAAATAAAAAGTTATGAAATAATTAAGAGACCGCAAATATGTTGTTAGTTGTACATAAGTCACCTACATCTAAGACCAGAAATAATTTCATTTTTTTATATATTTTGTATCATCTAACTATACGGAATAACTAATAAGCCTCTCAGAAAACACTTACAACATCATGAGATGCAATTTGCTCGATTGCACTTTGTTGAAAGAGAGACTTATCGTTAGTACGTCCATTCCAAACCAGTGTTCATAGGACTGCACTAATTATGTTTATTACGAATGTGATTATACGTATAAGTACATGTTATTGGAGAGATTTAAAAAATTAAAAATAATAATACTCGTTTCACTTTTCATTGTTGCATGATGCAATTACAAAATTCACGTTTCAACAACTTATTAATTAAGCAAGTAGATAGCATTTATTTTGTATTCATTTTTTTAATGATTTCAACTACTCTAAAAGTCACATTAACTTGGTTAATGTTACTTAAAAATATTTATATATTTTCAACCTAATTAAAAACGAGTTTATTTGTTACTTTTTAACTAATACAGCAAGGTTCGTTATTGGGTGTAACGCCGTACCTTCCACATGATCACCCGTAAAATAATACGTAGTATCAAACAAAATTGTTACATTAATTCACACCTTCCGCATGATCGCTTGCATGCATTAATCGTTTTAGGGCTAGTTTTTTATTCTAAAAATTAAATAAAAAATGTTTAAGAAATTTCAATAAAATGTGTGTATGTAAAGCATATGGATCAAATTTTAACAAAATTCCTTATTTTTTATAGAAGAATTTATAGGTACATCATTGAACATATTGGTTAATTGAAAATTAGATGAAATAAAAACATTTTATCTGTTAATAGGTTTAAAGATTTTCCATAGCAAATATATACTTTTATTAGTGTAGAAGACATAATCCCTTGAACCATCTATCATCATATTATTACCATCTTCGGATAATATACCATCTTTGGAAAAAATAACTAAAACCGGACTAAAATTAATAAAATCAAGGGAAATGATAATGACAGCTTTAAGAGCTGTCAATAAGATACATCCAATGTATTAATAATAGTTGAACTTTCCTTATTAATTCAAAATTATATATAATTCAATTTATGTTTGCATGTATTTCATTGAAACTTTCTTTTCATTTGTTATGTATTAAATGAGATATTATTAAAAAGAAAACTTTTAGTTTAATAAATGTTATCGTCGGATAAGGTAAAGGTTCATCTTTTGTATGTATTTTGAGGACTTTTTTTCTTATATAAAAATAAATAAATACAGGAGTGAAAAAAAAAAAAAAAAAAAAGTAATTGAACCATTCTAGTCGAACAACACTAACCACCACATGTATCGAGTGTTGACGGACCACGTTGGCCACCTTGAAATATCCCCCACATGCTACATATCTAACTTTTTCACTTAAGTTAAATGACACAACAATATAATTCAACTTAATTATATATAATTATGGTCATCCATGAAATAAAGAAAGCTAGTTTGTTATTTATCACTTACTAATGATTTAAACATTAAAGGCTATGTTAAGGTAAATTCTATTTTTTAAATCATGAAGTTGAAATATTTACATGATACTTTTTTATGTTTATTTATCGAAAGTAAAGAAAAAGTAACATATACACAAGTACGTACATGCGTTCCATACGCATTATTTATACATTGATGTATACATAAAATTCACCATCACCATATATATATATATGATGATATATACACGATGCATACAACAATTTCTACATTCGATTCTCAGGTATTTGCTTTTATTTTTAAAATGTTGGTATGATGAGAAGGAATATATGCAAAAACAGGACCCCATTAATTATTTAATTGATTCTAAAATAATAAACAAATTAGCCACGCTACAACGTTTTATAGTAAGCACGTGTACATTTTCGATTGGTTTTATTTGAGTACTAATTTGATTTGATAGTACTATTATAGTTATTGTAATCGTTATTATTATATTATTAACTAGCCTCGATACCCATGTATTACACGGGGTTGGATGAAAACAAATATATTTTAGAAGTTGTTAATATAAAGGATTAAATCTTATCTACGCACCATCAAATTGTGATATAATAATAGTCGATTACAACTATCTATTGTGATATGATATTAGTCTTAATGGCCTACTTTTTTTGACCGATTCAAAATAATTAATAATTTGCAAAAGATTTCTGCAGCTTAACCGATTGATTCACTAAATTTTGTTGTGTATTACGAATACCTATTTAGATAAAGTTTTCATAATTTATTTTTTATATATAATAAATAATTAATGATTTATGATGTCACTAAATTCTATAATTTAGCTAATTGATAAAATTGGGTAATTCTATTGGTTGATTATATTTTTGATGACATCATCAACTGTTTCTTATATATAATTTATTATTAATTATTAATATTAATTGAGATTTGAGATGGATAAATAAAAAGAGGCCTTAAACGTGCGTCGGTGCCAGCATTTGGACCTACAAACGTTAGTCCCTACTGCTTTTCGTGTTGTGGATGTAATTCTACCCACGTTTTCACACTTTATTCATTTTCATTATTATTATTATTATTATTATTATTATTATTATTATTATTATTATTATTATTATTATTATTATTTATATTTATTACCTTTTTAATTTATTTTTTTACTATATCAATAAATAAATGATCTATAGATTATTGAAATCAGATTAAAAGATAACCTATATTGTTATATGGCTTTAATTAAATATGTGTTTGTATGGCTTAAGTGAGATGATTCTCTCATGTATTATTTAGCATATATAAGAGA
This sequence comes from Helichrysum umbraculigerum, assembly GCA_949592205.1. NCBI lineage: Eukaryota > Viridiplantae > Streptophyta > Magnoliopsida > Asterales > Asteraceae > Helichrysum > Helichrysum umbraculigerum. The sequence goes on from CATIUR010000006.1 coordinate 54,321,017, forward strand.
TCAGTTTTTAATTAAAAAAATTGTAGGATCCACAATTTATTGATTTTGTTAAATATAATATTCATATGAGAGAACATTAACTTTGCATATTTATGCAACACGAGTGATCATCTTCCACCGAAATACCAATGTACGTATGTATGTATCAAAAACATCGTGGTAATGGAATAATGTAAAAATATATATACAATATATATTCTATCATTAGTGGCGGATCCAGATATGAAAGTGACCCGTACGTTGCACGATTTTTTCACACTATCAACTAAAATGATTTTCTTATGAACATGTATACAATTTCATATAGAAAAATGATCTAATTAATTAGTAAATTTTAACTTAATAACAAATAGAATTGACTAATCATTTTTACATGTAGCACGGCAGGTTGTTTAAACCCGTAACACTAGTAGGAAAAATGATATTTTTTACAAAAATTTACACTTCATATGTCAAACGGGCTCATAGTGTAACACCCCCAAATTCGTCGATTTTGTTTAGCGGAAGCATTTAGTTTAAGTACGGGGGTGCCACAATAACAAAGTGCATGCATACGTATCAGAGCTTATGATTACAACAGAACATAATATATTAAGATGCCAAAAGTATTAATTACAATGTTTACGATTCATCGAATCGTACAAGTTAAAAGTAATAAGTTTACAAAAGTAGATTTCTGAAATATGACTAAAACATTTCAGTTATACTAAAGAAATCCATGTGTTTCCAAAAAGTTGGCATCCTAAAACTTCACGGGTCGCCTAATTCTCCATGTGTGTTGGCGATTCTTACATGCGCAGCTAATTCCCTGAAAAACATAGTAAAAGTCAACAACTAGGTTGAGTGAATTCACAGGTTTAAGTTTACACAAGTTAAATCAAGTTTGTAGCACAGTTGTTATCCAAAAACGTTCACAAATAGTATTGCCATAATAGTCGAGAATAAGTTTAGTGGAATGTTATCCAAATACAAGTTTTGTGGGTTGTTCGCCCAAAGTTCAAGTTTAAAACACGTGCTGGTCGTTCTCCAGCGATTTACAAACAAAACAGTACCGGTCGTTCTCCGGCCAAATACGCACGGGTCGTTCTCCCGTTCAACAAAAACAGTTTACCAGTCGTTCTCCGGTCTAGTTACGCACGGGTCGTTCTCCCGTCCAACAAACGCATGGGTCGTTCTCCCATCCAAGACGCACGGGTCGTTCTCCCGTCCCTTGGCCAGTCGTTCTCTGGCACTAAAATACGTAGCTGGTCGTTCTCCAGCGTTTATATAAAAGTACCGGTCGTTCTCCGGTATACCAAACAAGTTTAAAGGTTTACAGTCGTTTGCAAAACAGTTTACCGGTCGTTCTCCGGTCTAGTTAAAACAGTTTGTCGAATAAGTTATCCCATTTGTTCAGTGTGTCAATATGAAAATGTTATTTCATAAATATCAGTTTGTTCAATAGTTTAATAGTTCAAAGTACTCTAATTGTTCGAGTAAACAAGTATGATAAACAATCATATAAGTAAAAGCAGTTATGGCAATAAGTAAAACAGTTGACTATGTTTTCCACCCCTGTTTAAAAGCAGTTAAATCAGTAAAAGTAGGGGCTGTGAACTCACCTGTTGAGTTAAGTGAAAGTGCGAGTGCTAGCAAAGCGTAGTCCGGGTAAAGTCCCTAAGGTCCTATATATAAGAAATAGTCGTATAAGTGGTTGCATAACAACCAGACCATGTTACTCGTTCGTCCAAGAAAGATCGTTTATTTGTAAATTCGTACGACTCGTTGGTGATGGTTTTGTAAAAATATTTCAAAGTATTGTTATAAGGTTCTGAAACTTGCGACGTCGCAGTGGGACGTAGCAGTGGGACGTAGCAGTGGGACGTAGCAGTGGGACGTCGCGTGGGACGTCGCAGTGGGACGTCGTGTGGGACGTCGCGTGGGACGTCGTGTGGGACGTCGCGTGGGACGTCGTGTGGGACGTCGTGTGGGACGTCGCAGTGGGACGTCGTGTGGGACGTCGCAGTGGGACGTAGCAGTGGGACGTCGCGTGGGACGTCGCGTGGGACGTCGCGTGGGACGTCGTGTGGGACGTCGCAGTGGGACGTCGCGTGTAACGTCGCAAATCGCCTGGGACTAATGCGACGTTACGGTCTGTTCATCCGAAAATCGAGATTTTTAACTCAAAAATGCTTAGATCTTTCATATAATGACTTGTAACATGATTGTAAGCTATTATAATGAAGTAAAAGTGAAAAGTTTATTGTTTTCTTACCCAAAAAGTGTTAGATCCGAAAATTAGGTGGATGATGAAGATGATGATGAAAATGGTGATTTTGAGCTTGAATCCTTGTGTAGATGATGATGATGACGAGTTTGATGATGTTGTGTGTCCGATTTGTTGTTGTTTTTGTTGATTTTGTAGTTGTTTTTAGTGGTTTTTAGAGAGAGAGAAAGTTAAGAGAAAAGAGAGTAAAGAGAGAGAAATGAGATGGTGAAAATGAAAGAAAGGAGGGGATGAGGAGGGGGTTTTGTCTCCCTTTTTCGTCCCCCGTGGTTGCGCTCCGTGTTTGTTTACCCGATCGTTAACTGTTACTTTATTTTAACTAATATATTTTTAACTACATATTTCATTATATTTTTAATTAGGATCTTTTTATGAAACCAAATTAATTTAGTTATAAAATTTTAACTTTGTTTTATTTTAATTATACAAGTTTACGTTTTTCGTTATAAAATGATATGTAAATATTATCGGCATAATATTTAATTGTTAATATCGTTATTTAAATATTTCGTTTTATTAAATAATTTTGTTCACCAACAGTCGTATATTTTTGTCGCGTTTGTTTTCAGATTGTTCAGTACGTAATTACAACTAATTACGAATACGTAATACTACGCGTATTATCTAGTTGGGCTTTGCTAGACTTACCTCTAAAATGTGTTGTGAATTCACTCAAGTATGGAATTAGCCTAATAATGCAAGTGATTAATGTTTATAATTGCGTTTAAATTTGCGGGGTGTTACACATAGCATGTGCTACCACTAGCTTTGATGTGGCTCCGCCCCTAATTGTCACATGAATCATGTTTGTCGGTTATAAATCAATTGTATAACCTATTTGGTAGTACTTTATAGCCAACTCTCAGACACGTAGCTTAGTTGGTTTTGGATATAATACTTTGCTAAAAGATTGTCACCCTTGCAATTATGGTAAAACATTAATTGGACCGATAAGTTGGCATGAACATATAATATCTTTGAGGTGAAACATGTCATCGATTATTATTCTCGATCATAGATATTTTTTTAAATGAAGTGGTGGAGGGTATTCTTTCTTGGAAAATAGTAAGATATTTGGACCCGTAGAAGATGGACATTTAAAATTTATGATTCTTCTATGCGTAACTTAAAAGGATGTAATAAGGAGTAATAACGCGTTTGACTTATATAAATAATTCCATCTTAATCCACATTTCAATTACTTAAGAAACACCGTACCGTATAACTTGTTAAGCCTATATCCTTAAACTCTTCACATATTTACAACCATTTTAGGGCATCGTGCCTTACAAAGGCCAGGAGGGTTGCAACTTGCACTAAGCAAAGTCAGAGTTGAACCAAACAAGAGTTTTAGACTTTTAGTTAATGAGAACGTAGTATGCGGTTTAGGTTGTAAGTTTGTCGTTTTCAAATAAAAAACTAAAAAGTCATACAATTGTTTCTTTTCTAGAACGACACTCATATAATCTCTCACATGAATATGTACAATCCACACATTTTATACACATTGTCTCTCTCGAAACTTGTACTAATTGGTTAGTGTGCTATTCATCTACCGTTAGACCAAAGACACTTTAATAAAAGTGTAATAGTTGAAACAACCAATCCCATCATATGATTCATGTCAAAATAATATAGTATTATCAGCCCATTGATTGCTCTTTTACTTTAGTTAACCTCGCCAATCATGCATAACCTCAAGGCAATGAGAATTGGCATGAGTAATGAAAAGAGACCGTATTATTATTATATCATATATTATATACTAATAAAAAAATAATTAAAAAGAACCAAAAGGGGAAAAGCATCAACAAACTAATCAACCAAGGATGAAGTCAAAAGTGTAAAGGTTTGAAGCCGGTTGTTATTTGAAGTTATCATATGATTTATCAAGTAATTAAGATAATAGAGATCGACACAAGTTAATTGTCGTTGTGGGGTACATAAGGGATTACGATATTTTTTATTTTATGAATATACTATTTGATGAGGTGCACGCGTAATGCGACGGTAAAATTAAAGTTTGTTAATGTCTTGTATATATTCTAAATAAATAGTGGATTTTTTTAACAGCTTGGCTTAATTTTTTATTATTATTATCTTTTTCTTTTTTGCAAGTATGGTTTAAAGACTCGTGAAGGATTTATGTAGTTTTAATAACCGATTTTGTTTTTGTATGAACTATTCTTATACTACGTATGTCATTTCTAATAATGCAGCATGTATTCATTTAGATTATTCGTACTTAATTCATAAAGATAATAAACTTAAACCCAACATGAATTGAACATATCGAAGTAAATGAAAGTGTTATATTTTAATATTTTATAAGGGTTAAACATGAGTTATATAAGCTTGTAGGATTGTTTCTTAATGTAGTTCTTTTCTCAAAGCCCACATAATAAACTCAAACCGATAACTAATTTGGGCTTCGTGAAGGAGACTTTTGGGCCCAATAACTTTTTGTTTGATAAATGAAGGGAAGCATTTTTATTTTTTTGCTTTTAATTAATTTAACATTCATCGAGGGATGAATTTTAAATAACATTCAGGTCGGTGAATATTAACGATTTTGAATATAATATTTATAAATTGATGTTATAAACTACAAAAAGAATTTATCAATGAAGTTTAACATTCATAGTATCGATTCTAATCAACATTTATTAATTTTTACTTTTTATTTTTTGACATTCGTATTGACGAAAATTAAAATGCATCGTAATGAATATTACACTTCCTTTTTTCCCCCAAAAAAAATGTTTTCCCCTGGATCATCCCACTATATATATATATATATATATATATATATATATATATATATATATATATATATTGAATATTGACATAATCCTAAAATGATATATATTTTAATTTTATACCGTAAAAGGATACATATTTAAGTTTTAAGCCGTAAACAATAATTTTTTAAAACGTTTTTAATGCCCGAAATACGTACATTTTTTTAAAGGTCACATGTAATTGCCAATTCAGATGCAAATCGAAAATAAATTTTAAAAAATAAAAAAATTTGGTCACTTTTCCTTTTATTTTAATTTTTAGCAAAAGGAATTCGTTTTACGACCTCAATTTGAATTATGTATCATTTTACGGTCTAAAATTGAAAAATGTATCATTTTAAGGTTATGTCAATATTTATGTTCCCTCCATTGGTAATTTGGAATAGAGAAAATTACAAAAATCGTCCTTATAGTTTAGCCTGAATTGCACATTCAGTCCTTTAATTAATTTAATTACATAGATGATCATTTCTTTTGAAACTTGTTAAGTAAATAGTCCTTTACACTAACGATTGTTAAATCTCCGTTAAAAAGGACCATGCATGTAAAAATTTAATTCTTTAATTTTTTTTTTTTAAGTAAAATATAAATAATAAAATCTAGCATATGTATAGATACATTATATGGTGCACATAACATTATTTTCATTTCACTCATTTTATTCATTATCAAATTTGATCATATTCTCCTCTATAACTAGGGCTGTTGACGAACCGAGTCGATTCGAATATCCTGATGCTCGACTCGACTCGTTTAAAAAATAAGTATATTCGAGTTCGACTCGAACTCGATTAACTTTTTAAAACCATATTCGAGTTCGGGCTCGGATAATAATTTAATGTTCGAGCTCGAGCTCTATACTCGTTTAAGTTTATGACAATTTACAAAAAAATAATAATTTAAAAATAGTTATTTGAGCTCAAAATGTTTGTTTAGAAGCTCAAGCTCGATAAAATCGTTTATAAGCTTAAACGAGTTCATTAAAAAGTATACTAACTATTTTATGAAACTTGAAATAAAGTTGTAAAAGACATTTACACTTAATTAAACTTAAAATGTGTAAGTTTAATTAGTTATCATCAAACACTAATAATAAGTAAGTATGTAATTAGATTCTTGATGTTGATATTTATAGTGTGCTCATCTCATCCTAACGAGCCGAGTCGAATTTATTGTTTTGAAGTTCGAATCGTGAAACTAATCGAGCAGTTTTTTTATATTCGAACTCGGCTCGGACTCGAATAGTATTATGCTCGAATTCGAGATAAACGAGTTCGAACTTGAGTAGCTCGTTAAGTGCTCGGTTCATTAACACCCCTATATATAACATCAAATTTATATTCCACCACCATCTTTTCCTACCTAAATATACATTTTTGACTTAATTAGTTCCCACTTTTCAACGTAATTTTACTTTAAAGCTAGGGTCATCGAAAAGGATACAAAAGAGAAGAGATGGTGGCCACTAAAGTCATTACGAGATAAGATGAATGGGTAACAGATGGTCCTTGAGCGGTGAAAGACAAATGTGGAAGAGGAACAATTTAATCATGAATTTGCTAAGTGAAATGTGAAAGCTACAAATGATGTTGTGCACCTAACAATGTATATATACATATTTTAAATTTTATAATTTTTATCTACTCAAAAATTATAAAATTTAAAAGAATAAAAAAAACTACACACGTGGTCCTTTTTAACGGAGATTTAACAATCGTTAGTGTAAAGGACTATTTACGTAACAAGTTTCAAAAGAAAGGATCATCTATGTAATTAAATTAATTAAAGGACTAAATGTGCAATTTAGATCAAACCATAAGGACGGTTTTTATAATTTTCTCTTTGGAATAATTATGTTCTTTTTTAGACTATTTTCCCAATTTTATACAAAGCTTGTACTAATCGGTTACTGGGTTATTGGGTTATTCATCTACTGTTAGACAAAGACACTTTAATAAAAGTGTAATGATTGAAACAACCGATCCCATCATTTGATTCATGTAAAAATAATACTCCGTACGGAGTATAGTATTATCAACCCATTGATTGCTCTTTTACTTTAGTTAACCTCACCAATCATCAGGGGCGGAGTTAGGATTTAGAAGTAACGGGGGTAAAAAAAAATTTAAAATTATTTTTTCATGTTTTTGGGGGGCAAAACTTATGAAATATCGCAAATACCCTTAAAAAAGTTCATTTTTTACATGATTTGAGAATTCTTGGGGGCAGCCCCATGCCCCCCTCTACCTCCGCCCCTACCAATCATGCATGGACCTCAAGGCAACGAGATCAATTGGCATGAGAATAATGAAAAAAGACTATATTATTATCATTATAATAAATAATAAAAAGGATCCAAATTAAAAGGAAAGAAGTATCAACAAACTTATCAAACAAGGGTACGTCGGTCAAAGACTGGAATCGAGAAAGTGTAAAAGGTTAAAAGCCGGTTGTTATTTAAAGTTATCAAATCATTTATCAAGGGATTATGATGTTTGCGTAATCCAACGGTAATATTAATGTCGTTAATGTCTTATAAATATTCTAAGTAAATAAATACCAGTAGTTGATATTTATTTAGGGAAAATGATAATGACGGTCCTTAAGGATTGAAAACACGCATTATTACGTGTACTCATATCATAATAAACTCTTTGACCCCCTGAATTTAAGTTGACTCCCATAAATATCAATCAAAGTACAACCGGTTTATGCACCCATAAACCTGTTTTGTTTTGTTGTATGCACCATTCTTATATGTCATTTCTAATAATACAGCATACTTTTAAATGTTTGGATATTAATTTGATTATTCGTATAAGATTGCAGACAGATTGCACGAAGCTTCAACATTTTGGGAGTTTTATTTGATTGAATAGCTTTATTATTATATTGATTAAAAAAAAGAAAAAAAAGAATAGCTTTATTGTTTAATGGGAGATAATTCTATATTAGGGCCTAAGGGATTTAATAGAAGTAGCGAATTGTTACATGAATTAAACATATCCAAGTATATGAAAGTGTTATATTTTAGGGTTTTGTTGATGAAAGACTTTCATTAATATTGTTGTACATGCATATCTTATTTGTACCTGGAATTAAAATTAACATAAATTTAGAAGGAGAGAACGTGTTAGTTATGATTTTAGTACAGGTATCAAAGCATGTCTGAAAAGCTTAACAAGAGCGATTTTATTTAGCAAAATCCTATGTTTTAGGGGTTAAATATAGGGTAAATAAAGCTCGTAGAATTGTTTAGTTCTTTTCAGTTTTCAGTTCTTTTCTCAAAGCCCACATAGTACACATAAACCGATCCACAATTTGGGCTTCGTGAAGGAGACTTTTGGGCCTAATAACCTTGATTGCTAAATGAAGGGAAAGCGTTTTTTTTTTTTTTTCCTTATCAAATAGATTAATTTGAAGGAGCTCAATATATAAACAACTCCTAATTTGGGTTGCATAAAATTTAATAGTTTAGATAAATTTTTAGTTGCATAACTATACTTTTAAGGGACTCAAATGGTGTTTGTGTTAGCTTATGTAAAAGCGTTTGTGTTTAATAGTTTGCAAACTTAATAACTAATAAGCTCTTATTGATAAAGCACATTCGCTTTTGACTCAAAATTAGCTTCTTTATTTCGTTGTAAATAACTTATCGAAGTTAGATAATGTAATAAGCTAAAACGGTTATGTAATTCATCTCATAACAGCTTGAAACTCGAAAACACATATGTAACACGTACCATCAATAATAAACTTACAACTCGATCGATCAAACGGATAAATATTAAGCACAACACTTGATAAATATTACTTGAATCAAGCACAACACTTGACCCTTCACTTTTTGTCACTATATATGTATCCTTTGGTTGATTAGTCTTCTAGCTTGAGATCGATCTACTTGAGGGAACAAGGTAGTCGGTCACCACGTACTTGAAAGTTGTTTTGTTGCTAGCTAGCTCTATAGCATATGCATAAACACGAATGTTTGTCACAAAGGAACAACACAAATACATACAACTTATGCATAAACATGAATGTTTTTATAAGATCAAAACATTGCAGAAATATACTAATTAAACATGTTGATTAGCACAAGTACTATGTTTAATTTTGCTAAATTTACGGATTGATCGAATTAAGACCATAGATTTATATATACTTGTAATCTTCTTATCTCCATGTAAATGTAGCAACAAGCCAACAACTAATAAAACATGATAATTAAGAGAAACGACCAAATGTATTAATCTTTAACAACTTAAGCACGCATCGACTGATTATCAAGAACAACGACTTACACCATGGTAATTACCATTAGTAATCTATGTACTGATTCTATTATTGCAATAGAAAACCCGAATTAGCAAACCCTCAAAACCTAAATGGCATAATTGTTACAAATTAATAGCCATCAAAAACTTGAAACTGAACATGAATGGAGGGGGGAAACAAGGTATAGACACTGCCCTCATATATTATCAAGACATCGATCCAGCTAATCTTTCATTAGATTAATGACAATAACACTTATATTATCTTTGCTTCCACGAGCCATAGCTAATTCTGATAAAACCACAGCTGCATTGCTCATTCTACATTTGTTCATTTGTTCTGACCTCTTATAAATCCTTCCATCGAGACATTTTCTAACAATGTGACATGCCGTATCATTAGAGATGACATCCCATAGCCCGTCGCTAGCTAATATCATGAATTCATCTTTGTCGGTCCTTTTGTTAACCGTAACTTCTGGTTTTGCTATCACGTACGGTTTTAATTGTCGATCACCTGCGTATCGTTCAATCAAATAATTTAATAAACCCTTTTTACAGATTTGTTTTTAGTAATTTGTTACTCAAAAGAACGAAAACGCAATAAAAACTTTATACCTATTGATCTTGAAGTAGCAAGAACTCCCAAAACACGATTTCCGTTCCAATTAACCACCCTTCCACCCGAGTGTTCGATCCTTTCTAGCTCATCGGGTCTATCCGGCTGCATATCAAATCTTAAAAAAGTCATTACAAATTTCGTATGTTTCGAATTTCTATGTCATCTATTTTTTATTTTCTTTATAGTTCAAATCTCGTTAGCTGCAACTTCTTGAATCAAGCTTTTCTAGAGAAAATCTTATCAACTAAAAACATTTTTATTTCACTTCTGCTATAAGTATTTTTAATCGCGAACTACAAAGAAGTTCATTATATTATTTTCATTAGCAAGTAACAACCTTATGATCAATCGATAAAGGCACGGTAACTCCACCACGCGAAAGAACAGCTCTCGAATCACCACAATTCGCAACAACAATCTCCTCATCACCAACAACCGCAACAACAGCAGTCGATCCCATGGATCCAACAAAATCGCTCTCGTTAACTTCCTCGTCCATTTTCGCAAAACTCGTCACCATCAAATCCTCCCAATCATCCATCTTCCGATCTTCCATCTCCATTTCATTCATTCGCATCGCTAATAACTTGTATAACCGTTCTCGACAAGCGTACGCAACATTCGAACCACCATGACCGTCATAAACACCGTAAAAATCAAACTTATTATCATTATTATCATGATTCACAAACCCTAATTCAACGCTCACAGCATCTTCCATCTCCCGCCTACGTCCAATTATAGACGCATGGTACGGAAACTCGTGTTCAGGATTCTCTAAACGTGTTCGTTTCGATAAACAATCGTTATCTCCAGTTGACATAACTTTCATCCGCCGCTCAGTTCTTCTCCGGCGGGGATTTATAACGTCTGATTTACCGGGAAAGTTCGCAGTTTGCCGACAATTAGATAACGACGGCGATGAAGAGATCGTGTGATCCATCTTATTAATCATCATTGTCAAATGAAGTTTATATTTCTTGTTGTGAATTTTGTTATTGTAATTGATTGATGATTGAATGTGAGTATATATATGTAAAGGAAAGGATAGGATGACAGGGGGTGTGACGTAAAAATGGCGGGAATAAATTTATAGTAAAATTAGTGACGAATTTTAGTAAATTTAGTTTCGGCGGTCAAGCACGGGAAATAGCACCCCGGGGGGAGTACACGTAGGGTTTATAGATTCGGTGAATTGGTGATACGTGGCCGGTGCAAATTTGGAGTCTTATCAAATAGAATCAAAATACAAAATATTTACTACGTAGTATTTATTTTGAGTTTGGATATTTGTATTGTTTTAATTCCACGTATAACAAAATTATTAATTATTTTTTTGTTAACGACAAATGCGCCTTTCTAGCTAAGAATTTAATTTTATGAATTTAATTGAAGGATTGAATGAAAAAGATAGGATATATGGGATGTGTTTGACAACAACGAATTAGAAGTGGAGTTTGTGGTTGAAGTCGGGATTGAGACTTCTAATGAAAAACTACTTCAAAAAAGTCTTCTTTAAAGATAAACGAGGTTTTATTTTTCATAGCCTCAAAAATATGGGTGGGACTTGTCAAGAAAGTAGAAGCTCAAATCCTTAAAAGCTGTCAAATCACATCCCGGTGTAAATTCTTCATTGTAAAGAAAGCTAAACAATTAGATGAAAAATGTTTTAGGTCAAAACTATATAGCTTAAAATGTAACCATTATCTTTTATGACAATTCCGTATAAGATCACAATATGTGTTGTGATCTAACGTGTTGACAGCCACACATTTTTGGTTTATACAAATGTTTGCATTTTGTAATTGAGAAAGCAGAGCAGAGCAGAAAGCGGTTTGTTTGGCAGAATATGAGGGTCCGGAAATAAAGGTTTTTGGGCTGACGTGGCGCTTTAAATTACAAAAGCTATGTATCATCGTTTTTCGGCTGATTTTTATATTCATCTTGCTGCCACATGTTTCACATTCCCATTTTCCAGGATTCTTTTAAATTAACTTCTAACAAACGCTATAAATTTCATACATTCATTTCTCGTACGCATCATAAATGCTAAACTTTACATTTTGATTATGTAGGTTATGAACATGAATATTAAAAGAAACTACTCTCTACAAGGGGGTATTTGGCTTGACGTTTAGATTTGAGCTTTTAGCTTTTTTAGCTTATAAGCTTTTTAGCTAAAAAGCTGAAAGCTCCAACTTCATGGCTTCACAAAAAAGAGCTTTTTAGCGGTTAAAAGCTAAAAAGTTAGAAATGGTGTTTGGCAAATCAAAAGAGCTTGTGAGTTATGATAATGCTAAAAAGCTAAAAAAACTCATCCTAAAAGCCAAGCCAAACACCCTCTAAGTATCAAGAATTTCATGAGAATACAATGAATTAAGTGTAGCTAATGAAAACGTACATTCAAAATTTACATCTATATAAAACTTTTTACCCAAACAATTAATATTCATGTTTGTAATGTTAGAGTCAAGATTAAGCCTAATGTGATGAAATTTGAAGTGGTAAAATATTGTTCTATATGCACGTATAGACGTATAGTATAGTAAAACGATCGATCCTATAGTTGCTACAAGTGCATATATGATATATTGTTATGTAGGATAGGATGGATTTAAATGCGTTAGCTTGCATGCTACTGTGTTATATTCAACCTCATCATCTTTGTGATGTGTTCTAATGTGTTAAGTTAGTGGATCATCCACATGTAACTCTAAATTGAAGTTGCTTTGTGTACGTTCTCATCGGTAGTTCAAAACATACTTGGCATTGCCTTGTGATAAATTCAACTTTTATATCATACTTTATAATTAATTATGATGAAATATGCTTCAATTTATTATAGTACTATATACACTTGATTAAATTCTTTATAGTTACTAATTCATCACGTTTACAATGTCGAAACGATTTTAAATTAGGGAATGGCTAACTTGTGCCCCAAGGGCATGGGTTAAGGGTTATTAAATGCACTAAAACCTTTTAAATATATCACAAAATACATTAAATAAACTCACTAATTTTCTATTATACATATACATTAATTGTGATTTATATTATTTACGAAAATTAAACTTCATTAAATGATCCCTTTAAAATATACACTACTTGAAATTCTGTTGTTCAAGAATTTGAGAAAGAAATAAAAAGTTTGACAAAATCAATAATTGATGATGGCCATCTGCCCGTCACCAAAGGTAACACGGTAAGGTGTTTTACTGCCCTCACAAAATATTTCAAGTTCGAATCTTAGTAGGTAAATATGTTGAGGGTGATCATGGAAAGAGTTTAGAAACGGTCACATATATACCCCAGTTATACCACCTACATTTCAGTCATAAAAGACTCGTCCTATTAGAAAAAAACTTAATTTGTTTACCCGTTTATAAACGAGAATGCATCTTGAGAATCACATGATTCGATATTGCACGACTCTTGTGTGTTGAAGTAGCTACGGATTTACACGATTATTGACAAGAACTTTCCCAAGCCATTATCATCTCAAGTTGTCCAATATATTCTTCGAACAATATCTTGGAAATTCATGCTTATTTGTTGGCATAAAATTCATAACTTGAACCGTTCACATACACGTGTACGCAATCACATGCTTGAAACACCACGACTTGGAAAATTATAAGTTGTAATATGATCGTGTACATAGCCATTTTCAAGTAATCAAATAAACAATGAAATATCTATATAGAGAATTCGGTTTCAGCATTCAATAACGAAAGTGGAACTAGAGACAGAGACTGCTGACGACCATAAGTTGAGAGACCGAAAATACCAAGAGGCTAAAAGTCGAACATTGTTATGCATTTGTAGCCGGTAATTAGGACCCGACGGTTAATTTCTGATCAGACCGGTCGGACCGGTTGAGCCGGAAGGTCGGACCGGAGTTAATAATAATATACAGTGGTAGTATTTAGTGAATTTTTTTTATTTTTTATAATTATAATTATAATTATAATTATTAATTATATCATATATAATAATTATAATCCATAGAGTAACAAAGGGTGATGACACATTGATTCCCTCGTTATTCTTGAAATACACATCAATATAATAATTATATAATCCATAGAATAATAAATGGTGATGACACATCGGTCAAAGATTACTTCATTACCCTCATTATTCTTGAAATACACAATCAGTCAACATTCCCTAATTATAAATGATTAAATTTACATAGAAATTGTATATAAAAAAAAAAATGAAACCGGGTCAATGCGCCGGACCGGTTCCCGGTCCAACCCAGTCCGACCGGCCGGGTCAACCGGGTCATTGAGTAGTCAAAGTATCGAAAAAACAGGGGTTTTTTGAGCCGGATTTTCCTAAAAATACGGTTCGACCGGTCCGACCGGGCCACCGGGTCTTGAAACACTGATTGGAACAATATAATAAGGAACCTTTGACCAAAAGTGTATAAATAGACTGCCAGTTTTAGAATTCTGTTTACAACTTTCGTGGGTGATGTCTCTGCCCCGATTCAAAGGATTAAGATATTGTTTTTAAACAAATATTTCAACACAAATTGCGTCAAGTACCTAGTGACTCCCAAAAAGCTGCTTACGTTTGGATCAAAAGTGTATATTTATCAACATTACTATGAATAACTATTACGGAGTATCTTTTTTAAGTTGCGGAGGTGAACGTGTAGGGGTTCACCGGCGAATTCAGGATTTGAGGTGATCCGTATCAAAAATATCTCAATTTTTGTCAACCCGTAGCACAAAATAATAATGCAATTTTTATATAAAATTTACACTTCATATAATAAATGGACCCGCACACCTGGTAGCCTCAATATATTTTTAAGTGTAAAAACGCTTAATTACAATGATGATTATGGTTTATGAGAAATCAAGCTTATCACACTCTGATTAACGTGCAAACCCAGTGTCGAGACTTGGTCAATCGAGGGTGGTGATGAAACTTTATTCTGAAAGAGCAACTGTGGATAAATTGCTCTGAGGATTTATGAGGTGTTGGCCTTAAATGGAGGCTAATCACTAGTATTTATAAGCAAACCCTAGCTTCTAGAATGTTCTAGAAGCATGAGCGTCGGGATTGCAAGCGTGGGAGACACTCTCTGTGTCTAAGCTGACATGGACCAATGAAATGATCTGACCAGGTTAATGGGCAAGCCATGCACATAGTACCTGCATATAACGTTCACTTATCGTACTTTTGTAAGGA
The DNA here is from genome assembly GCA_949592205.1 of Helichrysum umbraculigerum. Lineage (NCBI taxonomy): Eukaryota > Viridiplantae > Streptophyta > Magnoliopsida > Asterales > Asteraceae > Helichrysum > Helichrysum umbraculigerum. Next base: position 54,336,191 of record CATIUR010000006.1, read on the forward strand.
GAATGTCGGGTCATGCAGAATTGTGATTCTGATGCCGTCATGGGTGTATGCACACTCACATTTCTCTAAGTGTTGATCCTCGGTAATGGGAACGTGGTCTGATCCCAACGAGGCTTGGCTTAGAATGAATGATGTGTGTTCAGTTAACATCTCGAGTCGGGACTGGGCTCCGTGGTCCGGAGACGGTAGGTGTCAATTCGGAAGTTGGCGCAATTACCACGGGTAACATGTTCTGGACTCGGACTTACTCCGTGGTCCGGACCTAGAGCTAATGATTTGTATATCATTGTATATTCCGAACTCGAGTCTTCTTTGCGGACCGGTGCCCAAGGACGGTGGGTGCCAACCCAGAAATAAATGTTGTCGCCACGGACAACATATTAGGGATTCAAGCACTTTCCGTGGTCTGGCGTCGGACGTGGTGATATTTATATAATTAATATACTTTGACGGATGAACAGGTGTCCGTACTATAACAATCTAATAATCTTTTGTAGCTATGCCATTGTAATCTCTGATAAACAATAAACAATTTACTAGTCAAGGACTCCTATTGTATCAACTTTTATCTGATGGCGTCAGCATATAAGGACTCCTGTTGTATCAACTTTTATCTGATGGCGTCAGCGTATATATATCTATCTATATAACTAAAGGAGGAGACCCTCAATTATTTGTCAAATATTTTCCAATACCACATTATACATATTCTATGTGTCATCACCATATAAAATAAACTTGATGATATGGATTTTCCTACATCCTTACTCTATATAAGGTAATATTTAATTAATAATTATATTATAACTAATTCCATTTAATAAGCTAATTGATAAAATTAAAGTTATAACCAATTTAATCTAAATTAGTATATCATGTGATAACACTTATAATTTTTGGTTTTAGCCCAAAATCTTGACATCCTTTAGTCTATTTTTTCCTCTAATTTTGATTTATAGAATTTTTTAATTTTTTCATCTTAATCTTCACTCTTCATTCTCTAACTCTCTCGAAAAAATATTAAATAATAAATAAACTCTTGGTGAGTTAGGATAACTTACTTTTAATGCAATTATAGCTTTCATTATAGTTTTGTTAATTTGAAATTTTTTGTTATTATCTTACGGAATGAGGGAGCTCAATTTTGATTATTTTGTAATCTAAATATAAGCTTTATGGATAGGCAGATCAAGTTCATCATATAATTTTTAAAGAGTTTTCTTTTAGTTTAAATCACAAAACTCAATTACAATTTAGTATGCGATTTATAAGACGTGTACTTCTATATTACTTTTCAAATCTACATAATGTCTCATTTATGTATTTTGTATATAATTGATCGTTATAGAATGAATTATATTTTGTACGTATGTATAATATTCACATTAGTTATTCAATAAAACATCTAAATTGTTATAGTAATTGTTACAATTTATGTTTTTCAAAACTATTAACATACGCATTATTCTTCAAATCGTTGCAACCTTAGCATATTATAACTACTGCAAACGAAAAGGTTAGAATGACCAGACAATTATTTTTAACTAGAAAAATGTCACTTTATACCATACGCATCTATTCCGACCTTCCATTTCATTGATATATCGTGGGGAGAAAAAAACTGTTGTTATTTCATTTTTGAGGGGTTAAAATTATAAAATATCACTAATAAAAGTAAAAAAAAAAAAAAGGTTTTTTTTAACACAATCTGAACGTTTTTAAGCGGGTACCCACTTACTCAATATTATTTATTTATTTTTTAATGTTACAAAAAATGATTATATAAAGAGAAGTGATTTGTACACCACAAACATAATTTACACAGTTGTACAGTACAACACCTTAAAGCATAATTGATTGTATACTGACGATGTACTAATCATCACATTTATATAAAGTACAACATAAAGTTGAAAAATGATTAAACCATTTCATATACCGTTTCATCTTCTTATGATCCACATATTACGACATTATATATTTCTAGCCGTGCATCGCACGGGTTTAACGCTAGTATATATATATATATATATATATATATATATGGGTTAGGTTCAAATGAGAACCAACTAAAAGTTGAGAACCTTGAGAACCACTAGATTACATGCTTGTTCACATATGATTAACTTCATTCACATGTGAACATTGATTTAGGTTAGATTGGTAAAGAAAAAATTCGAAAATCACGTCTTAAACCACTATTTACATGATTTGTTCACATTATCATCAAATATGAACATATATTTGTTTTTTGTGTTTTTCGCTATAATTTAGGATTTTTTTAATTTTTTTCTTTACAAATCTAACCTAAATCAATGTTCACATGTGAATGAAGTTAAATCACATGTGTACAAGCATGTAATGTAGTGGTTCTCAAGGTTCTCAACTTTTAGTTGGTTCTCATATGAACCTCATATATATATGGTTCTCATATGAACCTCATATATATATATATTATATATAGTGGCATGATCCAGAGGGAAGTCCATTTTTTGAAGGAAGGGGGAAGCGTTAGTACGCATCAGGAAGCATATTACATTCACCTATACTAATTTCGAAAAAAGCAAACTGAAATTTAGTAAATGTTAATCAGAATCGATGTTATAAATGTTAAGCTTCCTTGATAAATTTTTTCTTCAAGTTATAGTATCGATTTATGAATATTTGATCCAAATCCGTTAAGATGCATCGCGGTGCATATTAGTTAATCTGCATTGTGATGCATCTTAACAATAAAAATATTTTTCAAATAATGTGAAGTTTTATGATGCATCGCGATGAATCTTAGTTAATATGCATCACATTGCATCTTAACAATTAATTAAATAAATATTCATCGATTAATGTTATGACTTAAAAATGAAATTCATTCGTTAAAATATTCTTTATAGCATCGATTTTGATTATTATTTACCGATAAAAATAATTTTTTTTTGACGTTTTGATTGATAATTGTAATATGCTTCCTGATGCAAACTAACGCTTCCCCCCTTCCCCCCAAAAAGACACTTCCCTCTTGATCACTACCCTATATATATATATATATATATATATATATATATATATTCTATATTTTATTTATATTTAAATCGAGTTTTAGTAAATCTACTTTCATTTTTATTGTTTGTGGTATGTTCTTGTCTTCCCTGAAAATAAAGATCCAATAATTTTAGACCGATATCAAACAATCAGTTGATCGCTTGGTACTTAAAGTAGTATCAGTATATAAAAAAAAAAAACCCCAATGAATATAAAATCACAATATTAAATTTTTTAAGTTATAAAGACCAAAACAAAAACCAATAGTATATTACGGAGTAGTATCCAGTAGCATGTGTCCATCTATCATTTATTCATCAAAACATTGAATGCTCAAAAAGAGTTTATAACAGTATCCTCACCCCTATCATGTTGCTATAAAGAGGAGAGGAATAAAAGTTGTCAATGAACGAGGTAGAAGTTGCTACTCCGATATACATTGTCAAGCATTATCCTAAAACCACGAAAGGACAATTGGGCTAATGACATGGTGGTGACCTTTCAACCATTAGGTTGTGATTGAAGTCCTAGATCAAGACAGATGTATGTATTCGTTGATAGATGTATATATTAGTGATAGGGTGCATGTGATGTGTGTTTTTCCTCAAAGAAGAAGAAGAGTATCGTCCTAAAACCAAACAGTTTTGGGAATGTCTCAGTTCTAATTAAGACCATCACCTAAGCACGAGTGCTGGACAGAAAATTTTTGCGCTTCGACATGCCTCTAAATGGAAACACACGGCTAACCTAGTAACCCGTGAATTGCTACATGGTGCACCATAGAAACCACTAGTAAAGCCACATACTACTAACAATTCCCGAACTCCGTACCAAGCGTCCACCTATCTGTCATGAGTATACATCTATATCTGACCTGGAATTGATCACCATGTCACTCGCTCAACGTGCTTCCATCAAACGGGGATTAAGATCAAAACCGTATATGATAACATCGTCTGTTCATCGGATGGCCACCCAACTAAACCCTAGGTGATCTCAATAACTTGATGACACAGACTACAATACAATGTGCTTTATGTAAGTTAATGTAGCCTAGATTTACATACTTCCTCTATTGTTAAAAGCCAATAATAACAGGCCTAAAAACTTACAAAATCCTTATGATATAAGACATAAATTTCGGTTATTATCCAGCATTATATTCACCAATATCACATCATTACTCACACATTTAGACATAATTCCAATCAAGAGAGGTGAATTATAAAGCACAGCAATTAGAACGTCTAACACGAAATACGCACAAACATGTGTTATGGTATTAGTTATTTAGTTTGGATTCGAAAACGATCACATTAGTTATAGAGCGCATTGCTTGATTAAATAGAAGCTAAATAACAAACTTTAAACCAATTGAGCTAATATTCCAAATAATAGACTCATAAATCATCACCATTTTGCTTATTACTAAACACTGATCTAAATTCAGTTATTCACCACATCTAACCAGTCACAATTCATTAAAATTGACAGCACATAAAAGTAACAAACAACATGAGCCAGAAATCAACCGTATAATAAACCCTAACCTCGTTAATCACAGCAATCTCATGACCTAAAAATCAGAGCAGCGACCATTCCGTTCCCAATCACCGAACCGCGTAGGTTCGGGACCTTTTGGACCGCCAATTTCACCTGTTTCTTTATTAATATCCAATTCATCATCACCGTCATCTTCTTCTTCGTTTTGATCATTAGGTTTTTTGATCTTATCTTGTTGTTCGTTAATGGATCCGTGAGTGTTAGGTGAATCGGTTTGAATGGTTTCAGGTGATGTGGATAAGAATCGGTTGATGGAGTTTGGGAGTTGTGATCGGGCGGTGGAGATGATGACAGCCGGACGTGAGAGGTCGGCCGGCGGTGATGACAGTAGGCGGCGCAGGTTAGTCATTGCCATTGATTGATGTTTTTTTTTTTTTTTTTTGGCGAGAAAAGTGAAATAAGGGAAAATTAAGAAAATTGATTCGCATGCTGGTGAGTCGTAGTAAAGGTGACGTGTCTTATATGACTTGCCACGTAAATGGCCTTAATAAATTACACGTGTATTAACTACGACCTTGAATCTCAACAATATTATGGCACCGAGCTTCGCTGCGATTTCTTTTATAAAATGTGTATCCTAAGGTCATTATTTTGTAGATTGCTTGGATTTTAATTTATTTTTAAGTTAACTAATAACATTAAGTAAAACAGTTGAATTATAAACTCATCGGGTTGAAGTTCTTGGAGATATTTAATTGGGGACGAATTTATACAATAGTAATAATAATACTCCTTCCGTTCCAAATAAGTGTCTCATAGTTATCCCAAAATAAATTTTCAAATTTCATTACAGCCAATCAAAAAAAACTTTGGTGGATGAAAATGAGATATTACTGGTAGTGGATAGTGACTTTCTTAAAAATGTGTGCATTTTGACATGAGACACTTATTTTACGATAGAGAGAGTAAAAGTGAATAGGTTAAAAGTTGATAAATGAAAAAACATGCAAATATAAATGTATTTATGGGTTGTTTCGTACTTACACTAAAGTTAAGGCACGTATGTAATTTAAAGTAACTTATAAATTAAGGTTATAAAAATAAAAAAGGATGCGAGATTCGATCTTGGAAGCATGAAGTTAAAGACATGTCCTCTTACCAACTTGGCTACATAACCTTTTACTATAGTTTTTGAGTAATTTATATATATGATTTCTCAGAAAAGTAGAACAAGACAAAATGAACACTGTTCACAATATCCACCGTCCCTCCGCTACTGAGGCTATATATAATGAGCTGTGCAAAGAATTAAACCAGTGAGGTCCAATGTCTTAAAACCCGGGTTTTTAATCGAACCGGATTAGTGCCGATTTCTGGTCGGATCGGTTAGGCCGGAGGGTCGGACCGGAATTGTTAAAAACCTTGAAAATCTATTATATACATGGAGTAAAGACATACAAAACTCTACAACACGCTTAACAATCCAACAAATCTACAAATGTTCCATTCTTATTGCTTGAACAATCCAACAACAAAGTCATAGAATCTAACATTAACACGTGTCCCAAACCAAACGAGAAAAAACATTCTTAATCTAAATATTAAATAGTTCAACATCAAAGTTCAAATAAACCAACGTCAACCCAAATCACCACATCATATACCATAAAGAATGAAACTCGGAACCATCAAGACATAGTGTTTATTCAAATATACTAATACAATTGTTTTAATAGAGTATCATTATCCATTTTGTCTCTGTGAACATACAACCATATATCAAGACTGTTAACATATTAAATAATATGTTAAACTATTGAGCTTATATGCTTAACCGTAATCGTCCATTTTACCTAGTTTAATAAAATTATTGAACTCCCTTACTCATTACTATTACTATATATTTTGAGCTACTATAAACATCATTACCCAAAATAAATGACAAAAATAAATGACACAGAACAAAGATCCACATCACACAAATTACATTAAGACTATATATTTATACATTAGGTAAATTACATTAGGCCACTGATATAGAAAAAAAAAAAAAGGTGTGTTTGATTTTTGGGGTTACTAATTTAATTAGGTAAAAAAAAAAAGAGTAATATATTTCCTTTTCCGGTTCCCGGTCCAACCCGAGTGAGAAAATAAACATTGAACCACTCCTCTAAAAATCGCTCGCGTATTAAATTTCATTATTCAATTGAACATCAAACTGAACACCAAACACAATGTCAACCACTTCTTGTGCTCTATGAGCGGGCAATGTAATCAACAGAGTTACACGATCCAGAGTGAGAAAATAAAAAACCGTAAGGAAGAAAAATGTAGGTAACCCTTTAGAATTTATGACAGAAGTAGCATAATGGAATCATCAGTCGGACTTCAATGCTAACAAGGGTAGGTTAACAAATAAGCATCTACTCAGCTTGTGCAAACTACTTGCCAAGTACACGTACACCCGCATCATCAAGTTACACAGGATATAACCAATTGTGTTCAGATCTTGCACTAAATAAAAAATGAAGATTAAAGCCAACAATCACATCCAACATTATATTGCATATTGGATGCCAAAACTAGCCATAGATAACAAAAACAGACTCATCTGTACATTTTATTTGTTCAAAAGTTCAAACATGCAACCACCAATAAAAGAGAAAAAAAAGGCTATAAACAGCAAAGCAGCATACAAAACTAAACCTTCCACACAAAACCACCTCTCTAAACCCTTTCTTTTAAATGTCTTCTTTGTATCTATTTATGTCCTAACTGCTTGTTGCTCCCTCTTTCCCTTCTCTTCCTGCAACCTTTCTTCAAGGTCCTTCCCTTCTTTCATCATGAACTTGTCCACCTGTGCGGCCGCCTGCCGCCCTTCTGAGATGGCCCACACAACCAGCGACTGCCCTCTTCGACAATCACCCGCTGCAAACACACCATCTACATTCGTCGAGAATCTACCATACTCGGCCTTTACATTCGATCTCCCATCTTTCTCCAACCCCAATTTATCCGCTATGGTCTGTCAACATAATTTTAAACCAATTAGCAAATACCAGAGGTAGCAATTTTGACTACTTGCTAATAAATGGGTCGATTTAGTGAATAAGAAAGTTCGGCTTATGAAGAAACACGTCAACAGTAGCCTAAAGTGTCTTTTTAATGCATAACAACCTTCTAAATCTTTCATTCAAAAAATTATATTAGGAGTATTACTCATATTTGACACTACCTAACTTTTTTTTTTAATATACTTTTTGGCACAGATGAGTCATAGGTCAAAATACACATCTAATAGATTTAAGACGTATATTGCGAGTGTTCATAAATACTAACCGATTCAGGACCAAGGAATCCCATGGCTAGCAAAACCAGGTCAGCCTCAAGGATCCGTTCTGAACCTTCAACCTCCTTAAATTGGAATCGTCCAGTGTCATCCTTCGCCCATTGAACACGGACAATCTCCACGCCCTTCACTGCTCCATTCTCATCACTAATAAACCTTTTCGTCAACACCTCATATGATCGCGGGTCTTTGCCAAATTTCGTAACAGCTTCCTGGTGTCCATAATCTACACGGAATACACGAGGCCACTGCAAGCCAAAAATATAGAGACAGAATAAGAAACTATTGGCAATAGATTGTTCTTCTGGTGATTTAGAGGAAAGAGACAAACCTGTGGCCAAGGGTTTCCAGGAGCTCGGGTTTGTGGTGGCTCGGGAAGAAGCTCGAGATTAACAATGCTGGTGCAACCATGTCGTATGGATGTCCCAATACAATCTGTACCAGTGTCACCTCCACCTATTACAATTACCTTCTTACCCTTGGCAGAGATATAGTTCTTATCTGCAAGATTGCTGTCCAATAAGCTTTTGGTATTTGCATGCAAAAATTCCATAGCGAAATGTACTCCCGAAAGCTCACGTCCTGGAACAGGAAGGTCCCTGTAATGTAACATTTTAATTGTTTTAGTATTTAACTACTCTGCGTAATAAATAAACGCGATGAATATCAAAATTTTATAGAAAATACTCAAGCATCACATTATTAACACACCTTGGCTTTGTGGATCCCACGGCTAAAATAACGGCATCGTTGTCTTTACGAAGTTGCTCAATGGAAAATGATGGATCAGTTCCAACATTGGCATTCACGACAAAGTTAACACCTTCTTCAGCCATAAGGTTAACCCGTCTTTGAACAACATCAATTTTGTCCGCCTTCATGTTAGGAACCCCGTACATCATAAGTCCACCGATTCGATCAGCACGCTCAAACACTGTAACTGTATGGCCAACCCTATTAAGTTGATCAGCCGCAGCCAAACCGGCAGGCCCACTGCCGACGATAGCAACTTTTTTACTGTTGAAAAGAGAACGGTTAGAAAATCGTAGTGTTATGAGAAAGTCATCGAAGGGAAAGTCAATGAAGACATAGTCAAGCATACCCTGTTCTACTGACGGGAGGTCTAGGCACCATCCAACCTTCTTCAAAGGCTTTGTCAATAATAGAGCACTCAATGTTTTTAATCGAAACGGGATTTTCAATTATACCGAGCACACACGATCCTTCACATGGAGCAGGGCAGACTCGTCCCGTGAACTCAGGGAAATTGTTTGTCTCAAGAAGTCGATCCAATGCTTCACGCCATCTGTTCTGATAAACTAACTCGTTGAATTCCGGAATCTTGTTGCCAAGTGGACAACCAGAGTTCTCCTGCCATTATTTTACAGAATTTTAATTATTTGATTAATGAAATTATGTAAAGCTTATAATTTATATACCACCAGCTTGATGATGGATTATTCACCTGATGGCAAAAAGGTGTACCACAATCCATGCAACGTGCGGACTGAGTTTTTAAGAGCGGGCCAGGTTTTGTCTCTTCCATCACTTCTTTCCAGTCATTCATCCGAACAGTCGGGTCGCGGTACGATACTCCCTCACGCTCGTATGCAACAAAACCACGGTGTTTGACCGCATCTTCAACCTGAGATGGTCGGGTCACCGGTTCATCGTGTTCAACCTCAACCTCGATGACCTGATTGACCGGCTCAATGACCTTATTAAGAGATTTGGCTGCCAACTTTTTAAGTTCTTCAAAAGCATCTTTCTCCTTCAACACATCTTCCTCTCGAATATCAGCCTCTTCAGCAGCCTTCTCTGCAGCCTTTTGGGCAATTTCGGTTGCTTTCATGGTGGCCAAAATCCGCTTATAATCCCTTGGGAACACCTTAACAAATTTAGGCAAAAGATTGTCAAAGTCGGTAAGTACTTCTTTCGCCAGCTGACTGTTTGTGTGTCGTTGGTGTTGCTGAATCAGCATTCTGAGAGTCATAATGTCGTCCTCGTCTTCCACCTTATCAAGATCAACGAGCTCAGAGTTACATCTTGACCGAAACTTCGAGTCAACGTCAAGAACATATGCAATTCCTCCACTCATACCCGCAGCAAAGTTCCTTCCAGTTTTTCCCAAAATGACAACAGTCCCACCAGTCATATATTCACACCCGTGATCACCGACACCTTCCACAACTGTTTTAGCTCCGGAATTTCGCACACAGAATCGTTCCGCAGCCATCCCATTAAAATAAGCCTCACCACTGGTTGCACCATACAGAGCCACATTTCCGATCACAATATTCTCTTTAGGATCAAACCCGCTTCCTTTGGGAGGATAAACAACAATCTTGCCACCTGACAACCCTTTCCCAACGTAATCATTGCTGTCACCTTCTAACTCAAGCATGATTCCCGGGCAAAGAAAAGCTCCAATACTCTGACCCGCACTTCCATTAAGTTTAACATGGATAGTGTCGGTTGGAAGGCCTGGCAAATGGTAACGTTTAGTTACTTCATGGCTAAGCATCGTCCCGACTGCACGGTTAACATTGCAAATTGGCGATTCAATGTATACGGGAAGCCCTTTTTCCAAAGCAGGTTTCGCAAGTGTTATTAGCCGTTGATCAAGAGCCATATCTAAGCCATGATCTTGTTTTTCTACACAAGTTTGGGCTGCATCGGGTCGGATGTCAGCAGCAGGTCGAAGTAATAGTGACAGATCAATGTTTTTTAATTTTTCGTTATTTTTCGTAAGTTCTTTATCGACTTCAAGCATATCTGCACGTCCCACCATTTCATTGACTGTTCTAAAACCCATCTCAGACATGATTTCTCTCATTTCCTCTGCTAACATGAAAAAGAAATTGATAACATGTTCAGGTTCCCCTGCAAACTTTTCACGAAGAACAGGATCCTGTGTAGCTATCCCAACTGGACAAGTGTTTTTGTGACACTTTCTCATCATAATGCAACCGAGTGTAATGAGTGGTGCAGTACTAAAACCAAACTCCTCAGCCCCGAGAAGAGCAGCAATGGCTACATCTCTTCCGGTTTTTAGTTGACCATCGGTCTGAAGAACGGTTCGACCACGAAGATCATTCGCAACTAGAGTTTGGTGTGTTTCCGCTAAACCAAGCTCCCATGGAAGCCCAGCACTCTTGATGCCCGTCCACCTAGATGCACCGGTTCCACCATCATGGCCTGAAATCAAGACATGGTCTGCATGGCCCTTGACCACCCCACTAGCAATTACTCCCACACCAGCTTCAGAAACCAGCTTCACACTTACACGGGCAGAAGGATTCGCGTTCTACAGTGACCAAACACAAGTGTCAAGAAAACCTTATAATTTGTTGTACGTAAACAAAAAATTGACCAAAGTTATTACCTTCAGATCATGAATTAATTGAGCAAGATCTTCAATAGAATAGATATCATGATGTGGTGGAGGACTAATTAATCCAACCCCAGCTGTGGAATTTCTCGTTAGAGCAATGTCGCCAATAACTTTATGACCGGGAAGTTCACCACCTTCCCCCGGCTTTGCTCCCTGTGATGATAAATTACAGAGCAAGTACAATAATCATTGACATACAAAAAACAATTCTGGTTTATTTAACCTCACCAAATGGCCAAATGTGGGGTATTCACTTAAAGATGCAAAGTCACCATCATCTGTCCATTAACATAAATACATAAACAAGAGGAACTTCCGTTCCGACTGGGGCTAATGACAACGCAATGACAAACAGGGGGAATCTCGGATTACAAAATGATTAAAATAACATATTACCTGAGCCATCTTAATCTGCAGTTCATCAGCGTTTGTAAGGTAATAACTAGAAACTCCAAATCGTCCACTAGCAACCTGCTTAATTGCACTCCTCTTTGGATTCATTGAACCATCTGGTAGTGGTACCAGACGAGACGGATTTTCACCTCCCTCACCTATAAAAATAATTATTAAAATACTAACTTTGTAAGCCTCTGAAAACATAGTCAAATCATGTTGAAAATCCTAAATGTCTACTCCGAGAGATACATACCAGTGTTCGATTTGCCTCCGATTTTGTTCATAGCCATGGCAAGGGTGGTGTGAGCTTCCAACGAAATAGACCCGTAACTCATGGCACCAGTACAGAACCGTTTCACTATTTCACTAGCAGGTTCAACTTCTTCCAACGGAACCTTAACACTTCCCTCTTTAAACTTCAACAGTCCACGTAGATTACATTCTTTATTTAACTCGTGAATACGTTTTGAATACTCTTTGTAGGCAGCAACGCTATTACCCCTAGCAGCCTCTTGCAGCTTCGCAATAGCAAGAGGATCATTCAAATGAACCTCACCACCTTTCCTCCAATGGTAATCACCATTGTTTGGTAAAGCAACTGCTTCAGCACTGTTGGGAGGATATTCACGGGTTGGGAACCCTAAACCATGCAATTGAAGAGCGTCACCCGCAAGTGCTTCAAATGTGGCTCCTTCAACTCTACTTGGAGTGCCAGCAAAGCATCTTTCCATAACTTCTGTGGATAACCCAACTGCTTCAAAGATTTGAGCACCTTTATATGAAGCCAAAGTTGATATTCCCATTTTGGCAAGAACCTTCTGCATCCCATAATGACTTGCTTTGTAGTACTTTTTGACTAATTCCTCTTTTGTGTGGAAGTCGCCGTTTGATTTCGGTGGGATTTTACCATCAACCTGCATCCTCCAAATGGCCTCCACAGCTAAATATGGACAGATTGCATCAACACCAAAGCCAACAAGTGTACAGAAATGATGCACTTCACGTGGCTCGGCGGATTCAACCATTAACGCAACCCTGGTTCTTTCGAGTTTCTTAACCAAATGATGGTGGACTGCACCAACAGCCAAGAGAGAGCTTACTGCCACTCGCTTTGATGAAAAGGCTGCAATAAGAGAAACAGCATTGTTAAATCATCTACTACATGTCCAATCTATGTGTGGGACTTAGAGATAGCAATTTCGACCCATTGATGAGCATACATAATATGTGTTAACTATCATAGGTAAATGCGTCAAGATTGGATTATTTAATCTGTTCAACTCACTCGACACAAAGGTGCCTTTAAGTTGAACAGGTCAACAGATGGGTCAGGAGTCGGAAGTCAAGTCACTCAAAGGGCATTAAATGCTTAGAACCTCCTAAATTTTGTTATTCATAAAATAACGTGTTCAAAATTTAATATATGATTTATTATAAAAGAGACCTACAGATCCGAACCGTTTCGACCAACACTAAAACTACCCGACTAAGTGAATACAGGGCCTAGTAAGATAGCTTTGAATGATTACCTCTATCAGAAAGCACCAACGTAGTATAGCCCTCTTTGATGGCATCATGAGCCTGCGAACAGATTCTATCCAGGGTTTCCTCCAAACCCTTTCGGCCCAGTTCTTTAGGGTAGGTTATATCAAGAACTTTGCTTCTCCAGCCCCTGAAATTCATATTTTTAATAGATTCCATCTCTTCGATAGACAAGAGTGGGCCTTTTAGTGAAAGCCGATGGCATTGCTCCTCGGTTGTCTCTGTAAGATCACCTTCAGGTCCCACCATGCATTCCATGGAAGTCACAATCTTTTCCCGTATAGGATCGATAGGTGGGTTAGTAACTTGTGCAAACATTTGCTTAAAATACTCGAATGTTAGCTTCTCTCTGTTAGACATCACAGCCAATGGAGCATCATTTCCCATTGAACCAAGTGCCTCAACCCCATCTTTTGCCATTGGTAGTAAAAGCATTTCCAAGGATTCAATCGTATAACTGCATAATACCAAATCCACAAATCAATTAATTAATAAAGGTATAAGCAACAAATAAAAGAGTATTAATATAGAAATTTAGATACCCAAAAGCCTTCAATGGAGCCAAGAGTCCCCGGATACCCATGTTCTCCATGTTATCATCCTCAGGAGATGCCTAACAATTAAGATTTAATGGAAGTCAGTATAAATGCTCAAAAGAAAACAAGGAGAAAATGATTGTTCAATCTTCAGACTTTGCCTAACAATTATACATCAAAATATCTGAACATCATAATCTCAACAAGCAAACAATCCATAAAAAAAAATTGTACTGCCCATTAAGAAATAATAATTAAAAATTTCTGATTATCTAGTTCTGATACTTCAGCATCACATAATCGCTTGTGAAAAACACATCCAAAGACCCCACATGAAAAGAAGGTTACCTTTGATACTCCGGCAATAGGAAGGCAGGTGCGGGAAGATTTAGTAACAGATTCAACAATGTTCTTGAGTTCTATCTTTTGCTTTTCTAACCATGCACCATACGGTTTTGCACGTGAATATTGTTGTTTCAAGGCTTCATCATCTACAACGGTATGTTTCTCGAAGTCCACAAGAAGCATCATTCCCGGGTTGAGTCTACCTTTCCTAGACACATCTTCTGGTGGAATGTCAACAACTCCAACCTCACTCGCCATTATAACTCGCCCGCTGTGAGTAACATAAAAACGACCTGGACGCAGTCCGTTTCGGTCCAATGTAGCTCCAAGGTATCGGCCATCAGTAACTACACAAGAATTGCTCAATGAGAACAAATAAATATTTGCAAGAAGAGGTAGCAAGTTCAATCCATCTACTTATGACGGGGTCAACTCAGGTAATGTTATAATTCAACCAGATGAACTGATTTATATCCAGAAAACGTTTGCGAAAAAGAAGAAGGTATCGAGCAGGATAAAAGTCGCACACTCGCACTACATGCATTTTTAATGCATACAACCTCCTAATCCTTGTCTCCATAATTAGCAATTATAGGATCATATAAATATTGTAATCATACTTAACAAAAAAATGGACAAAAGTTCAGCCCAGCTCATTTGACCTGTACCAAAAAACTGCCCATTTGACAGACCAAAAGTAATCACAGAGAATGAAATGTAATGTAGGGCATACATGAAACTAGAGCAGGTCCGTCCCATGGCTCCATTAAAGCGGAGCAATATTCATACAAAGCCTTCCTTTGAGGATCCATATTTTTGTCATTCTGCCAGGCTTCGGGGATCATCATCATAACAGCCTCAGGAAGACTTCTACCAGCTCTCACCAATAGCTCAAGCACACCATCAAAAGCACCTGCAGAGCAACAACAAATTATTTATACAAGCACTATATTGAACAATAGAAAACTCACTCTTAAATATAAGTTATAATCCAATTAAACAGATTTGTACACACCTGAATCTGATGAGCTGGCATCTACAATGGGAAGAAGTTTCTTCAACTCGTTCTTTGAGAGGCCAAGCTCCTTACATTTTAGAAGGCCTTCACGTGCCTTCATCCTGAATATAGAAACATACAACTACATCAACAATAACAATACAAGCAAGTAATTGATAAGCCAGTGACAATATTGAAAAGTAGAAAACTTACCAATTAACATTCCCTCTAAGTGTGTTAATTTCTCCATTATGGCCAAGAACACGCATAGGCTGAGCACGATCCCAACTAGGAAATGTGTTGGTTGAAAATCGAGAATGAATCTGCACAAAAGACACCAAAACCAAAAAATTTCAGTCCATGGTTTATAGTCAAATGGCGATAATAAATTACATCAGAATGCACTTGGATGGCCAAGAACCCGATACCACGTTGAAATCTCCAAGTGAGCAAAGGACTGCATCAAGTTTTTTTAAACATGATGTACTTCTTATTTACCAACTCACCACAAAAGTATCCAATCGAGCATCCAATCGAAATTCATAAATTAATCAAAGAATGCCTCAGAAGTCATTCCTCAACATCGCATCTCTCTCCCGTTAACCGGTTGATCCAATGCTGTTGTTAAGTATGAAGTCAGCGGACAAAGAATCAAGTTTATGGAATAAATATTTACCAGGGCCATGTAGCTCGTAAACCTTTCATTCCCGAGATCAGCAAAATAATACTCCTTCAACTGGTTCGGTTTTAACTGACCTTTGTACACAACCGTTCTGCACACAATTATTCAAATTTAATAACCCATCACATCACAATCACAATATAATATGTATATATATAACATATTAGAAAATATAGATAACTGTCAAAGGGAAACCAAACCTAGATGATAAAGAACAGATATAGAAGTCCCTGACCCCACCATGTTGGAGATTCAATGCAGCTCGGATGGCTACCATTGAAACCCTCCTTAGAATGTACATCTGCAGATAGCAGTAACAAAACAAGATGAGCATCACCCGTACTAAGATTCGTAAAAATGTACATATATGAACCATAAATGAGCATATAGCATAGATTTCCTACACACCTGCTGCTCAAAATCAGCTTTTGACCTAGATGTTGGTGTGAGAAACACTTGTTCAATAATGGGTTCGGTTTGTAGAGCAGACTTTCCTAAACCTGAATTATCGGTGGGAATAGTACGCCAGCCAAGCACAGTGTGCCCGAGTGATTCAGCAACCTGCAAATAAAATTGTACACTTTTTAAACTACATGCACCATAAACCGTGCAGGATCAAAACTTTAACTGTAAATTTACAAAGTATCAAATATTTCGTCATATAAAGTTAAGATACCTTCGTGAATACGATCTTGCTTTGCTCCCTCCTAGTATTGGAAGTAGGCAAGAAGAACATGCCGACTGCATATTCCCCAGGTGGTGGTAGCTCAAACCCCTCATCCTTCGCCACCTGATGTTGCATGGTGAGCAAATAAAAAGATCAGTATATCAGCAAGGTCAATAAAATGATCATAGTTTTGATCAACCAATCAAAATCAAATCCAACACCTACTTTAAACAAAGTTAAAGACAAAACTCGTATTTTTTCAGATTACTACCGAGCAGTTATCGAGTACAGATTTGGATATATGTGATCGGTGAATGATAGTTGCTTTGTTTCACACCATTCTACTCAACACTACTACCTCATATCATGAAATAACGTCAAATCTATCACAGAAATTATTGTTTTAACTTTTGGGTCAAAACAGTCAACTTTAGCAAGACAAAAGAAAAATAATATATAATTGGAAAAACGAAAACTAATATAATTGCCCCAAGTAGATCAACCAATTAAAAAAAAAAACAATAATCACTTCAAAAACTCACATCCAAACACCATCTAATAAAAAAAAAATCTAATTTCTATTACATAGTACAAACCTAATTACTTAGTTTCATACTTTCATATACACGATATATTATATATACACTACACTAAATACATATACAATAAAACAACAATTATACATAAAGCATGTATATCTATATATTTATACCTCCTTGTAGAAATCATGTGGAAGTCCAACAAGAATTCCGGCACCATCACCAGTATTCGTCTCACATCCACAAGCACCTCTATGTGACATACGCACCAACATCTCAATTCCATCGGTCACCTAATTCATTCAATTCCCAATTTCAACTTTAATTAATCCAAAAACATAATAAAACTAACAACACGAAATATAATTAAATAAACACGGACAATGATACCTACCGTTTTTCTGTTAGCTACACCTGATAATTCAGCAACAAACCCAACTCCACATGCATCCTTATCAAATTTCGGATCATATAAACCTAATGGCTTCTCAGGCACTAACGACAAATTAGACCTAACCACCATTCTCCTCATCACCTTCGGGTCACATCTCGGACTATCCGCTTTCAATTGCTGTAACGTCTCACAACCCGACCCGAATCCACGTAAACCCCTAGCTGCTCCATAGAACTTACTCGACTGTTTGACAACCGAACAGCACGTCCGGGAGGTTTTACCCGCCGCAATCCGAGCTAATCCGTTAATCGGACGAGTCGTCGTAACAAACGTCGGGTCGGGTCGAACCTGAATAGCGTGATTCAAAGGCACCGACATTATATTATTATTATCCTTATTAAATCAATTAATAATATTAATAATAATTGGAAGTAGTAATATTATCAACAAGTTTTTTTTTATCTATCAGATCTGGATTTGATGTGTGTTTATATTTGTAGAGTGAATCAAGGGAAATCTGATAAAAAAAAAACTGAAAAAACGATATATAGCGAAAAAACAGGGAGACGGTTGGAGATAGATACAGATGTGTGTATGTATATATTCCAACATACACGAGAGGAGAGGGAGTTTATTTCGCCCTCGACGAGGTGGGTGTTGAGAGGATTATATAGAGGAAAAAGGGGCAGGGGGTTAACAGCTAATGGATCCAACAACAACAAGAAGGTGTTGTCATTGTTGGGGGGTGGTGTGGACCCCTGATATGTTTTTTTTTTTTACTTTTTAGTTTTAAGGGTATACTTTCTATACTACCTGGAAAGGGTGGAATTTATATATATATTTAAATTAATTTAACATTATTAAATATTACTTTAATTAAAGAATTATGGGAAATTATTTTTTATTTATTGATATGCAACAAATAAAACGTTTATCTTATTGAAATACTACTTTTTTATTTTTTTTAAGAACGGCAATGAACTAAGACACACGATATATCACGAATATATACATATGTCTACCCTGACCTTGAACCAATAACTTCATGATTGAAGGGTCACCTCAATATCAATAGATCAATGACCCTTTGGTTTGGAATACTAATAAAAACGTTTATTTATTGTAAAACTAATTGTACTTTTGTAATTTCCTTGTTGAGTTTAAATCTTCTTTTATCTTTACGTTGATGATGATGATATAAAATTAAACTATCATTGTTAAATGGCTAGAAATTTTGTTGGATATGTTAGTTGGGTAGGGTTCAAATGAGAATAGGAATTTGTGTGAGAATGAGGGAACCAATGATATCAAGCCATGTGTACAATGAGAATGTTTCACATGTACAAAACCCATTTACCCCCAACATCTATTATCTCACAAACGACAAATCGAAAAATTAGGAAAATTGCACAATTAAATTCGTCGTTTTCTCCTCTTCGATTTGCCGTCCCTCAAGACATACTTTCGAAAAGTTTTTTTTTTTCATTTTTTTGGTGGGTTTCACATTTACTAACACATGTGTTAAAGTGTTGCGTTTAAGGTTTAGGGTTTAGGGTTTGGGGTTTAGGGGTTAGGGTTTAGGGTTTAGGGTTTGAGGTTTGGGGTTTCTCCCGAAACCCCAAACCTCAAACCCTAAACCCTAAACCCTCAAACCCTAAACACATGTGTTACTAATTTGTGAAACCCACCAAAAAATGAGAAAAAAAATTTGTCAAAAGTATGCCTTGAGGGACGGCAAATCGAATAGGAGAAAACGTTGAATATTATGGTGCAATTTTCATGATTTTTCGACTTACCGTTTGTGAGATATTTAATTTTTAAAAATGTGGAGAGAGAGAATAAAGTGTGTAGGAGAGAGAATAAAGTGACACATGGCAGAAATCTGTTTGGTTCCCTCATTCTCACTCAAAATTGGTATACTCATTTGAACCTTACTCTATGTTAGTTATTTATTTATGTTTTTCCGCAAGAATGAAATTAGTCTATATCTTTATCTTTATTACTATTATTACTATTACTATACTATGGATGAATAAGGAAATAATCAACGCGTACGAAGGAAGTGGGTTGAATAAAAATGGGAACAAAATGTATTATTAATGTAGTAGTCTAGTCTAGTCTATCAAGTGATTGTGTGATGAATATGGAGTGTCGAATACCATCATTAATGCGAATATCGAGCAATTAGGTGTTAGATAAATTTCTTCAATTGCCAAAAAAAGTCTCAAATGGTGTCTTTACGTATTTTTCAAATATTTTCGGTGCAATAATAAAAATACATACATAGAGAATTAATCACGATTATACATTGGAGTTTGATAAGACCGATGTCATCGCTTTCTTCGGGTTTCACCATTTTCCTTTCTTCTTTTTAAGATATGGATGGCACCGCTTCGTCACTTCCTTTCTTCGATTTCATACGTCGGTTAGCTGAAGAAGGGAGACGAGATATATGTGGGCCCAACTTTATATTTAATGTATTGTTATTTTTTGTTTAGTGTATTTTAATGTAGATATATTGGTAAATGTGGGGTTCAAAAATTGAAGTGATGAAATAAACGTTGAGAGTGTTTCAATAGTCTTTCATCAGTTGTGGATGTGCTGACGTAGCGCAAGTGAGGAAGCAAGGGTTGGGAGTGGTCTAAAGATCATATGCTGATGGACGATTAGTTTAAACATGTGAATGAAAACTGTGAACATAATTCTAAGTCTAGAAGGATTCAATAAGACATCAACACGAAGATGACCTATCATTACTTTGTAATATGTTGTGTGCTTAGAAGTTGTGTGAGAGGATTAATGAGGTTGAGTCATGATGAATTCACTTATAAAGTTATCACTGCCATCGCAACACAAATTAATTAAGGAATATAGTTTATGGTTACAGATTAAAGTAAATATATACTCTTGGAGAACATATCTTCAAAGAATACATTTTTTTATGTCATGTAAACTTTTAAGCAAGATAAATGCTATTGCATTTTACTTTATCCCCTTGTATTATTCAATATGGAAAAGGAAGCTTGGGGTGTTTAGTTGTGGAAAAAATGAGGAATTTTCTAGAAAATTTTTTCAAGAAAAGTGGAAAACTGGAAAACTCGTTCAAAATGAATTTTTTTGAGAAAAATTTTCCAAGAAAATGAAAAATCTACTTTTCCAAAATATAACTTGGAGGTGAAAAACAAGTTCCCCTACTTTTACAAAATTTTCCTTTATAAACTTCCTCCACACTTTTCCAAGATATAACTAGTTTTTCAAAATCCACTTTTCCAACATTTGAACGCGTTTTCTAAATTTTTAACACTTTTCTAGATAATGATTTTCTTTAGAAAATTGGAAATTGAAAATTGTGGATAATTTTCCAAAATATAACTTAGACTCATATAGACTACTTGTGAAAAATTCATTAGCGCATGTACACTGGTACAAAATATTCAAAGACTTTATTGATATAAAATTTATTTGATAATTAATACTCTAATAAATAAATAAAAATGGAAGCTAGACTTTTGACGTTATATTAGATAATTGGAATATATGGGATGATAAACGGTTAAATAAAAGAAACAAAAAGATAACTATTCGTTATATTGAAAATAAGTATTCTTTTCGTCCCATTGTAAGCATATTTATTTTTATTTTGGTTATTTGAGAGTTATTACCCACCTTGTATATATATAATAATCAAATCAAAATTGATTTTAAAGTAAATATGATATTTTGTTGAATAACAATATAATAATTATACATATCTTAAACTATATGTATTTTAACGTAGCATTCGGAAACGAAAGTAATGAACTTAGCACTACCTTATTTTTAACATGTGCATGTGCCTAAAAATGTATGACATTTAGGTCAATAATCTAATCTAATTGATAAATACGATTAATTGATTGATTGGTTACGGAATATAAATAACACAGATTTAAATTGTTGGTGTCTATGGAAGGCAAGAAATGATGCGTGCTTCAATGGAGTCTCACCCTCATGGCATGTAACATCCTGTTTCTGGGCCTGGAAATAAATTGTATTTTAATAAGTTGATTGGTTTATTTTAAGAATAAACAAGTAAAAGAGCCTCAGTTTTTATTGTGACTAATGAAATATTGTTTGTTTTAAATAAACGAAGTTGACGGTAAAATAAAAGTATTTTGACTTACGGGTATTTTCGGGTTCCAGACAATAGGCTAAGAACGGGTATAATTTATACTGTGTTTTAAATGGGGCGGTGGGATTAAAATGTGTGGACCGACTCGTTTCATTATCACCTACCTTTTCTTCTCTAAAACTCTCTCTATGTTCTTTACATATTAATTCAAAAGAAAATCAAGAACAAATTATTGTGACTAAATCTTGCCAAAGAAATTTGAGTTTCATCATCATCTCTATGATCTTTCTCATTGAATTGTAAGTCCTTTTGTGTTCTTGAACTTATTTTGTAGAAATGGGGAATATGATGAACATATGTGATTAGTGTACATTGAAGCTTGGAAATTGTATTTGATGATTACTTGATGGTTATTCATGAATATATTGATGATTATAGGGTGATTATATGCTAGAAATGGCTAGTGTTCTTCATTGAGTTTATAGGTTAGGGTTTGGTAATTTTAGAGATATAAATGAAGATTGCATGATAGAGTATCATGCTAAATAGGTTGTTTGATGTGGGTATATGTTAGTGTATGTTTATAGGTCGTTTTTATTGCAATTAATCGAAGTATAGAAGTGTAGAATTGAGATTTGGGTGTTAAAACCCGTAAGTTGTTTTGTTGTTTCTGCTGCTGCTGATATTATGATCAAGCCGGCGGCTTGATCACTGAAGCCGACGGCTTCAGGTGGTCAGCCGGCGGGTTGAGGACCCTAACCGGCGGGTTCTGTAGGTCTTAAAACTCAATTAAGTTCTGATGTTGAAAATGTTAATTCACCCGGCGGGCCAGGGTGCCAAGCCGGTGGCTTCTCAGCCAAGCCGGATGGCTTCCCTGCCCAAGCCGGCGGTTTCTTTGGGGTTTCCAGCAATTTTTAATTTAAGTTTGTATGATGTTAAATGATTTAACTAAGTTAATAATTGGATTATATATATGAGATTAATCATGAATAATGATTCTAAGTATAATAAGATTATGGTGTAAGATGTGGATTTGGATATGGATTAAGTTGTGGAACGAGATACTAACTTGTTGTCTTTGTTGTTTCCAGATAAGCGGACGGCCACTCAGTAAGATAAGACCTCTGAGTTGGCGATCAGGCGTAAATATTCGGTGAGTAGAATTGTAGTCCTCGGTTCCACCCAGTTGTAACGGGTTCGGTTACAACGGGTAAACCAGGATAGTTTATTTCAGTAGGTTGTGGTTATTAGTCGTACTGGTACCAGTCTTGTCTGTTTGTTTATATTGCTGAATATATGAATTGTGGTGTGATCATTGTTGAATTGTTTTTTAAGTGATAACAGTTGTGAACTGTTGCTTGTTGTTGTGTGTTTTTGCATTGTGAATGCAATATGGTTGTTTTCAGGGGTCAACTGTTGTTGGTTGGGTTTGGGTACTACTGTGTAGTTGTCGAGGTTTCTTTGAGACACATAGTTGAGAACAAGCCTAGTCAGTGAAGGTAGTACTCAAGCTATCGGTTGATTACTGGGAATGTCGTTGCGCCCAGTAGTCGTGGTTTCTGGGTTGGGTGGATACCAGGAACCGCCGGTCCTCTTGACGTTATGTGCTTATGTGTTTAATTGTTGTTGTTGCTTTGTTGTAAGACTTGTTATGAGTGGGTTGAATCGTCGGTTACGGTTCCATTCACTTAGCGATAAGCTAATCCCCTCGTTGTTTAATGTTTTGCAGACTGTGGTTAGTTGATGTAGATGTTCGGGTTGTAGATGTTGACTGGAAGTTTGACTAAAGCTAGGCGCAACTCTGATCTTTTGTAGATGTCTTGGGGAGAACATTTTATATAAGGCCGTTTTGTGTTAATATGGGTTGTAACTAATATGGTTGTGAATGTTTAACTAATGTTGTCATATTTTGTAGTCGTTAAACCTGGAAGCATTGTAAGTCGGTAAATGTTTTGTTTTGGGGGACTTGCGCTTCCGATTTTCGAAATATAATATATAAATGATATGTTTTGGTTTGCGTAAGGAACGGGCCTTACAAGTTGGTATCAGAGCATAGGTTTGGGTGAATTGGGCATTTGCGAATGTTCAATCCCAAATCTATTTGGTGTTAGTCAAACTTTTCGGTTAGTGGGATTAGCTTTTGGTTGGGGGATTGGTGATACTAACGATTAACAAGTTGCAAGTTGTGTTTTGGTTGTGAGTACAGGAATGGCAGATGATGAGAATACGACTCCCAATAATGCTGCTAGAACTGAGCTTCCACCTCCAGAAATTAATAATGTTAATCAGGGTGGTACTTCGAATGTTCATCAAGATGAAACTAATCAAGATGATTATGTGTTACAATTGGAAGATGATGTGATAAGGCTCAAAAAGATAGAACAGTTGTATTTGGAGTTACAATCTAGGATAGCTCAGCAAGCTTATCAGTCTCCTCCTCCACAACAGCAGAATAGGTTGTGTTCATTTAAGACTTTTAAGGCGTGTGGACCCAAAGACTTTGAGGGAGGTAATGATCCGATGGTGACACTGAACTGGTTAAGGGACACCG
This sequence comes from Helichrysum umbraculigerum, assembly GCA_949592205.1. NCBI lineage: Eukaryota > Viridiplantae > Streptophyta > Magnoliopsida > Asterales > Asteraceae > Helichrysum > Helichrysum umbraculigerum. The sequence continues at coordinate 54,360,236 of CATIUR010000006.1, forward strand.
AGAGAAAATTTGATGTGTGTTAGTGTGAAGATGAGTTAAGAGTTAAGTATGCGGTTCAGCTATTGAAAGGTCAAGCTATGAACTGGTGGGATTCTGCGACTGCACAAATGACACCGGAGCAGAGATCTAGAATTACTTGGGCTGAGTTTCATAGGGAGATTAGTAAGCAATTCTGCTCTGAGTTTGATATGCTTAGACTTAGGCAGGAATTTCTAGATTTGGAGTTTTCTGAGAAAATGACAATGGATGAACTTATCAATCAATTCACCGATAAGTTAAGATTTGTTCAACAATGGGTTCCAGACGAGAGGACTAGGATTACCCATTTTGTTAAGACTTTACCACCACAGTACCGGACATCAGTGAGGTTGGCTCGTAATTTGACCGAGGCTTTTGAGTTAGCTAGGTCGGTGCATAGTGACAATCAAGCATGGGAAAAGTTGGGTAAGAATAAGTCTGTGCAACAATCTAAGAGTGGTACTACTGGAAATAAGAGTCAGAACCGAAGGATTGAGTTTAGTGAGGGCTCGGTGGGTAGTGATCCAAACCCTTGGTGTGCCAATTGTAGGTCGAGGCATTCGGGTCCATGTACTCCTCAAACATTAAGGTGCATAAAATGTGGAGCATTGGGGCATGGTAGTAGAGATTGTACTTTTCCTCAGTCTGTGTGTTGGAACTGCAAGAAAGAGGGTCATCGGGCAGGACAATGTCCGGAATATGTTAGGCAAGGTTCGGGTTTAGCTGGAAGTTCGGGTTCTGGTTCGGGTTCTGCATCATCAATTGGACAGAAGAGAAAGATGGCGCCTCCTCGAGCTTTTCAAATGACAGTGGGAGATCAAATGACAGTGGGGGAATTGCTCGAAGTGAATAACCAAGGTAGATGCTATATTGACTTTGATGTAAAATAGTTTATAATATTATATGCTTATGTGTAATTGTAGCGTTTGGTATATTTAAGAGTGGGATTGGATTTCGGGGACGAAATCCTCTAAGGGGGGAGATTTGTAACATCCTGTTTCTGGGCCTGGAAATAAATTGTATTTTAATAAGTTGATTGGTTTATTTTAAGAATAAACAAGTAAAAGAGCCTCAGTTTTTATTGTGACTAATGAAATATTGTTTGTTTTAAATAAACGAAGTTGACGGTAAAATAAAAGTATTTTGACTTACGGGTATTTTCGGGTTCCAGACAATAGGCTAAGAACGGGTATAATTTATACTGTGTTTTAAATGGGGCGGTGGGATTAAAATGTGTGGACCGACTCATTTCATTATCACATACCTTTTCTTCTCTAAAACTCTCTCTATGTTCTTTACATATTAATTCAAAAGAAAATCAAGAACAAATTATTGTGACTAAATCTTGCTAAAGAAATCTGAGTTTCATCATCATCTCTACGATCTTTCTCATTGAATTGTAAGTCCTTTTGTGTTCTTGAACTTATTTTGTAGAAATGGGGAATATGATGAACATATGTGATTAGTGTAAATTGAAGCTTGGAAATTGTATTTGATGATTACTTGATGGTTATTCATGAATATATTGATGATTATAGGGTGATTATATGCTAGAAATGGCTAGTGTTCTTCATTGAGTTTATAGGTTAGGGTTTGGTAATTTTAGAGATATAAATGAAGATTGCATGATAGAGTATCATGCTAAATAGGTTGTTTGATGTGGGTATATGTTAGTGTATGTTTATAGGTCGTTTTTATTGCAATTAATCGAAGTATAGAAGTGTAGAATTGAGATTAGGGTGTTAAAGCCCGTAAGTTGTTTTGCTGTTTCTGCTGCTGCTGATATTATGATCAAGCCGGCGGCTTGATCACTGAAGCCGGCGGCTTCAGGTGGTCAGCCGACGAGTTGAGGACCCTAACCGGCGGGTTCTGTAGGTCTTAAAACTCAATTAAGTTCTGATGTTGAAAATGTTAATTCACCCGGCGGGCCAGGGTGCCAAGCCGGCGGCTTCCCTGCCCAAGCCGGCGGTTTCTTTGGGGTTTCCAGCAATTTTTAATTTAAGTTTATATAATGTTAAATGATTTAACTAAGTTAATAATTGGATTATATATATGAGATTAATCATGAATAATGATTCTAAGTATAATAAGATTATGGTGTAAGATGTGGATTTGGATATGGATTAAGTTGTGGAACGAGATACTAACTTGTTGTCTTTGTTGTTTCCAGATAAGCGGACGGCCACTCAGTAAGATAAGACCTCTGAGTTGGCGATCAGGCGTAAATATTCGGTGAGTAGAATTGTAGTCCTCGGTTCCACCCAGTTGTAACGGGTTCGGTTACAACGGGTAAACCAGGATAGTTTATTTCAGTAGGTTGTGGTTATTAGTCGTACTGGTACCAGTCTTGTCTGTTTGTTTATATTGCTGAATATATGAGTTGTGGTGTGATCATTGTTGAATTGTTTTTTAAGTGATAACAGTTGTGAACTGTTGTTTGTTGTTGTGTGTTTTTGCATTGTGAATGCAATATGGTTGTTTTCAGGGGTCAACTGTTGTTGGTTGGGTTTGGGTACTACTGTGTAGTTGTCGAGGTTTCTTTGAGACACATAGTTGAGAACAAGCCTAGTCAGTGAAGGTAGTACTCAAGTTATCGGTTGATTACTGGGAATGGCGTTGCGCCCAGTAGTCGTGGTTTCTGGGTTGGGTGGATACCAGGAACCGCCGGTCCTCTTGACATTATGTGCTTATGTGTTTAATTGTTGTTGTTGCTTTGTTGTAAGACTTGTTATGAGTGGGTTGAATCGTCGGTTACGGTTCCATTCACTTAGCGATAAGCTAATCCCCTCGTTGTTTAATGTTTTGCAGACTGTGGTTAGTTGATGTAGATGTTCGGGTTGTAGATGTTGACTGGAAGTTTGACTAAAGCTAGGCGCAACTCTGATCTTTTGTAGATGTCTTGGGGAGAACGTTTTATATAAGGCCGTTTTGTGTTAATATGGGTTGTAACTAATATGGTTGTGAATGTTTAACTAATGTTGTCATATTTTGTAGTCGTTAAACCTGGAAGCATTGTAAGTCGGTAAATGTTTTGTTTTGGGGGACTTGCGCTTCCGATTTTCGAAATATAATATATAAATGATATGTTTTGGTTTGCGTAAGGAACGGGCCTTACAAGTTGGTATCAGAGCATAGGTTTGGGTGAATTGGGCATTTGCGAATGTTCAATCCCAAATCTATTTGGTGTTAGTCAAACTTTTCGGTTAGTGGGATTAGCTTTTGGTTGGGGGATTGGTGATACTAACGATTAACAAGTTGCAAGTTGTGTTTTGGTTGTGAGTACAGGAATGGCAGATGATGAGAATACGACTCCCAATAATGCTGCTAGAACTGAGCTTCCACCTCCAGAAATTAATAATGTTAATCAGGGTGGTACTTCGAATATTCATCAAGATGAAACTAATCAAGATGATTATGTGTTACAATTGGAAGATGATGTGATAAGGCTCAAAAAGATAGAACAGTTGTATTTGGAGTTACAATATAGGATAGCTCAGCAAGCTTATCAGTCTCCTCCTCCACAACAGCAGAATGGGTTGTGTTCATTTAAGACTTTTAAGGCGTGTGGACCCAAAGACTTTGAGGGAGGTAATGATCCGATGGTGACACTGAACTGGTTAAGGGACACCGAGAGAAAATTTGATGTGTGTCAGTGTGAAGATGAGTTAAGAGTTAAGTATGCGGTTCAGCTATTGAAAGGTCAAGCTATGAACTGGTGGGATTCTGCGACTGCACAAATGACACCGGAGCAGAGATCTAGAATTACTTGGGCTGAGTTTCATAGGGAGATTAATAAGCAACCAATGGGAGGTATGAAGAGTAGCAACCAACACAAATTGGGTGTCATGGTCGCCAAAGCGGCAATCAACAAGTGGCCCACGGTTGGGCCCACCAGCAATTCGCGGTGATAAGTCATGGTTAAAGTCCCACTAGCCACCTCTACTCGTGTTTCATACTTTCATGTTTTTTTATTGTTTTTGACAGAGTATTTCTTTGTGACAATATTATTATATTATTAAAATTAAGATTAAGATTAGTATTATTATTTTATTATTTATTATTATTATTATTATATTAAGCACGTAAAAATGCACTATCAGAGTAGCAACATTAGTTTTGAAATATATCATGTCGAAAAAAACATCATTGCCTAGTGATTGGCGTACTGAAATCCGAACAATAGTTTAAGTCAAGATGTATCAGTTTCAAACCTCGGATGTGTTTGACAAAATTAGTTGGAGATGGAGATGAAGCTAGAGCTGAAAGTTAGAAGATTGAGATGGAGTTTTTGGATGTGTTTGGAAGAGGGCTTCTAGAGGTTTTTAGGGGATTGAACTTCTATTTTTAATAAGCCTCAACTACAAGCCTTGTTTTGCAACACAAAAAAATGAGGCTACTTGAAAAAAATAAACTCCCAGAAGCTCTTAAATAAGAAACTTTTTGAGGTGGCTTTTGAATAGAAGACCAAGCACAAGCTCCAGCTACGGCCCCAACTCCAGCCACATGCTCCAACTCCGGCCCAAACTCCAGCCCCTAGCTCCAGCGCGTTGTTACTAAACACACCCTTTATTTAGGGTTGGAGCTGAAGTTTTTTATTTATTTTAATAAGTGTTTGACAAAGGAGCTGGAGCTTATTAATGTAAAATGACACAAATGGATATGATGTTTTATAATTTATGGTAATATAGTACTTGAATAAAAAAGGAGATGGAGATTATTTGAGTAAGCTACTTTTAGGAGATTCTAGTTTAGGGGATTATTTTTTATATAATCTCTATTTCAATTTTATATGCTAGACATGGATTGTGAATTTTTAAAGATTGAAGATTTTTAAAACTAGAAGCTCAACCTCTTATAATCCTCAATAATCCCTTAAAATTGGGTTGTCAAACACACCCCTCCTAGTAACACATCTTGAGGTAGGTAGGGAATGGGTTGGAAACAATTACAAGGATAACCCGGAATGTGAATCCATTTGACCGAAATAATTTGGTGATTTTTTAAAGCGATTCACTCATGGTTACGTTAAATTACAATAAGAGGTAAGTTTACGATATTCTTCGATGGACTATTATCTCTTTCTCTTTTAATATATAAAAGAAAGTCAAAATAGTGTAGTCATACTAAAAATAGATTAACCTAAACTAATCATGGTCATTAAATTGATAAGGGTAGTTAATTATGGCCTTTGATATAATCTTTTATACTTGTCTACCTAGAGAGCAAAATGGCTTCAATACAAAAAACATAAATACCCTTGAAATTTAATGATAATTAACGATCACTAGTACCCCTATTAGTGATGATATTTACTTTCCATTAAATACACAAGGCCATTCACGTTTAATGTTCTTGCTCCAATTTGTACTCCTATACTTTTATTTAATCATGATTTCGTATTTATTTTTTTAGAAAAAACTGCATTTAGTTATATTTTAAAATTAAAAGAGATATACATATATGAGATCATGATAATGATTTGCTTTTTGTATTCAAGATTACTAATTGATTATAATTTTTAAATTTTAAAATCAACGTATACTACACATTTCCCTCCCAATGCATGTGAACAACTTACTGTCTCACTCTATAGAATCTCGCTTGTTATGTAAGAATAAAGGAGTATATTAAGTATAATTTGCATATTCATCGGTGCTTTCTGCGTCCAATAACATTAGAAATCAATAGTTGTTGAACAAGGCTTTACCCCTCTGAACCTTATTACCAACGAGAGAGATCACTATAAGGTTTGTGTTAAGGCGTTTCTAATATGAAAATAGAGCTATTTGAACACCCCAAGCCAAATTGCTTCCATGGAAATGATTTTGATGGATCAACAGGTATGTGGCATACTTCAATTCTTATTGAACACCCCAGACTATGTTTCATGTGACTATTATACCAAGATGGGGTGCTTTCAGAAAAAACTTCAATAACAATGTGGATCAATTGATTTCACAACTTAATTTTGAAAGTCCCTTTGCTTGCCTTGGATCTGATCGGATCATTTGATTGAATATATGAATGTATTAATCGAATCAAACACGCAATTCTCTATAACTTTTGTATATATTCACAATTGAATAATAAAGATTACAAGATACAAACTCATACTCGTTTCTCTCCTCTCTACTCTCACAAAAACGCCTCTCCTCTCTATCACAATGTTTAACCCTAATTTTGTCTCTAACTTCTCTATTTATAGTCTGTCCAGCACATCTAGCGACACTGACTAAGTGTCGCTAATAGTGACACTGACTAAGTGTCGCCTAGACACATTTGGACATTTCTATTTCACTATATATTACAGACTCGCATATACACACTAAACGCTATACATACGCAGACTAATTGACTTTGACAATTACAATAGTTTGACCAACTGACTGACACACAAAATGCACCAACAAATTTGCTACGGGAAAAATCAACGAATTTCATCCAATAATTATCAACATTTATCAACGAATTTATGATTTTCAAAATATTATTCATTTATTTATTATAAAAATAATAATAATAGTAGTGGTAGTAATAATAATAATAAACATTTGTCATTTTACTACGTTTTAATGTTTCAGTAGTGCTAATTATATACTCCTCCGTCCCGAATTTATAGTCCATCTTTCCATTTTGGGATGTCCCAATTTTATTGTCCACTTTGTACTTTGAACCAATCAAAACATTTGAATGTGGTGAGATATTAAATCTTATTGGTTATATAGTACGACTAGTACACTTTTTTTAAACTGCGTGTTTTTTGTCTCGGGACAATAAAATTGAGACGGAGGGAGTATATTTTTTCCTTTATCATAAATTTTTATTTCATACTCAATCATACAATCTGAAATAATTAAATAAATTAATTAATTGTCAATCTTAATAAATTTCTTATAAACTTTAACCCTCGTGGTTAAACTTAACTCCTAATAATATTAGTATTCAAACATACATACATATATATATATATATATATATATATATATATATATATATATATATATATATATATATATATATATATATATATATATATATAGTGGATGGTTAAAATGAGAATCACTAAGAAACTGAGAATTGAGAAGTTGAGAAATTGTAAGAACCACTTAAAATTGTAATTGTTCACATATGACGATGTCAATTATATATATATATATATATATATATATATATATGGTAGTGATATAGGAGGAAGTGCAATAAATGGAGGAAGGGGAAATAAATCACCACCACTAAGAGCACAAGGTGTGGTGTCGGTGTTCTAGGACAATGTTCTGGAGAATGTTGGGAGTGAGGATTTTGTGGTGTGGTGAAAAGCAAAAAAAAAGTTTGAACGCCGGAGCTCCCCAACGTTTGCAGACGAACGGTGGACTCAAATTTTGGCGAGAACGCCGATGCCCGGCGTTCTCGTCCCCAAACGCTGTTGCCACGTACTTGCATACCCAATGCTCTAATCTCATGAAGTCTATAATAATTAGTGTGGGGTGCACACATGTGATCACCTATATAATAATCGAAATCTATTTACCCCTAACACAAATTATCTCACAAACGACAAGTCAAAAATTTTTGAAAATTGCACCATAAATTGTAGCGTTTTCTCCTATTCGATTTAAGATCACTAAAGGCATACTAAAGTAGGGGTGTTCAAAGATATCCGTATCCGAATCCGTTATCCGAAAATCCGATCCGAAACTATCCGAAATTTCGGATATCCGAAAATTCGGATACCCGAATTTCGGATATCCGATTTTTCGGATTCGGATTCGGATACTACTTTTCAGAAAATTCGGATAGTTCGGATATCCGAAGTATCCGAAACTTTTTTTTTTGTCCGAATATTATTAGTTTAGGGGAAATAATAGGTTAGGTACTGCATGGGCAATTTTGTAATTTCCTAACTCACTTTTGTTTTTGCACTTAACTTGATACACGCCTCTTTCTTTTCATTTGTTTGTTTTCTTCCTCACTTTATTTCTTCATTTGATTCTCTTTCCAAGATCATTTGCATCTCCACCTTTCCAAGATCATACACCATACTTCTTCAACTCATTCAACTAAATTGTCCCTTTAGTAACGGACATAACAATAAACTGGGAGAGGGTCTCGATTCAAGTGTGGTGGAGCGTGTTGGTAACTGTTGGTGCTATGTCCGTTGGTCGCCGACTCGCCGGTGATGATGGTGGTTGTTGGTCGCCGGCGGTTATAGGGGCTCAAAGAGAGAGAGAGAGAGACGAAAACCTTATTTTTATGGCGATGATGAGAACGGAAACATCGAGAATGGTTGAAATAAATATGTAGAAGTTTATTGAATTTTGTTTTGTTCTACAATTCTATTTTCTTGGTTTGGATTGATGTTTCTTTTCGGATAATCGGATATCCGATTTCGGATATCCGAAATTTCGGATTCGGATTTCGGATAGTGAAATTAGGTATCCGAAATTTCGGATATCCGAAATTCGGATATCCGAATTTTCGGATATCTGACTTTGAACAGCCCTATACTAAAGCATACTAAACGCTTTAATAAACGCTTTAATAAACCCTAAAACCTAAAACATCCTAAACCCTACTAAACCCTACTAAATTCTAAACCCTACTAACCCCTAATCATAACCCTAAATCTAATTTATGACAAAATTGTAACATACTCCGTATGTGTTTATAATTTGTAAAACCCATCAAAAAATGAAAAAAAATAAACTTGTCGAAAGTATGCCTTGAGTGATCTTAAATCGAAGAGGAGAAAATGCTGAATTTAATGGTGTAATTTTCATAATTTTTCGACTTGTCGTTTGTGAGATAATATGTTTTAGGGGTAAATGAGTTTTCTTTGTACACGTAGCGTATTCTCGTTGGTACTTCAATGCTTCCATTATATTCTCATGAAGTGCATACCATAAGAATATGGTGCACCTTAATTTGGTTTGATGAGATGTATGGTTAGATCAACACTTCCCCCTTCTCTCAAATTGTACCGCGTTTCTATGGATCATGCCAATATATATATATATATATATATATATATATATATATATATATATATATATATATATATATATATATATATATATATATATATAGGGTGTGGTTATTGTAAAAAGACATTTAAAGTAAAAATGATAAGAAACAATGTTAGATTTCATATTTGCTTTAAAGAAAATGGTTCATGTGGATCAATACAAAATGAAGAAACGTATATTTAACTTGTACAAACATACTTCGCCAAGTTGATACAATTTCATTTAAAGAATGATACAAATTCTCGATAAACCTTAAAAAATGATACATATTCGATGGTAGTTTGATACATCATGATTTTGATACATAGTAGTTTGATACATGATTATATCTTCATTTAATATAATTGAATGATATTTGTAAGGGACACGTGTCACTATATCATGGCTTCTTACCCCTTTTTACGTTAAGCTTCTTTTTATTTGAACCAAAACCTATATATATATATATGGACTAGTCAGCGAATTCACGGGTTATAAACTAGTTTATATAAAATATATATATATTTCAAGTACTAAAGCAGAGTTCTATTTAAATTTGCTATCGCGGTCAAAGAGTGCATTGTTTAAAAATGAGCGGTGAGTGTTTAATATTCTTCGTTAATCAAGTCTGATATCATTATATGCCAATTCAATTTAGATTTATATTGGTTATGGTATATCTTTGCATGGTCGACAATTGTTCATACAAAAAAGTAAAAAAGAAAAATGCTTCAATAATCTTTTTAAAATAATTTTTGTTTATTCAAAATTTAGTTATCTTTAGGGTGAATGATTGGTTGATTACTTTTTATATACTTGCATTTCAAGATATATATTACCAAATAAGTTAACTGTTTTACATATATCTGTTTATTATTAATTATTATACAAATTATTAATTATTATTATTATTATTATTATTATTATTATTATTATTATTATTATTATTATTATTATTATTATTATTATTATTATTGTTGTTGTTGGGTTTTAGTAACTATAATCTTATAGTGATGATTAAGACGCATAAAAGTATGGGTTTTTTTTGCCGAAAAAGGAATCAATAATTATTGTTTTTGTGTTTTCGGGTATAAAATATTATTAACTTTTTAAAATGAACAATTATTTGAAAATTATGATTAAAGGGTATAAGGCTAAAAAGTTCGGAATATTTGATACCCAAAAACACGCTAATGTCGGTGAATCGGTTAATATGACATAGATTAGAGAATGGTTAAATGCTTATTTGGGATAAACGAGAATTATTGACTTTATGGGTTTTTTTTGCCGAAAAAGGAATCAATAATTATTGTTTTTGTGTTTTCGGGTATAAAATATTATTAACTTTTTAAAATGAACAATTATTTGAAAATTATGATTAAAGGGTATAAGGCTAAAAAGTTCGGAATATTTGATACCCAAAAACACGCTAATGTCGGTGAATCGGTTAATATGACATAGATTAGAGAATGGTTAAATGCTTATTTGGGATAAACGAGAATTATTGACTCATTTTTTGGTAAAAAACGATCGATTAATTTGGTACCGATACCCTTTAATCATAAATTTTAAACAAGTTGTTCATTTTAAAAAGTTAGGAATATTTGATACCCGAAAACACAAGCACGGGAATTATTAACTCATTTTTCAGCAAAAAACCCATAAAAGTATTGTAAATTACAATCTATTGTTATTTGAAAAAAACGATTATTTTTACGTACAACATTTTATGCGTGTTAATCATAGTCTCAGAGGCTACGTTTAGTAAGAAAACTCTTGTTGATGATCACTTTAAACTTCATTTTTTTACTATGCTTCTTATATAGTGAATAATACATTCGATACATCATGTGGGCCTGTGGGGTACTAAAATTAAGAAATCTCACATCTATCTTCATTACGTTGTCACACCCGACGTGATACTATGATGGTTGTAGTAGACATACACTATAAAAAGTGGATACTATGGGTCTATGGGTTCGATTCTCATACCTATTTAACCACGATCACATTATTCACATTTCTCTTATGCGTACTGAAGATAGACTCATATGCTAAGTGTCTTTGTTGTGTTTGGTAATTTTGTTTACAACAATTTTTATTACATGTTGATCGACTATGAAACTGGTGGTTAAACTGGATTACCTTTTTCCTATTACTTTTTTAGGCAATGTGATTGGTAGATTTAAACAAAAATATATTAAAATCATGAAATTTGGTTACATAACACATGGGTGTGCAATAAACGGTTTGAACATAGGTCGGTTTGATTCTCAATTATTATTTTTTATTTACTTTGCTGAAAGTCAGTAAAATATTTAACTTTATAACGATATTAGTATTTTTTTATTTTTTATTTTTGTAAAAAGAAAAGAAATATTAATTAATGTTGATCAAACAAAATACGTATTAAAAATCAAAAGGATAAAATAGAATGCGAGGGGCGGCGGGACAGTTTTATGCGGCCAACAGTTTGATAATATTATTAAGATGAGGCGTGTCGTAATCGCATTGTTGTTTTCTTATCACTATATTTTCGTATTTAAATCAAAATCAAATTATCCTTCTTATCGAATGGATATTTAGGTGATATTTTTCCCTTTTTGTCTAATTTTGTTGTCGTTATCAAACCACTTGCCGAAAACGAGAAGATAAAATCTAAATCACGTAGCTTTATTAGCAAATTTTGGAAAATAAAATAAAATCAATACACTCAAAACAATAAAGTAAATAAGTGTTTTCATATTTCTTCAAAGAAAAGTAGAACACTGATTCACATAATTCAGTGTAATTTAATGGAATTGAAATCTCAATTTCATTTCATAGAAATGTTTGGTTCATGGTTAAATTAATCTGCAAGTCACTAAAAACTTCACTTAAGGAAATTCACATTTCTTGAAATTGTAATTTATTTGATGAATTCCAAAGAGTATTTTAATTATTGAGTATTTTATGTAATTTTAAAATATGAGAAATAATGGAGTGAATAACATTGTCACAATATTCTAATAGAGTAAGGTTCAAATGAGTACACCAATTTTGAGTGAGAATGAGGGAACCAACAGATTTCTGCCATGTGTCACTTTATTCTCTCTCCTCCACACTTTATTCTCTCTCCTCCACATTTTTAAAAATTAAATATCTCACAAACGGTAAGTCGAAAAATCATAAAAATTGCACCATAAAATTCAGCGTTTTCTCCTCTTCGATTTGCCGTCCCTCAAGGCATACTTTTGACAACTTTTTTTTTTCTCATTTTTTGGTGGGTTTCACAAATTAGTAACACATGTGTTAGTGATTAGTTGTACATTTAATTTGTGGTTAAGGTTAGGGTTTAGGGTTAGGTTTAGGGTTTAGTAGGGTTTATGGTTTAGGGTTTATAAGGGTTTAGGGTTTAGAAGGGGTTCAAGGTTTAGGGTTTAGAAAGATTTAGGGTTTAGCGTTTTGTAAAGCGTTTAGGGTTTAGGGTTTGGGGTTTAGGGGTTAGGGTTTAGGGTTTGAGGTTTGGGGTTTAACCCCAAACCTCAAACCCTAAACCCTAAACCCTAACCCCTAAACCCCAAACCCTAAACCCTAAACGCAACACTTTAACACATGTGTTAGTAAATGTGAAACCCACCAAAAAAATGAAAAAAAAAAAAACTTTTCAAAAGTATGTCTTGAGGGACGGCAAATCGAAGAGGAGAAAACGACGAATTTAATGGTGCAATTTTCATAATTTTTCGATTTGTCGTTTGTGAGATAATTGATGTTGGGGGTAAATGGGTTTTGTACATGTTGAACATTCTCTTTGTACACATGGCTTGATATCATTGGTTCCCTCATTCTCACACAAATTCCTATTCTCATTTGAACCCTACCCTATTCTAATAATATCATGTATTCATGGTATAAATAAAAATATAATAATAAAATAATTTTTCGGTTCAAGATGAATAAGAAGATTTAAATCTTCTCATATGCTCGAATTAACTTATACAGTAATAAACATCAGTGATTGATAAGTAAGAACCAACATGGTCGACATATTACACTTGCTTCGTGATCTTTTTTTTTTATTCGTGTTATAATACTAGGAAGCCTAATAGTTGTGCATACGCACAACCCTCTAAGGTACATTATTTTATTTCAAAGATTTACGTATAATGTTAATATTAATGGTTGGTATATGACTGATATTGAGTATTCATTGTATTTGCAAAATCTTCGTGTGAGCTTGATCCATAAAACGTTAGAAAAGTGTTAACGTAACCTTTAAGAGTATAATATTTGTGATAACACTCAAATAAGTACCTATTTGCTATGGGTATTAAAAAAATAAAGCAATGCATTGTATGTACACAAATAAGCCTGCGATCATTAGAAATTTTGAATTACAAAAGGAGTATAGTAGAATACATCAACGTTATCTTTATACAAAAGTGCAAATGGTTTTTTTTCCTACAATAATATCAACGGTCAGAAATATGGAACAAACTTACATATGCATAATAAATAACTAACTATAGTTATATGATATTAGATTGTTGTATTTTAAGACTCTAGAATATTGTGAAATGTTTTATTTCTAAAGGTATAAAAGATTAGATGTATTATATTTTAAGAGTGATAAGCATGTTTATAAAGATATCAAAAGAAGATTTAAATGAGGTTTCTTAAACAAAGCATATACTCTATTAGAGAAGATTTTGAAGGAAGTTTCAAATTTATTATAAAGTTCTTATTTTTTTTTTTTGAAAAAGAAAAAACGATGTGTTACTCTAAACTAGCATATTACCCGCGCAATGCGGCGGTGACAGTTATTTCATATATTTTTAATACATGCAATAATATGTTAAGGTTATCTTTATATATTTCATGTTACATATTTCAATGTTATAAAACAAACATGCCAAAAAATTTACAAAAAAACCGGTGTACATTTTGGATTCATTAATATCATTTCATAAAACTATGAGTTGTTTGAGTTTATTATGCAAATTAAAAAAATTAGTAAAATAAAGTAATACAAAATAAATAATGTTTTACCAAATTATTATTAGTAACTAATAATGTAGTTAATGCAAAATTGCAAATATTATTTCCTTATAAGTAACAGGGGTAAAATGGGTAAAAAAAAAAGTTAAGAATTAAGATTCAATATGACTAAGATGCTTTATAAGTAGTATTATAATTAGAAGAGCATGTGTATCATCATTTATGATGTGTGTTTAGTTATATTCCATCTAATGTCATGATGTGATTCCAAATGATTATGAATCATGTATGTATGTAATTTTTTTTATTTTTTATTTTTATCTTTTTGTAAAATTTAAGTTTATGAGAATTTAGTTGGGATGATGTGGCATCATTATAGAAGCTTAGGTGTCAATATTTGGTTAAGAGGGGTTGTTTTTATTAAGTATAGAAAATGCATATATAAAAACAAATATCATATGAATAATATATATATATATATAGGGTAGGGTTCAAATGAGAATAGGAATTTGTGTAAGAATGACGGAACCAATGATATCAAGCCATGTGTACAAAGAGAATGTTCCACATGTACAACACCCATTTACCCCCAACATCAATTATCTCACAAACGACAAATCGAAAAATTATGAAAATTGCACCATTAAATTCGTCGTTTTCTCCTCTTCGATTTGCCGTCCCTCAAGACATACTTTCGAAAAGTTTTTTTTTTCCATTTTTTTGGTGGGTTTCACATTTACTAACACATGTGTTAAAGTGTTGCGTTTAGGGTTTGTGGTTTAGGGGTTAGGGTTTAGGGTTTAGGGTTTGAGGTTTGGGGTTTCGGAGAAACCCCAAACCTCAAACCCTAAACCCTAAACCCTAACCCCTAAACTACAAACTCCGAAACCCCAAACCCTAAACCCTAACCCCTAAACCACAAACCCTAAACCCTAAACGCTTTACAAAACGCTAAACCCTAAATCTTTCTAAACCCTAAACCTTGAACCCCTTCAAAACCCTAAACCCTTATAAACCCTAAACCATAAACCCTACTAAACCCTAAACCTAACCCTAAACCCTAACCTTAACCACAAATTAAATGTACAACTAATCACTAACACATGTGTTACTAATTTGTGAAACCCACCAAAAAATGAGAAAAAAAAAAGTTGTCAAAAGTATGCCTTGAGGGACGGCAAATCGAAGAGGAGAAAACGCTGAATTTTATGGTGCAATTTTCATGATTTTTCGACTTACCGTTTGTGAGATATTTAATTTTTAAAAATGTGGAGGAGAGAGAATAAAGTGTGGAGGAGAGAGAATAAAGTGACACATGGCAGAAATCTGTTGGTTCCCTTATTCTCACTCAAAATTGATGTACTCATTTGAACCTTACTCTATATATATATATATATATATACTAGGTAAATACCCGTGCGATGCACAGGTTCGTAAATTGTTGTCGATACTAAAATAATCAGATACGTAAAGAAAATGTTTTTGGTTAACATTGATCTTGTTAGCATATTTACATATATATCCACAGAAAAAGTGTTCCATTAAACATTCATCATTACGTTCATTGTTATCTTTGTTAGCTAAAGCATCATATGGCAATTGGTGTATTCAAGCCAACAAGTTACCAACAACCGAATTTATATTCAGATTACCAGAGCCAATATCGTGTAGCTTAGTTGGTAATGGGCATCTTTGCCACAAAAAACAGAAGGTCATGGGTTCAAGCCATGACACCCTCATAGCCACAACTGCTCAATTATGCCCCCACATAATGGATATGCATTCGATTGTGAGCTGGTTTGGGTTGCCGGTTATCAAACTTTATCACAAAATATTCAAACCGCAAGAAGTAACTTCAATTAGCATACTTGAATCATATATGTAATGGAGATTGGAAACTTATACAAAAGTAAGGATGATGGTAGAAAAATGAACATAAAGGTGAATCTTTTATGAATTCATAGATGGTTCCATATGGTAGATGTAAAGGTGTCAAAGTGGGCGGGTTAGGTGATGGGTAAAATCCAATAAACTGGATGTGTGAGTCATCTAACCATATGTTTGTACGTAACTCGAGTTATGGTCAAACATAAAATCAAACGGTATGCATAAGACATGTGTTTATACTAACAATATAAGTAAGTTTTAATATAAATCAAAGTTGGAAGATGTTGAATAAAATTAAAATTTAAGAATTTAAACAAAAGCAAAAGATCAAAATATAACAACATGCCCGTTAAACCACCAAATGTTGGTTCAATTCAATAACCAATTTCATCTCATGGGCTTAAAGATCCAATAGCTTGAGCAAGATGTAAAAGAAAATTGTCACCCACTGTTACCCGTTTTGCCACACACTCACGTTAAAGTAAACCTAAAAAAACCTTTTCTTTGGGAAGTAAAGACCGAGTGAAAAATGAAAAACTTTCGCTAACGCCCATTAGAGAAGATCTTTTTTATCAACAATAAATGTCTTATATCTATGAAGAAATATTTCTCTCTGGTTAAGACCCTGAATGCCATACCTTGCTAAAGGCGGTTCACGAGAGAATCGCGAACAAGTTCCTTTGACCGAGATGTGAATACCCATGATTTACTCGATATAGTGATGGATTTCATGGCTGACGTCAGTCATCACTCATCACATGAATAGAAAGTTTCCATTCATTTAGCTTGTTAGTCATCACTCATAACAAACAAAAGGAAAGATTTAAAGAAAATGAAATTGAGAGTCCCAAGAAACATTTAATAATAGCCTTTGCAAACAATTATTAGTTCAATGTAAAGAAACGGAAATCGATAGGCAACTATGTAAATGACAAACATCAGGAAACACAAGAAAACGACAAAACAAAGCAATAAAACGTATAAAAGAAAAGAAAGAAAGAAAGAAAGAAAGAAGCGTAACGACAACAAAACTACTGCTCTATTCCATCGATAAGATTAAAGCATTGGAGACAGTCACACTTGTTGTCCGCGATTGCATATCATTATGCTTGAAAATTTGGATACTGGAATCTTGGGAGTGCCATTGTAGACAATATTTGTTGTATCATAGCCCTGAAAGTACTTCCTTATAGACAATATTTTGTTATAGAGGAACTCAAGTGGCCTTTTATGTTACGAATTAACACATTTATATCCCACTTCTACTTTTAACTCTTGAAAGTGCCACATATAATTGACCATGGAAAAACACATGTTTCTGCAAGTAGAGCCTAACACGCGACAAAGATTGACCTTGACTTTTATTATGGTCATGGCAAAGCATACTGAAACTGGGAATTGTACATGTTCGTTTAAATGTAAACGGTAATCTTACATGAATTGCTCAGCTTTATTCTTGACATGTAGACTGTTTCATGTTTTAGACCCAGTGATAATTTATGCCTCAATGGTATGTACCAACAATTGATGCACCTTCAGTCTTGTACCGTTGCACAAACCTGCTGGTTGGTTGAAATTTCTTTGCAACATGATCAGAAGTCCCTTCTTTAATGTCAGCTTATGTTCAGGTAGACCATTTTCATCTTGTTCCTTTAAGAAATCTGGGCTATATAAATCCTAATCGAAAGGAAAATACACAACCCGTCTAAAAAAGTTAAACGGATCATGATGCAGAAACTGAGGCCCGAAATGCATATAATATTGCTATGGCTTCTCACCCCCCGTCTTCCTCTTTCGAAATACGCTACTCCATGAGCCCCGTAAGGGAAGGAGTAAATGGTCATTCCTCGATTCTCGATGGGTCTGCTTCTTCCCGTCATCTCAGCTCTCGCCATTTCAACCCATATCTAATGTAGCCCACAGCTCGCCCCAAACCCTACCAGCTTTCCAGGCCATTCAATCCCCGTCATTTCATTTTAGCTCACCTTGCAAGCGGGAAAGCTTCTATCTTTTATAGAGAATAAACATAGGGGAAAGAGAACTACAAGAAGTCTACAACCTTACTAATAACCAAGAAAGGTGCTTTCCTTTACTAATGCAAGACTCCTCTCATTCTCAAAGTAGCTGTCTCCGTCCCGCTATTCCTGCTTCTGGAATAGAGTAAGCTTCTCTTCTTTCGCTGCCTCTGCCTCTCCTCTGGTTTAGAACCCCCAAAGTTTTGACACATAAGCCTTCTAAAAGTTTAAAAAAAAAACCATTTTACAAAGCTAGCACTAACCCTTCGACGTAAAATCTTTACAAAAGGTTAAACACATTGGACCATTCTAAATAACCAAACACTAAACCTTGGACACGTAAACATTATAAATGCTAAAAACATGACTATTCTAAAATTCTAAGCATCAAATCATTGGAGCTCAAATGAGTCTTTGCGATGAGACGCAGACATTCCCCATGCTGCTTGTGAACACATCGGGCTAAATCGTTGGAGACAGAACATTAGTAAAAGTTAAACACGATTGGCCTTTCTAAAAAGGACCTTTAAAAAATCAAACATAGTTGATCCATCTAAAAAAGTTAAACAAAACTAAATACTTGGGACCATATTAATAAAACTAAATACTAAACCCTCGGATACGAAACCATTATAAAATTCTAAATACAACGGACACTTCTATCAAATCAAAACACTAAACCCTTGGACGTAGAAGCTTTAAAAAAACTTAAAAAATGGAACATATATACTAAACATTAAACTCTTGATACATAACGTATATAAAAAGTTAAACAAAGTGGAATTTTCCAAAAAAGGTAAACACTAAATTCATGACACAAACATTTATATAATATATTAAACACCAAATCTTTCTAAAAATCTAAACATTAAACCCTTTTAAACTTAATAATCACTAAAACATTGGACACTTAAGATTTTTGAGAAGCAAAACACCTCGGACATTTTTATAAAAAGCAATCGGGGCATTTTTATAAAATGCTAAACACTAACCTTTTGATACATATATAACCTTTTTAAATAAAAGTAAAAACAGTGAAACCTTCTACAAAAGCTAAGGTGTGTTTAGTTGTGAAAAAATTTCTATCTCTAATTTTTTAAAAGATGGAAAATGTTTCGTATCTCTGTGTTCAAATGTTGTTACAATTCTCCTCTTGAATAATTGGTGTTGAAAGAAGGTATATTGGAAAATTTTGGAAAAGTGAAGGAAGATCTATAAAGGAAAAATGTGGAGAAGTGAGAATCCATATTTTCTACCTTTTAAGTTAGAGGAGTGACTTTTCCATTTTCTTGGAAAATTTTTCTAGAAAATACCCATTTTGAACATGTTTTTCAATTTTCTAATTTTTGTGGAAAATTGTCCCAATTCTCTACAACTAAACACTCCCAACGCATGACTCTTCTAATAAAGCTAAAAATTAGGGTGCGTTTAGTTACAGAAAACTCCTCACTTTTCTAGAAAAATTCTCTAAGAAAACAAGGAAATTAGAAAACGTGTTCAAATTCGAGTTTTCTAAAAAAAAAATTCTAAGAACTGGAAAATCCTTGTTTTCCTTTTTATAACTACAAAGTTGAAAACTACTTTTGATGGTTTTCTATCTCTACTATTCATTGGAAAAAGAAAACTCCACCCCTTGTAACTAAACACGTTTTCTAGATTTTCCATGTTTTTCAAGAGAAAAACACTTCTCATTCTCTAGAGAAATAGAAAAAGAAAAATGGAGAAACTTTTCTGTAACTAAACGCACCCTTAAACCTTTCTAAAAACCTAAAATGTAACCCCTTTAAAAGCTAAATATGTAACATTTTTCAAATACTAAACACTAAACCCTTAGACATAGAACCACGGGACACAGAACCTTTATAAAAGCCTAAATACATCGGGCAAGTTTTTTTAGATAAAAAAGTAAACCTCAACACATAACTCTTCTAATAAAGCTAAACGCTAAGGCTTGACACATAACTCTTCTAATAAAGATAAAAACTATACTTTTCTGTAAATGTAAACACGCAACATTTTTAATGTTCTAAACACTAAACCCTTGAACATAGAACCTTTTTAAAAGTTAATGACATTGGACCTTTGTAATATAGCTAGACAGTGAATCCTTGAACATAGAACCTTTTAGAAAAGCTCAAAAGCCTAAAGACATTGGACCCCTTCAAAAAATTAAGCACTAAACCTTTGGACAAACAACTGAAACAAG
Source organism: Helichrysum umbraculigerum (assembly GCA_949592205.1). NCBI lineage: Eukaryota > Viridiplantae > Streptophyta > Magnoliopsida > Asterales > Asteraceae > Helichrysum > Helichrysum umbraculigerum. The sequence goes on from CATIUR010000006.1 coordinate 54,380,341, forward strand.
TTTTATAAAAAGTTAACCACAATGAACATTTCTAAAAAATCTAAACACGAAATCCTTCTAAAATTTGAACACGACACATTTCTGAAATATAAAAATTGAAACCCTTTTAAACTATGAATACTAAAACGCTTGAACAAGTGGCACATGGTGTTTCACCATGACCTCAAGGTCATGGGTTCGAACCCGGATGTGAGAAAAATGCTCTCCGGGATGGAGACAGGGGTTTTCTCTCGAAATATTTGGGTTTCCCCTGGAATTGGTGATGGGTATATGAAGAGGCAATGCCGCTGAGCCCAATACTGACTTTCAAAAAAAAAAAAAAAACGCTTGAACAAACCTCTATAAAAAAAAGTTTAGACCCTTTTAAAATATCTAAAAAGTACATCATTAGACGCATAACCTTTATAGAAAACAAAACACATTCGATTTATATATATAAAAAAAAAGTAAACACTATCTTGGACAGAGAACTGTTATAAAGAATACTAAACATTATTCCCCTAAAATCCTAAATACAACTCATTTATTAAACGTTGAACACATAATTTTGGTGAAAGCTAAACGTGTAACTCTTTTAAAAGCTAAACTTATAACCCATTTAAACAACCTAAGGATTAAACCCTTGTCACATTACTATCTTTTAGTACTTAAAAAATTAATTGTATTAAAATGGATCAACAATATGCATACTAAATGAAAAGTAATTATTGACAAAACATATATTGCATACAACATAAATCGGTTTAAATAAAACACATCATCCTTACAAATTGATAAAGCAATAGGATAATATAGTTTGTAGACGTACTAAATATAACAATCTTGGAGACAGTTGAAGCAGATCTTTGGCAGCGGCCGATGAACCTTCTCCATCTGATAGCCTTCTCCTTGTACCATATTACATTAGCTATACAGCAGTGAATATAGTAATAGACAATAAAAACGATAAAAAAAGACTGGTTCAAATCACCTCTCTACACGGCTTTAAGTTGTTAAAAATCACTCAATCAATGAATTACTCTAAAATATAATATTATTTCAAACTGAAAAACCATAAATAGTATTTAAAGTTAAATAACAATCTTGAAGATTTGTCAAATATAGCTATTAATAGTTATAAAACCATAAGCACTGGCCAAAATGATTTCAAGCATGTCTAGAAATCACTAATAATTACCAAACTACATAACATAGACCTAATTCAATCCATGAAGCAGAGAGCTCACCAAATGCTTGCCCTGCACGGCTGCCCCCAATATGCTATTCTGAGTGGCATGACAACTGTAATTGACCGATACAATCTACAGTGTAAACGCAAGCTCAAAGCCACTACCAAACTTCATGTCCACTGTCACAAAATTGTTGTCCAACGTCTACAAATAACCTATAAGAGCTGATAACCGTAAGTAAAGCTTTTTTCTAAGTAAATCACATGATTTAATATAAATGAAAAAAGTGTAATATCACCATAAGGAGTTACCGAACTCTGCAGGCAGCAATTGTTTTCATTTTGAGAAACCCCAACATCGATTGCCACCAGAACTGTCCTTTTCTATTGATTTACCCGACAAAATTATTAAAAATATGAACAAAGAATATACAGTTTCACCAAAACTGCCCTTCTCATGTTCATGTTTTTTGTCTTCTGCTAAACAAAGTACGTAGTAAAAGTTTAGTATCATTAATGGTCTGTTAATTAATATATAACATGTCGATTATGTATATAATGAATAAAAACTTGGAACCAAGAATTGTTTGTGATTTAACCTGCAAGTAAGTTACCCGATTAACCCCACCCAATTTTGACCCACACTTGAGTCACTAATTTTGCTTCAGTATAAGACAATTATCGAGTAGTATTTTCGTTGGACAACAACATTTACAAAGCCTACACACCATTTAGAAACTTACTCATTTGATATATTCCAGGTCAAAATTAACTAACCGGTTGCCATTGGATCATCCAATGTAATTGTAACAATTTTCAAGTCAAGTTCTCCTTTAGACTGGTGCCAACGGGTTTCTTCGGTTTCAACCGAAGAACCCTTTCAAAACCGACATGGATGGCACGATCTGTTCTCTTGTTTCGTCGGTTTGAATTCTTCAGTTAGCCGAAGAAAGGAGATGAGGTATAATTGGGCCAGCTTATATTTAATGTATTGTTATTTTTTGTTTAGTGTATGTAATTGTATGTATATTGGTAAATGTGGGGCTCAAAAATTGAAGTGATGAAAGGAGGGTTGGGAGTGTTTAATCAGTTTTTCATCGGGGGTTGGGAGTGTTTAATCAGTTTTTCATCGGTTTTGGATGTGCTGACGTGGCACAACTGAAGAAGCAAGTGAAGAAGATGGGGTTGGGAGTGGTTTTATAGATAACGGATACAAAACCTAAGGGATTGATCATCTTAAGCGGTCACACGTCCCCAATACTCATTTCACCAGTTTCAACAACATCAAATAATAAGACCAAGTAAATGAAGCTGGAAACTCATATTTAAATCTTTTCTAATAAGTTATGATGCAATCATTTAACGTCAATTAAAACAAAGAAATAACAAAATCATAGTCGAAGAGGAGAACTTCATCTTCACAACGATGTCAGCAAAATGTACCGTAAGCACAGATGTACACTTTTTGTAATTAGCATCCTCGTTTTAAAAACATGAAATTTTATAGCAAAACATTGTGCCAGTTAAGCTAAACGTCTGAATCATATATAATTATAGAATTAAGGGAAGGTGTAAACTTACTGGCAAGTAGCCGAAACCAATCCACTTGCTTATCACCATCATTCTTGAATTGCTGGCCACTGATGGAGTCAACTAAACGAAAGTAAGCAATAAAGAAAGGAAATCATCATAGATGTTGTAGCCACCATGTATATTTTGGTTTAACCTGTATTTTAAAGTGAAACTTCATGCTTATAGATTTTGTACCATGTACAACAACTACAATAAGTTCTACCAAAATCAACCAACTAAATTTCAATTGACCCACAAAACTAAATACAATAAGAAAATTAAAAATAAAATCGATAAGCAATGTATAATCTTGAAGAAGGAAGGAGGGGGGAGATATATTGACACTAAAGTAAGTATTCAAAGTCTAACAAACAAAGACATCTCAAAATTATGCTAACAGTAGCATTAAACCTAAAAATGTGCAAACTTTCCTCAATGTCAAAAACAACAACAGCCATCATCATAAGTTATTTGTGTCAAATATTTCAGATCAAGGCACAACAAAATTTAAAATAAGAGCATATAATACTTGTATACATAAGCATGTCGAACCATTCGTTATACAACCAACCTGTTATTTGCTCATTAATTGAAACAACATATTGATTTTCAATTAGTTTTCGCTTAGGCATTTCATCAAAAAGTTGGTTTGCAAATAGAAGAAGTAACCAAAATGCTTGTGAAAAGGAAAGGACGTAACTTGCAATTTTTAAGGAATAACCTGCTAAAAGTATTAAAAAAAAAGGAAAGATCAAATCATTCAAACATAATCACAGACAAACTTACTTCTCTAACACTTGTTTTGGGCATTAAAATTTTCAGGAATACTTAAATTTGGAAAATCATCACAAACTTACTAACCTACTTAATGTTCGTTGATCGACAAATGCAAGCTCACAAAGCTGAAACATAGATAAATCAAATATGCATATGAAATATATATATATATTCAACTGATTTAGTTGTAAAGTATATGCAAATTAGATGCCAACCTGTAGACCCAAAACTAACCACCGAACTTGACCAGTTTGACCCGTTTACCTAAAACACAACCTGTCAGTCCAACACCCTATTGAACCGTCTACCCAATACCCATTTGACCCGTTTACCTAAAACACAATATCTTCACAACTCGAAACTAAGAATGAACGTATGTAATAAGTAATATGAATCCAAAACTTTGCTGCATACCAATTGCCAACGGCGCAGAAAAGGTGAAGACACCAGTACATCAGTTACATATTGTGCAACTTGAATATCATCTTCTTTTCTGACGTTTTACACCAAATTTTCAACCCTTTGAAACTCACCTTTCACTCCACAGTAGGAAACCAAACATATATAGCAATCAAAACGTTTACATCCGTACCATTACTAAACACGATTTGATTATGTAATCGAACCCATGATCCAGTGATCCACAACTAATTTTTCGGCTGGCACAACACATACATCTCAAGTAGAACCAGAAGCTTCTACTCCACATGTTGCCTATCTTCAATAAAATTACTGCTCCCGCACACCAACTCCTTGTTCAGAATCTCCATATTCCCTGTAAGAATTAAGGCATAATCATATATTTAGTAATCCAACAACGAAAACTGAGTCACTTAAACATAAAATGTTTCTAAAAAAATATTACTATTTAGCACAAATGAAAACATATGAAAGATAGGTAATAAAACCGAACCAAAAATTTAGTACAAATTTCTTTAACGAATTTGAAGTGCAGTACATATCCATTTAACAAAAACCAACATTATTGCAGCCATCATTGCCCTTCTCATAGTTGTTATTCTCCTGTGAAAGAAAGAAAATATAATCACCAAAGTAATATATAGTAGAAAAATCTTGTTTGCTAAAATGTAACAAATGAAGTGTTGAAATTCATCATACATGGTTTAGCATTAGCCTTAAAGTAAACCAATACTAAGTTACTAACCATTGTAGGTAGCCTGTAGGACTCACAACACACCAGTTTTAAAAGACACATGAATAGTGTTTATCCACACCCATGATTTGTTCAAGATATCATTCAATTTTAAGTACCAAACACAATGCTTACAAAACCACAAATGCAGTCATAATTTTACAATTGTTTTTATTAAACAAATTAGGCATGACTAAAAAATTTGAATGGAACATCGCTAAAATACTCGGGAAAGCATCATGTGGCTGATGATTGATGACCACAACACCACATCATAAAAATACTTGTATTTTCCCTTGCAAGTGTCCAGGAAATCACAGTTGTTGCTGTCACATTTATACAAAATTTAGGATGTGGTTTAACCCACAAGCAATACCATTAATGTGTGTCAAGATTTGGAGAAAACAGTGGTTGATCAAAAACAAATGGAAGGAAAAATTACCAATAATTCTAAATTGGATTAAAACCTTAACAGTTGAAATCAAACAAACTAAGCGTACCTTCTTTTCATCTTCATTGATTTTGTCTAACGATTACAACTGATTATGCAAGTTTGGGAGAGACTGACACGTCTTGGAGTATCAAAAGTACCTTACTTCTGAATGATTCGTTGTTCAAAACTTAAAATTAATCATCAACTGGAGCGCGAACAACTATGTGAACTGGTGAATTGCATATTTCGGTAGAGAACGCAAGCTGTAGATGAGTAGGATCAGACCAAAATTTTTCTGATGTTCTTGCGGTTATGAACAGATGTTTGAGATAAAAAAAAAACCGTGGGCGGTTTTAGGAGAGGGAAGATGAAAGGGGAGATGCGGTTATTAGACCTGATGAAGATTTAAAGTGACTAATTGTCTGACACATCAGCAAATATTGGTTAATAATCACTTATATGTTGACACATCAGCTCAATAACCTTGATTTATATATATAGGAGATATATATATATATATATAAAGTTCATGTATGGAGTTTGAAGTGTGGTAGGGTATATAGAAAATGCAATTAACGGTATTTTGTCGGGAGAAAAAGACTAGACGACCAAAAGTAAGCCATCTGATTGCACAATAGACTCGATTGGCAATTTGAAATGCATGTGATCTACTTGTCTAGGCTGACTCTATGTCAACTTCAAAGGTTGTTTCACTTATAGTATTTGTAATTTGATTATTTTTCTTGTTTTATTTATTTATTTATAAAACCAAATTTAGAGTACCCGGCATGTTTAAGAGAAGTTTGCCTAAGTTTATATCTAACGTTTAGTCTTAGTGCGATTCAACGGGTAGTGACGATGAATGAGTGGTGAAATAGCAAGATTGTAAGAGTACGTGTTTGTGTGTGTGTTTTGAACGTGTGTAATGCTCCGTATATATTTTGTATCGAGTATTTGTTTATACTGTAAGAAACAAAATGTGGAATATGTAATGTTGACTTATGTTGATATGAGTTATACGAGTAATAGTTGTACAACTCTTTCAAAGCTGATCTAATATATGATAGTAGTACATGGATAACCTTATTATTGTTAGGGTTGTAAATGGGTCAATCTATTCGAGAACTACAAGAGCCTGGCTCGTTAGAAATCCAATTCGAGCCGAGTTTAAACGAGGTTGAGACGAACCCGTCCTTTGTGTAAATTTATTTAATAAAGTAATATAACATGCTGTGATATAGTATTGCATAATAAAAACTACTACACATTTATATAACTTTATAAATAATTATGATAACAATATCAAGAAATATTATTGTATATAGGGTGTGTTTGGCAACCACATATTAAGGGATTTTTGGAGATTGTAGTAGATTGAGATTCTAATATTTAGAAACTCCATCCCTTATAAAACCATAATCCTTGTTTGGCATATAAATTGAAATAGGGCTTCTCAAAAAAATAATCCTCTAGAATACAATCTCTTAAAAGTAACTTAATTATAGAATCTCCATCTCTTATTGTTAAATTACTATATTACCCTTCCTACAAATATTAAAAATTTTGGAGTTATAAAATATTATGTCTTTTTGTGTCATTTTACATTATAAGCTCCAACCCCATCTACTTTCCCAAACATTTAATAACAAACAAAAGTTCCAGCTCCAGTCCCAAACAAAATCTCCAGCTCCAGCTTTTAACTTCCATCTTCATCTCCAGCTCCATCTCCAACTAGTTTTGCCAAACACACCCATAGTTAAAAGTGCACAAAACGCAATAATAATTATATTATAATTATAATTATACTAATATATAATTAAGTATACGTAACAAACAAGTCGATCCCAAACTGAATTCGAGTTTATAAACTATCTGACGAGTTAAGCACGAGCTTTACGTATTATGCTCGAAATAATGAGTTGAGCTAAGGCTTAACACTTCTTTCTACACCCTTACCGAGTTACCGTTCTTTTAAAATATGCATGTGCTTTCTTGTTAACTACTCCATTTATTAGTTATAAAGCTTTAATTCATTGCTTAACTAAATTTAATTAGCCATTAACAAATTTACACGCTATTCTAAACTTTAATAGGATAGGATATAGGATCCAGTGCTTTCTTGTTACAGTGGTATGTTAATGATACAAATTGGCTCCGGATCCATACGGGGTGCTATAAAAAACGATATAAGGTGAAAACCAGTGGCTCGACCCTTATATTCGGGGATTTTTTTCCTGGACTTGTCCATGTTTTTTCCATCCTTTTTAGTACCCTCTCAGTTCGGACCTAGAGTTAGGGTGTATTAGTAATAGAGGTGTTATTAGATGGTGTATGTACAATTGTACAATTGCGGCTTCTAGTATCTTGCTAGTAGTCGATTATTTATACTATACTGCCTTTAAAAAAAAAAAAAAAAGAGGATATAGGATATATGCTGATAGGACCTTATTAACGAAAAAAATTTAAGACCATTAAAATTGGTCAAAATTCTTAAAGATACAAAAATATATGATTATTTGAACATTATTATGCACCCCTTAATCCATCCATTAATTAAACCAAATATATAAATTCTGCCAAATTGATGTTATCAATCATGCATCCTACTAAAAAGGGTTATTGATTTTTTAAATAATTTTTTCTTATTTTTAGAATTATAAATATGATTAAATTAGGATTTTGGGTATATGTGTAATTTTTGAATTGAGTTGGGTATATATGATATTTGTAGTGTTTAAGGAGGACATATATGTAATTAACCCTACTAAAAATATCGAATTAACTATTCATTGAGAAAATTAAGACGAATAAGAAATACAAACAAAACTGTTGACAGTTAGTGTTTCATAATAAACAATATTTATAATACGTACAAAATTATGAGTATAATTGTTTTGAAACGTTTTCCAGCATTTTCATTGACAAATAATTTAATTTAATTTAATAGATTCTCGTGCATTCCTTAAATTTAGTTTAATATAATTTAATGTAATGGTATTTTACATTTAATTTCATTTTGTTTCTATCGATAGCTAATTACATGAATGCAAACTACATCATTTGTTCAACAACATTCTTGTTTTTTCTTTCTTTCTTTATCTTTTTTCAAACAATTTATCTTACTTGATCCAAGAAAGTCCAAAATGACAGTTGTGCTTTGTTACTACATGCATGTGATGTTTATACTATCAACTTAAATTCTACTTAACTTGTGTTTGGTTCGCAGAAATCTATATAATCGATGAAATTGGAATCTTAATTCCACTATATAAATTGCTGGGTCCAAGCATAAATTAATTGTAAATCACAAATTCCTGAACAATTCACAATATTTAAAATTTCAATTCCTTAAATGAATTTCAATTATATCAAAAACTATAATATAACCTACGAATTCACAAAGCTAATCATGATATATAAATATGTATGTAAAAATAGATAATTGAAATGACATATTCTTTTTTTTTTTTTAAGATTTGGATGATAATAGAATAATGATAGTGTGTTTGTCGGTTAAGAAATCACAAAAAATAAGACGTACGTATCAACGCTAATAAAGCGTTAGTTATGTTGTCAATCTCTAGTGCTTTTAACAGCAAACCAGTTAGTGACCGGCGAGTAATATATAAGAATTTTAATCATAGGTTTGCGTAGGGCTGGCAATTTTCGATACGACCCGAAACTCAACCCAAAACCGACTCGAAAATAAACATGTGGGGTCGAAATTTATTGACCCACGGACCCATAAACCCGAAACCCACCAACGTGCTATTTTTTTGGGTAGGGTTCGGGTCACCCAATGGGTTTTGGGTTGACCTGACAACCCTAATAAATCATAAATGAAATTCAAAAGTTTATTTTGATTTAATAGATCAAAGTGTTTAATGATGTTATAATATTAGATTTTAATGAACATATTAGGTAATATGATATTTTTTGGTACTTTATAAATACTTTTATGCTTATTAATGACGAATTATATAATAGAGATTGAAGCACGTGACCTATTTGACCCGAAATTGACCTGAAAATATTTTATACTAATCAAAAAATGGGTAAACTGGGTCGGGTCAAGGTTGGGTTGGGTTGAAAAACTTAACCCAATTAAAGAATCAGGTCAAGTTTGGGTCGACTACTTCTGACCCGTGCGAGCGGGTCAACTCGACCCAACCCAATTGCCACCCCCAGGTTTGTGCAATTCAATCATTAGATGATTTAATTAATTATCATACTCCTTCGTCTCACTACAAAAATACATATTGCTATTTTGAGTTGTACCAAATAATTGTCGATTTTCATGTTACAACCAATAAAAAAAATTAGAAGGTGCAGATGTTGTTTAATTGATATATAATAGTTGGTGAAGATTTATAAAACTATGTGAATAGTTGATTGAAACGAAGAAGTATTATTATCTTAGAAGCTTAATAACCATAGGTGCAAAGACGGCTTGACTAATATATATGTTTATGTATGTATATTGTGACAACCATCACCAAAACGCTGTAGAGATCGTAACTTAAACGTTAGAACACATTTTTGTATTAACACTTGTAACACCCCAAATTTCAGGTTATTAATTTCGTACGCGGATATATATTTATTATGAAGTAGTACTATTTAAATCATATGATATAATAGAAAACGTAAATAGGTTTCTCAGTTCCAGATAGTAAAAATTAAAAGAATTATGGTTTAATATAGATACATACGTGCTTTTTCTAGTCCATTCTAAAAACTTATAGAACCAAAATACGTGAGAGGAGAAAATCGCAGGAATCATTCATCCATCTTCAAATCATTCAACTAAACTCTTGATTCAAGCTATTAGTGTTTAAATCATTATCTTCTTAATCTTTTCAAACCTATGTAAGTGAAATTCTTTCATGATTTAACTTAGAGAATGGGTAATTGGTGGGATTGATAAAATTGGTGGAATCAAATACGAAATTAGGGTTTAAACTTGATGAAATTAGTGTTTATTAGTGTTATAATACTTGTTGGTAATCATATTACAATCTAAAAGTGATGAAATCACTAACTATGTTCTTGAATAAATTCTAGGGTTTAGCTAAATCTTGGTGGTTTGATGTTAATCAAGAAAATAAGTAAGGGTGTTAATTATAATTATGATTGAGATGATAGAGCAAATTATTATGCTAGTTGATGATACTTAAATGAAGTTTAACCAAAGTGGGGGAGAAACCATACGGGTTATTAGCTTAAAGTGATGAATTCTAGAAATTTAAATATGTTGCTATGTGTTAGTTGTTTAGGTGTTAAAGAGTTGGAAATACCATCAATTGTCATATCTTGTAATTCAACAATCAAAGGCTAAGGTGAGTATTATGGGGATTGATCAAGTAACGATTGTATGTGTTTCCGGATTGCTTCCGAGCAAGAGGATCATACAATCATGTGGAAGTTAATTGTAATTTATGTGTTTTAACTTGAGAATCATTATGGTTAAGTTATATGTATGATTATGTATGTTACCGGATTGCTTCCGAGCAAGAGGTTTGCACAATCAAGTGGAAGTTACTTGTTTCTAATAATTGAATTATGTGGATTGGCAATAATGTAGAGATCAGCTAGCTTTGCTAGCATAGACTTGTTTCTTAAGCTTGGTATCCATTTCGAAGTGATTTGGTGCCTTGCTTACTAGTTTCTTATGGTCGCGGATCCGCCTAGTGTTTGATCTCTACATATTGTGCCGGTAGTTATTTGTGTAAGATTATATGTGGTTTATTGTGTAAAATGTTGTGGAATATTTGGTTGGTTGCCTATATGCTCACTAAGCATGCGTGCTTATTCTTTCTAGTGTTTAACGTTTTAGGTGATCTTGGGAAAGGAGAGGGCAAGGAGAATAAGAAGTGATAGTGTGGATTGCTAGCTAGTAGTGATAGCAAGTTTCTCTCCTTGAATTATCGTTTTGAATATAGCTTGTATAATGCGCCCAAAGGTTTTGTTTTGAAAGTCAAACACGATGTTTATGGTCTAGATTTTAAAGTATGTTGACTTTGATAGTCAACCATAAAGTAAAGTTGTATGTACATATTTTTGGAAAACGTTGAAGTTTATATGAATGTAAATTATCTATTTTGGTTATATGTATGAAAAGTAGTAACGTGTCATTTTGATTGGTTAGTTGAATGAAAGTTGACAAATAGTTAACTACTTTGATAATGGTCAAATGTGTGTGAGTGGAGTTGTGTTTTGGGTCAGATTGTTGTTAGTATGTTAAACGGGTCAAAAAGTGTCAAAATGGGTCAAAAAAGGGTCGTGTGGTTATTTTTATTGACTTAGTGTTATTGTATGTTTGAAATATGTTCTAGACTTGTTTTAGCATACTAAATAAGTGTGCAAAAGGGTCTTGGTCAGATTCTTTATAGTTTGAGATTGGACTTGTCACCAAAAAGTGGTAAAAATGGTTAAAAACTAGCCACACGTTCAAAACTTGCGTTTTTGTGAAATTTGAAATAGTGTAAAAAGGGAAATGTTCATTTTGATGATATAAAGGTGCCTGCAAATTTTCAGGGTTTAATTCTTTACGGTTTAGAAATTATCCATGTCTAAAGTTTGTATTTTGGTATATAAGTTTTTCTTGGTCTGTAGATCTGCTGTAAGACAGTGGTACCCGGTGGGTCTCTCCGGCGGATAAAGCTACCCCAAACGGGTAGCCATAGTGTAAAACGGGACAGGGATTTCTGGTTTTGGTGTGTTTCAAGTCTACCCGCTGGGTACCCCCGCTACCCGGCGGGTACCCGGCCAGTTATGTTGTTTTTGTTTGTGTTTTGTGTTGAGTCTAAAATAGTTATAATATAATCTAATAAGTATAGTATGAATAATGGGATCAAATCAATTATGTTTTATGGTTGACATAAAAAAAATATTGTAACACCCGGTCAGAAAGTCAATTTGCGCGCCAAATTCAAACTTTTAATCTTCGTATTAAGTACGCATTTTTTACCACGAAATTTAAAAATTATATATAATAATATATATAATACGATCGATTACTCAAAGAAACGTGTCCAAACTTTGGTGTCAAAATTTCAAAACTAATATTTTATCAGTTAAAATGAACATTATATAATTGAGGAAAAATGTCAAACATTTGAAATTACCATTCGTTTAGAGTTTTAAAACATAATTTTATTTATTTGGGACAACGCAGAATCATGTATAAAAGGTAAATTTTAATAAAGTATTTTTATAAAATACTTTCACTAATAAACATTTCAAGATAACATAAATAAAATTTTAGAATATAAATTATTATTTAAATTACGAGCGGGTACGAAAACACGGGTATTTTATACCGCGAATTAAATACGAAGTGGGGGAAAACCCCCACCCCTCCTTTTTGGATCAGCCACACCCAAACACCCCCCTCTCCCATTCTTCTTCATTTTCATTTTCTTCTTCATTTTTATCTCATCTCTTTCTCTCTAAAATACAACAACAACAACAACAAACAACAACAACAAAAATCAACAACAACAACATCATCATCATCAATTTTCGGAGTCATCAACATCAAGGAGCAACAACAACATCATCTTCCTCATCATCATCAAGATTTCATCACCATTTCACCATTTTCGGTTCCACCTTCGATCCGTAAGATTTCACCACTTTTCTTTGCTATTTCATGTTTATAATGAGTAATATACCATGTATTAGTGTTTTATCAACCTATTATGTCCTAAAAACAACTCAAAAATACGTTTTTAAGATCAAAAATACGAACAGCTCGTCGGGCGAGTCGAGTCGAGCAACGAGCCGAGTCGAGCTACGAACCGGACCGAGCAGCGAATCGAGCCGAGATGCAAGTCGAACCGAGCAGTGAACCGAGCCTAGCTGCGAGCCGAGCCGAGCAGCGAACCGAGCCGAGCTGCGAACCAAACCGAGCAACAAACCGAGCTGGGATTGCGAGTCGAGTAGAGCTACGAACCGAACCGAGTAGCGAGCCGAGTCGAGCTTCGAGCCGAGTCGAGCTTCCTGAACTAACTTGATCTGCGAAATGAGTTTTTGCCCAACGATTCGACTTTCGCGTAACAACAACTACACTTTTTACAATGATGACTTACGTACAAAAATTATATTTTTGTAAAATAGACAACGAAACGATTTTAATAATGATTTAATTGAGAATTATCATTATTACAAACTGCCACAAACGGACCGTACACAATTCTAAAACTAAACAACAGAAGTTTACTTTCACGACACGTTTAGTTAAACCGATTAGTATCTTACTCATGTAACCTCACGTGTCTAGGGCACTAGGAGGTTACCATTCGGACGACGCGCGTATCATCGTATCACTAACAACTCACAGGTGAGTTCATAGCCCCATTCTTTTACTGTTTTCCAACTGATTTCGGGGCGGGAATGCATACTCCTGTTTTATTACTTTCCACTATACAAATCTTTACAAATGTTTTACAATAGTTTATGGTAACAGTGTTAGATCACGACAGCTAAGAACCATTTGACCATACTTAGGGATATTAAGTATGACTGTGTTAGTAACACCTAGAATTATATTACATATGATATCTAGGGAACAAATGCCTCACTACATCAGTGACTTGCTAATTTAGTAACGACTATCCTTACGGACTAACAGATGATTTCCACAAGTACTATAGGTACTTCCCAACAGTTAAGGGGCGTAACAACATACTTTGACCTTACACATTGCTTCAGACAAACTAGGTGACGTAGATACGTACCTAATAAACGACTACCATTTTCCCTTATGCCTAGATGACACACTTACTTTCTTGGTATAATATACTACTGTGAACTACGTAACAACTCGAGGTGCCGTTGAGTACCTGTAACATCTTTCTAGCCTTGGGCTAAACTTACATGCGGGCATGCTGCGAGCGTTGCCAATCGGACGCATCGTCTCCTTCGGGGGGGCACATCGGACGCTGTCACTATATGTGAAGCAAAAAGATGCCACGGTGGGTGGCACAAAAACGATACCACTATGGTTGGTATTACGGATTTACGAACGAGCTCACGATACCACGGTGGGTGGTACAACTTACGTACGAGCTGGATGCTCACGATACCACGGTGGGTGGTACAACTTACTTACGAGCTGAATGCTCATACTCAGCATACGGAGATATGCTTTATACTTAGCATGTAGATTCATGCTTTATCGTAGTTCTGCGGAACTGCACGGTTACTCATTTCAGCATAGACTTATGCTTTACTTACTTTCAGCAATGGACCTACAAATTATTTCGGTGGGGGTCGTTGGCTCGATAACTGGTTAAATTACTTAAACGTGGTCCTGCGGGACATAACTTGACATTTCCCTTGGGGGATACCCATTACCATCACTGTAGGTGACTACTAGATACTTACGAGTCGGAGACTCAGGAAACCACGAGCTTTTGCTCACTAGATCATACTTACAAACCGTACCGATATGACACGATTTCAAAACATATAACTTGATCATGTTGCAGGGGTGCAACCTTTCATGCCAGGTGGCATTGTGACTTACTAGTACCCGTAGCACTAATACTTGGAACCGTACGAATTAACTGTACTATATTGCCGGGGAGCAATACCGTCTGTCCACAGACTTCCTTATTTGATCTCTTCGACCAGTAGCACGACAGTTAGTCACCTTACGCTACACCCATACACATATTGCCAGGTGGCAATACCTTACCCGATAACACACCTACTGGGGATTGGTTCCCTTTTGTTGACTAGAAACCCATTGACTAGGTTCACCTGTTTACCATAAATTTCTCACAATTACCTCGAGGGGTAATCATTACTATTTAAACTGTTAAACTTGATTTACATTTCTAAATGAAATACATATTTCTTGAACTACTTGTTATTACAAATTACTTGTGAACTCACCAGCTTCCCAGCTGACCTTTTAGTGTGCATTCTCAGGTATACTGCAGTAGTTGGATTGGCCTACAGGATTCTAGCTCGAGTCGCATATTTCTTACACTTTGGAACCACTCTGCATTTAACTTTAAATTTCAAATTATGTATTTGGATATCGACAGTAAACTTGTAACGTTTTATTTATAAAATGTATAACTATTTCCAACGTCTCATTTAGAGTCGTTCACTATGTATCTTATGTTGTGATATTTGATTTGGTAACACCCGACCCGATCGCTTCCGCAACCCGAGATTTGAGGGTGTTACAGATTGGTATCAGAGCCTAAGGTTGTAGTGAACTAGGTTGCATTTAGTGGGCCTAGACTATGACCATTAGGCAGTATTCCTTATTAGGTATAACTAGTTCAGGGATTACATCATACGAACTTAATTTAACATAGCGTAGCTAACTATGTACAATTAAGCAAAGATGATGTAAGATCTGAAAGGAGTTATATTGAAATGAAATGCAGTAGTTGACTCTGATATTTAATTGTTAATTGCTAGACACCCTAGGCTATTATATGTACTGTAGGTATATATGAATAGGCCTTACGTGTATACTATTTCTGCATATCTATACACATGTATGTATGATTATACCTGACATGATTCCGCTGTACAACTGATACACACTTTCGAAGTGGCATATCGCCAACTTCCCAACCTTTACGACTTGATCTCAAATTGTGACCAGGTTGGTCACGACTGGCTAGTATTGCGAGAGATACTCGTAATGATAAAGCCCGCGAATCACTATCGAAACTTGCTATCGGCCTGAGGGCTACACTTGAACAACACACAGCACGTGGTGCTGCATTTACTCAGTATGTTAATACTACAACTGGCACATTGGTACTACGCTCACAGTACATGGGTACTACAATTTCGGTGCTTCGGGCACTACGATCATGGCACGTGGTGCTGCATCGTGCTTTGGGCACCATACTACTCCAGCACGTGGTGCTGTAACTTACGATAATTGGGTACTACTTTTACAATACAATAGGAAATTTCATTATTGTACCGATGGCACTATGTTACAGTACAGGGTTACTGTGTCTTAGTACTTAGGGTACTACGCATCAACCGATAGACCTACAACTACCGTACGCTAGTATCACACAATAGTCAGTTAGACTAGATACCATACCATAGTCTTGGTAGATTACTTTAAGGCATCCGTGAACCACTGACATATAACGAAACTAAAAGTCAGAGAACTTTCGAATACATACTATTTTACATACCAATGAAATAAACATAATCCTTGAATAAAGAACTTACCATTAATGTTTCACTCTTGTCTAAGAATCATGCCGCGTAGACGACAAACGTACATGCAAGAAGAACGCGACCAATACGCTGAGCAACGAGTGGCTGAAGCCCTAACTGCACAAAACATAACGCGTCCCTGCACCTATAAAGAATTTCTGAACTGCAACCCGCCAATCTTTGTTGGTACTGAAGGGGCTGTTGGACTGATCCAATGGATTGAAAGGATGGAAGCTGTATTCCGCATTTGCAACTGCCCCGATGGATGCAAAGTCAAATACTCAACCTACACCCTTCAAGATATTGCACTAAACTGGTGGAATGCTCACGCCCAAACCACAGGGGTCGACACCGCCTATGAACTTTCTTGGGAGGAACTGAAACAACTGATGAGGGACGAATATTGTCCTAGCGAGGAACTACACCGACTTGAGAATGAACTCTGGCATCTTACCGTGAAGAACAACGACATCATGACCTATACCAATCGTTTTCATCGACTGGCACTCCTTTGCCCATCTCTAGTAAACCCAGAAAGCAAACGAATCGAACAATACATCGGAGGACTTCCAGCACAAGTCGCGGACATGGTTACCTCCTCTAAACCCAACACTATTCACGACGCCGTTCGCATGGCCCACAACCTCATGGCACGGGTGGTTCAACGCGGAACCCCCACAACTGAAAACCATATACAAAAATTGAATGGCGATTCCAGCACTAGTCATGATCCAACAAATCAACCCGAACCCTTGAAATCTTACCCTTCTGAATACAAAGTAAAGCTGGGCTATGCGGGGAATAAACCATTTTGTCACAACTGTAAACGTCATCACTCTGGCCCTTGTGGCCCACCTTGCGAGAGATGCCAACGATTTGGACACCAAATTCGGGACTGTAGAGTTCCTGCAAATCCCGACGGACAACAAACGTGTTTCAAATGTAACACTCCTGGACATTTCAAGAAAGATTGCCCAAATCAGAAACGAAAAATCCGAGTGATCAGCTCCGGAAGGACCGGAAGAAACTACGACAATATCACGGGTATGTCCCTATTCGATACTAAACCTTCAAATTAAACAGAACGTTTTGATCGGCAGAAATGTCGATTCCAAAATAATACCGATTACGTAAATTAATACCGACTACACGAATTAAGCCAAACATGAAAGCTAGAGTTTGCTTTCAGCAGACTAATCGACTGAACGTACACCAATCACTCAGTCCTGATAAGACAACTCACCGAGCGGTCACGTCGTGACAACTATCTAGTCCCGAATGGACTACAATGTAAACGGTTCCTTAGTAACCCCAACTTAAACATATAAACAACGTAGTCAGGACGTGACTACAATGATAAACTGCGATACAGTCATCAGTTGACTGCTATCCAACCTCGTTATAGACACCTTATGTCTACAAGTTACTCGACAAACATCTCGTACGTGCATTGCTCCCCAGACCACGCGCGACCACGACCCTACTTTAAATTTCGGGACGAAATTTTCTTAACAGGGGGAGAATGTAACACCCGGTCAGAAAGTCAATTTGCGCGCCAAATTCAAACTTTTAATCTTCGTATTAAGTACGCATTTTTTACCACGAAATTTAAAAATTATATATAATAATATATATAATACGATCGATTACTCAAAGAAACGTGTCCAAACTTCGGTGTCAAAATTTCAAAACTAATATTTTATCAGTTAAAATGAACATTATATAATTGAGGAAAAATGTCAAACATTTGAAATTACCATTCGTTTAGAGTTTTAAAACATAATTTTATTTATTTGGGACAACGCAGAATCATATATAAAAGGTAAATTTTAATAAAGTATTTTTATAAAATACTTTCACTAATAAACATTTCAAGATAACATAAATAAAATTTTAGAATATAAATTATTATTTAAATTACGAGCGGGTACGAAAACACGGGTATTTTATACCGCGAATTAAATACGAAGTGGGGGAAAACCCCCACCCCTCCTTTTTGGATCAGCCACACCCAAACACCCCCCCTCTCCCATTCTTCTTCATTTTCATTTTCTTCTTCATTTTTATCTCATCTCTTTCTCTCTAAAATACAACAACAACAACAACAAACAACAACAACAAAAATCAACAACAACAACATCATCATCATCAATTTTCGGAGTCATCAACATCAAGGAGCAACAACAACATCATCTTCCTCATCATCATCAAGATTTCATCACCATTTCACCATTTTCGGTTCCACCTTCGATCCGTAAGATTTCACCACTTTTCTTTGCTATTTCATGTTTATAATGAGTAATATACCATGTATTAGTGTTTTATCAACCTATTATGTCCTAAAAACAACTCAAAAATACGTTTTTAAGATCAAAAATACGAACAGCTCGTCGGGCGAGTCGAGTCGAGCAACGAGCCGAGTCGAGCTACGAACCGGACCGAGCAGCGAATCGAGCCGAGATGCGAGTCGAACCGAGCAGTGAACCGAGCCTAGCTGCGAGCCGAGCCGAGCAGCGAACCGAGCCGAGCTACGAACCAAACCGAGCAACAAACCGAGCTGGGATTGCGAGTCGAGTAGAGCTACGAACCGAACCGAGTAGCGAGCCGAGTCGAGCTTCGAGCCGAGTCGAGCTTCGAGCCGAGTCGAGCTTCCTGAACTAACTTGATCTGCGAAATGAGTTTTTGCCCAACGATTCGACTTTCGCGTAACAACAACTACACTTTTTACAATGATGACTTACGTACAAAAATTATATTTTTGTAAAATAGACAACGAAACGATTTTAATAATGATTTAATTGAGAATTATCATTATTACAAACTGCCACAAACGGACCGTACACAATTCTAAAACTAAACAACAGAAGTTTACTTTCACGACACGTTTAGTTAAACCGATTAGTATCTTACTCATATAACCTCACGTGTCTAGGACACTAGGAGGTTACCATTCGGACGACGCGCGTATCATCGTATCACTAACAACTCACAGGTGAGTTTATAGCCCCATTCTTTTACTGTTTTCCAACTGATTTCGGGGCGGGAATGCATACTCCTGTTTTATTACTTTCCAATATACAAATCTTTACAAATGTTTTACAATAGTTTATGGTAACAGTGTTAGATCACGACAGCTAAGAACCATTTGACCATACTTAGGGATATTAAGTATGACTGTGTTAGTAACACCTAGAATTATATTACATATGATATCTAGGGAACAAATGCCTCACTACATCAGTGACTTGCTAATTTAGTAACGACTATCCTTACGGACTAACGGATGATTTCCACAAGTACTATAGGTACTTCCCAACAGTTAAGGGGCGTGACAACATACTTTGACCTTACACATTGCTTCAGACAAACTAGGTGACGTAGATACGTACCTAATAAACGACTACCATTTTCCCTTATGCCTAGATGACACACTTACTTTCTTGGTATAATATACTACTGTGAACTACGTAACAACTCGAGGTGCCGTTGAGTACCTGTAACATCTTTCTAGCCTTGGGCTAAACTTACATGCGGGCATGCTGCGAGCGTTGCCAATCCGACGCATCGTCTCCTTCGGGGGGGGGGGGGGGGGGGGGCACATCGGACGCTGTCACTATATGTGAAGCAAAACGATGCCACGGTGGGTGGCACAAAAACGATACCACTATGGTTGGTATTACGGATTTACGAACGAGCTCACGATACCACGGTGGGTGGTACAACTTACGTACGAGCTGGATGCTCACGATACCACGGTGGGTGGTACAACTTACTTACGAGCTGAATGCTCATACTCAGCATACGGAGATATGCTTTATACTTAGCATGTAGATTCATGCTTTATCGTAGTTCTGCGGAACTGCACGGTTACTCATTTCAGCATAGACTTATGCTTTACTTACTTTCAGCAATGGACCTACAAATTATTTCGGTGGGGGTCGTTGGCTCGATAACTGGTTAAATTACTTAAACGTGGTCCTGCGGGACATAACTTGACATTTCCCTTGGGGGATACCCATTACCATCACTGTAGGTGACTACTAGATACTTACGAGTCGGAGACTCAGGAAACCACGAGCTTTTGCTCACTAGATCATACTTACAAACCGTACCGATACGACACGATTTCAAAACATATAACTTGATCACGTTGCAGGGGTGCAACCTTTCATGCCAGGTGGCATTGTGACTTACTAGTACCCGTAGCACTAATACTTGGAACCGTACGAATTAACTGTACTATATTGCCGGGGAGCAATACCGTCTGTCCACAGACTTCCTTATTTGATCTCTTCGACCAGTAGCACGACAGTTAGTCACCTTACGCTACACCCATACACATATTGCCAGGTGGCAATACCTTACCCGATAACACACCTACTGGGGATTGGTTCCCTTTTGTTGACTAGAAACCCATTGACTAGGTTCACCTGTTTACCATAAATTTCTCACAATTACCTCGAGGGGTAATCATTACTATTTAAACTGTTAAACTTGATTTACATTTCTAAATGAAATACATATTTCTTGAACTACTTGTTATTACAAATTACTTGTGAACTCACCAGCTTCCCAGCTGACCTTTTAGTGTGCATTCTCAGGTATACTGCAGTAGTTGGATTGGCCTACAGGATTCTAGCTCGAGTCGCATATTTCTTACACTTTGGAACCACTCTGCATTTAACTTTAAATTTCAAATTATGTATTTGGATATCGACAGTAAACTTGTAACGTTTTATTTATAAAATGTATAACTATTTCCAACGTCTCATTTAGAGTCGTTCACTATGTATCTTATGTTGTGATATTTGATTTGGTAACACCCGACCCGATCGCTTCTGCAACCCGAGATTTGAGGGTGTTACAAATATTTCTAAAGTTTCGGGGCGTTTCAAGACTCATCTTAGAAATTTCTTTAAGCCAAAGTCTTCATTTTTAAAAATTGAATCCAACGCAAAAAGAAACATCGCAAACGGACGTGTAACGAAGGAGATACAAAGCAAAACATAAAACAAACAAACAGTGTTGGGCTGGGCCGAGGGCCCAACCGCCGGTTGGGGTTAGAAAACATAAAATCCAGCAAATCAAAGGCTAAACGCATTTGTACTAACCCCAAACAAATTCAGTCGACTTCCAACCGATTTTAGGGTTACTTCTAGTCGAATTTTGTGCCAAAACTCAAGGGTTTTAATCCCTTAATCAAATCTAACAACCGAAATCATTGTTCTTCGCATTTGTTGGTAAATTTTCATGATTACTATTTGATTTCTTTAGGTTTTTTTTTGATGAATCACTTGGGATCTGGGTAGGAGAGATGTATCAAAACGTTTTTGGTCAATGAATGGATTATATTTGTTGTGTAACGAGTTTGGAAGAACGTATTTGTGGTAATTGGAAATATAGATCTGGACAGATTCGAAATCAATGTTTGCGGGGTTGTAACTTGGTCATAAATCCGTGTTTTTGGATGATTCTTGGGTATAAACTTAAGTTTTAAACGTCTACTTTCTATTGGTATATGTTTCATATTGTAATTTAGAGTTTAAGGCAGTCAAATAATTTTTGTAAGACGGAGTGTACGTTCTGATTTTTAGAGACAGTATATGTGTCGACGTTGTAAATTAATATCTCTTTCAATTTTTTGAATTAATTATTAAGACTTATTTTATAACAAACTTTGGGGTGTTAGCTTTCCGGAAAAGTAAGATATGTTTTCAAAAGTTTTCGTTTCGATTTTCAAATGAATTTAAACATTTTGGTGCTCAAACAACAACACGTTCTGAACAACTTGTTTAAGGGAAATTACTTAAAAATGACAAAATAATTATAAAATAAAGGGATTTAAGGTATTTAAGTTTAATAACATAAAGTTACAGTGGTAGAAATTTTGGGTTGTAAAACGGTCAGAAAATATGGTTTTAAAAGGGTCTAAGTCGAACGAAATATTGTTGTAAACAGAATGGGCAGATTTGTAAAACTAATTGTTTAGGACAATTACGTCGTGAGGAGTCGGGGTTGGAATGATCGAACGGGTGACTAAGTAATTCATTAAATATTAGGGTACAATGGAAAGGCCTAAGCCTTGTCCGATTCATAATCGATAAACGTTATGTGTTGTAGTTACGAACGTGTGGGTTGTAGATCGTTGAACGGATTAATTCGAAAACACTTAATTGTTTGCTTTGCTTTCAAGGTGAATTTTGAGGCCCCTTTTTCTTACATTTTTCAATTGAGGGAAAAGAATGCTCAAACAATTTGAAACATTTTATTGCTGTGGAATTACTGTTTGATTTTTGTTTTTGGACATGAGTAGTTATGTGATACGTGTATAGCTTAATGTGTGATATTTGTTTGTGTGGAACGATGGAAACGTTGTGGTCTTGCACATGTGGGAGATCCCACTGCTGAGGCAAAATTAACATGAATGATGAAACGCTGTGGTCTTACACATGTGGATGTTTCCACCGCCGAGGTAAGACTATTTTGAAACGATGAAACGTTGTTGACTTACACATGTGGAAGTTTCCACCGCTGAGGTAAGTCAAATTCAATTCAAAAATTAAAAGAGTGTAACGGAACGTTGTTGTTGGTTGTTGGGTTGTGAAAAGGAACGCAAGATTACTTGGAACGTTGAAAACGTATGTTTATTTGAAACGTTGTTATCGCATTGCTTTTATGTTGTGTACCAGTTATATCATTTGTCCTTTTTAAACGAAATGAAATGTTGAACTTATTTTTCTTATAAACCTATGAACTCACCAACCATGTGTTGACCTTTTCGAGCATTTCTTTTCAGATGATGCTAGTACTTCAAGACTTGAGACTAACATGGCATAGCGAGACTGATATGTTGCATTTGGAACTTGGTTTATGTGAACGTTTAGAGTATTGTTTGATTACTTATTGTTTGGTAAATGCGTTTCGCCTAGACTTGTAACGTTTGTGAAGCGGATATCATGACACGTTGTTGAGATCATTTAGTATATTTCTTTTATATCAATGTGTTATGATCTAGTCGTGGGTCGCATCTCGTTGTTTCCGCTTTAGACGTGGTGTGACATATATCATGTTATAGATAAGGTTATAATATCAACTCCTTTTTTTTTTTTTTTTTTTTTTTGCATATATAACATGTAAAGATGTTTGATATAAGAAATCAGTTTTGAAAATTTTGGGAGAAAAAATGAAAACCGAATTGAAAACCGAACCGAAAACCGAATTCGAATTCGCTCCGGTTTCGTTTAAAACCGAAAATTTTATAATTTTTTCAAAAACGCCCTTCAACATACAAAACTAAGAACTATGCACAATTATACGATACAAATTGTATAAATCTAACTATTAATAATTGTTATCGGTTAGCCAAATTCGAATTTAGAAAGCGTAAAATTGTCGATGTACGTAAATTTTAATGTCCAAACAAAACATTTATTTTTCACAAACACATGGTAGTTAAAAAATTTAAGTTTTCAAAATGTTAAACTCTTAAAGTCTTCAGTCAAATTCGAAAAATCACATATACATATTAATATATAAATAATAATATATTTATTAATTTGAATTCGGTTTTCAATTTACCCGAATTCTAAAAATAAAAAATCGAAAACCGAATTCAAATTCGGTTCGGTTTTCGGATTAAACATTTTTAAACCAAATATTGAACACCCCTATGATATGTCATGATCTTGTTACTATATCTTTGAATGATAATCGTGTTAATCCCAGTAAGAGTTTCACTTTGTATCCGTTGTATTAAAAAAAATACTTTTTTAATTATATTTATATACTAGGCATTGAGCCCGTGCGATGCACGACCGTTTATAAATTACGATTGTTTCAATTTGTAACCTTAATGTTGTTAATTAAGCGACCATTTAAAAATATAGATATATTGTTAATCTGTAAGTAGCCCAAAAAATTAATTTTGTTAATTTAAATGTGTAATTATCACATATTGAAAATGGAAATAATTGGTGACTTAAACTAAAATATTATTGGAGTTGAAAAAATATTAATGACAAAAACAAACAGTACTTGTGAAACAATTTTTGAATGTTGAATCAATTCTTTGTAAATCAAAGTCACGTGTTGATAATTTTTAAGTATTTGTTAAAAATTATCATTTTTTAACCAATTTTACTTTTAACTCTTTTAATGCATCATATACTTTGACATGAGTATAAATTTGATGCTTAAGAAACAAAATGACATGAGACAATGATTTTGATTAGGTTGAGTTAATAGTGATTACGAAACATACTGCGAATGAATAACTTAAACGATATTTGTCTGTTGGAAGAGCATATTAACATTCGTGGGATAAAAGTGTTGGGTTTTCTATTCCCTATTAGATTAACATATGCAGCGGAAAATAACAATTAATCTAGATTAACTAGGAAACTAAACCCTAAAGGACCGTTACTTAATAAAGCTATTAACAATAACAAAATAAATGAGAAAATACTAACCTTTGAGAAAACCAATTTCTCACGCGCAGACCACCTTGCAGAACCTTCACGCAGACTCCTTGCTCGACCTTCCATGCTTTGGATGGCAAGTGCCCAAAGTAGAACACCTCTAATGCTTCACACCCGTGAATCAACAGAAACTCCAAATCCTAGGGTCCCGACTCTAAGTCGTAAAGACTCTTATAAGGATTAGGAATGAGAAAGATAGAAAGTATCGAATTAAATTCGAAACTGGGATGCCTTGAAAGCTTAGGCTATGCCCCTATTTATATTGGGAGAGGATGCCTTGGGGTTTTGTTTCTGGCCGATGTGGGATTCCTGATTTCGGCTTCCAACCGCCGGTTGAAACCTTCAGCCGTCAGTTGGGATTAATCATTTTCCAAGTCAAACACGTGTCGCACCGACTTACAAACCCTAGCTTCCAACCGCCGGTTGAACCTTCCAACCGGCGGTTGGAACTACTTTCCAGAATATTCCTTTTAGTTTCCAATTAATATCCAATTAATAAACTAACTAAATACTCTTTATAGTTTCTGTTAATTACTTTTAGCTTCTAATTAATTTATCAACTATGATAAATTAACAAACTAATTAATTAACTATGATATTAATTCCAAATAAAATTATCTCTCTTATTGTTTCTCTTACTTTTCATCGAGGGCAACCCAAAAAGGACTCTACCTTTAGAATAGTCTTACCAATTAGTTATGACCTTGGACACTATTTCCAACAGTCTCCCACTTGGACAAGTCATCAACTACTATTGGTCTGTCTCTATCCTAAGTAGAGGTGCCATCCAATGCATCTGCCGAACTCTAAATCTTATCCAGTGACAGTCCTTTAGATAAGTGATCATATATTCCTTTGTTTCAGATATCGTATGAAACTGGGACATGGATTTAATCAATCTCCAGATTCAAGATTATGTTTTCTGATTTCCGATCAATTTTGACTGTATGGGACTACAGAATTGTACATATCAATTTAGTCCTGGCTTGGCCAAGCACTTTATGAGTCAACATTTAATAAATTTCGCATATATAGCACTAGTCAACTCATCATGTCATACCTAGCGTATCCTTTATGACTGGCATTTACGCACAACGTTTGAATAAACTAAAGTACAACATACTTGAAAACTAGAAACTTAATGTATCTCCATTTTAAGAATATAAGATATTATCATCTCAGAGTTACTCGTGATTTCAATCCATGAAGTAACTTCCTTGAGTGCGGGTTTCTCCTATACTTAAATCCCTATTAAGTACCCATGAGTGTTGCAGCAATCTCCATGCAATGTCTAATCTCCATAGACAATCTACTAACACTCCATGACAATCTTAATTCACCACATACTTCCTATAGTGTGATCGACTGAGGAGGTTTGAGTAAGAACTTATTACTCTGGAAGTGGTGTTGAAACATGCTAAACTGAAACACAATGATAAACGATAGTAAATGGCAGAACTCCTTCCAATAAATAATCTCCATCATTTATCACCAAGTCTATTCTAGTTCCCATCATTGTTTGTAATGTTTCAAAAATCAAACTAACAACTAAAACTTTATCTCTTAAACCTATGCTCCTAGCATGTTTACTGATCGTGTGTCCTTCACAATCAAGTGTCTCTTTTGTACCTTCCTTTGAACAAAATGGTATTTTCTTTTAATGTGCTTTGGGACTTTCCGTTATCACATAATATTTATTGGGATTCGTTCTATTGGAACACCTCCAAGATCACTAATGAAATTCCTCATCCATATGACTTCTTTGAAGTCTCGCAAGTTTCAATACACTCAGATTCTCATCTGTTATTGTATCTTGCTTTCAACTTTTCAAACTTATTGATCCCCTATTCAGTAAGAATCCCCAACCAGACTGTGAACAACTATCATCTCTGTCTGTTCGGAAACTTACGTTACTATAACCTGTTACTCTAAGTTTCTCTTTATAACCTTAAACTAAGAACTTGTCTTTAGTATTCTCAAATACTCAAGAATAAGCTGTTCAATGACCTTTACCAGGATTCTGCTGATGTCGACTCACTATGCTCCAAACAAATGAGACATCGGGTCTTGTATACTTCATGGCATGTATGCTCGATCCTATAGCCGAAGCCTATGGGACTCGACTCATTTAATTCAATCTTGTGCAGTCTTTGGACACTAATTTTTTTGTAATCTTTATGCCATGATGTAAGGGTAGATTCCCTTTCTTAGAATTCTCCATTTTAAAACCTTTTCAAAATTTCATTCTAAGTACATGTCCTGGTTAAGTCCTTTGAGATGTTTTCAACATATCTCTGTAAATCTTTGTACCAAGAATATATTGTATCTTCCAAATCTTTCACAGAGGAATATTCTCCCAATCAACTCTTTACACCTTGTAATGTTGGGATTATATTTCCTATGAGTATTATATCATTCACATATAATACCAGGAAGACTACAATGCTCCCACTGACTTTGACACATATGCTGGACTCATCTTTGCTTCTAGAAAATCTAAACTGTTTGACTTTCTTATGGAAACAGAGATTCCAGCTACAAGAAGCCTGTTTAAGTCCATAGCCTTCTGAAGTTTACACACTCTATTAGGATATTTTGCATTTTCAAAACCTTCCGGTTGTGCCTTGAACACATTCTCTATCAGTTTCCCATTAAGGAAAATGGTTTTGAGATCCATCTGCCAAATTTCATAACAATGAAATGCAGCTTTTGTAAGCAACATCCTAATTGACTTTATTTCAGCTATTGGTGAGAAGGTTTCCTCATAATCAATCTCGAAGGTTTGAGTATAGCCCTTCACTTCCATCCTAGCTTTATAAGTGTGTACTTCCCATCCATGTCTATCTTCTTCTTGAAGATACATCTACAACTCACCGTCTTGAGACTGAGTGTAGTATCAACCAAATTCCAAACTTGGTTGTTAGACATAGTCTGAATCTTACTTTTTAC
This sequence comes from Helichrysum umbraculigerum, assembly GCA_949592205.1. Taxonomy (NCBI): domain Eukaryota; kingdom Viridiplantae; phylum Streptophyta; class Magnoliopsida; order Asterales; family Asteraceae; genus Helichrysum; species Helichrysum umbraculigerum. The sequence goes on from CATIUR010000006.1 coordinate 54,408,081, forward strand.
AGCTTCCTTCCACTTAGCAGCCTTAGGGCCTGCCATCGCTTCCTTTGTAGTTAGCAGACTCATCTAATTTTATTAGTGTACTTTCACTAATCTTATCATGTTCTTCTTTATGGAAACCATAATAGAACCGAGGAGATTTGCTAACTCTACAACTGCGAGCGGGAAAGGATATGTCATCAAGTTCAACAGGTGTTACCACCTCTTGTTGAGTGTCAGTGTTTACCATAGTTTCGTCATCGGTCGATCCTTGAATCTTTTCAAGATCAATTGTACTCCCACTGTCCTCTTTAAATATTATTTCTCTTTCAAGAACCACTCCCTTTTGAGCAACAAATATCTAAACGACTTCTGTGGATAACCGATGAAAATATACTTTTCAGATCTAGCTTCTAGTCTGTGCTAAGTTTCTCGTCCAATGATAACTTCACAACCCCAGATCTAGATGTACCCAAGAGAAAAACTTTTTCTCTTCCACATCTCATAAGTCATTGATGTGACGCAAAAAGTCATGTTTTTAAGTATGATATTCCACACTTTTTGGACACATCTTTAGTGAAAACATTCCAAAACAATCATTATTTACTAAAATTCACTAAAGTACTCCAAATATAGGCGTTGCTACAAAAATCACCGAAAACGTCCAAATAACGAGCAAAACAGAGCGAATAAACGACAACCAATTCTCACACCCTCATTTACCTTATGATAAGCACATTCTAACCTTATGGTATGTTGTAATAGGTAAAAACGAGACGGTAGAATCAAGAATCATGCAAATTGGGTGAAGAACGGAAGAGATACGGCTTCTACAGATCGTTAAAAGTCATTCCAAACATGCTTGAGCTACACTCATCCAATTTCTGTGAAATTGGTACCATTAGAAGCGTAACGGAATTACGAAGCCGTGAGCGAAAGAATCGGGTCAAACGGACGTGTAACGAAGGAGATATGGCCGTTTTAAGCAACGCAGAAAAGCCGAAACACCACGTATACGGCCTTGGCAAGCCGTATACGGCCTTTACACACCGTATACGGCCTTGGCAAGCCGTATACGGCCCCCTATACCCCATATACGGTTTTTGGTGGTCTAGGGGTGGCTTGGTTGGCTTCCTTCATGCTTGGTTTGCTTGTACGATGCGTTTCGGTGCTTGTACGTATCAATTCCTTTGGCTCCAAGTTTGGCTTCAACTTTGGCTCCAAGATTGGCTCCATGGCTCATTACTTTGGCTCCAAGTTGATCTTCACCTATAAATAGATGGCCTCCTCCACCATTTCATACACACCTCACTTCATTCTCATTTCTCATTTCTCACTTTCTCTCTCACACACTCTCTCTCTACTTTCTCTCTCTAGGTTCTCTCTCTAGTCTTTCTCTCTAGTTTCTTGCTAGGGTTTTTAACCCTTGGACTAGTGAGAAGATTAGTGGGGGAATCCTTTTCTTTACTTTTAGATTAGTTATATAATAAATTAGTAGAGGCTAGCTTATGTAATGCTCGGATTTTATGAAGAAATACAAGTGTTATTCTGCTCACAATTCGTATCGGTATTATCTACCCTTTCTATTATTAATTTGTCATAATGTTCTTGTTTGATGTTTGTGATTTATTAATATTAGAAATGTTTATTGATATGCTTTGTAATTAGTTGCTTGTATGTTTGCCATGATTTAAATAGTAGTGATGATGTTACTTCAAATATATGATATTGGGATAACATCATTATGAAACAACGGAGGTAACGTTATACGGCTTTCATTTGTATAGCGCCGGAAACATCACTAATGTGTGGAGTACGGAACGTGGAAGCTATGAAAGTCGTGGGCACAATCCGTTGTGGAATAATGTCCCCGATTATTATATAAATGGGAGTTGTTTTACTTTGTTATCAGTCTAAACTTATCCTGAATCTAGACTTTATCGTTCACCCTTTCCAGTCTTTCACGTGACTATTGCTCTTAGGATAGGACTTTGCAAACCCGAATACTACGTAAACATAGTTATCTGTGTTACAGTATGAAGCTATGAGACTCTGTTAAATGGCATTGTACTTCGTATAGCGTTGGAAACACCTCGTGTAGAGTACAAATACGTGGAAGCTAAGAAAATGCCGTAGGATCATCTCATCGTGGATTACCTAGAAGTCACCCTTCTAGAACATGGTCTAGGATACATAAAGCCGTGGAAATGCTAAACCTTAAAAGTACTGTACACCGTGAGTATACTTAGATATATACAAGCTGTGGAAATACTTAATGCAGTGTACACCGTAAGTATACCTAGGGATGAACGACTGATTGTAAAGGAGGGTCTAATTCAAGATGGAAGTATTTGAGCTTAACTAATAGAATATGAGTTTTGAAAAGAAAGCAAGGAGTTGGCTGTATTCCCAGATGCTTAAACCCCTTAACTCTTCATAACCGATAGTTTAGAATAACATAGTTAAATAACCAATTAACCAGTACACATTTAGATGACACATTTAGGTTTAGGTGTTAAGAAAGGTCAGAGTATCCTTAATGGCAGTTTGTTACCTCATGCATGCACCCCGGAGTTATCTCCAGAGACTCACTATTCCGTAATAGGGTAGTTGAGCAAGGGTCACTATACCGTCACAAGGGCAGTGTTGGGGGGTTGAGCAACCTGTTCTGATCAGAATCACCATAGCCTAGGTACTCAGTGACATACTAATTTAGAACCGGAACTAAATAAGTAGGGTCCTAGTGTTTACACCTAAGTTTATTTGTTTGTCAACTGAATGTGTCCCCATATAATCATCATCTCTACACATACACTATCCTAAATCATGGTGAACCACGTCTTTGTTATCCTTAGGTGTTACATATGCTAGTCTCCCTTTACTTTTATGCTTTATAAGTTTTAGTAGTTTAACTAGATAAAAACCAAAAACAATCACCTATCCACTTATTCAAACCCTAGCTTGATAATTAGTTTATCAGAACGAGCTCTGTTTCAATTCTACCGTCGTGAGGAACGACCCTGGATCATCCTTACCGCATACTCGTATCAAGGTATTCGTACCAGTACTAGTAGGTAGTACGGAGGTTTAGGCTCCCCCGACTATTGTAAATTTAAAACTACCCCCTGACGCCGCGCCTAGTGGAAAGGTCTGCAACGACAGGAAGCAATTCCTGAACCGACCGCTGGGTGCGCGTCAGTCATCTTTGAAACTTTCTTGGTGTACTAGATTTAAGATATGTGCAACCTTTTATAATGCCTAACCCCATAAGCTTATTAGAAGTGTTACCTGACTCATCATTGATTGAACCTTGTCTAACAGGATTCTACTTCTCCTCTCAGCTACTCCATTCAGCTATGGTGTTCTAGGAGGAGCCAATTTGATAAACTATTCCGCAATGTCTATGACGATCAAGAAACTTGATACTAAGGTTTTCTCTTCTCCTATCGGATCGGAGTACCTTTATCTTTCTGCCCATTTGGTTCTCTATATTACGTCCTAACACCTTTTGAACTTTCAAAAGTGTGTGACTTATGTTTAATCAGATAAACATATCCTTGTCTACTAAAGTAATCAGCAACATGGTAGCTATTTCCATCTTTTATGGCGCATCAGAATGGTCGACATACATCCATGTATACCAAGTCGAACAATCCATTACTTCTTTCATATAACATGTGAATAGTGATTTAGTCATCTTATTCAATAAACAAGATTTGCATACATCATCCGATTTAAGATCGAATGATTCCAACACTCCATACTTTTGGAGTTTGGGCGATATTCTTTCTTGTTTACGTGCCTTAGACAATATTGCCACAATTTGGATTTGTCAAGCTCTTTAGACGAACCATCATTTAAATTCCTTTGCTGACATATTCAACATTGTCATATATGCCTTTGCAAGTAGATGCTTTATCACCATTTTCATTTCCAAATGAAAACTGATAATTCTCTTCAAACAAGCATGAAATGAATCTATGTTACTTGTCATTTCTGACGACTAAAAGCAATTATTTAAATGTATCCTAACTCCGGATTCTAGCATGAGCTCAAACTTTCCAATGGGCGTGAGTGCGTGACTCCCTTGTCTCCCATGACTAAGTTGAGCTCTCCATGCTTTAAACTTCTTCTTTCCTTTAGGCTTTGCAATACAGTGCAAATGTGAGTACCACACCCTGTATTCAAGACTACGAAGTAGAAGTCGTAGTATCGTGGAGTTCGATTATTTATATCTCTGAATCCTTTTCAACCTTACAGTCTTCAAGGTCCTTCAGATATTTTGAGCTGCAACGCTTCTAGTGCTCCTCTGTGTTGCAGTATAACACACTAATTCCTTTGGATCATTGCTGGTGTAATTTCATAATCAATCTTTCTCTTAGCCGCACGATTGGACTTTCCATTCGTAGCTATTCCAGATTTCTTCCTTTCCTTTGCATCATGACCAATTGACAACACAGGAGCTGCTGAGCCAAAAAAAACATCAATCTTCTTGATCCTTGATAACACGCAAAAAGTCAAGTTTTTGTGCGTTATTATCTCACCTTTTTAGCCCAATTATGGATGAAAACATTTGAAATATATATTTTTATACTAAATTTCATAATAAAGGCTAAAATATAGACGATGCTTCAAGAATCAACCAAAAAGGCCTAAAAACGAATAAAATAGAGCACAAACGATCTTAAGCATTCTTGTTCACGTGTTTTAGCACTTTTTGAGTTCTGATTGGAATTATGATCTCTAACCTATGTCATTTTCTTCCTTAGGAAATTACAAACCCGTGGATATAAAGAACGCTCAAAACGGACAACCGACGAAGAAGTTACGCCCAAACGAAGAATCAAGGCAACCGAAGACCAACGATACGGGAGAGCCAAGCCATATACGGCCAAGCCCAGCCGTATACAGCCAAGACCAGACCGTATATGGCCTGTCCCAACCGTATACGGCCAAGGTCCAGCCGTATATGGCCAATCTCACCCGTATACGGCCTGGTCCCTCACGAATACGACCAATCTCTCCCGTATACGGCCAATCTCTCCCGTATTCTATGTTTTGCCCGTACAAGGTTGGATTTTGATACGGTTGGGAAATACGGCTGAGATTTTGAAGGTGGGAATACGGCTGAGGAATACGGCTGAGCAACTAGTATATATATATGGGATCAAATTACCTCATTTCAAAACACTTCACATTCAATAATTCACACTACACACTTCTCATCTCTCTCTCACTACTCTCTCTCTAGATTAGATTTTTATTTTCAGTTTTCGTAGTTAGCGGTTAGTTAGTCACGGTATTAACCGGACAAATAGAGGGGTAATATTGTAATATCGCTTGGAGGATACTCGAAGTTCTGCTTGTATTCTTTCACGTTGTATTCAGCTACACTGTTATTCTGGTTATATCTATCCTTTATCTATTTAAATTATGATGATTGTTATTACTGTTATCATGCTAGGTTTAGGATTGTTTGCCATGATTAGCGAGTAGTATTATTGCGTGTTTGCTATGACGTAATTAGTCGTATTAATTGGGATGATGTCATTATGAAAACAACGGAGGTAACGTTATACGGCTTTCATTTGTATAGCGCCGGAAACATCACGAATGTGTGGAGTACGAAACGAGGAAGCTATGAAAGTCGTGGGCACAATCCGTTGTTGATTAATGTTAAACTACAGTACGTTGATCTGCTTTCTATCTATGATTTTAAACCTCAATTAAACTTAACGCCTTTCAACCAGTAAAAGTGATTACGGCCTTAATGATAGGACGTCGCGAACCCTATCCAAAGGTACTTAATTATCTGTGTCTAAAACATGGTCTGATTTATAAATAGTGTAAACATTGTTTTCTAAACCGAACGCAAAGTACATCGTCATCATGGAAATCAAGCTTTCACTATTGGACGCAAAGTACATCGTGACTATGGAATAATGTTTTCTAAACTGAACACAAAGTACACCGGAATTGTGGAAATATTGCTTTCCCATCAGAACGCAAAGTACACAGTGACTGTGGAAATACTGTTTTCTCATTGAACGCAAATATTACACTGTTAATAAATTAGGGATTTATTGGGATTTTAAAGTAAGGGCTGGTTTATATCATAGATGGATAAATACTGCACTTAAATACAAACTTAGTTAATAAAGTCTAGGGTTCCTTTATGAAGCACCGTAGGTACCGGCTAAGTACTAGGTATAACATTGGAAACACCATTGATGGAGTACAATGTGAAACCACGGAAATACCGTCGCTACTTTACTGTGTGGAATAACGGGGTCACTGTATAAGCAAAGTTGGTACCATAAATCAGCTAAGTACTTGGAATAGCCACGGAAAAGAGCTGCAGTTACCTGCTGTGCAAATCAACAGTGATCAACCTATCCCTAGACTTTACAAACTCATCGATAGAAAGTGATCAACACACACAAAACCTGATCTTGAACTTAAATGTTTTGTTTAGACTAAAGTATTCTTGTGGGGTTAAGAACGGTCGGACATCGAGATTGGTTTGTCGCCTTATTCATGCGCCCATGATTCATTTCCATTTAAGGGTCATTATACCTTCATTGGTTAGTGTTGTATGGCTGGATAAACTACTCCGATCAGAATCACGATAGCCTAGTTACTCAGTGAGATACTGATCGAGAAATCTATCAGTAGGGAACTAGTGCTTACTCCACTAATACTTGGAATGAACGAAATACAAATCTTTTAAGATCATTTTATAAATCATACATCATCCCAGTTAAGAAGGCTACTGAATTCATAGCAAACACCTCCTCTAGATTATTTGCTAACTACCCATATTTTAATTCGCTTTATTTAAATTTTCTGCCTAAGTATAAAAAACCAAAAACAAACCCCCAAAAATTTGTTAAAACCATTACTAGTTAGATAAATCATCTCCAACGTCAACGTTTCACAATACAACTGGTTTATAGAACGACTCTAGGTCATACTTACTACTGTACTCCCATAGTTTTAAGTATACTTAGGCCCCGCACTTACAAATTTTAAAACCCACTCATCGCCAGCCTGATACGGTTTGGTTCAGTCCTTCTGACGACGAGGACGGTTCTCCCTTCGCAAGAAAGGAGAGCTTCAAAACCTGACCCTTCGGCCGGCATCAAGTTTTTGGCGACGCTGCCGAGGAATCAGTTGTATGATCCGAAGACGTTATAGACGAATTTTTCTTTCCAGTAAATATCCGTAGTTTAGTTTTACTTTTCTTTCCTTATTCTAGACGAAAATTCCTTCCCACAACCCACAACGATATTCGACCAGATCATCTGGATCTGAACCTCTCATTTTCGTACCCGATCCTGAGTCGATTAACCACACTACCCGCAAAGAAAAATGCACTCGACAACCGATGGCTGCTCGTGTCACTCTCGCCGATAGCACCAAACCGTCAATCGAAGGACGAGGAGGACCCATCAACTATCCAGTTATTGATGGCGCGTCTTTCGAACTTAAACACCATATCGTTCAGCTAATCAAGGAATTCTGCCAATTCCATGAATTACCAACGAAGACCCCAATGCCCACATAAACCGATTCATTCAAACCACCAACTCTTATAAGCAGAATGGGGTTGATCAGGACATAGTCCGCCTATACCTGTTCCCCTATTCTTTTACTCACCATGCCTTAACTTGGTTTGAGGGATTAGAGACCGGCTCTATCTCCTCTTGGGCGGAGATGGCTTCTAAGTTTTTAACAAAGTACTTTCCTCCGACCAAACAAACCAAATGCAAGAATGACATCATGAACTTCCACCAAGCTTATGATGAATTTATCTATACGGCATGGGAGAGATTCAAGAGTCTCCTAAACAAATGTCCTAACCACCTTATTGAGAAAACCAGCCAGCTGTGCACGTTTTACAACGGTCTTGCTCCAAACCATCGCATCAATCTTGACGCTGCTGCACAAGGCAACTTCATGCAGTTAACTCACGAAGAGGCGTGGAACCTGATCGAAAATATGACGATGCACCATCACGATTGGAACTCTGGTGAGCATTCCTCATCATCGGCACCGCTTGCCGCATCTAACCCAATCCAGGCTGAAGCTATCAAGTCCTTGAGAGAGAAGATCGAAACCCTGACGAAGCAGATCGGTGAAATGAAGAAACCATCCCAGCACGTGCACCAAGCTCAAGCATGCCAGAATTGTGCCAACCTACCTTCAGAAGCTTATTAGGTTGAGTACGAGGATCCTGCTGACAACACGGTTTACTACGCTCAATTTCCAGCTCGCCCTCAAAATCCGTCTGGATTCGCTCGCACCTCTCCCCTAGGACTAGAGGCACTTAATACCCACCTAGGAGCCATATAACACCCTACAATTTCAAGATCATTTTTTTTAAACATATCGGAAGCGTATGTTGAAATTCATACATTATAGATTGCATGTATTACAAACCAAAATGGCAATCCATAATTACATGGTTTGAAATCCAAAGTTCCAAAATAATTACAATATTAAGATAGGTGTTATTTAATTCGAAACATAATGGTAAACCCATGACATGTTTATAAACAGAGTGAGCTGTCAAACATTTTGTCAATACCCGACTTCTTGCCAACCCACATTCAAAAGCTTAACCTGCAAGAAGTGAGGAGAGGGATTAGCACAAAGCTAAGTGAATAGATCTCTAACCAACAATCTAAACATAGCTTAACAATTGTCTACAACAAAGCATAGTAAACAAACAAATCAAGAGGATCGGTGGTCCTTGAGGTACCCTCATGCCGCGGTGGCCCCCAAGTAACACTTAAAACCAACTGAAGGCCAAACAGTGGTTAAACCGATAGTTTGGCTACTAATACTACATACAACATACCTACAATAAACAACACATGTACAAAGCATTTATGTTGTTCAAAGTATTAGTATCCAAACCCAATACGTGTTGACCCCCGACATACAAATAGTCCACAGCCATCATGGCAATATATACACATATATATATAAGACACAATCAATTTCAATTTCAATAAACCAAGTTTACCCGTTGTAACCAACTTGTTACAACTAATCTAGACTGAAAGTCCAAGATCCACTCACCCTTGACGATCACCGTCTCCACTCAATGGTCTTATTTTATTGAGTCTTCGGTTTATCTGAAAACACAATCAAAACCCGAATTAGATTCTCGTATCAAGTTTGTTACAATTTAATCATGTATATAATGTCAAATAATTGCATATACTACACTTTCTATATTAGTTAAATAACATAAGTGCACAAGTCACAAGTTGTCAAATTCGTCAGATTATAACTAGCAAACGCGATCCGGGTTAGGATTGGCTGGATCGCGTTCCACAGTTCAAAACATTCTGTTACCAAATTACACTTGCAAACGCGATCCGGGCTAGGATTGGCTGGATCGCGTTCCCAAGAACAAAATCAATCCAACTCAAGTTTAACACTAACTAACGCGATCCGGACACTTGGGAGCTGGATCGCGTTTCAAAGAACAAGTCGTACTGAGCCCAATTTACACATAGCAACGCGATCCTGGCACTTGGAGCTGGATCGCGTTCCTCTGTTTTATAACAGAGCATCAGACCTGCAACACATTTCTGCTCGAACCAAAAACACATTTTCACACAATTTAGTCACAATACACGAATTTATTCAGTAATTTACATCAAGTATCATCTATAAACATATAACAACAACAATTAACATCATCAAGCTTCAAATCCTAGACATGCACATGAAATCTAACCTAATTTCTAGCCAAACCCAATTCATTCAATTGAAACATGAAAACACCTTTGATTCATTCTTAGAAGAGCATGTAATCAGTTAAGAATCATCACACAACCACATTCAAGCATGAATTCACTCCATTTCATCATTAGTCTAACCTAATTCCACCAATTCAAGCACAAACATGAAAATGGGTTAGGCATACTTACAATGGAGATGCTAGAAGGAAGAAGATGATGAAAGTCAGATTATAACACAGAATCACAGCTTCAATTGATGATTTGTTTGATGATTTCACTTTGATTTCTAATTGAGGGTGTGTGTGTTCTTGGTGGTTTTAGACCAAAGTCATGAAATGAGGAAATAAGGGTCGACTAATTCATTTAACCCAACTCAAGTACAGTGTAATATTATACCCGTCATAAATCTATTGTCTGGAACCTAAAAATCATTTGCAAGAAAATACATTTTATTTTGCCGTCATCTAATTTAATTTAAAACAAGCAATAATTCATTTATCACTATAAGTCATTTGAGCATTGACTTATTAATTTTAATTATCACAATAATACCAATTATTTCTAAATACAATTTAGATAGAAATAAATAAAGAAATTACCGTATTTCTACTAAGCCCAAATCGAGGATGTTACAAATCTTCCCTCCTTAAGGAGATTTCGTCCTCGAAATCTCGTCACGCCCAAAAAGACTAGGATAACGCATCCTCATGCTAGACTCGGTCTCCCACGTAAGATTTGGACCCAAACTATGATTCCACTTAACCAACACCATTGGGATATCCTTCTTTCGAAGTTTAGTTACCTTACGGTCTAAAAGCTCTACGGGTTCCTCTACTAGCCTTTGACTTTGGTCAACACGTAAGTCTTGCAACGGAAGAACTTGGGATTGGTCCTCCACATTGCATTTCCTTAAGTAGCACACGTTGAAAGTAACATGAATACCCGCTAATTCAGGAGGAAGGTCTAACGACACAGTTTGATCATTAACCACTTGCCTAATTCTAAATGGGCCAATGTATCTAGGGGCAAGTTTACCACGTTTACCAAACCGAATAACACCCTTCCAAGGTAAAACTTTCAAGTAAACCAATTCACCCTCTACAAACGAAACGGGTCGACGACTCGGATCCGCATATTGTTTTTGTCTATCACAGGCAACTTTTAACCTATCACGGGCTATAGCTACCTTATCGGCTGCAATCTGCACTATCTTAGGACCCGCAAATTGTTTCTCACCCGCCTCTAACCAACAAGTGAGTGTTCTACATCTACGACCATACAACATTTCATAGGGTGGCATGCCTATACTAGAGTGAAAAGAATTATTATAGGCAAATTCTACCAACGGCAAGTGAGAATCCCAAGACCCACCAAATTCCAACACACAAGCCCTTAACATGTCCTCGAGAGTCTGAATAGTCCGCTCAGACTGACCATCAGTCTGAGGATGATAAGCAGTGCTCAAATTGACTCTAGTACCCAATTCCCGTTGCAAACTCTGCCAAAACCCGGATGCAAACCGAGAATCTCTGTCAGAAACTATAGACAACGAAATCCCATGCCTTGACACAACCTCATTAATGTACAACTGCGCCAGTTTACCCAAAGATGTAGTCTCACTAGTGGCAAGAAAGTGAGCACTTTTGGTCAATCTATCGACAATTACCCAAATCATATCGTTCCCCTTAACCATTCAAGGTAGTTTGGTCACAAATCCATGGTTACATACTCCCATTTCCACTCGGGAATCTCAAGTTGTTTCAAAGCTCCATATGGTTTTTAATGTTCGGCTTTTACTTGCGAGCAAATATGGCAAGATTCCACAAATCGAGCTACATCCAATTTCAAAGTAGGCCACCAATACAAAGGTTTTAAATCGTAATACATTTTGGTACTCCCGGGATGAATCGACAGTTTAGATTTGTGAGCTTCTAACAAGATCACATCTCGAAGACCACCAAGTTAAGGAACCCATACTTTAGATTGAAAAGTTTTTAATCCACGTGAGTCATCAACCAACAAGTCTTTTCTTTTAAGCATAACCTCGGATTTCAATTTATTATCCATCAATGCCTCTATTTGTGCAGATTTTAACTGATCAATCAAATCTGATGAAACCTCTAACCGCATGAAACGCACCTTTTCTGATTTTCCTTTCCGACTTAAAGCATCCGCCACAACATTGGCCTTACCCGGGTGGTAACGAATCTCGCAATCATAATCTTTAATCAATTCCAACCATCGCCTTTGATGCATGTTGAGCTCTTTCTGAGAAAACATATATTGAAGACTTTTGTGATCCGTACAAATAACACATTTCGTACCATAAAGGTAATGCCTCCAAATTTTCAAGGCGAAAACCACAGCCACAAGTTTAAGGTCATGGGTAGGATAATTTGTCTCATGAGGTTTCAATTGACGTGAAGCATAGGCAATAGCAGGGTCACGTTGCATCAAAACACAACCTAAGCCCGCAGAAGAAGCGTCACAGTACACAATAAAATCATCGGACCCATCAAGTAATGCTAAAACCGGAGCCTGACACAATAACTACTTCAAAGTCTGGAAAGATGACTCTTGTTTCTCAGTCCACTGAAATTTCACATCCTTTCGGGTTAATTTAGTCAAAGGACCCGCAATCTTAGAAAAATCCTTAATGAACTTACGATAGTAGCCCGCTAATCCCAGAAAACTCTTAATCTCAGACGGAGACTTAGGAGCTTGCCAATTCATAACGGCCACAATTTTTAATGGATCCACTTTAACCCCATCCTCACAAATAATGTGCCCCAAAAACTGGACCTCACGGAGCCAAAACTCACATTTTGAAAATTTAGCATATAATTTCTCCTTTCTCAAAGTGTCAAGAACCATACGCAAGTGTATCTCATGATCGGATTCCAACTTAGAATAAACCAAGATATCATCAATAAATACGATAACAAACTTATCAAGAAAAGGTCGACAAACTCTATTCATCAAATCCATGAAAACTGCCGAAGCATTAGTCAACCCAAAAGGCATAACAAGAAACTCATAATGGCCATATCGCGTACGAAAAACAATCTTTGAAATATCATCCTCATGAACCCGTACTTGGTGATAACCCGATCTCAAATCTATTTTAGAGAAATAAGAGGACCCTTGCAATTGATCAAATAACTCATCTATTCGAGGCAAAGGGTACTTATTCTTAACTATTTTTTTATTTAATTCTCTGTAATCGATACACATTCTAAGGGTGCCATCTTTCTTTTTAACAAACAATACCGGTGCGCCCCAAGGAGAAGAACTTGGTCTAATAAACCCTTTATCTAATAACTCTTGAATCTGACTCATCATCTCACGGATTTCGGAGGGAGCTAATCTATAAGGCGCTTTAGCTACAGGAGTAGAGCCAGGAATCAAATCAATATGATATTCTACATCTCTAATAGGGGGTAAGCCAGGCAATTCATTAGGGAAAACACCTGGATATTCGGAAACCACACGAACATCCGGAACAGACTTCTTTTCTAGCTTAGCATCTACCACATAGGCTAGGTACGAGTCACAACCCTTAGCTAGAGTTTTTCTAGCTTTCATCATAGAAATCAAAGGAATTTTGCCTTTCTCCCTTTCTCCTCGAGCCACAATATATGATTCATCAGAGATTGGGATTTTTATTAACTTTCTATGACAATCTATATTTGCTTTGTTCTCACTTAACCAATCCATGCCTAGAACCACATCAAAACCGGGAATGGGCATTAATAGAAAGGAAACGGGGAAACTATGACCCTCAATCAAAATGCTAGCTCCAGTCCCCGATGTGGTAATCGGAACCATTTTACCATTTTCCACCTCAACCTCAATAGGATTTGTAATACATGTGGGAGTCAATTTCAGTCTTTCACAAAATTGCATGGATATAAAAGAGCAATTTGCTCCGGAATCAAATAGAACACAAGCCGGTAAAGAATTTATAAAAAAGGTACCAGTTATGACGTCTCCAGTTCGGACAGCTTCATCAGCTGTCATTTGAAAAGCTCTGCCAGTTGCAAACGGTGGATTCTTTCTATCTGGCCAGAAGATGAAGACCCCGTGACCGAACCCGTTTTCTATCTCCCTGCCTCCGGACACAAACCCGAACGATGCCCCTCCTTATGGCAATTCCAACATACGTGATTTGGGAACGGGCAATCCTTGATATTATGTCCGAACTGTCCACATTTGATACACCTAGCTGTCTGAGGAGTGCAATGACCGGTGTGCCTAGATTTACAATTCTGGCACCAATTGGATTTATCCACTGTACCACCACTAGCATTTTGTTTTCTGTTCTGATGATTTCCTTGCCATTTCTTCTTCCCTTGACTTACCGAAGATTCACCTTTGGGTTTCACTGGGGACCTTTCCTTAATACTCAAATCTTGAGCCCGAATGTCACCATCCACTGAACCGGCTAAAGAAAATGCTTGGGTAAGAGAACCCGCTAATCTTACAGTGGTCCTATAGCTGGGAGGTAGAGCTTTAACAAACTGCTCCACCTGGGTCCTTTCTGTAGGGACCCATTGTTGAATAAACCTTAACTTTTCAGAGAACTGGGAAATGAGCTCATCAATAGTCATATTATCCGTCAAGTGTAGATCCAGAAATTCCCTTCGAATACCTGCCATGTCAAAATCCGAGCAATATTGCTTACATACTTCATTGTAAAAGTCAGACCATCGAATTGACGCCCTTTGTTGTGGTGTCAAGACAGAAGTAATGGAATCCCACCATGTCATAGCCGGACCTTTGAGAAGCTGTACTGCAAAAGGAATTATGCTTTCTTCCTCACACCGGCATACCTCAAATTTTCTTTCTACATCCCTCAACCAATCCAAAGTAACAGAGGGGTTTGTACTACCGGAGTAATCAGATGGTCCACAAGATTTAAAAGTCTTAAAAGAACATAATCTCGGTTGATGTTGAGGAGGAAAAATCGGAATCTGATAACCCGATGGCCCTGAAGAAGAAAAAGGAGCTGATGTCTGATAATTACCATAATGCTGTTGTTGGTGGTAATAAGGCAGAGACGTAGGTATCTGCGATGTCACCACGGGAGGTGATTTCGTGCTAACAAACGGTGGTAAAGACTGTGAGACTTGCTGGGATGTTCTAGCTTGTTGCTCTCGCATGAACTGTTGTTCTACACCCCTAAGTCTTTTCAATTCATCCTCAAGTTGTAACACATATTCATCTTGGCTTAAATCCTCAGCCGAAAATGAAGTACCGGTTTGACCTTGTCTATCATTCTGGTTCGCAGGAGGGGAAACATTTGTTCTAGAAACACTATTTGGAGTCACGGTCGGGTTTTCATTATCTGCCATATCCTGCACCACAACACATCTCACAACCTGTTAGTCGTTAGTACCTTAATACTAACCAATTCACATATCATAACTAAATCCCCACTCCCTGGATTGTTTGACTACACAATTAGATTTGGGATTGAACACTTGTCAAATGTTCAATTCACCCAAATCTATGCTCTGATACCAACTTATAACACCCTACAATTTCAAGATCATTTTTTTTAAACATATCGGAAGCGTATGTTGAAATTCATACATTATAGATTGCATGTATTACAAACCAAAATGGCAATCCATAATTACATGGTTTGAAATCCAAAGTTCCAAAATAATTACAATATTAAGATAGGTGTTATTTAATTCGAAACATAATGGTAAACCCATGACATGTTTATAAACAGAGTGAGCTGTCAAACATTTTGTCAATACCCGACTTCTTGCCAACCCACATTCAAAAGCTTAACCTGCAAGAAGTGAGGAGAGGGATTAGCACAAAGCTAAGTGAATAGATCTCTAACCAACAATCTAAACATAGCTTAACAATTGTCTACAACAAAGCATAGTAAACAAACAAATCAAGAGGATCGGTGGTCCTTGAGGTACCCTCATGCCGCGGTGGCCCCCAAGTAACACTTAAAACCAACTGAAGGCCAAACAGTGGTTAAACCGATAGTTTGGCTACTAATACTACATACAACATACCTACAATAAACAACACATGTACAAAGCATTTATGTTGTTCAAAGTATTAGTATCCAAACCCAATACGTGTTGACCCCCGACATACAAATAGTCCACAGCCATCATGGCAATATATACACATATATATATAAGACACAATCAATTTCAATTTCAATAAACCAAGTTTACCCGTTGTAACCAACTTGTTACAACTAATCTAGACTGAAAGTCCAAGATCCACTCACCCTTGACGATCACCGTCTCCACTCAATGGTCTTATTTTATTGAGTCTTCGGTTTATCTGAAAACACAATCAAAACCCGAATTAGATTCTCGTATCAAGTTTGTTACAATTTAATCATGTATATAATGTCAAATAATTGCATATACTACACTTTCTATATTAGTTAAATAACATAAGTGCACAAGTCACAAGTTGTCAAATTCGTCAGATTATAACTAGCAAACGCGATCCGGGTTAGGATTGGCTGGATCGCGTTCCACAGTTCAAAACATTCTGTTACCAAATTACACTTGCAAACGCGATCCGGGCTAGGATTGGCTGGATCACGTTCCCAAGAACAAAATCAATCCAACTCAAGTTTAACACTAACTAACGCGATCCGGACACTTGGGAGCTGGATCGCGTTTCAAAGAACAAGTCGTACTGAGCCCAATTTACACATAGCAACGCGATCCTGGCACTTGGAGCTGGATCGCGTTCCTCTGTTTTATAACAGAGCATCAGACCTGCAACACATTTCTGCTCGAACCAAAAACACATTTTCACACAATTTAGTCACAATACACGAATTTATTCAGTAATTTACATCAAGTATCATCTATAAACATATAACAACAACAATTAACATCATCAAGCTTCAAATCCTAGACATGCACATGAAATCTAACCTAATTTCTAGCCAAACCCAATTCATTCAATTGAAACATGAAAACACCTTTGATTCATTCTTAGAAGAGCATGTAATCAGTTAAGAATCATCACACAACCACATTCAAGCATGAATTCACTCCATTTCATCATTAGTCTAACGTAATTCCACCAATTCAAGCACAAACATGAAAATGGGTTAGGCATACTTACAATGGAGATGCTAGAAAGAAGAAGATGATGAAAGTCAGATTATAGCACAGAATCACAGCTTCAATTAATGATTTGTTTGATGATTTCACTTTGATTTCTAATTGAGGGTGTGTGTGTTCTTGGTGGTTTTAGACCAAAGTCAGGAAATGAGGAAATAAGGGTCGACTAATTCATTTAACCTAACTCAAGTACAGTGTAATATTATACCCGTCCTAAATCTATTGTCTGGAACCTAAAAATCATTTGTGAGAAAATACATTTTATTGTGCCGTCATCTAATTTAATTTAAAACAAGTAATAATTCATTTATCACTATAAGTCATTTGAGCATTGACTTATTAATTTTAATTATCACAATAATACCAATTATTTCTAAATACAATTTAGATACGAAATAAATAAAGAAATTACCGTATTTCTACTAAGCCCAAATCGAGGATGTTACAAGCCAACCACCATTCCAACCCAACTACCAACCTAGATACCCACAACAACCCCAACTCACCTATAACCAACCACTGTCATTGACTGCACCCGACGCAGCTCAACCGACTGAACCTACTAAAACATTTGTGCCAATTACTAGTACAGATGATACCCTCACTAAATTCATCCAAGGCCAACACCAGTTCAACCAAAAGACTAGCGCTAGGCAAGACCAAACTGACCTATACCTTAGGAACCAACTAGCCATTCTCAAAAATCTTGAGGCCCAGATTGGACAACTAGCCCAACGTCTTGACTCTAGGCCTCAGGGTAATCTTCCTAGTAACACGGTACAAAACCCCCACGTAGAAGAGGCTAAACAGATGAGTACTACAGACAAGAAGGAGGCACCGGGCCAACCTTCCACTACTTCTCATGTCCAACCGACAGTCGAGACCACGTCTGTCCCTACACCACAAAGGGAAGTACGAATTCCGTTTCCTGGCTGTCTTAGGAAAGCCTACAAGGCTAACACCTTCCGTCTCGATGGAAAGTTCATGGACACCGTGTCCAGAACCCCTTCCAGTTCAAAATACATCCTTAAACTCCTGTCTACCAAGGATAAGGTACCCGAAGTACCCAATGTCCCACTGAACGCGAAATGTTCAGCTATCATTAAGAATTCCCTACATGAGAAATTAGGAGATACAGGACGATTTACTCTTCCATGTTCAATCTATCACTCGAGCATGATACACTCTCTAGCCGACCTAGGAGCCAGTATCAACCTTATGCCTTATTCACTTTACACAAGACTGGAATTAGGACCCCTTAAGCCTACCAAAATGAGCGTCCAGCTAGCTGACCAATCCGTTAGATACCCTAAGTGAATAGCTGAGAATATCATGGTTAAGGTAGATAAGTTCCTATTTCCCACAGACTTTGTAGTGATGGACATTCAGGAGGATGTGCATATTCCTATCATCTTAGGAAGACCATTCTTGAACACCACGCGTACTATCATCGATGTTTACTCACAGACTATCAGTCTTAGATCTCATGGAGAAACTATCACTTTCAAGATTGATCAGACTGACCAGGCCTTGACCGAACATGCGGAGATATGTATGATTTCTACAGCCAGAGTTACTTCGGATGATGATTCTCAACCAGACACATGGATGTCTGACAAGCCCACTACTTCCGACACTTAGGAAGAAGAAATGGAAGAGGAGGAAGAGACTGAAGAAGAAGAAATAAAAACAGAAGAAGAGGAGGAAGAGACAGAAGAGGATCAGACCACACCAACTTACCTTCCTGAGTCATACATTCCGACAGCAGAGATAATGCAGATAGATTACACTAAAAGCTTTATCCCTCTGCCAGATAGTGACTCAGAGGAAGAAGAACCGCTGATCGACTATTCTCAGGATGCTGAATACGCGCTTACTATGGAAAAACTTATCGCGTCAATCATCGATCCTACCAAACCTCTCACCTTTCCTCGATTTCGTGCTCTGGAGAATATCGAAAACACCATTGCTTTGTCTAAGCAACACCCAGAGTTACGAGACAAACTCCTGATGAAGATCGCAGACTACAAGGAATCCCGACTTCGACCTCACATACTTCCTCAAGGAATTCAAGCCCTCGATTCATCTGAACCTCGAACTCAGTTTGAGTTAGGAGGTACTTCTGGGTCCAGTCATGATTCCGACTCTCAGGATGAAAAGGAAATTGAGATGGTATCTTCTCAGCCGATATCTCAGATCACCGACGAGTCTCAGTCACCACCTACCGTTATGGAGTTCCCTGATTCACTAGAAGTTGATCCCAGAGCGACAGAGAGTGACGAGGACGATGTCATATTCATCGATGTTCCGATAGATATCCGCTCTATTCACCTTCATCTACCTTCCACCATTCCAGACTCTCCTCTCGGAACTATCCAAGTACCAATCGTCTCTACTCACGAAGAGATGATCAGTGCTATTGAAGAATACGATGATGACTTTCGTACCTTGATGGCGGTTATCAGAGACTCTACTATTGAGTACACACCACATCTGAGAGACCTGATCGAAGAAATTGAAGCAGAATATGACGTTTATCATGCCACCAACTCTCGAAGTCCTCAGCATCTACAAAACCGCATCCATGCCTTCGCTGAAGATCTCGCTACTCAGCTTCTGCAAGAACCTCAGAGCAATGATCAGCCATCTGCAGATAATCTGGAGTTCTTTGAAAACCAGAAAATCATATATGGCAAGGTATACGAAGCACTAATCAGGTCCGCATTTCCATACTCACACAGGCAGATGGAGTTTCTACACTCTTACATATGCAATATGGACTATGCTACTGGGAACCCTGATGACGAAGTAGATGATCAGATGATGAGTTATCTGAAAGGACTGATGGACTCCATGGCTAATAACGATTATATCGACGATTCTTCACCACACAGGTTTTTCATCGACTGCACTCTAGAATTCCATGCTCATAAGATCATCGAAAGGCTGGAGCGTGTCAGCCATGATTAAAGGACGCGTGACATCCCTTCATCCATTCCTGACGGTTCGATGGTTAACACCGCGAACTTCATCACATAACAGCTTAGAGATATCTTCGGTACTGTCTTCACAGGGGAGCCCAGACAGTTGTTTCATGATGGACTGCATGAGGTTTACAATAGAATGATTAACATCTTTCGTAAACCAGACCTCACATATTCTGATCATCAAGAGCAGCTTATCCAAGGCATCCTCGAGTCCATCAATGAGTTAGGGAGAAGCACCAGCGTGAGCACTCATGAAGACATCCATTTGCGCTTCTTCGGATTCATGGATTCGTTAAGACATGAACGACCACAGCGTGAGAGACTTGAGTACAACGGGACCTACTTCATAGATTCCGATGGACCCATCTCCAAAGCAGTTTATGACATATCCTGGGACCTCTTATACTTGCAGAGGGTGGCTCAGGAACACTTCGATAGTTTCCCTCTCTTCGTCTCAAGGATCCCTAACATTACCCAAGTCATCACTCGCTATTTTCTCAGATTCTATCCACAAAACTCCAGGGCATCACCACCGAGCATCTCTAGCCCTGGAGGTTCCTCTTTCGGCTAATCCAGAAGGAACAAGAGTCGAGCCCTCGACTTTAAAATAGAAGCGCTTCTCGGGAGGCAACCCGTGGAATAAAATATCCTTTAGTATTAGTAGTAGTTTATTTTTAAATTCCAAGAAGTGAATTATCTCTGACTATCCTTCACACTTGGATATACAAATGCTTTCAAAACACCACTTCATTTTTAAAACTAACAGCTTTTACCACATCACTAATCCCAGAATTTTGGAAACATTTTCAAAATGATAAGTCATGTGTTTCGAGCATTTGAGGTACTTGCATGCTACTTTCATGCATTATGCTCGAACCCGTTTAAAATCACATGTCTTACAAATGATTTGTAGTAGAAAACATCTTTTTACATTCTGGGACAGTGACACTCTTTCGGTAAAAAGCTATAAAAATAAGAAGTTGGTTAAAAAGTATATCCAACGTGTTCACACTTATGAGATATTTTCACATGAGAGAGCAGTGGAGAAAATGAAGAATTGAACCATTTTGTACCAAGTGCTCTTCCCAAAAGCCGAATGAACTTCATAGAACTGCCACAAGAAGGATATCTGGCAAGTACTCTTCTTCAAAGGCAGCATATCTTCAAACTCTCAGCCTCCTTCCAACACGTTGATAGGGGAGTTCTCTCGTTCTTATCCTTGTTTTGATATTGATTATTTTGCTTTATTTTTCTAAGTAGTCTATGCCATATCCTAAACTTATCACTAAATGGGGGATTCCAGCCCAAAACAAACACTTGAGTAACATTTTTCGATATGTTCAAACTCTAAGTATGGGATTTTACTTACAATAAAATCTCAACTCAATAGAACATTAGGGACAATGTTCCTCTAAGTGTGGGATAGCGGTATAGAAAACCTTAGGTCAGATTCTTTCTTCCAAAAGCAAACTCGGAAAATATTCCTCAATTTTTGTCAGTCCCTTACGTTGGATCTAGACGAACCGAGTCACTCAATCGATGGCGGAAACAACGATTAAGTTATCACACGAATACAACGAATAATCAAACACAATAAAATATGAATCAAACGCTTGTATATTGATTATAACCGATCAGATTACAGGTGGATTCGACTAATTGCGTTTAGGGTTTCGTCAACCCTAAAACAGAAAACGTAAAAACATTTATATACAAAATCTGGCACCTGCGACGTCGCACACAACGTCGCAGGCCCAGGCCCATGCGACGTAGACAACGTCGCAGGCCCAAAACCCTGACGTCGCACCTGCGACGTTACAGGCAACGTCGCAGGAGTCAGGAAACACAAATCTATTACAAAATCAAACTACGAACTCGACCAACTGACAGACACACTAACATGTACCAACAAACTCCCCCGTGTCTTCAGCTTGGTCTTCAAAAATTTCTTCAATTAAACCCAGCCTGCAGGAAACTGTCCATCTGAGTGAATTCCATGAGTTAGACAAACGGTAACAACTCTGTAGAATTGATCAGCTAACCGTGACTTGAACTCATTGTTTCTATTCACTCGAATCCGATCATCATAGAGTTTACGCAAGTCCTTTTCATGAAAATTTATTAAACTCATCTGATTAAACAATCTGAACGTAGCTTGCTTCAGATTCCAAATACCTCCAACTTCTGGCCACGGCTCTGTATCTGGAACAAAAGTAATCACCGCTTCACCAGTATGTGGATCTAGTTCCCACTTAACAAATCTGCGAAGAAAATAATAGGGAACTGTCTCTAGAGGTATATCAGTCTCGCATTCAGCTGGCGGATAATAAACTTTAACCATCGGTCGCCCTGTAGCTGGATCCAATTTCTTCTTATAAAAATACTGTGTGCCTAACGTCGGTTTTAACTTGTTATACTTCTTGGCTTGAACTTTTTGACGTAAGGTTCTCTGAATATAATCAGCATAATGGTTATCAACACGATTAATCAAATTTAATTGAGCTAATCTGTTGATCTCTCCCTTTGGCAAGGTACTCAACTTCTTGAGTCTAAGCTTGAAATACTAAATACCGTCCAACCTCTTAATCATAAACAGTTTCTTTTCAACTTTCCAGCTCTTTATCACCCCAGTGTAGTTTCCATTAACCTTGTAAAACTGACACTTCATAGGTATAGGAGTAGGATTTCTTCCACGAGGCCACCACTGCTTGTTTCTTTCTGCCTTTTCTTCAGCAGTTTCCCTTTGTTCAGCAGTTTCTGGTGCAGGAGTCCCAGATTCCTTTTCTGATACCTCTGGAGCTGTCCTTGCATGAGAAGTACTAGATTCTCCATGAGAAGCTTTTGCAGGACCCTCATCTTCACTTGAATCTGTCTCAATAAACGGAGCATCATCATACTCTTTGTAACACCCTGCGATTTCGACAAAATTATAAACGTAATTAACACGCATGTCTAGGCTAATTCCCTACTTGAGTGAATTCACAACACATTTTAGAGATAAGTCTAGCAAAGCCCAACTAGTTAGTACGCGTAGTATTATACGATTCGTAATTTTTATAATTGCGCGCAGAACGATTGGAACAAACGCGACAAAAATATACGACTGTTGGTAAACAAATTTATTTAATAAAATGAAAGTTATTAAATAAGGTTAACGTGTAATAAATATTATGTCGATAATATTTATAAATATTTCGTAACGAAAAACATTTATTTAATACCCTGAAACAAAACAAAGTTTAAAATTTTTGAACTCAACTAAATTAATTTTATAAAATGTCTCAATTAAAAATATAATAAAATGCGTAATTAAAAATTCATTATTTAAAATATTGTAACATTTAACGATCGAGTACACGAACACGGGCTAAATACTACAAAATTTGGGCAAAATTTCCTCCCTTTTGGTTCCCAAAAATCTGCCCAAACCCCCACCCAAACCCCATTTTCATTTCACTTTCATCTCCACCAAAAACACACATATTCTCTCATCTCTCTCTCGCTAAACTCTTTCTCTCTCTAAAACTCATCACAAAATCACAAAAACAACTACAAATTGGACACACAACAACAACAACTACAAATCGGACACACAACAACAACAACTCGTCATCATCATCATCTACACAAGGATTCAAGCTCAAAATCACCATTTTCATCATCATCTTCATCACTCACCTAATTTTCGGATTCACCTCAAATTGGTAAGAAATATTACTTAAATTACTTGTATTTACATGTTTATAGGTTCACCTAACAAGATTATGTCCAAAAACACCATTAAAAACGTTTTAGAAATCAAAATTTGCATAAAAATTGCGAACAGCGAGTTTCGCGAGTTGAGATTTAATCTCAACTCGCCTTGTGAAACTCAACTTGCGAAACTCAACTTGCGAACTCAACTCGCCTTGCGAAACTCAACTTGCGAAACTCAACTTGCAGAACTCAACTTGCAGAACTCAACTTGCAGAACTCAACTTGCAGAACTCAACTTGCAGAACTCAACTTGCGGAACTCAACTTACAAATCATTTTTCCACTAAGTGTCGAACTTAACCGGAAACGAATACCTACACACAATACGATATACGAATTGTACAGACATTTCAAACAAACTTATTTTATTGAAATCGTGATTTCAAACTAGTACCAACGAGTCGTATACATTTTCACAACTGCGAAATACAAACGTAAACGTTAAACAAACACTTTGGACATAATTTAGTTGCGTGAACACTACCATGGATGGTCAAACTTAGACATCCATGTACTTATTTAATCTCATACGTTTAGGGCGTTAGGAGATTCTGGACCATACTTGGGCTTAGGTTTGCTAGCACTCGCACGTTACTTAGCTCAGCAGGTGAGTTCACAGCCCCTACTTTTACTGTTTTAACTGCTTTGAACAGGGGTGGAAAACATAGTCAAACTGCTTTACTGATTGCCATAACTGTTTTTGCTTATATGATTATTTATCATACTTGTTTACTCGCACGATTTGAGTACTTTGTACGATTGAACATTTACAACTAAACTGATATTTATGAAATACATTTTCATACTGTAAACGTGGTAAAACTTGATTGTTAGACCGGAGAACGACCGATACTTTTTATGTAAATGCTGGAGAACGACCAGCAACGTATTTTAGTGCCAGAGAACGACTGGCCACTGGACGGGAGAACGACCCGTGCGTTTTGGATGGGAGAACGACCCATGCGTATTTAGACCGGAGAACGACCGGTACTGTGTTTTCGCTGGAGAACGACCAGCAATGTTGGACGGGAGAACGACCCGTGCATATCTAGACCGGAGAACGACCGGTAAACTATTTTTGTTGGACGGGAGAACGACCCGTGCGTATCTAGACCGGAGAACGACCGGTAAACTGTTTTTGTTGGACGGGAGAACGACCCGTGCGTATCTAGACCGGAGAACGACCGGTAAACTATTTTGTTGGACAGGAGAACGACCCGTGCGTTAAACTGTGTTTTGGGTAACATCCCACGTAAACTGTATTTTGGGTAACATCCCACGTAAACTGTATTTCGGGTAACATCCCACGTAAACTGTGTTTTGGGTAACATCCCAACCGAACTATACTTGGATAACATTCCACTAAACGCTTATTCAACCATTATGGCAATACTTATTTGTGAACGTATTTGGTTTATCAATTGTGCTTACAAACTTGATTCAACTATTGCAAACATAAAACCTGTGAATTCACTCAACCTCGTTGTTGACTTTTACTATGTTTTTCAGGGAATTAGCTGCACGTAAGATCCGCCTGTACACATGGAACATAGGCGACCCCCGAAGGAATAGGATGCCAACTTTTGACAACTGGATTTCTTTTATATAACTAAAACTGTTTAGTCATATTTACGAAATCTACTTTTGTAAACTCAACTACTTTGACATTTGTACGATTCGATGAATCGTAAAACTTTGTAACTATACGTTTGACATCTTAATATTATGTTCGGTTGTAATCATATGCTCTGATACGTATGCATGTACAGTGTAAATGTGGCATCCCCCAACTTAAACCAATGCTTCCGCTAAACAAAATCGACGAATGCGGGGGTGTTACACTCTTTATCATCGTCCAGATGCTCATCTTCAACCGAAACCTCATCATCCATATCAAACACATATTCTGAATCCGTCTCAGGACCAGCTCCGTTGGCCATTCTTTGGATAAATGATAAATCAGCAAATGAGTAGTCAACGGCCAGCGGCCTTGGCTGTCCTGGAATATCATTAACAGAGAAATAATCCAAACGAGGAATACTTTCATTAATACCAGATTCAATTACAGGGTTGGGGTTTACAGACGCAGGTTCACTTGACTCTAAATTGTGTCACACCCCGCTAAAGCGAAAACACGAGATGTAACAGTACCGGGTAACAATGCACAAGATATAGAAGTAACACCATACATAATTTAGCAAAAGCATTACAAATTACTACAAGTTCAAAACATAGATCCAAAGGAGATTACATTAAGTTCATAAAGTTTTCAAAAGAGATTCATAGTTTCAAAACAAAGCAAACGCTTGTGAACATGCATCCATGCTAATATACTCCTAGAATGCACCTTACTGTCGTTCTCCTGAAAAGCATGATAAAACAAAAGGGTCAACTATGGTCATAGTTGGTGAGTCCACAGGTTTAGTATTACAAATAAACAGATTAAAAGCTTTGTTCATACATGACATGAATAAAAATGATTTGATATAATAGTTGCGAATATGAAAGGTAGTATACATAAGTGTTAATGCAATTGAGGCCACTACTAAACCGATTCAACCGACCCATGCCCCAAGCTCCATGTTCTATCGGTAACATGAGTACTGATACTATGCACTCACGACCAGTGTAAGTGAGGAGTGGTTTCCTCCTAAATAGCGCTATCCATAAATATCAACGGCTCGATAACGAGTTAATAAGTAGTGTAAAGGTATTTCCGGGGACTTTAGCACGATAGTACTCAAGCATAACAATAATATACACACCAATTCGCATAAGTAGCATGACAAAAATTTAATAAGTTAATGAAAGTACAACCATTTTAGTAAAAATTTAGAATCATGCTTTTCACCCCAAAATATTAAACAAGTGAAAAAGGGGCTGTGAGGACTCACAGTTGAGCGTAAGCGTTAATCGATGGATGTAATACGTGTGCTCATCGAGTATGACTCCTATCCAAGTCCTATGAACACGAGGTCTCTAGTTAGATTTTCAGTAAATTGGTTTGTTAAGATTGATTAGTTAAGTATTTAGATTACCAAGTGCCAATATAATTAGTTTTTGTTTTGTAGTTTGTTAACGTCCAATATCACGTTTGATTACTAATTGAATACATAAACATACAACATTCTTAAATTGTCAAATTTCTTTATACAGGTCATATAATGTCGCATGATTGTTAGTGTCCAAATTTCATGGCATTTTGTGTGATGGAATTTTGGTTCTTCACAATTTATAATTAACGACACATAAACCGATAAATATATCATAAGACACCCCAAACCCTTCTTGTTAGCATTATTTCCAAAAATAGTAACTTTCCCGTTTTCGAAACCGGTACCCGTTTTTGTTGACTTGGTCAAATCTTCTCGGTTTGACCCGAGACTTATACCCAAACCTTAAACATGTTCATAAGTCATAAAAAGTTAGTTTTTCCCCAAATAGTAAGTTCGCAAGTGTCGGTTTTCAACTTTTACAAAAATCAGTCCATATTCTTATTTCCAGGAATTTACCCCTGTTTGTTGAATTTATTAAAAATACTTCTGCTACGTAATAGTATAAGGAAACAATCACAGATGTTCCTCAATATGTTACTTATTTTCTATAATTTTTCCAGGAACTATAGATGAGTCCAAGTATTTTTAGAATTTTATTTTATCTTCAAAGGTCAGATCTGAACACATGCATGCAATCATTACTTTTGAGTAAAATACATTGGGTTCCAGAAAAAGTGATCAACAGAAACGTTGTGACCAACAAAATTTGTAAACTTTTGGCGTTGGTTTCAAGTAATTTAGAGTTATAATGCTCCAGTTATGATTAAAACATTGAAAGAAAAGTTTCTGACCTAATCTAACAACTTATACATCTTTACTCACAAAAATTATTAAAAATATCAAATTAACTCATATGAACATGAGGCTTATATGGTTGGAAAGCTTATTTCCAGAAGTTGATTTTAGACTATAAAAACGTCCATTTTCATGAAGAAATGAATTTTAGAAAAATCGTGGAAATAGATGAAAGTTTCTGGACAGAAAACTTGCAAGTCCTTGATGAATGTTTTGAGCTTAAACAAGAACACCACCATGGAAACAAAATGAACTTTTGATATTTTGACCTATAATTCCATGATCTAACACATGCATGGTGTTGAAATACATCCATGATGTGTTAGAGTTGATTATTAGTATATAAACAAGCTTTTTACACAAAGATGAACAAGATCTAACAAGATTACAAGCAATAATTCGATTTTTCACTTGATTTTCGGTTTGATCATGGGTTACCCTTTCTTTTACCACATAAAGGTGTGAAAAGGGATAACCTACAAACATCAAGAGTTTATATGGGGATTTTAGCCATGAAAAAGGCATAAAATCCGAATTTTATGAAGGAAAAACATATTTTTAGAGATTGTAAGTAAAGAAAGATGTTAGAGACGTTGTGTTTTACCTTTATGTTCTTGAAATAGCTTGAGGACACCTTAAAGTTTCTGGATTTAGGTTGAAAAATGACTGATTTCTTGAGAGATTTTAGAGAGAAAAGAGTGTGAAAGGTTAGAGAGAAGAATACGAGAGAAGTGTGTGTTTTGGGAGGGTGAAATGAATGATTTGGTGTAAGAAAAGAGGGGAGATGTGTGGGGATAAGGGAGGCCGGTTTTGGGGTCCCAAAGAGGCCTTTTAATTTCTTTTTTTTTGTTAAATAAAGTTTATAAAAGTTGTATTAAGTTTGTATTAAAGATGTGTAAGTATATTGTATAGTATAAGGTTTATTTTGTGATGTTTTGGTGATTAATATTGGAGCTATAAAAGTTTGTGTTCTTTAGTTTATAAAAGTACTTTAATTTATGATTGAATTTCTTCCAATAGGTATTCAAGTGTTAGTTTGTTATATTCGAGTTTCATTTACGGATTTACAGAATTTTAACAAACCTTGATTTTGCGACGTGCTAGAATTTTTGTGATAAGTCATAAGATTTGGATTTTTATTTTTTCTAAGTTCTTGAATTGGATTATAAACATTTAATTTGTCTAAGTTTGATATTCACGGATTATTTATCCGATTAAATTTACGTTGTCGAGTCACGGGGATTTCGATTTTGCGATTCATTAAGGATTTTATGAAAGCATAAAGAGGTAGATTTTTTTATTGTTTAAATTTGGCACTTAATACTGTGACACCCCCAAATATGATTGATTTGCGGAAGCTCGATTTGGGTGTCACTAATCAATATACAAAGCACATAAGATAATAATGAACGACCACTATATGCGCCGTTTTAAACTTGTATAAATAAAGTAAACGTTTACATCAAAACAATGTTACATTAGCTTGGTTTCTGAAATTGAGAGATTACATGGCATAATTACTTTTACAAAATATAATAATGCAATCAAATCTTTAGTTGTATGTATGCTGACTCGAGCTAATAATCCCTGCTTGTGCAGCCAACCTACTGCTGGGTACCTGTGATAAATACTAAAATGGGTCAGCGAAAACGCTGGTGAGCTCACAGGTTTGTATGTCAATGTATAGTTGTCAGAACCGCAAGATTTATATTGAATTTAAAATGCAATTAAGCAAAATAAAAGTTATACAATCCATGAGCACATAGTCTGAGCTTAACTTGAGCGCTAGGTCCAATTAAGGAAACCTAACTGATTTGCCTCCTACGAGTGTCTAATCCACACTCGTCTTCCCAAATGCTAATACATCCGTTTGACCGGTTAGTGCGTGCTAACCCGGATGAGGATTGTCAATCCCATATGATATCATATACTAACATTCACGCTTAAATATTAGAGACTATGCTATAGAGGACTTTAATTGATTAGCTTGAAACTCATGTAGTATTTGAAGATTGGCACTTGCGTTCTACTTGTAAAACAAAATGAAGTAGTAATATCACACCCCTGGTAAAAGTAGTGAAAATGGGGCCATGAAACTCACCTGAGTCTTGAAGTGTTTAATTTAATAAACTTGAAGTAATTAGCTGTGAATTGGTGTCCAAAGTCTTGAAACCTGAATGTGTCCACGACACTTGAATTGTTATTAATTGTACCGGTATCTAGAAAGACTACCATTGAAATTGTTTGTTTAACTTGATGTCCAAATTACCCCGATTTGGTTGATTGTATTGTTACAAGTTACTACGACTTGTTTGATTTAATTGATACAAGTTACAACGACTTGTTTGATTTTGAATTATGTTTTGAAAACGCGTGCGGGCCGTTGGTGATTATTGGAAATTAAAGATTTCAATGATCTTATTATGATTCGAAGTGTTATCCTTGAAAAGTATGTTCCAATGTATTTGAGAAATCATATCGTATAGTAGTTTGAAGTTTTATAAGTTCGACACTTGGTGAAAAATGTGCTTACGGAATCTAAGTACGGGGGTCCGGGGGCAGCGCCCCTGGTTAGCGGGGTCCAAGGGGCGGCAGCCCCTGGCGGGGTCCAAGGGGCAGAGCCCCTGGCTGGGGTCGATCTGCCAGGTCAGCTTGGAAATTTTTTATTTCTACTATATTGCTTTAAGGAAAAACGCATCTGGACTTGAATTTGGGTGAAATCAAGTGATAAAATTTAGAGTCTCGACACTTAGTAAAAATATGTGTTTTCTAGTTTCTGTTTTGTGCGACGTTGGGTGCGACATCGCAGGCCCTGACTGCGACGTTGAGCATGGCGTCGCTATGTGCGACTTTCGCAATTTAATGCGACGTTGTACGTGGCGTCGCTATAGGCGACGTTGTTGATTTCTGCGACGTAAGGGTATGCGTCGCTAAGTGCGACGTTCGCCAGTTAAGGCGACGTTAGGGATGATGTCGCTATATGCGACGTGGTGATGGTTTATGCGACGTCGTAGCTGACGTCGCAAAATGTCTGGGCCAAAAGCGACGTTACGGTCTGATCGGAGCTAGGTGGCCGGAAAATCGGCCGAAAGGCCTCCGTTTGGTCCAAATCTTTTACCCAACCCATTTTTGGACATTTTAAGCATGTATAAACCATAAATACGTAAAAATGAGTAAGAACGGAGAGTTTCGGGTTTTGTCGGAAACTTACGAATCGACGCCGTAAAAATCTGAAAAGATGGTGACGTAGATCGTGACGCCGTGGTTCTTTTATTCCAAAGGAGTATGACGATTCGGGTTCGTCTGATGTTAGTTTTTAAGGGATTTAAGTGGGTGGTGGTTTTGGTGTTTGAAAGAGAAAAGAAAGAAGAGAGAGAGAAGGGGGTGAAAAATGAGGAGAAAAGGGGTGGGGATCCCCCTTTTTGGCTGATTCGGTGGGGGCCCACCGAGGTGTGGGTCTCCACTTTTACTCCCGTGCAGTCGCGCTCCGTGTGGTGTTCGTTTTCCCGATTGTTTAACGTTAAATATGTATTTTATACGTTTAAATACATGTTTTAAAATACAAATGATTACCCAAAAATTTTGTTGAAGTATTTTACTAAATACTTAGTAATTACATCATAAAAAGAAATTTGTTTCGTTTTGTATGCGCGTTTACATTTTAATCGCTTATATATTGATTGTGTAGTGAGACTTGGATACGAAATATTATTGATATAATATTTTTAAACATGACAACGTTATTAAATACTATTTGTATTACTTAATAAAAATCGTTCACCAACGTCCGTATTAATTGTGTCGAAATCCATTCGATTTGAATTTGTACGATTTAATCAAACCGTGATTTCTTGTATATATATATTCAACAATATAAAATTACTTGATACATCAATTAGCCTAACACAGAACTAATTACATGTATTAAAACTTGATTAGGCACTAATTACTAGTCCTAAATTGACGGGTGTCACATTCTCCCCCTGTTAGTAGAATTTCGTCCCGAAATTTAACTTGAAGTCGTGTTTGATGTTGAGCCAGTGAAGAGTTGAGGATACTTGAGTCGCATTTGGTCTTCCCGTTCCCAGGTGAATTCCGGACCACGCCGCGAATTCCACCTAACTTTGACAATGGGAATACGACTTTGTTTGAGTTGTTTGACCTCACGGTCCATAATTTCGGCGGGTTCTTCAACGAAGTGAAGCTTGTCGTCAACTCGAATCTCATCGAGTGGAATGATAAGTGTCTCATCAGACAGACACTTCTTCAGATTTGAAACATGAAATGTGGGATGCACGCTGCTGAGTTCGGATGGCAGCTGCAATCGATATGCTACTGGACCAATTCTCTCGAGGATCTCGAATGGTCCAATGTATCTGGGGTTTAACTTCCCTCGTTTGCCAAACCGGATTACGCCTTTCCAAGGCGATACTTTGAGTAGTACTCGATCCCCAACTTGGAACTCGAGTGGTTTGCGTCTCACGTCAGCATAACTTTTCTGACGATCACGCGCGGCTTTGAGTTTGTTTTGAATTTCAAAGATTTTCTCGGTTGTTTCGTGAATGATTTCTGGACCCGTGAGTTGGTTGTCCCCAACTTCGGTCCAACAGATAGGTGACCGACACTTACGACCGTACAGTGCCTCGAAAGGTGCTGCCTTAATGCTGGCATGATAACTGTTGTTGTACGAGAACTCGCACAATGGTAGGTGTTTTTCCCAGTTCACACCGAAGTCTACTACGCAGGCCCGTAGCATGTCTTCTAGTGTTTGAATGGTTCGTTCACTTTGGCCATCGGTTTGAGGATGATATGCGGTACTCATATCAAGTCGAGTACCCAGAGATTTTTGAAGTGATTGCCAAAATTGTGAAGTGAAACGACTATCCCTATCGGAGATAATTGAGATTGGAACACCGTGTTTGGTCACGATTTCCTTCAGGTAAATTCTGGTGAGGCGTTCCATCTTGTCGGATTCCTTGATTGCCAGGAAGTGAGCGGACTTTGTGAGACGATCCACGATCACCCAAATGGTATCGCAACCGCTCGAGGATTTGGGTAGTTTGGTTATGAAGTCCATGGCAATTTGTTCCCATTTCCATTCAGGAAGACTAGGTTGTTGAAGTAAACCAGAAGGTTTTTGATATTCGATTTTGATATTGGAGCAAGTAAGGCACTTGCTGACATAGGTGGCGATTTCAGCTTTCATGTTCGGCCACCAGTAGAAGTCCTTGATACCGTGGTACATTTTATCAGATCCCGGATGGATAGAATATTTAGACTTGTGAGCTTCATCCATCACCAAGTCTCGTAGGTTCCCAAATCTTGGCAACCAGATTCGGTTTGAGAAGTACCTAATCCCTTTAGGTTTGATTTTGAATTGTTTATCCATTCCCCGCAAGGCTTCATCTTTGACATTTTCGGGTTTCAAGGCTTCGATTTGAGCAGTGAGAATTTGAATGTTTAAATTGTTGTGAATAGTTATACTGAGTGCTCGGACCCGAAGTGGTTTCACTCGCTCTTTCCGACTGAGGGCATCAGCAACAACGTTTGCTTTGCCTGGATGATATTTGAGCTCGCAGTCGTAATCGGTAAGCAACTCGACCCATCGACGTTGCCTCATGTTGAGATCTTTCTGATCGAATATGTGTTGGAGACTTTTGTGGTCTGTAAAGATTGTGCACCTAGTGTCGTAGAGGTAATGTTTCCAAATTTTGAGGGCGAAAACGACGGCTCCTAACTCGAGGTCGTGGGTGGTGTAATTCTTTTCATGAATCTTGAGTTGTCGGGAAGCATAAGCTATGACTTTGTCTCGTTGCATAAGTACGCAACCGAGACCCTGATGAGAAGCATCGCAGTATACGACGAAGTCATCGGTGCCCTCGGGTAATGATAGAATAGGAGCACTGCAAAGCTTTTGTTTTAAGAGTTGGAATGCCGACTCTTGTTTATCAGTCCTGTCAAACTTTTTGTCTTTCTGGGTCAGAGTCGTGAGTGGTAAGGCTATCTTGGAGAAATTTTCAATGAATCGTCGGTAATACCCGGCAAGACCCAAAAATTGGCGTACTTCGGTCGGAGTGGTTGGCGATTGCCAGTCTTTGATAGCCTCGATTTTTGACGGATCAACGTGAATTCCCTGACTGTCGATCACGTGACCAAGGAATTGAACGGTTTGAATCCAGAACTCACACTTAGAAAATTTGGCATACAGCTCCTCGTGTCTAAGTAGTTCAAGGATGGTTTTGAGGTGTTGCGCATGTTCTTGCTCGTTGTGCGAGTAAATGAGTATGTCATCGATAAAGACAATGACAAACTTGTCGAGGTAAGGTTTACACACCCGGTTCATGAGGTCCATGAATACAGCCGGTGCGTTGGTTAAACCGAAGGGCATCACTTGGAATTCGTAGTGCCCGTATCGAGTTCTGAAAGCAGTTTTTGGAATATCGATGTCGCGAACTCGTAACTGATGATATCCTGATCGCATATCGATTTTTGAGTAGACACTTGAACCTTGAAGTTGGTCGAACAGGTCATCGATTCGAGGGAGTGGATACCGGTTCTTGACAGTTAACTTGTTCAACTCTCGGTAGTCGATACACATTCGAAAAGAACCGTCTTTCTTCTTGACAAATAGGACCGGAGCTCCCCAAGGTGAAGAACTCGGCCTGATAAATCCTCGTTCCAGGAGTTCCTGTAATTGGGTGGACAACTCCTGAAGTTCGGATGGAGCTAAGCGGTATGGTGCTCGGGCCACAGGCGCAGCACCTGGTACTAGATCGATTGAGAACTCAACCTGTCTTTGCGGTGGTAGACCAGGTAGTTCTTCGAGAAAGACTTCTGGAAAGTCTCGAACAATTGGAACATCCTCAAGTCGCTTCTCCTCCGACTTTTTCTCCATGATGTGCGCGAGGATTGCTGGATAACCCTTTCTCACAAATTTTCGGGTTTTTAAGCAAGATATGATGTTAAGCCTCGTCCCACCGGTCTCCCCTTGTATGACCAAGTTTCTACCGATGGCGAGAGGTATGCGAACAATTTTGTCATGGCAAATGATTTCGGCACGATGTTTGGATAACCAGTCCATGCCCACGATGACATCGAAACTTCCTATCTCAACGGGCATAAGATCTATGGAAAAGATTTCGTCGGCTAGATTTAAAGTGCAATTAGGTATCACACTATCGGTTTCTATCAACTTGCCATTTGCTAGTTCTACGGTGTACTTAACGTCTAAAGCAACAGGTGTGATGTCAAGTAGAGGGCAAAATTCATCGGAAATAAAACTTCTATCGGCACCAGTATCAAACAGAATAGAAGCAGTTAAATTGTTGAGGAGGAACATACCCGTGACCACATTCGGGTCTTGACGGGCGTCCCCTGAGTTGATCACAAAGGCGCTACTTTTGGCATTGTTGTTGTTGTTGCGGTTGTTGTTGTTGTTGCCCTTATTCTTCAATTTTGGGCACGTATCCCTAAAGTGTCCTGGGTTCCCACATTCATAGCAGGACTTAGGTTGTTGGGCATTTTTGTTAGAGGGGTTGTTGTTGGATTTGGGGGCTCGGCAATCCTTAGTCAAATACCCGTACCTCCTGCAGTTGTTGCAAGGGGTCCTGCACTGACCAAAGTGGTGATAGTTACACTTGGGACAATAAGGCCTGTCCCCAGTGTAGCTGCGGTTGGATTCAGAGTTGGTAGTGTAAATTTGGATGGCGTTGTTTTTCTTGTTTGAGTTGTGGTGGTGGTACTGACTGTTTCCTCAGTCGTTCGGATTGAATCCCGAGCAGCCAAGGCATCGGCTACGGCCCGAGTAACGGCAGCAGCGAGTTCAGCTTCACTGTAACTCTTTTTCTTCGGCGGCATGGTTCTTCAAGAAAAGAAACAATAGGTACGTAAGAAATTGTACCAGAATGATAATTGTGGTAGATGTATGTATTTAAGCGACAATATACACATCACAAGTGTAATAGTTCCATAATATAGATTTAAATCGAAAGAAATTGTCAATTGATATTAAGTTGTTAAACGATTACAGACAATTTCGAGTTTGAGAATTCAAAAGTTACAGACTTAGATATTGTGCCAAAAGTTCCGGGAATTGTTTCATCCGGTCAATTTACATTAGTCCTATGAAAGCGTTATGAAGTGCAGATTCAGCCTAAGCTAATTCTGACGAAGATTGAGTTGTGGCATTAAGGCAGTGAGACGGTCAACGGACTCTGCAAGTCGGCCAACCATTCTGAGTGCCTCCTCGGTTTCCCTCAGGCGTGTCTCACACTGAGTCAATCTTGATCGCAGGACAGTGATTTCGTTTTGATTGTCAGTCACTTGATTGTGGACGATTTCCATGGTCTCGATGGTTTCACCCACTCGATTTTCGAGAACGCCCATATGGTTGATAGCGTTTACATGGTCCTCAGAGACCTGAGCCACTTGCCCCATTAGGGTGAGTGTCCAGTTTTCACGGGTCTCTTGCAACTCGATGTCCATGTCACGCAGTTGTTGCTCATGACGGTGTAGTCTAGTAGCCAAATCCGTTAGTGTGAATTGATTGGAGTATGGGCCCGCTCGAGGCAACCTGGGGTTCCTCCTAGCTACCCTTGAACTTTGTGATTCGTACGGATGAGAACGAGATGAGTTAGGTGGTGTGTTTGCCATTCTGAGACAAAGTGTTAGAAAGAATGAGGTCTATATTCATATAATATAATATAATATGGCCTAAGATTGTAAGTGAGGTCTATTTATGTATATATACGTATATCACATAATAACCTATTGAGTGTCTAGCACAGACATGTTTTTAAGTCCCGTTTCTCTCGAGGTCAGAGTCAACTAGTGTATCCTGTTCAGCCATAACTTCCTTCAGATCTTACATTATCTTTGTTTAATTGTACATAGTTGATCAAGCTATGTTAAATTAAATTCGTATGTTGTAATCTCTGAACTGGTTATACCTAATAGGGAATACTGCCTAACGGTCATAGTCTAGGTCCACTAAATGCAACATAGTTCACTATAACCTTAGGCTCTGATACCAATCTGTGACACCCCCAAATATGATTGATTTGCGGAAGCTCGATTTGGGTGTCACTAATCAATATACAAAGCACATAAGATAATAATGAACGACCACTATATGCGCCGTTTTAAACTTGTATAAATAAAGTAAACGTTTACATCAAAACAATGTTACATTAGCTCGGTTCCTGAAATTGAGAGATTACATGGCATAATTACTTTTATAAAATATAATAATGCAATCAAATCTCTAGTTGTATGTATGCTGACTCGAGCTAATAATCCCTGCTTGTGCAGCCAACCTACTGCTGGGTACCTGTGATAAATACTAAAATGGGTCAGCGAAAACGCTGGTGAGCTCACAGGTTTGTATGTCAATGTATAGTTGTCAGAACCGCAAGATTTATATTGAATTTAAAATGCAATTAAGCAAAATAAAAGTTATACAATCCATGAGCACATAGTCTGAGCTTAACTTGAGCGCTAGGTCCAATTAAGGAAACCTAACTGATTTGCCTCCTACGAGTGTCTAATCCACACTCGTCTTCCCAAATGCTAATACATCCGTTTGACCGGTTAGTGCGTGCTAACCCGGATGAGGATTGTCAATCCCATATGATATCATATACTAACATTCACGCTTAAATATTAGAGACTATGCTATAGAGGACTTTAATTGATTAGCTTGAAACTCATGTAGTATTTGAAGATTGGCACTTGCGTTCTACTTGTAAAACAAAATGAAGTAGTAATATCACACCCCTGGTAAAAGTAGTGAAAATGGGGCCATGAAACTCACCTGAGTCTTGAAGTGTTTAATTTAATAAACTTGAAGTAATTAGCTGTGAATTGGTGTCCAAAGTCTTGAAACCTGAATGTGTCCACGACACTTGAATTGTTATTAATTGTACCGGTATCTAGAAAGACTACCATTGAAATTGTTTGTTTAACTTGATGTCCAAATTACCCCGATTTGGTTGATTGTATTGTTACAAGTTACTACGACTTGTTTGATTTAATTGATACAAGTTACAACGACTTGTTTGATTTTGAATTATGTTTTGAAAACGCGTGCGGGCCGTTGGTGATTATTGGAAATTAAAGATTTCAATGATCTTATTATGATTCGAAGTGTTATCCTTGAAAAGTATGTTCCATTGTATTTGAGAAATCATATCGTATAGTAGTTTGAAGTTTTATAAGTTCGACACTTGGTGAAAAATGTGCTTACGGAATCTAAGTACGGGGGTCCGGGGGCAGCGCCCCTGGTTAGCGGGGTCCAAGGGGCGGCAGCCCCTGGCGGGGTCCAAGGGGCAGAGCCCCTGGCTGGGGTCGATCTGCCAGGTCAGCTTGGAAAATTTTTATTTCTACTATATTGCTTTAAGGAAAAACGCATCTGGACTTGAATTTGGGTGAAATCAAGTGATAAAATTTAGAGTCTCGACACTTAGTAAAAATATGTGTTTTCTAGTTTCTGTTTTGTGCGACGTTGGGTGCGACGTTGGGTGCGACATCGCAGGCCCTGACTGCGACGTTGAGCATGGCGTC
Organism: Helichrysum umbraculigerum; assembly: GCA_949592205.1. NCBI lineage: Eukaryota > Viridiplantae > Streptophyta > Magnoliopsida > Asterales > Asteraceae > Helichrysum > Helichrysum umbraculigerum. The sequence continues at coordinate 54,446,092 of CATIUR010000006.1, forward strand.
GCTATGTGCGACTTTCGCAATTTAATGCGACGTTGTACGTGGCGTCGCTATAGGCGACGTTGTTGATTTCTGCGACGTAAGGGTTTGCGTCGCTAAGTGCGACGTTCGCCAGTTAAGGCGACGTTAGGGATGATGTCGCTATATGCGACGTGGTGATGGTTTATGCGACGTCGTAGCTGACGTCGCAAAATGTCTGGGCCAAAAGCGACGTTACGGTCTGATCGGAGCTAGGTGGCCGGAAAATCGGCCGAAAGGCCTCCGTTTGGTCCAAATCTTTTACCCAACCCATTTTTGGACATTTTAAGCATGTATAAACCATAAATACGTAAAAATGAGTAAGAACGGAGAGTTTCGGGTTTTGTCGGAAACTTACGAATCGACGCCGTAAAAATCCGAAAAGATGGTGACGTAGATCGTGACGCCGTGGTTCTTTTATTCCAAAGGAGTATGACGATTCGGGTTCGTTTGATGTTAGTTTTTAATGGATTTAAGTGGGTGGTGGTTTTGGTGTTTGAAAGAGAAAAGAAAGAAGAGAGAGAGAAGGGGGTGAAAAATGAGGAGAAAAGGGGTGGGGATCCCCCTTTTTGGCTGATTCGGTGGGGGCCCACCGAGGTGTGGGTCTTCACTTTTACTCCCGTGCAGTCGCGCTCCGTGTGGTGTTCGTTTTCCCGATTGTTTAACGTTAAATATGTATTTTATACGTTTAAATACATGTTTTAAAATACAAATGATTACCCAAAAATTTTGTTGAAGTATTTTACTAAATACTTAGTAATTACATCATAAAAAGTAATTTGTTTCGTTTTGTATACGCGTTTACATTTTAATCGCTTATATATTGATTGTGTAGTGAGACTTGGATACGAAATATTATTGATATAATATTTTTAAACATGACAACGTTATTAAATACTATTTGTATTACTTAATAAAAATCGTTCACCAACGTCCGTATTAATTGTGTCGAAATCCATTCGATTTGAATTTGTACGATTTAATCAAACCGTGATTTCTTGTATATATATATTCAACAATATAAAATTACTTGATACATCAATTAGCCTAACACAGAACTAATTACATGTATTAAAACTTGATTAGGCACTAATTACTAGTCCTAAATTGACGGGTGTCACAAGTACCCTAATTTAGCATATCTAAAAGAACTTATTGTTCACTAAGCAATCACTACGTCGTTCTATGGCTTTAGTAGACCTAAGGAATCATAACCTAGAAATCTCACTAGGATTTAAGGAATGCGGTAAATGTAATTCAAGATTCGAGTGTGATAATGACCTGAGATTTGACGGTTGTCACAATATCCCACCGTTGAAATGAATTTCGTCCCGAAATTTAACTCGTCTCATTAAATATTTCTAATCTTATGTGTACTTAGGTCTATGTTTAGAATTTCAGTTGGCTTTAACTAAGGGAATGTTGTCACATCTCAATTGTTTGGTACCTCTATTAAGGATTTATGCGGGTGCTTCACTAAAAGAAAGTAAGCGATCATCGATTCGAATCTCTTCTAAGGAAAGGTCTGAGAGTTATCTACTAGACACTTCTTAAGGTTGGAGACATGAAATATGTCATGAATGCCTCCCAACTCATTGGGCAATTCAAGTTTGTAAGCCACCAGGCCTATTTATCTCAAGATTTTGGGCTTAGCTTGCCTTTCTTGCCAAAGCGTACATGTCCTTCCCAAGGTGATACTCTCATAAATACTCTATCACCCATTCGAAATTTCAGTGGCTTTCCATTTTGTCAGCGTAGCTGTTATGTATAATTTGGGTTGCCTTGATTCGTTCTCCTATGGTTGTGATTTTGTCCACAGCTTCCTGAATGTTGTCTGGCCTTGTCAAGTGCTTCTCACCGACTCTGTGCCAATCACAATGGTGATCGAAATTTCTGTCCATACAAGGCCTCAAATGGTGTACATTTGATGCTAGTGTTGTAACTGTTGTTGTAAGAGAATTCTATCAAGGGTAAGTGTACATCTCAACTTCCTCCGAAGTCTAGTACACATACTCGTAGTATAACTTCTAATGTTTGAATTGTTCGCTCACTTTCGCGTCTGTTTAAGGGTGGTGATAAGCCGTACTCATGTTTAGTTGGGTACTCAACGCCTTCTGCATTGATAGCCAAAACCGTGATGTAAAACGACTATCTTTGGCGGAGATATTTGAAATGGGCATTCCGTGACGCAACATGATTTCTTCAATATAGTTTTGAGCAACTCTCTCCATTTTGTAATCCTCTTGGATAGGTAGGAAATGCACGGATTTTGTCACTCGGTCGACATGAGTCGTGACCTTTGGAAATTCAAGGTGACTTAGTGACGAAGTCCATTGTTACATGTTCCCATTTCCATTGGATTTCGGGTTGTAGTAATAACCCTGACGGCTTTTGGTGCTTCATTTCGCAATCATAGTCTCTAAGTAACTCCATCCACCTTCTCTGCCTCATGTTGAGCATCTTCAGCTCGAGTACACGCGGGAGGCCCTTATGGTCGGTAAACACAGTACATCTGGTACTCTATAGGTAATGTCTGCGGATCTTAAGTGCAAAGACTACTGTTCCCTGTTCCAAGTCATGCATAGTATAGTTCACCTCATTTTTCTTAAGATGCTTGGAAGTATACTCAATTACTTCATTCTTCTGCATCCGAACGCATCCCAATCTCTGGTGTGACGCATCTCAATATACCACAAATTTCCATATTCCTTCAGACAATGATAGGGTTGGCGTGTTGCATAATCTCTCCTTCAGCATTTGGAATGCCTTCTCCTGTTCAATATCCCAAACGAATTCCTTCGTCTTTTGGGTCGGTTCTGTCAAGGGCTTGGTGATCTTTGAGAAATTTTCTATGGACCTTTTGTGGTATCCAGCCAATCCTAGAAATTGACGGATCTCCGTAGGAGTCGTCGGGACTTCCCATTTCTCAATCGCCTCGATTTTAGATGGATCCACATGGATCCCTTCTATGTTCACTATATGACTGGGGAAGTGTACTTCTCTGTTCCAAAACTCTCACTTAGAGAAATTGGAGTACAACTTCTCTTCCTTGAGTGGTTGCAACACTTGTCCTAAATGTTGCTCGTGATTCCCTTTACTACGCAAGTAGACTAGTATGTCAACGATAAAATCACAAACTTATCCCAGTATGCTTTGCAGACTCTGTTCATTAAGTTCATGAATGCCACAGCAGCATTGGTTAGGCCGAAGGGCATAAACATAAACTCATAATGCCCGTATCGTGTTTGGAATTTGACTTATCTAGGCGGGGAAAGGCCAGGAAAGTCTTCGGGGAAAGACTTCCGGAAAATTCTACCTAAAGGGGTACGTCCTCAAGTCGGTTCTCCTCCGACTTCTACTCGGTTATGGGTGCGAGGATTACCTGGTACTCTTTTCTTAGGTACTTTCGGGTTTTTATAAAGGAAACAATTTCAAGCTCAGCTTACTGTCTCTCCTTGTAGGATCAAAGTTCTACCGGTAACGAGGGGAATACGAATGATTTCTCAAAACAAGTAATTTCGGCATGATGCTTGGATAACCAATCCATGCCTACTATGATATCAATGCTTTCGATTTCGACGAGTATGAAGTCTATGGGGAAAAGTTTGTTGCAAGTACGTCTTGCATTAAAAATTAGTTGGAAATCAAATCATTGATTTAAAAAGTAGACATAACAACGTCTAAGTCATGTTGAAAAGCAGTCAATTCATGACCGTTTCGTTGTTCAAATCGTAGTCAAAAACGTTATAGAGTAGTCATTTACAAAGTAGTCTAACCGTGACTAAAGAGTTGTTAAAACAGTTGGTAAACTTGTTTGTAAATAAGTTGTTGTAGGTATAAATAGTGATAAAACCTTGATAAAATGATATGTTTTATATAAATGAGTTTATATACTTATGAATTTTGAAAGTTTTATAAAATATTTCGTGGATAGGTTGTTGTAAAATCTTGTTGAAAATTTTACAATCAAATCTGTTTGAAATCTTATAGTCCGTTGAAAAGTTTGAGACAATTAAAAATACGTTGAAAACTCTTGTCACTGACAAATCATTTGAAAATTCAGTTTAATGATATCCGTTCGAAAAGATTGAAGTTGTGAAAATTTTGATTAAATGTATGATGAAAATCCATTGAAGGCTTGAGTCGATAAAATACGTTGAAAGCCATGGTTATTGAAAAGTGTTGAAAGTTATGTTTTATCAAAAATTTGTTGAAAGATTTATGTTTGTGAAAAATCCATGGAAAATGTCTGATGAAGATTTGGTTGAAACCGTTTCCAACACATTGTACATGTGTAGTGGAATTTCTACTAATCTTAAGTGAGTTCTATTTTGCACACTATTTTTAATCGCAAGGCATCGACTTTACCTCTGGTTTCCATCACCTAGAGATGGGTAGTTTCTATGGTTTCGCTAAGATCCTGCTGATCCTCATAGGATCTGTGCAACTCGGCCTTGTGCCAGGTGTACCTAGCCTAAACGGGTTTCGTGTTGTTCTAACTCCATAGTGTCTATTCTATTCTCGTGGCGGTGTAGCCTAGCAACTAGTACCAGGATGGTATGGTGAGCGATTTCATGTGTGTATAGAGAGATTCGCATGTAGAAAGCTTCTTCGTCCTCTGTAGGAGTGTGTATTCCTTCTTCAGTTCTCCAAGTCTCAAGATTTGCGGGTAATCAATTCCACTGACGGATATTGACGGACGACGGGTCCTAGTAGGTGGAGTATCAGTAGTAGTAGTATAGATAATGTAAGGTCTAGTTCGAGGTGGTATGTCAGTCCTTCTAGTCGTGTATAACTCACGTGATTTATAGGTCTTTGATAAGAGTGGGAGGAAGAGAGTGAAGTAGAAGAAGTAGATGTAACGCGCCTAGGTGACGAGTTCTCGTGTTGGTCCAGTTTTGTTGGTTCATCCTCAGGTGGAACCTCCTCAAGTGGGTCCTATTTTGGATAGATTCTCCTTCTCTATACTAGGTGGGTTGTTGCGAGGGCGACCGGTGACGTAACCATAATCGTCGGTTGATATGTCAGTGTGGGAAGTGGATTGATACAATGTAAGACTACAAATAGAAAATTTAGTTCCTAGGACGATACTTACGCTGTCCCCCCCTCAGCTTACCCTAGCCCCCTTTTGCTCTTCTAACGTAAGCTTAGTGACGTGTCCTGACGCGTTTGTCGAGTAAGCAGTGTGGGAAGATGATGTGTACTTTCCAATCTATTAATCTTTAAGGTTCGATTCACTAGTTAAGCGTGCGGAATATTGTTTAACGAGTTTATGTATGCGAAATCAAGTGCCATTTAATACAAACAAGAGTTGTAAAACTATTGCTCTATAATTAATTAGAAACGATTACAATATCAGATAATATTGCTCGAGCACAGACAGAACGAACAGTCACAAATCAAGACACAACCACTATATACATACAATAGCTATAGCAACACCCCAAGTGTTGCTTAGTGTCTCTTTACAAAGACCGCAAGATTTGACTAACACCTTTAACAACCTACTTTGACATTATGCACTAATATGTTAACCTTAAAATGATAAGACTAAAATGGAGGTATACTTAGTTACTAACAGTGCTACATGGATGCCTACGATATGCAATGCACACACACAACGTTTGCTTTCCAAAGGTTTAAACAGGAAAGAAAAATCGAACATAACCATAGTATACCTATTCCGTGTCTGGCATAATCTTACCTAAATTAAACATAGGTGATCAGGCTATGCCTAATTGAGGTCCAATAATGCAACACATGGTTTAGTTATACTAATACTATGCTCGGTTTAGTTTAATTGGTAATACCTTTGGAGTTTTAAGAAAATATTTTAAAGAAAATGTTGGTTATAGTTGGGGTTTTTGTTTGGAAAAACCGGCATTCTCTATAACCTTAGGCTCTGATACCAAACCTGTCACACCCCGCTAAAGCGGAAACACGAGATGTAACAGTACCGGGTAACAATGCACAAGATATAGAAGTAACACCATACATAATTTAGCAAAAGCATTACAAATTACTACAAGTTCAAAACATAGATCCAAAGGAGATTACATTAAGTTCATAAAGTTTTCAAAAGAGATTCATAGTTTCAAAACAAAGCAAACGCTTGTGAACATGCATCCATGCTAATATACTCCTAGAATGCACCTTACTATCCTTCTCCTGAAAAGCATGATAAAACAAAAGGGTCAACTATGGTCATAGTTGGTGAGTCCACAGGTTTAGTATTACAAATAAACAGATTAAAAGCTTTGTTCATACATGACATGAATAAAAATGATTTGATATAATAGTTGCGAATATGAAAGGTAGTATACATAAGTGTTAATGCAATTGAGGCCACTACTAAACCGATTCAACCGACCCATGCCCCAAGCTCCATGTTCTATCGGTAACATGAGTACTGATACTATGCACTCACGACCAGTGTAAGTGAGGAGTGGTTTCCTCCTAAATAACGCTATCCATAAATATCAACGGCTCGATAACGAGTTAATAAGTAGTGTAAAGGTATTTCCGGGGACTTTAGCACGATAGTACTCAAGCATAACAATAATATACACACCAATTCGCATAAGTAGCATGACAAAAATTTAATAAGTTAATGAAAGTACAACCATTTTAGTAAAAATTTAGAATCATGCTTTTCACCCCAAAATATTAAACAAGTGAAAAAGGGGCTGTGAGGACTCACAGTTGAGCGTAAGCGTTAATCGATGGATGTAATACGTGTGCTCATCGAGTATGACTCCTATCCAAGTCCTATGAACACGAGGTCTCTAGTTAGATTTTCAGTAAATTGGTTTGTTAAGATTGCTTAGTTAAGTATTTAGATTACCAAGTGCCAATATAATTAGTTTTTGTTTTGTAGTTTGTTAACGTCCAATATCACGTTTGATTACTAATTGAATACATAAACATACAACATTCTTAAATTGTCGAATTTCTTTATACAGGTCATATAATGTCGGCATGATTGTTAGTGTCCAAATTTCATGGCATTTTGTGTGTTGGAATTTTGGTTCTTCACAATTTATAATTAACGACACATAAACCGATAAATATATCATAAGACACCCCAAACCCTTCTTGTTAGCATTATTTCCAAAAATAGTAACTTTCCCGTTTTCGAAACCGATACCCGTTTTTGTTGACTTGGTCAAATCTTCTCGGTTTGACCCGAGACTTATACCCAAACCTTAAACATGTTCATAAGTCATAAAAATTTAGTTTTTCCCCAAATAGTAAGTTCGCAAGTGTCGGTTTTCAACTTTTACAAAAATCAGTCCATATTCTTATTTCCAGGAATTTACACCTGTTTGTTGAATTTATTAAAAATATTTCTGCTACGTAATAGTATAAGGAAAAAATCACAGATGTTCCTCAATATGTTAATTATTTTCTATAATTTTTCCAGGAACTATAGATGAGTCCAAGTATTTTTAGAATTTTATTTTATCTTCAAAGGTCAGATCTGAACACATGCATGCAATCATTACTTTTGAGTAAAATACATTGGGTTCCAGAAAAAGTGATCAACAGAAACGTTGTGACCAACAAAATTTGTAAACTTTTGGCGTTGGTTTCAAGTAATTTAGAGTTATAATGCTCCAGTTATGATTAAAACATTGAAAGAAAAGTTTCTGACCTAATCTAACAACTTATACATCTTTACTCACAAAAATTATTAAAAATATCAAATTAACTCATATGAACATGAGGCTTACATGGTTGGAAAGATTATTTCCAGAAGTTGATTTTAGACTATAAAAACATCCATTTTCATGAAGAAATGAATTTTAGAAAAATCGTGGAATTAGATGAAAGTTTCTGGACAGAAAACTTGCAAGTCCTTGATGAATGTTTTGAGCTTAAACAAGAACACCACCATGGAAACAAAATGAACTTTTGATCTTTTGACCTATAAATCCATGATCTAACACATGCATAGTGTTAAAATACATCCATGATGTGTTAGAGTTGATTATTAGTATATAAACAAGCTTTTTACACAAAGATGAACAAGATCTAACAAGATTACAAGCAATAATTCGATTTTTCACTTGATTTTCGGTTTGATCATGGGTTACCCTTTCTTTTACCACATAAATGTGTGAAAAGGGATAACCTACAAACATCAAGAGTTTATATGGGGATTTTATCTATGAAAAAGGCATAAAATCCGAATTTTATGAAGGAAAAACATATTTTTAGAGATTGTAAGTAAAGAAAGATGTTAGAGACGTTGTGTTTTACCTTTATGTTCTTGAAATAGCTTGAGGACACCTTAAAGTTTCTGGATTTAGGTTGAAAAATGACTGATTTCTTGAGAGATTTTAGAGAGAAAAGAGTGTGAAAGGTTAGAGAGAAGAATTAGAGAGAAGTGTGTGTTTTGGGAGGGTGAAATGAATGATTTGGTGTAAGAAAAGAGGGGAGATGTGTGGGGATAAGGGGAGGCCGGTTTTGGGGTCCCAAAGAGGCCTTTTAATTTCTTTTTTGTTTTGTTAAATAAAGTTTATAAAAGTTGTATTAAGTTTGTATTAAAGATGTGTAAGTATATTGTATAGTATAAGGTTTATTTTGTGATGTTTTGGTGATTAATATTTGAGCTATAAAAGTTTGTGTTCTTTAGTTTATAAAAGTACTTTAATTTATGATTGAATTTCTTCCAATAGGTATTCAAGTGTTAGTTTGTTATATTCGAGTTTCATTTACGAATTTATAGAATTTTAACAAACCTTGATTTTGCGACGTGCTAGAATTTTTGTGATAAGTCATAAGATTTGGATTTTTATTTTTTCTAAGTTCTTGAATTGGATTATAAACAATTAATTTGTCTAAGTTTGATATTCACGGATTATTTATCCGATTAAATTTACGTTGTCGAGTCACGCGGATTTCGATTTTGCGATTCATTAAGGATTTTATGAAAGCATAAAGAGGTAGATTTTTTTATTGTTTAAATTTGGCACTTAGTACCCTAATTTAGCATGTCTAAAAGAACTTATTGTTCACTAAGCAATCACTACGTCGTTTTATGACTTTAGTAGACCTAAGGAATCATAACCAGCTTGGGTTGCATGTTGTTCTGCCTGTTCTTTCATCTGCTGCTGCATTTTCAGCATATCATCCATCAGTTTTTGTATAAAAGCAGGAGTAGGCTCAATAGAAAAAATTTCCTGAGGCGATGGGGTCACTGGAGCTCTGGAAGAAATAGATTTACGAGAACGGCGGCGACAAGGTTCAAAGTCGGCATCCTGGGAATCATCACCATCTCGAACACGCTTTCCAGTATTCTTTGGAACATGAACTCTCCCCTGTTTCATTCTGCGTTGAATTCGCAGATACTGCCGTGGATTCTGAACTCGAATTGTTTCCAACTTAGAAGGGTGTGGTACAGCACCGTAAGAATCCGAAGGCGTTTCCCCGCCATCATCAGATTGTGGATCAGCCACATTTTCAGAATCCGATCCCTCAACAGTGTCGTGAGAGGCTGAATTTTCGGAATCAAAATGTCCAAATTGCTCAATATTTTCCAATATAGCATCTACATGCTCCCCCGCAGCTTGAACAGGGATGTTCACAAGAGGTTGCTGCGGTTGCTGTGGTGCTGGAGCATCCATATACTGAGGATCTGGAGCATCCATATACTGAGGATCTGGAGGCGGCACGTAATTTGCATCTAAAATTGCACCGAATAAGGCAACATCCCTTGGTGCCTCAACCCCTTTCTCATAAGATGAACAGACCGCGAAAATACGGTTCATCATTGGTGAGATCTTCAAAATGTTATCCACATCACCCTGTGCCATAAGAGCTGGATGATGACGATTGATATGAAGCTGAATAAAACGTGGATATAATAACCATTTCAGATTCCCAGCGTTTGCGTTGTCTACCATAGCCTTGAAAATAAATCCAGAGTAGTTGAACGGCTTGTTGTAGACCAAAGCAAGCATAGCAGAAGTTAAACTCCTGCTCATCCCATCCATACCAGCTTTCCTGTTTCCTAAACAAACAATGAAAATATGCATTAAGTATCTCCAAATAGATTGGCTTTGCGGTATTGGTCTGCAGGAATGCCCGGATAGCCAATTCTTTGCATCGCGCGAGCTATAAAGTTTGGATCAAAGTTGACAGGCATGTCTGGTTGATCATTTAGCTGGAAGAGTTCCCGAATGCTCTGCTCAGTAATTGTAATCTCAGTACCAAGAACCGTAGAATCCAACCGAGTAATGTTATTCTCAGTGATAACGGTAGCATCTCTCCAGAATGGAGCAATCAGATTCCTGTAAGCAACCACATTCTCTGAGATAGCATGGTAAACCCTCGAACGGCGTAAAAATGCAATCATCGGGCGAAACGGCGCAGCCTTATCCAGTGTATCATCAAGAAATGCAGTCGTATTGTGTCTTGGTTCGAATGCTAATGCCATATCTGAAGAAAGAAAACATAATATATATACTCGAAAAGCGTTAGAATGAACAGAATATACCAAACTTGTCACAAACGAAAGGTTTCATTGATATGTTAAATAAGTACAAAGTTACAAATAAACATATCAAATCCTAAACCCTAAACCTAAACCTAGACCAAAGATCCCGGTTAAACAAATACAGCCAAAATCCAAGACAAGATCAGGCTAAAATCCAAGACAAGGATGGTATCCCACCAGACCAGAAGGCGAAGATCCAGGACAGTGAAGGAATTCCTCCAGACCATGAAGCCAAGATTCAGGACAAGAAGAGAATTCCACCGGATCATTAGCCAACTGAGACAAAAATGGTCATATCCAAGTGACCAGATAGAAGCTTTAAGGCGCTTGATCACCAGAAAGCACAAAAGGATCCACGACTGGAAGATAATCCTTCTAGCCGCGGAGGGGCGAGTTGTGACACTCTTTGGGCAGAAGCAGTGAACACAGTCTTTCTCATTCAGCTAGGAACTGAAAGAAATCGCCCGCCATTGCTGGACAGAATTGAACAGTCAGAAAATGCAACGCTTTATTTGTAACGAATAATGTCACTTTTCCTGTAAGTGGGGACGTTGTATGCGACGTCGCAAGTCAGATAGCGACGTAGTCAAGGACGTCGCATAAAATCAGAATAATAACAATAGTGACGTAGTCCGTGACGTCGCACAAAATTTGAGCGACGTTAAAGGGGACGTCGCATTTTGCTATTAATTGTGAATTTAATCACATTATTAAAAAGGTGCGACGTAGAGAACGACGTCGCAAATGACGTCGCAGAGAATGCGACGTAGCATTAGACGGCGCAGACAATTAACTAATGTCAAATAATGCGACGTAGGCTACGACGTCGCAGCCGACGTCGCACTGACGAACATTCAAACCCAACCCAGAAAACGTAACAATCAAAATTGGGGTTTTTCAAAATCGAACGCACTACAAGGTGCGGCAATGAACGGTGATCACGAAAACATAAATTATACTATGTTTAGAACACGATTACATAGCTAATTTAACCCAAACCGAAAACCCTAAAAACCGCAAAACATATACGACGATTGAAGCAAAAATACGCGGTGAAAAAGGTTAAGATTAGTACCTAAGTGTGCGTAATAACGAGTAGAACAAGAAAACGCAAGCAAATCAACACGAAAGCCTTTCAAAAAACAGAATCGAAACGAGAGCAAAATCGCGGCGTCGCAGGTACTTTTTGAAAAGTGACCGTGTGACGTCGCTTAAAGACTATATATAGTCTAACCCTTAAATGCGACGTAGTGAGCAACGTCGCTAGCGACGCCAGAGCTGACGTCGCAGGGTAAACTCGAATCGATTTTGATTTTCAAATTTGTTAAGTCTTAATCTCGTTTATCAAATAATGTACAAATGACAAGTGACTTGGGAAAATTAACTTAAAGAAAAATGAAACAAAAACAAAAACAAAAAAATAAAATCTTTTTGGTATTTTCTATAATATCACAAAAAGTAAAAATTTAAAAGAATAAAATAAATAAACCTACTAACACTTTGTTTTTGGAGACGGAGTTGTGTGAATCTGTTTAGGGATCATATCGGAATAACATGCAATTATTAGGAATAGTAAGTGTTATTTCAATCATCAGTATTTTTGTCCACTTTTTGTTTACGTGGCATATTTAAAACACCTTTTATAAAAATTATTCCAAGACGATTATTGGTATTGTTTGTCCACCAAAACATGTTACATCCGTGTCTTTGGCAGACCTATTATTGTTAATATGAATATTTCACTGTGGTCCCCACCATAGACATACCCCTTTAGCCCAGACAAGAACATAGTTTCCAAATTTAGAAAGAATATAAGAGAATCAATTTTAAGAATCAAGCCAGCGGTGACAGGTCTGTACTTGCGTACAACAGAGCAACATACACTTGATTCAGGTTTAAGCAAAACCGATCGCAGTCAAACCAAACTTGATTTATTCAATTTGCGACCTTGATCAGTACCTTAAATTTAAGACTTTGCAAGTACATTGACTCACGTTTGCTTAGTTTTGAGAGTAAGCTGAATTGAGACCAGGTCTGCACTTATGTACAATAGAGGAAACAATCAGCAAACTCCCCCAATAGATCTCAGATATACGATCCAAAAAATAGAAGTATGTCAAGCTACGCTAAGGAATTAAGACTTAGAGTCATACTGTAACACCCCCAAATTTGATGATTTGCGGAAGCTTGATTTGGGTGTTACTAATCAATAACAAAGCACAAAGATAAATAGCAAACGACTCTATATGCGTCGTTTTAACAAAATACATTGATTACTGAAATGTTTACAACATTTAAAGCGTTACATAGCTCGAGTTAAATAAAATGAGATTTCAGTACATAAGTACTTGTACAAAATATACTAATGCAAGAAAATCTCAATCGTCTGTATGCTGACTCGAGCTAAATCCTGAAGCAGAAACATCCTACTGCTGGGTACCTGCGATATATGCTAAAAGGTCAGCTATAAAGCTGGTGAGCTCACAGGTTTGAAATCAGTTATATCGAATGAACCGCACGATTTAAATAATGAATTGCATCCAGCAATTAAATAATGAATTGCATCCAGCAATTAAATAGTGAATTGCATCCAGCAATTTAATGATAATCATCGTGTATACAGCCATGAGCACATAGTTGAGCTTAACTCGAGGGCCGGGTCCCCTATAGAGAATTCCGGGCGAGGTGCCTCCACGAATGCCTAATCAACATTCGTCTTCCCAAATATTAGTACGTCCGTTTACCCGGTTAGTGCTTGCTAACCCGTACGAGGAGGGTCAATCCTATATGGTACCATATACTAATATTCACGCTACAACGTATTAACAACTATGCTGACGGAGGACTTTAAAATGATTAGTTTCGAAAAACTCATGTAGTATATGAAAAGTTGGTACTTGCGTTCACATGTTAAAAGTTGAGCAGTATATCACACCCCTGAGTAAAACAGTAAAAAGAGGGGCTATGAGACTCACCTGAGTCTGAGTGTGTTTAAACAAACGTAAGTTGATTAGCCGAGTATGAAGTCCAAAGACTTGTAACCTGAGGGTGTCCACGACACGCGATGGTTATAATCATGATTGGGTATCTCAACAGATCACCCTTGTAGTTGTTCGTTCAACTATAATGTCCAAATTTCCACTATTTGGTTGATAAGTTTAAGTATTTGAAAAGTGTACGGCCCGTTGGTGACGGATTTGTAATAATAATCTCAACTATTAATATTTTGATTTCGTGTCGTTTTACTTGAAAAATGTGTTTTGATTGTGTTTTAGAAGCCGTTACGGAATCTAAGTACGGGGGTCCGGGGGCAGCGCCCCTGGTAGCGGGGTCCAAGGGGCGGCAGCCCCTGGCGGGGTCCAAGGGGCAGAGCCCCTGGCTGGGGTCGATTTGCCAGGTCAGCTTGGAAAATTTTTATTTATACTATATTGCTTTGACGAAAAACGCATCTGGGATCTGAATTTGGGTAAATCAAGTGATAAATTTCGAGTCTCGACACTTAGTAAAAATCTATGTTTTTGAGGTTCTGATTTGTGCGACGTTGGGTGCGACGTCGTAGGTAGGGTTGCGACGTTGAGCATGACGTCGCTAAAGGCGACGTTTCGCAATTTAATGCGACGTAGGGTGCTACGTCGCTAATGCGACGTTGGTTAGGTTGGCGACGTTAAGGTCTGCGTCGCTATGTGCGACATTCGCAAGTCAATGCGACGTAATAGGCTGCGTCGCTATATGCGACGTCGCAATTTAATGCGACGTTGTGACTGACGTCGCACCATGCGACGTCACGAGGGGTTTTGCGACGTTGAAGCTGACGTAGCATAAATTCTGGGCCAACTGCGACGTAGCGGTCTGTTGGCCGGAAAATGTGTCGAAAACGAGTTTTTCGGTTTCCGTTCGGTCCAAAACTTTTACCCAACCCTTATATGGACATTACAAGGTTATACAAACAACTACAAGTCGAAAATAATGGAAAACGAAGAGTTTCGAGAATTGTCGGAAACTTACAAAGTGTCGGATCAAAAAATCCGAAAAGATAGGATGATAGATCGTGATGCGGTGAATCTTTTGTTCCAAACGAGCGAGGAGATCCGAGCGTGTTTAGTGGTAGTATTATGTGATTTAATGAGGTGGTGGTGGATGGTGAAGTTGAAAGAAAAGAGAGAAAAGAGAGGAAGGAGAGAGAGAGTTGAGTGATAAATGAGAAAAGGATGGTGGGGAATGGGAGGTTATCCTCCCATTTTTCGCCCCGCGTTTCCGCTCCGTGCGGTGTTCGTTCGCTCCGTCGTTCAAATGATAATAATTATTTCAAATATTAAATGGTACGTTTTAAAATACAAATCATTACGCGATATTTTATTTAAATATTTTACAATTTAATTTACATTTGAGTTATAATATGTAAGTTTGTTTATTTAGTTGGCGTGTTTTAATATGTTAGATTGTGTAAGTTCTGTTTGTACGATACGAATGAATACGAAATATTATCATAATAATATTTTTGACATAAAAGCGTTATTTAATAAAATTGGTCACCAACGTCCGTATTAAATTGAATCGAAATACATTCGATTTAAGTTACGTACGATTTAACCAAATCGCATTTTTGTATATATTCAACAATATATATAATTCGATACATTAATTAGCCTAACACAGAACTAATTACATGTATTAACGTATGATTAGGCACTAATTACTAGTCCTAAATTGGCGGGTGTTACACATACATCACAAGGTGTTTACCACAGGTTCATAAACATGTATTTAAGTTATTTCTTAATAACCTCAAGATCGGTGTGTATCATGCCTACCAATACATCGTATGATGAAGCTAATTTGTTATAAAAACTGCCTTAAATATGTCAGATAAACCTACTGACACCCGATGTACTATCATATCCCAAGTTGTTTACAGACACAACTTCAACGTCTATTTTAAAAATGTAGCAACCGTGCATTTCTTTAATACTAAAGAGTATAAAGAGTGGTTGTTGCCCCTTTTTTTCTTTTAAACAATTTAATGTACAAAAATCTCAAATGTCCAAGTCACAAATCACCTTTAAAAGAACCTTAAACCAATCATATTGACTAGTTCATCAAACCGATTTCGTAGAAAGGCTTTTGTGAAAAGGTATGCACAATGCTTAAGGGTTTCTATGTGGACAACATCTATTAGGTGTTTCTCATAACAATCCCGTGTAAAGTGGAACCTAAGTTCAATATGTTTAGTCTTAGAGTGTTGTACGGGATTGTGTGTGATAGATATTGCAGCAGTATTATCAATGTAAATAGGAGTCATAGAGAGATTGAACCCGTAATCGCGTAGTTGGTGCTGAATCCAAAGTACTTGAAAACAACAACTCGCAGCAGCAACATACTCGGCCTCCGCTGTTGAGGTGGCAACCGCAGTCTGCTTTTTACACTGCCACGAAACCAAACGCTAGGGGTGTGCACGGTTCGGTTTGGGGCGGTTATGGGCACTAACCGTAACCGAACCGTATATGGCGGTTAATTGATATTGATAACCGTTGGGTTCGGTTAATTGGCGGATCGGTTAACGGTTAATTTTGACGGTTCGGTTAATTTTTTCGGTTAAAGCGGTTAATGTTAAATATTTAGGTTGTAACTTTAGCCGAACAAGTATTACTTCCTTTTTTCAACATACTACAAAATATGTGTAATGAAACAAGCATAAAACAAAAAAGCATGAATTAAAATTCAAGTTTACTTTTTAATCCAAAAGGAAAAAGTGAATACGAGATTATGAATGCATGAATAGATCTGGTTTAAATATGAAGTCCTATATTTTATTGATCCATTATTATGTCAGTCCAAAACAAAACAACAAAATCCATAGATTTTTTAATATTAAGTATTAATCCATATAAAAAAAAGAAAATATACATATATATATATATATATACACACATATAATATATATATACACATATAATATATATATATATATATATATATATATATATATATATATATATATATATATATATATATATATATATATTAAATTTTAACTTAGATATATAAGGAGGGGCGGTTAATGGCGGATCGGTTATGGCCATTAAGCGTAACCGAACCACCACGAGCGGTTAATTTTATTTTACATAACCGAACCGGTGGTTTGTGTGGTTAAGCGGTTAAAATGGATCGGTTTAGCGGTTAAAATGGTTATGGTTCGGTTAAACGGTTTTTGTGCTCACCCCTACCAAATGCGATCCAAGAAACTGACATCCTCTAGTGGTTGACTTCTTATCTACCTTACAGCCACCATGATCTGAATCCGAATAGGCAGTTAACTCGAAGTTTTTCTCATTTGGATACCATAGACCCAGAGATGGCCTAAAAGCGAGATATCCAAAAATGCGTTTAACTGCCTTCATGTGAGACACCTTTGGATTTGCTTGAAATCGAGAGCAGAGTGAAACAGCAAACACAATATCTGGTCTTGAGGCAGTCAGGTACATGAGAGAGCCTATCATAGAGCGATAGTCTTTCTCCTTGCAGTCTTCATCGTCCTCATTCGGTCCAAGATTGTGTTTCACATCGATTGGAGTGCCATAGTGTTTACAATCGAGCAAATCATACCGTGTCAACATGTCAGTGACATATTTAGACTGATGAATATAAATTCCCTTGTCAGACTGCTCGACTTGTAATCCCAGAAAGAACGTAAGCTCCCCCATAGCACTCATTTCAAACTCAGCTTTCATCAGATTTTCAAAATCCTTGCACAACTGATCATTTGTTGATCCGAATATTATATCATCCACATATACCTGCACAAGTAGTAAATCTGCTCCTTCCTTTTTAATGAAAAGCGTGCTATCAATCTGACCTCTGTCAAAAACATTCTTCAGCAAATACTTGGCTAGTCGTTCGTACCAAAGTCGAGGAGATTGATGAAGACCGTACAAAGCTTTCTTCAGCTTGCAAACATAATTAGGATGCTTTGGGTCTTCAAAACCAGGAGGCTGACACACATAAATCACTGCGTCGACATCTCCATATAGAAAAGCACACTTGACATCAAGTTGATACACACGAAATCCTTTAAAGGAAGCATAGGCAAGAAAAATTTTGTATGGATTCCAAACGAGCAACAGGAGCAAAGACTTCATCATAGTCGATACCCTCTTGTTGACTATATCCTTGAACTACCAGGCGGGCTTTGTTCCGTATGACCACCCCGCGATCATCCATCTTGTTGCGGTAAACCCAACGAGTACCAGTCAGGTGAGCACCCTTGGGTAGAGGAACTATTTCCCAAACTTTCATCTTGTTGATTTGTTGTAGTTCCTCCTGCATAGCCTCAACCCAAGATGGGTCTTTCAAGGCCTCATCAACCTTTTTAGGCTGAATTTGTGATAGATAACACGACTCTATCTTAGCCATAAGGCCCAAAAACTGCTGGCCTTGCGTCTGTCTACGTGTTTGAACAGCAGCAGCAGGATCACCAATAATATTCTCAGTCGGGTGATCCTTATGTACCCGTGTTTGAGGAATGGCATCAGGTACAAGTACCACATCCATATTGTTTAAATCACCCTCAGGTGCAGAAACAGCTGTGGGATCAGGTACTGCAGTACTCTCAGTTGCCTCATTTTCTTCTTGTGTAAAGTAATGAGAGTAATCCATATCTTCATCTTCCTCTCCCTCTTCATCTTGCGGTTCCTCTAAAGGAAGCATGTTTGGATCATATGGAAGCTCCTTTGTATAGATGTTCTTGGAAGTAGACGGAACATCCAATGAGACGGAACATCCGATGAGGGCGCTGTGGATGTTGGTAGTGGTGTGGGTGTTGTTGGTGGTGGTGTGAGTGTTGTTGGTGGTGGTGTGGGTGTTGTTGGTGGTGGTGTGGGTGTTGTATTAGGAGATGGGTCGGATTGTTTATTAACTGGTGTATCTTGAGTAAGATCAAGTCCATGAAGTATGGAAACCAACTCTTCTGTATCATCTTCTTCCGGAATATTGAAAGAGTTAAAGAGGTTTCCATAGTTGAAAAACCAATCCGGACCCGTTCCTTGAGGAGGTTCCGTATACCTTAAACATTTCACCTCAAAATGTTCCTCAATCTGATTCGTTGATTTGTTGTAGACTCTTTTGTTCGGAGAATTGACTGAATATCCAAGAAAAATCCCTTCAACAGCTTTATCACCAAACTTAGAGACCTTATCTTTTGTAATCATGATCATGCATGGACACCCAAATGGTTCTAAAAACTGCAGGTTTGGCTTACGGTTATTGAAAAGTTCATAACACGTCTTGTTCTTTTTCTTAACCGTGAGCACTCTGTTGAGAACATAACAGGCAGTATTAACTGCCTCAGCCCAGAAGATGATTGGTAACTTGGAGTCAGCTAACATAGTCTGAGCTGTCTTGATGATTGTCCTGTTCTTTCTTTCTGCAACTCCATTCTGTTGTGGAGTCCTTGGAGCACTAAATTGATGCTCAATACCTCTTGTAGCACAAAACAATTCGAGAGTTGAGTTCTTGAATTCAGTTCCATTGTCGCTTCGTATCCTTTTCACCTTTAAGTTGCACAGATTTGCCAACTTATCCAACAAATACACCAGAATATCAGGAGTCTCTCCCTTTGTGGTCAAAAAATAAACCCACGAAAACCTTGAGTAGTCATCAGTAACTACCAAGCAGTAAGACCGACCACCAATGCTCTTAGTAGAAACTGGACCAAATAGATCCATATGCAGTAGTTCCAACGGAGCAGCAATAGAATTCACAACCTTAGACTTATGGGACTTCTTGTGGAGTTTTCCCTTGTGACAAGAAATGCAGTCATCTTTCAAAGCAAATGACTGTTTTGGAACTCCCCTCACTAAATCATTATTGATCAGAAAATTCATTTTACGGAAATGAATATGCCCCATCCGTCTGTGCCAAAGGAGTGATTCCTTTTCAGAAGCCTTTGAAAGGAGACAAGTATAGTCATTGGTAGTCTCCACAGTTCGCATGTTCATCACATAGGTGTCATTCTTTCTGGGTGCACGCATCAATACCCATTCCTCAGGAATGACATACCCAGGCTTCAATATTACACATCCAGTCTTTGTGAATGACGTGGTGTAATCCTTATCACAAACTTGTGATACGCTCAGCAAGTTGTGAGTCAGTTCTGCCACATAATTCACATTCTCAAAGCTAACTTTTCCATTTGTTAGCGTTCCCTTTCCAGAAATAGTTCCTCCTGTATCTCCTGCAAAAGCAACATATCCTCCTGCGTATGGTTTAATATCCGTCAGAAGAGACACATCGCCAGTCATGTGTCGCTAGCAGCCACTATCCATATACCATAAGCTATCTTTCACACGTTCAGTCTGCTGCAACACATAAAAGAAAGAGATTAGTGAGAAACGGAGACCCAAGCCTTTACAGACTTAGGTCTTCCATGGTCATCAACAATAAGCACGTCAGATAGGATTTTATCTTTAAACAAATTAATATTTTTATCTGATGTGTTATTGTTGACGACTGAAGAGTCAACATCAGACTCTTTTCGTTTCCAAACTTTAGATGGTTCGGAAATGAGATTAGAAGTAATGTAGGGCTTTTGAATTGGCAAAGGTTTTTGCTCAACATTACTTGGCTTCAAAACAGGCTTGGGAGAGTTTGAGTAACGCCTAGGTGGAGATCTTGAAAAAGAATTTCTATAAACAGATGTCCTAGGCATCTCTCTCCCATAGCGCTGATTTGACAACTTGGGACAGTCACGTATTAAATGTCCTTGCCTCTTGCAATAGAAACAAGAACGAGTCTCAACAGACGGTTGAGGCTGAGGATGTACGACAGGAGGTGGAGATGCATTTCTTGAACATGCACAGTGTGTACATGTCTTAGAAGATGCATGGGGAGATGAAATGGTTGAGGTTGAAGGTTTGTCACAAGAAACATTCTCCCTTTTAACATATGAATTTCGTTTTAAAATCTTTACAGTTTTCTGTAAAGTTTGAGATTTCTCTGTCAAAACCTTATCATTTCCTTTTTGATTTTGAGCCTTGACCTCAGACTCACCTTTAAAAACAGTTTTGTCTGTTTGAACCTTAATTTCAGGTTCACTTTTTATCCCAACTTTTTCTATTTTCACCTCAACCTTTTTACCAGAAGGATACTCCTGTTCGGTAATATCCTCAATCTCAATATCCTCCTTAAAAATAACAGGAAGTGCATTCTCAGACTTAACAAACGTCGGCAAGAGGTACTCTGGCCTCTTGGTTTTCTCCTTTGCCGGTTTGTTGTGTTTGGCCTCTTTAGCATCTTTAGCTTTTATACCGTAAAGCTTTGACCAATCGACTGGAATCTCTTCAAAGCCCTCCTTAACAGGCAGGGGATAGTGAGTAGTAGGATGTGGAACTGAGTGATATCCCAATCCCTCATTCTTTTTCCCACTAGTTCCCTGCTTGCTAAGAATTTCATTAAAGACAACAGTTGAGGAATTTGAACCTAAGATTTTACTCTTATAATTCTCATACTCAGCTTTTAAATCTGTAAGTTCTTTCTTTAGCAGTTCAATTTCAACAAGATAGCTTTTAGTGGCATCTTCTTGACTAAAAACCTTAGATTTATATTTCTGAGTATCTAACCTATGAGCCTCAAGATGTTTTTCATAAAGTGTCTCATTAGCTTTTAAAAAATTGTTTGACTCGGTTAGTTTTTCATTCTTTTTCCTCAACTCTACAGTGTCCTTCTGATAGGCCTTTAGAGATTCAGTTAACTTAATGCATGAGATACAGTTTAATGGTTCATCAGGTACCTCATTCACGATGTGAGCCATCAAACACTGTTTGTATTGCTCAGAGACAGCCGTCCAATCCTGATTTGTAGGCTCGAAAACAATCAGGGCATTATCAGCAGGCCCTTTCTTGGTAACTTCCATTTCTTTGGTCTTTGGAGAAGGTGTTGTGAATCCCGATGCTGGCATTTTGGGTTTCTCGCATTCCCTGGCGAAGTGACCCAAGTTTTGACAATTGTAACACCGGACCTTACTCTTATTAAATCCGAAGCCAGTCTTCCCATCACCTTCCAAGCTTTTACTCCCCGTCTTCTGCAAAAACTTTTGAATTCTTTGGGTGATCATTGCTACATTCCAAGTTAGATCCATTTGCTCCAGATCATCATCATCAAGCTGAGCATAGTCTTCCTTAGTCAACTCCAAAGTAAGATTCGGTTGAGTAACCAAATCCTTGTATGAGCTTAAGAAAGCTGTGTAAATTGTAGCTTGCTCCTCAATAGCAGGTGAGACTTGAACCTGTTGAATTTGAGGAGTCGGTTAACTTGGAGAAGGTCCAGACAGGTAAACAGAATGAAGCCCACCGTAAGAAGAAGAAGAAGTTGATGAAGCATCTGAATTTGACACAAAGGCCACTCCAGATCTATAAGCCTTTCCAGTGTTGACTTGAACACCATACACACTAGGATTCTGAACAGCACCACCGGACCTCGTTTCTTTCTTCTTAATTACCATTGCATGAGCTTGAAGAATCCCTATCAAAGTATTCAAAGACATGGTTGCAAGTTCTTCACTTTCTTTTAAAAATTGAACTTTAACATCCCAAGAACTTGGCAACACATCCAGTAGCTTCTTACTGACTTCAATTGGAGGAAAATTGTAACCTCCTTCAAACAACTCACCAACTAACCGTGAGTACCTAGTGAATAAAGCAGTTGTGTTTTCATCGGGAAGGATGTCAAAGATATCGTACTGTTTCTTAACAAGTTCAAGCTTGGCTTCCTTATACTTATCATTTCCACCACAACGAGTTTCAATTGCCTTCCATAAATCAAATGCTGTTTCATGAGTTCTGAAAAGCCAGAGAACATCTTTGGTTAAACACATTTTGATCATCGAATGTGTCCTTCTTTCAGTATCATAATCCTTCTTCTCCTCGGGAATCATAGCTTTATAAGTCTTGGTAGGAGGAATACCACGGTATTCCCCTTCTGCTACTGGGGGCACATAACGCTCACGTAATGGTCCCCATAGTTCTGGACAGTGAAAGTCAATGTATTGTTCAACACGGTCTCTCTAGTATACATAGTCCATGTCTGCTGTAAATAGTGGAGGTTTATTACTTGAACCAATATCATTACTTTGCTTTATCATTTCCCTAAGTCCTCTAATATCTTCCTTATCGGCAGCCATTTATAATACTTAGATTAAAACAGATAATCTGAAACTAGCGACGTTGTAATAACGTCGCAAAGAGTTTATGCGACGGCGAGTGTAACGTCGCAAAAACAAAAGATTCAATTAAGAATCGAAAATAAGCGACGTTATAGATTAACGTCGCAGATGACGTCGCAAAATCACAGTACGTCGCAACAAGACGTCGCAATAACCACTTAAGGTCAAAATAATGACGTCGCAAACGAAGTTGCAAAGACCAAATTAGGTCAAAATCAATAACGTCGCAAGCGACGTCGCAAGTGAAGTCGCAGGTAACGTCGCAAAACGTGCTGAGCTGCGGCCAAAACAAAAAAAACGAAAATTTTAACCCTTATTGAAAACCACAAACGAAAATCGACAAAAACCTTCAATAAATCCCAGTAAACTCGATCGATCACCTGTAAACACAAAGAACAAACGTAATAATCACAAAAACACTATGAATATTACGTCCAATAAATCCAAACTCGATCCGTTACACCAAAACGAGCAAACACTGCTCTGATACCAGTTTGTCAGTCCCTTACGTTGGATCTAGACGAACCGAGTCACTCAATCGATGGCGGAAACAACGATTAAGTTATCACACGAACACAACGAATAATCAAACACAATAAAATATGAATCAAACGCTTGTATATTGATTATAACCGATCAGATTACATGTGGATTCGACTAATTGCGTTTAGGGTTTCGTCAACCCTAAAACAGAAAACGTAAAAACGTTTATATACAAAATCTGGCACCTGCGACGTCGCACACAACGTCGCAGGCCCAGGCCCATGCAACGTAGACAACGTCGCAGGCCCAAAACCCTGACGTCGCACCTGCGACGTTACAGACAACGTCGCAGGAGTCAGGAAACACAAATCTATTACAAAATCAAACTACGAACTAGACCAACTGACAGACACACTAACATGTACCAACAATTTTAAAACCACACTTTTGCTTAAAATTTTTCAAAATTTTTGAATTAAAATGTCTTGAGAGGAATCATTTTCATATATGAGTAATGTATTTTGGAAAATAGGATTAAATAAGTTAGGAATTTCTTGAGCTGAAATAATGATCTAGAAAGGGCATCGCATGGCTAGGCACATATAACCCATACTTGTAGTGAGGTATCTTGAGCCACGAAAAGCATTCATTTTTAATGCTTCACTATTCGTTTGATGAGTGTGTGCCGATGCTTGCATTCGGAATTAGAACTTGCTCCTGTTATACATGTCGAGACCACATTGGTAGAATACCGTACGCGGTATAGGTGCAATCAGAGGACCTTGACATTCCTTGGGATTTAACCTCCTTTTTACATATCTCTTCAAGCCCAAAACCCTTCCAACACTCATTTTAAGTGTTAATGATCCGCCTAGAAAACCATGTTGAACCTTAGCCTTTTCGTTTCTTTAACACCCAAACTTTAAACCCATTTCACTTCCACACCCACCAAAACCTTATCTTAGAAATTTTTAAATTTTTTGAAAAACGCTGTTTAGATATTCTTTTTGCTTTTACTCAAAAATCACAAATCTCGTGTTTACTCAAAACTTCTCGTGTGCGTTTCCATGATCAATACTCAAAAATCGAGAGTCTTATTATAACACCCCTCATTTACAATATCAATATAATGTTAGACACACGGAAGCGTAGGAATTTTAACCATATTTATATTTATACATACTATTAATTTACATCAAAAGTTTACAACTTTAAGTTACATCAAAGTGAAACTGTTCATAATACAACATATGTCGGGGTATTATATAAAACAAACTGATTTAGTACAAAAGATCAGAGTAGCTTGCAGTCAAACTGTTCTTGCACCAAAAGCATCTCAATCCTGCTACTCATTAAACTACAAATCTGCAGGAAAGAAAGATGAGGGATTAGCACATAGCTAAGTGAGAGAGTTCAACACCCAACATTCAACTTAGCATAACCATTAACTACAACAATCAACAACAACTTAATAATGAGGATCGGTGGTTCTGGGGATAACCATAATACCCGGGCGGCTCCCCGAGAACTCTTATCCAACCATATCCGTATGGTCATACGGATGAGACCGATAGCTAGTGGTTATCCTACTCAGATACAGTTCAATACACACAACAAATGAAGCATATCCCTGTATCATTCACACGATAACCGACTAACCCAACCAACAGTTCATCAACTTGTCGACCTCATTGTCAACCAATATCCAAAGATCACACATAGCACATAGTGATAAAATCAACATTAATTATTAAACAACTCTATAATCATATCTAAAATTACTCGTTGTAATCAAATAATCACTACTAAATCAAATGGTGAGTTTCGAATCCACTCACCGATACCTCAGAAGTCGCTACACTCAGCTTCTAATCACTGAGTCTTTGGTGTATCTGAAACATCACACAACAAACAAGTTAGTAACTTGTTCCTAACTAATAATAGTTAACTTCACAATTCAAGTTACAATAAGTAACAATAATAACTATTTGTATTATATAACTCAGGTTCACAAACTATCATAATCATCAAAATTTAACAGACAAACGCGATCCGGACTAGGAATGGTGGGATCGCGTTCTTCAGTAGAAAAAATTCTGTAACCGAAAAACACTAGCAAACGCGATCCGTATATTTGGCCAGGATCGCGTTTCCAAGGCCAAATCACGACTGGGACATTTTATAACTATGGAACGCGATCCAGACTCGAGGCTGGGATCGCGTTGAGCTACGTTTCAGCTCAAGTACAGACCTGCAAACACCCAGCTCGAACCTAATACCATTTTTGGTCATTCAACTTAGTTCTAAGGTTATAAACAACAGAAATAACACCACATATCATTATATTACAACAATTAATCGTCATACAACATCAAGAATCAAATCTATTCATCATATCCTTATCTAACCTAGTTCATGTAAATAGGTAAATTACCTTTCCAATTTGAAGAAGAAGATGACTAGAAAGGATTATAGCAACTAGTTGAATCACAACTTCAATTCACCAATTCTTGTTTTTGATTCTTGATGAACTTATCTTGATTTTTACTTAGGGTTTGTGTGTTTCTTGAAATGAAAAGAGATAAGAAAGAAATGGTTAAAGTGATCAAAATAAAGGTCGGCCTCTATTTTAACCGACTCAACATTGTGGGTATTTTATACCCGCTCTAAATCTATTGCCTGGAACCTAAAAACCAATTGCGAGAAATTTATTTTATTATACCGTCAACTTTAATAGTTTAACACAAGCAACATTTCACTAACCACAATAAATCCTGAGACCTATTTCACCAACTTTCACAATTAAACAATTATATCAAATAATCTCTAAAACAATTAAATACTCAATGTAAATAGAAAAATACCAGGCCACTGGAGAGGATGTTACAAATCTCCCCTCCTTAAAGAGATTTCGTCCCCGAAATCTCAACATCAATAAACAATCCAGGATATCTGGATTTCATCAACTCCTCGGTCTCCCAGGTTAAATTAGGACCTAAACTATGTCGCCACTTTACTAGTACCATAGGAATTTGTTTCTTCCTAAGTTTAGTAATCTTCCTATCTAGGATTTCAACAGGTTCTTCAACCAATTTCTGAGTTTGATCAACTTTTAACTCCTGCAAAGGAAGAATTTGCGACTGGTCTTCAACATTGCATCTTCTAAGATAACACACATTAAACGTGTCATGTATACCAGCAAGTTCAGGTGGGAGATCTAATGAAACAGACTGCTCATTTACAACTTGGCGAACTTTGAATGGCCCAATATATCTAGGCGCCAACTTTCCACGTTTTCCAAAACGGATTACACCCTTCCATGGAGAAACTTTGAGGTAAACTAATTCACCTTCAACAAATACAACTGGTCGTCTTTTCGGATCTGCATACTGTTTCTGTCGGTCACGAGCAGCTTTCAACCTTTCACGTGCGATTGCAACTTTGTCAGCTGTCATTTGTACAATGTCGGGTCCAGCAAACTGTTTCTCACCGGCTTCTAACCAACATGTCGGTGTTCTACAACGTCGACCATACAACATTTCATACGGAGGCATGCCAATACTGGAATGATACGAATTGTTATAAGTAAATTCAACCAATGGGAGATGAGAGTCCCATGAACCTCCATATTCCAAAATGCAAGCACGGAGCATATCCTCTAAAGTTTGAATTGTACGTTCTGATTGACCGTCTGTCTGAGGATGATAAGCAGTGCTAAGATTTACACGTGTACCCAACTCTTGTTGCAAACCTTGCCAAAAACGAGATACAAAACGAGAATCTCGGTCTGACACAATTGACAAAGGTATACCATGTCTAGTGACAATTTCATTTATGTACAACTGAGCAAGCTTAGTCAACGAGGCAGATTCACTAGTAGCAAGAAAATGCGCGCTTTTAGTCAACCGATCAACTATGACCCAAACCATATCATTACCCCGAATAGTGCGAGGAAGCTTTGTCACAAAATCCATCGTTATATGTTCCCATTTCCACTCGGGAATTTCCAACTGTTTCAGTGATCCGTACGGCTTTTGATGTTCAGCTTTAACTTGAGCACAAATATGACAAGTACCAACAAATCTAGCAATGTCAGTTTTCATTGTAGGCCACCAATACAACAGTTTCAAATCGTTATACATTCGAGTACTTCCAGGATGAATAGATAGTCTAGACTTATGTGCCTCATTCAAAATCAAATCACGAATATTACCAAATAAAGGAATCCATACTCGAGATTGATAAGTTAATAATCCTCTCGAATCTTCCACCAATTCATCTTTTCTTTTCAACATGACTTCGGATTTCAAATTAACATCTTTCAAAGCTTCTACTTGTGCAACTTTAATCTGAGAAATCAAATCAGAAGAAACATCCACTCTTAAGTAATAAATTCGATCAGAAGTACCCTTTCGACTTAAGGCATCAGCGACCACATTAGCTTTGCCTGGGTGGTATTTAATTTCACAGTCATAATCCTTGATTAACTCTAACCACCGCCTCTGTCGCATATTTAACTCTTTCTGAGAAAACACATACTGCAGACTCTTATGGTCAGTACAAACAACACATCTAGTACCATATAAGTAGTGTCTCCAAAGCTTTAGGGCAAATACAACCGCTGCAAGTTCCAAATCATGTGTTGGATAATTCCGTTCATGTGGTTTCAACTGTCGAGAAGCATAGGCTATAACTCTATCTCTTTGCATAAGTACACAACCCAAACCAGAATAAGAAGCATCACAGTAAACTACAAAATCATCTGTACCATCTGGTAAGGCTAAAACAGGTGCTTGACATAGCATTTGTTTTAAAGTCTGGAAAGCATGTTCCTGTTGATCAGTCCACATAAACTTTTCATCTTTTCGGGTCAACTTAGTTAATGGACCAGCAAGTTTAGAGAAGTCTTTTATGAATTTCCGATAATAACCCGCCAAACCCAAGAAACTCTTAATTTCTGAAGCAGACTTTGGGGCGTTCCAATTCATTACGGCCTCAACTTTCAATGGATCAACTTTCACACCATCATTACAAATTACATGACCCAAAAACTGAACTTCTCTAATCCAAAACTCACATTTAGAAAACTTGGCATAAAGCTGTTCTCGTTTCAACGTTTCTAGAATCAGTCTTAAATGTATAGCATGCTCAGCTTCAGATTTCGAATATACAAGAATATCATCTATGAAGACAATAACAAATTTATCCAAGAAGGGTCGACAAACACGGTTCATTAAATCCATAAACACTGCAGGTGCATTCGTCAAACCAAAAGGCATAACCAGGAATTCATAGTGACCATACCTGGTACGAAAAGCAGTTTTAGAAATATCTTCATCACGAACACGAACCTGATGGTAACCCGACCTTAGATCAATTTTAGAATAAACTGAAGAACCCTGCAACTGATCAAATAAGTCATCTATTCTGGGCAGAGGGTATTTATTCTTTACCGTTCTCTTGTTCAGTTCTCTGTAATCGATACACATACGAAAAGACCCATCTTTCTTTTTAACAAACAACACCGGTGCACCCCACGGTGAAGAACTAGGTCTAATGAAACCTTTATCCAACAACTCCTGTATCTGATTCATCATCTCACGGATTTCAGATGGAGCTAACCTATAGGGAGCTTTAGCGATAGGTGACGAGCCAGGAACAAGGTCAATACGGTATTCTACTTCCCTAACTGGTGGTAAACCAGGTAATTCATCAGGGAACACTTCTGGATATTCACAAACTACCGGAACATCTAAAACAGTTTTCTTTTTAAGTTTGGCATCAACTACATAGGCTAGATATGATTCACAACCTTTGGATAATGACTTCTTAGCCTTCATCATAGTGATCAAAGGAAAAACCAAACTATCCCGTTCTCCTCGAGCCACAACATGTGACTTTTCAGAGATTGGGATCCTAATCAACTTCTGATGACAATCAATGCTAGCTTTATTCTGACTCAACCAATCCATACCAATTATCACATCAAAACTAGGGATTGGCATCAACAAGAAAGAAATAAGGAAAGTCTGGTCATCAATCACAATGTTAGCTCCAGTTACCGATGTGGTAACCGGAACCAACTTACCACTAGCAATTTCTACTTCTACAGGCTTGGTTATCACTGTAGGTACTAATTTCAACTTGTCACAGAAATTCACAGATATGAAAGTACAATTAGCACCCGAATCAAACAACACACGCGCCGGTACAGAGTTTATAAGAAATGTACCAGTTATAACATCGTCAGTGCGCACAGCCTCATCGACTGTCATCTGAAAAGCTCTACTGGTTGCTGGTGGAGGGTTTTTACGTTTCTGACCTGTAGATGCAGAGCTTCCGACCGAACCCGACCCCGACTTTCCTGCCTCCGGACAATCACCCACTCG
The DNA here is from genome assembly GCA_949592205.1 of Helichrysum umbraculigerum. Classification (NCBI taxonomy): domain Eukaryota; kingdom Viridiplantae; phylum Streptophyta; class Magnoliopsida; order Asterales; family Asteraceae; genus Helichrysum; species Helichrysum umbraculigerum. Next base: position 54,475,694 of record CATIUR010000006.1, read on the forward strand.
ATGCCCCTCCTTTTTGCAAGACCAACATACAAAATTCGGATACCGACAACTCTTTATCTCATGACCCAGTTCTCCACATTTCAAACATTTATTGGTGTGTATTGTACAAGGCCCATCATGCCTAGATCTACATGAACCACACCAATTAGAACTGCCCGCTGAACCACTTTTACTAACATACTTCTTACTCTGTCGACTGCCCTGAGAACTTGACTTTCCTTTGCTAGAAGAATCACCTCTAGACTTTGCAGCATTATCTCTAGATCGTGCTTCACGGAAACCTCTAATATCACTGTCTACCGATCGTGCAAGATTAAAAGCATGTGATAAACTATTAGCCAATCTTACAGTAGTACGGTAATGATGAGGTAAGGTATCTACAAACTGCTCAATTCGAGTTTTATCATCAGGAACCCAATGTTGAACAAACCGAAGCTTTTCTGTAAATTGACCTATTAAATCATCAATTGTCATATTATCCTTCAACTGGAGATTCACAAATTCTCTCCTAATCCGTGCCATGTCAAAGTCAGAACAGTATTGATTACACACCGCTTGGTGAAAATCTTTCCATTTGATAGAATCTTTTTGTTGTTCGGTTAAATGACCTGTCACTGAATCCCACCAAACCATTGCTTCATCCTTCATACACTGGACAGCAAACATAACCTTGGATTCTTCCTCGCAACGAGTCACACTAAATTTGCGTTCCATATCTCTTAACCAATTTAAGGTCACAGTTGGATTTGTACTTCCATGAAACACTGGTGGCTTACTAGACATGAAAGTTTTGAAAGAACACACCTTGCTAGTTTGAGAAGATGGACTAGCACCAAAGACCGAAGTTCGTTGTTGAGCAAGTAGTCTAGCTGCATCTTCCTCAGCTTTCTTCTTAAATTCCCTAAGAATTATCAACTCATCCTCCATTTCATGTATATACTCATCCCTATTTGCTTCTTCTCCACCCATATGAAGGACACCCTCTTGATCATGTTGCTCAGTATTTGTTTCAAAAGGCGGAGCTTCAATCCGGGAAGCATTATTGGGGTTGGTGGTCGGTTGCTCATTATCTGCCATTTCTGAAATCAACACAACACTTGAAATATATTAATCGTTAGTACCTATCTACTAACAATTATCAACAATGCTAAATCCCATAACTAGAAAAGTTTGACATACCATGCTCCAGTTTTGGGATTGAACATTCTTCAATGCTCAATTAACCCAAAACCACGCTCTGATACCAACTTATAACACCCCTCATTTACAATATCAATATAATGTTAGACACACGGAAGCGTAGGAATTTTAACCATATTTATATTTATACATACTATTAATTTACATCAAAAGTTTACAACTTTAAGTTACATCAAAGTGAAACTGTTCATAATACAACATATGTCGGGGTATTATATAAAACAAACTGATTTAGTACAAAAGATCAGAGTAGCTTGCAGTCAAACTGTTCTTGCACCAAAAGCATCTCAATCCTGCTACTCATTAAACTACAAATCTGCAGGAAAGAAAGATGAGGGATTAGCACATAGCTAAGTGAGAGAGTTCAACACCCAACATTCAACTTAGCATAACCATTAACTACAACAATCAACAACAACTTAATAATGAGGATCGGTGGTTCTGGGGATAACCATAATACCCGGGCGGCTCCCCGAGAACTCTTATCCAACCATATCCGTATGGTCATACGGATGAGACCGATAGCTAGTGGTTATCCTACTCAGATACAGTTCAATACACACAACAAATGAAGCATATCCCTGTATCATTCACACGATAACCTCATTGTCAACCAATATCCAAAGATCACACATAGCACATAGTGATAAAATCAACATTAATTATTAAACAACTCTATAATCATATCTAAAATTACTCGTTGTAATCAAATAATCACTACTAAATCAAATGGTGAGTTTCGAATCCACTCACCGATACCTCAGAAGTCGCTACACTCAGCTTCTAATCACTGAGTCTTTGGTGTATCTGAAACATCACACAACAAACAAGTTAGTAACTTGTTCCTAACTAATAATAGTTAACTTCACAATTCAAGTTACAATAAGTAACAATAATAACTATTTGTATTATATAACTCAGGTTCACAAACTATCATAATCATCAAAATTTAACAGACAAACGCGATCCGGACTAGGAATGGTGGGATCGCGTTCTTCAGTAGAAAAAATTCTGTAACCGAAAAACACTAGCAAACGCGATCCGTATATTTGGCCAGGATCGCGTTTCCAAGGCCAAATCACGACTGGGACATTTTATAACTATGGAACGCGATCCAGACTCGAGGCTGGGATCGCGTTGAGCTACGTTTCAGCTCAAGTACAGACCTGCAAACACCCAGCTCGAACCTAATACCATTTTTGGTCATTCAACTTAGTTCTAAGGTTATAAACAACAGAAATAACACCACATATCATTATATTACAACAATTAATCGTCATACAACATCAAGAATCAAATCTATTCATCATATCCTTATCTAACCTAGTTCATGTAAATAGGTAAATTACCTTTCCAATTTGAAGAAGAAGATGACTAGAAAGGATTATAGCAACTAGTTGAATCACAACTTCAATTCACCAATTCTTGTTTTTGATTCTTGATGAACTTATCTTGATTTTTACTTAGGGTTTGTGTGTTTCTTGAAATGAAAAGAGATAAGAAAGAAATGGTTAAAGTGATCAAAATAAAGGTCGGCCTCTATTTTAACCGACTCAACATTGTGGGTATTTTATACCCGCTCTAAATCTATTGCCTGGAACCTAAAAACCAATTGCGAGAAATTTATTTTATTATACCGTCAACTTTAATAGTTTAACACAAGCAACATTTCACTAACCACAATAAATCCTGAGACCTATTTCACCAACTTTCACAATTAAACAATTATATCAAATAATCTCTAAAACAATTAAATACTCAATGTAAATAGAAAAATACCAGGCCACTGGAGAGGATGTTACACTTATGGTGCGAAAAATTAGCACCAAATAAATTCGAAGTTGTCAAAAAGATTGAAAAAATGGAAGTAAGAAAGGATCTCAAAAGGGCAATAAAAATGCCTTAGAAATTCCTTGGCAAAGAAGTTCTAAGCCAAAAAAATAAAATAAAAACAGAAAAAGAAAAGAAACGAAAAAACTCTGATCTCTAAAGATATTAGAATCTCCCATGTGTTTTCAAAGAGATAGAAGTCAAAATAGTTATCTCCTCCCTTTATCGTTATCCGTTTCCGTTTTCATTAAAAAATTTATCTAAATAAAATTTTTCATAAGTTTAAAGAGGCCTAAGATAAGCAAAACCGTTTTATTTAAAAACAATTTTCCCATTTATCCATTCCCTTTAACCCTCACTAAACATTACAACCCATTTGAATGTCCTGGGATGATTAGCACTGTCCTCACCTAAGTGGTGGAGATGTGATTCTCGAGCACGCCTATGACGATGGGTGCTGCATGACTGGCTTATGAGCGATTTCGTTTGATTAGAATGATAGGTAACCCGAAACACTTCTGAGTGAATTGAGTGACTACCTTGTGAGATCGCCTAGTCATGTATATTCCAAAAGCGTGCCCAAGAGAATTATTTCATGCTTCTGAACCGAATACCTTATTTTCTCTCACTTTCCAGGATATGTTACTTGTGTATGAGATTGTTTGCTCTTAACATTTTGATTCATCCAAAAATGCATTAACACTTTCAAATATTTTCATTAGGAAAGCAAGTGAGAAATTTGAGTTTTGCTTGAGGACAAGCAAAGTCTAAGTGTGGGATATTTGATAACACGCAAAAACTCAAGTTTTTGTGCGTTATTATCTCACATTTTCAGCCCAATTATGGATGAAAATATTTGAAATATATATTTTTATACTAAATTTCATAACGAAGGCTAAAATATAGACGATGCTTCAAGAATCAACCAAAAAGGCCTAAAAACGAATAAAATAGAGCACAAACGATCTTAAGCATTCTCGTTCACGTGTTTTAGCACTTTTTGAGTTCCGCTTGGAATTATGACCTCTAACCTATGTCATTTTCTTCCATAGGAAATTACAAACCCGTGGATATAAAGAACGCTCAAAACGAACAACCGACAAAGAAGTTACGCCTAAACGAAGAATCAAGGCAACCGAAGACCAACGATACGGGAGAGCCAAGCCGTATACGGCCAAGCCCAGCCGTATACGGCCAAGACCAGACCGTATACGACCTGTCTCAACCGTATACGGCCAAGGTCCAGCCGTATATGGCCAATCTCACCCGTATACGGCCTGGTCCCTCCCGAATACGGCCAATCTCTCCCGTATACGGCCAATCTCTCCCGTATTCTATGTTTTGCCCGTACAAGGTTGGATTTTGATACGGTTGGGAAATACGGCTGAGATTTTGAAGGTGGGAATACGGCTGAGGAATATGGCTGAGCAACTAGTATATATATGGGATCAAATTACCTCATTTCAAAACACTTCACATTCAATAATTCACACTACACACTTCTCATCTCTCTCTCACTACCCTCTCTCTAGATTAGATTTTTATTTTCATTTTTCGTAGTTAGCGGCTAGTTAGTCACGGTATTAACCGGACAAATAGAGGGGTAATATTGTAATATCGCTTGGAGGATACTCGAAGTTCTACTTGTATTCTTTCACGTTGTATTCAGCTACGCTGTTATTCTGGTTATATCTATCCTTTATCTATTTAAATTATGATGATTGTTATTACTGTTATCATGCTAGATTTAGGATTGTTTGCCATGATTAGCGAGTAGTATTATTGCGTGTTTGCTATGACGTAATTAGTCGTATTAATTGGGATGATGTCATTATGAATACAACGGAGGTAACGTTATACGGCTTTCATTTGTATAGCGCCGAAAACATCACGAATGTGTGGAGTACGAAACGAGGAAGCTATGAAAGTCGTGGGCACAATCCGTTGTTGATTAATGTTAAACTACAGTATGTTGATCTGCTTTCTATCTATGATTTTAAACCTCAATTAAACTTAACGCCTTTCAACCAGTAAAAGTGATTACGGCCTTAATGATAGGACGTCGCGAACCCTATCCAAAGGTACTTAATTATCTGTGTCTAAAACATGGTCTGATTTATAAATAGTGTAAACATTGTTTTCTAAACCGAACGCAAAGTACATCGTCATCATGGAAATCAAGCTTTCACTATTGGACGCAAAGTGCATCGTGACTATGGAATAATGTTTTCTAAACTAAACACAAAGTACACCGGAATTGTGGAAATATTGCTTTCCCATCAGAACGCAAAGTACACAGTGACTGTGGAAATACTGTTTTCTCATTGAACGCAAATATTACACTGTTAATAAATCAGGGATTTATTGGAATTTTAAAGTAAGGGTTGGTTTATATCATAGATGGATAAATACTGCACTTAAATACAAACTTAGTTAATAAAGTCTAGGGTTCCTTTATGAAGCACCGTAGGTACCGGCTAAGTACTAGGTATAACAGTGGAAACACCATTGGTGGAGTACAGTGTGAAACCATGAAAATGCCGTTGCTACTTTACTGTGTGGAATAACGGGGTCACTGTATAAGCAAAGTTGGTACCATAAATCAGCTAAGTACTAGGAATAGCCACGGAAAAGAGCTGCAGTTACCTGCTGTGCAAATCAACAGTGATCAACCTATCCCTAGACTTTACAAACCCATCGATAGAAAGTGATCAACACACACAAAACCTGATCTTGAACTTAAATGTTTTGTTTAGACTAAAGTATTCTTGTGGGGTTAAGAACGGTCGAACATCGAGATTGGTTTGTCGCCTTATTCATGCACCCAGGATTCATTTCCATTTAAGGGTCACTATACCTTCATTGGTTAGTGTTGTATGGCTGGATAAACTACTCCGATCAGAATCACGATAGCCTAGTTACTCAGTGACATACTGATCGAGAAATCTATCAGTAGGGAACTAGTGCTTACTCCACTAATACTTGGAATGAACGAAATACAAATCTTTTAAGATCATTTTATAAATCATACATCATCCCAGTTAAGAAGGCTACTGAAGTCATAGCAAACACCTCCTCTAGATTATCTGCTAACTACCCATATTTTAATTCGCTTTATTTAAATTTTCTGCCTAAGTATAAAAAACCAAAAACAAACCCCCAAAAATCTGTTAAAACCATTACTAGTTAGATAAATCGTCTCCAACGTCAACGTTTCACAATACAACTGGTTTATAGAACGACTCTAGGTCATACTTACTACTATACTCCCATAGTTTTAAGTATAGTTAGGCCCCGCACTTACAAATTTAAAACCCACTGATCGCCGGCCTGATACGGTTTGGTTCAGTCATTCTGACGACGAGGACGGTTCTCCCTTCGCGAGAAAGGAGAGCTTCAAAACCTGACCCTTCGGCCGCCATCAATCCTTTGCTCAGTAATTTTGGAGTTCCATTATTCAGGTCTCTTTCTCATTCAAAACCATTTGACATGAGGTTACAAACTGTTTGTAGACAGCTGGCTGACCGGACAAAATTATGTTGACCAAGACTTGGTATCATAATATTTCCGGTGAGCTTTAATCTCTTCTTGGGCTGATTCATTATCAATAGTGGGAATTTACTTATCGAGAATATACTCCTTATTCTCGTCGGGAACATTTTCCTTGTTCTCGTACCTACGGTTTCACAGCTCATCGAGAACATACTCCTTGTTCCTTAGAGTGAACTTAGGGTTACATCACCCATCCATACAGTTTGAACTGGTAAGTCTTTCCCTCCCAAGAACTGAGAGTAGTGAGAAGTTTAGGTTATTTTCGGAATTGGGAACGAGAGAATTATTACCATTTTCAACAGATATTTTTGAGATAAAATTATTTTAGTTAGTCTGACTATTCCTAAATTAATTACCCAATTTCTAAATAAGGCTAGGATCTATATTTTTAGTTTTATGAAAAGGGTCGCCGTAATCATATAACAAAATACTTTTGTCTATTTCATTTCTATGAAACTCCTAGATCTTTGAGATTCATTGATACCTATCAATGGCATGTTAATCTCGGTTATGCTCATCTACCATTCATGACTGGTATGTCGAGGATCATGAACTAGATGGTGAATTAACTATGCAAACCCCGCGTGGTGCCCGGCTCGAGTACGCTCGAGAATCGCGAGTCTCACATCACCTCTCAATATGTCCTCACATTAATGTGCCGGTTAACCACACACGCTCCATTAACAGTCCATACGAGAGATGTGCGGTTTTCATGGGTTAGCATACTTTCCACATTTTTCTATAGCTAAAACGGGATTTTGTTTTACTATTTTAAGTCTACTTTTAATTTTGACATCATCCTATCAAAAGTCCTCGGTAGCTCCATTGAATGCATAAAGAAGCGGAGAAGCAGTTCAGCGCGGAGCTTATTAAAAACCAACTTCTTTAGGGAAGCATAGTGACCCGCCTTATACCTCTCTTATAGTTTGTTCTCTATGGGTGATCCGATTTATCAATTGACTGACGATGTATTTAGACTTAAATGATACATATATAAATCATATTATATATAAGGTCTCTCTTAAACATTTAAGGTTCCGGGTTCTATGTTAAAACATTTTAAAATTGAGCATATAAATCTATTATACATATATATTTAATTTAGTTATTTGGACAAAATAAAAGACAGTTTTATTTCCAAATAATATAATTTATCTACATTTTGTATTGCTAACCTTATTAAGCCTACGCTCTGATACCACTGTTGGGTTTTTTATTCCCTAACTAGATTAACATATGCAGCGGAAAATAACAATTAATCTAGATTAACTAGGAAATTAAACCCTAAAGGACCGTTACTTAATAAAGCTATTAACAATAACAAAATAAATAGATAAATGAGAAAATACTAACCTTTGAGAAAACCAATTTCTCACGCGCAGACCACCTTGCAGAACCTTCACGCAGACTCCTTGCTTGACCTTCCATGCTTTGGATGGCAAGTGCCCAAAGTAGAACACCTCTAATGCTTCACACCCGTGAATCAAGAGAAATTCCAAATCCTAGGGTTCCGACTCTAAGTCGTAAAGACTCTTACAAGGATTAGGAATGAGAAAGAGAGAAAGTATCGAATTAAATTCGAAACTGGGATGCCTTGAAAGCTTAGGCTATGCCCCTATTTATATAGGGAGAGGATGCCTTGGGGTTTTGTTTCTGGCCGATGTGGGATTCCTGATTTCGGCTTCCAACCGTCGGTTGAAACCTTTAGCTAGCGGTTGGGATTAATTCTTTCCAAAGTCAAACACGTGTCGCACCGACTTACAAACCCTAGCCTCCAACCGCCGGTTGAACCTTCCAACCGTCGGTTGGAACTACTTTCCAGAATATTCCTTTTAGTTTCCAATTAATATCAAATTAATAAACTAACTAAATACTTTTTATAGTTTCTGTTAATTACTTTTAGCTTCTAATTAATTTATCAACTATGATAAATTAACAAACTAATTAATTAACTATGATATTAATTCCAATTAATATTATCTCTCTTATTGTTTCTCTTACTGTTCATCGAGGGCAACCCAAAAAGGACTTTACCTTTAAAATATTCTTACCAATTAGTTATGACCTTGGACACTATTTCCAACAAAAAGTTGTTTTAATTGTGTTGTTAATTCATATTTGTATTAAAGTGTTTGATTATTATAAACGATTAATATAAAAAAATTATACTCCGTGACAATTAAATAATATAGAATCTTTTTATTTTTTTCACACATGTATGGAGTTTTTTTAAATAAAATAAATTTATTTTATGAGGTCGAGTTAATAGCCATCTCGAAACATACTGCAAAGGGATAACTTAAACGATATTTGTTTGTCACGAGAACATGTTAACATTCGTGGGATAAAAGTTGATACATAAAGTATGATGTAATCTCATATTTTTTTTGGAATTTGGGTCTCTGTCTACTTCTCACCGTAACACCGATCTTTTTCACCTTGTGAATGACAAAAGTAACAATATTTGTTGAGCCTTTACAATACACGGTAATTAGAAAACTAAAAATTAATCATATGTTTTTTAGATTTTCAATTGTATTTTAATTTTGTAAAAATTTTAGAATATATTATTGAAACTCAATAGTAATATATATGAAAATGTACAGAAAATAATCAATTAAAATATTTTTATTAAAAACTAATTTTCTTAAAACATAAACATGGTAGTTAATGATGATAATATTAGTTAATTTAAATGTATAAGATATGAATAAGAAAATGAATCTACTTTTACATATTAAATGTAAATAGGAATTTTAAATACCATTGTAATTATAATAAAGTATATAATTGATAAATAATATTCTTAGTAATAATTATTAAGGTTTTTAAGGAAAAATAATTTTATGATGTGGCAAGTTAGAAAATTCTAAAGAAAATGTAATGTGATGATGTTGCATGTCATCAATTAAGGAAAATTTTTTTAGGTTTTAAAGAAAAATATAATATGATGGTGTGGCAAATTAGGAGAGTTTAAACAAAAAGCAACATAATGATGTGGCATGTTTAAAATTTAAGGAAAAATCTTTGTTTTATAAGTATAGATAGATAGATTTTTTGCAAGTTCAAATAAGAGGAAAAAGTTTAAATAAGATAAGAATGATAATTTCTCAGTGTTAGTTTCTCTCATCTAATTAATTCATCAAGTTAATTATCCATAAATAGAAACATTTTGAATTAATCAAAACGAATCCCAGGGATGCCGTTTGACTCCATTGGATTAATTTTGATATTAAATTTCAAATTACTATATTAATAGTAATATATTAATTAATATTATTAAAATTAAAATACAATAAAATCAATGATATCCATGTTTAATATCCTCATTTGACCGGTGCCTAATTAATATCCGATTTTAATGGTAGAAAGAGTCTAAGCATTTAATTTGAAAGTTAATACATAATTATTATGGTGCAAATGAGGGTAATTATGTAAATTAGCAAGCATTAACACAACTTATTTCATGGATATGATTGGTGATTAACATTAATGGTGGAGAATTAGTTTGGTTTAAACATTGAATGGTTAAGATTTAATTAGAGGGGTTAATAATGGGTTGTCTACATATTGTTGCTTTTGTTATAAATATAATAGGGATAGGGATAGGGATATTTCTCGAAACAAGCACACCCTTCATTTATTTCTTAACATAATTGATCATGTCATGTATTCTGTATAAGATTAAAATAAAGTGGACCTTTTAATGTGAATTTTATGTATTATTTTTATTTCTCAAATATGAGTAAAAAGAATTTATCATGTTTATTATAACACATGTACAGAAGTATATATAGTTTTTTTTTCCTCTCAAACTAGTAAGTACTAAGACCGTGTAATGCACGACCCACACTCAGAAAAGGTAATGTTAATTGTTGGAATATTACAAGTATAATATCTTCGTTGTTTAAAATGGAAAAAGAATAAACTTTTATTTCGTATCCTCAACTATTGCCAAACAATGACACTTCAATTAGAGCGTCGTCTAATTCATCTTGAATCGTAGATTATGTTGAGAGAACATTAGTTGTAAGACCCAGTGAAAATGTAGCTGGAACGCATAGAAATCAAATGGTACCAAAAAAACTTCACGATTTTAACAATCTGTCACTTCATACGACCAATTTAACTATTAATTTTTCTTTCATAATAGTTGTTCTACTTATTGACTATGAAGTGCTCACATTTTTAATTTAACTTTTCTCTCTCTATACATCTAAAAATAAGTTTCTTCATTAGACAAAAAAATCTATTGAATACGCAGTTGGTTTAATCCTTACCACATCAACGTTTCAGGGCTTAAATGATCCATGATACATTTTTGTATCTTTCGTTTCCTTTTTGTTGGTTTCGAGAAATTTTCATTTTTTATATATCATGTTCATGGATTAACAAAAAATGTGTCAAAGCTATCATTTTCGTCTATGTCGACCCAAGAGGTATATGTATTCTTTTTTTTAACCAATACATATATGTGGTTGTATAACGAAATCAATCAAGAAATTAGTTTATTAGGTGACATCTTGTATCGATTTCTTTGATACGTATGATGTATTTTCACCATTATTATTTTATAACTATGCGTACACTCTTCAGTCTTCATTGATATCGCACATCACCATTTTAACTTTTAAGTACTTATACGCTATCAATTGATCCCAACTTAAGTTTATATAGTCTGGTTTGAAACATGTATGTTTGACAACCATTTGAAATATGATAGCTAGAAATGGAAGACATAAGAAAATGGTAGAAAATCAGTAAAAGAATTAATATGTCGCCATGTTGGTGAATTGTTAAAGTCACATGTTATTAGAAGTAGTAACATGTAAATTAGAAAATTTGTAATGTAAAAAGTTTATTTTATATATTTTTTTTCTTTCGTTAATGATGCAACCGACTTATAAATAACTTTGACTCTTACGAATCGTTTATGGACTCTTCCGAGGCGCGTGTGACTCTTCCGAGTCTTATGCGACTCTTACGAGTTAGAAAATCAATCAAACTTTTATTGCAATCTAATACACACAATAACGTGACAAAATAGAAAGAAATGACTATAATCTATTTTCATTTAAACATTTGTGTTGATTGCCGGTCAATGATTTAATCAAAGACTCTAATCATGTTTTACTTCACTTAAGGAAAAAATCTTAAAAAATAATAAACATATATATATATATATATATATATATATATATATATATATATATATATATATATATATATATATTGTAAAATAGTGACTCTTATGAGTCAAGTCGAGTCACATGTCACAAGTTAAAAACTGAGATTTGAAGTAACGCATCGAGTCGCGAGTTAACAAGTAGGATTACTTGTTGATTGGTACCTTGAAATCCGCCATTGAATTTGATGTGCGATGGAATTAAGATTTTATAATTTACTTTAGTAGTTTTATTAGTAGTTTAAAATTGATAATTAATTCAAAAAATAAACGGTTATGAAAAATACGTGTCAATCAAAAAAGTGTATACGTGTTTGATTTTTAAGTGATAGCGTGCTTCTTATATAAGGATGAATGAAATGATATGGTTGTCACATTAATATAGCTTTGCCAAAAGCTTAAATTTAACAAACCTTTTACAAAAAAGCTACTCCGTATTAATTAACTTCAATGGAATTAAACTTTTTGAAAAGGTATCTATAACTACTTATAAAACATTTCATGTGTTGAATCTTAGACTTCTTAAAAATAATTAAAGTTTCAAAACTACCCTCTAACATAACTATCTATTTACTAATATCCTTATATATATAACTACTTTTACAACATCTAACACACATTTTCCCAAGATACCAAAAACAAAGCAAATTTTAAAACTAATCACAATCAACTCATACATTATTCCACTTTTATCTTTTATAATATGTTGGTTACTATTATCGCCGATATAAAATAACGTCGTATTATAAATGTTGTACCGCCGCATTGCGCGGGTATCCTACTAGTAAATAAATAAAGCTACCATTGGCGTCTAAGGACTATTAAAAAATGTGGTACATCAACTTGCTTTCTTTAAAAACGTCTTGATATTTTAGATATGTTTGAGATGCGAGTTTATTGTAACGAGTAATGCTATAGGGACCTAATTACATGGACCTAAATATGGACCTACAAATGTGATTGGTTGATTTTTTTCTCTCTCTGAATCTTATCCAATCAATTTTTTACATTCACCAATCACATTATTAGGTCTCTTTTTAGTCTTATTTATTTAGGTCCACGAATCATTTTCCTATTGTAACACATAGGAGTTTAAACTTTTTTTTTCCTATAAACTTAATTAAGGTTATAGCATTGACTGTTTGGTAGACAAACCAAAATAAGTTTTATATTAATATACCCGTTTTTTAATCATAAATATCTAAACCCGAATCTATCATCGTTTTCAACGAATTAAAAATTCCGTCAAGTATCTGTGGGCACTAAAACATTTTATTTTAGTTTTTGTTCTTTGACACTATAATTAATTATTTTCACACAACCCAAATATTTAATTTAATTCTCATCAACTTTTCATGCATCGGGTAGCCCACTTTAAAATAACCAACAGGTTAGTTTGACTATGTAAAATATGTGTCGTATATCTTAAAATACGAATTGTTCGTGACACTTTCGACATAGACATATTTGCTACTCGTTTCCAAAAAGTCGTTATATTTACGAGAATACTAAAGGTAGTCTTTAGGGCTCTAGTTAAGGTAACTATCTTTAAAATTTTAAAGTCGGTTAAATTAATTACGAAGTATGAATAGTTCCTTTTAATATCAAGTTTCCTTATTTAAATTTGGTAAAAATATTCATTCATAGTAACCGTAAGTTATAAGTATGAAATTAAGTTGAAAATGATAGGCTTAAGTATAGCCATTAGGGCTATAGTTAGCATTTTTGATAATATTTATTTAAAATTCCTTCATGATTAATAATATTTATTTAAATATGTCGAATATACTAATCGAGTTTATTATTAAAGTTTCTTAGAAGAATTAATAAAAGGAGAATGCTAAACATAAGTAGTGCATTTTCCTTAAATAAAAACTATAAGTAGTGCATGCCTTGTTCTTGGCCTTAGAATGCGCATGTTGCTATATGTAGAAGAGTCAACGATGTAGAGTTGCCGCATAAATCCATTATTCAATATCTAATTACTTAATTTAAATATCAAATTAAATAATTTAAATATTAAATATACTTTTGTTTTTAAATAATAAAGTTCAATTATTATTACAAGTGTAAATATATATGGTATATGTTTAAAACTTTAATACTCAAGTAGAGAATTATAAGAATTCTATAAAACCCCTTTTTTTACTCATAACTCAACTCATCTACCCACAAACACAAATTGTTGACAACTAAAATGCTTTATACTTGTATATAGTAGGGTTGAATTTGATATTCTCGAGCATAAATATATGTAGTAGGGGCGACAAAGGGTCGGTTTTACCCTTTACGTGCTTTTACGTTTACATATGCACTTTTAAAAACTTTAGCATTTTCCTATACGCTTTTATTGATATAACATGTGCCTAAACAACATGCTTAAATGTTAAACAATGAACTCAACTAGATATTCAATTAATACACAATCCAAAAGGGAAATTAATTAAGAATCATTAAATAATTGTAAACAGGCAAAAGTACCATTTTTCTTAAATAACCGGTAGATTTGTGACAAGTACAAACATAAAGAAAATTAAAAAAGCGTCCTTATCCTTATATCTTATAAAATTAAAGTTGAAACGACACCTTTAAATATTCAAATTTCATCATTTCACGGCGACGATTTTTTTATCATGCATAATAATGGCTAAGCAATACAATGACGAAATATGTCCATTGTTTATTAAAACTTATACATTGTTATAAATGAATTATATATTAAAAAATAGAAGTCAAAGATGCAAATTTTGTACTGTATAACATAATAAATTTAATAAAAAATTAAAAAGGTAGTTGGCCGTTGGCTTCACTGAGGAGTTTACTGCCCCAAATCAGTTGACAGGGTCACCAACGATATTTATTGCTAAATTGTTGTCCCAAATATGGACCTACTATTTGCATATCCTTATTTACCGTGTGTACACCCCTACCAAGTTAAATCACTTTTTTTTTTTTTCTTTTACCATGTGTATTTTTCATAGTTGCACACCCCTCATTGTCATCAAATCATTTAATTTTATTTTAGTTTTTAATGCTTTTTATATGTTATATTGATTGATATAAACAGATTTTTTTTATATATAAAAATTTATTTACATTTTTCAATAAAAATATTCATTTTATAAAAAAGTTAATAAAAAGATAATTGTACTTTAAAATTCATTTATTGTAAGAAATCATGTTTTATAAATAATCATTTTTATAAAAAGTTCATTCTTATACAAATCTTTGTGTTTTTTATAAAATTGTTATTTTTCTTTTGTAAGTTTTATACCAAATTTAGTTTTTATAAAATTTAAAGATACTAAAAATGAAATAGACAAAAAACGAAAAAAAAAAAAAAAAAAAAAAAAAACAATGAGTTGATGTATCAATATATTGATTGATTTGACAGGGGTGTTGTAACACCCAGTTTTAGGGTCTAGTAGTTTTATAATAATTTGATATGTTAGGAAATATTTTGTTTAAGTTTACTTGTAAATAATTGGAAAAATAGTCACATGACTTATTATGACTGATGAAATGGTACTTGTTTTAAATTAATAGAGTTGACGGTAAAATAAAATAGTGTTTCCCCTTAAATGTTTTTAAGTTCGAGACAATGATAAGTACAGGGAATGAGATTAAAGCAATTAGATGATAACTCAATATATTTTGATTCGGTCTTTCATTTCTCACCTACATACATACGATACATTCATACACACACACCAACCTTAAATCAATTCACAAAATCATGAAGAATCATCAAATTGGAGCTTCTAAACATGAATTCAAGCCTCTCTAATCATCTCAATCAAGGTATAATCTTGTGTTCTTCATTTTCTAAAACCTAGAATTTAGGGGTTTTGGTGTTCTTGATCAAAATCCGAAATTAGGGTTTCAAAAGTGTAAATTGAGGTTAGTTAAGCTTCAATAACATGTATTACTCATTCCATCATCATTATAAACATCTGTAATATATTGTAAGAAATCATGTTTTAGATACAACACCACCAGATACTTGCCATTCTGCCAGTTCACATCAGCAGTTGCAGACGAGATCTCCTAGCTAACAGACCTCAAAGTTACTAGATGATATCAAAGATGATTATGTAACATCTGTAATTTGGGCCTAGGAGTTTTATATTAATTTCTGATTTTAATTTGTTATTTAAGTTGTTATGAAATAGATTTGGTTGATTTGTTGAAAATAAATAGGTAAAGGAGTGAAAGGATTTATTGTGACTAGTGAAATATTAATTGTTTTAAATTAATATAGTTGTCGGTACAATAAAAGGTTTGGACTCGCAAATGGTTTTCGGGTTCCAGGCAATAGATTGAGAAGGGGTATTAAATTATACCCGTATATGTGATGTCGGTTTGAGTAAGCCGACCTTTTTATTTCTCATTTCCTTTCCTAAATTCTTATTTCATTTCTTGATAAAACTAAAAACACCCATATACATATTAAATTGAAAAAGAGAGAAAGGAAGGATTAATCTGTCCTGTGATTCTTCGTTGGATATCATCATCATCATCAGATTTCTATTATCATAATCATCATATAGTTCTTGTAAGTATTTTATGGTTTATTTGTGAATTTGATTGAATCATTAGGATTATTGAATTGTAAGTGAAATTGATGATTTAGATGATGATATGTGATGATATATACCTTTTGTTAGTTGTTGAAATCGAGTATAACCTGAGTTTATTGAATTGATATGTGAAAAATTTGGATTTTGGAGCTGGGTTTGATCAGTCCGTAGGGTTGCTGGAAGTAACCAGATCGCGACGCGATCTTATAAAATCGCGACGCGATTGACAGTAGGTAGCGACGCGATTCCCCCTAAAACACGACGCGATTAAATGGTGATAGCGATGCGATTTAGTTAGATAGCGACGCGATTTAATGTCTGTACAGTCCAGTTTACAGGTTTTACTGTGTGGTGTTCTCAAGCTGTTATATATCAATTATATGATACTAACAGGCGCTTTTCTAATATTAAATAAGAATGTGAGGTGCATATGAGTATATACTAGCATGAAACTGATGTAGAGCTTAAAGTGGCGTAAATGGGAATACATGAATGATACTATACATGTTCTGAGTAATGTGATTAAGTTAGTTAAAATCCTAATACTTCGACTACTAAATACGAATGAGTAGAACCTGTGATGCTGGTTGTTGATGTTATGAACTTATTATTATTGTGTGAGTAATATGTAGTTCCTTGAGTATGTATTAAATAAGTTATATTTTGAGATAAGTTGTAATGTGAATGAGATGACATAAGTGTCGATTACTACTCGATAATTGTTTATCATGTTTGATATGATCTGTTGATATATTGAGACGATGTGATATGTTATATAATTATAACATGAGTTTATTATTGAGACAAGTTACTAACTTGTGTTGTTCTGTGGTGTTTTCAGACAAGCAAGAGACTCAGTGACATTAGACTACTGAGTGGACGACTGAGGTATTGGTGAGTGGATCGATAACCCTCAGTTTGATTTAGTTGTAACAGATTTGTTACAACAGGTGATTGTATTATTACTATTGTTTCGATTGCCATGATTGTTACGGTTTATTAGTAATAATAATGTGAATAGATTGTTGACCTGATATGATGACCTGTTGAGTGTGTTGAAAAGTGATCACGTGATATATATTGCCATAGTGCATTGATGATTAGTGACTTGATGATATGTGATAAGTGATATGGAGGCCAGGCATGGGGCTGGGCTTGGATTGCTATTGGTTGGATAACACAGGGTCTTAGTACAAGTTTTATTATCGTAGCCTGTGTTGTATGAGTAATAGCACCAAGTAGTCGGTTAAACCTCTGTATGGGCCTGCAGTTGGTTTGAAAGTGTTCCTTGAGAATGATACTCAAGAACCACCGGTCCTCTGTGATGATAAGTGATTGTGATGTGATAAGTGATAAATAGATGAGTTGTGTGCATATAATTAATTGTTGTACACAAGTGTGTTATGCTAAGTCAGTCGGTTGATTGTTGATTTACTCACTTAGCAGTTGTGCTAATCCCCCACATTACTCCTTCTTGCAGGTTATGATTATATAATTGATTGAGCAAGAAGCTGTTGACCTGGATGGAATGTTTGAAGAACATGCTTATACTCTGATATCTGATTTATTTAAATCAGTAGTGTTTGGGTTTATATAACGCCTCGTTTGTAGTACTTTGATTTGAAAACATTAAACTGTTGTATATAAAGTTTGAAAAAGTTTTAAGTACTTTTGATGTAATGTACGATAATATATTTAAAGCTACACTTCCGAGTCGAACAACATTATTATAATGGTGATATAAATGAGGGGTGTTATAAGTTGGTATCAGAGCATAGGTTTGGGTGAATTGAACAGTTGTAAGTGTTCAATCCCAAATCTATGGTTGTGTTGGTCAAACATTCCAGGTGTGGGATTTAGCTGTGTTGGGAATTGGTTAGTATATTAAGTACTAACGATTGACAGATTTGTGAGTTGTTGTTTTGAGTACATGTATGGCAGAAAATGAGCACCTGACCAGTACCCTCAACAGTTCCCCAAGATTGGATGTCCTTGATACAGAGACAAATACAGAGAAACATGATCATACAGGTACAACATTTTTAGTTGAGGAGCACACAATTAGAGACGAGTATATATTACAACCAGAGAATGAAGTATTGAAGTTTGAGAGAAGACAACAGTATTTACATGAGAGACATATTGGATCTTCTCAGGAGCATTCACAGTTGCAATATCATGTTATGAGCACTGTTT
The DNA here is from genome assembly GCA_949592205.1 of Helichrysum umbraculigerum. Taxonomy (NCBI): domain Eukaryota; kingdom Viridiplantae; phylum Streptophyta; class Magnoliopsida; order Asterales; family Asteraceae; genus Helichrysum; species Helichrysum umbraculigerum. The sequence continues at coordinate 54,494,237 of CATIUR010000006.1, forward strand.
CACAGCCTATGGTGTCATCTTCAGAGCCTATTAATTATCAGGTACCAGTGTTTCAATTTCCATATCAACAGAGAACGGGTTGTTCATTTAAAACTTTTATGTCTTGTAAACCTTCAAGTTATTATGGAACTTTTAATCCATCTGTTACACTGGAGTGGTTACGGGATACTGAGAGAAAATTGGAGATATGCCAATGTGAGGAAGAATTTAAGGTTTCTTATGCAGAACAGCTTTTGAAAGGACAGGCAATGTTTTGGTGGGATTCGATTACAGCAAATTTGACAAAACAACAGAAAGCATCTATTCGATGGAGTGATTTCTATAATGAGGTATGTCGACAGTATTGTTCTGAATTTGATGTGTTATGTATTAGACAGGAATTCATGGGATTACAGTTGACTGATGAGATGACTATAGATGAGTTGATTGCACTGTTTACAGAGAAATTGAGGTTTGTGCAGCAATGGGTACCAAATGATAGAACTAAGATAGATCATTTTGTTGAAGCTTTACCACCAGAGTATCGTACGACAGTGAGATTGGCAAGTTCTCTTGCAGATGCTTTTGCTTTAGCCCGTTTGGTGGATAGTGACTTACGAGTTCAGAATAAGGAAAGGATTGTATATTCAACTGAAAGCGAACCTTCTGATAAAGGTAAACATAAAAGACAGAGCAGAAAGTGAAAGAGTCATAGTGTTTCGGATGATCGATCACTTTGGTGTAATGATTGTAAATCCAGACATACGGGAAAGTGTACTTCCCAAACTACTAGATGCATTAAGTGTGGATTGATTGGGCATAAAGTCAGGAATTGTAATTATCCTGAGAAAGTATGTTGGAATTGTCAGAAAGAAGGTCATCATGCGGGGCAGTGTCCAGAGGAGATAAGACATGGATCGGGTTTGGTCGGTGCGTCGTTGTCTTCTGGCCATAAGCGGATGAATCTGCAGTCAGCAGCTGGCAGATTTTCTGATGACAGTTGATAAAGCGGTCAGGACGGTTGACATCATTACAGGTATTTCTGTATTTACCTTGTACTGGTGTGTGTTTATATAATTTGGAACTAATTGTTCATTTATATTGTGATTATGTGATAAATTAAAAGTGACCCTTAGTGATTCTAACTCTTTTAGAATAAAGATAGCTGAGAATGAAATAATTTCTATTACTGTGTTAGTGACTGAAATTAAGTGTTTGATATAGGGTCATAAAATTTGATGCTTTGTGTTAGTGTAAATCCTTAGTTGATACAAACTTTGGTATAAAGTTGGCAAATAATATATAATAGTGAAAGAAAGTAATAATTATCCTTGATAGATGAGTCTTGTGATTGACTTGATGGATATGAGAAAAGGATTATGTTGTTGAGTTCAGAATGTATGTGAATTTTGTAAATCTGTTGAACGGGATATGTTGACAATTTTAAAAAAAAAAAGAATTATTAGTGTTTGATGAGATTGTCGGTATAATATGGTATGATTCCCAGTAATTGATGAGATTGCCGAATTAACCTGATTAATTGATAAAATACTGAATTGATATGATTCAGAGTGTATGTTGAAAAAGCGGTATATCATGACTGCTCATTGAATCAGTGTGATTGTTATAAGTCTGATTATATTATTGAGATTAATAAATACTCATGGGATTTTAGTGGATCAAATGAAGTGAATATGTCAATTTGTTGGATAAGTTGTAAATTTTGACATAATGACATTTTGATTTGTTATAAAGATTGGATTGGAGCATATATGTGACTGTGACTAGTTCTTGGAAATGTAAAAAGGAGATTATCTTTGTGTTAGTTTATCAACTTTATATATGTAATTATGACATGTTGATTGTAGCGATGAGTTTAAAGTGGATTATCCAAAGTTGAGGATTGAATTTGATTGAAACAGTTTTGTATTTGACCGTTGTTTTGTGCCATTTGATGGACTTATTGACTTTACGAAGTATTATATACTTTTGATGAGATGAAATGGTGTTTGATGCACAAAGATTAGATTATTGATATTAATTATGATAACTTGAGTTACCTGAGAGGAATTAATCATTATGACTTGGAGTTTATAGTTGATATCGTATTGTGAATCTGGAGACAGTGTTTAGATGGTATTAAATGATTGTTGAACAACTTTAGAGAATTAAAGATTATTAATCTTGAGTTCGAGCAGTAGATTTGAAACTTTTGAGATGTGACTTTGACTGAGCCTTTTAGTCAAATATGATTATTAATCATTCGGGAAGTGTTGAATTGGGTTGAAACAAGATTTGACTTTGTGTTGTGATACAATTCTGTTGTTATGTAATAAACTGAAATTGCTTCCCTTGTGTTTATTAATTCTGTTGAAATAGAATTGAGGGATGATAAGATAATTCAAGTTACCACTTAGGTGACTGGGATTAGTGTTTGATAGTGAGACAATTTTTGGGCTTGATATGTTTTGATTGAGATAAAATGGTTAATAAAGGCAATATAGAAATTTGATGATTGATTGTAATTGTGAACCAGTACTTGTGCTTGGGGGAAAAAGATAGAAGTATATACATTGGGATATGTGAATGTGGAAAGAATTGAAAACATATAATTACATTTATAAGTTGCTCATGGGGTAACGTGTGACGTGTGTATCTATTATGATTAAGTAGTTGATGATGCTACCCTTAACTTGGAATTTATAACAATTATTTTGCCTTAAACTCATGGAGACATTGTTGATGGATAAATTAAATCAAAGATTTGATTGTGAGACCTGATATTGTTGAAACCTTTGCTGGATTTTGAAGGGAATTGTCTAATATGTATGACAATTTCTTCAGATTAGTGAATTGATTGAAAGCTGCTAGCTTGAAATTTTGATGGAATATAATCTAAATTCCGGAAACTATTATCGAACTATGTTAGTGGATTAAAGACTGTTTAGTCTTGTATGGAATTCAGTTAATTTGAGATTATCGAGATGTAATTTTAATTGAAACTTTCGATAGGTTATTGATTGTGTATTTAAGAATTTTAAAATGATTTGAAATCATCATATTGATGGATTGTCATGAAACGGATGTGATATTATCGTGGATTCTGATCATTGGATTTGAGTATAACCGGTATATTAACTGATCCTTGCGGATATCATGCGATTGTGTTATTTTGGATTTTGAGCTGGATTAGATTTCGGGGACGAAATCTCTTTAAGGGGGAGAGATTTGTAACATCTGTAATTTGGGCCTAGGAGTTTTATATTAATTTCTGATTTTAATTTGTTATTTAAGTTGTTATGAAATAGATTTGGTTGATTTGTTGAAAATAAATAGGTAAAGGAGTGACAGGATTTATTGTGACTAGTGAAATATTAATTGTTTTAAATTAATATAGTTGTCGGTACAATAAAAGGTTTGGACTCGTAAATGGTTTTCGGGTTCCAGGCAATAGATTGAGAAAGGGTATTAAATTATACCCGTATATGTGATGTCGGTTTGAGTAAGCCGACCTTTTTATTTCTCATTTCCTTTCCTAAATTCTTATTTCATTTCTTGATAAAACTAAAAACACCCATATACATATTAAATTGAAAAAGAGAGAAAGAAAGGATTAATCTGTCCTGTGATTCTTCGTTGGATATCATCATCATCATCATCATATTTCTATTATCATAATCATCATATAGTTCTTGTAAGTATTTTATGGTTTATTTGTGAATTTGATTGAATCATTAGGATTATTGAATTGTAAGTGAAATTGATGATTTAGATGATGATATGTGATGATATATACCTTTTGTTAGCTGTTGAAATCGAGTAGAACCTGAGTTTATTGAATTGATATGTGAAAAATTCGGATTTTGGAGCTGGGTTTGATCGGTCCGTAGGGTTGCTGGAAGTAACCAGATCGCGACGCGATCTCATAAAATCGCGACTCGATTGACAGTAGGTAGCGATGCGATTCCCCCTAAAACACGACGCGATTAAATGGTGATAGTGACGCGATTTAGTTAGATAGTGACGCGATTTAATGTCTATACAGTCCAGTTTACAGGTTTTACTGTGTGGTGTTCTCAAGCTGTTATATATCAATTATATGATACTAACAGGTGATTTTCTAATATTAAATAAGAATGTGAGGTGCATATGAGTATATACTAGCATGAAACTGATGTAGAGCTTAAAGTGGCGTAAATGGGAATACATGAATGATACTATACATGTTCTGAGTAATGTGATTAAGTTAGTTAAAATCCTAATACTTTGACTACTGAATACGAATGAGTAGAACCTGTGATGCTGGTTGTTGATGTTAGGAACTTATTATTATTGTGTGAGTAATATGTAGTTCCTTGAGTATGTATTAAATAAGTTATATTTTGAGATAAGTTGTAATGTGAATGAGATGACATAAGTGTCGATTACTACTCGATAATTGTTTATCATGTTTGATATGATCTGTTGATATATTGAGACAATGTGATATGTTATATAATTATAACATGAGTTTATTATTGAGACAAGTTACTAACTTGTGTTGTTCTGTGGTGTTTTCAGACAAGCAAGAGACTCAGTGACATTAGACTACTGAGTGGACGACTGAGGTATTGGTGAGTGGATCGATAACCCTCAGTTTGATTTAGTTGTAACAGATTTGTTACAACAGGTGATTGTATTATTACTATTGTTTCGATTGCCATGATTGTTATGGTTTATTAGTAATAATTCTGTGAATAGATTGTTGACCTGATATGATGACCTGTTGAGTGTGTTGAAAAGTGATCACGTGATATATATTGCCATAATGCATTGATGATTAGTGACTTGATGATATGTGATAAGTGATATGGAGGCCAGGCATGGGGCTGGGCTTGGATTGCTATTGGTTGGATAACACAGGGTCTTAGTACAAGTTTTATTATCGTAGCTTGTGTTGTATGAGTAATAGCACCAAGTAGTCGGTTAAACCTCTGTATGGGCCTGCAGTTGGTTTGAAAGTGTTCCTTGAGGATGATACTCAAGAACCACCGGTCCTCTGTGATGATAAGTGATTGTGATGTGATAAGTGATAAATAGATGAGTTGTGTGCATATAATTAATTGTTGTACACAAGTGTGTTATGCTAAGTCAGTCGGTTGATTGTTGATTTACTCACTTAGCAGTTGTGCTAATCCCCCACATTACTCCTTCTTGCAGGTTATGGTTATATAATTGATTGAGCAAGAAGCTGTTGACCTGGATGGAATGTTTGAAGAACATGCTTATTATAACACCCCTCATTTTACCAACATTTAAATACAATATATCGGAAGCGTTAGTTCAAGTTTCAACATTTATAAGTTACATCATTTAAAATACTTATAAAATCAAACTAATTTAAAATCTCTTTGGCAACATGGGTGTTATTTCAAAACTGGAAGATAACAATGATTTATACAAATCAATATCAGAGTAATGCCTAATCATCAAACATTCCTTCCAGTCCAACTTCTTGCCCACCCGATAAAATCTATAACCTGCAAGAAGTATTAATGTGGGGGGATTAGCATAAAGCTAAGTGAGGGAATAATTAATCAACAGTTCAACTTAGTATAACAACTCTGTTTACCAACAAGCATCGTAAACACACAATACCTAGAACAATAATTTAACTTTTCAACTATTCAACTGGTCAACAGTTCAACAATATCACAACTAAATAACGAGGATCGGTGGCTCTGGGGAATACCATAATACCCGGGTGGCTCCCCAAGAACACTTATCCAACCATATCCGTATGGCCATAACGGACGAGACCGATAGCTAATTGTTATCATCAACCAACACAGGAGATGTGTTAAATCTTGAATAACAATTAGCCCAACCAACCAGTTCAACCTGTTGACCTCATTAACAACTGATGCCCAAAGGCCCAACATATCATGTGATCACATATACACAAGTTATCAGGTCAACATATTAGACTAAAAAGTCTATCAACAGTATTATTACTATTAAACCAATATCATCATGGCAAACTAAGAACAGTAATAATACGTTACCCGTTGTAACCAAACTTGTTACAACTAAATCACACTGAGGATTAAGAATCCACTCACCGAATACCTCAGTCATCCACTCAGTAGTCTAATATCACTGAGTCCTTCTGTTTATCTGAAAACACAACAGAACTGCACAAGTTAGTCATTTGTCCCAATGTAGATATAACATCGTACAATTGTAATTATATCAAACAACTTATCATTAACTTGTATTAATTCAACATTCATTATTTCAAGATTATGAATAATCATTAGAATCACACCATCATGTTAAGCTACTTTAATTATCACTAATCAACTTGATAATCATATGATCATCTTATTACATTCATCCATCTTAATCTCTTTAATCACATGATTACTTTAATCATGGCTTCTTAACATGATATTATCACTATCACTATTATAAGTATAGTTAATTCTAATAATCAAACACTTGATTCAATACTTCAATTCTTCCTAATAACATTCCAACAACTTTTATAATCATTAATAATAGTGTATTAACATCAAAACATCATCATATGATCAAACCATTTTGATCATAAACTTTACAACTTAATTAATCCACTTCTAAGTTAGATTAATGTTACTAACCACCTTAGTTACACTTCTTAACACTATTATAACTAACATCAAACTTTAATTTCGGATTAAAACCATTAATCCATCAAAAACCCCATGATCTCATCATAATCATTCATTTCTCATGAACACTTGATCAATTCACACATATTTAGCTTGAATAATGTTAATCATCTTCATTAGTGAGCTCAACTAACATCAATTTAACAACCTCAACCATTAATTTCGGATTTAAACTCACTAATTATCAAGAACCCCAAAACCCCTAATTTCTAGGTTTATAGAAATCAAGAACACATAATCATACCTTGTTTATGATGATTAGAGAAGCTTGAATTTGAGTTTGGAAGCTTCAATTTCATGTTTCCTCATGATCTTGATATTTGATTTAGGGTTTCTTGTATGTATGCATATGTACGTACGGTTTGTATGTATATAGATATATGATGGAAAATAACAAACCGACTTAACATGTGTGTGTATCATATAAGTGTCTAAATTTCATTCCCCGTACTTGTCATTGTCTGGAACTTAAAAACCATTTGCGGGGAAACATTATTTTATTTTACCGTCAACTGAGTTAATTTAAAACAATCAATAATTTATTAGTCATAATAAATTATTCGACTCTTTTCTCCTCTTATTTTAAATTAACACAACACACTTATTTTCTGACACATTAAATAATAGTTCACTATCAGAAAATATTAAAATACTACTAGACCCGAAGACTGGGTGTTACACTTATACTCTGATATCTGATTTAATTAAATCAGTAGTGTTTGGGTTTATATAACGCCTCGTTTGTAGTACTTTGATTTGAAAACATTAAACTGTTGTATATAAAGTTTGAAAAAGTTTTAAGTACTTTTGATGTAATGTACGATAATATATTTAAAGCTACGCTTCCGAGTCGAACAACATTATTATAATGGTGATATAAATGAGGGGTGTTATAGATTACATTTCATATCTATTTCTTTATCTCGCTTTTCATACAGCTTAGTTTGACAACAATACATCATATCCCAAGTCCTTTTCAATGTTATAGTGATCAAACAATCCGCAGTTTGGAAAAAAAACGGTTTTGTACTTGTTTGTAGACCCTAAACTGCTCACGATGATCCAATAGTGATGACTGAATACCCTGTGTCTATAGACAACTTAATCTTCTGTTGTTGCAATTTAGAAGATTATTATATACTGACACCTTTTTATTTGTAAATTAAAGCAGGTTTTTATATAACTATCTGTTATCTGCCCAAAATAGAATTCACAAGCTGCAAAGGATCTAAAACTCGGTAAACACATAGATTAATATTCGATGCACATTGTAAGTTTTTGCAGTTTCTTTCTTTTTCCTTTTTTTGTGTTATTATTAATTAATGACATATTGTGTTCTGTTTTGCTGCAGGGGACCTCTGTAATTTTTATAAATCAGTTTTACATTAATTTTTTATATATAATTGTTTTATATTAAAATTGTTATATATAATGACTAAAGATGAAGTGTTATATATAATGACTAAAGATGAAAATTGTTATAAAATTGTTTTACATTAAATTTCGTTTTTAAAAATTTAAAGATACTAAAAATGAAAGACAAAAAATGAAAAAAAAAAACAATGAGTTGATGTATCAATATATTGATTGATTTGACAGGGGTGTGCATTCAGGATCTTTAGGGTGTGCAAATAGAATTTTCCCCTCAAATATTTTCAATTTATGGTACACATATCTTGGTTGGATTGTCATTTTTGTTGAATGATTACTGCAGATTATGAAACTGTATCAAACCATTACTACTATTGAACTCTTTTCATGTTTTCTAATAATTTATTTGTAAGAATTATAAAACTAGATGCGTTTTCTTAATTTGTAATAGATTGAACAAAACACAAAACTCTATAAACTTGAATATGAAAAAACTGATATGTTTTTACATAACTAAACGTGTCAACGATTTTGACCGGATACGAAATCAGTGGTGCTCGATCTAGTGGTATTTTAATGGGGATTCTATGTATCAATGTAGGATCCTTATTCAATATAATTGCAATTCCTTTTTGGGTGGCTGTAGGATGGCCGACCGCCTATAGGTGGTAGCTAGGGTAGGGTGAGTGGTACCGCTCAGATTGCGGCTTGACAACGTCTATCTACTTTATTAGTATAATAAAACATACGAAAAATGCATTTATGTGAGTATGTGAATGACGATATACGTGTGTAATTTCAGGTGTATGTATCAATTTTGTCCGTTAATTTATCTACACGATGTTGGACTATAGTCATGATTTGATTGATCAAACAAAGAACAAATGCAAAATCTTTTTAATGGAAGCAATTAAAGAACACTCAAAATTGACGTGGTTATACCCAACTAATGTGATTGATTAATTAATGGACAAGAATCGAGTAATCTCCTTTATTGAATATTGGCACATGATTAAACATTTAAACTTATACTCCGTATATGTTAGCTAACTAATAAAACAAATCAAAAAGCTATATGTGTTGAATTTGACGCGGTCACAAACGCCACCAACTATTTATCGCACATCGAACCACTTTCTGATCAAAGATCGCGCCACAACCACAAGCTTGTCACGCCATGCCCGATGAAACTCCTCCAGCAACCCAAACTTATTAACTCACACTTCAAGTCATAACCCAATACACGATTTTGCATTTTTTTTTTTTTTTATAAATTATAATACAAAAAAATTATGTTTGAAGGTCATAAAAATAAATGATCAAATACCAATGTGCAACACACTTAAAATGATCTTACATTTTCTAAACATAAACTCATGTATACTTTAAACCGCACCTTTTAACACTTTATATTTAATTTTATTTCCATAATTCTTTTGAGTTTGTTTTTTTTTTTTTTTTTTGAAAGGCATAATTTTATTCAATAACATCTACTAGCAATGTGCTAGAAGATCACCAAGTACAAAGGTACATAACCATTTAAACAAGTCAACAAAGACGAGACCACCCTATCTCTGGATCCCAACTATGAGGGTACTAAAAAGGATGAAAAAAACCTGAAAGAGAAGTCAGGAAAAAATTCCCGAATATAACGGCCGAGCTACCGGTTTTCACCCTATATCGTTTTTGATAGTACCCCGAATGGACCCAGACCGTTAAATATCGACTCCAAAATAAAAAGAACATTAAACCACCATTACATGACTTTCGGGTTATGAAAGGATTTCCAGATAAAGATAAGCAGAAGTACATCAAGTCTTTTTCCTTGTAACCTCGGCATGATCAATTAAACCTTCATAATGCTCTAAGATTATGACGTTGAACTTTAAACTCGCACCATTGCTTCCATGATAAGTGTTTCCAATTAGCTCGATTCTTGATCCATAAAAAACTGCAGCTTTGGACCAGTTCTTTAAGCCTATGCCATGAAGGAGGGGCACCACTAAAGCAGACCTTGTTTCTTAATTTCCAAATACACCAACAGGCAGAAAAAAGGATCGCTTGCATGTTACTGGTTATGTTGGTGGCATGTTATTAAATAGTACTTACATATATATAATTATATAACTCATCATCTTTATGTTAAAGACTCAAAGGGCCAAACGTTGTATTATTTCATTTTCTTTTTGTAGCTTGCATTTTTATTTATATGACAACGACTTGTAAGAGCCTATTAAAAAGCTACTTCTTATATTATTTTTGTGAAAACAATGCAATAAATTCATTTATAATTGAACAATAAACACTATACTGTTTTAGTGCAATCAGAAATAAAATTGCAATTAATATTCTTAAAACTACTAACTATAATATTTGTTATTATATTTATTATTATATTTATTATTTATTTATTATTACAAAAAAAACCTAATAGTTAATGTAAATCGTCACTTACATTTCTAAAATTACTAAACAATTGTTACTGCATTCTTCACAAGAATTCAATGATTTTTATATATAAAACTAGAACTATATTATTGGATTCTTGTATTTTAAAATCAATTAAAATCTAGAGTAAATATTTAGTGCGACACATTACATCAATTTATTTTCAATGTAGCAAAGATTTATCTTTTACAATAAAATAGTGTAAATTTTCACACTAAAATTGTATACACATTAAAGTTGTTCTAATAACACCAACGATCCTGACATGAATAAGATAATTGAGGTATCACATGTATACATATAACTTATCTACAGTGATATTAATTTTATTTCTGAATCAGTGAATTGAAGCACCATTTTAACCTATAATAATATTTATTGATGGATATTTATCTCACTGAATATTCAGTGTTTAAATAAATACCCAATAAAATATACATACACATAGAGGCTAAAAAATAAACTCGCCCCTTCTCTCAGAAGTTATGGGTGCGTTTAGTTATAGAAAAGTCCTTCATTTTTTCCAGAAAAATTCTCTAAGAAAAATAGAGAATTATAAAACGTATTCAAATTCAAGTTTTCTAAAAGACTTTTTTAAGAAAAGGAAAAATCTTATTTTCCTTTTTATAACTACAAATTAAGTTGGAAACTACTTTTAATGATTTTCTAAGTTTTTCATCTCTACTCTTTCCTGGAAAAGGAAAACTCTATCCCTTACAACTAAACACGTTTTATATATTTTTTATATTTTTCTAGAGAAGTAAAACACTTCTCGTTATCCAGAGAAATGAAAAATGAAAAATGAAGAAATTTTCTGTAACTGAACGCGCCCTATACTTCTCTCTCGATAATAAACTTATGAAAATATATATACTATAATATAATTCACTACAACAAATATATTATTTATCCACACTTTTTTTCTCCACACCTGAAACACCCCGAAACGTGAACAATTTTTTTTTTTTTAAACATAACGCTTTTAATTACTTATACTCACTTATAATGGTCCCAAAACACTGGCTATTACTTTACATTTGAAGTTAAACAACAAATTACAAATTTTCCTGAAAAGTGGCTGAATACGATCGTATTCCTTGGAGTACGATCGTATTCCTTGGAGTACGATCGTATTCGCTGGAGTACGATCGTATTCACAGGAATACGATCGTATTCCCCCTCACTTTCATGGACAGAACTGAATTTAAGGAATACGACTCAGGAGTACGGCGTACTCACGGGAGTACGATCGTATTCACGGGAATACGATCGTATTCCCACTATTTACAGCAGAAATCTGAACCTGCACTTTTATGACCAAAAATCGAATTTCAACAACGCATAACTTTTATACCACAACACCTGGGATCATAAAATTTTGCAGACATCTTTCAAATGGTCAAATGAACATAACTCAACTTTCACTTTTTCAAAATTCTCGTTTTAACCCATTTTGACACGGGAACTAGTTTTCGACCATTTTTGACCAAAATATCAACATGTCAAATTCTAAACCAATGCAACTCTGACCTTCAACTTTTGACTACACATTTCAACTTAACTTTAGAACTTGTGAAAACCAAAATCAATGACTTTCGACAAACTTGACCCATTTTGACACTTAAGCACTTAGTGACCCATTTGGGCACCAATTTGACCCACTTCAATCTTTGACTAACTAATAGCATTCATTCTTACTCAGTTGACTTTTAAAAGTCAAACAAAACACTTTTCATTCACATTCACTTAAACATTAACATTTCCAAGTCTCACTACATTTAACTTTAACCAAAACATCAACTTTCACAAGTGAGACTTACTAACTTTTACAAGATTAACTAAAACTTAAACTTTACAAACGGGGGTGTTATTGTATCTTGAGCATGACAAAAGGGATAAAACTCATTACCAACCAAGCAATGAGCTCCACCACTAGCTATCCATGGGCTTCTTTCCTGACTCGTCTTTTACCTTGCTAGAACTTCCTGTAACATGTTAAACACAACGAATAAGCATAAATGCCTAGTAAGTAAATGGATTCTAACAATTTAAAATCTGCAACAAGTTAAGGATCCATAACATCTAACATGCCAAATTCCGAAGAATTGACATCAAACTAAGCTAATGACAAAGTCATTACTTAGATACCACCAAGCAAATGATAAATCATTCCTTGGTTCCACATATCCATATACTTACCTTTTCACTTGCACAAATAATAACTTGAACTCTTCACACTTGATCACCTATTCACATAATCACATAAACACATATCACTTACACATTTAACTAACTTATTCTTACTTCTCACATGTGAATTAGATGTTAAATCCCATAACACCTAATAATCTAACATAAGTCCCATATAATTAATATCTAATCACATGTAAAATGGGTAATTAACATTACTTCTTACCATTACTATCACAAATCACCAAGAACTTAACTTCTTAGTGATCTTACCTATACATAAACAATTCAATTACCCATAAAACACATGATTAGAGATTATCAATACAACTAACATGAATTATATGTTCTTTCTAACTTAATAACATGTATGGAACTTAATTACAACCAATTACCCACTTAAACATAAGAATTACTAACTTAGGGTTTTATGTTCTTAAACCCTAACTCAAATTAAACAAAAAGGGAGTTGATTCTTATCTTAGAAAAGCTGGATTGAAGGCTAAGAACTTCAATAATCAAAGCCCTAACTTGGTTCAATCTTGTTCTTCCTTGTTCTCTCTCTCTAAATCGATCTCTGTCTCTCTCTAAAATGTCATACGTGATTTTTCTGATTTGTAGTACAAGAATACAGTAGAAGTTACTGAATTCTGTATTTTATTTATCTTATTTACACATTACTCCTTTCATCTTTACTAATGTGACAGTTTCTACCCTCTAACATCATTTTCTTTACATGTCTAGTCTACTAACTACGTCTAACACATAACAATTATTTCACATAACATAATATTATATACATATAATTAAATAACTAGATGCATATAATATAGTTTAAACTTACAAAATTTGGGGCGTTACAACTCTCCCCCACTTATTCAGGATTGTGTCCTCACAATCCATTCTTGGTACAAAGCCGGATAATACTTAACAATTTCATGCTCCGGCTCCCATGTAAACTCTGACCCTTTTATGTGCTTCCATTGAACTTTGAGCAACTTAATATCTTTATTTCTCAATCTTTTAACTTTCTCTTCTAGAATCATTATCGGTTGTTCTATATAGTTCAATTGATCATTGATCTCTATCTCTTCTAAAGGTACATATGACGCTTCATCCACCAAACACTTTCTTAAGTATGACACGTGGAAAGTGCTGTGGATTCCTGCTAGCTCTTCCGGTAGCTCAAGTCTATAAGCTACTTTTCCTACTCTTTCTAGAATCTTGAATGGACCGATAAACCGAGGACTTAACTTTCCTCGTTTTCTGAAACGTATGATGCCTTTCCATGGAGATACTTTTAACATCACTCTATCTCCAACTTGAAACTCAATTGGGCGTCTTCTAACATCGGCATAAGACTTTTGACGGTCCTGTGCCATTTTCAACCGTTCTCTGACTTGGTCAATCTTTTCAGCTGTTTTCTGCACAATATCAGTACTACCCAATTCTCTCTGTCCAATCTCACCCCAACAAATTGGAGTTCGACACTTCCTTCCATATAACATTTCATATGGTGGCATACCTATACTCGCGTGGTAACTATTATTGTATGAAAACTCTGCCAAAGGTAAATGTTCATCCCAGTTACCACCAAAATCAATAGCACACGCTCTTAACATGTCTTCTAATGTCTGAATAGTTCTTTCACTCTGACCATCAGTCTGCGGATGAAAAGCTGTGCTTAAATTAACACGAGTACCCAAATCTTCTTGAAACTTGTTCAAGAACCTGGAAGTAAATCTACTATCCCGGTCATAAACAATGGAAAGAGGTACTCCATGACGTGCCACCACTTCTTGAACATATAAATCTGCAAGTGCTTCCGAAGTATACGTCTCTTTAATTGGTAGTAATATAGCACTTTTCGTTAACCGATCTACAATCACCCAAATTGTATCATGCTGGCGTCGGGTCTTTGGCAATTTGGTGATTAGATCCATAGTAACATGCTCCTTCTTCCAGACAGGAATATCTAACGGTTGCATCATTCCCATTGGTTTTTGATGTTCTGCTTTCACCTGTAAACAAGTTAAACATTGATCGACATATTTAGTAATTTCTCTCTTCATACCTGGCCACCAATAATATGTTTTTAAATCATAATACAACTTAGTGGCACCAGGATGAATAGAATATCTGGATCTATGTACCTCATCAAGCAGCAATTTCTTTAATTCTGTTGACTTTGGAATCCAGATTCTGCCATATCGAGTCTTTAACCCTCGAGAATCTTCAACAATATTCTGAATCTGACCTTTAATACGTTCTACTTTCCAATCACCTTTCTGCCAAGCATTTTGTTGCATTTCTTTAATCTGATCTAATAAGCTTGGAGAGACTGTAATTCGAAAAGATCTAACAATCAAGGCATGATGTATTGCCTTTCTACTGAGAGCATCTGCAACTACATTCGCTTTTCCAGGATGATAAAGGATTTCACAATCATAATCCTTCACCAAATCTAACCAACGTCTTTGTCTCATGTTAAGATCTCTCTGATCAAAGAAATACTTAAGGCTTTTATGATCGGTATAAATAGTACATTTTACTCCATACAAATAATGCCTCCATATCTTAAGGGCAAAGACAACTGCAGCCAATTCTAAATCATGCGATGGGTACCCTTTCTCATGTTCTTTTAACTGTCTTGAGGCATAGGCTATCACTCTTCCACGTTGCATCAATACACAACCTAATCCATTATAAGAGGCATCACAATATACAACCATATCTTCAGTACCATCGGGAAGTACTAAGATAGGTGTCTGACTTAACTTTAATTTAAGGGTTCTGAAGGCTTGTTCATGCTCATCTTTCCATTCATACTTAATATTCTTACGAGTAAGCTTTGTAAGTGGAGTAGCAATTTTAGAGAAATCCTGGATAAACCGTCTATAGTACCCGGCTAAACCCAGAAAACTCCTTACCTCAGTCGGATTGGTTGGGGGTTCCCATTTCATCACCGCCTCGACCTTGGTAGGATCAACCTTAATTCCCTGACTGTTCACAACATGACCTAGAAAATGAACTTCACGAAGCCAAAATTCACATTTTGAGAACTTGGCATAAAGCTTTTCACTACGTAACATTTGCAAAACCTGCCTCAAATGAAGTTCATGTTCACCAGCAGACTTAGAATAAACAAGAATATCATCAATAAACACAATTACAGATCTATCGAGCATTGGACGACATACCCGATTCATAAGATCCATAAAAGCGGCTGGTGCATTAGTCAAACCAAATGGCATCACTACAAACTCATAATGACCGTATCTAGTTCTAAAAGCTGTTTTTGATACATCTTCTTATCGAACCTTGAGTTGGTGATAGCCAGAACGTAGGTCAATCTTAGAAAAATAGCTGGCACCTTGCAATTGGTCAAACAAATCATCAATCCTAGGTAATTGATACCTATTCTTGATGGTGACCTTATTTAATTCCCGATAATCTATACACATACGCATTGTACCATCCTTTTTCTTAACAAATAATATTGGAGCACCCCAAGGTGAACTACTTGGACGAATAAACCCCTTATCTAACAATTCTTGTAACTGTTTCATCAATTCTTGCATTTCTGAAGGAGCAAGTCTATACGGAGTCTTAGCAATAGGAGTAGCTCCAGGGATAAGATCTATACGAAATTCGACTTGCCTCTCGGGTGGAATACCCGGTAGCTCGTCAGGAAAAACATCGGGAAACTCCTTTACAACAGGAATCTCCTCGAGTTTTGGAATACTTTTCTGAAGATCTATCACGTGGGCCAAAAAGGCTTGGCAACCACGTGGCAAATGACGTTTGGCACGAGCGAAGGTACATATGGATAAGGAAGGCTTTTTCTTTTCCCCATAAATATCAATCACTCCCCCACTTGGAGTATTGATACGGATTATCTTTTTCTCACACTGAATCATAGCATTATGCCTACCTAGCCAATCCATACCCACTACTACATCAAACTCACCCATTGGCATTGGGATGAGATTAATAATAAAAGATTCATTACTAATCTGTAGTTGACACCCACGGAACACATTAGCAACATAAACTATTCTATCATCTGCAACCTCAACATCCAGTGGAATGTCTAATTCACTAAGGGGAATAGAGAATTTCTGACTAAACTTTTCTGACACAAAGGATCGCGAAGCTCCCGAATCAAATAATACGTGTGCAGGCATTAAATTTACAAGAAAGGTACCTGTCAGGACATCGGGGGCTCGCTGAGCTTCCTCAGCAGTGATTTGGAAGGAACGGCCTTTAGACTTTGGAATCTCTGTAGTTTTCTTTTATGTACTTTTCTTTGGAGTTGAAGTAGCAGGCCGATTCCCAAGATTCGGGCACTCAGACTTTATGTGCCCTGGTTGATAACAACCATAACAAACTTTGATTGGATTAGGACAATCTCGGCCAAAATGACCTTCTTGTCCACATTGATAACATGCGTTGGTGCCAAACTTACATTCTCCAAAGTGTTTTCGATGACACTTTTTACATTCAGGTGGCACCGGTCTATCATCCTTCTTTGTACTCCCACTCGGTCTAAATTTCTTTGATGAACCAGAACTTTGATCACTTTTTCTTTTTGCAGCCGCCACTTGTTCATCTTTCTTTAACTCAAGTTCCTGAAATCGCACATCATCTATCATCTCTTCAAGTGTCTGACATCTCTTTGGAAGTACATACTTTCTGATTTCCTTTCTCAAGACCTTATGAAAATGATTCATAAGCATCCTTGGGTTATCCATGTATTCGGGACAAAAAAGAGCTCTGTCCAGAAAATTTCCCACCAACTCATTCACTGATTCGTTTGTTTGCTCCATAGCTAAAAACTCTTGACGAATTCTATTCAAATCTGCATCTTGAGAATACGTGCTTTCAAACATTTCTTTAAACTCTTCCCAAGTTAACTTGCTAATAACTTCATCACCCTTAGTTCTACACTGTACATTCCACCACCACTTAGCACGATTCTTCAAAAGATTTGCTGCATACCTTACTTTAAACTTATTGGGACAATCCACAGTAGCGAATGCCCCTTCTACCTCTGAAATCCAACGATAACATTTGATTGGATCCAGATCACCTTCATAATCGGGTGGGTTGCAGGCTGAAAAGTCTCTATAACTAATCTTTTTATGTTCTTCTTGAATATTAGCTTGTAGAATTTCCGCTGGTCTAGGTATAACTACTTCTCCTCTCCCTTTCTGCATTTCTTCACTTACAATCTTTCTTACCGTATCTGTAATCGTCGTCACTAAGAAAGGAAGAGATGCTTCTTGAGCTTGACTAATCTCTTTAGACACAAGGGATTTTATACCTTCCCAAGACAATTCGGTGTCAGGAGTAGGAGACCTTGGTCTTTCATTACCGCCTCCTGCCTCATTATCTTGGGCTCTGTTACCCGGGTTAAATCCAAGAGTAAGGTCTATTTCTCGCTCATCCATCTTTACTGAAAGTAGACATGGTAAAATTAACTCGACTTACTTAAAAGTTACAAGTCTACTTTATCTATACTTCTAACACATAACACTAACAATAGCAAATGACTTATCCTCTAATGTTTCGTGATTTCCATGGATACCCATATAGTAATATAATAATCATTGCGTTGGCCAGGCGCACTAATTACCGTATTAAAATATAACATATCCAAAGTCTACACGACACACTTCGATTCAGAATCATTAGCAACACATACTCTCATACACATAACAGTTCTAAATCATGCTCAATACAATAATTAAATGGTCTAAGATCAAGTACCCACTAATGGTGAATACCCGAATCCCTTAAACCGTGCTTTGATACCAACTTGAAACACATCGAAACGTGAACAAATTTTTTTTTTTTTAACATAACGCTTTTAATTACTTATACTCACTTATAATGGTCCCAAAACACTGGCTATTACTTTACATTTGAAGTTAAACAACAAATTACAAATTTTCCTGAAAAGTGGCTGAATACGATCGTATTCCTTGGAGTACGATCGTATTCGCTGGAGTACGATCGTATTCACAGGAATACGATCGTATTCCCCCTCACTTTCATGGACAGAACTGAATTTAAGGAATACGACTCAGGAGTACGGCGTACTCACGGGAGTACGATCGTATTCACGGGAATACGATCGTATTCCCACTATTTACAGCAGAAATCTGAACCTGCACTTTTATGACCAAAAATCGAATTTCAACAACGCATAACTTTTATACCACAACACCTGGGATCATAAAATTTTGCAGACATCTTTCAAATGGTCAAATGAACATAACTCAACTTTCACTTTTTCAAAATTCTCGTTTTAACCCATTTTGACACGGGAACTAGTTTTCGACCATTTTTGACCAAAATATCAACATGTCAAATTCTAAACCAATGCAACTCTGACCTTCAACTTTTGACTACACATTTCAACTTAACTTTAGAACTTGTGAAAACCAAAATCAATGACTTTCGACAAACTTGACCCATTTTGACACTTAAGCACTTAGTGACCCATTTGGGCACCAATTTGACCCACTTCAATCTTTGACTAACTAATAGCATTCATTCTTACTCAGTTGACTTTTAAAAGTCAAACAAAACACTTTTCATTCACATTCACTTAAACATTAACATTTCCAAGTCTCACTACATTTAACTTTAACCAAAACATCAACTTTCACAAGTGAGACTTACTAACTTTTACAAGATTAACTAAAACTTAAACTTTACAAACGGGGGTGTTATTGTATCTTGAGCATGACAAAAGGGATAAAACTCATTACCAACCAAGCAATGAGCTCCACCACTAGCTATCCATGGGCTTCTTTCCTGACTCGTCTTTTACCTTGCTAGAACTTCCTGTAACATGTTAAACACAACGAATAAGCATAAATGCCTAGTAAGTAAATGGATTCTAACAATTTAAAATCTGCAACAAGTTAAGGATCCATAACATCTAACATGCCAAATTCCGAAGAATTGACATCAAACTAAGCTAATGACAAAGTCATTACTTAGATACCACCAAGCAAATGATAAATCATTCCTTGGTTCCACATATCCATATACTTACCTTTTCACTTGCACAAACAATAACTTGAACTCTTCACACTTGATCACCTATTCACATAATCACATAAACACATATCACTTACACATTTAACTAACTTATTCTTACTTCTCACATGTGAATTAGATGTTAAATCCCATAACACCTAATAATCTAACATAAGTCCCATATAATTAATATCTAATCACATGTAAAATGGGTAATTAACATTACTTCTTACCATTACTATCACAAATCACCAAGAACTTAACTTCTTAGTGATCTTACCTATACATAAACAATTCAATTACCCATAAAACACATGATTAGAGATTATCAATACAACTAACATGAATTATATGTTCTTTCTAACTTAATAACATGTATGGAACTTAATTACAACCAATTACCCACTTAAACATAAGAATTACTAACTTAGGGTTTTATGTTCTTAAACCCTAACTCAAATTAAACAAAAAGGGAGTTGATTCTTACCTTAGAAAAGCTGAATTGAAGGCTAAGAACTTCAATAATCAAAGCCCTAACTTGGTTCAATCTTGTTCTTCCTTGTTCTCTCTCTCTAAATCGATCTCTGTCTCTCTCTAAAATGTCATACGTGATTTTTCTGATTTGTAGTACAAGAATACAGTAGAAGTTACTGAATTCTGTATTTTATTTATCTTATTTACACATTACTCCCTTCATCTTTACTAATGTGACAGTTTCTACCCTCTAACATCATTTTCTTTACATGTCTAGTCTACTAACTACGTCTAACACATAACAATTATTTCACATAACATAATATTATATACATATAATTAAATAACTAGATGCATATAATATAGTTTAAACTTACAAAATTTGGGGCGTTACAACACCTTTTAAAAATGTGTGGAATTATATTAGATTATTGACACTTAAAAATGTGGAGAAAATTGTTACATCAATAACTGTGAAAATCACCACAATCTTCATATATATAAGTGTGAGAAAAAAAAGTTAACACTTAAAAGTGTGGAGAATTAACAACTTGTCAACACTTAAAAGTGTGAAAAACCATTTGTAACACCTAATTTATCCACACTTTCTCTTGTGTGAGAAAATCAAGTGTTACAAATTTTTTGCCACACTTTTAAGTATTGAAAAGTTGTAATTTCTCCACACTTTTAAGTGTGAGCTTTTCTTTCGTAAATATATAAGTGTGGAAAATCATATTTTTTTCAATAATTTTTACACACTTTCTAAAAGTGTAGAGAAAAAAGTGTGATAAAATGATACGGAGTATATTTTTTGTAGTGATTCTATAAACAGATTTTGTTTGTGAGTCAACATCTGAATATGTGGAATGACATATCATCGTACCTTAACACAAAAGGTACAATCATGATAATAATTCCATGTGGCATTTCATGAATAAAGTAGTTCGGCATCCTCTCTTTTGAATATAACTAGTACTAGTATGATAATATTTGTAACCTTTGAACCTTAGAGTGTGGGAGCATTAAAATTAAGAACATTAAAAAATGTTACCTTCAAGGATCGAACAGGGAACCGCCTGTTTAACGGAAGACGTCCCAACCATTTAGGCTAGAAGGCTATATGTTTACTTTGTCTACATGTATTCTATATCTATATGTTTTAATTTCACTAAAAACAAAAAAAACTACTGTTCATAACGGGCACCGTCCCTCGCCTATTGAGGTACTATAGAATAAATAATATTTTCTATCACACACAAAGTAATGTACGTATACATCATTATAAGGTTTACCAACATAATATGTTGTATTATTTTTAGTATATAATAAAATAGCATGTTTCATGCAACTAATTAGTAGCTTTGTTTAATTTATGCCACTATCTATTGTCATAGGTTTATCTGAAAGTAATCTCTTTACATTAGAGTAGAAATATGAACGTCTACATGATCTTATATCTCCTACCTTGCCCTCGTTGAAATTGAGCATCGTTGTTGTTATCGTTTAATTGGTGTTATAAGGAGATAATTTGTTCTCAATACTACCATGTTCCTTTAAACACACACTTCAGATATTTTAAACTTGACATTGCTAAAAGTCCAAACAATGAGGATGATCTAAATTACAAGAAGGTCTATATGTGTAGGTAATACAGAATTTGTTTGATCATCGTATTCTGAGGTGACTCAAATCTTGATAAAAAAAAAACCATCATCACAGCTGAATATATAGTTTTTACACAATAATTATTAAATTATAAATATATACCACTGTAACTTATTTTACATAAGAATACTTTAGTCCAAATAAATATACATGTGGACGAGGGTTGGTGACTTGATGGTACTTGATGGTAGGTGGTCACTTACTTTGTTTAAAATATATAAATCATGATTTCTCATGATGGTTGGAAAGCTTGTTACTATTATTTAAATATTGCTTATTACTTAAATAGATAAATTTTAATAAAAATAATAATATTTTTATAGAAAACAAAACTTAGTAGTTAATATATAATAAATAACACTTGTTTATATACTACTCCCGTCTCAAAATTACTGTCCAGTTTTGACTTTCTGAAGTCTTTCTTTTTCAACTTTGACCTAAAATATTTTTATTTGTGTTATATAATACTTGATGCAAAATATATGAATGAGTTGGGTTCTAAATGTATTTTCATCAAGTATTATATAACACAAACAAAAATATTTAAGGTAAAGTTGGAAAATAAAGACTTTAGAAAGTTAAAACTGAACAATAATTTTGAGACGGAGGTAGTAATAATTTTCTTGAAAGAAAACTAAAGTGTCTACGGTTAATATGGTTTTCAAGATTCTTCTATAGAACATGGTGGTAGGTAAAGTAAAGGGTCTATAACGTTCATATAGAAAAATCCCAAATGGTCAAAATAAGGGTAGGTAAAGTAAAGACTTTACAGAATTGCCACCAACTACCACAATTAATTAACTAAATTAGTTTAATGAATAAATAAAACCATGTTTTAATTAAATATTTTTATTCTTGATTAGTCAAAATCCAAGCCACAAACTTTAAAAGATGAGAATAGATATAAATATATAGACCACAAAATCAAATTGGATTCTCAATGCATTATTTTCTTTGGAAAAGCATCCAAATGAATCATCCAAAAGGATGAAATCATGTTTAAATCAAGTCAACCTTGGTGGAAAATTTAGTAAAGTAAACTTATTGATTTTACAATCATGACATTTTAATGGGATTTTCGAGAGAAAAAAACCATGATTTACTGCATGACCCATAATTTAACACATGGGTTATTATATATATATATATATATATATATATATATATATATATATATATATATATATATATATAATGTAAAGTGCTATCATGTTGATAATTCTAATGAACAAAAACCTTAAAACAATAAACCTGGATGTTCTATACATGCAGAAGTTCCCTACATGAGCCCAATACATAAAACTTGACCAAGATTCCCTACAGTGGTCATTTAAACTAGTTAACTTCAAATCACGACAGAAAGTTAGAATTCGGTCCATATTGACTCTTAAACCCTTATCTAGACTCCCTTTCATTCATGATCAATGCCATGTTAGATTATTAGTGACCAAAAAGGTAGTCAACATCTCGTCTTTCAACTAAAAAGTTGATACATCTACCAACAAACTTTTTCGGGTCAGTTTGTCGTATGATAACTTGATTTTTTTAGTGCCATATGAAATTCTAGTCTACATCTTACCAGCTTAACCTACTTCATAGTCATAATTTAAGATTAAGATTCATATTCACTTCCAAGGACTGGAAAAGGATGTTTCCCCACCACACCAAAATTTCCCTATCAAAACATGCAAAAGTCTTATGTGACGTTTTCTTGCATTTTAATGGGCCTGAATGATCAAAAGTTTAGGTGGCGAGATGGGCGAGTAGGCCTGTTGGGTAACAGGTCCAAGTGGGTTCACAACTTCACATTGAAAAAAGCCGGATATGGTCAGGTAGACCCAAAATACTTTTTTCATCCAAACATGAAACTTGTGTTAATTAACATTGCAAAAACAATATTATAATTATCTAAACTTCAAAACAAAATGATTTAGAAGACTGTATGCATCGAGTAGACTTCGATTGACTTTCAACCTATTTGACTTGGGAAGATTTTTAGTTAACCTGTTTGTGATAAAGCACAACCCCATTTGACCCATTTATAAGTAGTAGGGTCGATACTGCCACCTCTTATATGGCATCTGAATGGGTCAAATGGTACAACATTGAAAACAAATGCTTGAATAGTTAAGACATTGCTAAGTTGAAATGATGATGATAACTGAAGTTCAATTAATCAAAAAATTACAGTAAGATTGAATGGCAAGCAACTATGAAGATGACACACTCACACACCTTATAACACTAATATGGGTGGCTAACAAAATCACACTCAAGAAAGGTAGTTGACGATGCGAATCATGACTCACTGAGTTTCCTGAATCAATGTGAACAAAGGCTTTTTTTAATCTTGTCCACCTAAATCTCTGTGTCAAAGAGACGGATTGTCACTTTTGAGACAATAGCACGAGCAAAAGGTATGTAGCTTAGACTGTACCTGAAATATTTTCCATAATGGTTACATTTTTATTCGAAGAAATCATCGCATCCATATATATGGCAAAACAAGAAGGTGGTGAATGGTCAAAACAAGTTCAGATTAAACAGTTGGTTTTATAAGAGGATAAAGACAAAAGGAATTGGATTTGTCTGGCACGCCAACACTTTCTTTTTACTAAATCTGTAATTGATTTATGTATTGAATATGATTACCAAATGTGTATTTTCAAATTATAACATGATTACTTTTTAAGTTAAATGATTCAGAAGACTGTAAACATCCGAATACACGTTAGGCGAACATTGACCCATTCAACCTGTTCGACCCATTTGATTAGTTTCATTATTGTTCTAGCTTAATTTTTCACATTTGACCAGTAAAATGCTAATACAAACCCGAATTGACCCGTTTCCATGTAAAGGGGTTGGACCCGCCACTTTTATAGATGACAAACTCACCAAATAAGCGCACATATCTCACAAAATATGGCGATGATGGTGAATAACTTGTCGTGAATCTGCAAAATAACGAAAAAAGGTTACATCAGAAGTCAAAAATCTGAAAATGGATCTGAGTCACTTATTGTTAGAAATGTTTCCTCGTTATTATTTAAAAATGAGATTACTTTGTTCACTCAGTTACTTACCAAAAGAGCACAAATGAGAGCTAGAACAACGCATCCAATATAAACAGATGTGGCATAAATACGAACTGGATCAAACATCATTTGCAGTTGTCGTGTAGCTCCCATAAGGAAAGCTGTGCTGTGAAACCACAAACAAAGAAGTTCAAAGAAAGCTTATATCACAAAAGAGATTTTGTCCAATAACTATAAATAACTTACATTTTGGAATGTGCACTGTATGCATTTTCGGTAAAATTTGAAAAAGTGTAGCATAAATACCTTTTATTTCGTAAAAATTATTATTTTGTCGTTATTGAAGGGTAATTTACACATTTGATTAATACTTATAAAACTTATTCTAAGCTTCATTAGAGACAAAAATTATGCTTTAATATATATAAGATGAAGTATATAAAAATTTAAAAGAAAACATGTCCTTTGGCGTGATCATAAATTGACTGGAAAAAAAAACACCATTTTACAAGCTTTGAAGTTTGGAATTGGAATTGAAGTGTTTTTTGTGAAAAATCTTCAGAGCTTTGTCCTAGCTCTGATTCTAAGCCACGGAAGTATAAAATGAACTCTGAGAAATAACTGAAATCCTATTAAATATTAATCTGGCAGAACAATATTAACCCACCTTCCAACTGCCAGCAAGTTTCCAAAGGTAAACAATAGAGCAAACTTAATCGGTATGGCAAACACGATCATTGACTGCAAAATAACCCATTCAATATTTCATATAGTAAAAGTTAAAATGTGATAGGGTGGTATCAATACGCAATTGTAGAGTGGATATAATCATCAAACTACAAAGAGTAGGGATTGTTTATTGCCTTTCATACAGAAGATAAGCAGTTTTGATTGTTCTGCTTGCATTATCTACTTAGGGGGCATTGGTATTGCTTAAAGTGCTTATCTGCTTAAAAAATGGTGCATGTATGAATCTGCTTATTATTAAGTTCTTATTCCTTCTAAAATAAAAACATAAGCAGTTTTCACAATAGATTATTAGTAGTGTTTTCTATATAGCATAAGACATTCAACTATATCTCAAACATGTATCAGTTGTTACAAGAGCGTTTGGATCCGCTTAGCAACAACCAAGATAAGCAATAAGCAGATAAACACTTAATAAGCAATCCGAAACACCCCTATATTTGAGGGTGACTAAACAGTTACGGATAAGCAACACGGGATTTGCTTAATCAAATTGCTTATTTGATTCTAAACTTCTAACTAATTTACCTCTTAGAATCCTTATGAAATACGCAGAAGTACCAAATACTCAAACACTGCCTTTTCTAATCATTGTGTTTTAACACAGTATATAGACAATTTACACACAATTTCGTGCATTTCGTAATCCGACTCAACTTTATTTCAACTTTCAAAAGGCATGAGCAGTTTTCATAAGCTAATCAAAAACGCCTCCGAAGCCCTAAAGCCAAAAGTTTCTGAATATATTATAATTTCCATCATAAAAGTCAAACCAATAAGTTGATCATTTCTTCATTTTTCGTTGCAGATTGTATCCAATGATATCAAATAAAAAAAAATCTAAATCGGAGTACCAGGAACATACAAACGAGTCCAGCTAACGAACAAGCACCAAATCCATATAATCTCTGTAAATATACCAAAAATCAGTCACAAATTGAGTAATTATTTTTAGGGTTCATTACAAAAAGATGTTTTTTTTTAATAAATAATACCTGAGTAGGAGATAAAGAACAGAGACCATCTGTTTCTTCCAACAAATTTTCTTGTAATTCTTCATCTTCTTCTACTTCCTGTTCTGCGAATAGAGATTGTGCCTGTTTCCACATTTTTTATGATCTCAAATTTTGTTTAGGCTGCTTCACTTTTTAAACAATTATGATTGTAAATTACAGGTGGTGGAGTTGTGGCTTCTAATATATGAGGGGGTTGTTTGCATTTTTACAAAAAGTAGAGGGATGCACGTTTTCCTTTATGTTTTAACCAACTTTATGATGATATGATTTTGTACTAATAAATTCAATTTTCCTATTTACTTCTTATTAGAAAGATAAAAAAAATAAAAAAATAAAAATCAATCTTACTTGCATAGCTTATTTATTGATACAAAAACCCGAGTTGGAGGATTGAATAACTTATTCAAAATAAAGCTTCGATCTAAACTTTAACGATGAAAGTTGTTAACTCATTATACATTGGTTAACGATTTAAATCTTTTAGAGTACGTATTAATATAACTTACTTTTGTTTTTATCGTGCCCCAACAAGCTTAGTGTGGAAATTTGTTGCAGCACTAATATGATATGAAATTGTTGTTTATATGTACATTGTACCTGTTATTATTATTATATAAGTCAATTCATTCAATTCAATAAGGTGAGAATTACATATATCCTCTCCACAAACACCCTAAATTACATATATACCCAAACACATTTTTAAATTACATATATACCCAAATCCCTATTTTAAGTATACTAAAATTAAAAAAAAAAAAACACAGTAAATATTATCTATTTTAAATATAACCAATTGCTAGGCTGAAAATTTTGTATAGTTCTGATAATTTATACTATTTTTTTTTAAAATTTTAGTATACTTAAAATAAGGATTTGGGTATATATGTAATTTAAAAATGTGTTTGGGTATATATGTAATTTAGGGTGTTTGTGGAGGGGATATATGTAATTCTCCCTTCAATAAATTCATTTAATAAGTTTTTCATGTATTTTTTACAATAGTTGAATTAACAAATCAATTCAAATTAAAAAAATAAAACCACAAACTATATCACTTAGACACAAAACTCTAAATATTCTTAAAATATTTTTTATCATCGAATGAAACTGCATATTTTATCTTGCAAGTGTAGTGAGTATTAGGCCAAATATGTCAAAATATAATAGTACAAGGGCGAATTTAGCAGCCCATACATAATAGAAGGCGGCAAACTAAAAACAACGATCAATAAAACTCTACTCCAAAACTAATTCGATTTACCCCTTTTTTCATCATCTAAAACCCTCGTGTTCTTTAGAAACCCTAGATTTCACCAGCAATTTGATTGCTATCGTAAAAGCGTACAACAATGTCATCAACGCTGTTAGAGCTGACACGTGCGGCTCACGAGGACACCGAGCGGTTCGAGCGACTCATTGTTAAAGATCTACAGAACGAACCGGCTTCAAGCAAGGACCGTCTCTCACAGAGTCATCGTGTTCGCCATATGATTGATCAAATCACATCCACTACTCATAAACTCGTAAGTTTTGCATATTATTTCTGTAATTGTTTATGTGTTTTGAATGTGATAGTATGCTATAGTCCATTGCTCTAAACAGAATTGGCATTTTATTTGTGGAATGTTTGTGTAAGCCCTAGGTATGCAATTAGGTTTAAATGAGAACCATTATAAAGTTGAGAACTTTGAGAACCACAAGGAATATGTAATTGTTCACGTGTAATTCACTTTATACACATGTGAACATTAATATTTGTTCAAATGAGAAACAAAAAGACATCAAAAAATATAAAATTACGTATAAAAACTCGTAAAAACACATATGTTCACAACTGAACAGTTCACATGTGAACAAATCGGTTAAAGTTAGTTAAAATAAGTTTTTACACTTAAATTTTCGAATTTCAAGGTCTTATTGATTCTTATTAACATTTATATATATATATATATATATATATATATATATATATATTTTGTCATTATCATATGTGAACAATCACATATTTAAGTGGTTCTCACAAGTTCTCAATTTCTTAGTGGTTCTCATTTGAACCCTCCACTATATATATATATATATATATATATGTGTATATACACATACATATATATGTGTATATACATATACACATATATATATACACATATATATATATATGTATGTGTATATACACATTATGTATGTGTATATACACATACATATATATGTGTATATACACATATATATATGTGTATATACACATATATATATATGTGTATATATGTGTATATATATATGTGTATATGTATATATATATATACACATATATATATATATATGTGTATATGTGTATATATATATATATGTGTATATATATATATGTGTATATATATATATGTGTATATACACATACATATATATACACACATATATATACACATATATATATATACACATATATACACATATATATATGTGTATATATATATGTGATATACACACATATATATATACACATATATATATGTTATATATATATATGTGTATATACACATATATATGTATGTGTACACACACACACACACACACATATATATATATATATATATATATATATACATATAGGGGAAGGATCAAGAGGGAAGCTTCAAAATTGGGGGAAGGTGGGAAGCAAACCTCAACCACTCATTTTTTCTCCACTTCTATATTCATCCACAATACCCATTTAATCAATTTTCATCTAAAATTCCAAATTAAAGCATGTAATTCAAAGATTCATCAATCAAAAACGTTATAAATGTTCGAATTCATCAATCGCAATCATACATATCTACAATTCGTCATAATTTGAATTCATCAAAAATTATGAATATTGGAGTAACTTTTGGGTTTTTGAGAAAATTTTGATTTGGCAATGAAAACAATAAAATTAAACGAATTTGATCGTATAAAACTTATAAACAAGTAATTAATCGAATTATGATTGTCATTCCAATTGAATTTTACAGATTGAAAAAAATTCCAGACCGTTAACATTCATCTGGAAAGCATGTTAATCAAAATTACAACTTAATACTCTTAAACATTCATTTATGATGAATATTAATTTATATATGTTATTATACACAATTGAATGTGATAACATAACATTCATCGGTATATAATAATGTATATGCGTTAACATTCATCGTAAATGAATGTTAACGTGTTGAAAATTTTATTTTGATTAACATGCTTTTGAAATGCATGTTAACAATCTGGGAGGGGATTTCAAGTTATTTACAAGTTTGCCACCGCGTTGACTTTTGTGTTGACCAAAATGTGTGGCTAAAAATAGCTTCCCTCCTTCCCCCATTTTTTCACTTCCCTATTGATCTTCCCCCTATACATATATATATATGCATATATATATTATGGATTATGCATTTTATAAGTACTTGATTCCCTGCCATTACTGGTAATATGATGTTAGGTTGAAATTTATGAAGATAAAGACAATGCTAGGAAGGATGAAATCGCAGCTCTTGGTGGACAAACTGCGACAGGGACGAATGTTTTCAGTGCGTTTTACGACCGGTTGAAAGAGGTGAGTGGTTCTGGCTTATTGTTGCCTATATGGTTGTTTATATATTTGTTTTATGTTGATTTTATTGAAGCCTTATTAATAGTTATTGATAAGTAGCTTCTGAGGGACTTACTATTCATTGGTATTGTCTTTCAAACTTGTTGAATGTTGCATTATGGTAAACTGTGAAACCTAACTTCCCTGCTATTTGGTCTTTCTCATGTAGCTTTCAATTTTAGTTTAGCCATGTATTAATCTGTAGCTTTGAGATTTGAGTCATTTTTGTGAAAGTATGAACTCTTTCTGGGTCTTTTTTGCGACTTGGTAGCCAGCTTTAAATGAAAATAACTTGATAAATCACATAAACTAGGGCCTCATAAGCTTTTAGAGGAGTTCGCTTTTGGCTAAAATTGTCTGGTCTATTTGAATTTTTGTTGTCACCGCATATATTTAACAGGAATAACTTTTTGTTCAGATTCGGGAGTATCATAGGCGTCATCCATCAGCTCGAGTTATTGACACGACTGATGAATATGAGCAGTTACTTGAAGAAGAACCGCAAATTGAGTTCAGTGGGGAGGTTAGTCACTCTCCATGTTTATTCTAGCGTCCCCCCTCTCCTTATGTGTGTGTGGGGCCCATATTATTGTCTAAATGTTTTTTCTGTGGTTTATGAGCTGTTTATTTTGGTTGTTTTTCTAGTATGTGTTTTGTTTTATTGTTGTATTTTCTTACCGGGCTTTTTTTTACAGGAAGCCTATGGACGTTACCTAGATATGCATGAATTGTACAATGACTTTATCAATTCTAAGTTTGGCTCTGTCAATCCTGAAACTGGTGAAAAATATGATTACATTGCTTACCTTGAAGTGTTTTCACAACCACATAAAATCTCCCGGAAGCTGAAAATGTCGAGGTAACAATCAACAACTCCTAGTCTTCTACAAGTTCTGACTCTTTTCTCGCATCTTCATTTATATTGCTCATCTTTACGGGTGTTTGCTATATATAACTACTGTTTTTTTACATAGCTTTATGTTACACGAAATACTCTTTCTCGATTAAATGTCTCCTATTCTTGTCATCTCTTCATAATTTTTTAAATCATATTATGTTTGTTGATTCCATTATTTATTTATCTTAGCATAAAAAGAAATGTTTATGCCTGATGTTATTTTGTTTCTCCAGGCAGTACAGGGAGTACTTGAGCAAAGTAATTGAGTATCTGGTGTATTTCTTTGAGCGCACAGAGCCCCTGCAAGACCTTGACAGGTTATTTTCAAAGGTACTTGCTCAATATTTTCTACATCTTCCTTTTAATTCTATTTTGGATAATTATCATTGCTTGCCCTTCCTAACTATTTGTATCTGTTCGTTTCTCTAGTCTTGGATAAATAACTTGTTCGAAAATTAAGATTGTAGCCACTCATACAGATTTGCGAAAACATTTTTTTTTTCTTTTTCTAAATTTCCATTACTACCCAATGAATTGAACCCTAGAGAGTTTTTGCTTATTGTTTGAATCATATGAGATTTTTTAGAATGATGCTTCTGTCCATATTTTAGTGCTATGTGTCAATTTTCTCATTTACTTTCATGTATTACATGTCCGATTTTAATAGATATAATCCGAAATGATTCAGTCATAAGTAAAATAGGTAAAAATGGCAATGGCTAAGTAAATCTGATCTAACTGCACTCTATAGAAGGTAGTGATGACTCTGTTTGTGTCTCAATAAGTCTCATAAACCTTTTAATCAAAGTTCGATACATGAATTTATGCTATTGACTTAAGTTTTCTTTGTTTTGGTTTGATGTATCTATGTATATACTGGTTCGTTTGCGTATAATTTTAGGAATTATATTAACGGGCTCTATCTGATTGCTTGATTTCAGGTGGTATCAGAGTTTGAAGAGCAATGGGCTGATGGCAAAGTAGATGGATGGCAGGACGAGACTCAAGAAAATGGGCATGATTCTGAACAACATACTGCAGTCGATCTCGACTACTATAGTACAGTTGAGGAACTGGTTGCACTTGGACCCCAAAGGTTGAAGGAGGTAAAGGGCTTACTAGACATTTTAGTTGGTACCTTTGTCTATTTTTAATTACTCAATGCAATATATCTCATTAGTTATGGAAGTACTGAATCTAGTATGTTAACAAATTAACTTAAAATTCTGAATCTAACTCTAATATAATATGGTAGGCGTTAGCTGCACTAGGATTGAAGACAGGTGGTACAGTTCAACAGCGTGCAGAAAGGCTTTTCCTAACGAAGGTATTTGCTTTATGTTTCACCTTTTATTCACTGCTTTTATTACCTTTAAGCATCGTCAAGTATGCCAAGTTTTGGTAGTAAATAACTTTTTTGAAAATGGAAAGTGGTAAAATAGTTATTAAAGTGGTAGTGATAAACTGAGCCATTCTTGACTCTCGATGACGTGTATAAATTAGTTATTTGTTTTCCAATGGGGAAATTACTTTTCAATTTTCATATATACTGATGAACAAGGATATCCAAATTCGTTTCCATTTACATTGAGACCTTATTTCAGGTTTTGGGGCAGATGTAACCTCAATGTGAGTTATTCCATGTCACATGTACTCTGTCTGTTTATTAGTGAATATATCGGATCTCATAATCTGTTTTTGTGCATTTGTTATTGTTCCCGCAGCACACACCTCTTGAAAAGCTAGACAAAAAGCACTTTGCAAAAGGTGCACAAAGACCTCAACAGAATGGTGTTGTTGCTACTCCACATCAAGATGAGGATTCGAAAGAAATTGCTCTCATGGAGGCCAAATTAGAGAAGCTATGCGAGCTGCTCTCAGATGTAAGTTTAAAAAAAAAAAATAGATTTTGTCGTGTCGTTTAACTATTTGAGTAATAAATGATGAAAGTGACATTTTGTTTCCTTTTTCAGACAATAACGAGAACTAAAGATAAGGTTGTGAATAAACACGGTCAGAATTACGAGGAAATGGGAAGGGACGATGTAAGATCTGTTTCACTAGTATACTTTTATTGTTTTTGTGTATGTCTACTGTGATTCACCTTTTTAATGTAATTTTCAGGAGGAAGTACCTGAAGTTGAGAGTGATGATGAGGACCAGCAGATATATAATCCTTTGAAGTTGCCAATGGGTTGGGATGGCAAACCTATTCCTTACTGGCTGTACAAGCTCCATGGTCTTGGGCAGGTAATGTTACTTTTGTTAACTTCGTAATTTCATACTTACGTTAATGTATATACAAATGTAAGAAACTATTATCATATAAGTCTTCATGTGTGTTTAATTATCCTTTAGGAGTTCAAGTGTGAGATATGTGGAAACTATAGCTACTGGGGACGAAGAGCTTATGAGCGTCATTTCAAGGAATTTAGACATCAGTATGGTATGCGCCGACTTGGTATTCCAAATACCAAGAATTTCAACGAGATCACATCAATTGAGGTACGCCTCTTCCTCTTAATAAATAATAAGTACAAGAATTTTCTTATTGTGGTGCAACATATTACTTTCTTTGCGAGTGTTCTTATCCCTGCTAGCTACTTTGATTATTATGATACAGGAAGCACAAAAACTATGGGAGAGAATAAAAGAGAAGCAAGGGGTGAACAAATGGCGACCAGAACTTGAGGAAGAATACGAAGATAGAGATGGGAATATTTACAACAAAAAGACCTACACAGATCTTCAACGCCAAGGACTGATATAATGGATGTTCTCATCTACGGCAAGTAATAGCAAGTCTTTTACTGATACAAATTGCTATATGCATGTCTGTACTGCTAATACCTTTGTCGTGTTCTTGTTTGCATCAGTTGTCAAAAAGTGCAGCGGATATTCCAATGGCAATTTGACATTCTCTGGCAGAGGGACATTCTGTGTGACTTTTGTATTGAAGTGAGGCTGTGATCACAAACAAAAAGGTTAAATTTTGGTCAAAGATGTTATTCTCTTTAGGATGACTCTATGCGGGCTCCATTGTACTAGTATTGTAATTTTTAGAGCATTGATGCTAATCCGTCGGCTCCTTTAACTGCCTCTTTAGTCTCTCACACACATATAAGTAAACCTGACATATCCTTTACCATCTCCTTGGTATCTTCTTGCACTTTGTCACAATTACTGTGGTAGAGCAGATGTAACATTCTATTATTGGCTTTTAAATGGATGGTATCTCTCTCCGATAGTCATGGTTCTGACATTTGAGATTGAAGTTTATGCCACACTGACCTCAACTGGGTAATGTTTCTTAAATAGACGGACTTGTGTGACCGAGTCTTGCTTTAAAGGTTTACTCATTAGAAATATGTTTCCCTTGCCATTTCCGTAGCTAATTTCAAGATAGAGATGTAGCTACATCTCAAAATAAGAGATTTTAATTATTTTAATGGTTTTTTAAAGAGATGTGTCGAATCATATAATGTGATTTTCATTTGACTTTAAAGTTACGTAAAACAAACCACGATTAGCAGCTGTTATGCTGTCAAAAGACTACGTAATATTTGTCGTATGATTTTGAAGTGGATTCTATAGCCAAAACATCTATGATTTTGTCTTACTGTCCCATTCTATAGCCAAATGGGACAGTAAGACATAATTAATGGGATCATGTACGCTTAAAAACTTTCACCCTTAATTTACCGTTTTACTTAGATTAAATCGTTGTGTTGTCAATCACCATTTTCAAATAACGAGCTCAATTTTAAATCCGATTCTTAATGCGAAGTATAGCAAATTCTTTTTCGGTTCTTTAACTTTGTTGGTTCGAACCAGTTTTACATAACCTAACCAGAAGTACATCTTTTAACTCTTACAAAATTTCATAAACCCAAAAAAGAAAACACGAAAACTATGATTGAGAAATAAATGAGGTGACTATAGATGTACGATCTTTCTACACTTCCCTGAAAGCCTGCTACTGGTCTTTTTCTATATCTAACATTATTACCTTCCCAAAAAATAAAATAAATTTACAAGTTAGTTGCAGAGCTCCCCCTTTGTTGGAGACACCGTTTCTGTATTCCTTTCCTCTATCGCTCTCTCTCTAATTCATATATTTTCGGCAATTCGGCGCTTTACATAAACATGGGACTTTGCAGTCATCGCTCTCATCTGGATCAAACAAGTAATCATACCTACAACCACAAGACACCATATAATGTTCAGGAAAAGCAAACACGAGACATGCTTTGGTTATTGGTTTAATTATGAGATAACATACGTTAATTCATCACCAATGGTTACATTAGTCCTCGCTATAAGCACGATTCGACTTTGGTCACCACCAACGCTCATGATCCTTGCATAGCAGTTTGGATTACACTAGAGACAAAAAGAAGAATGATTGCAAGTGAAACTATGTTAGAAAAGAAAGAGGTGTTGGAATGGATGGGTTTGGTAATGGGTCAAAACCAATACTGTCTAGTATTGGTTGAAGTCGATCGGATTGAGCTACCGCTAGTGAATTTATTCCTATTTAGAACTTATATATATAATAGATGATTAGATGTGCTAATTATCATTACAAAAATTACATAAATTACATCAATATCAATTTTAATTATTCAAATAAAATAATTATGCAGTCATGTATGCATTTAAAACACACTTCATGTGACTTTCACCCGTTTGACACATTTCCTTTTTAGCTATGTTGTTAGAAGTTAAGCATTTGACCCATTCGAAATGCAAGGTAAAACAGCCGTTAGGGAACTTACGGAGTGATTGATTAGGCGTGCTACGTTTCCTTTATCTGTTGCATCTACGACAACTTCTTCGCTGATTTTAAACAACTGCAAACAAGATTTTGACCAAGTCAACTCGGTATTATTTGTGGTTTGACGTTGTAAAATACATAAAAGGAGTTAGAAACTAACATAGCAGTCTTTGCCTTCTCTTCGATATTGTGCTTCTCTTAAATCAGCAACACTACCTCTCACTTGCTCACCACGATATTCCAAAACCTAGAGAATTTGTGCACATAAACGGTTCATATTGGAGGAAAATAAATGTCTGAAAATACCCATCAATGAATACAGAATATAAAAATATTGTTGAATGTTTTTACTAGAATAGCTATCACAATATATTCATAAATGTAACAGATCAAGTATTAGACTTTACCATTTCGCCCTCCATGATGTTTCGACGTGCAAAAAGTCCCCATCCATGAATTCCCGATCTACCAAAGCAAACCCGATCATTTTCAGTTCTCTGCATTTACAATGAAAAGCGAAAACCTCACAAACTCGTACTAATAAAGATGGTTAACGATTATTATTTCATGCAAAATTCAAATGGATACAAAAATTATTAAATAAAACATGTCGGTGTTTAAAAAGGTTGAAACTTTGCCTGTAAATGACGTAATCTTTCTCTGAAGGTAGAAAAACTTCTAGGTTCTTGCGTTTCCTGTAGAAAGAATGCACCAAGTGCGTGATAATGAGACTTTTGCAGAAATCAAAGCTAATATTACTAGAACTTTCTTAAAAGAACTGATGAGGATACCCTAAGGCTGTTCAATCGTTGTATTGTTGTCAAAGAGTGATGACATGGTCTGGTGACTCGGTGCATGATTAGCCTGTCGACCATATCCTGTCAAACAAAATTCAAAACAAAAAGGGCATGAAACAACAACATTTGTGGCTTCATTTCACAGTTAAAACAAAAGATGAGCTGAAACGACAATTTCATCCCGTTTATGAATGGGTTGAGTTAGGTTATTTCTTCTCAAGCCGGTCCAGTAAGAAAATGAGCTAAAAATAAACAGGTCAAATGGGACGAACGTTGGACAAAGTGTGTTTATATGCACACAATTTCATATATTGTCTTAATCACAGACCCAGATTGTTAGTTGTTACTACTTACTAGTGTACTAATATTGTTTCCGTTAGATTTAACACCTATAATTACTTAATTAAAACTTTGTAAAAGGGAATCACATATTCTGGAGCAACCCAAACCCAACCCGTTTCAACCCACACTGAAGTTACCCATTTTGATCTGAGCACGTTTTGACCCGTTACACAATCCACTCAATTTGCCGCTGTTACTTAGATTACCTTGTTGTGTGATCTTTGGTGCACCCTGCATCTTGCTGCAGAAAATGGCTCGGCCTCCGTGAAATGTTCAGAGATTGGAGCTTGTTGAAGTTGTAATCTTCTTGGTGTAATCAATCTTGAACCACTCTTGTTACTGCTGACGCCTAGGCTTTTAGCAGAAATCACTCCACCTGGTGTCTGTATTATGAGGACAGTATCAGGATTTGGAGCCCTGAAAGCAAACAAAAACATTTAGAAACACAAAAAAATCCAGAGGTGTTGGGAGGTTTGGGTAACTTTTCGTCCAAACAATTTATAAATAGTTAGTGTGTAACATATACCTACAAATGTTATTTCAAGAAGTACACTTCGGAATGCATTCGACCTATTTGACTAGTCTATTTTTAGCTAACTTTTATACTCTACTGTTTATCCGCTGGACCCGAATTGACCCATTCATAAGTAAATATGTCAAAAGTGCCACTGCTAAAATATACCATGCTATGGTTTGGTTTAGGTTGAAACCG
The DNA here is from genome assembly GCA_949592205.1 of Helichrysum umbraculigerum. Taxonomy (NCBI): domain Eukaryota; kingdom Viridiplantae; phylum Streptophyta; class Magnoliopsida; order Asterales; family Asteraceae; genus Helichrysum; species Helichrysum umbraculigerum. The sequence continues at coordinate 54,532,040 of CATIUR010000006.1, forward strand.
TGAACCGACCCATTGTTACTCATTTACAACCTCTCTGAACCACACTGAACAAACCATGAAAGCTTTCATATTAGATTGTTGGTGGATTTGGTTCGATTTCAAGGTTTAATTTAATTAATTAATTAATTTATTTTTATTATTATTATTATATATATATATATATATATATATATATATATATATATATATATATATATATATATATATATATTATATATATATATTTGTAACTATTTGAATTGATTTAGTACATACCTGTCTAAGACACTTATATAAGGTAAATCAATTGAAACTCAATATCCTTAACATTGTTCATTTGTTAGTTGGTATAAACTAGTACCTGTGATAAGCGCAATATGACACCATTCTTGTAATCTGCTTCCCATTCTTTTGTAGGGAATGCAACTGTGAAAGGAAAAAAAAAACATGTTAAGTCATTGTCATTACCATTTTAGGTGAACTAATACCCTAATTTGTTTTGTTGTTAGCAAAAAAACTGGCACCCTAAGTAGGACTGAAAATCTCGTCAAAAAAATATTAAAAAAACAATAGCCTCACCTCCATACGATAGCCAGCTCTCGCTGCACATGTTGCATGGTAATAAGTGGAGCACTTGGAGCATTGTGTACAAGAACCATGGATTTGCTTACAAACAACGCATATCTGAAACATGACAATTCGAGTCAACTACTGAAAATTGCAATACACGATCGAAAGCATAGCTTATGGACAATATCTGACTATCAAATACCGAAAAAGAAAAGGGAACTTTACTCGATAGCATTAATTTATAGGTAATATGATAAAAAGAAAATAAAGAAACGAAAATTTGCAATTTATAAGACATTTACATAATTGACAAATACTGTATAATGACCAAATAAGAAATGTTGTGCACAATCAATCACCTACTTTTTAAAAACCATTATAACTTTACTATAAATAAATGAATAAAGGGTAAATTGTCGGAAAAGGAACAACTAATTTTGCATTTTGGGGTATCGAATAATTTTTTCATTTTAAAAGGGATCGCTAATCTAAAACCACACATTAAAGGGTATATGTCTAATTTATAAACATCAATCGCTTCAAATACTATAATTAAATATTGAGAAATGGCATTTAGACTTACATTATCAGCTATTTGTACATTAAAAGTGGTGTTTAGCCTTACATTACCATTCATAATTGGTAACAAATACCCTTTAATGCGTGTTTTTGAATAGTTATCCCTTAATTAAAGAAAAAATTAGTCGATACCCCAAAATGCAAAAAATTGAATTAGTTATCCCTTTCACGGCAATTAACCCATAAGTTATTTTGGTCCAAAAAATTCCTTTTTAAAAGATAATTCAGTTTAAATTAGACTTTTTTTACTGAAAAAAAATCTCCTATGATTGTATTTCCAGTCAAACGTCACAATAAATATGCAAAAGAAGGAGTAAGTATGCGTGTTAATAAATAAGTTAAAAAAGGGGTACCTTCACAAAAGAGTTTGATGGGATACTTAATATTCCAAGTGCAGGTTCCATCTTCTCGTCACTTGCAAAACAGACCTCAGGCCGAAACCAAGCACAGGTTACATGGACCCACAGCGGAGCAACATCGGTAGGCTTCAGAGCACCTCCTGAAACAGAAATCAAGAAATGAAAGAAGAGAAGTCAATACATCGCAAGACCAAAATATATATATATTTTTTTTAAATCAATTTAATCTCTTTACTTATGAACCAGAAAAATTGGTATTTTATACTGAACATGCATTTATCTATAGACGGCACTTTTGACTCATTTACTTATGAACAAGACGACTCAAGTTATATTTTATCTCTAAAAGGCCAATAAAATTAATACGAGTAGCTAATAAGGAAACAGTTTAGATAGGTTGCATGGGTAGAAAGTTGCCGAAGTGTATAGTTATTGCATAAAATATAGTACTCAGCCCACCCGCCTGTCTTCCCCTTCTCCCGTTATACATAAATGTATTACATATGAAAATCTAATAATCAGTAAATGTGTAAGGTTTATGCCTTTCACAGGACAGAGGCAGCACTCTCGTTCAATATCTGGTGTCTCACAGGACCGGCAAACCCATGAAGTAAAATCTTGAACGTTTCTTGCACCATAGCATTCTTGATGCACAGCTATTTGACATCTGCCATGAACAATAGACCATCAGCAAGATTTTCCCATCAAATTGATCAAGTGTTTTTTTCATGCTATAAAAATGAGACCCACGAAGTGAAGACGTTAAATGACCAAAAAGATAGGATGATGAAAAGACCTGATGCATATAATGATTTTGTTGTAATCCCAATCTTCAATCCAACGACATACAGCACAACGTTCAGTTGTCCACTTGGCATATACAGGTTCGTATTTTTCTATAAAACAACAAAACATATCAGCAAGTATGCAGAAACATTAGAGGTGGCACGATAGGCACAATGGGCAATGGGTTGTATACTTTCTGGTGGTCAGGTTGGGTTGACTTGACGTTTTGTCCAAACTTTAAATTAATTTTTTTAATAGATAATTAGTATGATTACAGAAATTATATTACCTCAATAGTAATATAACTTTTCAAATTGAATGACTTAGAGAATTTTATGCATTAGAAAAATTCACTCTGGGTGAATTAACGCGGGTTAGATATATAACATAACCTCAACGACCCATTTACGAGTCAAAGGATTGAAATTGCCACCTTTAAGATATATACATGTTATTAACATTAATCCCACGCCTAGAAACCAGAACACACCTCGTAGAAAGCTAAGCAATTTCTGTTTCCGTGCTTTTACAGAAGGGCGTTTAACAGAATTGACGGGAACAACAGTACGCGCATGATACTCGGCTACCTGCAGCATCTGCAAAATAGCAAAATTTTAAGCCATTCTGGGATAACAGCACATAATTTCGTATTCCATTAACACTAAAATCTGAATCATAAGCTACCAAATGAAATACAACAGATAACACTACTACGTAAAAATCAGAACAAAGAAATAATGGGTTGTGTACAGACCCATTGTTCAAGTGGCAGCAAGGAACCCTTCACTTTGATGCTAGTTTTCCAATTTTTCACTTTTGAACCCGTATGCCGCTCCCATTCACTAAGTGCCAATTTTTGTGTCCCACAAGATCCGCACTTGCACACAACCCTTAAAAAAGAACAACATATTGTAATTAAAACATAGATTCATTCGATAGAAAATACAGCACAATATCTATTAATATATCGTTTTACCCAAAGTGGACACTGTAAACTACCAAAATGACATAAACAGAATTAAAGCTGTGTGAATCTTCTTTTGAAAAGGATGCTACCAATAATAATACATACAAGAGTCCATCTCATGTACACCGGCGGCTTTTGGATACAAGTTTGACACATTTTATTCAGATATATTAATTAAGAGCCAACCATGTATAGATATTACTGTATATTATATACCAATATATATAGAAATCAATTTAATCTAGAGCAACACATTCTTTCATAGTAATGGCCGAATAGGTAAGTAATGTTATGAACTCTTTTGAATTGGATGAGTAAGGGGAAAAAGTTACAGTTTTCCCTTTTTCTTTTTTGAAGAGAGAGATTGTGCACTAACACATATGGTGGCTATAGATTTGGTAGATATTTAAAGGATTGACAAAAAAATAAAAATAGATAGATTATGCATTTTGGAACTAATTAGTCATAGATAAATCAACCATGACCTAATAGAGATGTATATATATGCTTACAAATGCAGGCTCGGATAGTATATGCCTTCCACCCCTGTGCAAACAACAGTGACCTTATCAGGCATCACCAGTTCCTCCTGCTTTTTATTATATCTGAAATACAAAGTTTAGTCAATTCATGACACATTGTTCATAAGATCCAAAACTTAAATGAAATACAAAAATCAGCATTTTCAATTCAACCCTAATTCATTAATCAAATCAAGCATATTACTGGGGATCTCCTGATTCCTATTAAGTGAGTTGCTTACGGAAATAAATTTTGTTACTTGTTTTTATTATGGAAATGTTATCATTAACCATTTTGATTATGGAATTACCATTGTTGGGTATTCTATTGTTCCACTAATCAACCCTAGATAATGCAAGTCTAGCATGTATATCACACACTTACTCACCTGTTTTTAGGTTGACAAGTTTCTGTGTCTGACAACTCAAAATTAAACTTCGCTTTGCAATCTGGGCAGTAGTAATCGCTTGTCCCAAGATCCTACAAATTGAGTTTGAATTTATATGCTACAAAAATATCATAAAGACTACACAAAAATTTATATTAAACTGAAAGATTGAAGAGAACCTTAAAATGATGACCCGAGATTTTATCACATTCTGCATGCACCCACACTTTACAACCATCACATCTAACCCATTTAACGGTATCCGAACGGTTCCATATTTTTTTGCATATGCCACAATAATGTTTTAATTTTGTCAACTGCAATAAGAGAGCATGTCATTATCACACTGTATAAAAATTACAAGCAAGAAAGTAAACCTAAAGTCACACATGTTACACGAACCCTAGTGCATGTAGTACAAAGAAGACGGCTATTAGGAGACGCATCATTCATTTTCTGTAACATTCTAAGTGTGATAGTCGAGCCACAGCCTTCGCATGATTGTGTGTGCCGCCTTTTATTTATTTCCTGCAAAAAAACGACGCAACTAATGTTAATAAACGTCAAAGTTTTAAGCATCAGAGTAATCACTAACACAAACTTACCATCTTCTGAGAAACATGTTCATGTTCATGATTTGATCCTCGGGGCTCATTAATCCCTCTAGGGATAGAATCGAGATAATCCAAATTCCCAGCTGCCGCATTAATTTCAACCATTAGCATTTCTGTAAACCCGTGCTCTGCTAGAAACGCCTCCTCTATGGCTGAGCGAAGCACACTCGGTTCACTGTCATGCAAGTCAGTCTGACCCTGAAACCTAAAAAAGCAATATATTCTCATCTTATCATTTTTCATTTTTTTTTTAATTAATAAACTCATAATGTGAAAAGAAACAGGATTACAACAAACCTGTCAACATTCTCTACAAACGAAAATATCATTCCACTTCTAATCCATGCATAGTCCTATATCATAATTCCACTAGATTACATCAACAATTGTACTTCATGAACAATTAAAAAAACATAAAAAAAGAAGAAAAAAAAATCAAACAATCTTACCCTTTGTGTACCATTTCCCGAGTACCCAAAGAACATGACACAAAAAGCACCATCAACCCGAAAGCCAAGAACTTGTTGAGGAGCATGTATTACCGGGTCAAGAACAATAGCAGGCCAAGCAGGATAATGCTTTCCAGATTTAGCCCACACAATATCACCAGGTGAAAACTCATCCGGTACTTTAAAAATCTGATTTTTGTTCAAAAAACCATTCCTTTTTTCATCAATCAAGACAGCCTTAACATCATCACGTTGCTCAATAAACCTCGAATACTTCTTCGTCTCAATAATCTTATACTCCTCATCATCATCCTCCTCCTCATCAACCTCATCATCAAATTCTTCAAACTTCGGCAACGATTTACGATACTTATTATAACTAACTGTATCTACATTATGCTTCTTGGTTAAAACATGATCTCTAGCCTTTGAATTTTTTACACTAGACTTCTCTTTGTTATTAGGTGCAAACTCAGGGTCAAAGTTCAAATCATCTTGACTACTAACATCAATTTTATTTTTTTCTTTCTTCCAATTATCAAGTATCGAATCATTAAACCGAGATGGAAGTACCTGAACACGTCCTCGTGACGTCCGAACCAAAGGTGGCTTTGCCGGTGTTGGTTTAACAATATCGTTACTAATCACATTATTACTACTATCATCTTCAACCTCCGGTTTTGGTTTAGGTTTCGAGTCAACGATCACCACTGTCCCGGTATCTGTACAGAAGCTCGGAATAACACCGTCAGCAAAGTGAAATCCTAATTCACTCAACGTAATGATCCCGGTGGCAACTTCACCAAGCAGATGTAACGGATAATAACCATTGCTCCGGTTACCAGCATAACTTTTCCGTTTCTTCCGTGATTTCCCCGACGACCACCACTCTCCGTCGTCTCCACCACTGCCGGACTCACTAACTCGACACCGCTTCAAACTCGGCATTGCCGATTTTAACTTCCGCTTAATTATCATCCTCCGAAACCCTAACTTGACAAAAACCTAACCTTCAAAATTAACGAAATTAAAGAGTTAATCGAACGAATTAACGAAACAAACGTTCGATTAATCACTCCGGAAACACTAATTTACCAACGAATTTATATAATTTGATAGAATTTAACGAAATTTGATGAATTAGGGGATCTTTATTTCTCTCTCTCTGTTTTCTGGAAGTCACTGATATAATATACGAGTTAATTTCAAGCTGTTGCTTAAAATATATAAACTTTTTGATTTTAATTTCGTGAAATAAACGTTTAAAAAGAAACTTGAAATCGAATTCATGCGACAGAGAAGAGATTTAGTTATTATAATAACAAAAATAGGCGAAGAAAGAAGAAAAGATTTATGATTTACTGGATATAGTTTTTGTTTTTGGACATATAGATACAATGTGGTGTATGTATAGGTGGAAGACTGAAATAAGAGAGAGAAAGTTAAGTTTTTATGCTAACTTGCGCCCCACTTTTTATGTTTCAACATCAACGATATATACACATATCTTATACATATATACATGTGTGTCTGTGTTTTATATGTATAGATAGAATCATATGATGATGTTCTGTAATCAGTTAAAAGTGTGTTTCTTGAAGAAACATGAAAAAGTGTTGTGTTTTTTGTTTTTGTGATTTTTGATGATTTTAAGTTAAAAATGGTGAAGTTTTAAGTACAATTGTGTTATGTTCTTGTCACTTTATGAAGCTTCAAAGTAATTTTTTCAACTTTGGTTCATAAGTCCCGCCAAGTTTCGTTATTGTGACTTTTAGATTTTGATTTCAAAATAATATAAATATAAATAGTTATAGTTATTTTTATATGGTTTTATTTTAAGAAAAAGAAAAAAAAAATTGGGATGGGCAAAGTTGGGATTTCACAATAATTTTTTATCATAAAGAGATGAAGTTGATCTTGGTTCATGGCTGCCGGAGATTGTGGTTTTGGTCACCCAAAAAGCTTGTAAAAGTGTCTTGTTTGGGTTCTGTGAATTTTGAGTTTTTGGAAGAAAAAAAATCCTGTCTTTTTGCTATAGGGGGATGATAAATGGTTGTACAATGACTTGATGTTGTCCCACCTCCCAAGTGTCCGAAACCACTTTTTCATGTACATTTTTTTCTTCAAATTCTCCGGCGGAAACTACCATCTGAGCTTGGCCGGAAGCTCACCGGAGCCGTGGACCGCTGATCATTAGCTCGAAAGAGACACCCAAAAAATGGACTATTTTAATTGTTAATAAGGTGGGTTATGGAAGTGATTGATATTAGATTTGTGCTTTAATTTTTCTTACATGGTGTCATTTATATTTGTTTGTGTCTTTAATTTATGTATATATTTATTTATATATTAATTATTATTTATTTAATGTGTAGTACACGATGATGGTGATGAGCGTTTTTTAGTTTACTTTAGATGGTGGTCGGAGATTATAAAGATGAAGGTGTATTTTTATAGGAGTATTTTTGTACTGTATTTTATTGAAGAAAAGAAGATGGAATAAGAATACAAGTGGGGTTTGGACCTGGTAGCTAAAAAGGGTGAAGTGGTGAACCGTGGCGTGTAGTTGGCCTGTGTTAAAAAAAACTGGTGGCTGGTTGAAGGTGTTGGTATCATTATATATGGGTGAGTTAAAGTTAATGATAATCGGAGGTATTGGCTTGTTTAGATTTGTGATGTATCCATAACAAGTGATGATAGCTTTTGATTCTGTGAAAAATGGTGTGATGATTTAACACTTCACTTGGATAAACTTGAAATAATTATCGATTATGTTTAGGTTAGTCAACTTATTGTACTTTACCTTGAAGAGACAATGAAAAGTCAACTAGTTGTGAGCAGGGGCGGATGTAGAGGGGTACGGGGGCAACTGCCCCCCTAAGATTATCAAATCATGTAAAAAAAATTAAGTGTATTTATGATATTTTATAAATTTTACCTCCATAATTGAACAAATAAATAAAAGAATTTCTTTTGCCCCCTCAATTAATAAATTCTAGATCCGCCCATGGTTGTGAGTACTTTTTAGACCACTTTCAACTATTGTTCTCAACTATGAGTGTGTCAATTGTGTACTTATATGTTAGTTACGCCATCTCAGCGTCTCCTCGTCACTTCTTAAACTGACACACTACCGACACAACGTTGTTAACAATGATTATGTCGCTTCAATTATTGGATCCCACATTTACCAACTTACATTTACATTTAGTTCTATACACTAAACAAAACAAAAATAATACAAATCTCGTCTTTCTCTTCGTCGATATACTGATGCAAATCAAGGGACGCACCAAACTGACACGGTGGTGCCAATGGTGTCCACAAAGTGACGCTCGTCCGTTTGTAAACCGACAAGCCCGATGGCACTAGTCTTACGATGTGTTTGGTAAACTAGCTATTAGCTGAGCTTTAAGTTTTTAGAAAAACTAATTGCAACTTAAATATGTGAATTGACGTAAAATAATAGACAAGCATGAGTTAAATAATAATATAAATGTTATTTATATAATTTATCATTTTCAAGTAGCTTTTGTAGTCTATAGCTTATTTTTCCAATAAGCTTTTAAAATTTTGTGTGCCAAATAATGTTAAAAGCTTAAACTTATAGAAAAAATAAGTTTAAACTCTCACAAGCTACCATAAGATCGTTTGCCAAACATGTTTTAGATTCTAACTTTATAGTGTTTTTTTTATGTTTAATTCTCTTTACTTTCTTTAATTACATGTGTAATGACAATTAATTTATGAACAATATGAAATTTGTAATATTTGAAAACACGATACTGACAAAATATTACAAGATATGGCTCTAAAGCTTCACTTAATACATCAAGATCTAAACTAAGATAGGACTCTCACTAACTTTTTTATTTTATAAATGTGTATCACTTTGAATATGATTTGTAATTTGATTAACACCTACCATGAGGGAGAGATGTACATATTATCTCTTACGATCAATTGGGGAAGTTAATCCCCAATATCTCATGCCTTTTTAATATAATATCGTTGACTTCTCTTGACCATGCTAATTCTCTCGGGTAGCGATATATGATACTCCGTATTTTTATTATCTCAGCAGATTTCAACGATCAGTTATTTCATAGTCACTTTCTTTGACTTTAATGGGTATCAACGATAAAGCAATAAAAATTTAAAACATGGTGAAATTTTCTGAAAACTCCCTCTTTGACAAAAACATGATATGAACAAGTGTTTCGTGAAGATGTTTGAACGAGGGAAAAATAATCAGCTAACATATCAGAGTAGCCAATATCAAAATGTTGTCATTAAGATCTTTCGTACAAATTCTGAACAGGAACACGTAACCCGGCTATTCCAAAGAAGATAATGGTTATTATCTAAGTATTAAAATATCATTAACAACATAACAACCCCATATACAAACTAATAATGAAAATTTGACTAACACAACTTATATTATAGTTGTCGATCTTAAACTGCAAAATCAACTATATTATAAATTTTAAAAACTTATATCATAAAAAAAAATTTATGAATCGTCAATTTTTTTTTGTAGCTTTAAAGTTGCTATAAAATGTAAACATCTACGGACAGTTATATGTCATCGTTGATGGATTAGACAAACTTCAATAACTCCCTTCGCAATGCGCAGGGTAAATAAACCCTCGTTAACATTCAATTCAATTCAATTCAATTCATACAAACTAATATTCTTTTTAATTAAATTGATTTTATCATTCATATAGGATATAGCTCCATAATTTCCTTTTATAAATGTATATTAAGTGTAATATTGAATATTTATGAAAGTTTTGAGTTAATAAACGTAATACTTCCTCCGTCCCAAATTAAATGTCCTATTTTGACTTTTTGAGTCAATCATTTTCAACTTTGACCTTAAATATCTTTGTTTGTATTATATAATACTTGATGCAAAATATATGAATGTATTAGGTTTTAAATGTATTTTAATTGGTATAATTTTCATAAAATAATATATAACACAAACAAAAATATTTAAGGTCAAAGTTGAAAAAGAAAGACTTCCAAATCTGATTCAGGATATTTAATTTGGGACAGAGAGATTTTAATCATGGAATAAGTTATGGACACTTATATAATGTGTTGGGAGTGCTACATACACTATGAGTTTTGATCCATACAATAAAATTGTGCATTGAAATATTGAATTGTATGCATTTACATATTTATATTGAATTTTCTCTATGAATTATCACCACTTTAAAATGTTACACACACACAATTTAACAAATAAATATGAATGTATCTATATACTTTAGGGCAAATTACCTAAAATAGAAATGAACTACTCCCTCTGTCCCATTTAAAATGTCCACATTACTATTTTGGGATGTCCCATTATAAGTGTCCACCTTAATATTTAACCAATCAAAAAAGACTTTAGTAGGTGGATTTAATATTTGATTGGTGAAAAGTTTAGTTAGTGAAGAATCCTAAAACTACGTGCAAAGTCAAAGTGAACATATTAAATGGGAGAGAGGGAGTATTTTTTTTTTAACAAACTATTGTTTGATTTTATATTCTAGAACTCAACTATCAAAATAATCAAATATAGAACCCAATTATCAATTTCATCATAATTCTCGTAATATGTTACCTCAAAATTCACAAAAATAAAATAAAAATAAAAATATGTGATATGTCATGTATAATATTACCGGAATTAAGATGAGATTCATAGTTGGTTTCTATTATTGGTAATTTTAATAGTTGGCTTCTAAAACTTAAACTTAGACTTGTCCCAGTGGTGATCGTCGGTCCCCGTCGGTTCCAGCCGACGGAACCGACACCGATGGCACCAAGCCATCGGTTGGTAGCCTTCGGTTATCCGACGAGTGAGGTGGGGGTGTTTGTGGGCCCCGATTCTATATATATATTTTTTGTTTTTGATCGTTTGAATAATAATTTTTTTTTATTTGAACGGTCATATAGCCGTTTTTTTGTTTTTGATTTTTTTATTTAAACCACTTTTTTACTATAAATAATTAAATATACACCCTCTTTTCCAAACAATTCACAACATCTTTTATACAATGTACAACAATTCACACTACAAATATTCTTACACTTTTCCATTTTCATATAATTTCTAAAATATCTTCCGATTCCAACCTTGAAGATTTGCAAGCGCTCACGGGGGTTTCTGATCCGATGGCTGCAATCGATATTATTAATTCGATATCCTCCTAATCGTCCGATGAAGAGCAAATTCAGATCCCAAGAGCTCCTCGTCGATACTTTACTAGAGATCGTGAAGCAATGGGGCGACGTTTGTTTCTAGACTATTTTGCCGAAACCCAACATTTTCGATGGATATCTTTCGAAGACGTCATCAGATGAGTAAGTAATTATTTATCCGTATATGTCAACGTATTTTATCATTTTCCCAAGATTCAATACCTGAATACTTTACTTATTTTCATCAACGTCCCGACGCAACCTATAGACCCGGTTTTAACGTTTACCAAAAATGCTATTCCGCCTTACGCCAATTGGCGTACGGTTGTGTCACACCCCGCCAAACGGTAATTACAATTAGTGAGAGTAGTTTGCGGAAGCTTAGTGACGTGGCGGGGCTGCGAGCAGTAATACAACCAATAGATACATACATTCAGAGCATATGGTTATTGCAGAACGATCTAGTTTAAGATGCCATTAGTTAAAGTTTTACAAAATGTTACAGCTTAAAAAGTTGTAACAGTAATAGTAGTAGTAATGTTAAAACAGTATTTTACAACACATACATAACACAAAAGTAGATTTCATAAATATGACCACAATGAATTGCGGTTATATGAAGGAAATCCCATTGTCCCAAAAGTAGTGGCATCCTAACAAGTCCAGGGTTGTCCGTCCTGATATGCATGCAGTTTCTTACTTACGCTGTTAATTCCCTGAAAAACATAGAGAAATCGTCAACAAAATTGTTGAGTGAATTCACAGGTTTGTATGTAGTGTAGTGGTTTATACCTCGTAAAATAGTTGTAGTGTAGGAAACACAAGTTTATCAATTAAGAGAAACATTTCCTAAACTATTAATTTGTAGGAAACACATGTTATTTAATTAAAAATAGCATTTCCCAAAATAATAGTAGTTGTCTGTTGTGTAGGAAACACAAGTTATTTCAAGTATGAATAACATTTCTCAAATAATAATTTGTAGGAAACACAGGTTAATCCAATCAAGGAATAACATTTCCTAAATCGTTGCTAGTAGGAAACATAGGTTAATCTAATTAAAGTTCAACATTTTCAAAGTAGTTGCTCGTAGGAAATCACTTCCGAAATAGTAGTTTTGTGGGAATACTTAGACGGTGATCCCTCGAAAGGTGAGCTAAACCTGACGAGTTAAAGTAACGCGACCTAACCCTATAACCAAACCATGACCAGCAGTATTTGTTTGCCAAATAGGACCTGTAAGTATACGCTCCCAAACTGTAGGAGGGTCATCACGACGATAGTACTATCCGTATACTCAGTGGCTAGAGTCACCTAGCTAATGGTTATAGTCTGTAGCCATAAGGACTTTTATAAACTACATCGTAAGCCTAGGTCCGTACTAGGATTCGTTGTCTAGTTCCCAAAAATAGTATGAAAACAGCATTTCATAAATAGTAGTTCAAATAATCGTATGAAACATCATTTCATTGAGTAAATACATACAATATTTAAATCAGTTATTGCATGCGTAGCAAAGCAATTGCTATGTTTTTTGTAACACCCGGTCAAAAAGGTCAATTTTCGCGTCCAATTTAAACATTTATTTACTCGTATTTAGTTACGTATTAATGCTAAAATACTTAAAACTTTTATATATATAATTATATAAACGTACGTGATTATTTTTAAAATTCAACATAACATGAGTTTGGGAGAAATGAAGTAATACGAAACCGAGACCCGGATGGGTTGGCCCAGACCCGCGGATCCAACCCAACCGACCCGTGACCCCCCTTATTAACCCATCACCACCCCCATTTTCATTTCATTTTTCACCAAACATCACATTCTCTCATCTCCCTCTCTCTCTAAATCTCGACACTCTCTCTCTCTAAAATCGGTGGAAACAACAACATCATCATCATCATCATAATCGACCACCATCATCATCAACAACAACAACGAGAGCAGCAGCAGCTGCGGATCATCTTCTTCATCATCATCATCCCCATCTCCTTCGATTTTCGATTTTGTTGGTAAGGAGCTTTAAAACCCATTTAATATACTTGTAAAGCCTTTATTTACATGCTAGAACGTTTACTCAACAAAGATTTGTCCATAAACGACTCAGAAATGTGTTTTTGAAACCAAAAATGCGAACAACTCGTCGGGCGAGTCGAGATCCCAGATCTCAGTTCGTCGAACGAGCCGAGTCGAGTAGCAAGCCGAGTCGAGCTACGAACCGGACCGAGCAGCGAACCGAGCCGAGATGCGAGTCGAACCGAGCAGCGAACCGAGCTTAGCTGTGAGTCGAGCCGAGCAGCGAACCGAGCCTAGCTACGAACCGGACCGAGTAGCGAGCCGAGTCGAGCTACGAGTCGAGTCGAGCTACCTGAACTGACCTGGTCTGCGAAATGAGTTTTTGCCCAACGATTCGACTTTCGCGTAACAACAACTACACTTTTTACAACGATGACTTACGAACAAAAATTATATTTTTGTAAAATAGACAACGAAACGATTTTAATAATGATTTAATTGAGAATTATTATTATTACAAACCGTCACAAACAGACCGTACACAATTCTAAAAACTAAACAACGGAAGTGTACTTTCATGACACGTTTAGCTAAACCGATTAGTATCTTACTCATATAACCTCACGTGTTTAGGGCACTAGGAGGTTACCATTCGGACAACACACGTATCGTAGGATCGCTGACAACTCACTGGTGAGTTTCATAGCCCCTCCTTTCAAACTGTTTTACTGTTTTGGGGTGAGATGCATACTCGTTATTTACTATTCAAAAACCTATTTATGAAAATCACTCATTGTAAATGATTTACAACTACTCTCACTAGACTAGGTCACTAGTCGCCTTTGCAAACACTCGTAAGAGATAGGTTTTATGAACACGGACCTTTCTAGATATGATGGAGTATCTAGACACTTAACCAAGATTCCAAGAACCTCTATAGCTGTAGGCTATTATTGTGAAATACTGGAACATTAGAAAACATAATACTCGCGGCTAGAGTTCATTAACCTAGAATCCAAGAAACTAGAGTACAAGGTACTAGAACTTAAGAAACTAGATTTCAGGAGTACAAGAAACCAAGAACTAGAAATACAAGAAACAAGAACTAGATCCAAGAACTAGAAATCAAGATAGATCAAGAACTTACAAGAAATTAGATTCAAGAAAACTAGAACTCGAGGACTAGAATACAAGAAACACTAGATTCAAGAAACTAGAAATCAAGATAGATCAAGAACTTATGTGCAAGATCAAGAATTATGTGCAAGGTCAAGAACTCAAGATTTTCAAGATCAAGAACAAGAAAACAAGATTTTCAAGAACTTATGTGTTTATTATTACGTGTTATATACTTTCAATTTATGTGTTATGTGATATGTGTTATTTGCTAAATTGTGATACGTGCTAAATGCTATTTTGTGATATTATTGCCTGTTGTTATTATTGTGGGAACTGTGTAGATCAAGAAACTAGTCAAGAATCACCACACTCGAATCATCACTCATTTAGAGATCCCAAGAAATCAGGATCGTACACGGAGTGTACACTTAGCATAGAATTATGCTCACAAAGATTTATTCTTCCAACTAAACCTATGAACTCACCAGCTTATCGCTGACGTATTTTAGTATGCATTTCAGGTACTGCTAGTAGGATCGGCCCATCAGGATCCTAGCTCGAGTCGCATGCTTTTCAACACTGGATTTCATTGCATTTACTTTTGTACTATTAGTCATGTAATGAAATTATTTTGCGAACTCGCAACTTGTATACACTTTTATTTTGGAAATGTATAACTATTTTCAAACGTCTCATTTAGAGTCGTTCATTATTTACCTTTGTGCTTGTGATATTTGATTTGGTAACACCCGACCCGACCGCTTCTGCAACCCGAAATTTGAGGGTGTTACAGATTGGTATCAGAGCCTAAGGTTATAGTGAACTAGGTTTTTATTTAGTGGGCCTAGACTATGACCGTTAGGCAGTATTTCCCACTAGGTATGACTTGGTTCAGAATTCACGTCCTACGGGTTTAATTTAACATAGCGTAGCTAACTATGTATAATTAAATACGGATGATGTGAAATCCGAAAGGAGTTATACTGAGCGGGGATACAATAGATGACTCTGATTTCGCTAGAGCTGGACCGACTTAGCGTATGCTATACTCATTAGGCTATTATATATTGGGTTATATATACATAGGCCTTACTCGCTGACGTTCACGTCACCTAAAACACGACATTTAGAAACGACGCGTCACCTATTACATCGCGCGAACGCTTCCAGATTTTGCTAAAACATGGAGTATTTCTCCCCTCTCGTGACAAAAATCATCCGGCACAACTTTTTGAAAACTTGTAATACGTTCAAAAATCAATGACACATCTTCGTATATTATCTGACTCTGTGCACATTCATGTTGTATATCAACTCGTTTCCTACACTTTTCTCAATACTATGTCGGCGTTAACCTCCACTATTACAAAATCAAATCTCATGTATCTTCGTTTCTCTTTCTTAAAGAACCATGCCGCCAAAGTCAAGAAACTACACTGATGCTCAGATGGCATCCATCATCTCTCAAGCAGTGACTGAGGCTTTGTCTCGGGAACGACCACAAAACTCTCAGAGGAATACCGATACCCCCGAAAACACACCTGCTGTCAAACCATGCACCTACAAGGAATTCCAAAACTGCAAACCTCTTGATTTTACTGGCACCGAAGGGGCTATCAGTTTGGTCCGATGGTTCGAGAGAATGGAATCAGTCCTTCGCATCTGCAATTGCACCGAGGAGTGCAAGGTCAAATTCGCCACCTGCACATTTCAAGAAGGTGCTCTCACGTGGTGGAACTCTTACGTTCAGTCTGTGGGAATTGATGCTGCTTACCAACTCCCATGGGAAGATCTGAAAACCATGCTCAGGGAAGAGTACTGTCCCCCGGAGGAGATACAAAAGTTGGAAGAAGAATTCTGGCACCTAACTGTTCAGGGAAACGACATTCAAGGCTACACCACTCGATTTCAACAACTGGCGCTCTTATGCCCGAACATGGTGGATCCTGAATCCAAACGTATCAAGAAGTACATTCGAGGCCTTTCGGAACCTGTCCGAGGGAATGTCGCCTCATCCCAACCTACCACTATCCGGAGTGCCATCCGTCTGGCTCATGAACTTATGGCCATGATCGACCAAAGGGAAACACCTGTGACCCCTACCGGAAATCACCACAAACGCATTTGGGACGGAAATCCCAGTGACAACGACCAGTACCGATCACCAACCAAGCGACTGGAAGCGCCTAAGGCTTATGTCGCTAGAACTGAAGGTAGTAGCGGTTATGGAGGCTATCTGCCATACTGCTCCAACTGCAAACATCATCATGTAGGCCCCTGTAGCGCACCTTGTGCAAGATGCAATCTTAGGGGACACCTGGTTCAGGAATGTAAATTTCCAACTACACCCGTCAATCCCCACGCACCAAGAGTCTGTTTTGTGTGCGGTAACTCAGGACATTTCATGAAGGATTGTCCGAAACGTCAAGATTAGAACAACCACGTCTGCTAAGACGCTACATAATATTAGGGTACGTATCTTACTGTGACCCTACTCATTTCACTCTTATTTATTTCAAGATTCGCACTACTGTTGGTAGTCTTTGACAATGAAAACTTACTTCTCACACGTTCCCGATATTAACTGAGGGTTTTGAATCCTCACGCCGTCTGTAGGACGTCAATCCTAACAGGGGGAGCAAGATAAGGTAGGAACTAGACAACATACGGATGTGAGACCCAAATTTCTATATGCCTATATTAGGAGATAGGGTGCTGTTACAAGGATAGTCTAGTCAAGAATTCATAGAATCAAGAATCATTAAGCCAAGAATTCATAGAATCAAGGAACACTAAATCAAGAATTTGTAGATCAAGGAACAGTAGGTCAAGAAACCGTAGGACAAGAAATCATAGGTCAAGAAAGGATAGGTCAAGAGAACCCAAGATCAAGAAATCATATGCCAAAAATAATAGAACAAGAAACTGTAACTCAAGAAACCATAGGTCAAGAAACCTCTAAACAAGGAAAACTCTAGGTCAAGAAACCGTACGTCAAGAAATTATAAGGCAAGAAACTATAGATCAAGTAATCTAAAACTCAGATCGCGACAAGAATCATTAGAACGAAACGCAAAATTCAGGCTGATCAGCTCCGAATGAACCGAACAAATCTCCGACAATAATGTAGGTACATCCTTCCTCGAAACATAACCCTTCGATTATAGTTAACGCTAAGCGTGTACTTTGACTCCCCGATACTAATGCCGAGTGTATCATAAGGCTAGTTAACCTAGTCCCACGTAAAACTCAAAGTTTGCTTTCAGCAGACTGATCGACCGAACGTTCACCAACCACTTAGTCCTGATAGGACTACTCACCAGACGGTCACCATGTGACAACTATCTAGTCCCGAATGGATTACAATGTGAATGGTTACCGGGTAACCACGACTTAACCACGACTTAACTACACCTTGAACAAACAATATAGTCAGAACGTGACTACAATAATAAATTGCGACACAGACATGGAATGACTGCTTTTCAACTTCGTCATAGACATGGTGTGTCTACAACCCATTCGACAGACCTTTCGTACATACATGTCTCCCCAGACTCCACGCGATCACGACTTCTTTCGAAATTTCGGGACGAAATTTTCTTAACAGGGGGAGAATGTAACACCCGGTCAAAAAGGTCAATTTTCGCGTCCAATTTAAACATTTATTTACTCGTATTTAGTTACGTATTAATGCTAAAATACTTAAAACTTTTATATATATAATTATATAAACGTACGTGATTATTTTTAAAATTCAACATAACATGAGTTTGGGAGAAATGAAGTAATACGAAACCGAGACCCGGATGGGTTGGCCCAGACCCGCGGATCCAACCCAACCGACCCGTGACCCCCCTTATTAACCCATCACCACCCCCATTTTCATTTCATTTTTCACCAAACATCACATTCTCTCATCTCCCTCTCTCTCTAAATCTCGACACTCTCTCTCTCTAAAATCGGTGGAAACAACAACATCATCATCATCATAATCGACCACCATCATCATCAACAACAACAACGAGAGCAGCAGCAGCTGCGGATCATCTTCTTCATCATCATCATCCCCATCTCCTTCGATTTTCGATTTTGTTGGTAAGGAGCTTTAAAACCCATTTAATATACTTGTAAAGCCTTTATTTACATGCTAGAACGTTTACTCAACAAAGATTTGTCCATAAACGACTCAGAAATGTGTTTTTGAAACCAAAAATGCGAACAGCTCGTCGGGCGAGTCGAGATCCCAGATCTCAGTTCGTCGAACGAGCCGAGTCGAGTAGCGAGCCGAGTCGAGCTACGAACCGGACCGAGCAGCGAACCGAGCCGAGATGCGAGTCGAACCGAGCAGCGAACCGAGCTTAGCTGTGAGTCGAGCCGAGCAGCGAACCGAGCCTAGCTACGAACCGGACCGAGTAGCGAGCCGAGTCGAGCTACGAGTCGAGTCGAGCTACCTGAACTGACCTGGTCTGCGAAATGAGTTTTTGCCCAACGATTCGACTTTCGCGTAACAACAACTACACTTTTTACAACGATGACTTACGAACAAAAATTATATTTTTGTAAAATAGACAACGAAACGATTTTAATAATGATTTAATTGAGAATTATTATTATTACAAACCGTCACAAACAGACCGTACACAATTCTAAAAACTAAACAACGGAAGTGTACTTTCATGACACGTTTAGCTAAACCGATTAGTATCTTACTCATATAACCTCACGTGTTTAGGGCACTAGGAGGTTACCATTTGGACAACACACGTATCGTAGGATCGCTGACAACTCACAGGTGAGTTTCATAGCCCCTCCTTTCAAACTGTTTTACTGTTTTGGGGTGAGATGCATACTCGTTATTTACTATTCAAAAACCTATTTATGAAAATCACTCATTGTAAATGATTTACAACTACTCTCACTAGACTAGGTCACTAGTCGCCTTTGCAAACACTCGTAAGAGATAGGTTTTATGAACACGGACCTTTCTAGATATGATGGAGTATCTAGACACTTAACCAAGATTCCAAGAACCTCTATAGCTGTAGGCTATTATTGTGAAATACTGGAACATTAGAAAACATAATACTCGCGGCTAGAGTACATTAACCTAGAATCCAAGAAACTAGAGTACAAGGTACTAGAACTTAAGAAACTAGATTTCAGGAGTACAAGAAACCAAGAACTAGAAATACAAGAAACAAGAACTAGATCCAAGAACTAGAAATCAAGATAGATCAAGAACTTACAAGAAATTAGATTCAAGAAAACTAGAACTCAAGGACTAGAATACAAGAAACACTAGATTCAAGAAACTAGAAATCAAGATAGATCAAGAACTTATGTGCAAGATTAAGAATTATGTGCAAGGTCAAGAACTCAAGATTTTCAAGATCAAGATCAAGAAAACAAGATTTTCAAGAACTTATGTGTTTATTATTACGTGTTATATACTTTTAATTTATGTGTTATGTGATATGTGTTATTTGCTAAATTGTGATACGTGCTAAATGCTATTTTGTGATATTATTGCCTGTTGTTATTATTGTGGGAACTGTGTAGATCAAGAAACTAGTCAAGAATCACCACACTCGAATCATCACTCATTTAGAGATCCCAAGAAATCAGGATCGTACACGGAGTGTACACTTAGCATAGAATTATGCTCACAAAGATTTATTCTTCCAACTAAACCTATGAACTCACCAGCTTATCGCTGACGTATTTTAGTATGCATTTCAGGTACTGCTAGTAGGATCGGCCCATCAGGATCCTAGCTCGAGTCGCATGCTTTTCAACACTGGATTTCATTGCATTTACTTTTGTACTATTAGTCATGTAATGAAATTATTTTGCGAACTCGCAACTTGTATACACTTTTATTTTGGAAATGTATAACTATTTTCAAACGTCTCATTTAGAGTCGTTCATTATTTACCTTTGTGCTTGTGATATTTGATTTGGTAACACCCGACCCGACCGCTTCCGCAACCCGAAATTTGAGGGTGTTACATTTTTCACCCCAGGTTTTAAAAGCATTAAAACAACGAAAAGGGGCTGTGAACTCACAATAGATGCGTAGATGTGATAGCTAGCGGTGGAGAGTCTTTTAGCCCGAGGTACGTCAACCTATACGATGTAAATGTATTAACATAAGTGATTGATTATTTGTCGAATCACGTTAATAGTTTTTTTGTGTTGAAGAAATCGTTGATTCCTTAATTTGTTCTGTTCGTTGGTGTCGATGTTTTGAAATACAAGTAATATTTCTCGAGTCGTAATCTTGTTAAGTATATATATACATGTATGTAGTTGTGTGTGTATATATATATATCGTTTCATTTCCTTTGGGCATATATATAATTGTCATATATATATATATATATATATATATATATATATATATATATATATATATATATATATATATATATATATATATATATATATAAATATACTTGTCGCATATTTTAAATTGTACGTTTGTTAAACGTGTTTTCGTTTCAAAAATCGTCGTGTGTATATATATATATATATATATATATATATATATTATTAGTTGACGTCAATATATATACATGGTAATAATATATATATATATATATATATACTCGATTAAAGTTTGTACCAAAACTTTAACTCGTTCAAAATATATTTCATTTATATATTTCAAATAATTATTTCCGTTCTACCAATTGTCGTGTCCAATCCGTTAGTTTTATTTGGAGTAAATATTCGTTCCAAAATATTAGCTCGAGTCGCGTTTATGTTTTAAACATTATACGGCCCATTTATTTTAATTTACTAGTACGGCTCAATTAAATAGTATAACTCGTTCGGCCCAATTTATTTAACAGTCTGTCCGGCCCATTTACCAACCACCCGTCCGGGTCCATGACCCAACCTGTACGGGTTGATCATGTGACCCATTCGGGTCACCTTGTTCTTGGTTCGAGCAGTCCAAGACCTACAACATCCGGCCCATTATGCAAGGTAACCCATTCGGGTGTATAGGCTTACCCGTTCGGATATAGGTCCATACCCGATCGGGTATGGAACGTTACCCGTTCGGGTTTGGTTCCATGCTCAGAAGTTCAGTCCGTGTCCACGATTTGGGTTCGAGATTTTCTAAGTTTTTATTATAGGTTTCGAGTTATAACTTCTACAAGTGTTTTGGTTAACATAATACAAATTTTATACGGCTCAAATTTCGTAGTTAAAGTTTTGTTTCTTAAAGTTTATTTTAAAGAATTTAGTTCATTAATCGTCAAATTACCCGAATTATCAAGTTATATACACAAATTATGTTGTGTTTACACTATATACATCAAATTTATGTAAGAAATTAAAGGGTGGAAAGTTTCCTCACAATGATAAAGATGATGATTCGGTTTGATGATGATGATGATACGATTGTGATGATGATGATGATAGTGCTGTGATGATGATTATGGTGATGAAGAAGATGGTGATGAAAGAGATGGAGATGGTTTGATTGCTCCTGCTTCCACTTCTTCTACTGCTGTTGCTGATTCTTCTGTGTCGATCAAAGCCAGAAAGAAAAATTATTGGTGGAGTGAATTATTGAAGGTTGGTGATGCACTGAGTTGTGAGTATGGGAGTATATAATATTTGGATCAAGTTAAGTTTGTCAACTGGAGGCATGGCTCAGTACGAGCTTTGTCTCCATATATTTTTAAAAGTGGTCTTTGTTTGTGTATTTAACCAGTTAATTTCATGTACGGGTCCAATTTATGTGCATTTTTACATCTAATATATGTAAATCCAATTTGAGGTATTTCTCCAAATACTTTGTAATGAATAATAAAAATAATTTTTTTATTATTTTTAATTGTTGAGTACATATTAGTATTGTACCAGTCGCGCTCAAGACGTTTTATATAAAACGTGTATATATTTCCGTTTCAGTTTTGTTTCAACCAATCCATATAATAATTTCGAATAGAAATTATTCGAAAATGTCTTCGAGTTCTTTCTGAACATTTTGTATCACCAACGATTGTGTTTGTTTTTTCGGGTTCCTCCCGATTTTGTTTCGTACCCTTTTGATTTATAATTATAAATAATTATAAAATTTCATAATACTTTTGTTCAAAAGTCGTGGGCTCGCTAGACTTATATCACATCATTTGTTTAGCTTGGTTTTTGTGCAGGGAATTAGCGTAAGAAATGCATGTAATTAGTGGTATAATAATACCTAAATTGGAGGAGTGTCACAGGTTGTGCCGCGGATACGTTTGATGAATACTTGCATATGGGTTAACAAACATCGTACGAGTGTTTGGATACCTTTTGTAAATGTGTAATTCATCTATTCTCTACTAAGTATTTAAGAAAACCAACATTGCAAGATGTGTAACGTTTACATCAACGTCATGCCGAGTTGCATGGTTTTCCGGGTATGCTTGGAAGCATCGATTGTATGCATGCATTGGCCTTGGAAAAATTATCCAGTAGCATGGCAAGGTCAATATTTTGGAGGTGATCAAGGTCGTCCATTAATCATGCTCGAAGCGGTTGCCTCTTACAATTTGTGGATTTGGCACGCTTTCTTTGGTCCAGCAGGTTCGAGCAATGACATCAACGTCCTTAATCAATTGAATTTGTTCTCCGATTTACCACAAGATAGAGCTCCCCAAGTTAATTTCACGATTGCTGCCCAAGAACTCACCAAAGTCTATTATCTAGGCGACGGGATTTATTCGGATTGGTTAACTATTGTAAAGTCGTTTAAGCATCCACTAACTCAAGCCGAGATTCGCTTCAAGAGATATCAAGAATCTGCATGAAAATATGTGGAATGAGCATTCGGTGTGCTTCAAAGCCGTTGGCAAATCGTCAAGAACCCGGCTAGACAATTTAGCACCAACAAAATAAAAAGAATCATGTATTGTTGTGTGATTCTACACAACATGATAACCAAGGACAACAGACGAAATATATGTCAACTAGAGGAGGATTATCCGGCAAATAGACCAAAACGCTCGTGGCAAGAAAGGGTTGCAACTTTATTGGGTATGGACAAGGAATTACGCGATCGGGACGTTCATCATCAACTTCGCAATGCTTAAATCGAACACATTTCGCAACTTCCTCCAAATTTCCGTACTCGTTAATTAATGTAATTGTGTTTTTTTCTTCCAATAAATGTAACGTTTTTTTTTTAATTATTATTGAAACCTTTTTTTTATTTAATTGTAATGTTTTTAATTTATTGAAATGTGTTTTATTTTATTATTGTGTTTCAGTTATTCAATTAATTAGTCAGTGAGTCCTAGAAAAGTGAAGTGATGAAACACTGATGGGAGTGACCTGTCAGTTTCAGTCAGTTTTCTGTCAGTTTTTGAAAAAGTTGGCGTGGCGCTGACGTGGCTCAGTTGGTTTTAGTCAGTTTTCTGCACCATTGGAAGTGGTCTTACCGTCTTACACACCAGATCATTTTTACTTATGAAGATTTTCTTTATATTTCATTTTAGATGAAATCCAATTTGGACATTTCTAATAGGAATAACGAACAATATATCTTATAGTATTGTTAAAATTGAATTTTTTAAAAGCAGACCTCAAGACTATCGTTAATGCACATAAAACTATTGTACGTGGAAGTAAATATTAATTATAGAGGGTGGTTATTTTTATTGTATAACAGATTTATTCGCGTTAAAAATAGTAATGTTTAGAAAATTTTTTAAATCAATTACAATGAACCTCATATAGTTTTTTTTGGTAATAAAATGCGGTAGGCCGAAGGCGGTTGCTGGGTGAGTGGTTAGGGACTTGGGGTTTATGATATGGTCCTGGGCCTCGGTTTTATGACTTGCACTTAGAGATGCGCAAAACCCGGTTTTAGGAATACCCGACCCGACCCGACCCGAAACCGGGTTTGGTCAAACTTGGTCAAAACCGGTTTGGCCCAAAACCGGTTCGGGTTCAACCCGATTTGGGCACCCCAAAACCCCAACCCGACCCAAACCGGTTTGGGTAGGGTCCAAACCGGTTCGGGTTCAAAACCGGTTTCAAACCGGTTTTTTTTATAAAAATCGTATTTTCGCTCGCAAGTCTTCGTTTTAAGGAAAAGCAACGTTTGGGCCAAATTTTTTTCATTAACTTTGTAGAACATTAGTAATGGAAACATAATTGATCAATAACATAACCAAAAGGCTTCTAAATCTCCTTAAAAATATTATTGAATCCGAAAATTCTATATAATTCATAAACGTTAGGGCGTTAAGCGTTTTAATGAAAAGCAACGTTTGGGCCAAATTTTTTTCCTTAACTTTGTAGAACATTAGTAATGGAAACATAATTGATCAATAACATAACCAAAAGGCTTCTAAATCTCCTTAAAAATATTATTGAATCCGAAAATTCTATATAATTCATAAACGTTAGGGCGTTAAGCGTTTTAATGAAAAGCAACGTTTGAGCCAAATTTTTTTCATTAACTTTGTAGAATATTAGTAATGGAAACATAATTGATCAATAACATAACCAAAAGGCTTCTAAATCTCCTTAAAAATATTATTGAATCCGAAAATTCTATATAATTCATAAACGTTAGGGCGTTAAGCGTTTTAATGAAAAGCAACGTTTGGGCCAAATTTTTTTCCTTAACTTTGTAGAACATTAGTAATGGAAACATAATTGATCAATAACATAACCAAAAGGCTTCTAAATCTCCTTAAAAATATTATTGAATCCGAAAATTCTATATAATTCAAAGTGAGTTGATACTTTCAAGGAATGTTTTACTAAATGCAAGGAAACATGTGCATAAAAAGTGATACTGTATGCATAAAGAGTTGTACATTTCCGTGTGTTTAGTAAAAACTTCCTTGCATTTATCAAACACGTTTTAGCGTTAGGCTTTTTAAGGATAAACAATGTTTGGAGCAAAATTTTTTTTATTGAATTGGTAGAACATTAGTAATACAAACGTAATTGAACAATAACTTAAACAAAAGTCTTCTAAGTCTTCATAATACAATTATAACTAAAAATATAAAATATACCAACGAATACATTTCGAGCTTCGGCATGGCCATCACCCGAAAATGTAATCGTGTAGTAATCTTCAACTTGTATTAATCTTCAAAAGTCGAAATCTTCTTCGGAGGTAGCCTCGCGCGAAGCTTGATCAAGAGCAATTTCTTCGTCGGAAAGTGATATTGTTACACCTTCTTCCACCTCGATATTGTGTATGTCTTCTTCGTATTCCATTTCACCTTCAAGACTTGATACATTTTGTATGCGTTCCGCGGCGTCCAAGTGATCCTTCAAGCAAATGCACATCTCTAAGGAGGCCGGTGTGAGTCTTGTTCTTCGTATAGATAATACCCTGCCACTAAGAGAAAAAGCGGATTCCGAAGCTACCGTAGAAGCTTGGACGGTTAGTAAATCTCGGGCCATGATGGCTAGAATGGGAAATTGAGATTCCATCTCTTTCCACCAAGCCAAAATATCAAATTGTTCGAACTCATTGGGTAGAATAGTGGCCAAAAAATCCGTGGTCGTATATCTCCCATATTCGTTAGTGGTATTTTGGTTACCATCACCCCTTGCCCGTTTATTGTTTTCTTGTCTTAAAATATTATAAAAGTTTAGCATTGGATTGCTAGAAGAAGATGAAGAAAACATTGGGTTAGCCGTACTACCGGACACATGTGTGGTTGAACTATATTTTTGAAAATATACGCCAAATAAATCTCCCAAACATTTGTTAAAATCCGTTTTTGCATTATGTGAAAACAATGGGTCGGCCTCATTCAAATCCAAATTGTGACAAATGTTATCGATAAGCATTTCTACCCCGGTAACGTTTAAACAAGGGTTCATTGCGGCGGAACAAGTAATTACCGGTGGCATTTCTTGAAAATATTTTTTTAGTTTTTCTTTCATGGTAGCCACCATTTCTTCAAATATAGGACCTTCATACACGTAGTCGTTTAATTTTGTAGTCATTAACCAAATTTGATTAAGCACCAAATGGCTAGTTGGATAATAAACACCCGATAATAAAGTAGTCGCGGTTTTGAAAAGTTTGAGCAATTCGACAATATTTTTAATATACTCCCAATATATGATTGGAAATGGTGTTGCATGGCCTTTTGTAACAAGATGATCATGGAAAACTTGTAAAGTATCGCGTTGGCGTAAACCACATACAAACATATGGTAGGTCGAATTCCATCTAACGGGCATGTCCCAATTAGGGGTTAAAAAAATAGAATTCGTATCCTTGCACAATTTCATATAAGATTTGTATCTAGCTTTACCCTTTTGAAAAACGTCTTGCAACATAGATTTAAATCTCGTTTTTACTTCGTCTACATCTTCAACCGCTAGTCCGGCTTGCACAACCAAGTTAATGATGTGTGCAACACATCGACTATGATAAAAAATGCCCTTCAATGGTGGTGCGTATTTTAGTATTAATTTTGAAACGGCAAGTGTATTATTACTAGCGTTGTCAAAAGATATTGAAAAAACCTTTTCTTCCAATTTAAACATTTTAATCACACTTCGTAACATGTAAAATAAGTTTTGACCCGTGTGAGGATACTCAAAGTCTTCAAAAGCAATGGTACGTTTCATCATTTGCCAAGTTGCGGGATCAACCCAATGTGCGGTTACACAAAGGTACGAACCGGGCAAACCATGAGGAGCCGACCAAACATCGGTTGTTAATGATACACATGTATTTAAATTTTCAAAACCGATTTTTAGTTGTTTTTTAGCATCTTTCCACAATTTAAGGGCATCGCGTTTAAGAGTAGTACGACTTACATTGTTATATCGCGGTTGAAGAGTGGTTTGAATCACCCTAGTAAGCCGAGGGTTGTCGAAGTGGTTGAAAGGCAAAGCTTCTTGAATTACATAACCCGCAAAAGCTTGTCGACACCGTTCCACATCGTATGTAAATATAG
The DNA here is from genome assembly GCA_949592205.1 of Helichrysum umbraculigerum. NCBI lineage: Eukaryota > Viridiplantae > Streptophyta > Magnoliopsida > Asterales > Asteraceae > Helichrysum > Helichrysum umbraculigerum. The sequence goes on from CATIUR010000006.1 coordinate 54,559,548, forward strand.
AACCATCTCGTGCCATCGAAGATTGCCCACTTGCTTCCGGATTACCTTTGAGTCCCGCACAATGCTTCTCGGTATGATTTTTCAAGGTGGTGTTGGAGTCGGGTTTGAAGAACAACTTACAACGTTTACAATGTGCTTTAATCGAACCATCCGACAACAACACTTTGTCGTAAGCACTCCAAATCTCCGGATTTCTTTTGTTGGGCAATTGTTTCACAATCGTTGGTGCATTTGAAGAACCAACACCATGGGAAGCCGAAGAAGATTGAGTTGCCATGAGAATATAGTTTGCGTTTTTGAGTTTTTTGAGTTTTTGTAGATATGTATGAGTGTTTGGAAGTTGTGAATGAACCTAAACTCAAGCCTTGTATTTATAGTGATTTGGAATGGCAAAAATGTAAAAAAAAAACCATAAAAACGGCTATAAAGTGAGCCAAACGGCTATTTTTTTCAAAAAATCAAAAAACCGGTTTCAAACCGGTTTTCAAACCGGTTTTTCAAACCGGTTCCGGTCAAACCGGTTCCTAACCGGTTCCAACGGTCCAAATGTCAAACCGGTTTCAAACCTACGGGTTGGGTATAACCCGAACCGGTTTTGGTCAAAACCGGTTTTGACCGGTTCGGGTTCGGTTTTTTTTCGGGTCGGGTTCTTGAACCCGGTTTCGCTGTGCATGTCTACTTGCACTTTGATCTTTTTCCAGCTAGTCTATTATAGACTAGCCCATTTAGTCACTAGCGAATATGGGCCAGCCCAAAGATATCAAAACGAGCCTTGAACGACAAAAAATAACGAGTGTTTAGAAAATGTTTTTTTTAGCTTATTTTGTTTAAAACAAGAGAAACAACAGTGACAAACAAGAAGTGAATTCTATTGATAGACGTTATATCACATCATTTAGTGGATAGTTTTTTGTAAAAATATAACGAATGTAGCATTTCTCATAAAACAATATATCAATCTCTACGCAAAAACCATTACGCGATTACAACATAACCCAAACCCAATTCGGTCTTCACACAGGCTTGTCCAGAAGGGTGCAACATGCCCAATACAGCCCAGCTCAAAGTTCATAACTAGGCCCAGCCAATCAACCAGGCCCATAAAACAACTGATCATCATACAAACTTCGTGCTATCTCTTAGTTGATACTTCCATTTATTCAACAAAGTACTTATTTAAAACGATATTTTAACATTTCTTACAAAGAAAAAGAAACCACAATTAAAATGCGATATTCAACAAAGATTAATATAATACAGTTTATAACATTAAAGGTTTTGCTTGTATTTTAGACCATAACAAAACCTGCTTAGAATTTGACTATGACTCTGTCAGGCTCTAAGGCTTACAATATTTCTCGTGTCTTCTAAATGAAGAGTGTTGATAATTAGAAACGCTTAATCACTTTATCAAAAACTCTGTCGTGGCAAACCTTCCTTTAACTCGCGGTTGACTGTCTGCCAACATCTTCCTGCAAGCATACTATACTAATATGAAATAAAGTACCAAGTTTAGTGTCATTACAATAACAAACCGTTATTCTTATTCCGCTAATTTCTTTATTTGCATTTTGGTCTTGGAAGTATTTGATAAATAAGAAATAACTAAAATTTTTTAGCTAACAAGAATGTACATATTAAGCTTCCATTATAAAACTAACAAATTAGTGGTGTAATCAAACGCAGATATAACATCTACGAAAACGATTAGAAACGATTTTGACATACGATATACCTTGACTTTTCTTCTGAAGTTCCTCTTTGTCTTCTTATCCCTATATCTTGAGAGCTTCTGCATGCGTGTTTGTGTCGTATGATCCCCAATAAGATGTGTCTGCACCCATAGCTCATGTAACGTATTACACTTCTGGGGTGTTTAGATTAGCTTATTTTAGGAGTAGTAGGTTTTATCAACTTATTGAAACTTTAAAAAGACAGTATGATCATTTTAACAACTTAAAAGATCATCTATTTCAGCTTATGACTTATTCATAAGCTAAAGCTGATAAGCTCATAAAACGTAAAAAAATGGGCTTATTGTCTTTTTCAAAGTTCCGTAAGCCGATAAACCCATAAAAAGAAGCTAACACATACACACCACTTATATACAACTCATTTAGTTTATTTTTGAAAAAAAAAATACTAAAAATAAACAAATAAATTAATTAAAGAAAAAGAAACCTTGATGTGTTCTTCGCTGAAAGCCTTGCGCATACCATACACTTTCTTTGAGTCCATTTCACTAAGCTTCATGGCGTTCAGGTTAACTTGATCCCCATTAACATACATCAAACTATCAGAGCTCACACTTTTTGTGATTTTTCCCGGAATATGCATATTTTCTTTCACAAAGGGACTATTGATTCCTGTTTCTGGGAGCTTGGAGTCCAATGCATGTGAGGGTGATGATGGTACTTTTAACAAAATATCTTCAAATTCATAATAAAGATTGTTCAAGAAGTAGTCATTTTGGAATAATTCGACATCTGTAGACTTTATTTCTTGTGAAATGAAATCTTCTCCACACAAGATCATAGACATGGAAGATGGTGTGTGATTAAGGGAAACTAATGGTTGTTCTGTTATTGGTTGTGGCTCTTTGAAAAGATCCCATTCACCCCCAAGGTCATAACCTGATAGATCAGAGATCTGAACCAAATAAAGAGTCCGAAAATCATTAGGACCAAGTTAATTCAAGACCACCGTACAAGTCTTGTAGACGTGGCTATTTCTTTTCATTTACTTACATATCGATGGATTTTGGTTATGTTTTATCTCTAACCAATCATCCACGTAGCATAAGAAAAATAGCAAAAGGGAACGGGTCAGAAGTCGCACCAAAGTTATAATTTCCAATACATATAACATATTACATCACAATATACAAAGAATTGTATCATTAAAATACTATAGTTGTTGTATACATGCTTAACACACCAGCTATTCTTGTACAAAAAAGCTTAAACATTTGGACGTTAAAGTATGTTGGGTCAACCTTAACTCACCTGACCTCTTTCAACAACTACTACTAAAAAGGTTGTGGTTTTGACCCGTTACCCGACCTCTATACTATCCATTTTGCCAACTCTAGTTTTGTGTTTGCGTCTTCAAAGTGAACATTTAGAAAACTATAACCCATGAAAGCTATCTTTTACTACAACACTCACCGTTGTTCGCTTATGGACTTTGACAGGAGTTGCGAGCACCAGTGGAGCCAGAACATCCACAATCAAATTAATTTAAAATCAATTACCTTTTTATGATTGAACATCAAATGTTTATAGATTATAACCAACATGCTTAGTTAAAATTGGTAAACTCACTTTTGGCTCTTACACTTAGTACGACCTTATGCACTTTGACTATTTTTGGATTTGCTGTTCTAAAGACTTGAACACAAAACCTTCTGGTCACATCGAAAACAAGGCTCGTGTTATCAACCCAGAGTCACATTTCAAAAGTCAAATTAATAAGTCAAACAACTTATCAGTATCAAGTTATCATCAACCCATATAACTTCAAACAAGAACAGCTGTAAAAAGAAAACTTACCAAACAAGCGTTGGACTTCTGTGACATACAGAAATCATCAAAGTGTTGATCATCAGATGAAAACTTCGGAAAGTATTGGAACATTGGATCAGTCTCAGCATACACACACTTCATCTTTGACCAAAAAGTCAAAACTAATGTTCTTTTTCTTCAAGAGTTTTGAAGCACAAAGATCACACTACTTGGCTTTTAGTGAAATAAATTGAAACCCATATGAATTGGGTACCAAAAGATTAGCAAAAGGTACAACACTCTACAGCACAAGCAAGTAGTAGTTTGTTGTGTGTGTGTCATATGATATCAGGTAGCTTTTGTTGTATAAATTTATATGGGAGATGAATTACTAAACGACAATCATTAGAGGCCCCTTCTCTATTTTCTTAAACTACTTTTCAGTTTTCACCAGACTATTTTCAAGGGAAGCGAGATTTACATTAAATTTTCTTGTGCGTGCAGTAGAGTAACGTCATATATGACTACTTACATAAAAACTAAAACTAAACTAGTTAATTATCTCATTGGTTGGATTTTCTCTCTCTCCGATTTATGTAGGTAGGTCTATCAAAATAAAGTTACATGTACCATTAACCGATATGTGAATGTGATGTGCAGTCACATTCGAGATACCGTAACCAACTTAATGCACATGAATTGTACGATGAGAAACTCATGAAGACAAATTTCAGATTTTGGAGTACTTTTGATATTCAGTATTTAGTGGAACTTTAACATAAATCATTTATATATTCTATAGCGACGATTATTTTATGCTAAGATAAATTTATATATACGGTTGATCTTCTCAAAACATAATACAATCAAAAGCTAGTGTTATCAGAAAAGTTTTCCACTTTTTAATAATACATAAATCAAATATATATTCTATTACTCTATTGTATGTCGTTAGACACGATTGATTGCGTAACACTCAGTCCCACATTTTACATTAGAAATTTGAGTTTATTAAGGGATTAGTATTTGTAGATTTATTCGACTTTAGTTAAAAATTTATTGTATGTATTCAACTTATAAAACTTTCAAATATCTTTGTAGTATGTATTGAACGGTATTTTTGATGATGTATTGATGTGTTATTCTTAAAATGTGCTACGTGTCATCCATAGTGATGTGTCATTACTAAAATGTGCTATGTATCATCCATATAACTCAACACATAATCAAAAATACCGTACATACAATAGAAGTGTTATAGGTTGGATACATATTATAGATATTTGACTAAAGTTAAGTACTTACCCCCTTATTACAAGTACTAATAATTGCTTAATGTATGCCTGACAATAAGCTAACTCAAATACATCTTAATCATTGCTTAATTTAATGTACTAATCACATATTTAAGTGGATTTCACAAGTTATCAATTTCTTAGTGGTTCTCATTTGAACCCTATATAGCCAAGGGTAAGGTTCAAATGAGAATCACAAAAAAGTACAGAACTGCAAGAACTTTTAAATTATAGGGATTTTAACATGTTTAATGATTCAATTACATGTGAATATTACTCTAGATTAAGGTTAAAAGCAAAATAGTTTGAGAAAACATCAAAATAACCATTAAAATCAAATTTATATATTTTGTTAACATGTGCACATTTGATATGTGCACACGTGAACACTTCATATATTTTATAGTTTAACATGTATTTTGTGGTTTTTAATTTTTGTTTGTCAATAATATGAACATTAAATAATATTTATGTGTAGTTTGTTGCGTTTGCATGTATAAAAACAATGTAATTTAAAAGTTCTCACAATTCTGTACCTTTTGTGGTTATCGTTTGAACCTAACCATATATATGTATATATATATATATATATATATATATATATATATATATATATATATATATATATATATATATATATATATATATATATATATATGATAGTGATCAAGAGGGAAGTGCCTTTTTTGGAGGGAAGGGGAGAAGAGTTAGTATGCATCAAGAAACATATTACAATTATCAATCAAAACGTCAACAAAAAATTATTTTTATTGGTAAATAGTAATCAAATCGATGCTATAAAGAATATTTTAATGAACGAATTTCATTTTTAAGTCATAACATTAATTGATGAATATTTATTTAATAAATTGTTAATATGCAGTGTGATGCATATTAACTAATATGCATCGCGATGCATATTAAAACTTCACATTATTTGAAAGATATTTTTATTGTTAATATGCATCACAATGCATATTAACTAATATGCACCGTGATGCATATTAACGGATTTGGATCTAATATTCATAAATCGATGTTATAACTTGAAGAAAGAATTTATCAAGAAAGCTTAACATTCATAGTATCGATTCTGATTAACATTTACTAAATTTCAGTTTGCTTTTTTCGAGATTTGTATGGGTGAAGGTAATATACTTCCTGATGCATACTAACGCTTCCCCATTCCCTCAAAAAATGCACTTCCCTATGTAACTACTTAAACGTTAATTTGGAGTAATATATTCAACGGGTGAAAACCCTTTACCCAAAAAAAATAATATAAAGTATATGTTTTCTAATTATCAAAACATATGATGATATCGATAGCTAAAAATAATAAAACTTATAAGAGATTAAACGTCTTTATCTGGTAATTAATACTTGATTCATTGATAATGATCACTAGTAACGTGGATTTGTCGTTGTAGAGGTCTTAGATTCATTAAACCAAATATATATGAATATGAATAATAATAATAGGGAGTTGATATATACAACATACAGTATAACAGTACATACAGTATAACAGTTTTAGCATACTATACAAGTATGCAATAACATATTTTTATTGTATAAAACAATTCAGATGTTGTATTTATCGGCTCCCATAATAATATGTTTGTTATTTTATCATCAGTCATCATTACTGTACCCTACATTATTTGGTTATTTAATTTGTTGATTTGTAATTTTCTTAGATGTGATGTGATCGTTTTTGCCTCGATCGTACCTTTCTTTGTAAAATCAATTACCCTAATTATTTGTTACGTGTCACCGCTATAATTGCCTACTATATACTACCACAACAGTATATACTAGCTATTTAGGAAGAAGCTAGAAAAATAACAAAAAAAAAACTTGCTTTATACTTGAAGAATGTCTTAGGAGAAATATAAGTAACCATTGCTAGCTTTATGCAATTCATGAGTATGACTCTTCATATGTCATATAATTCACAAAAATCAGACATATACTAGTTACCAAGTTGTTTTAGGATTTAATTATAACGCCGATCGATATATGAAAGTATAGTGCAATGCATGAATTGTTATGAATTACTACATCCGTCCCATAATAATTGTCCAGTTTTGATTTTTCGAAGTCTTTTTTAATCAACTTTGACCTTAAATATTTTTGTGTGTGTTATATAATACTTGATAAAAATTACATCAATGAAAATGCATTTAGAACTCAATTCATTCATATATTTTGCATCAAGTATTATATAACATAAACAAACATATTTAAGGTCAATGATGAAAAAGAAAGACTTCAAAAAGTCAAAACTGGACAATTATTTTGGGACGGAGGGGTATCTCTTTTTAGACAATGTATTATTTCTTATGTGTGTCACTTCACCATTATACCATCAACTTTTGTCGATTTGAGCCATTATGTAAATTAAAAATCAAATTAATTGTTAGATTAAATAAATATAGTAAGACATGTTGCACAATGTCCAGATTGATCAAAGATAAATCACATTTAAGAGGTTATGTAAAACATATAAGCACGTACATATATAGGGGTGAAGTTAGAGACTTAGAGAATTCTTTCTAGTTTTTATATATAGGTGTAATGGTGCTAAGATTTTATAAAAAATTGATGCAAGTTAACTTATCAATGTGAACAAAATTATGGATGTTAATTATACTGCCTCCGTTCTAAATTGATCATCCGCTATCATTCTATACACAATTTAAGAAAAGTGGGTACCATCACAATGTGAGCCAATAAAATTTTATATTGACCATTAAAATTCATTTTGATTGGTTAAAAGTTTAAAATAGATACTTATTTTGAGAAAATCCAAAATAGAAAGATGAACGGAGGGAGGAAGATGTTTAAGAAGTTAAATAATCACCTAAGTAATCATCATATGTACAGGACAGCAGGACTATCCGAGTATTCAATTTAATTGGGTCTTGTTTGTTAACCATTTGCACTTTTGCAGGTAATTGTTAAGCTAGCATCATCATCATAAATATATACAACAAAATTATTTAATATAATCACATAAAGCTTCCATGTTACGTACTTAATAACATTGTCAATTTCTAATTATAACCCATTGATTTATTTGATTTTACAATGTAAGCATCAACGATATAATTTATCTTCAACTCCAACTACTTTGTTACCATACACAACATATATATATATATATATATATATATATATATATATATATATATATATATATAAAGGGTTTTGACATTTCATTTTAAGCCATGTAAATTTAAAGATGCAAAAAGACAAATCTATCCCTCTTTATTAAATACTCCACATTTATATGGCTGAAAATGATATAAGGGTCAAACCATATTTAATTGGCTTATACAATTAATAACTTTCATATAAATTGGAAAGTACCTATAGGTCAGATCAAATTTTAAACATGAACTTATAATTAAAATATAGATTATACAAGAAAATGACCAATTATATTGCTTATGTTTATGCTGATATATTGATGATCATACGAGTCATCTTAGAAATGGTCAAACCAATTTATTAATTTATCTTCACATTTTTATGTTTTGCAGACATACAATTTAATTTTTCAGATACATTTGATTATAAATTTATTTAGAGTTCTATGTTCCACTTCATAATATTATGTCATACGATTCTCACGAACTATGCAACAGTTGATCGCAATACTATTAGGTCAATATTAAAAGATCTTATCCGCTACATTGCGGGGGTCATCTACTATATATATATATATATATATATATATATATATATATATATATATATATGTGTGTGTGTGTGTGTGTGTGTGTGTGTGTGTGAGTCTACTATACTATATGTATAATAACGAGTTTTTTTTTACCTGCGCGTTGCGGCAGGGCATATAAATGTGTATTTTTTGGTGAGTAGATTATATACACACCAAGATATAACATGCAACATATCAATATACATTATATGCACGCGAATAAGTAAAATGTTAATATTTTAAGAGCTTTAGTTTTAAAATATATATGAACGTAATAGCTATAATACGTTAGAGTTTATTGACGCTCCACGGTGGTAAAGTCTCATCTTGTGTGTTGGCCGAAGTTACAATAGTGACCTTGAACCCTCGAATATGTTCGAAGATCTCGAAATGATCTTCCAGTTCCGGGGAGAATTCGCAAAACTCCATTTCCATCAAGAATTGAAAGGACTTTTCCCGTATTTGGACTGGAAAATCTAACATAGACATTACTACGGAGATTCTTACCAAAAAATGAGACATTCCAGGGCCTCGGAGAGTGCTTTGCTGTGCTAGGTCACTGACATATCCTTTTTTGTCTTTATTTGACCCCAAGAATGAATTGGATCGAAATGACTTTCCCGTCGAAGCCCTTTGTGTCCGTATTAATTTCTGACCGTACGAAATCTCCGATTTCTTTATTTTTCAGAGAACAATTGCTTATCCTTATATGATATTGATTTTTGGTTTAACATACTATGCAATATATGCATTTTCATTTCAATTCATATTTGTCAATGCATCAACTCGCTGAATTCGATTTCTTTATATAATTGGTTATCCTCAGATACATTATATTATGTATAACATATATACTACGCAAAATAGACATTTTCATTCACATTTTTCAAGAGCATGTTTTAAGAGCTCTTGTCTACAAAGGAAAAATAATTCTAAACATGATATAGCTTTAATACGTAGAGTTTACTGACCAACTACGTTAAGTTGGATCCGATTACTATTAAAAAAAATTATGAACAAATGTTTGTTTTTGTATGACATTGATATTGATATTATTTTTAACATACAATGCAAAATACACATTTTCATTCATTTCACCATTTTGAATTTGTAACTTTGTTTGTAAAGATCCATTGTCAAACAATGATACTCCTTTTATATATATATATATATATATATATATATATATATATATATAGATATATATATATATATATATATGTACATATATATATATATACATATATATGTACATATATGTATATATATATATATATGTACATATATATATATATATATATATATATATATATATATATATATATATATATATATATATATATATGTATGTACATATATAACATATGTGTAGAAATGGTATAAATTAATGTTAGTAGTATTTATATTTAATAGCTATGATTAAAAAAATCTAGTATCTTTCACTTCATATTTCTTTTATAACATAATCTATTATTAATTATATTGTGATCATAAACTTATGTTTAGAAATAGTATAAATGTTAGTAGTATTTATATTTAATAGCTATTATTAGATAAATCTAGTATCTTTCAATTCACATTTCTTTTATGATATAATATATTATTAATTATATTGTGACAATAAAATATGGGTGATGATTCGTACACCACCTTTTTTTAGCTGTACACCATCAAATATGTTTTAGGATGTTGTACTGTACAAAACTGTAAAACACGTTAGTAGTGTATAGCTAAAAAAAGGTGGTGTACGAATCACCACCCATAAAATATAGGCACCACATGATCTTGGATTATATATTACCTTTTTAATAAGTTAGTTGCAATAGTAATAATTGAGTTGAAATAGATTAGGAATAGTAAAATTACCTTTGGTAATTGTATGTATGTAAATGAGGGGGTTGAAATCTGCACTTCAACGAGATTGAGTTTTAAATGTATTTTTGGCGGTATAATTTTCATCAAATATTATATAACACAAATAAAAAAATTTAAGGTCAAAGTTGAATAAGAAAAACTTCAAAAAGTCAAAACAGAACACTTGTAATGGGACGGAGGTAGTAGTTATTATTCGTAAGTGACAAATGAGATATGGACATCTGATATTTACTAAAAAAACTTGTCGATCCTAATGTCACCAAAACATCTTATCATATCACCATGTCTATTTTATTAATTACATCGACAAATTGTTAAATCTCAAAGAATTATTTTACAATAATTTGTATCGGCACCTGGTAGTTAATAACAAAAATATAAAAATGAAAATGTCAAGATTTTTGGAGATTCAACTTTCAACGAGATCATTTAACATCTTTTTTAATAAGCTCAAGCTTTTATGAACCTATAAATTTTATTTGGAAAAAAAAAGTGAGGCTAAAAAAGAAAACTTGAGAACAAAATTGAGAAAAACAAAGTAGCGTATGTTTTAATGGCATCATAACATCTTCCCATTGGTTGATTGGGATCCGGTATGTGTCATTTGTGTTAGTTCATTGCGAGCCTACAAAAATCATCTTCAAATGAAAATTACGATCAAGATAAGAGATCGATTTAACAATGGCCAAATAATAACAAGAACAATTAATAACAAAATTGAAATTATACGTTTCTCTCAAACTTATACCTTTCGGACGACCATGACTCTTGGGATTGTGTTATCACAGCTACGAGGGTTTTTGAGGTCAAAGCGATGCTGAAATTCATCGAGAGAGTAAACTCTAATGTCGACTAACAATGATATTGGTTGGAACTATAAAGGTAACCATTAATTCATGGAGGATAGCTAACGAACGACTTTCTACTCGAATTAATCTCAACAAGTATGGGATCGATCTTCATTCAACTAGATGCCCGGTTTGTGATGAAGACCAAGAAACGGAATCACATCTTTTTGTCAATTGTTCGGTTCACTAGTACAAAAACGGATATATATGGCGGTGAAATAGATAATCTGAAGCGGTGAATAGCCCGCCCCTGATACCGGCGCCACGAAAAGTGGAAACTTGTTTGAAGCGGTCAAACGACCGCTACAAGTTGTCTCAATAGGAGCGGACAAATTAAAAAATGGAGCGGTTATATAGGTACCAAAATTGGCGGGAAGAATAACATTTGAAGCGGGTTAGTGATAACTACTGAAGCGGTTAATTGTGACAATTTTGGAGCGGGTTAGTAAAACAGTATTTGTAGCGGTTCACTTAAAAATAAAAAAATGTGTAAATGGAGCGTTGTCGATACTTAGTTTTTTGTGGCGGTTTTTAGAAATTAAAAAAAAAAATACATTTAGTGGCGTTTTTTGACTAGCCATTTGTGGCGGTTTTTATAATTAAAATATTAACAAAAAAATTCTTGGAGCTGCGTATGCATTTAGTTAGCATTTGGAGCGGATGTATCGTATATATATATATGCTGCTGCGCGCATGCAGAATGCAAATACCAAAACCAGCAGAATCCAAAAACCAAATTGACCAACATTATAAAACAAAATCTAACCGGCCTGAACATATAAATCATGCTAATAAGTAATAACATTACGTATGTACAACTAAAATATATATAACCTAAATATAATGTTTAAATATTTAAAATGGGTTTATTTACTTGTTCTGACCGTCAAGAACGTACCTCTTTGCAAATTCAATTGTGCCCTCGATTACCAACTTGTCCAGTATATCGGCTGTATAAGGGGACAAGTCGCTCCAAGCCTATAATAAATTTAAATTAAAACATAAAAAAGAGAACGAGTTTAATGCATTGAATTATACAGAGATTATATATTACGTACTATATATGGACTTACATTTTGTGGGAAATCTGGTTGCATACTCATAAAGAATTGTTGCATATGCATCATTACGTAATACCCACATTCCCAACTGTCTCGTTGTTGAGGACACTGATTTGAAGCACAAAGTTAGTTTAACACATATAATTTATGATCAATTTGCATATATCAAGTTTTTCAAACTATATTATATGCTTACCAACACCATCTTCCATTGCCAATCCTCACCTTCTCTCCTGAAAATTCAGTACTATGAAGTTAACTACAAGTTATAAGAAAAAATTGCCTAATTAGCATTTTCATTCAAGTTAACATATATACTTACCCATGAACATGCTCCGCGAATTTATAAGACTTCCAAGTCTTTTTCATCTTCATCGAATCCAATATGTATCCGCAGTGCTCAACATTGTCAAGAATGATAAGCACCCAATGTTTACTACCCAAAAGTTACAACATTTCAGTTTTAAATAATAAATAAGGCAATGTACGTAGCAAATATATATAGATATAATACATACCTTGCGAAATAGGGAGCAAGGAAAAAACGCTTATCATTGTGAGCAGTGAACACATCTGTGACGTGCTTCATGACAGCGGAGACATGAACTGTTTCCTGGATTAGATGAGGATTAAGGAACGCGCAGTTGCAGGGAAAGCCCAGCTTCGGTTTGCAAAGATACAAGTACCTAAATAAACACCAAAATTTATAGGATAGAATTAGAATATAATACACATATTTTGTTAATTAAAGATACAAAACATATGTTTTAAAGAACTTACATCGACCACCAATTAAGAACAGTGACATCGAGCCAATTGTTTGTCACCCAAATTAAAAGAGCCTCATACTCAAACCAATCTGGGATCGGTTCAGGTTACATATTATAAGGGGATTCAATCTCAATTGATTCGATTTGTTGATCAATGAACCATGATCTGAATCTCCTACTTATAGCTATTAACTCCTTGGGCCTTGTTAACAGCTGCATTTCCATTTTATGAATTCTTTGAGTTTGTTAATCACGGAGCTCAGATGGTTTTGATGTTTTCAGAAGAACATCATCCATATTTGGGTGCTACATTAGCAAAGTATTAGATTATATGGAAATTAATAAATAGACATAAAATAAAAGATATTTCATTACTACATACGTACATAAACATCATCAGGTGTAAAATTCTGAACTTTGCTGCTGGAGTCGGATGGTGAAACACAGGTTGTGGATGCGATGGTCATCGAGTGGTGTCGCATCACCTCGCTGACATGCTACATTTTACGATTAAACAATTAACGGATAAATATGTACATAACTCAAAAGAAATACATATATACATAACTGGATATAAGATACAACACATTACTGAGTCAACATGTGGTGGTGTGGAGGTGGATGGTGAAACACAGGTTGTGGATGTGGTCGTTGGGTGGTGTCGCACCTCCTCGCTGACATGCTACATTTTACGATTAAACAATTAACAAATAAATATGTACATAACTCAGAAGGAATATATATGTATACATAACTGGATATAAAATACAACACATTACCGAGTCAACATGTGGTGGTGTGGAGGTGGATGGTGAAACACAGGTTGTGGATGTGGTCGTTGGGTGGTGTCGCACCTCCTCGCTGACATGCTACATTTACGATTAAACAATTAACGAATAAATATGTACATAACTCATAAGGAATATATATGTATACATAACTGGATATAAAATACAACACATTACCGAGTCAACATGTGGTGGTGTAGAATCCCTCCTTGGTGGTGTGGGGAGTCAACTTCCCATAAAGTCGTGTGGCGACATAACGGGACCAAGCTAACAAAATGGTAAAACAATTATGCCGATAAAACATTACAATATAATACCAAATGGATCTACGAATAGACATATACGAATACCTTTATCGCTTTGAGGGGCCATTGAATAGCTTCGGTACTTTTGGCTTGGCCTAAGAGTTTGATTCCCTCCTTGGGAATTGGAATGGGAACATTCTCAAGACCGTGTTCAACGGTTTCTATAACACCCCTCATTAGATACAACAATATTATATTATTTACCACGGAAGCGTATACTTTAAAACCTATTTTAACAGTGTACATTAAGATAATGTACATAAACGGATTACATGCTCGACATACTATAAGTTAAAACTATTTAAGTTACTACATATCCACCACATAAAATGGGGTATTATATTGTTCCAAACTTAGTTTATAACAAAACTTTATCAGAGTCGCCCAAATCAAACATTCCCTGCTACAGAAGCATCAAAATCCTGCAACCCACATCCCAAAACATAACCTGCAGGAAGTAAAATGAGGGATTAGCACGAAGCTAAGTGAATGAATTCATCACACACAATTCAATCTAGCATAACCACCTGTTTACACCAAACAGCCGTAAACACATGATACATCAGTCATCAATAAAATAATGAGGATCGGTGGTTCTGGAGAATACCATAATACCCGGGTGGCTTCCCAGAACACTTATCCAACCATATCCGTATGGCCAAAACGGACGAGACCGATAGCTAGTGTCTATTATACTCAAACACAGGTTCTATACACACAACAAATGAAGCAAGATCCTGTGTAATTAACATAACAATCAACTAGCTCAACCAACCAGTTCAACTCGTTGACCTCATTAACAACTGATGCCCGAAGGCCACACATAGCACGTAGATTTATAATCAGCAATATCAACTAAATAATTCAACAATTATATCTACGTTTACTTGTTGTAACCAAATAGTTAAAACTAAATCAAATAGTGAGTTCTAAATTCACTCACCGATACCTTTGTCTTCACAACTCAGAATCCAGGTGTCACTTATCTTTTGGAGGATCTGAGAATCAACAATCAGATATACGTTAGTAATCAAGATCATCAATACTTAACTTACATCAATTTACAACACTAGGAACTTAATAAAATCAACATCATAATTACAAATTCCCAATTATATACCATTGATCATAACATAGTTATAACCATGTCATAATACTAATTTATTAAACTTACAACACATACTAATCAATAGGAGGGAAAACAACAACTTAAATTATATCTTGCTGAAAACAGCCAATGACCCGCCGGCTGGGTACTAGGACCCGCCGGGTCCTCGCCTTAAGCAGCCGGGTCACACCCCCAACCCACCGGGTACACTAGGTTTAGAGGTAACAGAACTTAATGGCGTTTTAAAGACTGCAGGAGCCGCCGGACAGTCAAAAAAGCCGTTGGTCTAAGGGTAAAACCCGCCGGTTAGGTCACCTGACCCGCCGGTTCCTCTCGGTTCACACAAGACCCGCCGGCTTCCCCAAAGGGAGCAGGCGGCTTGTTCTTCAGGTAGAGCAGCAGCAGCTGCAGTTCAGCTCTGCATGAACTATAACTTACCAAATCACTATTTTCAAGTACCAAATCAGCTTAACAACGTTTTTAGCATGTAAGAAACTTCATATATCATCTAATAACAACTTCTAACTTCATCTATAACACTTTCAATTTACTAAAAACTAACAAGCATCATGATTGAGCTTAAAACCTTAATATCATCTTCAAGAACATGAATTTACAACTAGAATCACACTAATTCAGTTTCTTAACATCAGATATCATCATTCAATCATCATATATAGCTCAAACAACAATCAATACATCAATTTCCTATTTAACCTAACAACCACTTGTGTTCATGAAAAATCAAAAATCACTTACATATTCAAAGATATTAAGATGATGATGATGGAACTAATGAAGCACAAGATCAGATCACAACTTTGCTTGTGTTTTGTATTAATTTTCTGGATACTTAGGTTTTAGGTTTTCAAAGGAATGAAATGAAAATGGAAATACTTTCCATTTAGGGAAAGTTATATAAGTCGGTCAAAATATTTCCACCGACTCCGTATTCACTTAAAACTAATCCCCTTTCAATTTATTGTCTGGAACCTAAAACCATTTGCGAGAAACTTATTTTATTTTACCTTCAACTATAGTAAATTAAAACAAGCGACAATTTACTATTCACAATAAGTCCTTGGACTTATTTACCTAAGTTTCGCAATTAAACCATTAATATCGAATAATTTCTAAAACAGTTAAATAATCAATTTAATTTAGAAATTATCAGACCAGTGGAGAGGATGTTACAAATCTCCCTCCCTTAAGAAGATTTCGTCCCCGAAATCTCAACATGATCAAACAATCCAGGATATCTGGATTTTATTTTCTCCTCAGTATCCCAAGTCAGGTTTGAACCTAAACTATGCTTCCATTTTACTAGCACCATGGGGATTTGTTTCCTCCTAAGTTTGGTAACCTTTCTGTCAAGAAGTTCAACAGGTTCTTCAACTAACTTCTGACTTCTATCAACCCGCAAATCTTGCAAAGGAAGAATCTGAGACTGGTTTTCGACGTTACACTTTCTCAAGTAACAAATGTTAAACGTATCATGAATACCAGCAAGCTCAGGAGGAAGATCCAATGAAACTGACTAGTCATTTACAACCTGTCGAATTCTGAACGGTCCAATATATCGCGGAGCCAATTTACCACGTTTTCCAAACCGAATAACCCCCTTCCAAGGTGAAACTTTCAAATAAACAAGTTCACCTTCAGAAAATGACACTGGCCGTCTACGTGGATCTGCATACTGCTTCTGTCTGTCACGGGCAACTTTCAACTTTTCACGTGCAACTGCCACTTTGTCAGCTGTCATCTGAACAATGTCGGGCCCAGCAAACAGTTTCTCACCAACCTCTAACCAACATGTAGGCGTTCTACAACGACACCCATATAACATTTCATATGGAGGCATACCAATACTGGAATGATAGGAATTGTTATAAGCAAATTCAACCAACGGCAAATGAGAATCCCAAGAACCTCCATATTCCAGAATACAAGCTCGCAACATATCTTCAAGTGTCTGAATCGTACGCTCTGACTGACCATCGGTCTAAGGATGATAAGAGGTACTAAGATTAACTCTGGTACCTAACTCTTGCTGTAAACTTTGCCAAAAATGAGAAATAAACCGAGAATCTCTATCCGATACAATAGACAACGGAATACCATGTCGGGAAACAATATCATTAATATACAACTGTGCAAGCTTACTAAGAGACGGAGTTTCACTAGTAGCCAGAAAATGTGCACTTTTGGTTAACCGATCAACAATAACCCAAATCATATCATTTCCTCGAGATGTATGTGGAAGTTTAGTCACAAAATCCATAGTTAAGTGTTCCCACTTCCATTCTGGAATTTCCAACTGTTTCAGTGACCCATACGGCTTCTGGTGTTCAGCTTTGACTTGAGCACAAATGTGACAAGATCCAACAAACTGAGCTATATCAGTTTTCATCGTAGGCCACCAATACAAATATTTCAAATCATTATACATTCGAGTACTACCGGGATGAACAGATAATCTAGACTTATGGGCTTTAGTCAAAATCATATCCCGAATACCACCAAAAGAGGAATCCACACGCGAGACTGAAAAGTCTTCAATCCTGTAGAATCGTCAATCAATAATTCTTTCCTTTTTAACATGATTTCTGACTTAAGGTTATGATCTAGTAAAGCTTCCAATTGTGCATCTTTAATTTTATCCACTCAGTCAGAAGAAATATCAACTTTCAAATAATAAATTATGTCAGAGGTACCTTTTCGGCTTAACGCATCAGCAACCACGTTCGCCTTTTCTGGATGGTAACGAATTTCACAATCATAATCTTTGATTAACTCTAACCATCGCCTTTTACGCATATTTAACTCTTTCTGAGAAAACATGTACTGAAGACTCTTGTAATCTGTACAGATAATACACCTTGTACCATAAAGATAATGTCTCCAGATTTTTAATGCAAACACAACAACTGCCAACTCTAAATCATGAGTAGGGTAATTTCTTTCATGTTGTTTGAACTGCCGAGAAGCATATGCAATAACTCTGTCTCTCTGCATAAGAACACCACCCAGCCCAGCATAAGATGCATCACAATAAACAACAAAATCTTCAGACCCATTTGGTAATGCCAACACAGGTGCCTGATACACTAACTGTTTTAAGGTCTGAAAAGCTAACTCCTACTGTTCAGTCCACACAAATTTCTCATCCTTACGGGTCAATTTAGTCAACGGACCGATAATTTTAGAAATGACTTTAATGAATCTCCGGTAATAACCCGCCAAACCAAGAAAACTCTTTATCTCTGAAGCAGTCTTTGGAGCTTTCCAATTCATCACAGCTTCAATTTTAGAAGGATCAACTTTGACACCATTATTACAGATAATATGACCCAGAAATTGTACCTCCCGAATCTAGAATTCACATTTAGAAAATTTTGCATATAAGTGTTCTCTTTTCAACGTTTCCAACACTAACCTCAAATGCATTTCATGTTCTGATTCGGATTTCGAATACACCAAAATATCATCAATAAACATAATCACAAATTTATCGAGAAAAGACCGACAAACCCGATTCATCAAATCCATAAAAACTGCTGGAGCATTTGTCAAACCAAACGTCATAACCAGGAATTCAAAATGACCATACCTGGTACAGAAAGCAGTTTTAGGAACATCCTGTTCACGAACACGAACTTGATGATAACCCGACCTCAAATCAATTTTAGAATAAAATGAAGATCCCTGCAACTGATCAAACAAATCATCTATTTGTAACACCCCCAAATTAATGATTTGCGGAAGCATATTTGGGTGTTACTAATCAATATACAAAGCACAAGATATACAGCAAACGACCTCTAAATGAGACGTTGTAAAACGATTTCATATGAAATAAATGTTTGAAAACTCAATGTTTTTTCGTATACAAAATGTAGTTCCCTAGAGTCCACGCGTGTAGCGGGAGATTCTATTACATAATCAAAATGTACAAAAGATAATGCTGAGAATCTCCGTTAATGCAATTTAGTTGAAATCATGCGACTCTAGCTATGTCCTGGAGTAATCCTACTCCATCTGGGTACCTGAGAATACATGCTAAAAGGTCAACACGAATGTTGGTGAATCTCACAGGTTTGTAAGTAATATCAGTTTTTGAACACAAGATTTCATCAGTTGTGCCTGCAGGCGTAAATCAAGTATTTGCAATCCTGCAAATGTAAAATATGTAAGTTATACCGTTGCCATGAGGCTCATAATCGAAGCTTAACCCGTAAATGATAAGTTGCTCCCGTGACATGCTCGTAACTGAGCAAGCATAAGTAACGAATAATAGTCGCCCGTTTATACAGTACGGTTCGTGGTAGCGCTACTACCCCGGGCGGGGAGGGTCATTTCCCTAATGGATCCATTAACTAGTGTTCGCGCTTAAGTCCATAACTAACGATATATGATGGAGAGACTTCAGTAGAAAGTAAGTAACTCATGCAATCCCGTATAGTAAAATGAATAGTTCGTACTTGTGTTCAAGAAAAGTAAGCAATGTATCTCACCCCGTATGTAAAACTGTAAAAGTGGGGCTGTAAGACTCACCTGAGTCCTGAAGCGTTAAATCAACAAGCGTGAGTTGATTAGCCGATTAATGATTGTCCGAAGACTCGTAACCTGAGGGTGTCCACGACACGCGATGGTTATAAATATGATTGGGTATCTCAAAAGATCACCCTTGTAGTATTTCGTTCAACTAGAATGTCCAAATTACTACGATTTGGTTGTTTGTTTCGAGTTTTGAAAATGTGTACGGCCCGTTGGTGACGGTTTGGAATAGTAATCTCAAAGTATTATTACATGTTCCTTCGTATTGTATAAGTTTTTGTAAGTGTTCGACGCTTAGATGGAAAAGGAATTACAACTTTTAATGACGGTGGTCCGGGGGCAGCGCCCCTGGAAAGCGGGGTTCCAGGGGTGGCAACCCCTGGCGGGGTCCAAGGGGCTGGCCCCTGGTTGGGGTCGAGATGCCAAGTCAGCTCGAAAAATTTTTATTTCTACTATATTGCTTTGGTGAAAAACGCATATGGGATTTGAATTTGGGTAAAATCAAGTGATAAATTTCTGGTCTCGACACTTAGTAAAATTTGAGTTTTCTAGGTTCTGGTTCATGCAACATTAGGTGCGACGTAGGCTGTTATGTCGCAGGTCAAGACTGCGACATTGAGTATGGCGTCGCTAAGTGCGACGTTCGCAATTTAATGCGACATTATGTGCTATGTCGCTATATGCGACGTTGTTGGTTCTTGCGACGTAGGGATCGATGTCGCTATATGCGACGTTAGCAACTTAATGCGACGTTGGGGGTAATGTCGCTAAATGCGACGTTGTGAGGTGTTTAGCGACATTAAGGCTGATGTCGCAATTGGCCCAAGCCAAATGCGACATCGGAGTCTGATCGGAATTTTTAACCCCAAAAACGCATTTTCCGGCTTCCGTTCGGTCCAATATTTTTACCCAACCCATTTTTGGACATTCTAAGCTTAGATAAATAATAATATGTCGAAAATAATCAAAAACGAAGGGTTTCGAGATTTTGTCGGAAACTTACAAAGTGGCGAATCAAGATTCCGAAAAGATAGAGTTGTAGATCGCGATGAGGTGAACGTTTTCTTCTAAACGAGTCTTGAATTTCGGTGGCGTTTGACGGTAGTATTTGGTGGTTTTTGGTGGTGGAGGTGTGGTGGTGAGGTTGAGAGAAAAAGAGAGAGAAAAAGAGAGGTGGTGGAATGAAAATGAGAAAGAAAGAGAAGGGGGGTGGGGTGTAGGTGAAAGCCTCACCCTCTTTTCAGTCCACGCTTCTGCTCCGTGCGGTATTCGTTTCCTCGGTTGTTTAAACGTTAAATATTTATTTTACATCTTTAAATATACGTTTTAAAATATAAATAGTCACTCAATATTTTATTAAAGCATTTTACCAATTTCTTTACGATTGTGTTATAAAATATAATTTAGCTCGTTTTGTTTGCGCGTTTATTAATTTTAATCATGTAGACGTTTATTTGTACGATACAAAGTATACTTGGAATATTATTAAAATAATATTTTGGATATAACAGCGTTATTACATAATGTTTTATGATTTAATCAAAATGTTTCACCAACGTCCGTATTTATTGAACCGAATTACATTCGATTTAAATTGCGTACGATTTAATCAAATCGCATAATTTGTATATATTCATCAATATATATTTCGATACATTAATTAGCCTAACACAGAAATAATTACATGTATTAACATAGAATTAGACACTAATCACTAGTCCTAATTTGGCGGGTGTTACACTATTCGAGGTAGAGGATATTTATTCTTTACCGTTCGTTTATTCAGTTCCCGATAATCAATACACATACGAAAAGACCTATCCTTCTTTTTCACAAATAAAACTGGTGCACCCCAAGGAGAAGAACTAGGTCTAATGAACCCTTTGTCCAACAACTCCTGTATCTGATTCATCATTTCACGTATTTTAGAAGGAGCTAATCTATAGGGAGCTTTAGCTACAGGCGATGAGCCAGGAACAAGATCAATATGATATTCAACTTCCCTAACCGGTGGCAACCCAGGTAATTCATCGGGAAACACTTCCAGATATTCAGAAACTATCCGGACATCAGAAATAGACTTCTTTTCTAATTTGGCATCAATCACATAAGCTAGGTACGACTCACAACCTTTAGACAATGACTTGCTAGCTTTCATCATGGAAATCAACGGTATATGCCCACTATCCCATTCTCCTCGAGCCACAACGTATGACTCTTTAGAAATTGGGATCCTAATAAACTTATGGTGGCAATCTATACTTGCTTTACACTGACTTAACCAGTCCATGTCAATAATCACATCAAAACTAGGAATTGGCATCAACAGAAATGAAATTGGGAAAGTCTGGCCATCTATCACAATACTAGCCCCAGTCACCGAGGTGGTAACAGGAACTAACTTGCCACTAAAAATTTCTACTTCTATAGGCTTGGTTATCACAGTAGGGATTAATTTCAACTTATCACAGAAACACACAGATATAAAAGAGCAGTTAGCTCCAGAATCAAACAAAACACGCGCTGGTACAGAGTTTATAAGAAAAGTACCAGTGATAACATCCTTTGTGTCAACAGCCTCATCGACTGTCATCTGAAATGCCCTACTTCCAGCTGACGGCGGACTCTTCCGCTTTTGTCCGGAAGATGCCAAACTCCCGACCGAACCTGAACCCTGTTTCCCCGCCTCAGGACACTGACCAACCCAATGTCCTTCTTTCTTACACGTCCAACATACAAAATTAGGATACTTGCAATTCTTGATTTCATGCCCAAGTTCACCATATTTGAGGCATTTATTCGTCTGAGGAGTACACTAACCAGAATGTCGTGACTTACAAGAATTACACCAGTTGGAACCTCCAGATGAACCACTTTTACCACCAGATCTTTGACCCTGTCGATTACTCTGCCATCTCGACTTTCCTTTCCCTGAAGAATCATTTCTAGACTTCTGAGAAGAAGTATCCTTAGCTGGATAACCTTGAACTCTCATATCACTGTCAACAGAACGTGCAGGGTTAAAAGCCTGAGATAAAGTACTCGCTAATCTTACAGTGGTACGATAATTCAGAGGTAAAGCATCCACAAACTGTTCAACTCTAGTTTTCTCATTAGGGACCCACTGCTGAACAAACCGCAGCTTCTCAGAAAACTGTGCTATCAACTCATCAATCATCATCTTATCAGTCAACTGTAAGTTCACAAACTCTCATCTGATTCTAACCATGTCAAAATATGTACAAATTTGATTACAAACTGCTTGATGAAAATCAGGCCATCGAATAGCTTCCTTTTGTTGTTGAGTCAAATGACCTGTGACAGAACCCACCAAACCATAGCTTCATCTTTAAGACATTGAACTGCATACGAAACCTTAGATCTTTTTCACAATGGGTTACATCAAATTTTCGTTCCATGTCTCTTAACCAGTTTAAAGTTACAGAAGGATTTGTGCTTCCATGGAACTCTGGTGGTTTACTAGCCATAAACGTTTTAAAAGAACACACTTTATCCAACTGAGATGGTAGAACAGTACCAAATACAGGTATTTGTTGTTTAAAACATTACTGAGATGACACAGCTTCAGTTTGTCTTTTAAATTCCATAAGATTAATCACCTCGTCTTCCAATTCATGCATATAATCATCTCTATTTGATTCTCCACCAGCTTGAACAGATTACCATCATGACCAGGTTGTTCACCATGAATAGGCAAAGGAGGCACATCGGTCCTTGAGGCATTGTTAGGGTTCGCGGTCAGTTGTTCGGTATCTGCCATATCTGTAATCATCACAACAACTCAACAATTGTTAATCGTTAGCACCTATCTACTAAATGATTCACATAAAATGCTAAATCCCTTACTCAGGAATGTTTGACATAACACGCTCCAGAATTGGGATTGAACACTTTACAATGCTCAATTAGCCCAAAACT
Source organism: Helichrysum umbraculigerum (assembly GCA_949592205.1). NCBI lineage: Eukaryota > Viridiplantae > Streptophyta > Magnoliopsida > Asterales > Asteraceae > Helichrysum > Helichrysum umbraculigerum. The sequence continues at coordinate 54,583,324 of CATIUR010000006.1, forward strand.
ATGCTCTGATACCAACTTATAACACCCCTCATTAGATACAACAATATTATATTATTTACTACGGAAGCGTATACTTTAAAACCTATTTTAACAGTGTACATTAAGATAATGTACATAAACGGATTACATGCTCGACATACTATAAGTTAAAACTATTTAAGTTACTACATATCCACCACATAAAACGGGGTATTATATTGTTCCAAACTTAGTTTATAACAAAACTTTATCAGAGTCGCCCATATCAAACATTCCCTGCTACATAAGCATCAAAATCCTGCAACCCACATCCTAAAACATAACCTGCAGGAAGTAAAATGAGGGATTAGCACGAAGCTAAGTGAATGAATTCATCACACACAATTCAATTTAGCATAACCACCCGTTTACACCAAACAGCCGTAAACACATGATACATCAGTCAACAATACAATAATGAGGATCGGTGGTTCTGGAGAATACCATAATACCCGGGTGGCTTCCCAGGACACTTATCCAACCATATCCGTATGGCCAAAACGGACGAGACCGATAGCTAGTGTTTATTATACTCAAACACAGGTTCTATACACATAACAAATGAAGCAAGATCCTGTGTAATTCACATAACAATCAAGTAGCTCAACCAACCAGTTCAACTCGTTGACCTCATTAACAACTGATGCCCGAAGGCCACACATAGCACGTAGATTTATAATCAGCAATATCACCTAAATAATTCAACAATTATATCTACGTTTACTTGTTGTAACCAAATAGTTACAACTAAATCAAATGGTGAGTTCTAAATCCACTCACCGATACCTTTTTCTTCACAACTCAGAATCCAGGTGTCACTTATCTTTTGGAGGATCTGAGAATCAACAATCAGATATAAGTTAGTAATCAAGATCATCAATACTTAACTTACATCAATTTACAACACTAGGAACTTAATAAAATCAACATCATAATTACAAATTCCCAATTATATATCACTGATCATAACATAGTTATAACCATGTCATAATACTAATTTATTACCCTTACAACACATACTAATCAATAGGAGGGAAAACAACAACTTAAATTAGATCTTGCTGAAAACAGCCAATGACCCGTCGGTTGGGTACTAGGACCCGCCGGGTCCTCGCCTTAAGCAGCCGGGTCACACCCCCAACCCATCGGGTACACTGGGTTTTGAGGTAACAGAACTTAATGACGTTTTAAAGACTGCAGGAGCCGCCAGACAGTCAAACAAGCCATTGGTCTAAGGGTAAAACCCGCCGGCTAGGTCACCTGACCCGCCGGTTCCTCCCGGTTAACACAAGACCCGCCGGCTTCCCCAAAGGGAGCAGCCGGCTTGTTCTTCAGGTACAGCAGCAGCAGCTGTAGTTCAGCTCTGCACGAACTCTAACTTACCAAATCACTATTTTCAAGTACCAAATCAGCTTAACAACGTTTTTAGCATGTAAGAAACTTCATATATCATCTAATAACAACTTTTAACTTCATCTATAACACTTTCAATTTACTAACAACTAACAAGCATCATGATTGAGCTTAAAACCTTAATATCATCTTCAAGAACATGAATTTACAGCTAGAATCACACTAATTCAGTTTCTTAACATCAGATATCATCATTCAATCATCATATATAGCTCAAACAACAATCAATACATCAATTTCCTATTTAACCTAACAACCACTTGTGTTCATGAAAAATCAAAAATCACTTACATATTCAAAGATATTAAGATGATGATGGAACTAATGAAGCACAAGATCAGATCACAACTTTGCTTGTGTTTTGTATTAATTTTCTGGATACTTAGGTTTTAGGTTTTCAAAGGAATGAAATGAAAATGGAAATACTTTCCATTTAGGGAAAGTTATATAAGTCGGTCAAAATATTTCCACCGACTCCGTATTCACTTAAAACTAATCCCCTTTCAATTTATTGTCTGGAACCTAAAACCATTTGCGAGAAACTTATTTTATTTTACCTTCAACTATAGTAAATTAAAACAAGCGACAATTTACTATTCACAATAAGTCCTTGGACTTATTTACCTAAGTTTTGCAATTAAACCATTAATATCGAATAATTTCTAAAACATTTAAATAATCAATTTAATTTAGAAATTATCAGACCAGTGGAGAGGATGTTACAAATCTCCCTCCCTTAAGAAGATTTCGTCCCTGAAATCTCAACACGATCAAACAATCCAGGATATCTGGATTTCATTTTCTCCTCAGTATCCCAAGTCAGGTTTGAACCTAAACTATGCTTCCATTTTACTAGCACCATGGGGATTTGTTTCCTCCTAAGTTTGGTAACCTTTCTGTCAAGAAGTTCAACAGGTTCTTCAACTAGCTTCTGACTTCTATCAACCCGCAAATCTTGCAAAGGAAGAATCTGAGACTGGTTTTCGACGTTACACTTTCTCAAGTAACAAATGTTAAACGTATCATGAATACTAACAAGCTCAGGAGGAAGATCCAATGAAACTGACTGGTCATTTACAACCTGTCGAATTCTGAACGGTCCAATATATCGCGGAGCCAATTTACCACGTTTTCCAAACCGAATAACCCCCTTCCAAGGTGAAACTTTCAAATAAATAAGTTCACCTTCAGAAAATGACACTGGCCGTCTACGTGGATCTGCATACTGCTTCTGTCTGTCACGGGCAACTTTCAACTTTTCACGTGCAACTGCCACTTTGTCAGCTGTCATCTGAACAATGTCGGGCCCAGCAAACAGTTTCTCACCAACCTCTAACCAACATGTAGGCGTTCTACAACGACGCCCATATAACATTTCATATGGAGGCATACCAATACTGGAATGATAGGAATTGTTATAAGCAAATTCAACCAACGGCAAATGAGAATCCCAAGAACCTCCATATTCCAGAATACAAGCTCGCAACATATCTTCAAGTGTCTGAATCGTACGCTCTGACTGACCATCGGTCTAAGGATGATAAGAGGTACTAAGATTAACTCTGGTACCTAACTCTTGCTGTAAACTTTGCCAAAAATGAGAAATAAACCGAGAATCTCTATCCGATACAATAGACAACGGAATACCATGTCGGGAAACAATATCATTAATATACAACTGTGCAAGCTTACTAAGAGACGCAGTTTCACTAGTAGCCAAAAAATGTGCACTTTTGGTTAACCGATCAACAATAACCCAAATCATATCATTTCCTAGAGATGTATGTGGAAGTTTAGTCACAAAATCCATAGTTAAATGTTCCCACTTCCATTCTGGAATTTTCAACTGTTTCAGTGACCCATACGGCTTCTGGTGTTCAGCTTTGACTTGAGCACAAATGTGACAAGATCCAACAAACTGAGCTATATCAGTTTTCATCGTAGGCCACCAATACAAAGATTTCAAATCATTATACATTCGAGTACTACCGGGATGAACTGATAATCTAGACTTATGGGCTTTAGTCAAAATCATATCCCGAATACCACCAAAAGAGGAATCCACACGCGAGACTGAAAAGTCTTCAATCCTATAGAATCGTCAATCAATAATTCTTTCCTTTTCAACATGATTTCTGACTTAAGGTTATGATCTAGTAAAGCTTCCAATTGTGCATCTTTAATTTTATCCACTAAGTCAGAAGAAATATCAACTTTCAAATAATCAATTATGTCAGAGGTACCTTTTCGGCTTAACGCATCAGCAACCACGTTCGCCTTTCCTGGATGGTAACGAATTTCACAATCATAATCTTTGATTAACTCTAACCATCGCCTTTTACGCATATTTAACTCTTTCTGAGAAAACATGTACTGAAGACTCTTGTGATCTGTACAGATAATACACCTTGTACCATAAAGATAATGTCTCCAGATTTTTAATGCAAACACAACAGCTGCCAACTCTAAATCATGAGTAGGGTAATTTCTTTCATGTTGTTTCAACTGCCGAGAAGCATATGCAATAACTCTGTCTCTCTGCATAAGAACACCACCCAGCCCAGCATAAGATGCATTACAATAAACAACAAAATCTTCAGACCCATCTAGTAATGCCAACACAGGTGCCTGACACAATAACTATTTTAAGGTCTGAAAAGCTAACTCCTGCTGTTCAGTCCACACAAATTTCTCATCCTTACGGGTCAATTTAGTCAACGGACCGACAATTTTAGAAAAGACTTTAATGAATCTCCGGTAATAACCCGCCAAACCAAGAAAACTCTTTTTCTCTGAAGCAGTCTTTGGAGCTTTCCAATTCATCACAGCTTCAATTTTAGAAGGATCAACTTTGACACCATTATTACAGATAATATGACCCAGAAATTGTACCTCCCGAATCCAGAATTCACATTTAGAAAATTTTGCATATAAGTGTTCTCTTTTCAACGTTTCCAACACTAACCTCAAATGCATTTCATCTTCTGATTCGGATTTCGAATACACCAAAATATCATCAATAAACACAATCACAAATTTATCGAGAAAAGGCCGACAAACCCGATTCATCAAATCCATAAAAACTGCTGGAGCATTTGTCAAACCAAACGTCATAACCAGGAATTCAAAATGACCATACCTGGTACAGAAAGCAGTTTTAGGAACATCCTGTTCACGAACACGAACTTGATGATAACCCGACCTCAAATCAATTTTAGAATAAAATGAAGATCCCTGCAACTGATCAAACAAATCATCTATTTGTAACACCCCCAAATTAATGATTTGCGGAAGCATACTTGGGTGTTACTAATCAATATACAAAGCACAAGATATACAGCAAACGACCTCTAAATGAGACGTTGTAAAACGATTTCATATGAAATAAATGTTTGAAAACTCAATGTTTTTTCGTATACAAAATGTAGTTCCCTAGAGTCCATGCGTGTAGCGGGAGATTCTATTACATAATCAAAATGTACAAAAGATAATGCTGAAAATCTCCGTTAATGCAATTTAGTTGAAATCATGCGACTCTAGCTATGTCCTGGAGTAATCTTACTCCGTCTGGGTACCTGAGAATACATGCTAAAAGGTCAACACGAATGTTGGTGAATCTCACAGGTTTGTAAGTAATATCAGTTTTTGAACACAAGATTTCATCAGTTGTGCCTGCAGGCGTAAATCAAGTATTTGTAATCCTGCAAATGTAAAATATGTAAGTTATACCGTTGCCATGAGGCTCATAATCGAAGCTTAACCCGTAAGTGATAAGTTGCTCCCGTGACATGCTCGTAACTGAGCAAGCATAAGTAACGAATAATAGTCGCCCGTTTATACAGTACGGTTCGTGGTAGCGCTACTACCCCGGGCGGGGAGGGTCATTTCCCTAATGGATCCATTAACTAGTGTTCGCGCTTAAGTCCATAACTAACGATATATGATGGAGAGACTTCAGTAGAAAGTAAGTAACTCATGCAATCCCGTATAGTAAAATGAATAGTTCGTACTTGTGTTCAAGAAAAGTAAGCAATGTATCTCACCCCGTATGTAAAACTGTAAAAGTGGGGCTGTAAGACTCACCTGAGTCCTGAAGTGTTAAATCAACAAGCGTGAGTTGATTAGCCATTTAATGATTGTCCGAAGACTCGTAACCTGAGGGTGTCCACGACACGCGATGGTTATAAATATGATTGGGTATCTCAAAAGATCACCCTTGTAGTTGTGCGTTCAACTAGAATGTCCAAATTACTACGATTTGGTTGTTTGTTTCGAGTTTTGAAAATGTGTACGGCCCGTTGGTGACGGTTTGGAATAGTAATCTCAAAGTATTATTACATGTTCCTTCGTATTGTATAATTTTTTGTAAGTGTTCGACGCTTAGATGGAAAAGGGATTACAACTTTTAATGACGGTGGTCCGGGCGCAGCGCCCCTGGAAAGCGTGGTTCCAGGGGTGGCAACCCCTGGCGGGGTCCAAGGGGCTGGCCCCTGGTTGGGGTCGAGATGCCAAGTCAGTTCGAAAAATTTTTATTTCTACTATATTGCTTTGGTGAAAAACGCATATGGGATTTGAATTTGGGTAAAATCAAGTGATAAATTTCTGGTCTCGACACTTAGTAAAATTTGAGTTTTCTAGGTTCTGGTTCATGCAACATTAGGTGCGACGTAGGCTGTTATGTCGCAGGTCAAGACTGCGACATTGAGTATGGCGTCGCTAAGTGCGACGTTCGCAATTTAATTCGACATTATGTGCTATGTCGCTATAAGCGACGTTGTTGGTTCTTGCGTGTAACACCTCGTCAAAAAGTCAAATTTCGCGCCAAACTTAAATTTTAAATAATTGTATTATTATATGCAATTGCCACCAAGTAATCAAAATCTTGTAAATAATGTTTAATCATAAAGATTTAACATTTAACATTTGGACAAAAATATTAATCATTCGAAAATACAAGTCGTTTTAATTAAAAACGCATCTTAATTATTTGTAACCGCTCAAAAACAAAACAATTAAACTTTTGTTTGAAAATAGTATTTTTATAAAATACTTTCACTAATAAACATTTCGAGATAATATAAATAAATTTTTAGGATTTAAAATAATATTTTAAATTACGATCGGGTACGAAAACACGGATATTTTATACCGCAATTGGAGACGAAGCGGGGGAAAACCCCCTCCCCTCTCTTTTGATCAGCCATCCCAAACACCCCCTCACTCTCTTTTCATTTTCATTTTCTCCTTCTTTTCTCTATCTCTTACTCTTTTCTTTCACCAAACAACAACAATCATCATCATCAAAAATCGGAAATCATCAACATACATTTTCGGAATCACCATCCAGTGAGGAACAACATTAACAAAGGCAACACCCTCGTTTTCTTCCTCGTTTGGCCTCGATTCGCATTTGTAAGAAATTCCTAAATTTTTAGATTTAATCATTTTGGTGTGATGTTTTGGTGTAATAATGTTTACACAACTTAGTTATAACCTAAACAACAAAGAAAACATGATTTTACAGCTTAAAAATGCGTTAGATTTGCGATTTTGGCTTGAAAAACGTGACAGCCGCGAGTTTCTGGGCTGGTGTTCATCTTTGCGACACAACGCTTGTGTCGCATATTATGTCGCATAAACTACCCATGCGACACAACGCTTGTGTCGTACCTTTATGTCGCATCTTGTGTCGTAAACCTTATATGACACAACCCTTATGTCGCTATTGATTTAGCATCGCAAGCTTTTGCGACACAACCACTGTGTCGCAGAGCTCTTGTGTCGCACCCTATGCGACACAACCCTTGTGTCGCATGACTAATTTTTGTGTCGCATGTTATGTCGCAGAAAACAGAAAACAGCAACATTTTTCTAAGTGCCGGGAAACGTTTTCAAATGACAATTTAAATAGGATACGACTTGTACTCAAAACAAATATACTTTATAAAGTATACGAAAGCTCAAACATAATAATAATATGAATTATTATTACGAAACATCAATAACGAACCGCACTTACAAACATACGAAATCTCTCGTGTTTAGGACACTAGGAGATTATACTTGGCACGAGTCGTTACGCTAGGACGCTAGCTTCTCAGGTGAGTTTCATAGCCCCACTCTTTCAATCGTTTTATTGTTTCGGGGTGAAACACATGCTCAATTTCTGTTTTCGAATTATACAAATAATCGTTTATAACTCACAACTATTTATATTACTGTATGTAATACGAAATGTGTAATACTTAGGAATTACGCCCTTAATATTGTCTTAGGACAATATCGTTACTTAACCTAGATAGGTTGCAATCGTACCCTGTTAGGTCGTTGGAAAACGATTACCAATACATAACTTGATTTAGTTATCACAATCCTTTGGCCATATTGTCGCGGGACAATATCATTGAATACATTAGAACTAGTTAGTTCTACCTACACTGGACAACATCTATACTGTTACAAGTTTAGTTATTCTCTGGGAATTAAAACTGTCGACACTCTTCATTATCACTAGAACGAGAACTGGACTTAAGTGAACATTTTCCCAAGACTCCGATATATATACTTGCTAGGCTTTAGGCTAGGAGTATACAATATTATCACACGTTAGTATAGATTCATTATACCAATACAGCTCAACTAGGTGATGAGTATCCATACCTAGGTTCAACGTACTATTTAATATCTAAGCATTTGTTCATACATAATTAGATACAATCAACTATTTTCATGCGCAGCATGATTGTTACATATATATATGTACATACTGGTACATCATCACGAGCACTCGGTGCTACTTACAATTTACATATGTATATTAGTATACATACAATTATACGAACTACTTAGTCAGGCATGTCGAGTACTGCTGGCTCTCAAACAACTTAGTCGGGCATGTCATTGTACTGCCGGCTCAATTACAAATTGCTTGCGAGCAATTCCAAAAACGATGCCACGGTATTGTAGTTGGCACCAAACGATGCCACGGTAAAGTGGGCACAAAACGAAACCATGGTATTGCAGTTGGCACCAAACGATGCCACGGTAAAGTGGGCACAAAACGAAACCACGGTATTGCAGTGGACACAATTTCAACACAATCAATGGATCAGCGAGTTATACTCGGGGTTCACAATAAGTTAACTGGTCGGTGGGGTTCCCACACGAGGCCGTTAGCTCGAATATGTTCGGGTTAGCTCATGCTAGCCGGGTAAACGAACATACAACAATAATCCGTGGGATTACGAATTTCGTTGCTGGATGCAACACGCTATCAAATATTACTCAACATCATATAAAATGGTCATACATTACTTGATTTCAAACTTAGGCAGGTATTGCCCTACTCTGTTAAACTTACGTAATACCAGAAAGGTATTCAGGCTCGATTAGCCTCAATTATTAGGTACTTAGGTACATATCTCTATTACTTAGGTATTAGATACCTCGTCCATCGTATACACATTTGTATTACAAAACTCCAACATAATACAAGTTAGAATCGTGGATTCTGAGCTACTTTTCAAAACACATTGGTGTTGCAAACTTCAATATAATACTTATCAAAATGGCTGAATTTGAAACGACTCTTCAAAACATGCAGGGTTTATTACATCATGATTTTAACTAACAATCCTATGAACTCACCAGCTTTATAGCTGACCTGTTTTAGCATGTGTTCTCAGGTGCCCAGCAGGATTAGGAATTACTACAAGATTATGCTAGCTCGAGTCGCATGATTTCAAACAATTGGGACTACTCTGCATTTACTTTTGTATTTTCAAATTATGTATTTGAAATTTCTATTAAACTCGCCACGTTGTAAACGTTCTATTTGGTAAATGTATAATTATTTTCAAACGTCTCATTTAGAGTCGTTCATTATATATCTTATGCTGTGATATTTAATTTGGTAACACCCGACCCGACCGCTTTCGCAAACTGAAATTTGAGGGTGTTACAGATTGGTATCAGAGACTAAGGTTATAGTGAACTAGGTTGCATTTAGTGGGCCTAGACTATGACCGTTAGGCAGTATTCCTCATTAGGTATGACTGGTTCAGGAATTACATCATACGGGTTTAATTTAACATATCGTAGCTAACTATGTACAATTAAATGAAGATGATGCGATACCTGAAAGGAGTTATACTGAAACAGGAATGCGTAGTTGACTCTGATTGTTATGTGCTAGACATCCTAGGCTATTATATGTACTGTAGGTATATATTAATAGGCCTCACATGTATACTACTTCTACGTATCAAATATATACTGGGTATATACAACTCAATTCCGCTGTACTATCATTTGCACGTGAAGAGGCACATCGCCGTCTCCCTAACTATCACGACTCGACACTTTCTCCTTATGTACGCATATGAGGATATCACACATACCACTGAACCTCGGGAAGGAGGTACAAACGTATTCAATGGGAATGGAAACCCACACATGCTAAAGTCCATGAAATTTAAAACAAACAAACGAGTTTATCATCTTTGATCATAGTGGTCACCATTGGATTAGCAATGACTAAGTCCACGAAAATTATAAAAATCACAATTTGATCATTTGGATCAATCAACTCAATACCCCAGTGCCTTAGCACTTACATTCTAGCCTTTGTGCTACATTTGGGAAATCACATAACTTCAACACATATTCGGCCTTAGGGCTACAATCGAACAACTCATGACACGTGGTGTCACATGGTGCTTCGGGCACAACACACGGCACGTGGTGCTGCAACTACACAGTATGTTTATACTGCATTTGGCACATTGGTGCTACATTCACAGTACGTGGGTACTGCAATTACGGTGCCGCGGGCACTTCATTACGGCACGTGGTGCTGCATTTCATAGTACTTCGGTACTACAATCACAATACATTGGTATTTCAATCACTGTGCTGATAGCACTGCATTACAGTACGTTGTTACTACACTCCAGTGCTTTAGGCACTGCATTTCAGCACTAGGTGCTACTCTCAATATGAATGTAGACTTGTTATAGTTACATGTACAATTTATATATACATATACACTTACTTAACTCGGCACGAGGTGCCACACCTGACTTTTACTACGCACGTATACTTGTATAGTTACGTGTACACCATATATGTATATATGACTACACTACTGGACACAAGGTGTCCCACTCGATTACTTTACATATGAACATTCGCTATAGGTACTTGTACACTTATACGCATACGCGATTACCTTACTGGGCACGAAGTGCCACACCACAACTACTAGGGCATGGGATGCCTCATTCGATGAATACACTTTAATTCATTAGGATTACCTCTATAATACTTTAGTAATACATTATAGTCTGATAGACTACGACAATACAATGGTGCTGGTCAAACTACATATAATATACAACTAGGTCGTTAGTACGACTACACGTTTAAAATTCCAAAGTCCGAAGGCTTTCATACGGATACCTTAAGTGGTCTCTGGATAACTATCACTTTTACATCCGAGTATACAACTATAAAAGTCAAAATCTTTGAATAAAGATCTCACATTTTGTCGTTTCATTCTTGTTCAAGAATCATGCCTCCTAAACGACAAATTTTGACTCAAGCTGAGCACGATCAAATCATTAATCAAGCAGTAACTGCGACCCTAGCTGCCCAGAACCAAGCAAAGCCTTGCACTTTTAGGGATTTCCTGAGGTGTGAACCACCAAACTTCGTTGGTACTGAAGGAGCTGTTGGATTAATTCGATGGTTCGAGAAAATGGAATCTATTTTCCGCGTGTGCAACTGCCCCGACGACTGCAAAGTCTTGTGCGCCACATACACCCTCCAGGATGACGCCTCTACCTGGTGGAATTTTCACGCCCGAATTGTAGGAATCGACACTGCTCACGAACTTCCGTGGGAAGAGCTGAAACGAATCATGAAGGACAAGTATTGTCCCATCGAAGTACTTCACAAACTTGAGGACGAACTTTGGCACCTCACCGTAAAAGACAACGACATCGAAACATATACCAATCGTTTCCAACAACTATCACACCTTTGTCCAACCATAGTAAACCCTGAACCCCAACGAATCGAAAAGTACATAAGGGGACTCCCGATGCAAATTGAGGGATTGGTCATCGTCTCGAAACCTGTCACTATAGACGATGCTGTTCGCATGGCCCACAGACTCATGGCACAGGTGGTTCGACGCGGGCCACCTGCAACGGAAGACAATCAAGAAAAAGGGAATGGAAGTTCCAGCTCTAGCCAAAATCCAATGAATCAACCTGAACCCTTGAGGTACTATGCTGTCGAACCCAACGAAAGACAAGGCTATGCGGGCAACAAACCATTTTGTCACGGCTGTAAACGTCATCATGACGGATTATGCGGATTACCCTACGAAAGATGCCAACGATATGGACACGTAATCCGGAACTGCAGAGTTCCCGCCAATCCCGACTCTCGAAGAATATGCTTCAAATGTAAGGAACCCGGTCATTACAAGAAGGACTGCCCAAAAAGACGCAAAATTCACTTAATCGACTCCGAGTAAATCAAATAAATCTCCAACGATAATGTAAGTACAACTTCTCCTCGAAAACATAACCCTTCAATTATAGATTCGCTAAACGTGTAAGTATTGCCCCCGATATCATTTTATAATGTTGATTACATCTTAGGGCTAGTTGACCTAGGCCCACATAAAACTCAACGTTTGCTTTCAGCAGACTAACCGACTGAACATTCCCCAACTACCTGGTCCTGATAGGACTAATTACAAAACGATCACTATGTGACAACCATCTAGTCCCGAATGGACTACGACGTAAACGGTTACCTAGTAACCACAAAATAATCATACTCCAAACAAACAATACGGTCAGAATATGACTACAACGATAAACCGCGACACAGTCATGGATTGACTGCCCTCCAACCCCGTTATAAGACATGATATGTCTAATAACCATTCGATAAATTTCTCATACGTACATTGCTCCCCAGACTCCACGCGACCACGACTTCATACGAAATTTCGGGACGAAATTTTATTAACAGGGGGAGAATGTAACACCTCGTCAAAAAGTCAAATTTCGCGCCAAACTTAAATTTTAAATAATTGTATTATTATATGCAATTGCAACCAAGTAATCAAAATCTTGTAAATAATGTTTAATCATAAAGATTTAACATTTAACATTTGGACAAAAATATTAATCATTCGAAAATACAAGTCGTTTTAATTAAAAACGCATCTTAATTATTCGTGACCGCTCAAAAACAAAACAATTAAACTTTTGTTTGAAAATAGTATTTTTATAAAATACTTTCACTAATAAACATTTTGAGATAATATATATAAATTTTTAGGATTTAAAATAATATTTTAAATTACGATCGGGTACGAAAACACGGATATTTTATACCGCAATTGGAGACGAAGCGGGGGAAAACCCCCTCCCCTCTCTTTTGATCAGCCATCCCAAACACCCCCTCACTCTCTTTTCATTTTCATTTTCTCCTTCTTTTCTCTATCTCTTACTCTTTTCTTTCACCAAACAACAACAATCATCATCATCAAAAATCGGAAATCATCAACATACATTTTCGGAATCACCATCCAGTGAGGAACAACATTAACAAAGGCAACACCCTCGTTTTCTTCCTCGTTTAGCCTCGATTCGCATTTGTAAGAAATTCCTAAATTTTTAGATTTAATCATTTTGGTGTGATGTTTTGGTGTAATAATGTTTACACAACTTAGTTATAACCTAAACAACAAAGAAAACATGATTTTACAGCTTAAAAATGCGTTAGATTTGCGATTTTGGCCGGAAAAACGCGACAGCCGCGAGTTTCTGGGCTGGTGTTCATCTTTGCGACACAACGCTTGTGTTGCATATTATGTCGCATAAACTACCCATGCGACACAACGCTTGTGTCGTACCTTTATGTCGCATCTTGTGTCGTAAACCTTATACGACACAACCCTTATGTCGCTATTGATTTAGCATCGCAAGCTTTTGCTACACAACCACTGTGTCGCAGAGCTCTTGTGTCGCACCCTATGCGACACAACCCTTGTGTCGCATGACCAATTTTTGTGTCGCATGTTATGTCGCAGAAAACAGAAAACAGCCACATTTTTCTAAGTGTCGGGAAACGTTTTCAAATGACAATTTAAATAGGATACGACTTGTACTCAAAACAAATATACTTTATAAAGTATACGAAAGCTCAAACCTAATAATAATATGAATTATTATTACGAAACATCAATAACGAACCGCACTTACAAACATACGAAATCTCTCGTGTTTAGGACACTAGGAGATTATACTTGGCACGAGTCGTTACGCTAGGACGCTAGCTTCTCAGGTGAGTTTCATAGCCCCACTCTTTCAATCGTTTTATTGTTTTCGGGGTGAAACACATGCTCAATTTCTGTTTTCGAATTATACAAATAATCGTTTATAACTCACAACTATTTATATTACTGTATGTAATACGAAATGTGTAATACTTAGGAATTACGCCCTTAATATTGTCTTAGGACAATATCGTTACTTAACCTAGATAGGTTGCAATCGTACCCTGTTAGGTCGTTGGAAAACGATTACCAATATATAACTTGATTTAGTTATCACAATCCTTTGGCCATATTGTCGCGGGACAATATCATTGAATACATTAGAACTAGTTAGTTCTACCTACACTGGACAACATCTATACTGTTACAAGTTTAGTTATTCTCTAGGAATTAAAACTGCGACACTCTTCATTATCACTAGAACGAGAACTGGACTTAAGTGAACATTTTCCCAAGACTCCGATATATATACTTGCTAGGCTTTAGGCTAGGAGTATACAATATTATCACACGTTAGTATAGATTCATTATACCAATACAGCTCAACTAGGTGATGAGTATCCATACCTAGGTTCAACGTACTATTTAATATCTAAGCATTTGTTCATACATAATTAGATACAATCAACTATTTTCATGCGCGGCATGATTGTTACATATATATATCTACATACTGGTACATCATCATGAGCACTCGGTGCTACTTACAATTTACATATGTATATTAGTATACATACAATTATACGAACTACTTAGTCAGGCATGTCGAGTACTGCTGGCTCTCAAACAACTTAGTCGGGCATGTCGTTGTACTGCCGGCTCAATTACAAATTGCTTGCGAGCAATTCCAAAAACGATGCCGCGGTATTGCAGTTGGCACCAAACGATGCCACGGTAAAGTGGGCACAAAACGAAACCACGGTATTGCAGTTGGCACCAAACGATGCCACGGTAAAGTGGGCACAAAACTAAACCACGGTATTGCAGTGGACACAATTTCAACACAATCAATGGATCAGCGAGTTATACTCGGGGTTCACAATAAGTTAACGGGTCGGTGGGGTTCCCACGCGAGGCCGTTAGCTCGAATATGTTCGGGTTAGCTCATGCTAGCCGGGTAAACGAACATACAACAATAATCCGTGGGATTACGAATTTCGTTGCTGGATGCAACACGCTATCAAATATTACTCAACATCATATGAAATGGTCATACATTACTTGATTTCAAACTTAGGCAGGTATTGCCCTACTCTGTTAAACTTACGTAATACCAGAAAGGTATTCAGGCTCGATTAGCCTCAATTATTAGGTACTAAGGTACATATCTCTATTACTTAGGTATTAGATACCTCGTCCATCGTATACACATTTGTATTACAAAACTCCAACATAATACAAGTTAGAATCATGGATTATGAGCTACTTTTCAAAACACATTGGTGTTGCAAACTTCAATATAATACTTATCAAAATGGCTGAATTTGAAACGACTCTTCAAAACATGCAGGGTTTATTACATCATGATTTTAACTAACAATCCTATGAACTCACCAGCTTTATAGCTGACCTGTTTTAGCATGTGTTCTCAGGTGCCCAGCAGGATTAGGAATTACTACAAGATTATGCTAGCTCGAGTCGCATGATTTCAAACAATTGGGACTACTCTGCATTTACTTTTGTATTTTCAAATTATGTATTTGAAATTTCTATTAAACTCGCCACGTTGTAAACGTTCTATTTGGTAAATGTATAATTATTTTCAAACATTTCATTTAGAGTCGTTCATTATATATCTTATGCTGTGATATTTAATTTGGTAACACCCGACCTGACCGCTTCCGCAAACTGAAATTTGAGGGTGTTACATTGCGACGTAGGGATCGATGTCGCTATATGCGACGTTAGCAACTTAATGCGACGTTGGGGGTAATGTCGCTAAATGCGATGTTGTGAGGTGTTTAGCGACATTAAGGCTGATGTCGCAATTGGCCCAAGCCAAATGCGATATCGGAGTCTGATCAGAATTTTTAACCCCAAAAACGCATTTTCCGGCTTCCGTTCGGTCCAATATTTTTACCCAACCCATTTTTGGACATTCTAAGCTTAGATAAACAATAATATGTCGAAAATAATCAAAAACGAAGGGTTTCGAGATTTTGTCGGAAACTTACAAAGTGGCGAATCAAGATTCCGAAAAGATAGAGTTGTAGATCGCGATGAGGTGAACGTTTTCTTCTAAACGAGTCTTGAATTTCGGTGGCGTTTGACGGTAGTATTTGGTGGTTTTTGGTGGTGGAGGTGTGGTGGTGAGGTTGAGAGAAAAAGAGAGAGAAAAAGAGAGGTGGTGGAATGAAAATGAGAAAGAAAGAGAAGGGGGTGGGGTGTAGGTGAAAGCCTCACCCTCTTTTCAGTCCACGCCTCTGCTCCGTGCGGTATTCGTTTCCTCGGTTGTTTAAACGTTAAATATTTATTTTACATCTTTAAATATACGTTTTAAAATATAAATAGTCACTCAATATTTTATTAAAGCATTTTACCAATTTCTTTACGATTGTGTTATAAAATATAATTTAGCTCGTTTTGTTTACGCGTTTATTAATTTTAATCATGTAGACGTTTATTTGTACGATACAAAGTATACTTGGAATATTATTAAAATAATATTTTGGATATAACAGCGTTATTACATAATGTTTTATGATTTAATCAAAATGTTTCACCAACGTCCATATTTATTGAACCGAATTACATTCGATTTAAATTGCGTACGATTTAATCAAATCGCATAATTTGTATATATTCATCAATATATATTTTGATACATTAATTAGCCTAACACAGAAATAATTACATGTATTAACATAGAATTAGACACTAATCACTAGTCCTAATTTGGCGGGTGTCACACTATTCGAGGTAGAGGATATTTATTCTTTACCGTTCGTTTATTCAGTTCCCGATAATCAATACACATACGAAAAGACCCATCCTTCTTTTTCACAAATAAAACCGGTGCACCCCAAGGAGAAGAACTAGGTCTTGTCCAACAACTCCTGTATCTGATTCATCATTTCACGTATTTTAGAAGGAGCTAATCTATAGGGAGCTTTAGCTACAGGCGATGAGCCAGGAACAAGATCAATCTGATATTCAACTTCCCTAACCGGTGGCAACCCAGGTAATTCATCGGGAAACACTTCCAGATATTCAGAAACTATCCGGACATCAGAAATAGACTTCTTTTCTAATTTGGCATCAATCACATAAGCTAGGTACGACTCACAACCTTTAGACAATGACTTCCTAGCTTTCATCATGGAAATCAACGGTATATGCCCACTATCCCATTCTCCTCGAGCCACAACGTATGACTCTTTAGAAATTGGGATCCTAATAAACTTATGGTGGCAATCTATACTTGCTTTACACTGACTTAACCAGTCCATGCCAATAATCACATCAAAACTAGGAATTGGCATCAACATAAATGAAATTGGGAAAGTCTGGCCATCTATCACAATACTAGCCCCAGTCACCGAGGTGGTAACAGGAACTAACTTGCCACTAAAAATTTCTACTTCTATAGGCTTGGTTATCATAGTAGGGATTAATTTCAACTTATCACAGAAACACACAGATATAAAAGAGAAGTTAGCACCAGAATCAAACAAAACACGCGCTGGTACAGAGTTTATAAGAAAAGTACCAGAGATAACATCCTCTGTGTGAACAGCCTCATCGACTGTCATCTGAAATGCCCTACTTACAGCTGACGGCGGACTCTTCTGCTTTTGTCCGGAAGATGCCGAACTCCCGACCGAACCTGAACCCTGTTTCCCCGCCTTAGGACACTGACCAACCCAATGTCCTTCTTTCTTACACGTCCAACACACAAAATTAGGATACTTGCAATTCTTGATTTCATGCCCAAGTTCACCATATTTGAGGCATTTATTCATCTGAGGAGTACACTAACCAGAATGTCGTGACTTACAAGAATTACACCAGTTGGAACCTCCAGATGAACCACTTTTACTACCAGATCTTTGACCCTGTCGATTACTCTGCCATCTCGACTCTCCTTTCCCTGAAGAATCATTTCTAGACTTCTGAGAAGAAGTATCCTTAGCTGGATAACCTTGAACTCTCATATCACTGTCAACAGAACGTGCAGGGTTAAAAGCCTGAGATAAAGTACTCGCTAATCTTACAGTGGTACGATAATTCAGAGGTAAAGCATCCACAAACTGTTCAATTCTAGTTTTCTCATTAGGGACCCACTGCTGAACAAACCGCAGCTTCTCAGAAAACTGTGCTATCAACTCATCAATCATCATCTTATCAGTCAACTGTAAGTTCACAAACTCTCATCTGATTCTAGCCATGTCAAAATATGTACAATATTGATTACAAACTGCTTGATGAAAATCAGGCCATCGAATAGCTTCCTTCTGTTGTTGAGTCAAATGACCTGTGACAGAATCCCACCAAACCATAGCTTCATCTTTAAGACATTGAACTGCATACGAAACCTTAGATCTTTTTCACAATGGGTTACATCAAATTTTCGTTCCATGTCTAAAGTTACAGAAGGATTTGTGCTTCCATGGAACTCTGGTGGTTTACTAGCCATAAATGTTTTAAAAGAACACACTTTATCCAACTGAGATGGTAGAACAGTACCAAATACAGGTATTTGTTGTTTAAAACGTTACTGAGATGACACAGCTTCAGTTTGTCTTTTAAATTCCATAAGATTAATCACCTCGTCTTCCAATTCATGCATATAATCATCTCTATTTGATTCTCCACCAGCTTGAACAGATTACCATCATGACCAGGTTGTTCACCATGAATAGGCAAAGGAGGCACATCGGTCCTTGAGGCATTGTTAGGGTTCGCGGTCAGTTGTTCGGTATCTGCCATATCTGTAATCATCACAACAACTCAACAATTGTTAATCGTTAGCACCTATCTACTAAACGATTCACATAAAATGCTAAATCCCTTACTCAGGAATGTTTGACATAACACGCTCCAAAATTGGGATTGAACACTTTACAATGCTCAATTAGCCCAAAACTATGCTCTGATACCAACTTATAACACCCCTCATTAGATACAACAATATTATATTATTTACTACGGAAGCGTATACTTTAAAACCTATTTTAACAGTGTACATTAAGATAATGTACATAAACGGATTACATGCTCGACATACTATAAGTTAAAACTATTTAAGTTACTATATATCCACCACATAAAACGGGGTATTATATTGTTCCAAACTTAGTTTATAACAAAACTTTATCAGAGTCGCCCATATCAAACATTCCCTGCTACAGAAGCATCAAAATCCTGCAACCCACATCCCAAAACATAATCTGCAGGAAGTAAAATGAGGGATTAGCACGAAGCTAAGTGAATGAATTCATCACACACAATTCAATTTAGCATAACCACCTGTTTACACCAAACAGCCGTAAACACATGATACATCAGTCAACAATACAATAATGAGGATCGGTGGTTCTGGAGAATACCATAATACCCGGGTGACTTCCCAGGACACTTATCCAACCATATCCGTATGGCCAAAACGGACGAGACCGATAGCTAGTGTTTATTATACTCAAACACAGGTTCTATACACATAACAAATGAAGCAAGATCCTGTGTAATTCACATAACAATCAAGTAGCTCAACCAACCAGTTCAACTCGTTGACCTCATTAACAACTGATGCCCGAAGGCCACACATAGCACGTAGATTTATAATCAGCAATATCACCTAAATAATTCAACAATTATATCTACGTTTACTTGTTGTAACCAAATAGTTACAACTAAATCAAATGGTGAGTTCTAAATCCACTCACCGATACCTTTTTCTTCACAACTCAGAATCCAGGTGTCACTTATCTTTTGGAGGATCTGAGAATCAACAATCAGATATAAGTTAGTAATCAAGATCATCAATACTTAACTTACATCAATTTACAACACTAGGAACTTAATAAAATCAACATCATAATTACAAATTCCCAATTATATATCATTGATCATAACATAGTTATAACCATGTCATAATACTAATTTATTACCCTTACAATACATACTAATCAATAGGAGGGAAAACAACAACTTAAATTAGATCTTGCTGAAAACAGCCAATGACCCGTCGGTTGGGTACTAGGACCCGCCGGGTCCTCGCCTTAAGCAGCCGGGTCACACCCCCAACCCATCGGGTACACTGGGTTTTGAGGTAACAGAACTTAATGACGTTTTAAAGACTGCAGGAGCCGCCAGACAGTCAAACAAGCCATTGGTCTAAGGGTAAAACCCGCCGGCTAGGTCACCTGACCCGCCGGTTCCTCCCGGTTAACACAAGACCCGCCGGCTTCCCCAAAGGGAGCAGCCGGCTTGTTCTTCAGGTACAGCAGCAGCAGCTGTAGTTCAGCTCTGCACGAACTCTAACTTACCAAATCACTATTTTCATGTACCAAATCAGCTTAACAACGTTTTTAGCATGTAAGAAACTTCATATATCATCTAATAACAACTTCTAACTTCATCTATAACACTTTCAATTTACTAACAACTAACAAGCATCATGATTGAGCTTAAAACCTTAATATCATCTTCAAGAACATGAATTTACAACTAGAATCACACTAATTCAGTTTCTTAACATCAGATATCATCATTCAATCATCATATATAGCTCAAACAACAATCAATACATCAATTTCCTATTTAACCTAACAACCACTTGTGTTCATGAAAAATCAAAAATCACTTACATATTCAAAGATATTAAGATGATGATGGAACTAATGAAGCACAAGATCAGATCACAACTTTGCTTGTGTTTTGTATTAATTTTCTGGATACTTAGGTTTTAGGTTTTCAAAGGAATGAAATGAAAATGGAAATACTTTCCATTTAGGGAAAGTTATATAAGTCGGTCAAAATATTTCCACCGATTCCGTATTCACTTAAAACTAGTCCCCTTTCAATTTATTGTCTGGAACCTAAAACCATTTGCGAGAAACTTATTTTATTTTACCTTCAACTATAGTAAATTGAAACAAGCGACAATTTACTATTCACAATAAGTCTTTGGACTTATTTACCTAAGTTTCGCAATTAAACCATTAATATCGAATAATTTCTAAAACAGTTAAATAATAAATTTAATTTAGAAATTACCAGACCAGTGGAGAGGATGTTATAGTTTCTACCAGCACAAACATGTACCCGCTCTGCAGTCCTTCCTTATCAGAAGGACAAGTTAACCCACTTGCTCATCTGATTCCATGATCACCGTATGGCATCATAATTTGACATGGAAGGGGTTCCTGTCAAACGCACATGAATTAGATGGAACACGATTCTTCACAACTTTAGGTTATTTTACTAGTAGGATACATACATATCTTAAGCGTTCACTATTAAAATGATCACAATGATCAGAATGATCACAGTTAACAAATATATATCTTAAGTTAACAAATTTATATATTTGCAAAGAGAAGGCAATTACCTCATCGTCGTCATCAGGCCGGTATGGTGATCCCCCAGGTGTAGAAAGGTGTATGTGTTCAGCATTCAGATTACCCACTTCTGTCTCTGTCTGGGCCATGTCGACCTCAACTGCAACTGCTTTCCTCTTTTGACCCCTCCTAGTTCCAAGGGCCTTTTTCATCCCCACCACACTGGATACCGCCCGTTTCCGCCCCCGTGTTCTTTTCCCTTGTATTGTGTGAGGGGATCGTCTGCCCCCCACCATATCAAAGGTGCCATCATTCAATATTTTGGTCTCCTTCTCCAGCTATATAAATGAAATAAAGCTTCACCAGTTAGAACATTTAATAACATTTATTAGTGACAAGTTTTAGAATATCTATAACTTTAGCTTTGGGTTCGGGTCAGCCATTTGTTTTTCGGGTTGATCCAACAAACCGAAAACTAGAGGAGGTATAATTTAGAATATCCAGAAACTGAATTGTCACCCCTATATTCTTACCAATGGCGGTACGAGACTGTGGGCCGTGTAGGCCATTGCCTACACAAGCATCTTACTAATTATCATTATATACATTTAAAGTTGAATCATACAAGTATTTACCCACGTAGATAAATGGTTAGCACCCTTGCATCCAACCAAATGATCACTTGTTCAAGCCTAGCACCCAGCTCCTTTCTTTTGTATTTTTTTCTTTATTTAATTTTCCCATCTTATTTCACTTTCCTTTCCATTCAATATCTTTTTGGCTTATTCTTTAGTCTTTAGTAAGTTATATGTGAGAGAAACAAATTTGTGAAGTGAAACACAAGTAGTCACAACATTTGTTCACATTGCTAAGTT
This sequence comes from Helichrysum umbraculigerum, assembly GCA_949592205.1. Lineage (NCBI taxonomy): Eukaryota > Viridiplantae > Streptophyta > Magnoliopsida > Asterales > Asteraceae > Helichrysum > Helichrysum umbraculigerum. The sequence continues at coordinate 54,605,493 of CATIUR010000006.1, forward strand.
TATGAATTTGTTCACATTGCTAAGTTTATGAACTTTTGGTTTGGTTTTTCGTGTTGAATATATGAATTAAGTTAAACTGAATTCTTTTTCGGTTTGGCTGAATTAATGTTAACAAAACAAAAGTTTTTGGTTTATCATGACGTATGACTCGAAGGATAAAAATTTCAATTCAGAACCCAAACCTTATGTGACGATCATCCTAAAATTTGCCCACTTAAAAACAAAAATTCTGGTACCGCCCCTGATTCTTACCAATTCATCCGCCGCTTTTTTAAGAAAATCCCTACTTTCTTGTACGTCTGTTTTCTTCTCTTCCCACAGTCTGGCGTAAAGATACAAAACTGAGCGCTCACACTTGTAGTTTGCTAGAAACGGGAAATCGGTTAAAACCTTCTTTTTGTTTTTGTAATAATACTCCCTCAAACCAGCATAACCCAACCGTCCTACACGGGCAGGATCCGTGTTTGCTGCCGCACTGGCCTTGGCTTTCTCACTTTTTCTCTTCACATATGAGAAGAAAAATAACGTTAGTAACTTGTTTATAATAATGAAACCAACTTAGCACAAAACATGAGATATGAACTACCTTGAATTCATCAGTGGACCTCTCAGCAACAAATTTTGGCCAGTGATCCATGTCCATAGAGGGCCATTTTACTTTAGGGTCTTTGTTAGTAAACGCAAACTGAGTAGTAAGTTCACTCTTCCACTTCCTCCAAATTTTATTCATCTTCCTGTAATGAAGCTCTTTGTACTTGTCGTCTGGTATGTTCCAATGACTTTTCGTTAGGTCCCATACGTTATCCAAAACTTCTGGAACAATTAGTGTACCCTCATCTCATGCCTTCAGTGGCTTCGTATTCCATCCCAAATGGTAAGGGATTCGTGCTCTAACCTCGTTTCCAAACCAAGTTAGATAATCTTTCCTATTGTCTCCAGTAGGTTCTCCTTGGCCATTGAACTCAATGTGACGGTCTGGATCGGGAGTGTAGTCATTCTCCTTTGCCTTCCCTAGTCTACCTTTTTCGGCCATGTCGTTTATATTTGATGTCCTACAAAAAAGGAATTTATCGATATTAAGTTCATAAAGAACATGTGCAATATAAATGATATTAACACGTACGCTAAACACTGGCTAACAATTAAAATGATAAATGAGCAATTAACTAAGGACATTATAATTTATTAATAGTATAATATGTAACAAACACTAAGCAAAACGGATAGCAAACATTACACACTTGCAAATAAGAAAATGATTGAATTGTCATACATATATATTTCCCTTTATTAGAACCAGCTACAGACCAGGTGAACACAAATATTAATTCCCACATAAAAACGACAGTGATAGATGCTTTTCAAGTATTGAATAAGGTCTTTGTTGGCATATCTTAGAGTGTTCTCACAGGTTCAGGATTGGAGAATCAACAACTACGGGACCACATCTTTACATCAATATCATCAAGATCAATATTGAATTCAATATCTTTTAATTTTAACATATATAACGAGCTGAGGGTGGGGACCAAAAAAAGCGTTGTTTCATAACGAACATTCCCTTTTGTATGTACTCACAACAATCAATAACATATGGGTGGTGATTTGTACACCACCAACCTTTAGCCATACACCACTAGTTATGCATTAAACTGTTGTACTGAACAACAGACTGATGCACATTAGTGGTGTATGCCTGTATGGTTAAAAATTTATGTATAAATTATATATTTACCTAAAAAATTATGTACAAATATATCAATATATGTTTCAATCCGGCATACACTAAATGAAAAATTTTACATAGAAATATACAATTAATTTACAATATTTAACAAACTACCACCAATAATGGATGTATTGGAGTTACCTGACAACAGTTCAAAAGCCGATCAAAATTGGAAAACCTAGCAATTAATGCAACCGTTTGGATATGAGTTGCGGCAAAATTATACCGTTATAAACTTACCAAAGTGCAATGGGTTTACAATAACAAACTTTAACCTAGATTTACCAGTGGATATTTGTGGATACGGTGGTGCAGAAGTAGAACGAAGCCGAAGACGATGAAGCAGAAAATCGCGATCAAAAGTGTATTCTGTCTCTATGTAGACCAAAAAGTGCTTTTTCACCAATAAACCTTAACTCATTTGAAGCGGCTAAAAACAATACCCGCTTCAAATTACAAAGACGACCGCTACGTCATAAACCATCCGCTTCAATTGACCAATGAAACTTTTTGATTTTTTAGCCCACATTTGGCCGGGAACAAAAAAAATTGAAATTTGGTGCTTTAGTATTTATCAAATGCATATATATAGATATATAGTAATATAGATATAGATCTATATATCTATAATCTATGTCTATTTATAAAGCATATTTCTATTTTGTTGTTGCAAAGTTTAAGAAGTACGGAGTAAGACTCAATAATTCATTTTATATAACTATATATAAGTTGTGTAATTTTTCAATATTTTGTTTTAATTAATATATTTAATAATATTTAATATTTAATTTTTAATTAAATTTATTTTAATACTTAAAATGGTAAGTGTAATTATTTAATTAAATCTAAATCGTCGGATCACCTTGTAAATTTTCATTGAAAGGTTCAGATTGCTCAATAGGATTTTGGTTTATTTATATTATTATTATTATGTTATTATATTATTTATTATTATTATGATTTTGATAAAGAGTGTCCTAAGGGCACTAGTTAAGCATTCCTTAATTAGATTCAAAGTATTAATTAAGCTCAAAGTTGTCATGTTTAGAATTGATCTTGAAATAATTAAATTTATTTATGTAATATATGACTTATAAATATAGAAAGTGAGTGTTTAGTTAATGCATTAAATATAATTAAGGAATGCTTAACTAGTGCCCTTAGGGCACCATTTATCAAAACCCCCAGATATCTTCAGCTTTCAATGAAAAACCATAGCGGAAGGTAACTATTAGCCACAACATTAGACTAATAAATTTTTTCTAATTTCTTATCAGTTTCCGATGTGGGACGAGTTGTTACAGAGATCGAGGGACTCATGTGCCATTCAGGAAGATATATATTAATGAAAACCTCATGGAAGACAATGTGTCTCAATGGGGTTATCTTTAAGATATTTAGCGTATCCCACATTAGTTGGTGACGATTTGAAAATAATTGTGGTCAACATGCATTCGCTGGCAACCTCTGATTTCCATTGTCTATTTTTTGATATTTTAAGGTTTATAATGACAAGTTGAATCTAAAAATTCCCTGAGGATTTTTAGGGACATGAGAGGTACGTGTTGGGTGTATAAGGTAAACTCCTGTTACAAATCACAAACGCTCTTATTGTGGACAAAAAGGACATTGGACCCGTGAGAACTATAAAGTTAAGCGTTTAGTGGAAGTACATTGATCAGCTATTTGGAAGTTCTCGTGTGGTCCCGCAAATTTTTCGTGCGCTAAAACTTATATGTCCGAATTTCATAAGCAAGCAACACCATCTTGACTGTTTATAAATTCAAACGTATACATTCACTACTTCGACTCACTATGACAAAAACGACATATTAATATCACCACAAAATTAAACACATGGTGACTTCCTACAACACTAGCGTCCAACATTATAACCATAAAGCACAAGCATTTGACTTCCTTAATTACCCCACTACTATCATCATACTCGTCGCGCCACCAACATCTAACATTACGGTAACATCCCGCCTTACCACGACACAATATTGTCTGATTTGCCCGCAGGCGCACGACTTTTCCTTGGCGACCACACTACTATTACTTCCCATGAGGTCACCCATCCTGGAACTACCCCACTCGAGCACGCTTAACTGTAGTTTTCTCACGGGATCTACTACCCTTATGGTCCCAAAATGTGTTGTGTCATGTAAGGATGATATTATCCTTATAAGCCCCAATGAAACTGCCCTTTACCACGGCACAATATTGTCCGCTTTGCCCGCAGGCGCACGGCTTTGTTCTTGGCGACCACCACTTCCACTTCCCAGGAGGTCACTCATCCTAGACACTTCCCCCAAACGAGCACGCTTAACCACGACGTTCTCGTGCGATCTACTTCCACTGTGGGCCGAAAACGCGTTGTGTCGTATAAGGATGACATTTTCCCTTATAAGTCTTCAGATCTCCCATGTCCATGGCCGATGTGGGATTTGCCTAGAGTGTTACACCCAAATCCCTCATGTTCATGGCCAAATTATTTCCATTAATATGTAGATCACTATAGTTAAATCATATTTGTTTCTATTATATTTCACATGGATAAATAATACATAACACAATCATTATACAATAAATCTTCAATATATTTACATTTACGGTTTTATTTTAAAATCGTTACTCGCACCTCCATCCTCCGTCACCAATTTTATCGCCGCATTGCGCGAGTGTAATGCTAGCTAGTACAGTAGTACTCAAAAATGAACGATACATGTTATATGAGCGATATGATATATCGGTTTTAAGTTAAAGTCATTCTATTATCCAATAAGTAAGAACAATTAAGAACAATATAAATAAGGAACAAATATACAAAATTGAAAATTAACTATCCGCTAAACTAGGCAGATCATCATTAATCCATTTTTCTTTCTGTTCGATCATTTGATCTAGTGTCTCCACCATCTTTTCGCAGTTCTCGAGTAACTTTCTTTCTTCAGCAATAGATCCACGTAGACAATCCATATATGAAGATTCAATTATATGAATCATCATATTCCGTCGCTCAATATGCTGAATCTTTTGTTGTTTATCATAAATTGAATGATTTAGTTTATCAATCGTCTTTACTACTTCTTCTTTTTGTTTTTTATCCTCATCTAGCATTTCTTTCACACAATTGGTGTACAATTCGGAATATACTCGGAATCGATGCGTTGCTGTATTCCCTCTTTTAGAGGGTGGTTCTGTAGACCAAGAAGATTCTTCCATTAAACTATACCTGTTTTGATTTATTGTGGAAACTGGCCGGCCGGAAAGTTTTACCAAAATATTTTTATTTGTTCGAATTTATATAAATGTTGTCAAACGTACAATTACCACACCGATATATGTAACAAGAAGCGGTTTTGTATAATATTCTAAACATCTTCCCCCAAAAAAAGTAAATGACCAGACCGCTCCAATTAACATTCTAAATATCTAGAATATTTATACTACGTATAATATTCTAAATATCTTCCCCCCAAAAAAGTAAATGACCTACACTTTAGGAAACTACTTATAGGCCGGCCTACTACAAGTCAACAACATATCAGAAATTAAATGGAATCTTAAATACCCAACCACCAAATCAAATCCCACTTTCAATGACGCGGTTTTGTGTTACACCGCTTCATATTACACTAGAATACTTATATACGAATTAATTAAGAATACTTAATACGATTCAAGAATACTTAATTCGAATTAAGTATTCTTAGTTTCTTATTAAATTAAGAACTAATATTTTATTAAAATACTCCGCTTCATTTACATCATACATAACCGCTCCAACATAATTTTTTAATAAAAAAATGTACAGTAAACTGGCGGAATTTGATTCTCATAAATTAATACTCCGTATTTGTTATCAATATATATATATATATATATATATATATATATATATATATATATATATATATATATATATATATATGTGGAGGTTCATATGAGAACCAACTAAAAGATCGATGAAATATATGATAATATATTGATGATAATAATACTAATAGAATAATAGATCGATGAAATGATAACACGGTGGAGTAACATATATTTTAAACAATAAGAAGCAGATTCATAAAAGAAAAACTTGCTAATATATATAGCTCATTTGATATACATGAAGATTACACATGATTACAACAAGTCATTAAAAACTTCATTTTGTTCCACATTTTGGTTGAATTGAACAATTTATGCTTCAATCCTTTCCTTCTGATTCACGTAAAACCTAAGATTATAGTCAAGTTGCTCCTTGTAGTCAACCTCATCAGTGGAAGGCTCTTTAATTTTGCGGGTCTTTTGAAGTTCTTTCATGATCTTTTTTATCGTGCTTGTAATCTTGGTAACTTGATATTGCAATTCTTCGATCATTTCATTATCAACATCTATCAAAGTATACACCTTAGAGCGAATACGATGATGTTTCTGTTCGCTGACATTCATGGTGCTAGTGACTTCATCTCCGGAAGAAGCCATATATTGCATGTTAATAATGTTAACAAATGTTACGGAATAATTTTTTGAGATAGGTTTTGATCGAGAAACTGATGTCCCTTTTTTTGGCTCTTTGTACGGTTTATATATTTACTTTTTTCTGGAGCGGTTTTTATTTAAACCGCCTCACCTTCGAAACTTTAAAAATCTACTATAAAAAATACGGAGTAATAATAATAATAATAATAATAATAATAATAATAATAATAATAATAATAATAATAATAATAATAATAATAATAATAATAATAATAACAATAGTAATAATAATAATAATAATAATAATAATAATAATTATTATTATTATTGTTATTATTATTATTATTATTATTATTATTATTATAATTATAATAATTAATAATAATAATACAACACAAATTATTGTCTTCTAATTTTAAACACAATTAATAATAAAAAACTCCAGAACATTGTCCAGAACACTGAGAACTCAGTTTCACCACACCACAAAATCCTCACTTTCAACATTCTCCAAAACACTGTCTCAGAACACCGACACCACACCCTGTGCTCAAAATGTCGATTTGAGCATAGGATCTTACGATCTTGTAACGATCCTATCTTACTTAACATGAATCTATGAGTTAACAAAATATAAATTAATTGATTTTTATCCGATAAAAGGTTAATATGTTTTTCATTTAATCAATTATTACTACAAGTAAAACTATTCAATTCTTAAACTAAAATAGTTTATCACGTGGAATTCTATATCTTTAATAACAAATATAGTAATATAAGTCTTTATGATAAATATGAATTGATATTATGGTGTTTAAACTATAAAAGTTTAATTAATTTGTCATGTATTTGATCTTTTATATGTATTTTTTTTTTGAAAGGCAGTTGTGGAATCACTTACGGACCTTTGGTCCACCCGTTCATCTTCCACAAGCAGTTAATACACATTTATGAGTAGGATTATAATACACATTTTCCGGATTATAATATACATTTATGAGACCATTTAGACAGAGCCCAATCTTAAGATTCAGATCCTATGAAGACAAAAACGATCATAGGTAAGATCCCGATCTTGCATCCTTACTCCACAACGAATAGGGGAAGGTTAAAGTGTGATTAACTTTAATCATATGTGAACACTAATTTATGTTAATATAACATATATATTCATGAAAACAATAGATTAATCAAGAGATTACAATGAACAATTGCTATTTTTATAAATTTCGTTCACCTCTATATTTGATGTGAAACTCGCAATTAGTTCTTCACATTTTTCCTTTTGATCTTTGTAAAATTGAAGAGTTGAGATGAGCTTGTAACGATAACCTACCTCCTCAATTTCCTGGATTTCTGAGTAAACGTCGGCAATTATTAGACTAAACGTTGTTATATGTGCACGTAACATGTTGATGGCATCACTATCAACATCCATCAAGTTTTGAGTTAGAGTACCCATAGCCTTTCCATCAAGTATTGAGTTAGTCTCCATTTTGTAAAATAAAAAGATATAATGTAGTAAAGAGAAAAGGGTAAAATGATATTGCTTCTATTGAGAGTTGTAAATGCTTTATATAAAGAGAGAAAGGGGACATTAATGAGGGGTAGGTGAGATAAGATAATTAATACAGTGATACATAAATAAGCCGAAGAACCATCACAGGATAGCCTAGTGGTTGGCGTCCTGTTATCCTCACAAGAGGTCTCAGGTTCAAACCTCACTAGAAGCAAAAAAATCTTGGGGTGGCCACGGGAAGGTTCGGAAACGGCCACGGTAACGGTTAGGCCGCGTACATCACAAGCAAAAGCTTGGCCATCCCGAGGGAGCATGTTAAAAACGGGAATACCATTTAAAAAGAAAAAAAAATGAAGAAGAATTCAAACATATAATATCAACATAATAACCTCAAAATGGGAAACACGACGTCCTATATAACACCCTTCATTTAGTAAACCATTATAATAATGATTTTGACTCGGAAGCGTAGATTTAAAGATATATTTAATGACTTTATAGTATACAAGATGAGTATAATCTTTTTCTTCCAAATGTTATACATCACATTCAAAAACTATTACAACCATAATAGGACTAAAGCGAGGTGTTATATAAATCATACGTCATCATTTATCAAATATATCAGAGTATTATGCCGGTCAAACATTCCATTCAGTCCAACTTCTTGCCCACCCAATAAGAATCCTTAACCTGCAAGAAGTGTTAATGTGGGGGATTAGCTCAAAGCTAAGTGAGTGAATATATAATCAACAGTCCAACTTAGCTTAACAACTTTGTTTACAGACAAGTATTGTAAACACACAATTTCATAGAAATCCATGGTTCTTGGGGAAACCCTCAGCCAAGAACATACAACCACATCAATGAGATAACATCTCAATAACACAACACATCAATGAGGATTGGTGGTTCTTGAGATATCATAATACCCAGGGATTCTCCAAGAACACTTACCCACAATCTGTATGGCCATTACAGAATAGACCGATAGCTTAGTACTAATCTCATACGACCTAATTTCCCATTAACGATAAGTACAAGGAAATTCCTGTCGTCTTATAATAGTAACCAAACCCAACCAACATGTTGACCTCAATAACAACTGATGCCCGAAGGCCAATTTTCTCAAGTGATCACACATTCATAAACACTCATTATGTCACATTTCAGACTAATCAATCTATCAACAGTATTATTACTATCATACCATAATCATCATGGCAATAATAAAAACAATAATAATAATACGTTTACCAGTTGTAACCAAACCTGTTACAACTAAATCACACTGAGGTTATAGATCCACTCACCGAATACCTCAGTCGTCTACTCAGTAGTCTAATGTCACTGAGTCTTCTCCGTGTCTGAGAATACAAATAAATAATGAGTTAGTGACATGTTCATAATGGTATAACATATTGCGATATATATATATATAATATCGCAACCATATACAATTTGTAAGTTACATTTAACAACAATATACAATTATATAGTTTAACCCCTTTAACCAATCTTTCCTGAATATTAGAAATTATATTATAATATACATTAAGTAAGTATGTTATTTAAATTAAAATAACATTGTGATCACATGGCCAAGGCATGAAATTTGGTTTCTGTTATAACATCATACGCAATCCATTTACAATATACACTTAGTGGGTATATTAATTAAATTAAAGGAATCTTGTAATCACATGGCTAAGCATAGAGTTTAGTCTCTGTTTGCATTTCATACGCGATCCACCAGACCCCCATGGATCGCGTTTGGTGTTTGTTCTTCAACCTGCACTTCTTTAAAACCCATATTCCTAATTTATTTAACTTCTAATCTCAGGTAACATCATGTAAATATCATATAACAAGATTCAAGGTTCAATCTCAAATATACCAAACTCACTAACTAACTTCAATTAAATTTCATATTCAAAGTTATAGAATAAGTAAATACTTACATATATAAAGATTCAAAATGATGATTAGGAGCTAAGCTTGATCATGTTTAAATTCAACAGTTCATTTTAGGGAAAAGTACTCGCCGGATACATGGCCAACACAAGAATCCGCCGGATCATGGTTGATTCGCCGGATCCCCCTACCCTTTCGGCAACCTGTCTTGAATTCATCTTTAATTGGATAGGGAAGAAGAAGATAATGATATTGATAATGATATTACTTGGTCTTGTTTAAATCAAAACACAGGGACGATTTCATGTTTTCACTATTTTATTTCTTGCAATATATCTGGTTTTGTATATGGAATAAAAATAACCAAATTTGGGAAAGTTGGAAGATTTTAAGTCGGCCCCCCTTTTTTAAACCGACCCAATATACCATTTAAAATTTAGTCATCTTCTAAGTCTATTGTCTGGAACCTAGAAACCATTTGCGACATAACTTATTTTATTTTACTGACAACTTTAGAAAATTAAAACGATCAACAATTTACTAGTCACAATAAGTCATTTTTTTTCTTGACTAATTATTCACCATAAACTTGATAAATAAACAAGCAAATTTTCTAACACATTAAACAATTATTTGAAGTTAGAAAATTACCAAATTGCCACTAGGCCTTGAAGGAGGATGCTACAAATCTCTTCCCCTTAAAAGATTTCGTCCTCGAAATCTGATCATACTTAATAATTTGGATTTTAACATACACTGCCCCCCTTGAGCAACTCTTAATATTAATTATATATTTTCAATTCTTTTTACATGCACATATTTCAATGTACAGGTTTCTATCTTTATTCACGTATATAAACTGTGCATACACCTTATCTTTTCCATTAAATGATCATTTACCTGAATCGTTTACAATTAGTCAATTGATTACTTTAAAATACATAATCACTTTAACTACTAAATCAGTTTCATACCTTCAAACACTCTTCAATCATATGAAACCTCTTACTTAAAAGTAATATGGAATCATATCACCTTAATAAGCAAAGTAGAGGTCAAACTCAGTAGGTAATACCACCATCAACAAGTACTTTGCTAAATCAGCATACGTACTACAATGTCACATTACCTACATTCAACCAACCTCTACATTGACTTATTTCAACTTGTAATCTGTCATCAATTCATCATTTTATTCTGACATCAAGTATATAATAACTTACCTGATTTCACATACTCCTGTAATAATGGAAATATAATCATCATTTCCATAATTTCAACTATTATTTTCATAATATATTACCTTTCTCAATTAATGGTACAACATTTCTAATTTCTCAAATTTAACCATTAATTTTATATTATCACATTCACCTCAATGTGATTATTATTAATTCATTTCTCTACACTAGGCTAATTAGACTGTCATAGTCTTTACTAGGCCTTTAACATCACAACACATTCAACAACTCAAAGCAATTGATCAAGGTTCCATAACCTTTGACAGTTCATCTAACTCACATAGGTCATGAATGACCAGTTTTAATACTCTTTAACCTGTTTGGGAATCCAATCTCATTTCAAACAAACACTATTAGCATTCCACCTATTATTGACTTTTTCAACACTGTTGACTATTTGTCAACTTCAATTTAATCAACAAGTCAACAACTAGTTTGACCACTTTTCTCAATTTTTGACTCGCAACAAAAGTCAATCATATTCCAATGATTTCATATTATATACTAGACTTTTTATTCATGGTTGACTTTCAAAGCCAATTTACCACAATATTAACACATTAATAATATGTTTAACCTCAAATATAGATTTTTCATAACTACATTAAACAACAGTGGCCCATTCAACCAAAGTGGAACCACTACACTATAACTCTAATCAATTACCACTCAATGACATACTAATAACTCATTTAGCACACAATATGAATTATTTACTCATATCATTTATTTTATATACATATCATCTGGTAGTTATCTCAAGTTTTAGATTTAACCCAATTATAAACTTTAATTTAATACTTTCACTAATATTAATGGCTCAATCACCATACAGAGTCATTAACTCAAATTTGGCTTAATACAAGCCCTATACATACACTATTAATCCGTTAGGATACTATATAACTCACTAATAGGTAATCCACACCCATTAATCACACAACCACATTTCAACAATTTCAAACAATTGCAAGTACCATGCACACTTGCAAGTTTCAATCACTAATTATTATAATTTCCACTAATTAACTTTTACCCTACAAACAACAGTTAATTAGTTTAATACAATCTCACATTATATTTCTCTTATCATATATATATATATATATATATATATATATATATATATATATATATACACTTCACAGTTAGGTTTAACTTACATCATAAACCTATAATCAACATTTTCAAGAATATTAATGACTCCGTTACATTAACAAAGTCCTCTATTCAACCTTGACTCAATACAAGCTATAGACACCATAAAATTCATTTGGACACCATTTATTCCACTAATGGAAATCCAATCCTTTAGTTAAACAATCATCTTTCAACAAAATTCACCTTGTCATATAAGTATTTCACATAACTTTTCACAATGGCAAGTGTCACACAACTTGCACTTTTAAAATTTAGTAGATAGCACCATTCTACTAATTTACTTCTTTCCCAATAACTCAACAACCAATTTATTTAATACAATACTCAAGCTCACAATCACATTAAATCTCGATGATACTTGGTAGCCCCAAAAACTTCAGACGACATATCATAATATAACGGCGGTGATCAGGCGTCGTAATATTATGTTTTTTTTCATCATTCCTTGTCTGGCTACTTCATATCAAAAGTCGTTAATGTGATTCTCTTTCTTCTTTTTTTTTTTTCACTTAAACACATATTATATAACTTTATAGTTCAAAGCAATTAAACATGCTTATTAACTTGTTACTAATAGATACATACTTAAAATCAACTTACTACATATATTTTCAATCTTTATATATGCAGTTTATATCATCTATACACATAACATCTTTAGTATGTATCTCTTTACACAAGATTTAAATTCTTAGCTGACACAAATCAGCATTCTTATTTATCTGACGCTTTGAACACATTTCAATTTATTATCACAATTTTCAACATATAACACAGTGTCAATTTTCAACGTCTCAACACTATCACGTCGAGTTATTAATTCAACTTTCATACCACATTTATCGGCAACTCCACTTGCCTCAATTCACATAATAACTAATCATATATCAATGACATATAATTCACGTCATTGCTTATGTCATTGTTTCAATTTTTACAGGTTATTTACTAGATTATACTTGATCAAGAAGACATACCTCGTCTTCAATTAATCAGACCATATGATAATCTAACTGTTTCACAACATATCTACACATGTCTCGTTCCTTCGTTTGACTAAAGTCAAAATCAATTACCACATAATTCTTAAGAAGGAACAACTCTACTTTAATCAACTACCGATTAGTTAATTAGCAAGGACACATATAAACACCTTGCACTTATCATATCATAATCATACAACTGATTATATATTTTATTTCACTATTGTAGACACCTTTAAGTTTAACAGTATCATTATTAACAACTTGATCAACACTGTGTCTACACAACTTAACACATTTTCTATAATTTCAAGTTCAATCAGAACTACCCAGTTTATTACATTAACATATGATAATCATCAATTGACTCAAAACTGGGGAATCATATCAGTCTGACTCAATTTAGTTTACTATTAATCATAATCATCATAGTAAAGTAAACTACTTAAGCTTATTTGAATTCAACAAGATTATCGAGAATTACCTGATACACTTAGGCCCATGAATATTGAGGAATCATTGAGAGTACCAGTCGGTTTCTCATGTTCCTCCGTCTCTGCAACCAAAACAACAATCTCGAATCTTGTTATGGGTTAGTACATATCCAACTAACTAAGTTCTCATACAACCACTAATCCCACACTCTGATGTCACACCCCGTCTAAAGCGGAAACAACGTGGTATAACGGTGATAGGATCATAACACATCATTATAAAGAATTCTATATGAGATATAAAGTTCAATGTGTTACGATGCCATTAACATGAATAACGGTTCATGTCATGCATACATTTCCACAGTGAAACAAAATCTTACAAAATATTCATACACAAAAATGTTAAGGCGAAACAAGCCTTCACAAACAACCTTAATGATGTACCACAAGTCTTGAATAACTCTTAATGCAACCCTAAAGGTCCACTAAGTTCTCTTGTCCACTGCTTTAAGTCCACTAGTATAACCTGAAAAGATATGCTCAAAGACGTCAACACGAATGTTGGTGAGTTTCGTAGGTTTGAAACCAGACACCAGAAAAATAAACATTTTGCTGTGATGATAATAAGTTAGGACAATGCAATAGAAATGTACAAAAATGTGAAATAATGCAGCCAATATATCTCAATGTACGGCAATTACCTCACAAGGAAGTAAAGCACGAATGTAAGCAACAATCCCAATGTACGGCAAATACCCCACAAGAAGGTAAAGCACGAATGTAAACAACGAATCTTAATGTACGGCAAATACCCCACAAGGAAGTACAGCATGGATGTAAGCAACAAATCTCAATGTACGGCAAATACCCCACAAGGAAGTACATCACGGATGTAAGCAACAAGTCTCAATGCATATAAGTCACATAGTGTCACACATTTCAAGCATATGTCCAAAAATTGAAATGAATACGTTCACAGCATAAAACAGTTAGTAAAACATGTGAGCATACTTTTCCCCCAATTTGAAAATATGTAAATGAAAACGGGGCCACGAAAACTCACCTTGAATAGAAAAGCAAAAATCGCCCCCAAATGAATCCACCAAACACAATGCCCATCTACAAATGAATACGTATAGGTTACAACCTAAACATTACTATGTCCGTCCATTGTATCCCAAGTTCTAAGTCAAAACCCCTACTATGCCACTTTCTCACAACCAAACCTCAACTATCTTTATCGTACCAACACTCGTTCACCTCACAAAGTGTTAAAGTTATTCCTCCTTACATTTTCAGATTATATTGCCAGATTTCACCTCACTTTACGGATTTAAAAACTTGACTTAACAAACAAATTTGATTCTATAAATTTTACCAGTGACACTTTTATGTATTTAGAACATTAAATAAAATTTCCAGATTTTTATAAAGTAGATAACTATTTTAAAAAATTCCCCAAAGTGAACTGCTCTAAACTCTGACACTTTCTGATATCACAAAATTCATGATTTGTTTAAAATACTTAAATACTAAAAATGATTATAATATTTTTAGAGAAAATTTTTAACACCTTGAAATTACTACAGTAAAATTTTCAAGACTAAATTCTTAGTTTGACATACGTTTCAAAAATTGAAAAGTTAACTGAACTTATGAACCGAAAAACTCAGAATTGACACTCACTTTTATAAAATCATTTTGACCAACTTATACTCAACATTTGGGTATGAAACCAACGCCATTTGAAAATAGACTCTTAGTACTTATGTTTAAACTCAAGACAATCATCAAAATTCATCCTAAATTGACCAAGTTACAACCTTCCCAATCCAAAACTCGAATCTGATCAGATTTAGGGTTTACCGATTTGACCTAAATCTTCACATAAACAATACCAACCGCATATTCAATCAATCATCTTTCTTAATACTACCCAAATACTAATTTTAACATACAATCTCTCATAATCACACAACTTGGAATACAACGGATCGAACCGAATAAGACAACGGTAACGAAACAATCGAAACTAAACGTTAATGAACGAAATCGGATGAGAATGATACCGATTAACGAATGATCGAACGAAAATCTTCTTTAGAATCTGTGAGTAATGAGAATATACACTCTTAGAATTAGTTTTTGTAGATTGATCAAACGTATACAAGAGTTATAGGGTCGAAAGCTTACCAAAGTTTCTGAAAATTCGTCACCCACAGCAGTAGCTTACAAAATAATTTTTATAAAATAATATATGGCGTTTCAGAGGCCGAAACCTTGAAATTTTAAGTAAAACTTCGAGATCTACAACTTTCTAGTTTTGACCGAAGCCTGAAAATGAACGTAAATAGGTCAAATCGGCCTCTGTTCGTGACTGGAATTTTTGGGACGGAATTTGTATGTTTTTGTGATAAAAAAAGTTTTAGGGTTAGGATTAGGGATATATTTATAGGTCTAGGGTCCAAGGGGTGTTGGGTTGATTGGGTTTGGCTTTTGGGAGTTGGATCATTTTCTTTGGGCCAAAATTGACAAATCATGAACTAAGTTAGCCCGTGATGTTTTAAGATTTAATACTCACAATTTAATTATGTTCGTATTCGCGTATATTTATCTAATCGTATAACTTCCATAAATTATTAAGGAAATGTTTTCATGCCCAAAGCGAATATATAAGTTATCATTAACGAACTTGAATACAAATAAGAAATAATTTTGAACTGAGATTTTCGAATTACATTTTTGGTGACAGATGTCACAGTATCCCCCCGTTTAGGGAATTTCGTCCCGAAATTCAATCGGAGTCATATTGTCACCACGATCACTGAACAAGTGCATCTATATATAAGCTTGGCTTGATCATTTCGTTCGCAAATAATCTCAGGTCTACGTTCTATCGGACCTTGACAACCAAAACTTTCTATGCTTCAACCTTTTGACCTCTCAATCCCTGGTTTCTACCGTTTTCTCTACCCAATGTTAGATGTGATTCCCTGTAAATTCCTTCTAGAAATACGTGTAAGACCTTATCAGTCAACACTTTCTTAGATTTGAAACATGAAATAATTCATGAACAACACTTCACTCTTGCGACAACTTCCAATCGATACGTTATACACGTTCAACAATTTAGAACGATCCGACCACCCTAAGTGCTAATTTTCCTTTTCTTCCCAAAACGTACGGCATTTTCCCAAAATTCTAACTGCTTTCGACATTTATTTGCGTAACTCTCTTGCCTGTCTCGTACTGTTTCCAACCTCTCCTTGATTTGAATGATCTTGTCAATAGCTTCATGAACTATTTCAATCAAATCAACTTATTCTAATCCAACTTCTGCCCACACTACCATGAATGACTCCTACATTCCTGAAGTGCTTGATATAATGCGCATTGAATACTAGAATGATAACTATGCTGTATGATAACTCGTCTAATGGTAAGTGGGTATCCCAACTGCTACCAAAATCGATAACATACTCTAAGGATTTTCTTAAATGTTTGAATAGTTCGCTCACTCCGTCCATCAGTTCGAGAATGATAAACCATCCTCATATCAAAACGAGTTCCCAAAGCTTTCTGAAGCATTTGCCAAAATTGTGAAGTAAAATAACCATCAAAATCGAATATAATTGATACAAACACTCCACGCCTTGCTACTTCGTTGTTAATATACAACCTCGCCAATGTCTCCACCGTTTAGTCCTCGCAGATAGCTAAGAAGTGAGATAACTTAGTCATTCTATCAATTACTAGTGTCCATAGACCACCTAGAAAAAGAAATCCATGATCTTCTCACAAGATGTAATATCTCCTCCACTTTGTGTTCCAATGTTTGTCTAACCCGCGCAACCCTTCATCTTGTATATGAGTATCCCTTAACGCTTCATCTTGTGCTTTGAACCTCTTACCCTTAATGCCAGAGTGTATCGTCATACTTTGACTCGCACTCACCTTGGCTTACTCTTTCCTTCCTATTCAAAAACAGCTGCCACCTCATCCATCCTCCCCGGGTGGTATTGAATTTCACAATCGTAACCGCTAAACAATTCGCGCTACCTCATTTGCCTCATGTTCAACTTCTTTAGAACAAACAATAAACCAATGTGTTAAAAGCTCCTATGATCGGTATAAACTTCTTTAGTGACATGTTCATAATGGTATAACATATTGCGATATATATATAATATCCCAACCATATACAATTTGTAAGTTACATTTAACAACAATATACAATTATATAGTTTAACCCCTTTAACCAATCTTTCCTGAATATTAGAAATCATATTATAATATACATTAAGTAAGTATGTTATTTAAATTAAAATAACATTGTGATCACATGGCCAAGGCATGAAATTTGGTTTCTGTTATAACATCATACGCAATCCATTTACAATATACACTTAGTGGGTATATTAATTAAATTAAAGGAATCTTGTAATCACATGGCTAAGCATAGAGTTTAGTCTCTGTTTGCATTTCATACGCGATCCACCAGACCCCCATGGATCGCGTTTGGGGTTTGTTCTTCGACCTGCACTTCTGTAAAAATCATATTCCTAATTTATTTAACTTCTAATCTCAGGTAACATCATGTAAATATCATATAACAAGATTCAAGGTTCAATCTCAAATATACCAAACTCACTAACTAACTTCAATTAAATTTCATATTCAAAGTTATAGAATAAGTAAATACTTACATATATAAAGATTCAAAATGATGATTAGGAGCTAAGCTTGATCATGTTTAAATTCAACAGTTCATTTTAGGGAAAAGTACTCGCCGGATACATGGCCAACACAAGAATCCGCCAGATCATGGTTGATCCGCCGGATCCCCCTACCCTTTCGGATCTTTAATTGGATAGGGAAGAAGAAGATGATGATATTGATAATTATATTACTTGGTCTTGTTTAAATCAAAACACAGGGACGATTTCATGTTTTCACTATTTTATTTCTTGCAATATATTTGGTTTTGTATATGGAATAAAAATAACCAAATTTGGGAAAGTTGGAAGATTTTAAGTCGGCCCCCCTTTTTCAAACCGACCCAATATACCATTTAAAATTTAGTCCTCTTCTAAGTCTATTGTCCGGAACCTAGAAACAATTTGCGACATAACTTATTTTATTTTACTGACAACTTTAGAAAATTAAAACGATCAACAATTTACTAGTCACAATAAGTCATTTTTTTTCTTGACTAATTATTCACCATAAACTTGATAAATAAACAAGTAAATTTTCTAACACATTAAACAATTATTTGAAGTTAGAAAATTACCAAAATGCCACTAGGCCCTGAAGGAGGATGTTACATCCTATTTGTGTGAATGTCTATCTTCGCCTTAGATCGATCCACATTCGTATCCGTAAAAGCATTAATGTAAAAAAACAACAAACGTTGACCTATCTAACAGACTTATGACTTGTGACAATGTTTGATGAATTATAATAATAAAAAAATGAATCATAGTAATAAAAATATTGAATTATATTGCTTCTCCCTCTTATCCACCTAATTTTTCTTCTTTTTTGATCCCGTTATATATATATATATATATATATATATATATATATATATATATATATATATATATATATATATATATATATATATATATTCTCGATAAACATTAAAAAATGATACATATTCGATTGTAGTTTGATACATCATGATTTTGATACATAGTAGTTTGATACATGATTATATCTTCATTTAATATAATTGAATGCTATTTGTAAGGGACACATGTCACTATATCATGGCTTTTTACCCCTTTTTATATTAACCTTCTTTTTATTTGAACCAAAACCTATATATATATATATATATATATATATATATATATATATATATATTATCATTTCGTGCTTGTAATTTTATTAATTTATTGCATATAATAAATAATAGTAATAGTAATAATATTAATAAATAATAGTAATAATACTCAGTGAATTAAAGAACTCCATTTCAATTTCAGTAATGAAATAACTAAAGGATAAAATTACATTATCAAATGAATAATTACAAACGTATCAGATCGATCCAATCCCTAAGGTTTCGATCATACATCTCGAAACGAAATAGCATGTTTTCTGCATTTTTTTCTCGGAGGTGTAGTATTGAAAATCATCTTCAAGTTTCTTGAGAAATTTGAGCTCGGATGCAGAGGGTGGAACTCCAAATTCGTCAAATTTATCATTGAGGTCGTTGATCCATTTGCCGATCTTCCCAATTGCCGTATTAAACTTTTCGACGTTTTCTTTTTGTAATTTGATCATTTGTTGGTCTATCTCCTTTAAAACGCCTGCTTTCTCTCCTAAAACATACTTATCTTCTTCGGTTTCCATTTTTTCAATTTAACAACTATTTTTACAATCTACGAAATATCTTTCAATTTTATATAGTTACAGTATTTAAAGCGGTTTACTGAAAACCGCCGCAATAGTGTGTAGCTTCCTTTTGGGTTTTTGTTGCGCTACTATAGTTGTATCGTTGTACGTAGAGCTGCACCGTACGGCCATAGATAATGACCAAATGTCCAAAAATCAAGGAAAATCTTTGTTTTATAAGTATATAAGAAGATAAGATATACTCTGTATATCTATTATACGGAGTATATATATATATATATATATATATATATATATATATAAATTATTACGTAATACGTAGTATGACATTTAAACATGAAATATAGATCATCCCCATAAGTGCAAATATAATAAAAATTGTAATATAATCACAACATACAATCTTATAACATGATATCAGAAGTTTTACATCACCACCTACGACTTCTTGAACACACTCTTCTGCTATAATTAAAACCTAGCTACAACTTTTGAAACACACTTTTTAAGCTCAAAGATAAACATGGCTACAACATTTGATATACACTTCTAGGCTAAATGAGAATTAAAAGTTTAAAACAGCTTTTGTATGGACGACGTTCCATCTCTAGAATGCTAGGAGTAGTATCAAATTCCTAGCGACCTGATACGATACATACAAAAAGCAAAACAAAAGAATGAGTGATTTGAAACGTGTGTGTGTGTGTGTGTGTGTGTGTGTGTGTGTGTATATATATATATATATATATATATATATATATATATATATATATATATATATATATATATATGTACACATACCATTTTCTCCTCACTTTCTTTTAAACTCGATGAACATATATGCTCATCAACAATCAGTCGGAGCGTTGAAAAAAACTAGTGTCTATAACATGGAAAACGTGATTGTTTACAATGCTGTTATAAAGACGTTTTCTTTTCAATGTTCCGATAGATTGAGAGAGTGGGATCTTGGAGAAGATAAAACAGGGAAATCGTGGTTGCTATGTAGTATCATATCATACTTAAGTATAACTATATGCAAAAGAGTATCACAATTGGATAGGCTAGGGAAAGGGAAAATCTTCATATTTTTCTTTTTTGGGTAAAGACTGAAGGAGGACAGTGGACACCATATACTTATAAAATAGGGTGAGAATATATAGCATTAATGGGATTGAATCATTGAATGCAACTCTAAATTAAACAACCCCACTGACCAAATTGAATGTATTTGCAACTTTGCAAGTTTTGAGACTATATTGTACAGTATAAAATTGTTTTATACTCAACCCTACTCAACGTCTCAACCTTTAAAGACATAAATGGAGCGGTTCATATACAAAACAAAGACAAAAATAAAGTGTGTGAACAAGTATTTGACTATTTGTATCGACGGTCCACCATTTTTTTTTTCATTTTGCTACAACCTTCTTCCAAATTTTATTAGCTTTGTATTCAATTTTTTTTATTAGCATTTTTTTATTGTCTAATTACTAAATTTCTTTATAAATACATACAATAATGCGACAAAATAAAATGAACACAAATATATAAACAAACATAAGATAAGATGAAACAAATATATTAACAAATATTACTAAATTTTTTTATTAGCATTTTTTTATTGTCTAATTACGTTTAATAAAACAAATATATAAACAAACATAAGATAAGATGGAACGATATATCATATTTAACATCCAAATTCCAATTCCAACTTTTAACTTACAATTTGATCCAAAACATATTCCTAGTTCCAAAATTAAATACACCTCCAATCAATCTAATCCAAAAGAGGAGTTCCCAAAATAGTAACATATATAACATATAAATATATTACATACCGTACATTTTAAGAGTTTGTACCATAAATAGTCTTAGTATCAATCGTTATCATCTCATCCCATCTCGCGATATTTGCTCTACGTTCCTCGATGCGTTGAAGTAACAGACGTATATGTTCTTCGTCTTCCTGGTTCCATTTGTTTGAATCGTTTATCAGAGTTAGATATCGTTCAATTCTTTTCTTTTCATCTAAATATTTACCCTCGTTACACATCTCACAAACATGTTGGGGCATTCCTTGTTGAGGGCAAATATTTTTGCGAGACGTTGACGTTATTGGTGGGGTAGTATCTCTGGGTCTCTTGTTTTTTCTGGAAAGATTTGAGGAAGAAGATGCCATTTAGGATTGGTCGTATCTTTTATTTCTTTTCCAGAAATGAATGTGGTAAAAATTGTACGTTGAGTCAATTGATGAAGTTATAATATTATACGGAGTATATATATACTCCATAATATTTCAAATAACGGGATGTTTCAAAAATAGTTATGGTTTTGCCGCGACGTTATATTTACTTGGTTGACGTTTCTAATAAAATCAACAGTCGATCCCTATACGTACTCTTGAAGTTATGGTTTTGCCGTGACGTTCATATTTACTATTTAATTAATTAATTGGTTGACTCATAAAATCAAACTATAATATACGTGTAGCGGTTTACCTGAACATTTGGATCGGTTTATCTTGTAGCGTCATTTCCCGTACTTATACTTAATAATAATATTATTATTATTATTATTATTATTATTATTATTATTATTATTATTATTATTATTATTACTATTATTATTACTCCGTATATTATATTATACTACGTATTAAATTTTATCTTATTAATTATTATACATACATACTAGTACAAATAGGGAGGTGATAGGTTCACTTTGTTGAATTCAGATGTGTGCATCAGTATGTTCTTCTATGTATTCAAGAGTTTGTATTCATCTTTCTCTAGTCAACTTTGTTGATTTAGAGATTTTAATTTAATTTATGTTTTTCGCCGAAAAAAAAATTAGGGAGGTGATAAATACAACACCATAATTGATTCATACACCAAATTTGTGTTGTTATTATATTTATTATTAAAGAGGGACGGTTATTTAAAAGTATTGGAGCGGTTAATGTATGTTGATTTAAATTTCCAGCCTCCACATTTCTCTTATCCATTTATTATTTTATTCTATCTTTTATTCTTATTTATATTTGATATTTTATATTAAAAGAAAAATCCTGAGAGAATGAGACATATCGTAAAGTCACCCCGCAATTTTGCGGGTCTTAACTAGTAGTAAGTGCAAAATATTGAATTGAAGATAATAATAACATAATATAAATAATAACATGGAAACATAAAATTCCATGCACGTATCAAACACACTAATATATTACTTTCGATAAAAAAAGGAATGATAATAATATGGATTTTGCTATTTGTAGCCCTAAGGGCTATGTTTAAGAGTTAATTCATGCTTTAAGAGGTGGTAAATTAAGGTGGTTGAGAGAAGTTATATTTAGGGGGTGGATTGTTATTATTAAGGTACAAATATTCATTGCGTGTCTGAATTTCTTATTCATAGCCCTCAGGGCTACGTATAGCATTTTCCTAATAATATTACAAGTTTTGAAATGTATCGATAAATGAAATCTTTTTTTCTTCACTTTTATCAAACGAAGATGACAAAGTAGAGAATTGCGTCGAACATGTTTCTTCTAACTTGAGAAGTTTTTCAAGAGAAGCAATAACAGAATTTTTGAATTCTGAAGTGGGTAACTTCTCAAATTCCTTCTTCAAACTCTTTATTTCGTCAAACTTTTCTTGCATGGACGTGTACATACTCTGGACTTCATTCTTTCTTCTCGTCTCTTCCTTCACTTCAGCTTGCAACTTCTCGATCATCTGTGCTTTGTAGGCGTTAAGTTTCATTTGTTTAAATGTAATTTGAATGTTTAGAATAAAATTTTAATCAAAAAAATATATATATAGATATGATAATTAATTGAGTGGTAGTATATATATGTTGTTTATGTAGTCGATCCTAGATCATCATATCATATAGTGTGTATTTATATATATTTATTACATGGGAGGTGACTGATCGACAGTGTAATCATTTCACAAAGCCGAGTAGAATTTAATTCAATTGGAAGTTGTAAAATTGGAAGTTCAATAGTTACACCAATGACCAAACAGTTTTTGTACCTCGAGACTCGAGTAGAATTAGTATTATGACGTGTGTGGCGCGGTTAGTTGGTGTTCTCATAAATTTGGTACATTGAGAAGTCATACATTTACCAGCAATGGTAAACCGTAAATGCATGACGCTCTTATTATACTTATTATGATTATAAAATAGTAGTAGAAATATAATTGTTTTTTTTTTATTTCTTTTTCCTTTTTTTATAAAGGCTTATAACTTTAATACGGAGTATTACAATTAAATTACAAATGGCTAAATATTGTATAAATTAGAAATGTAATTCATACATAATCATCATCATCATCATAAAAGAACATTTTAGTTACTTTTCATTCAATGTAGTAAAATTTTATGTTTTCTAAATCGTATATAGTACCTACTTTATCTTACGTATAAATTTTTCTAACACTTAATGTGTTTGTCTATGATTTATTTATCATATTGAAAAGTGTTGAGAACTGAGACACTGCTAGATTTGCTCAGAATACAAGTATTGTGCCGCTGTTAGAAGTACTACCACTGTTAGTAGTTGCCACTGCTAGTTAGTAGCTGCCGCTGTCAAGTAGTTTGTCTAACAGTGCCACTGTTAGTGTGTAGTTTGTATTTTGTATTAAGTACTCAATCACTGTTGATAATATACGAGTACTACCCCTGTTAGTGATATAGATAACCACTGTTGGTTAGATATAGTTGAATAGAGAGAATTATGGAATATATATGATTCCATAATAGTTTGATTCTGTAAAGGACTCTATATGTTATAAATAGAGATCCTGTAAAACCCTAGAGTGTGACGAATTCATTCTAGTTATTAGCTTCAAGGTTGTAAACCCTAACACAAATTGTGTGTTCGTATTATTGTTAATAATATTGAAGCTTTTGGTTAGATATTCTGTTATATACAAGTTTGTTCTTCAAGTTATTAATAAACTATTCCGCAAGCTTATTAATAATCAATCAAAGTAATACATACTAAGATCTCTAGCTGGGATCATCAAGTGGTATCAGAGCTTGGTATTACTTTGATCTTGAAGAAGGTAATTAAATTTTGCAGCTTTTTCAACAAACAACAACATGTCTACTGAAACAATGGAAGGTATTCAAGCTACAAAAATCCCCATGCTCAAACCCGATGAGTTTGAGCTATGGCAGACTAGGATTAGACAATACATGTTGCTGACTGATTATATGATGTGGGAGGTGGTTACTAATGGACCAGTTTATACTAAGGATGCAGATGGTAAAAAAGAATAAAGACCACCACCAAAGACTGATGCAGAGAGAAAAGAAAGAGCAACAGAGTGGAAGGCATTAAGTACTCTACTTTTGTCTATTCCTAATGAGTATCAAAGGAAGTTTGAAAACTGTGAAGATGCTCAGGTTCTTATGCAAGCAATTGTTAAGAGATTTGGTGGTAATGATAACACCAAGAAGAATAAGAGATCTCTTCTCAAACAACAGTTTGAAAACTTTGCAGGTGTAAAGTCTGAAACTCTGACTCAGACTTTTGATAGATTTCAAAAGCTTGTGGGTGATCTTGAGAATCACAATGTTAAGGTTGATAAAGATGATTTGAATAGGAAGTTTCTAAGATCATTAGGCACAGATTGGAATATGTATACTGCGGGACTTAGACAAAGTGCAGATCTTGAAGAAAAGGAGATTGAAGATCTATACAATGATCTGAGGAACTTTGAGCCTGAGGTGATGGCTCTGAAACAGTCCAATAGTAGCTCTAACAATGCTGCTTTTGTGTCTGTTGGTGAATCTGGTAGCTGTAGCACATCTGGTGCTAATGATAATATCTTGGAAGCCTTCTTTGCGAGTCATGTTAATTCATCATTAACAACAGAGGATTTGGAACAGGTTAATGAAGAAGATCTTGAAGAGATGGATTTGAGATGGCAGATGGCTATGATTACTATCCGGGAAAAAAGGTTTATGCAGAGGTCTGGGAACAGAAACTTCACTTACAAGAGAGATGGTGTAGCTGGATTTGACAAGAGCAAGGTGGAGTGCTTCAACTGTCACAAGATGGGACACTTTGCTAGAGAATGCAAGAGCACACAGGCTGGAGGATCTCAGAATGGTATTATGAGAAATAGTTCTGCTCCACAAAGAAGATTGGTACCTGTTCAGAACACCACTTCTGATTCATTGGTTGCACAAGATGGGATGGGAGGATTTGACTGGAGTGACCAAGAAGAGCTTGTAGTTCAGAATCAAGCTTTGATGGCTGTCACAGAAGAACCAGAGCCTTCAGACATTCCATATGAGGTACAATCTAAATTATGTTCTCCTGCATGTAAGAAAATGGTTAAATTTTATAGGGATCATAATCTGGTTGTGTGTAATGAATTAAAAGCTTGTGTGGAAAAGAGTCAACATTCAACTTTAGCCATTGAAAACTTAGAAAGACAGATAAAAGCTTTTGAAAAGAATGAATCACAATTTCACTTAGATATTAAATATCTGAATTGGGAAAAGAAAGCTTTACAAACAAAAGTTGATATGCTAAGTGCAAAGTTGGCTGAGGCAATTTCTGATAAAGAGTCAATAAAATTGAAAGTTGATGAATTGGAAAATGCTTCAAAAGGTGTTCAAAACTTAATCAAGTCTCAAATTCATGATAAATTAAAACTTGGATTAGGTTACAACCTTAATGCTGTACCCCCACCTTATAATCATACTTACTTCCCATCTAAGCTTGAGTTTGACTTAGAAAAACTTAAGGTAGGTGTGTCTGAGGAGGTTAAAAAGGTAGATCCAGTTGTTAATTGTGCTGATAATGTGAATTTTGATAAAGTTGAGGTATCTGATTGGACTGAGGAAGATGAGAGTGATAGTGATAGCTCATCTAGTGGTAATTCTGTGGATGATTGTGTTAAGCCTATTACTGGTCTAGTTTCTGAACTAAATAGTACTAAACTAGAAGTGGGTAAAAAGATGTTTGTTGAGAAAGCAAAGGCTCAGTTAGATCAAGTTAGAAAATCCAATAAATCTAGATCTGGTCTAGGTTATGTGCACAAAAGAGTTAATCCTGAATCAAAAGATAAGTCAAAAGATAAATCTGAATGTGAAAAGTGTGCATGTAAATCAAACAGGTCTGATTTAATTTCTGCAAATAATGCAAATAGATCCATTTCCAGGGGTAATCAGAGAAATTGGAACCAATTGGTTTCACAAAGGTTGGGTAATGGGTTTGAATGTATGAAAAGAAAGGCATGTTATATATGTGGCAGGTACAACCATACTCAACAGGACTGCTACTTCAATCCTAATAATAATAGGAACAGAGGTACAAGTCCATTGTTGAAAAACAAGCCAAACAGAGGCAAGGCTGCAACCACTGTTAATGATGCAGCAGTGCCACTGTATAAGGCTAACAGAGGCATGAACAGAACAGGGGAAGGCTTGGCCACTGCTAGGCATGCTACCTCTGCTAGTGTTAAGCATTCCAAAAGAATGTTTACACCAAGTAGAGCTACCACTGCCAGGCTTATCAATACCAATTTGAAAGTGACCACTGTTAAGCTTATTGCCCTTGTTAGGTCAAAAATTGATTGTTTTTGGAGACATAAAAATGAGTGTAAATCTGAAGTGTCCAAAACCAATGCAGCACTGAGATCAATCACTGTCAAAAGGGTTGATGTCAAAGGTGCTCATGGGAAACCCAAAGCCAAATTGGTTTGGGTTCCCAAGAAAAACTAATTGTTTTTCTCATATATGTGCAGGGCAAGCCACCAAGCTTATGGCATATTGATTCTGGCTGTTCAAGACACATCAGGGTTTGAAGATCCAACATATCCAGATAGAGTGTGCAGATTGAAGAAAGCGTTGTATGGGCTACATCAAGCACCAAGAGCTTGGTATGATACACTATCCGAGTATCTTCTCAAGAATGGATTCAAGAGAGGTACTATTGACAAGACTTTGTTTACCAAGAGGGTTCAGAGAGATATATTGTTGGTACAGGTTTATGTTGATGATATTATTTTTGGTTCAACTAGGGACTCATTGTGCAGAGAGTTTGAGAGTTTAATGCATAAGAAATTCAAGATGAGTTCCATGGGTGAACTCACTTTCTTTTTAGGATTGCAGGTTAAACAGAAGTCAGATGGAATCTTTATTAACCAAGGAAAGTATGTGCAGGATATTCTGAATAAATTTGGTTATACAGATGGGAAGATAGCTAGCACTCCTATGGAGGCACACAAACATCTTACTTCTGATCCTGATGGAGAAGAAGTAGATGTGCACTTGTACAGGTCAATGATTGGTTCTTTGATGTATTTAACTTCATCTAGACCTGACATTATGTTTGCAGTGTGTCTTTGTGCTAGGTATCAAACCAATCCAAAGCAGTCACACATGTATGCTGTGAAACGGATCTTTAGATACTTGAAAGGTCAACCTGATTTGGGACTTTGGTATGCTAAAGGATCAGATTTTGAGCTTAAGGCTTTCACAGATAGTGACTATGGTGGTGAGAACATGGATCGAAAATCCACCAGTGGAGGATGTCAATTTCTTGGAAATAGATTAGTGTCATGGCAATGTAAAAAGCAGACCACGGTTTCCACTTCTACAGCAGAAGCAGAATATGTTGCAGCATCAAGTTGCTGTGCACAGGTTCTTTGGATTCAGAATCAAATGTTGGATTATGGTTTGACTTTCATGAACACTCCTATTTATATTGATAATACTTCTGCTATTAGTATCATTCAGAATCCAGTTAAGCATTCAAAAACCAAACACATTGAGATCAGATATCATTTTATACGAGATTGTTATGATAAAAGATTGATTCATATTTTTAAAATTCATACTGATAATCAACTTGCAGATCTTTTTACAAAAGCATTTGATGTAGGAAGATTTACATTTTTGATAACTAATATTGGTATGATCAATCTCATGTAGTGTTTTGGTCTGGATTTGATACTAACAGGGGTAAAATATATTGTATGTGACAGGGTCAGGTGTTGCCACTGTTAGCTTCATCATGATAACAGATGGTGCCACTATTAGTTTACCTTTGCCACTGTCAATGTATTTTAAACCCCTGCTGTATATGTGTGTAATTTAACCCCTGCTAGTTGTTTTTCTTAGTTTAATATTGCAGGTTTCAGCCACTGTCAAGAGACATCACTTGAGCTGGAATTTAATGTTTTATTTGTTTCTTCTTATTTTTTTGGTTAAAAAAAAAAATAAAAAAAAAATAAAAAAATAAAATAAAAATAAAAAAATTCGTTGTCTAACTAAGATAAGTTTATGCCCCTGTTAGTTCTAAGTTGGCGTTTCCTTTGTCGGATGCCCCTGCTAGACTATCAGCCGCTGCTAGCTTTGTTAGATGGTTAGAAAGTGTTGACTATAAATTGACCAAGTGAGGTACCCCTGTTGGGTTTGTTTGTAAATTGTGCCCCTGTTGGGTATAACCAGCAGTGCCACTGCTAGTTCTATTTTTAGGGCTTGGCACTGTCATCAAATAAATACTCAAATACTTCACTTTTTCAATTACGCTTTCAAAATTTTCAAAACCCTTCAATAATCGCTCTCGCTTTGAGTTGTTTATTGTAATTCACTCTTCGTTCGTTCATCAATTACATCAATGGCATCTTCATTGTCATCTGATTCTGATCATTCTACGCTAAGTGTTCATTCTGAACACAATATGAGGGCTTTCTTGAATAAAGAACTTGCCGATGAGTATTTTCACCCTATTATTGATTTCTTGAGTAATTGTCCAGTTACACATGCCCTTACTGTTTGTCCACGATTAATTCGATCGCATATTCAAGAATTCTGGCAGAATGCAAAGGAAGGGAATGTTAATGGCATTACTCACATTCATTCCACTGTCAAGGGTAAGAAGGTAATGGTTACTGAGATTGTTCTAAGAGAGCTTTTACAGTTTGATGATGAAGGTGGAATTCTGGAATTATCGAGAGAAGATTTGTTTAAAGGCATTATGGATATGGGGTATGAAGGTTCAGGAAAGACAAGATCAGAATATACTTTCTTGAAGTCATGGTTTTGTCCTCAATGGAAGTTCTACATTCATACTTTTCTGGTATGTTTGTCTCAAAAGAGAACTAGTTTTAATGAATTTAGTTCTACTATTGCATATCCTATTATCTGCTTGGCACAGGGTATTAAATTTAATATATCTAGATTTATCTTAGATAATATGGTTAGGAATGTAAAGGGTGATACATTCGTTATGTACCCTAGATTTGTTCAGCTTTTATTGAATAATCAATTGTCAAATCTGCCAGCAGAGGATAGTGTGATTGTTAGTTCTACTCTATCTTTGAGGACTATTAAGGCTATGAATCAGTATCAGAATGCTTTTTCTAAGAAGGAAACTGCATTATTTTCTACAATGCTAGTTACTCCTTCTGCCACTGGTGGTGTATTACCAACACCATCTGGACCAAATGATGACAGACCAACAACACAAGTTGGTTCTGAACACACATCAGGAGGTGGCATCAAAAGAAAACAAGGGAACAAACAGCCTACCCAATCTAAAGCCAAGAAATCCAAGAAGGCTACACAGGCTATGGAGATTCCTGTTTCTCCACAGTCTCAGTCAACTGTCCCAACACAACAGGTGAACATACTTGATGAAAATGTTCATTCTGGAAGGGCTGCCACTACTGTTTCTAGCCCACTGGCAGGGCAGGATAGTGGTAACATTAATCAGACCCAACCAGAGGCAACTATGTTTGATGAACCTATGGGTGATGATTCAAATGTAGGTCCCAGTACCAATAACCAAGGGACATCTGCAGTGGCAGATGTGGGCAAGGATTCAACTAAGAGGTCACACTCTAATGTTGATGAGCCTAGTGATACTGATGAATTGACGATTTCCTATCTTGTACATGATATCAATAAACTGTGGAGCAAATATGAGAGGGAAAGGGCTTACAGAAAAGAGGCTCAACAGAAAATTCAAGCTCAGGATGAGTTAATTGCTAAGCAGAAGGAGATCATTGATCATCAGAAGGCAGAGTTGCTTGATGTGCAGAATAGATTGGTAATGCTTGAGGAGGCTGTCAACAATATTCTTCTACCTGCGAATAAGTTAAAGGAATCTTCAGGCAAGGGGGAGAAGAAAGCAGATGATGATAATATGCCTGAAGATGATGGTTCAAGAAAAGCAGGTGATGATGATGATGATGATGATTCACATGGACCTCATGATGATATGAGTGGAGCAATGATAAATATTGATGAGATGCATGATGATTCTGCAGCTACAGAGGTGCTTGAGCTTGATGATAATACAGTTGAGATGGATATATGTGAGCATAATGAGGCACAATCAGAAGACACTGTGGAGTTAGTGTTTGATGATAAAGATGATGATTATGTGCAGAGCAGGGATAAGGCTGAGGAGGAGCTCAATGTCTCTGATTATGTGATACATGAAAGTTTAGATGATGAGATGGTAAATGCTGCAGATGACAGAAGAATGGTGGTATATACTGGTGAAGATTCTTCTGAAAATGTTAATACAAGTGATGGTGCAGGAGCAGAGCAGACTGATGAAACAGATGAAACAGTTTATCAGGTATTTCCATTGAATAAAGGGTTGCCTGAGAAAGCTGCACTTAGATTATATTTTTGGGATGTGATGGGTGCTAACCTGGAAAATAAGAAAAGAGTCAGTTTCAGTGATAGGCCAGTGTATGAGGTGGTTGATGATGTTGAAAAAGAGATGAAAGAAGGAGAAGTTGAGATTAAGGGGGAGCAATCAAAGTCAATTGATGAAGAGAAGAAGTTGCAGACCTTTACAAGAAAGAAATCTATTCCCAGAAGAAAGCCAACTAATACTTTATCCCCTGTCAAAACTTCTACCACTGTTGTCACAATTTCAACCACTGTCAACACTAACACTACCACTGTTACATCTACCCCTGTTAGTACACCAACACCTACCACTGTTGATACACCAATCACCACTGCTGTCATATCAACCCCTGCCACAACTACCACAACAACAAGACCAAGAGAGGTACCTGTTACAATAAGAGAACCAACTTCACCACTCAAGCCTGAGTCTAAATTGCCTGTGATTGATCCAAAAGACAAAGGTAAAGGAAAGTTAAAAGAAAAATCAAAAGTGAAAGAAATTAAAGAACCTCATCTTGAGTCTCATGATATGCTAAGGATGCAAGTAGAAGAAAGGGAAAGGTTGATAAGGAGAGCTGCAGAAGCTAAAGCTGAAGAAGAGGGTGATGATGTTAAAATGATTTTGGATGATCTGAGTGTAGTGACTATTACACAGAAAGCTGCAGAGATTGTTAAAGAAAAGACTGCACAAGGATTAAAGCTTCCTGCTCAGAGAGTTCATGATTATTTAAAGAAGAAGAAAGGTAATGAAGAGGAAGAGTTATCTTCTGGATTTTTGTTGATGAAAAGGTCAAATGAGGAAAGGGCTAGAAAGAAAAAGCAAGAGGAATTAGCCAAGAAGAGGAGTAAACCTTTACCATATGCTGAAAGGAGAAGACAAATGATCAATGCTCTGTCTGATAATTATGCCCCAGCTAAAATTGTTAAAGGATGGAATATGCAGAAGCTGGAACAGACATATGATAGGTATATGGGAAGAGATGATGAGTGGACCAAGAAATTGGAAGAGAATAGGCATTTGAATGCATTGATGAAGGAGAAGAAAGAAAAGGCAGATAGGGAAATGGTAAAGTTTTTGAAAGAAGAAGAAGAAAGAAGAGAAAAAGCAGCTGCTGAGGCAGCAGAGAAAGCCTTAGAGGATAAGCAGAATGAAGTCAGAAGAAATTCATTGAAAAATCAGATTTCTAAAGACAATGTTATTCCTGACATTCCAAGATTTGATCCAGAGCTGAAAAAGAGAATCAAGATTCTGACTGATAGCAAGGAGATTTCTGAAGGACCAAGAAAGGCTAGAATTATAAATTGGGAAGGAGTAGCAATTGATTATGGTTTCAGAAAAATGATCCTTGAGATCAAGATTGAAAGGGAAAGAGGATTTGATGACCATGTTGGGAGTATGATTGATTTGCTCAGAATCTGTACAAGAGATGATCTTATGGAGTTGTATCAAGTGAGCAGAATCAGGAATAGAAAGAACTCTGAGGCTGTGATTGAAAGACAAATGATGGAGTTATTGCAAAGCATGTTTGAACCAGCAAGCATGTATCACTTATTCTTTCACTGTCATCAAAGGGTTATAACCTGGAGATATTTTTCCAGAGCTGGAGTACACATGGTAGTATTTAACAATGGGCAGGTGATCTACATGTTTGATGATCGACACTATGTGCTGGGAACAGGGCTGCTGAATAGATTGGTTGATTTGAAGTTATCTACAACCATCATTACTGAAGGAGCTTACAGAGCTTTATACATGGTGTTCAATCAACTGCATAAGAGGCAAACGATGAAGGAGATAGAAGAAGAAAAGAAGGATTGAAACTTGAATCATTACTCTGAATGATCAAGTTTAGGGGGAGATTGTTGAGAACTGAGACACTGCTAGATTTGCTCAGAATACAAGTATTGTGCCGCTGTTAGAAGTACTACCACTGTTAGTAGTTGCCACTGCTAGTTAGTAGCTGCCGCTGTCAAGTAGTTTGTCTAACAGTGCCACTGTTAGTGTGTAGTTTGTATTTTGTATTAAGTACTCAATCACTGTTGATAATATACGAGTACTACCCCTGTTAGTGATATAGATAACCACTGTTGGTTAGATATAGTTGAATAGAGAGAATTATGGAATAGATATGATTCCATAATAGTTTGATTCTGTAAAGGACTCTATATGTTATAAATAGAGATCCTGTAAAACCCTAGAGTGTGACGAATTCATTCTAGTTATTAGCTTCAAGGTTGTAAACCCTAACACAAATTGTGTGTTCGTATTATTG
The DNA here is from genome assembly GCA_949592205.1 of Helichrysum umbraculigerum. Lineage (NCBI taxonomy): Eukaryota > Viridiplantae > Streptophyta > Magnoliopsida > Asterales > Asteraceae > Helichrysum > Helichrysum umbraculigerum. The sequence goes on from CATIUR010000006.1 coordinate 54,639,280, forward strand.
TTAATAATATTGAAGCTTTTGGTTAGATATTCTGTTATATACAAGTTTGTTCTTCAAGTTATTAATAAACTATTCCGCAAGCTTATTAATAATCAATCAAAGTAATACATACTAAGATCTCTAGCTGGGATCATCAAAAAGGCATGGAAATATAACTTGCAGGCCATAATTTACCGATTAACTCAATCTAACTAAAATTACAATTCAATGCGCTTTATTGCTAGGTGCCATTTTTGTTGAATCACTATTTTCATATTTTTAATTTTTAATTGAATAGAAGTATACAAAATAGTGAAATACAGTACAAAATATAATTATGAACAATGGGTACATATCTATGAAGTGGTACTACTAATTGAATAATTCAAATTGTCAATTAAGAGATTAACTAATTCAAATTTCGTGCATCGCACCGATACATATCTAGAACATACATACACATAATAACTTTTTTAAACTTTTTTCAACGTCTCAAGGATTTCATTCTTCTTTTGGATAGATTCTTCGATAACATCCAGTGTATCTTCTATTTCAAGTTTATGTTTCGCATCCTGAATTCGATCTCTGCCGAGGAACAAACTTAAGTAGAAATTAGCATCATCACCAGGATGATCATCTAGTTGATTATCCCAAACTTACTTCTTTTGAGATGATTCACCAACACTATCATTCAAAACCCAAAGTTTTTGCCTGTTTTCCCTATCAGTTGAGTTCATAGACTCGATAAGCCTTGTGACTTTTTCTTTCAATATTTGATTTTCATATTGTGTGGTTTTTTGTTTTTTGTGTGGTGGTGAAGATGTGCAACCGGATTCCATTTGAAATTTGGAGCAAGTTGATTTATTTGTTTATTTTTATAGAACAACTCGTTCGGAATAAAGAATAGAAATAAGGATATTATTATTATGGAAATTTTTTTTTTTTGTAATTCAACCCGATTTATAAATATGGCTCTTCCTGCCAACTAATTAATAACTTTAATTATCAGTCGTAATAAATGCAAACTTTCCGATGCCCCCAGTCCCCCAACAACCAAATTGATTTTATCGTCGACTTTTATTATTATTATTATTATTATTATTATTATTATTATTATTATTATTATTATTATTATTATTATTATTATTATTATTATTATTATTATTATTATTATTATTATTATTATTATTATTATTATTATTATTATTATTATTATTATTATTATTACTGTACTTATAATAAAGTAAAATAAAGTAATAACCAGTATTTTTTAATACTGTACTTAGAACCAAAAGATCTTGAAGCGGTTATAAACATAAATTAACCGATCCAAAATGTAACGAGCCGCTACATTACAATTATAACCGCTTCAATTTGGAGCTGCTCTAAAAGACTACTAGTAAAAAACAAGAAAAGAAAAGTCAAATGTATGTCAGGGAAGGAAGCTGGGAGGGCGGGGGTGGTGACTGATGTCATAGACTTTATTATATGGCTAGGTATAGGAGCATGGTGTGGTCTTATCAAATACACTATTTTTTTGATGAGATATGCTGTAAATAACTACTCCGTATTTAACAAAATAGTCAATGAATTATTTTGTTAAATGAGTTTGGTTAAGGGATCAAATTTGTGATTTTCTCATAACTATTGTTATATTTGTAATCTTAAAGTTTAATAGTTTAGTCATATAATTTATTCTGTCACAGCACCTATAATTCTTGTTGAGTCACTAGTCGCTGACCATGATAAGTCACTGGTCGCTGACCAACTCAATAATATACAACTCGATGAAGAAATGATTTATGTCAAAGCTGTCGTTGCTGAAGTTAACAATTGATGATCGCTATTCATTCTACTCATGGATTTAACATACCGAGGAAGATTAAAACTCAACTTTGTGTGTCGCTAATACAAGCAGCGAGAGTCTTATATCTTCATATTGAATAAGGCAAAAGTCACTGCCCGAATAACAGCTAGTCACTGAAGAACAATAGTTCAAGTCATTCTACAAGAGCATGTTAGCTCGCAGTGAGTGAGGAGAGTTACCGCATCTTCAGTGACTATTCAATAAAGCCTCTTAAACTACAAGTACAAAAGTACTGTACTTATATACATCAGCAAGAGTCTCTCGTACTTGAAGAATGTCTGAAGGATTACGTGGCAATGAGTGATTGGTTTTAAGGAAAAGAGATATTTGCGGTAACAGAATTGGGACCCGCAGAATGTCAGTTCATCAAAGGGAAAAGCCAATCAAGCAGCGACACATGTCATTCCAAGATCCTATTTTATAGGAGATATGTTAGGAACTCTTGTAGTATATATAGTTCAGTATATTGTACTTTAGAGGCTAGTGGTCCATACGTATTATTCACTTGTGTGTCAGTGAATATAGTTTGTCTAAGTACGTATTGTCACTCAGCGAGAAAAACAGTTAGCGTGTTTGTCCACTACTGTTTATCTCTTTTGTAATAGTTTAGCTAGAGTATTTGATTTGAATTAGCCTTGGCTAATTCATTCCGCAATCAATACTCTGTGAGTTCTATGATTAATAAGATTCATATTTTAGTTACTATTGCGTATTTACTTTGATATTGTCATATATATCTTTTACATACTCTGTTTGCGTTAAGACAATTAAAAACTGATTAAGTAACTTGAATAAAATCAGAAAAAGTTTTTAATTGTATTCAACCCCCCTTCTACAATTAAACTTTACTTATTGCGATTCCATATCACTAAGCAATAGTGATTACGGGACTTTCAATTGGTATCAGAGCAGAGTTGGTTTAAATTAATTAACCAGATTTGCAATGGAATCAGTAAAGTACAGCTGTGTCGACTCCGAGTATCAAAAGGGAAATGGTTCTACTACCAAACCTCCAGCGTTTGATCCTTCTAGGATTGAAACCTGGATGTCCCGGATGATGATGTTTCTTGATCTTGTTGATGATCGTGTTTACAATGTTATAACCAATGGTCCTCACATTCCAACCACAATTATTCCTACTGTTGTAGCTACTGCTACTACTCCTGCCATACCAGAAATGGTTATGCCTAAGAGAGAGGAACAATGGTTGGATGAGGATAGACGATTGGTTAGATTAGATAAACAAGCTAAAATCTACATAGGCATGGCACTTCCTGATGAAGTGTTTGAATCAATCAGGCTTTGTAAAACTGCAAAAGATATGTGGGATACCCTTAGGAATATATATATTGGAACTCCTGATATTATTCGTTGCAGGGAAGTAAATCTCACTCGCCAGTATGAGCTATTTGCAATGGAACCCAATGAGTCATTATCCTTTACTTATACCAGATATCAGTCACTGATGAACAAAATGGAAAAGGCTGGTATAGGAAAGGAGCAGAGATTTGTCGTTGAAAAGTTTCTGGAATTATTGCCAAGGAAAGTTTGGGGAACTATTGCAACCTGTACAAGATAGAGGAATGATTATACAATGCTGAATCTCACTCAAGTCTATGGTATTTTACTCAACTGGGAGCAGTCTGAAAAGCAAGATGATCAAAGTGAGCACATTCGTGCAACACTTGGAAGTCAAAAAGTATCGAATGTCCTTGTAGCTGAGCTTGACGAAATTGATCAGAGGCAGAAATCAAAAGTTTCTAAGCTAAGCTCAAAGTCGCTGATAGCTGATGAAGAAGGTGATCAGGCTGAAGAACAGTTAGAGTATGAATATGATGAGGGTCTAGAAAAGCTGGAAAGGGACATGGAAATGATGGTTGAAAATTTCAGAAGGAACACCAGATCAAAAAGATTCGCTGGTGCTCCATCATCTGATAATTTCAAATCAAAAGGTGAATGCTACAAGTGTGGTAAACCTGGTCACTTTGCAGCTGATTGTAGATCAAAGTCAGTCAACCAAGTCCCTGAACCAATGCCAGACTTCATAAATGACAAGTACAAGGCAAAGTATAAGAAGCTGAAGGCAATATCTAAATCTGGGAAAAAGAAAGGTAGAGGTTTTGTCGCTGAAGAGGGTTCATTAAGTGACTTTGACTCATCCTCATCATCTGATGAAGAAGAAGCAATGATTTGTTTAGATAAGGAGTACTGTCTGATGGCTGATGATGCTGAATATCATAAGGACATCAAAGGGATCGCTCATAAATGTTCAGCATCTGGATGGGATCCTGAAACTCTCTACAAGGTACATTGTTTTAAATCATCTTCAACTACTGAAAAATATAATGTTTTTGAGTCTCTGATAGTTGACTTGTCAAATGCTCATGAAATTCAAAAAAGACAAAAATGCGAGATCAGTGACTTAAAGTCCAAACTAGATGATCAAAGTGAAAATGTGTTAAAGTTAAAGAAATTAAAACTGGATCTTGATGCCCAAATTTGTGCAAATCAAGTATGTGTTCAAGAAAAGGTAAAATTTGAAACACAATTTTTGCAACTCAAAAAGGTCATGGAATTTTGGTGTAAGTCTAATGAAAATGTAAATCAGTGTGTTAATAATCAAATTCCAAAACAAGCTAAAGCTATTTTGGGAGGAGATTATGAATATGTTGCATCACTCGCTGACTCAACAAAAGTTGATCCTGTCTTTGAACCCAAGGGTAATTTTTCAGAAGCTGTTTTTGAACCCATATCAGTATTCAGTGAGCCAAGACCAAACTATTTCACAAAAAGAAAATTGGTCACAGATGATTCCGATATGACAAAAGGTAGTGATGAGATAAACGTTTTGAAAACTGTCAAATCATCAGTAACTTCACATCTCATTAAAACCATCGCTGATAATCAAGTAATCATCATCAACTTCACTGACACTGTATCAGTCACTGAGAAAACTTCTATCAGTGACCTTAAGTCAAAGATGCAGGAAGTGAAAATCAGCAAGAAAAGTTGTCTGATTGTGTCAGATCAGCAACTTAAAACAAGGAAAGTCAAAAAGGCCAGTTATTTAAACAAAAAGTGTTATAAATATGGCAACAGACAACATATGTCATCTGAATACCCAGCTCCACCTATTTCAAAATATCAACTCATCAGTGAGCATTGAGATGCGATTTATGCAAATCAGTGGGAGCTAAAACCAAGGCTTAGTCACTATGAACCCAGCTTTGGATGGGTTCACCAATTAAACTTAAATGAATAAATAGATTCTTTGAATTTATTTATTTATTTTTGCTTTATCTTTTACAATTGCTTTAAATAAATTAACTCTATGGTTTATAACATTAGAAGGATATATTCACTGATCAACTGACTTTCACTGATACAATCAGCAAATTCAGTAATTAGTTAGTTATGTTCATCTTCTATTATAACTCGTAAAGTTACTTGAATATCTTTTATGTCTATAAGTCTGATTTATATCATTTTTCTATGATATCATTAGCTGGTCTAGTCAGTATTCTAAGTTGTGGCCTGATTAGTGAGTTGTACCATTAGAAACATAATATTCATCTTATCTTGAACATAAGCTATATTCATTTTTTTTAATAAAATATATATCTATCAAAATTTGACAAATAATGGTCCTTATTAAAACTTAACCTAAGTCTAAATGATTTAATCAGTATTCTAAGTTGTGATTAAATCAGAAAAATAAAGGTTCAGCTAGATAAACCACTGCAATTCACTTTATGATATTTATATTTCTTTTCGGTGCTAAACCAAGATATTGGTTATGTTTTCTCAGGAACATTCACTCCCTGAGATATCATTTAATGGTGGAATATAAATCGTCAAACATTCGTTATATTTAATACTTTCCGTATTTAATTTAACGGATTTCAAAAATAAATATATTTTGGTACAACGAAAAAGTCGTATTCCTGACATTATCTTTCTTACGTTAGTGCATTTTTCCGGCGCACCTCTCCCATCACCATTAATACCACCACTCTCCACCATCATCACCCCTATACCACTACCACCAACCACTGCCATCGTCCACGACTCTTGATTTTTAACCACATAATCATCAAGTTGTGTTTACTATATAATCAGTGACTTTACCTCACTCTCATTTTTTTTACGCATACTTGATTTTCGTGTTCTTAAAATCAAAATCCTCTGTTTTACCAAAAACCCTAAATTGAATCTGTAAGGATCACTGATGACTAAATCAAATTTTTTTAATAATACTTACACCGCCACTGCAGAGGTTAAACTTCTTCGAGCCTCTGCAGTAAGTGAAGATTTGGTCATTACTGCTCCAAAATCTAACTATTTGGGCAATCTTTCTTGCCCTAAAAAGGAGTATGCGGAGGTTATCATTTTTATTCAAAACCATTTTATACTCCCTGCTCTTACGTTATCACCTGGGAAAATGAACCCAGAATGGCTCAGTGAGTTCTGGTTTACTTGCACTCACTCAGTCGTTCAAGGAGTTTCACAACTCCAAGGATTTATTGATAATGACAGTCACAAGATAACCATCACTGCACCCATCCTTCGATCCATTTTCAACTTCCTGTACGTAGCACTTATGTACCACTACCTGACAGAGACGAAGCCAAATGAGGCTTAGTCAATGTCACTTGGATTGGTTGTAAATACTCTGTTGACGGCAATGGCAACCGTAAATATGCCACTGTACACAAAACAAAGATGGATGGTGTGTGGAATGGCCTATTTTCTAATTTCATTCAATCTTTGGGCATAAAAACAGGGAGCTATGATCAATTCAGCTCCCTAGAGGCACAAATTAGCTGGTCATTAGTCAACTCTTTACAAATTGACTATGTAAGTGTGATCTACGATGAGCTGGTTAATCGTGTCGCTGAGCCTACCAGGGCAAAATATGTGCCCTATCCTAGGTTTCTGTCACTGATGTTCAAAGATCTGTTTGAAGCCTATGATAGGATATCTTTCAATGGCTTTGAACCAACTCTGGTAGGGAGTCAAATTTTCAATAAATCAGCGACAGTGTGTCTCCCCGATTTCATGAAACCCAAGGGGATACTTGCACCCCAGCCTGTAACTATGGTACATCCGTCCGCTTCTGCCCCTACATCGACCACGTCACTAACCACACCCCCAGTGACTACTGTGGTCAAAATACCAGTCAAGAAATCAACCACCGCTCCTAAAAAGAAATCTGAACTAGGGTCCCTGACATTAACGGATCAGGGACATAGCAAAAAGAAGACGTCTACGGATGCCAAGAGTGAAGCGGAAACTGAACGTTCAGTCCCTGCGGGTACCTTTGATCAACCCTCAACCACAACTACTTCACTGGACTCCCGAAAGTCCAGTGACTTAACAAAGGGTAACCTACAGACAGCTACAATGGCTCAACCCATTGTTGGCAGTGATTCGGGTGCATCCCACACCCACTTATCAAGTCAACCCATCAGCCACTTGTCATCCTCCCGAAAGGATGATACTTTAGACAAAGGGCTAGTGGCATCAGCGGGTGATAACACACTCAATGTTGATGTCACAACACTGGCTACAGACCCGGGCCATCTCTCATCTAGCACTGCACCAACCGCCAATGTCTTTCCCCAGTCACAAGGAGAGATACAGGTTGACCCTTCTGTTTCCAATGATCCATCAGCTAAAACACAAGATGGTGATGACGAGGAAGCCCAACCTATGGACATCTCCACATCTGATGATGAATCATCACCACCACCATATATACCACTCTTTCCAGCTGCTGCTATCTCAAAACCAATACCTACACCTCCCATTACTGAACCACTACCCACATCACCCCTCACTGAACCAACACCTACACCACACATTATTGAACCAACACCTACACCACCCATTACTGAACCAACACCCACACCACCCATCACTGAACCAACACCCACACCACCTATCACTGAACCTACCACTGCTCCATCAGTTACTACTGTCACTTCACCAATCCAGGAGTTAGACGCCATGTCAATCTCCAGTGATAATTCCTCTGCAGTAGCTGGTACTGATCCTCTTGCAGATACTGCCAAGGGCGCAGGGGATCAGGGAGCACAATACAACCCACTCCCTACCCCACCATCATCTTCACAAAAACAACTTACCCCATCATCGTCTCCACAAAAACAACCCACACCACCATCACCTCCAAAACAACAGATACCACATCCACCTCCATCGCCCAAAGCTGATGATCAAGCCTTTTCATCCACTCCCTCCTCAATTGAAAAGCTGCTGATGGATTATCTTGCCTCATCTCAGCAACAAATCAAGCTTCTCACTGAGGACAGGGAAGCTCTCAAAGGTCAAGTTGCTGATCTCACTACTGCAGTTAAAGCTCTTGCAACAGTTTATGAACCTATTCCTACCTGGAGCTCTGAGATCGGTGACAAGATAAAAACTTTAACCAATGCTGGCCTGCATCACTCTCAGTTGCTGTCAACTCAATCAAAAGCCCTCTCTGACCTCACTACCACAACAAGAACGAACTTCATTACTCAAGATAAAACCATCAAATTTCTCTCTGATCAACAAAAGATATCTTCAGCTGCTGTTCTTGAATATATAAAAGCAAAAGATAAAATGATCTCTTCTATGACTGCACATCATCAAGCTACAAAGGCTGAAGTTGCTGCCCTCCGAATCGACAACAAAAAGTTATATCGCTGGATCAAGGAGTGTGTAGCATCTTTCTATGATGAAATGGGGGAGAGAATAGTAGCTGATAATACAGATTTCATCAATAAAGATGCTGATCACAAACAGGATTTGTTGGAGTCCTTCTCTCTTAGGTCTATCCCTGAAAAGCCAGAACTTGAAGCTGCTGAAGTTGCTGAACTTTCTTGGATTGAGATGGATACTGAAGATGATGAATATGAGTTTGAGGAAATTCATTTCATCCAGATGAACTCAGGATGTATGATGGTAAAGTGAAAGAATGGGCTGCTGATGAGGCATCAAGGATTAAGGGGGAGTCAGTGGCTTTGATTTGGCTCACTGGCAATGGATGAACAGGGAGGAGGATGAGCATGATGTCAATATGGATGGTGGTAATGACAGTGATGATGGAAATGATGGTGATAACAATAATAACAATGATGGTGATGATAAGGACAATGGTGCTGATAAGAAAGAAGATGACACTGATGAAAACATGGAGGTTCAGCTACCTATCTCTTCTGTTTTTACCAAACGAAAAAGTGCTAGTGAATCTACTACATCTGAGCCCACTTCCTTCAAGCAAAGAAAGAAATCATTCACTGAGGAGGATGTATCAGCAACATTTATCATCTCAAAACCATACTTGAAAGCCCTGAATCACCAACTGGACCTCAATTAGACATTGTTATATCTAAGGTTAACCCACTCTCACTCCAAACCACTGAAAGCACAGAACCAGAAAGTTACTACATCAGTAACTTTGCTGAAGAAATAGTCACAACACCAGTGACTTCTGATAACCCACAACCAATAACGTTAGCCACTTCATCTCTTCCAACAACAACAATAATAGCAACTCCACAAATTACCCTTCCAATAACAACCACACACCAAACAGAAGCAACAACAGTGACCACCACCTTATCTTCTCTGCACACAGCTACTTCTTCATCAGAGATCACCATGCCATAGACTTCTGCTCCAGCTCTTCTACTCTCTTCTGATTCTACATCAGGGAGCCTTCATAGCAATGAAACTAATGAAGAACGTATTGCTAGAAAGATGAAGGAGAGAAAAGAAATTGAACGACAAATGATTTTGAAAATTAATGTTGAGGCAGAGGCCAAAGAAGAAGAAGAAAGAAAAAGGAAGTTAAAGGAACAATCTGATTCTGATCGTGCTTACCTTCTAAAATTAAGTGGAGATGAAGCTGTGGAAAGAGAAAGAGAGATGTTCTTGAAAAAGCAGCAAGAAGTTTTTGATTTCAATATGGCCAAGCTTCTCCAAGATGTTGAAAAATCTGAACTTCAGTGAGAACTCGATGCTGAGAAAAATGGCAAAGGGTCAAAAAAGAAAGGGGGAGTAAATCCATCAGTGGATAAACTTTGGAACGAAATAGACAGAAAGAAGTATGCTGCTAGAATGGTTGGAAGATCAAATCCTGCACCTATCACCAAGCTAAATCTGAAAAAGCCAAAGAATAAATCTCAAGCTTAGCTACTTATTCACAGAGGATTGGAGACTCAAGCTATCAATCTTGATCAAGTCTGTAAGTTGCACAGGGAAGAATGGAATGAAATCAGACTTGCTATCAGTCATTCCTCCAGTGCAGCTAAGAATGAAGTACTTAATGAGATTGACAGGTTATTCCAGAAGATGGTTGCACTTCAGCTACTTAGACCAGAAGATACTGTTATATCTGGTGAAGATATAGTGCAGCCACCTAACCCAAGGTATAGGTCAGGTACCAGTAGCTTATACAGAGTTCCAAACACTTTGAGGTTAAATCTTTCTATCCCTGATGGTGTGCCAAGGATTGAGGGCACTGAGATAACTGATGGTGAAAAGGGACTCGTCTACAGAGACTTTAATGGAGTATTAAGATTTCAAAGAGAGTCAGAGCTTGAAAAGATTGATCATGAGTAGCTTGTACACTTGATCAGATCTGCCAGCATGCTTCCAAAGAACTCATTAATGAGAAAGGCTATTTTGGATGAAGGATTAGCCAGACAGTTCAGATTTCTGCCCTCTACGGGGAAATACGAACTAGCTGATGAGCTTGGCATTGTGAAGGAAGAAGAAATATGGAAAAATGTTTAGTTAATTTTATAATAGACTAGATTTATTATAATTGAAATCACTTGTAATATTATATTTTGCAGTTCAATAATATCTGATCTTTTGAGAAAACCAAAGTGCAAAACTCAGATCATGTTAAAAGAATCCAAAAAGAAAAATGAATGGATCACAAGTATAAGTCACTGAATGCTTAAATCCTTAAACACTGACTATAAACTTTATCAGCAACGAGTTTGTCTAGGGAGCTTTGATCACAATCATTTTGGGGGAGATTATTGAGTCACTGGTTGCTGACCATGATAAGTCACTGGTCGCTGACCAACTCAATAATATACAACTTGACGAAGAAATGATTTATGTCAAAGCTGCTGTTGCTGAAGTTAACAATTAATGATTGTTATTCATTCTACTCCTGGATTTAACATACCGAGGAAGATTAAAACTCAACTTTGTGTGTCGCTAATACAAGCAGCGAGAGTCTTATATCTTCATATTGAATAAGGCAAAAGTCACTGCCCGAATAACAGCTAGTCACTGAAGAACAATAGTTCAAGTCATTCTACAAGAGCATGTTAGCTCGCAGTGAGTGAGGAGAGTTACTGCATCTTCAGTGACTATTCAATAAAGCCTCTTAAACTACAAGTACACATGTACTGTACTTATATACATCAGCAAGAGTCTCTCGTACTTGAAGAATGTCTGAAAGATTACGTGGCAACGAGTGATTGGTTTTAAGGAAAAGAGATATTTGCGGTAACAGAATTGGGACCCGCAGAATGTCAGTTCATCAAAGGGAAAAGCCAATCAAGCAGCGACACGTGTCATTCCAAGATCCTATTTTATAGGAGATATGTTAGGAACTCTTATAGTATATATAGTTCAGTATATTGTACTTTAGAGGCTAGTGGTCCATACGTATTATTCACTTGTGTGTCAGTGAATATAGTTTGTCTAAGTACGTATTGTCACTCAGCGAGAAAAACAGTTAGCGTGTTTGTCCACTACTGTTTATCTCTTTTGTAATAGTTTAGCTAGAGTATTTGATTAATACTCTGTGAGTTCTATGATTAATAAGATTCATATTTCAACTACTATTGCGTATTTACTTTGATATTGTCATATCTATCTTTTACATACTCTGTTTGCGTTAAGACAATTAAAAACTGATTAAGTAACTTGAATAAAATCAGAAAAAGTTTTTAATTGTATTCAACCTCCCCTTCTACAATTAAACTTTACTTATTGCAATTCCATATCAATAAGCAATAGTGATTACGGGACTTTCAATTCTATAAAGAGAAAATTACTCAAATGAACGGTCAACCCACATTTTCTCACTGAATTTTGACGAAATATTAGTTGACCGGCGAAATTTTGTTTGACCGAAGAATTAATTTGTACAAATGGAAAGTATTTATTGGTTTAAAATTATTCGACTAAATCGCCGAAATAATAGTCTATTTAGGCGAAAAGGCAGTTTATTTTTGCAATTTATCTCTGACAATGTCTACTTTTGTGAAAAGCTATCCTTTGACCGTCTAATGAGGTAATTTTCTCTTCTATAAATATATGTTCCTCTTTCGATAAAGTGCAAGTACGTATCTACCGTCCCCCTGCTATGGAGACTCTTATCCTCCACAGTAAATCAGGCCATGAAAAGCAATGCTCCAACATGGCCTGTTATTGTCAATTTCCATCGTGTGGTTTTACTGATTCTTACAAAAACTTGTATCTCCATTACAGTTGTGGACATGTATCTTCTGCCATAAAGTTCACTTACAACACGCCAATTTCTGTTACTGTGGCAATAAACGAGAAGCATTTGGCTCTTCAAGACCATTTCCGAAGGTGTCATATTCATTCTTAAGCATAACAGTAAAAAGAATGGAAGATGTGTATCAACTTAGTGCGAAATGCATGGATTCATCTTTCTCGCTACAATCAATTTGTGTATAAGCTTAGCAACTTCGTGCATTTTTGGGTCTTTAATGTACGTGTTGTTTGACATTTTGTGTTTGTGTTTTAATGTTTCACTTGTTTGTTTAGTTTGTTGGTGTAACAACCCCAAATTTAATGTTTTGCGGAAGCGAGTTTTGGGTGTTACTAATCCGATAATCACAGCATAAGATGCATAATGAACGACTCTAAATGAGACGTTTGAAAATAGTTATTACATTTCTGAAATTAAAGTGTTTACAAGTTTCGAGATCGCATAAAAGTAATATTACATTATACTAGTACCGAAGTAAATGCAATAAATATCTTGAGTGTTGAAAACATGCGACTCGAGCTAGAATCCTGTAGGCCAATCCTACTACGGCAGTGTACCTGAGAATGCACACTAAAAGGGTCAGCTGGAAAGCTGGTGAGTTCACAAGTAATTTGTAGAAACAAGTAGTTCGAGTAATAAATATTTCATTCAGAAATATCAATCAAGTTTAGCAGTTTAAATAACAACATTTGCCCCTCGAGGCAGTTATAAGTAATTTATGGTAAGCAGGTGAACCTAATCAATAGGTTTCTAGTCAAGTAAAGGGGACCAATCCCCAGCCTGTGTGTTATCCGGTAAGATATTGCCACCTGGCAATATGTATACGAGAGTAGCGTAAGGTGACTATCTGTCGCGCTACTGGCCGCAAGAAATCAAGCAAGAAAGTTCTTAGGCAGTCAGTATTGCTCCCCGGCAATACGGTACGGATAGTTTGTACGGTTTCAAGTATTAGTACTACGGTTACTAATAGGTCACGATGCCACCTGGCATGGAAGGTTGCACCCCGGCAACGTGATCAAGTTATCTGTTTTGTGATCGTGTCATATCGGTACGGTTTGTAATTACAGTCAAGTGAGCGAAAGTTCGTAATTTCCCGAGACTCCGACTCGTAAGCATCTAGTAATCACCTGCAGTGATGGTAATGGTTTCGTAATCTCGGTCAAGTGAGCAAAAGCCCGTAATTCCCTGAGTCTCCGACTCATAAGAATCTATTAATCACCTACAGTGATGGTAATGGTTATTCCCCAAGGGAAGTGTCAAGTTATGTCCCGCAGGACCACGTTTAAGTAATTTAACCAGTTATCGAGCCAACGACCCCGACCGTAATAATTCGTAGGTCCGTTGCTGAAAGTAAGTGAAGCATAAGTCCATATGCTGAAATGAGTAACCGTGCAGTCCCGCAAGACTACGATAGAGCATGAATCCACATGCTGAGCCAACGACCCCGACCGTAATAATTCGTAGGTCCGTTGCTGAGTGTGAGCATTTAGCTCGTAAGTAAGTTGTACCACCCACCGTGGTATCGTGAGCAATCCAGCTCGCAAGTAAGTTGTACCACCCACCGTGGTATCGTGAGCTCGTTTGTAAATCCGTATTACCAATCACGTTGGTATCGTGTTTGTACCACCCACCGTGGCATCGTTTTGCTTCACATATAGTGACAGCGTCCGTTATTCTCCCGCAGGGGATGCAAGTAATCGTTTTGGCAGTACACGACATGCCGCAAGTAAGATTAGCCCAAGGCTAGTAAATTGTTACAGGCACTCAACAGTACCTCAAGTTGTTACGTAATTCACAGTAGTATATCATACTAAGAATTGTAGGAGCGTCACCTAGATGTAAGGGATAATCGTAATCAATAGGTAGGTACGTATCTACGTCACCTAGTTTGCCTGAAATAATATGTAAAGTCTAAGTCACTTAACTGTAGAGAGGTACTCTCAGTACTTAGTTAAAGTCATCCGTTAGTTCATAAAGATAGTCATCACTGAACTAGCAAGTCGGTGCCTCTAGTTGGTATTCACAAGTCCACTAGTCATTACTAGTAAATAACAAGTCACTAATGTAGTGAGGCGTTTATTCCCTAGATATCATATGTAATATAATTCTAGGTGTTACTAACACAGTCATACTTAATATCCCTAAGTATGGTCAAATGGTTCGTAGCTGTCGCGGTCTAGCACCGTTACCATAAACTATAGTAAAGCGTTTGTAACGATTTGAACAGTTAAAAGTAGTAAAACAGGAGTATGCATTCCCACCCCGAAATCAGTTGGAAAACAGTAAAAGAGTGGGGTGATGAACTCACCTTAGGAGCTAGCGTCTTAGCGTAACAAGTCGTGCCAAGTGAAATCTCCTAATGTCCTAAACACGAGAGATTTAGTACGTTTGTAAGTGCGGTTCGTTATGGATGGTTCGTAATAATAATTCATATTATTATTAGGTTTGAGTTTTCGTATACTTCATAAAGTATATTTGTTTCGGAGTACAAGTCGTATCGTATTTAAAGTGTCTTTTGGAAACGTTTTCCGACACTTAGGAAGATTTGGCTAATTTTTGTTTTCTGCGACCTAACATACGACACAAAAATGGTTCATGCGACACAAGGGTTGTGTCGCATGGTGCGACACAGTGGTTGTGTCGCATAATGCGGGTGATGCCAAATCAATAGCGACATAAGGGTTGTGTCGCATGGAGTCTGCGACACAAGGTACGACACAAGGATACGACATAAGGGTTGTGTCGCATGGATAGTTTATGCGACACAGTATGCGACACAAGGCTTGTGTCGCACGCAAGAACAGCAGCCCAGAAACCTTCGGGTTTCGCGTTTTTTCCGGCCAAAATCGCAAATCAAACGCATTTTCAAGCTGTAAAATCGTGGTTTCTTGGTTGTTTAGGTTATAAGCAACTTATGTAAACATTATTACACTAAAACATTACCCCAAAATGGTTAAATCTAAGAATTTGAGAAATTCTTACAAATGCGAATCGAGGCCAAACGAGGAAGAAAACGATGATGTTGCCTTTGTTAATGTTGTTCCACTCGTGAAGGTGATTCCGAAAATGTATGTTGATGGTGGTGGTGGTGAAGTCCGGTGGTGGTGGCGGTGGTTGGTGGTGATTATTTTAGAGAGAAAATAGGATGGAGAAGACGGTGAAAATGAGATGAAAAATGGGGAGGGAGTTGGGTTTTGTCCAACCCAGATCCCCAGTGCGCGGACTGTGGTCTCCAACCACAGTACAAAATACCCGTGTTTTATTTGTCCAGTCATAATATAAAATAAAATCTTATTTATATTATTTAAAAATGTTTTCTAATGAAAGTATTTTATAAAAATACTAATTGGGGATAAAAGTTAAATCGTTTAATTGAAGTTTAAATTCAGCGCGGAAATTGACTTTTTGACGAGGTGTTACATTCTCCCCCTGTTAAGAAAATTTCGTCCCGAAATTTAAAAGTGATGTCATGGTCATGTGAGGTCTGGGGAGCAATGTACGTACATGTTGTTTGTCGAGTAGGTTTTAGACATATCATGTCTTATAACGGGGTTGAAGGGCAGTCAATCCATGACTGTGTCGCGGTTTATCGTTGTAGTCACATCCTGACTATATGGTTTTGTTCAAGTTATCGTTGATTCGTAGTCACTAAAAGACCTTTTGCATTGTAGTCCATACGGGACTGGATAGTTGTCACCACGTGACCGTTCGGTGAGTAGTCCTATCAGGACTGAGTGTTTTGTGTACTTTCAGTCGGTTAGTCTATTGAAAACAAACTCTAGCTTTTAAGTTTGGCTTCATTCGTGTAGTCGGTATTAATTTATGTAATCGGTATCATTTTGGAATCGACTTTCCCGCCGATCGAAACGTTGTGTTTGATTTGGAAGTTTAGTATTGGATAGGGACATACCCGTGATATTGTCGCGGTTTTGTCCGGTCCTTCCGGAGTTGATCATGAGGATTTTTCGTTTCCGATTTGGGCAATCTTTCTTGAAATGTCCAGGAGTGTTACATTTGAAACACGTTTGTTGTTTGTCGGGGTTGGCAGGAACTCTACAGTCCCAGATTTGGTGTCCGAATCGTTGACATCTCTCGCAAGGTGAGCCACAAGGGCCAGAGTGGTGACGTTTACAGTTGTGACAGAAGGGTTTATTCCCCGCATAGCCCCGCTTTCCTTTGTATTCAGAAGGGTAAGATTTCAAGGGTTCGGGTTGATTTGTTGGATTATGACTAGTGCTGGAATCGCCATTCCACTTTTGTGTATGGTTTTCAGTTGTGGGGGTTCCGCGTTGAACCACCCGCGCCATGAGGTTATGGGCCATGCGAACGGCGTCGCGAATAGTGTTGGGTTTAGAGGAGGTAACCATGCCCGCTATTTGTGTTGGAAGTCCTTCGATGTATTTTTCGATCCGTTTGCTTTCTGGGTTTACTAGTGATGGGTAAAAGAGTGCTAGTCGGTGAAAACGATTGGTATAGGTCATGATGTCGTTGTTTTTCACGGTAAGATGCCAGAGTTTATTCTCGAGTCGGTGTAGTTCCTCGCTAGGACAATATTCGTCCCTCATCAGTTGTTTCGGTTCCTCCCACGAAAGTTCATAGGCGGTGTCGACCCCTACGGTGTGGGCGTGAGCATTCCACCAGGTTAGAGCATTATCTCGAAGGGTGTATGTGGAGTATTTGACTTTGTATCCATCGGGGCAGTTGCAAATGCGGAAAACAGCTTCTATCCTTTCGATCCATTGGATCAGTCCGACAGCCCCTTCGGTACCAACAAAGATTGGCGGGTTACAGTTTATAAATTCTTTATAGGTGCAGAGGCGCGTTAGGTTTTGTGCAGCCAGAGCTTCAGCTACTCTTTGTTCCGGGTATTGGTCGCGTTCTGTTTGAGTGTACGTTTGTCGTCCACGTGGCATGATTCTTAAACAAGAATGAAACAACAGTCGTGAGATTCCTTATTCAGGAATTGTGATTATTACAGCTGTATATGTAAATCGGTATTACACCGTTGCCCACGGATATAAAGTGATAATGATCCAGAAACCACTTAAGGTGTCTGTATGAAAGTCCTTGGACTTTGAAATTTTAAATGTGTAGTCGTACTAACGACCTAGTTGTGTATTATATGTAGTTCGACCAGAACTATGGTATCGTCGTAGTCTATCAGACTATAATGTAGTACTAAAGTACTATAAATGTAATCCCAATAACTTTAAGTGTATTCATCGAATGAGACATCACATGCCTGAGTAGTCGTGGTGTGGCACTTCGTGCCCATTAAGGTAATTGCGTATGCGTATAAGTGTACAAGTGCCTATAGCGAGTGTTCCTACGCAAAGAAATCAAGTGGGACGCCTCGTGTCCAGTAGAGTAGTCGTATATGTATATATAAGTCGTACATGTAGCTATAACAAGTCCACATGCATATTGAATAGTAGCTCATCGAGCCTGGGTGTAGCACAACGTGCCAAAATGTAGTGCCCGAAGCACCGTAATATATTATGATTGTAGTACAAAAGTACTATGAAACGCAGCACCACGTGCCGTAATGTAGTGCCCGCGGCACCGTAGTTGCAGTACCCATGTACTGTGAGTGTAGCACCATCGTGCCAAATGCAGTATAAACATACTGTGTAGTTGCAGCACCACGTGCTGGAGTAGTATTGTGCCCAAAGCACGATGCAGCACCACGTGCCACATGTTATCCAAGTATGGCCCTCAGGCCGATAGTAAGTTCGAAAGTAATTTTTGGACTTAGTCATTACGAGCATCTCTCGTAATACCAGTCAGTCGTGACCAACCTGGTCAAAGTTTTGAGATCAAGTCGTAAAGGTTGGGAAGTTGGCGATATGCCACTTCGAAAGCGTGTATCAGTTGTACAGCGGAATCATGTCAGGTATAATCATACCTACCGTATATAGATATGCAGGAATAGTATACACGTAAGGCCTATTTATATATACCTACAGTACATATAATAGCCTAGGGTGTCTAGCAAGTAGCAATTAACGATCAGAGTCAACTACTGCATCCCCTTTCAATATAACCCCTTTCAGATCTTACATCATCTTTGCTTAATTGTACATAGTTAGCTACGCTATGTTAAATTAAGTTTGTATGATGTAATCCTTGAACTAGTCATACCTAATGAGGAATACTGCCTAATGGTCATAGTCTAGGTCCACTAAATGCAACCTAGTTCACTACAACCTTAGGCTCTGATACCAATCTGTAACACCCCCAAATTTAATGTTTTGCGGAAGCGAGTTTTGGGTGTTACTAATCCGATAATCACAGCATAAGATGCATAATGAACGACTCTAAATGAGACATTTGAAAATAGTTATTACATTTCTGAAATTAAAGTGTTTACAAGTTTCGAGATCGCATAAAAGTAATATTACATTCTACTAGTACCGAAGTAAATGCAATAAATATCTTGAGTGTTGAAAACATGCGACTCGAGCTAGAATCCTGTAGGCCAATCCTACTACGGCAGTGTACCTGAGAATGCACACTAAAAGGGTCAGCTGGAAAGCTGGTGAGTTCACAAGTAATTTGTAGAAACAAGTAGTTCGAGTAATAAATATTTCATTCAGAAATATCAATCAAGTTTAGCAGTTTAAATAACAACATTTGCCCCTCGAGGCAGTTATAAGTAATTTATGGTAAGCAGGTGAACCTAATCAATAGGTTTCTAGTCAAGTAAAGGGGACCAATCCCCAGCCTGTGTGTTATCCGGTAAGATATTGCCACCTGGCAATATGTATACGAGAGTAGCGTAAGGTGACTATCTGTCGCACTACTGGCCGCAAGAAATCAAGCAAGAAAGTTCTTAGGCAGTCAGTATTGCTCCCCGGCAATACGGTACGGATAGTTTGTACGGTTTCAAGTATTAGTACTACGGTTACTAATAGGTCACGATGCCACCTGGCATGGAAGGTTGCACCCCGGCAACGTGATCAAGTTATCTGTTTTGTGATCGTGTCATATCGGTACGGTTTGTAATTACAGTCAAGTGAGCGAAAGTTCGTAATTTCCCGAGACTCCGACTCGTAAGCATCTAGTAATCACCTGCAGTGATGGTAATGGTTTCGTAATCTCGGTCAAGTGAGCAAAAGCCCGTAATTCCCTGAGTCTCCGACTCATAAGAATCTATTAATCACCTACAGTGATGGTAATGGTTATTCCCCAAGGGAAGTGTCAAGTTATGTCCCGCAGGACCACGTTTAAGTAATTTAACCAGTTATCGAGCCAACGACCCCGACCGTAATAATTCGTAGGTCCGTTGCTGAAAGTAAGTGAAGCATAAGTCCATATGCTGAAATGAGTAACCGTGCAGTCCCGCAAGACTACGATAGAGCATGAATCCACATGCTGAGCCAACGACCCCGACCGTAATAATTCGTAGGTCCGTTGCTGAGTGTGAGCATTTAGCTCGTAAGTAAGTTGTACCACCCACCGTGGTATCGTGAGCAATCCAGCTCGCAAGTAAGTTGTACCACCCACCGTGGTATCGTGAGCTCGTTTGTAAATCCGTATTACCAATCACGTTGGTATCGTGTTTGTACCACCCACCGTGGCATCGTTTTGCTTCACATATAGTGACAGCGTCCGTTATTCTCCCGCAGGGGATGCAAGTAATCGTTTTGGCAGTACACGACATGCCGCAAGTAAGATTAGCCCAAGGCTAGTAAATTGTTACAGGCACTCAACAGTACCTCAAGTTGTTACGTAATTCACAGTAGTATATCATACTAAGAATTGTAGGAGCGTCACCTAGATGTAAGGGATAATCGTAATCAATAGGTAGGTACGTATCTACGTCACCTAGTTTGCCTGAAATAATATGTAAAGTCTAAGTCACTTAACTGTAGAGAGGTACTCTCAGTACTTAGTTAAAGTCATCCGTTAGTTCATAAAGATAGTCATCACTGAACTAGCAAGTCGGTGCCTCTAGTTGGTATTCACAAGTCCACTAGTCATTACTAGTAAATAACAAGTCACTAATGTAGTGAGGCGTTTATTCCCTAGATATCATATGTAATATAATTCTAGGTGTTACTAACACAGTCATACTTAATATCCCTAAGTATGGTCAAATGGTTCGTAGCTGTCGCGGTCTAGCACCGTTACCATAAACTATAGTAAAGCGTTTGTAACGATTTGAACAGTTAAAAGTAGTAAAACAGGAGTATGCATTCCCACCCCGAAATCAGTTGGAAAACAGTAAAAGAGTGGGGTGATGAACTCACCTTAGGAGCTAGCATCTTAGCGTAACAAGTCGTGCCAAGTGAAATCTCCTAATGTCCTAAACACGAGAGATTTAGTACGTTTGTAAGTGCGGTTCGTTATGGATGGTTCGTAATAATAATTCATATTATTATTAGGTTTGAGTTTTCGTATACTTCATAAAGTATATTTGTTTCGGAGTACAAGTCGTATCGTATTTAAAGTGTCTTTTGGAAACGTTTTCCGACACTTAGGAAGATTTGGCTAATTTTTGTTTTCTGCGACCTAACATACGACACAAAAATGGTTCATGCGACACAAGGGTTGTGTCGCATGGTGCGACACAGTGGTTGTGTCGCATAATGCGGGTGATGCCAAATCAATAGCGACATAAGGGTTGTGTCGCATGGAGTCTGCGACACAAGGTACGACACAAGGATACGACATAAGGGTTGTGTCGCATGGATAGTTTATGCGACACAGTATGCGACACAAGGCTTGTGTCGCACGCAAGAACAGCAGCCCAGAAACCTTCGGGTTTCGCGTTTTTCCGGCCAAAATCGCAAATCAAACGCATTTTCAAGCTGTAAAATCGTGGTTTCTTGGTTGTTTAGGTTATAAGCAACTTATGTAAACATTATTACACTAAAACATTACCCCAAAATGGTTAAATCTAAGAATTTGAGAAATTCTTACAAATGCGAATCGAGGCCAAACGAGGAAGAAAACGATGATGTTGCCTTTGTTAATGTTGTTCCACTCGTGAAGGTGATTCCGAAAATGTATGTTGATGGTGGTGGTGGTGAAGTCCGGTGGTGGTGGCGGTGGTTGGTGGTGATTAATTTAGAGAGAAAATAGGATGGAGAAGATGGTGAAAATGAGATGAAAAATGGGGAGGGAGTTGGGTTTTGTCCAACCCAGATCCCCAGTGCGCGGACTGTGGTCTCCAACCATAGTACAAAATACCCGTGTTTTATTTGTCCAGTCATAATATAAAATAAAATCTTATTTATATTATTTAAAAATGTTTTCTAATGAAAGTATTTTATAAAAATACTAATTGGGGATAAAAGTTAAATCGTTTAATTGAAGTTTAAATTCAGCGCGGAAATTGACTTTTTGACGAGGTGTTACAGTTGGGCTTCCTAAAATTGTGTGTTTTGGGATAAGGACTTGATCGAGCCGAGCTGTCTATAATCTAGATGCTTGTAACACCCGACATTATAGGCTATCATTAATGTACCTAATTGTGTGATTATTTTGTGTATTTAGTTATATTAGGCTAAATATACATAAGATTTAGTGTAATTATACGCACGTGTACGCGATTTGCTGAAATCGTACACCGATGGACCGGACGAAGTCCGACATAAATTAATATGGACGTTGGTGACAAATTTATAAATAATGTGGAATATTTTAAGTTATATTTTCTTTACTCAGTATTAAGTATTTTGATAAAAATACTTCGGTTAAAAATATTTCGAATATACTTTAACATATAACGCGAAGTAACATTTAAACAACTACGGGATTTAACCGACTACAACTCGTGATACAAAAATTCAGAAACACAACCACGCGAGCCGAGACTCAAACGGGTCGCCTCGACCCGCGGACCCAACCCACCGATCCACATCTTATAATCCCATTTTCCCCATTTCTTTCATTTTGTCACAACACAAACACACACACACTCTCCTCTCAAAACCCTCACTCCTCTTCTCCCTCTTCCTCTTGAATCGGCAGCAGCAACATCACCAACACCACCATCAAAAATCGCTCATCATCATCACCAAGAAGAAGCATCAAGATCATCTCCATCTCCACTTTCCCCATTTTTGATTTTTGGTATGAAGCTTTAAAACTCTTTTAAATTACTTGAAAAGCGTTTATTTACATGTTAATAAGTCCACTCAACAAGATTATGCCCGAAAATCCCGTTAAAAACGTTTTAAAAATCGAAACCCATCTAAAAATCGCTGACAGTTCATCTCGCGAGTTGAGATCCCAGATCTCGGCCATCCTGCGAGTCGAACCGAGATCTCGACTCGCGAAGCCAAACCGCTAACCGAACCCACTCGTGAGTTGACTTGCGAGTCGACCTGCGAGTTAACCTGCGAGTTGATCTGCGAGTCGAAGTTGACCTGCGAGTCAAGTTGGTCTGCGAGTCAAGTTGGTCTGCGAGTCGAGTTCTATGCGGCGAACCTTATCTTTCGAACCCAAATTCAGTAATAAAAGCACTAATATGAACTAAGATTTATCACTTGATTTTACACCGAAATTAGATTTCAAATGCGTTTTCGATAAAGCAATATAGTAGAAATAAAAATTTTCCAAGCTGACTTGGCAGCTCGACCCCAACCAGGGGCTCTGCCCCTTGGACCCCGCTACCAGGGGCGCTTCCCCCGGACCCCCGTCATCCCGGAACTTGTTAATACTTTTTACACTAAGTGTTGAACGCATACGACAACTGAACTTTATATGATAATACCGGGACATACCAACACTTACACTTTGAAAAGTATACACTACAGACATATGAGATTACACTCACACTTATACAAGCTTACACTCGCTCGAACTTACTTTCGAAAAACACTTTCATGTCGTGATACAAATGACAGACTTACAAATATACCTTACAAGGATACGACACACCGAGATACATAATAATAATAATACTTGGATTATTATTACAAAACCGTCACCAACGGGACATACTTGTTTTCAAACTACAAACGAAATACTAAACAAACAAACATTGGACATTAACTAGTTGAGTGGACAACTAGCATGGATAATCTTTAAGATATCTATTTACTTACTTAACCTTACGCGTTTAGGACGCTAGAGGTTACTGGTTCGAAGAACCGCACCACTTGACTACTGCTTTACTCTGCTAGACTCAGGTGAGTCTCACAGCCCCTATCTTTATTGTTTTTCACTCAGGGGTGAGATGCATTACTTGTTTTACTGGAACACATGTACAGACTTACTACTTTACTGACTTACCGACTTATGGATATACTGAATTGCATGAGTTACGATTAATCCACTGAAGGACTCTGAATCATAGTTGTTAATTATAGGATAAGCGCGAGTTTTAGTATATGGATCCATATGGGACTGACAATCCCCGCCCGGGGTAGCACGCACTGCCACGAACCAGACTGTATAAACGGGCGTTTCTTACTCGTAACTTATGAGTGTTTTTGGATTAGCACTCACGGGGGCACACTATACGGTACTTGGATGTACCACTGATTTACTACACGCCTGAGAAAGCATCATTTGAAGCAGTGTATTCACGTTTCAAGAAGTGTAATCAAAATTCATATAGAATGGAAAGAGATTATGTTAAGAGGAGATGATGATTAGTTTTTTTTTCTCATTGAACAAATTAAAAAGACATTTACACTAAACTAGTAAATCAACAAACATAATTGAAATTAATAGTGCCAGAAGATAATTTTTGAATCTCTTAATTAATAATGAAACATTACGTTATTTCTTATACAAAGAATTAAAAATATCTCTCTTTTGATTCATAGACCTTTCGAGTTCTTTGAGCTGCTTCCAAAGATGTTCATACTTCTTCTTTTGTTTATTGAGTTTTTTGGTCCATAGGTTAACTTGAATATGTATTACTTCATCCCTTTGCGCTGCATAATTTAAAAGTTCCATCATTGGAGAAGGAGGACGTGGAGGTATATCATTATCCGGAATTCAAGAAGATGATGCCAATGCCATTATATATTGTTTTTTAAAGATGATCTTTTAAGAGTTTATTAATAATGTGGACTTTGGATTTTGATGTATATATAGGTAAAATAAAATTGAATTGAAGGCATTCAATCTACTACAATCACCAAAGGTGATTTTCACTATTTATAACCTATTCAAACTCACCTACACACTATTTCAACTCAATCACAATATTATATATTAACTTATCATCTAACCAAGAGTATATTAATTACTTGAGTAACTATGTTTGTTACGTAGAAACCTAGAAGATTCGAATTCGATGAGTTAATTTTAACGATTAATCATGTTGTTAAGTTGACAAAAATTACACAAATTATAAACTTTTATAAGTATAACTAAGATCGAACAACCTAAAGAAGTATTTTACTCTCGTACAGTATATAACAACAACCAAACATATCTTGAAGCGGTTAAAGGCATACTGAACCGATCCAAAATATATAAGACCGCCACATTTTCTTTTAATAGAAATAAAGATTGTAAAAGAAAGTCAAATATATGTCAGGGAAGGGGCTGGGGAGGGAGGGGGTGGTACAGAGTGATATATCATAGACTTGACTAAGGCTAGGGATAAGAGCATTGTGTGGTCTTGTCAACCAGATTAAATATTGATTCTTCCACCCGTCTAATTTATAAGTTTAATTATCATCAGACGTAAATGCAAACTTTTCATGACCAAAAGTCGATCCCCCAAACAGCCAAATCAAATTTCATTAATCATTTTTTCTTAAATGAATCAAATATCTTGAACCGGGTAAAAATTATTAAACCGATCCAAAACGCAAAAAGCCAACACATGATGACCAAAAGTTACACATCTATTCTTATAACCGCTTCAATACAGCGCCTTCAATATAACTAGTATAAAGTTGAGCGCATAACCAAACAATAATAAACCCATTCATTTATTCATGACATGACATATTTCAATCAAAATAAAATGAAACAACGATCAATATATATGAAGCAGTCTCACTTCCCTCTTTTTATTGTCAGATCTCTTTTACTTGATCATGATCATCGTCTTGATGTTCATTTTCATAATAGTTTCACGGCCGCTATTTCTCTGTTTAAATGTTCCGTCTCCGTAGACGAAATCCGTCTCGAAGTAGGATTTTATTGAAACCCTAATTGGGCAATCCACCATAGGAGCTTTGTGTTTGATTGCAAAGACTATACACATCCTTTCCCACTTAGTTCCTGGTGTTTGGTCCCAAATAGGGAGGCTGACAGTCACTGATGATCTTGTTGACGGTGACGGATAATCTCATTGTCAGCCTGGTATATATGATTTTATATGATAATAATGATGATCGTCGATACACAAAACGAAGATGCGGGTTTCTAAGGAGTTCAAAAGATATTATTGTATTATCTTATAAATTTATTAAAATATAGAATTGATGTTATTTCTTTATGTTTGTTGGAACTTGGATTTTAATCATAAAAGGAGATATTGTATTACCTTATAAGAGTGTTAATGTTGATTTTTCATTCATTTTATTTTATTTTTATATTTGATGATGGATAATTATTCATTCCGATCAAACTCTCGTATAAATTTGATTTGTATATTTCTAAGATGATGATGATTTATTATTATAAAAATAACTAATGCTTTAAAAAACAATTAAGAAAAAACATTTACCAAGTGCCTTAAATTTGGACTAACATAGTTATTTGACACCGTTTGGCATAAGTATAGTTTCAATATGTCACACCCCCAAATTCATTGATTTTGTTTAGTGGAAGCATTTAGTTAAGTATGGGGGTAATGACACCAACATTGTACATGCATACATATCAGAGCATATGATTACAACAGAACGTATATATTAAGATGCCAAGAGTAATAGTTACAAAGCTTACGATTCATCGAATCGTACAAGTAGTTAAGTTGTACAAAAGTGGATTTCGTAAAAATGACTAAAAACATATTAGTTACACAAAAGAAATCCATTTGTTTCAAAAAGTTGGCATCCTAAGAGCTTCACGGGTCGCCTAGAGTTCCATATGTGCAGGTGGTTCTTACGTGCGCTGCTAATTCCCTTAAAAACATAGTAAAAAGTCAACAACGAGCTTGAGTGAATTCACATGTTTTAAGTTTATGTATAAAGTTTGATCAACCAGTATGTTTGTAACGTTTTGCCATAACAGTTTAAGTAATGTTCGTCAAACGTAAAGTGTTGTTGGGATGTCGCCCAAAAGTACAGTTTCTAAAAGTTTGTCCAAGACGTAGGACCTTTCAATGTTTGCCCAAGAAGTAGGGACTAAAACGTTTGTCCAAGAAGTAGGACCCATCAGTAGCTGCCCAAGAAGTAGGGACTTTCTATGTGCCCAAGTCGTAGGGACTTTTCAAGTTGTGTCCAAGAAGTATGACTGGCATCCAAGACGTAGGACTGGCATCCAAGACGTAGGACCCACTGCTCAAGAAGTAGAGCCTTCACCCAAAACGTAGGATGGAACCTTGCCCAAGAAGTAGGGACTTTCTGTATGTGTTTGCCCAAGTCGTAGGGACTTTCTGTGTGTGTTTGTCCAAGTCGTAGGGACTTTCTGTGTATGTTTATGAAAATGCTATTTCATAAAATATAGTTAACGAAAATGTGTAGCTGTTCGTTCTCTAGCTAGTTCCAATTTAGTTTTCATATGAA
Organism: Helichrysum umbraculigerum; assembly: GCA_949592205.1. Taxonomy (NCBI): domain Eukaryota; kingdom Viridiplantae; phylum Streptophyta; class Magnoliopsida; order Asterales; family Asteraceae; genus Helichrysum; species Helichrysum umbraculigerum. The sequence goes on from CATIUR010000006.1 coordinate 54,666,329, forward strand.
ATACCATCTCATGAGCAAAAGTTGTAACAGTCTGACCGCAGCCATAAACAGTTTATATAGTTTACATCAAATCAGTTGTATAAAAGTTTGCACCCGTAGCAAAAGAGTTGACTATGTTTTCCACCCATGTTCAAAAGTAGTAAAGCAGTAGAAGTAGGGGCTGTGAACTCACCTGTTGAGCTAAGTAAAGTGCGAGTGCTAGCAAAGCCTAAATCCCAAGTCTAGTCCGAAATCTCCTAACGCCCTAAACGTATGAGATTTAATAAGTATGTGGATGTCTAAGTCGACCATCCATGCTAGTGTTCGCGCAACCAAGTTATGTCCAAAGTGTTTGTTAATTATGTACGTTTGTATTTCGTAGTTGTGAAAATGTATACGACTCGTTGGTGATAGTTTGAAATCACAATTTCAATAATATAAGTGTGTTTGTAATGTTTGCATAGTTCGTGTATCGTTTCGTATGTAAATATTCGTTCCCGGTTAAGTACCACACTTAGTGAAAAAGTAGTTTTAAACCTTCTGTTTTTAGCGACACTTGAGGCGTCACTCGCCTTGGGGTAGCGACACTTAGGATAGTGTCGGGTTAAGTGACGAGTTGAGTAGTGGGCGGCACTCGAGTGAGTGTCGCTAATAATGTTTAATAGTTTATGCGTCACTTATTGGTAGTGTCGGGCAAGGATAAAATCGAATTTAGGCGTCACTTAGGTTAGTGCCGCATGGAGTGTTGGGTTAACGACACTTAACGAAGTGCCGCAAAAAGAGGGTTTGTGGCGTCACTTAAGCAAGTGACGTGAAAAGAGGGTTTTATGCGACACTTAGTGCGTCACTTAAGTGTCGCTACACTGTTTTTGGCACCAATGCGTCACTTACAACTGTTCGACGATCAGCTTAAAAATAATGGATTTTGGTTCGATTTTGGACGTAATTAGTTGATAAGAACACTACAACATGGTGTATTAAGTAGTATAAACATGAGATATCAAAGAAAATAGCAAGATTTAAGAGTTTGCGGGACTGTCGGGATCTTACAAAGTTGTCGCGAGAGAAATCCGAAAAGATGATTGTGTAGCCTTCGTTGTCGTGATCGTTTTTCTCTAAATGAGTTATGTGATTTAATGCATTTTTGTGGTAGTTTTGTAGTGATTTGTGGAGAGTTTTAGAGTGAGAATTGAGAGAGAATGGAGGTAGAGAGAGAGAAGGTGAAATGAAAATGAGGGTGGGAGGTGGGTGGTGGAGCCGGTTTTGGGGTCCAAAAAGGGAGGGGAGTTTTGCATCAAATTTTGTGGTATTTAACCAGTGTTCGTTTAAACGTTAAAATATTTTAAATCGGTAAATTTCTAAATACTTATTCGAATATATTTTTAGTTGAGATATTTTATGAAATTAATTTAGTTGAGTTATAAAATTTTATAACTTTGTTTTACTTTATTTTTACGGATGTGTTTCGAGTTGTACGAAATAAACGTTTATAAGTTACAAAATACTTTGTAAATATTATCAACATAAAATTTAATAAACGTTAATGTTATTTAATAATTTCATTTTATTAAATAGTTTTTGTTCACCAACAGTCGCATATTTTTGTCGCGTTTGTTCCAATTATTTTGCGCGCAATTATAAATATTACGAATCGTATAATACTACGCGTATTATCTAGTTGGGCTTTGCTAGACTTATCACTAAATTGTGTTGTGAATTCACTTAAGTAGGGAATTAGCCTAATAATGCAAGTGTTTAACGTTCGTAATTGCGTTTAAATTTGCGGGGTGTCACACAATACCTTGTAGGCATTAACTTTATAAGTATTTATTTTTTGTAACACTGAAAATACTGTTCTTTTCTATAACCGTGGTCTATATATTATTTTTTTTGAAAGGACACATATATCAATACACTGTTCTAAACAGTAAACATTAAACAACTCTTGACTTCGGCAGTCCCTTTTGCAATACACTTTTCTATATCATCGATCAACCGCTGTTTATTTTTTTAAATTGAGAATATGTATCGGCATACCCAATTATAAATACCCTATACTCCATTAGCTTTGACAATCACTTTTGCATACAAACATCCAGCACAATCACCTAAATTGGTAACAATAGCATCATCCAAACAACAAAATGAAGCAGTTCCATATGAAGTTCTCACGTTTTGGTGATCTTCTTTCAGAACCATATTCATTCACGACCGCAATTTCTCTGTTTAACTCTTTCGTTAATCATGGCCGAATGAAATCTCAACAAACGGAATAAAATATTCCTTAAGGTCACTATTATGCTTTTCTCAAACGTATTCATATTTTCTATTACTCTGGAAAAAAGCCTGGCAGTTTTGCTGATTCCTTCAAAAACATATCTTTTGCCGAACAAGTGAAATGTCGCATCACAGAAGTCCTTGCAAGGTTTATCTTGCTATTCGTTCGAGTTCTTCAATTGGAGATCAAAATAGATCAAGTATGTAACAATACGTGGTTATAATTATAAGCTACCTAGGTTAAATGTTACTCAATCATACATTATTATATTGTACGTACTATACGTACGTTGTTTTGAAATGTTATGGTATCAGTGTGGGGTGTTAGTATATTAAATCAAATTGTTACATGGGAATTATATATAAAGATGTAGCAAAACAAAAAAGAATTTGGAACATGGGAATTATATATAAAGATGATCAAGTTTCAGTACGGGATTTCTACAGCAACTGCAATGAGATTTATTGTTCGTATACAGGGTTTTGTTATGTCTCAACTGTGTATTTGCGACTCAAACATCGCCTTCTGCTTTGTAATAACTTGAAGATGAGATTAATGATAATGGAACCAGTGAAGATGAAAAGGCTAGGGTAAATTATCATTAACCGAACATGTACATCATATCAATATATACTATGTTAGTTTTGTGTTCGTAATTTAAATTTTCAATCGTATGAATTAATTAACTCATGTGCCTTCTGCTTTGTAGAAGAGAATGATATGATAATGGTACTAGTGAAAATGAAAAGGCTAGCATATACAACTCTATTTGCATGGAAGATGTTAACATTTGTGTTATATTTGGGCATAATAACGTGTAACAATGCTCATTTAAGTATTTAAATCTCTAACAATGTTGGTGAATACCACCACGATCATACAGAAAGTTGACAGTTGAATTATGTTTGAACTATAAACACCTACAAACTTTGAATTTATAATAAAATTTTTAAAATATATTAGAACATTACCATTGACATAATTATATATGTAAAAAAATGATACGTGTAAACAGACCCTTAATTATTGTTATTGATAATGGATGTTTGAAAGTATGCAGGTCGAATACAACCTAAAAAAACATACATGGGCATTAATATCAAAATGTATATTATATTCAAATAATATTATTAACGTTTTTCGCTTTTAACTTTTGTTATACAGTATAACTTTTTGTATTAATCCAACTATACCACTACGGCTAGTTTATTTTTATCTACATTTTGATACAAAAAAAAAAGTTGATTTCGAGACAAAATAAAATACGTTCGTTAAATATATATATCATATGACGATAAAATTTATATCGAAATATAGATAAAATTACACTGATTATAAATATATATTCAGAATTATTCCAAACATTATATATAAAAAGTTATCAAAGAAAAGGAAAATATTACCTAAATTAAATAAGTAACCTATAATATATTATTAAAACTACTCTTTGTGTAATGTTGGAGAGATCCGGAAAAAAAACCGACAAAAAAAAAAACACCTGTCGATAACCATCAAATACAAGTTGCAACGGTCAGGATTAAAAGTTGGGTAGATCTGACGGATGTAAACAAAAGTCAACATGTAACCGCCGATTCAACTCACCGGCAGCCATATATATGGACAATTTTACTTTATAAAAAATTAAATAACCAAAAACCGATCCAAAACTTTCATATAAAATACACCAACTTCAACATTCAAATAATGTCTTTTGGGCCGATCCATGAACATCTTGGCATGGTCCAAACAAATAAATAATACCCAATGAAATAAAAGGATTCCTGCACAAGGAGGATCGTCACTCCAGAAGTCCGAACTCAGAAGGTTATCAAATCATCAATTGCTCGAACATATCTTACCCGCTGGTGAGTCTGATACGTTGATCGCCCATCGATCTTCCATCAAACGAAAAACCGTGTAATTTAATCTGGAACCTCTTTCAGACAGAAGTCATTAGAAAATGGGTGCCAGACTGACAGATATTATCACACGTGTTTATACAATACGTTTGTTCGAGGTCTCCTTTTTCTTCTTAATTTCAACACCAATAGAGAGAATCTACCAACACTTTGAGTTCCAGAAGGGAAAACCATCACACTTCTGCGAAAAACAAGTAGATTCGTCTAAGGATGCCGAAAAACTTGAAAAAGAGAAATCTCGGTTGAAGAGTAATTAATATTTGTTACTTTCTTTTTGAGAGATCGGATCACGAAAAGAGAATTTGATATATATTTGAGAAAAAAAAATAGAAGAGAGAAGATCAGTCTCTGACCATTAGATATTTGAATGATGATCATATTGGGAACTTAATTGATGATCATATTTAGGGTTTGGATGAAAATGTGACCTAATGTGTAATTCTACAAAGACAACTGATAACATCAAATAGTACTACTTTTATATAGTAATATTCCCTAGTTTTTGTATACTTTTATTACAATTACTTAATAAAATAAATGTATTTCGTTCACATTTACAAAATAGGTAGAAATAGAGTTTAAATTAGAAAAAGAACAAAAATGAGTTAAAAATAGATCAAATAAAGTAGGTTATGTATAAAAGTTAGTTGTACCTAAATATGATTGGGACAAAATAGTTAAAAGAGTGATTAAAATAAATAAAGTTTGTAAATATTTGAGTTCTAAAAGTTAGATGAGTTGAGCAAAAATAGTTAGATTGTATATTTATTGAAGTTTATGAGTTGGACCAAATAATTATTTGGGCTAAATAATAGTAGTTAGCATTAGTAATAATCATAAAGTTAGTGTAATATTAAAGTTATAATAAAATATGAGTTTTAAGTAGTAGTAAATATCTAAGTTAATTAATCATTTTAAAAATATTCTCCATGATACAGTAGTACATAACGTAAATATCATATATGTAGTACGTTAGTTTGATAGTAACAATATTAATTAGTATATAATATAAGTTAATATAATAATAACTAATAAGGTTAGTAATAATAATAATAAATAATATCATAACTTAATTATAATAATAAATAGAAAATCATAAATCAATAATCTTTGTTGTAGGTTGTCGTGGAACAAGAAAGATTAAAAGCTAGCGCGGGGCCCAGTCCATGTGAAGAAAGTCAACAGCCCAAAGTCCATCAGAAACGTGTGAAGCTTTGCATATGTCGGCGTAGAGCATTTAATGTGGGTAGGTAAAAAGAGAGTGTGGCGGCTGGCTTTGGCTTTATCTTACGGAGGAAGCATTTTTCATCCATATGGTGGATCAATATCCATACGCCGTATGGATCTTGGTCCCAGCAACTATATAAACGCAGCCTCTGTTACGAATTGGAGAGACTTTTTATCACATTTTAGGTTAGGGTTTTTTATATTTCGTTTAGGGTTAGTAAAATACGAATTTTAGGTTACTTTTGGAGGCACGAAAAGCTACGGTTGAATCCATTTCAACTAATCTTCAAGTGATTCATCATTTGGTTTGTATTTACTTTTTATTTAATTCAATTACAATTATGTTTTTGATATTGAATATTTTGATTTATGCATATCGTATGATGAATTGATATTTAGTAGTTGTATAATTGATGTAGCTCGGATTATGATTATTGAATGATTAATATTGCGTATTGACTAAGTTATTTAATTGAAAACTATTATATTGCTCGTGAATCCTTGTTTATTGGTAACTAGTAATTATTGTTGCACAACGTGGTTAATAAGATTAATGAGATTGAGTTCCTTTAATGTTATTAATTATTGATGGTTATAATCTTAGGGTTTTAACTATTGCTAAATAGATTGAGTTTGATAGGTTGAGTATACGATAATTATCTACTTTAAAATGAACAAGACAATAAGTGATTATTGAGCATTGTTGAGTCATGCCACTAGAGTTAATTATAATAAGTTGTGAATGTTTAATGCATGATTTAGGGAAAGACACACAATTGACTGATCATCTTGTGACATTGGAACCAGTGTTTCATGTTGGACCCTAAGTTGTAGGAATTAGTTGGACCCGAAACGTTGGCTAGTTCACATTCAATTTAATATTCATTGAAGAATTTGGTATTAAGTTGATATAAAAGAATCACAATTAAATAATCAACATGCAATGAATCGGGATATATGAATCTGAGTGAAGTTAATTATACAATTACTATTCCTTCATATTGTTACCTATTTATTATTTTTATTGTTTTTAATTTAAAGTCTTTATTTAGTTTTAATTATTATTTACAAATCTTATGTTCGAACGGAACTAAAACGTCCCCCTTTTTACTGTTTTATTAGTTAATTATTATTTCCTATTAATATTAATAAACCACCATTCCCGTGTTCCTGAGATCGACCTGGACTTACCATAGCTATACTATTCCGATTAGGTATTCTTGCCTGGTTGTGTGATAATAGTAATTGGTATTTCCTGTACTTTATAAATAATAAAACAAGACGCGCTTTCACACGCATCAAGTTTTTTGGCGCCGCTGCCGGGGACTCTTAACTGGTTGAACTATTTTGCCGGGGAACACTTAACCGGTTGGACTTTTGTTCTACCAGGGAACGGTGTTGTTTATTATTTAAATTGGAATTTTTTTTTATTTTTATTTTTTAGTTTTTATTTTATTTTATTTTCTTTTCTACTCTTTTTCTTTTAGTTTGACAGGTATGGATCAAAACATGAATGATGTTTATGTGAATTTTCAAAACTGGAGAAACATTTCCGTGATAAGTAAAGAGGATTTGAAGCGATCTTTGGATGAGATGATAGCATATTGGAATAAAGATCTAATTGTGAAGGATAAGGAAATCGACAAGGTGGAAAATTTTGACAAACCAAAAGATGGAGGATATAAGGCAAAACCAAATTTAAAAAAATATAAGCCTTCACCTTTATCGGAAGAAATTGTCAAAAAGTACACACCTCCGCCTCCTTATCCAGCTGCTTTGAATAGAAAGTACAATGAAGGATCAATTTTTCCAAAGCTTAAGAAAGATACTGTTAAAAGCTTATCTCGTCCAGTGATTGTGAAAGCTACGCAATCTATGGAGAAATCAAGTGAAAGAGTGGAAGAAACGAAGACTATTGGCCACAGTCAAGGAGATTCCATTCAACAACTTAAGGAGATAAATCAAACAGATAAGCATTCTCAATCCTCTGAATCTTTATTTTCTAACGAAATTTTTAGTGAAATTGAACAGGAAGAAGATATGGAGGTAGATTGGTTGCCTTTGCCAAGATTTGATCACTATGATTCTGATGAGGAAATACTCTCGTTACTTGATTGTAATGAAGAGGAAATCCTTGAATTGAGAAACCAATATGGGGTTATGATAGAAGAAGAATTAAAAGCCATTTTGGATCCAGCTATTAGTGAAATTTCGTCATCACATCCGGACGTGAATCACCAGAAAAATGATGATCAAACAATGGTAAGGATTGGAGATGAAATCGGAAACAACACTTGCGGTAATGAGATAGCAACCGAACCAGTTGAAGTTCAATTGGTGGTTGAGTCGACGCAACCGACGGTTGAAGTATCTATAAGCACAAGTTCATTGTTTTACGAGTATGAAGATCCTTTTTGGCAATTCGATCGGAAGGAAAGTTTCTCACAATTTTTGAAAAATCATGGAGTATCTAATAAAGGACATCTACCTGTTATAAACGATAAGTATCTTTTCACTTTTATTTTAATAAATTTACATTTTTTGATAATTTTTAGATATTACCATCCATGCTTACTTTTAAGTGTGGGGAAAGTCAAGAGATTTTTTGGTAAGTAAGGTTGGAGTCAAGCTAGTGACTCGAACAAAAACAAGCGCTTCTCGGGAGGCAACCCGTGCTTATACATTATGTATAATTTTTATTTTCTGTTTTTGATATTTTATTTTTATACGTTTAATGTTATTTGCTATTTTTTGAAGTTGGCAACCATTTCAGATGAAATTGAAATTTTTGGAAAATAAAAGAACTTTGTGGGTGTGTTCCCTGGAAACCCTCACGAGACTATAACTCGTCCACTTGGGATACCGAGGGGTTTAAAGGCTTATTGCATGTGCTAAATGCAATCGTGATTAAATACGAAAGTGTGTGCTGTTGTATATTTTGGAATAAAGATCGGAAGATGACCCATTACGCCAAACCAGATGAAGATAATCAACCATATTCAGGGGAGTTTTTCGTTCTAATTTCTTTTCTTCCTTTTCTCACTTTATTTTTAACTTGTTTATATACAATGAGGACATTGTATAATTTAAGTGTGGGGATGGGATCGGTAGAAAAGAAATATTATTTTAAAGTTTTACTTTTGTTTACTTGTCCTTATATTATAATTTTGTTAAATTTTCATCAAATTCAAAATTTTTGAGTTAAAAACTATGTATTTATTAGTTAGAATACTTTTTGTTAAAAGTTTTGTTTTGTATTTAAAAGTTTAGACTTTAATGTGGATTAACTGTTTTGTACATATAACGTAAGAAACTTAATAATGAGTGATATATAGTTACATGATATGATATACTAATAGGCAATCTATATGAGTATTTCTGAATTTTAAGAAATTAATAAATAACTTGTATATTATTTTATGATACATATTATGATGTATGACCTAAAAGTCTTAATTCTTAGATTTATCATGCGATAATTTTATATATCTTGATACTTATATGAATACATTTGGGGATATATATTGATTGTTTCCTCTGTTATACGAAAGTATAGACCTGGTTTCTATTAATATATAGTTAACATTAAGCAAACACAAGTCAAAAGTACTTGAAAAGTCTTAAAAAAAAAAGATACCTAATGAGGTCGCCAAAATGGTTTGACCAAGTCTGGTTTTGCTTAAACCTGAATCAAGTTATGTCGTTCTGTTGCATGAAAATGCAGATCTGTCACCAATGTCTTGATTCTTAAAAATGGATTTCATATATCTATTTTGAATATAAAAGAAAATTGCATGATTAAGTTTAAGAGTATATCATATGTGGAAATCATAAGTAATATACATACTAATAATAAAGATGTATTCAGAGATATGAGTATAGATTGTTTAAAGTGGACAAATATATTAGTAATCATTCATGGACTATATGTTGCACTAATAATAATAAATTTTTATTTGTACTTTATAGTTATCCATGTTAATTAAATTGTTTAAAGTTTTAAATTTATGAAACAGATTTTTAATTTAGGTATTCTGATTCTTAAATATTAGTTTGATGCTTATTAAGTTTTTATGATGAAAATGTATTCTACTTGAGGACAAGCAGAACTTAAGTGTGGGGATATTTGATAACATCAAATAGTACTACTTTTATATAGTAATATTTCCTAGTTTTTGTATACTTTTATTACAATTACTTAATAAAATAAATGTATTTCGTTCATATTTACAAAATAGGTAGAAATAGAGTTTAAATTAGAAAAAGAACAAAAATGAGTTAAAAATAGATCAAATAAAGTAGGTTTTGTATAAAAGTTAGTTGTACCTAAATATGATTGGGACAAAGTAGTTAAAAGAGTGATTAAAATAAATAAAGTTTGTAAATATTTGAGTTCTAAAAGTTAGATGAGTTGAGCAAAAATAGTTAGATTGTATATTTATTGAAGTTTATGAGTTGGACCAAATAATTATTTGGGCTAAATAATAGTAGTTAGCATTAGTAATAATCATAAAGTTAGTGTAATATTAAAGTTATAATAAAATATGAGTTTTAAGTAGTAGTAAATATCTAAGTTAATTAATCATTTTAAAAATATTCTCCATGATACAGTAGTACATAATATAAATATCATATATGTAGTACGTTAGTTTGATAGTAATAATATTAATTAGTATATAATATAAGTTAATATAATAATAACTAATAAGGTTAGTAATAATTATAATAAATAATATCATAACTTAATTATAATAATAAATAGAAAATCATAAATCAATAATCTTTGTTGTAGGTTGTCGTGGAACAAGAAAGAGTAAAAGCTAGCGCGGGGCCCAGTCCATGTGAAGAAAGTCAACAGCCCAAAGTTCATCAGAAACGTGTGAAGCTTTGCATATGTCGGCGTAGAGCATTTAATGTGGGTAGGTAAAAAGAGAGTGTGGCGGCTGGCTTTGGCTTTAGCTTACGGAGGAAGCATTTTTCATCCATACGGCGGATCAATATCCATATGCCGTATGGATCTTGGTCCCAGCAACTATATAAACGCAGCCTCTGTTACGAATTGGAGAGACTTTTTATCACATTTTAGGTTAGGGTTTTTATATATTTCATTTAGGGTTAGTAAAATACGAATTTTAGGTTACTTTTGGAGGCACGAAAAGCTACGGTTGAATCCATTTCAACTAATCTTCAAGTTATTTGATGCCGCCCGAACGGTCGGTCGCGATTTTACTCGCATCGTTGCGGACCTCTCGTTTAGAGCGGCGATCAGAGGGTTTTAAAATTTATATTTGTGGGGCCTAAGTATACCAAGTTACTATTGGTGTATAGCAGCAAGGATGACCTAGGGTCGTTCTCTGAGTCAGTGTATTGTGGATCGTGGACGAAACAGGCGTACTTATCAATCTAGCGGGTTTTTAAAAGATTTTGATTGGTGGTTTTGTTTTTGGTTTTTTTATAATTAGGCAGGAAATGTAAATTAAAGCAGATAAAGTAAATGTAGATAGCAGATAATCTAGAGAGGGTGTTTGCTATGATTTCGGTAGCCTTATTGATTGGAATGATGTATGATGTATGAAAACGTGTTCTAAAGGTTTGTATTTTATTTATTTCAGGTATATGTGGAGTGAGCACTAGCCCCCTACTGATAGAGTTCTCGATCAGTATGTCACTGGGCGACTAGGCTATCCTGATTCTGATCGGAGTAGTTTATCCAGCCCACAACACTAACCGGTGAAGGTATAATGACCCTTATCTGGGATGAAACCCTGGGTGCATGAATAAGGCGACAAACCAACTCGATGTCCGACCTTTCTTAACCCCACAATAATACCTAATCTAAACAAAGCATTTAAGACCAAGTTTATAGAATGTGCTTGATTACTTTCTATCGATGGTTTGGTGAGTCTGGGTGTTGAGTGATGACTCGGTGATTCACATAGACCGATAACAACGACTCTTTTCGTGATTACTACACTGTACTCCACTGAAAGTGTTTCCATTGATGAACCAAGGACCAAGTCGGTACCAGCTCTGCTGAGCACAGAGTTACCGTTATTCCACAAGGCTTAGTAACTGCGGTTTTTCCTCGGCTTCCACGTATTAACTACACCGGAGGTGTTGTCGACGCTATACAGAGTACTCAGCCGACTTACGGTACCTTACATTGCTTCACAAAGGCCAACCCAGACTACTTAACTAAGTTTGTATTTAAGCATAATATTATCCATCTATGATATAAACCAGCCCTTACTTTTAAGTCCCAATAAATCCCTAACTTGTCAACAGTGTAATATTCACGTTCAGTTAGAAAACCATATTTCCACGGGTACAGTGTACTTTGCGTTCAGAATAGAAAGTATTATTTCCACGGCTCCAGTGTACTTGGTGTTCAGTTAGAAAACCATATTTCCATAATCACAGTGTACTTTGCGTTCAGAATAGAAAGCATTATTTCCACGATGACGATGTACTTGGCGTTCATTTAGAAAGCGATGTTTACACGATTAACAAATCAGACCATGTTCATGTTTGACACAGATAACTAAGTACCTTTGATGGGGTTCGTGACGTCCCATCATTAAGGCCGTAATCACGTTTACTGGTTGAAAGGCGATTAGTTTAATAGGTTTAAAATCATAAATAGAAAGTGAATCAAAGCACTAATTTTCATAGCATCATTCCAACCAATTTACGACTAACTACATCATAGCAAACACGCAATATCACTACTCGCTAATCATGGCAATCAATCCTAAATCTAGCATGACAACAGTAATAACAATCATCATAATGAAATAGATAAAGGATAGATATAACCGTAATAAGAGCGTAGCTGAATACAACTTGAACGTTACACGAGCAGAACTCCTAGTATGCGCCAAGCGATATTACAATATTGCCCCTTCTAACTAGCCGCTAATCTACGACTAATTATATCCTAATATTTCTCCTCTAACTCCTAAGAGTAGTGCTAGAGAGAGAAATCTACTAACTAAACTAAGAAATTAAAAACGTAAGAGAGTGATTGTTGGAGTGATTCTTGGATGGATTGATGAATGTGTGGATGTTGAAAATGAAGAAATGAAGCCTCTATATATAGAACTCGCACAACTTTATCCGTAGACCGTATCCAAAACTTCAAACGCACAACAGTATCGCAAACCCGAATAAAAATCAGATTTTAATCGCCTAAACGCACGATACGGTTGAGCTAGGGCAAATACGGGAGAACTGGAGCGTATACGGGAGAACGTAGGGTGAATACGGGAGAACACAAGCCGTATACGGCTGTGCTAGGCCGTATACGGTCTAGCTAGGCCGTATACGGTCTGTGCTAGGCCGTATACGGTCTAGTTTGGCCGTATACGGTCTAGCTCTCCCGTATCCTAATTCTTCGGTTCTTCGTTTCTTCGTTCGGTCGTAACTTCTTCGTCGTTTATCCGTTTTGAGTGATTCTCGCGCTCACGGTTTCGTAATTTCCTAACGAAGAAAATGACATAAGTTAGAGGTCAAAATTCGAAGTATAGCTCAAATTGTGCTTAAATGCGTGAACGGAAGATTCAATGATCGTTTGTGCTCTATTTTACTCGTTTTTAGGTCTTTTTGGTTGATTCTTGAAACATCGTCTATATTTTAGCCCTTATGATGAAATGTGATGTTTAAGTTCATATTTAAGTGTTTTCATTAATAATTGGGCTAAAATGGTGAGATAATGGCACACAAAAACATGACTTTTTGCGTGTCATCAAATATCCCACACTTAGACTTTGCTTGTCCTCAAGCAAAACTCAAAATTCTCACCTGCTTTTAGGAAAAACATTTTGAAAAAACGAGTTTATTTTTGGGGTGAGTCAAAATATATCAAAAACAATCATCTTCATATACAAGTAACATATCCTGGAAATAAGAGAAAGTAAGGTATTCCTTTCAGAGGCATGAAATGATTCTCTTAGGCATGCTTTCAATTCTCGCGATCTTGGAATATACATGACTAGGCGATCTCACAAGGTGGTCACTCAATTCACTCAAAAAGTGTTTCGGGTTACCTATCAATCTAATCAAACGAAATCGCTCATAAGCCAGTCATGCAACATCCATCGTCATAGGCTTGCTCGAGAATCATATCTCCACCACTTAGGTGAGGACGGTGCTAGCTATCTCAGGACATTCAGAGTGGGTTGTAATGGCAGGTGAGGGTTACGGGGTATGGATAAGTGGAAATTTTTAATTGTTGTAAAGGGTTTTGCTTATCTTAGGACTTTCAAACTTTTGAAAAAAACATTATTTAAACAACCTTTTTAATGAAAACGGAAACGGATAACAGTACGGGAAGATAGCTATTTTGACTTCAATCTTTTGAAAATACACGAGGGAATTTATGACTTTTATAAGAGCGGGAATTTTCGAGAGATTCGAAGCATTTAGCTTTATTCTATTTTTTCCTTTTCTTTTGTTTCTATTTTTGGGCTTTTCTAGGGATTTTATTTTTGTTTCTTTCTTTTGCTCTTTTGAAATCCTTTTCTTTCTTTCATCTTTTTCATTCTTTTTTTGATGACTTTGCATTTACTTGGTGTCAATTTTTCACACCATAAATTCTCAACTTTTGATTTTTATCAAGGGAACGCACGCGAGAGAATTTGAGTAAACACTAGTATTTGTGATTTGGAGTGAAAGCAAAAAGGACATTTAAACGACATTTTCCACAAGTTTAAAATTTCTAAGATAAGATTTTTGGTGGGTGTGGAATAAATGGGTTAAGATTTAAAGGGTTTTGAAAGAAACGAACAGGTTAAGGCTCAACAGGGTTATCTAAGCGGATCATCAACACTAAAGATGAGTGTTGGAAGGGTTTTGGGTTTGAAGAGATATGATAAAAATGGGTTAAATCCTAAGGAATGTCAAGGTCATCTAACTGCACCTATACCGCGTATGGTACTCAAGCAATGTGGTCTCGAAGTGCATACCAGGAGCAAGTTCTAATTCCGGATGCATGCATCGGCACACTCAAACAAACGAATAGTGAAGCATTAAAGATGAATGCTTATATTGGCTCAAGATACCTCACTGCAAGTTTTTGGGTTTGTTTGTGCCTAGCCATGCGATGCCCCTTTTAGATTATCATTTTAGACCTAAGAAATTCCTATCTTATTTACTCTTAATTTCCAAAATACCCTACTCATATATGAAAATGCTCCTTCTTAAGACATTTTAACTCAAAAATTTTGAAATTTTTTAGCAAAAGTGAGTTTTTTAAACAAATTGAGGAACATTTTCTGAGTTTGCTTTTGGAAATAAGAATCAAGCAAGCAAACCTAAGGTATTCTATACCGCTATCCCACACTTAGAGGAACATTGTCCCTAATATTCTCTTGAGTTGGGATTTGAGAAAAATCCCACACTTAGAGTTTGAACATATCAGAAAATGTTACTCAAGTGTTTGTTTTGGGCTGGAATCCCACACTTAGTGATAAGCTGGGGATATGGCATAGACTACTTTAATGAGAATTTAAAGCTAACAATCATATCAAAAACGAGAGTGAGAACGAGAGAACTCCCCTATTGAAGCGAATGTAGAAGGATGGAATTCTGGAAGATGCGCTGAAGAGGAGATCCTGACAGGAATTCTTCTTTAGCGGCGGCTCCATGTAGATCTTTTGGCATTAGCGTGCGCAGCTTACAAATAGCAGCTTCGTCCTCCATCTTTAACACTTCTTTCACTCTCTTGGGAAGATATCTCGTAGGTGTGAACACGTTGGGTATATTTTTACCGACTTCTTGTTATAGCTTTTTACTGAAAGTGCCTAAATCCAGGATGAAAAGATGTTTTCTAATTCAAAATGAGTTTTAAGTCATGTGTTTTTAAACGAGTTCGAGCATAATGCGTGAAAGTAGCACGCAAGTACCTCAAATGCTCGAAACACATGGCTTGATAAAATTTAATTCCTATTTTCCTGGATTAGGTGGTAAAAGCTGAAGTGGTGCTTTAAAAGCATTTGGTATACCCAAGTGTGAAAGATAGTCAGAGATATATCACTTCTTGGAATTTAAAACTAATACTACTAATACTAATACTAAGGATACTTATTGCACGGGTTGCCTCCCGAGAAGCGCTTCTATTTAGAGTCGAGGGCTCGACTTTTCCTCTTGGATCAGCCAGAAGAGGATCTCCCAGGACTTGGGATGCGGAATGGAAGTGTCCTGGGGTTCGGTGGGTAGAATCTCATAAAATGTCGTGTGACGACTTCTGTGATGTTCGGGATTCTTGCCATATGAAGAGGATAGGTATGGAAATGCTCCTCAGCAGTTCTTTACAAGTATAAAAGATCCATTATAGCATCTTGGACTGCCTTGGAGATTGGTCCATTAGTGTCCACAAGGGTGGCTCCATCGTGCTCAAGCGTCTCATGCACCGGTCGATCTGTCCGTAGGGTGTCCATAAATCCGAAGAAGCGTAGGTGGATGTCCTCATGAGTGGCATTGCTGATGTCTTGCCCTAGTTCTTCAATGGATCTGAATATGCCTTGGATCAGCTGTTTCTGATGGTCGGTATACGTGAGCTCTGGTTTCAGGAAGATGTTAATCATCCTGTTGTAAATATCTCGTAGCCCATTGTGGAATAGCTGCTGGGCTGCTCCCATAGGATAGAACCGAAAATGTCTTTAAGTCGTTCAGAGACGAAATATGCAACGTTAACCGTCAAACCTTCTGGAACAGAAGAAGGGATGGCACGTGCTCTCTCGTTTGAACTGACGTGTTCTAACTTTTCGACAATTATCTGGGCGTGATGCTCGATAGTGCAGCTGATGAAAAACCTGTGTGGTGAAGACTCGTCAATGTGATCATTATCGGCCATAGAATCTAGAAGTCCCTTGAGATCCGCCATTAGCTGAACATCTACTTCATTTTCAGGATTCCCAGTAGCATAATCCATGTTGTGTCTGAAATTTTGGAGAAACTCCATCTGTTGGTGCGAATATGGAAATGCGGACCTGATAAATGCTTGATACACCCAGCCATACGTGGTCTTCTGTGTTTCATAGAATTCCTCTTCATCGGGGAAAGGCTCATCATTGTCTGATGATTCTTCTGCGAGATCGTTGGCGAAGGCGTTGATGCGACTAACTAGATGTTGCGGACTCAGGTAGGAGTTGGCTCGATAAACTTCATATTCAGTCTCAATGTCCTCAATAATATCCCTCTGATGTTGCATGTATTCAATAGTAGAATCTCGTATAATCGCAATCAGAGTTTGGAAATCCTCCTCGTGTTCTTCAATAGCACTAAGCATTTCTTCTGGTTCAGACACGATTGGGATTTTGGTATTTCCTGTAGTAGGAGGAGGAATAATGACTGGAGGGAGAATGATTGGAGTGTGGTGAAGGCGAATGGAGCGGGTATCGATCGGAACATCCATGAGAACGATATCATCCTCGTCACTCTCGGTTGCTGAAGTGTCTGGAAACTCAACAGCGTCGGTGAGTGGCTGAGACTCGTCGGTGATCTGTGATACTGGCTGGGAAGAGTCCATCTCGATATCCCTCTCGTCCGGGGAATCAGAATCATCGCTTGATCCAAATGAACCTCCAAGCTCGAAATGTGATCGAGGCTCGGATGAGTCAAGGGGTGGAATCCCTCGAGGAGGTATATGTGGCTTAAGTAGAGACTCATCATCCAAGGAGTGGTCAATCGAAGGTTCCTTTGAGTCGCTCTCCGGCAGAGGGATGTAGTTCAAAGCATAGTCTATCTGCATGATCTCTGCGGTCGGAGGGTGTGTCTCAGGAATGTGTGGCGGTGTAGCTTCCTCTGGCTCTTCCTCCTCTTCTTCTTCTATCTCCTCTTCTTCTTCCTCAGTCTCCTCTTCTATCTCTTCTTCCTCAGTGTCGGAAGTAATCGTGATGGGCTCGTCAGACATAGGGGTGTCTGGTTCAGAATCATCATCCGTGGTAACTCTTCCTGTCGAAATCGCACATATCTCTGCATGCTCTGTGATAGACTGATCATCTTGATCGATCTTGAAGGTGATAGTCTCTCCATGAGATCTAAGACTGATAGTCTGAGAATAAACATCTATGATAGTGCGTGCGGTGTTCAAGAAGGGTCTTCCTAAGATGATAGGGATATGGACATCCTCCTGAATGTCCATCACTACAAAGTCTGTGGGAAATAGGAACTTATCAACTTGAACCATGATGTTCTCAGCTATTCCCTTAGGGTGTCTAATGGATTGGTCAGCTAGCTGGACACTCATTTTGGTCGGTTTAAGGGGTCCTAATTCCAATCTAGTGTAAAGCGAATAGGGCATCAGGTTGATACTGGCTCCTAGGTCGGCTAGAGAGTGTATCATGCCCGAGTGGTAGATCGAACAGGGTAGGGTAAAGCGTCCAGTATCACCTAATTTCTCAGGGATAGAGTTTTTTATAAGAGCTGAACATTCCGCGTTCAGTGGGACATTGGGTACTTCGGGTACCTTATCCTTGGTGGACAAGAGTTTTAGGATGTATTTTGAACTGGAAGGGGTTCGGGACACGGTGTCCACGAACTTTCCATCGAGACGGAAGTCGTTAGCCTTATAGGCTTTCTTAAGACGGCCGGGAAACGTGATGCGTACTTCCCTTTGTGGTGTAGGGACAGACGGGGATACAACTGTCGGCGGGACAGGAGTATCTTCCTTCACCGGAGAAGGAGTGGGAGGTTGGCTCGGTGCCACCTTTTTGTCTGTAGTACTCATCTGTTTGGCCTCTTCTACGTGTGGGTTCTGTACCGTGTTACTAGGGAGATTACCCTGGGGCCTAGAGTCAAGACGTTGGGCTAGCTGTCCTATCTGGGTCTCAAGATTTTTGAGAACGGCCAGTTGGTTCCTAATGAATAGGTCGGTTTGGTCCTGCCTAGCGCTAGTCTTTTGGTTAATTTGGTGCTGGCCTTGGATGAACTTAGTGAGGGTATCATCCGTACTAGTAATGGGTACTATGGTTTTAGAGGGTTCGGTTGATTGAGCTGCGTCGGGTGCAGTCAATGATAGTGGTTGGTTATAGGTGAGTTGGGGTTGTTGTTGGTAAGAAGGGTACCTAGGTTGGAAGTTGGGCTGAAAGGGTGGTTGGTTTCTAGGTGGGTATTGGGTGCCTCTAGTCCTAGGCGGAGAGGTTCGAGCAAAGCCAGGTGGATTTTGTTGGCGAGCTGGAAATTGAGCGTAGTAAACCGTTCCGTCAGCAGGATCCTCGTACTCAACCTGATAACTTTCTGTTGGGAGGTTGGCACAGTTCTGGCATGCATTAACTTGATGGGCGTGCTGGGATGGTTTCTTCATTTTACCGATCTGCTTCGTCAGGTGCTCGATCTTCTCTGTCAGAGACTTGATAGCTTCGGTCTGGAATGGATTGGGTGCAGCAATCGGTGCTGATGGTGAGGAATGCTCACCAGAGTTCCAGTCGTGATGGTGCATCGTCATATTTTTGATCAAGTTCTAAGCTTCCTCATCGGTGAGTTGCATGAAGTTGCCCTGAGCAGCGGCGTCAAGGGTAGTGCGATGGTTTGGAGCGAGACCGTTGTAAAACGTGCGCAGCTGGCTGGTTTTCTCTATAAGGTGGTTAGGGCATTTGTTTAACAGACTCTTGTATCTCTCCCATGCTGTGTAGATAGACTCATCATGAGCTTGGTGGAAGTTCATAATGTCATTCTTGTACTTGGTTTGCTTAGCCGGAGGAAAGTACTTAGTAAGGAATTTTGTAGCCATATCCGTCCAGGAGGTGATAGAGCCGGTCTCTAATCCCTCAAACCAAGTCAAAGCGTGGTGAGTAAGCGAATAGGGGAATAGGTATAGACGGACTATATCCTCATCAACCCCGTTCTGCTTGTACGAGTTGGTAGTCTGAATGAATCGGTTGATGTGGGCGTTAGGATCGTCATGGGGTAAACCATGGAATTGGCAGAATTCGTTGATAAGCTGAACGATATGATGTTTAAGCTCGAAGGACGCGCCGTCGATGACCGGATAGCTGATGGATCCACCTCGACCTTCAATTGGTGGTTTGGTGCTATCGGCAAGCGTGACACGTGCAGCCATCGGTTGTCGGTTGCGGAAGCGTTTCTCCTTGCGGATCGTTCGGATGATCGTCTCAGGATCGGGTACGAAAGTGAGAGATTCGAATCCGGATGATCGGGTCAAATATCGTTGTGTGTTGTGGGAAGGAATTTTCGAATGGAACAAGGAAAAATTGAAAACTAAACTAAACTACGGGATACTAGAAAGAAAAAATTCGTCTGGAACGTCTTCAGATCTTACGGCTGACTCCCCGGCAGCGGCGCCAAAAGCTTGATGCCGCCCGAACGGTCGGTCATGATTTTACTCGTGTCGTTGCGGACCTCTCGTTTAGAGCGGCGATCAGAGGGTTTTAAAATTTATATTCGCGATTTTACTCGCGTCGTTGCGGACCTCTCGTTTAGAGCGGCGATCAGAGGGTTTTAAAATTTATATTTGCGGGGCAAGGATGACCTAGGGTCGTTCTCTGAGTCAGTGTATTGTGGATCGTGGACGAAACAGGCGTACTTATCAATCTAGCGGGTTTTTAAAAGATTTTGATTGGTGGTTTTGTTTTTGGTTTTTTTATACTTAGGCAGGAAATGTAAATTAAAGCAGATAAAGTAAATGTAGATAGCAGATAATCTAGAGAGGGTGTTTGCTATGATTTCGGTAGCCTTATTGATTGGAATGATGTATGATGTATGAAAACGTGTTCTAAAGGTTTGTATTTTATTTATTTCAGGTATATGTGGAGTGAGCACTAGCCCCCTACTGATAGAGTTCTCGATCAGTATGTCACTGGGCGACTAGGCTATCCTGATTCTGATCGGAGTAGTTTATCCAGCCCACAACACTAACCGGTGAAGGTATAGTGACCCTTATCTGGGATGAAACCCTGGGTGCATGAATAAGGCGACAAACCAACTCGATGTCCGACCTTTCTTAACCCCACAATAATACCTAATCTAAACAAAGCATTTAAGACCAAGTTTATAGAATGTGCTTGATTACTTTCTATCGATGGTTTGGTGAGTCTGGGTGTTGAGTGATGACTCGGTGATTCACATAGACCGATAACAACGACTCTTTTCGTGATTACTACACTGTACTCCACTGAAAGTGTTTCCATTGATGAACCAAGGACCAAGTCGGTACCAGCTCTGCTGAGCACAGAGTTACCGTTATTCCACAAGGCTTAGTAACTGCGGTTTTTCCTCGGCTTCCACGTATTAACTACACCGGAGGTGTTGTCGACGCTATACAGAGTACTCAGCCGACTTACGGTACCTTACATTGCTTCACAAAGGCCAACCCAGACTACTTAACTAAGTTTGTATTTAAGCATAATATTATCCATCTATGATATAAACCAGCCCTTACTTTTAAGTCCCAATAAATCCCTAACTTGTCAACAGTGTAATATTCACGTTCAGCTAGAAAACCATATTTCCACGGGTACAGTGTACTTTGCGTTCAGAATAGAAAGTATTATTTCCACGGCTCCAGTGTACTTGGTGTTCAGTTAGAAAACCATATTTCCATAATCACAGTGTACTTTGCGTTCAGAATAGAAAGCATTATTTCCACGATGACGATGTACTTAGCGTTCATTTAGAAAGCGATGTTTACACGATTAACAAATCAGACCATGTTCATGTTTGACACAGATAACTAAGTACCTTTGATGGGGTTCGCGACGTCCCATCATTAAGGCCGTAATCACGTTTACTGGTTGAAAGGCGATTAGTTTAATAGGTTTAAAATCATAAATAGAAAGTGAATCAAAGCACTAATTTTCATAGCATCATTCCAACCAATTTACGACTAACTACATCATAGCAAACACGCAATATCACTACTCGCTAATCATGGCAATCAATCCTAAATCTAGCATGACAACAGTAATAACAATCATCATAATGAAATAGATAAAGGATAGATATAACCGTAATAAGAGCGTAGCTGAATACAACTTGAACGTTACACGAGCAGAACTCCTAGTATGCGCCAAGCGATATTACAATATTGCCCCTTCTAACTAGCCGCTAATCTACGACTAATTATATCCTAATATTTCTCCTCTAACTCCTAAGAGTAGTGCTAGAGAGAGAAATCTACTAACTAAACTAAGAAATTAAAAACGTAAGAGAGTGATTGTTGGAGTGATTCTTGGATGGATTGATGAATGTGTGGATGTTGAAAATGAAGAAATGAAGCCTCTATATATAGAACTCGCACAACCGTATCCGTAGACCGTATCCAAAACTTCAAACGCACAACCGTATCGCAAACCCGAATAAAAATCAGATTTTAATCGCCTAAACGCACGATACGGTTGAGCTAGGGCAAATACGGGAGAACTGGAGCGTATACGGGAGAACGTAGGGTGAATACGGGAGAACACAAGCCGTATATGGCTGTGCTAGGCCGTATACGGTCTAGCTAGGCCGTATACGGTCTGTGCTAGGCCGTATACGGTCTAGCTCTCCCGTATCCTGATTCTTCGGTTCTTCGTTTCTTCGTTCGGTCGTAACTTCTTCGTCGTTTATCCGTTTTGAGTGATTCTCACGCTCACGGTTTCGTAATTTCCTAACGAAGAAAATGACATAAGTTAGAGGTCAAAATTCCAAGTATAGCTCAAATTGTGCTTAAATGCGTGAACGGAAGATTCAATGATCGTTTGTGCTCTATTTTACTCGTTTTTAGGTCTTTTTGGTTGATTCTTGAAACATCGTCTATATTTTAGCCCTTATGATGAAATGTGATGTTTAAGTTCATATTTAAGTGTTTTCATTAATAATTGGGCTAAAATGGTGAGATAATGGCACACAAAAACATGACTTTTTGCGTGTCATCATTATTCATCATTTGGTTTGTATTTACTTTTTATTTAATTCAATTACAATTATGTTTTTGATATTGAATATTTTGATTTATGCATATCGTATGATGAATTGATATTTAGTAGTTGTATAATTGATGTAGCTCGGATTATGATTATTGAATGATTAATATTGCGTATTGACTAAGTTATTTAATTGAAAACTATTATATTGCTCGTGAATCATTGTTTATTGGTAACTAGTAATTATTGTTGCACAACGTGGTTAATAAGATTAATGAAATTGAGTTCCTTTAATGTTATTAATTATTGATGGTTATAATCTTAGGGTTTTAACTATTGCTAAATAGATTGAGTTTGATAGGTTGAGTACACGATAATTATCTACTTTAAAATGAATAAGACAATAAGTGATTATTGAGCATTGTTGAGTCATGCCACTAGAGTTAATTATAATAAGTTGTGAATGTTTAATGCATGATTTAGGGAAAGGCATACAATTGACTGATCATCTTGTGACATTGGAACCAGTGTTTCATGTTGGACCCTAAGTTGTAGGAATTAGTTGGACCCGAAACATTGGCTAGTTCACATTCAATTTAATATTCATTGAAGAATTTGGTATTAAGTTGATATAAAAGAAATACAATTAAATAATCAATATGCAATGAATCGGGATATATGAATCTGAGTGAAGTTAATTATACAATTACTATTCCTTCCTATTGTTACCTATTTATTATTTTTATTGTTTTTAATTTAAAGTCTTTATTTAGTTTTAATTATTATTCACAAATCTTATGTTCGAACGGAACTAAAACGTCCCCCTTTTTACTGTTTTATTAGTTAATTATTATTTCCTATTTATATTAATAAACCACCATTCATGTGTTCCTGAGATCGACCTGGACTTACCATAGCTATACTATTCCGATCAGGTATTCTTGCCTGGTTGTGTGATAGTAGTAATTGGTATTTCATGTACTTTATAAATAATAAAACAAGACGAGCTTTCACACGCATCAACAACGAATAACATAACATTATTAATTAATAATTAATAAATGAATTGAATGCTAAGTGTCTATCATGCATTCACTGATTCACTCCATTATGGCATTTCAATTGGGGCGGTGTTTATCTTACCCGCTTCTAATTGTTTCCTACAATTGAAGCGTGATAGTTTTACCCGCTTCAAAATGAATTTTTTAGTGGCGGTTTAAAATTAACCGCTATATAACGGTTACCCTAGTGTAGCGGGTTGTTTTACCCGCCTTAAATGTTACTACTTGAGGCGGTTTCACCTTAACCGCTGCATTTGTGTAGTTGGGACCCCACTTTTTGACTTGTAAACCGCTACAATTTAGACAATTGGACCCACTTTATATTCAATATAGCGGTTTTCACTTAAAACCGCTATAATGATACGCTCTTTTTACCCGTTTTTGTACTAGTGGTTGCTAAAGAAGTGTGAAGCGCTATAGCTAAGTGGTGATCAATCTTTCAACAACATCAATAGTCTTCAAGATATTATTTCTCTCGCGGACTTAATTCAACTCCCGATGAACTCGAAAGCTTGTTTTGATGGGGTAATACAAACTGCTCTTTGGTTGATTTGGAGATTCCGCAATGGTGTTACGTTCCAATTAAAAAAACCTCGGAGAGATATCATAGTCGACGACATCAAATTGTTCTGTTTTATTTTGATTTTGAAAAGAATGAAGAATAGTGAATTGGACCGAATGGTCATGTAACCCGAACTTGGCTTGTTCAAATTTGTAATCCTCTCTTTTGTTGCCCCTAGCATCTTGCTTGGGTGCTTTTCTTAATATATTTCTGCTTTTCAAAAAATAAAATAACAAAATTGAAATTTTCAAAGAGAGAGATTCATTTATTTATATTTAATCAATATTAAAGTCTATCAAAACATAATGAATAATAAACTCTAGAGACGTATTAAAAGGGTCTAAGAAGTCTACACCCAAACACAATCACAAAATAAAAGGGAACACAATCGAAAAGCTTAAAATAAACCTTGAAAATTAGAGAAAACATTGCTTTCGGCCTCTTAACGACTCCGAAAGGACGAAAACTTTATGGGCTCATTACAAAGCGAGAGCCTTTCTCGTTTGGCCGTTTTCGAGTGATCATGCAAATTTCAGCCCAATTTACTATCGAAATCTATTTCGACAAAATATGTTACAAGTGTGTTTGCCACGTTGATTTCTTTGTTGACTACATTGTTGACCCGTGTCTTTTCATCATTTGAAATCAAAATTCACAACAATATTATTTGTACGAGCAAATGTTGTACTCCTGAAAATATAGAACTAAAAATATAGAACTACAAATATGACTAAAATGTTGTAAAGTAAAGAATAATAGAGAGAAAGAATTGAATTTATTCATATGAACCCATAGGGTATATATAGAGTACAATGAAGTATTCTCCAAGTAATAGTAACCTAATAGGAAACTAGTATCTATTCTATATTTAAGAGATATGGACAACCATAATTATCTATAACACTCCCCCTTGGGTGTCCATTACATAAAGACTTATGCCTCGTTAAAACCTTACTAGGTAACACCCAATGGGACAAAATCCTAGTGAAGGAAAAGAGTACATAATCTTTTAATACGCGTGGGGATGTTGCCTCGTTAAAAACCTTGTTAGGAAAACCCAGTGGGATAAAACCATAATAAAGGGAAAAAGAGTGCAGCGCGTATTTCCTCCCCCTGATGAGTACATTATGTAAGTTTATAAGTCGACGCAACCCAATGTCACTAACAAGCTTCCGAAATGTTGAACTAGGAAGTGCCTTGGCAAATAAATTTGTTAGATCCTCGCTTGAACGGACTTGTTGTACCTTGATATCTCCAGAATTCTGTAAGTCATGAGTGAAGAAGGACTTTGGTGCACTATGTTTAGTTCGATCACCCTTGATGTATCCTTCTTAAAGTTGACCGATGCATGCTGCATTGTCTTCATATAATATTGTAGGTTCCTCATGTCAAGAAGAAATACCACATGAATCACGGATTTAATGTATCACATTTTGTAACCAAATATACTCTCTACTTGCTTCATGAATTGCTAGAATCTCGGCATGATTTGATGAAGTAGCTGTGATTGTTTGCTTTACTGAACGCCAAGAAATTGCAGTACTGCCACTTACGAAAATATAACTAGTTTGAGATCGACCAGTATGGTTGTCGGACACATATCCTGCGTCTGCAAAACCAACTAAGCTAGTCTTGCATTGGTTAGTAAAATATAAACTCATATTTTTCGTACCTTGAAGGTAGCGAAATTGAAGTGCTTACTGCATAATGTTAGCCCATAAAATCTTATTAGCACTTCTAGATTTCATGGTGCACAAAGACTACATCATCAATATTTAATCCATGACAAAACCTTGTCTTCACAATAATCATTCATTTCAATATATTTTTCAAAGCACCTTTGGAAGCTTCCAAAACAGTTCCAATAATATATGAATCATAATATGTGTGCATTCGAACATGTTTTCAAAATGTATGGGCAAACATAATCATTTTCCATATCATACTCTATCAAGAAATATCCAACGGGGCTATTTTATGTCACACTCCCAAATTCCGTGATTGTGTTTAGCGGAAGCATTTAGTTAGGTATGGAGGTAATGACGCCAATATTGTACATGCATACGTATCAGAGCATATGATTACAACAGAACATATATATTAAGATGCCAAAGTTAATAATTTACAAAAGTTGACGATTCACCGAATCGTATAAAGTAATTACTGTTTTACAAAAGTAGATTTCAGAAATATGACTAAAACACTTTTAGTTATACTAAAGAAATCCCATTGTCAAAAGTTGGCATCCTAAAGCTTCGAGGGTCGCCTATGATCCATATGTGCAGGCGGTCCTTACGTGTGCTGCTAATTCCCTGAAAAACATAGTAAAAAGTCAACACATGGTTGAGTGAATTCACAGGTTTTGTGTTTACGTGTAAAGTTTCATGCTCAATGTGCTTGTAACGTTTTGCCATAGCCAATAAGTGATGTTTTGTGGAATGTCATCCAAAAGTTCATTTGGTTGGGATGTTACCCAAAATGCAGTTTACGTGGGATGTTACCCATAATACAGTTTAGTAGTTGTTGTAGGAATGTCAGTATCCTATAAAATGTTCCATGGGAAAGTCAGTATCCCTGATCCAAGTCAGTAGGATTGAGTACCCAAGTCAGAAGGGTAAAACCAGAATAGTAGGGAGAGTCAATGTCCCTTGATCCATGTCAGTAGGATCTAGTACCCATGTCAGTAGGGTTCAAATAGTAGGGAGTGTCAGTGTCCCTGGATCCATGTCAGTAGGATCTAGTACCCATGTCAGTATGGTTCAAATAGTAGGGAGTGTCAGTGTCCCTGGATCCATGTCAGTAGGATCTAGTACCCATGTCAGTAGGGTTCAAATAGTAGGGAGTGTCAGTGTCCCTGGATCCATGTCAGTAGGATCCGGTCCATGTCAGTAGGACCAAATAGTTGCTCAATCAGTTAGTAAAAGATGTTGCTGATCGTTCTCCAGCATTTCCAAAATAGTACCGGTCGTTCTCCGGTTTATCAAATATAGTTTAACTCGTTTGTAGTATGAAAACGTTATTTCATAAACATCAATTCGTGTAAGAGTTTAACAGTTCCAAGTACTCTAAACGTTCGAGTAAAACAAGTATATCATCATGTAAGTAAAAGTAGTTGGCTATGTTTTCCACCCCTGTTCAAAAGTAGTAAAACAGTAAAAGTAGGTGCTGTTAACTCACCTGTTGAGTTAAGTAAAGTGCGAGTGCTAGCAAAGCCTAAAGCCCAAGTATAGTCCGAAATCTCATAACCCCATAAACGTATGAGATTTAATAAGTATGTGGATGTCTAAGTCGACCATCCATGCTAGTGTTCGTACAACCAAGTTATGTCCACATGTTTGTTTATATGTTTATGTTTTGGAAAACATGTACGGCTCGTTGGTGAGTGTAAGTCCCTAGTTCTTAGGATCGATAACTTCGTTATCTGTAGTATTAAGGTGCGGAATCCCTCAATACGATGTTATCTTACTAACAACGAATATGTTCGTAATTGCGTTTTAATAAGACTTAGCTTTAATCGATTTAAACGTCAAAGCCTAGCCGTTAGGATTGTTTTTCTCTGGGTTTGCTGAATTCGCAGGAATACAAAAGTATGTAAAAGTTGTTATGTTTTTCACGATTGAAAAACATTAAATATGTCGTATCAACTCGCTGCCACTGGGCCTGCGAGTTGATTCGACTCGTTCTGCAAGCCCAAGCCCATTATGCTTCGGCTCGTTATGCCTATCGATGTCCACGAGTTCAGTTCTCATCTCGCTGCTCAACTCGCAGCGACTTGAGAACTCGACTCGCATCAATCGTATATATTTATTTCGTATTTAATTTAACAAAATAATATGTTTAACGAATATTACTAACAAAACAAATATTCATTTACAAATCTGAACCAATATACAAACGCAATAATAATTACACCAGTCCTATTTCAAGCTAGATCTGTTGTCACAATCTATCTCCCAACAGACTCCCCCTTGACAATAGCTCTAGCGTCTTTATCTTCACGCTTTGTCTTTGGTCTTTATTTGTAAATTTTACTACCTGCGTAAATCTTCATCTTGATACAGGTCTTAATCATCAACTGATAATCTCTCGCTAAATCAGCCCATTCAATAGTCGTCAAAATTCTGTTCTCATTTAACTTTAACAGATCCTTTCTCGACATATTCATCAGGTGTCGATGGTCATAAACTCTGAAAATTTCTCTTTCACCACCTTCAACCTCATCATCAGCTTCAACCATAACAGCTTCTCCAGTTCCTGAATCCACGTGCCAACTCTTCATATTTCCCAAAATATCCTGTGGCATTGCTTCAGTGGAATCTGCTGTATGCATCTAACAGCTGGATATATCTTTTTCCTTCTTCTTCTTCCAGTTCTTTGACTTTTCTCTTGTAGTTTCACAGTCTTCCCTTTTCTTGGCTTAATCTGTACAAACTTATTTGTACCAACTTCAGTTCTAATAATTCGTTCAACACGTTTAGTATAATCATCATTACTCGGATTATTTATCTCCAATCTAGCCAAGTCACGTATCTCATAACGTGGTAAAGAACTAAATACTGCAAGCTTTCGCTCAAAATATTGAACTCCATCAAACCTTTTGATAGCAAAAGCTTCAGTTCAGAGTCAAAGTACCATCCAACAATCCCTTTACGAGGAACACGTTTTCCCATAATATCTACTTCTGAAACTCCAATCTTCTTCTTCTGTTTTGGAAGTTTCCTAAGAAAAACAGCAGGATTCTTGGTAGGAATCAAAGTTTCATCATCTTCAGAATCGGTTGAGTCATCGATTTCTTCATCTACATCGACAACCATTGGACCTTGTTCATTTTCAATAATAACTTCTGTCCTAGATGGGCTCACCTGGTGTTCATCAATATTTGCATCTGGATCTACACCAATGTCTTGCACATTCTCAGGTACAGCAGTCCAATCAGTAGGTGGTAGAAATTCTCCATCCTCAAGATCAAAATCAATATCTTCATCTATCTCATCAAAAATATCATCTTCCGAATCAGATAGATCAAGCATTTCCAATCCTAAGAGAAAAACATAAATACAAATCAATATTAATAATTAAAACTCTTATCGATTTCCCTGAATCAACCTAAGAATTTCTTTATTAATTCTTTTGTATATTTTAACGCAATTTACATATAACTTATAAAATCTTTTATTGATTACCCTGAATCAATCAAAAAAATCTCTTAAGTCTTATAACCTACTTAACAAATAATAATTAATTTTAAATTCTAATGCATTGTGAATAATCACTAAACATTTAAATTTACTATTAATTACCTTATATAATTTCCAAATGTTAATTGATCTAGTTCATTATCAATCTAACCTTTAAATTATATATCATTTGTCTAGTTAAAACTAATAGATTTTTAACTTGTCAGTATACAAACTCTCAAGTCTGAAATGCATATGTTATTATAAAATTTTGACCGCCGATATTATTCGGAACACGCCGCTCGACTACTCAATGAGTCGGAAGTCTTTCGATCACTATTTTATCTTAACATATATAAAATCAAATAATTTAATAATATCTAATACATTTAACTTGTAATTACAATCTCAAGCCGAATATATTACCAAAATATTAAGTTACAATTATTCTGTACAAATTAACACCAATAATTTCTACACTATGTTAATACTAAGCTATCTTACCAGCTTCTGTATCAACCTGTGCAGTCTTATCAGCACTTGTACCAGCTCCAGCACCACCTGCATCACCACCAGACTCCCCCTGAATTGTAGCTTGCTCACCAGTCTTTGAAGGACCAGTCTGCTCACCACCTTCTGGTGCATTGGGATCATCGTCTTTATCTGAATCTCTCTTCCTCTTCAGCTCATCTTCTTTGCAAGACTCCAAGTATACCAATATCTCCTCCTGAGTAGACTGTCCTGAATGCGCTCTCAAGACCAAACGCTCCAAGGAAGATATCTTCAGTCTCTGAATATTGAAGTCCGCAAGCAAAGTCTCATGAGTCTTCAGCAGTAGATTGTAAGATTCACTCTGTTTGAGCATCTGCTGACCAAGAAGAAGATTATTCGACACCAGCTCTGGAATCTGAGAAGTAAGCTTCTCTAAATCCTTTACTCTCAACTCTAAGGACGTAATCCTTTCAGCATCAGTCGTTGGAGTAATAGTAATCGTCTTAGGTCCAAGCGGTGTAAGAGACTCAACATGCCACTCGCGTGTCAGTGGTGTATGAGGTTGAGACAAGGCATGCGTAAGCAAGCCCGCCGCAAATCTAGCTCCTTTATTCGTCAGAAAGTTTGCCGCACGAACTAGATCAACAACCTCATGCTTCTCTGATAGTCAACGTCCTCGGACGTTTCATCAACAGAGTAACAGTCTCCTCAGCATCTAAATCATGAACATTGAAATCTGGATCTGGTTCATTGACTTTACGCTTGAGCTTCAGATTCTGAGCAGGATTAACCTCAAGCCGTGATCCTTGCTTGGTCATTCCAGCCGGAATACCCGTGGACAGATCAACAATATCATCCTCGGTATCACTGGAATCGTCAGTTGTATGTCCATCATACTCGCCAGATGGACCAACTGGTTCCTTAGCAGGTAAAACTGCTTAACTATCAGTCTGTCTCTGCTCACCCTCAGGTCTAGTGACCTCTGGGTCTACAATCTCAGCTCCCTCAGGTGCAATCTCAAGGAACTGATCAATTTCCCTCATCTCGGGATCTTGTGCCTCATCATGTTGATCTAGCACCTCCTGCACCACTTGTGCAGCAACATCTGGGTTCACCTGTTCCCCAGCATGTCCAGGTTGTTCCAATACATCCTCCAAAAGCTCTTGTGGATCTTCAGCATGACCCACATCAGCTACAGGCTCTGGAACAGCAGCAGCAGGAGCAACAACATCTAACCAACCATGATTTGGTAGCGTCACATAGTTTGGGTCGACGATATACCCAAAAAGGTCTCGCTCCTCAGGCTTCACAAGCCCTTCCCTTCTCACCGTCTGCTGAAACATAGCATTATACCCTCTTAGCCCAATAGTATCAACAACAGAATACGGCCCAGGTATAGCTAAATCCAGAAGACGCGCACGGATGATGAGCATACAGAATCTCGGGTAAACCATAAAACGTGATCTGACAGAACCCGATATCTGTCTAGCTAACTCCCCAAAAATGTAATCACAAAAACTGTATGGTTTATTGTAAACCAGAGACAGTGCAGCCGATAGAATAGCAGGGCTTAACTCATCAAAACCGCCCTTCTTCGGTGCAAAAACAGTATTCATCACGTGCCACAGAAACCTCCACTGACCAATAACCAGAGGCTTCTGGAATTGACGTCCGCGTCTATCACCCGTATAACCCATACGTCCGATAGCTCCCTCAATAAAATCCATATGATACTCCAAATCCCCATTCTCTTGCTCCTCTGTACCCAGCTGCAAAATCTCACGGAGATTTCCAACGGTAAACGCAATAGGTTGGCCGTTAACCGTTGCTCGGATCTCTGGTGGATTGACCGATTCGTCATACACTATACCCGTCCAGAAATCATTCAGAATCGCCTGAGAAATAGGAAGATTTGCTGTAACAGCATATCGAATACGAGAACGTGCCAAAAACGTAAGCACCTGAGCTACTTTGCTAGCTCCCTTCGCACGTATATCCAGATCAACAAGGATGTTGTGACCTTTGTCGAATTGTCGTGCCATATCTGTAAAAACACAAATAACAACAACAATCTAAAGCACATTAACAAGTTTTAAACTATAACATATTATGAAAATGTAATCATCAAATGTCTTAGTTTTATATATATAACTTGTAACTTAATTGTCTCAAGTCGTATATATAATTATCTAACATACATAACTTATACCTAATAAGTCATAAGTTCAATATGTAGATGATGTCGCTAATGAAAGCGCGTCTTGTTTTACAATTTATAAATAGAAATACCTAATAAATACTTTCAAGCAACCAGGCAAGAATACCCGATCATTTGTAAATATAGATTGGTAAGTCAAGTTCGAACACAGGGAAAAGGTGGAATATTTAATAATAGAAAATTAACAATTAACTAGAAAGCAGTAAATATGGGGTGCGTTTTAGTTCCGTGCGAACATTTTAGAAACAATTGATTAAAATAAACAAACTTTAATAAAACTTAATTTAAAATTACCAATAAATATAATAATAAATCCTAATTGGAAGGAACAAGTAATTGTATAGTTAATGTCACTTAGATTCATATTTCCCGATTGATTACGTATTGATTATCTAATTGTGATTCCTTTAGATCAACTTAATACCAAATTCTTCAATGAATACTAAGTCGAATATAAACTAGCCAACGTTTCAGGTCCAACTAATTCCTATAATCTAGGGTCCAACATGAAACACTGGTTCCAATGTCACAAGATGATCAGTCAATTGTGTGCCTTTCCCTAAATTATGCATTAAACATTCACAACGCCTTATAATTAACTCTATTGGTATGACTCAACAATACCCAATAATTAACTTATTGTCTTGCTCATTTTAAAGTAAATTATTATTGTATACTCGACCTATCAGACTCAACGTATTTAGTGATAAATCAAAACCCTAAAATTATGACCATCAATAGTTAATAACATTAAAGGAACTCAATCTCAACAACATTATTAACCACGTGAAGTAACAATAATAACTAGTTACCAATAAACAAGTGTCCACGAGCAATATAACCGTTTTCAATCAAATAACTTATTCAATACGCAATAACAATCGTTCCATAATCATAATCTAAGTTAAATAAACTACACAATCACTTTGGATATTCAATTCATCATCAAAACAGAAATATTCAGATTCATTATATCAAATTCTTCAATGAAAATAAAGAAACGAAATATACCGAATCGATTAACGATGAACTACGAAAGATTAGAGCGAATTATCCTCGTTCCTTAGCTTCCGTACCTCCAAACTAACCCTAAAATACGAAATTAAAACCCTAAAATACGTCTGAAACCGAAAGAAAACGAAAACCTTTTTAAGACTGTCGAAATAAGGTTTTTTACGCGTTTTTATACTTCTGTGATTTTTAATCCATACGGCGTATGGATTTTCATACGGCGTATGGATTGATTTCAAGCCCAGCCCAGACTCGCGTAACCTGGGCCTCCACTGCTGCAATCCATACGGCGTATGGATTCCATACGGCGTATGGATGCTTTTTCCAGCCGATTTCTTGACTTTTCTTATTTCATTATTTTCTTCGACTTCGGCTCTCATTATTCTTCAAATATGCATCATTTAGCTCGATTATTGACTGTTTTCCGTTCCTTTTCCATAAACGCTCCATTTCCACATCTATTTGCAAATATGAACGAAATCAATATCTATTCTAAACAAAATGCAATAAAAACATTCAAGATTAGGGGTAAAATACTACTAAAATATAGTACTTTTGAGCGTTTATCAAACATCCCCCACTTGAATCCTACTTGTCCTCAAGTAGACTATCAATTCAAAAATCAAATTCTTGGGAAAACAGTCATCTCCATTAAACTAAACAACTAAAGTAGGAATTACACAACATCACCCGTCTTCAACCCAAATGTTTAAATTTAAAATTCTGTTAATTCTAAAAACAATTATTAAGAAACTATGAGATTTACAAAAACTGATCTACACATAGAGTTATTATTCTAAAACATCAAATAGTTCACAATGATTACTGATATTGTTATCCACTTAAACAATCTATAATTGAATATTCGAGCTCAACTTATTATTATTTATGTAAATATTTCCTTAGGCTCCCAAAAACTATATACTTTCATACTCATAATATGCCAATATTACATATCTTGAAATTTAATCAGAACAATCATTTTTCAAATCAAGACAGAGGTGACAAGTATGTGCCTCAACACAACAAAGCAACATAACTTGATTTTGGTTTAGCAATAATGTTTTTAGTCAAACCATTGGTTACAGGTCTGTACCTCAGTACAACAAAGCGACTTAATTTGACCACATTTTAAAATTATGAGTTTTTAAACTCTTTTGCTCTTTTTCATTAAATATACTGACGGAGACCAGGTCTGTACTTTCGTACAACAAAGGAAACAACACCCAGTATATCCCCAAATGATTATTAATTAAATTCCCAAAAATATGGCATATCACACATTACTAATATGAAAATTAAGACATACGTCATACATAGCTAAAATTCATCTAAAAGAAATATTTACTCCTTAATTATCATTTCTTAACAGCTCAAACATTCTCATATAAATCGCCTATCAATACATCATATAATGAAGCTAAATAATATCTTTAATAGCTTAAGTTTTTAATTAAAAGTGTAGAAAATTTTAAATTTAACCTACAAAGTTACAAAATAATTATCCCTAGAAAACAAGAAATTTAAATGCAAAAATTTGGTTGAAGAATGGGCAACTCATAACCTCCTAGTTACTCACCATAATAAGATAACTATTAACCAAATTACAAAATCATTTACTTATTAACAGAATAATAATGTGGAAATTTCACTTCTTTTCTCTCCCATCCCCCACTTAAAGATGTACAATGCCCTCATTGTACAAATAATGACACTTTTAAAAGAAAACGGGAAAAAGAGAAAAGAACTTAGAACAGAAAAACTCCCCTGGAATAGTGTGCAGTTTAATGACAAGGATGATACGAATTTCCCACATCCTCTCGATTCAATTATTCGTTGCGCTGAACTTACTGCCAGCATGACACGTACTCACAACACAATTCTGAGGGAACAATCAACAAACATAATTAAACAATACCAAATAAAAACAACCGAATTAAAAACAACCAAACCTAAAACTACCAATCCAACATAATTAATAAAACCTACAAAATAAAAACAGTCATAATAATAATAATAATAAAACAATAATAATAATAGTGTCTGGAATCATAAACCAAATAGGATGAATATAACACCCCCTGTTTCAATATAAACAATAATATAATAATTGCGACTCGGAAGCGTATATTTCAAAACATACTATCAATGTTTTACATTACTTAAAATGTCACTAAACTTTTTCAAATCCAAACACATGACATTTCAACCAACTCGGTGTTATAAAATTTAAAACATATATTTAGTTATCAAAATAACATCAGAGTAACAGTCTGTCAAACATTCCATCCAGTCCAACAACCTCCTGCCCAATATGTCCCATCTATTTAACCTGCAGGAAGAACTGTGGTGGGGTTAGCATAAAGCTAAGTGAATGAAACTATAAACAACAGCTCAACCTAGCATAACAATCTGTTTACATCAAATAACAATAAACAGTAAATCAATCATTCACTCGACATCCAATCAATGTCAAGCTACACCTATCAATCATTATCATTCATCATGAGGACCGGTGGCTCCTGAGATACCCTAATACCGGTTTGGTACTCAGGGAACCCTTATCAATCATCTGTATTGGCCTATACAGAATTACCGGTAACCAGTTGTTAATCACACACGACCTAGATCTCCAAACCAACATTTCAAGTTTCAAGATCTCCTGTCGTCTACAATAACAACCAAGTCCAACTGTCAAGTCAAGTTGACCTCAGAATCTTACATACTAGCTCAAACAGCCAAGTAAGCAACTAGTCAAACTATCATGGCAAGATATCTCAACAATTACATTCTATCACAGTAATACTATAATTACTTGTTGTAAATCAAATCATTACAACTAAATCATACTGAGGTTACAGATCCACTCACCGACTACCTCAGGCCTTTACTCAGTAGTCTAATATCACTGAGTCTTCTCCACATCTGAGAATTTACAATCAAATATAAGTTAGTAATCCATATCAATACATAACTTATATTAATCCATACTATTAGGAACTTAACATAATCCACATCAAGATTAGTAGTTTCTAATGATACACTAATGATTTACACTATAATCATTATCATCTATTAACATATAACATCTAACAATCACATTACTATTAACAATCAAACAAGAAATGCTGTAACAGCCAACCAAGCCGCCGGCTTCTTTATGAAGCCGCCGGCTTCAAACAACCACCCGTCGGGTCACACTACTTAGCCGCCGGGTATTTTACCAATTGTGGTAACAGAACAAAAACAAGTTTTAAAGCTTACACCACCCGCCGGGTCGGGTTTATACCCGCCGGGTCCTACCAGGCAACACAAGCCGCCGGCTTGGCTTAGAAGCCGCCGGCTTCCTCAGAATATCAAGCCGCCGGCTTCATCACGAAGCCGCCGGCTTCGACCTTCGTTCCAGCCCAGGTCGTTCTGCTCAAAACCCTAACTCGCGATTTATTACCCAAATCACCTCAAACTCGATTTCAATCATCAATATACTACTAAAAGCTTTAGGAAATCATTATAAAACATTCATAACATGTTTTTAACATCTAATTCTCTCAAATCATCAATTTACCCAAATTTAAATCAAAATCAAATTCTTAAATACTCAAGAATACTTACTGATTGAAGAATCTAACGATGGTAATCTGATGATTAGGAAGTTTCACGAGAATCACAACTTCCTGATTTGATTTCCAGTTTGATTTGAAGGTTTTCAGAGAGTTTCTGTGAGTTTTGAAGTTTCTAAATAAACTTTCCTAAAGAGGAAAGTGATATATATAACCGACCTCACAAACCGCCTTCAATATACGGGTATAATTTAATACCCCATCTCAATCTATTGTCTGGAACCCGAAAACCATTTACGAGTCCAAACATTTTATTGCACCGTCAACTACATTAATTTACAACAATTAATATTTCACTTATCACATTGGAATATTCGACTCCTATTCCAATTATTTCACTATTTCAAACAATATTATTTCCAAACACATTTAAATACATATTTAAATCAAGAAATAATATATAAACAACTAGGTCCATTTCGAGGATGTTACAACTCTCCCCTCCTTAAAGAGATTTCGTCCCCGAAATCTAACCTCAATCAATCTAACTAATGTGATATAATCACATATATCTTAATATACATTTGTCCTCAATAGCAACTTACAACTATACTTAGACTGTTTGAATTCTTTCCACATGCACATATTCAAATGTACATGCTTCTATCTTTTCCTATGCATACTTACAGTGCATCCAACCAACATCTCATAGAAATCAATCATCTATCTGATTCCTTTATCACCAATCAGATAAAAGTTTAAAGTACCCAATCACTTTAACCAACAACAATAAGTGAAACCTAACATCACTTACTAGGTCTACGCAACCAGAAATTAGCAACATGCTAAAATCTTTAACCTATTTTCACTGTTCATCTCTGTTATCAATAAAACAGCAATCACACTATTACAATAGTAGTTATTAAACTACTTAGCAACACTGAAAGTTAATTTCAGTTCATGACTAACAACCAGTCTAATATTCAGATAACAATCTCAAATCTCTTCTATCAAAGATTTAAAATTCAAATCTAGGTCAACTTTTCACCCAAAAGTTCCATACCTACTTTCTTGAATAACCTATAATATTCACATATCACTACCATCATATGAAATCCTTTACTTATAAGTAATTCAGATTCATATCACCTTAATAAGCAAAGCAGAGGTCAAACTCAGTAGGTAAAACTACAATTAACAAGTACTTTGCGCAATCAGCAAAAGTACCACAATCAATTATTACCTACATTCCACCAACCTCTACATTGACTTATTTCCACTTGTAATTCCTTTCATTACAACCTATCAATTGTTAACAACAATAAGTCGACAACAACTACTGCTCAAACAATAATCACAACACTAGTGATTATACATTCCAATACACCTATCAGTACTTAATATTTGTCTTCAAAGTCTAACTAACCATCAAGTTAGAATTTACTTAACGCTTAAACTGGTAAGACATCAAGAATCTTATCTTAGCAACCAGTTATTTCCATTCAACCTTACAATCTTAAATTACTAATCACAAGCAATTAGAAGTTATACAACTTTAACCACACAATCACTTAATACTACTTCTCATCAATATAGCAACTAAGTCAACCTTAATCAACATTATGATACCACAATTCAAGTATCACAATATCACAATGTGCTACTTTACAACACATTTCAACAAAATCTACATCAAGTTAATCACAATTAACTAACATCCACATATCTTATGGCACATTTTAATTCAATCTATTAAAACTTATCATGCCATTTATTATCATGTATACTACACATATATACTTACACAATTTCAGATATTCTCTAAAATGGACACATACACAACAATTCCATTTCATTCTATATACTAGGCCATTCAGACTGTTAAAGTCTTTATCAAGCCTTCTCAATACTACTATTCATCACATATCCATACCACAGGACATGGAACAATCAATAACTCTATGTTTCACTTATATACTTATCAACTAGTATATAACTTAAACGTTTCATTCTAAACTTTCAAGAAAAGTTTGGTGAATACAATCATCACCTATCAATCTCAAGGTTTCTCTTACTTTCTAACACTTACAATTATACACATCAGGTTTTCAGCCCCAAATGTCAAGCAATCATTATTCTTAAACTATCAAAATAATGATCATTACACTTAATTTCATACCTGATTTCTTAAAATATGACCAACTATTCAATTCATATTTCCTCAATTATTAACCAAGGTTAAGCTAAACCTTAAGCACAATTCACTTTCAGATATCCTTTCATATCATTTCTTATTTGGATCTAATCCCAATTTATCACTTCATCACTTATTTCATTTGTATATTATCAACAATTAACAAAAGAATCCATTCAATTCTTTCCATACCTAAGTAATTCACCATGAGGTACCAGTCAATCTAGGCAACCATTAATAATAACTTTCAATTATTTCTTATCTCACATTCTTACCAAATCAAAGCTATCATCACAAGCCTCATACACTGGTAAGACTTTCTTATCACAATCCTAACCAATGTAACTTAATTTGCACCTTTCAACAAATTATAACTGTCATATCATAACATGACTTCACATCTGTATAATTCCTTAACACATATTCAGTTCAATTATACTTAACACTATTTCAATTACTTAATACTAGCTTTAAGTAATTAATCAAGTCTCACAAACTTAGACAATTTATCTATCTCCTTTGGATCTCACATGACCCGTTTCAACATGATTTTAATCAATCTAGGAATTCAATCACATTCCACACAATCATAACATTTCAATCTATGTTAGACTATTTCAACACAAACAGTTGACTATGTGTCAACCTTGATCTCAATCAATCAATCAATAAAATTTTCTAATTGCTTTCCTCAAGTTTGACCCAAACTCAAACCAATCACAAGCAATTAATTTTATACACAACTCTCTATTCATGGTTTGACTTTCAAAGTTAACATACTATCAATATTAACTCACAACAAACCATTTCATCTTATATGTTCACCTTCAAACATATATTTTAAATTATTACTTTCAATAATCTTATCAATCCTTCACAAGGACAAGGTCAACCTACATCAGTATTGGCTCCATACAAGCCATTCCATATTATATGTTTACTTTCAAACATATATTTCACATTATTACTCTAAATAATACTAAGAATCCTTAAACCAAACAATATCAACTTATCTCAACTTTGGCTTCATACAAGCCAGCTACAACATAGTGATTCATTTAAACACTATACAAATCCACCTACAGGTAATCTATCATTATCAATCACAATTACCTATTTAACAGAATCCAATTTGTCATTTATGTTCATCAACAAAACAACTATCAATGACAAACATTATTTACACTCTCACATTTACATTCTAGATGTTACAGTTCTATCAACCAATTGTTTTCTTATCAAAACAACTATTAAACCACTTAGCATACTTTCATGCTCAGTTTTCTAAATCACATTACATTTCTTTTATACCAAGTAGCCTCAACAAGTTCATGTGACACAACATAATATAACAACGGTGATCAGGCGTTGCAAGATTATGTTCTTCACAATCCATTCTCAGGCCACTTTACATTATAATTATCAATGTGATCTACTCTCACCTCATACGTATTAAATACTTCATGATTTCAAATCAATCATACTCCATTTAATAGTTTCTAACAGCTGATACCTACCCAAAATCAGCTTACTACTTTACATATTCAACCTTACATATGTAAGCCATCTCACATACACACAATGTTCTAATTTTCAACAACTGAATTACTCAGTATATAACTTATCTGAAACCTCAAACACATGATAACTCGTCAGCATAGTTTCATTACTTACACTCATCAATGTCCCTATTTACATTCAAAATTCAGGACACTTCTTACTTAATTATCATCACTTTGACATATGCTATCATATCAAGCATCACTGTCACAACAATTCTACTCAATCATGTTACTATAAACATTTCATTTACTAATTTACAATTGACCAGAAAGACCTATCACTTTCTCAATCAATTTAGCTTTATCATAAGCTATATTTCTCATAAACCTATCATTTTGTTGGTTTATATCAAGTGTTTAGCTATAATCCTAACACATCATATAGCCACATAAACACATATTTTCTCAAATAGCAGTCATTCTCAAATCAAATGACACCACTATCCTTAAACAGGATTCAAATCACACCTTGTGATCAATCTAATAATATAGTATTATCAATTATCTTGCCTCCCAATAAAGACACTCCTTAGGTTCTAACATCAATCATGTTAAACCTTAATCAACTCGTTTTCTACTCATTTAATCACATTTCTGCATTTTTCAATTCAATCAGAAATACTAGCAACAATGAGCAACTCATTTAATACCTCTATCTGATATCAACGTATAACAATCATAGTTGACTCAAACTGGGGAATCATATCAGTCTGACTCAATTAACTTCTCAACAAAGCTTACTCAACATAACAGAGTAAACAATTCAAGTTAATATAATATAACATAGGCTTATCGAAGATTACCTGACAATCTTAAGCCCACAAGCGTTGAGGAAACATGAAATATTCCAATCAGATACTCATGTTCCTCCGTCTCTGAAATCAAACACAACTTCACAACTTGTTAAAGGTTAGTACATACTCAACTAAACACTTTCTCATGCATCAACTAATCAACTAAACCCGCACCCACTGGAATGTTTGACTCAACTCAATCAAAGTTTAGGATTGAACATTCTATCAAGTCCAATTCACCCAAACTATGGCTCTGATACCAACTTATAACACCCCCTGTTTCAATATAAACAATAATATAATAATTGCGACTCGGAAGCGTATATTTCAAAACATACTATCAATGTTTTACATTACTTAAAATGTCACTAAACTTTTTCAAATCCAAACACATGACATTTCAACCAACTCGGTGTTATAAAATTTAAAACATATATTTAGTTATCAAAATAACATCAGAGTAACAGTCTGTCAAACATTCCATCCAGTCCAACAACCTCCTGCCCAATATGTCCCATCTATTTAACCTGCAGGAAGAACTGTGGTGGGGTTAGCATAAAGCTAAGTGAATGAAACTATAAACAACAGCTCAACCTAGCATAACAATCTGTTTACATCAAATAACAATAAACAGTAAATCAATCATTCACTCGACATCCAATCAATGTCAAGCTACACCTATCAATCATTATCATTCATCATGAGGACCGGTGGCTCCTGAGATACCCTAATACCGGTTTGGTACTCAGGGAACCCTTATCAATCATCTGTATTGGCCTATACAGAATTACCGGTAACCAGTTGTTAATCACACACGACCTAGATCTCCAAACCAACATTTCAAGTTTCAAGATCTCCTGTCGTCTACAATAACAACCAAGTCCAACTGTCAAGTCAAGTTGACCTCAGAATCTTACATACTAGCTCAAACAGCCAAGTAAGCAACTAGTCAAACTATCATGGCAAGATATCTCAACAATTACATTCTATCACAGTAATACTATAATTACTTGTTGTAAATCAAATCATTACAACTAAATCATACTGAGGTTACAGATCCACTCACCGACTACCTCAGGCCTTTACTCAGTAGTCTAATATCACTGAGTCTTCTCCACATCTGAGAATTTACAATCAAATATAAGTTAGTAATCCATATCAATACATAACTTATATTAATCCATACTATTAGGAACTTAACATAATCCACATCAAGATTAGTAGTTTCTAATGATACACTAATGATTTACACTATAATCATTATCATCTATTAACATATAACATCTAACAATCACATTACTATTAACAATCAAACAAGAAATGCTGTAACAGCCAACCAAGCCGCCGGCTTCTTTATGAAGCCGCCGGCTTCAAACAACCACCCGTCGGGTCACACTACTTAGCCGCCGGGTATTTTACCAATTGTGGTAACAGAACAAAAACAAGTTTTAAAGCTTACACCACCCGCCGGGTCGGGTTTATACCCGCCGGGTCCTACCAGGCAACACAAGCCGCCGGCTTGGCTTAGAAGCCGCCGGCTTCCTCAGAATATCAAGCCGCCGGCTTCATCACGAAGCCGCCGGCTTCGACCTTCGTTCCAGCCCAGGTCGTTCTGCTCAAAACCCTAACTCGCGATTTATTACCCAAATCACCTCAAACTCGATTTCAATCATCAATATACTACTAAAAGCTTTAGGAAATCATTATAAAACATTCATAACATGTTTTTAACATCTAATTCTCTCAAATCATCAATTTACCCAAATTTAAATCAAAATCAAATTCTTAAATACTCAAGAATACTTACTGATTGAAGAATCTAACGATGGTAATCTGATGATTAGGAAGTTTCACGAGAATCACAACTTCCTGATTTGATTTCCAGTTTGATTTGAAGGTTTTCAGAGAGTTTCTGTGAGTTTTGAAGTTTCTAAATAAACTTTCCTAAAGAGGAAAGTGATATATATAACCGACCTCACAAACCGCCTTCAATATACGGGTATAATTTAATACCCCATCTCAATCTATTGTCTGGAACCCGAAAACCATTTACGAGTCCAAACATTTTATTGCACCGTCAACTACATTAATTTACAACAATTAATATTTCACTTATCACATTGGAATATTCGACTCCTATTCCAATTATTTCACTATTTCAAACAATATTATTTCCAAACACATTTAAATACATATTTAAATCAAGAAATAATATATAAACAACTAGGTCCATTTCGAGGATGTTACAATGAACATCATCCTAATCACTGTCGTCATCCTGGCGATACCGGTACTGAAGAGAAGGCGCTCCATACTCTGACTGCGATGGTGGTGGTGGTCGTGGCATGAACTCTGGTGGCATCTGGTACTGGAATGGCTGATATGTGGGTCCAGAAGGAAACTGACCAAACAACTGCTCAAATAAGCCATCCTGGTAGTCCAAGTGTGCACTGGTCTGATGGAAATGCTGTCTCTGCATCAGATCTATCTGATCAAACCTCTGAGTCTGCTGTAACTGCATCTGATGCATCTGCTGAGACAACTGATCAAACTCTGTAGCATACCCTCTGTTACGGCCTCGTGCCGTACCTCGACCTCTATCACTGCCACTCGTATCTCCTCTGGCTCTAGCCTGCCTCGACTGCAAAGTCTGTCCCACCGGAGTAATCGGAACCCAGTAATACATCTCTGCAGGACCTCCATACGTGGTACATGGCTCAATGAGAGCAAACGCCTCCAACCGGCGTGCAGTCAGCCAAC
The DNA here is from genome assembly GCA_949592205.1 of Helichrysum umbraculigerum. Lineage (NCBI taxonomy): Eukaryota > Viridiplantae > Streptophyta > Magnoliopsida > Asterales > Asteraceae > Helichrysum > Helichrysum umbraculigerum. Next base: position 54,709,985 of record CATIUR010000006.1, read on the forward strand.
CCATACTAGGCTGAACAATCGTGCATGAGCCCATCTCATCCTGAGTAGCCAAACCAAGATATCTCGCCAATCGAGTAACAAAGTGACCTCCACAGAAACTACTACCATCTCTAGTACCAGTAGCTCTTTTCGACATCCACTTAGCCAACCTCCAAGGTACATTCACTAACCTCTTCCTGATAATCGAGCTCAAATAAAACAAGTCAGGCCTCGAAACTTTCTCAGGCCCCTCCTTGCGACCCACAATGGTGTAAGTCAACAATCTGTGAATGAGTCGATGACGAGGATCTCGAATACGCGTGTCGAACTACCATAAGCACCCTAGGCAATAAACTGCCACTCCTGCTCAATCTCCAAATCAGTGAGCTTCTTCACAGCACCTGCAGAAATGTGGTCTAGAAAGTGAGGGTTATCCAGCTCATTGGGCTCATAAAGCCCCAAACCCAAAGCAAACTGAACCAAGGTCATCTGTCTGGGCTGTCCCCCTAGCTGGAAGAAAATGGAATACTCATTCCATTGGGTCGACCTGGCATCAAACCTAAAAGTGTTGTAAAACTCTACAACCAACTCTCTGTAGATATCCTCCCTGATACTGAATAACCGGGACCAAGCATAGGAAACAAATCCAATGTTTCCATCCTCTAATACGTATGGAATAGCCAGTAAATTCCTAATGGCTTCAGCACCATTAGTAAACCCTTCTCTAGCAATCACATGCTCCAAAACATTCCAGTTAACAGCATCAAACACCTCAATAGACTGGCCAATATTGGAAGCCAGACGATCTCCAAACTGCATCCTAGCAGTCTCAGTATATGACCCATGAAATGTGAGGTATCTATGTGATCTAATCAATGGGTTTCCCAAAGTCTCACCTCCTCGTGCTCTCCTGCTAGACATGATAACTGCTAAACAAAACAATTGTTAATAATACTAAATAAGCAGTTAATTGCCAAAAAAAAAATCACTAAAAATTTCGGCAGCATTTCGGCTTAAAATTGAATAATCCACCATAAAGGTTTAGCCTAAAACTACCGCAACAATCAATTTCATTAACCTGAATTGCAATTTAAATAAAACTACTCAATATGCATACATGTATATACTTAAATAAATATTCCTGACAATTGCATAATCAAATGTATTATAATAACTTGGTACCATTCTGAATATACGAAATTGCACAATCACTAAACTCGAGTATTAGCAACTAGCAAACATTCATACAAACTCAAAATGAATTATTGTAACACAATTAATCAATATAACAATTTATCACATGACCGTAATCACAAACACGTGTGTACCAAACAAATATTTGCATTAATCATCATGTGGTCAGAAAATTAATAAGCACTGAATTAAAACATAGCATAATTGAGCACAACTCATATTCTCAATTACTCATCACTAACGAATAATCCAAATAATCTCGAATATGCAATACAATTGAAAAACGAATATGACATTGCAATGCATATAGCAATTAGAACATAACTCAATCAAAACATGCCAATAATCATACGCGTATCCAAAATACCCAAAATTCTATCATAAACCCTAACTTCCAAACGAGCGAATTAAACAACGAAAATGAAAACGGGAAGTTATACCTTGAAGAGGAAAGTGCGTGTAACACGAATATGCAAAAATGGCGATGAATGCGTTGCCGGAATTTCCATTTGGGGGTTGTGGAAGTGAAAACCGTAGGTGGTTTTTTTTTAGAAAAAGGGTTTTGGATGAAAAATGAGAAAGAAGGAGGCTGCTGGCGGTTTTCTGCATTTTTGATCCATACGGCGTATGGATTCCATACGGCGTATGGATTCCATACGGCGTATGGATTAAATAGGCCCAAGTCAACTCATTAAACCCAGTCAACGGCCCAGTCCAGCGGCCCAATCAATCCATACGGCGGCGTATGGATTGAAAAATCTGAATTTTTCAATAAACGATTTTTAACCCAAATTTTAACCCAAATTCACCACTAACTTTATATAATTAAATCTCAAACCTGGATGATAATCACGACTTCAAAATCTTCACAATTCCACACTATAAAATAAATAACAAAAATTAACAAACTTAGAAAAGAAAAATATTCAAAATAATACTAATATTCAAACCACACATTCAAAAACAAAAATCCAAACAAACAAAAGTCTAACATAATCCAAAACAAACCAAAATGTTAATAATAATCCAATAGCATAAGGAATATAAAAGGGAATGAAATCATGAAATTAGTTCAATGGATAGAGGACAAAGAAGCTCTTCACAATTTCAGTGACTACATTTTCAACCCCATTACCAAAAGTTGCAAAACTTTCTAAATGTCCATTGGTAACATGTTGAAGATAAACCAAATCCCAGCTGATTCCTTTTATCACCTTATTAATTACTCCCTCCGGTTCCAATACTAACTTATCACCTACCAGCTTGTACTCACGATCGGGATGATTCTTCTCAAACTCACTCATAAACTCCAAACAATCTAACCAACTCTCTCAAACCAATCCTAAATTCCTTGTCTACTTCTGCCTTTGGATGACCAGTAGCCTCATACAGAGCCCTAAGCATACGGCCAAGACACGCGGTCTGATTTGCCGAATAAGGAAATGCAGAATGCCTCAAAATCTCATATATCTCCGTATATCTTTTCTTCTGAGCTGTGTAGAATTTCTCTTCCTCTTTAATCCTAGTTTCTAGAGATTCCCCAAAAGTAGTAAGGGCAATATAGAATTGCCTATCAATCCCATACTGACTCTCAATCACAGCTGCCTCTAACACATCATTTACCAAAACTCGCTGACTATCAGTAAAATCCACAGTGGACCTGCTAATAATCTCAGAACTGAAAGGTATATCCCCTCTAAACTCCTCAAGTGCTGATAGCAACCCCTGACAAGATGAAGTAATAGGAACGGGAATACACCCTAATTGGGTATAAGGAGGCACCCTCTCGGCGGAACTAGCATCCGAAGTAACAGACTGATCCCTCTTAACCATGTTATTATCATTAGCATCACTTTCAAAACTCCTCGCCATTGGACAAACCTAAATAAAAATAAATCTGAAAATACAAAACACCACTAATGAAAAACAAGTTAGTTCACACAAAATAAACAAAAATTAAATAACATGTATAATTTTAAGTAAATGTAACTCCAACCGGCGGATGGATTTCCATCCGCCGGTTGAAACTAAAACCCCAAAAGTTTAACCATTTAAAAGATAATTAGTTTCAACCAGTGAATTAATGAAAACAAATTACAAACTTAATTAAACTTATTAAAACAACTTTACTGAAATTAATTAACAAAAGTAACTGTTAAAAAGAAAGAATTAAAAATTATTAATTTCTATTCAAATAAACACAACCGCTCTCCCCGGCAGCTGCGCCAAAAACTTGATGTCGCTAATGAAAGCGCGTCTTGTTTTACAATTTATAAATAGAAATACCTAATAAATACTTTCAAGCAACCAGGCAAGAATACCCGATCATTTGTAAATATAGATTGGTAAGTCAAGTTCGAACACAGGGAAAAGGTGGAATATTTAATAATAGAAAATTAACAATTAACTAGAAAGCAGTAAATATGGGGTGCGTTTTAGTTCCGTGCGAACATTTTAGAAAACAATTGATTAAAATAAACAAACTTTAATAAAACTTAATTTAAAATTACCAATAAATATAATAATAAATCCTAATTGGAAGGAACAAGTAATTGTATAGTTAATGTCACTTAGATTCATATTTCCCGATTGATTACGTATTGATTATCTAATTGTGATTCCTTTAGATCAACTTAATACCAAATTCTTCAATGAATACTAAGTCGAATATGAACTAGCCAACGTTTCGGGTCCAACTAATTCCTATAATCTAGGGTCCAACATGAAACACTGGTTCCAATGTCACAAGATGATCAGTCAATTGTGTGCCTTTCCCTAAATTATGCATTAAACATTCACAACGCCTTATAATTAACTCTATTGGTATGACTCAACAATACCCAATAATTAACTTATTGTCTTGCTCATTTTAAAGTAAATTATTATTGTATACTCGACCTATCAGACTCAACGTATTTAGTGATAAATCAAAACCCTAAAATTATGACCATCAATAGTTAATAACATTAAAGGAACTCAATCTCAACAACATTATTAACCACGTGAAGTAACAATAATAACTAGTTACCAATAGACAAGTGTCCACGAGCAATATAACCGTTTTCAATCAAATAACTTATTCAATACGCAATAACAATCGTTCCATAATCATAATCTAAGTTAAATAAACTACACAATCACTTTGGATATTCAATTCATCATCAAAACAGAAATATTCAGATTCATTATATCAAATTCTTCAATGAAAATAAAGAAACGAAATATACCGAATCGATTAACGATGAACTACGAAAGATTAGAGCGAATTATCCTCGTTCCTTAGCTTCCGTACCTCCAAACTAACCCTAAAATACGAAATTAAAACCCTAAAATACGTCTGAAACTGAAAGAAAACGAAAACCTTTTTAAAACTGTCGAAATAAGGTTTTTTACTCGTTTTTATACTTCTGTGATTTTTGATCCATACGGCGTATGGATTTCCATACGGCGTATGGATTGATTTCAAGCCCAGCCCAGACTCGCATAACCTGGGCCTCCACTGCTGCAATCCATACGGCGTATGGATGCTTTTTCCAGCCGATTTCTTGACTTTTCTTATTTCATTCTTTTCTTCGACTTTGGCTCTCATTATTCTTCAAATATGCATTATTTAGCTCGATTATTGACTGTTTTCCGTTCCTTTTCCATAAACGCTCCATTTCCACATCTATTTGCAAATATGAACGAAATCAATATCTATTCTAAACAAAATGCAATAAAAACATTCAAGATTAGGGGTAAAATACTACTAAAATATAGTACTTTTGAGCGTTTATCAGTAGATTTCCATTAATTACTTGTAAATTTAAAATTCTCAAGTCTTTAACGTTATATAAATCAATATATATAATATACCGCTAATATAAAATTATGACACGCCACTCGATTACATTGTGAATCGGTAGACTTTCGATATATATATATATATACACGTTGTCATAGGAATCCAAAATATGCTAGTTATTACTTAAAAAAGTCGTAACTCTTATAAAAACCCTTTGTTTTTTTTTTAAATATTTCTAAGTTCTGGACTCGCGCAAGACACCTAAACGAATCGAGTTCAACTCGTTTCGCATATCAACTCGCAATTGGATCTGCAGCCAAGTGAACTCGCTAATCATGACGATCCGCAGGTCAACTCGTTGGTCGATGTGACAACTCTCCAAATTAGGTATTAATTAACATTTAAGCATGTGCATTCTTACGCTAATTTCCTGATTAAGTTTTAACAAAACTTCTTGATGTGATGTAAGTCTAGCAAGCCTGGTACTTTTAAACAAAAAGTAATACGTAATAAGCAAGTATTAAAAGTTACGTACAAATATATCGGAACGAACCCGACAAAAATAAATGACAAAAGTTTCGTGATACAAAAATACTTAATAATGTAATTATTAATTACGAGTATTTATATATCTATAACATATAGATACAACGGTCTAAATATACGTTTAACATAAAACGTATTATAAACGAACAGAAACAATTCTAAAACGTACATAAAAGGTCCAAATATGAAAAGTGTTAATTTTCTAACTCGTTGTAAAGTATTTAGAACAATACTTCAAAATATGAAATCCTAAATTAACTGAAATTTGGCGCTCAATTACGTACGCGCAGTAAAATGTACAAAATTGTACATCTATTTAAAATAATGAAAACATCATTATTCCGATTATAAATAACGAACCAGGAGAACACCTACAAAATAAAAATGTAAATTGTTATTTTTTATATTGCTAAAATTATACCCGTACTCGAAATTGAGGTGCCAAAACTTGGCACCTAACTTCAATAATGCAGAAGACAATATCCAGTTTAAACCATACCCGTGTGATTTTCATACTCCCTCCATTCCCTCTCTGTGATTTCACAAACACACACACACCTCAATAATTCATCTATCATCTCCATTCTTCTTCTTTGATCTTCATAACAACAACATCAGGAGCAAGAAGCAGAGGCAACAACATCATCATCATCTTCATCGTTCATCATTCTCACCATTTTCACTTTGTAAGAAAAACTACAAACCTTTGATTTCTTTACTTTAATTTCGTTTTCTAACTAGTAAATACATCATAATCTAAGAATATAACATATAAATGTGATGATTACTTGATTGTTCTTGAAAATGGGTTTGAGAAACCAAAACTACAAAATCAAAATCGTTATATGAAAACTAAGTAATAACTTATAAAAACAACATATAAACTTGTTATGAGCATTTGGTAATATAGTGTAAAGGATTTGAGCCAAATAAACCCGTGTATATATTGTATCAGACGCGAACAGGGGACTGAAACGAGTAACGAATACGGCGGATTCCTTTGAATCCGGCGTATTCCCACCGAAAACCAAACGAATCCGGCGGATTCAATAGAATCCGGCGGATTCCCGTGTCCGACCCGCACACAAATCTTCGGCTAAAACGATGAACGAGTAAAAGACACGGATGAATACGGCGGATTCAAATGAATCCGGCGTATTCCAAAGCTTCGCACGAACTATCTGATGAACACAAACGAATCCGGCGTATTCGATTTAATCCGGCGGATTCCCTCGAAATTAATTGAATACGGCGGATTCACTCGAATCCGGCGTATTCCGACTTTTGACTTGAATCCGGCGGATTCTTTTAAATCCGACGGATTCCCACCCCTGGTCAACAAATCTGACTTTTATTTTAAAACATAAACGTTTCCGTTAACGATTCCATTTATACGATACATTTACGAGACATTGTAAACTATTAATAAATACATAAATGAGATATATTCGAGACACGGACTTTGGACTTATTTAAACTCGTACGAACGAACAATATATATATATAAACGTATATATGAACATGGACTTTGTAAATTATACGTTTGGGAAAACGATTACATTATCGGGACACTTAAATCTGTTAAACAAATGTAACGATATTAAAAACAAATAATATTTATTGTATAAACAAAATAAATATATTATTGAGTTTTATAACAAATAAAACCTATAACGTTTTAAATACGTAAACAACGTATTACAATATATATAAATATATATATATATATACACAATGAAATTCACGTTTAACAAACGTACAAATTAATAATATACAACAAGTATGTTTACATCCGTACACATATATAAAACAAATATATGTACATACAATGATATTGGAATAACATTCGAATTATACGAACAACTATATACAAAGTATATGTACAAATGAAAATAAAACGACCTTCCGTTAAATAGACAATTACATATTGGTTTGTACACTTAACAAGTATACGATTTATGAAATAATAACAATATTTCAACGCAATGTCATTAATAAAGTCAACAACTTATATTACTAAGAAATCAACCATTTCTTCAAACAAACAAACTGTTAACATAAGTGATTAAAACAAATCAAACGTACTTATGTTAATATATTTATTGTATAGGTTAACATACCTTGGGCTGTTATCTGTTTGGCTGCTAGCTTTCCTACCGAGCAAAACTACAGTGAGTTCACAGCCCCTACTTTACAAATGTTTTATGCTTTTAAACATAGGGGTGTAAACATAGAAACTGCATGCAAACATATGCAGCAAACTATATAAATGCTTTATTGATTTATACAAACTGTTTGATATGAAATATTATTTCACAACTGTTTTGGGAATTAGACAACAAATCCTAGTGCGGACCAGACTTGAGATGTGTGCATGAAAGACCTTATGTCATGCAGACTATAACCATTAGCTAGGTGACTCTAGCCACTGAGTATACGAATAGTACTATTGCCGTGACGACCCTCCTATGGATGGAGCATATACTTAACTGTCCTTCAGGCAAGAAACATAAGATTTGGTTGTGGTTTGGTTATAGGGTTAGGTCGCGTTACTTTAACCTGCGAGGTTTAGCTCACCTTTCAGGGGATTATAGTCTAAGCATTCCCACACTTATTATTTAGGATAAACATATCCTACAACTGTGTTATGTCAGTATACTTACTGATTATATCTATATACTGGTAAACAACCAGACATACATTTTGGGTAACAACCCACATAAAACTATATTTTAGGGTAACTATCCCTAACATCTTATAAATCGCAAAACCTGCAAACATTTATTTATTGAATAACATTTCAATAACTTTAACATAAATGGTTTAACATACCACACATTTATACAAACCTGTGAATTCACTCAACATATTTGTTGACGACTTTCTTTCTATTTTTACAGGAAATTAGCTATGTAAGTAAGGATCGCATGCATTCAGGATGACAACCCTGGACTACTTAAGATGCCATACTTTATGGGACAGCTTTTGAGGATTTCCTCTGTATTACTGCAGACATTGCAGTTATACTCATGAAATCTTATTTTAACATATGTATTGTAAAACTTAAATGTTTTAAACTTTATTACTACTGTACGACTTACACAGTCGTACTACTTTTGTAATAACTATTTAACTGGCATCCTTTATATATTATGTTCAGTATGATCATATGCTCTGATACGATGAATGCACAAATGTAAAGTCATCACCCCGCTGTTAAACTGTTTACACATAATGCTTCCGCTAATTATAACTTGCTTCCGCTAAACATTAAATAAACACAATTATGGATTTTTGGGGTGTGACAGACTTGGTATCAGAGCCATTGGTTATAGCGAACTAGAAGTCTTTAGGTGACTGAAAACCTTAGAGACCTAGACTATAGCCTTGGCTAGAACATTCATGCATTCATACATACATACGTTTGCATACATCTAACAAACGACTGACACGTCACACACAATTTCCTTTGTCACAGTATGTCTAGTCAATCAGTTTACCATGTTTATGCTTCAGACGAAGAGCCGACTGAGGCTCCTTTTGAGGGTCCCGCGATCACTGTAGGGGATGAGTAATCTGTTCATTTGAGAGACATGTCAGATGACACTAGTGACGCTTACATCGCGCCACCACCGACAGCACATGAGGTTACCCCTATCACTACAGGTATTCACCATCAGGCCGGTGAGACTTCTCGCAGGCCTGTATATAGGAGGACACCGAGGATGTGTGTCCGAGATTTTCCTATAGGTCCTTTAGCACCAGCGGACGAGTCTGTTGAGTCTCCACAGAGGGCACCCAGGTTTGCTCATCTGGAGTGGATGACTCCTATGTTGAGGCACTGGAGGTCATTAGAGGGTTTTCCCTCCACCTTTGAGACAGGAGAGTCCTCACGACCCCCAGCACCACTGTCTACCACTGGAGAGCCGATAGAGCAGACTCTCCCTACATTAGTTGCTGTTATGCGTACATTGTTCTGTATTACTTCTAGCAGGGGTTCTCACCTTGGACAGGTACAGGATGAGATCTCTCGTCTGTATGGGGACATGGCTGGTATGCATGAGCATCATCACTTTTTGTTGAACCATGTGTTTACTGCCCAGGAGATAGCTGAGTCCGCACGTGCTCGTGTGAGGACACTTGAGAGACATGTTAGGATTGCAGGGCTTGTGGTTGGTGCTTGTGTGGTGATGGCTGTGTTGAGGACAGCTGTGGGATCATTTCTACCGTATTTCCGTTAGACCTATGTAGGGCGGGTTGTGCCTACTTAGGATTGTATATATACTATGTATTAGATTTGGAACTTTGGTTCGACGGGTATAGACATACCTGTCATGTTTTGTATATCATTTGGATCGACGGTGTGTAGACAGACCCGTCATGCTTTGATTAGTCTTTGGATCGATGGATATCTAGGATAGATCCATCATGTTTTGTATAAAAACTTGTGAACTAACTATGATCAGTTATATGATATGACATATGTATTTGGTTTATTATTATTGTTTATGTTACTGTGCGTCGTGATTGGATTATATATTGACAATAGATGCTACATAATTGTGGATACTGAAATATGTCTTTGTAACCTATAGATCTCTTGAAACTGGAAAAATGACAGAACCTGTCATAAGTGAGTACTCATCAGATGATGACATAACCATCGACGAGCAGATACAATATGTATATGTCGATATCGAAACAATTCCGATAGTGGAACTGGTGGAAGAAGAAATTGAAAACCACCACTTTGGATTGATTGACATAGAGGAATATGAGAGAGTTAGAGACCAAGTTGAAGAGCTAGATGGTCAAAACTGGGAACTTGCATCTAAATGCAAGAACTATGAAACTGAGTTGAGAATCCTAAAGAGGCCTATGTCTGTCCGAGTTAGGGATAGAATTCGCTTCTGGAAGAAAGTAGCTAGTGATCGCAAGAAGAGAGTCAAGAATTGGATTAAACGTCTGAGCAAGTGCTCAACTGAGAATGAGGTGATCTGTCATACGACTCTGCGATATAGGACTATGCTAGAAACGCATTACTCCTCTCCTAACCTGGACCAGGAGTGAAAGGAAAAGAACTGCACTACGACAGAGAACATAGCTAAAGATAGCTTAATAAAGAACTGATGAAGAACTGTCGTAGGAATATAATTGTTTTGTTAGGATCTAAGTATAGCTAAGTTTAGTTTAATTAGTACTGTAACAACTCGTGTTGTATTGGAAATCACTCTTGATGGATATAGAAGATATCATCAAGTTTTGCAATGAAACGATGTAAGAACGTTCTAGTTAATGTATAATATAACTTAGGTTCGATTCGAAATTTCGTACGAATTATATTCATCTCTATATACAGGTGATAGAAAAGTTATCACCTAATAATTGTTGAAGCCATTTTTTTTGCAAACTTTGAAAACCTACCATACTATGAATTATTTATCTTATCTTGAATTCCATAAAACATTGATTGCACTTAAACGATGATGAAAAGAAATATGTATTTGGCATTATATAATGACGCCTGGCCAACGTGATTATATTGTACAAAGTACATATGGGTGTTTCAAAGTCGTGCGATATACAATGTGAAACATTATTCTCTCAAATTCTCCATACTATTCATTTGATAGACAATGTGAAATCTTGTTCATCACATTCATTATTTTGGCATTGACTTCTGCATTTTATTCATCGTAGAACTGAACTATGCCGCTAAAACGACGAATTACTAGGAACAGTCAGAAAACGACTGTACCTCCTACATCTGAAACCATTCCACCACCTAACACCGAGGAAACTACTGAGCAGTTAATAGCTAGACGCATAGCTGAAGGTATTGCCGAGTATGAGGCAAGCCGAAACCGTGAGACTGGGATTAATAACAGTGGATCGACCCCTGTTATTGCTGAGACTGTTGTGAATAACCGCAAAGGGTGTTCATATAAGACATTTCAGGCATGTAAACCACCACCTTTCTGTGGCACTGAAGGTGCTATTGGTATTATACACTGGATAGAAAAGATGGATCCTGTGTTGGACATCAGTGATTGTCTACCAGACACTGCAGTGAAGTATGTTGCCTGCACACTAGCTGATAAAGCTTTGACTTGGTGGAACAGTCAAGTTCAGTCGATGGGATGACCAGCTGCTTATTCCATGACATGGGAAACATTGAAGAGTATGATGATGGAAGAATTCTGCCCTCGCAGTGAGATGCAGAAAATTGAGACTGAGCTGTGGAACATTGCTATGATTGGTGCTGATATCACTGGTTACACAACTAGGTTCCAAGAACTAGCTCGTCTTGTGCCACATATGGTAACGCCTGAGTATAAGCGTATTGAACGCTATGTATATGGACTGGCACCACAGATCAGGAGTTTAGTTACGTCCTCCAAACCTGACACTTTCAGGAGCGCTGTTACCTTAGCGCAGAGTTTGACTGATGAAGCAGTTAGAATGGGGACACTGACCAAGAAGACTGTGTCGGTTAAGGTTGAGCAGAGCAGTGCTGAAGCTGGTAGTTCTGGAGGTAAGAAGCGTAAGTGGAATGACCGTCAGGGTCAATCCAACAAGAAAGGATCTGGAAATCCAAAGTCTTACGCTGCCACCATTGTGGAACCAAAGCCATACTTGGGTAACAAACCTAAGTGTGATAAGTGTAGCAAACACCACGAGGGTGAGTGCTGGTTTTGCGACAGCTGTAAGGGATGGGGTCACAAAACCCAAAACTGTAAGGTAAACCCTACCCCTAAGGGAAACACTGTTCGCCAAAACCAAGGATGTTTTGAATGTGGCGACATGAGGCATTATCGAAACCGATGCCCTCGACTCAATAACCAAAACCGTAACGCCAACAACGCTCGTAACCGCAACAACAATGGAAACAACCGTGGTAACAACAACAACCGAACCAACAACAACAATGCTAACAACAACAACAATCAGCCAGCTCGTGGACGCGTGTTCATGTTAGGAGCACCAGAGGCACGTCAGGATCCTAACACAGTCACTGGTACGTTTCTTGTAAACAACCACTTTGCTTCTGTGTTATTCGATTCCGGTGCTGATTTAAGTTTTGTGTCCACTGAGTTTAGACCACTATTAGAGATCGAATCCCTTAAGCTAGATAACAAATACACAGTAGAGCTAGCCGATGGTAAGTTGATTGAATCAGGAGAAATAGTACCAGGATGTTCCTTAACATTAGAAGGTCATTCTTTCAAAATAGACTTACTACCGGTAGAACTAGGGAGCTTCGATATAGTGGTTGGCATGGATTGGTTGTCACTGAACCGCGCAGAGATCATCTGTCATAAGAAGATTGTACGGTTACCTTTACCGTCAGGAGAAATGTTGATGGTTCAAGGAGAAAAGAGTAATCGTGTGGTGAAAACGATTACATGCATGAAGGCAAATAAGTATCTACGAAAAGGGTACCAAGCATTTTTGGTACATGTTGTGGATAAGAAAACTGAGGAGCGACGCATAGACGACGTGGCCGTAGTACGCGAATACCCAGGAGTATTTCCTGACGAGCTACCAGGGTTACCACCTCCACGGCAGGTTAAATTTCATATCGACCTAGTGCCGGGAGCTGCACCAATTGCTCGTGCGCCTTACCGTCTAGCTCCATCAGAAATGCAGGAACTGTCTGCACAGTTGCAAGAACTGTTGGATTTAGGATTCATCCGACCGAGCTTTTCACCGTGGGGAGCTCCGGTGTTGTTTGTCAAAAAGAAGGATGGATCAATGCGGATGTGTATCGATTATCGAGAACTGAACAAAGTGACGATTAAGAACCGATACCCATTGCCACGCATCGACGATTTGTTTGACCAGCTGCAAGGGTCAAGTTATTACTCAAAGATCGACTTGAGATCGGGTTACCATCAACTGAAGGTACGGGATGAAGATATCCCTAAGACTGCGTTTAGGACTCGATATGGTCATTACGAGTTCCTGGTTATGCCATTCGGGCTAACGAATGCACCAGCAGTGTTCATGGATCTAATGAATAGAGTATGTAAACCATACCTTGATAAGTTCGTCATAGTGTTCATTGACGATATCTTGATATACTCGAGAACGAAGGAAGACCATGAACGACATCTGAGGCTGATTCTTGAATTACTGGAGAAAGAGAAGCTTTATGCAAAGTTCTCTAAATGCGAGTTTTGGATGCGTGAGGTTCATTTCCTGGGTCACGTGATCAATAACAAAGGAATTCACGTGGACTCATCCAAAATTGAGGCGATTAAGAATTGGGAAGCCCCAAAGACCCCAACTGAGATACGACAATTTCTTGGGTTAGCCGGTTACTACCGAAGGTTCATTGGGAATTTCTCAAAGATAGCTCAGCCACTTACCGCCCTAACGCAAAAAGACAAGAAGTTTGATTGGGGCGAGAAGCAAGAGAATGCTTTTCAAATGCTGAAAGAGAAATTGAGCACCGCACCTATCCTATCCTTACCAGAAGGAGTAGAAAACTTTGTTGTCTACTGTGATGCTTCACATCAAGGATTAGGTTGCGTGTTGATGCAAAACGACAAGGTCATTGCATATGCGTCTCGTCAATTGAAGATTCACGAGAAGAACTATACGACGCATGACTTAGAGCTGGGAGCAGTCGTTTTTGCACTTAAGATTTGGAGACACTATCTATACGGTACAAAGTGTACGATCTTTACCGATCACAAAAGTCTCCAACATATATTTGATCAGAAAGAACTCAACATGAGACAGAGACGTTGGGTTGAACTGCTAAATGATTACGACTGTGAAATCAAGTACCATCCAGGCAAAGCTAATGTAGTAGCGGATGCCTTGAGTCGTAAGGAAAGAGTGAAACCTCGAAGAGTTCGAGCGTTAGGACTGACAATCCACTTGGATCTGATTTCTCAAATTCGTGATGCTCAACAAGCAGCCTTTACTCCAGAACGTATGAAGGACGAATCCCTCAAAGGGATGGAGAAGCAACTGGAATCTAAGGAAAATGGAGCATTGTACTTCATGAATCGAATTTGGATTCCTTGTGTTGATGAGCTACGTAGCCTAGTATTGGACGAAGCTCATAAGTCTAATTACTCGATACATCCTGGTGCAGATAAGATGTACCACGATCTGAAAGGATTTTACTGGTGGCCTGGCATGAAAAGAGACATTGCCACTTATGTTGGTAGATGTCTGACATGTGCAAAAGTTAAGACTGAGTATCAAAAGCCGTCTGGACTTTTACAACAACCAGAGTTGCCCAAATGGAAATGGGAACACATCACGATGGATTTCATCACGAAACTACCGAAAACATCATCTGGAATGGACTCCATATGGGTGATTGTCGACCGACTGACAAAGTCAGCTCACTTTCTTGCCATTAAGGAAACGGATAAGATGGAAAAGCTGTCTAGAATTTACATAAAAGGAGTTGTTTCTAGACATGGAGTTCCATTATCCATCATCTCTGATAGAGATGCACGTTTCACCTCTCGCTTCTGGCAAACACTGCAACAAGCTTTAGGCACTAGACTCGACATGAGTACCGCCTACCATCCACAAACCGATGGTCAAAGCGAGCGAACGATACAAACGCTTGAGGACTTGCTACGAGCATGCGTGATTGATTTTGGAGGGAACTGGGATGTTCATCTCCCTTTAGCTGAATTCTCGTACAACAATAGTTATCATACGAGCATCCAAATGGCACCTTTTGAGGCGTTGTACGGACGCAAGTGCCGATCCCCACTCTGTTGGGCAGAGATGGATGACAGACAGTTATCAGGTCCTGAGATAGTCCAAGAGACAACGGACAAGATATCTCAAGTGCTTAATCGATTAAAAATGGCACGAGACCGACAAAAGAGTTATGCAGACAATAGACGTAAACCTTTGGAATTTCAAGTAGGTGACTGAGTCCTACTTAAGGTATCTCCTTGGAAAGGAGTTGTGCGATTTGGAAAACGCGGCAAACTGAACCCACGTTACATCGGACCTTTTGAGATCCTAGCAAGGATTGGTCCTGTAGCTTATAAGCTTAAACTGCCGCAAGAACTTAGTAATATTCACGACACGTTTCACGTGAGTAATCTTAAGAAGTGTCTATCTGACGAAGCGTTAATCATACCTCCTGACGAAATCTACGTCGACGCAAAACTCAACTTCGTGGAGGAACCGCTTGAAGTAATGGATACGAAAACGCAGAAACTCCGAAACAGTCGGATCAAACTTGTCAAAATTCGATGGAACTCGAAAAGAGGCCCAGAGTTCACCTGGGAACGTGAAGACGAGATGCGCAAGAAGTATCCCCACCTATTTGAACCCGTGACCACGAATCACGACACAAATTAAATCTCGGGACGAGATTTCCCTAACGGGGGAAGAATGTGACAACTCTCCAAATTAGGTATTAATTAACATTTAAGCATGTGCATTCTTACGCTAATTTCCTGATTAAGTTTTAACAAAACTTCTTGATGTGATGTAAGTCTAGCAAGCCTGGTACTTTTAAACAAAAAGTAATACGTAATAAGCAAGTATTAAAAGTTACGTACAAATATATCGGAACGAACCCGACAAAAATAAATGACAAAAGTTTCGTGATACAAAAATACTTAATAATGTAATTATTAATTACGAGTATTTATATATCTATAACATATAGATACAACGGTCTAAATATACGTTTAACATAAAACGTATTATAAACGAACAGAAACAATTCTAAAACGTACATAAAAGGTCCAAATATGAAAAGTGTTAATTTTCTAACTCGTTGTAAAGTATTTAGAACAATACTTCAAAATATGAAATCCTAAATTAACTGAAATTTGGCGCTCAATTACGTACGCGCAGTAAAATGTACAAAATTGTACATCTATTTAAAATAATGAAAACATCATTATTCCGATTATAAATAACGAACCAGGAGAACACCTACAAAATAAAAATGTAAATTGTTAATTTTTATATTGCTAAAATTATACCCGTACTCGAAATTGAGGTGCCAAAACTTGGCACCTAACTTCAATAATGCAGAAGACAATATCCAGTTTAAACCATACCCGTGTGATTTTCATACTCCCTCCATTCCCTCTCTGTGATTTCACAAACACACACACACCTCAATAATTCATCTATCATCTCCATTCTTCTTCTTTGATCTTCATAACAACAACATCAGGAGCAAGAAGCAGAGGCAACAACATCATCATCATCTTCATCGTTCATCATTCTCACCATTTTCACTTTGTAAGAAAAACTACAAACCTTTGATTTCTTTACTTTAATTTCGTTTTCTAACTAGTAAATACATCATAATCTAAGAATATAACATATAAATGTGATGATTACTTGATTGTTCTTGAAAATGGGTTTGAGAAACCAAAACTACAAAATCAAAATCGTTATATGAAAACTAGTTAAAACTAAGTAATAACTTATAAAAACAACATATAAACTTGTTATGAGCATTTGGTAATATAGTGTAAAGGATTTGAGCCAAATAAACCCGTGTATATATTGTATCAGACGCGAACAGGGGACTGAAACGAGTAACGAATACGGCGGATTCCTTTGAATCCGGCGTATTCCCACCGAAAACCAAACGAATCCGGCGGATTCAATAGAATCCGGCGGATTCCCGTGTCCGACCCGCACACAAATCTTCGGCTAAAACGATGAACGAGTAAAAGACACGGATGAATACGGCGGATTCAAATGAATCCGGCGTATTCCAAAGCTTCGCACGAACTATCTGATGAACACAAACGAATCCGGCGTATTCGATTTAATCCGGCGGATTCCCTCGAAATTAATTGAATACGGCGGATTCACTCGAATCCGGCGTATTCCGACTTTTGACTTGAATCCGGCGGATTCTTTTAAATCCGACGGATTCCCACCCCTGGTCAACAAATCTGACTTTTATTTTAAAACATAAACGTTTCCGTTAACGATTCCATTTATACGATACATTTACGAGACATTGTAAACTATTAATAAATACATAAATGAGATATATTCGAGACACGGACTTTGGACTTATTTAAACTCGTACGAACGAACAATATATATATATATAAACGTATATATGAACATGGACTTTGTAAATTATACGTTTGGGAAAACGATTACATTATCGGGACACTTAAATCTGTTAAACAAATGTAACGATATTAAAAACAAATAATATTTATTGTATAAACAAAATAAATATATTATTGAGTTTTATAACAAATAAAACCTATAACGTTTTAAATACGTAAACAACGTATTACAATATATATAAATATATATATATATATACACAATGAAATTCACGTTTAACAAACGTACAAATTAATAATATACAACAAGTATGTTTACATCCGTACACATATATAAAACAAATATATGTACATACAATGATATTGGAATAACATTCGAATTATACGAACAACTATATACAAAGTATATGTACAAATGAAAATAAAACGACCTTCCATTAAATAGACAATTACATATTGGTTTGTACACTTAACAAGTATACGATTTATGAAATAATAACAATATTTCAACGCAATGTCATTAATAAAGTCAACAACTTATATTACTAAGAAATCAACCATTTCTTCAAACAAACAAACTGTTAACATAAGTGATTAAAACAAATCAAACGTACTTATGTTAATATATTTATTGTATAGGTTAACATACCTTGGGCTGTTATCTGTTTGGCTGCTAGCTTTCCTACCGAGCAAAACTACGGTGAGTTCACAGCCCCTACTTTACAAATGTTTTATGCTTTTAAACATAGGGGTGTAAACATAGAAACTGCATGCAAACATATGCAGCAAACTATATAAATGCTTTATTGATTTATACAAATTGTTTGATATGAAATATTATTTCACAACTGTTTTGGGAATTAGACAACAAATCCTAGTGCGGACCAGACTTGAGATGTGTGCATGAAAGACCTTATGTCATGCAGACTATAACCATTAGCTAGGTGACTCTAGCCACTGAGTATACGAATAGTACTATTGCCGTGACGACCCTCCTATGGATGGAGCGTATACTTAACTGTCCTTCAGGTAAGAAACATAAGATTTGGTTGTGGTTTGGTTATAGGGTTAGGTCGCGTTACTTTAACCTGCGAGGTTTAGCTCACCTTTCAGGGGATTATAGTCTAAGCATTCCCACACTTATTATTTAGGATAAACATATCCTACAACTGTGTTATGTCAGTATACTTACTGATTATATCTATATACTGGTAAACAACCAGACATACATTTTGGGTAACAACCCACATAAAACTATATTTTAGGGTAACTATCCCTAACATCTTATAAATCGCAAAACCTGCAAACATTTATTTATTGAATAACATTTCAATAACTTTAACATAAATGGTTTAACATACCACACATTTATACAAACCTGTGAATTCACTCAACATATTTGTTGACGACTTTCTTTCTATGTTTTACAGGAAATTAGCTATGTAAGTAAGGATCGCATGCATTCAGGATGACAACCCTGGACTACTTAAGATGCCATACTTTATGGGACAGCTTTTGAGGATTTCCTCTGTATTACTGCAGACATTGCAGTTATACTCATGAAATCTTATTTTAACATATGTATTATAAAACTTAAATGTTTTAAACTTTATTACTACTGTACGACTTACACAGTCGTACTACTTTTGTAATAACTATTTAACTGGCATCCTTTATATATTATGTTCAGTATGATCATATGCTCTGATACGATGAATGCACAAATGTAAAGTCATCACCCCGCTGTTAAACTGTTTACACATAATGCTTCCGCTAATTATAACTTGCTTCCGCTAAACATTAAATAAACACAATTATGGATTTTTGGGGTGTGACAGTCGATCCACTAATCAACTCGATCCGCTAGTCAACTCGTTGCGAGTTGAATCGAAGGCTCAACTCGTTCGATGAACGTCCGTCGCGAGTTTGAGTTCAAAATCAATTAATCGGTTGATTTGAACCTGATCTATTGATTGATTTACATTTATCAAGGTCCGTTTAACATTAATCCTAAGGATTCTTGTTCTAACAAGCCTTTAATCTACATGAATCGATCAAAAATTAAACCAAAACCCTAAGTTCATAAAAACTTCGATTTCTCGTTAATTATACGGTGAAATCCGTTGTTATATACCTCAAAATGTTCGCAAAGTGAAGATGTATAATAGCTACGGCTCAAAAACTCGTTCCTCGTACACGTAAAATCGAAATCAAACGAAAATATCGTTTTCGCCTCGTTTCGCCAGATCGCGGATTCGCACAGAATAAGTGAACTCGCGAGATAAGAGTGGATTCGGTGGTCTGTTGACTCGTTTGACCTCTCCTTTTATACTCTGTATCCGATTTGCGAGATTTCAAGTGGATCCGCAAATTTGACTAGTCAAACTCGCAGAATGAAATAAAAACGCGAATTAAATGCTAAGTATAAATTAAAAACCCATCATTTGTACAAGTCTAAAATAACATTATTTTTCACTTGTATTTGTTACGTTTGTTCAACTCAAAATATTCAGTATAATTTAATTTTGAAGGGTAAATTTTAATAAATACAAAAACTTTAATTAAGCATAAAGATAAAAATAAAATAAAATAAGATAAAAACACAATTATATAAACATTGGTATCAAGTACCATTTTATTAATCACTCAAAACAAAATACATATACAAAATAAATAAGATTTAATCTGCTTAGGGATCATATTAGTAAGAATAAGCAATTAATTATATATTTAAAAGTCTAAGCAGATTGGTAGTATACATACCTCATGAAATTCAAGTAAATTACTATAAAATTACAACTAAATTTATCATTTATACATTTATATTTATAAAACTATATCTTATGTACCTTTATCCACATAGCATAATTAATAAATGCATTACTCACATAAAGTGAATATTTTAATTATAGACAGTTCAAGACGATTACCGGTATTATGATCCACATAAACAAATTATACTCAATTTTCTAAGCAAACACTTTATTGTTAGTATGAATATTATCAAGTGCTTCCTATTATATGACATACTGAAGAATTTCAGGTAAGACTCATAACACTGCATCATTAAATTTTCAAGGTAGTGGTTACTAAATGATGTATCTTTTTGAAACATATAACATACACTTGAATTTTAAGGTTAGACAAATATCAGACATACTTTGAATATGCTATGTTATCCAAGTCTGTACTTAGTACAACAGAGAATCCCTTATAGCATAATTCAAAATATATTTGAGAATATTAATTTAATTAAAGGTTTCAGATCTGTACTCAGTACAACAAAGTTACCAGTAATTAAGTTAATACCCATATTGCTACTATTTGTCAATTAAAATTAAAATGCATGATAACAGTGTATGGCAATACCATCATTCAACAATTAAGACTTATGTCATACATCATAGAATAGTAACACAAGATAATAAACAAGTAGTTAATTAACTTCTTAAGGCTTAGAAAATGTCATATAATTTGCCTACCAGTACATCATATAATGAAGCCATCTAAGGTTTTCAATAAAATAGACAAATTATAACTTGTGGATATAGGTGTATAATCAAATAAATATAAATACATACCTGATAGAACCGCTGTAGTTCTAAAGCAACTTTATTTGAACCTACTACCATATCATACTTAGGACTTAAGCTTATTATTGTGAAGCTTATTCTCCTAATGTACTATCATTTCCCTTAGTATTTGCAAATAAAAACTTAAACATTTTAAAGAATAGTATGTTTATATTCTTTAATGAAGGCGATTTCCCTTAGGTAACAAGCAAATGAATGCCATACGCCTCCCCCTCTTTTTTTTTTTTTTTTTTTTTACATAGAAATACTAACTATTACAAAAATTACCCTTGGAAGACTAATCACTCTGGATTTCTCATTCCATTTAGTTGAACCAACGTCTCAAATCTTGCTCTGTCGAACGCCTTTGTGTATAAGTCTGCTAAGCTATCCAATGATGGAACCTTAACTAACTTTATCAACTTCTTCTCAGCACAATCTCTAATAAAATGATGTCGAATATCAATATGCTTAGTTTTACTGTGCTTTACCGGATTATTGGTGATCAACATAGTAGATTCGTTATCAATCATCATTGGAGTATTGGTTATATTTTACCCGTAATCCCGTAGTTGCTGTTGAATCCAAAGTACTTGAGAGCAACAGCTGCCAGCTGCAACGTACTCAGCTTCACATGTAGAAATGGCTACAGACATTTGCTTCTTGCACTGCCAGGATACTAATCTACCTCCTAGGAATTGACATCCTCCGGTCGTAGATTTCCTATTCTGATTGCATCCTCCATAATCCGAATCAGTATAAGCTACGAGATCTAAGTCTCCATCAATCATATACCAAAGACCCAGCTTAGGTTTCCCTTTGAGGTAACGAAAGATTCGTTTAACAGCTTGCATGTGTGACTCTTTCAGATTGGCCTGATATCTTGCGCATAAACAAACAGCAAACATTATGTCAGGCCTAGAGGCTGTGAGATACATTAGTGATCCAATCATGGCTCTATAAAGAGTTGGATCCACATCGCAATCACTCGATGTATCTGGACCTAGTCCATGATTGACTTGAATTGGAGTATTGTAGACCTTACATTCATCCATCTTAAAGTGTTCTAATAGCTCATATGTATATTTAGATTGATGAATAAAGAATCCATCCTTCTTTTGATCAACTTGTAATCCTAAGAAGAAATTCAACTCTCCCATTGCAGACATTTCAAACCTTTTTCTCATGACTTTCTTGAATTCTTGACACATCTTTTCATCAGATGATCCAAAGATAATGTCATCAACATAAACTTGCACGAGAACAAAGTCTTTCTTTTTCCACTTCACAAACAGTGTACTATCAATCGATCCTCTTGTAAATCCATTCTCAAGTAGATACGTTGATAGTGTTCCATACCATGCCCTAGGTGCTTGATGTAATCTATATAGAGCCTTATTCAAACGATATACTCTATCTGGATACTCAGGATCAGCAAACCCTGGCGGTTGTGAAACATACACCAATTCTTCCACTTTGCCATACAAAAAGGCACTCTTAACATCCAACTGATACACTATTATACCAAAATATGATGCGAATGCTAAGAATACTCTGATTGCTTCTAGCCTAGCAACTGGTGCAAACACTTCATTGTAATCTATACCTTCTTGTTGATTAAAACCTTGAACCACCAGACGAGCTTTATTGCGAGTAACGATTCCCTTATCATCTCTCTTGCACTTAAATACCCATCTAGTTCCAATTGGATAGTCTCCCTTTGGTAGGTCAACCAACTCCCATACTTGTAATTTAGTGAACTGTGATAGTTCCTCTTGCATTGCTTCTACCCACGAGCTTTCTTTTAAAGCCATTTGAACATTTTTAGGCTCGACTTGTGAGATAAAGCATGAATATAGACATTGATTAGGAATCCCTATCTCTTTCACTGCAGTATACAAGCTTTGGTATTCTAAATTTTCAGACGTACTAGCTTTTGATTGAGTCCTTGTTTGAACCGGAGTATTAATATCACCGATGATGTTTTCAACGGGATGATTCTTACTTGTTCTAGTTGAAGCAACAGGTTCAACTGGAATCTCATCTCCTAAGTTAGTACCAATTTCTTCAAGAACACTATGCTATTCAGGAATGTCTTCCAAATCTGGTACACCCTCTCTAGATAGCTGTGAATTATCAATACCCATAGATATTCTTAACTCTCTTAGTGGTGTGAGAATTTCATCCACTAATTTATCAGTCAGCTCTTCTTCATTTAGAGGTGTATTTACTTTGGATTTTTGAGATCCACTAGTAGATGTTTGATTTGGATCAACATTTGTCTTGATTCCATAATTCGGAACACTCGATGTTGAAGTATGGCCAGTATCCACATCTTCAGACACTAAATGTTCAGCAATCTCTGTATCACTGACATAGTCACCAATAGGAACTTTAAATGATGCAAAAAGATCAGAATAATCAAATTGCCAATCTAAGCCCTTATTAACATCCGGTGAAGAGCTCGTAACTTCAATGTTATAAACTACTTCCAAACGTCCTGTGACTTTATTAAAGACTCTCTTGTTTGGCGAATTGGGCATATAACCAAGGAAAAATCCTTCGTCAGCCTTCTCACCAAATTTTGCTTGATGTCCAGTCTTTAATATGGTGCATGAAACTCCAAAGGGTTCAAACCCTTTTAAGTTAGGTTTCTTATTGTTCAAAAGCTCATAACAAGTCTTGTTATGTCTTTTAACCGTAAGAACTCTGTTGAGAACATAACATGCTGTATTCATTGCTTCTGCCCAAAAGATGACCGGAAGCTTTGAATCAGCAAGCATTGTTCTTGCAGCTTCAATCAACGTCCTATTTTTCCTTTCAGCAACACCATTCTGTTGAGGTTCATAAGGTGCACTGAATTGATGTATTATCCCTTTGCTTAAGCAATAGATATTCAACGTTGAATTCTTAAATTCTGTTCCGTTGTCACTACGAATACGCTTCACTCTCTTTTTATAGACATTCTCTACTAGATCAAAGAATTCAATTAGAATTCCTGGAGTTTCATCCTTAGATCCCAAAAAGAATACCCACGAGAATCTAGAATAATCATCTGTGACAACCAAACAATACCATTTGCCACCTAGACTTCTCTTGCTTATAGGGCCGAAGAGATCCATATGTAGCAATTCAAATGGCGAGGAGATTGAGTTTTCAGTCTTAGATCTGTGTGGTTTCTTGTGCTGCTTTCCTTTCATGCAAGGAACACACTTATCTTCAGACTCGAAACGTTTTTGAGGTACACCTAGAACCAAACCATTTTTGGTTATGTAATTCATCTTTCTCCAGTTCAGATGTGCCATTCTCCTATGCCATAATAATGCGTCTGTTTCCGAAGCATTGGATAATAAACAAGTAGACACCATTGAAGAGTTAGGAACACCCATGTTGATAGCATAGATGTCCTTCTTCCTTGGCGCCCTCATCAATATCCATTCTTCAGGAATTTTGAATCCCGGCTTCAGGACTAAGGCCTCTTTTTCATTAAAATAAACTGGATGACCTTTATCACAGACTTGGGAAACACTCACTAGGTTATGAGTTAGTTCTTCAACATAGTTCACATCCTCAACAGTTAAAGTTCCATTTGAAACTTTTCCTTTTCCCGAAATTACTCCTCCTTTATCTCATGCAAAATTGACTTTTTGCTTGAGACTCTCCTTGAAGTCCTTCAGTAGACTTCGTTCTCCTGTCATGTGTCTTGAGCATCCACTGTCTACATACCACCAGCTATCCTTGTTCACAGCATGCTCCTGCACATAACACAAAACACGATCAGTTATCAAGAGGGACCCAAGCCATTACGGTCTTGGTTTGTCCCTTATCATCAACAAACTTAAGCTCTTTAAAATAACCATCCTTCCCATCAGGAGCTTTGGTTACTTTCGAAGTAGCTTGAGTTTGTGGACGATCAGCCTTAAGAGGTGAATTTGAGGATAACCTCCTAGGCACATAATTATGAGCTCTATTATGATAATTATAATTAAACTCATGTGATCGCAAAGTAGTACCACTCTCATAATGACTATGGCCTCTACTTGGAGTTCTAAACCTCGACGGTGTCACATCCCTAGGCTTATAGACAGAATTATCACTTTGAGTATATGGCCGTTTAGGTTTAGGTGGGGAGACACTATGTTTATCGTCTCTTTTAAGAATGTTAACAGGTTTATTACCTAACTTAGGTTTGGTATCTAACCTATCTACAGTCATACTAGAGTCGGTCTGTGTCTTTTGATCAATGACAAGCTTATGTGATATTTCAGGCTTTTTGTTAGGACAACACGAAGCCACGTGTCCCTTTTGGAAACACTTGAAGCATGACATCTGCTTGGGTGATTTAGGAACTTTTGCATTACCACTCGGAGTCTTAGGCACTAAAGGTTCAAATATTTGTTCCTTATTAACCTTATCATCAGTCTTAGCATCGTTAATCACTCCACCCAATATAAACTGTATTTTGGTGAAATGAGACACCTTACTATTATCTGATGATTGGTTCTTAAGAACATCCTTCTGTGCCTCTAACTTTTCGGGGTCATTAGTTACTAAAATCTCAGGATTAGCATCTGTCATTTCAGAATCTATCGAGTTACTAGTGTAATTGGCATTAAAAGGATGAGGTACATCATTGTATCCTATCACAGTCTGGTCCTTTACACTACGTTGAGCATCTAGCATTTTATCCATTTCTAAAGTTCTGTAGGACTCAATCTTACGATTTTGTTCTACTAACTTATGCTTAAGCTCAGCTAACTCTCTATCCCTATCAGCTATCGTTTGATTTAAGTCATCAATGTTCATATAGAGACCATCTATGATTATTGCCTTTTCATTTATGGTATCTCTCAATGCAACCTTATCAGAACTATCAGACTTAATCTTATTCTTAAGATCTACCTTATCTGTACTTAACCTAAGGACATCACTTTTAGCTTGTTCAAGTTCAGATATTATAGTCTTATTAGAATCATTAAAAGTGCTAACTTGGGATGACAAATTCTGATTCGACACAGTTAAAACACTTAATTGAGATTGTAAATCAGTAACTAAATAACAAACATCAACAAGAGTAAGAATATCCAAACATACCCTTTTCTTGTCAGTTTGCACTTCAGCCATGCGTGCCACAAAGTCATCTGGACTCATATCAGAAGTTGAATCCATATATAGCACGTCATCATCACTTGCTTTCTCATGAATCTCTGGCACCTTTATTTCAACATCAATAGGCATATAGCTATTGGACTCAGCAGCTATCTCTTGATCTTCAATCTCAGCTATGAGAGCTTCCTCAGACTGAGCTTGCCAATCATAAGATCCATCCAATTGTTTTACAACTAAGGCTTTGGAAGCTAAGGTACTTCCCGAACCTTGTTTGCTATTGCCAGTTTCAACCTTAGGTCTTTAACACTCACGAGCAAAGTGTCCATAACCTTGACAGTTGAAATACTTGATCTTGGTTTTATCAAACCCTGATCGATTTCCTACCACTTTTCTACCAGTTTTCTTCAAGAAATTTTTGACTCTCCTTGATAACATTGCAAGTTGATCCTGGAGATCTATTTCCTCAAGATAATCAGGGTCTATGTGATCATAGTCTTCATCAAACATAATCGGATCATTGATTTTATCCTGAATGTAGTTTTCATAAGAAGCAACAATGGATGCAAGGACAGATAACTGTTGCTCAGCAGATTTCACACTCATTGGCATCTTTTGATGTCCTTGAGTTGACTTCTCAGGAGGTGTACCTTTAGTTTCATTACCTGATGAGGTAAGAAGGCACACGTCATCTGTTATCATTTCACCATTTTCATCAGTATTACCAACTAAAAGAGCAGTGGTCGAACTAGATGAAGAAGTTGAGAGATTTGTTTTCCCATGATATAGCCCAGGATTCTGAACCTAATCAGAATCAGTTTCTCTCGATTTCTTAGTGAAATCATAACATTTTAGCTTGTCAATGACCTGCTCTAAGGTCATGGTTGCATACCTTTCATCGTTATCTTTGAGCATTACACCATACATTTCCCACTTAGACGGCAAACCCTCAATAAATTTGTCGGTTCTTTCAGTCTCAGTAGTAACAATCTCATGGTTGTCAAGCTCACTTAACAAGTGGTAGAATCTAGTGATATAAGCATCAAGATCTTCTCCCTTTAAAGCTTTTATAACAGTAAACTGTTTCTTAAGAAGATTCTTCCTGCTTGCCTTCACTTGAGGACTTCCCTCACATCTTTTCTCTAACGCTTCCCAAAGCGTTCTAGCAGTTTGAAAAGACTTGAGTTGATGGTTTATCTCCTTTGGTAAACTCATCTTAATTGCAGAATGAGATTTATTCTCCAATTTGTATTCCTCTTTTTGTTGATCACTCATCCGGGCGTAAGTTAAAGTAACAACTGCATTATTAACCGTTTGAGTAGGTGCAGTGTATCCATTCTTGATACACTTCCAGATCGACAGATCATGGAATCTACAATAAGATTCAACTATGTCCTTCCAGTTATAGTAATCTTCGATTTTCAACAACTTAGGTGGAACGTTTGATTTTCCCACCTCGTGTTCCATCTCGATCATTTTACTAAGATCAGACATCTTAAAAAACGTAAAGTAAAACTGTTTCGCAAATTCAGAAGAACTCGATTCGCAAGACTCAGTTCAACTCGCAATCTCAGCTCGACTCGCAAGGCTCAGTTTGGATTGATGTGATGTCGATTCGCAAGCGATTTCGATTCGCGAGAGATCTCGGTTCGACTCGCAAGTCTCAGTTCGACTCGCAAGTTCAACTCGGTTTGCAGGCTACGCTGAAACCCTAATCTCGACTCGCGAAACGGCTGAAAAACCCGAAACACAAAAATTTAAGGTATTTTTACGATTTAAACAGGAAATTTCGACCTTAAACTAGCCCTAAATCGTCCAGAGAATGATTTTGATCGTTAATATGTACTAATGCACGTATAAACGATCCGAATCACAACGCAATTATCACTAAAACTCTCGAACAATCTCGTATTTAGCCCGAATTCTGATACCAGATGTAAGTCCCTAGTTCTTAGGATCGATAACTTCGTTATCTGTAGTATTAAGGTGCGGAATCCCTCAATACGATGTTATCTTACTAACAACGAATATGTTCGTAATTGTGTTTTAATAAGACTTAGCTTTAATCGATTTAAACGTCAAAGCCTAGCCGTTAGGATTGTTTTTCTCTGGGTTTGCTGAATTCGCAGGAATACAAAAGTATGTAAAAGTTGTTATGTTTTTCACGATTGAAAAACATTAAATATGTCGTCTCAACTCGCTGCCGCTGGGCCTGCGAGTTGATTCGACTCGTTCTGCAAGCCCAAACCCATTATGCTTCGGCTCGTTATGCCTATCGATGTCCACGAGTTCAGTTCTCATCTCGCTGCTCAACTCGCAGCGACTTGAGAACTCGACTCGCATCAATCGTATATATTTATTTCGTATTTAATTATTCGTCTAACTTAACAAAATAATATGTTTAACGAATATTACTAACAAAACAAATATTCATTTACAAATCCGAACCAATATACAAACGTAATAATAATTACACCAGTCCTATTTCAAGCTAGATCTGTTGTCACAATCTATGTCCCAACAGTGAGTTTTCGTAAGAATAATTTAAAGTATTATTATTATATTTTTCGTGTTGTATACTTCCCAAAGTATATGTGTTTCATGTGCGAGTTATATCATAAAGGTTTGATTCTTGAAGATGTTTAATGATTAGCGTGAAAATATCCTTAAATTTTCTGTTATTTTATTCGAAAGTATATATATATATATATATATATATATATATATATATATATATATATATATATATGTCCGAATGTGTCAAAATTCATCGTTTAGGATCAAAAATGCACTTCTTCAAAAAGTCAACTCGCAGTCAAAAAGTCAACTCGCAAGAGGATCCGCAAGTCAAGTGAATAAGCAAGTCAAGTCGATCCGCAGGTCAAGTCGATCCGCAGGTCAAGTCGACTCGCAAGTCAAGTCGATCCGCAGGTCAAGTCGACCCGCAAGTCGAAATCTCGACTCGCAAAAATCGATCTCGATCCGCAGAATGAGCTGTTCACGATTTTTGTGTGGATTTCGATTCTTAAAGCGTTTTTCAAGGAATTTTTTCGGCATAATAAGTTGATATAACACTAATACATGGTATATTAATCATTATAAACATGAAATAACAAAGAAAATACCGAAATCTAAGAATTTTTGAAAAGGGTCGGAAACTTACGCGTGTCGGTTTTGAATTCCGAAAAGATAGATGTGTAGCTCGTGGTCTCATGAACGTTTTTCTCTAAATGAGTTTGATGATTTGATGCATTTTTGGGGTAGTTTTTGGTGGATTTTGATGTGGTTTTTAGAGAGAGAAAGAGAGTTAGAGAGAGAGGAGAGAGGAAGTGTGTGTTTTTGGTGAATGGAAATGAAAGAAAGTGAGGTGGGGGTGGGGTATAGGGGGGCCGGTTTTGGGATCATCAAAACAGAGGTGATTTGCCTCAATTTGCGGTATTTGACCCGTGTTCGTTTACCCGATCGTTAAACGTTATAATATTTTTAAATGATAAATTTTTAAATACGTATTCGATTATATTTTTAGTTGAGATATTTTATAGAAATAATTTAGTTGAATCATAAAATTTATAACTTTGTTTTATTTTATTTTTACGGATGCGTTTTGAGTTGTTTCCGTTTACGAAATAAACGTTATACGCTGCAAAATACTTTGTAAATATTATCAACGTAATATTTAATAAACGTCACTGTTATCTAATAATTTAATATTGTTAAATATTTTTGTTCACCAACAGTCGTATGTTTTTGTCGCGTTGGTTCCAGTTGTTTCGTACATAATTACAACTAATTATGAAATGTAATACTACGCGTATTAAATAGTCGAGCTTTGCTAGTCTTACCTCTAAAATGTGTTTGTGAATTCACTCAAAGTAGGGAATTAGCCTAAAATGCAAATGTTTAGTGTACGTAATCTCGTTTAAATTTGCGGGGTGTCACATTTTATCACTCGCCCAATTAATATAATCGATATAAGGACTTTCTCAGTATGATCGACTAGTGTTCTCGAGAACCTTTATTTCTATCTTAAGATCTTTTGAATCGTGAAACATGCTTTAAGCATTTCATATCATTCACGCATTTTCAATAATAAGTGAGCTCTAATGATATCCAATAGACGTCATTCAATTCATTTTTTATTGCCAGACTTTTTAAGAAATCGATATGATAGTTGCATCCACCAATTAAAAGTGTCTCATCATATATAAATCCCGGTCTTTGCAAAGAATCTTTGTATTACCACTCTTGCCTTATATCTCATAATTTCATTCTCATTGGGCTTTTGTATTAAAACCGAATCATATACGATATGTTTACACCTTCGCGTGTATACAATTTAAGATTAACAATCTCATATCAATACTTTACTTCTCATAAGTTTCTTGCGTCTTTTCAATTGGCCAATAATATCTACATCTGCGCTTCTTGGCAGGAATACTTTCATGATCTTCGTATATAATATCTAGCGCTATATTATACAATAACATTAACGACGTCGATTTCATTTATTCGATTCCACACTTTCTAGACACAATATTAGTTATTCAGATCTTTTCACTTTTCGGTTTTCACTATTAGGGTACCCGAGGTTCATCTAGAATCTTCACGTCTAGTGTCTCTTTATCAAATTCTCACGGGGTCTTTACTACCTCAATTTGACCATCTTAATTTTCTGCTCCCTTTTTACTTTGAGGATATAATTGGAATCGATTAATATACCACGTTTCACATGCTATAGACTTATTACCAATCTTAACCGGAGTATGAGCAGCTTATATAGGTGACCTAGTCACTCAATTTCAGTCATTGAATATGTCTGGCAACCATTTAATATGAATTATCATTTGAACTTTGAGTTCATTCTTCACCATGAGGATCAATATCATATTGTGATAATTCAAGTTTGTGCTGCTTATCCCCTCCCCATACATATTCCCAACATTCTTTCACATCTAGAGTTTGTGCATTGTGGTGGAGCAACAAAAATATACATATCGCACATAGATTTTAAACTCTTACGAAGGAATATATTTTCACTTGATCAAAAATCAATTATCATGGGGAGTCATCATAATTCTTTTTGGCCCGATGCGAATTCATATTGTTTGATGTTTACTAACATGGCCCCATACTATAAGTAATAGTTATGCTCTCATCATGACAGCGGTCATGTTGTATACTAAATACACTTGTTAACGTTTCGACAAAAGTAATCGGTGTATGAACTAATAAATGTTCAACACTTATTACAATCAACCGATGACGCTAAATATGTAATTCATCAATACATACATTCACCGACATTTCCAAAACCAATATGATATCTAGAAATGTGCTCGCAATCCCAATAAGCGAGTCAATTAATCATGCAAACTCTATATTGCAATTTTCATGACCATTTAAACGATGCATCGATTTAAAACTTCTAAATGGTCTACTAGGTAGATATATAGGCCTACATATATCCCCTTTTTATCAAATCCATAATCTTAAGAAATTCAATCTCAATTCTAGTCGGTAATGATTAACTTTCTTCGAGAGCATTCAACTCATATCAAAATCACCACTTTTTAAGAACTTCCTAGTTCTTATATATATTTCGCATCATCATTGACTCGGGATGGTCTAACCGGTCAGGCCAATCATATAATAATCAAGGTCCATAAAATGCCAAATTTATGACCATGTGTGCTTCAATTGCACTTGTCTTTACATCATAAGTTACTGCATGCATCATTATTTTATGTTACTTTTCCCCGTTGCATGCATTATCAATATCATCACTTAAAATACGTTTCTTAACATATGTGATAAATATATAACTTTTCATCATAATCATGAATTATCATGAATAATAGTACCAAAAATACAAACAAATACAAACAAACGAAACATATTATATCACATAACAAATAATTTGACATGCATAACAATAGCATAGATTGCATATGCCACTATCCGTAATACATGTATGACTTCACTTGTGATAATGTATCAGGTCAAGATCTGTTGCTTAAATGATAAGTAATCACATGACCAAATCAACTCATTTATCAATGTACTTGTTAGGATAAATGTGAAGAATTAATTAATGACCTCACGTGACTTGATGATGTCTTTGGGAAAAGTTA
Organism: Helichrysum umbraculigerum; assembly: GCA_949592205.1. Lineage (NCBI taxonomy): Eukaryota > Viridiplantae > Streptophyta > Magnoliopsida > Asterales > Asteraceae > Helichrysum > Helichrysum umbraculigerum. The sequence continues at coordinate 54,742,344 of CATIUR010000006.1, forward strand.
TTTGGTAACAAAATATGTTATAATAATAAGCGATCTCATAGTCGGCGAAATTGATTTTTTTCTTGTTGACGAAATTATTTATTCTCTATTTAAAAATACCCCATGTAATTGTATTCTTTGGTACGAAAATAATATACGAAAACTCTCTGGTTTGGCCCCGTGGACTAAACCAATCTCCAAGTTGGAGATTGGACATAACCACGTTAAATCCTTGTGTCTTTATTGTCTCGTTTATCTTGTTTGCTTATTATTCTTTATCCATTTATTGTTTGTGGGTGTAACCTCGTTTACACGAGTGTTGTTTGGGTTGGTTAATTATCAACAGGTATTAGAGTGATCAACTAATAGTTGTTGGTTGTTTGGTTCCGCTGTCAATTCCTAACAACTGGTATCAGAGCTTCATGGTTTGAAGATTCAGGAACAATAGCGGATGTGAGCACGATCAAGATTAGGTTTTTTTGATGGTTAGGGTTTCTATTCTATTTGGAAGATATAGATCAGGGGAGGTCTTGATCCGGAAGAAAAGAAAAATCATCGGGGAGCAATTGATAGACACGGTTTAGGATTTTGTTTTGAAACAGGTTATCAAAATTGTTAGGCTAGGCTACGACAAGTTGAAGAAAGAAAAGAAATTGCTGACGAGTTGAGAATCGCGACGTGAATGGTTTAAATCATGATGCGATCTGGGTTTTCAATCACGACACGATTGTTGATGATCGAGACGTGCTCTTGTGTTGAAATTGCGATGCGATTTCTGGGATTTGGCGACGCGATTATGGGTCAGAAAGTTTCTTGTGGATTGAGACGCGACGATACGGCCGGTGGTCGATTGCGTTTATAATGTGATTAGTTGTGGCGGTAATAGGGTCGGTAAACAATTTTTGATTGATGGATTGTTGCGGAGAGAGTTTTGGGATCCGGGTTATGGATTCGTGTTCATTATTCTTTGCAATCCCGTGCAAAAGAATAAGTGAACGTTATCAGACTAGGCGTTTGATGTTGCGAGTTTGGAATGCGATTCTCGAGACTTACTTGATACGGCTGGATTCTCAAAGATGTGAGGTTTGTTACGGAGCTCAAGAGGATAGTTTTCTCGGTTTGGGTAGATAGGTAATGAACGGTACCACATCCGTTTGTTAATCGATAGTGGGAGTTATCGAGGGAATTTGTTGTTGCTCGCGGGTTAAAACGGGAAACCATATGTTTGGTCGGGTATTCCATAGGTTTGGAATGATTAGGCAAGTTAGAGCTTCTACACTTGGAGATATTGGTTGTTGAAGATGTCAGATAGAACGTGTTCGACTGGGCTCGGGTATCGATTAATGTTTGGTTCAACGATAGAGCGAAATCTTCTTGAGGAATCAATTGCAAATTTTCTTGTGGTTAGAGGCGGATAATCTTGTAAAACCTGTTGAGCTTTCGAGATATTGTTGAGAGTGTCGGGAACTCTAGGGAGTTTGGAACCGAAGGAAGTGTCGAAGCTAGTGGGAGTTTGACAACTAGTAGGAGTCTTGAGACGGTTGTGCGATTAATAGATCTCAAGTTTCCGCGAGTTTAGTGTGTGAATTCCGGCAACACTAGAGCATTCGGACCTTCGTTGTTACTCTCCAATGGTAAAGTAATTTGCGACTGACCAGGTGTTATGAACCAGAGTCTTCTCAGAGAGCCGCGGTTATTATTTTGATTCGTACAGTGGGGAGCGGGCTGAGTTGGAGAAGATGTATTCATAGAAATCATACGTATGTTTTTTGGGTCAGTGTACCAGCGGAAAAGCGAAAGTTGGTAATGTAGGTTTTAAGGTTGTGACTGCGTTCTCATGGATAAACCTTGATGATGATCTACGGGTGTTCTATCGGCAATTATCTGAATGCTGGGAAGGAAAGTTGGATAGAAAAAATTTCTGTACTGATGGTCGTTGACATGTCGATGGCAGGATCAGACGTGGCTGTAATCGACGAGTTGAAGAGATAGGTGTCTCTTGGTAGAATCCTGTGGTTGGAGTTTCGCACGCTTCAACGAATCTTCTTGGGCCTAGAAGATGATGATGGTGGTTAGAGAGTGGTCCCAGTTTCATGATGTGAGTGTTCTGGTAGCTTTGTGTCGAAAGTCTTCTGACTTTGTGTGGTCGAACGGCGTGTCCCGAATGGTATTTCGGCGGTGTGAAGTTTGAACAGGTGACATTCATGAAAGGACGAGAGTTGAAAAGAATTACTGGTTTTGGGGTTTCATTAATCTTCAAGTGGGAGATTGTTAGGATAAATGTGAAGAATTAATTAATGACCTCACGTGACTTGATGATGTCTTTGGGAAAAGTTACTTGGTAACATAATATGTTATAATAATAAGAGATCTCATAGTCGGCGAAATTGATTTTTTCTTGTTGACTAAGTTATTTATTCTCTATTTAAAAATACCCCATGTAATTGTATTCTTTGGTACGAAAATAATATACGAAAACTCTCTGGTTTGGCCCCGTGGACTAAATCAATCTCCAAGTTGGAGATTGGACATAACCACGTTAAATCCTTGTGTCTTTATTGTCTCGTTTATCTTGTTTGCTTATTATTCTTTATCCATTTATTATTTGTGGGTGTAACCTCGTTTACACGAGTGTTGTTTGGGTTGGTCAATTATCAACAGTTATTAGAGTGATCAACTAATAGTTGTTGGTTGTTTGGTTCCGCTGTCAATTCCTAACAGTACTAGCATAGAAATATGAGGGAACTATAGATCATAAGGATTGAAAGTGAGTATCTGCTCAATATAATTTAATAACATGATTTAGAGTAACTTTAAAATCGATCAATTCAATAATTCATGAGTGAATTTGGAACTTATTCAATGGTAAGACTATTCGCTTAAAATCTCTTTTTATCCTTTTTAATCAAGAGTGCAATATGTTCACATCACTAGAACTAGCCTCGGTCTAAGTACATACAAATATTTCTCTACGTATGATTTTAATTAAGAAGTGATTACATGGACAAGTTAATATCATTGATCAATTCTAAGTTTGGCAGCTAAATGTAATCTATGAGTATGGCAACAATTTATGTCATATAGCTCAAAGTATAGACATATATCTTTTATGATAAACTAATAATAATCACCCGAACAGTAAGTATATTTAAACTCATCACCAAAATTTATAAAAACTTGTGAGCTGAAATCTATTATAGGCCAACCTCTAACCTTCTTCGATGTTATACATGTGCCGGCCCTACTTTTAAGTAGGTCGATTCAAAATTTCAAAAATGAATTACTATATGTAATACGGAGTATATACTAAATTAGTTAATACATGCTATTAAAAGCAAGTATATATATTATGTTCAAGACGAAGATAGAGACCAATACGAGTATCTATTACTTATACTACGTATAAAACAGATATTGCCTCTTAATCTTAGAGTCAAAAAATCTCTCAATAACCAAAATTACTATATTACCTTAAGATCATACGCTTCAGTTTATTTAAAGAACATGAATAATTTACGTACTTAATTAGGTTAAATAATTCAAGTCCACCTACCCATTAAGCATATATTTTAACAAAATATATATCCTTGTAGTCGAACACTCAATTTCTCCATATAAACAAATATGTAAGTGAGAAAGATACATGATTCGCCAAAACAAACAACAAGAAGATTATTAGCAATTAGTGAAACAAATCTGTAACACACAAAACAGAGATGTCACTCCTTTTCCTCATCAACTCCGATAATCTACTCGTCTATAAGTCCTGGACAAACTCATCAAACTAGGTGAAACATACTAAATTATCATGCATGTTTCAACTACCGGTATCAAATATCTAACTAACACGTACAAGTATTCTAAATTGTTGATCCTCAATGATTACTTTTCAAATCAATCTAACAACAAACACATACCAAAAACGTGTAAAGCGCTTACTGAGGCAAAAAGTTACATATATAAGGCCGGCCTCATAAACGCTATGGAGTCTAAACTGTAAATTTAGAGCACAATGCATGTAATCAATAGACCCTAATAAGGGTAAGTGTGACTGTTCTCTTTAAAGTGGTACGATAGAAACCAATCAAACCAGCTATTTTGATTTCAACCACATCGTCCACAGTAGGTCTTTACAAAACCATCTTCAAACATGAATAAAACATAAGCTAATTAATAAACTTCATTGTAAATGTTTTATTCACAATATTTTGAGTAAGGCCCTGTGATTAATTTATGTTACCAACTATATTAAAAATTATAAATAAATAAAGGTGGTCTCTTATTAACCAAAATTGTGAAAACGAAAAGAAAACTAGTCCAACACCTTTCTTGGATTTAAACTTTAATACAACCATATACTCCATAATTAATTTGCCCGTGAAATTATACCACATTCATTGTTTAAGGTAATTAAGCGGCCTTACGATCTTTTTGTTTGCAAGCAATTTTTACTGTGATTAATTTTGATACACATGCTTTATACAATTATTATCTAAGAATAAAAACCTCGCTATAACAATAGGAGTCACGTACTCACAAAAACACCTACAGGTAATTAATTAGGAGTTAAAATATAATTTCCTTTCTTTTTGGGAACATGATCAACCCAAGTACAATCGATTTTAATAACCTACACCCGTCTTATCAATCCACTACAACAAAAAGGCTATTTGTCAAAAAAAAAATTCATCAAAATTAATATATGAGATTTGTCAAAAAACAAGTTACTGTATTATTTAAGATCTAACTCCTATAATCTAAACTTTGGATAAAAATAAGCAAAATCAAATTCATCATCAAATAATTAGTCACGTGGACCACCACCGAAAAAGCTTGGATCTCAATTTTGGTAGAAGATCAAATATATTTATTGACTATATGAGACATTACGAAGCATCAAAGTAAAAAAATATAAAATAAACATTAATGAAAGAATCAGTGGAACGAATATACCTCAATAGTGATGTCCGTGATTGATGTCCGTTGAAAAATCACACGTACGGTAGATAATTATTGGTAGAGACTCGTGCTAATAACGTGTTGTAAAGTAAAGAATAGTAGAGATAAAGAATTGAATTTATTCATATGAACCCATAGGGTATATATAGAGTACAATGAAGTATTCTCTAAGTAATACTCCGTAGTAACCTAATAGGAAACTAGTATCTATTCTATATTTAAGAGATATGGACAACCATAATTATCTATAACATAAAATTCTTAATTAGAATCATGATTGTAAACTATTCGACAAGATTTAAAAAGGAAGTAGATCATTACCACCTCTTACTTTATATTCTACGAACAAATCATTATTTCTAGAATAACTTATCTGGATAAAAAAAAATAAAGTAACATGAAAATGAAAGTGATATTTACAACCTAGGATAATAATAATTAATGTTTTGCAGCCATTCAAGCTTTTAATCCATTATCTTATGGGTTAAAAGTCCTAATCAATCTTCTTGTATGACACTATGACAGTAAGTTCTTTTGATTCTTTAGTGCTACCAAATATTTTATTTTTTATTTTTTTGGTGAAAAGCATAATCAATATATAAAATAAAAGTGTTATTCCCCAACAATGAAGAGAACACAAGATTACAATGAGAGTGAACACAATATATTTGTTTTTATTGCCTAAGCTTTTTTTTAATGCTTTAACAACAATATAATCGAGTACTCCGTACGAATCTTTGATTGGCAGGTTGGGTTAGAGACAAAATCGAAATAAGATTTTTGCAATGGTTAAAGGGTCGATTTCTTTTCCTCCGCAACATTTCATTTGGTATATTCAAATAATGGTAGAATGAGTCGTTACGAGTAAGGGTGTCACTTTTTATCCTTATTTGAATAATTCACCTTATCTCTGAATTAAACGGATAAGGGTTATTTGAAGGATTGCTTAGACAGATTACATGGATCGAATAGGAGATTAAACTTGATATTTCAAGATTCCGAAAAGTATGAATAAAGTTTGACTAAACTAAAAATATATGATCTTACTAACAAATCTATGTTGATCATATAAGAATTAATCGAAATTTAATTTCACTTACTAATAGTTAATATCTTTATCAAAACGTTTTCTTATTTCCTCCGATTATCAAAAGCTTTGATTAATATACGTTAGAGTGACGTTCTGTTTCGACTATTCTTTCTTTTGTTGGATAAAAAGGTTGAGAGTAAATTCCATAGATGGTCCATGTGGTTTACATTGATTTACGAAAATCGTCCCTAAACTTTATTTTTCAGGTTTTCAGTCCAACTTTACGTTTTGCTCGAAGATAGTCCTCCTCCACATAAAATGACTAAAATACCCTCACACCTCTTTTTATTCATTATAAATTACTTTTATTGCTATATCATCGATGTATTAATATTAATATTAACTACGGAGTATTATAATTTATAATTAATAATTATTCTAATATACCTTCCACCCACTCATCTTCTAGGGTGTTTGGGGAAGCTTATTTGAAATGCTTATTTGCTTATGCCTATTTCATAAGCTAATAAGCTTCATTTGAGATGTTTGGATGGGTTATTTTGGAGTAGCTTATTGTGTTTTTGGGCACAAAGAAGCCAACAAGTATAAGCCAAGATTTTAATGCTTATTTGCTCATGCATAAGCAATAAGCTAATGAAATAAGCCCCCAAACACCCCTTCTACAACCAATCTCCATTTTCCTGGCACTCTTTTTCGGCGGGGTTTTCTAAAGCCACCCCCAGAATTACTGGGGGATACCCCCTGGCCCATTTGACTCCCGTGCAGTTCTTTTTCAGTCCAGTTTTATTTAAGATCGGTCCCAGTTTCAGTCCCAGTTCAGTACAGATGTGATTAATTAGATGGGCCGGGGGGTAAAAGATGAAAAAAAGTGGGCCATGGGGGTATCTATAGCAAGACCCTTTTTCGGCACTCACTCGATTCCGGCAGCCCGATTTTTGGCGGCGACGACAACAGTCCTACTCACGAGACTTAGATCTGAAAACGAAAAGGTTGTTCATTTACTCGGTCTATAACCACCGATCTTCCACTAGATCTCAGAACTCCGATCTTCGGTTTACATACAACAATTGCAACAGCAACAAAATATATGCACACCCTTCTCCGGCAACGTTATGTTATCTTCTGCAACTTTCGACAAAACATATTTGTATCACAAAACCCTAGCTCAAGCAGTAACATAATATGTATTTGATTTGTTTCGTTTATTCCGTCTGTATTTTCTCCGGCCAAAAGATGGAGAAACATACTCCGGCGATCTCGTCACCCCAACCTCCGGTTACGTCACCCCTATGTGTTCATTCAAGCGTTCTCCGGCTACGCCACCGCTGCACAACAAGTGGGTTCCGATTTAATTTGTTAAATGGTGTTTGATCTTTGGTTACGCCACTGCCGCCGGTTAATTCTTACACATGGTGTTGGTATTTTTGGTTTCAATTTGGGATTCAGGTTTTTTAGGGTTTGATTTTATATTTGGAAATGGTTGTTACGGAAGTGACGGTGGTGAAAAGAAAGTGACAGGTGGGATTAAGATATTATAGTGTTTTGAATATATTTAATAAATAATATATAAATAATAAAGAGAAAATTGATCAAATCGTCCCTATGTTTGTCCAAAAAATCACAATCCGTCTCTTATTTTACAAAATGTCACTAGGCATCCCTGTATTTGGCATTTTCACTCACCGGTAGTCCTGTTCGTTAGTTATGTTAACTTTTTCCGTTAAGTCTTCTCGTCTTCTTCATCTTCCTCCTCAGACCTTAATTTTATATCTTACAGAATCACAAACACAAACAAAACAACTCAAAATCAAAATCATCAACACAAAGAATACCTTGAATGATACAATTAAATCACATTTTGATGGCTTCCATTCAGCACGAAATACGTGGGGTCAAATTTTCATTAAACAACTAGCTAGGGTCACAATCAATAAATTTATTTTATACATATAATATCCATAACCATTTTAATGGCTTCCCATGGATACCGTACATTAAGATTCTTTGCACATGAATTTATAAATCAATTCACCACATAATATTAAATTGAACATATACGAATTCGATAGAAAGAAACCACCAAAAATTCGGTTGTCCCCACCAAATCATAGTTGCCAGCAAAATATATCTAACTTGATTTAATATATCTTTCTAAAATATCATTTACAATGAATCAAACTTATGATACAATTTATTCATCAAACATTTCAAGTGGTTTCAATCGATCAGATTACAAGTTCATTATTATCCAATAACATGATCTTGTAATTACACAGATAACTTCTTACTGTTGCATCAAATGGATAATGAACAATTAATTATGTCATATTCGTTATCACAATGATTTCCTGCTGAACCTTTTTCAAGATTAGCATATGTAGTACTGGACAATAAACCTTTCCCTATTGCACAATTGCACAATTTCTAGCAAATGTAGCAGTTCATGAATTACGAATATATTCGAGTTCGAATTGATGGGATGTTCACCTTCTCGATCCAAAGCTTCATGTGTTTAATTCATATCTGCAGTACAATTTTCTGCAAAAAAAACTCGAATCAATCGTGCTCGAAATCAACCACATCTACGATATCATAGCCAAATCATACTCTCCCAACATCCTAGGCTGCCGGAACTCCTCGAGTTAGTCGACAGTGGCGACAATTGAAGGTTTTAAAACGAGGATATCTAGTTGTTCTTTGATTTTAAAGACGAATTTAATTCGAGTGATGGATTCTTCGAGTTGATTTTTTACAGTGCGGTGGTCCAACAGGTGGATTTAGGATTCCGACGACGATTGGTGAGAGATGACGACCATATTGTTTAGAGGTGTAGAATGAGAGTTTGGTGGAAGAATAAATGTATCATTCAAGGTATTCTTTGTGTTGATGTTACTGATTTTGATTTGTTATGTTTGTGTTGTGATTTTGTATGAAATAAAATTAGGGTTTGTGGAAGAAGATGAGGGTATTTTAGTCATTGTATTATGACTTAACGGAAAAGTTAATAGATTTAACGAAGAGGACTAACAGTGAGCAAAAATGTCAAATACAAGGATGCCCAGTGACATTTCTTAAAGTAATGGATGAATTGTGATTTTTTAGACAAACACAGGGACGATTTGAGCAATTTTCTCAATAATAAATAAATAATAGTAATACATTAATACTCATTTATGTATTTTAAAATTTTTAAAAAAAAAAGAGAAAAGGGTACTTTAGTCATTTTAAATTGAGGAGGACTATCTTCGAGCAAAATGTAAACTTATTGGATTGGGAACCTGAAAAATGAAGTTTAGGGACTGTTTTCGTAAATCAGTATAAACTAAAGGGACCAACTATGGAATTTACTCAAAAGTTAATTAATTGAGGAAGTTACAAATTACAACAATTAGGTGGATATTTTAATAATTTTCAAAAGGTATAAATCTTGATCTCTAATAAATTTTAAGTGAATACCCTTTAATTGTAAAATTCAATCGCAATAGATCTCACAAGCCTAACTTAAGCTAATTCGGATGAAACAAAATAATCCGAATACCAAATCAAAACCATTTAACATAGTATGTGAAGTACGATTATAGGATTATACAGATTAAACAAAAAAGATAATTATCCTCCAGTTTCAATTTAGTACAAAAAGTAGCGTGACTAAATAACTGGGTTCCAACTTCCAAGTTTCAAGAGCAATGAAAACAATTGAGAGTCCCGTAATCACTATCAGTTAGTGATTTGGAATCGCAAAGTGTAAAGTTTAATTGTAGAAGGGGGGGGGGGGGGGGGGAATACAATTTAAAACTAATTCAGATTTTAACTTAGTTAATTAGTTAGTTTTAAATTGTTTAACAGAAACAGAGTATCAACGATAATAACAGAGTATTCAAATATACGGATATGACAATATCAAAGTAACGAAGTAATGATAGCTAAAATGATGAATTATATTGATCATACAATTCACAAGTGTTGAATGCGGAATGGATTAACCAAAGTTAATCCAATTCAAACAATTAGCTAATCTATTACAAATGAGATGAACAGCAGTGGACAAACACGCTGACTGTTCACTCGCTGGATCGACAATACGTACTCTAGACAAACTGATCACTGACACACAAGTGATAAGTACGATTGAACAACTAACCTCAACAGTACAAAACACTGAACTATTTATACTACAAGAGTTCCTAAAATATCGCCTATAAAATAGGATCTTGGAATGACACGTGTCGCTGCTTGATTGGCTTGATCTCTGATGAACCGACATTCTGCGGGTCTCAATTCTGTTACCGCAAATATCTCGTTACCTTAAAACCAATCATTCGCTGCCACGTAATCTTTCGAACATACTTCAAGCTGGAACACTCTTGCTGATGTATAGATAAGTACAGTACTTTTTGTACTTGATGATTGAGAGGCTTTATTGAATAGTCCCTGAAGATGCAGTAATCCTCCTCACTCACTGCGAGCTAACATGCTCTTGTAGAATGACTTGAACTAGAGATCTTCAGTGACTAGCTGTTATTCTGGCAGTGACTTTTGCCTTTACTGATATGAAGAAGTAAAGCTCTCGCTGATGTTGATCAGCGACACACAAAGTTGAGCTTTAATCTTCCTCAGTATATCAATTCCTTGAGAGTAGAATGAATGACGATCAGCGAAACCAATCTTCAGCAACAGCAGCTTTGATACAATCCATTTCTTCATCGAGTAGTGAACAGTTGAGTTGGTCAGCGACCAGCGACTCAACATGGTCAGCGACCAGTGACTCAACAATCTCCCCCTAAATGATTGTGATCGAAGCTCCCTAGACAAACTAGTTGCTGAGAAAAGTTTATAGTCAGTGTTTAAGATTTTAAACATTTAGTGACTTGTACTTGTGATCCATTCATTTATCTTTTTGGATTCTTTTGATATGATCTGAGTTTTGCACTTTGGTTTTCTCAAAAGATCAGATATTATTGAACTGCAAAATATAAGTGACAAATAGTTTCAGTTACAATAAATCTAATCTATCACAAACTTTAAACCTACTATCTTCAATGATTAGATAAATAGCAGAGATTCCTACTATCTTCAGCGATTAGATAAATAGCAGAGATTCCTACTGTCTTCAGCGATTAGATAAATAGCAGAGATTCCTACTATTTTCAGCGATTAGATAAATAGCGGAGACTTTTTACTTATCAAACCTTCAGACCTATAATCTTTAGCATGCCATCTTTTCACGAAGCTTTAACCGACTGAAAATAAATGAACCTTCAGATACTTAAGTTGTAACTGATCCGGATAGAGAACGATTCATTGCTAAGCTGAAGTATCACAAATATTGAATAAAATCGCCAAAAAAATTGTAACTCAAATACTGGAAATATATAAGTTTTGTGATATGATTTCCAAGTATCAGCTACTTTGGTAGCATCAGCGAATTTAAAGATGATATGATTTCCAAGTATCAGCGATTTGTCACATAAGCAACATTGGTTTTTGCATTCATTTGCACGTTTTCTCCCCCTTGATAATACCACGAAGTAGATCAGTATTTCTCTGGTAGCTTTAGCAATACTTGAATATTTCTCCCCCTTGATGATAGCATGAAATACTGCAGCAAATGTTTGATCCTTTTGTAATAGGTGATTGGTTTTCTCATCATCATCAGCTTGTGTTTTAGCTAATGGATCATTAAAAACAGAGGGATCAGCTTGTATCTCTCCCTGTGACTGGAGAGAGACATTGACAGCTGGTGCAGTGAGAGATGAGAGATAGCTCGGGTCTGTAGCTAGTGATGTGACACCAGCGAAGAGTGTGTTATCACCCACTGATGTCACTTGCCCTTTGTTTAAAACACCATCCTTTTGTGAGAATAATGAGTGGCTCATGGGTTGACTCGATAAAAATTTGTGAGTTGAAGGCTTGATTTTAGCAAGAATGCCCACAGTGACTGAACGTTCGGACCCTGTTTCATCCTTGGCGTCCGTAGACGTCTTCTTTTTGAAAGTTCTTTTAGAGGTTGGTGAAGTTTTCTTTGGTGGTTGACCAGTTTTGGTCACTAGGGGTGTTTTCAGTGACATGGTCAATGTAGGTGTAGGAGCGGACGAATGTACAACAGTTTCATATTGGATTTCAAATAATCTCTGTTTTCTCATGAGAGCATACAAAAATACTTTCACTGGTTTTATTAAAGATATTTGAGAATATATAAGGGTTAATCTAAAAAAAAAATTTAAAAATCCCCCCCCCCCCCCCCCCCTTTTTTTTTTTTTACTTCAGTGATCAGAATCTTCACATACTCTGTTTTTGAACACAAAAAGTTTCTTTGATGATTTTGAAAGACTGTTGTAGCAAGATCTTTGATTTCTGCAAAGGCTTGAAGAGCTTTAAACTTTTGCATAAATGATGTATGTAAAACTTGATTTTGATCTTGCTTCCAATGAAAAAGAAATTACTTCCATAACAGAGTGACAAGGGAATGATCGTTAAATAGGCATTATGTGAAATGAGATGAAGAGTCATTTTTATAATGGAGTTATGTGGGAATTATGTGGTTGAAAATGGATCGTCGTGGTTGATGATGGTGGTAAGTAGAGGTGGCATAGGGGTGATTATTGACGGTGGTTAATGGGATAGGGGTGATGATTGTGGAACCTGGTGGTATTAATGGTGATTGGAGAGGTGCGCCGGAAAAGTACACTTGACGTAAGAAAGAGATTGTGTCAGAGGTGCGACTTTTGTGACACACGAAATGATTAATTGCTTAACCATTAATGATGAATAGATCAGGGAGTCCCTGAAGCTCATAATCATATGAATAGATTATGAAATGAAAAGAAACACAAATATTCAAGAATACTAATCATGATTTTCCATTTGTCTGAGATGTTATCTCACTAATTTAGTCACAACTTAGAATACTAACTAAGTCATAGAGATTTAATCACTGACAAATATGAATCATGGTTATCATTTTTGAACATGAGTGTTATTTATTAATACAAGATATTAATTATGTCTGTATAGAAGTTATATCACAGAGACTTATCTTTCACTGAAAATGTTACAGCTTAGAATACTAACAAGATCAGCTAAGGAAGGAATAGGTCTCCGAGATAAGATTAATATGAAAGCATAATTAATACTTTAAAAAAATAAATAAATTTCAATGGATTTTTTTTTTTTATATATGAAAGAAAGATGAGTATAGATTATGTCTGATATGAACTATGTAATACTTTACTATATTGACTTTCACTGATCTAGTTACAACTTAGAATACTAACTAAATCAGCTAAGGAAAAATATAGATCATATAGAGACATAACAGATACTCAATTTATTAAAAAATTGAAGCTTTTGAACAAAAATAACTAACTGAGCTTGATAGCTGAGCTAGTCATTCAAGTTTAACATGCCAAGCTCGCTGATAAGAAAGTTAAATCTTTTCTCATCTAAAGGTTTTGTAAACAAATCAGCGAGTTGGTAATCAGTAGGGATAAAATGCAATTCAATGTCACCTTTCATCACATGGTCCCTGATAAAATGATATGGTACATCAATGTGCTTTGTCCTTGAGTGCATCACTGGATTGTTTGCAATGGCTATGGCACTTTGACTATCACAGTAGATTAGAATTTCATTGAAGTCAAATCCATAGTCTGCGAGCTGATTTCTCATCCAGAGAATTTGTGCAGTACAGGCACTGGCAGCAACATATTCAGCTTCAGCAGTTGAAGTTGAGACTGAATTTTGTTTCTTGCTGGACCAGCTTACTAGCTTTTCTCCAAGAAATTGACAGCTACCAGATGTGCTTTTTCTCCAGTTTGCATCCAGCATGATCAGAATCAGAATATCCTTTCAGGGAGAAGTCTGAACCAGATGGGTACCAGAGACCAAGATTCGGTGTACCCTTCAGATATCTGAATATCCTTTTGACAGCGAGCAAATGTGATTCCTTTGGATCAGCTTGATACCTAGCACAGAGACATGTAGCAAACATAATGTCTGGTCTACTTGCAGTTAGATACAACAGTGACCCAATCATACCTCTGTAAGCAGTGATGTTTATAGATTTACCATCAGGATCAGCATGTAGCTTTACTGCAGGTGACATGGGTGTAGCAAGGGTTGATGTAACACCCCAAAATTTAATGATTTGTGGAAGCATACTTGGGTGTTACTAATCAATATACAAAGCACAAGATATACAGCAAACGACCTCTAATTAAGTCGTGTAAAACGATTTCATATAAAATAAAGGTTTGAAAACTCAATGTTTTCGTATACAAAATGTAGTTCCCTAGAGTCCACGCGTATAGCGGGAGATTCTATTACATAATCAACATGTACAAAAGATAATGCTGAGAATCTCCGTTAATGCAGTTTAATGAAATCATACGACTCTAGCTATGTCCTGGAGAAATCCTATTCCATCTGGGTACCTGAGAATACATGCTAAAAGGGTCAACACGAATGTTGGTGAATCTCACATGTTTATAAGCAATATCAGTTTAGAACACAAGATTTCATCAGTAGTACCCGCAGGCGTAAATCAAGTATTTGCAAATCCAGCAAATGTAAAATAAGTAAGTTATACCGTTGCCATGAGGCTCATAATCGAAGCTTAACCCGTAAGTAATCAGTTGCTCCCGTGACATGCTCGTAACTGAGCAAGCATAAGTAACGAATAATAGTCACCCATTTATACAGAACGGTTCGTGGTAGCGCTACTACCCCGGGCGGGGAGGGTCATTTCCCTAATGGATCCATTAACTAGTGTTCGCGCTTAAGTCCATAACTAACGATATATGATGGAGAGACTTCAGTGAAAAGTAAGTAACTCATGCAATCCCGTATAGTAAAATGTATAGTTCGTACTTGTGTTCAAGAAAAGTAAGCAATGTATCTCACCCCGTATGTAAAACAGTAAAAGTGGGGTTGTAAGACTCACCTGAGTCGAGTAGTAAGCAGTAGTAAACAGTGGGTAGTGTGTAGGTTCCACTAGTACAAAAACGAGTAAAAAGAGCGCAACGTTATAGCGGTTTTATGTGAATACCGCTATAAAGATCATAAAGTGGATATAATAATCTTTGATGGAGCGGTTTATCCGTCTTACTGTGGGGTCCCAACAATGCTAATGTAGCGGTTTATGTTAAACCGCTTTAATTAATCATGATTGTGGCGGTCAAGTCTACTCGCTACATTTGCTATCCTCCATTAGTAGCGGTTATTAACAAAACCGATTCAAAATTAACAATATTTATTTCGGGAAAAAATACCCAAGAAAATATTCGGAGCCAATTATAGCGGTTGTCAGTAAACCGACCTACAAGAAACGTGTGCATGGGCCTTAATGGGCTTAATAATCTTGAAGTTGTGATAGACAGATCGAGAAGATGAAAGCTCAAACACAAGTGTAAAATATATATATATATATATATATATATATATATATATATATACTCTGCATCCCACATCGGAAATAATAGAAAAAGTGTGTTGGTTTATTTACGTCTTTTGATGTTTCTTTCTTAAATGTCATTTCCTTGTATCATTATCATTGTAGGTTTGGTTGTTCCGTTCTCCATAGGCTGTTTGCTACTTGCGTCGCAAGTAACAAATGGATTTACTTTTTTCGCGAGTAGCAAACAGCCTAAAGAGAAGGGAATTATTATATCTATGTTGATAAAGGTATTTAAGAATGATCATTTTTTGGATATGATGTTAATTATTATTTTTCTCTGGTTGTTTCTTTTTTTTTTAGTATGTCGATAATAAATGTTAGTAGATATGATGTTGATAATTTAATGGCAAATGTTAATGAAAAATCAAAAAATATAGAAATGATTCGTAGGATTGTAAATCCCTTGATTTTTTTATTGATCACCTCTCAATATATAAAGATTACAATTACAATGCTATAAATAAGATATGTGATTTGTTTGCCTTGTCACAATACAAGCATACATCTACCTATTGTTACATACTGTATATATTATATATCTAGTCGATCTATCATGATTGAATGCCAACTACGCTCAACTCGATCATCACTTAATTTGAAAGATGATCATATGTAGTGATCATCGCTATCATCTAATCTTAGAAGGTTAACGTTACTAATACACCTAGCAACGAATCGCTTAGCGGCAAATCCCCGGTAACATTGAAGCCAGTATATATTTAGGTCCATGTTGGGACATTCCTTTTCGTGCTCATTCTGTAACAAATAAAAGACAGGAGTATCTAACTCCGAATCGAACGATTAAACAGACAAGAAGACGGAGTATTTAAACAGAGAAATCATGGTCGGAAAGGAGACCCAAATTAATATGATAATGAAATATATAGATGATGATGAAAACGTGATCTAAGCAAAAAAGGAGGAAATTAAAAGGATACAGTAGCTTCGTATTGTTATATTATTGTTAATTTGTCACTTAATTGATTAATTTGGTCATCACCTATTGTTTGTATTTATAATAAGTGAAAAACGTGTGCAATAAATGTTTTATTTAATGCAATTTAAACACCAATTAAAATGACACCTAATAATAAATTAAGAATAAATTAAATGCAATTTTTTATTTTATATTTGATGCGGGAACATAAGTAGCGGTTATAAGCGATGACCGTTTCAATTGTTTGTATCATTAGTAGCGGTCCTTTTTAAACCGATCCACGTTTGAAGAAATTTGTGTATTATATTCTTGTTGGTTATTAATGGTAAACCCGTTTCAAATCCCTTCAATGTTCAATGTTGGAACCATGAGTAGCGGTTGTAGGTAAACCCGATCGAACAATTAAAAACATTTGCAACGGTTATATGTAGACCGATCCAACAACAAGCAAAAACAAATTCCAACATTACACATTTTGACCAGCAACAGCCAAAACAAAAACATTAGCAATCAAAAATATATGTCCAAAACCATCTACACTATATATCGCCAATAACATAAAAGCAATCACAGACTTCATGAGTATATAGCAAAAATATCATAAACCACGTCTGTACTTATTAGAAGTAACCACCATTAGGATAAATATATATAGCTTTCTTTTGCTGTAAATGGAATTGAATGGAAGCTTTAATTAGCAACTCGTGGATTATCAAACCACACTCCTTCTTCGTCGTTGTTGGCTCGTAGGCATACGTTATGTTCGCCTGTGAGCGGAGGTATACCGACAGAGAATGGTGGTAACTCGTCAAACTGATCGTATTCTTCCTCATCGACAACATTATCGACACCAAGTATACGTCGTTTACCTTGCAAGACGACGTGCCATCTTGAGTTTGACGGGTCTTCAACATAAAACGCTTGGGTGGCTAGGTTTGCAAGAATGAAAGGTTCGTCTGCATAGCCATTAGTCGAAAGGTCGACGAGTGTGAAACCCAATTGAGGGTCAACCTTAACAGCACCTCTTCTGTTATTCACCCACTTACACTTGAACAGAGGTACAGTAAACAAACGATAATCCAACTCCCAAATTTCTTAAATCTTACCATAATACGATTCTTTGGCAATCTCAATCCTTTTATCGAGATTATTCGCCCTTTCATATTCAACCGTTGATGCTATAACAGTAACTCCACAGTTTTGCACCGCACATTTATCATCTTTTCTTTGGGTGTAAAATGTGTAACCGTTAATGTCGTATCCTTCATATGCCTTCACTTTGAAGTTTGGGCCTTCTCCAAACACTTCCACTGTCTTATTAACATTCGGTTGACCGTAGTTTACGGTCACAATGTCTTTCAACCATTTTGCAAACTCTTTGTTGTGTTTGATCTTATACCAGGCATCGTCCCTCCCCGCATGTGTTTCCCGTAATACCCTCATGTGTTCTGCAATGTAGGGAGAAAGACATGACATGTGCTCTAGGACTACAAAGTGTGCAAGCTGTAAAAGATCGCGACTTGGATATATATCTTTCTCTCCACTTGGCCCAAGGCCAGAAAGTCGACCTTCGTGTCGAGATATCGGAATGCCAACCTTCTTTACACCTTCCATGTAGTCATTGCAAAATTCGATCACCTCCTCGGAACAGTATCCTTCAATAATACTACCCTCTGGGTTTTTTTTGTTCCTTACATACCCCTTTAAGAATCCCATATATCTCTCGAAAGGGTACATGTAACGTAAGAATACGGGACCAACAACCTTAATTTCTCCTACAATATGAGACACTAAGTGAACCATGACATCGAAAAAAGAAGGCGGAAAGTACATCTCTAGTTCACAGAGCGTGAGAATAATCTCTTTTCGCATATTGTCTAATTCAGTTGGTACAATCACCTTCGAGTGGATCGTGTTAAAAAATAAGCAAAGTTTTGTGATAGTGTGTCGGATACGGACGGGCATTAAACCTCGGATTGCTATAGGAATCATGTGTGTCATTAAAACATGGCAATCGTGAGACTTCATACCAAGCAATTTACAATCTTTTAGTGACACAAACCCCTTAATGTTCGAAGAATAGCCAGACGGAACCTTAATACCATGCAAGCATTCACATAATTTTTTTTTTCTGTTCTCGACAATGTATAGCTTGCTGGTGGGAGAAAGGTGCGCTTTTTATCAGCGTTGAGCTTTGGACAAAGCTCGGGCCGAATGTTCCATGCCTCCATGTCTTTTCGTACATTAATCCCGTCCTTTGTTTTTCCGGGAATGTTCAACAATAAGCCTATCAAGCTATCACAAACGATTTTCTCGATGTGCATGACATCCAGGCAATGTCGAACCTCCAAATCCTTCCAGTAAGGTAAATCCCAAAAGATGGACTTCTTTTTCCATGAACCTTTCTGCAACGGTATTCCTTTGCCAAAAACTATCTTTTTATTTACAACTTTCGAGAGTGCTTCATGTCCGGTAAAACGTGTCCGTACAGTTCTCTGCTCAGTGGTCCCGTCAAACTGAGTATCCATGCTACGATACGCATGGTCTCTTTCAAGCAATCTGCGATGCCCCATGAAAACAGTCTTTTTGCAGTTATCTAACCACCTTGAATGTGTA
This sequence comes from Helichrysum umbraculigerum, assembly GCA_949592205.1. Lineage (NCBI taxonomy): Eukaryota > Viridiplantae > Streptophyta > Magnoliopsida > Asterales > Asteraceae > Helichrysum > Helichrysum umbraculigerum. Next base: position 54,761,340 of record CATIUR010000006.1, read on the forward strand.
TCACTTTCACAATTAGGACACGCCAGTTTCCCTTTCGTACAGTAATCAGACAAATTTCCATATGCGGGGAAATCATTTATGGTGCAAAAAATCATTGCTCTCAACTGGAAATTCTCTTTCTTATAAGCATCGTACACTTGTACACCCGTATCCCACAGAGTTTTCAAGTCGTCAATTAAAGGAGCCAAATAAACATCAATGTCATTTCCCGGTTGTTTGGGGCCTTGAATTAACAATGACATCATGATGTATTTACGTTTCATGCATAACCATGGTGGAAGATTGTAAACACATAGAAGAACAGGCCAAGTACTGTGGCGACTGCTCAGGCTTCCAAATGGATTGATTCCGTCTGAACTAAGACCAAACCGTAAATTTCTAATTTCTACACCAAATTCTTTATAAATATTGTCGATATTTCTCCATTGAGGTGAATCAGCAACATGTCTATATTTTCCATCGTTTTTACGCTGATCGGAATGCCAACGCAACAATTTTACCTCATTCTTGTTTGAAAATAATCGTCTCAATCTTGGTATTATAGGCAAATACCACAATAATTTTGCAGGCGGGCCATGTTTTGATCCTTCAACTTCTTCCTCTTCCTCTACTCCTCTTTTCCGCTTGTACCTAGGTGTAGCACAAACGGGACACGTCTTCAATTGTGTATACTCATTTCTATACAATACACAGTCATTCGGGCATGCATTTATCCTTTCGATTTCTAATCCCATTGGACACATCCGTTTCTTTGCGAGGTACAACGAAACAGGTAACTCGTTATCCTCGGGGAGCATTTGATGCAAAAGAACTAGTAGCTTTGTGAAACTCCTGTCACTCCAACCATAGTTTGCTTTTAAGTTCATTAATTTCATCACAGCAGAAAGTTTGGAAAATTCAGAACCGACATACAATGGTTTTTCAGATTGCTCAAAAAGTCGGTGCAATTCGTCTTGATCGTTGTTAACTTGAGCATTGTCGTCATCAACTTCAACTTGAGCATTGTTGTGACACCCGACCAATTAGGGCTAGAAATTTGCGCCTAATCATTTTGTAATACATGTAATTAGTTCCATGCTAGGCTAATTGTATGTATCATTACGTGTATTTTTTAAATATACGCATTTACGCGATTCTATTTAATCGTGCATTTTATTATATCGGTCGAATTCCGATACATTAATATGGACGTTGGTGAACCCTTCATTAAATAATATGAGATTATTCGATAAACATATTAGTTACTAAATATTATTTCGATAATATTTCATAAGTATTCCGTATCGCATAAAATGCTCATACGCGACCCAAAAACGAGCGAAACGCACCCAACAATCGAACGAAAACCAAAATATATTTTATAAATTTAAAATATATTATTTTGATGGAAAATATTCATTTGGAATAGTATATATCAAACCGATCACAAAAACGTCTAATTAAAACCGCACGCGATTAACAATCGGAACACGATCACGCAAACCATTACCGACACTTTGTCAAAACATTTTATAAATGTTTCCAAGTAGTTTGAATCACATTAACATCAAAATAATATCGAACCCTATTCGTTATTTTAAACACGTACGTATAATATTTAACATCTCTAAATACGTTAAAACGATCGGGGAAACGAACACCGTACGGAGCACGAATTTGAGGAACCAAAAATTGAGACTCACACACTCTTGTGTGGGCCCCATAGGCTGATTTTTCCTGCCCCAACCCACCTCCCTATTTTTGTGGATCATGTTTTCTCTTTGTTGACTTAAAACCCCAAAATCCCTCATCTTGTTTCTCATTCATCATTCTCCACTTCTCTCTCTAATCTCTCTCTCTAAAATCTGCTCTCTCACCCTCTCTCTACAACCACCACATCTCCACCATCAAACCACCATCAACCGCCATCATTTTGGGCAAGGAAAGCAAGGAAAGGAAGCTAGGAACTCGAATCAAGCACCATCTCACTTTCCTCTCTCTCTAGAACACGTTTTTGGTATAAAACCCTAACTTCTCTCTCTATATTTTCGTGATTTACATATATATACATGTTATGATGTTCATCTAACAAGATAATGTCCAAATCTTAAGCTCAAACACGTTTTTGAGGTAGTTATATAAAAACAGTAATCTGACCAGAATTTTCATCTTCACTAAAACGACTATAACTTGAGTTGTAGGATGAATCAACACGCAAATCTTATACCGAAATGTCCGTATGGATGTCGTCTACAAAAAGTTATCTCTGAGACTTTTCCCAAAAATACACGGTTTTTAGTGTAGAGGCTAATCTTTGAGCCAAGGTCTGTTTTGAGCCGAAACCGGCTACTCTTCATATTTATTTTTGTTAAAAATAGTAAACGGACATGTAAAAATACCATAAAATGCAGAAATGATCTAGACATATATGAGAACATGTGATATTTTTGTTTAGCTATGAATCGGAGTAGAAGTGGTCCAAATCGAGGGATTTGTTGAGTACAAAATTTGGAAAACAGGAAACTAGGGACTGTTTTGGTAGTTTGGTGAATGTGACACTTCGAGACATCCACGAAACATAACGACAAGTTCTATAAGCCTATCTTGACATATTAGGATTTGTGTAAAAGTTTCGGGTCAAACGGTGGTCGTTTGACCACTTTCCCGAACCCGAACCCTTGACTTTCGGACTAAAACTTACATCCGGACACATATACACTTTCGGACCTAGACACCTTCGGACTACAAACATTCGGACATAAATATATATATCTTCGGATATATATAAAAGTACTCGCTTTTGAAAATGCATAGGTATATACTTTACAAGTAAACAAAATGATGAGACGCATAATAATAACACTTGAAATTATTATTACAAAAACTCACCAACGGGCCGTACATATTTACAAAATATAAATAATCCGAAACTAATCATTTGGACATTACTAGTTGAATGAGCAACTAGCATAGATGGTCTGTTAAGTCATCTAATCAATCAAAAACATTGCGCATCTAAGATGCCCTGCAGGTTTCAGTCGATTGAACGACATCAATTCTCTTGTACAATCTCATTAGTGCTTCATAGCATCTCATTAGGCTCAGGTGAGTCTCATAGCCCCTTTTTAAATGCTTTTACCTAGGGGTGAGATACATGCTCATTTTGTTTTACATCTGAACACAAGTATCAAAACATCGCTATATATTACATGAGTAAATCATCTAATCATTTTAAGTCCTCATAGCATAGTTTGGTAATACTTTGTAGCGTGAATGTTAGTGTATGGATCCATATGGGACTGACAATCCCCGTCCGGGTCAGCAAGCACTGACTGGTCAAACGGACGCATTATCATTTATTCATACGTATGTTGATTAGGCATACGCATAGAGGCACCCTCGCTCAGGCACTTAATTGTGATCCTGACATCTCAGTTAAGCTCAGACTATGTGCTCATGGCTTTATATACATTATATTTGATTAATTTCAAACATCATTATTAAATCTTGTGGTTCATACATCATATCTTATCATTAAACCTGTGAGCTCACCAGCTTTTAGCTGATCATTTTAGCGTGTATTCTCAGGTTCTCAGCAGCAGTAGGTCTGCCATTCAGGATGCCCATTAGCTCGAGTCGCATTCAGACATCAAGAGATTGTCATGCATTACTATATTTTGTATAATTTAGTTATGCCATAGAATCTCTATCATTTGACTCAAGAGCTTTTGTAAACTATATTATAACAGTGTAAAACTTTTATAACATCAATGTATTTTGTAAAACGACGCATGTAGTGGTCGTTCATTATGTAATCTGGTGCTCTGTGTATTGATTAGTTGCGCCCCGAACCGACCCGCTTCCGCATCATAATTTGGAGGTGCGACAGATTGGTATCAGAGCCTAAGGTTATAGTGAACTAGGTTGCATTTAGTGGGCCTAGACTATGACCGTTAGGCAGTATTCCTTATTAGATATAACTGGTTCAGTGATTACACCATATGAGTTTAATTTAACATAGCTTAGCTAACTATGTACAATTAAATGAGTACGATGTGAAATCTGAAAGGGGTTATGCTAAACAGGAATGCATTAGTTGACTCTGACCCCGAGAGAAACCGTGACTAATACTTGATTAGTGTTAGACACACATTAGGCTATTATGTGATATAGGCGTATATACATACATAGGCCTCATTTACGTTCTACTCTATAGGCTATTATATATTGAAGATATATGGATAGGCCTCACCAGCGTATTATCTTCTAAGCTATTATATATCTCAAATATATATAGATATCTCGCGATAATATACACATTAACACTCTCACTACCAAAGACGACGAGTATAACTACTATCGTCTATCCATTTATACGCGCATAACATCTCACAACACAATTCCGCTGTACCATCGTATGTTCGCGAGGAGTATATCATTTCGTATTTCCTCCATCATTCTATTTCCTTAGAATCACAAATGGAACTTATTGTTTGAAGGACTATAGGCTCCATACGTAAAACCATACCGCATCTACTCGCATCTAGTATGCAACTCTATTGTTTGTCAAATGTGATTATCACTTGTGTCATTGTATATTACCCCATAAACATATATATGCGTATGTGATGTATCATGTTTTGGTGCAAACAACTCATCCACTCTATTTACTTTTGTCAGAATCATGCCGCCAAAGAAGAAAGGTTTCAGTCAAGCTGAACTCAATGCTGCGGTTACCCGAGCTGTAGCCGAAGCCATGGCTGCTCGAGATGCTCAAAGGAATGAAGAGACAGTCAATACCACTCCTACTCCTGTTATCAAACCTTGTTCCTACAAGGACTTTCTCAGCTGCAAGCCACTCTACTTTAAGGGCACGGAAGGTGCTATTGGCTTAATCCGATGGATTGAAAGAATGGAATCTGTCTTCAGTCTCTGTAACTGTGCTGAAGATAGTAAGGTCAAGTTTGCTGCTTACACCTTTCAAGAAGGTGCACTAACGTGGTGGAACACCCACGCAAACTCTATTGGCGTCGAGATCGCAAACCGACTTCCTTGGCCTGAATTGAAGAAAAAGCTAAGGGAGAAGTACTGTCGCGAGGAAGAACAACTACACCGACTGGAAGTGGAGTTCTGGCATCTGGTGGTGCAAGGGAACGATATTGCTGGATACACCACCAAGTTCCAGCAATTCGCTCTGTTGTGCCCAGGTTTGGTTGATACGGAAGGAAAAAGTATCAAGAAGTACATCCGCGGCCTCCCGGAGAATATCCAGGGGAATGTCGCCTCAGCTCAACCAACCACTTTGGAAAGAGCTATCGGAATTGCTCATGAACTCATGGCCATGGTTGTCAGCCGTGAGACATCTGTTCCATCTTCTGGTAACAACAACAAAAGAAAGTGGTCTGGGAACACCACTCAAAATCAATCATCATTCAAGAGGTATGAGTCTGATAAGACCACCAACATCGGTTCTGGTTCCAACAAGGGCTACACTGGAAATAAGCCATACTATTCAAAGTGCCACCGTCATCATGATGGTCCTTGCGGTACACCTTGTGGAAAATGTCAAAGGTATGGACATTTGACCAAAGACTGTAGGTCTACCACCGTCAACACCAACACCACCACCAGCCAACCAAAGTCCTGCTATGAGTGTGGAGAAACTGGTCACTTTAGGAATGAGTTCCCAAAGCTGAAGAACAAGGGTAACAACACTGCGAAGGGAAGAGCTTTTGTTCTGAACTCAGGAGAGGCCCGTCAAGACCCGAATGTGGTCTCGGGTACATTTCTTCTCAACAACCTTACTGCTTCTGTTCTGTTTGATTCTGGTGCTGATAGGAGCTTCATAACTGATGAGTTTAGTAAATTGCTTAACATTGCCCCTATTGCCTTAGATGATAAGTACATTGTAGAATTAGCTAATGGCAAGTTAATAGAGACCGATAGTGTGATACCTAATTGCACTTTAAATCTATCTGATGAGATCTTCTCTATAGACCTTATACCTGTTGAGATTGGAAGTTTCGACGTCATTATTGGAATGGATTGGTTATCCAAGCACCGAGCTGAAATTGTCTGCTATGACAAAATCGTTCGTATTCCTCTTGTCACCGGTAGTACTTTAGTCATACAAGGGGAGATCGGTGGGACGAGAGTGAATATCATTTCCTGCATGAAAACCCGAAAGTATTTGAGAAAGGGTTATCAGGCAATCCTCGCTCATGTTAAGGAGAGAAAGTCGGAAGAGAAGCGACTTGAGGATGTGCCCATTGTTAGAGATTTTCCAGAAGTCTTTCCCAAAGACTTGCATGGCCTTCCACCACTGAGACAAGTTGAGTTCTCGATCGACCTCGTGCCCGGGGCAGCACCCGTTGCACGAGCACCATATCGTTTAGCCCCTACAGAACTTCAGGAGTTGTCTACTCAGTTGCAGGAACTCCTGGATAAGGGATTCATTAGACCGAGTTCTTCACCATGGGGAGCTCCGGTCCTGTTTGTGAAAAAGAAGGACGGTTCATTCAGGATGTGTATCGACTACAGAGAGTTGAACAAATTGACCGTCAAGAACCGTTACCCACTTCCTCGTATTGATGACCTGTTCGACCAACTCCAAGGGTCAAGTGTTTATTCAAAAATAGATCTACGATCGGGTTAGCATCAGTTACGAGTTCGCGATGAAGACATTCCGAAAACCGCTTTCCGAACTCGCTATGGTCATTACGAGTTTCAGGTTATGGCCTTTGGTTTGACTAACGCACCGGCAGTATTCATGGATCTTATGAACCGAGTGTGCAAACCATATCTCGACAAGTTTGTCATTGTTTTCATCGATGACATTCTTATTTACTCGCGCAATGAGCAAGAGCACGCGCAGCATCTCAAAGTCATTCTAGAGCTTCTTAGACACGAAGAGTTATATGCTAAATTCTCCAATTGTGAGTTCTGGATGCAAACCGTTCAATTCCTTGGTCATGTGATTGATAGTCAAGGAATTCACGTAGATCCATCAAAGATTGAGGCTATCAAGTGTTGGCAAGCACCGACGACGCCGACCGAAGTACGCCAATTCTTAGGACTGGCTGGTTATTATCGGCGCTTCATTGAGAATTTCTCTAAAATAGCTCAACCTCTCACAACACTGACTCAGAAGGAAAAGAAGTTCAATTGGACTGATAAGCAAGAGTCAGCATTTCAGCTATTGAAGCAAAAGCTCTGCAGTGCACCAATACTATCATTACCCGAAGGCAACGAAGACTTCGTGGTATACTGTGATGCTTCACACCAAGGTCTTGGTTGCGTGTTGATGCAACGGGACAAGGTGATTGCCTACGCTTCTCGACAACTAAAGGTTCACGAAAAGAATTACACGACTCACGACCTCGAGCTGGGGGCCGTGGTGTTCGCACTCAAGATCTGGAGACATTACTTGTATGGCACGAGATGTACCATCTTCACCGATCATAAGAGCCTCCAGCATATATTCGATCAGAAGGATCTCAACATGAGGCAACGACGATGGGTCGAGTTGCTCACTGATTATGATTGTGAAATCAAGTATCATCCGGGCAAAGCAAATGTAGTTGCCGATGCCCTAAGTCGCAAAGAGCGCACAAAACCACTTCGAGTCCGAGCCCTTAGTATAACCATCCATAATGATCTAATCATTCAAATTCTAACTGCTCAACTCGAAGCACTGAAACCTGAAAACATCAAGGATGAGGCCTTGTGCAACATGGAGAATCAATTCGAAACCAAACCCAATGGGGTCAAATACTTCGCACACCGGATCTGGTTACCTAAGTTCGGAAATCTTCGAGACTTGGTGATGGATGAAGCTCACAAGTCCAAATATTCTATACATCCTGGATCTGACAAGATGTATCATGGCATCAAGGGATCATATTGGTGGCCAAACATGAAAGCAGAGATTGCCACGTATGTCAGCAAGTGCCTCACATGTTCAAAAGTCAAAGCAGAATATCAGAAGCCCACCGGTCTGCTACAGCAACCGGACATTCCTGAATGGAAATGGGAGCAAATCGCTATGGATTTCATCACTAAACTCCCAAGAATAGCTAGCGGTTGCGACACCATTTGGGTGATCGTAGACCGGCTCACCAAATCAGCTCATTTCATTGCCATCAAGGAAACCGACAAAATGGAACGTCTCACGCGAGTCTATATGAAGGAGATCGTATCGAGACATGGCGTTCCTATCTCAATTATCTCTGACAGAGATAGTCGTTTCACTTCTCAGTTTTGGAGATCATTACAGAAAGTGTTAGGTACTCGTCTGGATATGAGTACTGCGTATCATCCTCAAACCGATGGCCAAAGTGAAAGGACAATTCAAACACTGGAAGATATGCTACGCGCCTGCGTAATTGATTTCGGTGCAAATTGGGAACACCACTTGCCATTGTGCGAATTCTCATACAACAACAGCTATCATACCAGCATTGGAGCTGCACCATTCGAGGCACTGTACGGTCGTAAGTGCCAGTCGCACATCTGTTGGACCGAAGTTGGAGACAGCCAACTGACTGGTCCTGAAATCATTCATGAAACCACCGAGAAGATCGTTGGTATCCAGCAACGGCTGAAGGCCGCACGTGATCGTCAGAAAAGTTATGCTGACGTGAGACGCAAGCATCTCGAGTTCCAGGTTGGGGATCGAGTATTGCTCAAAGTATCACCTTGGAAGGGTGTCATCCTTTTTGGTAAACGTGGGAAGTTAAACCCGAGATACATCGGACCTTTTGAGATCCTTGAAAGGATTGGTCCAGTCGCATATCGATTGCAGCTACCTCCAGAGCTTTGTAGCGTGCATCCCACATTTCACATTTCTAACCTGAAGAAATGCCTGTCCGATGAGACACTCATCTTCCGCTCGAGGAAATTCAAATCGACGACAAACTTCATTTTGTCGAGACACCAGTGGAGATCATGGACCGTGAGGTCAAACAGCTCAAGCAAAGTCGTATCCCTATTGTCAGAGTTCGGTGGAATTCGCGGCGAGGTCCGGAATTCACCTGGGAACGGGAAGACCAGATGCGACTCAAATATCCATATCTATTTTCAGACTCCACTCACGCGCCAACTCAGAGCTGAATTTCGAGACAAAATTCTCTTAACAAGGGGAGAATGTGACACCCAACCAATTAGGGCTAGAAATTTGTGCCTAATCATTTTGTAATACATGTAATTAGTTCCATGCTAGGCTAATTGTATGTATCATTACGTTTATTTTATAAATATACGCATTTACGCGATTCTATTTAATCGTGCATTTTATTATATAGGTCGAATTCCGATACATTAATATGGACGTTGGTGAACCCTTCATTAAATAATATGAGATTATTCGATAAACATATTAGTTACTAAATATTATTTCGATAATATTTCATAAGTATTCCGTATCGCATAAAATGCTCATACGCGACCCAAAAACGAGCGAAACGCGCCCAACAATCGAACGAAAACCAAAATATATTTTATAAATTTAAAATATATTATTTTGATGGAAAATATTCATTTGAAATAGCGTATATCAAACCGATCACAAAAACGTCTAATTAAAACCGTACGCGATTAACAATCGGAACACGATCACGCAAACCATTACCGACACTTTGTCAAAACATTTTATAAATGTTTCCAAGTAGTTTGAATCACATTAACATCAAAATAATATCGAACCCTATTCGTTATTTTAAACACGTACGTATAATATTTAACGTCTCTAAATACGTTAAAACGATCGGGGAAACGAACACCGTACGGAGCACGAATTTGAGGAACCAAAAATTGAGACTCACACACTCTTGTGTGGGCCCCATAGGCTGATTTTTCCTGCCCCAACCCACCTCCCTATTTTTGTGGATCATGTTTTCTCTTTGTTGACTTAAAACCCCAAAATCCCTCATCTTGTTTCTCATTCATCATTCTCCACTTCTCTCTCTAATCTCTCTCTCTAAAATCTGCTCTCTCACCCTCTCTCTACAACCACCACATCTCCACCATCAAACCACCATCAACCGCCATCATTTTGGGCAAGGAAAGCAAGGAAAGGAAGCTAGGAACTCGAATCAAGCACCATCTCACTTTCCTCTCTCTCTAGAACACGTTTTTGGTATAAAACCCTAACTTCTCTCTCTATATTTTCGTGATTTACATATATATACATGTTATGATGTTCATCTAACAAGATAATGTCCAAATCTTAAGCTCAAACACGTTTTTGAGGTAGTTATATAAAAACAGTAATCTGACCAGAATTTTCATCTTCACTAAAACGACTATAACTTGAGTTGTAGGATGAATCAACACGCAAATCTTATACCGAAATGTCCGTATGGATGTCGTCTACAAAAAGTTATCTCTGAGACTTTTCCCAAAAATACACGGTTTTTAGTGTAGAGGCTAATCTTTGAGCCAAGGTCTGTTTTGAGCCGAAACCGGCTACTCTTCATATTTATTTTTGTTAAAAATAGTAAACGGACATGTAAAAATACCATAAAATGCAGAAATGATCTAGACATATATGAGAACATGTGATATTTTTGGTTAGCTATGAATCGGAGTAGAAGTGGTCCAAATCGAGGGATTTGTTGAGTACAAAATCTGGAAAACAGGAAACTAGGGACTGTTTTGGTAGTTTGGTGAACGTGACACTTCGAGACATCCACGAAACATAACGACAAGTTCTATAAGCCTATCTTGACATATTAGGATTTGTGTAAAAGTTTCGGGTCAAACGGTGGTCGTTTGACCACTTTCCCGAACCCGAACCCTTGACTTTCGGACTAAAACTTACATCCGGACACATATACACTTTCGGACCTAGACACCTTCGGACTACAAACATTCGGACATAAATATATATATCTTCGGATATATATAAAAGTACTCGCTTTTGAAAATGCATAGGTATATACTTTACAAGTAAACAAAATGATGAGACGCATAATAATAACACTTGAAATTATTATTACAAAAACTCACCAAAGGGCCGTACATATTTACAAAATATAAATAATCTAAAACTAATCATTTGGACATTACTAGTTGAATGAGCAACTAGCATAGATGGTCTATTAAGTCATCTAATCAATCAAAAACCTTGCGCATCTAAGACGGCCTGCAGGTTTCAGTCGATTGAACGACATCAATTCTCTTGTACAATCTCATTAGTGCTTCATAGCATCTCATTAGGCTCAGGTGAGTCTCATAGCCCCTTTTTAAATGCTTTTACCTAGGGGTGAGATACATGCTCATTTTGTTTTACATCTGAACACAAGTATCAAAACATCGCTATATATTACATGAGTAAATCATCTAATCATTTTAAGTCCTCGTAGCATAGTTTGGTAATACTTTGTAGCGTGAATGTTAGTGTATGGATCCATATGGGACTGACAATCCCCGTCCGGGTCAGCAAGCACTGACTGGTCAAACGGACGCATTATCATTTGTTCATACGTATGTTGATTAGGCATACGCATAGAGGCACCCTCGCTCAGGCACTTAATTGTGATCCTGACATCTCAGTTAAGCTCAGACTATGTGCTCATGGCTTTATATACATTATATTTGATTAATTTCAAACATCATTATTAAATCTTGTGGTTCATACATCATATCTTATCATTAAACATGTGAGCTCACCAGCTTTTAGCGGATCATTTTAGCGTGTATTCTCAGGTTCTCAGCAGCAGTAGGTCTGCCATTCAGGATGCCCATCAGCTCGAGTCGCATTCAGACATCAAGAGATTGTCATGCATTACTATATTTTGTATAATTTAGTTATGCCATAGAATCTCTATCATTTGACTCAAGAGCTTTTGTAAACTATATTATAACAGTGTAAAACTTTTATAACATCAATGTATTTTGTAAAACGACGCATGTAGTGGTCGTTCATTATGTAATCTGGTGCTCTGTGTATTGATTAGTTGCGCCCCGAACCGACCCGCTTCCGCATCATAATTTGGGGGTGCGACAATTGTCTTCAACTTCAACTTGTGCATTGTCATCAAAATTGTAGTTATATGAAGCATCGTTGTAATTAACTCGAGTTGACGAACAACTTTCAAACACAGTTGGTTCACCATGTCTTGACCAACAAGTATAGAGCTGTACAAACCCACGTTGAAACAAGTGGGACTCAATTACACTAGTATCACTAAATCTCTTAAAATTTCTACAATCTATGCAAGGACACAAAATATCACCCTCTCCATTCATCACACGATTATATTCCGCAAATCTAAGAAATTGTTCCACGCCACTCACATACTCTAATGAAGACCGCAATGTGTTATACATCCATTCACGGTCCATCTGAAAATTTAAGAGGAAATGAATCAAATGATCGACGATTTTTTCTTACATAGTCAATTTACTAAAGGACTCCCAAACGGGGATCGCATTTCCGAAATTAATCTCTCTAGCTTCCATATTATAAAGTTTTTTTTTTAGGAACAGCAAGAAATTAAATTATTAAAACTACCAAACCATTATAAATTAACTTGCTGTTTCTATTAAAATATAACTATAACTATACATTTTTACATATATATAGTTATAAGAACCTTTGTATAGTATAGTATATATATATATATATATATATATATATATATATATATATATATATATATATATATATAGTAAGTATGGTACTAAAATACATACACAAAAAATAAACAGAACAAAACTGAAAATCAAACCTTGATAATTAACAAGATCTCGAGGTCTACTCTAATGTTGTAACTTGTAGGGGCTTTCAATGATCCAATTCAATGAAGGTAGAGTTTAATTTTGTTGGTGAGATATCTAAGTAAAAAGATTTTTTAATGGAGAGCAGAGCGCCGGATAGTAATTAATATGGATGCAGAGAAGATGATGACTTCTAGTTCTATCTCATGCGTTGGCGGGAAAAAATACTCAATGTTGTCACTTGGAACGGTTACACAAAAGTTGAATCGGTTATTAGTAACTTAAGGAGCGGTGTTCATTTTGGAGCATTACACTTAATGAGTTATTGACTATTATTGTTATTAAAAATGATGACCTGTTGGATCGGTTTTCTGTTATCTTTGGAGCGGTTAATGTAAAAAGATTTTTTAATGGAGAGCAGAGCGCCGGATAGTAATTAATATGGATGCAGAGAAGATGATGACTTCTAGTTCTATCTCATGCGTTGGCGGGAAAAAATACTCAATGTTGTCACTTGGAACGGTTACACAAAAGTTGAATCGGTTATTAGTAACTTAAGGAGCGGTGTTCATTTTGGAGCATCACTTATTATGAGTTATTGTTATTAAAAATGATGACCTGTTAAATCGGTTTTCTATTATCTTTGGAGCATTTAATGTTGATCCAGTTAAATTTAAAAGTCAAAAAAACAAAAGACTTCACTGTGAGGGTTCTATATATATAAAATAGTAATAATATACTGTGTATATATGTATATATAATATACTCCATAATATACTCCGTATATATTTTCATTGTTGTTTATTACAAGGCCAATTATTTTCGACATTCAATGGTGAACACCTAGCGTTCTTCAACTGAGGTTTCTAGTTCTAGAAACATAAGAAAAACGGGTTGGGAGAGTGAAGATTTGATAAATCGAGTTCGTGTATTGTGCAAATGTGGGGATGTGAGTGGTATGTGGAAATCTTGGACCGAAACCAACCCGCGTCGACGGTTTTTAGGCTGCCCAAATTATAAGGAAAGAGAGAACTGTGGTTTTTTTCATTGGTGGGATCCCGATCCAAAGATCGAGTTTTACGAACACAAGATTGCAGAATTGAAGAATGATGCTGTGGATTACCGTAAGTTGCTCTCTGATTTGGATGAAGAAGTCAAAATGTTAAAGTGTAGAAATCATGTTTACATTTGTTGCATTTGTGTGCTTATGGGAATGGTTGTAATGTTTATTATTAAGTAATTACCAACATTAACGACACTTAATAATAAAAATTACAACGCCGTTCGTTGTAGTTGTACGGTCAGGGGTCATTTGGTATTGGTGGTGTAACTTAGGGGTCATTTTGTTTGGTTTCGTTGCAGTAGACGAAAACGTACATGTAGTAGATTGTTGGTACCTTTGTAATTCTAGCATCTTTCTAGCTTGAGTTATTAATATATTTGTGGGGTGCGGGTTTAGGGGGTGATGGCGGAGCCGAAGCTCCCTTCCCATTCCTCTTTTTTCCGTTAAAAAAACATATAGTAGATGATAACATAACAATTACAACGACGTACATAACACATTTTTGCATATGGGTGTACACGCCTTTGAAGAATATATATTTACAGTTCAAAAAAATCTAAAATGTACGACTTAAAATGCCACACGAAACACGATAACAATCTTTAAACATATCATCAATCATCAATTTACTATACATAACTCGATCTGCAGTTCCACAACAAGTATGATACGGAGTAGATCGATCTGAACCAAAAACTTTTGTATGAATTGAACCTGCATGCTGCTAGCTTTATCCAAAATAATAATGTATCTGAGCCAAAAACAACAAACTAGTTATAGCTAGGTCTTCGATCAACTCTTTCCGTTCCATATTTATAGTCCAGTATTACTTTGAGGCTTTGATAGTTTGACCGATGTCCCCATTTTATTGTCAGCTTCCATAAATACATAAGAAAAAGTAGTTAATTAACGTTCTTTCTTACTGTATAAAAAATGGGTAAAAAGTAGAGGGTACACTGTCATATTACCAAAAAAGGAAAAAAGTAAAAGGGTTGGTTAAGTACTGTGCGCCGTGTTTTTTTTTTTGTCTGAGGACAATAAAATTGGGACGAAAAGAGCCATTGTATAAACCGCTCCGGCGCTCCCAACATAGATCGAGGAGAAGAAAAAGAAAGATTTGAAAAGAAGCATGATATGTGGCAAATTGACAATGGCAGCTACCGAGATATGTTAAACAGAGAAATCGCGGTTGCCACCAGACAAAGAGCCCGTTGCATGCAATCAAATGGTGGTTCAAGTGAGTCAAAATGACGCACTTAAAATTTTAAACAGGGAAATCGCAGTTGGGAACGAATATATATTATAATTTGTTGGACAAATCGCCGACGGAGGATCGTAAAAAGGGTAATGAAAAAGGAAATGAAAAGTTGAGTGCTTCATGGCGCATAGTCGCATACTGCATAGATTGTTACTTAATATATGTTATATATATATATATATATATATATATATATATATATATATATATATATAAAGTTGGAGACATTGTCTTAAAAGGAGTAATAGTAAATTACTATTATACCCTTCTAACTAATAATCTCAACTTTTGAAAATTTATTATAAATACAATTTAATATCTCATAATTATTATTTATTTTTTTGGCGAAAATTGAATTGTATTGATTGATACAAATGTAACCCCATAAATATTTACTCCATGAATATATAAATGTATCTTAATATTGTTTTGATATAAGTATCAATGAAAAATCATATATTATTTCCAAATTATATTTCACCTTTATTTTTTATATCTTTTATACTTAAAATTTACTTGATTTTCATTTAAATATGTTATTCAACACTTAAGCATTTAAATATGTTATTTGATTCACATTTAAAATTCATTTAAATGTAATTTAAAATTTATTTAATTCACATTCAAGTGGCGGTTTTACGAACTACCCGCCTTAAAACAAAGATCTAAATTCAAACCGCCGCTAAAATTATAACCGCTCCAGATAGGTTTTTTTCTATGCCGATTTTGATTCAGTTTTAATGCTAGGAATGAATAATTTCAAGATTCAAACCGCTACTAAAATTAGATACGCTCCAGATAGGTATTTATTTATATTCAAACACGATTTTCAGGATATTTGAATTCAATGCTTATACAACTAACCCTGCGTTTTTTTCTATGCCAATTTTGATTTTTAGCATTTTAATTAATGCCAGGAAGAATTTCTAAATTCAAACCGCTACTAAAATTAGAACCGACTTCAGAGTTCAGATACGTTTTTTTCTATGCCAATTTTGATTTAGCATTTTAATGCCAGGAAGAATTTCTAGATTCAAACCGCTAATAACATTATAACCGCTCCAGATACTTTTTCCTTCTCTCAAGTCTCAAAATAGTCAAGATCTTGACTATCTACTAACCAAATGTACAAGAAAGAGAGACAGACTTTACAAACACTTAAAGCATAAGATCTTTTTCTTTTTTGGAGAACGAAAAAGTTGCAACTCATATTTAAACACGATTTTCAAGAGATTTGAATTCAACGCCTATACAACTTACCCGGCTTTTTTTTCTATGCCTATTTTGATTCTCTAATTAATGCCTGAAGATTTTCTTTATTCAACAGTCATCAGTTAAATCAAAATTGGCATAGAAAAAAACGCAGGGTAACTGGGAGTTGTATACGCATTGAATTCAAATATCTTGAAAATCGTGTATAAATAAATATTATTATTTTATTATTACTATTAATATTAAAAGTATCTGGAGCGTATCTAGTTTTAGTAGCGGTCGAACACGATTTAGATTTTAGAATACAACAAGCTCTTGTATTAATAACCGCTCCATTATTCATGAATATATCAAAAACCGATTCAGATGAATTTCAACCGCTCTATTATTAATTTAATACAGTGTATTACACGGCCTTGTAGAAACGGTCAAATATAATTTCAAGTCATTCAATTAGCATTAAGAAGCGAGTAGTTTGGACTTTAAAGTTGGCATAATTTCAAAGGGAACTCGCTCGTTGTACCCGGTTTATAAATAGCCTTTAGCTTTGGCAGTCCCTTTGCATACAAACAACAAAATGAAGCAGTTTCATTTTCATTCACCTTTTCGTGATCTACTTTCCGAACAGTATTCATTTACGATCGTGATTTCCCTGTTTAAATCTTCCGTCGAACATATCCGTATCAAATCTCAATGATGGAAGTACAACAAAGCATATGGTTCTTCCAGACCATATTGGACAATCCAGTAAATCTGGTCCTTTGTTTACAAAGATACTAGCCATTTGCTTGAAACCTGTTTTGTTGTCAATGTCGGGATATGTTCGTTACATAATTTTTCTTCCGTGTGAATTCTGATTCAACCAAAGGCTTTTTTTATCCCATAGAAAAGGTGATGAATTCAATGAATAAAAGTTTTAACTAAGCAGGTTGATATACTTTAGTAAAGAGATTGTAAAAAGCTTTACATTCCACAAGCTATTGCCTTCTCTCTCGTCTATATGTAAATCAATTTTTATAAAATCGCCTGGGTAAATTTAAATACAATAGTGTCGGTTATGATGATGTTTATACAAAAAAATATATATATAATCCACCTTCTGCCACTCTATTCAGTTGCAAACTTACAACATAACATTTCATGTAAATGTTCTAAAAGCATCAAACATATTTTTCAAGAGCATAGTGAAGTGTACTAGCTAGCATCACTGAAGTTCGTTGAAGATATATCGTACTATTCGTATGGATTGTTTGTAAGAAAGAGTGATGGAATTAAGTCCGTTGGAGATTAAAAGAGAGTATGTGGTGATTATGTAGATTAATTATTATATTGTTAGTTTGTTACTCTATCATAGAGGATTGTACTATACCTTAATCAGGAGTATTATATTGTACTACACATTGGACTGTACCTTATTTGGGACGGTTTAAACTTTTGGAGCAGGTTGTGTATTGTGTAAGACAAAATGTATCTAGATAGTAGTATAATGGTTTAAACTTTTGGAGCACATTGTGTATTGTGTATTGTGCAAGTACTCCAACTTGGTTTAATGGTTTATTTATGTATTTATTTTATTTCATTTACATTTTACAATAAAGATAATAAAAACAACCAAATGCTTTCGAAATTTTATACTCCGTATATATTATGTATTTATTTTATTTCTTTTACATTTTAAAACAAAGATAATAAAAACAACCAGATGAAATTTTATATATAACACAATTTAAGATTTACAAAATTCGAACTTAGTAGCCCACGAGCTATACGTACAAATTGAATTGAATGATTCCGCCATCTTCTCGCAATTCTTTTACATGTTGATCGGGATGTTTAGGCAATGAATACACTCCGTATATACTAACTGAGATGTTGAGGTTATAAGCCATTTGTAGTTGCTCTGTATCATAATAGTGGGTCTGTCTGTCGATGCCCAATATTATGATTGTGGCCAAAGGAAGCCGGGAGCACGTCAACGTGACTGAATAAAACTACAGATGGCAAAAGATTTAAACAGGGAAATAGCAGTAGCAAATGAGTATTGAAAGTTTTATTGGGGAAAAATATGATAAAGAAAATGAACTTTGAAAGAGAAAGTGGGCATGGATAGCTTTCAGCATCTTCATATAGTAAATAGTTCATGGACCCATCTCCACATTTCTTTTTCTTCCATTGATTTATCATATATCTGGTTCAACACATTACCCCTGAGGTTTTTCGACATAAAACACAAGGGTATGAAAAACCTTCGGAAGGATTTAAACAGCGAAATCGTGGTTGCTAAGAGTATGTCGTTGATACTTTTATGTCTGATTGACAAAAACAAAACTTGGCGAAATATATATTTTTTTCCCTTTTTTGAATATTGATGGGGACAAAAAAGAATTAGTATTTGGACATTGGATGTTAATTTAAATACAAAAGTGACCTTATTATGTGCATGTGTACGTGTATTTATAGTATAACGAGGGCAGATATATAGATCGACAACATTAAATTCTGAAATGAATGCCATCAAACTTTCCAACTTTTATTTACCCGTTGGGGCGGTTTAGATCGACTAGTGAAGCGTTTTTTTGTATTTGTATGTAACTAGTTGGGGCGGGTGTATGGGTTCTTTTAAAGCTTGTAATTAACGAGCATGATATATATATATATATATATATATATATATATATATATATATAATTTGAGCGCAACCAAAAATTGAACATGTTAACCTTGGGTAATAGACTAATAGGGTCAAATTGTTAACCACGGTTGGGTTTGGACTTTGGGTGAACCGTGGTCTATTCGAAATAAATGAATTTTTTATGTCGACGTGATAAATGAAAATCTTAAGCTTCTTTGACTAAAATAGTGTTTATGACTTTATATACTCCATTTTCGATCCATAAATCTTTTAACAAAAACAATAATCGTACATAAGTACATAACTATTTTATTTTATTCAAATAGCTAGTACTATATCACATACGGAGTAGCAATCTTTTTAACATCTAGATCGGGCCATCAGAGGACAAGTTGAAAACACGACTTCTCAAACGTGTACACATATACATATATACAATTAGTGATGCATCTATGCTACGAAGATACAACAACAAATTAGATGGTTTCCTTTTTAAACATACACCAGGCTAAGACTATCGGGACGTACATTACAGACAAAACTAGAAGTGTTTATTATGATTTCAACATCAAGAATTAACCAACACCTAATGATTATGGTTTTGGGGAATCTCTTCCTTCTTTCTTGATTATGTCTGCCGGGCACAACAAACCATGGGTATTTAGGACGCTTACTCCCTGTTTTGGGTCCAAAGCATTAGACCCCTAAATATAATTTCTACCGAGTAAACTCCAGAGATGGATTTAAATAAAGAAATCGCGGTTGAGAGGGAATACGTATTGTTACCTTGGTTGTGAAAAATGTGATCAAGAAAAAGGAATTTGATGATGATATTTGGGAACATGATAATCATATTTTAGGGTTTGGATGAGAAAAGTGAACCTTATGTGTATTGTGTATGTATATATTTATAAGAGATGATAATAATATATACTCCGTAATCAAACTTTGGATTCGTACATGAAACCGCCCCAAGTATAAGCGCTCATATATAATTTGTGCCGTGGACAAAAGTCATATATAAACAAAGTTATAAACAATAAAGAATAAACTGACCCTATTGATAGTATTTGAGGCGGGTAAATCGATTTAAGATGTTGATTAATAGCGGTTAACGACATAACTATAATTAATAATTCTATGTATATATATATATATATATATATATATATATATATATATATACATGTAGGGTGTACATGATACATAGTCTGTCGTCATACTCTCATATGTAACTAGATCTCAAACCCGTGTATACACCCGGGTGTTGATTGTTTAATTAAAATAAAGGTCGTAATTTTAATTTAACTAAAATAGAGGGACTCAATTAATTAATTAAGTTTGGTGTAAATTATTAATGATGTCATAACCATGTTTCCTATATATAATTTATATTATTTATATATTTATTTGTTGGAGTATATAAGATTCTATTACGTAGTAATACGGAGTAATATATAGTTACTCAATTACTCCACATACTAGTTTGGACCGGTTAGCATTAACCGCTTCAAATATGTTGTTGCTAGCTTGCACTTGCATATCTAGTTGCACTGTTGCAGTGTTGCACACTGGCACTCTGTCAGTAAACAGATGACGAATACTACAGTATACCCATTTGAAACCCTCAATATTGTTAAGACTTTGCGAGTAGTTCGAGGTTGGAAATTAATACTTGAGCAAATCAATATCCAAAAAAAGATAAAGATGGAGCATACACCATATATATATATATACTCCGTATAATACTATATCCACGTACTTTTGGTTGGTGAGGCTATCAATAGCTTAGTAATTACTACGGAGTATAAATAAAAGCACATAAAGCCGGGCATGTATCATCCCAAAACTCCAATTTACACTTTACACAATTATATAAAGTAGTGGGGTTAACTTTTGTCCTCTTTATCCAATAAAGAAACAACATGAAGCATTACCCTTTCCCTTTTCGTGAACATCTTTACTACCAAGAATTAACATTTAATGATATAATATCCGCAACTGCAATTTCTCAGTTTTAATATCCTCGCAAAAAACTCCGACCAACTGTAGGAACGTTGTTAAGAAAGCGTGTTTATAAAGGCGTTACACGCAAGTGCAATTTCTCAGTTATAAACACAATTTCTTTTCCTCGTCTCTCCCAACGGTTGGTGTGTTTTTTTTGTGAATTTTGTATCATTTGAAGTTCAAAACGAACTAGGCCTAACTGTTAGTGTGCATTTTTGGATATAATATCATAAATTTTAAAGTTCAACACAAGTTGGGACACAGTTTCGGTTTGAGTTTCAATAATGTTTATGCTTTTCGCGGTCTTTCAAGGCCTTTTGATGCCGAGTTTGTGAAACAAACACCTTGTTAGAGAGGGAGCATGAGCAAAAATGTCGTCCATCCAAAACCGTTTCTCAAAACCCTTTCTTTTCATAAAGATTCAAATGGGTTAAGATAAACGGAATGGTGACGACATTCATATGTTTTGTCTTCCATGTTTGTTCTTCTTTTTAAAAAAAAAATTCTTAATCTTCAAAATCCCCGTCCAGCATGGACCTCAATCATGTCTCCAGTAGACATGTGACATCTTATGGAACTTCGCATGTTGTACGTTTTAAGTACACTTTTCATTAAAAGCTAATTAAGTAGAAGATTGCCTTGATTGTCTTATCGAGCAAGTCTTCAACGACAACTAATTAAAAAACTAAGTCATGAGGAGCAGCGCTAAGCATATATATTGGCGATGGATCGAGTAGAAAGAAGCAAAGCACGAGCTGCTAACTAGTGTTAGGGGTGTTCACAGTTCGGATATAACCGGATTATTATCCAAATGGTAATATTTGTAATTCGGTTTGCGGATTGGACAATTTGGTTTTTTTGATCAGATCGGGCAAAAACCAAATTAGTAATTCGGTTTTTGGATTGGTTTTGTACCCTCAGTATTATAACCGGATTATCTAAATAAACCAAATAGTAATAATTGTATATGTAATGCTCATCTGTAATACTTTTATTTATCTATCAATTCAAAGTGAAAGTTAAATATTTTTTAATTATTTTTTATACATGAAACCTTATTATATGATTGGTATGTTAATAATTTAATATATATCATTGAATATATAATTTAAGCTTAAGTTCGGATATAAAACACCAACTCCACATTTATATATATAAACCCTCAACGCAACATGAGTACATGATTATCGATAACCATTGATATCGCTTATGACATTACCCTTTCACGAGTCAAAACGTATGATACACCTATGCAATTCACGAAAAAAAACAAATGGTTAATAAGTTTAAAACCAATCCGGATATCCAAATAGTAATTTGGTTCGGTTTAATTCGGATTTGTTAATTGTTTCATTGTTTGGATGGATTGAGTTAACATTTTGAGAATCAAAAGCAAAATAGATTTATATATCAAATCCGATCCATCCAAAAGAACACCTCTAACTAGTGTCGTCATTTGTAAATTTGCATTTAATTAAAACGATATTACTCCTGTATTAGGGTAAATTACGTTTTTCCGTCCTTGTGGTTTTTCATTTACCTACTCTCAATCCTCTTACTTGTTTAATTACAGTGGTCGTCCTTATTTTTTGTGCTTTTTCTCAAGTTAGTCCTTTTACTTTTGTAATATTCTATTAACATCCTTATGGGTCACAAGATCCATTTATATGGGTCTGGATCTGGCCCATTAGTTATTGGATCATGATCCAATTCAAGATCCAACTAAATTAGTGGATCTAGAACTGGAACAACCCGCTTACCATGACACAATATTGTCCGTTTTGCCCGCAGGCGCACGGCTTTGCTCTTGGCGACCACACTTCCCCGGAGGTCACCCATCCTAGAAATTGCCCTCGCTCGAGCAAGCTTAACAGCAGTACTCTTGCGACAATCTACCACATGTGGTCCCAAAACGCGTTGTGTCATTTAAGCGCCTTGTTACCCTTATAAGCCCCAGCATCCCTTATGTCCACGGCCGATGTGGGATACGCCTAAGGTAATCACCCCCCCACCCCCCACCCCAAAGATTCATCGTTCTCGATGAGGTTTGCCCCACCATCCCGACGGCACATGAGTTGCTCTGATACCATAACCGGAACAACCTGCTTACCATGACACAATATTGTCCACTTTGCCCGCAGGCGCACGCCTTTGCTCTTGGCGACCACACTTCCCACAGGTCACCCATCCTGGAAATTGCCCTCGCTCGAGCACGCTTAACAGCCGTACTCTTGCGACAATCTACCACCTGTGGTCCCAAAACGCGTTGTATCATTTAAGCGCCTTTTTACCCTTATAAGCCCCATCATCCCTCATGTCCACGACAGATGTGGGATACGCCTCAGGTGCTCAATTCAGATGTCGGTAAAAATGGTTAGTCAACAGTTTTGGATTAGAGGTATATTCAGGACAGAACTTAGATTTCTCATTAAAGGGTTAATAATGGTTTAATCCTCAAAGTTTCACTTTTTTTTTCACTTTAACCACTCAATTTTTTATGTAATGATTTAATCCTTCAAGTTTGCATTGACTTAATGGTTTAACCCTTTGAAGGGTTAAACCATTAAATTTTTAAAAGTTTGATGATTAAACTAGCTAGAAAAATTTAAAAGGGTTAAATCATTATAAAAGATAAACTTTAGGGATTAAACCATTAAAATGTTGAAGTATAATCAAACTTTAGGCTTAAATCACCAAAATATTGAAACTTAGAGGGTTAAATCATTAGAAAAATACTTTAGTGGTTTAAACGAAAAAAAAGTGAAACTTTGAGGATTTAACCATTATTAACCCTAGAGCTTCAAAGAAAATTTTACATTAGATGGGTCGACCCAGATATAGATCTACTAATTTAGTTGGATCTTGAATCGGATCATGATCCAATAACTAATGGGCTAGATCAAGACCCATATAAATGGATCTTGTGACCCATTGGATCTTGTCAAGATCCGACCTGCCCCGCCCCATTGACAGGGATCTAGTGTGCTAAATAAACGGTATGCATGTATGTACTGTACAATTGTACAATATCGGATCCAAATATTATTTTTTTGATAAAGTTATGTTGTAAACCGCCACAAACGCGCGCTCCAATTGTGTATTATTATATATTATTATATTATTCCCATTCCAGCCAATGTCCGACGTCACTAGTTCACTCCTCATTTCGTCAAAAAGCGTGGCGGTTATCGTATTACTTAGAGCGGTTATTTAGTCTCTTACGAAGCGGTCTGTGTGTTTAACCGCTCCATTATATTTGAAAATTTTCACTCAAATGTTTCAAATTTCGCTCCAAATTCATTCAAAACATTTTAAAAAGCTCTACAAACCCTCCCTTATTAATTATATATATACTCACTTGTGACCGATGCGTATTTCAATCTATCTTCTTCCATTGTTGTACGCCGGCGATTTCCACTTCGCTTCTTATTCTTAGTTCTCTATATAAGGGTACTTATCTTCCGTTAAAGTTCTTAATATGTATTTCTACAAATATTATGGAGTTCGATGATTAATTAATCCTAAAATTTGTTGATAATATAATACATGGATATAGGGGTGATATAAATTAAATTGATTAACCTTTAGAACTATAAATAAAATGCAGTTTGTTCGATAACAAGTGATGCACATTTAAGAATGAACGTCAGTGGTCCATATGTGTATATATATATGTATGTATGTTTGTGGTCCATACATGCTCTTTGATATATCTATATATGTTAATGTTGTTGGCAATACGTGTCCATATGTAAGGTATCTTTGTCTCACATTGATTGTACAAAAACTTAACGAATAGTATATGAATTGGAAAAGTGATATCCGATCTGTTGTGATCTTTCATGTCTGTGGTCCACACACGTACATGTGTTATTTCTTAAATACTTCGTATATACTCCGTATTAGATTATTAGTCACACGTGTATATGTAAAGAACTTTGTCTGTAAAGTATCAGCATTTAATTATTTCTCATGTTTTCGAGTTGAATTGAATGTATGTATAATTGTATAAAAGAGTATTTAATGCCTGTATGTAATGTAAATAAGATTTTTCTGTATTTGACTCGAATTGAATTGATTGAATCGATCTATTCTATGTCCAGTATAAAAGAAAAGAATTCAATTGACCGTCCACATTTTGTTACTTTTTCTTGTTTATGTTATTTATTGTTGTATTATATATATATATATATATATATATATATATATATATATATATATATATATATATATATATATATATATATTCATGATCCATGATATGATTTAGTTAAGGTTCGTTGAATGTTGTAATTGTAATAATTAAGATAATTTTTTGTAGGTTATTATAAACAAAATGGTAGGCAAAAGACGGGGGGCTGCAAAGGGTAATGACTACACTCACGATCCAAACCGTTTCATTGAGTTCACCAAGGAAGGAGAACCTGTAGGAGCTAATAGGCCAGATTATACCTCATGGTTTGGTACAGAGATTAGAGTACAGATTCCTTACTATTTGGACTGGAACACTAAGGAAGTTCCACATGATGACCATACAAAAGTGACTCCTCAAATGTTAAATCGATTATGGGACGTAACAAAAAGTTATTGGAACATACCAAACGATAACTACAAAGGTATACATATGAGGAAGGTAAATAAAATTTGGAGGAAGTTTAAAAGTGAGCTTACCACTCAATTTGCTGCTAAGGATGTAGATCCCTTTGAAAAATATTCCTATTTGAATAAGGAAGAGTGGCCAAGATTTGTTGAGTCGAGGACCACGGAAGAATTCAAGGTATTTATAGAACATGTTTGTATCCGTTGCTTCCAATGATTAAGTAGGAATGATTTTGATTAAAACTGTCACTAACAATTAATTTTCTTACTTCTCATATGTGAAGGCAAAAAGTGAGAAAGCCAAGGCAAGTGCGGCTATGAACACGGATCCTGCCCGTGTAGGTCGATTGGGATATGCTGGACTGAGAGAGTTTTATTACAAGAACAAAGTCAATATACACATAAACAATACCCAGTTCTAGCAAAACTGAAAGCAGAGCGTTCTATTTTATATCTTTATGCCAGACTACGGGAGGGCAAGAAAACGGGGTTTCAAGTTATGGCCGAGTATCTTAAAAGTGTAGCAGAAGATTTGGTAATATATTAAATGCGTACTACGCTACTAACTTTTGTTACTAAATATGTTATAACACGTCAATATTTATTTCATTGATTAACAGTTGACAACAGAGAGAAGAATGTTGAATGATGGTACATATGATGAGAGGGGGGAAGATTCCCTAACAAGGTACAAGGGAAAAGAACACGGGGGAAGGACTCGGGCGGTGTCCAGTGTCGTTGGTAGTAAAAAAGCCCTTGGACATAGGAAGAAGGGTGAAAAAAGGAAAGCACTCACACTTGAGGAATTTGAGTCCTTCACTGAGCGGTTTCAGGATGATAAACTAGTTTCTGCAACGGCGTTAGAAAATTGTAGAGCTGAATTAGCTAGAATTACAGAAGACCTGAAAATTCTCAAGGCTGACCAACGCTTCTTGTCTTCTGCATCAGATGGATCATCCGACTGGTCTGACGAGGACGAGGTAATTCCTTACATATTAAACACATTATGTGTGTATATATATATATATATATATATATATATATATATATATATATATATATATATATATATATATATATATATATATATATATATATCTTAATATATACTATAAAAATGTTATATACTTATCCTTTTACAGGCCTCTGCTCCATGTCAGATTATGATGCCATATGGTACTCATGATACTAGATGGGCGAGGGGGATGACACATCCGGCTCACAAGGAAGGACTAGTGCTGGGTCATGTGTTTGTTCAAGTTGACACCGTAGAACAAGGTTTTGATTTCCTTGGCATTCCAATTCCTAAGGAGGGAATCATTCTTCTAGGCCAAGAAAAAAGTGAATTTATTCAATGGCCTCGCACCGCTATCAAGGTTTATATTAATTTGTATTTCATATAAAAGTGTGTTAATCTTTATATTGTAATATATATACTTTATTGAGATGAGATAACTATTTTTATAAATGTATCTTGTCTGCAATATGTCGCCACACGACTCTTTTACTTGTTTTAAAAAATGTATTCAATATGGTCACGCTTCTTTTAAAAGTTACCGTTAATAAATGTAGCTTGGCCGCGAGGAGTCGCCACGCGACTTTAGGAGTGCCAAGCCCACAACACTCTATGACGAGGCATGTCACTCGCCGGTAATTTCTTAAGACAAATAATGATGTACATATATGTCTTATGTTTATACATTTTTCAATAATTTTTGTAATAATATGTACTGTAGCCTCCAAGTGAAGCGTCACCCCGCGTCTCCACATGTAACAGAACTTCACAACCTTTCCCCCGTAGCAGCCAACCATTTTCTGCAGAAGATGCATATGTGCATTTTTTTCTATATGGTTTACGTATATGATGTATATTAGTATATTATTGCCATATAATCTGATACTTTGTTAATGTAGCGCCCATTGCCACCACCATCTTCACCACTGCGACCTGTAGAATTATCAAAGCGTGAAGTTGAACTGGCCACGCGAATTTGCAATATGGAACTGAAGCTGGACAAGAGGCCGGCCGAAATCAGGGGACTGGGTGAGCGATTTCGGGAATTGATGACTGGGTCTCCTTTCATTCCGCTTGATCCGCCACACAATATGTATGCGGATTCACAGCGGGAATGGATTGGATATGAGGGGCTGCTAATGTGGATGACAAATGAATGGCTGGATATCAGCATAATTTCTTGGTTTGCGATGTATGTATGTTAATATGTATATATATATTCTATTAAGAAAATTTGTGATTTATTACAAATACTTTAATAGTTTAATTCATCATATTTTGATTTTAGGTACTTGTTTAAGTTACGCTTGAAGACGGGGATTCAAACAAAATGTGCGTTCTTATCACCGAGTGCTATTCAATTTAGTGTCTGTGAAGACTTTTTTGCCTACACGGATGTCATTAAACACATCTCACAGCAGTTTGATCTTCACAGTGACAAACAATATTTTATTGCTCCCTATTACCATCAGTACGTATTACAGTATATTATATCTATATCTGCTATATTGTTTTAATCAATATTTATACTAAAATGTTTAAACATGTTGGTAGTCAACATTGGGTCCTGTTCATAATTGATAAAGTTGAACACACTGGGTACATTGTGGATTCCATGAAGAAGGGGAAGGTACCCGGATCTTATGCTCTGACAAAAAGAGTAGAAGAGTAAGAGTCCTAAACTTTTCAATATGTAAAAATCCTCAACTATACCCATGTGTTTTTATAACTGTACTAACTTAATAATATTGAATATCTGATTAGGACTAATTCACCCAGGAAATGGAATTGGCAAATGATTGATGTGAGTTGTTTCGAACATCTTGTTTATATATATTATATTAAATAATGTTGTTTAACTAACTTTTTAACTTTAATTAGTGTCCCCAACAACAATCTAGCTGGGAATGTGGCTACTACATGATGAAACACATGTTCCAATTTGCTATAAATATTTAAAAGAAACTTCCCACCCAAAGTACGTAAGTCCTTAAGTATTTGCTAGTGTTCTGTGTATAATGGACACATCAAATGATAACTAGTTTGTCCTTCTATATATGTAGATTTGAAAATCACACAGGCAATATACATCCAAAGAATTGGACCAGTCTATCATTAGTTGGGGAGCTGCATTTGCAAAACGCTACATTGATTATCGCGCGACTAGCTAGCTAGCTTAGCTAGCTGGCTAGGTGATATTTGAACATGTGTATATTACATGTACAACATTTATATCTATATCTATATATATGTACAAAAATATGTACGTTTTGGTAATTTAGTAATCGATGGATATTTTGGTTTTGAACACGATATATATATAGCTGCTGAGCGAATCAAACTGATTTATATAGGGAATTAATTACATTATAATAATGCTTCAAACCGCTACGAATTTGGAAAACGAACCGATTTATATTTTTGAATAAATATGCTATCGAACCGCTCCTAAATTGGGATACGCCTAACCGATCCGTTATAATTTCGCGGGAATAAATCAGAATAAAATAATGCCGGTGACCGCTCCTAAAT
This sequence comes from Helichrysum umbraculigerum, assembly GCA_949592205.1. Classification (NCBI taxonomy): domain Eukaryota; kingdom Viridiplantae; phylum Streptophyta; class Magnoliopsida; order Asterales; family Asteraceae; genus Helichrysum; species Helichrysum umbraculigerum. Next base: position 54,790,357 of record CATIUR010000006.1, read on the forward strand.
TGGAAAACAAACCGATCCAATAAATAACTCGAGAAAAAATCGTAATAAAATAATGATCAGGAACCGATCCAAAGTCATTTGCAAAACCGACCCAATTAATTTGGCGGGAATAAATCAGAATAAAATAATGCCGGTGACCACTCCTAAATTGGAAAACAAACCGATCCAATAAATAACTCGAGAAAAAATCGTAATAAAATAATGATCAGGAACCGATCCAAAGTCATTTGCAAAACCGACCCAATTAATTTGGCGAGAATAAATCATAATAAAATAATGCCGGTTAGGAACCGCTCTAACATTCACAATCGCTCCATTTTTGCTTCGTTTTAACCGCTTCAATGGTAATTAAACCCGCTTCAAATGCTGGTATTTGAAACGGTCGTTTGCCCACTCTAAAAGCTTTTTGGTCTTTCGTGGCGCCGGTATCAGGGGCGGTCAGATCACCGCTTCAGATGACCTTTTTCACCGCCATATATACCCGTTTTTGTACTAGTGTTCTCCGAACCCGTAACCTTTAAATGCCTAAACATATAAAGTTAAGTAAGTAGATGTCCCGCAAGACCATCTAGGCTAGTTGTCTACACAACTCGTTATGTCCAATGTTGGTTCGTTATCGTTTGTTCTTAGAAAAACAGGGTTGGCCCGTTGGTGACGGTTTGTATTAGTGGTTCCAAAGTGTTACTCTTGAAAAATATGTCTCAATTTGTTTATAATGTCGTATCGTAATAAGGTGTGAAATGTATTTACAAACTCTAAGTGACGGGGGTCCGGGGGCAGATCCCCTGGTAGCGGGGTCCAAGGGGCGGCAGCCCCTGGAGGGGTCCAATGGGCAGAGCCCCTGGTTGGGGTCGAGCTGCCAAGTCAGCTTGGAAATTTTTTATTCCTACTACTTTCCTTTAGTGAAAACGTATCCGAAATTTGAATTTGGAGTAAAATTAGGTGGTAAAATCTTGTTCCGACACTTAGTAAAAATCTGGGTTTTCAGAGTTCTGTTTTATGTGACGTTGGGTGCGACATTGGGTGCGACGTCGCAGGTCCTAACTGCGACGTTGATCGTGTCGTCGCTATGTGCGACATTCGCAATTCAGTGCGACGTTGTGGGTGGCGTCGCTATATGCGACGTTGTGGTTCTTGCGACATACGGGTCGATGTCGCTGTGGGCGACGTCGGCCAATTAAGGTGACGTTAGGGATGACGTCGCTATATGCGACGTTATGAGGGGTATTGCAACGTAATGGTCTACGTCGCAGATAGCCCAGCGTCTCTGCGACGTTGCGGTCTGATCGGAAAGTGATGGCCGGAAAATCGGTCGAAAAGCTTCCGTTTGGTTCAAATCTTTTACCCAACCCATTTTTGGACATTTTAAGCATATATAAACAACAAACAAGTAAAAACGAGTAAAAACGGAGAGTTTCGGGTTTTGTCGGAAACTTACGCGGTGTCGAAATAAAATTCCGAAAAGGTAGGAAGGTAGATCGTGTCGCGGTGGTGCTTTTCTTCCAAAGGAGTAGTATGATCCGACGTCGTTTAGTGGTAGTAATTTGTGAATTAGTGTGGTGGTGGTTTGGTGTTTAATTAGAGAGAAAGAGGAGAGGAGAGAGATGGTGGAGGTGGTAAATGAGAAAAAGAAAAGGGGAGATGGAGGTTTAACCTCCCATTTTCAGTCTCCGCGATTGTGCTCAGTGCGGTGTTCGTTTTCCCGATTGTTTAAACGTTAAATGATTATTTTATACATTTAAATCACGCGTTTTAAAAATACAATTTATTATACAATATTTTTGTTGAAGTATCTTACCAATTACTTAATAATTGCGTTATAAAATGTAACTTTAATTTGTTTTGTTTTGGTTGCGCGTTTAACGTTTTAGTCGTGCAGACGTTTATTTGTACGATACGAAATGTGATTGAAATATTATGAAAGTAATATTCTGAATATAATATCGTTATTACATAATGTTATATCATTTAATAAAATTGTTCACCAACGTCCGTATTTACTTGAACCGAATTACATTCGATTTAAATTGCGTACGATTTAATCAAATCGCATTTTTATATATATATTCATCAATATATATTCCGATACATTAATTAGCCTAACACATAACTAATTACATGTATTAACATAGGATTAGGCACTAATTACTAGTCCTAATTTGGCGGGTGTTACATTCTCCCCCTGTTAGAAGAATTTCGTCCCGAAATTTAGCTTGAGGTCGCGTTTGTTGTAGAGTCAGTGAATAACTGAGGATACTTGAGTAGCATCTGGTCTTCCCGTTCCCAAGTGAATTCCGGACCGCAACGCGAATTCCACCTGACATTGACGATGGGAATACGACTTTGTTTGAGTTGTTTGACCTCACGGTCCATAATTTCAGCGGGTTCCTCAACGAAGTGAAGTTTGTTATCGATTCGAATCTCGTCAAGTGGTATGATAAGTGTCTCGTCAGACAGACATTTCTTTAAGTTAGAAATGTGAAAGGTCTGGGTGCACGCTGCTGAGTTCGAATGGCAGCTGCAACCGATATGCTACGGGGCCAATCCTTTCGAGGATCTCAAAAGGTACGATGTACCTGGGATTTAATTTCCCGCGTTTGCCAAATCGGATTACGCCTTTCCAAGGCGATACTTTCAGGAGTACTCGGTCCCCAACCTGGAACTCGAGGGGTTTGCGTCTCACGTCAGCGTAACTTTTCTGACGGTCACGCGCGGCTTTGAGTCGGTTCTGGATTTCAACAATTTTCTCAGTGGTTTCATGTATGAGTTCGGGACCAGTGAGCTGACTATCTCCCACTTCGGTCCAATAGATCGGTGATCGGCACATACGACCGTACAGTGCCTCAAAAGGTGCAGCCGAAGTCAACTACTAGTTTGCACCGAAGTCAACTACGCAAGCTCGTAGCATGTCTTCCAGTGTCTGACTAGTTTGTTCACTTTGGCCATCGGTTTGAGGGTGGTATGCGGTGCTCATATCGAGACGGGTACCCATAGATTTCTGAAGTGATTGCCAAAAGTGAGAGGTGAAGCGGGCATCTCTATCGGAGATAATCGAGGTTGGAACACCGTGTCGAGAAACAATTTCTTTGATGTAGATTTGTGCGAGGCGTTCCATTTTATCGGTTTCCTTGATTGCCAGGAAGTGTGCAGATTTTGTGAGACGATCGACGATCACCCAAATGATATCGCAACCGCTCGATGACTTGGTTAATTTGGTTATGAAATCCACGGCGATTTGTTCCCATTTCCATTCGGGAATGTCGGGTTGTTGAAGTAAGCCGGACGGCTTTTGATATTCGGCTTTGACTTTTGAGCAAGTAAGACACTTGCTGACGTATGTGGCGATTTCGGCTTTCATGTTCGGCCACCAATAGAATTTCTTGATGCCGTGGTACATTTTATCGGATCCCGGATGGATAGAATATTTGGATTTGTGAGCTTCATCCATCACTAAGTCCCGCAGATTCCCAAAGTTAGGCAACCAGATTCGGTTAGAGAAATACCTAACTCCATTAGGTTTAATTTCGAATTGTTTATCCATGCCTCGCAGGGATTCGTTTTTTACGTTATCGGGTTTCAAGGCTTCGAGTTGAGCAGCGAGAATTTGAAGGTTTAGATCATTGTGAATAGTCATACTGAGGGCTCGGACTCGAAGTGGTTTCGACCTTTCTTTTCGACTGAGGGCATCGGCAACAACATTTGCCTTACCCGGATGGTATTTGATCTCACAATCGTAATCGGTAAGCAACTCGACCCATCGACGTTGCCTCATGTTGAGATCCTTTTGATCGAATATGTGTTGGAGACTCTAGTGGTCGGTAAAGATTGTGCACTTAGTGCCATAGAGATAGTGTCTCCAGATTTTGAGAGCGAACACGACAGCTCCAAGTTCGAGGTCGTGAGTAGTGTAGTTCTTTTCGTGAACCTTGAGTTGTCGCGAGGCGTAAGCAATGACCTTGTCTCGTTGCATCAATACGCAACCGAGACCTTGATGTGAAGCATCGCAGTATACCACAAGTCATCGGTGCCTTCGGGTAAGGATAGAATGGGAGCACTGCAAAGCTTTTGTTTCAAAAGTTGAAATGCTGACTCTTGTTTATCAGTCCAGTCGAACTTTTTATCCTTTTGAGTCAGTGTCGTGAGTGGTAGGGCTATTTTTGAGAAGTTCTCGATGAATCGTCGATAGTACCCGGCCAGTCCTAAAAACTGCCGTACTTCTGTTGGAGTTGTCGGCGGTTGCCAATTTTTGATAGCCTCGATTTTTGAAGGATCTACATGAATTCCCTGACTATCGATAACGTGTCCAAGAAATTGAACGGTTTGTATCCAGAACTCACACTTGGAGAATTTTGCGTAAAGCTCCTCGTGTCTAAGTAGTTCTAGAATGGTTTTGAGATGTTGCGCATGCTCTTGTTCGTTGTGCGATTAGATGAGGATGTCATCAATGAAGACGATGACAAACTTGTCAAGATAAGGTTTACACACCCGATTCATAAGGTCCATGAATACAGCCGGTACGTTGGTTAGACCGAATGGCATCACTTGGAATTCATAATGCCCATGACGGGTTCTGAATGCGGTTTTTGGGATGTCGGCATCGCGAATACGCAATTGATGATAACCTGATCGAAGATCAATCTTTGAATAACAGCTTGATCCTTGAAGTTGATCGAACAGATCATCGATTCGGGGAAGTGGGTATCGGTTCTTGACGGTGAGCTTGTTCAACTCTCGGTAGTCGATGCACATTCTGAATGAACTGTCTTTCTTTCTGACAAACAAGACCAGGAGCTCCCGAAGGTGAAGAACTAGGTCTGATGAATCCTCTATCCAGGAGTTCCTGTAACTGAGTAGACAACTCCTGAAGTTCGGATGGGGCTAGGCGGTACGGTGCTCGGGCCACCGGTGCAGCACCCGGCACGAGATCAATCGAGAACTCAACCTGTCTAGGTGGAGGTAAACCAGGTAGTTCTTCTGGAAAGACTTCGGGAAAGTCTCTAACGATTGGCACATCTTCAATTCACTTCTCCTCCGACTTTTTCTCCGTGATGTGTGCGAGAATTGCTGGATAACCCTTCCTCAGAAGTTTTCGGGTTTTCAAACAGGAGATTATGTTTAGTCTCGACCCACCGGTCTCCCCCTGTATGATCAAGGTTCTACCGACGGCGAGAGGGATGCGGACGATCTTATCATGACAAACAATTTCGGCCCGATGCTTGGACAACCAGTCCATACCCACGATGACGTCGAAACTTCCTACTTCAACGGGCATAAGATCGATTGAGAAGATTTCGTCGGCTAGGTTTAAAGTGCAATTAGGTATCACACTATCGGTTTCTATGAGTTTACCATTTGCAGGTTCTACGGTGTACTTAACATCTAAGGCCGCGGGGGTGATATCAAGTAGTGGGCAAAACTCATCAGAAATAAAGCTCCTATTGGCACCAGTATCAAATAGAATAGAAGCAGATAAGTTGTTGAGGAGGAACATACCCGAGACCACATTCGGGTCTTGACGGGCGTCCTCTGAGCTGATCACGAAGGCTCTGCTCCGGGCGTTGTTGTTGCGGTTGTTGTTGTTGTTGTTCTTCAGCTTGGGGCAGTTGCTCTTGAAATGCCCAGAATTTCCGCACCCAAAGAAGGTCTTTGGTGCATTGGTGTTGGGGTTAGGAATGTTGGCTCGGCAATCCTTGGCTAGGTGCCCGAACCGTTTGCAGTTGGTGCAAGGGCAGGAACCGTCATGATGACGATTGCATTTGGGACAGTAGGGTTTGTTCCCGATGTACCCTTTCTTTTCCGTAGTCCCCGAGGAATAAGTCTTAACAGACTCAGGCTTTTTGTTGGTGGTTTGGTTGGATGAGTTGGGGTTTCCTTCCCATTTGCGTTTGTTGTTTGCAGATGGGGTTGATGTTAGGCCACGACGGACAGAGTTTGCCGTCAGTTCATGGGCCATACGGACGGCGCTCTGGATAGTACCCGGTTTGGATGAAGTCACCAGGTCTTGAAGTCTGTCAGGAAGTCCATCGACATATTTCTCGATCCTCTTGTACTCAGGATTGACCATGGTTGGGCACAGAAGTGCTAGTTGGTGGAAACGGTTGGTGTACCCCGTGATGTCATCACCTTGCATTTTGTGGTTCCAGAATTCCACTTCCAGCTGTTTCAATTCATCCTTGGGACAATACTCGCCCCTTAACATCTTCTTCAACTCCTCCCACGGGAGTTTGTAAGCATTAGCAATACCCACAGTCTGGGCATAGGTGTTCCACCAGGTGAGAGCGGTGTCAGAGAAAGTACTGACGGAGAACTTGACATTGTCTTCCTCCGTGCAATTACAGATAAGGAATACAGATTCGATTTTCTCGATCCAGCGTACCAGACCGATCGCTCCTTCGGTACCCGCAAAACTTAAGGGTTTGCAGTTTTGAAAGTCCTTGTAAGAGCAGGGTTTGGGTTGTGGCCCATTAGTAGCTGTATCTTCGCTACTAGGAGTTGGTGTTCGGGTGGCCAAGGCTTGGGCCACGCTGCGGGCAATCAGACCCGCAATTTCGGCTTCACTAAGGGTGATTTGTCGGCGAGGTGGCATGATGCTAAACAAGAAAAGAACAAGGAAAAGAAATAAGATAATTGCATGAAATTTCTGATATATCACAAGTGTATATGATGAGATACACGATAACAGTACGAGGTGATAATCACATTCCATTTAGATAGTCGAGTTTGATACACGGTACAAGTTTTTCCATGAGGTTACAGAACAGTAGTAGTACAAAAGTGCCGGGAATTGTTACATCCGATTGAATTACATAGGTCCCAATTAAGTAGTTAACTGGTTACAAGTTACAGACTAATCTAATCTTGATGCAGATTAATCCGCTCCATCAGCGCGACAAGGCGGTCCACGGTTTTTGCAAGTCTGTTGGCTTGCCTGGCGTTGTCTTCAACCAAGGCCAGTCGTTGTACCAGTGCTCGAGATTACTCCTCAGTCTCCTGTGAACGTTGTTCACATTCCTCTAGTCGGTCTCTTATGAGTTCATCCGCACCTAATTCAGCGGTCATTGAATCCTGAATTATGCTTACAGAGAGGTTGGTATCTTCTTGTTCTCGCTGGAGTTGTGATATATGATCAAGAGCTTGACGGAGCAGGTAGGTCATTCGGTGTTGTTCCCGTTCGAGATTCTCGAGCCTTTGCTCCTGACGGCGGAGTTGGGTAGCCAACACTGGCACCGTGGGGTGTGCCGAGTTCCGAGAGTTATGAACAGGATAGGGGCTGCTTCGAGGTGGCCAAGTGTTTCTCCTGGCTACTCATGGGTTTTGTGATCCATGTGGATGAGAGCGTGACAAATTGGGTGGTGTGTTTGCCAGTCCTGTGGCATAGTGTAAGTAAGACGAGGCTAATATATAGGTAAGCCTAGTGTCTAGCACGTATCAAGTAATGGTCTGGTTCCCTCGTGGTCAGAGTCAACTAACGTATCCCCGTTCAACATAATCGTTTCAGACCTTACATCATCTTTCCTTAATTGTACATAGTTGATCAAGCAATGTTAAATTAAAGTCGTATGCTGTAATTCCTGAACCAGTCATGCCTAATAAGAAAATACTGCCTAACGGTCATAGTCTAGGCCCACTAAATGCAACCTAGTTCACTATAACCTGTCTCTATACCAATCTGTAACACCCCCAAATTTAATGATTTGCGGAAGCATACTTGGGTGTTACTAATCAATATACAAAGCACAAGATATACAGCAAACGACCTCTAAATGAGTCGTGTAAAACGATTTCATATAAAATAAAGGTTTGAAAACTCAATGTTTTCATATACAAAATGTAGTTCCCTAGAGTCCACGCGTATAGCGGGAGATTTTATTACATAATCAACATGTACAAAAGATAATGTTGAGAATCTCCGTTAATGCAGTTTAACGAAATCATGCGACTCTAGCTATGTCCTGAAGAAATCCTACTCAGTCTGGGTACCTGAGAATACATGCTAAAAGGGTCAACACGAATGTTGGTGAATCTCACAGGTTTGTAAGCAATATCAGTTTAGAACACAAGATTTCATCAGTAGTGCCCGCAGGCGTAAATCAAGTATTTGCAAATCCAGCAAATGTAAAATAAGTAAGTTATACCGTTGCCATGAGGCTCATAATCGAAGCTTAACCCGTAAGTAATCAGTTGCTCCCGTGACATGCTCGTAACTGAGCAAGCATAAGTAACGAATAATAGTCGCCCGTTTATACAGAACAGTTCGTGGTAGCGCTACTACCCCGGGCGGGGAGGGTCATTTCCCTAATGGATCCATTAACTAGTGTTCGCGCTTAAGTCCATAACTAACGATATATGATGGAGAGACTTCAGTGAAAAGTAAGTAACTCACGCAATCCCGTATAGTAAAATGTATAGTTCGTACTTGTGTTCAAGAAAAGTAAGCAATGTATCTCACCCCGTATGTAAAACAGTAAAAGTGGGGCTGTAAAACTCACCTGAGTCGAGTAGTAAGCATTAGTAAACAGTGGGTAGTGTGTAGGTTCTCCGAACCCGAAACCTTTAAATGCCTAAACATATAAAGTTAAGTAAGTAGATGTCCCGCAAGACCATCTAGGCTAGTTGTCTACACAACTCGTTATGTCCAATGTTGGTTCGTTATCGTTTGTTCTTAGAAAAACAGGGCTGGCCCGTTGGTGACGGTTTGTATTAGTGGTTCCAAAGTGTTACTCTTGAAAAATATGTCTCAATTTCTTTATAATGTCGTATCGTAATAAGGTTTGAAGTTGTTTAAGTTCGACACTTGGTGTGAAATGTATTTACAAACTCTAAGTGACCGCAGATCCCCTGGTAGCGGGGTCCAAGGGGCGGCAGCCCCTGGAGGGGTCCAAGGGGCAGAGCCCCTGGTTGGGGTCGAGCTGCCAAGTCAGCTTGGAAAATTTTTATTCCTACTACTTTCCTTTAGTGAAAACGTATCCGAAATTTGAATTTGGAGTAAAATTAGGTGGTAAAATCTTGGTTCCGACACTTAGTAAAAATCTGGGTTTTCAGAGTTCTGTTTTATGCGACGTTGGGTGCGACATTGGGTGCGACGTCGCAGGTCCTAACTGCGACGTTGATCGTGTCGTCGCTATGTGCGACATTCGCAATTCAGTGCGACGTTGTGGGTGGCGTCGCTATATGCGACGTTGTGGTTCTTGCGACATACGGGTCGATGTCGCTATGGGCGACGTCGGCCACTTAAGGCGACGTTAGGGATGACGTCGCTATATGCGACGTTGTGAGGGGTATTGCGACGTAATGGTCTACGTCGCAGATAGCCCAGCGTCTCTGCGACGTTGCGGTCTGATCGGAAAGTGGTGGCCGGAAAATCGGTCGAAAAGCTTCCGTTTGGTCCAAATCTTTTACCCAACCCATTTTTGGACATTTTAAGCATATATAAACAACAAACAAGTAAAAACGAGTAAAAACGGAGAGTTTCGGGTTTTGTCGGAAACTTACGCGGTGTCGAAATAAAATTCCGAAAAGGTAGGAAGGTAGATCGTGTCGCGGTGGTGCTTTTCTTCCAAAGGAGTAGTATGATCCGACGTCGTTTAGTGGTAGTAATTTGCGAATTAGTGTGGTGGTGGTTTGGTGTTTAATTAGAGAGAAAGAGGAGAGGAGAGAGATGGTGGAGGTGGTAAATGAGAAAAAGAAAAGGGGAGATGGAGGTTTAACCTCCCATTTTCAGTCTCCGCGATTGTGCTCCGTGCGGTGTTCGTTTTCCCGATTGTTTAAACGTTAAATAATTATTTTATACCTTTAAATCGCGTGTTTTAAAAATACAATTTATTATACAATATTTTTGTTGAAGTATCTTACCAATTACTTAATAATTGCGTTATAAAATGTAACTTTAATTTGTTTTGTTTTGGTTGCGCGTTTAACGTTTTAGTCGTGCAGACGTTTATTTGTACGATACGAAATGTGATTGAAATATTATGAAAGTAATATTCTGAATATAATATCGTTATTACATAATGTTATATCATTTAATAAAATTGTTCACCAACGTCCGTATTTACTTGAACCGAATTACATTCGATTTAAATTGCGTACGATTTAATCAAATCGCATTTTTATATATATATTCATCAATATATATTCCGATACATTAATTAGCCTAACACATAACTAATTACATGTATTAACATAGGATTAGGCACTAATTACTAGTCCTAATTTGGCGTGTGTTACAGTTGAGCAATTAGCAAATTCAAATTTCTTTAGAAGATCTTTAACATATTTTCCTTGACTTATAAAAATTCCAGTTTTGGTTTGTTTTATTTGCAGACCAAGGAAAAATGTTAATTCACCCATCATGCTCATCTCATAACTTTTGGTCATGAGATCAGAGAATTCCTTGCACATGTCACTGTTAGTAGACCCGAAAATGAATCATCAACATGGATTTGGACTAATATGACATCTCTCTTATCTCTTTTAATAAATAATGTGCTGTCAATCTTACCTCTAACGTAGCCACATTTTATTAAATAAACAGAGAGAGTATCATACCAGGCTCTGGGAACCTGTTTTAGTCCATACAGGGCTTTGTCAAGTTTGTAAACATAACCAGGATGTTTTGGATCAATGAATCCAGGTGGCTGTTTGACATACACGTCTTCCTGCAGCTTGCCATTCAAAAAAGCGCTTTTCACATCCATCTGATATACTTTGAATTTCTTGTGAGCTGCATAGGCTAGAAACAGCCTGATTGCTTCAAGCCTAGCCACTGGTGCAAAGGTTTCGTCATAGTCAATGCCTTCTTGCTGGCAGTAATCTTGTGCAACCAGTCTAGCCTTGTTCCTTGTTACCATACCATCAGCATCCATCTTATTTCTGAACACCCATCGTGTTCCAATTACTGATTTACCAGCAGGTTGAGGTACAAGCTTCCAGACTTTATTTCTTTCAAACTGAGATAGCTCTTCTTGCATGGCAGCTATCCAGTGATGATCAGTAAGTGCTTCATCAATCTTCTTTGGTTCCATCAGTAACACAAAACTTACAAACAAACAAAAGTTAGCAGTTGCTGATCTTGTCTGAACCCTTGATTGTGGATTACCAATAATCAATTGATTATGAATATGTTTTGTCCATTTAGTCATTCGCTGAGGTTCAGCAGTGACTGTCTTTTCTGGCGGTGGTTCATGTGACAGATCAGCATCAGGGACATGAGTATTGTTGTTATGAGAGTTTTGGTTTGGACATTGAGTTGATGATGATGGGACATCAGTAGGTAAAGATGATGTTCCTGAATTATTCTCAGCTAAAGTAGAGCTAGAATTGATTTCAGGAATACTATCTTCCCTTTCAGATTCTGATGAGAAATTTTCATATTTCTTATCATTTGATTTTATTTCATTTGATGAGTCACCATCCATTTTAAAAACAAGATTTTCATATTCTTTAGGATCAGTGAGTGACTCATCATATGATTCATCAAAAGTAACATCCATTGATTCTTCAATACATCCTTTTCTTTTATTGTAAACTCTGAAAGCTTTAGAGATAATTGAGTAACCAACAAATATTCCTTCATCAGCTTTTGGATCAAACTTTCCTAAGTGATCTCTTTTGTTTAAAATGTAGCAAGTGCTACCAAAAACATGGAGAAAACTTATGTCAGGTTTTCTCCCCCTTAACAGCTCATATGCTGTCTTATTATGTCGTTTGACAATCAGTGACCTATTCTGAGTAAAGCAGGCAGTGCTTACTGCTTCGGCCCAGAAATAGGTCTTAAGACCAGCATCAATGAGCATTGACCTGGCAGATTCAATTAAGGTTCTATTTCTCCTTTCTGCCACCCCATTTTGTTGGGGTGTTCTTGGAGCTGAAAAATTTTGAGAAATGCCTTTTGAATCACAGAAAGTTTCCAGGTCAATATTTCGGAATTCAGTGCCATTATCACTTCTCAGATGTTTTACCGTGACATCATTTAGATTCTCCATTTTCTTGACAAAGGATATGATCTCACTGGCATCCTCACTTTTAGCTTTGAGAAAAAATACCCAAGTGTATCTTGAGTATTCATCCACTATTACCAAACAGTACCTTTTTCCACCAAGACTTGGAGTACTTACTGGACCAAATAGATCCATATGGAGCAAGTGGAAACATTCAGTCACTGATGAAGTCTGCTTACTTTTGAAAGAAGAGCTGTGATGCATTCCTTTTTCACATGCTGAACAAAGTTTATCTTTATTATAAGATAATTTTGGTAGTCCAATGACTAAACCATTCTTGCTCAATTTACTGATTGCTTTGAGATTCAAATGAGAAAGTCGTTTATGCCACAACCATTTTTCTTCTGAAACGGTTCTGCAGTAAAAGCACGTTCCTGACTGTGCTGAATCCATGTTGACCACATAAGTATTCCCTTTTCGATTAGTAGCAAGTACAGCACTTCCCTTCTTGTTGTAAACAACTCCTGCTTCATGATCAAATAGTACCTTGTTCTTGGAGTCACAAAACTGACTGATGCTCAACAAATTGTGCTTCAGACCCTCTACATATGCTACTCGCTTGAACATTACATTACCATTGGTTAAGACACCATACCCTCTGGTCTTCCCAACCTTGTTATCACCAAATATCACATCAGGACCTCTTTCATCCTGATAGTCACTGAGCAGAGACTTACATCCTGTCATGTGCCTGGAACATCCGCTGTCCAAGTACCAGATAGTCTCTCTAAGAATACCTTTGTAGATGCTATCAGAATCCCAACCCGATGCTGAACATTTCTGAGCTACTTCCTTGATGTCTTCATGGAACTCAGTGTCATCAGCCATCAAACAATAATCTTTGTCCAAGCAAATCATTGCTTCTTCATCATCGGATGAAGAGGATGAATCAGAGTCGCTGAGTGAACTTTCTTCAGCGACAAGCCCTTTTCTCTTTTTCTTTCCTGATTTGGACAGAGCCTTCAGCTTTTTGTACTTTTCCTTGTATTTGTTGTACTTGTCATTTCCGAATATTGGCTTTCGTTCAGGGATTGGATTGACTGACTTTGATCTACATTCAGCTGCAAAATGACCAGGTTTGCCACATTTGTAGCATTCTCCTTTAGATTGAAAATTATCAGATGATGGAGCACCAGCGAATCTTTTGATCTGATGTTCATTCTGAAATTAGCAACCATCATGGCCATATCTTTTTCAAGCTTCTCCAGTCCTTCATCATACTCATACTCTGACTGTTCTTCATCTTGACCACCTTCTTCTTCAGCTATTAATGACTTCGAGCTTCTTTTAGACACTTTTGATTTCTGTCTCTGATCAATTTCATCAAGCTCAGCTACAAGAGCATTGGATATCTTCTGACTTCCAAGAGTAGCACGAATATGCTAACTCTGATCAGCTTGCTTTTCTGACTGCTCCCAGTTGAGCAATATACCATAAACTTGAGTGAGATTAAGAATTGAATAATCATTCCTCTGTCTGGTACACGTGGCAATGGTTCCCCAGATTTTCCTTGGCAACAACTCAAGAAACTTCTCAACAACAAATCTATGTTCCTTACCTATACCAGCCTTCTCCATTTTGTTCATCAGTGACTGGTATCTGGTGTAAGTAGAAGACAGAGATTCATTTGGTTCCATTGCAAACAGCTCATACTGGCGAGTGAGATTGACTTCCCTGCAGTGAATAATATCAGGAGTTCCAATATATATATTCCTAAGGGTATCCCACATATCTTTAGCAGTTCTACAAAGCCTGATAGATTCGAACACTTCATCAGGAAGTGCCATGTCTATGTAGATTTTGGCTTGTTTATCCAGTCTAACCAATCGTCTATCCTCATCCGACCATTGTTCCTCTCTTTTGGGCACAACCATTTCTGGTATAGCAGGAGTAGTAGTTGTAGCCATGACAGCAGGAACAATTGTGGTTGAAATGTGGGGACCATTGGTTATTGTATTACAGAGACGGTCGTCAATTAGGTCTAAAAACATCATCATTCGAGACATCCAAGTTTCAATCCTTGATGGATCAAAAGCTGGAGGTTTGGTTGTAGAACCATTTCCCTTCTGATAATTAGAGTCAACACAGCTGTACTTTACTGATTCCATTGCAGACTTGGTTAGTTGAATTTAAACCAACTCTGCTCTGATACCAATTGAGAGTCCCGTAATCACTATCAGTTAGTGATTTGGAATCGCAAAGTGTAAAGTTTAATTGTAGAAGGGGGAGGGGGGGGGGGGGGGGGGGGAGGGGGTGTTGAATACAATTTAAAACTTATTCAAATTTTAACTTAGTTAATTAGTTAGTTTTAAATTGTTTAACAGAAACAGAGTATCAACGATAATAACAGAGTATTCAAATACACGGATATGACAATATCAAAGTAACGAAGTAATGATAGCTAAAATGATGAATTATATTGATCATACAATTCACAAGTGTTGAATGCGGAATGGATTAACCAAAGTTAATACAATTCAAACACTTAGCTAATCTATTACAAATGAGATGAACAGCAGTGGACAAACACGATGACTGTTCACTCGCTGGATCGACAATACGTACTCTAGACAAACTGATCACTGACACACAAGTGATAAGTACGATTGAACGACTAACCTCAACAGTACAAAACACTGAACTATTTATACTACAAGAGTTCCTAAAATATCGCCTATAAAATAGGATCTTGGAATGACACGTGTCGCTGCTTGATTGGCTTGATCTCTGATGAACCGACATTCTGCGGGTTCCAATTCTGTTACCGCAAATATCTCGTTACCTTAAAACCAATCATTCGCTGCCACGTAATCTTTCGAACATACTTCAAGCTGGAACGCTCTTACTGATGTATAGATAAGTACAGTACTTTTTGTACTTGATGATTGAGAGGCTTTATTGAATAGTCCCTGAAGATGCAGTAATCCTCCTCACTCGCTTCGAGCTAACATGCTCTTGTAGAATGACTCGAACTAGAGATCTTACGTGACTAGCTGTTATTCTGGCAGTGACTTTTGCCTTTATTGATATGAAGAAGTAAAGCTCTCGCTGATGTTGATCAGCGACACACAAAGTTGAGCATTAATCTTCCTCAGTATATCAATTCCTTGAGAGTAGAATGAATGACGATCAGCGAAACCAATCTTCAGCAACAGCAGCTTTGATACAATCCATTTCTTCATCGAGTAGTGAACAGTTGAGTTGGTCAGTGACCAGCGACTCAACATGGTCAGCGACCAGTGACTCAACAACAATGTTTTTTTATAATTCTAAAAAGGATATATATATATATATATATATATATATATATATATATATATATATATATATATAGTGGAATGATCCAGAGGGAAGTACATTTTTTGGGGGAAGGGGGGAAGCGTTAGTATGCATGAGGAAGCATATTACCTTCACCCATACAAATCTCGAAAAAAGCAAACTGAAATTTAGTAAATGTTAATCAGAATCGATGCTATGAATGTTAAGCTTCCTTGATCAATTCTTTCTTCAAGTTATAGCATCGATTTATGAATATTATATCCAAATCCGTTAATATGCATCGCGGTGCATATTAGTTAATATGCATTGTGATGCATATTAACAATAAAAATATCTTTCAAATAATGTGAAGTTTTAATATGCATCGCGATGCATATTAGTTAATATGCATCACACTGCATATTAACAATTTATTAAATAAATATTCATCAATTAATGTTATGACTTAAAAATGAAAATTTATTCGTTAAAATATCCTTTATAGCATCGATTTTGATTACTATTTACCAATAAAAATAATTTTTTGTTCGACGTTTTGATTGATAATTGTAATATGCTTCTTGATGCATACTAACGCTTCCCCCTTCCCCCCAAAAAGGCACTTCCCTCTTGATCACTACCATATATATATATATATATATATATATATATATATATATATATATATATATATATAGTTTGTATATATATAGTATATGTGAAGTACGATTATAGGGTTGTTGTCATAAATTAACAATAGCGATAATGTTTCTACAAAGATTTTACGTGTTGAAGTAAGACGTCTTTTAATGCGAAAACTTGTTGAGTTTAAAATATCAAATCGATGGAGTCAAGAAAATAAACTAAAAACGACTAGAGAATCACTCATCTTTGAGATGAAACTTATGATATTTTTAAACAAATAAATAGATAGATTCTAGAAAAAGGATAGTTGTCATTTTTATACAATTTTTAATATAAAAAAGGTCTATTCCTTCCCATTTGTAAATGTGAACGAGATAATATTAAAAATAAAAAATAATGATAAAAAAAAGTATCAAGCTCTTAACATGTTCCAAAACCAAAGTTTAAATGTATGTCTTTCTCCTTAATTAAAATTGAAGTTTTAAAATATAGGTAGCACATCCTTGTCGACTAATCACTTTGTCACCTTCTCGGCTTCTTGGGTCCCATTTTATGCCATCTAGTGTGTACTCGTGTATTAATTAATTACTTTCTCCGTCTCCCTAGAAATGTCTATAAATCTATTTTTTAATTATCTCAATATGGTGTCAGTTTCATATTTCAACCAATCAAAAAAGATTTTAATAAGTTAATATGATATTTGACTCATGAAAATTGTAATTAGTCGAGAATTCTAAAAGTTTATGCACAGTCACAATTGGATGGAGGGAATATCTGATACTCCATATCAACACATATGTGATATGTAGTCATGTAGACTAGAGATGAGCAAAGACCAGATAAAACTGGTTTTTAGTCCAGTTCAAAAAAGTCCAATTTTTTAACAGAAAATTAAAAACCAGTCTTTTCTAGGACTGGTCCAGTTTCAGTCCAGTTTTTTGCCAGTTTTGCCAGTTTTTCTTAGAATTTCAGTCCAGTCCCAGTCCAGTTTCAGTCATTTCCAGTCTTTTTTTTCATGGTCGATAATTTTGTCAATAGTTACAATAAAATTTTAAAAACCAATAGAAAAAATCAATAAATGTGAAGTATGATTAAATTAAAATTTATATAATTGAAATTGTTCATGTGAAAATAAATAAAAGTTTATAAATAAAGAAATAAAAATGTATCAAATACAATTTGACATAAATTTAAATTTTATAAGAAAAGGAAAAAGTTAATAAACAATAAATAAACATAAATAGCTTATAATACATTTCAGTCTTTTTGCCAGTTTTAAACCAGTTTCAGTCTTTAACCAGTTTAAACTGATTTCAGTCCAGTTTTTAACCAGTCTTCTGACTGAAAAGTAGGACTGAATTAGGACTGTCAGGCAGTCCTAGGACCAGTCCAGTCTTTTTCCCAGTCCAGTTTTTCTAGGACAGGTCCCAGTCCGGTTCAGGACCAGTTTCAGTCTTAGACTGTTTTGCTCATCTCTAATGTAGACATGCATTGCCCCTCGCATTAACGTTCCTAATTTACGTGTAGGGTTGATCCCAACTCAATTTGAGCTCAGGTTAAAAGTATTTGAAACTTGATAAATTTTAATCGAACCTATATTTATATAATGGATAAAATCTGCTCTTTGTAAATCTCATTCGAATTTGATATGGCTAACAATTGAGCTCAAACTTCTTATATCAAGCTCGGATAGCATCATTTATACACACTAACAATATTGTATATATTCCGAATATAATATAATTTATAATTTAAATAATAAAACTAAAATATGTATTGTATTTTTGGGAAGGAACATTTCTAGCCGAATACATTCATCCATGATAGATGTTAACTTTAGTAATGGGACAATTTGTGTATATTTAAAAAGTTGAAAGGTTAACATGTAAATACTATGGAGTAAAAGTTTGTTTGAATTGATGTGAATAGTAGAGTTCAAATGAGTACATCAATTTTGAGTGAGAATAGGGAAATCAATCTCAACCACTTATTTTCATCAAATACCCATTTCCTCCACATTTTTGAAACTCAAATATCTCACAAACGGTAAGTCGAAAAATCATGAAAATTGCACCATAAAATTCAGCGTTTTCTCCTCTTCGATTTGCCGTCCCTCAAAGCATACTTTTGATAACTTTTTTTTTTTTTTCATTTTTTAGTGGATTTTACAAATTAGTAACACATGTGTTAGTGATTGGTTGTACATTTGATTTGTGGTTAAGGTTAGGGCTTAGGGCTAGGGTTTAGGGTTTAAGATTTAGGGATAGGGTTTAACAGGGTTTAAGGTCAGGGTTTAGTAGGGTTTAGGGTTTAGTATTATTTAGGGTTTAGAGTTTTGTAAAGCCCCGAAACCCCAAACCCAACCCTAAACCCTAACCCCTAACCCCTAAACCCCAAACCCTAAACGCAACACTTTAACACGTGTGTTGGTAAATGTGAAACCCACCAAAAAAGATGAAAAAAAACTCGTCGAAAGTATGCCTCAAGGGACGGCAAATCGAAGAGGGAAAAACGCTAAATTTAATGGTGCAATTTTCATAATTTTTCGATTTGTCGTTTGTGAGATAATTGATGTTGAGGGTAAATGGGTTTTGTACATTTGAAACATTCTCTTTGTACACATGACACAGTACACAAATTCCTATTCTCATTTGAACCCCACCCTTGATGTGAAAATAAGCGATATTTAACAATAAGTTTCTTTCCCGCTTGAATATACTATTTGTTTTTGGAAAAAACAAAGCTATATTTTTTTTTAAAGGCAGTATTGGGCTCAGTGGCATTGCCTCTTCATATACCCATCACCAATTCCAGGGGAAACCCGAATATTTCGAGAGAAAACCCCTGTCTCCATCCCGGAGAGCATTTTGCTCACATCCGGGTTCGAACCCATGACCTTGAGGTCATGGTGAAACACGGGTTCGAACCCATGACCTTGAGGTCATGGTGAAACCAATAATCCAAGACCAGTAAGAAGTTCGAGAAAGATACAGACCCCCCAGCTAAAAGCATCAAAAAGAAGTAAAGGTACAGACCACCCAAGAAGATAAAAAACCAAGTTCACTAGTATCAATAATAGATTTTGGAAGCCTTGGGAAATCGCAACAATTACGCACCCTCAAGTAGTGATCCTTGTTAGTTTATCTTAGCCCTTGAAAAGTCCATCTCCGGGTGCTGCACATCGGTAACAATAAGTTAGGTAACATTAGATTTAGGGTGTATCACTAACCAGAAAATTTTTGCTAGAGGGAAAACTGGTCAAATATGCTGAAAGTCATTTAAAGTGTAGCTTTAGTGCTTACAAGTTACAACCCCCTACAACGTTTTAGTTGTTTAGAGTAGAGTAACAATACCAGTTGTTATCATAATTATTTATAGAGCAAATGTTCATACAAAATGGAGAAAAGATGTTTAGGGGTCGATCAAACCCTACCCATCTCACTCCAAGTTATAAGTAACCTGTTTCAACCTGAACAAGTTTTGACCAGTTACCCAGCCACCCATTTAGTCTGTTAATTGTTTGTAACTTTGTATCATTGTATAAAAGATGACTTTACCTCAGACATGAACTTTTTCAGAATGTCTTGTTTCTGCATCTCATCACTAGTTGGTAAGCCCATCTGCTTCTGGCGTTGATCGAACTATACAAAATTATTTTAATAATATTAGTAAACAAAATCATGTTTCCCCAATAAATAAAACAAGAAAAATACCAGTGACCAACGTTAGTACGTGTATACAAAATCTAAATATGCGATGAAAGTATGGAACTATCTTCCTACCATCATCTTTTCAACAGTAGATCTTGTTTCTGGATCTAGGTCACCTAGTTTACTGCTCTCGGGTTCTACTTTTTGAGTGTCGATTTCAGGTTCGCCCTTGATCAAAGATTTCCACCAGTCCATCTGATCCTGTTTGGTTAGAAGGATAGCAATCGCTTTCTTATCCTCTGAAAAAGATACAATGAAAGGATCAGTCATGTAAAGAAGATTCAATAGAACAATCTACAAAAGCAAAAACAAATAAAATATGATTCAAATGAAGATACCTAAGCTCCAAAAAGAATCATCAACCTTGACAGACTTGTACAAATCCCCCTGTATATAAAGAACATGTTTAGCATTGCATTGTATAATAATCTTGTATCAGTATGACAGTATGTTTAAATAAATTTAATGTCACTAACACACTTACTTCAAGTATTGGAGGCTGACCCTTAAGTCCAACTTTCAGATGGTTCTTCTTTATGTCGCATACAATAGCTCTTGATACGGTTCCAGGAGGAACAGGAATTGTTATGTTGACCTCTTGTAAAGACTGGACCCAAGAATAGTTCTCCATGTCCTGGCCATTTCCTTTATTGGGGGCTGCTTGTACATTTGAAAAGGATAAGAACGATATTCATATTCATATCATAAAGAAAAACAAAAAGATAAAAGAACATCTGTTTCATTCACATAAACAACACAATAATATACAATGAACCATAGATATCGTCATATTGGACAAAAGATATATGTAAAAGGAAAAAAAAGATGATTTGGCAAATAATCATGAATACACAGTCTTGATTATCAATTTATCATAGATCTATGTTTTCTCACTTTGAAAACAAAAAGTGCTAGAAATTGTTGACATCCATCATAAACGTTAGATATGCAGAAGAGGCCAACAACACAGTGAAATCAACAAGTGAGATGTCAAGAAATCGAGCATCCCTCCTTACACTGCCCCAAATATTGGTAATATAATTACATAACCTACTATGGGGTATTGAATATAAAGATTCCAAAGAAGTAGTGATCGCCAGTCACATGGTAACTTGATTTTATATTCAAAAACTCAAATGATCTTAAGCTACAATAGTTCTTATAAGTAACTGCATTACCTAGAAAAACACCAAAACTCATATAGTCATGTCCTACAAAACTAGATAAAAGTGTTTTGTGAAATAGACTCATAAACTGAACAGTACTAAAGGAACTATTATTATCAAGCATTTATCGATCCCGAAATTTCATTGCAAGTCCATCAGTTTTCCTTTTTGCAACCTCGAATTCATTCAAACCTAAATCACTTGCATTAAGCTCACTACATCTCTTCTAATGTAAACTACCCATAAACCATCTACCCTAGACCATATATCTACATATTCATCAATCTCCATAGTCTTTATAGCAAGTACCAGCCCTTGACGTTTGGCGTAGTCAAAATACACTCAAACTAAACTCACTACATGCTTCAAAATCACCCCTATTGCTTTCATTACAACCTACACACAAATAATGTACCTCAAACAATGTATCTATATACTTATGCTTTCCCTATTATAAATCAAGAAAATACCCAGGAACAACTAGCAAGCATCCATCAATTTTTTCACCATGCACAATTTTGTCCAATGCCAATCATACAATCCACAGCAAAACAAAACGTTAACTGTAATTCAACTGTTTTCTATGTCAAATTCTTTTTGAAGAACATAAGAAACAACATTAAACCAAAGCAAATATCGACAAATAAAGTAAATAGAACCAAGCATAATCAATTAACAACACATAAAAAACAATCAAGCAAACATATATTTGCATACTAGTTATATACCTCGCAAGCCCTTCTTATCATCATTGTTAGTCTCCTCCACCTTCTGATCCTTCGTCTCCTTAACAGAACTTCCGGTCTGCGACGGTCCAGCAGGTGCAGGTACCTCCTTAGCACGTTTATTACCAACCTTTACACCGGCGCCGGCGCTGCCGTTGGTAGAGGTGGAGACGGATTTCTCTTTACGCTTCCTCTCATCAGAATCGATCTTTTCCTTAACAGAACGAACCAGGCCATTAACATCCTTAATCACAGAATCCTTTTTGAACACATCGGTTTCGCGAGCAACGAATTCGAATGCCGTTTGAAGAAATTGAAGCGGATTAGATGTATCAAGAACAGCATTGAACGGTTTCTTCACAGACTCTACTTCTTCGTAATCGGAAAGAATCGCCATTGTACACAGCAAATTGATTGATTGCTAGGGTGAGTAGGGTCAGGGTTTTTGGGTTCGAAGAGTTTGGGGGTTTTATAAAGTACGCAAGGAAGATGTGTTCGGATTTATATAGAAGTATCTGGAAGTCTTTTAATTATTAATTATTTATATTTAATATTTGTTTATTGGGAATATATTTTTGTTATATAAAATCTTAATAATAAATAAATAAATAAATAATATAATAATAATAATTTTTAAATTATATATAAGAAGCGGGTTGTGACATCATCAAAAATTTAATTAACCAATCAAATTCTCCAATTTTATTAAATTCACTAAAATTTAGGCAACAATGACATCATAAATAATAATTTAATAATTTAAATATACAAAACTAATCTAAAGTTCGTAGTTATAAAGGATTCTTCTAAAATATCAAAGACAAGGATAACCTTATTTTTATTTTGGAAAAAAGGAGATTTTATTTATTAATAATTATCTTTAATGAGAAAGGTTATTGTAAGTTCACTTATTATCGTATGAACCGTAGGAACGACTTTTTTCACTTTTAAATTCAATGTATGTACATGTTTTGCAAAAAAGGTTATGCTAAAATTATTAAAATTTTATCCTCTTTAATATTAGATTAATTAAAAAAAATAAAAGAAAATATATGATACAAAAATTAAAATTGTGTATCAAAGCCTTTTATGTGTGATACTGTGATACACAAAAAAAAAAAATTATGATGTGTATCATATTTAAAAAAAAAAAATCTCATAGTAAAGTAAACACAATTCTAAGAATTTTGATATATACTTTTCATCAAAAACATAATTTAATTTTAAAATTTAAAGTAAAATTTTTCGTTCCTACCGTTCCCACCATAATAAGTGTTATTATTTGAACTTTACCATATCTTTAATATATGACTATCTATCTATCGGTTAATAATTTAATTTGTAAATAATAAGCCTCTTTTTAACCAAGGGTTAAATTAAGTTTTTGCTCATTATCTTTTCTTTTTTAACAGTATATTTGTTCTTAAATAATGATCATGACATAAAATTAATAATGGAACTATCAATTATAAGTATAATCTTATTTATTTATATATAGTTTAGTTTATAATTGTATGTTATATTTCGAAATAATCCGTGTATGTACACGGGTTTAAACTTCAATTTGTCAATTAATTATTTCTAATTCTCTCTATATAAAAGGGGTATTCAAAATGTATGTTATTGTAACACCCTCAAATTTCGGTTTGCGGAAGCGATCGGGTCGGGTGTTACCAAATTAAATATCACAACATAAGATACATAATGAACGACTCTAAATGAGACGTTTGAAAATAGTTGTACATTTCCAAAATAAAAGTAATTACAAATTGTAGGTTTGTAGAATAATCCCAAATACATAAGTTGAAAATACAAAAGTAATGCAGAGTTGTCCCAAATGTTTGAAATCATGCGACTCGAGCTAGCATAATCTTGTAGTAATTCCTAATCCTGCTGGGCACCTGAGAACACATGCTAAAACAGGTCAGCTATAAAGCTGGTGAGTTCATAGGATTGTTAGTTGAAATCATGATGTAATAAAACTCTGTATGTTTTGAAAAGTCGTTTCAAATTTAGCCAGCTTGATAAGTATTATATTGAAGTTTGTAACACCAATGTGTATACGTCTAATCGAGGTATCTCATACCTAATTGTTCGAGTCATGTACCTAAGTACATATAAATAAATATGGCATTCCATGCCTTGATACCTAAGAGGTAGTTGTGTCGATAAACGTAAGGCAATACCTGCCTATAACTATTAATTGATTGCATGATCACGTCGTATGATAACAAGTAATTATAGTCCCGCAGAACTATGATTTAATATATGATGTGTTGCATCCAGCAACAAATGCTTGTAGATCCGCAGATCTATGTTTGAAAACGTTTAACATGTCCGTTTACCCGATTAGCATAAGCTAACCCGGACTTGAATTGAGCTAACGGCCTCGCGTGGCAGCACCACCGATCCGTTAACTTATTGTGAATCCCGAATATCACTCGCTGATCCATTGATTGAAATTTCGTCCACTGCAATACCGTGGTTTCGTTTTGTGCCCACTTTACCGTGGCATCGTTTGGTGCCCGCTGCAATACCGCGGCATCGTTTTTGGAATTGCTCGCAGCAATTTGTGATTGAGCCGGCAGTACAATGACATGCCCGACTAAGTTGTTTGAGAGCCAGCAGTACTCGACATGCCTGACTAAGTAGATCGTATAATAGTATGTAGATATTCATCAGGTGACACCCCCACGGTTGGATTACATCCTGGGCCGGGGGACCATCCCTGGTTGGATTACATCCTGAGCCAGAGTCGTCACCAGTTGAGTTGTATTGATATACGAAGTCTGTACTAATCGTGTGATGCTATTGTATACTCCTAGTCTAAAGCCTAGCAAGTATATATAACGGAGTCTTGGGAAATATTCACTTAAGTTCGGTTCCCATTATAGTGATAATGAAGTGTGTCGACAGTTTTAGTTCTTAAAGAATAACTAAACTTGTAACAGTATAGATGTTGTCCAGGGTAGGTAGAACTAACTAGTTCTAATGTATTCAATGATATTGTCCCGCGACAATATGGCCAAAGGATTGTGATAACTAAACCAAATTTTGTATTGGTAATCGTTTTCCACGACCTAACAGGGTACGATTGCAACCTATCTAGGTTAAGTATTGATATTGTTCTTAAAACAATATAACGGGTGTAATTCCTAAGTATTACACATTTCGTATTACATAAGGTAATATAAATAATTGTAAATTATACACGATTGTTAATATGATTTGAAAACAGAAATTGAGCATGTGTTTCACCCCGAAAATAGTAAAACAGTTGTGTGAAAACGTAATAACGATCTAGCTCGAGATTGTTTAGATCTTGATCTAGGATATAATGATAACAATAATAAATTATGCAGCAGAATAGAACAAATCAATGTTATCACAACAAGCCCCAATATTATTTGATCACAATAATACGGTTATACAAATATAACAGGATGAAGAAACCTTGATCTTGAGGCTAAACAAAAACCCTTAGACGTCTACATTATGTGTGCACACCAAAACCTACGTCCCTATGTCTCTTTATATAATAGAGATCATTAGGGTTACAATAAAACCTAACTTGCATAGAAAGTAAACTTAATATTTCACATTAAGTCCTTGTAGTTTCATCTTCTAAACGTTATGCATATTTTGTTTTGTAATCATCAAATCTTGAATCCTTACAATCTTCCCCTATTTGATATTACAAAACAATCTTGATAAATGAAACCGTCTTCTATGCTTCCCCTTGACATGTCACCACTTATTATAAGCTGCAAAATCACTTAACAATATCCTTCTTCCCCTTTTTGTAATAATCAAATCAGAATCTTTTGCAACTTGTAAACACTTCCCCTCAAGTGGTACATGTAGATGATGAAACATTAAACAGTAAGTTTCCCCTTAAAATATGTTCACCATCTCTTGAATCTCGAAATCGATTGGCTCTTATGTAATGATCACTGATGAAGAAAATAGAGTATAACAAACTTGATGAAGAAGTTAAATTTTCCAAACCTGTACCTTATATCTTGTACTAACCACGACGTCGAACTTATATCCTTGTATAAGTAGATCACAATCTCCCCGTAAGATCTCTTTGACAAAAATCCTTATTTTCCATAATAAGTCACCGAGCCCCCATAACTCTTTTCAAGTGATAGCAAATGTGAGCATTGAGCATCCTAAGTTTAATCTCACACGTTTGCTAGATTTTGTCAAGTCTTCGTCACCGTACAAACCAAACAAGTTATCTTCAAAGCTCTTCATCCACCTACTTTGAGATATGATAAGATACAAACCTGTCAAACTCAACTACAATATCAAATAAACTATAATCGATCTTCTTCGTAATCACTTCTTCAAATAATCTTAAAAAAAAACGAGCCATTAAATCAATAAAAATAAATTGTTATAAAAACAATTCCATCCGAGATCCAAACTTTTCTTATACAGTAACCATAAGAACTGTACGGATAACCATCCAATAATAGCAACGAATACCATGTAGTACCATCCATGACGAGTATCACTAATTCCGCTAGTGTTTGAAAAATGACTAACAGTGGTTCTCGCTACCCAACAGTGGCAAAATTATATTAACAGTGGCAACTACTAACTAGCAGTGGCAACTACTAACAGTGGCTATACCAAACAGTGGTTACTATGTATTAGCAGCGGTAGGATTTTGTGCTAGCAGTGGCAAGCTTGTACTAACAGCGGCAAGCTTGTATTAGCAGTGGTAGATCTGTGCTAGCAGGGGCAACGTTGTACTAACAAAGGCAACGTTGTACTTAACAGTGGTAACTTTGTGCTAGCAGGGGCAAGTTGATGAGCAGTGGCTTACGAACTGTATATCTCCTTGGTTACATATCTGATGAAGCTCAAATTTTAACACGAAGTTCATCAATGTTTCATTAACCACATATCCAAAAATCAAGTCGATCCAACGATTAACGAATACACAACAATTAAATCAATACAGCTGCACAAACAGAAACCACAAACGTACTGCAGCAGATTCGAATTTTGATATCTCCTTGTAGAAACATCCAATCACAATGAAATTTTTACATGATGTAGAAACGTATGTCTTCTATAACATATCCAAAAATCATAAACTTCCGTTGGATAACGAAGACACAGTGATCGTTTTACTTCTGCCGTTCTGAAAAATCCTAAACTTTCAGCAACCAATTTCGACAATGAATATCTCTCAATCAAAAATTCAGATCAAAAATTTCTTCGGTAGGAATGTGCGCCTATATGTTAAGAACCTACAGTTCAAATTTCATGACGATCTAACGGTTAACGAATGAGATCCGAATTTTTTAACATGGCTGTGCAGAAAGTGACGAATTACGAATTTTTCTTGCAATCTTCTAGGGTTTCTTCGATACGGCTTCTTTTATCTCGTACACCTTGTATATCCTAGATCACGAGCAACCTTGCTCTGATACCAATTGTGAAAACGTAATAACGATCTAGCTCGAGATTGTTTAGATCTTGATCTAGGATATAATGATAACAATAATAAATTATGCAGCAGAATAGAACAAATCAATGTTATCACAACAAACCCCAATATTATTTGATCACAATAATACGGTTATACAAATATAACAGGATGAAGAAACCTTGATCTTGAGGCTAAACAAAAACCCTTAGACGTCTACATTATGTGTGCACACCAAAACCTACGTCCCTATGTCTCTTTATATAATAGAGATCATTAGGGTTACAATAAAACCTAACTTGCATAGAAAGTAAACTTAATATTTCACATTAAGTCCTTGTAGTTTCATCTTCTAAACGTTATGCATATTTTGTTTTGTAATCATCAAATCTTGAATCCTTACAAGTTGAAATAGTGGAGCTATGAAACTCACCTGTGAGTTGTTAGCGATGCGATGATACGCGCGTCTTCCGAATGGTAACCTTCTAGTGTCCTAAACACGTGAGGTTATATAAGTATGAGACAAATCAGTTTGTCTAAGCGAGTTGTTCATGTATGCATTTGTTGTTGAAGTCTGGGAATGGTGTACGGGGGTCCGGGGGCAGCGCCCCTGGTAGCGGGGTCCAAGGGGTGGCAACCCCTGGCGGGGTCCAAGGGGCAGAGCCCCTGGCTGGGGTCGAGCTGCCAGGTCAGCTTGGAAAATTTTTATTTCTACTACTTTGCTTTAAAGAAAACGCATTCGAAATCCAAATTCGGGTAAAATCGAGTGGTAAAATTTGGTTGTCAATACTTAGTAAAAAAGATAGGTTTTTGAGGTTCTGCGACGTCAGATGCGACGTCAGCTGCGACGTCAGAGGCAACGTAGGGTCTTGCGTCGCTATGTGCGACATTCGCAAGTCAATGCGACGTTATGGGCTACGTCGCTATATGCGACGGTGGTAGGTTATGCGACGTTGGTTGCGACGTTGACTGCGACGTCGCAGCACTATTTTTGGTCCCTGCGACGTTGTCGTCTGGTTCGACGGGTTTTTACCCAAAATCAAGATCTAACTCGTTTTTGACCAAATCTCGTTGATATAAAGCTAATACATGCTATATTAAGTGTTTTTATGAAGAAATAACAAGGAAAAAGTGGAGAAATCCTTACGATTCGAATTTTGAAGGTTTGAAGATGATGATGAACTTGATGAAGAAGATGAAGATGATAATGGTGATGATGGTTGCTTGTTGTTGCTGTTGATGATGGTGACGACGGCGGTGGTGGTGGTAGCCGGTGGTGGTGGCCCGACGGTTGGTGGTGGTGATGGGTGGTGGAAGGGTTTTTAGAGAGAGAGGGTAGAGAGAAAATGGAGATAGAGAGAGAAAGTGAGAGGATGAGAATGGGGTGGAAATGGGGAGGGATTTGGGTTTTTATTTGAACTCAGATCCCTAAATCGTGTACTGTGGTCTCCAACCACAGTACAAAATGTCCGTGATTTTATACCTGATTAAAATGTGGATTTATTACTTTAAATCTATAATTTTGTTTATGTTATTTTGTAAATATTTTTAATAAAAAAAATTTTTCACTTGAACTATAAAATGTATTTATTCAAAGTTTAAAATCGGCGCGAAATTTGACTTTTTGACCGGGTGTTACAGTTATCAATTAAAAAAAATACATTAAACATTATCTTCAAACAAATTATAGGCACACCCGGGATGTACGTTAACGTAAGATAATGAATAAATAATATGTTTACTTTTTACTTAATAAATAATCTTATGGATCATAAGGGAGAAATGTATGCACGGGTAGCGGTCTTACCTTTAAAATAATGATATTAACATATATTAGTTATTTAAAAAGCTCTTACTGACAAAGTCTAAAATTATACTCAATTCGTCCCAATATTATAGTCCATGTTTCCATTTTCGAACGTCCCAAATTAATTGTCCAGTTCCAAAAATAAATAGTGAAGTTTGATCGTGATTACCATATCACCCTTAATTGAAGTTATTATTACACACTTTTCACAAAGCAGTAATTAATTAGTTAATGGTAAAACTGTCATTCTGTAAAAAGTAAGAAAGATAAAGCAGTAACGATTAATTTTTATTAAACTACGTATTTTTATCGGGTGATAATAATTTTGGGACGGAGAGAGTATCATTTAATTGTAAATTTTGGAATATTTTCTTTCTCATGATACAAATAATATTAGTAGCTTATTTATATGAATAAAAAATTATGAGTCGAATAAGCCCGTGTAATTCACGGGTATACATGCTAGTAGGTAAATATAAGATTGGGATCTATAATCTATTACGAATTTTAAATCCAAGATCGTAACCTTTTTATGATTAAAACTAGTTTAGTGACCCGTGTTTATACGGGTCATATTTAAAAAAATTACAATATAACATGTGTTAATATATTTTGCAAGTATTATAGATACTAGGTGAAGGACCCGCGACAACGCGGGTTTTGATATTTTACCTTGTAACTATTTTTTTAAGTTAAATGATGCTTTGATTTGTTTTGTTAAATTTAGGATATACTATAATAAGTAAACTATATATTTTGATATAACTTTTTCATATTGAATGATGTTAATTATAACATTGTATTGTAACATGTGTATGGTATTGAGTATTGACGTATTTAACCTTTTTAGTATTAAATGAAAAGGTTGCATTTACTATAATGATGTAATTATAGAATTTGTTTATAAAATTGAAAATGCAAATAATAACATTTGTTATTGTTGCATTAACGTGAAAAGTAAATGTATTATGCAAATACAAATTATAAAACAATATCAATAGATGAAAATATTGACTGTAGTTATATGATTTTAATTTGTACCCGAATAAGAATCTTATGTAATTGAAGAATGTATATGATAATAGATTGAGTGTCCTAAAATAAACATCCAACCTAAAGGGAGTTGATATATGCAACACCAAAAGTTTTTACTACAACACACTGTACAATAATTACAGCTCATAGTACAACCTACTATAACATAATTTTGGTGTTTAAATCAAAATTATTTGGTGTATTTATCACCTCCCCAACCTAAATGTGATTTCAATGCATTTTCAAAGTTATATGTTCATTTTTTAATTACTACATTTTTAATGGATATTTAGAGGAGAAACACCCTATTCTTGAAGATCACAAAAGCTTAATCAATTTGGAAGATATTAAATGTAAATTGTTTAGGTCATAATATTGTTTTTCTTTTGAACTTGTAAGATAATATATTAATTGTTTTGTGCAATGTAATTTCATATGTAATATACTTATTGTCATGTAAAGAAGATTGAGATCTTAGTGTACTTAATTAACTATTATCAAATAAATTACTTGAGATAAGTAATATTATAATTAAGTAAAAGGTAATGTACACAGTACTACATACTTAAGAAAATTACCGAGGTGATATAAATATATGAACAATTAATATAGTCATCATACTATAAATGCTTAAATTGAATATATAGATACATTGACTTATTGTTTTTTATATAAGCTAATAAACTCCTCAACTCCCACTTGAAGCAATATAACAGTGTAAAAATCATTATAGTTGGATTCTTTGCATACATCCCTACTATACATACCCTATAGCCTCCACCTATATGTTTTCAAGTAAAGTAAACATTGGAAATTCTTTGTTGATTTCAAACCACGATTGATACGACAGCAATGACAACTTCCTTTCACTGCAAACAAAAAAAAAAATCAAAGGGCTTTTCACTTATCCTTTAAGGAGTAATTTTCACTTTCGCGAACGGGGAAAGGGCAATGAACCTAAAACTATAAAAAGGAAATAAAGACCCTACTAATTTTAAACGAACAATGTTTGTAAAAGTATATCGTAACAAAACTTAAAGTTAAAAATACAATGAAAGAGGTAAATGATCATATAGAAGTGATTTTTACGACACAACTTTTTGATGGGTACACCTCAATCATGCATTGGAAGTGTTTTTACCTTGTGCATTAATATTGTAATAGTGTGGTGTACACATCAAAAGCTATAGTGTACATATCATTTATAAATGCTAAAGTGAGTTGAAAGGTTCTGCCTGATAAAAGATACACTTCAAGAAAGAATAAAGTGTTATTGGGTCAACCTTACCCTGCCCTTCTCAACTTGCACTAATATTAGACCCATTGTGATATACCGTATTTCTTGATCTTAACACATGTAACTCCTAAATTGTGTTATTAATCATCATAGATATAACACATTATGGTAATAATATTGTTTTTTGAAACTTCTTAAATGCATTGTCAATCAAATTAAGTATTTAAAAAAGAGACAAAAGTATGTTTTGACCGAATCCATTTCAACTCCCTTTAAAGATTGACTCACTATCACTGTAATCTGCTTGACCCATTACCCAACTCACCCCACCACACCCATCTTGCCATCTCAAAATAACTGCAGCATATAAAACAAAAAGGCTAGCACGGAAAGCTTAGAATGCTCGTTTAGCCGAGCCTTACTTTGGCAAGGAGCGAGGAGCTTCAGCAGCAATATTCTACAATGCCATAACAGTCTACAACAACAAAACAAACAACTACGTACATATATGTCTTAACAAAATAACACTGAATTTTGCAAAGTCATTTTGAGGAACACCTTATTTAACAAAATAACACTGAATTTTGCAAAGTCATTTTGAGGAATACCATATTTTTCGAAGTTGACCTTTTTTTTATATGGTTTGTTAACTTGTTTAAGATTAAGCATGTGCTCCTCATTCTCCTAGCTGTTGTGATCTAGATAGAAAAACATATATTAATCCAGTGTGTTGAGCAACTGCAATTACCTTTCTAATGAACAAAGTTCTATAACTTATATATCGAATGAAGTGAATGTTTAAAATAAATAAATTAAAAAACAAATTTAATATAATCGAAAGAATTCAAGAATTTTAATAAAACAAAAAACATAATTATAAACTTATAATGCTTGGAAACATAATAAGTTGTGTAAGCTCATATTTAGTGTACTGTGTAAGAACGTTCAAAGCATTGGATATTCACCTTAAAGGGCCACACAACAAATGCACTACGCCTACGTGTGCCTCAACTCAACATAATTTCTTTTTGAGCTGATATTCTTTATTTAACTACTTATACAGCTAAAACATGAAACTCGATATTCATTGAGACATTCATAAGCAGAGGGGTCGAAATAACTACCTCTAAAATTGAGTACACATATAAGAACACTAAGCCATTTATAAATAGATGGGTCGAAATCGCCACCTCTAAAACTAAAAAAACATAGAGAGGAATATGCAAGAAGCAAGTTATTGCAGTACCTTGAAAACTCGAACAACTGCTTAATGTTACGTAGAAGTTTCAAAGAAAAAGATCCTCATTCTTTTCTGCATAGTCAATTCCATAGCTGGGTAAAACAAACAGCTCACTGTCAAAGAAAGGGCAAACTGTAATTTGCGAAAGGCAAATTCACCTATTATCAATACTTATCCAACGTGTTAAATCAGTTCTTTGACAAAGTAAAACATTTGTTATTTTAAATATAAAGATTTTACCCTCTTACATTTCTTTCCAACGTGTTAAATCAGTTCTTTGACAAAGTAAAACATTTGTTATTTTAAATATAAAGATTTTACCCTCTTACATTTCTTTCTATTTTTTGTTTCAGATATTGAAATTGATAACTTAATATGAATGGCAAGCATTTCACATGGGAGGTGTGATTTCTTTTCCTTTTTACCTTCACTCCTTCGACCATCAATGGTTTAGAGCTAAACCTCTATGTAAATAAAAGTAGGACAGTTGAACACATGAAATAGTTGCAAAAATATGTATTGTCATGCAAGAATTATAACTTTTAGAAATATGCATATAGAGATACATAAGATTTTCAAAAAGTTCTTATCTGCATATGCATAAGATATGGTGCAGTAACATATTCAAGATTTCAAGATTTACCTGAAAGTGGAAAACTGTTTGTTAGTGTAGTTGTCTCATAAGTAGCCAACTACAATAAATTTGTGGAAGAACATTTAACAAAATCAGGAACTTTTTAAAGTACACAAAACCTCAAAAGTTACATAAATCAACAACATTATCTATAAGACATGTTAGCATTAAACAATCAAATCAAACGTAAATCCATTTATATGTTAGTCAAAGACTCTTTCTTAGAGAATAGAGGCATTTTACCTGAGAAGCTGACCACCATTTGCAAAATAACCCAAAAAAATTGCTTTAACCTTTTTCAATTTATCCTCGTGTCTTCTTTGCTGACCAGTAGAAAACAATCAATTGATACATCAAACTCACTCAAATCAATTCTTAACTATAAGACAAATCAAAGTACAAACACAACTCAGAAAATAAAAATCAGTTATCTTCATCTAATTAAGAAAAATAAAAACATTAGTGACAGAATAAGTCAACAATATTACCTTAGAGTTGAGTAATTGACGGAAGGCTGAATCAGTTAAAAAGACATGTCAGTTTCATACTTTGAGTTTAAATCAAACCTTTCCATGATGAGTATAATATCAAATTACAGTGAAACCCATATATGGTCTTGAAACTGCAACATAATCAAACTCAATAAAGATAAACATAACAAAGTTAGAGTCTTGAAAGAAAATATCCAATATCCAATGAACACCAAGAAGCAACCAACAATGGATTTCTTGTCCCAATGCTGTCATGACGTTTTTCTATACACCACCATCATCAGTATCTTAATCTAAAATATATGAGAACGAAACTCAAAAATACTGTAAGCATGTTAGTATTACGAATTATAATTTTGTATAAAAATTGCACATCTTCTTTTAGTAGGAAACACAACCTGGAGGGTCAAGCTTGATGGCGAGGATGCCATATCATTCTTATTCAAATCCAAATCAGGTCGATCGAATTAAAATTACATGAACTTTTAGAACGAAATTGAATCTTTTCATCATCACTTAGAATTCTATCGCAGACACGGACGTTGATTGTACTGGTGGTGGAGAAGACATGTGAAGCGGCGTGAGTACCGGTGGTGGGGAAGACATGTGAAGCGGCTGGAATACGTCCGTGTAGGACGATTTGTAATGGGGCTGCTAGGGTTTGCTATTGTAAGGGGTTATTAAAAGAGTAAAGTTCATTTGAGTATGGGTATTTTTGATGAGAATGAAGGAATGAATATCATCCATTGGGTATTTTTGATGAGAATGAAGGAATGAATATCATCCATTGGATCAATGAAATCAAGGATCTACATTTAACCATCTAATTTTAATTTGATTAAATAAGCTGATACTAATTTTGGACGGAGGGGTAGTTTGGTAAATTTGCATTTTAATTAATTCATTGTCTTTTCTTTCAAAACACAAATGCTCCCTCTTCTTCCCTTTGTTTTCTCTGTAATTCTCAAACCCTAGTGCAAAAAGCACACAGATTAACTTCGATTAAGCAAATCAAACTTTCAATTTCATCATTAGATCATAGTTTTCTTCAATCTCGTTGGTTTGAATAATCGTTTAACCTTCATTTTTTGTTCGATCTGGTTTTGTAGAAACCCTAACACAAATAACACTGTAAATCGTTGAAGTTGCAGTTGAATCTTCGAATTCCTTGTGTAAATCAAAGTTTTCTTTGATCAACATTGTTCGAATCAACATTATAACTTACGGTTTGTATCGATTTCATTTTTGCGAAACCCTGGATATTAACACGTCATCTAAATTCAAAGTATCAGTAGCTAACCTTCTTTTTTCTGTGTTTAGATGGATGTACGTGACGAAATATTCAAAATCTCCTATTAACGTGATTTCTATCCAAAGCCTTCCACCTGGTATGTTAGTTTGTTGGTTGTGGTAGCTTATAGTATCACATGTGGTACTTTATAGTATCAGCTATTGTGTTTGTATGTCTTGGTGTGTGCAGAATGATGAAAATGAACATGTACTTTTTCTGGTAATTATTTATATAAATTTTTTTATTATGTATTTTTGAATGAATGCTTAGCTTCACTTGAATGTTTTGTAGATACTTGTGTTTTTGTCAATGATAATAGTGAATTTAAGTAGAATACATGTAACCATTTTATAAATTTGTTTACTGCTGAATATGTGTATTACATGATACTATGAGTGATTTCATGATAATAATGATCATAAATATAAGTATTGTACGTGTATCTTATATTTTTATGGGATGCTTTGAATGTGTTGTATGTAATATCTTTTGTTTTTAGTTTGTAAGAGCTTTAATGTGATAGTTTTGTTATTTATGTTTATTGAATGTTAAATGTTATTTATTTATACTTTGTTGACATTGTTTTTGTTGTTGTTTTGTGTTTTGTTAATGCTGTTGTTGCTTATTTTAATTATTTGTTGGTTGGTGTTTGTTGGTTGTTGCTTATTTTTTAAATTCATGTATTTTCTGTTGTGGTAGCTTA
This sequence comes from Helichrysum umbraculigerum, assembly GCA_949592205.1. Classification (NCBI taxonomy): domain Eukaryota; kingdom Viridiplantae; phylum Streptophyta; class Magnoliopsida; order Asterales; family Asteraceae; genus Helichrysum; species Helichrysum umbraculigerum. The sequence continues at coordinate 54,825,744 of CATIUR010000006.1, forward strand.
TAGTATCACATGTGGTACCTTATATTATCACATGTGGTACCATATAGTACCATATATTTTACCATTTGTGGTACCTTATATTACCACCTGTGATATTGTATTGTTTTCTCTTCTTTTTTCTTTTTTTTTTTGGGACTATACTGTATTTTATTCATCATTTTGTTTTTTGTTGCTTATGTTTTGTGTTCAATTATCATTTTTTTTTTGCAGTGAAAGCCGGTGTTCCATATCGCCTTACTATTGCCGAGTTTTTAATTGCGAAACAAAGAGAGGCGAGAAAATCTCGTAATGCTAGTACTAAAATGAATCCAACCACCGCACCTCAGTCACCTTCTAATGTGGGTTTTACTAAAGCTGCTGCTTCTAGAGCTTCACCACCTATAGTGCAACCAAAGGTTACAAGGTAAAAGAAATTGTAAAACGAACACAAATGGTGGAAGAAGAAAATGAGAACATGTCTGAAGAAGATGAGTACAAAAACAATGATGGGGAGGAGGATAGAAAGAAGAAGATAGCTGAAGAAGAGAGAAAGAAAAAGACATGGCTGCTGAGGAAGAAAAAAAGAAGAAGAAAATGGCTGTTGAAGAAGAGAAAAGGAGAAAGAAGATGGCTGATGAAGAGGAGAAGAGAAAGAAGTTTGATGTTGAAGAAGAGGAGAAGAAGAAGAAGGCTATTGAAGAAGAGGAGAAGAGAAAGAAGATGGCTGAAGAAGAGGATAAGAAGAAGAAAGCTGCTGAAGAATAGTAGAAAAGTCGCTAGGTGATGTTGGAGACAATACACAACCTATTACAGAAAACTACTCTGTTAATGTTTTTTGTTAATTTTGAATGTTGTTAATGTTTCAAATACAATTTTATGGATTCTTCAGAAGGTGTTAGTTTTGAGAATATGTTTTAGAAATTAACGTAATGTACTTATCTTTTCCTACGGTTTATGTTTTCAGTTTTTTGAAATGTTTTGTGTGTATACTTTGTTTTATTTTTTAATTTTCCAAGTAGCTTCTAAAATATTGACTAGTATCACACGTGGTATCAACTAGTATCACACGTGGTACCTCATAGTATCACATCTGGTTCTTTATTGTACCACATATTATATCATCCATTATCGTTGAGGTTAAACTTTATGATTTTTGTAAACAACGTCTTACGTTTCACATTTCACATTTCACAATATCAACCATTATTGATGTAAACTAAATAAATACTTCTTATTTTATAGACAAGTACTATATGTGTATCTTTCATTGTACCACATGTGGTAGCAGCAACTATCACATGTGGTACCTCATATTACCACATGTGGTACCAATAGTATCACATGTGGTACCTAATAGTATCACATGTGGCACCTCATAGTATCACATGTGGTATCAACCATTATCTTTAGGTTCAAACTTATGATTTTTGTAAATAAGGTCTCACATTTCACATATTATGTACTAGTAGTAAGTAACGAATGTAGTAGCAGCTAGTAACTTGCTTTTTTGTAAAATATACTTTTATTTTTATAAATAAGTACCGCATGTAGTATCTTTCATAGTATCACATGTGGTTACAGAAACTATCACATGTGGTAACTACTAGTATCACACGTGGTATTAAGCAACATCTTTTATTGTGGGAAATACTATATGCTATAAACAAGTACCACATTATTATAGCTGTAAAAGAAATAGTACTAAAAAACAAATAAGCCTAGTAAATAAAATTATCTTTTCAATCTAATAACATTCGATTTTTATAAGTATTTTTCACCAATATAAAAAAAAAATCCAAACTCTTCAATTGACTTTTTGTCGTTCTTATTATGCTTCTTCTTTTCCCTTTTCTCTCTATTCAGTCATTTTTTTAGCCTCTACTTCTTTATCCTATTTCCCATTGCCTTCTCTTTCGAACTATTCAATCATCTTCATTCACTCATGTAACACAAGAATCCACGCCGAACAATCTTCTTACAACTTCATTTCACTGTTTCATCTTCTATCCTGTAAATCACCTTTACTCATGTAAAATAAAAGAAACAATTAAACAAGCCAAAGAACATAAAATCTTGTATCACATGTGGTAGTAGATAACATCACATGTGGTAGTAGATAGTAACACATGTGGTAGTAGATAATATCACATGAGATATCACTAACTATAACTTGTGATAGTGGTAGTGTACAGTACCACTATCACAAGTGGTAGTGTACAATACCACATGTGATAATATCGGATTCTACCACATGTGGTAGTGTACAATACCACATGTGATAGTGGATACTACCGTATGTGGTAGTACATATATCACAGTCGACAATTAACATATGCTACTACAACATGTGGTACGATTCAGTTTCTATAATTTTGTATGATAACGGTTACCATAAGCTACTACAACATGTGGTACAATTCAGTTTCTATAATTTTGTATGATAACGGTTACCATAAGCTACTACCACATATGGTACAAGTAAGTTTCTCTAGTTTTATATGATAATGGTTACCACATGTGTAAGTAGCTATTACCATATATGGTATTGTTCAGGTTTCATCGAATTTCATATGCAAATGTCATACTAGATATTACCACATGTTGTATGACACAGTTTCACTAATTTCATACATGTAGCTTCTGTTGTAGTTGTCTGTTGCACAGCTTGCAACAATCCTTCAATTTCAACCATCAGTATGACAATTTGTTATTGAAAAAACTAGTTTCACATGTGAATCAATTTAACGAATTATAACGTAATTTCAACATCTCATAATCATCTTCAATTTTTTTTCCTTCAACTTATTGTCCACTCCAAAATTAATAACATTCGATTAATCTTATGTGTTATTTTTTCAAGATCAAAGTGGTCACCAAGAAAATCAACTACATTTTAGGGCCACAATCAAATTAAGATTCCACAAAAATAAAAATAAAAATCATAGCCAAACACAGAATTTCACAATCCCTGTCCGAACACTTTGTTTTTCTACGTTAAAGTTGCTTACTTGTCCGAGATATTGATTCTGATCCACATAATTTTTAAACGGTATTTAAGACTTAAAAATAAATTTCAAACGGTATTTAAGACATGAAAAACTATCAAAACAATTATGAGTATATGAAATAGTACGTATACATACAAGAACATGTGAGTCTTTTGCACTTCTCTTAGCATCAGTGGCTGAAACACGGTGTAAACTAGGATAAAAATACCAACAATCTCAGCACCAAAACCATTACCCTTGGTGTAACCATGGGCTACAGAATTGACTCCACCACCCAAAGCAGTGAAGGTGTTCTTGCCCTCAAAACCCTTAATTACACTGTCGACATACTATTACATGTGATATTTAGCTGTTACTACATGTGGTATAATTCAGTTCTATAATTTTGTATGAACGTTTACCATAAGCTACTACCATATGTGGTACAAGTAAGTTTCCCTAATTTTATAGGATGATGGTTACCATCGACATACTATATATTAGCACAAGATACTATATATCACATGTGGTACAAGTAAGTTTCTGTATTTTTTATGATATAGTTTAGCACAAGCTGGTACCACATATTGCACTATTCAGTTTTCATTTACATAATAGATATTACCACATGTGGTATAACTCGTTTTCACTATTTTTCATACCTGTAGCTTTTGCTGTAGGTGGCTGTTGCACAGGTTTTTCATCTCCTTCAATTATAACCATCTGTAATACAATTCGTTATTGACGAAATTAGTTTCAGATGTCAACTAATTTAACATATTATTACGCAATTTCAATATCTCATAATCATCTTCTGTTTTTTTATCTTCCTACTCAAATCAGTTGAAATTAGTTGTTAATCAATAGAAATTAGTAGAATATGTGATTACGCATCAAAATATAGATACGAAATCATAAAAAACGTGAAAAGAGCTACTAATTTCACAGTTCGTATTTTTTGTATTTTACGTATATGAAAAATACAACAAATCAGTTGAAATCAGTTAAATCATTAGAAATCGATCGTATGTAGTGTGTAGTTTACGAAATTGATTCGAATTAGTGAAATCCGTACCTTCAATTTGGTGATTTTGTTAGATCAGTGGAGAAATGGGCAAACCCTAGCCTCGTACAGCATCCTTTGTGTGTTTGTGTTTATTATGATGTATTTATTATTTATTCAATTATTTAATTAGATAAGAAATTGTCAAATGACAAAAATACCCCTCCAACCTTGATGGAATTAGATGGCTGAGATGCATTCCTGTGTTCTTTTTTGATTTCCCATACTTAAATGAACTCAACTCTATTAAAATTGGGCTTTTTAGTCTATCTTTTACACTTGCCAAATGTAGATATATATATTTAGATAGATTACGGTTATTTATTATTATTATGTTTAATTAATAATGTTTAATAATAAATATTAGGGGTGTTAAGCGTAGATATTTTAAACTTATTTAAGCCATTGATCTCTAATTGTGGAGGCTAATCAAGGGTCAAAATTCCTTAATGGTATCCTCTTTTAATTATATATAAAAGATAAAAGATGCTTTACGATTAATATAATTTCAATCAACATTTACACAAAAGTTTTTCATGTATTAGTAACCTAGATTATAGACCCGTGTATACACGGGCTTTAATTTGTAGAATAAATTAATTATTCAAATATAAGTAACATTTGTAATTGTTAATATGCAATCGTTAAATGTCAATGTTAGTTAAGTAGGTATTAATCATATTATCGGTTAAATTGCGTAATTAATTGATTATGTCATCAAAATATGTAGACATTCATTAACAGTGAAAATATGAGTTGTAGAATCCTAATGAAATACCCAACATTACATACATAAATAAGAATATTCAGAGCGCTTGAAAAATGTTAATCGAGAAAATGGTAATAAAGTAGTCCCGAACATCGATCGTAAGACGTCATATTTTATTGTAGTACCTTTGTGTATACTACATTTATCGTAGTATCCGTAAGTTATCGTGTTCATCACACATTAGTATATCCAATAATTTATTCGTTGTCACATTCAAAACTGGTACATATAACGTACTAAGATTGATATATACGAAGTATTAGATAAAGAATTTATGAGATCATGATTTTATCAATATTTAGGTAGAGTTTTTTTAAATGTATTTGATTGGTTAATCGAAAGTTTAATAAAATCAATGAGTTTGATTGTGTGATAGGTCTGAAATTTTTAACGGATTTCAATAGCAAAGGTTGTTGTATTCATTTATTTGAACGTTAAATCTCTGTGTGTGTGTGCATATGTGTGTGTGTGTGTGTGTATATATATATATATATATATATATATATATATATATATATATATATACACATATGGTCATATGGATGTCAAATCAAACTACCTTATGTTTATGTGAATGTTAAATCCTTATTTTCACACGGATGTCGAATCAAACTATCTTTCGTTTATGTGAATGTTAGCCCGTGTATGCATACGTATGTCGAATCAAACTATTTTTTATGTGAATGTAAAACCCGTGAATTCACACATATTTTGAATCAATTCTTTTTTTTTTTTCGTTTATGTGATTGTAAAACCCGTGAATATACACAGATGTTGAATAAAACTATCTTCATTTATTTGAATGTTAAACCAAACCCATGAACATAACGGATTTCGAATCAGATTCGTCGTTTATTTGAATGTTAAACCCGTGAATATATGCACACAAATATCGAATAAAACTCTATTTCGTATATTTGAATGTTAAATTTTATTTTCCCTCACTTGGGTCTTATTATTCGGTGGTTCTTAAACCATATTATTAGAGTGAAACTAATTAGTTAGGGAAAATGATTTTGTATTTTACCTTTTATTAATGTTATTATTATAGCTAGTAATCTGTACATATATGCAAAAGGGTTAGATCGTATTAATATGAGAATTTTGAGGTGCAACTTTATAATGTTGGTCATATGATGATCAACACATATAGAAGTCATGATGATAGAGTAACTGGATTATTAATAGTATTATTATATTAGGCTTAGTATCTAAAAATGTATCCAACTTTGACCAAATCTCTAAGTTATGTATCCACCTAAAATCGTCTCTAAAGCATGTATCCAACTTGTTAAAACTCATAATCAGTGTTATGGACGACTTGTTTAGACCAATAGCCGGTTACAATATAAACGTGACATGTTGAGTAACTGGATCATTAATAGTATTATTATATTTACGTCAAGAAATGTAATCTTCATATCATACCATATAACAATTAATATATGTGTTAGTTCAATGATTAGATTTAATTTTCATTACCCTAATAACAAATACTCCATATATTATTGTGAGTTAGAGTCTAAAGAAGTATGATTTTGATTTTCGAATTCTATTTTCGTTATGGTTGAAAATATAAAGTGAAACCAATATGAGTATCCTCCGTAAGCATTTACAGAAAAAGTATAACATTTAATTATAATTGTTGAAAGTTTATCCGGGAATCAATTTTGAACAATTTTTTAATTTTAATTAACTGTTATTGTTATTATCTCAATTTTAACGGAGAGGGGATTTTAGTTAGTAAAGGCTTAATTTTTAATGGAGAAATTTTAGCTAAATTGAGACATTTAATTGGTTAATTAAAAATTTAGTGAAATCAAAGCATTTGATTGGTTAATAGCTCTCAATTTTATAAAAAATTTGAATAGTAAGGGTTTTCTTTTATTAATATTTAGATAGATGATAACCTGAGTACATAAAAATAAAAAGTATACATATAATATATGAATTAAAACTTGATTTTCAAGTACAAAACTTGATTTTCAAGTACACTATATTGTGTAAAGCATTATTATTAATATACGTATTAAATTTTTTTACCTTATAATTGAGATCGTATTAACTGAGTAATAAAAATATGCTATATCGATGGCCAATTCCTTCCTTCCAATAACTCCATATGCTATCGATTCATTAAGGTCGAAGAGAATACATATATAAACCATATTGATATTGATGATTTTAGAACCATAAATACATCTAGTAGTTGCTATCATCTTTTGTAAGCCTTTATTTGAACCCCATGACACATCAATCACATGAAAGCAAAGCATTGTGTGTTACCCTAACTTACGGATAAACACGGCTACCAAATTAATAGCCAAAAGAAAAAAAAAATAGCTGTAATTGAACACACATATAATGACTACAACTCTATACCAATAAATGAGATAGAAGCATAAGTTTGAGCTCCAATACTAATAATGAGTTAGTATCACACCAAGTACATTCAAGAAGACATGAAAAGGAATCCATATAATACTACTTCACTCTCTTGTAGTCTTGCATAACATTATAAAGTAAGGAATCCCTGATTAAGAAGAAAGAAACCAATACACACCCAAAAACAAAAACGTTTCCATCAAGATGTACTTGGTATTGTGAATTGATTTTTGTTGTAACCTCACTCCAACTGTAGTAGCTTCTTCCACGACCCCCAATATACCGCAAGCGAATACATAGACAAATGAAGAAGCGCATATCGATCTATAACAGCTGCTACTATCTTTTGGTAAACCCACTGACAATAACCCCATGACAGCAATTCATAATGAACTATACTATTGTGACCTAAACATACACATAAATAACCATATGAAAATCATGAGCCAAAAAGATAATGGCAAATGACCATTTTGGTAGTGACTATATATCTATCAATGAAAATCCAAGTTGGATACAACAAAAATCAATGAAATGGTATAGCTTTCAAGCTAATTCAAGCCCATTGCTAAGGTAATTTGAAGAAATTAGTTTTTTATAATGAACTCAATCATACAAAACGACAGCAGAATGACACGTCCCAAAGATTTGTGTAAAGCTTTAAAGACATACTTAAATCAAGCTCAAAACCCATTCCACCACATTACTCCATAAACTGATAAATAATCCAACTTTTTACTTACATTAGGTCAGCTTAACCTCTATAGCCGCTACTATCACAACCTTTGAACTGTCATCAATCAAGATATTTATAAAAGAAAGCAACAACAAAGATAACTGCAAAATGGTAGGTACCATACCAAAGTATATTTAAATACTCGTTATAAGCACAACCTTTTCATTCCAACTGTTATAAGCAAACTTGTATAACATATATTGATGGCTGCAAAAAAACATTTATAGTAAGTTTCACTACTGAAAAATTCAATAATAAAAACATAAAGTGATTGTAAGAGTGAAGTCGATTCATACGTGCAGATGGAGAATTTCTAGCTTTTGGAATAGGCAAACCTCCTGCATAATAATACCGATGTAAGAAAGGTAAACAAAAATGGACCACAAATCGCACCTACAGGATTGAATCTTAAGCTCAATAAAACAGTAACAAACAATTTCAGTCCCTTGACCATCTGAAAAGGCATCAAGAACCATGGTTTGAGGACCATAGTGTTGAGCAACACAATAAGCTGTAAGACGAATATATGAAGTCGAGAAATGTTGAACCTCAAATTGTTGCTGTTCAGAGTTCTGAATAAATTTCAGAATATCGAGTTCTATTCAAAGAACTGAAAAAAAAAGAGTAGAAAGTAACTATTAAATCTACAGTAAGCTGAATATGTAAGAATGCTATAAGCACTAAAATGATAAACGCATTTATGTACCAATTGAAATTCAGTAAGAAGGCTAGTCATACACTACGATTCATTTAGTGCTAAAACATATTGTTTGACGTCACAAGGCATATTACGATCCCCCTATCCATAATGATTTCCAATTACATAAATCATAAATAGATCAAATACAGAATGTCTTTGAAACTCTTATTATCAATACCAGTAACATATACAAAAATGAAGGCGTATTGGATAAACCAACCATTATTTTCTTCTTAAATACTCTTAAGCTATAAGGTAATCCGGTTGCAGCATCGACAATAGTTCAAGAACATGAGCAGATTCGATATGAGCAGATTGCTATAAATTTGTTATATATGCAGCATCTACAATAGTTTTTTTTTTTTAAATGTTATAAATGAAACGCACATGAGCAGATTGTTAAAGTAAAAACGAACCTGATTTCAAGAACATTAGCAGATTCAATATTGTAAAGTGCAAACCCTAGAAGAAAAAAAGAGATGACAAATGGAAATCACCCATACGAAAATCCTGTAGAAAACTTGAAGACTTTGAACTCCTGAACAATAATACTCCGTAACTTTAAATATTGAAATACATATCTAACATATGATGAGCATTGCCAAAGAAGAACATACTAAAATGAAAAGTAGAGCCAGATTCGAAAGCTACACATTGATGGATTCACAAATAAGAACTCACCTCATCAGTGTATGCATCAATAAATCGCCAATTAGCCTACTTATATTAAGATAAAAAAAGACTTTTAACATATCACAATTGAGGTCCAAAAGAGAATAAGCAAATGAAAGAAGGAGTTGCTTGTTATTTAAAATTAAAAAAAAAAAAAAAACTTACCTTCTAAGGAGCTGACATATGAAAAAATGCATATCCACCAATTTGAAGCAGCGGGTCAACCTGAGTTAAATTTATTATATTAATCATGTAATAATATCCAATTTTATCAAGAGGGGTGTCTTGCGACCCTAATATTGTATTCGATAGGGCACTGCATTATCCCCCGCAATTCTCAATGCCAATGTTAGCATTTTATTTTTCATGGCGCTGTTACCATTGTATTCCACATGACAAATAAATATTGAAATCAAATCATATTATACAAATTCAGATTTTAATGTACATTTTTAGTATGTACATAAGTTACCTCAATGATATAATTACCTCAATGGTGATCCAAGAAGCACAACAGTAGTCATATTCTATGGCTAAAGACGTTATTCCATATGTTCCAAGTTCAGTACCATCTGTAAGTTGCAAGGTTAGTGAAAGTAATGCAGATCAATATGGAGGGAAACGCACTGGCACTGTCTGTAAAAGCGTTGTCATTATTAGTATTATAATTGAACTACAAGGTATATTAAAAGGGTTTATGATGTGCATATCTTCAATCATGGACTAATAAGATGATCCATATGCAAGCACACATATGCACACACCCGACATATCGCACAACACACATCATAGTTTGAAAACTGATAAAAGAAATAAACCCACATTTCATTTTCCTTTACAATCTCTAAGAAACTGAAAAAAGTAAAATAATTGTTCATAATCTACCATTCATAAATTAGTTTTCACTACCAGTAAACAACGGTTAAAACGGTCATTCCCTTGGCCTGCAAATAAGAGTTCTTGATGAAATCTCAAGCCAAGGTAAACTAATTTAAGTATCATCCATAAAACCCTATATAGGTATGGATGGAATCAGCAACATCATTTACCTATATAGTTATCGATAAACAACTCACAATAACCACAAATAACTAAATAGACGTTTTAACAAACACTTGGAGGACATTCAAACATAAGCATAATTCCATCAATTATTAAGGCGAATTAAGAACATGAAATATGAACTAACCATTCAATCTCTTGTTAATCGGTATTTAGTCCAGATGGGAATGCAGAGCTGAAAGAAAGAAAAACGGGAAAACTGAAATATAAGAGGGTGTTTGGGGGAGCTTATTTGCTTATGCTTATTTCATAATTGGATGTGCTTATTTTGGAGGAGCTTATTGTGTTTTTGGGCACAAATAAGCTAATAAACATAAGCCAAGATTTTAAAGCTTATTTGTTTATGCACATAAGCAAATAAGCATAAGCAATAAGCTAATGAAATAAGCTCCACCAAACACCCCCTAAAAGTTAAATTAAAGAGATAAGAACCTTCAACATTATAAACAAACTAAAATACCTAAATCATCTTCATTCTTCATAGATGAATATCAAAATCCAGATGCTTTCAGATCACATCAAACAAAAAAAGCCCCAAAATACCTAAATCAAAACCTGAGATACAAACACAAACATTAATGTATTTAATAAATCGAAACCCAGATACTTTTAAATCCGTGTTTCAATAGATTGAATGAGCGAGCTCGAAATACACGTTACCTGAAAGCATTTGATGCGACGGGAATTAAAGAAGATGAGGAAAGACAAAGAAGAAGATGGGTAATTAACCAGATTATAGTATATTTTGAATTTTTTGAAGCAGATATGTGAAAAAAGCGTGTATGTATTTGTATATCGATTCCCAATTAGAGTGTGAAGAATTTTAATGGAGCGAATTGAATAGGGTGGTATCAATATACCAATTAGAAAAAACCTTTCACCATACAATACTTTGAGGAAAGGGAAACTATTCTTATTCCAAAGCTATACACTGTGCACGCGTGTAAGGATATTAATTACAGACAATAAGCATGCAAACTAATACCTTTGAAATCACACAAATCAAGTCTGCAACTAATTTTTGATTTATTAAAAAAATTCAAAAAAAGATAAAATTTCTCAATCCTCATGAAGCCACGTCATCAAAATCCTTTGCTTAGAAGGGGTCCACATCAGCATTAGTGTAACACCCCCAAATTTAATGAATTGCGGAAGCATACTTGGGTGTTACTAATCAATATACAAAGCACAAGATATACAGTAAACGACCTCTAAATGAGACGTTGTAAAACGATTTCATAGAAATAAATGTTTGAAAACTTAACGTTTTCGTATACAAAATGTAGTTCCCTAGAGTCCACGCGTATGGCGGGAGATTCTATTACATAATCAACATGTACAAAAGATAATGCTGAGAATCTCCGTTAATGCAGTTTAGTTGAAATCATGCGACTCTAGCTATGTCCTGGAGTAATCCTACTCCGTCTGGGTACCTGAGAATACATGCTAAAAGGTCAACACGAATGTTGGTGAATCTCACAGGTTTGTAAGTAATATCGGTTTTTGAACACAAGATTTCATCAGTAGTGCCCGCAGGCGTAAATCAAGTATTTGCAAATCCAGCAAATGTAAGTAAGTAAGTTATACCGTTGCCATGAGGCTTATAATCGAAGCTTAACCCGTAAGTAAAAAATTGCTCCCGTGACATGCTCGTAACTGAGCAAGCATAAGTAACGAATGATAGTCGCCCGTTTATACAGAACGGTTCATGGTAGCGCTACTACCCCGGGCGGGGAGGGTCATTTCCCTAATAGATCCATTAACTAGTGTTCGCGCTTAAGTCCATAACTAACGATATATGATGGAGAGACTTCTGTAAGTAGTAAATAACTCATGCAATTCCGTTTGGTATAGTAAGCAGTTTAGTACTTGTGTTCAAGAAAAGTAAGCAATGTATCTCACCCCGTATGTAAAACAGTAAAAGTGGGGCTGTAAGACTCACCTGAATCAAGTAGTAAGTAGTAGCAAACAGCAAGTAGTATGTAGGTTCTCCGAACCCGTTACCTCCTAGTGCCTAAACACGTAAGGTTTTGTAAGTAGATGTCTCGCAAGACCATCTCGGCTAGTTGTCCACACAACTTGTTATGTCCAAAGTTGGTTTGTTACCGTTTGTTTTTAGAAAGCATGTTTGGCCCGTTGGTGACGGTTTGTATTAATAATCTCAACTATTATTATTTTAATTTCGTAGTGTTATACAAGTTTGACACTTGGTGAGAAATGTGCTTACGGAATCTAAGTACGGGGGTCCGGGGGCAGCGCCCCTGGTAGCGGGGTCCAAGGGGCGGCAGTCCCTGACGGGGTCCAAGGGGCAGAGCCCCTGGTTGGGGTCGAGCTGCCAAGTCAGCTTGGAAAATTTTTATTCCTACTACTTTCCTTTAGTGAAAACGTATCCGAAATTTGAATTTGGAGTAAAATTAGGTGGTAAAATCTTGGTTCTGACACTTAGTAAAAATGTAAGTTTTCAAGGTTCTGGTTTGTACGACGTCAGGTGCGACGTCGCACATGATGACCGCGACGTTTGGAATGACGTCGCTAAGTATAGCATTCGCAATTTAATGCGACGTTACGTATTATGTCGCTATTTGCGACGTTAGTTCGGTTTGCGACGTTAAGGTCTGCGTCGCTATATGCGACGTTCGCAAGTCAATGCGACGTTGGGCATGACGTCGTTATATGCGACGTTGTGAGGTGTTTAGCGACGTTGTAACTGACGTCGCAATCGGGCCAAGCCAGATGCGACGTCGGCGACTGATATGGTTCCGGTGGCCGGAAAATCAGCCGAACGACTTCCGTTTGGTCCAAATCTTTTACCCAACCCATTTTTGGACATTTTAAGCATATATAAACCATAAAAGCGTAAAAATGAGTAAAAACGGGGAGTTTCGGGTTTTGTCGGAAACTTACGAAATGCCGAAATGAAAATCCGGAAAGGTAGGAACGTAGATCGTGATGCCGTGGTTCTTTAATTCCAAAGGAGGGGTATGATCCGGTGTCGTTTTGGTGTGTTATTTTGCGATTGTGTGATGTTGATGGTGATGGTGATGGTGATATTTGAGAGAGAGTGAGAAAAGAAAGAAATGAGAAAGAAATGGGAGGTGGTGGGGTGTTGGTGAAAGCCTCACCTCACCCAGTCTCCGTTCCATGCTCCGTGTAGTGTTCGTTTTCTCCGTCGTTTAGGCGTTAAATATTTATTTTACGCGTTTAATTATATATTTTAAAATTACAAACTTTTGTTAAATAATTTACTTGTATTATTTCTTTAAATCCTTAATAGTTTGAAATATGATATAATTTAAATAAATTTAAGTACTTTTGTTTTTAAATCGGGTAAACTTTAATTGAGTGATACGAGATAATTACTAATTATTAGAAAATAGCATTTTGGGCACAATTGCGTTATTTAGTTTATAAACATTTGTTCACCAACGTCCATTTTAATCAAATAGAATTTCATTCTATATAAGTTGCGTACGATTTAAGTCAAATCGCAAAGTTGTATATATATTTACCTATATATAATCCGATACATAAATTAGCCTAACACAAAACTAATTACATATATTTACAAAGAATTAGGCGCTAGTAACTAGCCCTAATTTGGCGGTTGTTACATTCTCCCCCTGTTAAAAGAATTTCGTCCCGAAATTTAAGTCGAAGTCGCGTTCGGGGTAGAATCAGTGAATAAGTGGGGATACTTGAGTCGCATTTGGTCTTCCCGTTCCCAAGTGAATTCAGGACCACGTCTAGAATTCCACCTGACTTTTACGATGGGAATACGACTCTGTTTGAGTTGTTTGACCTCACGGTCCATGATTTCCGCGGGTTCCTCAACGAAATGAAGTTTGTCATCGATGCGAATCTCGTCAAGTGGTATGATAAGTGTCTCGTCAGACAGACATTTCTTTAAGTTAGAAATGTGAAAGGTAGGGTGCACGCTGCTGAGTTCAGAGGGCAGCTGCAGTCGATATGCCACTGGACCTATCCTCTCGAGGATCTCAAAAGTTCCAATGTACCTGGGATTTAATTTCCCGCGTTTGCCGAATCGGATTAGGCCTTTCCAAGGCGATACTTTTAGGAGTACTCGATCCCCAACCTGGAACTTGAGTGGTTTGCGTCTCACGTCAGCGTAACTTTTCTGACGATCACGTGCGGCTTTGATTCGGTTTTGGATTTCAACAATTTTCTCGGTGGTTTCGTGTATGAGTTCAGGACAAGTGAGTTGACTATCTCCCGCTTCAGTCCAACAGATCGGTGATCGGCACTTACGACCGTACAGTGCCTCAAAAGGTGCAGCCTTAATGCTGGCGTGATAACTGTTATTGTAGGAAAACTCACACAACGGTGGGTGTCTTTCCCAGTTGGTACCGAAATCAACTACGCAGGCTCGTAGCATGTCTTCCAGTGTCTGAATAGTTCTTTCACTTTGGCCATCGGTTTGAGGATGGTACGCGGTACTCATATCGAGACGGGTACCCAATGATTTTTGGAGTGATTGCCAGAAGCGAGTTGTGAAACGAGCATCCCTGTCAGAGATAATCGAGATAGGGACACCATGTTGGCAAACAGTTTCTTTGATGTAGATTTGTGTGAGGCGTTCCATTTTATCGGTTTCTCTGATTGCCAAGAAATGAGCTGATTTGGTGAGACGATCGACGATCACCCAAATAGTATCGCAACCGCTTGATGACTTAGGAAGTTTGGTTATGAAATCCATGGCAATCTGTTCCCATTTCCATTCAGGAATGTCAGGTTGTTGGAGTAAGCCGGAAGGTTTCTGGTATTCGGCTTTGACTTTCGAACAAGTAAGACACTTGCTGACGTACGTGGCGATTTCAGCTTTCATGTTCGGCCACCAATAAAACTCTTTGATCCCGTGATACATTTTATCGGATCCCGGGTGGATAGAATATTTGGACTTGTGAGCTTCATCCATCACCAAGTCCCGCAGGTTTCCGAAACTAGGCAACCAGATTCGGTTAGAGAAGTACCTAACTCCGTTAGGTCTGATTTCGAATTGTTTATCCATGCCTCGCAAGGCCTCGTTTTTGACATTATCGGGTTTGAGAGCTTCAAGTTGAGCGGTGAGAATTTGGATATTCAAATCGTTGTGAATGGTCATACTGAGGGCCCGGACTCGAAGTGGTTTTATATGTTCCTTACGACTGAGAGCATCAGCAACCACGTTTGCCTTGCCTGGATGATATTTGATCTCACAATCGTAATAGGTGAGTAATTCAACCCACCTATGTTATCTCATGTTAAGATCTTTTTGGTCAAAGATGTGTTGAAGACTTTTGTGGTCGGTGAACACGGTACTTCGGGTGCCATAAAGGTAATGTCTCCAGATTTTGAGGGCGAATACCACAGCCCCTAACTCGAGGTCGTGGGTCGTATAGTTTTTCTCGTGGACTTTTAATTGTCGGGAGGCGTAAGCAATGACCTTGTCTCGTTGCATCAACACGCAACCGAGACCTTGGTAGGAAGCATCGCAGTATACCACGAAGTCATCGGTGCCTTCGGGTAAGGATAGAATGGGTGCACTGCAAAGCTTTAGTTTCAACAGCTGAAATGCTGACTCTTGTTTATCAGTCCAATCGAACTTTTTGTCTTTCTGAGTCAGTGTTGTGAGTGGCAAGGCTATTTTTGAGAAGTTCTCGATGAATCGGCGATAATACCCCGCCAATCCCAAGAATTGGCGTACCTCGGTGGGAGTGGTTGGCGCTTGCCAGTTCTTGATGGCCTCGATTTTTGATGGGTCTACATGAATTCCCTGACTATCAATCACGTGTCCAAGGAATTGAACGGTTTTTATCCAGAACTCACACTTAGAGAATTTGGCGTAAAGCTCCTCGTGTCTAAGTAGTTCTAGGATGGTTCTGAGGTGTTGTGCGTGTTCTTGTTCGTTTCGTGAATATATGAGGATGTCATCGATGAAGACAATGACAAACTTGTCGAGATAAGGTTTGCACACCCGATTCATAAGGTCCATGAATACAGCCGGTGCGTTGGTTAGACCTAATGACATCACTTGAAATTCGTAATGCCCATAACGGGTCCTGAATGCGGTTTTTGGGATGTCGGCATCACGAACACGCAATTGATGGTAACCTGATCGAAGATCAATCTTTGAATAACAGCTTGATCCTTGAAGTTGGTCGAACAGATCATCGATTCGAGGAAGTGGGTATCGGTTCTTGACGGTTAGTTTGTTCAACTCTCGGTAGTCAATACACATTCGAAATGAACCGTCTTTCTTTTTGACAAACAAGACCGGAGCTCCCCAAGGTGAAGAACTCGGTCTGATGAATTCTCTATCCAGAAGTTCCTGTAACTGAGTGGACAGCTCCTGA
The DNA here is from genome assembly GCA_949592205.1 of Helichrysum umbraculigerum. Lineage (NCBI taxonomy): Eukaryota > Viridiplantae > Streptophyta > Magnoliopsida > Asterales > Asteraceae > Helichrysum > Helichrysum umbraculigerum. Next base: position 54,842,447 of record CATIUR010000006.1, read on the forward strand.
AGTTCGGATGGGGATAGTCGGTACGGTGCTCGGGCCACTGGTGCGGCACCCGGCACGAGATCAATCGAGAACTCAACCTGTCTAGGTGGTGGTAGACCAGGTAGTTCTTCTGGAAAGACTTCGGGGAAGTCTCTAACGATTGGCACATCTTCAAGTCGCTTCTCCTCCGACTTTTTCTCCGTGATGTGCGCGAGAATTGCTGGGTAACCTTTTCTCAGAAATTTCCGGGTTTTCTGACAGGAAATTATGTTTAGTCTCGACCCACCGGTCTCCCCCTGTATGATCAAGGTTCTACCGACGGCGAGAGGAATACGGACGATTTTATCATGACTAACAATTTCGGCCCGATGCTTGGACAACCAGTCCATACCCACGATGACGTCGAAACTTCCTAGTTCAACAGGCATAAGATCGATTGAGAAGATTTCGTCGGCTAGGTTTAAAGTGCAATTAGGTATCACACTATCGGTTTCTATGAGTTTACCATTTGCAAGTTCTACGGTGTACTTAACATCTAAGGCCACGGGGGTGATGTCAAGTAGTGGGTAAAACTCATCAGAAATATAGCTCCTATCAGCACCAGTATCAAATAGAATAGAAGCAGATAAGTTGTTGAGGAGGAACATACCCGAGACCACATTTGGGTCTTGACGGGCGTCCCCTGAGGTGATGACGAAGGCTCTGCTTCGGACGTTGTTGTTGCGGTTGTTGTTGTTGTTGTTGTTGTTCTTCAGCTTGGGGTAGTTATTCTTGAAATGCCCAGAATTTCCGCACCCAAAGCAGGTCTTTGGTGCATTGGTGCTGGAGGTAGGAATGATGGCTCGGCAATCCTTGGCTAGGTGCCCGAACCTTTTGCAGTTGGTGCAAGGGCAGGAACCATCATGGTGACGATTGCATTTGGAACAGTAGGGTTTGTTCCCGCCGTACCCTTTCTTTTCTGCAGTTCCCGATGAATAAGCCTTAACAGACTCAGGCTTTTTGTTGGTGATTTGGTTGGATGAGTTTGGGTTTCCTTCCCATTTGCGTTTGTTGTTTGCATATGGGGTAGAAGTTGTGCCACGGCGGACAGAATTTGCCGTTAGCTCATGGGCCATACGGATGGCGCTCTGAATCGTACCCGGTTTGGATGATGTCACCAAGTCTTGTAGTCTGTCGGGAAGTCCATCGACATATTTCTCGATCCTCTTGTATTTAGGATCGACTATGGATGGGCACAGAAGTGCCAGTTGGTGGAAACGGTTGGTGTACCCAGTGATATCATCACCTTGCATCTTGTGGTTCCAAAATTCCAACTCTAGTTGTTTCAGTTCGTCCCTGGGACAGTACTCACCCCTCAACATCTCCTTCAGTTCCTCCCACGGGAGTTTGTAAGCATTCGCAATACCCACAGTCTGGGCATAGGTGTTCCACCAGGTGAGAGCGGTGTCAGTGAAAGTACTAACGGAGAACTTAACCTTGTCTCCCTCCGCACAATTGCAGATAAGAAACTGTTGAGTCACTGGTCGCTGACCATGATGAAGTCACTGGTCGCTGACCAACTCAACTATACACTACTCAATGAAGAAATGGATTGTATCGAAGCTGCTGTTGCTAATGATAAAGTTTCGCTGATCGTCATTCATTCTGGTCGATATTCTGAGGAAGATTTAATACTCAACTTGGTGTGTCGCTGACCTACGTCAGCGAGAGCATTACTTCTTCAATATCAATAAAGGCAAAAGTCACTACCAGAATAACAGTTAGTCACTGAAGATCCGTTGTTCAATTCATTCTACAAGAGCATGTTAGCTCGCAGTGAGTGAGGAGGATTGCTGCATCTTCAGTGACTATTCAATAAAGCCTCTCAAATCACCAAGTACTAAAAAGTACTATTCTTATCTATACATCAGCAAGAGTGTTCCAGTTCAAAGAGTGTCCGAAAGATTACGTGGCAGCAAGTGATTGGTTTTAAGGTAACGAGATATTTGCGGTAACAGAATTGGGACCCGTAGAATGTCGGTTTATCAGAGATCAGGACCAATCAAGCAGCAACACGTGTCCTTCCGAGATCCTATTTTGTAGGCGATATTTTAGGAACTCTTGTAGTATAAATAGTTCAGTGTTTTGTACTATTGAGGCTAGTCGTTACATGCACCGTTCTTCTGTTTGTCAGAGAACCAGTTTGTCTAGGTGTTTGTTAAGACTCAGCGAGGTTAACTATCAGCGTGTATGTCCACTGTAGTTAATTCTCTTCATTGTAATAATCTAGCTAAGTGTTTGAATTGGATTAACTTTGGTTAATCCATTCCGCATTGAACACTTTGTGAATTTAATAAATACAATTCACTTTCAGCTACTATTACTTGTCTTTCCTTGATTCTGTTATATCTTTAACTTGTTATTTCAATACCGTCATACTCTGTTATAGGTAATCAATTTAAGATAAACTGAAACACTTGGTAAAATCTGAAATTATTTTAAATTGTATTCAACCCCCCCTTCTACAATTAAACTTTACACTGTGTGATTCCAAATCACTAATTAATAGTGATTACGGGACTCTCAATTGGTATCAGAGCAGAGTTGGTTTAAATTCAATTAACCAGGTCTGCTATGGAATCAGTAAAGTACAGCTGTGTTGACTCTGATTATCAAAAGGGAAATGGTTCTACAACCAAACCTCCAGCTTTTGATCCTTCAAGGATTGAAACTTGGATGTCCCGGATGATGATGTTTTTGGACTTAGTTGATGATCGTCTCTGTAATATCATAACCAATGGTCCCCATATCCCAACTACTATTGTTCCTGCTGTAATTGCAACAGCTACTACTCCAGCTATACCAGAAATGGTTTTACCTAAAAGAGAGGAACAATGGACTGATGAGGATAGGCGATTGGTTAGACTTGATAAACAAGCTAAAATCTACATAGGCATGGCACTTCCTGATGAAGTGTTCGAATCAATTAGGCTTTGTAAAACTGCTAAAGATATGTGGGATACCCTTAGGAATATATATATTGGAACTCCTGATATTATTCGCTGCAGGGAAGTCAATCTCACTCGCCAGTATGAGCTGTTCGCAATGGAACCAAATGAATCTCTGTCTTCAACTTACACCAGATACCAGTCACTGATGAACAAAATGGAGAAGGCTGGTATAGGCAAGGAACAGAGATTTGTTGTTGAAAAGTTTCTTGAGTTGCTGCCAAGGAAAATCTGGGGAACTATTGCAACGTGTACCAGACAGAGAAATGATTATTCAATTCTGAATCTAACTCAGGTCTATGGTATTTTGCTCAATTGGGAGCAGTCAGAAAAGCAAGCTGATCAGAGTGAGCATATTCGTGCTACTCTTGGAAGTCAGAAGATATCCAATGCCCTTGTAGCAGAGCTTGATGAAATCGATCAAAGACAGAAGTCAAAGGTATCTAAGAAGAGCTCGAAGTCACTGATAGCTGAAGAAAAAGAAGGTCATAATGAAGAAGAGTCAGAATATGAGTATGATGAAGGATTGGAGAAGCTTGAGAAGGATATGGCCATGATGGTTGCTAATTTCAGAAGGAACACCAGATCAAGAAGATTCGCTGGTGCTCCATCATCTGATAAATTTCAATCTAAAGGTGAATGCTACAAGTGTGGCAGAATTGGTCATTTTGCAGCTGAATGCAGATCAAAGTCAGTGCATCAAGTTCCTGAACCCATGCCAGATGTCAGAAATGACAAGTAAAACAAGTACAAGGCAAAATACAAGAAATTGAAGGCATTAGCTAAATCTGGGAAGAAGAAAGGAAAAGGTTTCGTTGCTGAAGAAGGTTCATTCAGTGATTCTGATTCCTCATCATCTGATGAAGAAGAAGCAATGATTTGTTTAGACAAAGTATACTGTCTGATGGCTAATGACGCTGAACCACTTGGAGATATCAAAGAAGTCTCTCCTAAATGTTCAGCATCTGAATGGAATCCTGAAACTCTCTACAAGGTACACTGTTTTAAAACATACACAGCTACTGAAAAAGATAAAGTCTTTGAGTCTTTGATAGTTGACTTATCAAATGCTCATGATATTCAAAGAGGGCAGACACGTAAAATTTGTGACTTACAATCCAAACTTAATGATCAAAGTGAAAATGAGTCAAAGTTGAAGAAATTAAAACTTGATCTTGATGCACAAATTCATGCTAATCAAGTGTGTGTTCAAGAAAAGGTTAAGTTTGAAACACAATTTCAACAGCTTAAAAAGGTCATGAAATTTTGGTGTAAGTCAAATGATAAAGTCAATCACTGTGTAAATAATCAAATCCCAAAACAAGTCAAAGCTATTTTGGGAGGAGATTATGAATATGCTGCATCCCTCGCTGATTCAACAAAGGTTGACCCTGTTTTTGATCCCAAGGGTAATTTTTCAGAAGCTGTATTTGAACCCATCTCCATCTTCAGTGAGCCACGACCAAATTATTTTACTAAAAACAAGTTGGTCGCTGAAGATACTGATGTCTTAAATGATGATAATGAGATAAAAATTTTGAAAACTGTCAAATCATCAGTAACATCTCATCTCATCAAAACCATCGCTGATAATCAAACTATCATCAGTAACTTCTCGGACACTGTATCTGTCACTGAGACAACTTCTATCAGTGACCTAAAGTCAAAGATGCAAGAAGTAACAATCAGCGAGAAAAGTTGTGTGATTGTGTCTGATCAACAACTTAAAAAGAAGAAAGCCAAAAGGACCGGCTCCTTGAACAAAAAATGTTATAAATGTGGCTACAGGCAACATGTGTCATCTGAATGTTCTGTTTCACTGTTTGAAAAACAAAACACTATCAGTGAACATTCAGACACAGTTTATCCAAATCAGTGGAAGCCAAAACCAGCGCTTGGCCACTATGAACCTATCTCTGGATGGGTTCATCAATTGGACTAATCATATAGTTCATTTTATCTCATGAGTAATTATTATGATGTCATACGGTTTTATATCAGTGATTTAAATTTCTTCTAAGCTGATTTTGTTAGTATTCTAAGTTGTAACTTAATCAGTGACGAAGCAATCTAACGATATGTTATACAACTTCTATACAACATAATCTTTACTCATGATTTTATAAAAAAAAAAAAAAAAAAAATCTCTTCATGGTTTATTCAAGAATAATAATCCTTTTTTCTTTATTTATAAAGTGATCACATCTCTATGATTTATTCAGTATTCTAAGTTGTGTTTAAATCAGCGAGACTACATCCTTGCCTAAATAAAGAAACAATGTTATTACTCTTGACTTTTTCTCTTTGTGGTAAATCAAGAAAATTGATTATGTATCTTCAGTAACTTTCAAACTTACTAAAGATATCATTTAATGGTGATTTTCAATCAACAAAACATTCGTTATAGTTAGTACTTTGTATTTAACTTAACGGATTTCAAAATTAAATATTTTATGGTATATCGGAAAAATCGCGCGCCTCTGACTTTCTCTTTCTTACGTCAGCGTACTTTTTCCGGCACACCATTCCCATCACCATTAATGCCACCACGCACCACCATCATCACACTCTCCACCTCTACATCTTCCACCACGACTGCCCACGTTGTTTTCATCTTAGCCACACGATCATTAGTAAAGTGTACTATTTAAACCTACAAATCAGCAACTTGTAAACCTTTACACTTTACTAATTTTCGAAAAACCCTTGGCTTTTCCAAAACCCTAAAATACACCTTTAATCTACGATTTTCAAAGGTTCTGTAATGGCTAAACCAAAATATTTTCTCAACTCATACACTGCCTCTGCAGAAATCAAAGCTCTTCGAGCTCCTGCAGTCGGTGAAGATGATATCATTACAGTTCCAAAAGCAAATTATTTGGGTAATATTTCATGCCCTAAACCAGAGTACGCAGAGATTATCACTTTTCTGAAAAATCATTTTATTCTCCCTACTCTCACTTTATCCCCTGAAAAGATGAATCCAGAATGGTTGAGTGAGTTTTGGTATACCTGTACTCACTCAATCGTTAATAGTACCTCTCAACTTAAAGGTTTTATCGATAACGGAGGTCAAGAAATAATCATTACTGCACACACCATCCGTACTGTTTTACAACTCCCTGAACATGATACTTACGATCCACTGCCTGACAAAGAAGATGCCAAAGGAGGCATAGTGAATCTCACTGGGATTCAATGCAAATATACTATGGATAGCAATGGAAATCGTAAGTACTCTACTGTTCTTAAATCTAAAATGGATGGTGTGTGGAATGCCCTATTTTCAAACTTTATTCAATCTTTGGGCACAAAAACAGGGAGTTATGATCAATTCAACTCCCTAGAAGCACAGTTAAGCTGGTCACTGGTCAATTCCTTAAAAGTTGACTATGCAAGTGTGATTTTTGATGATATTGTTTCTAGAATCTGTGAATCTAACAGAGCAAAATTTGTTTCCTATCCTAGGTTCCTTTCTCTTATCTTTAGAGATCAATTTAAATCCTATGACAGGATTTCATTTAAAGGTTTTGAACCTACTCTGATATGAAGTCAGATTTTTGGTAAAACTGCAACTGTGCTTCTCCCTGATTTTATGAAACCAAAGGGGATACTTGCACCCCAGCCTTTACAAGCTATACATCCATCTGGTTCTGCCCCCCCATCGATCACGTCACTGATCACACCTCCAGTGACCATTGCTGATCAACCACCAAAGCAAAAGCCACCAACTGCTCCTAAGAAAATCAAGTTAAAGTCCCTGACATCAAAGGATCAGGGACAGAGTCAGAAAAAGACGTCTAAGGACGCCAAGAGTGAAGCAGCAACTGAACGTTCAGTTCCTGCAGGCACTCTTGATCAACCTATGCCTAAAACTGCTTCACTGGACTCACAAAAGTCCAGTGACTCTATAAAGGGAAACCTACAGACATCTACAATGGCTCAACCCATTGTTAGCAGTGATTCGGGTGCAACCCACACTCATCTATCGTGTCAACCCATCAGCCACTCATCATTCTCACAAAAGGATGATGTTTTAGTCAAAGGGCTAGTGTCATCAGTGGGTGTTAACACACTCATTACTGATGACACATCACTGGCTACAGACCCGGGCCAATTCTCATCTTTCACTGCACCAACCGACAATGTCTCTCCCCAGTCACAGGGATAGATACAGGTTGACCCTTCTGTTTCCAATGATCCATCAGCTAAACCACAAGCTGATGATGTTGAGGAAGCCCAACCAATGGATACTTCTTCATCTTCTTCTTCTGAAAAAGCTCAACAACATGGATCATATGATCTTTCACTTCCAAAGATGAATCAGCAACCAGATGATACTGATATTTCATCTTTACCCTTCTCCACTATACCACATGCTGATTTCATAACCTCACCCATTCAGGAATTAGATGAAATGTCTATTTCTAGTGATAACATTGCTCAAACTGCTGATGATCAACCATCTCAACCAAATGTTGAACTTCAATCTGAACCACAAACAACCAACAAAGCATCAACTTCCACCACATCATCAACAGACAAACTGCTGCTTGAGTACATTGCTGCTTCACAACAACAAATTCGGATGCTTACTGAAGACAGAGAGTTTTTGACTGGCAAACTCACTGATCTCACTAATAAGGTTCACTCTCTTGCATCAGCTTATGAATCCATTCCAGATTGGAGTGATTCTATCAAAGAAAAGGTCTCTCTTATTGCAAAAGCTGAAATAGATCACTATAGACTTCTGGAAACTCATGCAAGGTCTCTTACTGATCTCGCATCATTCACCAGAATCAGCCTCAAAACTCATGAAGATGCAATAATCTTTCTAAATGAAAAACAAAAAACAATGGCATCTTCTGTTGTGGAATATATCACTCATGCTGATAAACTTATCAGCAAGCTTCCACAAATTATCTCCAACCACCATGAAACCATCACTGGTCTAGAAACTATGCATGAAGATCATCAGAAAATCTGCATTAGACTTGAGGAGATCATTCAATTCGTTTCTGAGGCTGAGGGGGAGAATGAAGATGATGATGATGATGCTAAGGATTTCACTCCTTTTGATAATGACTCATCAGATATGGATGTCGCTGAGGAAAGAGAGATAGGTGTTTTCCCTGAGTTTCATCCTGATGAACAAAGGAGGTATGATTATTTAGTCAGAGAGTGGGCCGCTGATGAGAATGCACGAGTTATGGGGGAGTCAGCAAGCTTTGAGCTGATGAGGTGGGAATGGATGAATAGACAACAAGAAGATGATGTTGTCAATATGGATGAAGGAGATGATGATGATGATGATGATGACAATAATGGCAATAATGGAAGTGATGAAAAGAAACAGGATGATGCTGATATGTAAAATAGTGCTGATAAAGATGTTGATAAAGAAGTCAAGAATGATGAGACTATTGAAAAAGGCACTGATGCTGGTACGAGTGATAAGAAAGAAAGAGATGTTGCTGATCAAATAGAAGATCAGCAAGAAGATCAGCAACCAGTTGTCTCTGATGATCAAATAGAAGATTTGCTACCAATATCTTCTATTTTAATAAAAAGAAAAAGGACCAGCGAGTCTCCCACATCAGAGTTCATTTCTTCTAAAAGGATAAACTTTTCTGAAGAAGAAATAACAGCCGCCATGCACAATCTCAAAAATATCATTCAGCAACCTCATACTGACACTGTCATATCTGAGGCATTCCCAACAACAGCAATCATTCCATCAGCAACAATCCAAACATCAGCAACAATCCAGACAACAGCAACAACAACTGCACCAATTTCCACAACCACACCAATTACCACCACCACAACAGCAACTACACAGATCACCATCTCAATTCCTACTATCACCATTCCAACAGAAGCAACAACTACTACAACTCATCATCACTCTCAATCTGAGATCACAGAGTCAGATTCTTCTGTTCCTGCTCATCTTTTGCCATCAGTCGTAACTTCAGAAAGTTCTCATCATGAAGAAACTGAACAACAGCGAATAGTAAGAAAAATTAAAGAGAGACAAAAGCATGAGAGGGAGATGCTTTTGAAATTTCAAGCTGAGCTAGATGAAAAAGAAGAAGAAGAAAGAAAGAGAAAGCTGAAAGAACAAGCTGACTCTGATCGAGCTTTTCTATTGAAGCTGAGTGGAGATGAAGCCATTCAAAAAGAAAGAGAAATCTTCTTAAAAAGACAGCAAGAAGATGAAGACTTTAGGCTGTCTAAACTTCTTCAAGATGTTGAAGAATCTGATCTTCAACAAGAAATTTGTGCAAATAAGAAGGGCAGCAAGTTGAAAAAGAAAGGGGGAGCAAAGACCTCTGCTGATAAAATGTTGGATGAGATTGACAGAAAGAAATATGCTGTCAGAATGGTTGGAAGATCAAACCCTGCTCCTATCACAAAAGTCTACCTGAAGAAGCCTAAGAACAAGTCTCAAGCTCAGCTACTTATTCACAGAGGATTGGATTCTCAAGCAATCAATCTTGATCAAGTCTGTAAATTACACAGAGAAGAATGGAACGAAATTAGACTTGCTGTCAATCATTCCTCAAGTACTGAAAAGGAAGAAGTTTTGGCTGAGATTGACAGATTGTTCAAGAAAATGGTGGATCTACAGCTACTTAGACCAGAAGACACTGTCATATTTGGTGAAGAGATAGTGCAGCCACCAAGTCCAAGGTACAGGACAGGTACCAACAGAGTTATCAGAATTCCAAACACCAGCAAACTGAATCTGTCAATTCCTGATGGAGTACTAAGAATTGAAGGCACTGAAGTTACTGAAGGTGAGAAAGGGATTGTTTACAAGGACTTCAATGGAAAGCTATGTTTCCAAAGAGAATCAGAACTTGAAAAGATAGATCATGAGCAGCTTGTACATCTCATCAGAATAGTCAGCGTGCTTCCCAAGAACTCAATTATGAGAAAAGCAATCATGGAAGAAGGGCTTGCTAGACAGTACAGATTCCTACCATCCAGTGACAAATATGAATTACAGAGTGAGTTGGGCATCGTAAAAGAAGAAGAAGTTTGGGGGTGTTTAAATTGAGGCTTGTAATAGATTAGGTTTATTGTAACTAAATTTACTTTCTACAGTTCAATAAAACCTAGTTTTGTTTTTGAACTTAGTGCAAAACTCAGATCATATCAAAAGAATCCAATCAGAAAGATGAATGGATCACAAGTATACAGTCACTGAATGTTTAAATTCTTAAACAATGACTATAAACTTTCACAGCAACTAGTTTGTCTAGGGAGCTTCAATCACAATCATTTAGGGGGAGATTGTTGAGTCACTGGTCGCTGACCATGATGAAGTCACTGGTCGCTGACCAACTCAACTATACACTACTCAATGAAGAAATGGATTGTATCGAAGCTGCTGTTGCTAATGATAAAGTTTCGCTTATCGTCATTCATTCTGGTCGATATTCTGAGGAAGATTTAATACTCAACTTGGTGTGTCGCTGACCTACGTCAGCGAGAGCATTACTTCTTCAATATCAATAAAGGCAAAAGTCACTGCCAGAATAACAGCTAGTCACTGAAGATCCGTTGTTCAATTCATTCTACAAGAGCATGTTAGCTCGCAGTGAGTGAGGAGGATTGCTGCATCTTCAGTGACTATTCAATAAAGCCTCTCAAATCACCAAGTACTAAAAAGTACTGTTCTTATCTATACATCAGCAAGAGTGTTCCAGTTCAAAGAGTGTCCGAAAGATTACGTGGCAGCAAGTGATTGGTTTTAAGGTAACGAGATATTTGCGGTAACAGAATTGGGACCCGCAGAATGTCGGTTTATCAGAGATCAGGACCAATCAAGCAGCAACACGTGTCCTTCCGAGATCCTATTTTGTAGGCGATATTTTAGGAACTCTTGTAGTATAAATAGTTCAGTGTTTTGTACTATTGAGGCTAGTCGTTACATGCACCGTTCTTCTGTTTGTCAGAGAACCAGTTTGTCTAGGTGTATGTTAAGACTCAGCGAGGTTAACTATCAGCGTGTATGTCCACTGTAGTTAATTCTCTTCATTGTAATAATCTAGCTAAGTGTTTGAATTGGATTAACTTTGGTTAATCCATTCCGCATTCAACACTTTGTGAATTTAATAAATACAATTCACTTTCAGCTACTATTACTTGTCTTTCCTTGATTCTGTTATATCTTTAACTTGTTATTTTAATACCGTCATACTCTGTTATAGGTAATCAATTTAAGATAAACTGAAACACTTGGTAAAATCTGAAATTGTTTTAAATTGTATTCAACCCCCCCCCCCCCCCCTTCTACAATTAAACTTTACACTGTGTAATTCCAAATCACTAATTAATAGTGATTACGGGACTCTCAGAAACACAGATTCAACTTTCTCGATCCAGCCTACTAGACCGATAGCTCCCTCAGTACCTGCAAAGTTCAGGGGTTTGCAGTTCTGGAAGTCTTTGTAAGAACAGGGTTTGGGTTGTGGTCCATTGTTAGCTGTATCTTCGCTACCAGGAGTTGATGTTCGGGTAGCGAGGGCTTGGGCCACACTACGGGCAATCAGACCCGCAATTTCGGCTTCACTGAGGGTGATTTGCCGGCGAGGAGGCATGATGCTGAACAAGAAAAGAACAAGGAAAGAGGAATAAGATATTTGTATGAAATTATGATATGTCACAAGTGTAAATGATGAGATACACAATAACAGTACGAAGTGACAATCACATTTCATTTAGATAAACAAGTTGAATACAAGGTACGGGTTTTCCAAAAGATTACAGAGTAATAGTAGTACAAAAGTGACGGGAATTGTTACATCCGGTTGAATTACATAGGACCTAATAAAGTAGATAACTGGTTACAAGTTACAGACTGATCTAATCTTGATGCAGATTAATCTGCTCCATCAGCGCGACAAGACGGTCCACGGTTTCTGCTAGTCTGTTGGTTTGCCTGGCGTTGTCTTCAACCAAGGCCAGTCGTTGTACCAGTGCTCAAGAGTGATCCTCAGTCTCCTGTGAACGCTGTTCACATTCCTCCAGTCGGTTTCTTACGAGTTCATCCGCACCTAATTCAGCGGTCATTGAATCCTGAATTATGCTTACAGAGAGGCTGGTATCTTCTTGTTCTCGCTGAAGTTGTGATATGCGGTCAAGAGCTTGGCGAAGCAGGTAGGTCATTCGGTGTTGTTCCCGTTCGAGATTCTCGAGCCTTTGCTCCTGACGGCGAAGTTGGGTAGCCAACACTGGCACCGTGAGATGTGCCAAGTTCTGAGAGTTATGAACAGGATAGGGGTTGCTTCGAGGTGATCCAGTGTTTCTCCTGGCTACTCGTGGGTTTCGTGATCCTTGCGGATGAGAGCGTGATGAATTGGGTGGTGTGTTTGCCATTCCTGAGGCAGAGTGTAATTAAGACGAGGCTAATATATATAAGTATATAACATCCAGCCTAATGTCTAGTACGTATCAAGTAATGGTCCGGTTCTCTCGTGGTCAGAGTCAACTAACGCATTCCTGTTCAACATAACCATTTCAGACCTCACATCATCTTTCCTTAATTGTACATAGTTGATCAGGCTATGTTAAATTAAAGTCGTATGATGTAATTCCTGAACCAATCATGCCTAGTAAGAAAATACTGCCTAATGGTCATAGTCTAGGCCCACTAAATGCAACCTAGTTCACTATAACCTTAGGCTCTGATACCAATCTGTAACACCCCAAATTTAATGAATTGCGGAAGCATACTTGGGTGTTACTAATCAATATACAAAGCACAAGATATACAGTAAACGACCTCTAAATGAGACGTTGTAAAACGATTTCATAGAAATAAATGTTTGAAAACTTAACGTTTTCGTATACAAAATGTAGTTCCCTAGAGTCCACGCGTATGGCGGGAGATTCTATTACATAATCAACATGTACAAAAGATAATGCTGAGAATCTCCGTTAATGCAGTTTAGTTGAAATCATGCGACTCTAGCTATGTCCTGGAGTAATCCTACTCCGTCTGGGTACCTGAGAATACATGCTAAAAGGTCAACACGAATGTTGGTGAATCTCACAGGTTTGTAAGTAATATCGGTTTTTGAACACAAGATTTCATCAGTAGTGCCCGTAGGCGTAAATCAAGTATTTGCAAATCCAGCAAATGTAAGTAAGTAAGTTATACCGTTGCCATGAGGCTCATAATTGAAGCTTAACCCGTAAGTAATAAATTGCTCCCGTGACATGCTCGTAACTGAGCAAGCATAAGTAACGAATGATAGTCGCCCGTTTATACAGAACGGTTCGTGGTAGCGCTACTACCCCGGGCGGGGAGGGTCATTTCCCTAATGGATCCATTAACTAGTTGTAACACCCCAATTTTATCAGGAATTTAATTTCGTATACGGATATAATTTTATAGTAAAGTAATATTGTGTAAATATTAAGATATAGTGAAAAACGTAAAACGAATTATCAGTTCCAGACTGTAAATTAATAGAAATTTAAATAAAAGAGCAGATAGATACATGGGATGTCGTGGTTTATTCCATTTCATTCCAAAAACATTCCAGTAACTTTCAGAAGCTAAGGAAAAACGCAGGAAGCTTTTCTTCATCTCCAAATCTTCAAATTCAACCTCTAATCCAAGCTTTTAGGGTTTAATTCATCATCTTCTTCCATAAGTTGTAAGTGATTCTTTATGTTTAACCTAGTTTTTGGGGTTTTAAGGGGTTTTAAGGGGTTTTGTAAATTAGTGATCTTTAATACGAAATTAGGGTTTATAATTGTTAGAAATGTTGTTTGTTAGTGATTATAAGCTTAGTGATATTCCAATAACAAGTTAAAAGTGCTAAATATGATTAATTGATTATGGGGTTTTGGTTAATTATGTGTGAATTAGTGTTAACTAGTTAAAAGTGTGAATTATGATGTAATTAGATTATGAAAACTATGATAGAATATGATTTAAGTGAAAGTGTTAATAAATATGTTAGTGATTAACAATTTGAACTAGTTGAATTAAAGTGGGGGAGTTGTCACATAGAGGTTATTAGTATAACTTAATGAATTCTAGTGACTTAAATATGTTGTTATGTATTGTATGATTAGGTGTTAAAGAGTTGGGCATATCACCAATTGTTGTATCTTGTGAATCGTCATTTCAAGACTAAGGTGAGTAGTATAAAGATTAATCAAGTAAGTGGTTGTATGTAATTTCGTATTACTCTCGAGTAAGAGGAGCATATGATCATGTGAAGTTTATTATGTTTAATTGTTTAAATTGATTTATGAATTGTTAAAGATACGAATTGATTGTACATGTTACCGGATAGTTTCCGAGCTAGAGGTGGGTACAATCAAGTGAAGAATTAGTGTATTACTTGCATATGATTATAGTGATATGAATTGTGATTGTACATGTTACCGGATAGCTTCCGAGCTAGAGGTGGGTACAATCATAAGTTAGTGATATGAAGCTTATGAAGTTATGATATAGAGTTGCTAGTTTTACTAGCATAGTGTTTATGTAGCCATGATATGTGTTATTTGATTAAGTTGCTTATATGCTCACTAAGCAAAGTGCTTATTGTTTAAGTGTTTTATGTTTTAGGTGGAAGTGGACAAGGTAAAGGGAAGGCGGTTTAAAAAGGGAATAGCGTGGATTGCATGAAGTTAGTATATGGCAAGTTTCTCTTTTATGTCGTTTGGATAACTCTTGTGTAAATCGCCCGTTTAAGACATGTTTTAAAAGTTAGTCATGGTGAGCCATGACCTATGAAATTTTGATATGGTTTGATCTTTGAGATCAAGAATACTAGTAAATGATGTATATTATGGTTTTCAAGTTTTAATGTTAGTGATGGAATATATTAGTGTTTATAAAATGTGATTATGGTTGAAAATAGTCAAATGGTATTTTCATTAGATATGGAGTATTGACATGTAGTTAAGCATTCTATTAGTCAATTATGGGTTATAATTGACTAGTCAATGGGTCAAAATAGTCTTTGTGGGTCATCGGGTCAAAAAGGGTCCATTTGGGTCGTTAAATGCACCTATGGTCTATGTCGGGTTAGAGAAGGGTTAATGGTGTGGTGTTTAGTTCCACAACTTTGTTTTGACATATATGACTTATGGTTAAAAGCTCAGAATCTCAGGATTTATGGTTTTAAATTTAGTGTGTTTACCAAAATGGTTATTTTAGTGCCGAAAAGAGACATTCGCCAAAATCCCGAGTCAATGTGAAATTTGGAAAAGTGTAAAAAGGGAAGTCTTCGTTTTGATCATATGAACGTGCCTGCAAAATTTCATGTCTTAATGATTTGTCGTTTTGAAGTTATGCGCGTTAGAAATTCGAGTTTTGGTATTAAGTGAAACAGGTTCAGGACCTGCTGTGCAGGGGGTCTACCCGGCGGGTAACCCCTGTGCCCGGCGGGTACTTTTCAAAACATGGACAAGCCGGCGGGTTAAAACCCTGACCCGGCGGCTGGTATAGCCTTTAAAAGAAAGAAAAGTTCTGTTGCCAAAAAGTTAATTCACCCGGTGGTTCAAATAGGTCACCCGGCGGGTTCACCTGTTTACCCGGCGGGTAAGGGTGGTACCCGGCGGGTACCACTTGTTTTTCAGGGATTTTATTGTTTGTTAAATCTAGGACCTTTGTAGCATTATTACAAATACATGTATCATTAGGATGAATCCGAAATGGTATTTTAGTGTTATAAAAAAAAAAAAAAAAAATTTGGTTGCGTTTTCGGGGCGTTTCACTAGTGTTCGCGCTTAAGTCCATAACTAACGATATATGATGGAGAGACTTCTGTAAGTAGTAAATAACTCATGCAATTCCGTTTGGTATAGTAAGCAGTTTAGTACTTGTGTTCAAGAAAAGTAAGCAATGTATCTCACCCCGTATGTAAAACAGTAAAAGTGGGGCTGTAAGACTCACCTGAATCAAGTAGTAAGTAGTAGCAAACAACAAGTAGTATGTAGGTTCTCCGAACCCGTTACCTCCTAGTGCCTAAACACGTAAGGTTTTGTAAGTAGATGTCTCGCAAGACCATCTCGGCTAGTTGTCCACACAACTTGTTATGTCCAAAGTTGGTTTGTTACCGTTTGTTTTTAGAAAGCATGTTTGGCCCGTTGGTGACGGTTTGTATTAATAATCTCAACTATTATTATTTTAATTTCGTAGTGTTATACAAGTTTGACACTTGGTGAGAAATGTGCTTACGGAATCTAAGTACGGGGGTCCGGGGGCAGCGCCCCTGGTAGCGGGGTCCAAGGGGCGGCAGTCCCTGGCGGGGTCCAAGGGGCAGAGCCCCTGGTTGGGGTCGAGCTGCCAAGTCAGCTTGGAAAATTTTTATTCCTACTACTTTCCTTTAGTGAAAACGTATCCGAAATTTGAATTTGGAGTAAAATTAGGTGGTAAAATCTTGGTTCCGACACTTAGTAAAAATGTAAGTTTTCAAGGTTCTGGTTTGTACGACGTTAGGTGCGACGTCGCACATGATGACTGCGACGTTTGGAATGACGTCGCTAAGTATAGCATTCGCAATTTAATGCGACGTTACGTATTATGTCGCTATTTGCGACGTTAGTTCGGTTTGCGACGTTAAGGTCTGCGTCGCTATATGCGACGTTCGCAAGTCAATGCGACGTTGGGGATGACGTCGTTATATGCGACGTTGTGAGGTGTTTAGCGACGTTGTAACTGACGTCGCAATCGGGCCAAGCCAGATGCGACGTCGGCGACTGATATGGTTCCGGTGGCCGGAAAATCAGCCGAACGACTTCCGTTTGGTCCAAATCTTTTACCCAACCCATTTTTGGACATTTTAAGCATATATAAACCATAAAAGCGTAAAAATGAGTAAAAACGGAGAGTTTCGGGTTTTGTCGGAAACTTACGAAATGCCGAAATGAAAATCCGGAAAGGTAGGAACGTAGATCGTGATGCCGTGGTTCTTTAATTCCAAAGGAGGGGTATGATCCGGTGTCGTTTTGGTGTGTTATTTTGCGATTGTGTGATGTTGATGGTGATGGTGATATTTGAGAGAAAATGAGGAAGAAAGAGAGTGAGAAAAGAAAGAAATGAGAAAGAAATGGGAGGTGGTGGGGTGTTGGTGAAAGCCTCACCTCACCCAGTCTCCGTTCCGTGCTCCGTGTAGTGTTCGTTTTCTCCGTCGTTTAGGCGTTAAATATTTATTTTACGCGTTTAATTATATATTTTAAAATTACAAACTTTTGTTAAATAATTTACTTGTATTATTTCTTTAAATCCTTAATAGTTTGAAATATGATATAGTTTAAATAAATTTAAGTACTTTTGTTTTTAAATCGTGTAAACTTTAATTGAGTGATACGAGATAATTACTAATTATTAGAAGATAGCATTTTGGGCACAATTGCGTTATTTAGTTTATAAACATTTGTTCACCAACGTCCATTTTAATCGAATAGAATTTCGTTCTATTTAAGTTGCGTACGATTTAAGTCAAATCGCAAAGTTGTATATATATTTACCAATATATAATCCGATACATAAATTAGCCTAACACAAAACTAATTACATGTATTTACAAAGAATTAGGCGCTAATAACTAGCCCTAATTTGGCGGTTGTTACAATTAGATACTTAAACAACCCCACTTTAGTATATAGTATAGATAGACTAGACTTTAAACTCGGGTATACATACGGGTCGTTGATTTTTAATATGAAATGTCATATTTAGTATCTTGTTTCTAATAAGAAAGTGATAGCATCAAATAAGTACTATATTTATATAGTACTTATTCCCATATTTTTATATACTTCTATTGTATTTATGTAATTTTAGGTACTCATTTCTTTAATATTTGCAAAATAGGTGTAAGTGAAGCTTGGATCGGAAAAAGAACAGAAAATGAGCTGAATATGTAAGAAAAGGGTAAAAGCTGAGTTTTCGGCTATGCGTTAGTATTTTGGCCATAATTTCCTCATACGGAGTCCGATTAAGTTGATTCAAGTGGCCAAATTTAGAGAACAAATATGGCTACAACATATCAAAACTTCAGATCATTTGAACATAGGGAAGGTCGCGCCGCGACCAACACAAGTCGCGCCGCAATTGAAGGCTGGTCGCGCCGCGACCATACATGGTCGCGCCGCGATCTCGAGTCGGCCAACAGCACTATAAATTCGACATTTTCACCCCATTTGGAACCCTAACTTCGTTTTTGCCGACTCCAGAAGCCAGAGGAAGACCCTTAGGGACACATAGGGTCTGATTCTCCTATTTCTGTCCGTGCGAAGCGAGGGGATTGATTCCGTTCATCGAAAACATTGGTTTGTTCGTTATTTAATCGATTATGATCACGTCTTTGTATTTGATTTGCTGTTTTGCTGAACCCATGATTATGGGCTAAGTTTTTGATGTTTGTTTAGACTTAATTACTCTAGTTATTGGATATTAATTCGTGATTGGGATTATATGCTTTGATTTCACGGTAATCGTCGAACGATTGATGTTTTTGGTTATTTAATTCATTCAATTAGTAAACTTGATTGATTGTAATTAGTGACAACTTTTACATGTTCTTGTTTGCTCTTGTCAATTGATTTATTGATTGCGGATTTTGATTAGACCAAATTGAAAGAGTTGAATTGAATTATTTGATTAATAACATTGGTGGATCATGTTTAGAGACATCTTGCATGATTAGTGATTTTTATGAAAATAAGGTCATACAGATTAACTTGTGATTTCATTGATTGCACAATTTATAATTAAGAGGTTTTAAACTTCAAGGACACTTGGGTTGTATAATCTTAATTAAGTGACTTTGACGTGACAACTAATAGGTCCGAATTGTGTCTTCTAAGTTGACTAATCCTGATCCAGTGCTTAATCCATATATCCAATAACTAGAGGTTAAACAGTCTAAGCAAACGTATTTAATCTATCTGAGTTAATCTATCATTTATTTGCTGTTTGTAGTTAATTATTATTTTATAAAATCCTTTTTGACTGTATGTCGTTAAAAGACACAAAAATCCCAATCTTTACTTGTTTTGTTAGTTTAATTATTAGATAAATTAATTACTTAGAATAATCATTACACTGTTCCCTGAGGAGACGAACTTAACCCGGAAATTACCTTTACTATACTATTGTGCGATTAGGTACACTTGCCTAGTTGTGTTTTAGTTTAAAAGCCAGTATTTTCCGTATCATAATTTATAACCTGATTTTAGCACACCAGAAAGTGTGTAAGTTAATATGTATATTAAGCATTTAGTTGGATTTATGATAATATTATTTTATGTAAATGAATTTATATAAGTAAAGATGAGTGAGGTTCAAATGAGAATGAGAATTTGTGTGAAAATAGGGGAATCAATCTCAACTACTCATTTTCATCAAATTCTCATTTTTCCCACGTTTTTGAAACTTAAATATCTCATAAACGGTAAGTCGGAAAATTATAAAAATTGCACCATAAAATTAAGCTTTTTCTCCTCTTCGATTTAAGATCCCACAAGCTATACTATCGACAACTTTTTTTTCCATCTTTTGTTGGGTTTACAAATTACTACCACATGTGTTAATATTGCGTTTATGGGTTAGGGTTCATTGGTTAGGGTTTAGGGTTTGAGGTTTAGGGTTTCGGTCCCGAAACCCTAAACCTCAAACCCTAACCCCTAAATTCTAACCCCTAAACGCTTTACGAAAATCTAAACCCTACATCATACTAAACCCTAACCCTTCTAAACCCTAAACTCTGCTAAACCGTAAACCCTAAACTCTGCTAAACAATGAACCCTAAACCCTAACCCTAACCGTAAATCAAATGTACAACAAATAACTAACACATGTGTTACTAGTTTGTAAAACCCACCGAAAAAACGAAAAAAAAAGTTGTCAAAAGTATGCCTTGATGGATGGCAAATCGAAGAGGAGAAAACGTTGAATTTTATGGTGTAATTTTCATGATTTTTCGTCTTGCCGTTTGTAAGATATTTAAGTTTCAAAAATGTGGGGGAAATGGGTATTTGATGAAAATAAGTGATTGAGATTGATTCCCTAATTCTCACTCAAAATTGTTGTACTCATTTAAACCCTACCCATGTAAAGATTACAAAATTAAAAGTTTTTGAAACCAAGTTAGTGAAAAAAGTTAATTATTTTAAGTATATATTAACCTTTTCAAGTAATTTTATTCTTACTCGGTGAATATATAATAGAAACATTACATATCGATTTGGATAATGTGTTAATTAATGAATTATATTTCTTTCTATATGTAAGTGATTAATTGATTAAAAAAATTATTTTTAACAAGTTAGGAATCTTATTTTAAAATTTATTAAAATTAAAGAACTTAATTGACAAATTAAAACTTAATTATAATGATGATATCATAAAGGGTGTTTTGTATATATAATTTAAGATTTTTTTAGTATGTCTGGTTTATGGTAAGTCGGTACATTCTATTATAAAAATCTCACACTCACTAGATAATTAAAATTCAATTGTATTTTTAAGCAAGATTTTACTTTTAGATGTTGATACCGTATTCTTTTTTAAGAATTAACTAGGTGAGGACCCGCGACAGCGCGGGGTTCAACATTTGATTTTGTAAATTGTGCACTTAAAAATTGAAGTAAAATGAAACTGTACTCGGAAAAAGACCTTTATATAATATAATCGACAACCAATAAGTATAAGAAACATCACTTGTGTTAAGTGTATGAAAATTAGTATTGTTGTTAATTAAAAGGGTAAATGGCGGATATAAGCAACGTACTTTCAATTTTGTTCACATATAAGCAATCTACTTTTTATATTACCGAGTTAAGCAACGTACTCTTAAATTTTGTTTCGACTTAGGTAAGATGCCACGCTATCATTTTTTTGACCGGAAGCAACCGGTCACCAGTATTATTTAGCCGGTTTCACCATTTTTTAAAAAAGAATAATTTTACCTATTTTGTGACATGGCATAAAACATTTCCCCTCTCATTAAAAACCCTCATGTACCATTGTTTATACGCCACGCAATTTTGCAATTTGCGTAAAACACAAGAGATTCCGGTAAGTAATCAAACAATCATAATCCACCATCCATATTTTTCAAAAAATTAATGCAATTAAATTCATCATCGAATACAACAATTATATACAAAAATAAAATGATCTTTTGTATGAAAAGAATATATCCTACAACAAATTTCAATATATAATAAATTTCCTAAAATCAAAACTCGTAATTTCCTATCAAAACGCAATTAACTGATTTAATGACGCGTAGTAATCTCTAGCTTTGGCACAAGAAAAAGCCTGGATTTCTTTGCGGGATGAGGACTTTCAACCTCTTCTTCGGCAAATCCGGAAAGAAATTCCGGCATCGTCGGAATGTTCAAGTCAAACCCGCGTTGACTATTGGTGGACCCAACGCCTTCAGATGACGTGATCCCGCTAGCGGCGCGGCTAGCTCCGCCTCCAATAACACCATCATAGTGACGGCGTTTGTGTCCACCCAACGCTTGTCCGGTAGGAAACGAACGGTGACAAATTGTACACTCGTGACTCCTTCCACTACCACCATGTGTCCCACTAGCCGAAGATGTGGTGGCGGTGGTGGTAGCGACTGTTGCAACAGCTTGTTCAGTCTCAGCTCCCGCTACGACTGGGATGTTTTTCCGGTGACTAGCTTTATGTCCACCTAAAGCTTGGTACGAACCAAAAACCTTATCCCAAACCGAACACTTGTGAACAAAGGTTTGAGATTGGGGCGGGACCTGTGCCTTATGCAGCTGCGGTGATAGGTTAGCGGCGGGAACAAAATCAAAAAGGAAAAATATATAAATTTGGTTTTTAGGGTTTTATGGTGATGGGTTAGCGGCGGGAACAAAAGGGGGAAGAAGCCGATATTCTTTTTTATAGTATCACATAATAATGATGTGGCTTACGTGTACAAATTTAACAGACGTGGCAGCCACAACAACGATATCAGTGACATGGCAAAACCATGTCAGCAGAAAATCACTTTTAATCGGTAAAAAACAACTTACTTACCTAAGTCGAAACAAAATTTAAGAGTACGTTGCTTAACTCGGTAATATAAAAAGTAGATTGCTTATATGTGAACAAAAGTGAAAGTACGTTGCTTATATCCGCCATTTACCCTAATTAAAATTAGTACGGTTGAATTAAATGAAACCGTACTCGGAAAAAGACCTTTATATAATATAATCGCCAACCAATAAGTATAAGAAGCATCACTTGTGTTAAGTGTATGAAAATTAGTACCGTTGTTAATCAACGTATAAAATCGTTGCAAAAAACAAAAAAATTGACAACGCATTTGTTATATATGTTACTTATAAAAGTATTAGTTGTTTTCATTTCACGCGAAAGGAGTGTTTTGTGAATAAAACCACGTCGTACTTATTTTGTTAATAAGAGTATAAACTAAGAGAGCATTTGGTACCACATAGTTATTCAATACAATGGTTCAAATCTATAATGATTCGGTGCTCCTAAACGAAATTCATTAAGAATGAAATTAAAATATTTTGACTCTTTAATAACACTACCGAGTTGTTCACTAATTACAAAGCTATACACAGGAACTTTCTTTCTGCAGTCAATATTTCAAAATCATTAGGGGTACTGAAATATATTATGAATCATAAATTAATCAATGTTCATGGTTAGGTTTAAAATGATTTATATAACATATTCATAGATTACTGACCCACTGAGAATTACAATACAAACAAATAATTTAAATCACCATAAGCTTGTAATATTCCAATGAAATATCACTCATGCATTTGATCACGACCATACTTCAAATGCAATTTAAAACAACACATTGATGTACAATAAAAATTCTTATCTAGGACATTGAATACTCACATTTGGCTTCAAATATGTTCCTAGAAGATACATAAGCCGATAATAAAACATCATATGAGGTTAATACTTAATACCATCTCAGCAAATATGGACTTGTCAGATTGGATCAACGTGACAACCAAATCTAGAATATTCCAGCACAAGCAACCTACAACAACAGCTCATTCAAAGCAAATGGATGTTTGATTTCAATACGTTATTAAGATCTTAAATCTTCATTGTCTTGTTTTAAGGTCCAAATAATGCTAGAGGCATTATGAAGAAGTTCACTAACGATACTTAACACCTACAGATACAAAAGAACTCAGGCATATATCTCAATTAAAAAACACTTCAAATACATTACTGATTATAATTTCGACTCCCGTGATAGTCATCATCATCATCTCTATCTCTCTATTCCTTTCCCTTCTCTCACTCTACTCTCTATAACGATCACTATTCCGATCACAATCTTTGTCTCGATCCCTTTCCCTGTCCCGATATCTACTTTTTTCCATGTCACCGTCTTTCCTTTTTTCCTTATCCATTGTCTCTGTTTTTTTCCCTCTCGGTCTCTACTTTTTTCGCTGTCCACATCTCTGTTTTTTTCCGTATACCAGTCTCGGTCCCTATCAGTGTCACGGTCCTTATCCATACCTCTTTCCTTGTCCCTTGACTTGCTTTTGGAGAACTCCCTTTCATGGTCATCACCATTTTATGAAGTCAGGCATATACATGAAGTCAGACACATACAATAATAATTGTGATACACATAATAGAAGTTATGAAGTCTAATTTATACTACAGGTAAAACATTTAATCCTTTTAACTAACCCATTTCATCATCAAATGCAATTGATTGGTTAAGTAATTATAACAAACATGTTATGTGCATTAAGAATACTTACATGAACATGGGGTTCAATAGCTATACACGAGCTATTTGATCTACGAAACCTGAACCAAGGCCAACGCAATTCCTTGCTACTGAATGTACCTATTTATTTCAATCTCCAGAAAAATAATATATTCAAGATGAGAGTTTATAATAACATGAATAATAAAGTAGGGGTTCATTGAAATGATGATATTGAATCTTTTTCTTGTTGTCTTCGTATTCTCTATTGTGGAGGTTTTAAACGCAATTCATCTACGCCCAAAGTGCTTTTACTGAAACGACATAAAGAACGGGGTGTTTGGATTTGTGCTATCAAACAGATTATCTAATCTAAGTTGGCAATAATCAGTTTTAGAGTTTAAAGCACCATATATACCGAATATGAGGATCTGATTAGTTTAAGATACGATAACGAAGGACTATTTACAAAATACTCTAATTACACATACCCTTCATTCTTACCTAAAAACATCTACATTTCACCTATAATTCGTCAAAGTCACTATTATTACTAAAAATAAAAATATAAATTGCCAAATACATAGACAACAGATTACATATATTCTACAAAAAATATAACAATATAATATCAAAACCTATTATCATAGATAATGAAGATAAGCTATCATATCTTAATCAATATGGAAGAGTATCTGTTACTTAGATCATCAAAATTTCAGAAACACTCCAAAGCGGCACAAGCACATCCAAACACCATATCTTTGAGCCTCTTTTATGACAATAGATTTATTTTATTCTAATTGGTATACACTATCACAAAATCATTTCCATAAAGCACATCTAAACACCCCAAAAGTGACACTTACCTTCTTCCCCTCAATTGTTTCACGAACATCACCATTTGCAATATTTTGCGCAAGACCTTCTACAAAGGTCATCTTTCCTATACCAGGCTCTCCGATGAGACACGGATTATTCTTTGTTCTACGTCCCAAAATCTGTATCACTTGTTCGATTTGTGATTGCCTCTCAACCACAGGATACAACTTACCCATTAAACAAAATAACGACCTGCTTAAAAACCAATATTTTAACGAAATTAAAAATGCACATGGAAAAAGCGATATTCTAAACTACCTCCTCAGCCAGCTTTGTCAAGTTTGCCTGAGGTTTGACCTCCAATACCAACACCAATGGCTTGTGCACTCTCACCAACCATTCGAATCACCTAGTCATAATTATAAAGAAATAATATTGTCCATAATTAAAGAACAGCACACAATGATCATAAAATAAAATAAAAACAGATATTGTATATTGTCTTGCCTAAGTACAAATGTTAGTGGGATCAGCTTCTACATTCTCCAGAACTCGGGCTGCAACACCTTCACCCTCTCGAAGCAAACCAAGTAGCAAGTGCTATGATCCAATATAGTTGTGACCTACAAGATTGATCATTTTTGGTATTCATATTACTTTCTTATTAGTCAGCTCAAATATTAATAATAAAATATGGTCAACACGAAGTAAGATCAAATTTATTCCCATAGACTTCAAACCCTTTGCGGTAATTCCAGTTCCCTCACCAATAAGACCTATATTCTAATAATCTTAATATATCTCATTTTCTATAACTGGAGTATATATGTATTTTAATAGAACAAAAAGACATAAATTTGGAACTAAATTTTTAGTCAGCACTGCCCACCCCCATTATGTTCTACATACTTGAGTAAATTGTTTTTGCCAAAGTCCTGACCGGAGATAAAGTATGCTTTGTGTCACTAAAACCTCATGCAATATCTTGTCTTCATCTGACAGCATATTTATTATATTATCTGTCTATATTGTTTGGAATGTGGCATGCTAATACAATAACTTGCAAGAAGAATACAATAACTTAAAAGAAACGAAATACCTGCCATTGTTTTGCCTATAGCCGTGATGGTGCCATTTTCATCTATAACATCAATCAGAAACAACTGTTTGACTTACTTGATGGTTGACACATCCTCTTATTCATAGTTCATCTGCACAAGCTACGAAATGATTTATTATTATCAACATAAACACATATTACAAATAATCATAATTATTCGAAAGACATGAGAAATAAGCAATTAATTAAAAGAAGTGAAACTGTTCACCTTATGTAAACTTTACCAGCTTGTTGCACAGCCAAAACATCCTCCATCAATCTTCATTGCAACCAAGATCAAACCATTATTATTAGTCGCAAATAGACTAAGCTCAGTTGTGAGTTCCACAATCTATGAGAAATCGTATGACTAAAGTAAAGTTATAAAAGCAAAAAACACAGACTTTGAGTATAATCAAAAGTTATTGCAAATAGATTATAATGATTTGAACAGGCAAACTAAAAAAATTAGAGTTGTTTTATCAATACTTTATATACACAATAACCTAATTAAATAATTTAAACCCGTTAGAAACCCAAATTGATTTGAATTGAAAACTTAACAAACCTGAAATTAGATTGTCATTGTATTTGTGTTCTTCAACTTTTCCATCTCTGACTTTGTACGTGCAACAAAATCGAAAAACACGGCTTCAATACTCTCCGTCATTTACGAAAATTTAAATGCAAAATCTAAAAGAAATCCAACCTAACACTGTGTTCTTGAGTTTAGTTTAGGGAGGAAAAGAAAGGAAGTGAAAGGAAATAAATAAAATTTGTGTTCTTGAGTTTTTTTAAAAGGTTTTTTAAAAGGGGGAAAGGAAATGAAGATGTGAGAAGAGGAGGGAAGCACTTAGTTGAATTTTTGTCCAACCATTTCCTTCCAAATGTGGGATGATCAGGAAGGAACACTTCATTTCCTTTCCATTCCTTCCAACTTGAAAACACACACTCCTTAAATGTTTTTCTTCCTCTTACATTCTTTTCTCTTCTTCTTTATTCTTTTCTCTTCTTTTCCTCTCATTTTCAAACTCGAGAACACAGTGTAAATGCCCTTTGTAAGCGATTGCAATTTAGTGACAATCATCGCGGCCATATTCATCCATGTTTTTTCTCTGTGATTTTGTTTTAGGATTTATAACCCCGTTTAGAATACTACGGCCGTGTGTTTTTCTATTTATTTAATTTAATATAGCCGATCTTTTATATGTGTGTTATTTTTTAATTATATATAAAAAATTATCAAATTATTATTAGAGGTGTTAAGTGTACATATTTTAAACTAATTTAAACCGTTGATCTTTAATTGGGGAGCTTAATAAGGGTCAAAATTCCTTAATGGTATCCTCTTTTAATTATATATAAAAGATTAGCAATTCTAGCTACGAATGATGATTTCGTGATATAATATGAAATTTATTTATTTTTAGTTATGTACAAAAAAACACTATCATCTTTCATTTTTATGACATCTATACACCTTAACAATTGACATGTGTCCAATATAAAAGGTAAATTCTTTCGCTCTAACTATTTTATATTCATAATCTTCTACCATTATATCTTAAATTTATTTTTAATTAAAATAATATAAACAATACTTTACCACCTTATATAGATGACAAACAAATCTTTATATTCATCTTAACAAATCGTTAGTTTGAAAAATACAATCTATCTATCTATCTATCTTATTAATTAAAAGAAAAATTATGAAAGAATAATAACCATTAGATTGAGATCAACAATTAAGATCTAACCCTTAATTAATTTAATGACATCATTAATTCCATTTTTGTATGACTAAAAGACTAATATACCCTTCTATATTTACAATATACCCCTTTCTATATTTACAATATAAATCTTCTATTTTTTCCTTTAATAGTAGATAATCCTCCAAATATTTTATGAAAATTTAAATTTAATAACTACTTTATTATTTCTTCCATAATTCAAACTCTTCCTACAATCTTCTTTATATTGAATTTTCTAGGAACAAAAACCCCAATAACTTATTTTCAATACACCCTTCAATATTTACAATATAAATTCTATATTTTTTCCTTTAATTGTAGATAATCCTTCAAATGTTTTATGAAAATTTTAATTTAATAACTACTTTATTATTTCTTCCATAATTCAAACTCTTCCTACAATCTTCTTTATATTGAATTTTCTAGGAACAAAAACCCCAATAAATTTCTTTTCAATTCTAAATAATTCATTACTTCATTTCATCGCCCAGTAATTTAAATTCTTATACAACCGTAATTTTTGAATTATTTTATTAATTTCTAATTTACGATTCTTGGATTATGGATGTCAACGGGTCGAGTTCCGACGGATTTTAGTGTATCCGTACCCATACCACCGCCTTTTTTGAATTCTTTTATCAATTTATAATTTACAATGTTTGGATTATGGATGCCAACGGGTCGAATTTGGGCGGGTTTTAGTGTATCTTTACCCATACCCATTTAGAATATTCGTATCCATACCCGGTCCAATACCCGCTGAGTATCCAATTAGTATTACCATTGGTTTTTCGTATTTATTCGGGGGTTTCGATTATTCACATGTATGTAACTTTGGTCAAACAAAAAAAATGTAGTTATTGAAAATACGACGCAATTTGAAACAAAGCAAAAAAACGAAACCAAATATCATAAACTATAGTATATTCAAAATTTCAAATCTTAATGCTAACAATTTAACCAATACCCGCTGGGTATCCGATTAGTATTACTCATCGGTTTTTTGTATTTATTCGCGGGTTTCGGTAATCCCAATGTATGTAACTTTGGCCAAACAAAAAAATATAATTATTGAAAATACAACGCAAATTTGAAACAAGGCAAAAAAAAAAAAAACAAAAACAAATTACCATAAACTATAAATCCTCTATTTTTTCTTTAATTGTAGATAATCCTCCAAATATTTTATGAAAATTTTAATTTAATAACTACTTTATTATTTTTTCCATAATTCAAACTCTTCCTACAATCTTCTTTATATTGAATTTTCTGGAAAAAACCCCCCAATAAGTTATTTTCAATTCTAAAAAATTCATTACCTAATTTCATCGCTCAGTAATTTAAATTCTTATACAACCGTCTTTTTTGAATTATTTTATCAATTTTTAATTTACGATTCTTGGATTATGGATGCCAACGGGTCGGGTTCCGGTGGGTTTTAGTATATCTGTACCCATACCCATTTAGAATATTCGTACTCATACCCGACACAATACCCGCTGGGTATCCAATTAGTATTAACATCGGTTTTTCGTATTTATTCATGGGTTTCAGTTATCTCCATGTATGTAACTTTCATCAAACAAAAAAATTGTAGTTATTGAAAATACGACGCAATTTGAAACAAGGCAAAAAAAAAAAAAAAACGCAACCAAAATATCATAAACTATCTTAAAGCTAACAATTTAATCAATACCCGCTGGGTATCCAATTACTACTACACATCGGTTTTTTGTATTTATTCACGGGTTTCGGTTATCCCAATGTATATAACTTTGGCCAAACAAAATAAAATATAGTTATAGAAAATACGACGCAAATTTTAAACACCACAAAAAATGAAACCATATTACCATATACTATAGTATATTCAAATTTTAAATCTTAAAGCTAACAATTTAACTTCTTAATTAATTAATTCAAGGTTTCGGTACGTTTAAGATAACGAACAATTTCATGTTTGCATATCATAAACTAAAATGTAATAATCACGAAAATACAAATATAATAGTGTATGGTATAAAGTTCATCAATTGATATGTACATTATCTTATTATATATAAAAAATATTGTATATATAATATATAAAACTTAAAAATAATAATGACAATTATACGGCTATGGATACGGATACTTACGTAATTTTCATGGACGATTCCGCGAATTTTGCGGGTCCTAAACTAGTTTATAAATAATCCTTAATACAAAACAAAAAGATATTGTACTCTTGATACATGATACTCCGTATATCATTTAATTATAATTTATAATTATTATTAATATAAAAGACCCCGTAAGGTCATAATCCAAACAAAAATTAACACATAAACTTCTTCAAAGTTGCCATTTGTCTTTAACAAATTTTTAAAATTATATTTTTAATCCACTACCTTAATACTTAATCATTCATTTAAAAAGAAACAAAAATCTCACTAGCTCCATAAATAACCAAGATAAAAAGGTGATAGGAAAAAAAAATACACTTTCATTTTCATTATTATTATATCAAAAAACATCATTTTTTAACAACAATTTTTATTGTCACCATCTAGCAAGAAGCTAGAAAGAAAAAACAGAAATTACAAACTAGCAATCCCTCAGTTTTGCATCCAAATTACCCAATTGAACTTGATTTTACAACTATTAGAACACCAACTATACGATAAAGAGACTATATCATCAAAAATAACCGATCTTCTAGGATTGTTTGTACCGAACAAAAGTTGATTCCGAAATATCCAAAGATGCCACCATATCACATAAAAAACACCTTCCAAAACAGTCTTCGGTTGCTTAGACATACCGATGTTACTAAACCATGTTACCCACTCGTAATATGAATGAATCTCTGTCCAACCTAGATCCCATCAGCGAAATATCTTGCCCAACACATCTCTCATAGCACAATAAGTTATTGATTGACATATTAACTTTTTAGAACAAAACATGTTAAAATATATCTTCTTGATATCTACTCCTTCGACATGAACATGATTATAACTTATTGTGTATTTCTATTGTATTAAATGTTTTAACTCTTTTATCGAAACAATTTCACTTTCTCAAATTATATATCTCTAAATTTTAAAAAATATAACAATCTCTTACTACATTTCAAATGTAAGGTTTTTAAAACAAACAAGAAAAAAGTCTTAAAAATAAATTTTCATCACAAACAATGCCTTTGTTACGAATAAGTGTGAAATTTTTGAAACTTCAATTTGAAAATACATTTTTTAATTTGAGTATATCACTTTTTTTATACTTAAGAACTTAGTCAATTACAATAAAAAGGTATTAACCAAAAAATATCACACTAATTTTTTAAAAATTAACATGAAAAACTCTTTTTATTTCAAAACAAAAATTCATATTTTCTTAGGGAAAACATTTATTTTCTTCATTTATGTCATGGTATTATCATTACATATGTTTTTGTTTATTTAGATATTCTCGATTTCAACCGCTAAAAGTTTCACAAGTTTTTGTTTACATCGTCTAAACTAACATAAGGTCTAAACTAACCCTTTTTTACTTTAGAAAATTTCAGATTATTTAATTGCCGTAGCTTCATGGTCGATTAATAGAGCAACTATTATGAAGGCATAACTAATAGTTGAGTAAATTCCATAAATGGTCCATGTGGTTTACATTGATTTACGAAAATAGTCCATGTACTCTTTTTTCAACGTTTTCAGTCCAAAAACTTTGGATATGCTCGCAAATGGTCCTTAAGGGACCATTTGCAATCAAATCCAAAGTTAGACGGAGGGACCATTTGCGAGCAAAAATCAAAGTTAAGGGATCATTTGCGAGCAAATCCAAAGTTTGGACCGAAAACGTTGAAAAAAAGTACAGGAACTGTTTTCGTAAATCAATGTAAACCACATGGACCATTTATGGAATTTAATCCTAATAGTTATATTGGTTATCTAATAACTTGAACCGTAGACTATGTCGAGAGAAATAATTAGGATACGAGATAAAAGTAAAAAAAAATTTTGTTTCAATCAACAATCATCCTTAAAGATTATATAAATATCACAAAAATAAACAATAACCTTTATAGGCGTAGGTCGTGCGTCACACGACCTAAATCTTTCCTAGTGATATTGATAAGTTCAGGTTATGTCTAAATATGTTGGTTATAAAAACGAGTCAATATGGCCAACCCGTTTATTAGATTGGATAAATAAAGTTTTTCGAGCTTGAACTTTTATGAAATATAAACTTATATCCTAAAATTTTAGCTTTTTTGTAGATTGTAAGTATTAAGGAGGTTTCAAATAAGAATGCTAAAATATCGTAGGAACGTATGAATGACTTAAAAAATATTTTTTAACATTTCAAAACATTTTACCTTTAAAACTTTTTCAATGATTATTATTAAAGTAACTTTTGAAATCTATAATAAAGATATAAATAAAAAAATAATGAGATTATTTTATAATATAATTTGATTATACGTTGAAGATAATCACAAAACAAGACTTGATAATCACATATTATTCATGTGATTATCAAGTTATAAAATGTGATAATTACGAGCACAAAATTAATAAAAAAAAAATGTATTTTTAAAGTCATTCCTACGTTACTTCAAAATTTTTCCAACTTATTTGAACTCACGTCTATAAGCATATTCAATAATCAGTAAACTATATTATGATTCTCATTATCATCCTCATAAAAAATATGTAGATTGTCGCACCCCCAATTTCGTACAGCGGAAGCAAAGCACGGGGCGCGACTAATCAAGTATCATTACACCAAAGTTACATTGAACGACCTCTAAATGAGACGTTTGAAAATAGTTTCAAAATATTACATTGATATCAGAATGTTTACATAACTTCGAGTTCGCGAAAATCCTAAAGATTCTAGTACATAATCACTAATATAAAATAATAATGCAAGAAAATCTCTGGATGTTTGTAAATCATGCGACTCGAGCTATCGTTCCTGATGTAGCAGTCCTATTGTTGTTGTGTACCTGAGATTACACGCTAAAAAGGTCAACAATAATGTTGGTGAGCTCATAGGTTT
Organism: Helichrysum umbraculigerum; assembly: GCA_949592205.1. Lineage (NCBI taxonomy): Eukaryota > Viridiplantae > Streptophyta > Magnoliopsida > Asterales > Asteraceae > Helichrysum > Helichrysum umbraculigerum. Next base: position 54,874,869 of record CATIUR010000006.1, read on the forward strand.
ATCAGTAAAAGTGTGAACCACAATATTTTAATAACGTTGCACGCATGCAAATAAAGTATGTACTATTGCCATGAGCCCATAGTCCGAAGCTTAACCCATGTGTGCAGTACAATCAAGTACCGTATAGTGCCTCAGCAAGTGCCTAATCCAGTATACTCGTTAGGATCAAATACTAATGCGTCCGTTTGACCAGTTAGTGCTACTAACCCGGACGGGGATGGTCAATCTCAAATATATCTATTCATTAATACTCGCGCTAAATCCATACTAACGAAACTATGACAATAGAGGACTTTAGTGGATTAGTAAGTAAAACAACTCATGCAATCCGTAATAAAGTTTTCGTACTTGTGTTCACGTGTAAAATGAAGCATTATAATCTCACCCCCAAAGTTTAAAAGCTGTAAAACAGTAAAAGTGGGGCTATGAGTGTAACACCCACTTTATGGGTCTAGTGGTAACATGGTAATTTCCTAGCTTTAAATGATTTATTTAATGTGTTAGGAAATTTGTTGTTTATTTAGTTTATTATATTATGTTTATTTGAGAATGTTATATATATAAAAAAAAGTAGAATGATATATTGTAACAGATAAATTATTGGTTGTTTTAAATTTATACAGTTGAAGGAAAAATAAAATAGTTGGAATCGCAAATATTTTTTTAGGTTCCAGACAATAGGTCTAAAAGGGGACCAAAGTAGTACATGTGTACAGATATATATATATATATATATATATATATATATATATTCTTTTTCATTCCTTATCATCTCAGAACCAAAATTAAACACAACTCGTCCCTGAGCTTCTGCGATTCAACCAAAACATAGTGAAACCATTAAATTGAATCTTCAATCCAAGTTTAGAAGCTGGATTCCTTCATATTCATCATGTTCTTAATCTATTGGTAAGCTTAAATTCTTTAATTCTAACCTAAAGTTGATTATGATGAGATGATATGGGGATAATGATTTTGGTATGAAATTGAGTTGAAAGTTGTTATATGATGCTTGTATGATGTTAGTATAAGTATTAGTTACATCAGAAAGCTGGGTTTATGTTATTTGTTTGAAAAAAATTGAGTTAGGGTTCGTGCAAAAGTTGCAGGTCGTTTTATACTTTGATACGCGATCCCCCTTATTGTTCAGGATCGCGTACCATAGTTGAATTTCTGCACAGTCGACATTTTAGCCTTGGATACGCGATGTCACACCCCCAATTTCGTGATTTGCGGAAGCAACTATTTTGGGGCGTGACTAATCAAATATCAAAACACCAAAGTACAAGCAAACGACTCTAAATGAGACGTTTTAGAAAATATATTACATTACAGTACATTACAAAAGTAGTACAGAGTTTTAAGTCATAAGTATACATCATTAGCGAGTTCGCAAAATGATTCTGAAGATTTTAAATACATAATCAAAGTACAAAAGATAATGCCAATAAAATCTTCATAAGTGTTTATGCATGCGACTCGTACTAGCTTAGCATACCCTGCGGGCCATCCTACTGTTGCTGAGTACCTGAGAATGCATCACTAAAAGCGTCAACCAAAAGGTTGGTGAATCTCACAGGTTTGTAATAAACGGTAATAAAAGGTTAACGTAAATCAATAAGTAAATCATTTCACAAACAAGTAAGACGGTAAACTATAATTGTATAATTGTAGTAGGGTCGGTCTATCTTGCCATGAGCCATCATAGTCAAAGCTTAACACGTCAGTAACGTACAATCAAGTACAAGTAAATTGCCCCCGTGAGTGCTAATCCAAAAACACTCATATAAAATGAGTAAGAAACACCCGTTTATACAGTAGGGTTCGTGGTGAGGCTACCACCCATGGCGGGGATTGTCAGTCTCATATGAATCCATATACTAAAACTCGCGCTTATCGTATAATTAACAACTATGATTCAGAGGACTTCATTAGATTAAAAGGAAACTCATATAATTCAGTATATCAATAAATCTATAGGTCTGTAAGTCGGTAAGTAAATAAGTTGGTAAAGTAATAAAGCATAAGTTTGTAGTATAGTAATTCAGTAAAATAATAAGTCAGTAAGTTCGAAAACAGTAAAGCCTGTCAAAAAGTCAGTTTGTTTGCAACGTAGTAAAATAGTAAAGTATAAGTTTATCAAATAGTAAGTCGGTAAAGTAACAAGTTGATAAAACAATACATTTGCACATGTAATCAAGTAAATCAAGTAATGCATCTCCCCCAAAGCAAAAACAGTAAAATGGGGCTGTGAGACTCACCTGAGTCACTGAGCAATGTAAAGCAGAAACCAAGTAAGAAGGTTCTCCAAACCAGTAACCTCTAACATCCTAAACGTAAGAGATATATTAACAGAAGTACTTAAAATTATTTTAATTATTTGATTGTTTTGAAAGATCTTTTGAGTTCAAATATGTATGATTCGTTGGTGATGATAGAGTGAGAATTATTAATGTCTTTAGAGTTGAAAACATTTGTATCTCGCATTGTGTTAATTGGTTGTGTGTATGTATATTTAAATATACATATATTCTTATATATATCTGAAATAATGTCCCAAAAATTGTGGTTGCGTATATTTTGGGTATATACTTTAATAATTTAATGTGTTTATCCGAAGTTATAATGCGATCAGTACGTAGCCAAAGCATGATGTTATGATTTTATTTGAAGTTTTTGTAACATTGATGGGAAGTTTAAGAAAAATAGCTTAACATGGTATTATACCATGTGAAGCTTTTCATATTCTTATGTTAACACCAAAATTCTATGTTAAGTTTTAACATAAATAGCTTCACATGGTATAATACCATGTGAAGCTTTTCACTTCTATTATGTTAACATCAAAATGTTATGTTAAGCTTTAACAGAAAAGAGCTTAACACAATATTACCCTATGTGAAGTTTAGCTTAACACAATATTACTCTATGTGAAGTTTAGCTTAACACAATATTACTCTATGTGAAGTTTAGCTTAACACAATATTTATCCTATGTGAAGTTTAGCTTAAAATATTCCCACAGACCATATGTTTATACTTCACGTGGTTATGCTAAGCACCATTTTAAGCTTAACACCATGTTAAGCTAAAACTTTATGTGAAGCTCCTGGTTTGCATAATCCAGTTTTTCAATCCGAATTCAAAACATCATTTTGCTATTGATTCGAGTTGTGTTCTTTTACAAGTGTTTTCAACAATCATCATGCAAGTTTTACCCTTTGATTTCACCCTTTTATTACACACATAAGCCAATTTATTTTTGTACAGAGTATATATATATTTTCACTCAAAATAATCATCACCAACAATTTATCTTACAATGTTTTGATTTGTTTTTAGTTTTCTATCTATCATAATCATCAATATTTAGCAATTGTAACAACAATTTATGAAAGAAAAGAAATGGAGAAAGTTCTCACAGTGATTTAAAAATGGAGATGATGATGGTGCGATGATGATGATGATGTGATGAGATGATACATGATGATGATGATTAACTAGTTTTGGCTCATGCTATTGTTAATTGTTGTTGATGTTGTTTTAATCTTGTTGTTGTTTGAAGATGAAACCGAGAGAAGAAGAGAGAGCGAGAGAGAGCAGAGACTGAGTGTGCGAGTGTGTGATCTGTATTATTGGAGTTGGCTCCAATAATCGATGGTAGTTGGAAATTTTAGACCCGTGTTTGTTTACCCGATCGTAATGTAGTATAATGTTTTCAAATAATAATTTCCTAATTATAAAATCGTATGTGTTTTCAATTGAAGTATTTCATAAAAATACTTTTAGTGAGTTATAAAAATATAACATTGTTTTACTTTAGATGTACGGATAGTTTTCAGTGTACAAAATGTGTCTAAATTTTCAAATGAGTAAATAATTATAATTCTCATTAATAATACATTATTTAAAAATGTTTTGTACCAATGTCCATATTTGAGATTGCGCGTTCTTTCAGATTCATTTATATTTGATTATTAAATAATTAATTTGTATCATATATAGAATTATATATATAATATCTGAATACTTTCGTATTAATGCATACCAAGTGCGAATAATTAAAGTTTAAATTAGGAGCTAATTTAGCCCCCTTTTGACCGGGTGTCACATTCTCCCCTTGTTAGGAGAATTTCATCCCGAAATTTGTTCGTAGTAATTGTCGGTGTGTCAGAGTAATAGTCTGTGGATCATCTAAGAAAGTCTGTGAGATTATTGTGAGTTATACAACACATGTCTAGTGTTGCCTTCCTCCCCTTGTTAGATTAGTGCCCTACTGACAACTCAAGGAATAGATGAATTGAGTTTCGATATATTTAAGCATTTTGTCTGTAGAAGCAAGTTCAGTCGGTCAGTCAGTCACTAAGATGTAGCTACGCTTTGTACTAGTAGCCTAGAGTAATGCAGTAAGTTTCTCTATGTTCATGTAGTCTGTAACGGTCAGTGGTGTCATAGTATAAGTTAAACTCTATCAGTTTCATATAGAATTAAGTAGTTGTGTGGAGGCGTACCCGCAGTGTTGTTTGGATTAAACTTGGTCTCACTGACGTTGTTTGCCAGGATTTCCCCTCGAGAGTTCTTCTCTTCGCTGTTGTCACTCTCGTCAGTCAGTAGTGGGCAGTTAATTTTGTAGTGTCCAGTAGTTCCACACTTGAAGCAAACCTTCAAGGCTTTAGAATCAGTGCCCCTAGGAGGAATTTTACAGTCCTTAACTTGATGCTTGAATACTTTGCATCGGCTGCAGGGCATGATACATGGCCCCTTGTGATGTCGGTTGCATAGAGAGCAGAAAGATTGTTTTCCTTTGTAAGTATTAACTGTTTTCACCCTTTTTGCCTGAGGTTGAGTAGAATTGTCGCTGGGAATTTCTTCCAAATTCCTCTTAGAGTTCGTCATTCTTATCTCAGTATTCTCTACAGTATGTTCACCATGTTGAGTCAATTGTGAGATCGGGCTGTCAACTAAGATATTCGCATTTTGAACGATTGGATGAAGTAGCATCAACTGTCTTAGACTGTTTTCCATTGTTAGCATGCGCAGTTCGTATTCGTGGGCGCGTCTTTCACTTTGGTAAGCAATTTGTCGTAGTTCAACGATGTCTCCCCGTGCTTCAGTCAGTTGATTTCGAAACAAGTTAAGGGTTTCCTTAGAGAAGTGGACAGCTTCAGTGCCTATGTTACTAGTGATAGGTATATCAATAAGGTCTGTGGTGTTATCAATGGTGGGGTTAGGAACAGAATCTGATCTAGGTATCCTAGTAATCCCTTTGACGGTAAACAACGCAGGCTCTGTTATTGATTCAGCCGGGTGTCTCACAGTTTCCTTCACATGCGTCATTTCTTCTGACGTCTCTTCAGTTGCTAGCCTCATATCGTTATCTAAGGTGAGAAGGTAAGGAAACATCATATGCTCCTCACTGAGTTGATCGTCATCCGACATGCGGTTGTTAGCAGAGTGTTTAGTCATTTCCTACAGTTAGATGTTTCGTGTTAAGGTAATAATTTAGTAGTTATTTTCAATCATCCCTAGGACATGTAGAAATTTCATATCACACAATCAGGTTATATTCATCACAAGTTAATACAATTAAAGTCGATAGGGAATGCACACTCCCCTGAAGGGATGATTTCAGTACAGTATTTGGTCAGTTTATTTGTACAGTCAGTATTATCGAGGCTCCCAGTCTCATTACGTATGAGATATGTAGGAAGGAATCTGTCTGCTAAATTTAAAGTGCAATTTCTTGGTATTACACTGACGACCTAAGGTGGTTTGTCGATTTCTAATTCTATCGTGTACTTAGAATCTAAGGAAAACATAATAATAGTTTAGCAGTAAGTAAGATCTTCCAAAGTAAGTAGTATAGAGGCAGTCGGGTTATCTAAAAGCGAACGCACCCGTGTTGAGTAAGTCAGCAAGCTTCAGGTCCTGGTGGTCCTCCCGAGCATTGAGTGCGTAGAATATTCCTCGAGCAGTGTTGTTATTTTTGTTTTTCAGCTGTGGGAAATCCTTCCTGAAATGCCCGGTACCATTGCACTCATAGCAGGTCTTGGGTGCGGAGGTGTTGGTACCAGTTGTGGCTGTTTTGCAATCTTTGGCCACATGCCCGAATCGCTTGGTACATCTTGTCCGAAGGTTTTTGATATTCAACCTTGACCTTTGAACAAGGTAGACACTTACTGACATAAGTAGCGATGTCTATTTTCATGTTAGGCCACCAATGGAAACCTTTCACGTCATGGTACATCTTGTCTGCACCAGGATGAATCGAGTAGTTGGACTTGTGAGCTTCGTCCAAAATCACCTTGCGTAGTTCATCGTCGTATGGTACCCAAACTCGGTCCATGAAGTATAACACTGCATTTTCTTTGGTTTCAAGTTGTTTCTCCATTCCCTTCAGGGATTCACTTTTCATGCGCTCGGTGGTGAAAGCTACACGTTGCGCGTCACGAATCTGAGTAATGAGACTCGAGTGGATTGTCAATACCAAAGCTCGAACTCTGCGAGGTTTAATGTTCTCCTTACGACTCAGGGCATCCGCTACTACATTAGCCTTGCCAGGGTGATATTTAATCTCACAGTCATAATCGTTCAGCAATTCGACCCAACGTCTCTGTCTCATGTTGAGCTCTTTCTGGTCGAATATGTGTTGTAGACTCTTGTGGTCGGTGAAAATCGTACACTTTGTACCATATAGGTAGTGTCTCCAGATCTTGAGTGCAAAAACGACTGCTCTCAACTCTAAGTCATGAGTTGTATAGTTCTTCTCGTGAATCTTCAATTGACGAGATGCATAAGCAATAACTTTGTCGTTTTGCATAAGAACGCAACCTAATCCTTGATGTGAGGCATTGCAATAAACGATGAAGTTCTCTGTTCCCTCAGGTAATGATAGGATTGGTGCGGTGCTCAACTTTTGTTTTAATAGTTGAAAGGCATTCTCTTGTTTCTCTCCCCATTCGAATTTCTTATCTTTCTGAGTTAAGGTGGTGAGTGACTGGGCTATTTTGGAAAAGTTTTCGATAAATCGACGGTAATAGCCAGCCAAACCAAGAAATTGTCGAATCTCGATTGGGGTTCTTGGAGCTTCCCAGTTTTTGATCGCCTCTATTTTGGATGGGTCCACATGAATTCCTTTATCATTTATCACGTGTCCAAGGAAATGAACCTCTCTAATCCAAAATTCGCATTTGGAGAACTTAGCATACAGCTTCTCGTTCTCAAGTAGTTGGAGGATAAGTTTCAAGTGTTGTTCGTGATCCTCTTTCGTTTTCGAGTAAATCAAAATGTCATCAATGAACACAATGACAAACTTATCTAAATAAGGTTTGCACACCCGGTTCATAAAATCCATGAATACTGCAGGCGCGTTAGTCAATCCAAACGGCATGACTAGGAACTCATAATGACCATAACGAGTCCTGAACGCGGTCTTCGGTACGTCCTCTTCTCGAACCTTCAATTGATGGTAACCAGAACGAAGGCCGATCTTCGAGTAGTAACTCGATCCTTGTAGCTGATCAAACAGATCGTCAATGTGTGGTAACGGATATCGGTTCTTGATAGTTACCTTGTTCAACTCTCGGTAGTCAATGCACATCCGCATGGATCCATCCTTCTTTTTGACAAACAAAACCGGAGCTCCCCAAGGTGAAAAGCTCGGTCGGATGAATCCTAAGTCTAAGAGCTCCTGCAACTGTGTAGACAGTTCTTTCATTTCTGATAGAGCTAGACGATAAGGTGAGCGAGCGATTGGTGCGGCTCCGGGCACCAGATCGATGCGAAATTCGACTTGTCGCGGATGTGGTAATCCTAGAAGATCGTCAGGAAACACTCCCGGATAGTCTCGTACTATAGGTATATCGTCTATGCGTCGTTCCTCGGTTTTCTTGTCCACAACGTGTGCCAAAATGTTGGATACCCCTTTCGGAGATATTTACTGGCTTTTAAGCAAGTAATCATCTTTACGGCACTCTATCTCTTATCTCCTTGTATCCCCAAGTTTCTCCTCTGTCAATAATGGTAGACGTACCAATCTATCAAAATAGAAATCTTTGCAAGATTCCTCGACAACTAGTCCATACCGACTACGATGTCAAAAATTTCCCAATTCTGCCGATAGCAAGTCCATTTCGAAGAAATGTCCCTCTAACGTTAGGGCACATTCCGGTACTATTTGTCACACCCCCAATTTAATGCTTTGCGGAAGCGACTGTTTTGGGGCGTGACTAATCAATAATCAAACCCAAAGTACAAGCAAACGACTCTAAATGAGACGTTGTAGTAGATGTTACATTAATACATAAGTTTTCAAAAGTAATACATCATTGATGAGTTCGCAACTTGTTTTGTTAGATTTTAAGTACATAATCATTATACAAAAGATAATGCAAGTAAAATCTTCATATGTGTAATTGCATGCGACTCGAGCTACTAAAGCATATCCTGCTGGGCCATCTGTACTGATCAACCCTACTGTTGCTGTGTACCTGAGAATGCATTACTAAAACAGGTCAACCAAAAGGTTGGTGAATCTCACAGGTTTATAGTAAGTAACAGTTTGAACACATTAGCTTGTAAAATCATTGAGTAAATATTGCACAGTCGCAATAGTTTCCGTATATATTGCCATGAGCACCATAGTCGAAGCTTAACAATCAGTGATTTTGCCCTCGTGAATGCTAATCCAGAACATTCATATGTAACGAGTAAGAAACACCCATTTATACTGAATGTTCGGGGTAGTGCGTGCTACCCTGGGTGAGGATTGTCAGTCCTAATGGATCCATTTACTAGTACTCGCGCTTAAGACCATAACTGACGACTATGATTAAAGGGACTTCATTGGATTAAGTAATCTCATGCAATCGATATACCAGTAAATCAGTTTGTAATCAAGTAAGTAAATACATGTGTTCGAGTAAAACAAGTAATGCATCTCCCCCAAAGTAAAGCAGTAAAAAGGGGCCATGAGACTCACCTGTAGAGCGAGCAATCCTAAAGTGTGTGCGTATGCCAACAGTAATCTCCTAATACCCTAAACACGCAAGGTTGTATATTTGAAATTAGACATTTAGTAGTTTGTTCATATGATTGTTCGTTTGGTTAATTATGTCCAAAGTATTCGTCTCGTATTATGTTTGAAGTTTCATTAAAACGTACAGCCCGTTGGTGACGAATAGAAATTACATTTCAAAAATATAATTGTGTTTGTTTTGTTTAATTATGTTCCAATGTGTTCGTTTTTGAAAGACAAATCCAACGCAAAAAGAATCGTCGAAAACGGATGTGTAACGAAGAAGTTATGAAGCAAAACGTAAACGGAACGCGTGCTGATTGGCACTTCACGCGATCATGGTAAATCTCACGCGATTTCGTGAAAATGACGCGATTGCGTCAGATTTTGAGGTGAAAACCACGCGATCGCGTGGATTTCACTGGTTTTGAGTCTGTTCGAAGTTCCAGCAAACAAAATGGGTTTTGGGGTGTGATTCTTGGACATATTCGATAATATAACACTAGTACATGCTAAAACAAGTTATATAAACACGAAAACTTAAGGAAATCGGAAGTGATTCTTACCAAATTAAAAATGGGCTTGAGAGGATGATGATGATGATGATAATCACAGAAGATGAAGAAGATGATGATTTTGATGATGAATCTTGTTGTTGATATTGTTGTTGTTGTTTGATGATGGACCGAAAGAGAGAAAAGAGATTGAGCCGAGAGATAGAGAGTGTGCGGGTGTGTGTATTTTGAATTATTGGGGTCGGTTTATCCAGCTCCAATAATTTGAGGTTGGTGGGAAATTTTAGACCCGTGTTTGCGTACCCGATCGTAATGTAGTATAATATTTAAATATGATAATTTTCCAAATATTATTTCGTATATGTTTATAATTGAAATATTCTATAAAAATACTTCCAATGAGATATAAAAATATATCTTAGTTTAACTCGAAATACACGGATAGTTTTCTGTATCTAAATTGTATTTAAATAATTTTCGGAGTAAGTAATTATTATTCTCAATAATAATACTTTGTTAAAAAAAATGTTTTTCACCAAATTCTATTTTGGGTTTCTGCGTTCTACCAGATTTATGTATGTGTGATTATTAAATAATTGTTTCGGATTATTTAATACTTCGTAATTAAAGTTCAAATTAGGACGGTAATTTGGGTCATTTTTGACCGGGTGTCACATTCTCCCCTTGTTAGGAGAATTTCGTCCCGAAATTTGTTCGTAGTATTTATCGTTGTATTCAAGTTGTAGTTCGCATGTTATCTATGTAAGTCTGACAACACCTATCTAGAGTTGTCTATCTCCCCTTGTTGAACTAGTGCCCTTCCGGCAACTAAGGAATTCGAAATCAATCTTCGAGATGTGTTGACTATTGTGCCTACATGATCAGTCAAGTCGATCACTAGGGAGTAGCTACAATGTGTACTAGTAGCCTAAAGTAATTCAGTAAATCCTTGAGGGTTTTGTCGGTAGGACAAAGTTAATCATTCAGCCAATTGCTAGAGTACAACTACTTTTGCACTAGTAGTCCACCTTAGACTCTATCAATCTTATACAGAAACGAAGTGGTTTAGCACATTTCAGGTCTATGTGGGATGTTACCCAAAATACGGTTTTATGTGAGTCGTCACCCAAAAATTTGTTTTACTCGGGACGTTACCCAGTATATAAAAGTCAACCGGTTTGTTTTCCGGTGTACAACATCGTATGATATGTTATTCCTATACCTTTGTGCTAAAACTAGTTTCATATATAGAGACTATAGATCTAAATTGTTATTTTCCCCTAACTCTTTAGTGTACTTAGAATCTAGGGAAAACCTAACAAGTATCAAGTAGCAAGTAAAGTTTATCAAGTAAGTAGTATGAAAGCAGATAGGTTGCTAGCGAGTTACCATAATCGCATCCCTATTCAGATTCGGGTAGGTTTTGTTCCTATAACAGCAAGGAAGTCATTGTGTACTATGAAATTTTGTTGACCATTCAAGGTTTGAAGTTTTGTATCAAGTTGTGTACAGTAAGAAAGTTTGAGCTGTTTTGAAGTCTTGAAATTTCTATAAAACATTTCATAAGAAATTTTGCGACATGTTTGTTAAAAGTACATTTGTCAGAAAATTTCGATAGTGAAAGTCGATTGAAAACTTTGAAGATTGATAAAAACTTTAGTCAATAAACAGTTTGGTTGAAATTCTTGTCAGCGACAAGGTTTTGAAATCTTGTTTACCAAAATCTATTCAAAAATAGAATTCATGAAAAGTTTCGGGGTAAAAGCATGTGAAAATTGTTAAAAATGATTTTCCTAGGGTTCGCCTAACAGTAAGATGGAGTACGTTGTAAACATAAAAATTTTGTAGACAGTAGCAGTTTAAAAATAGAGTCCCGATCTTCTTATCAAAGGACGTTGAAATAAGTATGTTTGTTTGTGGTAGTAGTGTAGACGGTCTCAAAGGTATCATCAAGTAAAGGACTATTCCTATACATCCAGTATATAATAGCCTAGTGAGTAGTACGTAGTCTAGGCCTATGTATGTATATATACCAATATCCCATAATAGCCTAATCATACTTGTATGCATCAACAATTCCATTGGTATCATAATGTCTCTCTGAAATAGTTCGCCAATTTCCTTATTCTATTTGTACTTAGAATCTAAGGAAACACATAAAGTTCTAAGCAGTGATAGAACCTATTCAAGTAAGTAGTACAGATGCAGTTTTGGTTATCCAGGAGTGAGCGTACCCGTGTTGAGTAAGTCAATAAGTCTAGGGTTCTGGTGATTACCTTCAGCATTAAGTACATAGAACCTGCCCTTAGCAGCGTTGTTGTTTTTGTCCTTCAGTTTTGGACAGTCTCTCTTGAAATGCCCAGTACCATTGCACTCATAGCAGGTTTTGGATGCAGAGGTGTCGGTACCAGTGGTGGTTTCTTTACAGTCCTTGGTCAGATGTCCAAATCGCTTGCATTTGGTGCAAGGACATAGACCATCATGATGAAGCTTGCACTTAGAGCAATAGGGCTTTCTTCCCTTATACTCTTTCTTGTCATCAGTTTCAGAGGTGTTGGCCTGAACAGTTGCAGGTTTCTTGTTAGCTTGGCTCTGACTTCCAGAGCTTCCATCAGCTTTCCTCTTGTTATCTCCCGAGCTGTTCACAGTAGTTTTGTTGCCAGCGGTTCCTTGACGAACCATTTGTGCCATCAGCTTGTGTGCCATACGCACTGTACCATGAAATGTGGGAGAGTTTGACGAAGTAACCATTCCCTGAATTTGTGGAGGAAGTCCCCAAAGATAGCGCTCAATTCGCTTGGATTCTGTATCGACCATTGATGGGCAAAGGTGTGCCAACTGATTGAATCAAGAGGTGTAGCTGGCAATGTCGTTCCCTTGAGTGGAGAGATTCCAAAATTCCGCCTCAAGCTGTTGAATTTCATCCCTGGGACAATACTCATCCTTGAGCATTTTCTTCAGTTCATCCCAAGGAGTTTCCAGAGCAATGTCTTGGCCTATGGAGTCAGCATAAGTGTTCCACCGTGTCAGAGCATCATCCATGAAAGTGTAGGTGGAGAACTTGACCTTACAGTTCTCAGGGCAACTACAGATGCGAAAGACTGCCTCTGTCTTCTCCATCCATCGCAACAACCCAATGGCACCTTCTGTGCCTTTGAAGCTCAAAGGATTGCAGTTAAGGAAGTCTTTGTAGGTGCAGGGTTTCACTACAGGGGCATTTGGTGGTGTTTCAGCACTTTCAGATCGTTGTCGCTCGGCAAGTACTGCGTCAGCAACCAATCGATCGACCTGAGCTTGAGTGAACTTTTGTCGTGGAGGCATGTTCCTTCAATGAAGATAAGGGACATGTCAGAGTTTCGTACAAGAATATGATCATCGTAGTTGCATATATAATCACGTTAGTCAGGCGTCATTATATGATGCTAAATACATACTTCTTTTCATCACCGCTTAACACGATCAGGTTCGTACAAACTCAATACAAGAGTTACAGATATAGATGTAGGTGATTCAAAGAATGTAAGTAGTTAAGACGTTCATACTAGAGTGTTTATCTAAAGTGTGATGGGATTTATATATATATCCATCGAATATAAGTTTTAGTATAGTACAACATAGACACAGCCCGCCATTTGTAAGTTTAACGAAGATAGGATAAGTACGTTCATATAACTACTCTATTATTGTCATCATCATGCTGACCCCAGCTACACTCTCTGCCACTCAAGCACGCTCTTCTAGCGTCTGTACTCGGGCACAGGTAGCATGGGTATTCTTGAGTTTCTTAAGAGGTACTACCTTCAGTAGTTCCTCAAACATGTTCATTGTTTCATCTACGCCAGGTGTCACGTTGGACGTTGGAGCAGACATAGTTGTTAAGTTTTCGTTGACAAACGCAGCATCGACGTCATAGTTGTGCTAGGACGGTTCCTCGTCAGAGTCAATGACGTATATAGGACGTTCGTTATTCACACTCGTAATATATATTTAGTAACTACGTAGTGAATTAGAGTTATGCAATGTATGAATGCATGAGTGTTCTAGCCAAGGCTATAGTCTAGGTCTCTAAGGCTTTCAGGTCGCTTAAAGACTTCTAGTTCGCTATAACCAATGGCTCTGATACCAAGTCTGTCACACCCCCAAAATCGGTAATCGCGTTTATTTAGTAATTAGCGGAAGCATTTGATCATTAGCGGAAGCATTTTAAGTTTACTGTTTGACAGCGGGGGTGCTGACGTTACAATAGTATGCATTCACCATATCAAAGCTTATGATCATTGTAGAACTGTAATTAAGATGCCTTTAATATAAAAGTATTTACAAAAACTACGACTTGTCAAGTCGTAGAAGTAGAGTGTTGTAAAAATACATTTGTCCCAAAAGTGGCATCCTAGTTCATCGTGGGTAACTTACGTCCATTATGCATGCATCAGTACCTGAGTCCTAATTCCCTGAAAAACATAGTAAAACGTCAACATTGAATGTTGAGTGAATTCACAGGTTTAGTTTATAGTGGTCAAACTAAGTTATGAATAAATCATTCATTTACGGCAAAACATATTGTTCATAAGTTTAGTAGGAATTATAAGTTATTCTAGTTAAAGAAAACATTTCCTATATAATGTAAGAATATCATTCTTACTACAAGTAAATAGTTGCGTAGGAAACACAAGTTTAATCAAAAATATTTCCTAATAAGTAGTTGCAGGAAACAAGGGTTTAAATAATCAAAGTAAACCTTTCCTATCTGTTGTATAGCTTCAAATAAGTAATCTCAGGAAAGTACCATTTCCAAACTATTAGTTTAATAGTCATGTGTAATACAATTTGATCGTTAAGTAGGAAAACAGGTCTATTCAAATATGATAAACATTTCCAATTATGTAGTTTGTAAGAAATTCAAGTTTATCCAACCAAGGAACAACATTTCTAAAATAATTATGTTTTAGAAATACTAGTTTATCCAATCAAGGAAAACATTTCTAAAATAAAGCAATCGTATAGGAACACCTATCCTATTAGTTATCACAGGAAATACAGGTTTAACATTTAAGTAAACATTTCCTATAAAGTAATCGTGTAGGAACACCTATCCTATTAGTTATCATAGGAAATACAAGTTTATCAATCAAGTAAACATTTCCATCTAAATAGTTTGTAGGAAATACAGGTTTAACAATCAAGTAAACATTTCCTGATAAATAGTTTGTAGGAAATACAGGTTTACAATCAAGTAAACATTTCCTGTAAAAGTTGTTATGTCGGGAAACCAAGTTTGTCCAATCAAGGTAAACGTTTCCAAAAATGTAATCATGCGTAGGAACACCTGTCCTATTAGTTATCACAGGGAATACCCTTCCCAAATCAAGTTGTAGTTTAATTGTTTAGTTATGTGGGAAATATAGACCATAATCCCTGTAAGGTGAGCTAAACCTTTAGAGTTAAAGTAACGACTCCTAGTACTATAACCAAACCATGACTAGTTGTTTTGTTGTTGCCTCAGTAACACGGTAAGTATACACTCCTCGTTACGACTGCCGTCGATGGGGTTGGAATGACCAACGAGTAATATCCTGGGAGGGTTGTCAAATCGATAGTACTATCTGTATACTCAGTGGCTAGAGTCACCTATCTAATGGTTATAGGTTGCAAGCACTGGGACTTATGTGCACTACAACTACCTCACGTATACCTAGGATCGTACCAAGATTCATTGTCTTATTCCCAAAATGTTATGAAAACGTTTCATATAGTTAACAGTTGATTTATAAAGCATAAAGCATTACAAATCAAATTGATATAAAAGCATGTCAAGCAATTATATAAACAAGTAGCATGTTATAGCACATAGTTCTATGTTTTCCACCCCTGGTTTTAAAAGCATTTAAAACAAGTAAAAGGGTAGGGGTTGTGAACTCACTGGTAGCGATCTTCAGCGAAATATAACAGCTAGTAATAGTAGTCGTCCAAACAGTGTACTTCAAGGCCTTAGACGCAAGAAGTATACTTATATAAGTATTCGACTAATAGCTTATACGATTTAGTTGTTGGTGATAGATGAGTTGAGTATTTCGTTATTGTAAGTGTATACCTATATATACTCATTAGTTGAATATATATATTCTTATATATATTAATTGTCGTTGTCGTGTATATATATACATTATTCATTTGTTAATGTCGCGTATATATATATATATATATATATATATATATATATATATATATATATACATATATATATTGTTTATCGTTGTTGTTTATGTTTAAAAAAAAACATAAGTACATTTGTTATAAAAATAACTTTGTTTAATGCGATTGTCGTAAGCCATTTATATAACTATATATAAATTATAATCGTCGATTATAGATATAATCCATTTGTCATGTTACTAATATAATTCGTCTCGTTTAACTCGTCACTTGTATATAAACACATTTAAGTTTGCGTTTTGGAATCACGTGGCCCGTTGGGCTTGGTCCAATTAGCTTGGCCCAATTTCAAAGTCAAATAGTTTGGCCCAACCATGAGGCCCAAATAGGTGTGGCCCAAATTAATTCAGCCCAAATACGTTTATCAAATTATTTTGGCCCGTTAACAAAATACAAATTTTGACCCAATATAGATTCGGCCCGTTTGGCCCGAAAAGTTACATCGTTTATTATTTGTGTCAAAATATCGACCCGCGGTTGAGTACAAATTTTGTACCAAATTTTGTATCAAAAAGTTTTATAACTTTTCAATATTTGTTTCGTGTACTCGTTAATATGTTTGTACTTGTTCGGGATAAAAGTTAGTTATATTTCGTATTAATTGTGTCACCAAAAGTATACGTTCGATAAAAATTGCATTGCACTGTTTGGTTTCGGATTGGGTTTGGGTCAAGGCAACTAGCCGTTCGGCTAACCTAGCCCCAGCCGTACGGCTCATCAGTCCAATCTCTGTTTTTGCGTTCGAATCGCTTATGTTTTCGTTAATGGTTCAAGTTATAATCTTTCACTAATGTTATAGTTAATAACATACAAGTTTTATACTTTCGATTTTACATGTAAACATGATTTTACTTACTAAATCGTTTATGTGTATTAACTTTTGTGTGTGATCACTAGTTTGTTAAACTTAAAATTTCAAAAGTTTTATTCTAGTAATCCACCATATTAACGAAGTATTACCATACTATAACATATTACATTTACTAAAATCAAAGAATTATTACAAACTTAATGTATGAAACTTAAAGTCTTATGAACCTTACATTGATTGAGATGATGATGAGATGATGATGATGATCGTAGGTGATAATGATGATGATATTGTGTAAGTGTTTGTGTGTTTGAAAAGAAAATGATGAGGATTAAGAAGGTTTTTGGTGTATGATTTTTGCCCCCTATTTGTTCCTGCCGAGAGTTCACAAAGGAGGAGAAGGATATCAACTCAATTATTTGAGTTGTTGGTGTAGTGATCAACATTGTGGAGGAAATATTATATAAAAGAGTTTATGTTTCAAATTTTCAACATCAGTATGGCATCCAAGCAGTGTATGTCGCACAGATATTTTTATTGTGTGAATTGTGTAGGTTTTTAACCCATTAATTCCGTATACGGATATAATTTGTGGTACTTCGTGTATAAATCAATTATTTATTAGTTTAATTTATATTTTAAACTTAATAATTGATAGTTATAAAAATAAAATATTTTATTAAATGATAAATAAAATTATTCACAGTTGAAGTACTGTACGGTGAAATTGCGTGCCAGATTTCAGTTGAATTTGGAAATTATATTTTGGAGTAATGTTCCAAATACTAAAACAGTAACGGAAAAATAAATACTTTTATTATTTTCGACCTTTACGTACGTTTTATAATTGTTTCTGTTCGTGTATAACGTGTCCTAAATAGCAGTCTAAAGGTTTCCGTTTTATTTTTGTTCTAATACTTTTCTATAATAATTTCAAACAAAAATTATTCAAAAGTATTTTGAAGTTCTTTTTGGAACTTTATGATTCGCGTTAGATACGTTTAATATAAAATGTATAAGTTATTATATTATTTCAATAATATAAATATCTAATATTTGTAATTAATAATTTTTTGAATTATTAATTATTTCGTATCACCAACTATATTGTATTCAGTTTGTCGAGTTTAATATGTTCATTTCGTACGTAATTATATATACATATAACTACAAGTCTAATACGTCACATATCACATAGTAAGTTTCACAAAACTTTACACATAAAAATCATTTTGAATTCACTAATTCTGGGAATTACTCTAGGTAATGCATGTACTTGGTTAAAGATTAGTACCCTAATTGGAGGATTGTCACAAATATATCACAACACAAGTGATAATCAATAGTGTAGAATAATAGTAGTTGTAATCATTTAACTTGCGAGTTCAAATGATTACGAGAATTAAGGTTTACAAAGAGTGTTGGGAATATCACATCCGGACAGATATCAATCGTTATACAAAACGTGATAGGGAGGCAAGAAAGGATTTTTGTACTTAGGTATATGTCGATCCTGATTGTTAATCGGTTCGTACCGAATAGAATGTTGAAGTTCTTAACTCTACCAGGGTAAGCCTATTTCGAAGAGATGACCCTCGAAGTCAGGGCACATCCCGGTACTATTTTCCTGACTCGATCAACTTACCGTTGGCGAGTTCTAAGGCGTGTCTGAACAATGAGTGTGTTACTAAGTATCTGAGGCCTATTAATATCCATACTATATAATAGCCTAATCATATATATATATATATATATATATATATATATATATATATATATATATATATATATATATATATATATATATATAAACCATATATACATACGTATCCACCTAGTTGTGTCTAGCACAAACAAATAAGAGTCTCGGTTCTCTCGTGATCAGAGTCAACTAATGCATCCCTGTTCGATATAACCCATTTCAGATTTCACATCATCTTCATTTAATTGTACATAGTTGATCAAGCTATGTTAAATTAAACTTGTATGATGTAATCCCTGAACCAGTTATACCTAATAAGGAATACTGCCTAACGGTCATAGTCTAGGCCCACTAAATGCAACCTAGTTTGCTATAACCTTAGGCTCTGATACCAATATGTCACACCCCCAATTTCATGATTTGCGGAAGCGACTATTTTGGGGCGTGACTAATCAAATATCAAAACACCAAAGTACAAGCAAATAACTCTAAATGAGACGTGTTAAAAAATACATTACATTACAAAAGTAGTACAGAGTTTTAAGTCATAAGTATACATCATTAGCGAATTCGCAAAATGATTCTGAAGATTTTAAATACATAATCAAAGTACAAAAGATAATGCCAATAAAATCTTCATAAGTGTTTATGCATGCGACTCGTACTAGCTTAGCATACCCTGCGGGCCATCCTACTGTTGCTGAGTACCTGAGAATGCATCACTAAAAGCGTCAACCAAAAGGTTGGTGAATCTCACAGGTTTGTAATAAACGGTAATAAAAGGTTAACGTAAATCAATAAGTAAATCATTTCACAAACAAGTAAGACGGTAAAGTATAATTGTATAATTGTAGTAGGGTCAGTCTATCTTGCCATGAGCCATCATAGTCGAAGCTTAACACGTCAGTAACGTACAATCAAGTACAAGTAAATTGCCCCCGTGAGTGCTAATCCAAAAACACTCATATAAAATGAGTAAGAAACACCCGTTTATACAGTAGGGTTCGTGGTGGCGCTACCGGCCCCGGGCGGGGATTGTCAGTCCCATATGGATCCATATACTAAAACTCGCGCTTATCTTATAATTAACAACTATGATTCAGAGGACTTCATTGGATTAAAAGGAAACTCATGTAATTCAGTATATCAATATATCTATAGGTCTGTAAGTCGGTAAGTAAATAAGTTGGTAAAGTAATAATGCATAAGTCTGTCGTATAGTAATTCAGTAAAATAATAAGTCAGTAAGTTAGAAAACAGTAAAGCCTGTCAAAAAGTCAGTTTGTTTGCAATGTAGTAAAATAGTAAAGTATAAGTTTATCAAATAGTAAGTCGGTAAAGTAACAAGTTGATAAAACAATACATTTGCACATGTAATCAAGTAAATCAAGTAATGCATCTCCCCCAAAGCAAAAATAGTAAAATGGGGTTGTGAGACTCACCTGAATCATTGAGCAATGTAAAGCAGAAACCAAGTAAGAAGGTTCTCCAAACCAGTAACCTCTAACATCCTAAACGTAAGAGATATATTAACAGAAGTACTTAAAATTATTTTAATTATTTGATTGTTTTGAAAGATCTTTTGAGTTCAAATATGTATGATTCGTTGGTGATGATATAGTGAGAATTATTAATGTCTTTAGAGTTGAAATCATTTGTATCTCGCATTGTGTTAATTGGTTGTGTGTATGTATATTTACATATACATATATAATTATATATATCTGAAATAATGTCCCAAAAATTGTGGTTGCGTATATTTTGGGTATATACTTTAATAATTTAATGTGTTTATCCGAAGTTATAATGCGATCAGTACGTGGCCAAAGCAGGATGTTATGATTTTATTTGAAGTTTTTGTAACATTGATGGGAAGTTTAAGAAAAATAGCTTAACATGGTATTATACCATGTGAAGCTTTTCATATTCTTATGTTAACACCAAAATTCTATGTTAAGTTTTAACATAAATAGCTTCACATGGTATAATACCATGTGAAGCTTTTCACTTCTATTATGTTAACATCAAAATGTTATGTTAAGCTTTAACAAAAAAGAGCTTAACACAATATTACCCTATGTGAAGTTTAGCTTAACACAATATTACTCTATGTGAAGTTTAGCTTAACACAATATTACTCTGTGTGAAGTTTAGCTTAACACAATATTTATCCTATGTGAAGTTTAGCTTAAAATATTCCCACATACCATATGTTTATACTTCACGTGGTCATGCTAAGCACCATGTTAAGCTTAACACCATGTTAAGCTAAAACTTTATGTGAAGCTCCTGGTTTGCATAATCCAGTTTTTCAATCCGAATTCAAAACGTATTTTTGCTATTGATTCGAGTTGTGTTCTTTTACAAGTGTTTTCAACATACATCATGCAAGTTTTACCCTTTGATTTCACCCTTTTATTACACACATAAGCCCATTTATTTTTGTACATTGTATATATATTTTTTCACTCAAAATAATCATCACCAACAATTTATCTTACAATGTTTTGATTTGTTTTTAGTTTTCAATCTATCTTAATCATCAATATTTAGCAATTGTAACAACAATTTATGAAAGAAAAGAAATGGAGAAAGTTCTCACAGTGATTTAAAAACATGGATGATGATGGTGCGATGATGATGATGCTGTGATGAGATGATACACGATGATGACGATGATGATGATTAACTAGTTTTTGCTCATGCTATTGTTAATTGTTGTTGATGTTGTTTTAATCTTGTTGTTGTTTGAAGATGAAACCGAGAGAAGAAGAGAGTGCGAGAGAGAGCAGAGACTGAGTGTGCGAGTGTGTGATCTGTATTATTAGAGTTGGCTCCAATAATTGATGTTAGTTGGAAATTTTTGACCCGTGTTTGTTTACCCGATCGTAATGTAGTATAATGTTTTCAAATAATAATTTCCTAATTATAAAAGCGTATGTGTTTTCAATTGAAGTATTTCATAAAAATACTTTTAGTGAGTTATAAAAATATAACATTGTTTTACTTTAGATGTACGGATAGTTTTCAGTGTACAAAATGTGTCTAAATTTTTAAACGAGTAAATAATTATTATTTTCATTAATAATACATTATTTAAAAATGTTTTGTACCAATGTCCGTATTTGAGATTGCGCGTTCTTTTAGATTCATTTATATTTGATTATTAAATAATTATTTTGTGTCATATATAGAATTATATATATAATATCTGAATACTTTCGTATTAATGCATACCAAGTGCAAATAATTAAAATTAAAATTAGGAGCTAATTTAGCCCCTTTTTGATCGGGTGTCACACGCGATCCTAGCTAGTTACCCGGATCGCGTAAGTAAGTGTAAGTTGTTCACAGTAGAGTTTACTCTGTATTACGCGATCCCACCTCCGTTCCAGGATCGCGTAAGGTAGTGAAATTCGGTGTCAGGGTGTTTTTGAACAGAGTTACGCGATCCAGCTTATGATCCAGGATCGCGTATGCATTATTAAAAATTAATATTTTGATTGAAATGATAGTTGATGGATTAGTAGTAATGGTAAGTTATTAGATTGATTTCTATGTATTGTTACAAATGATACAAGCTACGCTTGAATTGTTAGAGACGTAAACTAAAGTGTCAAAGTGATATGGTTTAAATATATAAATAGTGTTATTTAGTTGATATTATATTTTGACATAAGTTATATACTTATGAAATGAAGTTATTAATTATATAACTTGGGTTATTGTTGCTATGTTGATTAGCTAAAACGTAAGGGCGATATGGTTTAACCATATATTGTTATTATTTTGATACTATATATTGAAATATGATATATGAATATGAAATGAGTTATATGTTATGGGTCGAGTTACTAACTCATTGTTTAATTGTATTCTCAAATACGGAGAAGGCTCAGTAATATTAGACTTCTGAGCTTGCGGCTGAGGTAACGGTGAGTGGATATGTAATCCTCGGTGTGATTTAGTTGTAACAGGTTTGGTTACAACGGGCAAACGTAGTTTTACTGCTTATAGACTGTTTAGTTTGCCATGATGTTATTACGGTTTATAGATTGTTTAGTCTGACATGATACCATGACGAATATGAATTATGTGATTATGTGGTATGGAGGTCAACGTTTGGGTTGGGCTTGGTTGCTATTGTTTGGCAGGCGGGGGTTCCTTGTACACATAGTTAATAGGAACATGTGTCGTGTGAAGAAAACAACAAGCTATCGTTTAACCTCTGTATTGGCCTGCAGTTGGTTTTAATGGTTCTTGGCTGAAGGTTTCCCCAAGAACCACCGATCCTCTTTGATATTATTTGTGAGTTCTTGGCTGAAGGTTTCCCCAAGAACCACAAATTCTCTGTGATATTATGTGTTTACGATGTTTTTGCTGTAAACAGGGTTGTTATATGTTTACGATGCTTTGCTGTAAACAGATTTTGTTATGCTAAGTTGGGCTGTTAGTTTTTTATTCACTCACTTAGCTTTATGCTAATCCCACCACCCTACTTCTTGCAGATTATGGTTTGATATAACGGGAGGGCAAGAAGCTCTGACTGGAAGGAATGTTTGACTACCTGTTTACTTTGATAATTGTTTTGGAATGAATAACTCTGTATTTTGGGATTAAATAACACCCAACTCAGATATACTATAGTTTTGAAAAAGTATGACTTGTTTACATAATATGTAATGTAAATTAACATGGTATGTTTGGACGTACGCTTCTGGTATAGTATATAAAAAAAATGGTTATAGAACAAGGGGTGTTATAATGAGACTCACATGAGTCTTGTAAGCTAGTTATCAAATAGTGGGTGTCGTTGTCCCAAACTGCAACCTTCTAGCGCCCTAAACGCATAAGGTTGGGTGTAAATGGAGGGTTAATGTCCACTTATGCTAGTTGTCCACTCAACTAGTTATGTCCAAATGTTTGTTTATCGTTTGCATTTAGAATACGTGTACGACCCGTTGGTGACGGTTTGTAATAATAATTCCCAAAGTATTATTATTATCATGTTTGTTCCGTTGTTTACTTATAAAAGTATATGTATTGTGAGTATGAGTAGTGTCGTATGTGATTTAGTTGTTGTTACGCGAAACTGAGACTTGGTGGCAAAAAGTGTTATCAAACAGACTGTTATTAGCGACACTTAGTAAGGTTGGCGACACTGAGGTCAGTGCCGCTAAGTTATGTATTTCAGTTGTATTGCGACACTCAAGCTAGTGTCGATAATTGCGACATTGAATAGGTAGCGGCACTCGAGTTAGTGCCGCTGGTGGTTATTCAGTGAATAGTTGCGACACTCAATGTCAGTGTCGCTAGTTGCGACATTCGATTATGTAGCGGCACTTAGGTTAGTGCGGCTAAGTGTAATTTCATGGAAAATGGCGACACTCATAGTCAGTGTCGCATGAGGCGACATTCGGAAAGGTGCGGCACTCGTTAATACTGCCAGTAGTAAAGGGCGACACTTGTTTATGCTGTTAGTTATATTGTTTCCGCTGTTGGTTGCGACACTCGGCTAAGTGCCGCTAAGGAGATTTGCGACACTCGAGCCAGTGTCGCATATCTGATCAGTTTTAAGTTACGTTTTTGTTGACTTGGTCAAACGTACTCGGTTTGACCCGAAACTTTTAGGTAACTCTTAAATATGTTTGTAAAGCTTATAAAAATATTCGTTGCGTTTTACGATAGATCGGAAGTGTCGTTTTTAACAAGGATTGCAAAATAGTCCCTCGGGTTAGTTTTCCAGATTTTTACTCGTTTTCAAGGCTCGTTTTCGCTAAGTTATAATCCGAATTAAATTCCAAGAAAAATCACAGTTATCAACCTATGTCTTAGCTATTTTACCAAAATTTTCCATGATTTTTAAGCTTCATCTAGACTGCTAAATAAATTGGTAAATCCCCTGAGGTCCAATAGTGACCCATCCGGATACAAGTGTGATAATCTAGTTATCGAGCAAAATCCACGTATTTTCAGGGAATGTCGTAGAATAACTTTTTGTAGCTAACGAAATTTGTAGTTCATAGAAAGAAACCTCACGTGTTTTCGAGCTCTAGAACTCGAGATATGGTCTCGAGAAGTGAGTGTAAATTTCTGTCCGCCGGAACAGTAAGGATATGTCGTCGGAGAAAACTGTTTTTGGGTATCAAACGGAGTCGAAAAATTACGAAACTAATTTTGTTGGAAAGCTCACTTCTTTAAATTCATTTTAGAGCTAAGATTCGTCTATTTTAGTTAAGAAACGAGTTCGAAATAATTAGTTGAATCCGGTTAAGTTTTCTGTCCAGTAAACTGTGGTGATTTTTGTGTTTCGAAAATGGTTTTCGACTAGGTTTTTGGACATGATTTTGTTGAGTGGTCACTAAAACATGTTGTGACACTGTCAAATTAGGACTAGTTTTTAGTTCCTAATCATTTAGAAATACATGTAATTAGTACTATATATTAGGCTAATTGTATGTATCATTATATATATTGTTGAATATATATCGGTACGCGATTATATTTAATCGTGCATTATCAAAATCGGCCAAATTCCGATTCATTATATGGGCGTTGGTGAACCTACTTTATTAAATAATATGAATTTATTTAATAAACATAACTGTTTCTAAATATTATCTTGATAATATTTCAAAAGTATTTCGTAACGTATAACACACTTATACGCGACCAAAAATACGTGAAACGCGTTCAACAATCGAAATAAAACTAAAGTTATATTTTTATAACTCATTAATAAGTATTTTGATAAAATACTACAACTAAAAATATCTAAAGATTATTCGTTATTTAAAAACGTACGTATAATATATAACGTCTAATTATACGTTTACACAACCGTGGAAACGAACAACGCACGGAGCGCAAACTCGAAGAACAAAATTTGGAGATAACCACACCTCGGTGGGGCCCTCCCCATCCAGTTTTCAAACTTGGAAAACAAGATCCACATTTTGTGGATCTTGTTTGTTAAATAATGCAAGACTAAACCACCACCACCTCAATCATTCACCATCCTTCATCTCTCTCCTTTCTCTCTCTATTCTTTGCCCTCTCTCCCTCTAAAACCGTCCCACACCATCACCAAAAGCCACCATCAAATCTCCTTGAATCACAAAGTCGATTGAAGCAAAGACGATCACGAGAACGAGAGCTACGCTTCCATCTTTTCGGATTCTCCATACGATCATTGTAATAATCCCGTAACTTTCGTAAAGTACTTGTATTATGTTTATATAGATGATATGTTGTTCATACAAATTGATGATGTCCAATAATTATAACGAAAAACGTTTTTCATGTGTATATATATATAGACAGATTATGTCCCAGAAAACACGTCACACCAAATCGTTAATATCTCGAGTTCTAGAAGGAACCAACTCATGAAATCTCAACGAAAAATGACCGTTAAGATGTTGGCTACAACTTTTGTGTTTACAACTTTGACCAGATCCCCACGGAATTTAGTGTGGAAGTAGATCTTTGAGTGTTACCTGATTTTGGACCTAATCTGACCAGCTTCACTTTCCATTTTTGTTAAAAATAGTTAATGATGTTATAAAATTATCATAAAGTGCAGATTTACACTAGACCCATAGGGGAACATCTGTGATTTTTGGTGGGTCTTGGTTTGGACTAAAAAGTGTAGAAAATGAGAGGGTTGTTGAGTCAAAAATATGGCGAATATATATAAAGGGGCTATTTTTGGTAACTAAGTTATAACTAACAGTGGAAATGAGATTATAACTAGTAGTGGTAACTAAGTTATAACTAGCAGTCGTAACTAAGATTATAACTAGCAGTGGAAACGAGATTATAACTAGCAGTTGTAACTAAGATTATAACTAGCAGTGGAAACGAGATTATAACTAGCAGTGGTAACTAAGTTATAACTAGCAGTGGTAACTAAGTTATAACTAGCAATGGAAACGAGATTATAACTAGCAATGGTAACTAAGTTATAACTAGCAGTGGGAACAAGATTATAACTAGAAGTGGTAACAACTAGTAATCACTTAAGACAACAACATAACAATACATGACCTATACGAATACTAAACACATCAAGTATACTTTTTGAGTATAACACATCACCATAATAATAATAATAATACTTGGAATTATTATTACCAAAAACTCACCAACGGGCCGTACACATCTTTCAAAAACTCAAACCTAATCAATCAAACCAAATCATTTGGACATTACTAGTTGGATGAACAACTAGCATAGATGGTCTGTTGAGACATCTAATCATTATAACCTTGAGCGTCTAAGACGCCCGACAGGTTTCAGTCGTTGGAAACGACATCATTCCTTGTA
Organism: Helichrysum umbraculigerum; assembly: GCA_949592205.1. Classification (NCBI taxonomy): domain Eukaryota; kingdom Viridiplantae; phylum Streptophyta; class Magnoliopsida; order Asterales; family Asteraceae; genus Helichrysum; species Helichrysum umbraculigerum. The sequence continues at coordinate 54,901,453 of CATIUR010000006.1, forward strand.
GACCATCATTATTGCTTGATAGCATCTCATCAGACTCAGGTGAGTCTCATAGCCCCTGTTTTACTGTTTTAAACCTAGGGGTGAGAATACATTCTATGTTTTGTTTTACATGTGAACGCGAGTATCAAATCATCACTATATACTGCATGAGTTGTTTTCATCTAATCATTTTAAGTCCTCTGAAGCATAGTTCTGTTAATATGGATTTAGCGTGAATGTTAGTGTATGGTACCATATCGGGCTGACAATCCCCGTCCGGGTCAGCAAGCACTGACTGGTCAAAACGGACGCATTATCATTTGTGAATACGTGTGTTGATTAGGCATACGCATAGAGGTACCCTCGCTCAGGCACTGATTGTGATCCTGACCCCTCAGTTAAGCTCAGACTATGTGCTCATGGCAGTCATACATCATTTATCTATTTACTTGATTGTAAATCATTTCATTAAATCTTGCGGTTCATTCATAATATCTTATCGTTAAACCTGTGAGCTCACCAGCTTTTAGCTGACCTTTTAGCATGTATTCTCAGGTTCGCAACAGCAGTAGGTCTGCTCACTCAGGATGCCCATTAGCTCGAGTCTCATGCAAACATCAGGAGATTCTCATGCATTATTATATTTTGTATAATTAGTTATGCCATAGAATCTCTTTCATTAAATCTCGAACTTTTGTAAACTATTATGACAGTGTAAGACTTTTATAATATCAATGTATTGTAAACGACGCATATAGAGTCGTTCATTATGTATCTTTGTGCTGTGATATTTGATTGGTAACACCCCGACCCGACCGCTTCCGCAACCCGAATTTAAGGGTGTTACAGATTGGTATCAGAGCCTAAGGTTATAGTGAACTAGGTTGCATTTAGTGGGCCTGGTCTATGACCGTTAGGCAGTATTCCTCATTAAGTATAACTGGTTCAGAAATTACATCATACGAGTTTAATTTAACATAGCGTAGCTAAATATGTACAATTAAATGATGATGATGTGAGATCTGAAAGGGGTTATGTTGAACAGGAATGCACTAGTTGACTCTGACCACGAGAGAACCGATACTCTTACTTATTTTGTGCTAGACACACACTAGGCTATTATGTGATATATACGTATATACATACATAGGCCTCACCTACGTACTACTCTCTAGGCTATTATATGTATTGTAGGTATATATATGAATAAGCCTTACCCACGTACGACTCTCTACGTTATTATATATATATCGATTATATATATATGCACCTCACGTGATAATCACTCGTTAATGCATACGTCACCGAAGCTAACACGTCTCGCTGTACCGTCACGTACACACTCGGAAGATTATCATTTTGTATTTCTTTCATCATCTTTATACTTCGGAATAACAAGCGAAACCTACTGTTAGAAGTACTTGTAGGTTTCCATAAGTAAAACCTTACTCCGTTCTCTCGAAAACTCGCAACTTGTATTCAACTTTGTTATCTGTTGAATTATGATTATCACTTGTGTTGTTGTGTATTACCTCCTATATATACATAGGTGATATATCATGAATTTGTACAGATAACTCATTTATTCTTTTCTTGTCTTTTGAAGAATCATGCCACCGAAGACAAGACCTTACTCTGATGCTCAGATTGCATCCCTCATTTCCCAAGCAGTGGCCGAGGCTTTGGCTCGAAATTCTCCACAAAATTCCAGGAGGAATAGCGATACTGCTGAAACTGCTCCAGTCTCCAAGCCATGTTCCTACAAGGATTTCTTAAACTGCCAACCTCTGAACTTCAAAGGCACGGAAGGTGCTATTGGGTTGATCAGGTGGGTTGAGAAAATGAAATCTGTTTTCCGCATCAGCAAGTGTGCGGAGGATGACAAAGTCAAGTTCTCTACTGGCACTTTTGCAGACGGTGCTCTCACATGGTGGAATTCATATGCCCAGTCTGTGGGTATCGACACCGCCTATCTGCTCCCTTAGGAGGATCTAAAGAAAAAGCTCACGGATGAGTACTGCCCAAGCGAACAACTCCAGAAACTAGATGAAGAGTTCTGGAACCTAAAGGTTCAGGGAACCCACATTGTTGGATACACCACCAGGTTCCAACAACTTGCTCTTTTGCGCCTCGCCATGGTTAGTACAGAAATCGAGCTAATCAAGAAATACATTCGCGGCCTTCCGGAACCTGTCTGGGGGAACGTCGCCTCTTCAAACTAAACCACTCTTCAGGGTACCATCTGATTGGCTCACGAACTCATAGCTATGAATGATAGCCAGGAAGCACCCACTCCATCTTCTGGTAACAACAAAAGAAAGTGGTCTGGAAACCCCAATCAAAACCAACCATCGTTCAAGAGGCCTGAGTCTGATAAGACCACCAATCCTGGTTTTCTTTCCAACAGGGGTTACACTGGGAACAAACCTTACTGTTCCAAGTGCAACCGCCACCATGAAGGTCCATGCGGTGTCTTCTGCAACAACTGTAAGAGGTACGGGCATCTCACCAAGGACTGTAGATCCCCCACCAACAACAACAATCCCAATAACAACACCAACACCCAGCAAACCAAAACTTGTTATGAATGTGGGAACACTGGACATTACAAGAAAGAGTGCCCAAAGCTGAAAAATAGGGGCAACAACAACCCTGCTAAAGGAAAAGCATTTGTTCTGAACTCAGGGGAAGCCCGCCAAGACCCGAATGTGGTCTCGGGTACGTTCCCTCTCTACAATCTTACTGCATATGTTCTATTTGATACTAGTGCTGATAGGAGCTTCATATCTGATGAGTTTAGTCCATTGCTTAACATCACGCCTGTTGCTTTAGATGCTAAGTACATTGTAGAACTAGCTAATGGTAAACTCATTGAGACCGACAGTGTAATACCAAATTGCACTTTAAATTTATCCGACGAGCTCTTTTCTATCGACCTTATACCTGTCGAGATCGGAAGTTTCGACGTCATTGTTGGAATGGATTGGCTATCCAAGCACCGAGCTGAAATTGTCTGTTATGACAAAATCATTCGTATTCCTCTCGTCACCGGTGGTACTTTAGTCATACAAGGGGAGACCATTGAGACGAGATTGAATATCATATCATGAATGAAAACCCGGAAGTATTTGAGAAAGGGTTATCAGGAAATTCTCGCGCACGTCATGGAGAAAAAGTGTGACACCCGTCAATTTAGGACTAGAATTTAGTGCCTAATCAAATTTTAATACATTTAATTAGTTCTGTGTTAGGCTAATTAATGTATCAATTATTATATATATTGTTGAATATATATATCCATACAATTATGCGGTTTGTCTAAATCGTACGAGTTTCAAACCGAATGTATTTCGGTCAATTACATACGGACGTTGGTGAATCAATTATAAAATTATGTGGAATAATTTAATTACACAAATTACCACTTTATATTATGATGATAATATAGCAAACATGTACGTTTTTAATTAAAACGTTACCGAACTCCACGAAGACCCGACCGACCGACAAAACGAAACAAGCTTAAGGATTATATGTTATAACGCAAATATAAAGTATTTTATAAAATACTTCAACGAAAATATCGAATAACTATTAATATTTTAAAACGCGTATAAATAAATATTTAACGTTTAAACGATCGGGGGAACGAACTCAGCACGAAGCGCGAATACGCGGGAACGAAATTTGGAGCCAACCACACATGGGTGGGCCCCATGTGGGCCGGCCCCTTCCTCTCCAAAAATGGAGATTTCCATTTCTTTTTTTTCATTATCAACATCACCACCATCTTTTATTCTCTCTCTTTTTCTCTCAAACCACAACACCAAACCATCACCTAAATCCCTTAAAAACTACCACAAAACGCAACCAAATCGGCAAAGTAATTACGGAAAAGGAACCACCTCGACGCGATCTACATTCTCATCTTTCCGGAATTTCATTTCGGCACTTTGTAAGTTTCCGACAAAATCCCGAAAACTCTCGATTCTTTGTATTTTCACTTGTTAGTTGTTTATATAACTTATATATGTCCATTACAAAGGGTAGAACACGATTTTGTAGCTTAAAAACGGGTTTGAAATGGGTTTTTGGCCGGAAAAATCTTGACAGCCGGACTTTCTGGGCTGGTGTTCATCTTTGCGACACAAGCCTTGTGTCGCATACTATGTCGTATTTTGGCCGTTATGTCGCATCTTGTGTCGTACCAAACCAGTTGTGTCGTAACTCATGCGACACAATATTGTGTCGTACTCTGTGTCGCAAACTATGTCGTATTCTATACGACACAAACACTATGTCGCTATTGATTTAGCATTCCGAACTTATGCGACACAACTCTTGTGTCGTATAGGTATTATGTCGCATCCATAATGCGACACAACCGTTGTGTCGCATGACGTGTCCTTGTGTCGCATATAGTGTCGCAAAACACAGCAGATTTACAATTTAATTCCAAGTTAAGTGTTAAACAAATAAGACTTCAAACGATTAAACAATATAACTTCTAAAGGACATTAAAACATGTTTTTCAAGCATAACACTTCAAACAAATTTAGATATGGCGAAATTATTATTTCAACTAAATCACCAACGGGCCGTACGCGTTTTCAAAACATATTTCAAAAATCAAACAAGTCGTTGTAACTTGTGTCAATTCAATCAAACAAGTCGTTGTAACTTGTGTCAATTAAATCAAACAAGTCGTTGTAACTTGTGTCAATTCAATCAAACAAGTCGTAGTAACTTGTAACAAAATAATCAACCAAATCGTAGTAATTTGGACACATATACATAGTTGTATAACAACTACAAAGGTAGACTTTCGGGATACCGGTACAATTAATAACAATTTAAGTGTCGTGGACACATTCAGGTTTCAAGTCTTTGGACATCAATCCACAGCTAATTACTTCAAGTTTATTAAATTAAACACTTCAAGACTCAGGTGAGTTTCATGGCCCCATTTTCACTATTTTACAACTAGGGGTGTGATATTACTGCTCTGTTTTGTTTTACGAGTAGAACGCAAGTACCAACCTTCAAATACTACATGAGTTTCAAGCTAATCAATTTAAAGTCCTCTATAGCATAGTCTCTAATATTTTAGCGTGAATGTTAGTATATGATATCATATGGGATTGACAATCCTCATCCGGGTTAGCACGCACTAACCGGTCAAACGGATGTATTAGCATTTGGGAAGACGAGTGTGGATTAGACACTCGTAGGAGGCAAATCAGTTAGGTTTCCTTAATTGGACCTAGCGCTCAAGTTAAGCTCAGACTATGTGCTCATGGATTGTATAACTTTTATTTTGCTTAATTGCATTTTAAATTCAATATAAATCTTGCGGTTCTTACAACTATACATTGACATACAAACCTGTGAGCTCACCAGCGTTTTCGCTGACCCATTTTAGTATTTATCACAGGTACCCAGCAGTAGGTTGGCTGCACAAGCAGGGACTTTTAGCTCGAGTCACCATACATACAACTAGAGATTTGATTGCATTATTATATTTTGTAAAAGTAATTATGCTATGTAATCTCTCAATTTCAGGAACCGAGCTAATGTAACATTATTTTTGATGTAAACGTTTACTTTATTAATACAAGTTTAAAACGATGCATATAGTGGTCGTTCATTATATATCTTATGTGCTTTGTATATTGATTAGTGACACCCAAATCGAGCTTCCGCAAATCATTAAATTTGGGGGTGTCACAAAAAGTCGGAAGAAAAGCTGCTTGAGGATGTGCCCATTGTTAGAGACTTTCCGGAAGTCTTTCCCGAAGACTTTCCTGGCCTTCCACCACCGAGACAAGTTGAGTTCTCAATCGACCTCGTGCCAGGGGCAGCACCTGTTGCACGAGCACCTTATCGTTTAGCCCCTTCAGAACTTCAGGAGTTGTCCACTCAGTTACTGGAACTGTTGGACAAGAGATTTATTAGACCGAGTTCGTCACCTTGGGGAGCTCCGGTCCTGTTTGTGAAAAAGAAGGACGGTTCATTCAGAATGTGTATCGACTACAGAGAGTTGAACAAATTAACCGTCAAGAACCGTTACCCACTTCCTCGCATTGATGACCTATTCGAACAACTTCAGGGGTCAAATTTCTATTCGAAGATAGATCTACGATCAGGTTATCATCAGCTACGAGTTCATGACATCGACATCCCAAAGACTGCCTTCCGAACTCGCTATGGTCATTACGAGTTCCAAGTGATGCCATTTGGTTTGACTAACGCACCGGCTGTATTCATGGATCTCATGAACCGAGTGTGTAAACCATATCTCGACAAGTTTGTCATTGTCTTCATCGATGACATTCTTATTTACTCGCGCAGTGAGCAGGAACACGCGCAACATCTCAAAGTCATTCTAGAACTTCTTAGACACGAAGAGTTATATGCTAAGTTCTCCAAGTGTGAGTTCTGGATGCAAACCATTCAGTTCCTTGGTCATGTGATTGATAGTCAAGGAATTCACGTTGTTCCATTGAAAATCGAGGCTATCAAGTGCTGGCAAGCACCGACAACGCCGACCGAAGTACGCCAATTTTTAGGACTGGCGGGTTATTATCGGCGCTTCATTGAGAATTTCTCAAAAATAGCCCAACCTCTCACGACACTGACTCAGAAAGAGAAGAAGTTCGATTGGACTGATAAACAAGAGTCATTATTTCAGCTACTGAAGCAAAAGCTTTGCAGTGCACCTATCTTATCATTACCCGAAGGCAACGATGACTTTGTGGTATACTGTGATGCCTCACACCAAGGTCTTGGTTGTGTATTGATGCAACGAGACAAGGTTATTGCCTACGCCTCCCGACAACTCAAAGTTCACGAGAAGAACTACACCACTCATGATCTCGAACTAGGAGCCGTAGTGTTTGCACTCAAAATCTGGAGACATTATCTGTATGGCACAAGATGTACCATCTTCACTGATCGTAAGAGTCTCTAGCATATATTTGATAAGAAGGATCTCAACATGAGGCAACGTCGCTGGGTCGAGTTGCTCACCGATTACGACTTCGAAATTAAGTACCATCCGGGAAAAGCAAATGTTGTTGCCGATGCCCTAAGTCGAAAAGAGCGTACCAAACCACTTCGAGTCCGAGCCCTCAGTATTACCATTCATAATGATTTTATCATTCAAATCCTTGCTGCTCAACTCGAAGCATTGAAACCTGAAAACATCAAAGATGAGGCCTTGCGTAACATGGAGAATCAATTCGAAATCAAACCCAATGGGGTCAAATACTTCGCAAACTGGATCTGGTTACCCAAGTTCAGAAATCTTCGAGACTTAGTGATGGATGAAGCTCACAAGTATAAATATTCTATACATCCTGGATCTGACAAGATGTATCATGGCATTAAGGGATCATACTGGTGGCCAAACATGAAAGCTGAGATAGCATCATACGTCAGCAAGTGCCTCACATGCTCAAAAGTCAAAGCGGAAAATCAGAAACCCTTCGGTCTGCTACAACAACCAGACATTCCTGAATGGAAATGGGAGCAAATCGCTATGGATTTCATCACTAAACTCCCGAGAACATCAAGCGGTTGCGATACCATTTGGGTGATCGTGGACCGGCTCACCAAATCTGCTCATTTCCTTGCCATCAAGGAAACCGACAAAATGGAACGTCTCACACGAATCTATTTGAAGGAGATCGTATCCCAACACGGCGTTCCAATCTTGATTATCTCTGACCGAAATAATCATTTCACGTCTCAGTTCTGGAGATCATTGCAGAAATCTTTAGGTACTCATCTGGATATGAGTACTGCATATCATCCTCAAACCGATGGCCAAAGTGAAAGGACAATTCAAACACTGGAAGATATGCTACGCGCCTGCGTGATTGATTTCGGTGCAAATTGGAAGCATCATCTACCATTGTGCGAATTCTCGTACAACAATAGCTACCACACCAGTATTGGAGCTGCACCATTCGAGGCACTGTATGGTTGTAAGTGCCGGTCGCCTATCTGTTGGACCGAAGTGGGAGACAGTCAACTCACTGGTCCAGAAATCATTCATGAAACCACCGAGAAGATCGTTGGTATCCAGCAATGGTTGAAAGCCGCACGTGATCGTCAGAAGAGTTACGCTGACGTGAGACGCAAGCATCTCGAGTTCCAGGTTGGGGATCGAGTATTGCTCAAGGTATCACCTTGGAAAGGTGTTATCCGATTTGGCAAACGCGGGAAGTTGAATCCCAGATACGTTGGACCTTTTGAGATCCTCGAGAGGATTGGTCCAATCGCATATCGATTGCAGCTACCACCCGAGCTCAGTAGAGTGCATCCCACATTTCACATTTCTAACCTTAAGAAATGCCTGTCCGACGAGACACTCGTTATTCCTCTTGATGAGATTTAAATCGACGACAAACTTCATTTTGTCGAGACACAAGTGGAGATCATGGACCGTGAGGTCAAACAGCTTAAGCAAAGTCGTATGCCTATCGTTAGAGTTCGGTGGAATTCGCGGCGTGGCCCGAAATTCACCTGGGAACGAGAAGACCAGATGCGACTCAAATACCCACATCTATATTCAGACTCCACTCACACGCCGACTTTGAGCTAAATTTCGGGACAAAATTCTCTTAACAAGGGGAGAATGTGATTAGGACTAGTTTTTAGTTCCTAATCATTTAGAAATACATGTAATTAGTACTATGTATTAGGCTAATTGTATGTATCATTATATATATTGTTGAATATATATCAGTACGCAATTATATTTAATCGTGCATTATCAAAATCAGCCAAATTCTGATTCATTATACGGGCGTTTGTGAACCTACTTTATTAAATAATATGAATTTATTTAATAAACATAACTGTTTCTAAATATTATCTTGATAATATTTCAAAAGTATTTCGTATCGTATAAAACACTTATACGCGACCAAAAATGCGTGAAACGCGTTCAACAATCGAAATAAAACTAAAGTTATATTTTTATAACTCATTAATAGGTATTTTGATAAAATACTACAACTAAAAATATCTAAAGATTATTCGTTATTTAAAAACGTACGTATAATATATAACGTCTAATTATACGTTTACACAACCGGGGAAACGAACACCGCACGGAGCGCAAACTCAAAGAACAAAATTTGGAGACAACCACACCTCGGTGGGGCCCTCCCCATCCAGTTTTAAAACTTGGAAAACAAGATCCACAAAATGTGGATCTTGTTTGTTAAATAATGCAAGACTAAACCACCACCACCTCAATCATTCACCATCCTTCATCTCTCTCCTTTCTCTCTCTAATCTTTGCCCTCTCTCCCTCTAAAACCTTCCCACACCATCACCAAAAGCCACCATCAAATCTCCTTGAATCACAAAGTCGATTGAAGCAAAGACGATCACGAGAACGAGAGCTACGTTTCCATCTTTTTGGATTCTCCATACGATCATTGTAAGAATCCCGAAACTTTCGTAAAGTACTTGTATTATGTTTATATTGATGATATGTTGTTCATACAACTTGATGATGTCCAATAATTATAACGAAAAACGTTTTTCATGTGTATATATATATATAGACAGATTCTGTCTCAGAAAACACGTCACACCAAATCGTTAATATCTCGAGTTCTAGGAGGAACCAACTAATGAAATCTAAACGAAAAATGACCGTTAAGACGTTGGCTACAACTTTTGTGTTTATAACTTTGACCAGATCCCCACGGAATATAGTGTGGAAGTAGATCTTTGAGTGTTACCTGATTTTGGACCTAATCTGACCAGCTTCACTTTCCATTTTTTAAAAAAATAGTAAATGAAGTTATAAAATTATCATAAAGTGCAGATTTACACTAGACCCATAGGGGAACATCTGTTATTTTTGGTGGGTCTTGGTTTGGACTAAAAAGTGTAGAAAACGAGAGGGTTGTTGAGTAAAAAATCTAGCAAATATATATAAAGGGGCTGTTTTGGTAACTAAGTTATAACTAACAGTGGAAACGAGATTATAACTAGCAGTGGTAACTAAGTTATAACTAGCAGTCGTAACTAAGATTATAACTAGCAGTGGAAACGAGATTATAACTAGCAGTGGTAACTAAGATTATAACTAGCAGTGGAAACGAGATTATAACTAGCAGTGGTAACTAAGTTATAACTAACAGTGGAAACAAGATTATAACTAGCAGTGGTAACTAAGTTATAACTAGCAGTGGTAACTAAGTTATAACTAGCAGTGAAAACGAGATTATAACTAGCAGTGGTAACTAAGTTATAACTAGCAGTGGGAACAAGATTATAACTAGAAGTGGTAACAACTAGTAATCACTTAAGACAACAACACAACAATACATGACCTATACGAATACTAAACACATCAAGTATACTTTTCGAGTATAACACATCACCATAATAATAATAATACTTGGAATTATTATTACCAAAAACTCACCAACGGGCCGTACACATCTTTCAAAAACTCAAAACTAATCAATCAAACTAAATCATTTGGACATTACTAGTTGGATGAACAACTAGCATAGATGGTCTGTTGAGACATCTAATCATTATAACCTTGCGCGTCTAAGACGCCCGACAGGTTTCAGTCGTTGGAAACGACATCATTCCTTGTAGATCATCATTATTGCTTGATAGCATCTCATCAGACTAAGGTGAGTCTCATAGCCCCTGTTTTACTGTTTTAAACCTATGGGTGAGAATACATTCCATGTTTTGTTTTACATGTGAACGCGAGTATCAAATCATCACTATATACTGCATGAGTTGTTTTCATCTAATCATTTTAAGTCCTCTGAAGCATAGTTCTGTTAATATGGATTTAGCGTGAATGTTAGTGTATGGTACCATATAGGGCTGACAATCCCCGTCCGGGTCAGCAAGCACTGACTGGTCAAAACGGACGCATTATCATTTGTGAATACGTGTGTTGATTAGGCATACGCATAGAGGCACCCTCGCTCAGGCACTGATTGTGATCCTGACCCCTCAGTTAAGCTCAGACTATGTGCTCATGGCAATGATACATCATTTATCTATTTACTTGATTGTAAATCATTTCATTAAATCTTGCGGTTCATTCATAATATCTTATCGTTAAACCTGTGAGCTCACTAGCTTTTAGCTGACCTTTTAGCATGTATTCTCAGGTTCGCAACAGCAGTAGGTCTGCTCACTCAGGATGCCCATTAGCTCGAGTCTCATGCAAACATCAGGAGATTTCCATGCATTATTATATTTTGTATAATTAGTTATGCCATAGAATCTCTTTCATTAAATCTCGAACTTTTGTAAACTATTATGACAGTGTAAGACTTTTATAATATCAATGTATTGTAAACGACGCATATAGAGTCGTTCATTATGTATCTTTGTGCTATGATATTAGATTGGTAACACCCCGACCCGACCGCTTCCGCAACCCGAATTTGGGGGTGTTACACATGTAAAAATATGTGTTACAAGTATTATAAGAGAAAAATGATATTCTTACAAGATAAATGAAGAAACGAAAGAGATGATGATGATGTGCTCATTCTCGTGACCGTTTCCTAGCTTTTCTTTCTTGAAAATAATGGCGGATGAGGATGGTGGTGGTGGCGGCTTATGGTGGCTGTGGTGATGATCTTGTTGCAGATTTTAGAGTGAGAAAGAGATGTAGAGATGAGGAAGGTGGTGGAGGCGGCTTATGGTGGCTGTGGTGATGATCTTGTTGCAGATTTTAGAGTGAGAAAGAGATGTAGAGAGAAGGAGGTGGGTGATGAATATAACACCCCTCATTTTCCTCAATATTATTATATTGAAAACACGGAAGCGAAGAGATTTAAAACATATTTAATTACTAAACGTTAGAACTAAATCATAAACCAATCACAAGTTAAGTCATGTCAAGTTAAACATGGTTAACAAACACATAATACGGGGTATTATATAAAACTTGGCATTAATTGTTACAAAATATAATCAGAGTAGCAAGCTGTCAAAACATTCCCCAGCTCCTAGAGCATCTACTTTCTGCTACTCACCTATTCAAAATATAATCTGCAGAAAGTAAATACGAGGGATTAACACAAAGCTAAGTGAGTGAGTTCATAACACAACATCTAAATTAGCATAATCATATAATTGCTTCAAACAACCGCAATACAATATTCAACAAATCAACAACAACTTAACGAGGATCGGTGGCTCTGGGGATAACCGTAATGCCCGGGTGGCTCCCCAAGAACACTTACCCAACCATATCCGTATGGCCATACGGACGAGACCGATAACTAATGGTAGTTGAACTCAAATACAGAATCAAACACACAACAAATGAAGTACGACTCTGTATCATTCATTCAACCCCTGCCTAGTTCAACCAACCATTTAACAACCCGTTGACCTCGTTAACAACTGATGCCCGAAGGCCAAACATATAGCACATAGGTTCACAGTCAACAAGGTATATCAACTACTCAACAAAACATATTCACGTTTATTCGTTGCAATCAAATGATCACAACTAAATTAAATGGTGAGCTCTGAATCCACTCACCGATACCTCTGAAATATCCACACTTAGCTTCTAATCACTGAATCTTTGGTTTATCTGTAAGTACCACATAACATCAAGTTAGTAACTTGTTTCTAACTAATAATAGTCAACTTCACAATTCAAGTTACAATGAGTAATAATAATAACTATTTATATTATATAAACTCAGGTTCACAAACTATCATAATTATCAAAATTTAACAGACAAACGCGATCCGGCTACTGGTGATAGGATCGCGTTCCAATGAAGAAAACATTCGGTCATCAAATAACACTTGACAACGCGATCCGGGAACAAAGGCGGGATCGCGTTCATAATAAGGAAAAAGTTCTGTAACCAAAATACGCTAATCAACGCGATCCGGTAACTGCGGCTGGATCGCGTTTCGAAGAAGAAAACATAACCAATTTCTTTTATAACAGAGAAACGCGATCCCGGCAAGGGTTTCTGGATCGCGTTCACACGCGTTCCATCTCAGGTCAGACCTGCAACTACATTTCAGCTCGAACTAAACTCAACCAAAGCTCATAATCATGGATTTGATGCATATAACTAGTTAAGAAGCACACATATAATCATATATCACAAGTGTTTACCAACTATATCAAATGATTCATCTCCATTTATCAATTTCATCATTTATTCTAAAACTTGAGTTCATGAACTAAAATCACTTACAAATGGTATGAAGATCAAGATGAGAAAGCTAGGTGATGATGATGATGTTCATAGAAGAGATCACACTTCAATTCACCTTTCAATTTGATGATTAGCTACTATAATTAAGTTAGGGTTTATGGTTTTGTTTGAAAGAGAGAATTGGGAAAGTGATCCCAATAAAGGGATCGGCCCTTTATTTAACCGGCCCCAAACAATGGGTATTTTATACCCGCTCTAAATCTATTGTCTGGCACTTAATCACTAAATGCGAGAAATTTATTTTATATTACCGTCAAATTTCATATTTTAAATCAAACAACATTTTATTGATCACAATAAGTCCTAAGACCTATTTAACCAAGTTTCACAATAAGCACAATTTATAACAAATAATTATCTAAACAATTAATTATTCGATTTAGATAGAAAAATACCAGGCCACTGAAGAGGATGTTACAAATCTCCCCTCCTTAAGGAGATTTCGTCCCCGAAATCTCAACACCATCAAACAATCCAGGATATCTGGACTTCATTGACTCCTCAGTCTCCCAAGTCAGGTTGGAACCTAAACTATGTTTCCACTTTACAAGCACCATAGGAATTTGTTTCTTCCTAAGTTTGGTAACCTTCCTATCTAGGATTTCTATCGGTTCTTCAACTAACTTTTGAGTTCTATAAACTTTTAAATCCTTTAAAGGAAGTATTTGTGACTGGTCCTCAATGTTACGCCTCCTCAAATAACACACATTAAACGTACTATGAATACCCGAAAGCTCAGGAGGAAGATCCAACATCACTGACTGGTCGTTAACCACTTGTCGAATCTTAAATGGACCAATGTATCTAGGTGCCAACTTTCCCCGTTTTCCAAAACGAATTACACCTTTCCACGGGGAAACTTTAAGGTAGACTAGTTCACCTTCAGAAAATACAACCGGTCGCCTTTTCGGATCCGCATACTTTTTCTGTCTATCACGCGCGGCTTTCAACTTTTCACGTGCAATTGTTACCTTATCCGCGGTCATTTGTACTATGTCGGGTCCAGCAAACTGTTTCTCACCGACTTCCAACCAACATGTCGGTGTTCTACAACGACGACCATATAACATTTCATACGGAGGCATACCGATACTCGAGTGATACGAATTGTTATAAGCAAATTCGACCAACGGAAGATGTGAATCCCATGAACCTCCATATTCCAACACACAGGCACGAAGCATGTCCTCTAATGTTTGAATCGTTCGTTCTGATTGACCATCTGTTTGAGGATGATACGCTGTACTTAGATTTACACGGGTACCCAATTCTTGTTGAAGACTCTGCCAAAAATGCGAAACAAAACGGGAATCTCGGTCTGACACAATTGACACTGGAATACCATGTCTTGATACAATTTCATTAAGATACAACTGGGCGAGCTTAGTCAAAGAGGTGGTCTCACTCGCAGCAAGAAAATGCGCACTTTTTGTCAACCGATCAACAATAACCCAAACCATATCATTACCTCGAATGGTACGCGGCAGTTTAGTTACAAAATCCATGGTTATATGTTCCCATTTCCACTCGGGAATTTCCAACTGTTTCAGTGATCCGTACGGCTTTTGATGTTCAGCTTTAACTTGCGCGCAGATATGACAATTACCAACAAACCGTGCAATGTCAGTTTTCATCGTGGGCCACCAATACAAAGGTTTTAAGTCGTTATACATTCGAGTACTACCGGGATGAACAGTTAACTTAGACTTATGAGCTTCATTTAAAATCGTATCCCGAATTCCGCCAATTAAAGGAATCCACACCCGAGACTTAAAAGTTTTCAATCCTCTAGAATCGTCCACTAATTCATCTTTTCTTTTCAACATAATTTCGGACTTTAAGTTGTGATCCAACAAAGCTTCTAATTGTACAATTTTGATTTGATCAATCAAGTCAGAGGAAACATTTACCTTCAGATAAAAGATTCGATCAGAAGCACCCTTTCGGCTTAGAGCATCCGCAACCACATTAGCTTTGCCTGGGTGATATCTAATTTCACAATCATAGTCTTTGATTAATTCAAGCCATCGTCTCTGACGCATGTTCAACTCTTTTTGGGAAAACACATATTGCAGACTTTTATGGTCAGTACAAACAACACATCGAGTCCCGTACAAGTAATGTCTCCAAAGTTTTAAGGCAAATACAACCGCTGCAAATTCTAAATCGTGAGGGGATAATTCTTTTCATGCGGTTTCAACTGACGAGAAGCATAGGCAATAACTTTATCCCTTTGCATAAGAACACAGCCCAAGCCCGAAAAAGAAGCATCACAATAAACAATGAAATCATCTGAACCCTCCGGTAATGCTAACACCGGTGCCTGACACAACATTTGTCTTAACGTTTGGAAGGCATGCTCCTGACGATCAGTCCATACGAATTTCTCATCCTTACGGGTTAATTTGGTTAACGGACCCGCAATCTTAGAAAAATCTTTTATAAACTTCCGGTAATAACCCGCTAATCCAAGAAAGCTCTTTATTTCGGAAGCAGACTTTGGGGCGTTCCATTTCATCACAGCCTCGACTTTAGTTGGGTCCACTTTCACACCATCCTTACAAATTATGTGACCCAAGAATTGAACCTCTCGAATCCAAAATTCGCATTTAGAAAACTTAGCATACAACTGTTCTCGCTTCAACGTATCCAGAACTAATCTTAAATGCATGGCATGCTCCTCTTCAGATTTCGAATACACAAGGATGTCGTCAATGAAAACAATAACAAATTTATCCAAGAAAGGTCGACAAACCCGATTCATTAAATCCATAAATACAGGTGGAGCATTCGTCAAACCAAAAGGCATAACCAAAAATTCATAATGCCCATACCTAGTACGAAAAGCAGTTTTCGGAATATCTTCTTCACGAACCCGGACTTGATGATAACCCGATCTCAAATCAATTTTAGAATACACTGAAGAACCCTGCAACTGATCAAATAAGTCATCTATTCTAGGAAGGGGGTACTTGTTCTTTACCGTTCTCTTGTTCAACTCCCTATAATCAATACACATGCGCATAGACCCGTCTTTCTTTTTCACAAATAATACTGGTGCACCCCACGGCGAAGAACTAGGTCTAATAAAATCCTTATCTAACAGTTCCTGTATCTGATTCATCATTTCACGAATCTCAGAAGGCGCTAACCTATAAGGAGCTTTAGCTACAAGCGACGAACCCGGCACAAGATCAATACGGTACTCAACTTCCCTAACTGGTGGCAACCTAGGTAACTCATCAGGAAATACCTCAGAGTATTCACACACAACCGGTACATCGGAAATAACTTTTCTTTCAAGTTTAGCATCAACTACATAAGCTAAGTAGGACTCGCAACCTTTGGATAATGACTTCCTAGCCTTCATCATCGAAATCAGAGGAATAGACATACCATCCCGTTCTCCTCGAGCCACAACGTATGACCCGTCGGAGATTGGGATCCTAATCAACTTTTGGTGGCAATCAATGCTAGCCCTATTCTGACTTAACCAATCCATACCAACTATTACGTCAAAACTAGGGATTGGCATCAACAAGAATGAAATAGGGAAAGTTCGGTCATCAATCACAATATTAGCTCCAGTCACCGAGGTGGTAACAGGAACTAATTTACCGCTAACAATTTCTACTTCTACGGGATTGGTTATCACAGTAGGCACTAATTTCAACTTGTCGCAGAAGCATACAGATATAAAAGTACAAGTAGCACCAGAGTCAAATAAAACACGAGCCGGTACAGAGTTTATAAAGAATGTACCAGTTATAACATCTTCTGTATGTACAGCCTCATTGACTGTCATTTGAAAAGCCCGACTGGTTGCTGGTGGAGGATTCTTCCTTTTCTGACCGGAAGATGCAGAACTCCCAACCGAACCAAGCCCCGATTTCCCCGCCTCTGGACATTGACCCACTCGATGTCCTTCCTTTTTACAAGTCCAACACACAAAGTTCTGATAACGACAATTTCTTATCTCATGACCAAGATCACCACATTTCAGACACTTATTTGTTTGCGGAGTACACGGCCCTGAATGTCTAGATTTGCATGTACTACACCAGTTCGAACTTCCCGACGAACTACTCTTACTAACATACTTCTTTGTCTGACGATTCCCTTGCCAATTTGATTTCCCTTTACTAAAGGAATCCGCTCTAGACTTTGAAGAATTATCTCTAGATCGTGTTTCACGAGACCCTCTAATGTCACTATCCACTGATCGAGCAAGATTAAAAGCCTGAGATAAACTAGTGGCTAGTCTCACTGTAGTACGATAGTTATGGGGTAAAGTATCCACAAACTGCTCTATCTTCGTCTTCTCCTCCGGAACCCATTGTTGTACAAATCGAAGTTTTTCTGTAAATTGAGATATCAACTCCTCCATGGTCATATTATCCGTTAATTGAAGGTTCACAAAATCCCTCATAATTTGTGCCATATGGAAATCAGAACAATATTGATTACGCACTACTTGATGAAATTCATTCCATCGTAAAGATTCCTTTTGTTGTGGAGTAAAATGCCCAGTAATTGAATCCCACCAAACCATGGCATCGTCCTTCAGGCACTGCACAGCAAACTTGACCTTGGATTCTTCCTCACAGCTAATCACATCAAACTTGCGTTCCATATCTCTTAACCAATTTAAAGCCACAGTTGGATTGGTACTTCCATGGAATTCCGGTGGTTTGCAAGACATAAAAGTTTTAAAAGTACACATCTTATTAGTCTGAGAAGATGGACTAGCACCAAACACCGAAGATTGTTGTTGCAAAAGTTGCCTAGCTGCAGCTTCCTCAGCTTTCCTTTTAAACTCTCTTAGAAATATCAATTCATCTTCTATCTCATGGATATACTCATCCCTATTGGTTTCTTCACCGCCTTGATGAGATGTACCTTCACGATTAATAGTCGCAGCAGGAGGAACAATATACCGAGAGGCATTATTGGGGTTGGGGATCGGTTGTTCGTCATCTGCCATTTCTGAAATTCAACACAACACTTAAACTTTTGTTAATCGTTAGCATCTAAATACTAACTGCCATCAAACAATACTAATCCCATACCAAAGAATGTTTGATATATCATGCTCCGGTTTTGGGATTGATCATTCAACAATGAACAATTATCCCAAAACTATGCTCTGATACCAACTTATAACACCCCTCATTTTCCTCAATATTATTATATTGAAAACACGGAAGCGAAGAGATTTAAAACATATTTAATTACTAAACGTTAGAACTAAATCATAAACCAATCACAAGTTAAGTCATGTCAAGTTAAACATGGTTAACAAACACATAATACGGGGTATTATATAAAACTTGGCATTAATTGTTACAAAATATAATCAGAGTAGCAAGCTGTCAAAACATTCCCCAGCTCCTAGAGCATCTACTTTCTGCTACTCACCTATTCAAAATATAATCTGCAGAAAGTAAATACGAGGGATTAGCACAAAGCTAAGTGAGTGAGTTCATAACACAACATCTAAATTAGCATAATCATATAATTGCTTCAAACAACCGCAATACAATATTCAACAAATCAACAACAACTTAACGAGGATCGGTGGCTCTGGGGATAACCGTAATGCCCGGGTGGCTCCCCAAGAACACTTACCCAACCATATCCGTATGGCCATACGGACGAGACCGATAACTAATGGTAGTTGAACACAAATACAGAATCAAACACACAACAAATGAAGTACGACTCTGTATCATTCATTCAACCCCTGCCTAGTTCAACCAACCATTTAACAACCCGTTGACCTCGTTAACAACTGATGCCCGAAGGCCAAACATATAGCACATAGGTTCACAGTCAACAAGGTATATCAACTACTCAACAAAACATATTCACGTTTATTCGTTGCAATCAAATGATCACAACTAAATTAAATGGTGAGCTCTGAATCCACTCACCGATACCTCTGAAATATCCACACTTAGCTTCTAATCACTGAATCTTTGGTTTATCTGTAAGTACCACATAACATCAAGTTAGTAACTTGTTTCTAACTAATAATAGTCAACTTCACAATTCAAGTTACAATGAGTAATAATAATAACTATTTATATTATATAAACTCAGGTTCACAAACTATCATAATCATCAAAATTTAACAGACAAACGCGATCCGGCTACTGGTGATAGGATCGCGTTCCAATGAAGAAAACATTCGGTCATCAAATAACACTTGACAACGCGATCCGGGAACAAAGGCGGGATCGCGTTCATAATAAGGAAAAAGTTCTGTAACCAAAATACGCTAATCAACGCGATCCGGTAACTGCGGCTGGATCGCGTTTCGAAGAAGAAAACATAACCAATTTCTTTTATAACAGAGAAACGCGATCCCGGCAAGGGTTTCTGGATCGCGTTCACACGCGTTCCATCTCAGGTCAGACCTGCAACTACATTTCAGCTCGAACTAAACTCAACCAAAGCTCATAATCATGGATTTGATGCATATAACTAGTTAAGAAGCACACATATAATCATATATCACAAGTGTTTACCAACTATATCAAATGATTCATCTCCATTTATCAATTTCATCATTTATTCTAAAACTTGAGTTCATGAACTAAAATCACTTACAAATGGTATGAAGATCAAGATGAGAAAGCTAGGTGATGATGATGATGTTCATAGAAGAGATCACACTTCAATTCACCTTTCAATTTGATGATTAGCTACTATAATTAAGTTAGGGTTTATGGTTTTGTTTGAAAGAGAGAATTGGGAAAGTGATCCCAATAAAGGGATCGGCCCTTTATTTAACCGGCCCCAAACAATGGGTATTTTATACCCGCTCTAAATCTATTGTCTGGCACTTAATCACTAAATGCGAGAAATTTATTTTATATTACCGTCAAATTTCATATTTTAAATCAAACAACATTTTATTGATCACAATAAGTCCTAAGACCTATTTAACCAAGTTTCACAATAAGCACAATTTATAACAAATAATTATCTAAACAATTAATTATTCGATTTAGATAGAAAAATACCAGGCCACTGAAGAGGATGTTACAATGAAAGAGTGGAGGAATGGTGAAATGAAGTAAGGTGGTGATGTTGAGTATGCAAGTACTCAATCAAGTGGTGGGGGTTAAGGCCATGCCTTGGCCGGTTTTCATGACCCCACAAGGCAATGTTTTTGGTCAAATATTGTTCCTCAAATTTTACGTTTCGCGCGGTGCTCGTTACCCATTCGTTTAAACGTCCGTATAATCGCGTAACGTTTTTAAAGTTTATAACTCGTTAACCATTTAAATCACAATATTTTAAATGAAAGTTTTATTCAAAATAATTCATTTTATGCTGTTAAAATATAATTCGGGTTTCGTTCGATTGTCGGGCGCGTTTCGCACGTTTTTGTCGCGTGCTGTTTGTTTTATACAATACGTATAACGTTTTATATATTATCAAAATAATATAACGTAAATAATGTTTCTTTTAATAATTTCACATTATTTAATAATTGTTTTCTCCAACGTCCGTATTTGGAATGTCGGATTCCATCCAATTCGAAATTGCACGATTAAACTTAATCGCGTACGTGTATATATAAATATACCAAATGTTACACATATTTAGCCTAATATAAAATTAAATACATGTAATTACAATATAGTTAGACACAAATAAATGTCCTAATTTGTCGGATGTCACATAGATTATTATGATTATAATTATAAGCTTGTTTGATTTGGGTCAGGTATTTGAAATATCGCCCCAAGCCCATTAAGTCCAAGTTCGTCCATCACAAGAAAAAGGCATTCTAACTTCTAACTACATTCTTCATGATCCCACGGTAGTGTTACTAATGTAAATTAAGAACATCCCAAATTACATACCCTTGTGAATCAGTGAATGCCAGCAATTTCCTGTAATTTCCAATCCGTTTGCAATTTCATGTAATTTCCTTAATCCACGCAAGTGGCCATTTTCTACATAAAACAAGTAGTCTTGAGGTTATCAACACGGCTAGCCCGTTTGATAAATGATTTAAACCCGAGTTGAATTTCTTAACCTGTTTCTGTATGACAACTCGTTCGGAATACAACTCTTAATTTTAATGACAAAACTATCGATCTAATTTCATTTTGTTTAATAAATCAATAATCTTAAGCTTCATAAAATCCGTATGCGTGTATCTGTATGACTTATATATACGTCTGTAACTTAATATTCACATCTCGTAATATTTATCACGTACATTCGTTATTTTTCGAATCTTACTTATAATATCTAGCATGTAACTTGTGACTAGTGAGATACCCGTGCAATGCAGCGGACGTTTGGTATGTGGTGAAATATTATTATAAACTCTGATGAATATGAACAAATAAAAAAATGTAACATGTCAATTATATATGGATAGAGTACAAATAAAGTGTTACTTTTTTTCCTGATTAAAAAAATTTTAAGTTCACTACAAATAATTATATATAAAGGTAGCTGGAAAAAGTAAGCATACATGTAGTTGAATATGTATGATCTCTATAGTCGATCCTAATTTGATATTTTATAGATAGTGATTGTGTGCCTAAGAAAGAACTTAATTTCAAAATCGAAATTGTATACTAAATTAAAAAATATAGCCAATTAAAGAGTATCGACTTTCCTTAAATAAATTTGTGCATGAATTAAGTAAATCTTATTTATATTTTCTACTTGGATGATTTTTGGAATAATTAGTGTGTTTGAAAGACTCGCCAAAATGGTTTTGAATTGAGAAGGGTAGAATAGGTATTACCGATCTTCCAAATAGTAAACTTTAAACCAATAATAAGAAATGTTTTATAAGGGCTATTGATTATCGTTCGGGTTGTTACTAATTAGTTACTAGTTAGCGTCTTGTAGAGACTAACCTGTTGAGAACTGTCATGAATTAAGGTTTAACTTTTCGGTAAAATTAATTAATCGGGTCATATGATTAGATGAACTTGCCACCCCTAATCCTATGATGTACACATATTATCAACCCTGTGTAAGATCAAGAAACGTTGTAACAAAGTTTAATCGACGAATATTGAACGATATAGTAGGTCCAAGTGTCCAACCACACACACTTGTCATTTTAAATACACAATACAAAAAACTTAGATATATGTATATTCTAAGGTTAATCCATGATACCCGTAAGTAATAACTGTACTAAATATTGGTAGGTGTATGTCGTATAACAGACAACTCACCGAAATTTGACTTTTGAAAAGAGAATCTTGCATTCTTCATTCTTGCATATGCAAGTTGATTTTTTTATAAACACTAGGCAACATAAATATAACTATTACTCCCTCCGTCTCAAATTATTTGTCACCAAGTTAAAAACACACATATTAAGAAAATCACATTAAATGCAACTTTGACCTTAGTATAATGACAACTTTAACCCTTAATCATTAATTAAATTATTTTCTTTGAAGTATGTGTAGTTTTAAAGTTAAGGGTAATATGAGAAATCTAATCATTAATGCATATTTAATTTTACAAGTGGGCAATAATTTTGGGACAAATATAAATAGTAAGGTGAACAAACAATTTGGGACGGAGGGAGTAATTAATTTATTATCTATTACTCCGTATTTTATAACATAACAATACGTATATATAATGACAAGTGTGTGTGGTTGGACAATAAACTACTGTATACGAATTCGAAAATTATTTTTACCTTACGATTTGAGTAACACATAAATAAAAAGTGCGGGTTTAAATCTCATATTAACATAAAAAATGTGTATATATAACATTTGAAGTCCTCCAACCATTATATACAACAAGATGAGGGAAGATGTAGAGAGTCATAATTATAATATCATATGATATTAGTTTCTCGTAAACTTGCGTGCAACAAGATGTAAACTTTTAGAATGACAAGGAATGATTATGTTTACACGAGAAACTCAAAAAACCAAACGTATACATTATTTGAGTGACATTTACCTTTACGTACTCCACCTAGCACAGGGGTCGGTTTTGGAGTCGTTTTGTTGGAATGTTTTTTGAAAATCGTTTTTTGTCATAATTTTTGTTAGGGACGTCGTAATTCCAAGCATCTTGTTAGTTTATTTTGATATACAAATGCCTTTAAGAAATTAAATATTTATATTTAATAAATATTTATAATTAATAAATAATAATACTATTAAGAAGGTCAAATGAATGCTAATTGTCCATTGCTACTTCCTAATGGCAACCCACTTCATAAAAATGGTATGTATATGAAAAGTCAAAGTCAACTCCATGATGATTCTCTTCTTTATAGTTTATACATCCTTTTATGATTAAAAATTGGTACAAGATAAATGTAAATCCCAATAAATTTCAATGGGTGACAGATTACTTTGCCTTCAATCACATTGCATTTACTAAGCATATCTTCATAATTCTTTTGTTCAAGTCTAATCATAGAGTTTATAAGTGCAAGATAGTATGCATGTAAATCACATAGCAACATCAGAAGTATGCCAATTTGCAGAAGAATATAACCTGGAACTGAAGCAAGGATCAACTAATCATGGCTTCGCCCCGCGATATATTTGATGTTTCAGGACCTTTGCACCTTCTTGATTCTTTTGATTGGTACGCATCTTTGTTTGTAGATTGTAAGTTTGTAACTAGAAAGATTTGCTTGAATCTATCCAATAACTGTTTTCGATTCTACTTTACAGGAGAAACACATTTCATCGAAGATCCCTTGCTGCGTGCCTTGTTCAAGGTGTTTACGTTTTGGAACGAGATCGCCAGCGTGGAAGTACCGGGCACGAGGCTCATGCTTCTCCATGGTGGGAACGATTTCATTTTCACTTGCAACATGTTTTAGTCGACGATAGCGATTTATCATTCTTTGGAGCCATTTACGAGCTCAAATACGCACATCCTTTTTTCTATCAATCAAGTCCGTACCCTCCACGATACGTCATAGCATTTCGTGGAACAATCACGAAATCTCACACAAGATCCGAAGATATGAAACTGAACATGAAATGTGTATTCGATAAACTCGAAAAAAGTTCTCGGTTTCGAAGCGCATTTGAGTTGGTTCAGAACACGGTAACGAACGTGGGACCGCAAAATGTGTGGTTAGCCGGACACTCCTTAGGTGCATCAATAGCAATGTTGGCAGGAAGGAACATGGCGAAATCTAGACTTCAACTCGAAACCTATTTGTTTAATCCGCCGTATTTATCAGTCCCACTCGAGAAGTTCATAAAAAATGAAACGATAAAACATGGGGTCCGTATCGCGGGTAGTCTCGTAACGGCCGGAATTGCGGCGGCAATGAACTTCCGCCACGGAGATCCGGAGGAGGATCCGTTTCTCGTGTTATCTGAATGGACACCGTACGTGTTTGTGAATCCATCAGATCCTATATGTGCGGAGTACATTGGGTATTTTCAGCATAGAGAAAAGATGGAGGGGATCGGAGTTGGAAAAGCCGGGAGGCTTGCAACAAGATATACGGTAAGCAGTCTGATGTCGGGTGCAGTGGGGGGAGATTGTGAACCGTTGCATCTTCTGCCAACAGCCTATATAACCGTGAACCTTAGTCAATCGGAGGACTTCAAGAAAGCTCATGGAATTCATCAATGGTGGCAGCATCATTTTCAATGGCAGTCTAAGCTATACAAATTCACAGCTGATTAGGGTTTTGCTTTTGGGTGCAAAATTGGATTTGATGTTTTTTCTCACAACCTTCAATCACTGTTCTTTTAATTTATTTTTTAACAACGTAACAAACTGATAATGTGATTTTCTGTAAGTTTTTAAGAGCTTTGTAAAATTGAATAAGATGAAGGATGACTAGTTTTTTGGTTTAGCCTTTGTTTCTAACTTTATGAAGTTGCAGATATTTTTTTTTCTTTTTCGGGCAAAAAAAAAAAAACAGAATTTTGCCTTTGCATCCTAGATTCCTAGTGATTGTGTCGTCAATAACGTATCGATACAGTCAACACTGCATAGATGCACATCACCTTCATCCCAATCGAACTACACTTCGAAAAACCAGGTACAGGGATTCAGCAAGGGTCCTCTTCACTGTATACTACAGTGTCATGGTGCGATCTCCAAATTTTAGTAGGATGATACAAGCATCTATATCTTGAAGATTAAATCATTGAGCAATTTTAATTCACGGACTTGAACTTAAGAAGTGCAACACGTCAATAGGAATAGATTAACAGATTTCACACTCCTCCTAAGTTCTCAATGAACTAAATGCATCTCATTCATATTGTAACTTGTAAAGTTGTAATCAATTAGAGTAAATTACATTGCCCGTCCCTGTGGTTTACACCTTATTACAAAGCCAGTCTCCGGGTCGGGTATTCCTCGGAGCCAGTCCCTTGACCCGGAAATTTGTTTCACTTCCAGTCCCTAAGTCAAACGGACGTTAAATATGTTTGTTATCTCATCCCACGTGACTTGCACATGGCCGCATAATTACATTGCCCGTCCCTGTGGTTGTTCGTATATTACGGTCCCAGTCCTCGGGTCGGGTATTGTGTGGACAACCACAGGGACGAGCAATGTAATTTACGGACAACGACAGGGACAGGCAATGTAATTTACTCGGCCATATGCAAGTCACGTGGGATGAGATAACAAGCATATTTAACGCCCGTTTGACGTAGGGACTGGGAGTGAAACAAATTTCAGGGTCAAGGGACTGGCTCCGAGGAATACCCGACCCGGGGACTGGCTTTGTAATAACGTGCAAACCACAGGGACGGGCAATGTAATTTACTCGATCAATTATTCATTCCATCGACTCATTCCCATCTAATAAGGATGCATACCAATATCATATGGAAACACCAGCATAAATTGTATAGATTTGGGTTTTAAAACTACCTAAAGTCACTTCTTTTATTCCGGATAAACAGGTTATGACTTTGACAAATAATTACTTAGGAATCATGAACCTAGGGGTGCAACCAAATTGATCATTATAGGGTAATTTGAGTTAACAAATTACTCTTCTTAACCAAACTCGAGAGATTTTTACTCCTACCGATGCATCTCATTCATTTCACAAGATGTCAATTTTGGTTGTTTAGTGTACATATTTTTTAAACAATCAAATTATCCAAGTGTTCAACTTCATACGGCAGAAACCAATCCAAAAACTATCTATTACAGTATGTTTTATTACAGACGAATACCTATTCAAAATCACATATCCAAACACCCCTTAGTAGATTTCAATAAGCATATCATCATTTTCATGATGTGATCTAATAACATCGTATCACCAACTAAAGAAACATATCATTTGTTCAAAACATCTTCAAATTCCATAATTAATAAGACCAAAATAAACATATTTATGCATTTACCTGCTCACTAGCCGCATCACTCTCTCCCACCTTCACCTCACCCTCACCCTCACCATCCGCCATTTCCGCCACAACCTCACCACCAGACTCATTCTCAGCCTCGTTCTCATTCTCTGCATCAACCTTATCACCAAACAACTTAGACGGCAACAATGAATCAACAGCAGCTCGTGCACTAGCTTTCGCTCACTCCGCTTCTTTAGCTGCTTTTGCAGCAGCCTCAGCTTTTTCTCTTTCAACATCCGCAATTAACTTCACCAAATTGTCTTCCCTCTCTTCTTTCCTCAACTCCTCCCTAATAAACTCCTGCAACTCATCCGAAAAATCCAAAGGATCCTCCCTCAACATTTTACCAATAATTTCAAGAACTTCATCATGTTTTTTAATATCAAACAACGCTTTCATTATAAACTTATAACTATCATCATCCATTCTCAGCTTTGGCACCATCATATCAAAAAACGATTTTGCCTCATCAACCTTCCCAACTTTAACTAGCCCGTCCATTAACCGAGTATAAACTCCCAAATTCGGCCTCAATTTGGCTTCAATCATTGTCTTATAATATGCATAAGCATCATCAGGACGGTTTTCCTTAAAACAAGTATCCATCAACACAACAAACGTATATTAATCCGGACTCACCCCTTTCTCACTCATACCATTATAAAGCTCTTCCGCTTTACCCAACAACCCATTCTTACACAACTGTTCAATCAAATTATTTTACGAAAGCGTATCTGGATAACACCGTTTCTCACCCATACTATTGAACACGTTGATCGCATCATCAAACCTCTTCTCAGCACAATACCCATCCACCATCACATTATAACTCCCTAAATTCACTGTCAACACTCTAGGCGGGTTATGCTGTTCAAGCATCTTATCAAACAGCTTCAGTGCATCATCAAATTTCCCATTTTTAAACAACGCATCCAGTATTGAATTAAACGCAATCGCACTCATTTTAACCTTCGAATCATCTCCCAAAACCTCCTCAAAACATTCCATAGCTTATTTCTCCATCCCCTTCAAGAAATACCCTTTCATCACACTCCCATAAACAACACCATTATCTACAAAACCCCCTAATTTCTCTTTCAACTCGTCGTACAGCTTAAAAACGCCATCATGATCTCCTTCTTTCGCTTTTCCCGACATTAAATAACTATAAACGAGCAGATCAGCTTCAATATCTTTCGATAACATCTCATCTTTTATTTCCAAAGCTTTCTCCAACTTACCGTTATCAACAAGCCCTTTAACTATAATCCTATATGTCGTCGTATTAGGATCAAAAGGTGCATTCTCAATCATCTGCTTATAATGCTCCATCGCAGTATCTGTTTTCCTGCAATCCATATAAGTATTAATCACGAGATTATAAGTAACTATATTCGCCGCAATTGCAGCTTGTGTAATAAACTAATGAAGGTTTAATAGCTCAGCGTATTTCGACTAACGGAGACACGCCGTCATAACGGCGTTACATGTAAAAATAGTCGGTTTACAGTTTGAATAAACATAGTGACGTGTTCACAGCACAGCTTCTTGTAAATCATTTTCACGAATCAATTTTAGAATTCGGTTATGGAGATTGAGACGGTTGTCGGTGAGAACAGAGACGTGTTCGGGTATTTTGGGGGCGTTGGGGTTAGGGTTAGGGTTTTATGAAGGGCGAGGTTGTGATTGAGTGTTGGAACGGAGAGCGTTTAGTGGTGGTTCGATACGGAGATGACGTTTACGGCGATGGCGTTCCGCAGTGGCGTCTTCTGGTGTGGCGAATGAGAGGTGCCGGAGGGACAGGACAACTTGCCGGAGCTGCTGGTGGTGATGGGACTTAATGATTAATTTGAGGTGGTTAATGAATGAGGATTTTGAAAGAGACATTTTGTTTTGAGATGAAACGAATTTTAATTTTTAGGGTTTTTGATGAGGGTTTATGCAGAAGGAAATGTAGGAGGTATAGAGATAGAGTGTGTATCTATAGATTATGGTTCGATAATGAATTGGATTCCGGTATGGGCCTTTGATGTGTTGAAATGGGTCAATTTGTACTTTGTGCTTTGGACTTGTTAAAAACAAGGGTAGTGGCTGCCCCGTGCTTCGCTGCGGGATTAGATTGGTCTTATACATGTATCTTGACGGTAAAAATTTATAGTGTTACCTATTGAATCAATATATTTGTCAACCACAATTGTTACGGATACTGTTATAAAGTATAATAATTCACTCCGTATAAAAAATGCCTTTAATGAATAGTAAAAGACATTAAAATATTGATTTTATCATTATTAGTCAACTTATAAAATTTCAATAGATAATTATTTTTGTCATATATGTTCAGGGAAAATAATATAATGAAAAAGAAAAAAAATTAACCAAATAAGTGTAAGAATCCCTTTTATAAATCGATGATACACAAATTATTATACTGATAGCAACAAATAATCAAACTACATATTTAAATTTCCCCGTTAAAAATATTTATTAAAAAGTTGAATAACAAAAGAAAAACTAAAAGAAAAGATAAAAAAGGAAAAAAAAAAAAAGGTAATAAACGAAAAAAATAATGCAAAGTGATCGAGCAGATCTATCTTTATAACTAAGGGATGAGACCCTTAATTATTTGTCAAATATTTACCCATGCCACATCATACAAATCTTATGTGTCATCACCATATAAAAGAAATTGATGATGTGGATTTTCCTACACTTTTTATTCCAAATAAGGCAATATTCAATGAAAAATTATATTATAACTATTTTCATTTAATAAGGTAATTAAATTAATAAAATTAAATTATAACCATTTTAATTTAAAATAATGTGTTATGTGCTAACACTTACAATTTTTTATTATAGTCCAAACTCATGACATCCTTTAATCTATTTTTTCCTTCTAATTTTGTTTATAAAATCTTTTAGTTTTTTCATATTACTCTTAACTCTTCTTTCTCTAACTTTCTCTAAGTCTCTCTTTTAAAAAAAATAAATAAATAAACTTTTAGTACGTTATGAGAACTTGTTTTTAATGTAATTATATCTTTCATTAAAGTTTTGTTAATTTGAAATTTATTATTATCATCTCACAGAATAAGGGAATTCAATTTCAATATTTAGTAACTGAATACAAACTTTATGGACAGACAGATCAAGTTCATCATCTCTTTTTTAAAGAGTTTTTTTCTATTTTTTTTAGATCACACAACTCAATTACAAATCAGTATCCAAATGGTAAGACTTGTACTTCTATTAATTTTATATTACTTTTCAAATATATTATTTGATTGTTGTAGAATATGTATGCATATTAGTTATTCAATAAAATGTCTAAATTGTTATGGTAATTGTTACAATTTATTTTTTTCCAAGACTATTAACATACACATTGTTTATCGGATTGTTGCAAGGTTAACATATTATAACTACATGAAACGAAAAGGTCACAATGACTAGAAAATTATTTTTAGCTACAAAAATGTCAATTTATAACATACATATATTTGTTAACCTTCCCATTTCATTGATATATCGTGGGGAAAAAATGTTATTATTTCATTTTTGAGGGGTTAAAATTTATAAAGTATCACTAATAACGATAAAAAACGTTTCTCTCATAATCTAAAGTTTTCCCCATTTCATATACCGTTTTGACTTATGATTCACATATTACAACATTTTATAATGCTAGCCGTGCATCGCACGGGTTTAACACTAGTTGTAGATAATGAAGGGATTTGAACCCAGGCCAGTTGATTCAAAAACCAAGCTGCTAGCCACTGATCCAAAAATGAGGTTCAGTTTAAATCCACCGAGAAGTTATATATACAATAAATAAATATTAAAAAAGTCCATCTTACCCCTTATGAACAGTAGAAGGGTATGTTTGGCAAAACGAGTTGGAGATGGAGCTGGAGTTGGAGATGGAGATGGAGCTGGAGATGGAAGTTTGGGGCTGGAGCTGGAGCTTTTATTTAGGGTTGGAGCTGGAACTTTTATTTTTTAATTCGTGTTTGGCAAACTAATTGGAGATGGGGCTTATTAATGTAAAATGACATAAATGGACATGATGGTTTATGATTTCATTTTTTATAATAATTATAAAAGGGTAATTTAGTAGTTCAATAACAAGGAGATGGAGATTCTTTGTAGAAGCTAGTTTTAGGAGCTTGTACTTTTGGGGATTATTTTTTAGAGAATCCCTAGCCTCCACCATTTTTCATGCCAAACAAGGATTATAAATATGTAAGAGATGGAGTTTCTTAAAAATAGAATCTCAATCTCCTAGAATCCCTAATAATCCCTTAGAATGATGTTGCCAAACACACCCGAAAACTTCAATGAATGGTAACGTTTCGTGAATTAAAGGATGTAATGTAATTTTTTGAGTAAACAAAGGGATGAAATGGATAATTTTCTCTTTTAAAAAACTTTTGTAAAAGCCATTAAAGATAATAATCTTATAAAACTAATGATTTCGTTTACAAATTGTAAACTTTATATTTTTAAAAGGGTCAACAAATCAAGATTTAAATAAGAGTCCTCTCTCCTTTTTTTAACCTATTGCTATGAACAATTTTTTATGATCTCTTTAGATTTCAAAACGGCAAAATGTATTTGCTTCAAAAACACATATCATTCCATTTAATTGATGAAAATAAATAATTAAATAAATAATTTGAAACACAAATATTATTACAACTCTAACCCATATGTGCCTTCTTTTACATCTGTCTACAGCTGCTTTCTTTTGAATTCAAATGTCAATGTCAATTCCACTCACCCACATGAAATTTCTTTTGATTATTTTGATCTCACTCACCCACCAACAATCCTCATCACAATAACCTTTGATTCTATTTCCATCCTCTCATACACAAATAACAAAAGATGTTAAAAAGCAATGATATTCTCTTCCACCGTCATCACTACCTCCACCACCATCATCCAAACCCAACGTCACCACCACCCTCGGCCGATCGCCCCATCTCCACCTTCTCCCTTCCACCGCCGCAACCACGGCCACTACCGACGACCACGACAATTCAATCTCCACATCTTGTTCAACCGACACCACCATTGTCCAGTTTCACCGGTAAAAAAATAAATAAACAAAAAATATATAAGACTTCTATTATTTTCAACCACCACCACCAAACCGTCACCACCACAACCAAACCGCCGCCACCACAACATCATGACCACCACACCGCCACCACCACAGCCAAACCGCCATCAACCACTACCACACCTCCATTACCACTACCAAACAGCATTAGCATATATCTATCGATTTGCAATATTCAATTTTTAGAAGTAGCATGAATACGTAAGATGAGGGCGGATCCGGTGCTTGGAAGAAGGCGACATAAGCTAGCTTTGTTGTTGTTATTAACAATCTCCATCTCCGTAAAAAAAAGGATTTTTTTTTACGAAAATACCCCTTGTGAACAGTAGAAAACGACATAGGGTAAAACACAAAACGGCAGTGAACAGTAGAAAACGACATAGGGTAAAACACAAAACGGCACATACTACTATGGCTGATAGTATATTTAGTAATTAAACAGAGTAAAATTACTTTTTCTCATGATAAGGGAAAATAATATTTAAAACATAGAAATTTAAGAGTATTTATTACAACAAACCGGAATTAAAACATAAGCAAATCATAGTCCTAAATCTTGTTAATTTATTACACAGTTCATTATTCAGTAGCTTATACTTTTGATGATGATAATGATCTACTTGATCTTGAGCGATTCGATGAAACTATTTCCTTCCGAGATATCATTGCGGGTGAGAAAATTAAGGAAATCCCTGAAACTGCTTTCCTTGTACTTTTTCGGATTTTCATCAGTAATAAGTTCTTCGGCGCTTGCCATCTTCTCGTCCATTCCCATGCTATGAAGACTTGCAATTGACACCCTAGTTATGTCATTTCTCAGAGTAACTCTATGCACCATGCTTTTGTATAGTCCATTGCTTAGTACCTCTACGTGGTCACCCACGTGGACTTGAAGGGCTCCATGTAGTTCAGGGACGAGTTGCCAAGTGCCATCAGAAGCATCCATGATCTCGAGCCCACATGAGCTATGAAGAATTATGGTTATGCAACTATAGTCAGAGTGAGGTGGTAGCCCCAGAGCGAGATGTGGTTTAGGACACTTTGGGTAGCAATTAACTGTAATCACTTGCATGCCATCTTCCATCTTGTTCTCAAGATAGTTTGGACCGATTCCAAGACTTTCAGTTATGGCTCCCATTATTTCATTGGCTACACATCTTGCTTTCGTAACATAATCTCCCATTTTTGTTCTGAATCGTAGATCAAGTTAACAAACACAGTAAAAAATAAACTATAAATATATATGTATCAACAATAAGAAATCAAATTGGTACGTACATGCTTCATACCTAGTATAGTTGCACCTTCTTTCAAATGAAATATGGAGTTTAATACTCCCTCCGTTCCAAAATTATTGTCCACCAACAAAAAGCACACAGTTTAATAAAAGTGGGACCACAACAGTTTTCAACCACTCAAATAGAATCTGCACCCACTAAACTCTCTTCTTATTGGTTGAAATGTGAAGTGGACAATTATTTTGGGACGTCCTAAAAAGGAAATATGGACTATAATTTTGGGACGGAGGTAGTAATAACTTGAAATTTATAAGTACATGTGCGTCTAGATTTGTCAAGTGTACGTATGCCTTACGTATATTAAGTTTGATAACTTAATTGTCACGGTCGCTACAAGTTCCGACATAACACTTGACAATACTCACATGATAAGCAACTAACTAAACATGGACATCATACGTACATTACACGTTGAAAAAGAAAACCCTTTTAATAACACCTTAGCAAAATTGTCGTTACTAGTTTCATGTGTTTAGATATACATTTGTGCATACGTATACCCTCTATATGAGATTCTACAACTTGTGGTTTGATTATTTTAAGGTCGAATTGATATTGTCACCAATTACAACTAACACTATAATACAAAAGTGATCCAAATGGACCAAAACATTGAAGTTGTATAATGATCATCTTTTGACTTGGAAAAGGAGTTCACAAGCTAGGAAATGGAAACCAAAAGTGACGAGTATAACTATTACCAAACAATATTCATATATGATTCTAAAACAGGAACGTAACCGTTATCGTAAACTTATTCTTAATCTTAAGCAAATAACAAAAATATTACTTTTTATGGATTACCAAACATGACCATCTATTTCTTCAGTGTGATTTTACATTGAAAGTATGGAATGATTTGAAGGCGAATCTCATGTTTAGGGGTTTGCAGAATGATTTGGTGACCATTGTCCACACTCTCTCGGATTATCCGTTTAAGAGCAATATTTGGAGTATTATAAACGGGCTTGTGATTGCAGCTGTGGTTTAATATGTGTGGCAAGAAAGAAACTTTAGGTTGTTCAAGAATTTGAGAAGGCCTGCAGATGAATTGGTCAAGATTATTAAGGATAATGTGAAGTTTAAATTGATGAGCTTAAGAGTCAAAAATTCAAAAACTATGGAAACAGCAGCAGAAAAGTGGGGCCTGAAATGGGCAAATATGTCATTGTATAGTCTATAGTTAGCTGCTTTTATTTATAATGACTTAAGTGTAGCGATGGGACTGCTTATCTTAAGTTGTTATTTGCTTAGGCATGCTAAAAAGTGTTGGTTCAAGTTGTATAGTTGTGTCGTTGCTGTAAGTTTTTCGCTGTCTATTATGCATTGGCTTGTTACTGTTTTGGTTGACCAGGGCATGTCCTGGTGCTTCCTTTGAATTCATTGTAATTTGTTATAGTTGTTTGTAGCTATAAAACAAAAAACAAAAGAATATTTTGCTACAAAAAAAAAAAATATATATATATATATATATATATATATATATATATATATATATATATATATATATATATTGATCAGTCATCAGACACTGAAAAATCTGATCACCAACCAAATTTTGCATTATATGGTTTGGTATCTACTATTTTGGGCTCCGAAATAGTCCAAAAATGCTTCTCAAATTTGGTAAAAACACAAGTGTTGGTGTCACGACTCACGAGTCAAGTGGGGTCTGTTTTATAAAGACGTATGACCACAATTTTATAAGTAGTCAGTTATGATAAAATTATACTAGCTAGTGATGACAAAAATAGATACGATGATATCGTTGGTCAAGTAGGGTCTGTTTCAGAAACTCCAAAACAGTTCACGTTTCACTCTAAATTAAAACATTAATTAAAAAATGTATCTATACTTCCACAAAAACTGTACAGTAAGCAGTTGTACTATATACATAAACAGTTGTATTTAATGGTGAATGTATCATTTTTAATGTTGGAAATATCAATGCCCTTTCCTCAGTGAGCTTAAAAAAACTAGATGTTATTGAAAGCTAGTCAATGCTTAAAAATTATAGTCTGCATTTATGATTTATCTTAGAGAAGAGAATCAAGAGATGTATAAACTTATTACCTGTAATCATGTGGTTTATCAGGCCATTGTTGAATCCATTCATTTAATGGATGAGCATAATGCTTAAGGAAAACCCTCCAAGATTGGATTTTATCAACTCCATCTTTTAAACTTGTCCCGTAACGAACTGGCTTGTGAACGTTTTTAGACATGTATTGTGCCTTTTCAGATGTTGGAAGGTCGAAAAACTCAAATGCAGTTCCTAATGCTTCGTCGAGCACCTTTTGTGGTATTCCATGGTTGATTATCTTCCCACCAAAAAAGTAGTTTAAGGCAATTAATAGTAGCATTTATTAACCAAATAACATTTGGTGTAAGCGGTATGAAATCAACATGCTCTAGGTTCAAGCTTCACTTGAGCGCTTCACTTGAGCAAACATGTGTATATATTATTTGGTTGTATAATATGTGGTTCAAGATATAATATTCTTTGACTTTATAAAGAAAACAATAGCATTACACCAGAAAAGTAACAATTATGCTAAAAAAAATGTAAACGAAAAAAAAACCTGAAAGAGGCCACTCTTACGACAAACATTCCCGATGTTGTTAACAATCATGGGTCTTTGATCAGGATCATTGAGTCCAGCCAAGTCAATGACCACCACATCTGCAATCTTAGGGTTTAAATTTGGTCTATTCGACGATGAGATTTCATAGGACTTGGGAAGATATGAAAACCCTATCTCTTGCGGTGTTTCACCTATTGAAAATTTCTTATACTCATCCCCATCGCCACTCTCCATGTCGAATTGAAGGTGTGTGACAAAGAAGTTTGTTTGAGTAGAATGATTGTAGTGTCAAAAGAGAATGGCTATTTATAAGTTTGTATATGTTACATTATTTACTATAAATAGAAAAAAGGTGATGAAATCGCAAAAAGTTTCTTTTGGTAGCATATTAACATAATTTATTAGTATCAATCTAAGGAAACACTTTTCAAAATAACTGGGTTTTCGCCTTTTCGGGCGCCTACAACAACCAAGTTGTGTGTTAGAGGTGCGTATCGAACCAACCTTTTTAGTTTAATGACTAAAGTTTTTAAAACGGTTCTACGACTATATATAGGCATTTATTTACTTTCGTCTGCATCATACCCCTTTTCGATCATCCTCAAAATTTATTATGAGTTATTGTCTTTAAGATTCTCATCATCACTCCCACACTCCTTTTAGTTGTACATTTTTTTAGTTGTACAAATCCGACACTCCTTTTAATTGTACATTTCTTTCCTATATACTAATAGGCTATCCCCCTAGCCTATGTGGATGAATTTTACAAGG
This sequence comes from Helichrysum umbraculigerum, assembly GCA_949592205.1. Taxonomy (NCBI): domain Eukaryota; kingdom Viridiplantae; phylum Streptophyta; class Magnoliopsida; order Asterales; family Asteraceae; genus Helichrysum; species Helichrysum umbraculigerum. The sequence continues at coordinate 54,937,846 of CATIUR010000006.1, forward strand.
AAAATGATTGGTAAGACTAATTATGTAGGCCTAAAAAAAGACCTAAGGATGTGATTGGTTGCTTTGAATAATTGATTGGATAAGATTAGGAAAGAGAACAAAATCAACCAATAAGATAATTAGGTATGTATTTAGGTATGTGTAATTAGGTTGATATAGCATTACTCATTTTACAAACAAAAATGTGATGTGGCATCATATGGTGAATTCTTTTTTTTTTTTTTTTTTTTTTTTTTGAACGGCCAAATTTAATTACCCCCATACACCACTGTCTGGGCTCGAACCCCAGACCTCCAGGGAGGCAAGCCTCCCACCTCACTATGTAAGATAAAATTAAATCTATCAAATCAATTATTATAGTTAATACTTGAATCAAATAAATATATTTATATGTAACTAAAAGGACCTTTCATATGAACTAATATTAAATGTTTATTATGATAAATATAATGCTAATAAATTTATTATAGTCTTAATCTATTTCAATGAATTTATTTATATGTACTACATCATTTTGATTTTTCTAATATTTCAGGTGACATTTTTATTATATAGGCATTCGGTTTCTAAATGGTTTTCAATTGAACTCTTATTTGATTTTTGTGACATTTTTCCAAGTCGTTATTCGTTACTCGAATAATTCGAATTATGAAATCAAACATACACGTGTTTTACTCTTAATTATTGGAGAGCATTGTATTAATGTCTTAGTGTCTACATCTTCAATATACAAAATACCAAAAAAAAAATCACTTAATGAGTCATCTATTAATTTAATACTAGAAATTTAGTTAAAAAAATATTGGTTCCTATATAGTATAACATCTTCAAATAATAATAAGAATGTATTTATTACAGTTTATCAAATTCTTTTAATATATTCCTACTAATCATACATAGTTATCGTTTTACATAAATTTTAATTAAATTATTTTCATTTTTAATTTTCATACATATAATATCAAATTTGTCATATCGTATAAAACCGTCCATCAGACGGATTTACACTAGTTTTTTTATATCCTAATAAACGTTCCGAAGTGTTTTGGGGATTGAGGTTGGGTGCGCGTGAACGGGGTGTACTTTCAAATGTCGCCTCAAATTCCGTAAATTGGAAACGGCTGCCGTCAACTTGTCCATGTAACTTGATACCGTTATTCTTTGACCCAATCTTTAAACATGTCATTCGCACACTTGTTTTATTTCCCAACTTGATTCCGGTACTCCCGGCCTTCCGCGGTATCGACACGCAAGTTTGAGTTCATATTTTTCATGACACATTTCATGTTTACTTACACGTAATCGGTCTAAAAAGGAAAAATTGATCATATTAAATTAAATAAATTATGGTAAAAAAAAATGTTATACTTTTATGGTTTAAACGTAGATAAGAATAACTCAAATATCATCATCACAATATATTTATAATAGGGGAATGTTCAAATGGGAACAATTCTTATGGTGTCAACGGTAGGAACGAATATTTTTATTTTTTATATTAAGATTAAATATTTTTTTTGATAAAAAATTTATATCAAAATTATTATAAATTTGTGCTCTTTAATATAGGATAAAAAATTAAAAAATATATATATGTGATACACATTACGAAAAATTTAGTGTCCATCACATCGCACATAATAGTTGTGATACACAACTTTAATTTGTGTATCATATATTTTTTTTATTCTTTTTAAATCGATATAATATTAAAGAGGATAAAATTTTAATAATTTTGGTATTATTTATTTAATTATTTTGTTAAAAGTGTACATATGTTGAAATTATAAGTAAAAAAAGTCGTTCCTACGGTTCCTACCATAAGGAATGATTCCACAATAACCCTCATCATTTATTATATTCAAATTTGTAGGTCATTTGGAGGGCACCCCTGACCCTGTACCATATTTTAATAGTACGCGTCCGCCTCACTCACAAGGAGTATCAACGTCGGGCAAATCACTTGTCTACAAATCACCTAAATATGTTGATGCACGAATTCGAACTCCTAACCTATCGGTCACCATGTAGAGTCTGAGTATTTGCGGTGCCGGTATCACTTGGGCTATGCCCGATTGATACATATTCAAAATTGTGTTCATAACTATATTATACATTATTACAAAAATAATATTTAAAAAATATAGATTATGTTGCAGTGAATTGAGAAGAAACTTCGAGGTTCGCTTAGCCATTTGAGCGGACTCAGCCCTTTCACTCGGTCATTTGAGCGAAATATGTGATCATCAGTGCTTTGTTGGATGCAAACTTTTTTTTTTCTTTTAGACGGTAATAATTATATTTGATTAAAGAAACCAACAAGTAGCTAAAATTATTAGAGGATATACTACGCATTTGATTAGGCCCAAATCTGTTTGTGGGTTTAAGGCCCAATAGGGTTTAGTATCATGTCTTGTGTAATCTATGGGTATGTTTGGCGAAACTAGCTGTAGGCTGTAGCTGTAAGCTGTAACTTTGTTTCTGTAAAATTGTTTGGCAAACTAACTGTAGCTGTAACTTCTTTTCGTGACATCCCATGCCGCCTTCCGCGGGTTAGGGCCCAATACCGTCTAGGACAGTGTATGGGGAGGTATAGATGTAGACAGCCTTACCCCTACCCTAAGGTAGAGAGGCTGCTTCCGGTTCTACCTAAAGGTAGAAAGGACCTCCGACCTTTGCAAGGATGTGATAAAACCCCACCCTTGCTGTCCCCTGGGATTGAACCCCTGACCATGGGGATAAAACCCACATGCTCAACCATCTTGGTAGATGGTGGAGGATATAATCTATATATATTGTTGCTCATTAATATATCATAACTGAAGGAGTTTCATTATTCAACAAGGAGATAGTATTGTAAAGAAAGCTCAAGAAATAGAATATCCTCTCATATCATGATGTCATCAAAATTCTAATTAACCAATTAATTTCTTTAATTTTATCCGATTAGCTAAAATTTAGGATAAGATGAAGTCATAAACAATAATTAGTAATTTAAATTTTAGTGTTTAATTTTTTATTTTATTATATTATTTAATTTTAATAAATTTCTTCATAAAATTTCACATACGAGGGTATACAATACAAAAGTATTCAAAAATATTTATTATTATTTTTAAGGTATGATAAGCACCATACATTAAATTCTCTCACGTATTGTTTTGTAACCATATGTGTGACACCCCCAAATTTAATGATTTGCGGAAGCTTGATTTGGGTGCCACTAATCAATATACAAAGCACAAAGATAATAATGAACGACCACTATATGCGTCGTTTTAAACTTGTATTAATAAAGTGAAAGTTTACATCAAAAATAATATTGTACTAGCTCGGTTCCTGAAATTGAGAGATTACATGGCATAATTACTTTTACAAAATATAATAATGCAGTCCAATCTCTAATTGTACGTATGCTGACTCGAGCTAGAAATCCCTGCTTGTGCAGTCAACCTACTGCTGGGTACCTGTGATATATACTAAAATGGGTCAGCGAAAACGCTGGTGAGCTCACAGGTTTGTATGTCAATGTATAATTGTCAGAACCGCAAGATTTATAATGAATTTAAAATGCACTTAAGCAAAATAAAAGTTATACTGTCCATGAGCACATAGTCTGAGCTTAACTGATTTGTCAGGCCCAATTAAGGAAACCTAACTGATTTGCCTCCTACGAGTGCCTAATCAACACTCGTCTTCCCAAATGCTAATACATCCGTTTGACCGATTAGTGCGTGCTAACCCGGATGAGGATTGTCAATCCCATATGATATCATATACTAACATTCACGCTATAAAATACTAGAGACTATGCTTATGGAGGACTTTAAATTGATTAGCTTGAAACTCATGTAGTATTTGAAGTTTGTCACTTGCGTTCTACTTGTAAAACAAAATGATGTAGTAATATCACACCCCTGGTAAAAGTAGTGAAAATGGGGCTATGAAACTCACCTGATTCCTGATGTGTTTAACTTAATAAACTTGAAGTAATTAGCAGTGTGTTGGTGTCCAAAGACTTGAAACCTGAATGTGTCCACGACACTTGAATTGTTATTAATTGTATTGGTATCTCGAAAGACTACCATTTAAACTGTTTGTCTAACTTAATGTCCAAATTTCCCCGATTTGGTTGATTGTATTGTTACAAGTTACTACGACTTGTTTGATTGAATTGACACAAGTTACAACGACTTGTTTGATTGAGTTGACACAAGTTACAACAACTTGTTTGAGTGTTGAAGTATGTTTTGAAAACGCGTACGGCCCGTTGGTGAATTGTTGAAATAAAAGTGTTGTTGTTATCGTCTTGTTTTTGAAGTGTTACTCTTGAAATATAAGTCCCATCATGTTCTAAAAGTCGTATGGAATAAGTATTTGAAGTTGTAAAATCTCGACACTTGGTGTAAAAATATTTGGAAAACCTGCTGGTTTATGCGTCACTATAGGCGTCACTAAGGTAGATCATGCGACACTAAGGAAGTGTCGTGTGAAGTGTCAGTTTTGAAAGTATAGCGTCACTGGTGTAGTGTCGCGTGAAGTAGTATGCGTCACTTCAGGAGTGACGCGGTCAGCATAACGGCGGCACTTATGGAGTGTCGTATAAAATAATGATTTCGGATATTTGGGCGTCACTTAAGGAGTGACGTGTATCATAGCGACACTATCGAAGTGTCGCGTAAAATTGTATGGCGTCACTTATAGAGTGACGGGTATAGATCAACATGAAATTATATGCGACACTTATGAAGTGTCGGTATAGAAAATGGGGCGTCACTTATCTAGTGACGGTATGTTGTGTCAGATAAACGGATATGGCGGCACTTAACAAGTGTCGCTATAGAGTATAGGGCGTCACTTATCTAGTGACGGTCAAAGGTCAACAATTGAGCTTAGGCGACACTTAAGGAGTGTCGGTATCTGAGGTATAGCGGCACTTAAGGAGTGTCGCATGAAGTGTCGTTATACGCTGCTGGTGTCTATGCGACACTAGCCGCTGTTCGACGGATTTCGAGCCAAAAACGTGTTTTCGGGTTTTCGTTTGGTCTGATTCTTTTACCCAACCCTCATAGGGACATATTAAGCTTATCCAAACAATAATATATGAAAAGTAAGTAAAAACGAGAGATTTCGTAATTTGTCGGAAACTTACAAAGTGATGAAATGAAAATCCGGAAAGGTAGGATTGTAGATCGTCGCGAGGTGGTCGTTTATTTCCAAAGGGGCTTGAAGATCCAAGGTCGTTTAGGGTGTTTATTTTGCGTTTTTCGTTGATTTTGGTGGTGATGGGAATGGTGGTGATTAGAGAGAATAAGAGAGGAGAGAGAGAATGAAAAGAGAAGTGAAAGAAAAATGGGTGGGAATGGGGGTTAAGTCCCCATTTTCGTCCCGCGTTTCCGCTCCGTGCGGTGTTCGTTCGCTCCGTCGTTTAAACGTTAAATAATTATTTTCTATGTTTTAATATACATTTTAAAATACGAATAATTATTCAGTATTTTTGTTGAAGTATCTTACTAGACATTTAATAATTACATTAAAAAGGTGAATTGTCACGTTTTGTTTGCGAAGTTACATTTGATTCGTGTTTATGTTAATTGTTTGATAAACTTGGATACGAAATACTATTGACATAATATTTTAAGTGCGATGACTTTATTAAAAATCATTGTATTACTTAAATTGATTGTTCACCAACGTCCGTATTTATTGTATCGAAATTCATTCGATTTAAAGCTCGTGCGATTTAAACAAACCGCATAATTGTAGATATATATTCAACAATATATATAATAATTGATACATTAATTAGCCTAACACAGAACTAATTACATGTATTAAAACTTGATTAGGCACTAAACTATAGTCCTAAATTGACGGTTGTCACATTCTCCCCCTGTTAGAAGAATTTCGTCCCGAAATTTATGTTGAAGTTGTGTTTGACGTTGAATCAGTGAAGAGTTGAGGATACTTGAGTCGCATTTGGTCTTCCCGTTCCCAGGTAAATTCCGGACCGCGCCGCGAATTCCACCTAACCTTGACAATGGGAATACGACTTTGTTTAAGTTGTTTGACCTCACGGTCCATGATTTCTGCAGGTTCCTCAATAAAGTGAAGTTTCTCGTCAACTCGAATTTCATCGAGTGGAATGATAAGTGTCTCATCAGACAGACACTTCTTCAGATTTGAAACATGAAATGTGGGATGCACGCTGCTGAGCTCAGATGGCAGCTGCAATCGATAAGCCACTGGACCAATCCTTTCGAGGATCTCGAATGGTCCAATGTATCTGGGATTCAACTTCCCTCGTTTGCCAAATCGGATGACGCCTTTCCAAGGCGATACTTTGAGTAGAACTCGATCCCCAACCTGGAACTCGAGTGGTTTGCGTCTCACGTCAGCATAACTCTTCTGACGATCACGCGCGGTCTTAAGCTTGTTTTGGATTTCTACGATCCTCTCGGTTGTTTCGTGTATGATTTCTGGACCCGTGAGTTGGCTATCCCCAACTTCGGTCCAACAGATAGGTGAACGGCACTTACGACCGTACAGTGCCTCGAAGGGAGCAGCCTTGATGCTGGTATGATAACTGTTGTTGTACGAGAACTCGCACAATGGTAGATGTTTTTCCCAGTTTACACCGAAGTCTACTACGCAGGCCCGTAGCATGTCTTCCAGTGTTTGAATGGTTCGTTCACTTTGGCCGTCGGTTTGAGGATGGTATGCGGTACTCATATCAAGTCGAGTACCCAGAGATTTTTGAAGTGATTGCCAAAATTGTGAAGTGAAACGACTATCTCTATCGGAGATAATGGAGATTGGAACACCGTGTTTGGTCACGATTTCTTTCAGATAAATGTTGGTGAGGCGTTCCATTTTGTCGGATTCCTTGATTGCTAGGAAGTGAGCAGACTTTGTGAGACGATCCACGATCACCCAAATGGAATCGCAACCGTTCGAGGATTTGGGTAGTTTAGTTATGAAGTCCATGGAAATTTGTTCCCATTTCCAATCAGGAAGACTGGGTTGCTGAAGTAAACCAGAAGGTTTTTGATATTCGATTTTGACTTTGGAGCAAGTAAGGCACTTGCTGACATAGGTGGCGATTTCAGACTTCATGTTTGGCCACCAGTAGAAGTCCTTGATACCGTGGTACATTTTATCGGATCCCGGGTGGATAGAATATTTGGACTTGTGAGCTTCATCCATCACCAAGTCTCGTAGGTTCCCGAATTTAGGCAACCAGATTCGGTTTGAAAAATACCTAATCCCGTTAGGTCTGATTTCAAGCTGTTTATCCATGCCCCGCAAGGCTTCATCTTTGACATGTTCGGGTTTTAAGGCTTCGAGTTGAGCAGTGAGAATTTGAATGTTTAAATTGTTGTGAATGGTCATACTGAGGGCTCGAACCCGAAGTGGTTTCACTCGCTCTTTTCGACTGAGGGCGTCAGCAACAACATTTGCTTTGCCTGGATGATATTTGAGTTCGCAGTCGTAATCGGTAAGCAACTCGACCCATCGACGTTGCCTCATGTTGAGATCCTTCTGATCGAATATGTGTTGAAGGCTTTTATGGTCGGTGAAAATTGTACATCTGGTACCGTAAAGGTAATGTCTCCAGATTTTGAGGGCAAAAACGACAGCTCCTAGCTCGAGGTCGTGGGTGGTGTAATTCTTTTCATGAATCTTGAGCTGTCGGGAAGCATAAGCTATGACTTTGTCTCGTTGCATGAGCACACAACCGAGACCTTGATGAGAAGCATCGCAGTATACCACGAAATCATCGGTGCCTTCGGGTAATGATAGGATAGGAGCACTGCAAAGTTTTTGTTTTAAGAGTTGGAATGCCGACTCTTGTTTCTCAGTCCAGTCAAACTTTTTGTCTTTCTGGGTTAGAGTCGTGAGTGGTATGGCTATCTTGGAGAAATTTTCAATGAATCTTCGATAGTACCCGGCAAGTCCCAAAAACTGCCGTACTTCGGTTGGAGTGGTTGGCGATTTCCAATCTTTGATAGCTTCGATTTTTGACGGGTCAACGTGAATCCCCTGACTGTCAATCACGTGACCAAGGAATTGAACGGTTTTGATCCAGAACTCACACTTAGAGAACTTGGCATAGAGCTCCTCGTGTTTAAGCAGTTCAAGGATGGTTTTGAGGTGTTGCGCGTGTTCTTCTTTGTTTCGTGAATATATAAGGATGTCGTCGATGAAGACAATGACAAATTTGTCAAGATAAGGCTTGCACACCCGATTCATAAGATCCATGAATACCGCCGGTGCGTTGGTTAGGCCGAATGGCATCACTTGGAATTCGTAATGCCCGTAACGGGTTCTGAAAGCGGTTTTTGGAATATCGGCATCGCGAACACGCAATTGATGATAACCGGATCGGAGATCAATCTTTGAATAACAACTCGACCCTTGCAGTTGGTCGAACAAATCATCGATTCGAGGAAGTGGATACCGGTTCTTGACAGTTAACTTGTTCAACTCTCGATAGTCGATACACATTCGAAAAGAACCGTCTTTCTTCTTGACAAATAGGACCGGAGCTCCCCAAGGTGAAGAACTCGGCCTGATAAACCCTCGTTCCAAGAGTTCCTGTAACTGGGTGGACAACTCCTGAAGTTCGGATGGAGCTAAACGGTATGGTGCTCGGGCCACAGGCGCAGCACCTGGTACAAGATCGATTGAGAACTCAACCTGTCTTGGTGGTGGTAGACCAGGTAGTTCTTCAGGAAAGACTTCTGGAAAGTCTCGAACAATTGGAACATCCTCAAGTCGCTTCTCCTCCGACTTTTTCTCCATGATGTGCGCGAGGATTGCAGGATAACCCTTTCTCAGAAATTTTCGGGTTTTTAAACAAGATATGAGGTTGAGCCTCGTCCCTCCGGTCTCCCCCTGTATGACTAGGGTTCTACCGACAGTGAGAGGTATGCGAACAATTTTGTCATAGCAGATGATTTCGGCTCGATGTTTGGACAACCAGTCCATGCCTACGATGACATCGAAACTTCCTATCTCAATAGGCATAAGATCTATGGGGAAGGTTTCGTCGGCTAGATTTAAAGTGCAATTAGGTATCACACTATCGGTTTCTATCAGCTTGCCATTTGCTAGCTCTACGGTGTACTTAACGTCTAAAGCAACAGGTGTAATGTCAAGTAGAGGGCAAAATTCATCGGAAATAAAACTCCTATCGGCACCAGTATCAAACAGAATGGAAGCAGTTAAATTGTTGAGGAGGAACATACCCGTGACCACATTCGGGTCCAGACGGGCGTCCCCTGAGTTGATCACGAAAGCAGTACTTTTGGCGTTGTTGTTGTTGCGGGAGTTGTTGTTGTTGTTGCCCTTATTCTTCAACTTTGGGCAAGAATCCCTGAAGTGCCCTGGGTTTCCACATTCATAGCAGGACCTAGGTTGTCGGGTATTTCTGTCAGAGGGGTTGTTGTTGGATTTGGGGGATCGGCAATCCTTAGTCAAATGCCCTTGCCTCCTGCAGTTGTTGCAAGGAGTACCGCACTGACCAAAATGATGGTAGTTACACTTGGGACAATAAGGTCTGCCCCCGGTGTAGCTGTGGGTGGTTTCAGAGTTGGAGGTGTAGACTTGGATGGCGTTGTTTTTCTTGTTTGAGTTGTGGTGGTGTTCAGTGGATTTGCGTTTGTTGGAAGATGAGGTGTTGGAGGTCTCACGGCTGACAACTAGGGCCATGAGTTCGTGGGCCAATCGAATGGCACTCTCAGTAGTGGTTGGTTTGGATGAGGCGACGTTTCCCTGGATGTTCTCGGGGAGTCCACGAATGTATTTCTTAATGCCCTTACTTTCTGGTTCGACCAAACCCGGGCATAATAAGGCAAACTGCTGAAACTTGGTGGTATAATCAGCGACATCATTTCCCTGCACTTCCAGATGCCAGAATTCTTCTTCCAGCCTATGCAATTCTTCTTCAGGACAGTACTTTTCTGTCAGCTTCTTCTTCAGTTCGGCCCAAGGAAGTCGGTTTGCAACCTCAAGGCCTACAGAGTTTGCGTGGGTTTTCCACCACGTGGATGCACCTTCCTGAAAGGTGTAAACAGCGAATTTGACCTTGTTGTTCTCAGTGCAGTCGCAGAGACTGAAAACAGATTCCATGCGCTCAATCCAACGGATCAAACCAATGGCACCTTCCGTGCCCTTGAAGTATAGTGGTTTACAGCTAAGGAAATCCTTATAGGAGCAGGGTTTGGGTGGTGGAGTATTGGTTGCGGTGTCCTCACTACCAGGTGGTGTTCGGGTAGCCAAGGCTTCAGTCACACTGCGGGCAATTATTCCCGCGATCTCAGCTTCGCTAAGGGTAATTTGACGACGTGGAGGCATGATGCTGAGTAAGAAAGAACAAGGAAATGAAATAAGATACTAGTCCGAGTATGATGAACTAGTGGTGTGCTTGTCATTCCGAGACAAAACGTTTGAAAGAAAGAGGCCTATATTCATATAATATAATATAATATAGCCTAAAGTTGTAATGAGGTCTATTCATGTAAATATATGTATATCACATAATAACCTATTGAGTGTCTAGCACAGAAGTGTTTTTGAGTCCCGTTTCTCTCGAGGTCAGAGTCAACTAATGCATTCCTGTTCAACATAACTCTTTCAGATTTCACATCATCTTTCTTTAATTGTACATAGTTGATCAGGCTATGTTAAATTAAAGTCGTATGATGAAATCCCTGAACTAGTCATAACTAATAAGGAATACTGCCTAACGGTCATAGTCTAGGCCCACTAAATGCAACCTAGTTCACTATAACCTTAGGCTCTGATACCAATCTGTGACACCCCCAAATTTAATGATTTGCGGAAGCTTGATTTGGGTGCCACTAATCAATATACAAAGCACAAATATAATAATGAACGACCACTATATGCGTCGTTTTAAACTTGTATTAATAAAGTGAAAGTTTACATCAAAAATAATATTGTACTAGCTCGGTTCCTGAAATTGAGAGATTACATGGCATAATTACTTTTACAAAATATAATAATGCAGTCCAATCTCTAATTGTACGTATGCTGACTCGAGCTAGAAATCCCTGCTTGTGCAGTCAACCTACTGCTGGGTACCTGTGATATATACTAAAATGGGTCAGCGAAAACGCTGGTGAGCTCACAGGTTTGTATGTCAATGTATAATTGTCAGAACCGCAAGATTTATAATGAATTTAAAATGCACTTAAGCAAAATAAAAGTTATACTGTCCATGAGCACATAGTCTGAGCTTAACTGATTTGTCAGGCCCAATTAAGGAAACCTAACTGATTTGCCTCCTACGAGTGCCTAATCAACACTCGTCTTCCCAAATGCTAATACATCCGTTTGACCGATTAGTGCGTGCTAACCCGGATGAGGATTGTCAATCCCATATGATATCATATACTAACATTCACGCTATAAAATACTAGAGACTATGCTTATGGAGGACTTTAAATTGATTAGCTTGAAACTCATGTAGTATTTGAAGTTTGTCACTTGCGTTCTACTTGTAAAACAAAATGATGTAGTAATATCACACCCCTGGTAAAAGTAGTGAAAATGGGGCTATGAAACTCACCTGATTCCTGATGTGTTTAACTTAATAAACTTGAAGTAATTAGCAGTGTGTTGGTGTCCAAAGACTTGAAACCTGAATGTGTCCACGACACTTGAATTGTTATTAATTGTATTGGTATCTCGAAAGACTACCATTTAAACTGTTTGTCTAACTTAATGTCCAAATTTCCCCGATTTGGTTGATTGTATTGTTACAAGTTACTACGACTTGTTTGATTGAATTGACACAAGTTACAACGACTTGTTTGATTGAGTTGACACAAGTTACAACAACTTGTTTGAGTGTTGAAGTATGTTTTGAAAACGCGTACGGCCCGTTGGTGAATTGTTGAAATAAAAGTGTTGTTGTTATCGTCTTGTTTTTGAAGTGTTACTCTTGAAATATAAGTCCCATCATGTTCTAAAAGTCGTATGGAATAAGTATTTGAAGTTGTAAAATCTCGACACTTGGTGTAAAAATATTTGGAAAACCTGCTGGTTTATGCGTCACTATAGGCGTCACTAAGGTAGATCATGCGACACTAAGGAAGTGTCGTGTGAAGTGTCAGTTTTGAAAGTATAGCGTCACTGGTGTAGTGTCGCGTGAAGTAGTATGCGTCACTTCAGGAGTGACGCGGTCAGCATAACGGCGGCACTTATGGAGTGTCGTATAAAATAATGATTTCGGATATTTGGGCGTCACTTAAGGAGTGACGTGTATCATAGCGACACTATCGAAGTGTCGCGTAAAATTGTATGGCGTCACTTATAGAGTGACGGGTATAGATCAACATGAAATTATATGCGACACTTATGAAGTGTCGGTATAGAAAATGGGGCGTCACTTATCTAGTGACGGTATGTTGTGTCAGATAAACGGATATGGCGGCACTTAACAAGTGTCGCTATAGAGTATAGGGCGTCACTTATCTAGTGACGGTCAAAGGTCAACAATTGAGCTTAGGCGACACTTAAGGAGTGTCGGTATCTGAGGTATAGCGGCACTTAAGGAGTGTCGCATGAAGTGTCGTTATACGCTGCTGGTGTCTATGCGACACTAGCCGCTGTTCGACGGATTTCGAGCCAAAAACGTGTTTTCGGGTTTTCGTTTGGTCTGATTCTTTTACCCAACCCTCATAGGGACATATTAAGCTTATCCAAACAATAATATATGAAAAGTAAGTAAAAACGAGAGATTTCGTAATTTGTCGGAAACTTACAAAGTGATGAAATGAAAATCCGGAAAGGTAGGATTGTAGATCGTCGCGAGGTGGTCGTTTATTTCCAAAGGGGCTTGAAGATCCAAGGTCGTTTAGGGTGTTTATTTTGCGTTTTTCGTTGATTTTGGTGGTGATGGGAATGGTGGTGATTAGAGAGAATAAGAGAGGAGAGAGAGAATGAAAAGAGAAGTGAAAGAAAAATGGGTGGGAATGGGGGTTAAGTCCCCATTTTCGTCCCGCGTTTCCGCTCCGTGCGGTGTTCGTTCGCTCCGTCGTTTAAACGTTAAATAATTATTTTCTATGTTTTAATATACATTTTAAAATACGAATAATTATTCAGTATTTTTGTTGAAGTATCTTACTAGACATTTAATAATTACATTAAAAAGGTGAATTGTCACGTTTTGTTTGCGAAGTTACATTTGATTCGTGTTTATGTTAATTGTTTGATAAACTTGGATACGAAATACTATTGACATAATATTTTAAGTGCGATGACTTTATTAAAAATCATTGTATTACTTAAATTGATTGTTCACCAACGTCCGTATTTATTGTATCGAAATTCATTCGATTTAAAGCTCGTGCGATTTAAACAAACCGCATAATTGTAGATATATATTCAACAATATATATAATAATTGATACATTAATTAGCCTAACACAGAACTAATTACATGTATTAAAACTTGATTAGGCACTAAACTATAGTCCTAAATTGACGGTTGTCACAATATGATTATCATAAGTTCAAAAGTTTTTTCAAATATATCAAGATGATTCAAGTCTTCGAGGTTCAAAAGTTCAAGGTTCACAGTAGTCTTCAAATGAAAAAAAATAATAATAAAAAATAAAAAATAAAAAACCATTAGAATGACCATATTGTTTTTGTATGTTTGGAAAGCCACTTTTCCTCTCTCAATTGTAATTAAGGCTCCTATCAATATATATTTGTTTTTTGCCAAAATAAAAATAAAAAATATGATTATCATAAAACCTTTTCAATTATGTACGTATACAAAAATCATTCAATTATGCATAGTAGCTTATAAAAATTAAATATGAATTCAATAGTCCGTGTGTATATACGGGTTTGTAATCTAGTATACCAAATCACAAAAGAACACTAATACGTAGCAACCTAAAAAGGCATTCAAAATACCATCGCGAAAGAAGCAATCCTGCAAATTAACCTATGAACAACCCATCACAGCAAAAGATATTCACACCTAGAAACGTTCCACAATTATGACTCGATGAACAAACCAAATTACAACGTCAATTTACGAAGCAATTTAAGCATTTTAGATGACCTTCCTGGAGTATATACTTTCCATTCCATCAATGACCTTTTCAACTTTTCGCAATTACTGATTTGAACTTTGCTGGATACAAACTACTCGTATATCAACATACAAGTGGAGGCTATTAAGGTTTATATTTACAGGTTGATGATATACCTCTCATCTTGGGCTTGGTATAACACCCCTCATTCCATAGTAATAATATTATAGATAATACGGAAGCGCAAGTTACTAAAACACCATACTTTGTTACATATTCTCCGAAAGTACCAAAAATACAGTTTAGATGTTAAAGTCACTTCTATTTAAAACTTGTTCAAAAGATTAGCATGACGGGGTATTATATAAACTAAACTGAGCTGTTACAAAATAATCAGAGTAGCTTGAATATCAAACATTCCATGCTCCAAGGTTTGACCTTCCTGCTACCCATCCGCATGCACTAAACAAAAGTCTGCAGGAAGTAACAACGAGGGATTAGCACATAGCTAAGTGAGTAAATCCAACACTCAACATTCAACTTAGCTATACCAATTAACTACAACAAGTATTCACAACTACAACATTCAACAACAGCTTAACGAGGATCGGCGGATCCGGGGATAACCTTAGTACCCGGGCGGCTCCCTAAGATCACTTATTCAAACATATCCGTATGGCCATCACGGACGAGACCGATAGCTAGTGATTATCATACTTAGGTACAGTTCAGTACACACAACATATGAAGTGCATCCCTGTACCATTCACACAACTCACTAGCCCAACCAACAGTTCATCAACTCGTTGACCTCATTAACAACAATGCCCGAAGGCCACACAAAGCACATAGAGGCATATAATCAACAACAACAACTAATCAACTCAATAATCAAGTCTACGTTTACCCGTTGTAATCAAATGATTACAACTAAGCCAAACGGTGAGTTTTGAATCCACTCACCAATACCTTCGTCTTCACCAACTCAGATTCCAAGAGCTACTTTGTCTTTTGGAGGATCTGAGATTCAACACCAATGAAAAGTTAGTAATCACAATCGTCCAAATATAACTTATAAAAGTTCGACACATTTGGAGCTCATTATTCTAAACACTCATATTAACAACTACTAATCAGGTACATAATCACAACACATCGAGTAATTATCATATAATAACAATTGAAATGTGTTTTGAAAACTAAAATAAAAAGGCCCTGGAAACAGCCTGAAGCCGTCCGGCTTCCCGGGAAGCCGCCGGCTTCCCGTCGATTCCCAAACCCAGTCTTATACCCGAGGTTGAAAACTGAAGCCGTTCTGGCGAAGCCGCCGGCTTCACCTCAAGCCGTCCGGCTTCAGAGGAAGCCGACCGGCTTCCCTCGACCTGCAACTCCAGTCCAGTACGATCACAGCATAACCCAGAAAATCAAACCACAAAACTCACATACGAACCAAAGATGCAAAATACTCATGTTACTAGCTTCTAACTTGATCAAAACCTATTTCTAATGCTTTACACACATATATTAACAACAATAACATCAAAAGCAATTAATCAAATCCCCATCAATTTGGTATATGAACTTATGAAATATATATACTTACAATGGATAGATGAATACGAAGATACTAACTAGATGATGAGGATGATGATACAAGTAGAAGATTACACCTCGATTCTCACTTCAAGTTGATGATTTGATCCTATAGTTAAGTTAGGGTTTATGTGTGTTTGTTCTAAGGAAAATGAAATGAAGTGTAAATTGGTAAAGTAACAAATAAAAAGATCGGCCCATCTTTTATCCATTTAACATTGGGGTTATTTAATACCCGCTCTAAATCTATTGTCTGGCACCTAAAAATCAATTGCGAGAAATTTATTTTATTTTACCGTCAACTTTCATATTTTAAAATAAACAACATTTCACTAATCACAATAAGTCCTGAGACCTATTTCGCCAACTTTCACAATTAAACAATTATATCACAAAATTATTTAAAACAATTAAATACGATATTATACATAGAAAAATACCAGGCTACCGGAGAGGATGTTACACTTGGCCCATGGGCTTTCTCCGTTGGGCTGCCCCCTTCCCATATATAAGGGTACAAACCCTAGACATCTCACAACCTCTCACACAATTACACACACATTGTGTGTGCAGCCTCCATAGGCTCTCCTCACCTCCAAACCCCATCTTCTTAGATGGGTATTCGATCATCCTTTACCACCCTCGATGAGAACTATCTCGATCCGGATTACGACACTAGTGCAGTGTAAAGAGGTGATTTCCCTCATCCGCACTCAAGTCGAAATATGCTTGATCAATTGACGCCATCCGTGGGACGAACAACATTATGTCTCGTGTTCTAATCATCGGCAAAAAGAAAAAGAAAGAAAAGAATCATTCTTTGATTTAGATCCGTTAAATAAAATTGTGTCATTATATAACCATTTCAATATTTTGGTTTTACATGAACCTTCTGTTTCTCAGATTGCATATAGATAATTAATCTTGAAATGGTTAATTCTATCAAACAGAATGTACATTATTTTGTGCATATTGTACAAGTGGTGGTACCTATCTTGATAATGCTTACAGCTAGCTGCTTTTACCTTTATTTCCATCCGTTTATTATCAAGAAAAAGAGAAGGGTACAAATACTATGGCACTGGGTACAACTTCAGAGATATGACTACACTAGTGCAATGGTCTCTATCAAAGAGTTGCTGCAAAAGTCTGCCTGTACCCGTACAGAGGAAAAGTTGAATCCCGTTGCTCAACAAAACAAATTATACGCAATCATGTGTTTTTTAAATTACCACCACGGTAGACTCCGAGCTCGTTCTGAACCGACCTCCGGCGTCATACGTACTGCGTACACTCCGAGCTCTGGACTCCTTTCAACATGCTCCGGGCTCCGCACCCGTGATGACATGAGCTCGACAGGGTAAGCCGAGTTCTACACTCGTTCCATATATAAACCGAGCACCGGGCTCGTGCTCCGGGCTGGTCTCGTTCCAAGGTAAAACCGAGCACCGGACTCATGTGGAAATACTCCATGCTCCAAGCTCCGGACTCACGTGGACATACTCCGTGCTCGTGCCGAGATAAACAAAGCTCCGTTCCCGTACATACACCGAGCTCCGTTCCCGTACATACACCGAGCTCCGGGATTGCGCTAATGCTCCGACCTCGTTCACACACTCCGAGCTCCGGGATCGCGTTCATGCTCCGGGCTCGTTCTGGGATGATACCAAGCTCCAGGCTTCGGGTCATAGGTGCTCGAAATGCTTCAGGCCCGTGCTCGTATGGACATCTCACCGAATTCCATACTCGTCTCAGGATCGCTCCGAGCTTGTGTACCTAATCTTAGTTCATGTGAAGATGAAGGGAAGCTTTGAAGAAGTATGTCATGGCACCTACTGTACATTGCATATGGCATGGCATTAGACCACTCCCAATCGTGGTTGAACCACTTCCAAACCACTTCTGACACATCAGCGTCACATCAGCTTTCCAACAACTGATTTAAAACTGATTCAAAACTGATTCCCCAACGCCAACAGTTTAATCACTTCCAAACTACTTCCAAACCATTTTATTTTTATTTTAATTATTTAATACAAAACAAATTAAAATAAAACATATTTCATTAAATTAAAATAAAACATTACAAAAAATTACATAAAATTAAGCTACATAAAAAGTCTCTTGAACCCTTGTTCTGATCCCTCTTTTTTTTAAACCTTTTGAACCTTGTACACTAGTCACAACACAAAGTACAACAAATAAAGCTACACTTTTTGACTGACCTTTCTCTTTGAATTAAACTCTTTTAATCCTTGTACAACATTTGAAGCTCAGAATACAACCACACATAAAAATACACCTTCTTCCTCCCATCAAAGCCTATCTGCACCTTTTTTATTCAAACTTTCAAAGCTGCAATAGTAAAAAAATAATAAAAAAAACATCGTGGGCCTCATTAATTGTGAAGTGGTTTGAAGTGGTTTCAATCGGTTTACCGGTTTCAATCGGATGGGGCACCAACCGGTTGGAGAAGTGATTGGCGTTGGCACCCAACCGGTTAACCGGTTGCCAACCGATTCTTCCAACCGATTGGCGTTGGGAATCCTCTTACACCAACGTACATTGCATGGCATGCCTCATTGTCATTTATCAAGAAAAAAGGAAGGGTACATGCATATGCAAACTACATGCAAAAAAAACAGACATGAGCTGGCCTTTACAACTGTATCCCATATTCCCATGTGCTAAACTGGAGCGGCCTACCAAGGTCATTGACTCATTGTTGTACAGAAGAATCGATTATATTTGTTACTTTCGTTTTTTATAAATGAATTTCATCAAAGCACAGCTGAGCTCCGAGCTCTGTGATTGCTCGAAATGGATCTGGGCTAGTCATGAGATGGAACCGATCTCCAGGCTTGCTCCGGTATAGCTTCGAGCTGAAGTGCTCGTTCCGACGATACATGGATTTCTATGCCCGAGTTATGTCCGACATATCTCCTACCTCCGAGCTTCGGGATCGCGTTAATGCTCCGGGCTCGTTCCGAGAGCAAACCGTGCCTCGGATTCACGATGACATACTCCGTGCCCCGGATTCACGATGACGTCCTCCGTGCTCCGGGCCCACGATGACATGCTCCGGGCCCCGGACTCGCGATGACATCCAAAATCGAGCTCCGAGCTCGTTCACCATAACCAGAGGTTAAGAGACCGAGTTCTAAGCCCGTTCACACACAGAAGACTCCGGGTTCTGAGCTAGTCTCGTTCCCGGATGACACCGACCTCCTTTCCCGTTCATATACACCGGACACCGAGCTCCGCCCTCGAGCTTGCCCGTGATAAGACCAAGCTCCACACTCGGTATAACTGAGCTTCAAGGCTGCATCCGTTGGCATAGTTCCGGGCTCGTACACAAACCTCGAGCTCCGGGATCGTGCCCAAGCTCCGTGCTCGTACAAATGTTTCTCCGAGCTCCGGCCTCGTTCCAATATTTGTTCCGGGATGAGGCAACAAAAAATCTATGCACTCTTCCTGATGTAGCTCCGCACTACGTGCTCGGCGCTTCGAGATCCGGGCCCGTAGATAAACCGAGCTCCCGTCTCAATCGCATACACCGGGCTCATGTTCCGGGATGGTTATATACTCCGGGCTCGCACGCATGCACCGAGCTCCGGGCTTGTACAAGTACCTAGAGCTATGTTGACGTTAATTCCAACTAAGCTTTGCGATGCCTTCATTCCACCAAGCTTCATGATGCTACTCAATGTATAAATGGATGCACCTATAAAATGGAAGTAATTAGATAATTGATATGCACGAAAGAATACGAGTACGGTGGTCAAGAGCTATTAAATTGCATGAAGACTTTGGATGGAAAAAGCATACATACATAATGTACGTGATCCTACATGTACATCTTATGATGCATAATGTACATGATCCTCCTGACAAAAGCCTTGGAATCAAAAAGCGTAAACATAATCCTACATGTTCGGAGGCAAGACGTACATCCTATCATGCGTAATGTATAAGTACATTTCTAACAAGATATGTCATAATTCATGGCTTACATGATCAGCTGCCCAACGACGAAACCGTTCTAAGATGACTCCGAGTTCCGGACACGTTTTGAGACGACTGCGAGCTCCGTGCTCGCTCTGAGCTCCGTGCTCACTCCGTGCCCAGCCTACGTTTCGATCACGTTCCAAGATGGTTACGACCTCCGACGCAGCTCTAGGCTCCGTGTCGGGATAGATATCATTCCGATATGGACCTGACCACCGTTCCGGCATGAAACCAAGGTTCGGGACCGCTTACATGCTCCGACCTCGTATCAAGATAAACCGAGCTCAGGCTCGTATACACGAACTCCGGGCTCGCACATACGCACCAAGCTCCGGCCTCCGTGCTCAGTTCACTTGTATTCCGCGACAAGCTCCGAGCTGGTTCTAAGATGCTTGTTCTAAGAAAACCTTACACTGGGTTCACGACTTCACGATCCGTGTTGTGCAACACATACAAAAATGGAAAGAGACGACAACAGACATCCTAAAATATTATGTACAAATTATAATGCGTGTTGTACATATTAACTCTTTTTACACGTGCTAATGCCCTTCGATGCATGCATGTGATCAAAATCATCAATATTTTAAAGTATTATTTACTGGGCCAGCATATCCATGCTATGAAATTCGGTTACAACACAAGCAGCAAAGGATACAACTCTATTTGAATGTCAACATCTAGCCTCAAATTACAATAAAGAATCGTTCCTGTACATAATAGGAGATTCTTTTTCACATTTGTAATTGCATAGTTTTGGACAAAATGATTATGGTGGCGGTAGCTTCTACGAACGAAGCCTATATTTGTCAGAAATATAACACAAAATTTAGCAGTACAGTTGTACTCAACTATTTTGGTAAACCGAGCTCCGGTATCGCTTATATGCTCTGGGCTCGTCAAATTAAACCGAGCTCCGGGATCGCTTATATGCTCCGGGCTCCATATAAAGCTTACAAGTTGTCCGGATCGCAGCCCGTGCGGTTCCTTTGATCGCAGCTTATGCGTTGTTATGATCGCATACATACGCTATCCAAAGTAATGGAAACTTATCTTTTTAAGTTCATTACTACTAAAATTTTTTAGTACTATTGAACTGGGGGCAAGTATAATACGATTACATTGGGACTCATGATCTCTCTTGCTTTGATTGAAGAACCCTGGTTCCGTCCCGACGCCGGCGGCGCCGGGTTTCGTCCCGCCGCCGTGGGGTTCCGCCCCAGGTTCCGCGATGCCGCCCCTGGGTTCCGCGATGCCGCCGTGGGGTTCCGCACTCGGGATCCGCGATGCCGCCGTGGTGATCCGTCCCCGGGTTCCGCGATGCCGCTGGGTTCCGCCTCTGGTTCCGCGATGCCGCTGGGTTCCGCCCCGGGTTCCGCGATGACGCCGTGGGGTTCCGCCCCCGGGATTCGCGATGCTGCCGTGGCGATCCGTCCTCGGGTTCCGCGATGCCGCCGTGGGGTTCCGCCCCCTGTTCCTCGATGCCGTCCCTGGGTTCCGCTATGCCGCCGTGGGGTTCCGCCCCCGGGATCCGCGATGCCGCCGTGGCGATCCGTCCTCGGGTTCCGCGATGCCGCTGGGTTCCGTCCTCGGGTTCCGCGATGCCGCTGGGTTCCGCCCCGGGTTCCGCGATGCCGCCGTGGGGTTCCGCCCCCCGGATCCGCGATGCCGCCGTGGCGATCCGTCCCCGGGTTCCTCGATGCCGCCGTGGGGTTCCGCCCCCGTGTTCCGCGATGCCGTCCTCGGGTTCCGTGATGCTGCTGAGTTCCGCCCCCAGGTTCTGTGATGCCACCGTGGGGTTCCGCCCCCGTGTTCCGCGATGGGTTCCGCCCCAGGTTCCGCGATGATGTGAGCTCTCAGCTCATCTCTTCAATGAGTGAGCTCATCTCATCAACCATGAGCTCTCAGCTCATCTCTTCAATGATGAGCCCATCTATGAGCTCTCAGCTCTCACCACTTAAGGCATGAGCTCTCTGCTCATCTCTTCAACGAATGAGCTCATCTCTTCTTCAGTTATGAACTCTCAGCTCCCATTTAAGTGAGCTCATCTCATCAGTCTTGAGCCCTCAGCTCACCTCTTCAGCTACGAGCTCACGGCTCATGATTTCAGCAACGAGCCTTCAGCTCACCTCTTCAGCTATCAGCTCTTGGCTCATGACTTCAGCAACGAGCCCTCAGCTCACCTCTTCAGCTATCAGCTCTTGGCTCATGACTTCAGCAACGAGCTCTCAGCTCATATATTCAATGAATGAGTTTTCAATCTTATCTCTTCAAACTTTTTTTCGCAAGAACGTGTTTCCCTTGTGACGAGTGGCTGCAAACCATAAACCCTTTAAAAAGGTCAGTTAGGCCTACGGCTATATGGTATAAAGATGATAAATCAATACCTTTTTTCCGTGAGGACATGTTTCCCTTGCGATGAGCGGCCGCAAACTGTAAACCCTATGATAAGGTCGGTTAGGCCTATAAATGCATAATAATCAACTTTTTCCACAAGGAGGTGTTTCCCTTGCGATGAGCGGCTGTATACCGTAAAACCTTTGTACAGGTCGGCTAGCCCTTATAAGGTAATCACTTGATTCCACAAGGACGTATTCTCCTTGTGACAAATGGCTACACACCATAAAACCTTTAAACAAGGTCGGTTAGTCCCATATAAATAACCATACAATAGCATTATGGACTTTTGAGCTCGGAGGGAACTGATCAACCCTCCGCGAAGCATCGAGGGAACTGATCCACCCTCGAAGCTTTAGCCTAACCAAAAATGTTATATACCCTCACGTACGCTCATAAAAACAAGTGAGAAATTAAAAATCGCCTTCGGCGTCGTCGCACCGCGCAATGGCATATGATTTTCATGCAATCAGCTAAGCCCAAGAGCGTGCTGCGAGCCTGCCCCCGTAAGGGAATGCCTTCTAGCTTCCCGCTGGCAGAGGTTGTAACACCCGCCAAATTAGGACTAGTAATTAGTGCCTAATTCTCTATTAATACATGTAATTAGTTCTGTGTTAGGCTAATTAATGTATCGAATTATATATATTGTTGAATATATACGAAAATGCGATTTGATTAAATCGTACGAAATTTAAATCAAATGTATTTCGGTTCCATAAATACGGACGTTGGTGACACAATTTATATTTAAGTATAAAACATTATCTGAAAACATTACTGGGTCCAAACTACTGTTTAAATTTTATTCCCAAAGTTGTTCGCTTCGTACAATTGAAACTTACCAAATTAACAACAAAATACGCAAATTATTTAAATCACATTTTAAATCTTTAATTAATTAGATAATTGGTAAAACAATTTAATTAAATTATTAAACAAAATTCGTATTTTAAAATGGATAATTAACGCGCGAAATATTTATTAAAACGTTAAATGACGGAGAAAACGAACACCACGCGGAGCGCGGGGCGAAACCGAAAGGTGGAGGATAACCTCCACCCTCCCACCTTCTTTCTCTCATTTCTTTATTTTCTTTCTCTCTCTTACTCTCTTTTCTCTCTTTTCTCCAAACACCCACAAACTCACCAAACCGTCAAATAACACCACGAAACGCACTCTGATCATCAATATTTTTAGAGATTCACGACCACCTCGCAACGATCTACACTTCTATCTTTTCGGATTTTCAATCCGACAATTTGTAAGTTTCCGACAAAATCCCGAAACCTTTCGATTCTTTGTATCTTCACTTGTTAGTGTTTATATAACTTATATATGTCCATTGCAAAGACTAGAACACGGTTTTATAGCTTAAAAACGAGTTTAAATTGGGTTTTGGCCGGAAAAATCTCGGCAGACGAAACTTTCTGGGCTGATGTTCTTCAATGCGACACAAGCCTTGTGTCGCATGTTGTGTCGTATTTTGCCTATTATGTCGTATCTTGTGTCGTATGAAACCAGTTATGTCGTATCCTGTGCGACACAATATTGTGTCGTACCTTATGTCGCAAACACCATGCGACGCTACCCTTATGTCGCTGTTGAATCAGCATCTCGAATCTATGCGACACAACCCTTGTGTCGCATGACAAACTTTTGTGTCGCATATTGTGTCGCAAAACACAGAAAACTCATATTTTTACTAAGTGTCGAGACTCGAAATTTATCACTCGATTTTACCCGAATTCAGATCCCAGATGCGTTTTTCACCAAAGCAATATAGTAGAAATAAAAATTTTTCGAGCTGACCTGGCATCTCGACCCCAGCCAGGGGCCAGCCCCTTGGACCCCGCCAGGGGCGCTGCCCCCGGACCCCCGTACTTAGATTCCGTAAGCACATTTCTCACCAAGTGTCAAACTTGTATGACTTCAAAACGCTTATACGATACAACTTTTCAAACATAATGGAATATACTTTTCGAGTATAACACTTCGAAATCAATGTGATAACATCAGGACTATTATTACAATTAATCACTAACGGGTCGTACACGTTTTCAAACACTTAACAAAACAACCAAATCGTAGTAAATTGGACATATATATAGTTGTGTAACAACTACAAGGGTGATCTTTTGAGATACCCAATCATGTTTATAACCATCGCGTGTCGTGGACACCCTCAGGTTACAAGTCTTTGGACTTCATACTCGGCTAATCAACTCAAGTTTATTAAGTTAAACTTATAAGACTCAGGTGAGTCTCATAGCCCCTCTTTTTACTGTTTTACTCAGGGGTGTGATATATTGCTCAATTTTTAACATGTGAACGCAAGTACAAACATTCCATATACTACATGAGTTTTTTCACAACTAATCATTTAAAGTCCTCCGTCAGCATAGTTGTTAATACGTTGTAGCGTGAATATTAGTATATGGTACCATATAGGATTGACCCTCCTCGTTCGGGTTAGCAAGCACTAACCGGGTAAACGGACGTACTAATATTTGAGAAGACGAATGTTGATTAGGCATTCGTGGAGGCACCTCGCCCGAAATTCTCTATAGGGGACCCGGCCCTCGAGTTAAGCTCAACTATGTGCTCATGGCTGTATACATATTCATTATCAATTGCTGGATGCAATTCAATCATTATTAAATCTTGCGGTTCATACTATATTACTTGATTTCAA
Organism: Helichrysum umbraculigerum; assembly: GCA_949592205.1. Classification (NCBI taxonomy): domain Eukaryota; kingdom Viridiplantae; phylum Streptophyta; class Magnoliopsida; order Asterales; family Asteraceae; genus Helichrysum; species Helichrysum umbraculigerum. The sequence continues at coordinate 54,962,614 of CATIUR010000006.1, forward strand.
ACCTGTGAGCTCACCAGCTTTAGCTGACCCATTTAGCATGTATCGCAGGTACCAAGCAGTAGATTGCTTCGGCTTCAGGACTTTTAGCTCGAGTCAGCATACAGACGATTGAGATTTTCTTGCATTAGTATATTTTGTACAAGTACTTCTGTTCTGAAATCTCCATTTATTTAAACTCGAGCTATGTAAAGCTATAGATGTTGTAAACATTTTCAATATTAATATATTTTGTTAAAACGACGCATATAGAGTCGTTTACTATATGTCTTTGTGCTTTGTTATTGATTAGTAACACCCAAATCGTGCTTCCGCAAATCATTCAAATTTGGGGGTGTTACAGAGGTCCACCAAATTATCATTTGGAAGTGACCGGAATATTGGTCGAGCCGAGGTGAACCTCCGCCACACACCAACTCATAATGTAGTCTAGAAATCTACAATCGTCATGACTTAAAACAAAACAAATTCGGTCCGAATAAATCGTAAGACCTGATTCCAGCTAAAATTGACGTTAACAGGCATGAATAAATGTCGTTGTGTTGCATGGATAAGCCCTTATCCCAGCAGAGTGCTGATGTGAGGCAATATGTCACGACGCAATGACAAGTTCAAATATGATACTTGACAAAGTTATCATACTGAACTGGGGGGAGTGATGATGTACTATCCGTCATCCCTTCAGAATTACTATGCAAGGAATGTCTCTTGCTTTTCTTTTGACAAACTACATTGCAAGTATGTTCGCCGACCATTTGCGGGTCCTTTTGGCATATTTCCGTGTCAAGGCTACAGTCGTTGCTCATCTCGACAGCTTTGTCCTATTTATAGCTTTGCTCGGGCTCTCCTCGTTTAGAACTCACCCCATCTCAGCAGCTCGCTCTGAGCTCCGCTTGTGTAAGCAGCCTGTCCTGGAGCCATACTCGGACTCTGCTCGTTTAGAGCTTAGCTCATCTTCGCAGTTTGTCTTAAGCCATGCCCTGACTCTGCTCATTTAAAGCTCATGGCTCATCTTGCCAACTTGATTGGGGAGTTCTACTTAGTCTTTTGCTGCTCAATTGTTTTGTAAGCCCATTGCCTCTACGGTTGACATCTTTGTCATGGTGACGTATTAAATAAGTTCGACACGACATGTATGAACATATCATACCTGTAACATCCTCACTACCGGCCTAGGAGAAATTTGGTAAATTACTTAATTTATTTGATTATTTAATTGAGTTTAGAAATAATTCGTATTATTTGCCTAATTGAAATTAATAGGGTAAATGGTCAAACGATTTACTGTGATACATAAATTATTACTTGTTTTAAATAAATTTAGTTGACGGTATAATAAAATATATTTTCGCGCAAACGGTTTTTAGGTTCCAGACAATAGGTTTAGAGCGGGTATAATTTAGTATCAACTTATACCCACCTTTAGTTGGTGGATCGGCTTATTTGCTTTTTCCCCCAAATTATTCTAACTCCACCAAACACACCTAGCAACTAAGGGATCAAAGATTAACAACTAGAAATCATTTTGAGGCTTCGGATTTGTGCTAACACGTGATCATCTTCATCTTTAACGGATTATCATCTTGTTTGTAAGTTCATCTTAACCTACTCATACATAATTATGTTTGAATTTGATTATGGCTAAAACTAGGTTGGATTATTAATGAATGTGTAGAAATCGAGCTAAATGATGTTATTGGTTGCTAGTGTATGTTATATGTTGATGATTGGGGTTGCTTGTGTGTAAAAAAAATCGTATTCGGTAGTTGAATTTGTGGTATTAGGGGTTTTGGTTCGGGTTGAGTTTTTGCAGAAACTGGGATTGCCTGATGATCTTGGGAATCCGGTGGATTCACAGGAATCCGGGCGGATTCCCCCTTTTAATGCTAATCTGAATCAAACGGGAATCCGGTCGGATTCTTTGGAATACGGCGGATTCAGGGCAAATGGGAACCGGATTCATGGGAATATGGCGTATTCTTGGGGCGTATTCCTTAGTTGAGGTTTGATGTGACGTAAAAAATCATGTTTTTAGAAGTTTTATTCCTCACATTTTGAACCTTTCTTTAGTGAAAACATTCCAAAACATTGATTATTTACTAAAATACACTAAAGTGGTTCAAAAGTAGACGTTGTGATAAAAATCACTGAAAACACTCTAAAAATGCACAAAACACAACATTTTAATACAGGCAGATTCTTCCGACCTCATTTTCCTGTCGAGGCACACCTCCTAACTCCTACCATCTGTTGTATAGGTAAAATCGAGACGGAAAAATCTGGAATCAAGTGAAACGGCCAAAGGACGGAGAAACCACTACGCTTTCAGAGCCATTAAAAGTCATTTCAGCTATGCCTAAGCTCTACACATCCAATTTCTGTGAGATTGGCATCATTAGAAGCGTAACGGAATTACAAAACCACAGGCGAAATAATCGAGTCAAACGGACGCATAACGAAGGAGATACGGACGTTTTAAGCAACGAACGAAATCAGACAGAGACCGTATACGGCCTCAGGCACCGTATACGGCCCTTGTAAGACCGTATACGGCCTGTATACCACCGTATACGGCCCCTGCAAGGCCGTATACGGCCCCTACCCCATATCGTGCTTCGTTTGCTTGTACGTGCTGCTTCGTGAGTTGTACGTGCGATTTGATGGTTTGCCTATAAATAATGGACATCCCCAACACCTCATTCATACCATTCTCTCATTTTCATTCTCTCCCTACACTTTCTCTCTCACACACATCACTCTCTCTCTAGTTTCTCTCTCTAGAAGATTTTCTCTCTCTAGAATTGAGCTAGTTAGAGAGATAGTTAGGTAGAGGTAGCTTTTAGCTTTTGTACGGAGTCACTCCAAGACATTGTATTCGCGAAGATCTGTCTGTAATAAATTCGTATCAGGTTCTATTTATATATCTCTTACTTTCCAGTTTTAAACATGTGTTGCTTTGTTTATGCTTGTTTAGGATTGTATGCTAGATATATGATGTTAGGCTAGACATTTCTTTGTGTTTACTATGATGTAGTTATGTTAGAATAGTCAATATGTTTATGCCATGCTGTTTCTCTGCCCGTGTTACTTTAAACTGTGTATGAACTCATAAACTGAATCTCGAATGTTTATCTATCCAACCTATGCTGTGGTTAGAAGCTTCCTGCTAGAACTTGGCCAATTACTAGTGGTACGTTCTCTACCTATTCTATACTTGATGATCAATGAACTTGGTATGGCTGTGTTCTCTAGGTTGAAACAAATCATAAGAGACACGGAGCGTAGGATTAGAGATATGTTAGATTCATGTTTATCTGTTATATATCTTTGGGAGAACTTTCGGGATATCTATGATCTGATTATTGGTTATCTGCTATGCTTAGGATTATGGTGCTCTGTTATGTGTCACCCTATTGCATGTTCTTGTTTGATTGTTGCCTTAGGAATGATGCATGCTAGAGTTATCCTCCTGGTTCATATCAGTAACTGTATAATTAGGTTTTCAGACACAGAATATTGGTTTACACAGTAGATTAACATGCATGGAATAGTTGTGATGATTTATATCTGTAATGCTGAACAATTTAACTGATCATTAGCCCGATTATCCCAACTTGGTCCGCGGGATTATCCCCGCTCGTGTTCTTGTTCAATCAACAATTCACGCTACGATACAGACGTCTCTGATGACTGTGACTGGGGACCAGGATTCGAGGATAGTCGTCGGTTAAATTGGTCTGTACATTTGGGAGAACTTCCGGTGTATTTGACTTCTATAACTGCTATCCACGTGACATGTTATTTATCTGATTGCGGACAACTCTACGTTAGATATTTAATAGGCTCGTAGTTGTAGCTCATTAGGATTTAGTAAACCTGCGAGAGTAATGTGGAACCCTAATTAATGTAACAGAAAAACCGTAAAACGCCCTATTACTCGGTATAGTGCTGGAAACACCAATTGGTGGAGTACAAATGTATGGAAGCCACGGAACGGTCGTAGGTACAATACTTTGCATTAATTATGTTTCTATCCTCTCCGGATTAATCATCACATCTAGTAGCCTTACCCTTGACTATTCATCGATAACATTTAACGAAATCATAGTAAACACTCGCTTATCCTCTGTTGACCGAGTCTCCGTACAAACCTCTTTAGTTTTATTTTCTTTATTTAAATTAGTATTTAGTTATAAAAACCAAACCTATCCAAAAAAACTTTTAAAAAACCTAGCTGAATTTCCAAAGATAATAAAACTTCCTAGACTCCCATGCCCGTTGTAGTTTGAAGAACGACACCTGAGTCATACATACCACTTGCTGCCCTTTTAGGTCTGTCAGTAGTATACAACTTAGGATTCCCCTGCTCTACAAATTTAAAACTCACTGTTTGCTGCTTCTATTGCTGTTGGAACAACGATCGGAATCAAATCCGTCCGACCGATAGAGAGCGCGACAAGTTTTTGGCGCTGCTGCCGGGGACTACAACGACCGATTTTAGGAATTTTGTTATCTCAAGTTATTTAGCGATCCTTACGGAAGATCAATATCATCTGGAAGTTACAGTTTGTATCCCTAGGTTAGTTAGTTTTTAATTTCCCGTCCTTAGTTAAACCTATCCTTTCCAAAACCCTATTTTCTTCTAAAAACAAGTTATGGCGAATCGTTTCACTCTCGCCTCATCAACCCAACCACTGCTAGAGGGACGAGGAGGACCAATCGTATCACCAACCGACGAAACCATTGAAATCAGACCACACTTCATTAAATTACTTAAATCGCAGTGTCAGTTTCATGGTCTTTCGGTTGAAAATCCAAACGCCCATCTTAACAAGTTCATCAACCTTTCCGACTCTTTCGAACAAACCGGATCCAGTGTCAAAGTCACCCGACTTCACCTGTTTCCTTATTCTTTAGCTTTCCGAGCTCAGACATGGTTTTATGAACTCGAACCCAATTCGATTCATACATGGGAGGAGATGGCTACTAAGTTCTTAGCTAAGTTTTTCCCTCCGTCCCTACAAACCAAGCTCAAAAATGAAATCATTAACTTTCGTCAAGGAACTACTGAATCATTAAGCTCAGCTTGGGAACGCTTTAAGAATCTGCTTGGAAGATGTCCGAATCATCAGTTGGCTGAAACGAATCTGGTCTGCACATTCTACAACAGTCTGAATCCTCATCACCAACAAACCCTCGATGCTGCTTCATCCGGAAATTTCATGCTACATACTTCAGAAGAAGCCTGGAAGTTGATTGAGACGATAACGATGCACCAACATGACTTGGAGTTTGATGAATCAACCTCGGAAGACAAAGACACTTCTACTCAAGCGTTCGACACTTTAAAAGCTCAACTCGAATCCATCTCTAAAGTTGTTAAGGATATGCAAGACTCTTCCAAATCTAAGAAGCAACACTCGAAGCCCAAGGAAGATGTTCTCGCCACATCTGGAGCCACTGATCAAATCATTCATTCAAAATCTTTCACTCAGCGGTTATCAAAACAACCTATCTCTCATTTGTTAGTTCCCTCTACACCCTCTACTTCCTCTCAAATGTCTTCTCGTCTAAACAATGCGATTTTCAATAACTTCATGGTTGAGCAAAATAATAAAAACAAACAAATTGTTGATTTTCAAAACCAAATTGATTATTTGCTCAGAATTTCAAACGATTTAATTAAAAACATGGAGGATAATGTTAAAAGATTGTTTTTAAAAGTTGAGGAGAAGCAAAGAGAAGAAGCGATTAGCAAAGCTATTCATCATTCATCTTATGATTATGATGATATCCTTGTTGTCACTAGAGGCGGAAAAGAGACTAAGAATGAGAAACCAGAAGATATTCTTTCAGACAAGCCTTCTAGTTCTTCTCTACCCACTAATTCAGTACCTGTTGACACTCCTGTCACCTCTCCTGAACCAGAATCTTCCAAAGCCCCAGAAGTAGTTAAACCAACACGTATACCTTTCCCTGGTAGGCTTAAGAAAGAGAAACAAGAAGCCCAATTTGGAAAATATCTAGAGATGTTCAAAAGCCTACACTTAAACGTTCGATTATTAGATGCTTTAGTTGAAATGCCTAGTTGTGCCAAATTCTTTAAAGAACTTATATCCAACAAAGAAAAACTCAGACAAATAGTTAACTTGCCCTTAGACGCAGAATGCTCTTTAATTATGCAACAAGGACTGCCCCCAAAGCTAGGAGACACTGGCCGTTTCACTATTCCTTGTTACCTTCAGGATGTTCAAATAAGTAACGCCTTAGCTGACTTAGGAGCTAGTGTAAACCTTATGCCATACTCGCTTTATAGGAAACTAGGATTAAGCGAACTTTTACCAACCCGTATGACCATCCAATTAGCTGATAGATCAGTTAAACTCCCTCGAGGAATTGCTGAAGATATTATGGTGCGTGTTGATAAATTCGTCTTTCCTGTTGATTTTGTTGTTATGGATATTAAGGAAGACACTCAGGTACCACTTATCCTTGGTAGACCTTTCCTAAATACTGCCAAGTCCGTCATTGACGTGAATGAAAAATCTTTAAAACTTAGAGTGGGAACTGAGGAAGTCACCTTCAATGTCGATAAACTAATGAAACTTCCTATGGGAGAAGACCTTGGTCTTGTAGATTCTATGCAGGAAATAATTGAAGAACACTTGGAAGAAATCCTCGCAGTAAGCAGCATTAATCCCCTTCCAAACACTGTCATCACAACAAGGAAAATCTGTGAAGAAGGTGCGGGTCTATGCTCAGCTATCTCGGATCCATCCATTGCATCAAAGGAAGTGCTATTACCTTTAAAGAATTCCAACTTACAGCCCAACAGATTTATCACTGCTGTACCACTTGGACAAGGCACTCCGGTCACTCTCTTGAGAAGAAACCCTAATTCTGAAGTTCCCGATTCATCTCTCTCAAAAGAAGAAATTCTAAAGACTCTCAAGGAAATGGAGTCAATGCTTAAACCATCCGATCCGCAACTTTCTGAAAGTTGTAAAAACTTGAAACCATAGATTACTTTTACTACATCTTCTTCAGCTCAGTTTCAGAGATTTGCATTCACAAAGGACAACAAGGAAATAATCACTGAAGATAATGCAATCTCTCAATCTTCCCAAGTAAAATATGAGCTGAGAAAAGATGAGCTTTACAACAATACAGAATGGGTTGAAATAGCATCAGCCGACATTCCAGAGGCACCTGCAGTTGAGTCAGATTATCGGACAACATACGATGAGCTTAAAAGAGATGAGATTGCCAGGATGAAGCCTTCCACTGAAGAACCACCCGAATTGGAGCTAAAAGAACTTCCCTCACACCTTGAATATGCTTTTCTCGAAGGAACTTCGCACTTACCAGTTATCATATCCAAAGATCTGAAGCCTGAAGAGAAAGCACTACTCATTAAGGTTCTAAAGTCACATAAGAAAGCGATTGCATGGAAAATCTCTGACATGCAAGGGATCAGCCCAAATTACTGCACTCACAAGATCTTAATGGAAAATGACTTCTGGCCTTCTATTCAAAGGCAAAGGAGAGTTAACCCAAAGATTCAAGACGTGGTGAAAAAGGAGGTTATCAAACTCTTGGATGCTGGTTTAATTTACCCTATTTCAGATTCCCCATGGGTCAGTCCAGTTCAAGTCGTCCCAAAGAAAGGAGGCATGACGGGCATCGCTAACGAAGACAACGAGTTGATTCCAACACGAACCGTCACCGGTTGGAGGGTATGTATCGACTATCGGAAACTAAATGAAGCTACACGCAAAGATCACTTCCCTCTACCGTTCATTGATCAGATGCTTGAAAGATTGTCAGGAAACGAATTCTATTGCTTCCTCGACGGTTTCTCCGGCTATTTTCAGATACCTCTCGATCCAAAGGACCAAGAAAAGACAACGTTCACCTGTCCATACGGAACCTTTGCCTACCGACGTATGCCGTTTGGCTTATGTAATGCACCGGCGACATTTCAAAGATGCATGGTAGAAATCTTCCACGACATGATTGAACAATGCATGGAAGTGTTCATGGATGATTTTTCGATTTTCGGAGATTCGTTCACCACTTGTCTTTCTAACTTGAACAAGATGCTCACCCGATGTGAAGAATCGAACCTAGTTCTGAATTGGGAAAAATGCCATTTTATGGTAAAAGGAGGTATAGTTTTAGGACACCGTATATCCAAAGCTGGGATTGAAGTTGACAAAGCAAAAGTCGAGACCATCTCAAAACTTCCACCACCCACCTCTGTCAAAGCCATCCGCAGTTTTCTAGGACACGCCGGGTTCTACCGTCGCTTTATCAAAGATTTCTCTAAGATATCCCGACCTATGACTCATCTCCTCGAAAAGGATACTCCGTTTGTCTTTACAGAAGAATGTCTCAAGGCCTTCGATCATCTGAAAGATCTGCTTGTTCATGCACCGATCATGGTTGCTCCAGACTGGAGTCTCCCATTTGAAATCATGTGCGACGCCAGTGATTTCGCTGTCGGAGCAGTTCTGGGACAGCGGAAGGAGAAACAGTTTCAACCAATATACTACGCCAGCAAAACGCTTACTGACGCCCAAGAAAATTATACAACTACAGAAAAAGAGCTGCTAGCGGTAGTATTTGCTTTTGATAAATTTCGTTTTATCTAATCTTGTCCAAAACTATTGTCTATACAGATCACTCAACTCTGAAATATCTTTTTAAGAAGCAAGATGCTAAACCTCGCCTTCTACGATGGATTCTACTCCTTCAAGAATTCGACATCGATATCAAAGACAAAAAAGGAGTAGAAAACGTCGCGGCAGACCATCTCAGCCGATTAGAGAATCCTTCAATGGATAAGTTGCACGAAAAAGACATTCAAGACCAGTTTCCAGAAGAACAACTCATGAATATTAGTAAATACCATCAAGGGTCACGATCTACAAATGATCCCTGGTATGCTGACTATGCCAATTATTTGGTGGGAAAAGTTGTACCTAAAGGAATGCCAACCTCTCGAAGACAAAAATTCTTCCGCGATATAAAATATTACTATTGGGACAACCCTTTTCTCTTTAAAGTTTGCCCTGATCAAATCATTAGAAGATGCGTTGATGGGAAAGAGGCAGAACATATCTTACACCAAAGCCACCATGGACCTACTGGAGGACATCACGGTACCAACATGACCGCAAGAAAAGTGTACGATGCCGGCTTTTTCTGGCCAACTATATTTCGAGATGCGTACGATCTGGTGAGACGCTGCGATATCTGCCAAAGACAAGGCAATATAACAGCCCGTAATGAAATGCCACTCACAAACATCCAGGCAGTGCAAATCTTCGATATCTGGGGATTAGATTTCATGGGACCATTCCCTAAATCTAACGGTAAAGAGTACATCTTGATTGCAGTCGACTACGTCTCCAGGTGGGCCGAGGCCCAAGCTCTCCCAACAAATGACGCCAAAGTGGTAACCAAATTTCTCAAAAAGCTATTTAGTCGATTTGGAACTCCAAAAGCAATAATCAGTGATCGTGGTACACACTTTTGCAACGTTCAATTCCTGAAAGTTCTGCAGCAGTATGGTGTCACTCACAAGACATCAACAGCTTATCACCCCCAGACAAATGGACAAGCTGAGGCAACAAATCGAGCTTTGAAAAGAATCTTGGAAAGAACTGTTGGTAATCATGGGTACAAATGGGCTGAAAAATTAGATGATGCATTGTGGGCATTCAGAACCGCCTATAAAACACCATTAGGAACCACACCGTATCGTCTAGTTTATGGCAAGGCATGTCACTTACCAATCGAGCTGGAATATAAAGCATACTGGGCTTTGAAGAACTGCAACTTAGATATTCCTACAGCTGGAGCAAATAGACGAATACAGTTGAATGAGTTAGCCGAACTAAGGGATCAGGCATATGACAGTTCGTTAAGCTTCAAGGAACGAACTAAGAGAATTCACGATGCTAAGCTGAGGCCCTCACAATTCAAAACAGGAGATAAAGTGCTACTCTTCAATTCGCGATTCAAGAAATTCTCTGGCAAGTTCAAGATCAGGTGGAGCGGACCATTCATAGTATCAAAGGTATTTCCTTACGGTGCAGTCGAACTCGAGGCACCAGAAGGTAATTTTAAGGTTAATGGTCATCGCTTAAAGCATTACTTCGAAGACTTTCCCATCAGGAAAGATGTCTTTATCTTTGAACCACCGTGAGTCGACAGAAAGGTACAAAGAGTCAAGCTAGAGACTCGTAAAACAAGCGCTCTTGGGAGGCACCCCAAGCCTATCCTTATTTCTGTCATTTTATTTCTTAGTTTATTTTTATTAAGTATGGTTGTCTATGAACTAATAAAATTACAGGCTTGCCACTTATCTGACTTCGAATTGTAAAATCTGAGATAAGTATTGTTCATTAACTATCACTGTTAGCATTACCTGTTTATTTTATCTTGTTTCAGGATGGACGCTGTTGACACTGATCATGTAGCTGCGAGACCACGCAGACGACACAGACCCCGTAGACGCAGAGCATAGAGAGCGGCTATGCTGACCATCACTGAGGAGGACCTGACTGATGTCCCGATCACTCACGAGGAGTTGCCCGATGAGAGGCCCTCATCACCTTTGCCAGCCCCCGTACCCACTTTCGAGTACGGTATCACTACGACTGACCCAGCTGCTTCATGGGCCCTCTTCCAGACACTCTCCATCCAGCATGACATCATGTCCTCTATCTGTGAGCAGCTCGAGATTCCAAGACCTGATGCCATCCCCTACAGGCTTGGCCCAGATCCAGGACCATCTCGACCTCCATGGTCCTCCTTTCCTCCTGCGGATCCACCTGTTGTCTCTACTGCTGGACCTTCCACTAGCCTCACTACTGCAGCTGCTGATCCTGATCCAGCATTGCCCACAGGATTTGCATCACCAGATCACAGCCTCACAGAGCAGCTTCTGGCTAATTTTGATGCTCACACTTATGTCACTTCCTCTGACGAGATTGTGAGTCAGGCTATGGCTGCTATGGATTTCTCCATTCCATCTCCGACTTCTGTCTTCGACAGGGATGTTGAGGCAGAGTTTGATCCTGACACTGATGACCTACTTGATGATTACTAGATTTTATCTTTATTATTTACTTTATGTATTATGACTCTGTACTTACGCTTTAGACCTGCTATCTAGATGAGATACTGTGATATGTGTGTTGTTGTTTATGCAGAATTCAGCTTTGTGTGGAATGGATGATCTTAAACGAGCCTGGTCCTTTAAATCCAGCAATTCACTAGCACCACTCCTGCACAAACCTGGTCTATTCCAGTAAACACAAATGGGAAGTCTCTCTGTTCCTTTCTCCCCGTTTCAATTATGTTTATTATGCCTATGTTAGTGCGTTTAATTTCTATGCCTCATCCTAAACTTATCACTAAGTGTGGGATTCCAGCCCAAATTAAACACTTGAGAAACATCTACTTACATGTTCAAACTCTAAGTGTGGGATTTTACTAGTAAAATCTCTACTCAAGAGAACATTAGGAACAATGTTCCTCTAAGTGTGGGATGGTAGGTATAGAATACCTTAAATGGTGATTTTTATGTCCAATAGTAATCTTTCTCTCAAAATTTTTCAAAAATAAGGTCAAATTTTTTCAAAATTAATGAGTCTAACTCAGTTTTTAAGTCTCAGATACTACTAAGATAAACCATTTTCAAAATATAAGTATGATATTTCTAAAAGCCTAAAGGAAATAAGGTAGAAATTGCTTAAGAAAGAAGTAATAATCAAAGGAGCATGACTAGACACATACAACCTTTTGCAGTGAGGTATCTTGAGCCTAAAAGCATTCATCTTTAATGCTTCACTTTCAATTCTTGTGTGTGTGCCGATGTCTGTATCTCTGAATTAGAACTTGCTCTTGACATACGCTTCGAGACCATATTGGTGTGTACCGTACGCGGTATAGGTGCAATTAAATGACCTTGACATTCCTTAGGACTTAACCCATTTCTTACATATCTTTTCAAGCCCAAAACCCTTTCCGATGCTCATTTTTAGTATCGAAGATCCGCCTAGTATACCCTGTTGAGCCTAAACCTTTCGTTTCTTCAAAACCCTAATTTTCACCCACTTCCCAAAAATTACCCCCCAAACTTATCTTGGAATTTCTGAGGTTATGAAGAACACCCTTTTAGAATATCTGTTTCAATTATCCTACTTATCCGCATTCTCCAAAATCAAGCTTCTCAACAAATGGTGCGGGAAAATTAGCACACAAGAGAACTGGAAGGACGATGGTGCGGGAAAAATTAGCACCTGGAAAAGAATCAAAATGATCAAGATAGAGGAAAAGATTTTTAAAGGATTCAAAATATAAATTCCTTGGAAATTCTCTAAAAGAAAAGAAAAAGAAAAGACAAAAGAAGAAAAAGAAAAGAAAATAGCTCCGCAAATAAAGCTGAAAGTTTCAAAGTATAGCTCTTCATGGAAAATCCGACAAAAGCTGAAATAGCTACCAACTCTCCGTTCCTCTCCGTTCTAAGTTGTTCATGATCTCAGTGATTCTAGGATAAGCTAAACACCCTCACAAACCACTATCCATACCCTTCACCCTCACCTAACACTACAACCCTCTGAATGTCTTGAGATAATTAGCACCGTCCTCACCTAAGTGGTGGAGATCCGATTCTCGATCAAGCCTATGACGATGAGTGCAACATGACTGGCTATTTTGAGCGATTTCGTTTGAGCTAGATTGATAGGAAACCCGATACACTTTGAGTGAATTGAGTGACCACCTATAGTGAGATCGCCTAGTCATGTGTACTCCAAGATCATGAGATTTGGACGTACGCCTAAGAGAATCCCTTCTTGTTTATGGAAGGATCATCTTATCCTCCTCCACACTTTTAGTAACTTACTTATATGAGGAAATGCTAATCTCGGAACATATTCTCTGACTCGCCCCTAAAAACATGACCTAAAAATATTTTTCAGAGAGTTGTTGCTTGAAGACAAGCAACGTCTAAGTGTGGGATAACTTGATGTGACGTAAAAAGTCATGTTTTTAGAAGCTTTATTCCTCACATTTTGAACCTTTCTTTAGTGAAAACATTCCAAAACATTGATTATTTACTAAAATACACTAAAGTGGTTCAAAAGTAGACGTTGTGATAAAAATCACTGAAAACACTCTAAAAATGCACAAAACACAGCATTTTAATACAGGCAGATTCTTCCGACCTCATTTTCCTGTCGAGGCACACCTCCTAACTCCTACCATCTGTTGTATAGGTAAAATCGAGACGGAAAATTCTGGAATCAAGTGAAACGGCCAAAGGACGGAGAAACCACTACGCTTTCAGAGCCATTAAAAGTCATTTCGACTATGCCTAAGCTCTACACATCCAATTTCTGTGAGATTGGCATCATTAGAAGAATAACGGAATTAAAAAACCACAGGCGAAAGAATCGAGTCAAACGGACGCATAACGAAGGAGATACGGACGTTTTAAGCAAAGAACGAAATCAGACAGAGACCGTATACGGCCTCAGGCACCGTATACGGCCCTTGTAAGACCGTATACGGCCTGTATACCACCGTATATGTAACAACCGGCAAATTAGGACTAGAAATAGTGCCTAATTCTTTGTTAATACATGTAATTAGTGCTGTGTTAGGCTAATTTATGTATCGGATTATATATTGATAAATATATACAACTTTGCGATTTGACTTAAATCGTACGCAACTTAAATAGAATGAAATTCTATTCGATTAATGCGGACGTTGGTGAGCAAATGTTTATAAACTAAAATAACGCAATTATGACCTAAATGTTATTTTATAATAACGAATAGTTATCTCGTATCACTCGATTAAAGTTACACTATTTAAAAACAAAAGTAATCAAACTTATTTAAACTAAATTGTATTTCGAACAGTTAAAGAATTAAAGAAATAATTTAAGGGAATTGTTTAACAACCCTCGTATTTTAAATGAATAAATAAACGTGTAAAAATAAATAATTTAACGTAAAACGACGGAGAAAACGAACACCGCACGGAGCCCAGCGCGTGGACTGAAAAATGGGGGCTTTCAGCAAAACCCCCATCCACCTCCTTTCCTTTTCTCATTTATCACCAACTCACTCTCTCTCTTCTCCTCTTTTCTTTCTTTTCTCTCTCAAAAACCAAACAAACACCATCCACTTAAATCACCAAATAACACCACAAAACGAGCTCGGATCATCTCATCCATTTGGAAGAAAACGTTCACCGTCACCAGATCTACATTCCTATCTTTTCGGATTTTCAATCCGACACTTTGTAAGTTTCCGACAAATCCCGACATCTCTCGTTTTTGATCATTTTTACTAGTTTATGGTTTAAATAGGCTTATTATGTCTATTTTTGGGTTGGGTAAAAGATTTGGACCCAACGGAAACCGGGAAACTCGTTTTCGACTAAATTTCCGGCCATCAGACCGCTACGTCGCACCTGGCCAGGGGCCTCTGCGACGTCGCGACCAACGTCGCACAAAAATCTCAACGTCGCACTAGCGACGCAGCCTATTACGTCGCATTAACTTGCGGATGTCGCACGTAGCGACGTAGACTTTAACGTCGCAAACCGAACTAGCGTCGCACTTCGCGACGCAACACCCTACGTCGCATTGAATTGCGAAGGCCGCATAATGCGACGCACACGCCCACGTCGCACCTTACGTCGCTTGCGACGTCGCACCCAACGTCGCATAAAACAGAACCCTGAAAACTCAGATTTTTACTAATTGTCGGAACCAGAATTTTACCACCTAATTTTACTCCAAATCCAGATTTCGGATGCGTTTTCACTAAAGGAAAGTAGTAGAAATAAAAATTTTCCAAGCTGACCTGGCAGCTCGACCCCGCTAACCAGGGGCGCTGCCCCCAGACCCCCGTACTTAGATTCCATAAGCACATTTCTCACCAAGTGTCAAACTTGTACAATTTCAAATACTTATACAATACGAAATATCGAACATAATAGAACATACTTTTCAAGTGCAATCACTCTAAATCGCGTTATAAGTGATAAAACTTTAATCATAACGAATCACCAACGGGCCGAACACTTTATTACAAACGATAACGAACCAACATTTGGACAACGGGTTGTATGGACAACTAGCCTAGATGGTCTTACGAGACATCTACTTACTTAACCTTACATGTTTAGGCATTTAAAGGTTACGGGTTCGGAGAACCTACACGCTACTTACAGTTTTCAACTGCTTACTACTAGGCTCAGGTGAGTCTTACGGCCCCACTTTTACTGTTTTTCTCATTGGGGGAGATACATGCTACTGCTTTTACTTGAACACAAGTACTAAACTGCTTATTATACCAAACGGACTTGCATGAGTTATATATTTACGGAAGTCTCTCAATCATATATCGTTAGTTATGGACTTAAGCGCGAACAGTAGTTAATGGATCCATTAGGGAAATGTCCCTCCCCGCCCGGGTAGTAGCGCTACCACGTACTGATTTACACGTAGAAACGGGTGACTATTATTTCGTTACTTATGCTTGCTCAATTACGAGCATGTCACGGGAGCAACTGATTATTTACGGGTTAAGCTTCGATTATGAGCCTCATGGCAACGGTATAACTTAATTACTTTACTTTTGCTGGATTTGCAAATACTTGATATACGCCTGCGGGCACTACTGATGAAATCTTGTGTTCAAACTGATTATTTACTGATAAACCTATGAGATTCACCAACCTTTTGGTTGACCATTTTTAGCATGTATTCTCAGGTACACTTACGGAGTAGGATCACTCCAGGATCACTAGCTAGAGTCGCATGATTTCCAAACTGCATTTAACTGAGATTCTTTGGCATTATCTTTTGTAGCTATGGTTATGTAATAGAATCTCCCGCCACATACGCGGACTCTAGGCTTACATATTTTTGTAAAGAAAACTATATGTCTTCAAACGATTAATTTATGGAATGTAACTATTTTACAAAACGTCTCATTTAGAGGTCGTTTGCTGTATATCTTGTGCTTTGTATATTGATTAGTAACACCCAAGTATGCTTCCGCAAATCACTAAATTTGAGGGTGTTACAGATTGGTATCAGAGCCTAAGGTTATAGTGAACTAGGTTGCATTTAGTGGGCCTAGACTATGACCATTAGGCAGTATTTCCTTACTAGGCATGATTGGTTCAGGAATTTCATCATACGACTTTAATTTAACATAGCCTGATCAACTATGTACAATTAAGGAAAGATGATGTGAGGTCTGAAATGGTTATGTTGAACAGGAATGCGTTAGTTGACTCTGACCACGAGAGAACCAGACCATTACTTGATACGTGCTAGACACTAGGCTGGATATTATATACTTATATATATTAGCCTCGTCTTACTTACACTCTGCCTCAGGAATGGCAAACACATCACCCAATTCATCACGCTCTCATCCGCAAGGATCTCGAAACCCACGAATAGCCAGGAGGATCACTAGGTCACCTCGAAGCAACCCCTATCCTGGTCATAACTCTCAGGACTCGGCACATCTCACGGTGCCAGTATTGGCTACCCAACTCCGCCGTCAGGAGCAAAGGCTTGAAAATCTCGAACGGGAACAACACCGAATGATCTACCTGCTTCGCCAAGATCTTGATCACATATCCCAACTCCAGCAAGAACAAGAGGACACAAACCTCTCTGTAAGCATAATTCAGGATTCAATGACCGCTGAATTAGGCGCGGGTGAACTCGTAAGAAACCGACTAGAGGAGTGTGAACAGCATTCACATGAGACTGAGGACCACTCTCGAGCACTAGTACAGCGACTAGCCTTGGTCGAAGACAACGCCAGACAAGCCAACAGACTAGCAGAAACCGTGGACCGCCTTGTCGCGCTGATGGAGCAGATTAATCTGCATCAAGATTAGAACAGTCTGTAACTTGTAACCAGTTAACTACTTAATTAGGACCTATGTAATTCAACCGGATGTAACCATTCCCGGTACTTTTGTACTACTACTACTACTCTGTAATCTTTTGGAAAACCCGAACTTTGTATCCAACTTGTTTACCTAAATGGAATATGATTATCACCTCGTACTGTTATCGTGTATCTCATTATATACACTTGTGATATATCATAGTTTCATGCAATTAACTTATTCCACTTTCCTTGTTCTTTCCTTGATTAGCAGCATGCCTCCTCGTCGACAAATCACCCTCAATGAAGCCAAAGTTGCGGGTCTGATTGCCCGTAGCGTGGCCCAAGCCCTAGCTACCCGGACTTCAGCTCCTGGTAGCGAAGATACCGCTAACAATGGACCACAACCCAAGCCCTGCTCATATAAGGACTTCCAAAACTGCAAACCTCTGAACTTTGCAGGTACTGAGGGAGCAATCGGTCTAATACGTTGGATTGAGAAAGTTGAATCGGTATTCCTTATCTGCAACTGTGCGGAGGGGGACAAGGTTAAGTTCTCTGTTAGTACTTTTACTGACACCGCACTCACGTGGTGGAACACCTATGCCCAAACTGTGGGCGTTGCCAATGCTTATAAACTCCCGTGGGAGGAGTTGAAGGAGATGTTAAGGGGTGAGTATTGCCCCAGGGATGAACTGAAACAACTGGAGCTGGAATTTTGGAACCACAAGATGCAAGGTGATGATATCACCGGGTACACCAACCGTTTCCACCAACTGGCACTTCTGTGCCCATCCATGGTCGATCCTGAATACAAGAGGATCGAGAAATATGTTGATGGACTGCCCGAGAAACTCCAGGACCTGGTGACTTCATCCAAACCAGGTACTATCCAGAACGCCATCCGTATGGCCCATGAACTTACGGCAAACGCTATCCGCCGTAACACAACCTCAGCCCCACCTACAAACAACAAACGAAAGTGGGAAGGAAACCCCAACTCATCCAACCAAATCACCAACCGAAAGCCTGAGCCCCTTAGGGCTTATTCATCCGGCTCTTCAGAAAAGAAAGGGTACATTGGAAGCAAGCCCTACTGCCCCAAATGCAATCGTCACCATGACGGTTCCTGCCCTTGCACAAACTGCAAACGTTTTGGGCATCTGGCCAAAGATTGTCGAAACACCAGTGCCCCAAAGACTTGTTATGGGTGCGGAAGTCCTGGGCACTTTCAGAATAATTGCCCTAAGCAGAGAAACAACAACAACAACAACAACCACAACAAACGGAACAACAACCCTGCTCGTAGCAGAGCATTTGTCATCAAAGCTGGGGAAGCTAGAGAAGACCCGAATGTTGTAACGGGTACGTTTCTTCTCAACGATCTTACAGCTTCAGTATTATTTGATACCGGTGCTGATAGAAGTTTCATATCTGATGAGTTTTGCCCACTACTTAATATCACCCCTTCGGCCTTAGATGTTAAGTACACCGTAGAACTCGCAAATGGTAAACTCATTGAAACCAATAGTGTGATACCTAATTGCACTTTAAACCTCGCAAACGAAACCTTCTCAATCGATCTAATGCCTGTTGAACTAGGAAGTTTCGATGTCATCGTGGGTATGGACTGGTTGTCCAAGCATCGGGCCGAAATTGTTTGCCATGATAAGATCGTCCGAATTCCTCTCGCCGCCGGTAGTACCTTGATCATACAGGGGGAGACCGGTGGGTCGAGACTAAACTTAATCACCTGTTTAAAAACCCAAAAATTTCTGAGAAAGGGTTACCCAGCAATTCTCGCGCACATCACTGAGAAAAAGTCGGAGGAGAAGCGACTTGAAGATGTGCCAATCGTTAGAGACTTTCCCGAAGTCTTTCCAGAAGAACTACCTGGTTTACCTCCACCCAGACAGGTCGAGTTCTCGATTGATCTCGTGCCGGGTGCCGCACCGGTGGCCCGAGCACCGTACCGCCTAGCCCCATCCGAACTTCAGGAGCTGTCCACTCAGTTACAGGAACTTCTGGATAGAGGATTCATCAGACCGAGTTCTTCACCTTGGGGAGCTCCGGTCTTGTTTGTCAAAAAGAAAGACGGTTCATTTCGAATGTGTATTGACTACCGAGAGTTGAACAAACTAACCGTCAAGAACCGATACCCACTTCCTCGAATCGACGATCTGTTCGATCAACTTCAAGGATCAAGCTGTTATTCAAAGATTGACCTTGGATCGGGTTATCACCAATTGCGTGTTCGTGATGCCGACATCCCAAAAACCGCATTCAGAACCCGTTACGGGCACTACGAGTTCCAAGTGATGCCCTTTGGTCTAACCAACGCACCGGCTGTATTCATGGACCTTATGAATCGGGCGTGTAAACCTTATCTCGACAAGTTTATCATTGTGTTCATCGATGACATCCTCATATACTCACGAAATGAACAAGAACACGCACAACACCTCAGAACCATCCTAGAACTACTTAGACACGAGGAGCTTTACGCCAAATTCTCTAAGTGTGAGTTCTGGATAAAAACCGTTCAATTCCTTGGGCATGTGATTGATAGTCAGGGAATTCATGTAGACCCATCAAAAATCGAGGCCATCAAGAACTGGCAGGCGCCAACCACTCCTACCGAAGTACGCCAATTCTTGGGATTGGCGGGGTATCATCGCCGATTCATTGAAAACTTCTCAAAAATAGCCATACCACTCACGACACTGACTCAGAAAGACAAAAAGTTCGATTGTACTGATAAACAAGAGTCAGCATTTCAGCTGTTGAAACTAAAGCTTTGTAGTGCACCCATTCTATCCTTACCCGAAGGCATCGATGACTTCATGGTATACTGCGATGATTCTCACCAAGGTCTCGGTTGTGTGTTGATGCAACGAGACAAGGTCATTGCTTACGCCTCCCGACAACTTAAAGTTCACGAGAAGAACTACACAACTCACGACCTCGAGTTAGGGGCCGTGGTATTTGCTCTCAAAATCTGGAGACACTACCTTTATGGTACCCGAAGTACTGTATTTACCGACCACAAAAGTCTCCAACACATCTTCGACCAAAAAGATCTTAACATGAGGCAACGTCGATGGATCGAGTTGCTCACCGATTACGACTGTGAGATCAAATATCATCCGGGTAAGGCAAACGTGGTTGCCGATGCTCTCAGTCGTAAGGAACGAACAAAACCGCTTCGAGTCCGGGCCCTCAGTATGACCATTCACAACGATCTGAATATCCAGATTCTCACCGCTCAACTCGAAGCTCTCAAACCCGATAATGTCAAAAACGAGGCCTTACGAGGCATGGATAAACAGTTCGAAATCAGACCCAACGGAGTTAGGTACTTCTCTAACCGAATCTGGTTGCCTAGTTTCGGGAACCTTCGGGACTTGGTAATGGATGAAACTCACAAGTCCAAGTATTCTATCCACCCGGGATCCGACAAAATGTATCACGGCATCAAGGAGTTTTACTGGTGGCCGAACATGAAAGCTGACATTGCCTTGTACGTCAGCAAATGCTTAACTTGTTCCAAGGTCAAGGCCGAGCACCAAAGACCTTCCGGATTGCTCCAACAACCTGAAATTCCTTAATGGAAATGGGAGCAAATTACTATGGATTTCATAACCAAACTACCTAGATCGGCGAGCGGTTGCGATACCATTTGGGTGATCGTCGACCGTCTCACCAAATCGGCTCATTTCTTGGCAATCAGAGAAACCGACAAAATGGAACGTCTTACACAAATTTACATCAAGGAAATCGTTTGCCAACATGGTGTCCCTATCTCTATTATCTCTGACAGGGATGCTCGTTTCACATCTCGCTTCTGGCAATCACTCCAAAAATCACTGGGTACCCGTCTCGATATGAGTACCGCGTACCATCCTCAGACCGATGGCCAGAGTGAATGAACTATTCAGACACTGGAAGACATGCTACGAGCCTGCGTAGTTGATTCCGGTACAAATTGGGAAAGACATCTACCGTTGTGCGAATTCTCGTACAACAACAGCTATCACGCCAGCATTAAGGCTGCACCTTTTGAGGCACTATACGGTCGTAAGTGCCGATCACCGATCTGTTGGACTGAAGTGGGAGATAGTCAACTCACTGGTCCTGAACTTATACATGAAACCACAGAGAAAATCGTCGAAATCCAAAACCGACTCAAAGCCGCGCGTGATCGTCAGAAAAGCTATGCTGACGTGAGACGCAAGCCACTCGAGTTCCAAGTTGGGGATCGAGTACTCTTAAAAGTATCGCCTTGGAAAGGCTTAATCCGATTCGGCAAACGCGGAAAATTAAACCCTAGGTACATTGGGCCTTTTGAAATCCTCGAGAGGATAGGTCCAGTGGCATATCGACTGCAGCTGCCCTCTAAACTCAGCAGTGTGCACCCTACTTTTCACATTTCTAACTTAAAGAAATGTCTGTCTGACGAGACACTTATTATACCACTTGACGAGATTCGCATCGATGACAAACTACATTTAGTGGAGGAACCAGTCGAAATTATGGACCGTGAGGTCAAACAACTTAAACAAAGTCGTATTCCCATCGTCAAAGTCAGGTGCAATTCGCGGCGCGGTCCGGAATTCACTTGGGAACGGGAAGACCAAATGCGACTTAAGTATCCTCGATTGTTCACTGATTCTACCCCAAACGCGACTTCGACTTAGATTTCGGGACGAAATTCTTTTAACAGGGGGAGAATGTAACAACCGGCAAATTAGGACTAGAAATAGTGCCTAATTCTTTGTTAATACATGTAATTAGTGCTGTGTTAGGCTAATTTATGTATCGGATTATATATTGATAAATATATACAACTTTGCGATTTGACTTAAATCGTACGCAACTTAAATAGAATGAAATTCTATTCGATTAATGCGGACGTTGGTGAGCAAATGTTTATAAACTAAAATAACGCAATTATGACCTAAATGTTATTTTATAATAACGAATAGTTATCTCGTATCACTCGATTAAAGTTACACTATTTAAAAACAAAAGTAATCAAACTTATTTAAACTAAATTGTATTTCGAACAGTTAAAGAATTAAAGAAATAATTTAAGGGAATTGTTTAACAACCCTCGTATTTTAAATGAATAAATAAACGTGTAAAAATAAATAATTTAACGTAAAACGACGGAGAAAACGAACACCGCACGGAGCCCAGCGTGTGGACTGAAAAATGGGGGCTTTCATCAAAACCCCCATCCACCTCCTTTCCTTTTCTCATTTATCACCAACTCACTCTCTCTCTTCTCCTCTTTTCTTTCTTTTCTCTCTCAAAAACCAAACAAACACCATCCACTTAAATCACCAAATAACACCACAAAACGAGCTCGGATCATCTCATCCATTTGGAAGAAAACGTTCACCGTCACCAGATCTACATTCCTATCTTTTCGGA
Source organism: Helichrysum umbraculigerum (assembly GCA_949592205.1). Classification (NCBI taxonomy): domain Eukaryota; kingdom Viridiplantae; phylum Streptophyta; class Magnoliopsida; order Asterales; family Asteraceae; genus Helichrysum; species Helichrysum umbraculigerum. The sequence goes on from CATIUR010000006.1 coordinate 54,984,996, forward strand.
TTTTCAATCCGACACTTTGTAAGTTTTCGACAAATCCCGACATCTCTCGTTTTTGATCATTTTTACTAGTTTATGGTTTAAATAGGCTTATTATGTCCATTTTTGGGTTGGGTAAAAGATTTGGACCCAACGGAAACTGGGAAACTCGTTTTCGACTAAATTTCCGGCCATCAGACCGCTACGTCGCACCTGGCCAGGGGCCTCTGCGACGTCGCGACCAACGTCGCACAAAAATCTCAACGTCGCACTAGCGACGCAGCCTATTACGTCGCATTAACTTGCGGATGTCGCACGTAGCGACGTAGACTTTAACGTCGCAAATCGAACTAGCGTCGCACTTAGCGACGCAACACCCTACGTCGCATTGAATTGCGAAGGCCGCATAATGCGACGCACACGCCCACGTCGCACCCAACGTCGCATAAAACAGAACCCTGAAAACTCAGATTTTTACTAAGTGTCGGAACCAGAATTTTACCACCTAATTTTACTCCAAATCCAGATTTCGGATGCGTTTTCACTAAAGGAAAGTAGTAGAAATAAAAATTTTCCAAGCTGACCTGGCAGCTCGACCCCGCCAGGGGCTGCCGCCCCTTGGACCCCGCTAACCAGGGGCGCTGCCCCCGGACCCCCGTACTTAGATTCCAAAAGCACATTTCTCACCAAGTGTCAAACTTGTACAATTTCAAATACTTATACAATACGAAATATCGAACATAATAGAACATACTTTTCAAGTGCAATCACTCTAAATCGCGTTATAAGTGATAAAACTTTAATCATAACGAATCACCAACGGGCCGAACACTTTATTACAAACGATAACGAACCAACATTTGGACAACGGGTTGTATGGACAACTAGCCTAGATGGTCTTGCGAGACATCTACTTACTTAACCTTACATGTTTAGGCATTTAAAGGTTACGGGTTCGGAGAACCTACACGCTACTTACAGTTTTCAACTGCTTACTACTAGGCTCAGGTGAGTCTTACGGCCCCACTTTTACTGTTTTTCTCATTGGGGGAGATACATGCTACTGCTTTTACTTGAACACAAGTACTAAACTGCTTATTATACCAAAAGGACTTGCATGAGTTATATATTTACGGAAGTCTCTCAATCATATATCGTTAGTTATGGACTTAAGCGCGAACAGTAGTTAATGGATCCATTAGGGAAATGACCCTCCCCGCCCGGGGTAGTAGCGCTACCACGTACTGATTTACACGTAGAAATGGGTGACTATTATTTCGTTACTTATGCTTGCTCAATTACGAGCATGTCACGGGAGCAACTGATTATTTACGGGTTAAGCTTCGATTATGAGCCTCATGGCAACGGTATAACTTAATTACTTTACTTTTGCTGGATTTGCAAATACTTGATATACGCCTGCGGGCACTACTGATGAAATCTTGTGTTCAAACTGATTATTTACTGATAAACCTGTGAGATTCACCAACCTTTTGGTTGTCCATTTTTAGCATGTATTCTCAGGTACACTTACGGAGTAGGATCACTCCAGGATCACTAGCTAGAGTCGCATGATTTCCAAACTGCATTTAACGGAGATTCTTTGGCATTATCTTTTGTAGCTATGGTTATGTAATAGAATCTCCCGCCACATACGCGGACTCTAGGCTTACATATTTTTGTAAAGAAAACTATATGTTTTCAAACGATTAATTTATGGAATGTAACTATTTTACAAAACGTCTCATTTAGAGGTCGTTTGCTGTATATCTTGTGCTTTGTATATTGATTAGTAACACCCAAGTATGCTTCCGCAAATCACTAAATTTGAGGGTGTTACAGTATACGGCCCCTGCAAGGCCGTATACGGCCCCCTACCCCATATCGTGCTTCGTTTGCTTGTACGTGCTGCTTCGTGAGTTGTACGTGCGATTTGATGGTTTGCCTATAAATAGTGGACATCCCCAACACCTCATTCATACCATTCTCTCATTTTCATTCTCTCCCTACACTTTCTCTCTCACACACATCAGTCTCTCTCTAGTTTCTCTCTCTAGAAGATTTTCTCTCTCTAGAATTGAGCTAGTTAGAGAGATAGTTAGGTAGAGGTAGCTTTTAGCTTTTGTACGGAGTCACTCCAAGACATTGTATTCGCGAAGATCTGTCTGTAATAAATTCGTATCAGGTTCTATTTATATATCTCTTACTTTCCAGTTTTAAACATGTGTTGCTTTGTTTATGCTTGTTTAGGATTGTATGCTAGATATATGATGTTAGGCTAGACATTTCTTTGTGTTTACTATGATGTAGTTATGTTAGAATAGTCAATATGTTTATGCCATGCTGTTTCTCTGCCCGTGTTACTTTAAACTGTGTATGAACTCATAAACTGAATCTCGAATGTTTATCTATCCAACCTATGCTGTGGTTAGAAGCTTCCTGCTAGAACTTGGCCAATTACTAGTGGTACGTTCTCTACCTATTCTATACTTGATGATCAATGAACTTGGTATGGCTGTGTTCTCTAGGTTGAAACAAATCATAAGAGACACGGAGCGTAGGATTAGAGATATGTTAGATTCATGTTTATCTGTTATATATCTTTGGGAGAACTTTCGGGATATCTATGATCTGATTATTGGTTATCTGCTATGCTTAGGATTATGGTGCTCTGTTATGTGTCACCCTATTGCATGTTCTTGTTTGATTGTTGCCTTAGGAATGATGCATGCTAGAGTTATCCTCCTGGTTCATATCAGTAACTGTATAATTAGGTTTTCAGACACAAAATATTGGTTTACACAGTAGATTAACATGCATGGAATAGTTGTGATGATTTATATCTGTAATGCTAAACAATTTAACTGATCATTAGCCCGATTATCCCAACTTGGTTCGCGGGATTATCCCCGTTCGTGTTCTTGTTCAATCAACAATTCACGCTACGATACAGACGTCTCTGATGACTGTGACTGGGGACCAGGATTCGAGGATAGTCGTCGGTTAAATTGGTCTGTACATTTGGGAGAACTTCCGGTGTATTTGACTTCTATAACTGCTATCCACGTGACATGTTATTTATCTGATTGCGGACAACTCTACGTTAGATATTTAATAGGCTCGTAGTTGTAGCTCATTAGGATTTAGTAAATCTACGAGAGTAATGTGGAACCCTAATTAATGTAACGGAAAAACCGTAAAACGCCCTATTACTCGGTATAGTGCTGGAAACACCAATTGGTGGAGTACAAATGTATGGAAGCCGCGGAACTGTCGTAGGTACAGTACTTTGCATTAATTATGTTTCTATCCTCTCCGGATTAATCATCACATCTAGTAGCCTTACCCTTGACTATTCATCAATAACATTTAACGAAATCATAGTAAACACTCGCTTATCCTCTGTTGACCGAGTCTCCGTACAAACCTCTTTAGTTTTATTTTCTTTATTTAAATTAGTATTTAGTTATAAAAACCAAACCTATCCAAAAAAACTTTTAAAAAACCTAGCTGAATTTCCAAAGATAATAAAACTTCCTAGACTCCCATGCCCGTTGTAGTTTGAAGAACGACACCTGAGTCATACATACCACTTGCTGCCCTTTTAGGTCTGTCAGTAGTATACAACTTAGGATTCCCCTGCTCTACAAATTTAAAACTCACTGTTTGCCGCTTCTATTGCTGTTGGAACAACAACCGGAATCAAATCCGTCCGACCGATAGAGAGCGCGACAAGTTTCTGTCCCAAATTGGAGCTGAAACGGGTGTGGAATACGGCGGATTCTTGGGAATCCGGCCGTATTCGTTCGAATCCGGCGGATTCTCATGGAATCCGGCGGATTCCCTCTGTTTGTAGGACTTATTATTCTAGCTTGCTAGGGCTTGAGTTGATCAACTAGTATACTAGCTTTATGGTACTTAATGCTTGCTGAACTGATAATAAGTGTCTAATGAAAGTTAGATATCATATGAAATGAGTATTAACTTGTAATCCTCTTGTGTTCTCAGATAAACCGAAGACTCAATAATATTAGATCTTTGAGTGAAGACGGTGACTGTGAAGGGTGAGTGGATCATTGACTCTTAGTCCGAATTAGTTGTAACAATTGGGTTACAATGGGTAAACATGGTTTTACTATTATGTCTGGTATATGTGCATATTGCCCTGAGAATTCTGGAAATGTGCTATCTTGTCAGGGGTCAATATGATGTTGGGTTTGGGTACTATTACTTTGGACGACATGATGACTTTGTACATGTGTTGTTTATTGACGTTATGTCGTATGTAGTAATAGTACTAAACTATCGGTAAGACCACTGTTTGGCCTTCAGTGGTTATAAGTGTTACTTGGGGAACCACCGCGGCGTGAGGGTACCTCAAGGACCACCGATCCTCTTTGATGTATTTGTTGTGATGCTTTGTGGTGATCAATTGCTATGATAGTTTAGATTGATAGTTGAGATCTATTCACTTAGCTTCGTGCTAGCCCCTCTCCTCACTTCTTGCAGATTACTTTTGATGTGGGTGGGTAAGAAGTTGGTTTGAAGAATGTTTGACAGCCTGCTCTGAATTATATAAACATGTTATCGTTTTGAACATATGTTTTGAAATTAAATAACACTTAGCTTGATATTTGAAGTTATTGTGATTATTGTACCAACTCGTCATGCATGCATAGATTGTGCTTTTGGACACATGTTGTACGCAATCTATAATGCATGATTTGTATTAATCGCTTCCGAAGAATATAAAAAAAAAATGCCTCTTGAATTCTATGTGGTGTTATAAATTGGTATCAGAGCCTATGTTTGGGTGAATTGAGCATGGGTTAAGTGTTCAATCCCAAATCTATGTGTGTCAGTCAAACATTCCTGTGAGTGGGATTTAGTTAGCATGTAAACACTGATCAGTATGTAAGTACTAACAATTAACGTGTTATGAGATGTGTTTTGATACAGATATGGTAGATAATGAACCTCCAGCCGACACACCCAATGATGCCTCTCGAACTAATGTATCCCCTACCAAAACCCAAAATGTTAGCCAAGGTCAAACTGGTACTTCCTTTTCCGCAGGGGACTTTGATCAGGATGACTATATGATACATCTAGAGACAGAAAATCTGAGACTTAAGGCAATTGAACAACAGTTTTTGCAACAACAACAAACCCGGTATTCTCAACAAATCTTGCAATCTTTGCCACCTATTGTTAGCGCTGTACCACCACCTTTGGTGACCTCGCAAATTCCATTATCTCAGCCTTATTATCATCATCCACAACACCATGGTACCTATCAAACTTCGGCTCCGTTCTCTTCCGGACCTACGGGTTATCAGACTCCGATATTTCAAGCTCAGGGTCAACCTAAGCTATGCTCTTTTAAGACTTTCAAGTCTTGTGGACCATCCGATTATTCGGGTAGTTCAAATCCCTCGGTTACCTTAGATTGGCTGAGAGATGTGGAGAGAAAGTTTGAGGTTTGTCGATGTGAAGAGGAAGTCAAAGTTCCTTTTGCGGTGCAACTTCTTAAGGGTCCAGCAATGGTTTGGTGGGATTCCATTACATCACATTTTACCCCACAGCAGAGAGCATCAATTTGTTGGTCTGATTTCCACAATGAGGTTTGTAAGAAATATTGTTCGGGATTTGACATGACTCGGATTCGACGTGAGTTTTTGGATTTGCAATTAACGGATATGATGACGATGGATGATCTCATTTCCCAATTCACTGACAAGCTGAGATTCGTGCAACAATGGGTACCGGATGAACGTATGAAGATTGACCATTTTGTGGGAATGTTACCGCATACTTATCGGACGACCGTGAGACTGGCGGGTACTCTTTCCCAAGCTTTTGATCTTGCCCGTTCTGTGGATGGAGATGTTAGGGCCCAGGGCTTGAAAGTTAAGGAAAAATCTCCATTTAAACCCAAAGGTGATTCTTCGGGTAGTCCTGGAAAGAAGAAATGGCAGGGATTCCATCAACCTAAGAAGCCAGGTTCGGATAGTAAATCATTGGATAGAACCAATTGGTGCCACAATTGTAAATCGAGGCACACTGGTCCTCGCACTCCGCAAACTGCTAGGGGTATCAAATGTGGACAACTTGGTCATGACATCAAGGATTGTGCGTTTCCTAGGCATATGTGTTAGAATTGCCATAAGGAAGGACATCGTTCGGGTTTGTGTCCGGAGGCTGGAAAACAAAAGATGGGTGCGGTCGGAGGGTCTTCATCTTCTGGCCAGAAAAGAAAGAATCCCCCCCCCCAACGGCAACCGGCAGGGCATTCCAAATGACAGCTGATGATGCTGTCAGGACTGAAGATGTTATAGCTGGTACATTTCTCATCAACTATGTACCAGCTACTGTTCTGTTTGATTCGGGAGCCAATTGCTCATTTATATCTATGCTTTTCTGCGATAAACTGAAATTGAATCCCACTTGTATTACAAATCCTATTGAGGTTGAGGTAGCAAATGGCAAGATAGTCCCAGTTACCACATCGGTGACTGGAGCTAGCATATTGATTGAGGATCATAGTTTCCCAATTTCTTTTCTATTGATGCCTATTCCCAGTTTTGATGCGTTTTAGGCATGGATTGGTTAAGTAAGAATAAGGCAAGTATAGAGTGCCATAAGAAACTAATTAGGATTCCAATCTCGGATGAGTCATATGTTGTGGCTCGAGGGGAACGGGAAAGAGGTAGTATCCCTATGATTTCTATGATGAAAGCTAGTAAATCTCTAGCTAAGGGGTGTGTGTCCTACCTGTAACACCCGCCAAATTAGGACTAGTAATTAGTGCCTAATCATATGTTAATACATGTAATTAGTTCCTGGTTAGGCTAATTAATGTATCGAATTATATATATTGTTGAATATATACGAAAATGCGATTTGGTTAAATCGTACGCAAATTAAATCGAATGTATTTCGATTCAATTTAATACGGACGTTGGTGACCAATTTTATTAAATAACGTGGTTATGTCAAAAATATTATTATAATAATATTTCGTATTTATTCGTATTGTACAATCAGAAAGATATACAATTTAAAAATGTAAAACGCGCAAACTAAATAAACTAACTTACATTTATAACTCAAACGTAAACTTAATTGTAAAATAATTAAATAAACTATCGCGTAATAATTTGTATTTTAAAAATGTACCATTTAATATTTAAAATAATTATTTAACGTTTAAACGACGGAGCAAACGAACACCGCACGGAGAGCGGGGACCGAAAGTTGGAGGTTAACACCCCCAACTCCCACCTCTTCCTTCATTTCACTTTCTCTTTCTCTCTCTCTCTTTCACTTTTTCTCTCAAATCTTCATCACCAAAATTCACTCAAAAACGCAAAATAATCACATCAAACGACTTCGGATCTTCGAGATTTTTAGAGATTCACGACCACCACGCAATGATCTATCTTTCTATCTTTCCGAAATTTCATTTCGGCGATTTGTAAGTTTCCGACAATTCTCGAAACTCTTCGATTTCCATTATTTTCGACTTGTGGTTGTTTGTATACACTTAAAATGTCCATATATGGGTTGGGTAAAAGTTTTGGACCGAACGGAAACCGAAAAACTCGTTTTCGACACATTTTCCGGCCAACAGACCGCTACGTCGCAGTTGGCCCAGAATTTATGCGACGTCAGCTTCTACGTCGCAAAACCCCTCGTGACGTCGCATAGTGCGACGTCAGTCACAACGTCGCATTAAATTGCGACGTCGCATATAGCGACGTCAGCCTTAACGTCGCCAATACCTCGCCACGTCGCACTTAGCGACGCAAGCCCCTACGTCGCAGAAATCACCTACGTCGCATTAGCGACGCAGCACCCTACGTCGCAATCCTACCTGCGACGTCGCACCCAACGTCGCACAAATCAGAACCTCAAAAACATAGATTCTTACTAAGTGTCGAGACTCGAAATTTATCACTCGATTTACCCAAATTCAGATCCCAGATGCGTTTTTCGTCAAAGCAATATAGTAGAAATAAAAATTTTCCAAGCTGACCTGGCAGCTCGACCCTAGCCAGGGGCTCTGCCCCTTGGACCCCGCTACCAGGGGCGCTGCCCCCGGACCCCCGTACTTAGATTTCGTAACGGCTTCTAAAACACAATCAAAACACATTTTTCAAGAAAAACGACACGAAATCAAAATAATAATAGTTGAGATTATTATTACAAATCCGTCACCAACGGGCCGTACACTTTTCAAATACTTAAACTTATCAACCAAATAGTGGAAAATTGGACATTATAGTTGAACGAACAACTACAAGGGTGATCTGTTGAGATACCCAATCATAATTATAACCATCGCGTGTCGTGGACACCCTCAGGTTACAAGTCTTTGGACTTCGATTCTCGGCTAATCATTCTCAGTTTATTTTCATAAACTCAACGACTCAGGTGAGTCTCATAGCCCCTCTTTTACTGTTTTACTCAGGGGTGTGATATACTGCTCAAACTTTTAACATGTGAACGCAAGTACCAACTTTTCATATACTACATGAGTTTTTCGAAACTAATCATTTAAAGTCCTCCGTCAGCATAGTTGTTAATACGTTGTAGCGTGAATATTAGTATATGGTACCATATAGGATTGACCCTCCTCGTTCGGGTTAGCAAGCACTAACCGGGTAAACGGACGTACTAATATTTGGGAAGACGAATGTTGATTAGGCATTCGTGGAGGCACCTCGCCCGGAATTCTCTATAGGGGACCCGGCCCTCGAGTTAAGCTCAACTATGTGCTCATGGCTGTATACACGATGATTATCATTTAATTGCTGGATGCAATTCATTATTTAATTGCTGGATGCAATTCATTATTTAATTGCTGGATGCAATTCATTATTTAATTGCTGGATGCAATTCATTATTTAAATCTTGCGGTTCATACAATATTACTTGATTTCAAACCTGTGAGCTCACCAGCTTTATAGCTGACCTTTTAGCATATATCGCAGGTACCCAGCAGTAGGATGTTTCTGCTTCAGGATTTAGCTCGAGTCTGCATACAGACGATTGAGATTTTCTTGCATTAGTATATTTTGTATAAGTACTTATGTACTGAAATCTCATTTTATTTAACTCGAGCTATGTAAAGCTTTAAACGTTGTAAACATTTCAGTTATCAATATATTTTGTTAAAACGACGCATATAGAGTCGTTTGCTATTTATCTTTGTGCTTTGTTATTGATTAGTAACACCCAAATCAAGCTTCCGTAAATCATCAAATTTGGGGGTGTTACAGATTGGTATCAGAGCCTAAGGTTATAGTGAACTAGGTTGCATTTAGTGAGCCTAGACTATGACCATTAGGCCGTATCCCTTATTAAGTATGACTGGTTCAGTGATTACAGTATACGAGTTTAATTTAACATAGCCTGATCAACTATGTACAATTAAGCAAAGATGATGTAAGACCTGAAAGTAGTTATGGCTGAACAGGGTACAATAGAAGACTCTGACCTCGAGAGAACCGAGACTTAAACATGTTTATGCTAGACACTCAATAGGCTATATTATATAGGAGCTATACGAATATAGGCCTCAAACTTACTAACGCTTTGTCTCAGAAATGGCAAACACTCCATCAAATTCATCTCGTTCTCAATCCGGGTCGCAGAACCCAAGGGTAGCAAGGAGGAACTCCAGATTGCCTCGAGCTGGCCCGTACCACACTCACTCCACCTTGCCGGCCTTAGCCGCTAGGGTGAACCAACACGAGCAACGACTTCGCACCATGGATGTCGTGTTGCAGGAAACAAACGAAAACTGGCGACTTACATCCTTTGAACGCATCGAACAAGTCTCCGACGACCTTGAAACCACAAACAACAACATGGATGTCCTTCGTAACCAAATTATAGAAACAAGGGTGGAAAATGCCCTTCTGCAACGAAAGATGGAAGAATGTGAACAGCGCTCACTTGAAGCAGAAGAGTATGCGCATGGACTAACACAACGACTAGCACTCGCAGAAGACAACGCCCGACAAGCTAGCAGGATTGCAACCACTGTGGACCGTCTTGTCACGATGATGGAACAAATTAATCTACGTTAAAACTAGTGTAGTCCTTGTCTTGTAATCTATCTTATAATCTAGTAACTATCTACGCGCTACTCTATAATTCGGCCGGATGCAACAATTCCCGACATCTTTTGTAATACATCTGTAGGATGTAACCTTTGAACTCGTACTATCTATTAAATATTCCTTGCTGTTTCAACTCATATCAATTGTCATTATTCCTGTTGATGTTATGTATTACTGCTTTTATACATGTACATCTGTGACAATTACAAGTTCCTACAGAATCTCATTTATCTTCATTTCTTTTATTGAAGAATCATGCCGCCAAAGACCAGACCTTACACCGATGCACAGATTACCTCACTCATAACCCAGGCTGTTACTGAAGCCTTGGCTCGGAATACCCCACCAAACTCCACAAGAAACAGCGATACCGCTGGAACCTCTGCCGTCAAACCTTGTTCTTACAAGGACTTTCAGAGCTGCAAACCCTCGAGTTTCAAGGGTTCTGAAGGAGCCATCGGACTGATCAGATGGTTCGAGAAAATGGAAACTGTTTTCCGTGTTAGTAAATGCGCGGAGAACGACAAAGTAAACTTCGCCACCTGCTCTCTCGAAGATGATGCCCACTCTTGGTGGAATTCATATACCCAATCAGTGGGTGCTGACATTGCCTACCAAATCACTTGGGAGGAATTGAAAGCCAAACTCACTGCCAAGTACTGCTCTATCGCCAAACTCCAAAAGCTAGATGAGGAGTTCTGGAACTTAAAGGTTCAGGGTGGTGACATCGATGGTTATACCACCAGGTTTCAACAATTAGCTGCCCTTCGCCCAGCTATGGTGAGCACTGAACCTGATAAAATCAGGAAGTACACCCTTGGTCTCCCTGATCCTGTTCGGGGACACGTCATCTCTTCAAAACCAACCACCATTGACGGTGCGATCTCATTGGCCCAAGACCTGATGTCTATGAGCCAAGATTCTGAACCACCCACTTCATCCTCCCAAAACAACAAACGAAAGTGGTCTGACCACCACAACAACCACTCAAACCAACCAAACAAGAAACCCGACACCATCAAAGCCTACAACACCACCACTGACATCGTACGAGGCTACACTGGGAACAAACCCTACTGTTCCAAGTGCAGTCGCCACCATGAAGGTTCCTGTGGTCCCTTTTGCAACAACTGCAAGAGGTACGGCCACCTCACCAAAGACTGCCGCTCACCCACCAACAACAACTCCAACAACAACACCAGACCACCCAAAGTATGCTTTGAGTGTGGGAAACCTGGGCATTTCAGGGACTCGTGCCCAAAACTGAAGAACAACAACAACAACCGCAACAACAACAACAATACCCACAGCAGAGCTTTCGTCATCAAATCTGGGGACGCCCGCCAAGACCCGAATGTGGTCTCGGGTATGTTCCTCCTCAACAACTTAACTGCTTCTGTTCTATTTGATACTGGTGCTGATAGAAGCTTTATCTCCGATGATTTTTGCCCATTACTTGACATCACTCCTGTTACCTTAGATGTTAAGTACACTGTAGAGCTTGCCAATGGAAAACTTGTAGAAACCACCAGTGTGATACCTAATTGCACTTTAAACTTAACTGACGAAACCTTTTCGGTCGATCTTATACCCATTGAAATCGGCAGTTTCGACGTCATTATTGGAATGGACTGGTTGTCCAAACATCGAGCTGAAATCGTTTGTCACGATAAAATTGTCCGTATTCCACTCGCCGTTGGTGGAACCTTGATCATACAGGGGGAGACCGGTGGGACGGGACTCAATATAATCTCCTGCTTAAAAACCCGAAAATTTCTGAGAAAGGGTTACCCTGCCATACTCGCACACATTACCGAGAAGAAGTCGGAGGAGAAGCGACTTGAGGATGTGCCGATTGTTAGAGACTTTCCCGAAGTCTTTCCGGAAGAACTACCTGGTCTACCTCCGCCTAGACAGGTTGAGTTCTCAATCGATCTCGTGCCGGGTGCCGCACCGGTGGCCCGCGCACCATACCGTTTAGCCCCATCTGAACTTCAGGAGTTGTCCTCTCAGTTACAGGAACTTCTGGATCGAGGATTCATTAGACCGAGTTCTTCACCTTGGGGAGCTCCGGTCTTATTTGTCAAAAAGAAGGACGGTTCATTCCGAATGTGCATCGACTATCGAGAGTTGAATAAATTGACCGTCAAGAACCGTTATCCACTTCCTCGCATTGATGATCTATTCGACCAACTTCAGGGTTCAAGTTTCTACTCAAAAATTGACCTGCGATCAGGTTATCATCAGTTACGAGTTCGCGACACCGATATTCCAAAAACTGCTTTCAGAACTCGTTACGGGCACTACGAATTCCAAGTGATGCCCTTTGGTCTAACCAACGCACCGGCTGTATTCATGGACCTCATGAACCGGGTGTGCAAACCTTACCTCGATAAGTTTGTCATTGTCTTTATCGATGACATACTCATTTACTCGCGCAACGAGCAAGAACATGCGCAACACCTCAGAACCATCCTTGAACTACTTAGACACGAGGAGCTTTATGCTAAATTCTCTAAGTGTGAGTTCTGGATCCAAACCGTTCAATTTCTTGGGCACGTGATCGACAGTCAGGGAATTCACGTGGACCCATCAAAAATCGAGGCTATCAAAGACTGGCAAGCACCCACCTCTGCAACTGAAGTACGACAATTCTTGGGTCTTGCTGGGTACTATCGGCGATTTATCGAAAATTTCTCTAAAATAGCTCAGCCACTCACGGTACTGACACAGAAGGACAAAAGGTTCGATTGGACCGAGAAACAAGAGTCAGCGTTCCAACTTCTGAAACAAAAGCTTTGCAGTGCTCCAATTCTATCACTACCCGAAGGCACCGATGACTTCGTGGTATACTGCGATGCTTCTCACCAAGGTCTCGGTTGCGTGTTGATGCAACGAGACAAGGTCATTGCTTATGCCTCACGACAGCTAAAAATTCACGAAAAGAACTACACCACTCATGATCTCGAACTTGGAGCTGTCGTTTTTGCTCTCAAAATCTGGAGACATTACCTCTACGGCACTAGGTGCACTATCTTTACCGATCATAAAAGTCTCCAACATATATTCGATCAGAAGGATCTCAATATGAGGCAACGTCGATGGGTCGAGTTGCTTACCGATTACGATTGTGAGATCAAGTACCATCCAGGGAAGGCTAATGTTGTAGCCGATGCCCTCAGTCGAAAGGAACGACCTAAACCACTTCGAGTCCGAGCCCTCAGTATGACCATTCATAACGATCTTACCATTCAAATTCATACAGCTCAGATCGAAGCCCTGAAAGCTGAAAACATCAAAAATGAAGCCTTGCGGGGCATTGACAAACAATTCGAAATCAGACCTAACGGGATTAGGTGCTTCTCAAACCGAATCTGGTTGCCTAGTTTTGGGAACCTCCGAGACTTGGTGATGGACGAGGCTCACAAGTCTAAATATTCTATTCATCCGGGATCCGATAAGATGTACCACGGCATCAAGGAATTTTATTGGTGGCCAAACATGAAAGCCGAAATCGCCACTTATGTCAGCAAGTGTCTTACTTGCTCGAAAGTCAAAACAGAACATCAGAAACCTCCTGGTTTACTCCAGCAACCTGAAATCCCTGAATGGAAATGGGAACAAATTGCCATGGATTTCATAACCAAACTACCCAAGTCGTCGAGCGGTTGCGATACCATTTGGGTGATCGTCGATCGTCTCACCAAATCTGCTCATTTTCTGGCAATCAAAGAAAACGATAAAATGGAACGCCTCACACAAATCTACATCAAGGAAATCATTTCTCATCACGGTGTTCCAATCTCGATCATCTCCGATAGGGATGCCCGTTTCACCTCTCACTTTTGGCAATCACTTCAAAAAGCTTTGGGTACCCGTCTCGATATGAGTACCGCGTATCATCCTCAAACCGATGGCCAAAGTGAACGAACCATTCAAACACTGGAAGACATGCTACGAGCCTGCGTAGTTGATTTCGGTACAAACTGGGAAAAACATCTACCGTTGTGCGAATTTTCGTACAATAACAGTTATCACGCCAGCATTAAGGCTGCACCCTTTGAGGCACTGTACGGTCGTAAGTGCCGATCACCGATCTGTTGGACTGAAGTGGGAGATAGTCAACTCACTGGTCCTGAACTCATTCACGCCACCACTGAGAGAATTGTGGAAATCCAAAACAGACTCAAAACCGCACGAGATCGTCAGAAAAGTTATGCTGACGTGAGACGCAAACCACTCGAGTTCCAAGTTGGGGATCGAGTTCTCTTAAAAGTATCGCCTTGGAAAGGCGTCATCCGTTTTGGCAAACGCGGGAAGTTAAATCCCAGATACATCGGGCCTTTTGAGATCCTCGAAAGGATTGGTCCTGTAGCTTATCGATTGCAGCTGCCATCCGAACTTAGCAGCGTGCACCCTACTTTTCATGTCTCAAACTTGAAGAAGTGTCTGTCTGATGAGACACTTATTATTCCACTAGATGAAATTCGTGTTGACGATAAACTTCACTTCGTTGAGGAACCCGCTGAAATCATGGACCGTGAGGTCAAACAACTGAAACAAAGTCGTATTCCCATCGTCAAGGTCAGATGGAATTCGCGGTGTGGTCCGGAATTCACCTGGGAACGGGAAGACCAAATGCGACTCAAATATCCTCAACTCTTCACTGATTCCACATCAAACACGACTTCGAGCTAAATTTCGGGACGAAATTCTTCTAACAGGGGGAGAATGTAACACCCGCCAAATTAGGACTAGTAATTAGTGCCTAATCATATGTTAATACATGTAATTAGTTCCTGGTTAGGCTAATTAATGTATCGAATTATATATATTGTTGATTATATATACGAAAATGCGATTTGGTTAAATCGTACGCAAATTAAATCGAATGTATTTCGATTCAATTTAATACGGACGTTGGTGACCAATTTTATTAAATAACGTGGTTATGTCAAAAATATTATTATAATAATATTTCGTATTTATTCGTATTGTACAATCAGAAAGATATACAATTTAAAAATGTAAAACGCGCAAACTAAATAAACTAACTTACATTTATAACTCAAACGTAAACTTAATTGTAAAATAATTAAATAAACTATCGCGTAATAATTTGTATTTTAAAAATGTACCATTTAATATTTAAAATAATTATTTAACGTTTAAACGACGGAGCAAACGAACACCGCACGGAGAGCGGGGACCGAAAGTTGGAGGTTAACACCCCCAACTCCCACCTCTTCCTTCATTTCACTTTCTCTTTTTCTCTCTCTCTTTCACTTTTTCTCTCAAATCTTCATCACCAAAATTCACTCAAAAACGCAAAATAATCACATCAAACGACTTCGGATCTTCGAGATTTTTAGAGATTCACGACCACCACGCAACGATCTATCTTTCTATCTTTCCGAAATTTCATTTCGGCGATTTGTAAGTTTCCGACAATTCTCGAAACTCTTCGATTTCCATTATTTTCGACTTGTGGTTGTTTGTATACACTTAAAATGTCCATATATGGGTTGGGTAAAAGTTTTGGACCGAACGGAAACCGAAAAACTCATTTTCGACACATTTTCCGGCCAACAGACCGCTACGTCGCAGTTGGCCCAGAATTTATGCGACGTCAGCTTCTACGTCGCAAAACCCCTCGTGACGTCGCATAGTGCGACGTCAGTCACAACGTCGCATTAAATTGCGACGTCGCATATAGCGACGTCAGCCTTAACGTCGCCAATACCTCGCCACGTCGCACTTAGCGACGCAAGCCCCTACGTCGCAGAAATCACCTACGTCGCATTAGCGACGCAGCACCCTACGTCGCAATCCTACCTGCGACGTCGCACCCAACGTCGCACAAATCAGAACCTCAAAAACATAGATTTTTACTAAGTGTCGAGACTCGAAATTTATCACTCGATTTACCCAAATTCAGATCCCAGATGCGTTTTTCGTCAAAGCAATAT
Source organism: Helichrysum umbraculigerum (assembly GCA_949592205.1). Taxonomy (NCBI): domain Eukaryota; kingdom Viridiplantae; phylum Streptophyta; class Magnoliopsida; order Asterales; family Asteraceae; genus Helichrysum; species Helichrysum umbraculigerum. The sequence continues at coordinate 55,001,071 of CATIUR010000006.1, forward strand.
AGTAGAAATAAAAATTTTCCAAGCTGACCTGGCAGCTCAACCCCAGCCAGGGGCTCTGCCCCTTGGACCCCGCTACCAGGGGCGCTGCCCCCGGACCCCCGTACTTAGATTTCGTAACGGCTTCTAAAACACAATCAAAACACATTTTTCAAGAAAAACGACACGAAATCAAAATAATAATAGTTGAGATTATTATTACAAATCCGTCACCAACGGGCCGTACACTTTTCAAATACTTAAACTTATCAACCAAATAGTGGAAAATTGGACATTATAGTTGAACGAACAACTACAAGGGTGATCTGTTGAGATACCCAATCATAATTATAACCATCGCGTGTCGTGGACACCCTCAGGTTACAAGTCTTTGGACTTCGATTCTCGGCTAATCATTCTCAGTTTATTTTCATAAACTCAACGACTCAGGTGAGTCTCATAGCCCCTCTTTTACTGTTTTACTCAGGGGTGTGATATACTGCTCAAACTTTTAACATGTGAACGCAAGTACCAACTTTTCATATACTACATGAGTTTTTCGAAACTAATCATTTAAAGTCCTCCGTCAGCATAGTTGTTAATACGTTGTAGCGTGAATATTAGTATATGGTACCATATAGGATTGACCCTCCTCGTTCGGGTTAGCAAGCACTAACCGGGTAAACGGACGTACTAATATTTGGGAAGACGAATGTTGATTAGGCATTCGTGGAGGCACCTCGCCCGGAATTCTCTATAGGGGACCCGGCCCTCGAGTTAAGCTCAACTATGTGCTCATGGCTGTATACACGATGATTATCATTTAATTGCTGGATGCAATTCATTATTTAATTGCTGGATGCAATTCATTATTTAATTGCTGGATGCAATTCATTATTTAATTGCTGGATGCAATTCATTATTTAAATCTTGCGGTTCATACAATATTACTTGATTTCAAACCTGTGAGCTCACCAGCTTTATAGCTGACCTTTTAGCATATATCGCAGGTACCCAGCAGTAGGATGTTTCTGCTTCAGGATTTAGCTCGAGTCTGCATACAGACGATTGAGATTTTCTTGCATTAGTATATTTTGTATAAGTACTTATGTACTGAAATCTCATTTTATTTAACTCGAGCTATGTAAAGCTTTAAACGTTGTAAACATTTCAGTTATCAATATATTTTGTTAAAACGACGCATATAGAGTCGTTTGCTATTTATCTTTGTGCTTTGTTATTGATTAGTAACACCCACACCCAAATCAAGCTTCCGTAAATCATCAAATTTGGGGGTGTTACACTACCTGGCCTATATAATTGATGCAAAATTAGAAAAGAAAACCGTTTCCGATGTACGGATGGTTTCTGATTACCCCGACGTCTTTCCTGATGAATTGCCTGGGTTGCCTCCCATTAGAGAGGTGGAATATAAAATTGACATGATTCCGGGTTCTACTCCTATAGCTAAGGCTCCTTATAGACTAGCTCCCTCCGAAATTCGTGAAATGATGACCCAAATCCAGGAGCTATTAGATAAGGGTTTCATCAGGCCTAGTTCGTCTCCTTGGGGTGCACCTGTGTTGTTCGTTAAAAAGAAGGATGGCACCCTTCGGATGTGTATTGATTATAGAGAGTTGAATAAGCGAACCATAAAGAATAAGTACCCTTTACCCCGAATAGATGAATTGTTTGATCAATTGCAAGGGTCTTCCTATTTCTCTAAAATTGATTTGAGGTCAGGTTATCATCAAGTGCAGGTTTGCGAGGAGGATATTCCTAAGACAGCTTTTCGCACTAGATATGGACATTACGAATTTCTTGTTATGCCTTTTGGGTTGACTAATGCTCCGGCGGTCTTTATGGATTTGATGAATAGAGTTTGTCGACCCTACCTTGATAAGTTCGTTATTGTATTTATTGATGATATATTGATTTATTCTAAGTCTGAATCCGATCATGAAATGCACTTGCGTTTGGTACTGGACACTTTGAGGCAGGAGAAGTTGTATGCTAAGTTCTCCAAATGCGAGTTTTGGTTGCGTGAGATCCAGTTTTTGGGGCATATTATTTGTGAGGATGGAGTTAAGGTTGATCCATCTAAGGTTGAGGCAGTTATGAATTGGCAAGCACCTAAGTCTGCTTCAGAGATTAAGAGTTTTCTTGGTCTGGCGGGTTACTATCGAAAGTTCATCAAGGATTTCTCTAAGCTCGCGGGTCCTTTGACGAAATTGACTCGAAAGGATGTTAAGTTTCAATGGAATGATCAGCAGGAGTCATCTTTCCAGACTTTGAAGCAGTTATTGTGTCAGGCTCCAATTTTAGCTCTGCCTGACGGGTCCGATGATTTCATTGTGTATTGTGATGCTTCACATGCGGGTTTGGGCGGTGTTCTGATGCAACATGGTCAAGTCATAGCATATGCGTCTCGACAGCTTAAACCTCATGAAAAGAATTATCCTACCCATGACTTGGAGCTCGCGGCTGTAGTTTTTGCTTTGAAAATTTGGAGACGCTACTTGTACGGTACTAAATGTGTTATTTGTACGGATCACAAGAGTCTTCAGTACATGTTTTCTCAGAAGGAACTGAATATGCGTCAGAGGCGATGGTTGGAGTTGATAAAAGATTATGATTGTGAAATTCGTTACCATCCGGGTAAGGCGAATGTGGTCGCGGATGCGTTGAGTAGAAAAGGGAAATTCGAGAAGGTTTGCTTTATGCGATTAGAAGTTTCCTCGGATTTGATTGACAAATTGAGAATGGCACAAATGGAAGCATTGTTGGATCAAAATTTGAAAGCCGAGTTTCTATTGAAAAGAAAAGAACTGTTATGTGATGATTGTCGTGGATTAAAGACATTCCAATCGCGTGTTTGGGTTCCTTTGCTTGGTGGGCTTCGTGATGTAATATTGATGGAAGCTCATAAGTCCAGATTGTCGGTTCATCCCGGGAGCACAAAAATGTATAATGATTTGAAACCTTTGTATTGGTGGCCTACTTTGAAAACGGATATTGCTCGTTTGGTGGAATCGTGCCATGTATGCTCTCAAGTGAAAGCCGAACACCAGAAACCGTATGGGTCGTTGAAACAACTTGAGATCCCCGAGTGGAAATGGGAACACATTACGATGGATTTTGTAACAAAATTTCTGCGAACCATTAGAGGAAATGACATGATTTGGGTGATTGTGGACCGATTGACTAAGAGTGCTCATTTCCTTGCTACTAGTGAGACGGCTTCCTTGAGTAAATTATCTCAATTGTACGTCAATGAGATTGTTTCGCGACATGGAATTCCATTATCTATCGTGTCGGATAGAGATCCACGATTCGTGTCCGGGTTTTGGCAGGGTTTGCAGAAGGAATTGGGTACCAGAATTAATTTGAGTACAGCTTATCACCCTCAGACGGACGGTCAATCAGAGCGCACCATTCAAACTTTGGAGGACATGTTGCGTGCTTGTGTGTTAGAATATTGTGGGTCTTGGGATTCACACCTGCCATTGATTGAGTTTGCGTATAATAATTCTTATCACTCGAGTATAGGTATGCCTCCGTATGAAATGCTTTATGGGCGTCGTTGTAGAACACCAACATGTTGGTTGGAAGCGGGTGAGAAACAATTTGCGGGTCCAGATATTGTTCAGATTACTGCTGATAAAGTAGCTATAGCTCGTGAGAAGTTGAAAGCTGCTCGGGATAGACAGAAACATTATGCCGATCCGCGGCGCCGTCCGGTTTCGTTTGTAGTGGGTGAATTGGTATATTTAAAGGTTTCCCCTTGGAAAGGAGTGATTCGGTTTGGTAAACGTGGTAAACTTGCTCCTAGGTTTATTGGGCCATTTAGAATTCGCCAAATAGTTAATGATCAAACGGTATCGTTAGATCTTCCTCCTGAATTAGCGGGTATTCATGACACCTTTAATGTTTGTTACTTAAGGAAGTGTAAGGTGGAGGACCAATCACAAGTCCTTCCCTTACAAGACTTTGCGTGTCGACTTAAGTCAGAAACTTGTAGAGGAGCCCATAGAGCTTGTAGATAGAAAAGTGACTAAACTTCGAAAGAAGGAGATACCCATGGTTTTGGTTAAGTGGCGACATAGTTTGGGTGCTAACCTTACGTGGGAAACGGAGGAAAGCATGAGATTGCGTTATCCTAATCTCTTTGAGCCTGGCGAGATTTCGGGGACGAAATCTTCTTAAGGAGGGAAGATTTGTAACATCCTCACTACCGGCTTAGGAGAAATTTGGTAAATTACTTAATTTATTTGATTATTTAATTGAGTTTAGAAATAATTCGTATTATTTGCCGAATTGAAATTAATAGGGTAAATGGTCAAACGATTTATTGTGATACATAAATTATTACTTGTTTTAAATAAATTTAGTTGACGGTATAATAAAATATATTTTCGCGCAAACGGTTTTTAGGTTCCAGACAATAGGTTTAGAGCGGGTATAATTTAGTATCAACTTATACCCACCCTTAGTTGGTGGATCGGCTTATTTGCTTTTCCCCCCAAATTATTCTAACTCCACCAAACACACCTAGCAACTAAGGGATCAAAGATTAACAACTAGAAATCATTTTGAGGCTTCGGATTTGTGCTAACACGTGATCATCTTCATCTTTAACGGATTATCATCTTGTTTGTAAGTTCATCTTAACCTACTCATACATAATTATGTTTGAATTTGATTATGGCTAAAACTAGGTTGGATTATTAATGAATGTGTAGAAATCGAGCTAAATTAAAACACCCCTCGTTAATTATAAACATTTAATATAATATTTGCAACTCGGAAGCGTATATTTAAAACATACTATCAATGTACTCAAAATGTCAATAAACTTTTTCAAATTTAATACATGACATTTCAACAAACTCGGTGTTATATAATTCAAAACATTTCTATAGTTATCAAAATAACATCAGAGTAACAGCCTGTCAAACATTCCATCAATTCCAAACACTTCCTGCCCTGCCCAAATGTCCCCTCTATTTTAACCTGCAGGAAGAACTGTGGTGGGGTTAGCATAAAGCTAAGTGAATGAAACTATAAGCAACAGTACAACCTAGCATAACAATCTGTTTACATCAAATAACAATAAACAGAAAATCAATCATTCACTCGACATCCAATCAATGTCAAGCTACACCAATCAAACATTATAAATCGTCATGAGGACCGGTGGCTCCTGAGATACCCTAATACCGGTTTGGTAATCAAGGAACTCTTATCAATCATCTGTATTGGCCTATACAGAATTACCGGTAACCCGTTGTTAATCACACACGACCTAGATCTCCAAACCAACATTTCAAGTTTCAAGATCTCCTGTCGTCTACAATAACAACCAAGTCCAACTGTCAAGTCAAGTTGACCTCAGAATCTTACATACTAGCTCAAACAGCCAAGTAAGCAACTAGTCAAACTATCATGGCAAGATATCTCAACAATTACATTCTATCAAAGTAAGACTATAATTACTTGTTGTAAATCAAATCATTACAACTAAATCACACTGAGGTTACAGATCCACTCACCGACTACCTCAGACCTCCACTCAGTAGTCTAATATCACTGAGCCTTCTCCACATCTGAGAATCAACCAATCAAATATAAGTTAGTAATCAAATCATAAATACTGAACTTATATCAATCTTTAACATTAGGAACTTAACATAATCTACATCAAGATTACTAGTTCCTAACTATCCACTAATGATTACAACATAACCATTATCATATACTATCATACAACAAATACAAATCATATGACAATTAACAAGTTATAAGAAAGGTTGTGCTAGCCCATCAAGCCGCCGGCTCAATATATTAGCAGTCGGGTTCCCATTCGGTCACACTACCCGCCGGCTTGACTCTTCAAGCCGCCGGTTTCTAACAAATCACGACTACCCGCCGGCTAGACCACGAAGCCGCCGGGTTCTACCTTCGTTCCAGACCTGTGCGATCTGCTCAAACCCTAACATACGGGTTTTATATCAAAATCACCCAAAACACGATTTCAAACAGTTATAAATCACTAGAAACATCATATAATCCGCATATAACACTTATAACATGTTTCTAACATCCAACTCTCTCAAATCATCAATTTACCCAAATTTAAATCAAAATCAAATTCTTAAATACTCAAGAATACTTACTGATTGAAGAATCTAACGATGGTAATCTGATGATTAGGAAGTTTCACGAGAATCACAACTTCCTGATTTGATTTCTGGATTGATTTGGAGGTTTTCAGAGAGTTTCTGTGAGTTTTGAAATAAAAATGAATAACTTTCCTAAATAGGAAAGGATATATATAAGTCGGCCTCACGAACCGCCTTCAATATACGGGTATAATTTAATACCCCATCTCAATCTATTGTCTGGAACCCGAAAACTATTTGCGAGTCCAAACATTTTATTGCACCGTCAACTATATTAATTTACAACAATTAATATTTCACTTATCACATTGGAATATTCGGATCCTATTCCAATTATTTCAACTATTTCAAACAATATTATTTCCAAACACATTTAAATATTAATTCAAATCAAGAAATAATATATAAACAACTAGGTCCATTTCGAGGATGTTACAACTCTTCCCCCCTTAAAGAGATTTCGCCCCGAAATCTAACCTCTATCAATCTGACTAATATGATATAATCACATATGACTTAACATACATGTGTCCTCAATAGCAACTCACAGCTACACTTAGACTGCTTGAATTCTTTCCACATGCACATATCCAAATGTACATGCTACTATCTTTTCCTACGCACACATACAGTGCATTTAATCAATATCATCAACCAGATATCTCTTATAAACAAACACTTACTTCAACAAGTGAAACCCATAATCACTTAAACAACAAGTGAAATCTAACATCACTTAATAGGTCTATGCAACCAGAAATTAGCAACATGCTAAAATCTTTAACCTATTACCATTATTCATCTCTGTTAATAACAAAACAGAAACCACAACATCACAACAGTGGTTATTAAACCACAATACTCCTAGCAACACTGAAATAAAATTCAGCTCACGACTAACAATCAGTCTAATATACGGATAACAATCTCAAATTTCTACCATCAAAGATTTGAAATTCAAATCTAAGTCAAATTTTCATCAAAAGAGCACTACTCTCTTGAACAACCTATCATATTCACATATCACTATCACTATCATATGAAATCCTTTACTCAGAAGTAATCCAGATTCATATCACCTAAATAAGCAAAGCAGAGGTCACACTCAGTAGGTAAAACTACAATCAACAAGTACTTTGCTCAATCAGCAATAGTACCACAATCAAATATTACCTACATTCAACCAACCTCTACATTGACTTATTTCTGTTTGTAACTCCTTTCATTACAATCTATCAATTGTCAACAACAACAATTTACACAACCAATAATCACAACACTAATGATTATACACTACAGTGTACCCATCAATAATTATTATGTATCTCCAAAGTCTAACTAACCATCAAGTTAAAACTTATTTATTATTTAAACTGGTAAGACATCAATATCTATTCTTAGCAACCAGTTATTTCAACTCAACCTTAAACTCTTAAGCTACTAATCACAAACCATTAGCAATTATACAACTTGAATCACCTAATCATTCAACACTAGATTCCATCAATCCAGCAACTAAGTTAATCTTAATCAACATATTATGATACTACAGATCAAGCATCACAATATCACAATGTGCTACTTTCTAGCACATTCCTAACAATTCTACTTCAAGTTAATTTCAGTTAACTAACTCTACACATATCTTATGGCACATTTTAATTCAATCTATTAAAACTTATCATGCCATTTATTATCATGTATACTACACATATATACTTACACAATTTCAGATATTCTCTAAAATGGACACATACACAACAATTCCATTTCATTCTATATACTAGGCCATTCAGACTGTTAAAGTCTTTATCAAGCCTTCTCAATACTACTATTCATCACATATCTATACCACAGGACATGGAACAATCAATAACTCTATGTTTCACTTATATACTTATCAACTCGTATATAACTTAAACAATTCAATCTAAACTTACAAGAAAAGTTTGGTGAATACCATCATCACCTATCAATTTCAAGGTTTCCCTTAATTTCTATCATCCACAATTTTACACATCAAGTTTTCAACCCCAAATTTCACACAATCATTATTCTTAAACTATCAAAATAATGATCATTACACTTAATTTCATACCTGATTTCTTAAAATATGACCAACTATTCAATTCATATTTCCTCAATTATTAACCAAGGTTAAGCTAAACCTTAAGCACAATTCACTTTCAGATATCCTTTCATATCATTTCTTATTTGGATCTAATCCCAATTTATCACTTCATCACTTACTTCATTTGTATAAAATCAACAAATAACTAAAGAATCCATTCAATTCTTTCAATATCTAAGTAACTCACCATGAGGTACCAATCAACCTATGCAACTAATAATAATAACATTCAATTATTCATCATCTCACAGTCTTACCCAATCAAAGCTATCATCATAAGCCTCATATACTGGTAAGATTTCCTTATCACAATCCTAATCAATGTGACTTAATTTGCACCTTTCAACAATTTACAACTGTCGTATCATTCAATGACTTCATATCTGTATAATTTTCTAACACATATTCAGTTCAAATATCGTATATTTCCTAACTGAATACTTAATTATACTTAACACTATTTCAATTACTTAATACTAGCTTTAAGTAATTACTCAAGTTTTCACAACTTAATACAATTTAGGAATTCAATCATATTTCACACAATCATAACATTACAATCTATGTTATACTATTTCACACACACAGTTAACTAAATGTCAACTTTGATTTAAATCAACCAATCAATAAAATCCTCTAACTGCTTTTTCTCAAGTTTGACCCAAACTCAAACCAATCACAAGCAACTAATTTTATACACAATTCTCTATCCATGGTTTGACTTTCAAAGTTAACATACTATCAATATTAACTCACAACAAACCTTTTCATCTTATATGTTCACTGTCAAACATATATTTTAAATTATTACTTTCAATATTCTTATCAATCCTTCACAAGGACATAATCAACCTATATCAATCTTGGCTCCATACAAGCCATTTTATAGTGTATGTTTACTTTCAAACATAGACCTCACATTATTACATTCAATAATACTAGAAATTCCTCAAGCAAAACAATATCAACCTATCTCAACTTTGGCTTCATACAAGCCTGCTACAACATAGTGATTCATTTAAACACTATACAAATCCACCTACAGGTAATCTATCATTATCAATCACAATTACCTATTTAACAGAATCCAATTTGTCATTTATGTTCATCAACAAAACAACTATCAATGACAAACATTATTTACACTCTCACATTTACATTCTAGATGTTACAGTTCTATCAACCAATTGTTTTCTTATCAAAACAACTATTAAGCCACTTAGCATACTCTCATGCTCCATTTCCAAAATCACATTACATTTCTTTTATACCAAGTAGCCTCAACAAGTTCATGTGACACAACATAATATAACAACGGTGATCAGGCGTTGCAAGATTATGCTCTTCACAATCCATTCTCAGGCTACTCTACATTATAATTATCAATGTGATCTATTCTCACCTCATACGTATTAAATACTTCATGATTTCAAATCAATCATACTTCATTTAATAGTTTCTATCAGCTTATACACACTCAAAATCAGCTTACTACTTACATATTCAACCCTACATATGCAAGTCATCTCACATACACACAATGTTCTAATTTTCAATAACTGAATTACTCAGTATATCATTTATCTGAAACCTCAAACACATGATAACTCATCATCATAGTTTCAATACTTAACACTAATCAATGTCCCTATTTACCTCAAAATTCAGGACACATCTTAATTAATTATCATCACTTTGACATATGCCATCATATCAAGCATCACTGTCACAACAAGTCTACTTAATCATGTTACTATCAAACATTTCATTTATTAATTTCACAATTGACCAGAAAGATCTATCACTTCCCCATCAATTTCACATTATTACACTCTACATTTCTCTTAAACCTATCAGTCATGGTTTATATCAAGTGTTTAACTATAGTCAACACATATCATACAGTCACATAAACACATATTTTCTCAAATAGCAGTCATTATCAATTCAATGACACAACCTTCCTTAACAAGGATTTAGATCACACCTTGTGATTAATCCATTATCATAATACTATCAATTATCTCGTCTCACCAATAAAGACACTCCTTAGGTTCTAACATCAATCTTGCTAAAACCTTAATCAACTCTCTATCTACTTAAACATATTTCTGCATTTACATATCAATCAGAAATAACCACAACAATGAACAACAATGAGCATCTCATTCAATACCTCTATCCTCATGTCAACCTATAGCAATCAATAGTTGACTCAAAACTGGGGAATCATATCAGTCTGACTCAATTAACTTCATAACAAGGCTTACTCAACATATCAGAGTAAACAATTCAAGTTAATTTAAATTAACACAGGCTTATCAAAGATTACCTGACAATCTTAAGCCCACGAGCGTTGAGGAAACATGAAATATACTAATCAGATACTCATGTTCCTCCATCTCTGCAATCAAACAACACTTCACAACTTGTTAAAGGTTAGTACATATTCAACTAACTACTTTCTCACACATTCACTAATCAACTAAACCCACACCCACTGGAATGTTTGACTCAACTCATCAAAGTTTAGGATTGAACATTCTATTAAGTCCAATTCACCCAAACTATTGCTCTGATACCAACTTAAAACACCCCTCGTTAATTATAAACATTTAATATAATATTTGCAACTCGGAAGCGTATATTTAAAACATACTATCAATGTACTCAAAATGTCAATAAACTTTTTCAAATTTAATACATGACATTTCAACAAACTCGGTGTTATATAATTCAAAACATTTCTATAGTTATCAAAATAACATCAGAGTAACAGCCTGTCAAACATTCCATCAATTCCAAACACTTCCTGCCCTGCCCAATATGTCCCCTCTATTTTAACATGCAGGAAGAACTGTGGTGGGGTTAGCATAAAGCTAAGTGAATGAAACTATAAGCAACAGTACAACCTAGCATAACAATCTGTTTACATCAAATAACAATAAACAGAAAATCAATCATTCACTCGACATCCAATCAATGTCAAGCTACACCAATCAAACATTATAAATCGTCATGAGGACCGGTGGCTCCTGAGATACCCTAATACCGGTTTGGTAATCAAGGAACTCTTATCAATCATCTGTATTGGCCTATACAGAATTACCGGTAACCCGTTGTTAATCACACACGACCTAGATCTCCAAACCAACATTTCAAGTTTCAAGATCTCCTGTCGTCTACAATAACAACCAAGTCCAACTGTCAAGTCAAGTTGACCTCAGAATCTTACATACTAGCTCAAACAGCCAAGTAAGCAACTAGTCAAACTATCATGGCAAGATATCTCAACAATTACATTCTATCAAAGTAAGACTATAATTACTTGTTGTAAATCAAATCATTACAACTAAATCACACTGAGGTTACAGATCCACTCACCGACTACCTCAGACCTCCACTCAGTAGTCTAATATCACTGAGCCTTCTCCACATCTGAGAATCAACCAATCAAATATAAGTTAGTAATCAAATCATAAATACTGAACTTATATCAATCTTTAACATTAGGAACTTAACATAATCTACATCAAGATTACTAGTTCCTAACTATCCACTAATGATTACAACATAACCATTATCATATACTATCATACAACAAATACAAATCATATGACAATTAACAAGTTATAAGAAAGGCTGTGCTAGCCCATCAAGCCGCCGGCTCAATATATTAGCAGTCGGGTTCCCATTCGGTCACACTACCCGCCGGCTTGACTCTTCAAGCCGCCGGTTTCTAACAAATCACGACTACCCGCCGGCTAGACCACGAAGCCGCCGGGTTCTACCTTCGTTCCAGACCTGTGCGATCTGCTCAAACCCTAACATACGGGTTTTATATCAAAATCACCCAAAACACGATTTCAAACAGTTATAAATCACTAGAAACATCATATAATCCGCATATAACACTTATAACATGTTTCTAACATCCAACTCTCTCAAATCATCAATTTACCCAAATTTAAATCAAAATCAAATTCTTAAATACTCAAGAATACTTACTGATTGAAGAATCTAACGATGGTAATCTGATGATTAGGAAGTTTCACGAGAATCACAACTTCCTGATTTGATTTCTGGATTGATTTGGAGGTTTTCAGAGAGTTTCTGTGAGTTTTGAAATAAAAATGAATAACTTTCCTAAATAGGAAAGGATATATATAAGTCGGCCTCACGAACCGCCTTCAATATACGGGTATAATTTAATACCCCATCTCAATCTATTGTCTGGAACCCGAAAACCATTTGCGAGTCCAAACATTTTATTGCACCGTCAACTATATTAATTTACAACAATTAATATTTCACTTATCACATTGGAATATTCGGATCCTATTCCAATTATTTCAACTATTTCAAACAATATTATTTCCAAACACATTTAAATATTAATTCAAATCAAGAAATAATATATAAACAACTAGGTCCATTTCGAGGATGTTACATAAATGATGTTATTGGTTGCTAGTATATGTTATATGTTGATGATTGGGGTTGCTTGTGTGTAAAAAAAATCCTATTCGGTAGTTGAATTTGTGGTATTAGGGGTTTTGGTTCGGGTTGAGTTTTTGCAGAAACTGGGCGTGCCTGATGATCTTGGGAATCCGGCGGATTCACAGGAATCCCGGCGGATTCACGGGAATCCGGGCGGATTCCCCCTTTTAATGCTAATCTGAATCAAACGGGAATCCGGTCGGATTCTTTGGAATACGGCGGATTCAGGGCAAATGGGAACCGGATTCATGGGAATACGGCGTATTCTTGGGGCGTATTCCTTAGTTGAGGTTCTGTCCCAAATTGGAGCTGAAAGGGGTGTGGAATACGGCGGATTCATGAGAATCCGGCCGTATTCGTTCGAATCCGGCGGATTCTCATGGAATCCGGCGGATTCCCTCTGTTTGCAGGACTTATTATTCTAGCTTGCTAGGGCTTGAGTTGATCAACTAGTATACTAGCTTTATGGTACTTAATGCTTGCTGAACTGATAATAAGTGTCTAATGAAAGTTAGATATCATATGAAATGAGTATTAACTTGTAATCCTCTTGTGTTCTCAGATAAACCGAAGACTCAATAATATTAGATCTTTGAGTGAAGACGGTGACTGTGAAGGGTGAGTGGATCATTGACTCTTAGTCCGAATTAGTTGTAACAATTGGGTTACAACGGGTAAACATGGTTTTACTATTATGTCTGGTATATGTGCATATTGCCATGAGAATTCTGGAAATGTGCTATCTTGTTAGGGGTCAATATGATGTTGGGTTTGGGTACTATTACTTTGGACGACATGATGACTTTGTACATGTGTTGTTTATTGACGTTATGTCGTATGTAGTAATAGTACTAAACTATCGGTAAGACCACTGTTTGGCCTTCAGTGGTTATAAGTGTTACTTGGGGAACCACCGCGGCATGAGGGTACCTCAAGGACCACCGATCCTCTTTGATGTAGTTGTTGTGATGCTTTGTGGTGATCAATTGCTATGATAGTTTAAATTGATAGTTGAGATCTATTCACTTAGCTTCGTGTTAACCCCTCTCCTCACTTCTTGCAGATTACTTTTGATGTGGGTGGGTAAGAAGTTGGTTTGAAGAATGTTTGACAGCCTGCTCTGAAATATATAAACATGTTATCGTTTTGAACATATGTTTTGAAATTAAATAACACTTAGCTTGATATTTGAAGTTATTGTGATTATTGTACCAACTCGTCATGCATGCATAGATTGTGCTTTTGGACACATGTTGTACGCAATCTATAATGCATGATTTGTATTAATCGCTTCCGAAGAATATAAAAAAAAAATGCCTCTTGAATTCTTTGTGGTGTTATAATACCGAACTAGGGGAACTTGATGATATACCCCTCATCTTGGGCTTGGCCCATGGGATTTCTCCATTGGGCTGCCCCCTTCCCATATATAAGGGTACAAACCCTAGACATCTCACAACCTCTCACACAATTACACACACATTGTGTGTGCAGCCTCCATAGGCTCTCCTCACCTCCAAACCCCATCTTCTTAGATGGGTATTCGATCATCCTTTACCACCCTCGATGAGAACTATCTCGATCTGGGTTACGACACTAGTGCAGTGTAAAGAGGTGATTTCCTCCATCCGCACTCAAGCCGAAATATGCTTGATCACAGGTCCAAACTTCAAACCCTCCTCTGCTTCAATAGCACTATCATGGTTCGAGTTCAAGAGTCACAACTCGAAAATGACAAACCGATTAAACATATTATTTGTGAATAAGATAAATTTGAAGAGTAAAAGGCATGAAAGAAACTTTAAATTTAAGTCTTTCTTCCTTGGTAAACCCTGTTTAGTCTAACAATTTGAACTCGTTATAAAGATACTAATTCAAGTCCACCTATATTCGAATATAATATTTAACAATTGAAATAGGAAAACAAAAATACAAATTGGAGGTGCTCAACGGCCATCCAACAACATTCTCATGCTTCCAACCACCAACACCTAAATACTTTAAATCCCAAGTTACTTCCTTATTTCCTATAATTTGGTTCATCAACCCACACACAAGTTGACCAATGCTCAACTTGATTGTACCGTACAACAAATAGTTACATGACTTGTATGGTTCAACCATTACAAATTTGGGTTAGTCTTAATTAACCAAAGTAACACACTAACACTAACATTTTGATAAATAAAATATATACGAAATATTATATACAGACCCAAACTCAAATTTAAATGGGTATGTTTGATTAGTTAAATAGTGGTTGGTTAGGTTATCTAAATATGAACCAATGGACCTTTTTAAAAAAACTATATATACAACTAAGAACCCAAAAGGTCAAATTGAACCTTAGACATGGGAAAACAACTTGCGGTTGCAGTTTTTGGTCTCATAGCATTTGGTTTTGCTATAACATCCGATGCCAATACATATACAGTTGGGGACAATTCCGGTTGGGACATTAGCACGAATCTCGATACATGGGAGCAAGGAAAGAAGTTCGTCGTTGGCGATGTTTTGTGTAACTACCATTTCTAGACTTTATGTCTTAGCTTTTCATTTCATGTTTATAACAGCAAAATATACGAACTCCTTTGATTTTATATATCTTGATATTTTAAATTAATTTTTTGTGTTTGCAGTGTTTCAGTACGCGTCTACGGATAGTTTATGTGAGGTGGGTCAAGAGAGTTTTCAAACATGCAACACCACAAATGTCATAAATTGTTATAGTGACGGAAACACGACTATTCCTCTAACGAGTCCCGGAGAAAGGTATTTCTTATGCGGTAATAAGTTGTATTGCTATTCAGGGATGAAACTTGATGTGATTGTTGAAAGAAATCAATCGGCACCAGCGGAGGCACCTCTTAGTGGCGTGCCTGAGGTGCAGAGTGGTGGATCCAAGAACAATAATCCTTCAAGAGTTGTACCAAATGCGGCTATGTTTGTTCGTGTTGGTTTAGATACGATCTTGATGGGAGTCTTGGGCTTTTTAGGTGTTATAATCTCGATTATTTAAATGAAATCTATTCATAAATCTTGTAACTATGTTTTCTTCATTTGACACATTGATGAATTTATTGTAATTTTGTGAGATTTCGAAGTTTAGTCATGTTGTTCAAGTACATAAGTTTGCAAGCTAATGAGTATAGTCATTTTCGTATGCAATAATCAAATCTTACAGTGGAAAAAAAATTATTTTTCATGTTTGTTTACAAAATCACTTATCTTCATCACCATGCCTCGATTACAAGTTTCAAACTCTTGGGACTCTTTTGGTAATTAACAGATTTTGAAATGTTATCTGATATTTTTTTGCTATCAAATGACTAGTATCAACTATCAACTATCAAGTCAAAACCTAATGGTAATTATTAATTAAAACCATAAACTAAAAAGCTGTTGATTTTGTTAGTTAAAACTTAAAAACCAATAAAAAAATTCTCCATCTGTCCCGTTACAAGTTTATTGTTTTGACTTTTTGAAGTCTTTCTTTTTCAATTTTGACCTTAATTATTTTTGTTTGTATATTATATAATATTTGATGCAAAATATATGAATGCACTGGGTTTTAAATGTATTTTCATTGGTATAATTTTCATCAAGTATTATATAACACAAATAAAAATATTTAAGGTCAGAGTTAAAAAAAGAAAAGACTTTGAAAAGTCAAAACATGACACTTGTAATGGGACGGAGGTAATATGTTATTTGTATAACTTGTACTACCTCCGTCCCAAAATAATTGTCCAGTTTTAACTTTTTGAAGTCTTTTTTTTTTCAACTTTGACCTTAAATATTTTTGTATGTGTTATATAATACTTGATGCAAAATATATGAATGGATTGGGTTTTAAATGTATTTTCATTGGTATAATTTTCATCAAGTATTGTATAACACAAATAAGAATATAACATGTCAAAGTTGAAATCGGAAGACTTCGAAAAGTCAAAAGTGGATAGTTATTTTGGGATGGAGGGAATAAAATTCAAGGCCCAAACACATGGCCACATGGGCCTAAAATCAAGACGGTGGGTTCTCGAGTACTCAAATAACCCGGTCTAGTCTGGAGTCAAACCGGACACCACCATTTACTTGCTTAACTCCGGTTTTCAAATACCACTTTCATCCTCGCACGGTTCAGAAATTACAAAAGATCGATGGCGGAAGAAGAGAACGGCGCAACAGCAGCTGCCGTCGCCGGCGGCGAATTTTACCTGAGGTATTACGTTGGTCACAAAGGAAAGTTCGGTCACGAGTTTTTGGAGTTTGAGTTCCGGCCAGACGGTAAACTCCGTTACGCAAATAACTCGAACTATAAGAACGATACAATGATCCGTAAAGAAGTTTTTCTTACACCTTCTGTTCTCAAGGAATGTCGCCGTATTGTATCCGATTCTGAGGTTATTATTGTGTTTTTTTCCTTCAGTTTTTTTAATTTAATTTAAATTGGTAGGGTTTTAGCTGCTTTTTTCGTTCCAGATTTACAGTATATATTACGTATGTCAATATAGCTGTATGTATATGTGTATATCTTTCTGGAGTTTAAGTTATTTTGATGTGGTTATTTATGGATTTAAGATAAATTGATTCCGGTATTAGGTTTAGGTTTTATTTATGTATCTTTGTTAGATTTGCAATTGGTAGGGTTTTAACAACTTCTAGCCTTCTAGGGTTCAGTGTTTTAGAGTTGCTGACATAATCTGATATATGGATATTTAGATGTCTAGGGTTTGGTTTATAAGCAGATGTTAGGGTTTATATGAGGAATTTTAATGGAGTTGAGATGAGTTGATTCTGCAACATTTTGAGTTTTAGTACACCTGATTTAAGGGCAATTGACTGTAATGCCTTACTGGAACTTGTTTGAAATAGTTATGAGTTTAAATCACATCATTGACATCTCCATGAAGGATGCCACCTGCTCAAGTGTTGTGTATGAATGTATGATACAGTTTTCATATGCTGGCATAACATATTATGTGGATCTTCTTGTATTAAATATATATATATACCACGATTTACATTAAGCCTCTAGGTAGTCCTTCTGGTTTTTCGTTAGTCCATTAATTCTACGACCTTCATACTTTGAAATTTAGATCGAGAGAAGACACATTATGAATCGCCAAGTACCCCATTTTACTCTTTGTGGGAACAGTGGGATTGTACTGTGCATGCTTTGCTTCGTAATACATATTAATTTGAAAATGTACGAAGAAATTTTGTGATGGAGAGGAATTGATTCAAGTTGACTAATATGAAGCCTTGGACTTTTATCTTTCCCTTGTTTAAAGCATATGGCATAGGACTCTTTATGTGCTTAGATGACTGTGTTGATCCTATAAACTTTTCATTGCTATTATTTTTTCTGTACAAATTACTCACCTTTATGGAGTCTGATAAGATATAGATGGTATTTTATATGTGTTTATTATTGTAGATTATGAAGGAAGATGATAATAACTGGCCAGAGCCCGATCGCGTGGGACGACAAGAGCTTGAGATTGTGATGGGAAATGAGCACATCTCGTTTACTACTTCAAAGATTGGGTCACTCATGGATGTTCAGACCAGTAAAGACCCTGAAGGGCTTCGAATCTTCTATTACCTTGTTCAGGTTGGTAACACATTCATGTTGTTGATGTTAGTCAGAGTAATCATGTTAAACTACATGTTGATTTTTATTGTGATGATCACTTGTTATTCTGTGATGATATAGTGTTGCGAGGATATGAATTATGAAATGAACTTATAAAATGTGCTTTCCCTATCAAACACTTACATAGGAGAGTAGGGCTGAAAAGTTGGACCACCATTAATCATACCACTGAGTTTCTAAACGCTCAAATATAATGTGAATTGTACATGTTTGAATGTTAAAGAAACTTAGTGGAGGTTTTTTTCACATGGTGCCTGAAATATTTTCAGCAATAGCAACATATAACAAATCACCTTATTGGATCCCTTGTCTCTCAATGCTCCACTTTCTTATCTGAGTTTACTGAAGTCTTCACTTATTTTTTGGTTTAAAGTTTTAAATTATTAAAGCTGGATCTCCTTTCTTCACTTTAATCCTTGAAAACTCATTATGTGAAATAAAATTGGTCATGTATACGAGACATATTCGTTAGTGGGTGCAAGATTCTTTAGTGTTGCGGACTATGCTGATTAACCTTTTTAGGAGCCTATGATGATTGTTGTAAACTTTAGGGAGATGGTTAGAGATGTTTGTATTGGATATTTGTCCGTTTATCAAACAAATTCGGTTATCAAAGATAAATAGATAATTAGTTTACACATAGGTGCTTGTACTCTAGTGACTGCTTCTTTACTAGAGGCTAAAACTTGGCTGACTACTTCACCATATAGACTTTCCATCTCTTAGTTTATAGATACTCCGTATCATATAAGAAAAAAGATCTTGATATATCAGGAATATGTAAAAAAATTATGATATCATGCAAGTTCTTTATACATTTGCTTTGCCATAAATTTATTTGCTAACAGAAGTTGAAAAATGCAGGACTTGAAGTGTTTCGTGTTCTCGCTAATATCACTCCATTTCAAGATCAAGCCAATATAAGTAATTTCTATTGTAGTTTGAGATTTTGTAAAGGGTATCTGTTGGATTGCCCAAGATGATGTTTTATGTCATTCAAGTTTGTATGGGATATGGTGGAACTAACTTTGTTGTTAAAAAGCATGTTACATCGGCTTCAAGTGGATCTCTTGACTTTTTATCGGTGGTCATTCACAATTTATGTTTTTGTTAGAAGCTGAAAATTATTTTGAATTGATGATGAGGTTTTTTAAAGGAGATTTGTGAATTCTGATGTATGGTCAGGTTTTCCTTTAACTGACAATTTGTTAGCTTATTATAACCACATTGTATTCTTGATGAATTCAGATCGAAAATTACATTCATTATTCGGTGACCGATAGGTCTAATGTTGTCCTAAATGGATGAGACAGTTGCATATCAATGAAGTTGCAATGTACTAATTCAATCTAAAAAATTAGTACTATCTTAACTATAGATCTCGGTCTATAAGTTTATATTTAGTAACAAAAGTTTATAAATTTAAATCTATTCGTGTACAACTCTCATCCGAGTGTGATTAATAAAAGAAAATTCATTATTTTCCAGCGTTTGCTATTAGTACTTCGCATCAACTATTCCTGAAATTGTAGTAGCCTTTAGATTCCTTTTCTTTTCTGGATGGGAAGGTGATCTGTTAGTGCAATGTTTTTGGCTTTGTTACTTTTATGAACAATCTCAAGTGTTGGATAAAATTCCCCAATGAAAACATTACCAGTTGTTTGGATTGGCTAAAGTTTTGTTAGCAGGTCTATTGTCAACGTTAGGTTGATAACTTGACTCGGTTCATGGATTGATCTTGATCATTAGTGAAGTTTAGTTAACAGAAGAGTATCTATCTGATATATATAGTTGACCAATATTTATCAGTTTGATCAGTAACAGAGAGAGAATAATTGATGGCTGAGAGGAAGGTGTTGAATAAGTATTATCCACCAGATTTTGATCCCCTGAAAATTCCTGGACCAAATTCCCAAACAAACCAATGTTAGACCGATGCTTTCTATGAGCATTTGGTGCACCACATGTCGAAACTACATCCACGAGGGTACAAAGGTCAATTCACGAAAAGAAGACACCGGAAGAGGTATATACTTCATGAACACTGATACACACATACATGCATATATCCATTTATAATGTGTATTACATGCTAGTGAGTAGTCACATAGATATGGTATAGATGTGGTGTACAACTTGTAAACAATACATTGACATTGTATTTAAGTTCCACAAAGACAAATTTTCTTTGCTTTTAGTTTGTCTTAAGACTTTAAGCTTTCTGTGAGGTCATCTAACAGTAATGATATGTAACCCAACCGCATATATTTCATTAGCATTCTCATCTTACACGTGCAGACGTATCTCAGAATTCAAATATTTAGGTTCTGTTTTAAGTGCACTAACCTTTCAGCTGAAATTACCATCAAGACAGACCCACAAAATTTTGAGTCTGGGCATGCAGACAATGAGGTGAACTATACGAGATATTACTCATTTCTCGTTTGGTCCCAATGCCTTTTGTTAATGATAGTGGTGGCATAATCGTCAAGTCAGATTGGTTAATGGGTTAAGACTTAAGACAGGTAAACTTGGTATGGCTCGAATAGGGGTCGACCCTTTTTGTCCAAATTTTGAATTTTTCTTCGGATAATTACTGTTTCAAATATGTTTTTACCAAAAGTTATATTGTCTCAACAATAATCCATTTTTATTTAGTAGAATGGTTTTCTGCATTAAAATTACACTTTGGGCTACTTTTTTGTTTCCTTTACCCTTTCCTTTTTAGATAACTTTGTATGTTCGTTTTACTTATGCGGATCCTTAATTATAACCCAAGCAGATCCATTCATGTGTAAATGACCTCTAATAAATGATGGATTTGGGTCCATTCATGTGTAAATGACCTCTAATAAATGATGGGTTTGAGTTCAGGTCAAACGGATCTCGAGTCGGATTGACACATGGGGTTTCCACCAAACTTATCTTTATTTGAGAGAAAAATGAAAAAAAACGAAATGAGGTGTTCAAAAAAAAAAAAATTACCCGCTAGACCCGTTGGTTAATTGTTATACAATTGAGGGTTATTACAGATAACCATTTAGAACCATCTAAAAAAATTAGAGGGTTATCACCGCATAAATATTACCCAACTTGACCCATAAAAAACCAAAGAGTTTAAAATTGTCACCTCTACGAAATTTTGTATATGAGGGTTATCACCTCATATACAACTATGCGCTTAATCCATATTTTATTAATGTTTAATAATATGAATAATTATTATTGATTACTTTTCCAAACTGGGCGATGTTTAAATGGGTTATTATTGATTACTTTTTTGAAAATAAAATGTCAGTTCAGCTCAGCTTTGGGTATATAAATATACTCTCACGACACAGATGAGTAGATGACAGCTTCATTTCTGGAGATTTTGCTCCCACAAATCATCACTCCAACTGGGCCAAGGTTCCTTTCTCTTTGATTCCTTCTCTTTTATTTTTCGCTGTGATGTATTTTTACAATCCTATCTGAAATTACGGTTCTGCATTCTGATTGTTGTATGTAATATTAGGGTTTTTACTTTGTATATGAATTTAAGGTCTTTTATGTCAATCCTCTAAATATCTTAGGATTTGCTCCCACAAATTTCTGAATTTGAAATTAAGGTGTGTTCAATTCTTGCATTTGTGGTATGTTTTTTGGGTTAATTGTGATTTTGATTACACTTATTGGTTAAGTAAAACCGAATGTAGGTTGCATTTTGGTAAAAAAAAAAAAAAATTTAACCCTTTAAGTCAATGTTGTTGTGCACTTTGATGTTGCTTAGTGCTACTCAACAAACTTGCTCCTGCAACTTTTGTGTATGGAATTAGTCTTTCTTTCATATAAGATGCGAAGTTCATATCTTTTTCTTTTTGTCATAGATTATATACAAACTATAATAAACCGAAATTGGCTCTAGTGATGATGAAAGATATAAAGTTAGGAAGTTGGAGATAACAGACAAGAACAAGGGATTTATGAAACTGCTACAACAACTTACAGTATGTGATAATGTATCAGATGAAGAATTCCAAAAACGATTTGAAGAGCTCAGGTTATGCGGTGATGATCATGTTATATGTGTGATTGAAGACGTGAGTTTGTCTAAGATACTTGCTACTGGAAGTGTGTTTATCGAGAAGAAGTTTATAAGGAATTGTGGGAAAGTTGGACATGTTGAAGACGTTGTGGTTCATTCGAGTGCCAGAGGGTTGCAGTTAGGGAAGAAAGTTGTCGGTTTTCTTGCAGATCATGCTCGTTTGACGGGTTGTTATAAGGTGATTCTTGATTGTAGTGCTGATAACAAGGCTTTTTATGAGAAATGTGGATTTAAAGAGAAAGAAATCCAAATGGTCAAGTATTTCATTTGACAATGTCACTTATAATCTTGCGTTTAACTCACATGTTTAGCTATAAATACTAAACCATGGGATCGTTTTTCCCCCTTGTTTGTCAAAGAGAAGATCTGAAAACAAGATTGAAGCAATTATATGCTGTTACAATCGACCTCATTTTTGTCTGTCTGATTTTTCTTTTTGATCTTCAGCTTAAATTGTACGATTTATTGTTGATACTACTAGAAGTTTAAGGGGACCTACACAAAGTTACGTTCTATTCACAAGAAACTGCATATTTTTTACAAGTTTATAACTGCTTGTGCCATTAAGTGTTCACTTGAAGACATACTTGTTGCAATGTTATGTTTAATATTCAAGAGAGACGCGTCCAAACTGATTTCGTTTCGTATGATAGTGACCATAATTGAAGTTGTTTTGAGGTATACTTTTTCTTGTTTATAAATCGTGGTCTACACGATGTCTCTACATCATATCAGTCTATCAGATATCTGAATTTCTGTCACATTCTTGATAACACTCGGTATTAGGTTTAACCTTTTATTGGAAACAATATCCGTAGATCATCTAGAAATACCTGCC
This sequence comes from Helichrysum umbraculigerum, assembly GCA_949592205.1. NCBI lineage: Eukaryota > Viridiplantae > Streptophyta > Magnoliopsida > Asterales > Asteraceae > Helichrysum > Helichrysum umbraculigerum. Next base: position 55,024,441 of record CATIUR010000006.1, read on the forward strand.
GAAGTGGTTTGGCATTTTAAGAGGATTTTGAACTTGATAGAAACATAGGCAGCAAAATGACAAATGGCACAAGCTCTTTAATATGCTAAACTTTTACTGGTTGGGTATGTGCGCAGATCAGATCAGATGAAGGTAATATTAAGGCTTTTTCAGTTATGTTCGGTTACTAAAGTTCCATTCATGTTCTTTGATGAAAAGAACGAAGATTAGAATATCCACATCAAATAAAATACTTTTGGACAAATAATATACTTGTACCATTTAAGAAACATAAGAAAACCTTGAAATAGTTGTAATAACAACCACGGAAATTTGACAAAGTAGATACATACCGCAGCAATAACTCCAGACAAGCACATAAAAAGAAATATCAGGAGCATACCTCCAAAAATAGCAACTCGGACGACACGAAGCTGCAACAATGGAACAGTGAGAACTTGATTATGCGAATGTATCACACGCATACTGTTGGAGGTAACCGTGTAATAGGGCAGAGATTTCAATGGACCGGATATCCCTTTGAATCGTGTTATCACTTTCCGAAAACAACAATTCGACCCTATATGTCTTGGGTTACACGAATTTTGTTTTGGGATAAGACAAAGAGTGATGTTCTTGATTTGAGGCAACAAATAAGAACCTGGTTGCAGAAGAGTATTTAGTGTTCTAACTCCTTCCTCATGTGAATCCATTGTTGGAGTTATATAGCTTCCAACAATCAATGGAATTAAATGGTATTAAGTAACCAATCATGATCTCCATTAAGCTATTGTGGTTATAAACCCTTTGGTAGTCATGGATCATTAATGTATTAATGACCATAAAGTCCAACAGGTGAGCCAATGAAGAGTCACAACAAAATGGGTCAAACTTGCCACCTGACCCGTTTAGCAAAATCTGCACTTAGGCTTCAAAGTCATCCATCAGGCATTATGAATCAGCAACAAGGCTTTCATAATCTGCAATCAAGATCCCTGTATGGCACTAGGCTTCTGTCCGTGATTAGGCCTTTGTCTAGAAAGAGGCTAATCAGCACTCAGGTCTAGAAATCAACCACATGGGTAGGAAAATCAGCCATCAGGACATAAAATCATCAATTAGGTGTTTTGTCTAGAAATAGGCCCTCATCCTAGACAAAGCCTATTTCAATAACAACACCAATTTCCACAATAGCTTTTAACCAGGGATGTTATCGACTTGATGGGCGTACACTCCGTACCTCCTAACCCATTTCCAAGTCTAATAACCATATCCCACAATTACACCAAATTACTAACAATCCTCCCCAATTTAGTGTAATTCCTTTACATGAGAAAAATAAGCAAAACAAAATTTATGCATAAATGAAAATGTCTTGAAGATTGAATTTCCATCTTAGTACATTACACATTTCAAATACTCGAGAATCGGGGTGTTCTAAGAATTGAACCCTTCAACCCATTTGAATACCTGAAGATAATATACACACAAGTTTTCAAATACTCTAAAGCGATCTTGACACTATACAAGCCATGTGTCCATATCCATTCATGAATGTTACAAAGCTAAAAGTCCAAAGCTTTTTGAAGCGGCAAAACTTCACATTCACATAGGTAGTTCCTTTACTTCATGCACCTGCTTTTGCACTTTTTCAAAGGAGCTATTAAGAAGTAAACTTCAACCTAACCTCAGCAGGTCCGAGCACATAACCTTGGGATGACATGTATATAACAATGTGCTCCAATTTCTAAGTGTAAGCTTTCCACATTGAATTCAGCTCCTAATTCATATCAGGAGGGAATTGGGTGTCTTACCATTAGAAATTTATGTGGACTTTAAACCCATCCCTAATGCAGACTTATTAACCAAGTCTCTAGCTAATCCCTTCGTCAAGTGATCAGCTAAATTCTGTTGTGACCTCACAAACTCTACAGAAATCACCTCATTCATGATTAGTTCACGAATCATGCTATGTCTAACACCTAAGTGTCTAGACTTCCCATTGTACATTTGGCTATAAGCCTTTGCCAATGTAGCAGCACTATCACAATGGATAGAAATGGGTGCTATAGGTTTAGGCCATAATGGAATCTCATAAATTAAGTTTCTTAGCCATTCCGCTTCTTTACCAGCAGCAGCTAACGCAACAAATTCAGATTCCATTGTTGAGTTGGTAATACAAGTTTGCTTCTTGGAAGCCCATGAAATGGCACCTCCCCCAAGCAAGAACACCCAACCACTTGTTGAAGAATGATCTTCAGCATTTGATATCCAACTCGCATCAGAATAACCTTCTAAAACCGAAGGATATCCAACATATGATAAACTATAATCCATAGTTTTCTTTAAATACTTTAGTACCCACCTAATTGCTTGCCAATGATGAGCACTAGGATTACTTGTAAACCTACTCAATTTTCCCACAGCAAATGCAATATCCGGTTTTGTACTTGTCATGGCATACATTAAGCAACCAATCACCTTTGAATACTCAAGTTGTGATACAGCCTCACCTTTATTTGGTAAAAGCTTCATGCTTGGATCCATTGGAGTACTCACAGGAGTACAATCAAAACAATTGAATTTCTTAAGTACCTTCTCAATGTAATGAGCTTGAGAAATGGAAATTCCATTGTTTTCACGTTTAATCCTAATGCCAAGGATAACTTGATCTTGAGAAGTACCAAAGATCAACATGTCATCAACATATAGACAAATAATGACTCCTTTACCGGATTCGTCAAATTTGCTATATACACATTTGTCGGATTGGTTTAAATTATAACCACTTGACAAAACCACTTCATCAAACTTTTGATGCCATTGCTTAGGTGCTTGTTTCAAACCATATAAGGATTTAACAAGTTTACACACCTTGTTTTCATTGCCCGGCAAGATGAAGCCTTCCGGTTGTCTCATATAAACCTCCTCCTCCAAGTCACCATTCAAGAATGCAGTTTTCACATCCATTTGGTGAATCACAAGATTATGAATTGCAGCTAAGGCAATCAACAATCTAATAGTAGAGATACGAGCAACCGGAGCATAAGTGTCAAAATAGTCAATTCCCGGTTTTTGTCTAAACCCTTGAATGACTAATCTTGCCTTGAACTTTTCAATAGTTCCATCTACCTTCATCTTCTTTTTGAAGATCCATTTGCAACCTAAAGGCTTGCAACCAGGTGGTAGATCAGACAACACCCAAGTGTTGTTGCCCATGATGGAATCCATCTCATCATTGATTGCTTCCTTCCAAAAGGCGACATCTTGAGACTTCATTGCTTCATCAAATGTTTTTGGATCATCCTCAACATTAAAGCAATATGAATATTGGGTAGAAACCTCATCCCTTGAACCTTCAATTAAGTATAATTGAAAATCAGGCCCAAATGACTTAGGTTTCCTTTCTCTCTTGCTTTTCCTAAGTTCAAATGACTTATCTTGAGTCACATCCGAACTTACATCCTTATTGGTTCCACTAGAGCTAGGGACCATATCCTTTGGTCGAGATATAGATGAGAATCGATTCTCATCAAAGATTGCATCCCTTGATTCAACCACGGTGTTAACCGAAACAGAATCATTAGGTTCAATAACATAGAACCTATAGGCCTTGGAATGCTCGGCATATCCAATAAATATGCAATCAATACCTCTTTCACCCAAACTTTTCTTCTTGGGATCAGGGAGTCTTACAACAGCCCTACAACCCCATACCCGAAGATAGTTCAAGTTTGGTTTCCGTTTATACCAAAGTTCATAAGGAATAATCTTGTTCCTTTTATTAGGAACTCTATTAAGCAAATAACAAGCTGTTAGCATAGCTTCCCCCCAAAATCCATCACTAAGGCCCGAATAGGATAACATGGAATTAACCATTTCCTTAAGGACCCTATTTTTCCTCTCCGATATACCATTTTGTTGAGGAGTATATGGAGCGGTAGTCTCATGAATTATACCCACGGATTGAAAATAAGTTGGATCAATATATTCACCTCCCCTATCCGTTCTTAGCCTTTTAATTGATGAATTAAGTTGTAGTTCAACTTCAGTTTTATATGTTTTAAACTTATCCAAAGTTTCATCTTTAGAATGTAACAAGTAAACATAACAAAACCTAGAAGCATCATCAATAAATGTAACAAAGTATTTTTTATTACCCAATGATGGAGTCCCATGCAAATCACATAAATCACTATGTACTAATTCCAAAATTTCAGAATTTCTAGTTACATTTTGAAAAGGTTGCTTAGTGATTTTAGTCAACATACATGTTTTACATTTTCCATGGTTCATGTCAAAAACCGGTATTAATCCATCTTTAGACATATCTTGCAATCTTTTAAAATGCACATGTCCTAACCTAGCATGCTAAAGAGTTGAGATATTTATGCTAGAACAAGTCATAAAAGCTGAATTAACATTCATATGATTAATATTAAGTCTAAACATTCGGTTACAAAGATAACCAAAACCAACAAACATACCATGTTTTGATAAAACAAACTTATCAGACTCAATGACTTGTTTGTACCCACAATTATTCAACACACTACTAGACACTAGGTTTTTACGAATTTAGGGTACATGTAAAACATCAAACAAAGAAACAATTTTTCCCGAACTAAATTGCAAATCCACACTTCCACGTCCATGAACAGGGGCTGTTGACTCATTTCCCATATGAAGAATTGATCCATCATCCAATGACTCGTAAGTCTTGAACCAGCATTTATCCTTGCACACATGGGTAGTAGCACCCGAGTCAACCCACCACGAAATGTCATCATCCTGCACAAAATAAGCTTCAGATATATATGATACATAATAATTTTGAACCATATTATTATTCATAATCTGACCTTTCGAGTTTTGGTCCTTAGACCCATTACCCGAACCGCTTGTGCTAGCTCCATTGGTGTTTTTATAACCAATATTTCCAGCCTTACAATCTCTTTTCAAGTGTCCAGAATTACCACACTTCCAACAAGTCAATTTAGACTTTTTATTGGGATTAGGCTTGTTGTTGTCATGATATTTGCGTTTTCCCTTTTTGTCATTGTTGCCGGTGGATTTATGATGTTCCACCATGTTAACCGAAGAGGTTTCAACAACATTTTTGCCCTTTGGCTTGTCATTTTCTTTCACCCTGAGAGATTCCTCAATACGCAAATGACTGCCCAACTCAACAAGAGTTAACTCTTCCTTCTTATGTTTCAAAGTATGTATGAAATCTTTCCAAGAAGGAGGGAGTTTGTCAATGACACAAGAAACCGAAATGGATTCATCCATGTTCATCTTGTGTTGTGTGAATTGCCCAAGTATACGAAGAAGTTCATTGTATTGTTCCATGACCGGTCTAGAATCGACCATCTTGTAATTATTAAAATTACTCACAAGGAACTTTTTACTAGAAGCATCTTCAGCCATATACTTTGATTCCAAAGAATCCCATAGTTCTTTTGCAGATTCATGATTTTGATAAATGTCAAAGAGAGAATCAGCCATACCATTGAGGATTAAACCTCGAGCGATGTAATCATCGTTCTCCCACTTGCCCCTTAGCCGAATCTGTTCCACAGTAGCATCATCACCACCATCTTCAGGAATTGGTGTACTAAGAACATACACCACGTTCATACTTGAGAGGAAGAAATGCATCTTCTTCTGCCACCGACGAAAATCCACCCCTTCAAACTTATCAAGTTTGGAGAAGTTAGCCGTCATATGCTTCAAAGTAGCCGCCATTGAAATCACCAGAATTGTTGTTTTCGATTGTTGGAGGTAACCGTGTAATAGGGCAGAGATTTCAATGGACCGGATATCCCTTTGAATCGTGTTATCACTTTCCGAAAACAACAATTCGACCCTATATGCCTTGGGTTACACGAATTTTGTTTTGGGATAAGACAAAGAGTGATGTTCTTGATTTGAGGCAACAAATAAGAACCTGGTTGCAGAAGAGTATTTAGTGTTCTAACTCCTTCCTCATGTGAATCCATTGTTGGAGTTATATAGCTTCCAACAATCAATGGAATTAAATGGTATTAAGTAACCAATCATGATCTCCATTAAGCTATTGTGGTTATAAACCCTTTGGTAGTCATGGATCATTAATGTATTAATGACCATAAAGTCCAACAGGTGAGCCAATGAAGAGTCACAGCAAAATGGGTCAAACTTGCCACCTGACCCGTTTAGCAAAATCTGCACTTAGGCTTCAAAGTCATCCATCAGGCATTATGAATCAGCAACAAGGCTTTCATAATCTGCAATCAGGATCCCTGTATGGCACTAGGCTTCTGTCCGTGATTAGGCCTTTGTCTAGAAAGAGGTTAATCAGCACTCAGGTCTAGAAATCAACCACATGGGTAGGAAAATCAGCCATCAGGACATAAAATCATCAATTAGGTGTTTTGTCTAGAAATAGGCCCTCATCCTAGACAAAGCCTATTTCAATAACAACACCAATTTCCACAATAGCTTTTAACCAGGGATGTTATCGACTTGATGGGCGTACACTCCGTACCTCCTAACCCATTTCCAAGTCTAATAACCATATCCCACAATTACACCAAATTACTAACACATACAAAGAGAGTAGTTATCTTTATACAAATCACAAGTTATGTTTTTTTTTTCTCTGTGTGTGGTGCATATGGAGGACATAGAGATGTTGGGATATGAGCAGGAGGTTAAACCTTGGCTGCTGAGAACTGCAGGCCCAACGCATATACTATCATCAACATTCCCATGGGAATACAGTGGGATACTTGTAATACTATATACGTTATACACCAAAGGGCATTCATGGATGCTTGGACGGCAAAGAGCGAGATGAAGTGACATACCTGAACCAGTTCATTAACAAAGCTAAGTCCACCTGGTCCAATCACAAATCCTGCTGGCAACATATCCTGTAATAACCTCCATGGTTTTAATGAGCAGACAGATTTTAGAATTGTGAAGAGGGGTTTCTGCTTAATATACGTTATATATATAATATCAAGTAATTGATAAAGAATTAATGATGACCAAACTGGCTGCCCCGCACAAACAAATGCAATGCCACCACATGTTGCAGATACAATGACAACAACCAAATCAGATATCAACCTGTCAAAAATTATAATAACATGTACGTATTAGCTACTAACTACAAAAACACATTGCCATATAGAGGTGATAATAGAGAAGATAAGAGATGCACATTGGAAGAATCAGTTTTGCATTGGATGGTGGTGAAAGACATACCTTGAGTCTAATGGTAGCACGGGACACTAGGACAGGATACTTAGACTTTGGATTGGACATGATAAAGACATTGTCCTGACTCCTGAGCATAGATTGCAAAGAAAAGATCAACTTTTGATAATAAAAATTAGATTTCAAACCCAAATGCACAGACAAACAAATAAGTGAAAAGAACACTAAGCAATGGGCTTGACACCACCCAATTCAGCCGCTGGTAAATCATATATTAAGTGAAAATAATTAAGAAAAGGACAACTGAAAATTTTAGGTCATCATACAGAGTGAGAAGAGAAAAATTAATAGAAAGTTATCATCACCTTCAATTTTGATTTCTTTTTTCTTTCTCAATATTTTCTAAAATTGATATTAATCGATTAAGTAGATATGTTAAGAATTACAGTGACAACTCATCACCTTTGCAATGTCATTTAAAATAAATAATTAGTGTAATTATTTATTTAATATATACTCCGTATTTAATAAACAATTATATTAAAGACTTATTTATAATTAACTTTATACAAATTGAGGGTATTACTTGTAATATAAATTGGGCAAGATTAAACTTGAGGGATTATTATGTGAATTATAACTTGCTGAACAAGTTTGGATGTAACTATAAATAGAGGCTATAAAATCAACAACTCAAATACTCTTGGGATTAGTACCTGGAAATGCAACTAACTTGTACCAAATCTCTATTGTGTGTACCCAACTTACGTATGCTAATTTTAATGCAACCAACTTTCGAAAATGGTGTTTTTGATGTAACTTGATGACGTGTCGCTCTCTCCATACGCCACGTGGCAAGCCATACGCGCGACATGTCATCAAGTTACATCAAAAACACCATTTTGGAAAGTTGGTTGCATTAAAAATAGCATACGTAAGTTGGGTACACACAATAGAAATTTGGTCCAAGTTAGTTGCATTTCCAGATACTTTACCCAATACTCTTTTCTCCCTAATTTTGTTTTACTTAGTTTGTACTAGGACAACAAGCAAGAAGATTTTGATCATACCAAGTACTCAACGTAAGTAAATATAAATTGAGCTTTGATAAATTATAAGTTGTTTAGGAATAAATTATAAGTTGTTTAGGAATTTTGTTAGTATCATTAATCTTGGCCAAGGGTTAATAATCAATGTGATTGATTATCCTAATGCTTCCGTCTAACTCGTTGTTATCAATTTTGATAAAGATTCGAGTTGTACCGTACTGTACGGTCACAAATTTTGATATAGATACGGTCACATAAAAAACCCTTCTAGCCAAGGGTATTACGAAGAAACTCTGATGTATAGATTCATACATGTATATTGGCATCAGTAAAGTATTTGATTTATATTGATTTCGTATTTATAAAATTTATTGATTTATTAATATTTGTTAATTGATCAATCAATAATAAGTGGACATCCACATAACTTTTACAAAATAATTTTCACAAAATGACATGGCACATGTCATCAACCAATCAAATTCATTTGTAAATTCTCACTCATCATTCTCTTCCTTCAATTTACACGAATTGACGGACGTGAGCTAAAATATATAAAAAGCTACCAGCTTATTATTTCTTAAAAAAACGAATTTGATGTAATTATCTAGGTCGTAACTCGTAAGTCTTTGAATTTTTTTCTGGTGTTGTTTCGTGCTCATAGTTCCTTGTATGTTAAATAAATTGTTGTTATTATTATTATTACTATTATTATTATTATTATTATTATTATTATTATTATTATTATTTATTTTTTACTTTTGATGTTGATTGATGCGTTAGATATGTTATAGTCCTATAAATGTTGTTTCTTATGAAGACAAAAGTTTTTGATGGTTATTGGTTAGTAGGTTTTTTTTTTTTAATGTATCAAATTTTACCAAATCTATTTGTCTACTATTCTGTGGATCATATACAATTTCGGTTATGACTTCTAATTTGGTCACATGACATCTTATTTGATATAAGACAACTTATATGATTGTCACGTCATCAAAAGTACTAAAGTAAATACAAACAATAACACAAAGTTTGATACATTCAAATAATAAGTTCAAGTTCAATATACATATAAAAACAACCTGATTATCTAACGTTCATTATTTCGTTTCAATTTTTAGCAATTTCCTTTTAATTTGTAATTTCATTGAGGATCTCATCTACAAATAGCCTCTAAATCCATACAGACCTCTTATTCATTCATACAAACACTATCATCCTGTTATTGACTTGCAATTTATATCATGCACATTCACAATTATATATGGTTATAAACCATCAATCATATTATTTATACTGTTATAAGTATAGGTTTCTTTTAGTATTAATCTGTCATTTACTTGTGCTCTATTTATATATAGGAATTTATCTCAAGAAAATGCTTTCACAGCAAGCACGTCAAGAAAGGTATGAGGCGATCAAGGCTCTTCATTCCTGCAAGATGGCTGAAGGTGCCTCGGTTAGCACTCACGTTTTAAAGATGAAAGGCTACATTGATCTCCTTGATAAATTTGGACATCATATAGGTCAAGAATTGGCTACAGATATGATCCTAAGTTCACTCCCGCAAAGTTATAACTATTTTGTCATGACCTACCTCATGAATAATATGGATAAGTCTATTCCAGAGTTGCATGCAATGCTCATATCTGCTGAAAACATTATTGGTAGAAACTGCAAGTTGTAATTGGATACGTACTTCAGGTAATGTAGTAAAGATTAATTTATCTTTTTTAAATTCTTGGCTATTAGATACTCGTTGTGAAACTCATATTTGTACAAATGTGCAGGGGTTCAAAAAGAGTAAAATGGGGCAAAATGGAGCAAGAGTTGTTGAAGTATCAGTTGGAAGTTTTGAACCTTTTTTTTTTTTGCTTTTTCTTAGTTTTGAACAATTACTACTCCTTACGGTATGTACCTGCTATGCTTTAAAACATTATTTCCTATGATTTGTTACTTGCTGAAGGTTTTGTGTCTAGTAATAATTTACCATATTAGCATATATATACTACTCGTATTTTCTTTGGCTTTGAGTGTTTTTCGGGGCTTGAGTTTTGGTGTGAAATACTTAAGATGTTAAACTCAAATGCAAGTATATATGCTGATTCTTTTGATTCATATAACAAAAGTAATATGTTGATTTTTTGTTTTTGTTTTGGATGAATTCGAACACAATCAATTTTTTATGACTTACTAGTGACAGAGCATTGATGATATATGTTGGATGTTAAGTTAGGAGGTATCCGTGATTAGAAAAATAAGATATCGCATATGATTTGGGTTTAGAAGATAAGAAATCGCATCGATCTCCTTCTTGAGTTAATTGGTCTTGGATTCCTTTTTTCGGTGAAGTGTTGCTGTCATGATGTGGGTTTAGAAGATCATGAATCTGTTCTGTAAATTTTAAATAATATTCTAGTTAATCTTAGGTTAGCATTATTTTAAAGCACCTTTAAGGTCAAGTGGCAATTTTGTATTGTAAACAAGTCATTGAGTACCAAAACAAGTTTAATGAAAAGGAGTAGCCAGTTAGCCACAGTAACAAGAAGAGAATGCCAGAAACAGTAATATGACTACGACGATGAATAATAATCAACTCTTGGTTGGTTTAAAAGTCTGCAAATCTCATGTAAGTTAAGTTTATTGACATTATGAATGCTTATCATTAATGCTAGAAATTTAAACACGCAAAAGTACATGATTAGGAGGTAACAACGTTTAAGTATGAAATAACAGAACGTCAAATTTGAAGCAAAGAAAAAGACCAAACCATCATTTTCAAGTTTGGAACTTTTCTAGAAATGTCATATTTGAGCAAGCTTTCTGTGTTTTAAACATGTATTTTTACTTTCTTAGTACAAAGTATTTTGATGTCAATTTAGAATGATAACTACCATCAAGAAATTTAAAGTACAAACTCTAACAGAACACGCTAAAATTTGTTACATAACTTAGAAAAATGATCATACATGTATATTGACCATCTTTACATAACATATAAACACAATTACAATCACAAACACACTTACACAACATTACACATCTAGATTGCTAAGACACATACCTTCTTAAAACCATGATCACATTATTATTTATAAATACTAGTCAAACATACATGGAGTTATTCAAACGGGCCAGCCCCACTTTATCCGCGGTCGCCAGGCCCAGTTCCACCACTACTGCCACCACTACCACTACCAGAACCATGCCCACCTCCATGAGCTCCACCGCCACCTGACCCATAACCATAACCTGACCCTGAACCACTCCCACTTCCACTCCCAGAACCATAACCAAATCCATAACCTTTACCAAACCCGGTAGCCGACCGTCCTGAGCCTGACCCATAACCCCACCCACTTCCGGGGCTTGACCCATAACCCCAATTATAATCCCAATTCGGACCATGGGCTGATCCGGTAGCTCCACTTGGGCTTGAAGTGGACATTTGGTTCACAAGAGTCTTTCTTCCACCTTTAGGATTATAAGCAAAAGTAGCAGTAGAGATGCATAATAAGAACAGAACAAAGACAAAAGTTTGGTATGTTTTCATAACAATCTTTTGGTTTGTTGTTTGATCAAAGTTACTAACTTAGTGGTTTATGCAAATGTGGAGTTTGTTGGATTATATAGTGATGAGATAGTGTGATGACTAAAATGGTGCAAGAAGGGTATTTATGTAATTTTGCATATCGAGCATGAATACCCGTGAATGGTGCTAAGACCCCTAGTGCACACTTGGTATAATCTTGAAGGTGGATGTGAAATATGGATAGTCATTTGCCACTTGTGATTTGTACCACAATTCCCCCCAACTATGGTAATAAAGTAAATTGCATACATATAATAAAATTGTAATGCATGCCACACACTTTTGACTCTACCTTCACACCAACCATAAACTAATTATTATTGGCAATCAGGGCCGATAAGCTTTATTAACCGAGTAGTTTGATACACACCGAATCAACTCGGAAGTCTACTTGTATAGCTCGAACACGACTTAAGTCATTGAAAAAAAATTTAGAGTTAGTTCTCATGTAGCTAAAGAAGTCATTGAAATCTACTCAAAGTAGCTTAGATATTTTGATTGCATAATATGTAAGTTAATATTATTTTTGATAAAATAACAAAAATAGGTCGACTGATATACGACAATTTAATTAATCCTCTTGATAAAAATGGACATCCATTATAACAGTTGGGACATGCGCATATATGTATCCACTAAAATATATGTGTTACTCGTTGGATTTTATAGGAAGTGACACTAGTTTGACATTTGTGGATGGATTTATTTAGTATACAATTTGCCTTCATTATCTTCTTAAGATACATGTGGGTATTGGATACCTACCTATGTATGTTGGTTAATTTGGTAAAAAAAACTTTACAATGTGAATTTCGTTGTCCTGTTACTCCCTATTATATTTATTATCACCTATTGAAAAAAAGACTGAAAGTGTATAGGAATGAAGTAAAAACTAAATAGCTAGACAACAAGCCATGATTTTTTTTTTCATGATGGTGTGCAACAATCTATGAACTAACTTTTGGTAATAATTATAGGTGGCAAAATGAATGGGTCGGGTCACGGGTTTAGATGGGTTTGGGTAAATGGGTCCGGGTCTAGATGGGTCATTTAGGATGATGAGTCTAAATGGGTCCGGGTCTAATGGGTCTCGAGTCGGGTCGACCCATCGGGTTTCTACCAAACTTTTTTTTATTTGAGTAAAAATGAAAAAAATTAAATGAGGTGTTCAAAAAAATCCCGCTAGACCCGTTGGTTAATTATTATATAATTGGAAGTTATATTAGAGACCCATCTAGACACATCTAAAACAAAAGAGGGAGCCCCAACAAACCCATCATCTCATAAATATTATCCTACTTGACCTATAAATAGGGAGCCCCAACAAACCCATCATCTCATAAATATTATCCAACTTGACCTATAAATAACTAATGGGTCTAAAATTATCACCTCTATTATTAATAAAATTTACCTCTCGAAAGTAAACCGTGGGAGAGTTGATCGATCTCTCAAATATCGATTATCTATCTGTTTTACTGTTTTATACATTCTTATTACGACACGAGCATTCGGTTCGTATCAATTGGTATCAGAGCAGTCGCTTCTGGACTGATTTGAAAAAATAAAAATAAAAAAATCAAGTATTGTTCACTGTTACTATTCATTATCGGAAATCATTATTCGTCGCCGGAGTTACTGTTTTGGTCGGAGTTACTGTTCATCACCATAATCACTATTCATAGCCAGATATACTGTTCACCGGAAGTTACTGTTCATACGGAAAATATATTTTCTTGATTTTGTGTAACAATGGCGCACATATGGCAGTCCATGATGGAAGAGCATCAAGCGAGTATGCAGACTTACTATAGGGTTCATAAGGAGACGGTGACATCTGAACTAAGGATGGCGATAGCTCAACAGAGTATTGAGATGGATATATGGGAGATCAAAGAAAAACTTGCTAAAAGACGAGATTTGATGATGGAAGATTCCAAAGATGTGAAAGCTCGGTTTCAAGACTCGGATGGTAAGTTTAGTTCTCTGCTGGCAGAATATCGAGCTGAATCAAATAGGCGACAGGGCAAGTTGCATTATATGGTCATCAAATAATGAGAACTATTGCGTAATTACATAAAGACTACCTTTTGTTATCAAAGATGCATGTTATGGCTGAGATTGTTATATATGAATATCGTTCATTACTATATAACTTTTGGTGTTACCTAAGATATACATGATTAGATTTTTAATCATGTTATGGTATGGTTAGATAATTGATACATCCAGACTAACTTTTTGGTGCTACCAAATGTTCGTTTTATGGGCAACATTGTCATATATGGTGATGAAATCATGATGCCTTATGGTTAATTTCATCATGACTAGCTTTAAGAGCTGATAAAGATGCATATATGCATGCTAAGTTATGTGAAACATCTTTGCATATGAGCATAATCATGCATGGTGCCTTATAATTATTTCCATCAAACATTAGAGCACTCATGTTTAATTCCATCTGGACTTAATTAACTTTTGGTGTCATAATGTTATGGGCAATATGGACGTACATCAAAATATCAAATCATACTACACATATGAACCTTAAAATCATGATACATTATGATTGGTTAATACGAAAGATGATGTGGGATGTGTCACATTGAACTAATGAAATTGGAGAATCTTTACAGTACAGTTGGAAAATGGGTTGAAATGGCCTACTAAACAAGATGTCTAAAACATGGGAGGAAGTTAGTGTGGCGAAGAACAGTCACCCACATGGGCATAGATATTGGGTAGGACTCTTACCCTCCATAGACTAACAATGTCACAATCTTAAAAACTCAATGGGCTCTGCCTGCCCCAACATTCATGTGCACAGAAAGATAGGTAACGTGACTCGGGGTCTTGTAAATTTGAAATTCGGTGATAGGCGTAATCATTCTTATAAGAATTTATAGTTTCAAATTGTACGAGCCTTACACGTTTTACTATTGTAAGTATTAAAAAAAAAAAGTTAAAAAACTCTATAGTATGTATGAAAACTAACAAACATTAAAAAAAAGTTGTTTTATGTAGTTGAAAACATAAAAATATACATTTCAAAACTTGAATACATATAATTTCCTATCATAGATCTGCGCCTGCCTTTATACACTTAGATACAAAATTATCTATTTTTGAAACCGGAATTAAAGTAGTAGATCTTATAGCCCCTTATTGCCGTGGAGGAAAAATCGGACTATTCGGGGGAGCTGGCGTGGGTAAAACAGTACTCATTATGGAACTGATTAACAATATTACCAAAGCTCAATGAGGCATATCTGTTTTTGGAGGAGTCGGTGAACGGACTCGTGAAGGAAATGATCCTTACATGGAAATGAAGGAATCTGGAGTAATTGATGAAAAAAATATTGCATAATCAAAAGTGGCTCTAGTTTACGGTAAGATGAATGAACAGCGGGAGCTCGTATGAGAGTTGGTTTGACTGCCCTATGATAATTTACAATTAGAGATACAAATTGGTAAAACACTTAAACGTGTATACTTTTATACACTTTGTAGCTATAAATCATTCATACGTATGGACCGATCAACGTTGCTAAATAACATCATTACTAGTAATCGTTATCGTATAGAGATGCTATAATCTATTTATTCGATTTAAGATGAATGGAGCAAACCATCAAAGTGTGCCTAAAATCAAGTTGGACACCAAATTTAAATGGACCATAGAGAGTTTGAGACAACTATCAATTGGGTCAAATAGAGCATTAAGCCATCAACTATTTGGGCCTACACATGTGTCCCGAGAAGCAAAAACCACCTTCCTGGAATCCTGGCTTCCTCAGTTTCCCACTTCTTAATTAATAGAGATGTCTTGATATGTTGACGTGATACTCCGTAGAGTTAAATACTCTATTCGTACTTGGTCCAAATTAAACATAGTTTAGGAAAAATGGTGACTATTACACTATAAATCAATAAAATTTATCATTACCGTCAAAAAACATTTTAATCGGTTAAAAGTTTGAGATACACACTCAAAGACAAACTCAAAAAGAAATGTGAACAATTAATTTGAGAGGTCAGATCGTCAAATGACAAGTTAACAACAAAAACAATTTAAATGGCTCAGTTAAGTCAAAATATTTGTATAACTTTGTAATCGAATCGACTATGCTTAATCTCGACTTCTTATCTATTTTTTCTACTTTTTTATAGATGTTTATTATTTTTTAGTATTTATAAATATATTATAAGAAGTGTTACACACTTCCATTTGATTTTAGCAAGCCCGTTGAGTTTATTTTTCTAAAAATGTTTATTAAAGTTAATATTAAACAGTTTTCACCTAAAATAAGGCATGATTTTGTAACAACTCAAAATTTTATAAAGTAAGTTGAGTTTATTTTTCTAAAAATGTTTATTAAAGTTAATATTAAACGGTTTTCACCTAAAATAAGGCATGATTTTGTAACAACTCAAAATTTTATAAAGTAAGTTGATTTCGCACAAAAAATTAAACTTTACTTCAAGTGAGAGGTAAATTGTAAGGATTATGATCCTAAGTTCCTAACATCAGAGATCTCGTTCCCTCCCAAAAAAACTACATTATCTTTCTTATATACTAAAGGGTAGTTAAGCTGACGTCATTTTGCTGATTTGGCGCTTCATTAGGTAGCTTCTTCTGCTGAGTTGTCGACCTGTGGTTAACTTGCTGATGTCATATATCTAAGATTTAAATATGTTAATAAATATATTTTTCATTTATTTTTAAATTAATGAATATAAATATCCTGCAAAAAGCATTTGAAAAATGTCTGTTGGTTTCTCTATAGCCCACCCATTTGCATCGGTACTCTAAAGCTTTTTATACACGATTACACGCTTTCATTTTATTGATTGAGTTCACTGGAAATATTATCATGCTTTCCCTTCTCCATTTGCATCGGTACTCTAAAGCTTTTTTATACACGCTTTCTTCATCTTCTTCGTCTTTCTATATGTTCTTCTAGGGTTTTTAGAATATACAAGGTAAGATTCTTCGATTTCAAACCCTAACCCAGTTATCTTACGATTGCAGACGATGGTGATTTGCGATGATCGCGGTGCCGATGACATATCCAAAATCAAAATAAACGAAGAGATTATGGGATCCAAAAATGAAATAATACAAAAATGAAGTAAAATAATACAAATAAGAAGGTAGTCAAATAATTAAGATTCGAAAATTGAAATAAGAAAACTCCACTATAGGCATTGTTTGATCAGTTGAGCCTGTCAATTTTGGCAACTTCTCCATTTATTTCAGCATTGTGGGGAGTCTTCAAACTGCCAATTCCTTAACAACTTCCTTGACATTTTCCTTAGCATCCAATTTCTTAACTTCATTTGCTAAAAGTCAAATACTGCTAAATACAAGATTAATTTGATAACAATAGATACATAAATATTCACAATATTCACAATCAATTAATCAACAATGTACAAAAATTTACATGATTAAGATTCTTTTTATTACCGCTTTCCCCGGCAGCGACGCGAAAAACTTGATGTGCTATGAAAGTGCGTCTTGTTTTATAATTTATAAATAGAAATACCTAATAAATATTTTCAAGCAACCAGGCAAGAATACCCGATCGAATGTAAATATAGGAAGGAACAAATAGTATGTAATAACTCCACTCGGATTCATATATTCTGATTCATTTGCACATTAATTATTTAATTGTGATTTCTTTTATATCAACTTAATACCAAATTCTTCAATGAATATTAAATTGAATGTGATCTAGCCAACGGTTCGGGTCCAACTAATTCCTACAACTTAGGGTCCAACATAAAACACTGGTTTCAATGTCACAAGATGATCAGTCAATTGTGTGCCTTTCTCTAAATCATGCATTAAACATTCACAACTCATTATAATTACTCTCGTGGTATGACTCAACAATACCCAATAATTAACTTATTGTCTTGTTCATTTTAAAGTGAATAATTATTAATTTCTCAACCTATCAAACTCAATCTATTTAGCAATAGTTAAAATCCTAAGATTATAACTATCAATAACTAATAAAATCAAAGGAACTCAATCTATTTAATCTTATTAACCACGTTGAGAACTAATAACTACCAGTTACCAATAAACAAGGATCTACGAGTAACATAACGGTTTTCAATTAAATAACTTATCAAATGTGCAAATGTAATCATTCAACAATCATTATCCAAGGTTTATTATCACAAATACTAAATATATCAATTCATCAAATAAGAATAAATCAGAATATTAAATATCAAATTCTTCAACGATACAAACCAAATGACAAATCACGCAAAGATTGGTTGAAATGAATCCAACCATTACTCCTTGTGCCTCCAAAACATACCTAAAACTCAAAAATGATAAAAACCCTAACCTAAAATGTAAGTAAATCGTATTTATGTTCTATCAAAAACGTCTGCCCGAGGCTGCCTTTTATACTTGTAAATTTGGCCATCCGACCGCCGGCTAAATGACTTAGCCGCCGGTCACTTTGATCTTTCACACGTCTGCAAACCGCGTTCTCACCGCCTTCCACTTTTAGAACTTAGCCGCCGGTCAAGAGATTTAGCCGCCGGCTAAACATCATTTCCAGACTTTTAACCTAACGGGCTGAGCACTTAGCTTTGGGCCACAACTCCTCTTGCTTTGGGCTTCTTTTATCTTCTTTAAACCCAACAATTCATTAATCCGAATTTAAACATCCCTCATGGCCCGATTCTTCATTTTCTTCCATTTCTTTGTTATCTTTACTCTTAAATCCTTCGGCTTCACACGATTCTTCAAAAGTACATCTTTTAACTTGTTATTTGACTGTTTTCCGTTCCTTTCTTCATAAACGCTCCATTTTCACATCTAATTGCAAATATGAACGAAATCAATATATAAACTTAATTAAATGCAATAGAAACATCCAAGATTAGGGGTAAAATACTACTACAATATAGTACTTTTGAGCGTTTATCAAACATCCCCCACTTGAATCCTACTTGTCCTCAAGTAGACTATCGATTCAAAAAAAACAAAACTCTTAAGAAAACAGTCATCTCCATTAATCTAAATAACTAACAAAGGAATTACACAACATCACCCATCTTCAACTCAAATGTTTAAATTTAAAAATCTGTTTATTAAAAACAAATATTAAGAAACTACGAGATTACAAAAATAATCTACACATGAAGTTATTATTCTTTAAACATTAATTAGTTCACAATGATTACTGATATTGTTATCCACTTAAACAATCTATATTTAAATAACTGAGCTCACTTATTATTGTTCATATAGATATTCCCTTAAACTCCCAAAAACTATATACTTTCATACTCATAATATGCCAATATTACATATCTTGAAATTCTAATCAAAACAATCATTTTTCAAATCAAGATAGAGGTGACAGGTCTGTGCCTTAACACAACAAAGCGACATAACTTGATTTTGGTTTAGCAATATAAAACTTTTAGTCAAACCATTGGTGGCAGGTCTGTACCTCAGTACAACAAAGCGACTTAATTTGACTACATTTTAAAATCAGAAGATCGTTTAAACTCTTTTGCTCTTTTTTATTAGATATACTGACGGAGACCAGGTCTGTACTTTCGTACAACAGAGGAAACAACACCCAGTATATCCCCAAATGATATCAATTAAATTTCCAAAAATATGGCATATCACACATTATTAATATGAAAATTAAGACATACGTCATACATAGCTAAAGTTCATCTAAAAGGTAACATCTACTCCTTAATTTCATTTCTTAAAAGCTCAAAAATTCTCATATAAATCGCCTATCAATACATCATATAATGAAGCTAAATAACATTTTTCACAATTTTATTTAATTAAAAGTGTATAAAATTTTTCAAAATAACCTACATAGTTACAAAATAATTATCTCTAGAAAACAAAAAATTTAATTTAAAAATTTGGTTGAAAAACGGGCAACTTATAACCTCCTAGTTACTTATTTTAATAAAATAACAATTAACCAAATTACAAAATCATCTACTAATTAACAGGACAATTAAGTGGAAATTTCACTCTTTTCTCTCCCATCCCCCACTTAAAGATGTACAATGCCCTCATTGTACAAATAATGAAATACAAAAACGAAAAAAAGAGAAAAGAACTTAAAACAGAAAAACTCCCCTGGAATCGTGTGTGAAAAGTTTCAGCGGTTCTTCCAAACTTGAAATAGACGGTGTATACAACATCTCACACTTTCGTAGTTAATCACGATTGCATTTAGCGTATGCAACAAGCCTTTAAACCCCTAGGTATCCCAAGTGGACGAGTTTTAGTCTCGTGAGGGTTTCCAGGGAACACACCCACAAAGTTCAAAAATTAAAACCAAGAAGTAAATTATGTCCTGAAAATTAAACTAGCATAGCATAATAAGATAGTGCAAAGTAATAAACGTTAGCATAATAATACCGTAATCCAACTAAAAATAGAAATAAAAACGTCTAAATAAGATACTAATAACAACTAGATAGGATACTAACAACCCATAACCACATCAATCGCTATCACCATCCTCTCCATCTCTGCGAACACCGGATGGTCCTCCATACTCTGATGGTACAAACGGATCATAAGGAAGATGACGATAGTCAAACAGCTGGTGCATCAAAGAAGTAGAATAATCAAACTGCCTCTGGTGCTCTCGATAGTAATGCTGCTGCTCCTGATACCTACGATCCTGCACAATCCTATCCTGCTCGTGATAACGATGCATCTGCTGAAACTGCTGCTGCTGATACTCATGCATCCGACCAATCTCCTGCTGCAAATGATACATATCATATACTGGCCCCTGATAAACCTGTGGCTCTGGTGGAACCGCTGCATGCTCTATCTCTGGTACATCTACAGCGTGTGGCTGAGCATCACGACGTCTCCTCAAACTTCTACCTCCTGCAAGCAATGGTGGAGTCCAAAGGTAGAAATCTCCCTCCAAAGGTCTCATAATGACCAAAATCTCCAGGAGCTTGTGAGCTCCCATCCACTGCATACCCGGAATAACAGGAGTACAGGACTGATACATCTCCTGTGTAAGACCAAACCACCTAGCCAATCTCGTCACATACTGACCACCACAAATAACACTCGAGGCCTTCGTACCTGTAGCCCTATGTGTCATCCAATCTGCCAATCTCCAAGGAATATTCACATTCGTCCCCTGAGTAATAGAATGCAAATAAAACAAATCTATCTTATGCACTTTCTCATGCCCTGTCTTCCTAGCACAGATCGAATGAGACAACATCCTATGTACCAGCTTATGTGCTGGACTCCTCACTAATACATCAGACGGACCTCGGGCACCAAACTCTCCATTGGCTATATCTACCCAACCTGCAGCAACCTCCAGATCCTCGTACCTATTCGTACGCGCAGCTCTCATAAAATCCCTAAAATGAGGATTAGCCTCATCATCAACAGTATACAACCCAATGGCCTGTGCAAACTGAATCAAGTCCAAATGACGTGGCTCACCACCAAGCATAAAGGTCAGAGTATGCTGTAGCACATCCTCAGATGATACATCAAACCTAACAGAGCTATAGAACTCAACAACTAACTCCCTGAAAATAATCTCATGTATACCAAACAGCCTTTCCCAAGCATAGGAAACAAAACCAACACTACCATCCTCTAACAAATAAGTAACTGTCAATAACCGGTGTAGAGCCTGAGTACCTGTCTCCTGAGTGTCAGGATCTAAAACCATATCCATAAACTCCCAATCCAACACATCTGAAGCTATGATATCCTGATCAATGTTGGCTCTAAGCCTGGTCTGAATCCTAGCTCGGTCTCCTGGTGAAATGGTATGGTGCATAAACTGAAGGATAGGATGAGTCCGAATAATGGGGTTAGCAACAACGGCTGCTCCCCTATCAACACGTAAGTCATATTCCATCTGTAACAATAAAACATTAAAAGAATATAAATTGAAATGAAATTAAATACAAATTTACCAAAAAGCTACATAATAATTATTTGTACAAAAATTATAACTAACTATCATGAACTTAAACAATTTAGTTTAAATTACTAAAGATATACTTCTACACCTTTTTAATACAATTTTATCAAAGTTACATAATACTAATATTTACATAATAATAATGATAATCCTATTTACATAAAATTATTTAAACTTAAAAAGATATATTTTTACGAAATTTGCGAATACCAATTTTAACATAATTATTTTGCAATTTTAAGAATTAGATTATTATGTACATAACCAATATTATCTATAAATTAGACTACCACAATTATCTAACACATAAAAATTATACAGGATAATAACAACATCTAAAAATTCACAAAAAGTAATTAACAACTTAGTTTACTGCCTAAATCCCATTTAGAAATCGCAGCAAGATAAAAAAGAATTATATAAGAAATAAACGCAATTAACTAACATTATATACAAGTTTATAATTACTAATCAAACCGACTGTTTTCTGCCTAAAACCGTATTTAGCCGGCGGTCAGACGCCTTGACCGGCGGTCTCCGGCGTTGACCGGCTACCTCCGGTGTTGACCGGCGGTCAAACCCGTCTGTCCCCATGATTTCGACCAACAAACGCCTTAACCTAATTATAATTCCAACATTCCTATACGTTAACCGACTTATTCCCACATTCTTTCATCAATCACAAAATAATAAGCTTTTCACTACATTATCACATAATCAAGTCACAATCCATATACACGAACTAACATTACTCAATCTAACTAAGGATTCACACAAAAATATAGACAATTCGGGTGTTTAACTAAGAAACCCCTAAATGTGAAACCCTAATTAAATCTTAACGTAAAAACGAATTGAAAGCAAGAATGCAAGTGAAAGCCACATACCTTAGATGAAATAACAAAGTTCAATGTTCAATCGGTCGATTAGTAGGGGAAATCGGAATTTTTCGAGAGGTTTTTGTGAGAAAATATGGTGTTCTAATGAGGAAGAAAGAAGTCTGATCGGTTTATTCACCCCAGGCGGTTTAGCCGGCGGTCAAATTGAATTTTGAACCGGCCCACCGAATTTTGACCCATCCGATTTATTTACCTAAATTTAATTACCTAAATTAATCTAATAATTTACAACTAATTTAAATTACTCAACCTAATTCATTTTAAAATACCTAATTATATTACATCTAAAACAAACTTTATTAAAACACCTAATGATATTAACACATGCTGACAATTAATCTAAGCTCAACACATACTAATAATTTACACAAATTAAATAATACAAAAATGGAGTAAAATAATGCAAATAAGAACGTAGTTAAATAATTAAGATTCGAAAATTGAAATAATAAAACTCCACTATAAGCATTGTTTGATCAGTTGAGCCTGTCAATTTTGGCAACTTCTCCATTTATTTCAGCATTGTGGGGAGTCTTCAAACTGCCAATTCCTTAACAACTTCCTTGATATTTTCCTTAGCATCCAATTTCTTAACTTCATTTGCTAAAAGTCAAATACTGCTAAATACAAGATTAATTTGATAACAATAGATACATAAATATTCACAATATTCACAATCAATTAATCAACAATGTACAAAAATTTACAAGATTAAAATTCTTTTTATTACCGCTTTCCCCGGCAGCGGCGTCAAAAACTTGATGTGCTATGAAAGTGCGTCTTGTTTTATAATTTATAAATAGAAATACCTAATAAATACTTTCAAGCAACCAGGCAAGAATACCCGATCGAATGTAAATATAGGAAGGAACAAATAGTATGTAATAACTCCACTCGGATTCATATATTCTGATTCATTTGCACATTAATTATTTAATTGTGATTTCTTTTATATCAACTTAATACCAAATTCTTCAATGAATATTAAATTGAATGTGAACTAGCCAACGGTTCGGGTCCAACTAATTCCTACAACTTAGGGTCCAACATAAAACACTGGTTTCAATGTCACAAGATGATCAGTCAATTGTGTGCCTTTCCCTAAATCATGCATTAAACATTCACAACTCATTATAATTACTCTCGTGGTATGACTCAACAATACCCAATAATTAACTTATTGTCTTGTTCATTTTAAAGTGAATAATTATTAATTTCTCAACCTATCAAACTCAATCTATTTAGCAATAGTTAAAATCCTAAGATTATAACTATCAATAATTAATAAAATCAAAGGAACTCAATCTATTTAATCTTATTAACCACGTTGAGAACTAATAACTACCAGTTACCAATAAACAAGGATCTACGAGTAACATAACGGTTTTCAATTAAATAACTTATCAAATGTGCAAATGTAATCATTCAACAATCATTATCCAATGTTTATTATCACAAATACTAAATATATCAATTCATCAAATAAGAATAAATCAGAATATTAAATATCAAATTCTTCAACGATACAAACCAAATGACAAATCACGCAAAGATTGGTTGAAATGAATCCAACCATTACTCCTTGTGCCTCCAAAACATACCTAAAACTCAAAAATGATAAAAACCCTAACCTAAAATGTAAGTAAATCGTATTTATGTTCTATCAAAAACGTCTGCCCGAGGCTGCCTTTTATACTTGTAAATTTGGCCATCCGACCGCCGGCTAAATGACTTAGCCGCCGGTCACTTTGATCTTTCACACGTCTGGAATCCGCGTTCTCACCGCCTTCCACTTTTAGAACTTAGCCGCCGGTCAAGAGATTTAGCCGCCGGCTAAACATCATTTCCAGACTTTTAACCTAACGGGCTGAGCACTTAGCTTTGGGCCACAACTCCTCTTTCTTTGGGCTTCTTTTATCTTCTTTAAACCCAACAATTCATTAATCCGAATTTAAACATCCCTCATGGCCCGATTCTTCATTTTCTTCCATTTCTTTGTTATCTTTACTCTTAAATCATTCGGCTTCACACGATTCTTCAAAAGTACATCTTTTAACTTGTTATTTGACTGTTTTCCGTTCCTTTCTTCATAAACGTTCCATTTCCACATCTAATTGCAAATATGAACGAAATCAATATATAAACTTAATTAAATGCAATAGAAACATCCAAGATTATGGGTAAAATACTACTACAATATAGTACTTTTGAGCGTTTATCAGTACCATAATTCAAATATGTGTTAAAAGCTAGAGTTTTATACTGCTGTAGATAAGTTAATTAAACGTTATAAAGAGAGTTCATCTTTTGGGTATGGTGGATTTTGCTTTTGTGTAGGGGTATGTGACTGTTTTTTTCATTGGAAGTGAGATAGCTAACCTGGTCCATGACTAAATATGTCTGTTAAAAAGTGCAGATGTGGAACCTTTTTCATTTTGGTGATAATACAGTGGTCAATGATGTCATGGGTTAGAGGTTAAAAACTTGATTTTATATTGTGTGTAAACTGGTTTTTTTTAAGTACTGGGTGGTCTGGGTTGGGTTTAAAGACATAGAGGTGGTGTTGGCTGTCGTTCTATGCTTCTTATATATTCTAATATTCCTAGAAGTTAGCTATAAATGGCTAGATTGTTTGATCTTCTGATAGAGATGATTCTTAAAACTGAGTTTATTTTCCTTTGATGTTTCTTGCAGGCCTAGCTATACTGGATCTATGCTGGTTTTACTAAAAACAATTTAGTATGATTTGTTTGAGATTTTATCGAAGATAGACGTATCATTTAGAGCCTTGAGAGTTTAGAAAAATGCATAATTTGATATACTCCACAAGTAATCAGTACGAAAAAAAAATATTTTTGATTTGGTAATTAAATTTTTTATTTTTGCAGGTGTATTTATCTTCTCTTTTAAGTTAAACTTTTGATTGTACCTGTTACACACATCAAAACCTGAGACTATGTATATATGATGTTTCGGTTGGTGTGTACTCATGAAATGTTCTGTTTAAATGTGGATTTTGAACAATAAAGAAGCTATAATCAGCAAGAGAAATCATATAAAATTTTGACTTAATTTTAGTGTTCTAATTATTTACTTGGTATTACATGTTGAATTGTTGAGGTTGTATTTAGATCTTGATGATATTGTGAATTTGTGTTGTAATTAATATTTCTTTTTAATTCCATTTGTTGTTATAATTATTTTTTATGAATTTTAAAATCTTTCGATAACAAAATAATTATATAAATTTATTTTTTTTCTAAACAAACCCCGTGACCGCACAAAAGTAGTTTTTCCTAAACGGTGATATGGTCCAATTTTAGAAAAGCTTAGGGCTTGGGTCACAAATGGCTACGTCACCCGCTGCTGTATCATATTCTTATTTCAAAACAACGACAATTCATTAAGCCGCCACATTATATTACTATATGCAACACTATAATTTAAAGTGTTCTATGTTATTACAGTAATAAAGAACAAACTATATAAGACTAAGATTATTTATACATGAACCTCTACATACGCAACCATAAAAAAATCAATGAATTGACAGATAAACAAATTAGGTAAACTGTGTACCATTTAATAAACTAAGTATGTAGCACTTACTATTTACTAGTAATATTCAGACATTACATTACCTATGTGGCTATGTACTTGGATATTCTATTAAATAACAATAATTTTTTAAAAATCTAATTAAAAATGATTCAGGAATATATGGTTCACTTAAATATTTAGATTCTCAATATTTTTTTATTTGTCTTTTAAATTCACTTTTAACAGTTTGGACTTTGTTTTAACGCGTTTGTACATGGACCACCCACGATGATAAAACTAAACTATCTAGTGTGCAAAAAAAAAAAAAAAAAACACCATCTAATTTCGTTTGTTTAAAAAAAAAAGTCCACCTAAAAATTTATAAAAACTAAGGTAAATTATCAACTTTACCCTTATGTATTACCCAAGGTAACAACATTAAATATCTTCAATTAAACTCAATCATTTTTATCGAGGGAAGTAGTAGTACATTTATTTAATAATCGAGTAAAAATAAACAGTTAAAATACGTCTAATAATAATCTTAAAAAATTATATATAATTTAAAAAAATAGAAAGAAATGGAATTACTCAGATGGCATGAAATGTAATTTGGTTCGATTCTGCCAGCAGTGTTTTCCTCAACTTTATTTATCAGAAGAGGGAGCTTTGTATCCTCATTGTAATCCAATCAAAAAAAACTTCATTTTTATTGAATCAATAAATAATTTTTTAATAATTTGAATGAAAAATATATAGAAAAGGAGATCGCTCAGTTCAGCGGGATTATCGACACGCAAACAAACCTCTGTAAACAGAGAGATGACTGCATTCCGGTCTGTTGAGCTTGAATTTTCCGAGTCATCACCACGATCTCATTCTTATTTTTCAATAAATATAAATAATATAATTAATAAAAAAGATAATTAGTAAAAATAATGATAATAATATAATAAGCATAATAAATAATAAGATGAGGAGGAAGAAGATTGAGGCGGTGATTGATGAGTAGAATCCAAAGGTCTGTATGGATGTATATATATAGGTTGTGAAATTAGGGTTTTATTTTTAGACGGGCTGGGCCGGCCCTTTTGGATTATAGATCTAAAAGTATAATTAGGATATAGGGTGAGGTTCAAATGAGACCACCATTTTAAGTGAGACTGTGGGAACCAATCAAAATGCACCATTTCATTTAGGGTGGGAGGGTACTTCAGTCTTTTTGCATCATATTTAATTCTAATTAAACAATTACTTAAAAACAAAAAATAAAACACACAGATATATATACATAAGCAATATATACATACAGATACATACGCAGGAACAAAACACAAACGGCGCAAGGATTTTCTAATCGACGCAAAAATCAAAAACGAAGGTAAGAATCAAACTCTAAAACACTTCAATTCAACAAACGAACGTTACATTGGTGATAAATCGATTAGGTTTTACATTACTGCGATTTTACGAGATCGTGTTTTTCGCGATTTTAACGTGATGTTTTTTGTGCAATTTGAACGTAATTAATTTGCGATTTGATTGACGAAACTGCAATAACAGTACGATTGTCGATGATTCACCGAATAAATTTGAATTAACATCTGTAGTAACTGATAAAATTGAAACGAATTATGTTGCAGTACGGACGTGATGACTGTGATACAGGAAATTAAAGAAGCTAGCGAAATCGAACAACATACAGACACAAAGGCTACAGGTACTAAAAAGACATGTTACCTAATAAAACATGCTATCTGATGAGAAAATTACTAACACATGTGTTAATAACACATGTGTTAGTAATTGATTACCACATGTGTTACTGCTGTTAGTAATTGATTATCACATGTGTTACTGCTCGTTAAAAAAATCTTACATACTTGCTACTAACAAAAAACTCACACGGACACATAACATTTGTTAATAAAAAATTGTGTTAGTAATTCATTACCACATGTGTTAATAATTGTTTACCACATGTGTTACTAATTAATTAACACATGTGTAACAAATCGATAACACATGTGTTACTGCTTGTAAATGAATCTTATATTTCTCTGAAATCTTTTACAGAATCAATCGGTACACCAAACACCTTGCTGGTTGTTTCAAATGAGATTGAAACACCAGGTGGGACTACCCTATGGATACCACAAGTGGCAGAAGAAGTAAAACCATATATCGGGCAAGTTTTTGATGTACTAGAAGACGCTTATGTGTATTACATGAGATACGCGTTTCAGGGTAAATTCGGAGTGAGAAGCTCCACTCAAAAGAGGCTAAAGAATAAAGTGGTGTACGAGAAGTACTATATATGCAACAAGGCTGGATACCCCGAGAGAAATGATAAAGACACGTTGAAAGAACCCGAAAAAAAGGCAAAAAAAGGCAAAATAAATGATAGGGTATCCAACACCTCAGTCACCGGGTGCAATGCAAAAATAATATTAAAGAGAACTCATGATGGAAAATTCAGAATTATCTCGTTTATGGAGACGCACAATCATATGATGTGCCAAAAGGAGCATGAGTATCTGATGAAAAAGGCAAGGAAGCTAACCTTCCAGCAGCGAGAATTCATTTTCAAGCTCGGGACAATGAACATTGGACCAACTAAGGCACACAACATATACAAGACTCTCAAAGGGTCTTATGATTTGACAAACGGAACTGTGGTGGACTTCAAGAACTTTAGGAGAGACATTAATGTGTATATTGGAGGCAGTGACGCACAAATCCTTGTAAACAAGATGCTGAACAGAAAAGCTTACGTACCCGACTTCTCATTTGAGTATAAAACCGAAAAGGGAAAGTTAGCATCTTTGTTTTGGGCTGATGAAGTCGCTAAGGCTAACTTCAGAGAATTTGGCGACATCGTCTCTTTTGATGCCACTTACTCAACCAATAAGTGCGTACTAACCAAAAATTAAAAAAGCATTTCATATAATATACTATATTACAGTAACTAACACATGTGTTAACAGTAAGTAACACATGTGTTAACAGTTGAGTAACACAAGTGTTACCATTAAGTAACACATGTGTTACAAGTCAGTTTCATATTGAGTGTACATTTCATATAATATACTATATTACAGTAAGGAACACATGTGTTAACAGTAAGTAACACATGTGTTAACAGTAAGGAACACATGTGTTAACAGTAAAGTAACACATGTGTTACAAGTAAGTTTCATATTGAGTGTACATTTGTGTTAACATTAACCATGATTCATACAACAGGTACAACATGATGTTCGTACCCTTCACAGGAATAGACAACCACCGGAGGAGTGTGACACTTGGTGCAGGCTTACTAAACAATGAAAGCGCTGATAGTTACATTTGGCTGCTAAATGCCTTTGTAAATACGTTTGGAGTTCAGCCAAGGATAATTGTGACAGATCAGGACAAATCCATGAAAAAGGCCGTGGAAACAGTCCTAACCGAATCAAAGCACAGACTGTGTATGTGGCACATCACAGATAAGCTACCGGGGAAGGTATGTTTGTTGTACTTTTATATGATAACACTCATCTGCAAAAGTATATCACATGTGTTACAAATGTAGCTTGCTTGATGAAACATGTGTTGCTGCTTGATAACACATGTGTTGCTGACTGATAACACATGTGTTACTGATTGCTAACACATGTGTTACTGAATGCTAACACATGTGGTACTGAATGCTAGCAAATATCTTACTGCATGTCTTTGTGCTTGCAGATTCTTTATGATGTTCCTGATAACAAAGAGTTCAAGAAAAAGTTCAATAGGATTATATGGAACATGTGGATTACGCCGGAGCAGTTTGAGGAAGAGTGGTCAAAGCTAATGGACGAGTATAACACACACAACCACAACTGGCTCAATAAAATATATGATATCAGGTCTACGTGGATACCGGCATACTTTTCAGACGTTGAACTGTGTGGGCTAATGAGGACAACCTCGAGATCGGAGAGTGAGAATTCATTCTTCGGGAACTTCAATAACAAAAGATCAACTCTAGTGAATTTTATGTTGTGTTTTGAGAATGCAATGGAGAAACAGAGGTACAATCAGGATGTACTTGACCACCAAACCACGCAAACGATTCCAAATTACAAGACAAAACTTAAGATTGAAAAACATGCGGCTAAGGTGTACACGAGAACAATCTTTAATCTCGTGCAAATAGAAATAGTGAAATCACTATGGGAATGCTCGATAGAAGCTTTAAGAAGTGAAGATGATTTACAAGAATATATAATCAAGGAAACGAGGATGTATACGGACGATGAACGAGCTTCAAATGAAGACTGGGAATTGGAATTTTGGCCTGAAGACAAAAAGACACGGACATATGACTACAAGGTATGAGATCTAAACAAATTAAAATGATTTAAAATTTTGTTTACGTGATTCCGTAAGTCTGTCATTACTAACACGTGTGATAGTGATGACTAACACATGTGTTAAAGTTTCTATCCACTGTATTACTGCCTAAAAGACACATTTGACATTAATGACTAACATATGTGTTAAAGTTGCTATCCAGTGTATTACTGTCTAATAACACATGTGATATTGATGACTAACACTTGTGCTATCCAGTGTATTACTGCATAATAACATGTGTTAGGAACCAGTCTGTGAACTAGTTACACACGTGATACTCACTACTACCTGTATTTTGGTTTATTTAAATTAAGGTGCTCTACCGGTTCAAGGATGTAACCGTGGATTGTAGCTGCAAGAAGTTCACAAGGCGTGGATTCTTATGTAGGCACATTTTTTGTGTGCTCAAAAACCGTAATATTGATGAGATACCAAGCCGGTATGTTTTAAGAAGATGGATGAAGAATTTGATTCCTATTGAAGTTCGTAAAAGAAAACGAATAGCAACAGAGTGTGAGCAACTGTCGAGTGAGGCGGCTACCTGCTTTGAAGAATGTTTGCAGCTCATAGGAAAAAATCAACAAAAAATGGCTGATTTTGTTACAAACTTGAAGAAGATGAAGATGGATATCGAAGCTTCAACATCCGAGGCTCAACCTCAAAGTAAGAATGATGTAATTGAAGAACTACATGGGTTTAAGAAACCGGATGCAGTTGAAATTCAGAATCCAGATGTATTAAGATACAAAGGATGCGGGAGGGACAAACGTTTAATGAGCGAAAAAGAAAAGGCAATTAAGGCTGCAGGAAAGAGGAAAAATAATTGTGGAAAGTGTGGAAAACCAGGCCATAACGCAACGTCATGTGAAAGAAAGGCTGCAGAAGCTAAGGCAAAAGCAGAAGCTAGAGAGAAGGAGAAAGAGGAAGCACATGCGAGAATGATAGCAGAAAAGCATACTACACAAAGTGGACAGTGAATGCTAACATGTGTGTTACATGTTTAGTATCACGTGTGTTACTATATGATATAAAGTTGACTTTAAAATTTTGGTTTACATTTTTGATACTCATTGATGAATGTTTACATTTTTTGATACTCATTGTTGAATATTACATTTTTGATACTCATTTTTGATATGATGACATCTAATTTTTAAAGAATATGTTTGTTGCTGGTTTCTAACACATGTGTTACGTGATTAGTACCACATGTGTTACGTGATTAGTACCACATGTGTTACTTGATTAGTACCACATGTGTTACTTGATTAGTACCACATATGTTACCTGATTGGTAATTAACACAAGTGTTAGTGCATGGTACCAAGTGTAAAGTAACATAAGTTCAACTACTTCAAAAATTGTCAATTCACGCTAATCTTGAGGGTTTTAAAAATTAGACATAAGCATTTCATCGAACACGTGGCAGTTGTGTGGTATTTAACACATTTGTTACTGTAATTGTGAAATAAGGATGTTTAAATCCAATGTGTAATAGTGAAAAAATGTTTTGTTTGTTGCAAGAAACTGAATTTACTAGTTTAAAATTAACCAAACACCTTATATTTAACTGACTCAACTTATTGTGGAGGTTCTCGTTCAGGTTAATCAGGTGTAAAAGTGATAGTTAAACAAATTGTTATTGACGAATAACACATGTGTTACATGATTATTACCACATGTGTTACAAGAATATTAACACATTGAAACACATGTGTTACATGATTAGTATCACATGTATTACTTGATTAGTACCACATGTGTTACCTGATTGGCAGTTATCACAAGTGTTAGTGCATTGTACCAATTGTGAAATTGACAATTACGACAAGTATTACATGGGTAGTACCACATGTGTTACCTGGGTAAAAAATAACAAAATTACACACAATAAAAATCATCTGATAAAACCCATAAGATATATATAAAATCCACAACTATCATATCCCAGAAAGTACAAATCCATTAAAAGACTACTTATGCTTCAACAGTGTTTTGTTATCCAAAATTCCCCAAAAAAAAAACAAGTGTTAACAGTCCACATCCTAACTTTACTTTAATTCAACAATGTTTTCTTCTTCATTCATACGCTCCACGTCTAGCTTTTGGCGGTTTCCAATGGCATCTTTGATTTCATTCTCAATCACTTCACGTGTCCGCTCATTCATAAACCGATCAACAAACATCCGAATGCAGTTTCTGTGAATATTTACCTCATGAAGTAACATCTTTGCAGCATACTTTATACGCAAACGAATAATCTGCAACTTCTGATCACGACCTTCAACATCAAGACCACAATCAAATTTTGAAGAGGGCTGACCTAAGTACTGATCCATATGCATCATAACAAAAATTCCACAATCACAATGATTTTTTTTAGTCTTCCACTTCAATTGCATCACTGTAGCCCTCTCAACCTTTTTAAACTTATCGTACGCAGGATGCCCAACATCCTTGAGATGTTGTACAAACAAAGATCTCTACAAAAAATAAAAACATTTGTAACAAAAACTACTTTGAAAATGAACAAGAACCTAAAATATTACATATCAAGTATAGTTACTCACAGCCAAGTTGCAAGTGTCCTTGTACTTCAAATCGTAATCAAAATCAGAGCTGTTGTCAATAACATGGAATGTTTTCTTTGTCAAATGGAATACAAGCAAGTAGAAGTGACTAGACCGGAAAATGGGGAAGAAAACCTGTCAACAAATACCACACGTGTTACTGATTTTGTATCACATGTGTTACTGATTTTTTACCACATGTGTTACAAGACTATTATCACAATTGTTACTTTAATAATACCACATGTGTTGATTTATTTATATTACATGTGATACTTTTTAAAAAAAATGGTATATAAAAAGAAATAAAAAAATAGTGTTACCATATCAACATTTTTCAATGACAACAGTTTATCATCGTCACGCAACCAAGCAGACAGCGATGTTTTGAAAGCCTCACCCTTCTGTTCTTTTGTAAGTCTAAACATATGCTCAGGCTAACAAAAGGAAATTATACACAAATGAAAATATATATAAAAAAAAAGCTAATCAATAAAAACTGGACATATAATAATTTAAAAATAACTTACGAAAATTGAAGTTGGAAAAAATAGTCTTTTTGTAGCTTCAAGATGAGACAATTCTTCATGATTGAGAATATAAGCCCAAACATCAACCATGTTACCACTAATCCACAGACCCGGTGCAAGAGTTTCGAAATCTTCACATGAAACCTTCATCCCGAAATCATTTTCAAAGATTGTTTCACTAAAAAAAAAAAAATGTAACGTGTCAAAACAAAACTTACAGCACCATCAGTAATATCATAAAAAATAAAGAAGCAAAACTTACGATTTATCCCCTGACATCGCAAAAAGCCAGTTAGAAAGTCTGAATTCATGAACCATGATATGCGTATTCACATCAGTTTTCTTGTTCATGTAAGGCGAGAAATCAACAACAGATGGCTTAGCTGTATCACCAACCCCAATACTTACAGCACCATCAACGCCAGGTGCACCCTCCCCAAACTCCTGAGTTAGACCAAGTGAGAAATTAGGACAATCAGAAATAGGTATCGTTATTGAGGTAGGTAAGTCAACAGAGGTAGGTAAAATAGGCGATACATGGGGGTCTACAAGTTGAAATTGTGAAGGATTAAAAACGAAAAAGGTAGTCATGTCAAAAACCTCAACTAAATAGTCCTCCATCATGAAGTAATTCGTCAAACATTCATCAACTTTGCCGTCATCAGCTTTATCTCTTTCAAAATTCTTCCCACCTCCGTCTTTCACATTACCTTCTGAATTTCTTTTTCCACCAATAACATTCTCCTCACCGTTACCTTCTGTACCATCTCCTTTACCTTTAATTTCTTGGTTATCGACAACACAATCGGATTCCTTGTAATCAGCAGCAGCAACCTTTGGCTTATAAACACGACTCTTAAAAACTTCATCAAACTTCAAACCAACTTCCTCAAAACGATTGTCACCAGGAAATTTCTTGATGCCATCATGTATTTCCTTTTCGATAAGCAATTGTGTCTTCTTGACAGAATCAATCAGCTTCAATATGTTATTAATGCAATCCTGTATACAAAACAGAAATAAAAAAGAAAAAAAAAAGAAAAAAAAAAACATTTGTAAATGTAAAAATAAAACCATGTTATACATGTGATACATGTAGGTAACACATGTGATACATGTAGGTAACACATGTGATATCATGAAGGTAACACATGTGATACATGTTGTAACACATGTGATACAATGGAGGTAACACATGTGATACATGTTGTAACACATGTGATACAATGGAGGTAACACATGTGATACAATGGAGGTAACACATGCTGTGAAACAAATAAAAAACAACCAGGTAATACTTACACTTGCACCAGCTTCTTTGGCTAATGTAGGGTTAATAAATCCTTCTTCTTGGCATGCATCCTGTGGATTGTATTCACCAGCAAAATCCAACATACCGAACCCTCCATTAGCTAACTCCTCGTCTTGAACAATCTTCATCAACCTGTTACTCCAACTACGAATAATTGGTCGTTGACGAATAACAGTGCATCTTTTCGACTTCACGGCATCGAGATACAGCAACTGCAGTATTTTTCAGACAACATGATGTCTCAATTTGTATAACTAACATTAAAATATTTATAAAAAAAAAATTAAAAAGGAAAACATAGAAGTAACTAACAGTGAGTAAAGTGATTGGGCCCTGATAATGCGTACTTCTATCAGCTTTCCAACTCAACGTAGGCTTCTCCAAACAATCAACGATAAAACCACACCAATCAAGCTTTTTAAAATCAGTAGCTTCTGTGAACTTGAACGCAAAATGCTGAAAAAACTTCCCATTGCTGTAGCATGTACCCATCGTGTTTGCAAACAACAAGAGGAATTTCAACTTAAAACAAAAATCAGCAGCTTTGTTTGCAACAATCTTAGACACCACGTCCGTGGGACTGAGATAGCTGTTTGGAAAATCGGGAAATTCATTCCTAAACGGGATAAAACATGGATCATCACGTGGTAAATCTGGAAGTTCCATTATATTGATACCCCCATTGGGTATCCCAAAAACATCATGCACAGCATCTGCTGTCACCTTTATACTTTTATCACCAACCTTAATCTCCATTGTATCCGGATCAAAATTTTCAACAAGAAAATATCCTAATTGTCCTGCCAAAATATACAATAAAAAATACTAACTACTAGCACATGTCATTCAGGTATTAAACACAGTAAATGTTATTGAGTAACTACTAGCACACGTCATAAAAAATAGTAACACATGTGTTAGTCAGTAGTATCACAAGTGTTAAATAAAAGGTATGGAAAAAATAATCTTAAATGAACAGGGAAAAAATAAATAAATAAAAAGTATGAAGATATTACCTGGGAGAACACTGATCGGGACGTCAATAAACGCACCAAATCCAACGTCATGCAGCCAATCCTGCTGCTCAGTCGATAGAGTACACCCAGCATCCCACAAACGTTTAACCGTAGTCCGGATGCGAATAGATTCACATTTTGTGGTCGCCTCCTCTACTTTCAAACGCTTTGTAGGCTTCGTCTCCTTCTCTTCCTCATCCTTAACTCGTACACTTTTTCTCCCAGCAACTTTCCTAACAGTCTTCTTCCTCTCCTCTTTCTTCACATTCACATCCTTCTTCGCATCTTTTTCCGCCTTATTCTCCTCATCTTCAGCAGTCGTCATCGACACATCTACAGCCTTCTTCTGCGCTTCTCCACTCTTCTTATTTTCGGCAGCTTCAGCCTTCTTTTGCGCTGAAGCGTTCTTCTTCGCCTCAGCCTGCTTCAAACGTGCTATTTCTTCTTCAAGACATGCAATCCTTCTTTTATCATCCTCACTAAGCACGGCTGTCTGATTTAGAGCATCCACATCAGCTTCCTTTCTCTCCCCTGATTGAGTTTGATTCCTTGATTCCGCGAGCTTCATTTTTTTAAGTTGACCAGCGGTTTCCTTTTTTTTAGTGGCAACCTTGGGAACAACAACCCTCGCAGCGGTACCTTTTGTCATGGGAACCTTTGTTGGACTTGCAGATTCCGCGTTCTTTTTATTTTCAGCTTCCTTGCGGGCTTCTCTACGCTGACGCAAAGCGTCATTCTTTTTCTTTTGCAAAATTTCAGCAACTGTAGGTGAACGTGGTGGATTACCGGCACCTGAAAAAAATATAAAAATAAATAACAAATACACAATATAATAGTCTAAGATTAGCAAGACTGAAAACCACATGTGTCAAATACTTTCTAAAACATGTGATAAACAATTAGTACAAAAACAGAATTTCTAAAAAGGAAAAATTTGTCAATTCTTAGTAACAAAATGTTATACAAATTCTTAACACATGTAATACACATATTTACACATGTGGTAACGCATACTAAAACACCAAATATGCTAATAAACCAAAAAATGTGATACTAGTGGTTAAATCACATCTCATAAAATACAAAAGTAAAAAAAAAAAAGACTAAACAAATAAATAAATCAAACAAAGTATCAAAAAGCATCATGTTAATTGAAGAGACATTTACCTTCAACATCAACATGAGACATTTTTTGTTTTTTGGTCCTGTTTCTATTATAAACCTTTAAAGGATTTTCAGCCAAAAAGGGTAATGACTGCACAACTGAAAAAATAAAGACAGCACATATAAAAGCTTAAAACCAAATAGATGACAAACATCATGTAATAGTGAACAACACATATGATAACACAGTAACAAAAAACAGGAAAAATAACCTTCTAGTGACCTAAGTACAGCCTCATCAGTTTCCGAAATCATAGAACCTTCACCATCTAATGAAACACAAAAACAAACGAACATACAAAAAAAAACTTTAAAAAATAGCACAACCAAAAAACAGGGGAAAAAATGAAATATATATCAACGCGAGTATAATATATCACCTAAAACATCACATATACACAATCCATATACACATGTGATATGCCAAAACAGCTTGATACACAGTTTTGTTCTCTTTGTTTATGTATGTGTCAATATCAATGATTTAAACTACACTAATGACACATGTGTAAATAGAGTACAAACATCCACATCCAAACACACATTCACTGTACTACAAACTAGCCACAGCAACATACATGATTAACAAACAACACATGTGTTACTAAAACCCTAGAATCAAACAGCAACACATGTGGTACAAAAACCTAGAATCAAACAAAAACACAAAAACGCAAAATAATATACAACGAAACAAGATCAAATCAAACAATAAGCGAACATAAAACATTGGAAAAAACTTACGTGACGGAACTGAACGACGCGGATTAGCTTGAATCGGTTCGGATGATACTGGATTTTGAGGAATCTCATTACGAATATCCATTGTACGAACCCTATAAGAATCGATGATAATTTTAAACTCCTTTTGAAGAATTAGGGTTTCACAAAATCAGATTTCAATTAAAACTAACCGGATACGAAGATGAAACGAAGAATGTAGGTGAAGAAAACGATGATGTTAACAAAAAACAACAACGATTCGCTAGTCTGATGAACGGATTTGTCGATTTTAGGGTTTGATAAGTGATAATCGCCAATTGCAGAGATATGGGTTTTTTGATTTGGGAACGATGATACTGACGGAATTTTTTGAGACAAAAGTGAGGAAAAAAAAATTTAATTGATGGGTTAAATGACCATTTTGCCCCTCCGCCCAAAATCTTATTTATTCACTATTTTTTTTAATTAAATAATGAGGAATTAATGCAGGCCCTTGATTTGTGAGATCCAATGGCTCAAATTTGTTCCCCCAGTCTCACAAGAAATAAATGGTCTCGTTTGAACTCTTCTCTTAGGATATAATGATTTTTACACCCTCTATAAGTCTATATGATGTCTACCTTGAAGGCTTGAACTGTACATACAGTTTTAAAAATCTTCTTCACTGATCAAATAAAATATCTACCATCAAACCCTTATTTAATTGGTTTTAACATAAAAGTGACTATTAAGAACAATCCAAAATAGTAATATGAATACTTATAGTATAACGGAATGAGAACATCTTTTGTACTAATTATCTCTCTTCTTTTATACTACTCCCTCCGTCCCGAATTTATTGTCCAGTATTCCTTTTATGGATGTCCCAATTTTATTGTCCACTTTCATAAATAGATAAGAATAATGTGATAAAGTTCTTTTATGCCCCTATTTTGTACATGTAAGACAAAAAGGTAGGTAAAATGTAAAGGGTGAAATTATCATCTTACCAAAAAGTAAGAGAGATAGTGATGTTTTTTAAAACTGCGTGTTTTTTGTCTAGGGACAATAAAATTGGGACGGAAGGAGTAATTATCTCTCTTAATCCGGTATATGTTCCAATAATTTTCTTAGGTCCACATATTGAAATACGTCTTTAGGTATGTTAAAACATTTTTCTTTGATTTATAACGATATGTGAGGAACATAGTCCTGGTGTGTAAGTGGTGTTAGCATATAATATCTTCTAAATATAAGGTTTCAAAATTTCGTACAATATATATATATATATATATAGTTTGAGGATCCAGGGGGAAGCACTTTTTTTGGGGGAAGTAGGGAAGTGTAATATTCATCACGGAGCATCTTAACTTCGTCAATACATTTGTCGAAAATTAAAAAGTGAAAATTAATTTATGTTGATCAAAATGGATGCTATGAATGTTAAGCTTCCATGATAAAAAAATTTTGTAGGCAATAACATTAATTGATAAATTTTAAATCCCAAATCGTTAATGTTCGTCGTGGTGAATGTTAACTTAACATTCATCACGATGAATGTTAAAAGAAAATTAATGTTATTTTTTAACATTCTTCGTGATGAATGTTAAGTTAACATTCACCACGATGAATATTAACGTTTTATTAAATAAATATTCATAAAATAATATTATGACTTAAAATTGACTTTCATCTGTTAATATATTCTTTATAGCATCGATCTTGATTACTATATACGAGTAAATTTAATTTTATCTTTGATATTTGTATTGGCAAAGTTAAGATGCTCCGTGATGAATATTACACTTCCCTACTTCCCCCAAAAAATTGCTTCCCTCTTGATCCTTCCCCTATATATATATATATATATATATATATATATATATATATATATATATATATATATATATATATTAATTGTATTTGTATTTGTATATTGTCGCCTTCAAATAAAATAAAATAAAACTTTAGTTAAAAATGTGCCCAGATCGTATTACGAAGAATTGAACCTTTTTTTAGTCCTCCAGATATACTTTATGTGGCCACGCTGCTTAAACCGGTGCCAATGATGCTCGTAGGTTTAAAACCGATGCGCATAACAAAAGTAATACGATTAGCACCGCCGTGTCACTTGGCTCGTCACTTGCGGTTGTGTCGGTATACCGAAAAGAGAAATTGTTTTTTTTTTTTTTTTTTTTTTTTTTTTGTGTTATGTGTATGTAAATGAAGGTATTGTACGTAAATGAAGGTATTTTGATAAATGTGGAGTCCAAAAATTAAAGTGACACAATCAATGTTATAGTGTATCAGTTTAAGAATTATTGAGGTGATGTTGAGGTGATACAATTGACATGAGAATACCACAACAAGGTTGAGAGTGGTGTTAAATCACACCACAACTAGGGATGGCAATCGACATCCAACCCGGTGGACATCCATTCGATCCATCCATTTAAAATGGATATGGAGGATCTAAATGGATGTATACTGGATATGGATATGGATATGGATGATTAGTGGATCGGATGTTGATGATAATTTATCATTCACGGATTCACCCATTACACCCGAAATCCATATGTGCATATACATATACATACACAATAAACATATTAACTCTATATATTTAAGCGTATCATTCTTATACATCAAAATTTATAACAAATATTTATTTTTCACTTGTCATTTTCATCATATAATTTCAATAAATCAAAATTTCTACATCCCTATCCAAATAAAACACCGTACATGTAATTTTTGATTTCACTATACAATTGAAAGTCACAAACCAACCATCAAAGTGTGTCTATCAAACCAAGAAACAACAAATAAGTGTTTTGAGTTTTGTAAAAACTATATATTATATGTATTTGTAACAATTTGTGTCAAGAATATCACGATGTTTAACAATTCTTTTGATATCCAATGGATATCCATAAACCCGCTACATCCAGCGGATATGGATGTGGACGGATGATTTGTAAATTTAGTGGATATGGATATGGATATGGATGAAGAGAAATAAATGGATATGGATATGGATATAGCTCCACCCGATCCATATCCGATCCATTGACATCCCTAACCACAACCATTATAATAGACACACTTTCCTTGTGAAGACGTAATTGTGGGGCAAGTGCTTTACTCAATGCTCGTTCTCTCTTCCTTTTTTACTTTCTTTTGGTGTTTAAAACAAAGTAAATATATTTTAAGTTCAACTTTTTTATTTTTTCCCAAGGTGCACATAATTTAGTCCAGTTATTTATTTATTTATTTATTTATTATTATTGTTGTTGTTGTTCGATTTCTTTTTTATTTTTTGTCTTTTGTCTATTTTGTATGTACTATCCTTTACTATTTACGTCACTGCATTATGACTTATGAGTCCCTTTAAATAGCTATTACATATTTTTATCTTATAGAGAGATTCAAAAACATGATTTTTGTTTATCTTATAACTTGGATCAACCATAATCATATATACTGAATCAGCTCAATCTTACATGAATACTGTTGATTATGATTTATGTCCGTCATCAGTTGAGCAGATTGCAAGATAATTCCATGTATTATTCATTTCCATTTATATATATGTAAAGTGTTTTTTTAAGTATTTAATGCAACATACTCAATCATTTATCATCATCAATCACCAAATATATAATATGCTCATATATATGATTTGTAACCAAACCAATTAATACAACTTACCCACAAGTGTTAATCATTTATTATATCAGTTTTACAAGTTGAAAAAGTACGAATTAAGAAGCATTCAGGAGGTATTATACGGCCACAAATACATGATCAACAGCAACAATATTATGCGGCCAAGGTTGAATGGAAAATGTCGCGATTGAGATTGAACGATATCGCAATTTCTTCAAGGTAGTGGTCCTTCTCATCTCTAGTCCAGTTCTGAGTAAACCATGAAAGAAAAGAACACGTCATGAGATCATAGTTGAAACATACTTTAAAGCTCAAATGCACATATAGAATCCGACGACGGATTTTAATTTGTTGAAACAAATAGTATAACTCTTGATTCAGGAATCAAAGTTCAAGAATTATTATGAACTTTTAAGTTGAAATAATATAATATTCGAGTTGGCTTCGAAATTACCTGAGAAACCTTATATAACTTCTCCCTGAAATTCTGCAGTATTATGGTAACATCACCATCCCATTTGTAAAACTCCAGTTCTTTGCCATTTAAGATCTTTGCACCCACCTGCATAAAATTTATCAGAAAAATAAAAAGACTAGCTATGTGTAAATATGTGTAACATTTGTAATCATAATTTTCATTCCAATTATCCGACCACCCGCAGTTTGTCCGAAATACATCACATATAAGTGGCATATGAACGCTTGTGGGTCATTCTTTGACACTTTTTCGATATAATGAGAGTAATCGAGCCCAAGTGGTATGGGTTCTGTAATAGCATGACCTTGTTTTTTTTGAACCATTCCAAATCATGTGCCAGATTTACCGTCCTTTCGAGCCATGTGTTCCTAAATTCAGCATCTGCATCGCAAAACCAAAATCTCTTAAAACTATATAAAAAAGCGTATATTATATATTTCCCTTCTGTTTTTTTGTTATATAATTTTATTGTAGTAAGTTCTATACATGCAATACTAGGTCAGAAACATACAATAGACGGTTATTTAAAAAATACAATGAGAATTTGTAAAGTCCATCTCATAAAATAGTAGAAAGTATAAAGTTTAATACATTTAAATACAACAAACACAAAAAGGAACTTACATTCAGGTAAAACAGCATCATCAATAATTTTGTCAGAGTATCATAAATCGATTTCCTACTCACCAGGAACTTCAAATAACTATCAATAGTTAGCTCCCATTCCTTCCAATTCCATGGTTTTACTTGAGTTTCTTTCTCGCCGTCTTTAGCTTGATCTTTTGCATGCAGTTTCAGAGCAACGGACCTTATCTCATCCGCA
Organism: Helichrysum umbraculigerum; assembly: GCA_949592205.1. NCBI lineage: Eukaryota > Viridiplantae > Streptophyta > Magnoliopsida > Asterales > Asteraceae > Helichrysum > Helichrysum umbraculigerum. The sequence continues at coordinate 55,067,351 of CATIUR010000006.1, forward strand.
AACCCACCGGTACATGTATACGCCATTTTCTTAGACTAAAACACGAAAAGATTTGCTATTTCTAAGTAGGATTTGATGTGGGCATTCTTGAAGATAAAGCTAGAGGATTTATAGAGTGCAAAATTGGATTCTTTTATTAAATGACAACTATTACAATTACAACTAGGAATTTTTAAATTGAAGCATATTAAGTAGTAGTAAACCTTTTAAAGTGTAGTATATTGGAATACAAGCAAATTGTTAATAAGATAAGTAAAGTTCATACGTAGTACTATTATATTTTTGATCATAAGGTTTCAGGGCGGAGTCAAAACAATATTTCTAAGTGACGAGTTTAAAAAGAAAATTTTGAAGGCGCCAAATATCATAAGTACCTTTTTAATATTATTTTTATGATGACAAATCAGAAGAAAAATACCATAAAAATAAAATTTTCTTAGTGAAGACCGTTGGTGATTAAAAAGTGGGTTTTAATGAAATGAAACATCTCACCGGACTAAAATTTTAATTTCTAATACTAATAAGTCGACTTTGACCGGCAGATTACAAAATTGACCGACTCCTTCTGAGGTCGATCATGTTTACTGCTGACTGAGTTTTTGGTCCAATTCAGACTGAATCGCCTCAAACCACCCCGTGTCAGGAGCCGAGTTTTACAACTCTGTCTAGAGGATAATTTAGAACCAAACAATTTGAGATAAGGTTAGAATTAACAAAAAGAGACAAAATCAATCAGTTTTGTGTTTACTCGTATTAAAAGTGAACTACATTTTTCTTTTAATCTTTTATGAAGTGAAGGGGATGAATAGATTTCCAAGGAAGATATAATTAGGGGATGCTTAAATTTTCACAAAAAGAAAGGGACGAGCATTACAGATAAATAAATTTCAATATATGGAGTTAAATCTTATAAAAAAAATTTCTTCAATAACGCAGAAAAAAAGAATAGGAGAACCGAACATTTACAGTGATGATATATCCATCACACTTTTTGATAAATCCACAAAGATTGTATATTAAGATATTGTACTGTACACATAAAGTCATAAACAATGCACACATTTGGTGGAATTATCAAAAACAAAGATGCTTCCTCCGCTAATGTTACAGAATCATGCTACAATGACTTGTACTGTTCAATTAAACGAGATGCATGGAGACGTGAAGTTGGGACTGTAGTGCATCCTAGACTCTGTAGGTATGCAATCTGTCAACAAATTGGACAGCAGAAACATGAGTATGAGTTTGGTGAGCGTAAGCTCAAAAATAAGAAAAACATTACTAGCAGTGGTGAATTTACAGCAAAATGAAAATAATTGCTGTGCTTAGTGTAGATGTGGTAAAATGGGCATGTTACCTAACAGGTCAAAGTGGTCAAAAGTTTTGAAAGTATTTTACATATAATTAAGAGTATTCAAATCATACAATTTTCATTGATTTTCCAACTTTTTCAAGAAAAGATTTGAAAGATTTTATGCACGACAAAAAAAGTTTTAAGCTCTTTTTGACCCATTTAATCAGTTTCCAACTTGGCTATAATTTTGAAAAGCTCATTGGACACATTGGAATAATACATCACCCGAAACAACCCTTATAAGTAAAATGAGTAAAAAAATTTACATCTAATGTAATATCATTGAAAACTTGTAAGTCACCTGCTTAGAGGTAGCTGCAGATGAATCCATAGCGCTCTCGATCCTTAACTTCTGAAAATGTTCCTATGAGATAAAACATAAACAACATCATAAGTTTTACAACTGCGGCATAACTATTCGCATGTCCATAATAGTTGTTAAAGATCAAAAACAATATTCAAAATAAACCTGTTTTTCCCTTGTAATATATGCACGCTTGTCCGCAGGAATTTGTAGCCATTGCAGAACCTGATGGTCGAGAGAAGAAAAGAAAATCTTTAATCATAGCTTCAGTCAAATAATTTAACTAAAGGCTGATTGTGTTGAACCTACATTTTCAGCAAACTTGAATGCTTCATTGCTCTTCAAGCACGACTTCAGGGACCGAAGAACATCCTAATATATTACACAGGTTAGTTTCCTTGTGATGCAATTGCAAGGTTCTTTTTTCAAAGGAAAGTGAGACTGATATATATTCAATTGCATGTAATAAACAAAAAAAATAAAATAAACAAAAAAAAGAAGCAAAAACATGAATACTAAAATTCAAGAACAAGAGTGTCACTTTTTGTGCAGTCTTCTTCGCTCTAAGCCTTTCATCAATGACAAAAGCAACCTATCAACAACCAGAAACAAGAGATCAGATTCTAGCAATGGCATAATGAAACTTAAAAATAAAGTTCTCTGGTCTTTCATGAATATTAGAAGTTACTACGAGCTAATTAAAGATGTGAACTATTAAAATTGCTATAGAAATAGTAAAGGGGGCAATTATGACCCATTTACATATGAATGAGTTGAATCAGTTACATTTCAACCTAACGAAACAAATAGCTAACATCAAAAGATTTGGCTTTAAAAGTGGGAATCAAACGCTTAAAACGAGACAAGTTGTATTTTTATTTGCAGGTGGCCTCCAATATCCTCATATTTAACGCAATAATTATCTAGGAAAACTACAAGAAAAGGACACACAGTTGTTTTGGGTCAACCCAACCTGACCTGCTTCAACCCATAGTAGAAAGTTACATGTTTTACCTTGTTACTCAACCCGCCGTAGCCAACTTTGCCAGCCCTAAGAATTACACTATTTAACAATTGATTTAAGTCATACAGAAAAGGATAGACGGGGAACCTTGTCAAGCAACCTCTTAGGTTCCTTGAATGCTGCCTTCTTGGCCCAATGATTAAATATATGGGATACGGTTGCTCGTTCTTCGCTGCTGAATCTGTTTGATTATTATCAATAATATCCACATCGGTTAATCCTTCAGTAAAGTATTAAAAGTTGCAATTAGATAACAAAATCATATCTTTAAGGACCTTTTTAAGAAATCATTTCCGTTGCATGGCAAAATTGTTTCGTGTGATTCTATGGTATCTTCGTCAAATAAATTATTTTCTGTCCCTATCATTACAGCCGCATGTTCTTCGGCTGGCCGATCACTGGTCAGACAAGATTTTTTATTAGAGAGTTCCCGATGCTTTGATTGCATATATACCGAACTCGACTCATCCTATAAAAAAAACAGAATATATAATGTTAACCAGACGTACTTGAAGCTCGTATTAGACAATATCTTAAATACTAAAAGTGACGCACCTGGATTTCAAGAAGATGCTTTGGAATTTCTCTAAGGAAACGTGAAGGTTGAAGAACCTGAAAGAAAGCAAAGTTGCTTTTAGCGATGGTGATTTTACCCGTTTACTTATAGATGGATCGACTCAAGTTATGTTTTATCACTGACGGGTCATACTGTTTGAGTTGAGTAAGTCCCCTTTATAAGGTATTGAGGCTACTGGATCGTGATGTGAATTTGGAAATGGGATATATGTATGAAGCTATGGAAAGTGCAAAAGAGCAATTTAAGAATTTTTTATTTTTTTTTTAACCGCAAATCTACAATCTAACACATATTCTATATACAACCACCACGAATATTTACAATTCACTGCCTCAAGTGATGCTTGAACAGTTCATCTCATACCACTAGGCCAAAGGCCATTTGGTAATTAAAAAGTAATTTTGCCGGTGTTGAGGCGAGATACCGACCCATTTGGGAAAAGATTGACACTCAATGGAACATGCAATTTTATAGGCCATTCATGCAGTGGGATACTTTCTTAATCCAAGGTTTTATTTGTAATATTCTATTCTAATAGTTGTCATATTTTTCACTAACACTTTCTTAATCCAAATGTTTACATGGAAAAAACACAAGTATAACTATAACAGAAATCAGAAAGATCCTTCGGTATACCAACAGAAGCTGAAATCTAGGAACCGCATATGTAATTTACCTTAACTAAAGTGAAGTTGCAATTTATGTTCCCACAAAATAAAAAGGGTTGTTGATTAATTTGGCGGCTACATAGGGGGGTTCACAACCCATTGCGGCCTCTTTTAGTCTTTTATTTATTTATTTGAAGTTGCATTTTGGTTTGCCTCATTACTAAGCTAGTTGTGTTATATTATACCGGTCTTAATTTCGAGGATATCTTTAAGGCTGATCGTGAAGTCAAAGAAGAATTAAGGATGTCCGATACATCAGCAATTATAAAAATCATTTTGCAACTCGTGTAGTTCATGGATAGTGTTGTAATGTTTGGTTATCCAGACCCGTGAGCATGGAAATGAGGAAGAAGTTGCAACCCAGTACTATTTTATAAGTAATATATATGTATATATTTCAAACTAGTAATTCATGTCCTAAGCCTCACATGTAGTGTCACGGGATGTGAGAGGAATTGAAGAACGTTTGACCATATACACTCCATAAAGAGGAACCGATTAGAGCAACAAAGGTTAAATGCGTTAGTGTTTGTTGAATACAACATTAACCTTGAAACAGGACTCCAAACGAGAGCGGGAGCCATATGATCCAATATATTTACCGGACATGGAATCGGATGATTAGTGGATAACAGAGAAGGAGGATGCATGTCTCCCCAAAGATGTCTCTTGGATAGACGTTCATGAATGTTTCAAAGAGGATGAGGGAACTAGTTCAAACAAAAGAAAAAGAGGTAAAAAGTAATACACCAACAAGTAAATATATATTATATTAACTTTTCATAATGTATCAAATAATAAAGACAGACTTTAACTGTTTATAGGACCAAGGAACTTGAACAAAGCTAGGAACAAAGGAACTAGCTCAATTGTTAATTTGGATGATGATATTCAAGATGAGGATGAGGAGGATGGAGATAAGAGACATCATGAGACAACCGTGCTTCTAGACGAAGATGATGGTCACTTTGATGCCGAAGATTAATTTAGTTGTCTCCCTAATCTTTTGACATTTGCTTTATTACTCAATCGCTATTTATACCATTTTGGATACTATAAATGTCATTTTGATACATAGTGGTGCATATGTTGCGATTGATTGTAGTGTAATACTCATTACTAGCGAGATTGTAATATTTTAGTAAATGTGTTAAAGTATTCCACTATTTGTTCTTACACTTATATAATTTATTACTCTTACGAGTTGACTCACGAGTCGAGTCGAGTTGAGAGTCAAAAAACGGGATTTCAAGTCACGAGATGACAACTACGGTCATATAGGCCGAAGGGGTAAAATCTGTTAAAAAACGGTCAATGGGGCGAAAGTCACCCAACGTGTAATTATAGTAGAGCATCCTAAACTATTTTGATAATTGAATATCATTTGAATTATATAAGCTTTGTAATTATATGTGAAACACCTATTGTTTAATGTGCTAATTCAGAATTTTAGACAAAAGATGCTTCAGCCAACCCAATGCCCTGTTGCAACCCATAGCATATGTAACCTGTTAATTCTGTAAAATCTTGCATCCCAGGTCTTCAAAACTTTAAAAAAGAAAAACAGCCAATGACCAGTTATATTAACAGACATAACTATGCTTACCTGCCAATTTGAGTCCATCGTGATATATAGAATAAAAAGCTTCTTTCTTGCACGAGTCATTGCCACATACAGTAAACGCCGTTCCTCCTATCAATGTTCAGAGGAAGAGAGAAGCATGACCATATTTTTCAAGTGAATAACATGTATTGATGTAAGGAAGAGAGATACATTCATATGTATTCGAAAATCAAGAGCATGCTTACCTCAATAGAGGCAATAGTTTCTTTCGTGATGCCATTAAATTCATGCAAAAGAGGAATTTCAGATTCATTTGCCTGGAATATTTAATCATGAGCAGTTTTGTTATGAGAACAGATTAAGCATAAGCAGAGGGGGCAATTTCAATCCATTTCAGATGTAGGGGCTGATTTGGGTTTCATTTTATATCCCACGAATTAACTTAAAAAAAAGTTCGCTAAAAGATCTCATCAAAAAACAAGTTGGCTAAAAGTAGAAATGGTCAAAGAGGTTGAAAGATGCCTAAAGTCTAATTATAATGCACACAGCCTGAACCTCCCATATCATTTAATTAAGAGATCTTTCATTATGGGCTTAAAAAGGTGTTTGCTGGTCAACTTAAGCAGACCCAGCCACTTGTGACCCATTACTAGGCCCGCCATCTTGCTACCTTTAAGCATAACTACTAGTGTTTTAATACCTTCACGATGAAGACAGTGTCCCACTCCAATCCTTTCGACTACAAGGCAACGGAAGGATGATAAAAAAAGAAGTTAGATGTAATTCATTGATTTACACCATGTTTGAATTAAACAAAGAATGTAATTTTGGTAGGAGAGGAAACGTACCTGATGAATGGTAGTAAGAGTAACAGCATGATTATTATCATGCCGCCTCAAACGAAAGTTTTCTGTTTCCCTTTCAGATATAAAATCTATAAATGCTTTAAGAACATTTACACACCCTTTTTCTTCGGCGACTTTATCGTTCTCATCTAAATCGAAGTTGTATGATTTTAGAAACTCGGAGACATCATCCAAAAGATATTGGAGAACCTGTTAAAAAAATTTATAAACCTGGCTATCTTTTATATAAATCTATGTTCATGTACAGAAGAAAGACTAACCGATCTAAGATCATGCTCTTCGTTTAGCAACTTCCCTCCATCAGCATCAAGAACAGCTCGTTGCTCAAGGAGGTATTTCTGAAGAAAAAAGAATATAAAACGAATACATGATGGAAAGCTTGGATATGGAATGGATCAACAATATCTGAAGTCCAAGGAAGAGATACCTGAGGTATCATGTTTGCTACTGCAGTAAAGACAGCTGAAATAGATTGTTCCTGGAATCATTATAAAACATACCGTTAGTTTGCCATTGATTTTGTTGTTGGGATTTTTTAAATTTTTCATGACATTATTAATTATTTGTTCACTTGAACTAGGAGTAACTTGTGTTCCAAACTTTAAGCGACTATCAACTTGGAATGGAGTACATACTAGTATATATTAGAGAAATTTGTGCTTACCCTGTGAACAAGTTTTGAAATCATCTCTAAAGTAAGCAACACTTTGCGTCCTTGAGTGAGATGTGCCCTAAAATGAAAGACGATTGATTAAAGTATACAATGTCAAAAGTAATTGAGACTGTCTTAGAACCATTACTTCAAAAAGTATATAATTAAATTGCATTGAACCTTTTGAATGTACCAGAGATCTTTGCACCGAGTATGTCAGAAGCAGCAGATATGAAGCTGCATTTCCTTAAGGTTGAAACTTTATTGATATGATCAATTATCTGCAAAGAGAGAAAATGAAAAACACATTTCTTAGTGAACTCGTCTGGCATAGAAACTTGAACCCCCATATTGCTACAGAGTTATACCCTTTTCTTTTCGTCTTTTTCTAAATGTAGCAGGGCCTTGAATACTCTCCGAAATGACCCATCATCACATGCCACCAATGTTGTTCTGAGCATAGATATGATGGCCCTTACTACCTGAAGAACTTCCATCAATAACCAAATGTAATCAGCGTGTCACAGTATGAGAATTGGATACAAAAGTTTGCTTAATAGCATCAACTTGCTAACCTTTTTTCTGTAAAAAGCAACTCCGTGAAAGTTAAAAGGAATTTTCCTCTCACGAAAGGCTGTTTGGAACATCTTTCCGGACACCTGTTACATAAATTGTAAAGACAATAGGAGCTTAAGTGCTTAACAAGACTGTATAAATAATTAAAAGCTAATGTATGGGAGTGTGCCAAACCGGGTTCGGACCAAACCAGGCTATGCACCTTTAGTTCTTGATTCTAGGTTTTTTTTCTCGGTTCAATTTTAAGTTCAGATGTTTTCAAACCTGGGTTCTCCGTCCGATCCGTTTCAAAACTGAAATACTTACTTTTTCAAACTTTAAACAATGTCTCAGTTTTAGGCTTTTATTTTTTGAGCTATATAAAACCCTCATATTTAGTTTGTTCTCCATCAAGTTTGGGATTAAACCGGTTATAAACTGAAACCGGGTACTTGAATGGTTCAAATCTGCTCTGTTTTCGTTTCCATTAGTAATATTCGGTTTGGGCACCGACTGGTTCTGAACAGATCCAGGCATTATCACATATGTTTAGATGGATTTACCTGTCTCCGATAAAGAACTGCAATCTCTCCAAAAGTTCCTTTAACAGATGAACCCGAAGAAGTAAGTTCTAATATCTTGTCAACAACAAAGGAACACTGTGCATCCTCATTACAGCACTCTTTGACAGTAACCTGAGTAGGTAATCCAAAACATGCAAATCAGAAGTATCACTCATGCGCAAGTTATCTACGCATATTTATAAATACGTAAAGTGGTTACCTTGGAACCAGAAGAATTATCAGTAAGAACCTTGTTTGACTGACATCGTTTTGAGTTATTCCGTATAAGATATGATGCAGCATCAACAATACAGCGTGTAGAACGATAGTTCTTATTTAGTCTGATCTGGAACCAAATCATGTAAAGAACAAGAGGTATTTTTTAGAATGCTCAATCTTAAAATATCACGTAGTTACAAATCACACAGATAGAAAGAACTTCATAAAGAAGAATCAGTAAGTAATATGTAAGTGTTAGTCAGACCTCCCTGTGAGGTTGATAATCTCTGCGAAATGACTTAAATCCATTTACGTCAGCACCATTGAAACTGAAGATCGACTGCATTATGATTTATAAAAACTGAGCTGAAGAATTACAAGCCAAGAGCACTAAAGTCCTGAGTGAGTAGTAGATAGAGGTGGCAATTTGGAACCATCTACTTATGAATAGTCGATTTGTGTTATCTTTTATCTCTAACAGGTCAAACAGATAAAATAATTGGCTTAACATGAAATGGATTAAACAGGTCGAAAGTCACTCAAAGTGTATGTTATAAACAAATTTGACAGAGGGAGTTCTTAAAAAGAGTAAAACAGTCTGCAGAAACAGTGATTTAGTTCAGTCTGACCCAACCCTACCCTATCCTATCCGAACATAAGATTACTAGTTTTGACTCGCTACCCAATTCACCCAACCCGCCCATTTTCCAGTCTGACCCGACTCCGAACCAAAATTTCCAATCTCTCCGTTACCCACTCCACCTGGCCCGTCTATTTTGCCACCTCCTAGTAGTAGCTATGTACCTGATCCTCGTCTCCAACGATAGTTATGCGCTTATGTGATGCAAGAACTCGTAATAAATCATATTGCATAGCACTTGTGTCCTGAAACTCATCTATTACAATTGCTTGCCACAATTCTTGGCACTCCTTAGATACTTCAAATGTTATACAACCGATACATGTTAATAATGATAATATCTACCTGAACAAAAGTGGAAAAGATAGAAAATAAAAATAAAAAAACAAAACAAAGACACCTAACCTTCAGGAAAGTCAGTGAGCAGCTTGACAGAGCAATTAATTAAGTCGTGATAATCCAGTGCATTACATGAATTCAATATATCTTCATATTTCCTAAGAATTTCAGCCTGCTCCAGATTTTACAAACAGACTACTATTTCAGAAGCTAATAACTTTAAATTCTATAAATAGATAGAACGTCTATTCCATCTTACTCCTGTCTCATTTCCTGACTTCTTGTAATCTTCGAAAGTTTTCCCAGAAGCTTTAGCCTGAGTTTTAGTATAACATAGTGTAAAGCTAGTAGATCACTCATGAGTAAAATGAACTTAATTACAAACTACATAAGTCGGACAGGGTGACTTACTTGTGCCACAAATTTCAACCACTTCTTTGACTTATCTCGGAAGTCTTCCGGGCGGTTTCCAGCGACATTAGAGATCTCACAAAGTTTGTCAGAATCTGATATTTGTGCGTTCTTTCCACACTCTATGAGACGCACAGCTTCAATGACTGCCTTTCTTTGTTGTCCTTGACCATACAGCAAAAACTCTGGTGTACGGCCTACCCTATAATGAAAATCATGTTATAATCAGAATACTAAATAAAATAAACATATTGACATAAATGACAATCATGTCATACGAGTTCATCAAGAGGTAAGCATATCAGAAGTCATTCAAAACACATATTTCTTGGCATTGTCACACTTTATGCTTCTTGCATAAAGTTTTAAAATTTCCATTTCAAATCAATAAGAAAACCACAGAATTCTAAATAAGACTTCAAGTTGCTTTCAATTCGTAGTACGTGATTGTTAGAACTTAAGATATTGGTCAGCACTAGAGGTGGCAACTTTGGAATGGGTTAATTCTGGTTTTAATTTTATCTCTAATGGTTCATATGGATAAATTTAAATAAAAATATAAAAACGTTAGCTAAAAGGAAAAGGACCAAAAGTCGCCCAAAGTGTATTTTATAATGCAAAAAATATCATGAATCATTTATTCGAAACCAACATTTTGTTAATTTGATGTAATGTTTTGTAGTAACACATGACACAGTCATCATCAATGCCAAGCCCAACACGACCCGTACCACAAATTTACCCATTTTGCCTCTTATAGTCATATTCACAATAATCTAACAAAATTACATACTTCTCAGCATGTAAACGACAGAGTTGCAATGAGAATGAGTGGAAGGTGCTAATCATGAGTTCCTTTGCTGCTGCCTTCCCAGCCACTGCTCCAATTCTGTCTCGCATTTCTGAAGCAGCAGCCGTGGTGAATGTCATAGCCAATATGTGAGATGCTTCAATGCCCTAGTTTTTTATTCAAGACAAACATGTACAAAATTCTGGATCAATATGAGAAACAAGAATGAAATAATCGATTGTTTAATGAATTATAGTACCTTGTGAAGAAGCATTAGAACACGCCCCACCATGGTAGATGTCTGAAATTAAAAGCAAAATAGAAAATAATAAGTACTCAAGGTTTAAGGGAAAGAAACGGAAGTGTCAACAAAGAAGGATTACAGAAATACAACCTTACCACTTCCGGGTCCTGCAACAATCATCAAAGGTACTGAAACATCACTACAAGCTGCCTCACGTTGCCTATCATTTAAAGACTGCATATACTTTGCATACTCATCAGGCATGCCTCCAATTTTTGAAGCCTCATATCCATCGTTGCTACTTCCATCCAAATAATTATTGTTTCCTAATTTCTCTGGAACAGTTGGAGTCACGTCGGTCCTAACTTCACAGATGTTCTTTTCAGCACCCGCAGTCTTCAACTGAATACCACATCTGGGCTCCTCAGCTACTAGCTTGGACTTCGTCCCAGACTCACATATTTCGTCAATTTTGGCTAGAATGGCGTCATCAAAATCCTCATAAAAAATGGTAGGCATTAACGTAGAGGGCTCGTTAAAACTACCACACGATGGCTGTCCCACTGGAGTTACAAATGAAGTTATTCCATTATCAGTTTCCATAAAATCACCAAATTTCATTTCACCAGAACAATTACTACCATGTTCCTTCTTTTCGACTGTCATGTCATCTAAATAATTCACATCACACGATAAAGGTCTGGTTGGAGTTTTAAACGAGTCCAAACTTACTTCATTATCATATAGGGTTTCAACATCATCTCTTAAGTCAAATCTACGAACAGATACATTATCTGCACACGATTTCCCGATATACTTTATATGTTTGGTTGGAGTTTGAAACGAATTATGACCTTTTCCGTTCTGATCCTGCAAAACCATATTCGTCCCAAAATAACAACCATCACTAATATTACCATTGGATTGTGCCTTAAAATGTGATTCACCAACAGAACCACTTTCATTTAACTTGAATTTTTTAGCAGAACTCAAACTGTGACTGCTCGACGAAATGTTTGAAAGAGGCACTCTATTGATACTACCAACAACCGTAGCGTGAGTGTTCGATGAAATGTCTGAAAGAGGCACTCTATTTACGCTACCAATTCTACAACATAAAATATTAACAAATTTAAAAAACAACAAAATAAAATAATTTCAAATAAATACAATCAGCAGTAATAATATGGGAGATTTAGAAGTTATACTCCTGCGGAAATGAATCGGAAACATTGGACGCGTCTCGAGGGCGTTTTCGATCAAGTAAAGCTTTGGCAGCTCTATAATTTTGGGAAATTCGAGCCCGTTGTTCATTTGATAGTTGTCCTATACCGACGTTTTCTTTGTTCATTGTCTTCAGAGTCTGAAAACGAGTTAAAACCAAGGTTTATGAGAGATTTTCGTGAAGTGAATTTAGGGCAAATGTTGATTTGTGACAACTCTCCAAATTAGGTATTAATTAAATAATATGCATGTGCATTACTATGCTAATTTCCTGGTTAAGTTTTAACAAAACTTTTGTCGTGGTGTAAGCCTAGCAAGCCCAATACTTTTAAACAAAAAGTATTACAAAATATGTAATTAACTATAATTACGTACAAACGTATCGGAACGAACCCGACAAAAATAAATGACAAAAGTTTCGTGATAAAAAAAAAATAATTAATAATATAATTATTAATTACGAGTATTTATATATCTATAACATATAGATATAAAGGTCTAATTTTACGTTTAACATAAAACGTATTATAACACGAACAGAAATAATTCTAAAACGCGCATACGACGTCAAATCATAAAAAGGCAAATTTTCTAGTTCATTCGATAACATTTAGAACATTACCTCAAAATATGAAATCCTAAATTAACTGAAATTTTGCGCTCAATTAACTGTGCGCAGTAAAATGTACAAAATTGTACAACGTTTTAAAATAATGATAATATCATTATTCTGATTATAAATTACGAACCAGGAGAACACCTACAAAATAAAAATGTAAAAAGTTTACGTTTATATTGCTATAATTATACCCGTACTCGAAATTGCAGTACAAAAATCATCACCCATCGCCAATAATGCAGGAGACATTTTCAGGTTTAAACCATACTCCCTCCTTCACCATGTTTTCTTCCTCTGTGATCTCAAAACACACACACACAAAAATCATTTTCTCTTCAATCTTCTTTCTCTCCATTTGATTCAAAGGGAACAACAAGATCAAGAACAACATATCATCATCATCATCCGATCATCATCATCGTTCATCATCTCCATCATTTTCACTTTGTAAGGAAACTTCTTCCTTTTAATTTCTACACTTTAATTTCGTCATCTAACATGATTATACATCATAATCAAAGAATATAACACACAAAACTTGATGATTACTTGATGATTCTTGAAATGAGTTTATAAAACCCAAAACTTTAAAACTAAAATCGTTATACTAAAACTTGTTAAAATGAAGTAATAATGTGTATAAACGACACATAACACTTATATAAACATTTGGTATTGATATATAAAAGATTTGGAACCAAAAGATCGTGTTTATGTTTTGCTCTGCTACGAGCAGGTTCTGTGAACAGAAGGAATACGGCGGATTCCTTTGAATCCGGCGTATTCCCAACCGAAAACCAAACGAATCCGGCGGATTCTGTAACACCCGCCAAATTAGGACTAGTAATTAGTGCCTAATCATACGTTAATACATGTAATTAGTTCCTTGTTAGGCTAATTAATGTATCGAATTATATATATTGTTGAATATATACGAAAATGCGATTTGATTAAATCGTACGCAATTTAAATCGGATGTATTTCGATTCTATTTTATATGGACGTTGGTGACAAAATTTTATTAAATAACGGTTTATGTCAAAAATATTATTATTATAATATTTCGTATCGTACAATCAGGAATTACATAATTTAAAACGTAAAACGCGCAAACCAAATAAAATAAATTACAACTTATAACTCAAAATAAAGTGATTAGTAAAATAATTAAACAAACTATCGCGTAAAAATTCGTAATCTAAAACTTATAATTAAAACGTAAAATAATTATTTAACGTCTAAACAACGGAGCAAACGAACACCACACGGAACGCGGGGCGAAAAACTGGAAATGGGGATAACCCCACCTCCACCTCCTCTCTTCTTTCATTTATTTCCTTTCCTCTCTCTCTCCTTCATCTTTTTCTCTCAAACTTTCATCACCAAAACTCACTAAAAATCGCAAATAGCAACATCAAACGACCTTGGATCTCATTATCACTTTGGAAGAAAACGACCACCGCGACACGATCTATCATTCTATCTTTTCGGATTTCTCATCCGACAATTTGTAAGTTTCCGACAAATCCCGAAATCTCTCATTTTTAAGTGTTTTCACTTTCTAGTAGTTTGTAACAACTTATAATGTCCCTATAAGGGTTGGGTAAAAGTTTTGGACCGAACGGAAACCGCAAAACTCGTTTTCGACACATTTTCCGGCCAACAGACCGCTACGTCGCATTTGGCCCAGAATTTATGCGACGTCAGCTTCTACGTCGCAAAACCCCTCGTGACGTCGCATAGTGCGACGTCAGTCACAACGTCGCATTAAATTGCGACGTCGCATATAGCGACGTCAGCCTTAACGTCGCCAATACCTCGCCACGTCGCACTTAGCGACGTAAGCCCCTACGTCGCAGAAATCACCTACGTCGCATTAGCGACGCAGTACCCTACGTCGCATTAAATTGCGAAACGTCGCCTTTAGCGACGTCATGCTCAACGTCGCAGTCCTACCTGCGACGTCGCACCCAACGTCGCACAAACCAGAACCTCAAAAACACAGATTTTTACTAAGTGTCGAGACTCGAAATTTATCACTCGATTTTACCCAAATTCAGATCCAGATGCGTTTTTCATCAAAGCAATATAGTAGAAATAAAAATTTTCCAAGCTGACCTGGCAGCTCGACCCCAGCCAGGGGCTCTGCCCCTTGGACCCCGCCAGGGGCTGCCGCCCCTTGGACCCCGCTACCAGGGGCGCTGCCCCCGGACCCCCGTACTTAGATTTTGTAACGGCTTCTAAAACACAATCAAAACACATTTTTCAAGTAAAACGACACGTAATCAAAATAATAATAATTGAGATTATTATTACGAATCCGTCACCAACGGGCCGTACACTTTTCAAATACTCAAACTTATCAACCAAATAGTGGAAATTTGGACATTATAGTTGAACGAACAACTACAAGGGTGATCTGTTGAGATACCCAAATCATGATTATAACCATCGCGTGTCGTGGACACCCTCAGGTTACAAGTCTTTGGACTTCATTTCGGCTAATCAACTTACGTTTGTTTAAACGCATTCAGACTCAGGTGAGTCTCATAGCCCCTCTTTTACTGTTTTACTCAGGGGTGTGATATACTGCTCAACTTTTAACATGTGAACGCAAGTACCAACTTTTCATATACTACATGAGTTTTTCGAAACTAATCATTTAAAGTCCTCCGTCAGCATAGTTGTTAATACGTTGTAGCGTGAATATTAGTATATGGTACCATATAGGATTGACCCTCCTCGTTCGGGTTAGCAAGCACTAACCGGGTAAACGGACGTACTAATATTTGGGAAGACGAATGTTGATTAGGCATTCGTGGAGGCACCTCGCCCGGAATTCTCTATAGGGGACCCGGCCCTCGAGTTAAGCTCAACTATGTGCTCATGGCTGTATACACGATGATTATCATTTAATTGCTGGATGCAATTCATTATTTAATTGCTGGATGCAATTCATTATTTAAATCTTGCGGTTCATACGATATTACTTGACTTTAAACCTGTGAGCTCACCAGCTTTATAGCTGACCTTTTAGCATATATCGCAGGTACCCAGCAGTAGGATGTTTCTGCTTCAGGATTTAGCTCGAGTCAGCATACAGACGATTGAGATTTTCTTGCATTAGTATATTTTGTACAAGTACTTATGTACTGAAATCTCATTTTATTAAACTCGAGCTATGTAAAGCTTTTAAATGTTGTAAACATTTCAGTTAGCAATATATTTTGTTAAAACGACGCATATAGAGTCGTTTGCTATTTATCTTTGTGCTTTGTTATTGATTAGTAACACCCAAATCAAGCTTCCGCAAAACATCAAATTTGGGGGTGTTACAGATTGGTATCAGAGCCTAAGGTTATAGTGAACTAGGTTGCATTTAGTGAGCCTAGACTATGACCATTAGGCAGTATTCCTTATTAGGTATGACTGGTTCAGGGATTACAGCATACGAGTTTAATTTAACATAGCCTGATCAACTATGTACAATTAAGCAAAGATGATGTAAGATCTGAAAGTAGTTATGGCTGAACAGGATACAATAGAAGACTCTGACCTCGAGAGAACCGAGACTTAAACATGTTTATGCTAGACACTCAATAGGCTATATTATATAGGAACTATATGAATATAGGCCTCAATCTTACTAACGCTTTGTCTCAGAAATGGCAAACACACCATCAACTTCATCTCGTTCTCAATCCGGGCCGCAGAACCCAAGGGTAGCAAGGAGGAACTCCAGGTTGCCTCGAGCTGGCCCGTACTCCACTCACTCCACCTTGCCGGCTCTAGCCGCTAGGGTGAATCAACACGAGCAACGACTTCGCACCATGGATGTCGTGTTGCAGGAAACAAACGAAAACTGGAGACTTACATCCCTTGAACGCATCGAACAAGTCTCCGACGACCTTGAAACCACAAACAACAACATGGATGTCCTTCGCAACCAAATAATAGAAATAAGGGTGGAAAATGCCCTTCTGCAACAAAGGATGGATGAATGCGTGCAACGCTCACTTGAGGCAGAAGAGTATGCGCGCGGACTAACACAACGACTTGCGCTAGCAGAAGACAACGCCCGACAAGCTAGCAGGCTTGCAAACACTGTGGACCGTCTTGTCACGATGATGGAACAAATTAATCTACGTCAAGACTAGTGTAGTCTTTGTCTTGTAATCTATCCTGTAATCTAGTAACTATCTACGCGCTACTCTATAATTCAGTCGGATGTAACAATTCCCGACATCTTTTGTAATACATCTGTAGGATGTAACCTTTAAACTCGTATCATCTATCAAGTATTCTTGCTGTTTTCGACTCATATTAATTGCCATTATTCCTGTTGATGTTATGTATTACTGCTCTTATACATGTACATCTGTAATAAATACAATCTTCTTACAAAATCTCATGTATCTTCATTTCTTTTATTGAAGAATCATGCCGCCAAAGACACGACCTTACACAGATGCTCAGATCACGTCACTCATAACCCAGGCTGTTACTGAAGCCTTAGCTCGGAATACCCCACCAAACTCCACAAGAAACAGCGATACCGCTGGAACCTCTACCACCAAACCTTGTTCTTACAAGGACTTTCAAAGCTGCAAACCCTCGAGTTTCAAGGGTTCTGAAGGAGCCATCGGACTAATCAGATGGTTCGAGAAAATGGAAACTGTTTTCCGTGTCAGCAAATGCGCGGAGAACGACAAAGTAAACTTCGCCACCTGCTCTCTTGAAGATGATGCCCACTCTTGGTGGAACTCATATACCCAATCAGTGGGTGCTGACATTGCCTACCAAATCACTTGGGAGGAATTGAAAGCCAAACTCACTGCCAAATACTGCTCGATCGCCAAACTCCAAAAGCTAGATGAGGAGTTTTGGAATTTGAAGGTTCAGGGTGGTGACATCGATGGTTATACCACCAGGTTTCAACAACTAGCTGCCCTCCGCCCAGCTATGGTAAGCACTGAACCTGATAAAATCAGGAAGTACGCCCTTGGTCTCCCTGATTTTGTTCGGGGACACGTCATCTCTTCCAAACCAACCACCATTGACGGTGCGATCTCATTGGCCCAAGACCTGATGTCTATGAGCCAAGATTCGGAACCACCCACTTCATCCTCCCAAAACAACAAACGCAAGTGGTCTGACTACCACAACAACCACTCCAACCAACAAAACAAGAAACCCGACACCATCAAAGCCTACAACACCATCACTAACATCACACGGGGCTACACTGGGAGCAAACCCTATTGTCCCAAGTGCAGTCGCCACCACGAAGGTTCCTGTGGTCCCTTTTGCAACAACTGCAAGAGGTACGGCCACCTCACCAAAGACTGCCGCTCTCCCTCCAACAACAATTCCAACAACAACACCAGACCACCCAAAGTATGCTTTGAGTGTGGGAAACCCGGGCATTTCAGAGATTCGTGCCCAAAGCTGAAGAATAACAACAACAACCGCAACAACAACAACACTCGCAGCAGAGCTTTCGTCATCAAATCTGGGGACGCCCGCCAAGACCCGAATGTGGTCTCGGGTATGTTCCTCCTCAACAACTTAACTGCTTCTGTTCTATTTGATACTGGTGCTGATAGAAGCTTTATCTCCGATGATTTTTGCCCATTACTTGACATCACTCCTGTTGCCTTAGATGTTAAGTACACTGTAGAGCTAGCCAATGGAAAACTTGTAGAAACCACCAGTGTGATACCTAATTGCACTTTAAACCTAGCTGACGAAACCTTTTCGATCGATCTTATACCCATTGAAATCGGAAGTTTCGATGTCATTATTGGAATGGACTGGTTGTCCAAACATCGTGCTGAAATCGTTTGTCACGATAAAATCGTCCGTATCCCACTCGCCGTTGGTGGAACCTTGATCATACAGGGGGAGACCGGTGGGACGGGACTCAATATAATCTCCTGCTTAAAAACCCGAAAATTTCTGAGAAAGGGTTACCCTGCCATACTCGCACACATCACCGAGAAGAAGTCGGAGGAGAAACGACTTGAGGATGTGCCGATTGTTAGAGACTTTCCCGAAGTCTTTCCGGAAGAACTACCTGGTCTACCTCCGTCTAGACAGGTTGAGTTCTCAATCGATCTCGTGCCGGGTGCCGCACCGGTGGCCCGCGCACCATACCGTTTAGCCCCATCCGAACTTCAGGAGTTGTCCTCTCAGTTACAGGAACTGCTGGATCGAGGATTCATTAGACCGAGTTCTTCACCTTGGGGAGCTCCGGTCTTATTTGTCAAAAAGAAGGACGGTTCATTCAGAATGTGCATCGACTACCGAGAATTGAACAAATTGACCGTCAAGAACCGTTATCCACTTCCTCGCATTGATGATCTATTCGACCAACTTCAGGGTTCAAGTTTCTACTCAAAAATCGACCTGCGATCAGGTTATCATCAGTTACGAGTTCGCGACACCGATATTCCAAAAACTGCTTTCAGAACTCGTTACGGGCACTACGAATTCCAAGTGATGCCCTTTGGTCTAACCAACGCACTGGCTGTATTCATGGACCTCATGAACCGGGTGTGCAAACCTTACCTCGATAAGTTTGTCATTGTCTTTATCGATGACATACTCATTTACTCGCGCAACGAGCAAGAACATGCGCAACACCTCAGAACCATCCTTGAACTACTTAGACACGAGGAGCTTTATGCTAAATTCTCTAAGTGTGAGTTCTGGATCCAAACCGTTCAATTTCTTGGTCACGTGATCGACAGTCAGGGAATTCACGTGGACCCATCAAAGATCGAGGCTATCAAAGACTGGCAAGCACCCACCTCTGCAACTGAAGTACGACAATTCTTGGGTCTTGCTGGGTATTATCGACGATTTATCGAAAATTTCTCCAAAATAGCTCAATCACTCACGGTACTGACTCAGAAGGACAAAAGGTTCGATTGGACCGAGAAACAAGAGTCAGCGTTCCAACTTCTGAAACAAAAGCTTTGCAGTGCTCCAATTCTATCACTACCCAAAGGCACCGATGACTTCGTGGTATACTGCGATGCTTCTCACCAAGGTCTTGGTTGCGTGTTGATGCAACGAGACAAGGTTATTGCTTATGCCTCACGACAGCTAAAAATTCACGAAAAGAACTACACCACTCATGATCTCGAGCTTGGAGCTGTCGTTTTTGCTCTCAAAATCTGGAGACATTATCTCTACGGCACTAAGTGCACAATCTTTACCGATCATAAAAGTCTCCAACACATCTTCGATCAGAAGGATCTCAATATGAGGCAACGTCGATGGGTCGAGTTGCTTACCGATTACGATTGCGAGATCAAGTACCATCCAGGGAAGGCTAATGTTGTAGCCGATGCCCTCAGCCGAAAGGAACGACCAAAACCACTTCGAGTCCGAGCCCTCAGTATGACCATTCACAACGATCTTACCATTCAAATTCATACCGCTCAGATCGAAGCCCTGAAACAGGAAAACATCAAAGATGAAGCCTTGCGGGGCATTGACAAACAATTCGAAATCAGACCTAACGGAATTAGGTATTTCTCAAACCGAATCTGGTTGCCTAGTTTTGGGAACCTAAGAGACTTGGTGATGGACGAGGCTCACAAGTCTAAATATTCTATTCATCCTGGATCCGATAAGATGTACCATGGCATCAAGGAATTTTATTGGTGGCCAAACATGAAAGCCGAAATCGCCACTTATGTCAGCAAGTGTCTTACTTGCTCGAAAGTCAAAACCGAACATCAGAAACCTCCTGGTTTACTCCAACAACCTGAAATCCCTGAATGGAAATGGGATCAAATTGCCATGGACTTCATAACCAAACTACCAAAGTCGTCGAGCGGTTGCGATACCATTTGGGTGATCGTCGATCGTCTCACCAAATCTGCTCATTTCCTGGCAATCAAAGAAAACGATAAAATGGAACGCCTTACACAAATCTACATCAAGGAAATCATTTCTCATCACGGTGTTCCAACCTCAATCATCTCTGACAGAGATGCCCGTTTCACCTCTCACTTTTGGCAATCACTTCAGAAAGCATTGGGTACCCGTCTCGATATGAGTACCGCGTACCATCCTCAAACCGATGGCCAAAGTGAACGAACCATTCAAACACTGGAAGACATGCTACGAGCCTGCGTAGTTGATTTCGGTACAAACTGGGAAAAACATCTACCGTTGTGCGAGTTTTCGTACAATAACAGTTATCATGCCAGCATTAAGACTGCACCTTTTGAGGCACTGTACGGTCGTAAGTGCCGATCACCGATCTGTTGGACTGAAGTGGGAGATAGTCAACTCACTGGTCCGGAACTCATTCACGCCACCACTGAGAAAATTGTGGAAATCCAAAACAGACTCAAAGCCGCACGTGATCGTCAGAAAAGTTATGCTGACGTGAGACGCAAACCACTCGAGTTCCAAGTTGGGGATCGAGTTCTCTTAAAAGTATCGCCTTGGAAAGGCGTCATCCGTTTTGGCAAACGCGGGAAGTTGAATCCCAGATACATCGGGCCTTTTGAGATCCTTGAACGGATTGGCCCCGTAGCTTATCGATTGCAGCTGCCATCCGAACTTAGCAGCGTGCACCCTACTTTTCATATCTCAAATCTGAAGAAGTGTCTGTCCGATGAGACACTTATTATTCCATTAGATGAAATTCGTGTTGACGATAAACTCCATTTCGTTGAGGAACCCGCTGAAATTATGGACCGTGAGGTCAAACAACTGAAACAAAGTCGTATTCCCATCGTCAAGGTCAGATGGAATTCGCGGCGTGGTCCGGAATTCACCTGGGAACGGGAAGACCAAATGCAACTCAAATATCCTCAACTTTTCACTGATTCTACATCAAACACGACTTCGAGCTAAATTTCGGGACGAAATTCTTCTAACAGGGGGAGAATGTAACACCCGCCAAATTAGGACTAGTAATTAGTGCCTAATCATACGTTAATACATGTAATTAGTTCCTTGTTAGGCTAATTAATGTATCGAATTATATATATTGTTGAATATATACGAAAATGCGATTTGATTAAATCGTACGCAATTTAAATCGGATGTATTTCGATTCTATTTTATATGGACGTTGGTGACAAAATTTTATTAAATAACGGTTTATGTCAAAAATATTATTATTATAATATTTCGTATCGTACAATCAGGAATTACATAATTTAAAACGTAAAACGCGCAAACCAAATAAAATAAATTACAACTTATAACTCAAAATAAAGTGATTAGTAAAATAATTAAACAAACTATCGCGTAAAAATTCGTAATCTAAAACTTATAATTAAAACGTAAAATAATTATTTAACGTCTAAACAACGGAGCAAACGAACACCACACGGAACGCGGGGCGAAAAACTGGAAATGGGGATAACCCCACCTCCACCTCCTCTCTTCTTTCATTTATTTCCTTTCCTCTCTCTCTCCTTCATCTTTTTCTCTCAAACTTTCATCACCAAAACTCACTAAAAATCGCAAATAGCAACATCAAACGACCTTGGATCTCATTATCACTTTGGAAGAAAACGACCACCGCGACACGATCTATCATTCTATCTTTTCGGATTTCTCATCCGACAATTTGTAAGTTTCCGACAAATCCCGAAATCTCTCATTTTTAAGTGTTTTCACTTTCTAGTAGTTTGTAACAACTTATAATGTCCCTATAAGGGTTGGGTAAAAGTTTTGGACCGAACGGAAACCGCAAAACTCGTTTTCGACACATTTTCCGGCCAACAGACCGCTACGTCGCATTTGGCCCAGAATTTATGCGACGTCAGCTTCTACGTCGCAAAACCCCTCGTGACGTCGCATAGTGCGACGTCAGTCACAACGTCGCATTAAATTGCGACGTCGCATATAGCGACGTCAGCCTTAACGTCGCCAATACCTCGCCACGTCGCACTTAGCGACGTAAGCCCCTACGTCGCAGAAATCACCTACGTCGCATTAGCGACGCAGTACCCTACGTCGCATTAAATTGCGAAACGTCGCCTTTAGCGACGTCATGCTCAACGTCGCAGTCCTACCTGCGACGTCGCACCCAACGTCGCACAAACCAGAACCTCAAAAACACAGATTTTTACTAAGTGTCGAGACTCGAAATTTATCACTCGATTTTACCCAAATTCAGATCCAGATGCGTTTTTCATCAAAGCAATATAGTAGAAATAAAAATTTTCCAAGCTGACCTGGCAGCTCGACCCCAGCCAGGGGCTCTGCCCCTTGGACCCCGCCAGGGGCTGCCGCCCCTTGGACCCCGCTACCAGGGGCGCTGCCCCCGGACCCCCGTACTTAGATTTTGTAACGGCTTCTAAAACACAATCAAAACACATTTTTCAAGTAAAACGACACGTAATCAAAATAATAATAATTGAGATTATTATTACGAATCCGTCACCAACGGGCCGTACACTTTTCAAATACTCAAACTTATCAACCAAATAGTGGAAATTTGGACATTATAGTTGAACGAACAACTACAAGGGTGATCTGTTGAGATACCCAAATCATGATTATAACCATCGCGTGTCGTGGACACCCTCAGGTTACAAGTCTTTGGACTTCATTTCGGCTAATCAACTTACGTTTGTTTAAACGCATTCAGACTCAGGTGAGTCTCATAGCCCCTCTTTTACTGTTTTACTCAGGGGTGTGATATACTGCTCAACTTTTAACATGTGAACGCAAGTACCAACTTTTCATATACTACATGAGTTTTTCGAAACTAATCATTTAAAGTCCTCCGTCAGCATAGTTGTTAATACGTTGTAGCGTGAATATTAGTATATGGTACCATATAGGATTGACCCTCCTCGTTCGGGTTAGCAAGCACTAACCGGGTAAACGGACGTACTAATATTTGGGAAGACGAATGTTGATTAGGCATTCGTGGAGGCACCTCGCCCGGAATTCTCTATAGGGTACCCGGCCCTCGAGTTAAGCTCAACTATGTGCTCATGGCTGTATACACGATGATTATCATTTAATTGCTGGATGCAATTCATTATTTAATTGCTGGATGCAATTCATTATTTAAATCTTGCGGTTCATACGATATTACTTGACTTTAAACCTGTGAGCTCACCAGCTTTATAGCTGACCTTTTAGCATATATCGCAGGTACCCAGCAGTAGGATGTTTCTGCTTCAGGATTTAGCTCGAGTCAGCATACAGACGATTGAAATTTTCTTGCATTAGTATATTTTGTACAAGTACTTATGTACTGAAATCTCATTTTATTAAACTCGAGCTATGTAAAGCTTTTAAATGTTGTAAACATTTCAGTTAGCAATATATTTTGTTAAAACGACGCATATAGAGTCGTTTGCTATTTATCTTTGTGCTTTGTTATTGATTAGTAACACCCAAATCAAGCTTCCGCAAAACATCAAATTTGGGGGTGTTACAGATTCAAGGGAATCCGGCGGATTCCCGTGTCCGACCCGCACACAAACCTTCGGCTAAAACGATGAACGAGTAAAAGACACGGGTGAATACGGCGGATTCAAATAAATCCGGCGTATTCCAAAGCTTCGCACGAACTATCTGATGAACACCAACGAATCCGGCGTATTTGATTTAATCCGGCGGATTCCCCCGAAATTAATTGAATACGGCGGATTCACCCGAATCCGGCGTATTCCGACTTTTGACTTGAATCCGGCGGATTCAAGGTAATCCGGCGGATTCCCACCCCTGGTCAACAAATTTGACTTTTATTTTAAAACATAAACGTTTCCGTTAACGATTCCATTTATACGATACATTTACGAGACATTATAAACTATTAATAAATACATAAATGAGATATATTCGAGACACGGACTTTGGACTTATTTAAATTCGTACGAACGAACAATATATATATATAAACGTATATATGAACATGGACTTTGTAAATTATACGTTTTGGGAAAACGATTACATTATCGGGACACCTAAATCTGTTAAACAAATGTAACGATATGTATTGTATAAACAAAATAAATATATTGTTGAGTTTTATAACCAATAAAACTCGACACGTTTTAAATACGAAACAACGTATTACAATATATATAAATATATACGAGAACACACGCGATATATATATAGACACAAACGTATACGTTTTCTTAAACAAATGAAAACTTATATATTTTGATATACATAAACAATGTATTTATTTAACATATATACATACGACAATTAAGAATATATATTCACAAGTATATATACACAATGAAATTCACGTTTAACAAACGTACAAATTAATAATATACAACAAGTATGTTTACATCCGTACACATATATAAAACAAATATATGTACATACAATGATATTGGAATAACATTCGAATTATACGAACAACTATATACAAAGTATATGTACAAATGAAAATAAAACGACCTTCCGTTAAATAAACAATTACATATTGGTTTGTACACTTAACAAGTATACGATTTATGAAATAATAACAATATTTCAACGCAATGTCATTAATAAAGTCAACAACTTATATTACTAAGAAATCAACCATTTCTTCAAACAAACAAACTGTTAACATAAGTGATTAAAACAAATCAAACGTACTTATGTTAATATATTTATTGTATAGGTTAACATACCTTGGGCTGTTATCTGTTTGGCTGCTAGCTTTCCTACCGAGCAAAACTACTGTGAGTTCACAGCCCCTACTTTACAAATGTTTTATGCTTTTAAACATGGGGGTGTAAACATAGAAACTGCATGCAAACACATGCAGCAAATTATATAATTGCGTTATTGCTTTATACAACTGTTTGACATGAAATATTATTTCACAACTGTTTTGGGAATTAGACAACAAATCCTAGTACGGACCAGACTTGAAATGTGTGCATGAAAGACCTTATGTCATGCAGACTATAACCATTAGCTAGGTGACTCTAGCCACTGAGTATACGAATAGTACTATTGCCGTGACGACCCTCCTATGGATGGAGCGTATACTTAAATGTCCTTCAGGCAAGAAACATAAGATTTGGTTGTGGTTTGGTTATAGGGTTAGGTCGCGTTACTTTAACCTGCGAGGTTTAGCTCACCTTTCAGGGGATTATAGTCTAAGCATTCCCACACATATTATTTAGGATAAACATATCCTACAACTGTTTTATGTCAGTATACTTACTGATTATATTCATATACTGGTAAACAACCAGACATACATTTTGGGTAACAACCCACATAAAACTATACTTTAGGGTAACTATCCCTAACATCTTACAAATTGCAAAACCTGCAAACATTTATTTATTGAATAACATTTCAATAACTTTAACATAAATTGGTTAACATACCACATATTTATACAAACCTGTGAATTCACTCAATATATTTTTTGACGACTTTCTTTCTATGTTTTACAGGAAATTAGCTATGTAAGTAAGGATCGCATGCATTCAGGATGACAACCCTGGACTACTTAGGATGCCATACTTTATGGGACAGCTTTTGAGGATTTCCTCTGTATTACTGCAGACATTGCAGTTATACTCATGAAATCTTATTTTAACATATGTATTATAAAACTTAAATGTTTTAAACTTTATTACTACTGTACGACTTACACAGTCGTACTGCTTTTGTAATAACTATTTAACTGGCATCCTTAATATATTATGTTCTGTATGATCATATGCTCTGATACGATGAATGCACAATTGTAACGTCATCACCCCCGTTGTTAAACTGTTTACACATAATGCTTCCGCCAATTATAACTTGCTTCCGCTAAACATTAAATAAACACAATTATGGATTTTTGGGGTGTGACAGACTTGGTATCAGAGCCATTGGTTATAGCGAA
Source organism: Helichrysum umbraculigerum (assembly GCA_949592205.1). Classification (NCBI taxonomy): domain Eukaryota; kingdom Viridiplantae; phylum Streptophyta; class Magnoliopsida; order Asterales; family Asteraceae; genus Helichrysum; species Helichrysum umbraculigerum. Next base: position 55,093,816 of record CATIUR010000006.1, read on the forward strand.
CTAGAAGTCTTTAGGTGACTGAAAACCGTAGAGACCTAGACTATAGCCTTGGCTAGAACATTCATGTATTCATACATACAGTTTGCATACGTCTAACATACGACTGACACGTCACACACAATTTCCTTTGTCACAGTATGTCTAGTCAATCAGTTTACCATGTTTATGCTTCGGACGAAGAGCCGACTGAGGCTCCTTTTGAGGGTCCCGCGATCACTGTAGGGGATGAGTCATCTGTTCATTTGAGAGACATGTCAGACGACACTAGTGACGCTTACATCGCGACACCACTGACAGCACATGAGGTTACCCCTATCACTACAGGTATTCACCATCAGGCCGGTGAGACTTCTCGCAGGCCTGTATATAGGAGGACACCGAGGATGTGTGTCCGAGATTTTCCTATAGGTCCGTTGGCACCAGCGGACGAGTCTGTTGAGTCTCCACAGAGGGCACCCAGGTTTGCTCATCTAGAGTGGATGACTCCTATGTTGAGGCACTGGAGGTCATTAGAGGGTTTTCCCTCCACCTTTGAGACAGGAGAGTCCTCACGACCCCCAGCATCACTGTCTACCACTGGAGAGCCGATAGAGCAGACTCTCCCTACATTAGTTGCTGTTATGCGTACATTGTTCTGTATTACTTCTAGCAGGGGTTCTCACCTTGGACAGGTACAGGATGAGATCTCCCGTCTGTATGGGGACATGGCTGATATGCATGAGCATCATCACTTTTTGTTGAACCATGTGTTTACTGCCCAGGAGATAGCTGAGTCCGCACGTGCTCGTGTGAGGACACTTGAGAGACATGTTAGGATTGCAGGACTTGTGGTTGGTGTTTGTGTGGTGATGGCTGTGTTGAGGACAGCCGTAGGATCATTTCTACCGTATTTCCGTTAGACCTATGTAGGGCGGGATGTGCCTACTTAGGATTGTATATATACTATGTATTAGACTTGGAACTTTGGTTCGACGGGTATAGACATACCTGTCATGTTTTGTATATCATTTGGATCGACGGTGTGTAGACAGACCCGTCATGCTTCGATTAGTCGTTGGATCGATGGATATCTAGGATAGATCCATCATGTTTTGTATAAAAACTTGTGAACTAACTATGATCAGTTATATGATATGACATATGTATTTGGTTTATTATTATTGTTTATGTTACTGTGCGTTGTGATTGGATTATATATAGACAATAGACTACATAACTGTGGATACTGAAATATGTCTTTGTAACCTATAGATCTCTTGAAACTGGAAAAATGGCAGAACCTGTCATAAGTGAATATTCATCAGATGATGACATAACCATCGACGAGCAGATACAATATGAATATGTCGATACCGAAACAATTCCGATAGTGGAACTGGTGGAAGAAGAGATTGAGAACCACCACTTTGGATTGATTGACATAGAGGAATATGAGAGAGTTAGAGACCAAGCTGAAGAGCTAGATGGTCAAAACTGGGAACTTGCGTCTAAATGCAAGAACTATGAAACTGAGTTGAGAATCCTAAAGAGGCCTATGTCTGTCCGAGTTAGGGATAGAATTCGCTTCTGGAAGAAAGTGGTTAGTAATCGCAAGAAAAGAGTTAAGTCTTGGATCAAAGGTTTGTGCAAAAGCTCGACTGAGAATGATCTGGACTATTATCCGACTCTGCGATATAAGACTATGCTAGAAACGCATTACTCCTCTCCTAACCTAGACCAGGAGTGAAAGGAAAAGAACTGAACTACGACAGAGAACATAGCTAAAGATAGCTTAATAATGAACTGATGAAGAACTGTCGTAGGAGTATAATTGTTTTGTTAGGATCTAAGAATAGCTAAGTTTAGTTTAATTAGTACTGTAGCAACTCGTGTTGTATTGGAAATCACTCTTGATGGATATAGAAGATATCATCAAGTTTTGTAATGAAATGATGTAAGAACGTTTTAGTATAATATAACTTAGGTTCGATTCGAAATTTCGTGCGAATGATATTTATCTCTATATACATGTGATAGAAAAGTTATCACGTAATAATTGTTGAAACCATTTCTTGCAAACTTTGAAAACCTACCATACTATGAATTATTTATCTTATCTTGAATTCCATAAAACATTGATTGCACTTAAACGATGATGAAAAGAAATATGTATTTGGCATTATATAATGACGCCTGGCCAACGTGATTATATTGTACAAAGTACATATGGGTGTTTCAAAGTCGTGCGATATACAATGTGAAACATTATTCTCTCAAATTCTCCATACTATTCATTTGATAGACAATGTGAAATCTTGTTCATCACATTCATTATCTTGGCGCCAAAACGACGAATTACTAGGAACAGTCAGAAAACAACTGTACCTCCTACATCTGAAACCATTCCACCACCTAACACCGAGGAAACTACTGAGCAGTTAATAGCTAGATGCATAGCTGAAGGTATTGCCGAGTATGAGGCAAGCCGAAACCGTGAGACTGGGATTAATAATAGTGGATCGACCCCTGTTATTGCTGAGACTGTTGTGAATAACCGCAAAGGGTGTTCATATAAGACATTTCAGGCATGTAAACCACCATCTTTCTGTGGCACCGAAGGTGCTATTGGTATTATACACTGGATAGAAAAGATGGATTCTGTGTTGGACATCAGTGATTGTCTACCAGACACTGCAGTGAAGTATGTTGCCTGCACACTAGCTGATAAAGCTTTGACTTGGTGGAACAGTCAAGTTCAGTCGATGGGACGACCAGCTGCTTATTCCATGACATGGGAAACATTGAAGAGTATGATGATGGAAGAATTCTGCCCTCGCAGTGAGATGCAGAAAATTGAGACTGAGCTGTGGAACATTGCTATGATTGGTGCTGATATCACTGGTTACACAACTAGGTTCCAAGAACTAGCTCGTCTTGTGCCACATATGGTAACGCCTGAGTATAAGCGTATTGAACGCTATGTGTATGGACTGGCACCACAGATCAGGAGTTTAGTTACGTCCTCCAAACCTGACACTTTCAGGAGCGCTGTTACCTTAGCGCAGAGTTTGACTGATGAAGCAGTTAGAATGGGGACACTGACCAAGAAGACTGTGTCGGTTAAGGTTGAGCAGAGCAGTGCTGAAGCTGGTAGTTCTGGAGGTAAGAAGCGTAAGTGGAATGACCGTCAGGGTCAATCCAACAAGAAAGGATCTGGAAATCCAAAGTCTTACGCTGCCACCATTGTGGAATCGAAGCCATACTTGGGTAACAAACCTAAGTGTGATAAGTGTAGCAAACACCACGAGGGTGAGTGTTGGTTTTGCGACAGCTGTAAGGGATGGGGTCACAAAACCCAAAACTGTAAGGTAAACCCTGCCCCTAAGGGAAACACTGCTCGCCAGAACCAAGGATGTTTTGAGTGTGGCGACACGAGGCACTATCGAAACCGATGCCCTCGACTCAATAACCAAAACCGTAACGCCAACAACGCTCGTAACCGCAACAACAATGGAAACAACCGCGGTAACAACAACAACCGAACCAACAACAACAATGCTAACAACAACAACAATCAGCCAGCTCGTGGACGCGTGTTCATGTTAGGAGCACCAGAGGCACGTCAGGATCCTAACACAGTCACTGGTACGTTTCTTGTAAACAACCATTTTGCTTCTGTGTTATTTGATTCCGGTGCTGATTTAAGCTTTGTGTCCACTGAGTTTAGACCACTATTAGAGATCGAATCCCTTAAGCTAGATAACAAATACACAGTAGAGCTAGCTGATGGTAAGTTGATTGAATCAGGAGAAATAGTACCAGGATGTGCCTTAACTTTAGAAGGTCATTCTTTCAAAATAGACTTACTACCGGTAGAATTAGGGAGCTTCGATATAGTGGTTGGTATGGATTGGTTGTCACTGAACCGCGCAGAGATCATCTGTCATGAGAAGATTGTACGGTTACCCTTACTGTCAGGAGAAATATTAATGGTTCAAGGAGAAAAGAGTAATCGTGCGGTGAAAACGATTACATGCATGAAGGCAAATAAGTATCTACGAAAAGGGTACCAAGCATTTTTGGTACATGTTGTGAATAAGAAACCAGAGGAACGACGCATAGACGACGTGGCCGTAGTACGCGAATACCCAGGAGTATTTCCTGACGAGCTACCAGGGATACCACCTCCTCGGCAGGTTGAATTCCATATCGACCTAGTGCCGGGAGCTGCACCGATTGCTCGTGCGCCTTACCGTTTAGCTCCATCAGAAATGCAAGAACTGTCTGTACAGTTACAAGAACTGTTGGATTTAGGATTCATCCGACCGAGCTTTTCACCGTGGGGAGCTCCGGTGTTGTTCGTCAAAAAGAAGGATGGATCAATGCGGATGTGTATCGATTATCGAGAACTGAACAAAGTGACGATTAAGAACCGATACCCGTTACCACGCATCGATGACTTGTTTGACCAGCTGCAAGGGTCAAGTTATTACTCAAAGATCGACTTGAGATCGGGTTACCATCAACTGAAGGTACGGGATGAAGATATCCCTAAGACTGCGTTTAGGACTCGATATGGTCATTACGAGTTCCTGGTTATGCCGTTTGGGCTAACGAATGCGCCAGCAGTGTTCATGGATCTAATGAATAGAGTATGTAAACCTTACTTGGATAAGTTCGTCATAGTGTTCATTGACGATATCTTGATATACTCAAGAACAAAGGAAGACCATGAACGACATCTGAGGCTGATTCTTGAATTACTGGAGAAAGAGAAGCTTTATGCAAAGTTCTCTAAATGCGAGTTTTGGATGCGTGAGGTTCATTTCCTGGGTCACGTGATCAATAACAAAGGAATTCACGTGGACCCATCCAAAATTGAGGCGATTAAGAATTGGGAAGCCCCAAAGACCCCAACTGAGATACGACAATTTCTTGGGTTAGCCGGTTACTACCGAAGGTTCATTGGGAATTTCTCGAAGATAGCTCAGCCACTTACCGCCCTAACGCAAAAAGACAAGAAGTTTGATTGGGGCGAGAAGCAAGAGAATGCTTTTCAAATGCTGAAAGAGAAATTGAGCACCGCACCTATCCTATCCTTACCAGAAGGAGTAGAAAACTTTGTTGTCTACTGTGATGCTTCACATCAAGGATTAGGTTGCGTGTTGATGCAAAACGACAAGGTCATTGCATATGCGTCTCGTCAATTGAAGATTCACGAGAAGAACTATACGACGCATGACTTAGAGCTGGGAGCAGTCGTTTTTGCACTTAAGATTTGGAGACACTATCTATACGGTACAAAGTGTACAATCTTTACCGATCACAAAAGTCTCCAACACATATTTGACCAGAAAGAACTCAACATGAGACAGAGACGTTGGGTTGAATTGTTGAATGATTACGACTGTGAAATCAAGTACCATCCAGGCAAAGCTAATGTAGTAGCGGATGCCTTGAGTCGTAAGGAAAGAGTGAAACCTCGAAGAGTTCGAGCGTTAGGACTGACAATCCACTTGGATCTGATTTCCCAAATTCGTGACGCTCAACAAGCGGCCTTTACTCCAGAACGTATAAAGGACGAATCCCTCAAAGGGATGGAGAAACAACTGGAGTCTAAGGAAAATGGAGTATTGTACTTCATGAATCGAATTTGGATTCCTTGTGTTGATGAGCTACGTAGCCTAGTATTGGACGAAGCTCATAAGTCTAATTACTCGATACATCCTGGTGCAGATAAGATGTACCACGATCTGAAAGGATTTTACTGGTGGCCTGGCATGAAAAGAGACATTGCCACCTATGTTAGTAGATGTCTGACTTGTGCAAAAGTTAAGACTGTGTACCAAAAGCCATCCGGACTTTTGCAACAACCAGAGTTGCCCAAATGGAAATGGGAACACATCACGATGGATTTCATCACGAAATTACCGAAAACATCATCTGGAATGGACTCCATATGGGTGATTGTCGATCGACTGACAAAGTCAGCTCACTTTCTTGCCATTAAGGAAACGGATAAGATGGAAAAGCTGTCTAGAATTTACATAAAAGAAGTTGTTTCTAGACATGGAGTTCCATTATCCATCATCTCTGATAGAGATGCACGTTTCACCTCTCGCTTCTGGCAAACATTGCAACAAGCTTTAGGCACTAGACTCGACATGAGTACCGCCTACCATCCACAAACTGATGGTCAAAGCGAGCGAACGATACAAACGCTCGAGGATTTGCTAAGAGCCTGCGTGATTGATTTTGGAGGAAACTGGGATGTTCATCTCCCTTTAGCTGAATTCTCGTACAACAATAGTTATCATACGAGTATACGGATGGCACCTTTCGAGGCGTTGTACGGACGCAAGTGCCGATCCCCACTATGTTGGGCAGATATGGATGACAGACAATTATCAGGTCCTGAGATAGTCCAAGAGACAACGGACAAAATATCTCAAGTGCTTAATCGATTAAAAACGGCACGAGACCGACAAAAGAGTTATGCAGACAATAGACGGAAACCTTTAGAGTTTCAAGTAGGTGACAGAGTCCTACTCAAGGTATCTCCTTGGAAAGGAGTTGTGCGATTTGGAAAACGCGGCAAACTGAACCCACGTTACATCGGACCTTTTGAGATCCTAGAAAGGATTGGTCCTGTAGCTTATAAGCTTAAACTGCCGCAAGAACTTAGTAATATTCACGACACGTTTCACGTGAGTAATCTTAAGAAGTGTCTATCTGACGAAGCGTTAATCATACCTCCTGACGAAATCTATGTCGACGAAAAACTCAACTTCGTGGAGGAACCGCTTGAAGTAATGGATACGAAAACACAGAAACTCCGAAACAGTCGGATCAAACTTGTCAAAATTCGATGGAACTCGAAAAGAGGTCCAGAGTTCACCTGGGAACGTGAGGACGAGATACGCAAGAAGTATCCCCATTTATTTGAAACCGTGACCACGACTCACGACACAAATTAAATCTCGGGACGAGATTTCCCTAACGAGGGGAGAATGTGACAACTCTCCAAATTAGGTATTAATTAAATAATATGCATGTGCATTACTATGCTAATTTCCTGGTTAAGTTTTAACAAAACTTTTGTCGTGGTGTAAGCCTAGCAAGCCCAATACTTTTAAACAAAAAGTATTACAAAATATGTAATTAACTATAATTACGTACAAACGTATCGGAACGAACCCGACAAAAATAAATGACAAAAGTTTCGTGATAAAAAAAAAATAATTAATAATATAATTATTAATTACGAGTATTTATATATCTATAACATATAGATATAAAGGTCTAATTTTACGTTTAACATAAAACGTATTATAACACGAACAGAAATAATTCTAAAACGCGCATACGACGTCAAATCATAAAAAGGCAAATTTTCTAGTTCATTCGATAACATTTAGAACATTACCTCAAAATATGAAATCCTAAATTAACTGAAATTTTGCGCTCAATTAACTGTGCGCAGTAAAATGTACAAAATTGTACAACGTTTTAAAATAATGATAATATCATTATTCTGATTATAAATTACGAACCAGGAGAACACCTACAAAATAAAAATGTAAAAAGTTTACGTTTATATTGCTATAATTATACCCGTACTCGAAATTGCAGTACAAAAATCATCACCCATCGCCAATAATGCAGGAGACATTTTCAGGTTTAAACCATACTCCCTCCTTCACCATGTTTTCTTCCTCTGTGATCTCAAAACACACACACACAAAAATCATTTTCTCTTCAATCTTCTTTCTCTCCATTTGATTCAAAGGGAACAACAAGATCAAGAACAACATATCATCATCATCATCCGATCATCATCATCGTTCATCATCTCCATCATTTTCACTTTGTAAGGAAACTTCTTCCTTTTAATTTCTACACTTTAATTTCGTCATCTAACATGATTATACATCATAATCAAAGAATATAACACACAAAACTTGATGATTACTTGATGATTCTTGAAATGAGTTTATAAAACCCAAAACTTTAAAACTAAAATAGTTATACTAAAACTTGTTAAAATGAAGTAATAATGTGTATAAACGACACATAACACTTATATAAACATTTGGTATTGATATATAAAAGATTTGGAACCAAAAGATCGTGTTTATGTTTTGCTCTGCTACGAGCAGGTTCTGTGAACAGAAGGAATACGGCGGATTCCTTTGAATCCGGCGTATTCCCAACCGAAAACCAAACGAATCCGGCGGATTCAAGGGAATCCGGCGGATTCCCGTGTCCGACCCGCACACAAACCTTCGGCTAAAACGATGAACGAGTAAAAGACACGGGTGAATACGGCGGATTCAAATAAATCCGGCGTATTCCAAAGCTTCGCACGAACTATCTGATGAACACCAACGAATCCGGCGTATTTGATTTAATCCGGCGGATTCCCCCGAAATTAATTGAATACGGCGGATTCACCCGAATCCGGCGTATTCCGACTTTTGACTTGAATCCGGCGGATTCAAGGTAATCCGGCGGATTCCCACCCCTGGTCAACAAATTTGACTTTTATTTTAAAACATAAACGTTTCCGTTAACGATTCCATTTATACGATACATTTACGAGACATTGTAAACTATTAATAAATACATAAATGAGATATATTCGAGACACGGACTTTGGACTTATTTAAACTCGTACGAACGAACAATATATATATATAAACGTATATATGAACATGGACTTTGTAAATTATACGTTTTGGGAAAACGATTACATTATCGGGACACCTAAATCTGTTAAACAAATGTAACGATATGTATTGTATAAACAAAATAAATATATTGTTGAGTTTTATAACCAATAAAACTCGACACGTTTTAAATACGAAACAACGTATTACAATATATATAAATATATACGAGAACACACGCGATATATATATAGACACAAACGTATACGTTTTCTTAAACAAATGAAAACTTATATATTTTGATATACATAAACAATGTATTTATTTAACATATATACATACGACAATTAAGAATATATATTCACAAGTATATATACACAATGAAATTCACGTTTAACAAACGTACAAATTAATAATATACAACAAGTATGTTTACATCCGTACACATATATAAAACAAATATATGTACATACAATGATATTGGAATAACATTCGAATTATACGAACAACTATATACAAAGTATATGTACAAATGAAAATAAAACGACCTTCCGTTAAATAAACAATTACATATTGGTTTGTACACTTAACAAGTATACGATTTATGAAATAATAACAATATTTCAACGCAATGTCATTAATAAAGTCAACAACTTATATTACTAAGAAATCAACCATTTCTTCAAACAAACAAACTGTTAACATAAGTGATTAAAACAAATCAAACGTACTTATGTTAATATATTTATTGTATAGGTTAACATACCTTGGGCTGTTATCTGTTTGGCTGCTAGCTTTCCTACCGAGCAAAACTACTGTGAGTTCACAGCCCCTACTTTACAAATGTTTTATGCTTTTAAACATGGGGGTGTAAACATAGAAACTGCATGCAAACACATGCAGCAAATTATATAATTGCGTTATTGCTTTATACAACTGTTTGACATGAAATATTATTTCACAACTGTTTTGGGAATTAGACAACAAATCCTAGTACGGACCAGACTTGAAATGTGTGCATGAAAGACCTTATGTCATGCAGACTATAACCATTAGCTAGGTGACTCTAGCCACTGAGTATACGAATAGTACTATTGCCGTGACGACCCTCCTATGGATGGAGCGTATACTTAAATGTCCTTCAGGCAAGAAACATAAGATTTGGTTGTGGTTTGGTTATAGGGTTAGGTCGCGTTACTTTAACCTGCGAGGTTTAGCTCACCTTTCAGGGGATTATAGTCTAAGCATTCCCACACATATTATTTAGGATAAACATATCCTACAACTGTTTTATGTCAGTATACTTACTGATTATATTCATATACTGGTAAACAACCAGACATACATTTTGGGTAACAACCCACATAAAACTATACTTTAGGGTAACTATCCCTAACATCTTACAAATTGCAAAACCTGCAAACATTTATTTATTGAATAACATTTCAATAACTTTAACATAAATTGGTTAACATACCACATATTTATACAAACCTGTGAATTCACTCAATATATTTTTTGACGACTTTCTTTCTATGTTTTACAGGAAATTAGCTATGTAAGTAAGGATCGCATGCATTCAGGATGACAACCCTGGACTACTTAGGATGCCATACTTTATGGGACAGCTTTTGAGGATTTCCTCTGTATTACTGCAGACATTGCAGTTATACTCATGAAATCTTATTTTAACATATGTATTATAAAACTTAAATGTTTTAAACTTTATTACTACTGTACGACTTACACAGTCGTACTGCTTTTGTAATAACTATTTAACTGGCATCCTTAATATATTATGTTCTGTATGATCATATGCTCTGATACGATGAATGCACAATTGTAACGTCATCACCCCCGTTGTTAAACTGTTTACACATAATGCTTCCGCCAATTATAACTTGCTTCCGCTAAACATTAAATAAACACAATTATGGATTTTTGGGGTGTGACATGATTGATTGAGAAGTGAGGGTTTTTCATTTTTGGTTCTGGATTTTTTTCCCTCCTGCGCTGTTGCGTTTAAACTTTAGGGTATGTTTGGCAAGGAGGCTAAAAGAGCTTAAAGATTACTCCGTATCCTAGTATTTATATTTATATTTTTAGAGAAAAGTTAAAAAAAAAAAATGGTAAAAAAATAAAAAACGAAGGAACCAATAGGATTGCTCCATTTTAAAAACTCATTTTCACATTTTTTTTCAAAGTTAAATATCTCTCAAACCGTATGTCTATAAATTATAAAATTTACATATTCGGAATCAGCGTCTTTTTCTCTTCGATTATAAATCTAACAAGATATACTTTCGACAAAGTTTTTTTTTCCATTTTTATTAGGTTCTAAAAATTTGTAATGTGAAATCACATGTGATTTAACATTAAAAAATAATCACACCCGCTTATATCTCCGATTAAACTTAAAATTCAAATCATTGATGATTTAAAGAGATTAAAACATGAAAAACTAAGTTGTAATCACATGTGATGGAATATTAAAGTATCAATCACATGTGATTAAAGAGTAATAAAATACGAATATCCAAATCATTGACTATAATTATATAATTAAGTAAAAATCAAGTTGAAATCATACATGAATTATCGTATATCAGTAAATTTCTCATCATATATCAATTTTTAAATGAAAATAATATGTGATTATATACAAAATCATATGTGATTATATAACGAATCACTTGTGATTAAATGTACAAATAACAATCACATGTGATTTTTAATGAAAACTAATGCAATTTTTTATTTATAACTATTAATGTGAATGAATATTAAGTTGTAATCACGTGTTAAATAACATATACCATGAATAAATAATCGTGAACAAATTTTAATTTTTTATCATAAATCACATGTGATTATATTGTAGAATCCGGTAAAAAAATGAAGAATTTTTTTTTTGTCGAATGTATAGCTTATGACATCTCTAATCGAAGAGAAAAAGACGTTGGTTCCGAATATGTAATTTTTATAATTTATTTGTGAGATAATTAACCATGGGGTAAAAATATAATTGGGTTTTGTAAAGAAATGAATCAATCCTATTGGTTCTCTCATTCTCTACTTTTTTTGCATTCTTAAAAGAACCTACCTCTATATTTTTATTTATAAAAATTAAAGCATTTTATATTTTATATTTCTATTTTAAGAAACTTTTAAATATAAATTTTTAAAGATTCGACATTTATTTATAAAAATAGTCTATTTTCAATAATAATGTAGTAACATTTAACAATTAATTTACTTTCTCTATTATTAAAACTCATTTATTCATACCTTTTGAAGAGTCAAACGCGCATATTACCAATAGTAATTGATACCGATAGTTAATATGTACATTGGAAAAGGATAAAGGTTGACACAATACTATTATGATTCACCATTTTTAATATATATCATTTTCCGCTGTATTGCGCGGTTACTTTGCTATTATTTTTAATAAGCTCGAGCTTTTAGCATCGATTGGTTGACAAAACTTCAGGAGTTTATTGAAAAAATAAGCTCTAAAAAAACCTACTTGAAATAACTTATAAAAATAAGCTTCGGGCTTATAAAATGAGAATTTACATAAATACCTCTTATATCACTATTTGTCATACACTTTTTTATCATTTTATATCAATTTACATCAAAAAAACTCTATCTACTTTTACCAAACACTTGTAATTTTGTAAACATATAATCTCCCGCTTGTAGCTTATATTAGAAGTTTCAGCTATAAGCTTCCAACTCTAGCTACCAGCAAATTTTGCTAAACACACCCTTAACATGTTTCCTATTCGGGTTTTCGGGTCGAATTTAGACGAGGTAGGCCCCTTTGTAACTAACTGACTGTCGAATTTAAAATAACTAATTTTCCCTTGATAACTTCCCCTATTTTCAATTTTTCATGGTTAGTTGAAGAGTTATTGATTAGTTTTTTTAGTGATAACACCTTTAAATTAAGAATTTTGAACATATTATGGGGAAATCGTCTCACTTACATATCAAAATGACAAGTACTGTAAAATCGTAGATTACTCATGATTAAGTGAACTTTAACAGTAGAAATTGATTGATTTCATAACCATTATTTACCAACCATCAATGAATTTAGAGGTATGTTTAGCATATTAAAAGCAAAGTTATTAAAATCTGCCCCTCATATATATCGTATTAAACATATGTCGATATATTTAGTCAAACCAATTACACTTCGTATAAATAACACCTCCAAAATGAGTCGAGTTTAAAAGGAACGATAATTCTCAAATAATATTAAGATTAGACGAACTGGCATCGTGCATAGTGTTGCCGTAGTTTTATCGATTGACACGCGAAGGATAGATGCTTAAGATCATTGAACACAAACGTATCATCTATAGGACACGGTTGGATTGTTTATAAATGTGAGAGGGGCGTCTAAATACATTACATTTTGCGATTTGAATTTCTTTTCTAGTTGAAGCAAATTTGATTTTTGACTCATAGTTAGTTTAAGGGAAATTTGCAATTTTTGCCATTTGTGGTTTTGCGTTTGGCCGATTTTGCCATTTGAGAATTTTTTCTGCAAATTTTACCTCGTGGTTGTCAATTTCTGCAATTTTTGTCCTTCCGACTAACTTTCATTAACTTTCTCCGTTAAGTCACATAAAATGGCCAAACTACCCTTCTATTTTATTTTAAATACATTTTTTAGTGAAACAAAATACTCCAATATGGCCCACCTTCACTTCACCCCAACCACTTTGTCATCTCTCCCTACCCAATTTCACTCACACCTGCAAATCAAACACCCGTTTTCTACTTTCAAATCTAACAAAACATAACAAAAACAGATAGCCCATCACCACCGCAAGTAATTCCACCACCACAATAATCACTAGTACCAACACCCAAAAGATATTTTCCCAGACACATCTCTCTTCTTTCTTTCTTCTATCAAACCTACGACACCCTTTTACTTATTCCAAATCTAACCTAGAAAACTAAAAAATACAACCCCCATTTCTTTCTTTCAATCAAACTTCCAAATCCAACAAAAATAAAAACGAATGATCATCACCACCGTAACTAGCAACACCACTACCACCGCTCACGAAATCGAAAATGAAAACAAACCGGAAACCTGCAAAATCCGACCGATAAGGTCAAATCGAAAAACAAAACACAGATATGAAGTGGTGGTGATTGCGCAAGTTGTCACGACGGTTGTGCCGATGACCCGACGAGCACCAACTGATTTCTATCGGATTCGGTCAGATTGCGATCCGGAACTCACCTGCGCGATTCCGAGTAGTTACTTCTACATAATGGCGTGGTGGTGAGGTCGAATTAATTCGTCATTCTGGGCAGATCCGGTCACATCTGGGTGAATCAATTCGGTGACGGTGGTGTTGGCCGGAATTTTCTTATCATCCGGCAACGGTGGAGGTCTGCGACGGTTTGGTGGTGGCGTTGCTACCACAGGTACGATGGAGGTGGTGGTACTACCATAGGTACGATGGAGGTGGTGACGTGGTGGTGGGATGAATATTTTGTTATCAAAGTGTTTTTGTATTGATTTGGTAATGTTTTGATACTTTTATATTCGATTTATTTGGTATTGATATATATTAGGGTTTAATATAATCTTATTTTGTTTGAGTTTGTGGGGAAGATGAGAGTGATGAAATGTGTGTGTGTTTTTTCTTTTCATTATTGAGGAAGATGAAATAGATACGGATGAAGGGTGTGTTTTAGGGTTTAAACACAGAATAAGCAACAAGGAAGAATAAATGGTATTTTGGTCATTGTATTGGGCTTAATGACATTTTTTAACGAAAGTTAGTGGGAGGGACAAAAGTTGCAGAAAATGGAGACCATGGGGTAAAAATTGTAGGAAAAATTCTCAAGTAGCAAAATCGGCCAAAACTCAATACCACATTGGCAAAAAATGCAAATTTCCCTTAGTTTAAATGTATATCTTGATTTCATTTTAGATTTTGGATTGCAGCTTATTCTTGATATAAAATTTATACCTATGGTGAAAGAAAAAAAAATCCCTGCGAAAAAGAGCAATAAGATGGAGACGGAACTCAAAATGAGTGTACTTTATGCTCATCATTTACACCTTGTTGCATACAAGATTGCATATTACTAACTATACGAATTTTTCCCAGATGTGCAGTTCTAAGCGAATCAGATAATTTTACAGCTCTACAGTAACAGTGTTAGTTTTCGGCACCTAAATGGCTAAAACCTTGAACCTATTTGCACACTACCGAACACCTCGTTTTGTCACCTCCGACAGCGGCGTAGTGATACACAGCAAAACAGGTAGCTTTATAACAGCTGCCAACAACAGAAGAACCATTGCTTCTAAATGCAGCACTGCTTGTAAACGTATAAACCAATGAAGCATGAAATGTAAAAAGTAGAGAACAAATAATTGTGGTAAAAAGTCTGAAGGGATATTAACTGCAACCACTCTGAAGGGGTATAAACTGCAACCATAACAACTTCAAAGCATTTAATATTTACAAAAAACTAACAAACTGCACTCCATAGTACAACAAAAGCCTACATAAGTTAACATGAAATGGGTCGGTGACATTAGAGACCCGGTTATGAGTAGTTATGACAATTCAATATGTGCTGCAAATACCATGCACAATCCTCTTGATCGGTGAGTGCGAATAAATTCACCATTAGTCCTCTCTCTAGTAATATTTTGAAGGTCAAATGAAACAATAAGTGATCTCCGAGTAATCTAAAAAGGTTGCTCAGAGTCCAGGTATAGATTCAAGATTGTATTTTTCTGATGATTGTGATTCGGCTTCTTGGTTTTGCAACTTTGGCTTTTTAATGGCATCAAGAGTTTGTAAGTAGTTGTACGAGGGATTCCGAGTTGATGGTGGGGCTGGATTACTAATTCTGCTAGCAAGAAAGCGACGAATTAAGGTTCTCAGAAATGGAGACATGGTGTCCGGTTCATGTTCCAAGTAGTACATCATTCCACCCATACACGCACAGAACAGAGCCACCTATTCGCAAAGTACAAGCAATTGTCAGATAATGACTATAATTTGACACTTGTTAAAGTTCAATGCATTAGACCCAATAACCTCCTAAAGACGTAATAAAATCTGAATAATGATGATTTCCGAATGACCATATGAGCTTCTCTCTTTAATTAAACCAAATCCAAATTTGAAACTTGCACATGTGACGTTTCCTTATCTAACATCAGCTACATTATTTATTAGGACAATAATATGTTTCAGACGCAAAGAACTAATTGTAAGGCTTCTGGCGCAGTGACATTCTATCTCTTAGTAAAATGCCAAATTTAGTTTGGGAGATGAGGTTTTAATGTAATTCACAGTTTCACACCAATAGTTATCACAACTCTGTGGTGACATCATAAGTTAAAGTTTTACCTCGGCATTTTTAATATCTGGAAGTACACGGCGGTTGACTAATATATACCACAAGGACTCTCCAGCACGTGGAAGAACATACAACCCAAGTTCTCCTCTTCTACCTTTCTTTTCCAAAAGCACAGATAATGCAGCTAATCCGCCAGCAAACCAATACACAAGCTTGTGGTCTCTTGACGCCGCCTTTCTATGCAAGCAAATTGCTCCCTTGCATTACAAAGAAAACGCTGTAAGGTACAGATATAAAATTTATATATGAGTACTAAAAAGTGCATGAACTACCTGAAAGATTCCAACAAAAGAAGACAGGAATGCTGTTGAACGAACAGCTCCTGTCACTGCATGCCAGCTGGTTCTAAATGGAGCTTCCATAAACTGAACAAAAATTATAACATGACATGTTTAGTTTAAAAATCAGATAGTCTGAGAGAAAGACATATAAAACTAGATGTGGAAGAATGGGTGGGTCAGGTTTGATTTACATTTTCAATTAGTAACGAGTCATAACTAATACAGGCCAAAACGGGTCAGAATGTTTATAGTGCACAGTCTATTTACAACACTAGTATAAGATAACCAGGCCAAAACGGGTCATACTTAGCTATAAAATTTCAATAGACCAGTATAAGATAAAAGACGACCCAAATCCATGCCACCTCTAAATCAACAAGAGTCACTCTTCAAGACCAAATAATGGAATTTATTAAGAAGAAGCAACAAGGGTACATGAAAAAGCTAACCTTTTGCAGACGCAGAACAACAAAAGGTACAAAAGTCAGTGAGAAGTAGAGGGGAAAAGTTTTCCTAAATGTAGCTGATGTTGCATAAGCATTGTGAGCCAAACATGATTTTGTGCCTGGGTGAATTACTGAACAAGGTATAATAGAAGGAAACTCTTGCAAATCAACCAAATCAGCACCCTTCACACTTGAAAGGTAAGAAGAAAGAGATGCAACATCTACTGCTGAGCCTCTACAGCATTCCCTAACAGCCTTGTATACAGGCTTAGCAACAGGCCCAGTTTTCTGAATAAAATCTTGATATGATTTTGGCAAGCTCTCAGGACGCATGACGAAAGCATACATGACCTGCATTGGTCGAGCAGAGATTGTTATTTGTTATAATCATTAAAGGGCAAAAAGATGTAAAACTTCAAGCACCAGTACGCATTTGGCAATGTATCAATGAGCATTAGGATTGGATACGTGCATAAGTATTAGCAAGTTCTCAAATTTGTCTACACATATAATCATTAAAAGGGAAAGCTTGACACCACTACTTAACTCATATATATACATCCATATGTACATATATGTGTGTGTGTGTGTGTGTGTGTGTGTGTGTGTGTGTGTGTGTGTGTGTGTGTGTATATATAATAAATAATAGATGACCATCTAAACTTAATTGCTTTAGTAACCTTAAGTACAATAGCACTCCATGTACCTGAGCACATGCCAAAGCAAAGAGTAACGAATCCCCGTGTCTCCAAGAGCTTCCCCATAGGTGGAACTTGTTCTTTGACTTGGCAGAATTATAAGCACACTGTTAAACAGCAGATAAGTTAGAACATCTTATATACACTACCCTCCCACTCCTGATTGCGTGTTGAAGAATACAATGTGAAAAAAGGTCAAAAGGCCAAAATTTCAAATTTAAATTGGTGAACAATAGTATCTAACTTTTGCATCACTAACCGACTCCAAACAAAAACTCTGAATTTGCTTCTAAGATGACAAAAAAAAATCAATTTTAGAACAATTTATCTATGTACCTGAGCAAGCCTTGCTAGAAGATATAAGGAAAGTGTACGCCTGCGGTTGGAATCATCTAATGCTAGAATAGACAAAGCTGCGACTGAACCTGCTAAAATTCTGCTCCATCATCACCTTTAACAAAGTCATATATGTGAACTAGATATTTCAACAAAAGTAGACATACTTATTTTACTCTATAATTGTATTGAAGTATACTAATCTATATATCACTGAAAAGATCTAAAGACAAAATAAATTATACGACGTACTTATTAAACAGTAACTTACACATTAAACGGTGTTTCTTTCTTTCTCAACTTCCTCAACAAACATCTTAGAGCATGGTATGACCCAGTAAATCCTCCAAAAAGTAATCCAACCCGGCATGCCTCCTCTCTCACAATCAAGTCCTTCTCCGATACAAGTTGCTGCATGTATAATACAACTAATTACTACAAAAATTATGCTTCAAAGGCAGTTCCATACAAATATACTAACTGAGAATATAAATGAGTCCAAACTCACCCTTTTATGTCATTGCAGTTATTTGCATCAATGACAGTTAAAATCAATGATATTCTAACTCTTTTTGTAGAATGTGTGTATGACTCTATTCTATTTCACTCATAAACAAGGTTCTTCTGGCCAAAATAAAATAAAATATTGTGTGATTTTCATAACTAAACTAAATTTGACATCAACATGTGATGATATAAACGCTATCATATTTAATAAATCATACTTTTATACCAGTATATTTTTCCTGTTCGAGCACCACCTCTTATTCATTTACCTAGACTTAAACTCGATCAAGTAGCATGTTAACTCCTTTCAGTGTATATGTATCCACAAAGTTCGTTTAAGTACTCCTTAGGAAGCTTTACATAACTATTACAGCTGGTAGTATCAGATAACATAATTCACGGTTTGGATACAAAAGTAAAGCTTAGAATTTCAACTAATTTTGCTTACATTTCGTTTTAGAAAGATAGATCACTCGCTTATCAGACAGTAAACATTGAATTCGATTCGTATTGAGTACAATTTAAACGTCAAAACATACTTGAAGACATAAAAAAAATACAATTCGTAGATAAGGAAAAAAAAAAGGAAGAACGAAGAAAAAAATCAAAGTCAATTTGAATTATTGTACATTCAGTTACATGATAATCAAAATATAAAAGAACAAAAATCTCGAACCTTCAGATCGAGAAGAGACGAATACGATTTCCGTCGAGCAAGCTTAAACGCGCGGAGCAATATTCCAATGCCGACACGAACACCATAAGATAACAAAAAACTTTGACATAAATTGCCGATTGCGTTCGCAACGCACGATTCATCAGCGTGATCGCACGGTGGATAAAGCATCTTCGCACGGCGTTGTCGCCGTTGTAATTCCTCAATTGCTTCTCTCAATCGATCCTCCGCCTCGCGTAAACGGTGTTCCGCCGCCGCGCCGTCGAATGCATCGGACGCCGGTTGGGGAGATGCGTCGGTGGATGTTGAATTTGATTTGGATTCGGTGAGAGAATGCATTTTGGGAATAAGGGTTTCTGCAATTCTACAGAGGGAGAGAGAGATATGATGATATTTATATTTATATTTTAATTTAATTTAATTTTTAATTTTTAATGAGCGAATCGAGGTTGATGGAATTGTACAAGTAGTGATGCAAAACATACAAGTCTTTTAAGCATTGAATTTGGTGGGTCATAGGAAAACCGGGTCATGGATCCGGGAATGGTGTGGGTCACGGTTAGTCGTTGGCCTCTCCCAACGGCGTCGGTAGAGGGGCATCGGTGACAACCGACGGGACCGATGCCATAGACACGGCCCGTCGGTTAGTGCGCGTCGGTTGTGAGCATCGGTTTCCCGACGGAAGAGAGAGAGTGTGGGGTGGGTCCGGTTTCTGATTTGGAGCCGTTTACATTAAAAAAAAAAATATTTGCTATATGTAACCCTTAGGGCTATGGATAACAACTACTTTCTAACTAATCTAATTACAACATGTTAATTGAATTGTAACCACCCACGTTTCTTTCATTTTTAAAAGTAAATATCAATGTCTATACTAAATTGATCTCTTTCTACGTTGTATGCAACTACACACCCTTTTCCGTTCATATGGAGTATTAGTTTCCTTTTCAACATCACAATTACCCCTTCATGGAATCATGCACCCAACAACAGAAACATGTTAGACATATTGTGATTTTTAGAATCGGAATACATTGGAATTACATGCCATAAATATAATAAAGGATCTATATACATGGCAGTAATTTATGATCATGTTTGTTTCTAGTTGATAATTCCTGAAAATGATGACGGTTATTTTGTAATTAAGTTGGAATTCATTGTTTAGAATTTGCGGTTATAGTTACTATACATCCGAATCAAAAAGAGAGTGGAAATTGACTTTTCCATTGGAGGACGTGGGTAGTTATTGAAATATTGTTAGTTTTTATTTTAAAAAAAATGATAATTAGTTAAAAGGTAGTTGTTATCCATACCCTAAGGGCTACATATAGCAAATTCCAAAATAAAAAATAAAATAAAATAATTCAAAAAATGTGTGTGGAACGGTTCAAAAAAAAAAATTAATTTCTATATTTTTTTTACTTTTTTACACACTATAAATTCAAACCAAATCCAACCAATTTTCCACAACATTCACACTCCAACTTCCAAATATTCCACAACTTTATATAATTTTACTTTCCAATTTACCACTTTCATCCTATTTTCCACAACAATCACACCTTAACTTCCAAATATTCCACAACTTCTACAATTTCTACAACTTTAATATTATTTTCATTTCATTTCTTTTACCCATTTTTTCACCACTTTTATACCAAATTCAAACCAAATTCACCACTTTCAACTTCTACCACTTTTATATACCAAAAAATAAGTCGTCCAAACCAACAATCTACCGCCGACGATATGTGGAACAACTTTATGAACAACCCGCCTCCGAATCCAACTTCACCAACATCCACTTTTTCGGCTCAATCGAGCAACTCATCACCTAGCCAACCCCCCGGTTTTGCAACATACGCAAGCCCAACCACACCATACCAAAGTCCATCCGCACCATACCAAACTTACCAAACCTACCCAACATATCATCATTTTTCACCAACAATCTCATATCACCAATCTCCCGCGGCGTTCGGAAACCCACACTACATGCACCAACCTCATCCTTCGGCTTTCTACAAATATCCACCAACACCAATTTGCCTCCCACAAATCGAAAACATCGACACTCCGCCCCGACCCGAACCCAAACCCGAAATCCAACCCGAACCCGAAGCCGAACCCGAAATCCAACCCGAACCCGAGCCGGCTCCAAAGAGAGGAATATCTAGAGGAAAAGCCGTGGCCACTGCCGTAACCCGGGTGCAAGTAAGATGGACCGACGATGAGGCGGTTTTGTTGGCCCAACGATGGATCCACCGGTCTGAAAAAGACAAAAAAGGCGCTTCACAAGCTGAAGAAGTTTTTTGGAGAAAAGTTCATGAGGACTACAACAAGGTGGCTCCCCGAGCCCGTTCCGTGAGCCAACTTCAAGGCAAATGGAACAAGATCCGTTCGGATTGCAAGATCTTCATTGGAATTTACAAAGAGGTTACAAATCCTCGTCCGAGCGGTGCCAAAGAAGATGACATTGTGAAAGCATGTTATAAGAGGTTCAAGGACCGTACAACAAGAGATTTAATATATGAAAGTTGTTGGTACGTAGTCAAGGATCATCCAAAGTTTCTGGCATCGTTTGGTGTTATGAGCAACCGAGAAATGCCATCCCAACCCGAGCTCGAACCCATCAATCTTAGTGACGACATGCCTTATTTCGATCCTCTTACGGCTAACATGCAACACTTGTTCACCGACAACCCCATTCGTCGCCCGCCCGGTCGTACATCTTCTAGGAAAAGCCAAAAAAGCTCGGGTTCAAGTGATGCCGCTACTTCTTCACGTTCTTTGAAAGAACAAGAACGTTTGGCCAACATACGAGCCACGGAAATGTCAGAACGTACAATGGCGCAAATTGGAAAAGCCGCGGCCAAAAAAACGATCATTAAATCGTGGAAAATGCTTCTTCAACCGATCCCGTCGTTTCTCAAAGGCAAGGAGAAAAAAATGATCAAGGAAGTAAGAAAAACCTTGGTTAACAACTATGAGTCGGACTACAAAACGTTATTTGGTCACGACGCGGGTTCGGGTTCAACCCAAGTGCTAGATTCGGATGAAGACGAGGACAACAATGAAGACGACAATGAAGACGACAACGAATCCGAGTAGACTACTAGTTGTATTTTTAAATTTCAATAAATGTATTTTTTTTCTTTTTTAGGATTTGTAACATTTTTCTTTTTTAGGATTTGTAACATTTTATTTTTTTTGGAATTGTAATATTTTATTTTTTTAGGAATTGTAATGTTTAATTTTTAATTAATGTAATGTTTTTAGTTTTAATTAAAATGTGTTATTTAAGTTTTTGTATTAAATAAATAGATTAAATAGTGTGTGGGGCCCTGAAAATAAGGGAAGTGATGTTGCTGTTGGCAGTTTGTGTCATTTTGGGGAAAAGCTGACTTGGCGCTGAGCTGGCAGGCAACTGATGCGTCAGTTCGCGTCACCATTGGGAGGAGTCTTAGAGCATCTCCAATGGGTAAAGTTTAAAGGGATGCCAACTCAACATCCTATCATTTTATGTAAATTTCTACAATGCATGAAACCTATGGGTTTAATAAATTTCCACGTCATGTACCATTTTCAATTTATTAATAATTGCTGGTGCCTCACAATTTGATATACATAATAATTGTTGGCCCACTTCCGTACGTTTCAACAAGAGTTTGTTCAGAGAGGAACCCATATCAAAGTGGTATAAGACCATTCGCAACGCTCTTACGTGGCCGGCGTTTTGAGGGTGAGAACGAGAGGAGAACGGGCGTGGTGCGGGCTCCACCTTCGAATTTATTTTCCTTTTCACTTTTTCATCGCGAGTTTAAGTCGGAAAAAAAAACAAACTTTATTTCATGGTGGCTTTGAGTTGCAGAGATGGGAACGATAGAGAAAGAAGAAAACTCAAAGAAGAAGAAGACAAGAAAAAAGAGAGAAAAAAAAGGGTGGGGTAGGGTAGGGTTAAATAATTGTTTTAATTAATGTATATTAATATATTATAAGTTTTGTGCAGTACCAAGAAGGAATCTTGAAAGATATTTTTCCTCTAGTTTTTACTTTTTATTACGAAAAATAACTTTTTTTATTTTATATTAATGAAATATTTTTTCCTTTTCCCTTTTTGAAATGTATTGTTTTTAATTTAATTGTATTAGTATTGTTAAATAGTGGAAATGATGTGGAAATTAGTGGGGCCAGGAGGGGAAAAAGGGGCGTTCTAATGTTATGACTGCATGGGTTAAAATGGTGTTGTGGTGTTATGCTGACGTGGCAGGGGGAAAATGGGCGTTCTGGTGTTATGACTGTGAGTGGTCTAATATGTGGCACTCCACAATGCTATAAACCTTTGCCAACTCATACTTCATTCTCTATTAAACTTTGCCACCTCTACCCATTGTAGATGCTCTTTTAATTCGACTGTGACTGTAATTGAAGATAAACTCTTTTTGTCACACATTAAATTATGTATTAAAGTATAAATTAAATATCTTGTAAATTTTGAATATAAAGAAAAACGAGTTCTTGATGTAGATCTTGCCAAGTTCGGTATTAAGAGTTTCGATTACTTTTTTTCTAATGAATGTCGTGGTGTTGATGTAAAATGATGAACTTACATTTTTTCAATTTTATTATTTTAACATCTATTTTAAAATTATTTACTGTAATACTTTATACTAACTATTTTAAATACGTAAAACTCAATAATAAAACCATAATCAGGAATTTGGAAGTTTGGTACAAGTGAAGTGATTTGGTGTTTATGTGCTATGATGAATATGAAAATCAATTGTTGATCCAACTATTTCATATATGCATATATCTGTCTACTATCTACAAGCGAAATACATTTTATTAATATGCATCGCTTGTTCATGGTTAACTATATTTCAAATTCACTATCTAATTGCACAATTTCTTTTTAATTGTTACATGCTTTCGGTTAACTCTAATCAAACTTTATTTTATGATAGGGTTTTATTAACGAAAGCCCTAAGAGCTTTCATTAAGATATTTGGACATGCATATAACAATTGTACATTGACTAAAATTCAGGGGGACAAAGAAAATTTCAAGGGAACAGATAATATATTATTTTAAAAGTACAAATGTTAATGCATGTCCTAACGTCTTAACGGTAGTCCTTAGGGCTCTCGTTATCAATTTCCTTGATATTGCATGATTTTCTAACTTAGTTCATTCACGAAGAGTCTTTTTTTTTTAACAGTACTTTAGTCGTTAGGTGTTTCACCATGACCTCAAGGTCATGAGTTCGAACCCGGATGTGAGCAAAATGCTCTCCGGGATGGAGACAGGGGTTTTCTCTAGAAATATTCGGGTTTCCCTTGGAATTGGTGATGGGTATATGAAGAGGCAATGCAACTGAGCCCAATACTGCCTTTCAAAAAAAAAAAGCTAAAAAAACTCGTACTTTTTAAAATATACATATATGTGTGACGTACTTTGTAAATATTCAATGTGGGTAGCGAGCTTTTGAATTTTGTTTGAACGTATGCATCATACTTTAAATTCTTCTTTCAATGTGCACAACGTACAAAAAATAAAGCTTAAAATAAAAGCAAGATAAATCATGATAAAATAGTTGAAACTAGTGGTGTTCATATAGAGTTAGAAATATCGGTTAGACATTCTTTTGAGCCGAAACAAAAACTGAGGTAATCGGTTAACCGTCATTTTTCGTTTGATTATTCGGTTAACTAGTTAACTGTTTCTTAACTAATAATCAATTTAAAATATAATGTATAAATAATAATACACAAGTACATATTTATTGATAAGTATTAATTATATTTTAAAATATATTAATTTTAATACTTCGTAACAAATAATAAGCATTTTATTATTTATAATTACTAGATAAAAGACCCGCGACAACGCGGGATTTGCTATTTTTGTTTGTAATTCGTTATTTTGAAGTTAAATAATGATGGTTTGATTCGTTTTGATATATTTGTTTCGATTTTTTTTATTGAAGGATGTCATATGGTTATTCGTGTCATTTATAAACTTATTTTATAAAAAATAAGTAAAGTATTATGCTTCACGAGGAAAATATGTCGATTAATAAAATATCAGCAAGCAAACAAAAGGTAACAATTGCTTCCATTTTATTAAACTAATTAATATGCGAAAACAATACTTCCATTTTCAGAAGATATAAATCCAAAAGGCAAACACCAAGACGACATATACCACTAAAAAGTGTGTCATATATAATCCTTCTAACTTGTATTATCGCTCCATAAATGAAAAAAAAAAAAAAAACCATGAAACCTTTAAATAATGTTTATAATCCTTCAAAATCAATGAAGAATACTTGTAGTTCCATTAACCAACAATCCAAGAAACTTTATATGTAATTACATCAAAGCCAATTTTTTCCTTAAAATTACAAAACCTAAAGCATACATACACTCACTGAAACTTTCTTCTATATCACAACACAAACGGAGTCTTTACCTGAAACTCCATTTAAGGTCACTCCAGCTTCTTTAACAGCTTTCAAAAGCATACTCTATTTACATCCACAATATAATAAACAATAAACTAACAATCATATCAACCTCCACTTCCACGGCTCAAGATTTCAGTATCAGTTGGATCTTCAACCTTGCAAAATAGTAACATTAGTTCCAAAGTTTTCATGGTGGTTGATACAAACTAATAATTGAGAAGCAATTAAATAAAAGGTCTACATAGGTTTAATCGATAATATAAATTGTCCAACTTTTTAGAGTTAAATATAGTTCTACTATAGGAAAAACTTACAGTTATTGCAATGGGTTGTCCAACTGTAACATCTCTTGAATCTTTGAGTGTCCGTATTTTTTGCTAGGCCATGGCAATGCCATCAGTATTCCCGACATGAAAGAGAAATCTTCATAACATGTTAGAAATTATAATCATCTCAAATCAAATTACAAAACTATCCCATGGAGGAACTAAAAACATAATCGTGATTCAAAGGACGACATCAAGGCTAACACATATATCCAAAAGCCATATTTAATCTAAATCCTAAACCCTACCAAAACCTAAACCTTAAACTCTAAACTTTAAACCATGCTACATCCTAACCATAACCGCAAATCAACTGTACAATTAATCACTAACACATGTGTTACTAATTTGTTAAATTCACCGAAAAAAGAAAAAATAAAATTCTTCGAAAGTATTCCTTGAGGGACGGCAAATCGGAGAAAAGAAAATGCTAAATATTATGGTGGAATTTTTATCCATTTGTGAGATATTTAAGTTTCAAAAAGGTGGGAGAAATAGGTATTTGATGAAAATGAATGGTTGAGATGATCAACCAACACACTTTGACCCATTATTTAATATGTGTATCATGTCCATTTAGTCGGCGCTCCAAAGCCTCCATCACATATAGAAGTTAGCAAAGGTGTAGGGAACAATTTCACAAAGTCTAATAAGATTGCTACAACAACAAATCAATAAATCAAGTTTGGCAAGATATAAAGTATTAAAAATATTTTTAATACGTTATTTTAGAATTCACTGCACCACCTACAGATCACCAAGAAACCTAAAACTTTTTTTTCCCTTGTGTTGGATTCCCATTTACCTAAAAAAACCAGTAAACAAAATCACATTTAAGCTCTATAATAACTAAATCAAACCGTAAAAGACAAACAAACACAATCTTACAAATCAAAACCTACCGTCTTCAAATCCATATTTAGATATCTTCAAAAATCAGATAAACAAAAATAAGAACAATGAATCAAACAAAGTAGAAGCAAAATTAATTAGCAAAATATGGTAGGTTTTGATGGCTAGGTTTTGAATGAAAACGTGTGTTGGGTATTACGCTTCCGAATATTTGGGTTTGTTATTTTGATTAAATCGGTTATTTATTATTATTTTATACTATATTCCGAATATATGGTTTAAAAAATAATTTTTGAAGAAATCTTCCGGTGGATGATTACCTTCTCGATTTACCTTTAAATTTCGACCTCTTTAGTTTCTTTTTTATTTATTTTTTATTTTTAATAGAGCAAATATTAATTAATTTGGTTAAGGGTAATCATTTAAATTTATTTATTTTATTTTATTATTTTATTGCCTTAGAATTTATATATTACGTATCTATTTATTATATATTTTTAAATTAAATTATTATATTATGTTTTATAGTGTACGGAGTATAAGATTTGATTTAATATAATATTTAAATAGTTATTATTAATTAATTATTAATTTAAATATATAAAATGGTGTTAAGTGTAACAATCATTAAATCAATCATAATCGTTGGATCAAGATGGAAAAAGACAATTAAGGGTTGGGATTACCCCAAGCTATTTTGCTTTAAGTATATATTATAGATGCATTCATGTTTTACATACAAATAAATTGAGGATAAATAAAATTTAATTATAATGGTTACCTTACCGGGCAAATAAAACTAATAAAATATGTTATGAGTTAAAAAAAAAACAAATATAAATGACTTATTATTTTAAGTAAAAGTATATATATCTATGTGTATGGTAGAGTTCCAATAAGAACACCTTAAAAATAAGAACGGCTAAGAACACTTCATAAATGCACAACTAGCAAACAAAATCATTTGATTCACACTCTCTCAAATATGTGTAAAAAAATATATGCGAACTTTTAAAAATGCACAAAAATCGAAAAAACGATTGATGCACAATTATAGAGATAATCGTGCATCAATCGTTTTTTCGATATTTGTGCATTTTTATAAGTGTTCATTTAATTTTTCTTTGCATATTTGAGATGTACGAATGTTAATCTAACTATTCTATCAAGAGTAATTGTGCATCAAAAGCGTTCTTAGCCGTTTTTATTTTTAAGGTATTCTCATTTGATCCAAACTCTCTATGTGTAAATTATATATATATATATATATATATATCTTAAATTATATATAGGAAACATGGTTATGACATCATCAATTTAAATCAAACTTAATTTATCAATTAAGTCCCTCTATTTTAGTTAAATTAAAATTAAAATTAAAACATTTAGTTTAATTAATCAATCAACACCCCGTGTGTATACACGGGTTTGCGATCTAGTATATATATATATATATATATATATATATATATATATATATATATATATATATATATATCGTATATACATAATATTTAGAATAATATATAAAAAATTTGATTTTCGGTTAACCATTTAAGTCAAAATTGTGAACTGAAACCGAAAACCATAACTATATCGATTTGGTTAACCAAACCGAAAAATAAATGGTAATCGGTTTGGTTAATCGAAAAATCCGGTACGCTTCAACCGGTTTTCGGTTATGTTTGTCGGCTTAGGAATATTTTGAACACCCCTAGTTGAAACACTTGTTGTGATTTTGATGTGCTAGATCTAGTCTTAAAATAATCGTTGAAAAGTGAACTAGAAAATACCTTGCTAAAACCAATACACAACTGGGCAGTGGACCCTATCGTGTGTTAGTATAGTCGGGTAAGTTCGGGATCGAACACAGGGAACTATAGTTTTAGATGTTCAAGTTAAGTGCAAGTAATTGGTACAATAAAGTAAAGGTGGGGGTTTTGTGACCGAATTGTCACGCTGCTTAAAACTACTTTTTAGATCTAGAATCGAGAACGGTGAACTCAGAAAAAGTCAAATTAGTTGATTGAAAACTTCCGTATATTAAAAATAATACTTGCTTGGATTAGGTCACTAGTGATTTCGGGGTGAAAGGTTATAACCGGTTTAAATTATGCAAAAGTATATTTCCATTAGACATAGGCTTAACGTTCGCCAACACCTAATGTTCAACTTCAATTAACGAACCTATGATTTAATCTAGCAACGGACGTTCGCCATGGTTACCAACTTGCACATTTGAGCTTAAAGTACCTAACCTATTCCAAAACTACATCCGCAATGTTTGTTCAATCATTTATAGACAAATAATCGATAGCAATTTACCAAGTAGAAAACATTCGCTATATCTATTAGTAAATCACCAAACAAGTTAAACCATTAAAATCAAGCTCAAACACGCAAGGTTCACGATTAAACATAAGGTTCAAGATCACGAGTTTATAATTCATCCACATGAAAGACATTCGCCATATTCACTAACTTGTATGTATTTAGCTCATTTGTTTAACTTACACCAATTTTCATAGTCATGAACAAAGGTTCATCCATACATGGACATACAAATGAAAGCATTTTAATCTAGTAACAAACATTCGCTAAAGTTGCTTAGTTGAAAATACCAATTAGTTCTACAAATTTTGTTGAGCCAAACACATACAAGTTCATGGAGGAATCATAAACTCAAGCATAATCAAACACCAAAATAATTCACCACTAATCACTAGTTAATTCATCCAAGCAAGTATACAATGAGTTTAGCCACTCCTCATCACAACAATCATAAAACAATTGCAAGAAATTACTGGAATCATAAATAGCTTAAATTAAAATAAAGTAAAATTGTTACCCAAATGATTGCACAACTTCTAGTATTTGTTTGATGAAATGAACCACAAATTTCTTCAGTGAATAATACAAGAATAATCCAAAAGAAATGTTGTGTCATGGTGTTCTTTTTTTTTGTAGCAGTGAGTGTGAAGTAGTGGGTGTTTTTTGTGTCTCCCCTAGTGTTAATCTCTGGATTATGAAACTGAGATAATAATATTAGGGTTTTTAAAACCCGACCCATGAAAAAGCTTCCAAACCCCTGGATAAACTTTGAGCGGGAGAGGTTTGGACCATGAAATGGTTGGAGCATTAAATGCTCCTCCACTGAAATCATCACACGCCATTAAAATCCATCAGTTGCAGCGAGGCTTTTATCCAGTCTGAGAAGAGGAACAGTGCCCCACCAAATGACGCGATCGGGTGAGGACACATACCCGATCGGGTATGATAGGCCACGCGATCGGGTAAGGCCTCATACCCGATCGGCTGTTAGTGACAAAGAACCATTAGCTTCAACTTGGGCCAGCCGCTGTCTTCATTTTGCACTAAAACAACCAACCTGCTCAATTCACCCGATCGGGTAAATCACCTCAACCGGACGGGTATGGTACTCTACCCGATCGGGTATGGAGCAATTTTTAGTCCAGTTTCACTTCAGCTCCACTTTAGCTCCAGATTTATCCAAACTTCACCATTTCACATGCTTTTCCTGAGTTTCACCTGAGATCAATTTTCAATCTAAATAAGTATCAAAAGTTCATGAAATTGACTCAAATAAAAATGCAAAACAATGATATCGCGAAAGATTTATATATACAAAATGAGCGATATCAGATTTACCGGATGTATGTTGTAAACCTTGAATGAAATATGAACATATGTTGGATACTGTGAGTATTTGTATAGTATATTTACATAGTGTACATTTTGAAAAGTCATTAGGTTTTAGTAGCTTTTACCATTTTTTAATAGTAGTTACTTATTTTGAATGAAAATTAACGAATACCTACATGGCTACAATTATATTCATGTCAACTGAGAGCTGATGTGACACTCCTCAAATTTCGGTGTAATTACGTACATTAATCACTTGCATGTCTTGGGCTAATTCTCTACTTAAGAGAATTCACACTATTTTATGAGATAAGTCTAGCAAAGCCCAACAAATTAATACGTGAGGTGTTACAAAATTTGTAATTATTAGTAATTACGCGCGAAACGATCGGACAGAGTCTGACACAATATACAACGTTGGTGAAATTTTTTTTACAAATAACTTAAATCTATTTTTAGAAGTTATTTATCATATATTATTATTTTGTTTAAATAATACACGAAAAACATAGACGTTTTGCTTAAAACGTCTTAAACGCAACGAAAACGTGCGAATCGCATTCAGTAACCAAACGAAAGTCAATAAATATTTTTACAACTAAAAATAAAGTATTTTAACAATACTTCAATGAAAAATAATCCCAAACATATCACGAATTAAAATAACACAAGAAAAACGTTAGACGATTTAACCGAATAACGAAAATAACGGGTAAACGAACACAGTACGCAACACAGACTGAGAATTAAAATTTGAAAACTCTCCACCCCTTGGGGGACCCACTGAAAATCAGCCCATAGGATCCCACATGGTCACCTCCTTTTATTTCCATTCAAATTACATGCAAGATCACCTCACTCATTCACTCAACACACTTTCATCATTTCTGTCCACCTTCTCTCTAACCCCCATTTTATCTCTCTAAAATCTGGAGAACAACCACCATAACACCACCACACCACCACCATTGACCACCATCCTGTTGGGTTTTCTATTCTCTAACTAGATTATTATACATGTAGCGGAATAATAAAATTGTAAATAATCTAAGGCAATTAGGAAAATAAACCCCTAAGGGATCTTTAAATTTGACAACATAGTACAATAAATAACTTGGATAAAGAAAAATAAGGAAAACACTAACCTTAAAAGAAAACCTATTTCTCGCGCACAGACTAACGAGCAGAGCTTCGTTACTTGGAGGCAAGTACCCAAAGTACAATACCTCTAATGCTTCACACCCAAAAACCCAAGAGAAAGTCGAATTTCCGAAATCCTTGAAAATTTGTATCTAATTCATATGTTATGAAGGTATAGGATGCCCCTATTTATAGTTGTGGAAGAAACCCTGAATTCGACTCCCAACCGGCGGTTGGAGTTGTCAGACTTGTACTCCAAGTCTGCGACTTGCACCACCTTTGAAACCCTAATTCCAACCGGCGGTTGGACCTTCCAACCGGCGGTTGGATCCAGTTTCTGGAATGTTCCGCCAAATTTAATTACTTTTGATTTTCTAATTAATAAACTATTTATTAATTAACCAAACAATTATAATACATTTAATATTATTCTTCATCTTTCTCTTGACTGTTTATTGAGGGCAACCCAAAAAGGACTTTACCATTAATGATAGTCTCACCAATTAGTTATGATATTGGACACTATTCCAATAGTCTCCCACTTGGACAAATCATCAACTACTATTGGTCTTAAGCCTATATCTCATTAACTGTGTAAAGTGTGCCATCCAAGCAACTACCGAACTCTGATCTCATTTTAGAGTTAGTCCTTTAAATAAGTGATCAACCATTCCTTTGTTTCTTTCCAAAAACTCTCTCATTAATATGTTATTAAGTTCACTCAACAAAGTTATGCTAAGACTCGCGATTCTCGAGCGTACTCGAGCCGGGGATCACGCGGGGTTTGCATGGTTAATTCACCATCTTGTTCATGATCCTCGGCATACCTGTCATGAATAGTAGATGTGCGTAACCGAGATTAACATGCCATTGATAGAAATCAATGAATCTCAAAGATCTAGGAGTTTCATATAAATGAAATAGACAAAAGTATTTTAGTTATATGATTACGGCGACCCTTTTCATAAAACTGAAAATATAGATCCTAGCCTTAATTTATAAAATTGGGTATATAATTAAGGAATATTCAAACTAACTAAAACTATTTTATCTCATAGATGGCTAATTTAAATGGTGCAAATCCTCCCGTCCCCAATCCCGCAAATAACTCAAACTTCTCACTACTCTCAGTTCTTGGGAGGGAAAGACTAACCGGTCCAAACTATATAGACTGATGCGTAACCTAAGGTTTACCTTGAGATACGAGAATAAGGAGTATGTTCTTGATGAGCAGATTCCCATAATTGATGAAGAATCAACCCAAGAGGAGATTGAGGTACACCGGAAACATTATGATGATGCGAATAAAGTGTCTTGTATCATGGCGTCTTCCATGAGCCCTGAACTGCAAAAGACTTTTGAAAACACTTGGGCTTAAGAAATGAACCAACAGCTGAAAGAAATGTTTCAGGCAAAGGTAAGCAAAGAACGCCTTGATGTGGTGAAATCCCTTATGGCTTGCAAACCCAAACCTGGAGTTTCTATCCGTGCTTTTGTCTTAGAGATGAAAGGGTACTTTGATAGGTTGGAATCATTGAACATGGTATTTGACACAGAGTTTTCCATCGCCATAATTCTATCCAGGTTGCCAGCTGTCTACAATCAGTTTGTGATATCATATCAGATGAATATGAATGAGAGGGAAGGCTCAATAATGGAACTCCACAATTTACTACAAACTGCTGAGCAAGGAATCAAGAAAGATGATGTGTCCTCTGGCTCAGCAGCTCCTGTCTTGACTGTCGGTCAAAGTACAAAGAAAAGGAAAATGTCAAATTCAAATTGGAAAATGAAGACTGCCGATGGAAAGTCCATCCGTACTAAGAAAGGGACCGATTATGAGATTGCACCTGTAAGTGACCCAAAGGAAGCAGTGTGCTTCTACTGCAACACAAAGGGGCATTGGAAGCGTAACTGCCCAAAGTACCTGAAGGACCTTGAAGATGGAAAGGTCGAGAAGAGTACTCACTTAGGTATGTTCATGATCGAACTCCATAATACTACAACTTCTAATTCATGGGTTCTGGATACAGGGTGTGGTAATCACATTTGCACTGTATTGCAGGGGCTAAAGGAAAGTAGAAGTGTAAAGCATGTGTTGGGTTTTGAGCTTAATTGATCAAGTATGGAAGTGTTAGCCACTGTTAGAGTTAAAGTTGCTGCCACTGTTAGAGAGATTGAAGACTAGCCACTGCTAGTACAAATATAATAGTTAGCCACTGCTGGTAGTATACTTGGTGATTTGTAATAAACGCTTGTATAGTCACTGTTAGTATATTTATAGCGACTACCACTGTTGGTTTAATTATTGAGTCGGTTAGGTTGTTAGAGTTATTTATGGAATAGGATACGTATACCATAATAACTAGAGATTGCATAGGACTCTATACGATATAAATAGAGATCCATGTAACCTAGAATAGGTTAACTTTTACGTCTAGCTTCAAGGTGTAAACCCTAATACTTCTGTGTATTCGTATTATTATCATAATAATATTGAAGCTTTTGGTTATTATTGTTTAAATGCAACTTACTTAATACAAGCTTCTTGATGATTGTTAATACTTATTCCGCGACTATTAACAATTTAATTCAAAGCAATATAATCAAGATCTATAAGGGATTATCAGCATGGAGAGATCAACTTGGTTATGGGGAACAAAGGAATTGTACCTGTGATGAAGATTGGAAGATTTGAGCTCATGCTGAATTCTGAAGTTAAGATAGATTTAAATAATTGCTATTATTCGTCAGAAATGACTAGAAACATTATTTCATTTTATGCTTTGTATAAAGATGGTTATCATTATTCTTTTAATAATGGAAATGGAGATATTTTAGTTCATTTAAATGATTGTTTTATTTTTAAAGCTTCTCCTTACAAAGGCATATATGAAAATGTTGAATGTGTTAGCAATGTTATTTTAAATGTTGATTCGTCTAATGAAATTGATAAATCCAAGTTGTGGCATTATCGTCTTGGCCACATAAACAAGAAACGCATAGCCCAACTCTAAAAGGATGGAGTGTTTGAATCATTCGACCTCAAATCGGATGATGTATGCGAATCTTGTTTATTAGGCAAGATGACTCAGTCACCATTCACATGATCATGTGAAAGAGATGAAGGACTATTGGACTTGGTACATACAGATGTATGTAGACCATTCCGATGTGCCACAAAAGATGGAAATCGATACTATGTTACATTTACTGATGACTTCAGTAGATTTGGACATGTTTATCTGATCAAATATAAGTCGGATACTTTTGAGATATTCAAAAGATATCAAAACGAAGTAGAGAATCAACTGGGCAGAAAGATAAAGATTCTTCGATCCGATAGGGGAGGAGAATACCTTAGTATCGAAGTTCTCGATCATCTTAGAGACTGTGGAATAGTTTCACAATTGACTCCACCTAGAACACCGCAGCTTAATGGTGTTGCTGAAAGGAGAAACATAACTTTGTTAGACGTGGTTCGATCTATGATGAGTTGAGCAACACTTCCGATAAATTTATGGGGTTATGCATTAGAAACAGCCGCCCATATCTTAAATCAAATACCCACTGAGAAAGTTTCAAAGACACCTTATGAGATGTGGAAGGGAAAAAGACCTTCTCTTGGTCACATCAAAATCTGGGGTTGTGAAGTTTACGTTAGACGGGAAACTCAAGATAAACTAGACTCCAGATCTGAAAAGTGTCTTTTCGTCGGTTATCCACAAGAGTCATTTGGATATTTATTCTACAGACCCAAGGATAATGTGGTCTTTGTAGCTCGAAGAGGAGTGTTCCTTGAGAGAGAAATGATATCTAAAGAGAACAGTTGGAGTAAAATTGATCTTGAAGAAATTCAAGAATCTACTGATGAATAACCTATAATAAACACTGACGTTCAACAAGAGGTGGAGACACCTGTTGAACCTGAAGATATATCCTTACCCGTTCGTAGATCTAGTAGAGTTAGCAATCCTCCTGAATTCTATTATGGTTACCAAATAGAAGAAGAGGATAAGATAATTGATAGTACACTGGCTGAATTAGATGAGCCTGCTAACTACAGGGAAGCGATGGCAGGCCCTGAGGCTGCTAAGTGGAAGGAAGCTATGAAAAGCGAAATTCAGTCCATGTATGACAATCAAGTTTGGAATTTGGTTGACACTACACCCGTTCTTAAGACGGTGGGTTGTAAGTGGATCTTCAAGAGGAAGACAGACATGGATGGAAAAGTACACACTTATAAAGCTAGGTTGGTAGCGAAGGGCTATACTCAAACCTATGGGATTGATTATGAGGAAACCTTCTCACCAGTAGCTAAAATTAAGGTAATTAAGATTATGCTAGCCATAGCTACGTTTCATGATTATGAAATTTGGCAGATGGATGTCAAAACCGCTTTCCTTGACGGGAAATTGACAGAGGATGTGTTCATGACACAACCGGAAGGTTTTGAGAATGCAAAGTATCCTGATAGAGTGTGTAAGCTTGTAAAGCCCATTTATGGACTTAAACAAGCCTCTCGTAGCTGGAATCTCTGCTTCCATGAGAAAGTCACAAAGTTTGGATTTTCTAGAAGTGAAGATGAGTCCTGTATATATGTCAAGTTCAGTGGGAGTATTGTGGTATTCTTAGTATTATATGTGGATGATATACTGCTCATAGAAAATGATGTCCCAACATTACAATGTGTAAAAGCCTGGTTGGGAAAGTGTTTCGCTATGAAAGATCTTGGAGATGCAACATATATCCTTGGTATAAAGATTTATAGAGATAGGTCAAAACGTCTCATAGGACTCAGCCAGCATACGTACATAGATAAAATACTGAAAAGATTCAATATGGAAAATTCTAAGAAAGGGAACTTACCCTTGAATCATGGCATTAAGATCAGTAAGGATATGTGTCTAACGTCTGGGCAAGAATTGGACAGAATGAGTCGAATCCCATATGCTTCGGCTATAGGATCGATCATGTATGCCATGACGTGTACAAGACCTGATGTCCCATTTGCTTTGAGCTTAGTGAGTCGACATCAGCAGAATTTCGGTGAAGGTCATTGGACAGCTGTAAAGAATATTCTTAAGTATTTGAGAAATTATAAAGAAAGGTTCTTAGTTTATGGTGGAGAAGAAGAACTCAGAGTAACGGGTTATCGTGACGCTAGTTTTCAAACAGACAGAGATGATTGTCGATCACAGTCTGGTTGGGTATTCCTACTGAATGGGGGAGCGGTAACATGGAAAAGTTCTAAGCAAGATACAGTGACAAACTCCACATGCGAGTCTGAGTACATTGCGGCTAGTGAAGCGGCAAAGGAAGCTATCTGGATGATGAATTTCATTGGAGATCTTGGAGTTGTTCCAACAGTACAAGATCCTATTGCTATATTTTGTGACACTGAAAGTGCAGTCGCCTTGAGTAAAGAACCCAAGGATCACGGAAAGTCAAAGCACATTGAAAGGAAATACCATTTTGTCCGAAGGAAAGTCGAAGAAGGACACGTAATTGTGAAGAACATAAGATCAGATGATAATCCAGCTGATCCGTTCACAAAGCCTCTAGGAAAGTCCAAACACGATGAACATGCTAGGAGCATAGGTTTAAGAGATAATGTAAAGTTTTAGTTGTTGGTTTGAATTGAAACGTTATAAACAATGATGGAAACTGTAATAGACTTGGTGATTAATAATGGAGATTTTTATTTGGAAGGAGTTATACCATTTACTATTGTTTGTCATTGTGTTTTAGTTTTGCATATTTAGACACCACTTCCAGAGTAATAAGTTCTTACTCAAACCTCCTCAGTCGATCACACTATAGGAAGTATGTGGTGAATTAAGACTGTCATGGAGTGTTAGTAGATGTCTATGGAGATTAGACATGGCATGGAGATTGCTGCAACACTCATGGGTACTTAATGGGGATCTAAGTATAGGAGAAACTCGCACTTAAAGAGATCACTTCATGGATTAAATCACGAGTGATTTTAAGATGATAATATCTTCTATTCTTAAAATGGAGATACATGAGTATCTAGTTCTTCAAGTCTGTTATTCTTTAGTCTATTCAAACGCTGTGCGTAAATGCCAATTATAAAGGGTATGCTAGGTATGATATGATGAGTTGACTAGTGCTATGTAGTCGATATTTATTTGTTCATTTTGCCTAAAATGGAAAAGAGATATCATGGGCCCTCTGATGATTAAAGTTTGACTCTAAAGTGCTAGGCTTGGCCGAGACTAAGTTGATAGTTCAGTAGTCTCATATAGTCAATATAATCGGAAACTAGAAAAACATATATGAATCTTGAGATTGATTATAATTCATGTCTCGGTTCATAAGATATCGTGAAACAAAGAAATGATTAATCACTTATCTAAAGGACTAACTCTAAAATGAGATCAGAGTTCGTCAGTTGCTTGGATGACACACTTTACATAGTTAATGAGATATAAGCTTAAGACCAATAGTAGTTGATGATTTGTCCAAGTGGGAAACTGTTGGAATAGTGTCCAATATCATAACTAATTGGTGAGACTATCATTAATGGTAAAGTCCTTTTTGGGTTTCCCTCAATAAACAGTCAAGAGAAAGATGAAGGATAATATTAAATGTATTATAATTGTTTGGTTAATTAATAAATAGTTTATTAATTAGAAAATCAAAAGTAATTAAATTTGGCGGAACATTCCAGAAACTGGATCCAACTGCCGGTTGGAAGGTCCAACCACCGGTTGGAATTAGGGTTTCAAAGGCGGTGCGAGTCGCAGACTTGGAGTACAAGTCTGACAGCTCCAACCGCCGGTTGGAAGGTCCAACCGCCGGTTGGTAGTCGAATTCAGGGTTTCTTCCACAACTATAAATAGGGGCATCCTATACCTTCATAACATACGAATTAGATACGAATTTTCAAGGATTTCGGAAATTCAACTTTCTCTTGGGTTTTTGGGTGTGAAGCATTAGAGGTATTCTACTTTGGGTACTTGCCTCCAAGTAACGAAGCTCTGCTCGTTGGTCTTGGAAAGATGAAGAAATAATTAAGGGCATTTATATCATATTCGATTAATAAAGATAAAAATTGTAATTACAAGTTATTTTTATTGGATTACACTACATAACCAAACAAGAGAATTAATTCCCTGAATAATGATTTTTTAGTTATACCAAATATGGAAATCAATATCTTTTCTCTTGAGCCATTCCCTTTCTCTACAATTCTATTATCTACGTCAATTCCATTCTTTACGATTCCATCGTACCAAACGTACCCTTAAAGATGTGATTGGTTAGTTTGAAAATTGATCGGATGAGATTAAGATAGAGAAAGAAAAATCATCATATCTGCATGGTAGACATACTTTTATGTCTACGTAATTAGACGTATGTGACATTACTCTTTTAGAGCAAATCTCTCTTATATATTATTTGAGAGCCTGATTAGCAAATCGTTAATTGCATTAGCTTTGCCAATTATTAACTAAGATAAATGCTGATTAGCCAATAATCCCACCCTCTATTATGTAATGACTACATTACCCTCCAATAATTACTTACCTACTACACCAAAAACACGGCATCCCCAACTTTGAATTTCAAAAATTTCAAACCTTGTTTTAGGGGTACACTCTTACCCTTTCTTGCTATAAACTTACACAATAACCAAATCAAAATTAGGGTGCAATTCCATTTTTTTGTGTAATTAGAAATTCAAAATTAGAATTCAAAATTTTAGATTTAAAATTGGGGATTGAACCATCATAGTGACAACTAAAAATCATAATTGGTATCGTTGATTCAATCTCAACTACATAACTTGTTTTATTGCAAGAATGTTTCTTCGCCATCTCTTGTACCGGAAGAAGTCGAACCAACAGAAAAAAAAAAGAAATCGCCATGGCTGCAGAAGAGTAGGTTTCACGCCTTTAATCTCGATTATCATTTGTTTAATTCGATCATGGAATTGATTAACTGATTGATTGTATATACCGTACGATTAATGAATTGATCAGTGTGTAGGCAAATCATATTTATTTGGTTGATTTCAAATTGAAGTTGCGAATACGGAGGGCATGAGAAGTGTTAATATGCTATTCTTGTATTGCTACTAAAATCGGGATTTGAAGAATTTTTGGATGACCCTGATTATGGGAAGTGTTTGTGTATTGATTGCAAAGGTACATAATATCATTAGGTGTTAAACACGTTTATGCACCCCAAGTGTTTGAAAGAGAATTTTGATTTAGCTTTGATATTTATGAATACTGTGTACGGCTTTGCAGTCATGAACTAAAGAAAGTTCTCGGTCTCTGATTTGCTTTAGCCATCAATTAATAGGTAACCCTTGTATACAGTATCCATAATTTTTATTAGTTTATATATTCATATGTATCTATAACACCCCACGATTTAAGACATTTTTTTTTTTAAATTCGGAAGCGCAAATCCCATATAATATATACATAGATGTCACGATATCACCAACCAAAACATTACATATGTTCTAAAATTTAGATATAGTTACAAACGATAATTATCGACTGGGTGTTATTTAACAAAACAAAGTAATAGCAAAACGATCAGAGTTCAACTTGGCAAACATTTCTTCAAACCATCAACACGTCCCAAACAACCCAAAAGTTAACCTGCAAAAGTATTGTGGGGAATTAGCACGAAGCTAAGCAAGTAAACTAAGTCTTACAATCTATCTTAGCATAACAATCAATCACAACAATCAACTAAAATAAACAATCAAAACAGAGGATCGGTGGTTCTTGAGATACCCTCAGTCCGCGGTGGCACTCCAAGAACACTTAATAATCAACTGCAGGCCAATACAGAGATTTTACCGATAGTTTATTGCTATCTTTAACCAATATGGACTAATTCACAACGAATGTTCATCCAACCCATAAAGATTAACCTATACCAACTAAACCCAACATAATTGACCTCTATCATTCCAACCTATCATGGAATCGTTCACTAGAAATCAATCAATCTATAAATCAACTAGTACTATCAATAAGTCTATCATCAACTTATGAATAATTTAACCAATACTATCAACTTAAAATTGATGTAACTAACTGTTAACACCAAAATTTAACTGTGAGAACCAGTCCACTCACCTGTCTCGTTTCAGTCTCCAAACTCAAAGATCTTATTTTATTGAGTCTTCGGTGCCTCTGTAAATAAAATCAAAACACAAGTTAATAACTAGTTTCATAATTCAAATTATATCTATACTTAAATACTTACATCAATAATCAAGAAATATCAATGGATAAATGATATAAGTATTGAATTCTAACAATTTCACAAAACATCAAATTTGTCAAAATATAACTAGCAAACGCGATCCGGGTGAGGGTGGCTGGATCGCGTTCACAGGCACAAAATATTCTGTTACCGTTTTTCACTTTCGAACGCGATCCGGGTTAAGGTGCTGGATCGCGTCCCTAAGAACAAAACCAATCCGACTCAATTAAACACTGACTAACGCGATCCGGGTAACTGTGGCTGGATCGCGTTCGAATGAACAAAATTGTTCTGTAGCCAAATTTCACTATGGAACGCGATCCGGTTGATGAAGCTGGATCGCGTTCACACGTTTTAAAACAGAAGTTCAGACCTGCAACTTTTCAGCTCGAACCTAAAACCCAATTTTTCACCAAATGCCATTGCAATGCACGATTTTTTGTTGGGACATAGAGTGTGACAACAGATCTAGCTTGAAATAGGACTAGTGTAATTATTATTGTGTTTGTATATTGGTTTGGATTTGTAAAAGAATATTTGTTTTGTTAGTGATATTCGTTAAACATATTGTTTTGTTAAGTTAGACGAATAATTAAATACAAAATAAATAATAGACGTTTGATGCGTAGCGAGTCGAGATCTCAGGTCGCAGCGAGTCGAGCTGTAAGGTGAGATCTGAACTCGCGTAGATTGAGTTTGGCGAGCCGAGTCACTGGGCTGACTTGGGCTGCGAGTTGGACTGAACTCTCAGGCCCATGCGAGCCGAGCCGAGACAAAATATAAAAGGTTTTTCAATCGTGAAAAACCTTAACACTTTTGATACTTTTACATTCTGCGATTCCAGCAAACCAGAGAAAACATAACCTACGACTAGGTTTTGATGATTTATCGTTTAAAGCTAAGTCTTATTAAACGCAATACGAACATATTCGTTGTTAGTAAGATAACACCGTATTGAGGGATTCCGCACCTTAATACTACAGATAACGAAGTTATCGATCCTAAAACTAGGGGACTTACATCTGGTATCAGAGCTTTCGGGCTAAATACGAGTGTGTTCATAAGTTTTAGTGTTATTGCGTTTTTGATTCGGGTCGTTTTTACGTGCATTCTTGCAATACTAACGATCAAAATCATTCTCTGGACATTTTAGGGTTTGTTTACAGCCGAAATTTTAAGTTTCAGTCGTAAAAATACCTTAAAAATTCGTTTTCGGGTTTAACAGCCATTTCGCGAGTCGAGATTAGGGTTCCAGCGTCGCCTGCTAACCGAGTTGAACTAGCGAGTCGAACTGAGGCTTGCGAGTCGAACCAAGATCCCTCACGAATCGACATCACTTGCGAATCGACATCTTTTAGCAATCCGAACTGAGGCTTGCGAATCGACGAATACTGCGAGTCGAGCTGAGATTGCGAGTTGAGCTGAGTCTTGCGAGTCGAGTTTTCTGAATTCGCTGAAACAGTTTAATTTTACGTTTTAAGATGTCTGACTTAAGTAGAATGATCGAAATGGACCACGAGGTGGGAAAGTCAAACGTTCCACCTAAGTTGTTAAGAATCGAGGATTACTACAATTGGAAGGACAGATTTGAATCTTACTGTAGATTCCATGACCTGTCAATCTGGATGTGTATCAAGAGTGGATACACCCCACCTACTCAAACTGTTCAAAATGCTACTGTGGTTCTTACCTATTCGAACATGAGTGATCAAGAGAAGGAATCTTACAGAAATGAAAATAAATCACATTCTTGCATAAAGATGTGTCTTCCTAAAGAGATTGCTCATCAACTGAAATCTTTTCATACTGCTAGAACGCTCTGGGAAGCTCTAGAGAAAAGAGGTGAAGGAAGTCCACAAGTGAGAGCTGGCAAGAGGAGTCTTCTTAAAAAGCAGTTTACTATGTTTAAAGCTTTAAAAGGAGAAGATCTTGATGCCTATGTCACGCGTTTCTACCATCTGCTAAGTGAATTAGAGTACCATGAGATTGTTGAAGAAGAAGTATCTAAAACCGACAAGTTTCTTGAGGGTTTGCCTTCTAAATGGGAAATGTATAGTGTTATGATTAAGGATAATGAAACTAGGTATTCTACTATGACCTTAGAGCAAGTCAATGACAAGCTGAAAGGTTATGATTTCTCCAAGAAGTCAAGAGATAGTGATTCTGATCAGGTTCAGAACCCTGGGTTGTATCATGGAAAGTCAAGTCTTTCGACTGCGTCATCTAGTTCGACCACTGCACTGTTAGTTGGTGATACTAGTGAAAATGGAGAAATGATTACTGAAGATCTGTGTTTTATTTCCTCCTCTGGTGATGAGACAAAGGGAATGAATTCTGAGAAGTCACCTCAAGAGCATCAGAAGATGCCGATGAGTGTGAAATCTGCTGAACAGCAACTGTCTGTTCTTGCTTCCTTTGTGGCATCATATGAGAACTACATAGAGGGAAAGATCAATGATCCTATTCTGTTTGATGAGGATTATGAGCAGATAGATTCTGATTATCTTGAGGAATTGGAGCTTCAAGATCAACTAGCGTTGATATCTATAAAGGTGAAGAATTTCCTCAAGAGAACTGGTAGAAAGGTGTTGGGCAATAGATCAGGGTTTGACAAAACCAAGGTCAGATGCTTTAACTGTCAGGGTATTGGTCATTTTGCTAGAGAATGCCAAAGACCTAAAGTAGAAGCACAAGGAAAACAAGGTTCGGGAAGTACTCTTGCTTCCAAAGCCTTAGTGGTGAAGCAGTTGGATGGCTCTTATGATTGGCAAGC
Organism: Helichrysum umbraculigerum; assembly: GCA_949592205.1. Taxonomy (NCBI): domain Eukaryota; kingdom Viridiplantae; phylum Streptophyta; class Magnoliopsida; order Asterales; family Asteraceae; genus Helichrysum; species Helichrysum umbraculigerum. Next base: position 55,137,317 of record CATIUR010000006.1, read on the forward strand.
TCATTCTGAGGAAGCCTTGATGGCCGAGATCGAAGAAACAACTGCTGGATCAGTTTCCTACATGCCCACTGATATGGAACAGAGAGTAGAGGTGCCTAAGTCTGAAGTGAAGGCAAGTGATGATGACGTGCTATATATGGATTCAGCTCCAGATATGAGTCCTGAGGAATTCGTGGCACGCATGGCTGAATTACAAACTGACAAGAAGAAGGTATGTTTAGATATTCTTAATCTTGCTGATGTTTGTTACTTAGTTACTGATTTACAATCTCAGAATAGTGTCTTAACTGTGTCAAATAGCAATTTGTCATCTCAATTGAATATGGATAAGGAATCTTATAAGACTGTTAGATCTGAACTCGATCAAGCCATTATGGATATTCGTAGATTAAGTGATGATAAACATGTCTTAAAAGATAAAATTAAGTCTGATGCTTCAGATAGAACAAAACTTAGAGATACCATAAGTGAAAAATCTGTGATCATAGATGGTCTCTATATGAATATTAAAGACTTAAATGAGACAATTGCTAGTAAGGATCAGGAAATAGTGAACCTTAACTTAAGGTTAATTGAGCAAAACCGTAAACTTGAGAACTATAGGACATCTCAAATGGATAAAATGTTAGATGCTCAACGTAGTGTAAAGGACAAGACTGGGTTAGGTTACAATGATGTATCCCCGCCTTTTAATGCCAATTACACTCCTATTCCTGAAGATTCTGAGATGACTGAAGTTAATCCTGAGATTTCAGTAGCTGATAAACCTGAACAGTCAGAGGCACAGAAAGATGTTATTAAGAACGTATCATTAGGTAATAGCAAGGCTTCTCAGTTCACCAAAATACAGTTTGTATCGGGTGGAGTGATTAACGATGCTAAGACTGATGATAAAGTTGATAAGGAACAGCTTAAACCTTTAGTGCCTAAGACTCCGGATGAGAAAGCAAAAGTGAGTAAATCACGCAAGCAGATGTCATGTTTCAAGTGTCATCAAAAGGGACACGTGGCTTCGTGTTGTCCTAACAAAAAGCCTGAAACACCACATAAGCTTGTGATGGATGAAAAGACACAGACCAACTCTAGTATGACTGTAGATGGGTTAGATGCCAAACCTAACTTAGGTAATAAATCTGTTAACATTCTTAAAAGAGATGGTAAGCATAGTGTCTCCCCACCTAAACCTAAACGGCCATATACTCAAGGTAATAATTCTGTCCATAAGTATAGGGATGTGACTCCGTCGAGGTTTAGAACTCCAAGTAGAGGCCATAGTCATTATGAGAGTGGTACTACTTCACGATCACATGAGTTTAATTATAATTATCATAATAGAGCTCATAATTATGTGCCTAAGAGGTTCTCCTCAAATTCACCTCTTAAGGCTGATCGTCCACAAACTCAAGCTACTTCGAAAGTAACCAAAGCTCCTGATGGGAAGGATGGTTATTTTAAAGAACTTAAGTTTGTTGATGATAAGGGACAAACCAAGACCGTAATGGCTTGGGTCCCTCTTGATAACTGATCGTATCTTGTGTTATGTGCAGGAGCATGCTGTGAACAAGGACAGCTGGTGGTATGTAGACAGTGGATGCTCAAGGCACATGACCGGAGAAAGAAGTCTACTGAAGGACTTCAAGGATAGTCTCAAGCAAAAAGTAAACTTTGCAGGAGATAAAGGAGGAGTAATTTCGGGAAAAGGAAAAGTTTCAAATGGAACTTTGACTCTTGAGGATGTGAACTATGTTGAAGAACTTACTCACAACCTAGTGAGTGTTTCCCAAGTCTGTGATAAAGGTCACCCAGTTTATTTCAATGAAAAAGAGGCCTTAGTCCTGAAGCCAGGTTTTAAAATTCCTGATAAATGGATATTGATGAGGGCACCAAGGAAGAAGGACATCTATGCTATCAACATGGGTGTTCCTAACTCTTCAATGGTGTCTACATGTTTATTATCCAAGGCTTCGGAAACAGACGCATTATTATGGCATAGGAGAATGGCACACCTGAACTGGAGAAAGATGAATTATATAACCAAAAATGGTTTGGTTCTAGGTGTACCACAAAAACGTTTCGAGTCTGAGGATAAGTGTGTTCCTTGCATGAAAGGAAAACAGCACAAGAAACCACACAGACCTAAGACTGAAAACTCTATCTCTTCGCCGTTTGAATTGCTACATATGGATCTCTTCGGCCCTATAAGCAAGAGAAGTATAGGTGGCAAATGGTACTGTTTGGTTGTCACAGATGATTATTCTAGATTCTCATGGGTATTCTTTTTGAGATCAAAGGATGAGACTTCTGGAATTCTAATTGAATTCTTTGATCTAGTAGAGAATATCTATAAAAAGAGAGTAAAGCGTATTCGTAGTGACAATGGAACAGAGTTCAAGAATTCAACGTTGAATATCTATTGCTTAAGCAAAGGGATATTACATCAATTCAGTGCACCTTATGAACCTCAACAGAATGGTGTTGCTGAAAGGAAAAATAGGACGTTGATTGAAGCTGCAAGAACAATGCTTGCTGATTCAAAGCTTCCGGTCATCTTTTGGGCAGAAGCAGTGAATACAACATGTTATGTTCTCAATAGAGTTCTTAGGTTAAGAAACATAACAAGACTTGTTATGAGCTTTTGAACAATAAGAAACCTAACTTAAAAGGGTTTGAACCCTTTGGAGTTTCATGCACTATATTAAAGACTGGACATCAAGCTAAATTTGGTGAGAAGGCTGACGAAGGATTTTTCCTAGGTTACATGCCCAATTCGCCAAACAAGAGAGTCTTTAATAAAGTCACAGGACGTTTGGAGGTAGTTTATAATATTGAGGTTACGAGCTACTCACCTGATGTTCATAAGGGCTTAGATTGGCAATTTGATTATTCTGATCTTTTTGCATCATTTAAAGTTCCTATTAGTGACTATGTCAGTGATTCAGAGATAGCTGAACATTTATTGTTTGAAGATGAGAATATTGGTCCCGCTTCAACATCAAGTGTTAAGCAGTCTGGAATTAAGACTAATGTTGACTCAGATAAAGCTTCCACAAGTGAGTCACAACAACCTTCAGAGGATAAGTCTCAAGAAACAGAAGATCTTGATGATCTTCCTACAAAGTTTGATGATATACTTACTCCTTTGAAACACTTAAGGATATCTTCTGCTCGTACGGAAGATGTACCTGATTTGGAAGAGATTGGTACTAATTTGGAAGATGAGATACCGGTTGAACCAGTTACTACAACTAGAACGAGTAAGAATCATCCCGTTGAAAACATCATCGGTGATATTAATACTCCGGTTCAAACTAGGCATCAATCCAGAACTAGTACGTCTGAGAATTCGGAATACCAAAGCTTGTATACTGCATTGAAAGAGACAGGTATTCCTAATCAATGTCTTCATTCATGCTTTATCTCACAAATTGAGCCGAAAAATGTTCAAATGGCTTTAAAAGAAAGTTCGTGGGTAGAAGCAATGCAAGAAGAACTATCTCAGTTCTCTAAATTACAAGTATGGGAGTTGGTTGACCTACCAAAGGGAGAATATCCAATTGGAACTAGATGGGTATTTAAGTGCAAGAGAGATGATAAAGGAATCGTTACTCGCAATAAAGCTCGTCTTGGTAGTTCAAGGTTTTAATCAACAAGAAGGTATAGATTACAATGAAGTATTTGCACCAGTTGCTAGGCTAGAAGCAATTAGAGTGTTCTTAGCATTTGCATCTTATTTTGGTATAAAAGTGTATCAGTTGGATGTTAAGAGTGCCTTTTTGTATGGCAAAGTAGAAGAATTGGTGTATGTTTCACAACCGCCAGGGTTTGCTGATCCTGAGTATCCAGATAGAGTATATCGTTTGAATAAGGCTCTATATGGATTACATCAAGCACCTAGGGCATGGTATGGAACACTATCAACGTATCTACTTGAGAATGGATTTACAAGAGGATCGATTGATAGTACACTGTTTGTGAAATGGAAAAAGAAAGACTTTATTCCCGTGCAAGTTTATGTTGATGACATTATCTTTGGATCATCTGATGAAAAGATGTGTCAAGAATTTGAGAAAGTCATGAGAAAAAGGTTCGAAATGTCTGCAATGGGAGAGTTAAATTTCTTCTTAGGATTACAAGTTGATCAAAAGAAGGATGGATTCTTTATTCATCAATCTAAATATACATATGAGCTATTAGAACGCTTCAAGATGGATGAAAGTAAGGTCTACAATACTCCAATTCCAGTCAATCATGGACTAGGTCCAGATACATCGAGTGATAGCGATGTGGATCCAACTCTTTATAGAGCCATGATCGGATCACTAATGTATCTTACAGCCTCTAGGCCTGACATAATGTTTGCTGTTTGTTTATGCGCAAGATATCAGGCTAATCCGAAAGAGTCACACATGCAAGCTGTTAAACGAATCTTTCGTTACCTCAAAGGGAAACCTAAGCTGGGTCTTTGGTATCCGATTGATGGAGACTTAGATCTCCTAGCTTATACTGATTCGGATTATGGAGGATGCAATCAGAATAGGAAATCTACGACCGGAGGATGTCAATTCCTAGGAGGTAGATTAGTATCCTGGCAGTGCAAGAAGCAAACCTCGGTAGCCATTTCTACATGTGAAGCTGAGTATGTTGCAGCTGGCAGCTGTTGCTCGCAAGTACTTTGGATTCAACAGCAACTACGGGATTACGGGTTAAATATAACCAATACTCCTATGATGATTGATAACGAATCTACTATGTCGATCACCAATAATCCGGTGAAGCACAGTAAAACTAAGCATATTGATATTCGACATCATTTTATTAGAGATTGTGCTGAAAAGAAATTGATAAAGTTAGTTAAGGTTCCATCATTGGATAACTTAGCAGATTTATACACAAAGGCGTTCGACAGAGCAAGATTTGAGACGTTGGTTCAACTAAACGGAATGAGAAATCCAGAGTGATTAGTCTTCCAAGGGTATTTTTGTAATAGTTAGTATTTCTGTGTTCATTAAAAAAAAAAAAAAAAAAAAAGGCGTATGGCATTCATTTGCTTGTTACCTAAGGGGAATCGCCTTCATTTAAGTTTTTATTTGCAAAAACTAAGGGAAATGATAGTACATTAGGAGAATAAGCTTCACAATAATAAGCTTAAGTCCTAAGTATGATATGGTAGTAGGTTCAAATAAAGTTGCTTTAGAACTACAGCGGTTCTATCAGGTATGTGTTTATATTTATTTGATTATACACCTATATCCACTAGTTATAATTTGTTTATTTCTATTAAAACTTTAGATGGCTTCATCATATGATATACTGGTAGGCAAATTATATGAAATTTTCTAAGCTTTAAGAAGTAAATTAACTACTTGCTTATTATTTTGTGTTACTATTCTATGATGTATGACATTAAGTCTTAAATGTTGAATGATGGTATTACTATACACTGTTATCATGCATCTTAATTTAAAGTGACAAATAGTAGCAATATGGGTATTAACTTAATTACTGGTAACTTTGTTGTACTAAGTACAGAACTGAAGCCTTTAATTAAATTAATATTCTCAAATATATTTTGAATTATGCTAGAAGGGATCTTCTGTTGTACTACGTACAGACTTAGATAACATAGCATATTCAAAGTATGTTTGATATTTGCCTAACCTTAAAAAAAAAAAAAATTCAAGTGTATGTTATATGTTTCGAAAAGATACATCATTTAGTAACCGCTACCTTGAAATTTAATGATGCAGTGTTATGAGTTTTTACTTGAATCATTCAGTATGTCATATAATAGGAAGCACTTGATAATATTCATACTAACAATAAAGTGTTTGCTTAGAAAATTGAGTGTAATTTGTTTATGTAGATCATAATACCGGTAATCGTCTTGAACTGTCTATAATAAAATATTCACTTTATATGAGTAATGCATTTATTAATTATGCTATGTGGATAAAGGTACCTAAGATATAGTTTATAAATATAAATATATCAATGATGAAAATTAGTTGTAATTTTAAAGTAATTTATTTGAATTTCATGAGGTATGTATACTACCAATCTGCTTTGACTTTTTAATATATAATTAATTGCTTATTCTTACTAATATGATCCCTAAGCAGATAAAATCTTATTTACTTTGTATATTTACTTTGCTTCAAGTGATTAATAAAATGGTACTTGATACCAAAGTTTATATAATTGTATTTTTATCTTATTTTTATTTGTTTTTAATTTTTGTGTTTATTTGAATTTACCCTTCGGAATTAAATTATACTGTATATTTTTGAGTTGAACAACGTGACAAATACAAGTGAAAATTAATCATAATTTAGACTTGTAAAATATCGGGTTTTTATTTATACTTAGCATTAAATTCGCGTTTTTAATTGTTTCTGCGAGTTGGCATCAACTTGCGAGTCCACTTAAATCTCGCGAATCGGATATGTAGTATAAAGGGGGTCAAACGAGTCAAACCAACCCACCGAACCCACACATACTTCGCGAGTTCAGTAAAGCTTGCGAATCCGTCAAAAAGGCGAAACGAGGCGATTTTCTTTTTTCGTTTGATTTTGAATTTTAGAGTACGGGAACGAGTTATTCAATCCGTAGACTTTATACACCTTCATATTACGAACATTTTGAGGTATAATACAATGGATTTCACCGTTTAAATTGCACGAAATCGAAGTTTTAATAAACTTAGGGTTTCGGTTTATAATTCGAACGATTCACGTATATTAAAGGACTATTAGAACATGAATCCTTGTGGTTTATGTTAAATGGATGTTAATAAACGTAAATCAATCGATAGATCATGTTAAAATCAACAGATGAATCGATTTTAATTGAAAATTCGCGACGGCAGTTCATCGAACGAGTTGACATTGTGAATCAACTCGCAGCGAGTTGACTAGCGAATCCATGAGTTGACAACTTTAGCGAGTTGATAACTTTAGCGAGTTGATCAATGTAGCGAGTTGATGAGTATAGCGAGTTGATAAGCAAAACGAGTTGAACTCAACTCGTTAGGCCAGTTTATGCGAGTCCCGAATTTACAAACATTTTTATTTTATTTTTGTAATAACTTTTATATAATTAATTTAAATTAGACTTAAGACTTTTAGTTATAAGTTAAATTTTTATATACGACTTGAGACTATTTATGTAACAAGTTATATATAATTTCAATTTTAAACTAAGATGTTTGATGAATCTCGATTCATAATACGTAATAGTTTAAATATTTTTAATCGTGCATTAAATTATATCTGTTGTTTGTGTTTACTTTACAGATATGGCTAGAGCATTTGATAAGGGTCACAACATTTTGGTTGATCTGAACCTTGAGGCCAAGCGGGCTGATAGGGTTGCTGATATTCTACGTTTTCTAGCATGATCACGGATTCGATACGCTATTACGGCCAATCCTCCTATTTCTCAGGCTATACTGAATGATTTCTGGACAGATATAGTATATGACGAATCTGTCAACCCGCCAGAGATTAGAGCTACAGTTAGTGGTCAGCCTGTTACATTTTCAGCTGGAAATCTTCGTGAGATTTTGCAGCTTGGTACAGTAGAACAGGAGAATGGGGATATTGAGTATCCTATGGATTTTATTGAGGGTGCTATCGGTCGTATGGGTTATAGCGGAGACAGACGCGGACGTCAGTTCCAGAAGCCTCTGGTTATTGGTCAGTGGAGGTTTCTTTGGCACGTGATGAATATTGTATTTGCAGCGAAGAAGGGTGGTTTTGATGAATTGAGCCCTGCTATTCTATCAGCTGCACTGTCACTGGTTTATAATAAACCATACAGTTTTTGTGATTATATTTTTGGTGAGATTGCGAAACAGATATCGGGGTCTGTTAGATCAAGATTTTTGGTTTATCCGCGATTTTGCATGCTGATTATCCGTGCACGTCTACCGGATTTGGCTATACCTGAACCACATCTAGTGGTTAATACGATTGACCATCGTGGGTATAATGCCATGTTCATGCAGACGGTCAGGAAGGAAGGAGTGGTGAAACCGGAAGTTAGACCACTTTTCGGGTATATTGTTGATCCGAACTACGTCGCACCGCCAAATCATGGGTGGTTAGATGTAGCTCCTGCTGCTGCTGTTGCTCCTGCTGAGGATGATGATGTACCAGAACCTGTAGCTGAGGACACTCAACCTGAAGATCCACAAGGGCTCCTTGAGGATGTTCTTATTCAGGTTGGTCAGGTTGATCAGCAGGTGAATCAAGATGTTGCTGCACAGGTTGTGCAAGAGGTTTTGGAGCAGAATGATGATGCGACTAATCCTTTGCTTCAAGACATTGAGAGTTATTTAGCACCACCTGAGGTAATCTTTTATTTATGTAATAATTTAGATGCTTAGTTGATAGATTGCTTTATTAATCATAGATGCATATTATTATTATATAATGATTCTGATATTAGATATTTAGTAAATTGGATATTATTTCTGATTTTAAAATATAAATATCATTACACGAACAGGATGCTGAAGCTGAGGCTGCAAATCCCGAAGTTATATTACTTGAGGATGAGCAGATACAGCTTGATAGATCAGTTGTTGTACCGACTGAGGTATTATATCTGATTAATCTTAAATATATAGAACTTGTATGATAGAGCTTACGCTAATCATAAATGTTGAATATATTTAAACTTTAGGAGACTGTTAGATCATCTAGAGGTCGTGATGGTGAGACGGCTTCAGATGAAAATTCTGATAATACACCTTCTCCTCCTCCATCTGCTTCTGAAAGGAAGAGAAAAGGAAAAGATATTCTGGAGGAAGGTACTGAGGAAGTTGAGATTCCTTTGATAAAGCGCCGAGAACGCTTACTTTTCGAGAAGGTTAGTATTGATTATAAAAGTTAAATAATCTTAACTTGTTATTTATCAGGAGTTGAACTGAGACAGTTAATTCTGTATACAGTTGCTCAGGATACACCACAGGTATAGATGGATGCACCGGTGGTTACTGAATCGATATCTTTACTGCTTCAGGTATGAGATATAAGTTCTATAACTATGAGTGTTATGCAATTAATTAGAGTTTGAGACGGAGTAATCTGTAACAATAACTGATTTTAATTGTGTTTAACTTTACAGCATGAGGTTGCTGATCTAGTTCGTGGAGCTAATTTTCCGACGAACAAAACAGCTAGATTTGCGACAAGTTTGCTTACGCAAGCTTTGTCTCAACCTCATACACCGCTTACCAGAGACTGGCATATTGAGTCTCTTACACCGCCTGGACCAAGAACGATACCTGTTACTCCAACGACTGATGCAGAAAGGATTACATCCTTAGAGTCGAGGGTAAAGGATTTGGAGAAGCTTACTTCTCAGATTCCAGAGCTGGTGTCGAGCAATCTTCTTCTTTCACAGCAGATTCTCAAGCAGAGTGAATCGTACAATCTGTTGATGAAGACTCATGAGACTTTGCTTGCGGACTTCAATGTACAGAGACTGAAGTTATCTTCTTTAGAGAGTCTGGTCTTGAGATCGCATTCAGGACAGTCTACTCAGGGGGAGATATTGGTATATCTGGAGTCTTGCAAAGAGGATGAGCTAAGGAGGAAGAGAGATTCAGACAAGGACGATGATCCCAATGCACCGAGTGGTGAGCAGACTGGTCCTTCAAAGACTGGTGAGCAAGCTACTATTCAGGGGGAGTCTGATGCTGGTGCTAGTGGTTCGGGTGCTGGTACAAGTGCTGATAAGACTGCACAGGTTGATACAGAAGCTGGTAAGATAGCTTAGTATTAGCATAGTGTAGTAATTATTGGTATTAATTTGTACATAATAATTGTAACTTAATATTTTGGTAATATATTCGGCTTGAGATTGTAATTACAAGTTAAATGTATTAGATATTATTAAGTTATTTGATTTTATATATGTTAAGTTAGAATAGTGATCGAAAGTCTTCCGACTCATTAAGTAGTCGAGCGGCGTGTTCCGATTAATATCGGCGGTCAAAATTTTATGATAACATATGCATTTTAGATTTGATTATGGACTTAAGACCGTAAGGTATATAAGTAATTAACAAGTTAAAAATGTATTCGTATAAACTAGACAAATGATATATAATTTAAATGTTAAATTGATAATGAATGAGATCAATTAACACTTGGAAATTATATAAGGTAATTAATAGTAAATTTAAATGTTTGGTGATTATTCACAATGCATTAGAATTTAAAATTAATTAATATTTGTTAAGTAGACTTAAGAAATTTTGGATTGATTCAGGGTAATCAATAAAAGATTTTATAAGTTATATGTAAATTGCGTTTATATTTTAGGTTAAAATATACAAAAGAATTAATAAAGAAATTCTTAGGTTGATTCAGGGAAATTGATAAGAGAATTTTAATTATTGATATTTATTTGTATTTATGGTTTTCTCTTAGGATTGGAGATGCTTGATCTATCTGATTCGGAAGATGATATTTTTGATGAGATAGATGAAGACATTAATTATGATCTTGAGGATGGAGAATTTCAACCACCTACAGATTGGACTGCTGTACCTGAGAATGTGCAAGACATGGGTGTAGATCTAGATGCAAACATTGATGAACACCATGTGAGCCCATCTAGGACAGAAGTTGTTATTGAAAATGAACAAGGTCCAACAATTGTCGATATAGATGAAGATATTGATGATTCAACCTCTAATGAAGAAGAAGAAGTTCTTGTTCAAACCAAAAATCCTGCTGTTGTACTTAGGAAACTTCCAAAGAAAAAGAAGAAGATTGGAATTTCTGAAGTTGATGTTACGAAAAAGCGTGTACCACGTAAAGGGATTATTGGTTGGTACTTTGACTCAGAACTAAAGCTTTTTGCGATCAAAAGGTTTGATGGAGTTCAATATTTTGAGCGAAAGCTTGCAGTTTTTAGTTCTCTACCACGTTATGAAATACGTGATTTGGCTAGATTAGAGATTAACAACCCAAGTCGTGATGATTATGCTGATCGTGTTGAAAGAATCATTAGACATGAGGTTGGTACGAATAAGTTTGTTCAGATTAAGCCAAGAAAGGGAAAAACTGTGAAATTACAAGAGAGAAGTCAAAGAACAGGAAGAAGAAGAAGGAAGAAGATATATCCAGCTGTTAGATGCATACAGCAGATTCCACTGAAGACAATGCCACAAGATATTCTGGGTAATATGAAGAGATGGCATGTAGATTCAGGAACTGGAGAAGCTGTTATGGTTGAAGCTGATGATGAGGTTGATGGTGGTGAAAGATAAATCTTCAGAGTCTATGACCATCGACACCTAATGAACATGTCGAAGAAAGATTTGATTAAGTTGAATGAAAATAGAATCTTGACGACAGACGCATGGGGTGATTTAGGACGAGATTATCAGATGATGGTTAAGACGTGTATCAAGATGAAGATTTACGCAGGCAGTAAGATTTACAAATGAAGACCAAAGACAAGCGTGAAGATAAAGATGCTAGAGCTATTGTCAAGGGGGAGTCTGTTGGGACATAGAGTGTGACAACAGATCTAGCTTGAAATAGGACTAGTGTAATTATTATTGTGTTTGTATATTGGTTTGGATTTGTAAAAGAATATTTGTTTTGTTAGTGATATTCGTTAAACATATTGTTTTGTTAAGTTAGACGAATAATTAAATACAAAATAAATAATAGACGTTTGATGCGTAGCGAGTCGAGATCTCAGGTCGCAGCGAGTCGAGCTGTAAGGTGAGATCTGAACTCGCGTAGATTGAGTTTGGCGAGCCGAGTCACTGGGCTGACTTGGGCTGCGAGTTGGACTGAACTCTCAGGCCCATGCGAGCCGAGCCGAGACAAAATATAAAAGGTTTTTCAATTGTGAAAAACCTTAACACTTTTGATACTTTTACATTCTGCGATTCCAGCAAACCAGAGAAAACATAACCTACGACTAGGTTTTGACGATTTATCGTTTAAAGCTAAGTCTTATTAAACGCAATACGAACATATTCGTTGTTAGTAAGATAACACCGTATTGAGGGATTCCGCACCTTAATACTACAGATAACGAAGTTATCGATCCTAAAACTAGGGGACTTACATTTTTACCAGCAAATATCCTCACATAACATGTAATAATATGTATTAACAACAAACAAACATCATCCAAATCCTAATTATTAACATGCATCAATCTTTCAACCTAATTTAAACAAAAACCCACATTTATTCAATAAATGTGAAGAACACCATTGATATCGAAGATAAGCATGAAATCAGTTCAACAATCATCACACAAACACATTTAAACATGAATTTACTCTATCTCATCATTACATCATATTAAATCAACCATTTCAACCAATTCAAGTTCATACCTGAAAATAGAGGATTACACTTACAATGTAGATGATTATGAAATATAGAAGATGAAGAACACTATGGAATCAAGATTATAGCCTTGAATTTAAGAAATCAGATTCTTTGTTTGATATCAAAAGAAATCTTTGAAAGGAGAAGAAATGAAAAATATGGGAGAAAATGAAGTGTTAATACCCTGAAGCCACAGGTGTCGATCTGTGGTTATGACTCAGCAAATTTGGGTATAAATTATACCCGTGTTAAATCTATTGTCTGGAACCTCGATTTCAAATGCGAGAAAATTATTTTATTTTACCGTCACCTAAAATTATCTAAAAAAGCTAACATTTCAATAGTCACAATATTTCCTAAGGCTCATTTACCTATTAAATTTAAAATCAAACACAGGTAATAATTATAAATCGCATAAATAATTTAAATAAATACCTTTTTCTCCTAGGCCCGATTTGGGGATGTTACAGTATCTGTGTACATCTCCCCACCATGTGATTGACCGAATGTTTTTCATTTTGAATTTGAGATTCTGTTTGGTAGGGGTGTGCAAATTTACCCGAGAACCGAAAATACCTGAGAATCGAACCGGACCGAAACCGAACCTGACCGAACCGAGTATATTTGGTCCGGTCCTCGGTCCTTGTTTTCCTTATTTTTCGGTTCTCGGTTCGGTTCGGTCCGAGCCCGGTTCGGTTCCCATGAACTGTTCAGTCACTTCAGTGTGCAAATTTCGGGTATAACCGAAAATACCCGAGAACCGAATCGGACCGGAACCGAACCGGAAAGAACCGAGTATATTTGGTCCGGTCCTCGGTCCTTGTTTTCCTTATTTTTTGGTTCTCGGTTCGGTCCGGTTCTTGCCCGGTTCGGTCCGGTTCTGGACCATGAACACCCCTAGTATTGTATGCTCTTTTCTCTTACTTTGATTGCAGCTCATTATCAATCATAAAGTGATTAATTAAACCATAATTTGATATTCTTATTCATATTTTTTGAGTTTCTTAGTTATTTCATTTGAAATTTTGATAATGATGATTTTGCATGATTTATGAATCTGGTTTGTTTAAGAATTAATTATATGTAATCTATTACATTAGATCAATATTGATGATCTTCCACATACATTGTTTTTGTATTTTCAAATTAACTTTATGGCTGATTTCAGGTCCTAAAGTAGCACTACTAATACGCAAGCCGAGTCATAGTGGAACCACACCAACGTCCAATATCAATTATTTACTATAACTTTTTATATCATATCTTCTATAAAAATTGTGATCGATCAACTATAATGATTTCAATTTTGACGTGTTGTTGGCTCAGCGTTCCAACCATCCAAACAATAATAGCATAGGCCTAAAACTACCACTTGCAGATGTGGCACTCATTACATCTCTAAGGGATGAAATGAATTTTCCTATAAATTGTATTGACATGCTATTTAACACTATGAAAAGAAAGAAGATTGTGCTTTCGGTTGCACAAGAGGCAGGAGACAATTCAAAATTTGTCACCACTTATGTTTTATCTTGAAATGATAGCTCCAACTGAGGTATATGCTTCCTTCGTCCAAATTACAACACTTACGAAACTGGTTTACTTACTCTATTAGGTTGTCAATAAGAATACTACCATTATGAGGTCTGTCAAAATAATCTAGATTGAATTTTCAGTTATTGATCTTGAATTTATGGTTGTGCTTACTCTTTAACATATAGCTCTACCTGTTTATTTCCAAGATTATGCTGAACTTGATATCTGCAGTAAATATGAAGTACAACTCAAACAAATTTATATCGATTTGCTTCTGATTTCCCTATTTGTGATCTTTTAGAAAAGGTATGTGGATGAATCAATGCAAAAGCTACGGTTTCCTTTTGGACAAAATTGACTCCAAATATCAGTGACATCACTCAGGTATGCGTGTTTTACTATTAATATGTATGTAAATCGATTGGATATAGGGTTTTTGTTGATTTTCAAATGGATGATATGATGTACAACACTTCGTTTTATAACATGGTAACTTTTTCTATTATAGGCGGCTAGGGCGTCTTTAAGATCCGGATGTGAGAGTGAATCTGCAATTAACACAATCATGAGTGTTATAGGGTTTTTGTTGATTTTCAAATGGATGATATGATGTACAACACTTCGTTTAATAACATGGTAACCTTTTCCATTATAGCCGGCTAGGGCATCTTTAAGATCCGGATGTGAAAGTGAATATGCAATTAACACAATCATGAGTGTTATGGGCATCAATTTGAAGACATTACATCCCAGAGTGTCAAGGGATTAGTATATCTTAATTAGTAAGTGTTTTTTCATGCCTAAAGAGGTGGAAATTTTGACAAATTTTAGTTTTAATGGGTCGAATTGCATTATGTTATAATAAAAACGGAAGTTAGCTAAAAAGCAAATGGGTTTAAGTGGGTCAAACGGGTAGGAATTGGCATAAGTGTATTTTGTATACATATATACTACCTTCTACATCATTTTACTCAGAATTTAGATTGCTTTTGGTATAATATCATTTTTAAAATCATATTTGAGATAAAAATAAAAAATTGAAAAGAAGTTTGACAAAAAGTTTTCCGAGTCAACCCGACCCAACCTACTTTGAACCGTGCCAAAATTTACCTGACATGATCCAATTTGTACCGTTATCGAACTTGCCTACCTACCCATTTTGCTACTTCTATATAGTTGTATCTACCTTGAAAACTTACATGTTCACTTTACAAAGGTCATAGTTATTAGTCATCTGGAAGCTATTTTTCCAAAGCAGTCCATCGTATTGCACTTGGATAAATGACCAAAAAGGAATTTCAAGATGGATATAGATCTCTTTCTGAGATTGGACGTATTGACACAGGTGGTAATGCTTCTGAATTCATTCTTGACACAGGTGCTAATGAAACCCATCATCCGTTTTTGCCTATTTAAATAAAGCATTTGCAATACAGTTATTAGTTTGATGGGCAATGCGAAACTACTCTAAGGTTAACCAGTTTGCTAATGAAGTAGTGATAGTATGGAAGTGGATCAATAAATAACTGTTTGTGGCTACTTATGAGAGGAAGTTATATTGATTATAATTCCTTTTTTCCTTTGTTTAATTGCATTTTATCTTTAAAAATTAAAGTCTTTTTGGTTGGGTTGGTTTCACTAATGTTTCTTTGTTTCTGAAACTGATAGACATCAACAAAATGGTCAGCTTGAACTTGGAGCCTATTTAGATGATCTTCATTAAAGTTTGACACTCACCAATTTACATGGAATAGTCTTTGTGGAGTCTACACAGATAGTTATCGGGTCTCACGTTAGTCGAGCATTGGCCATGTGGGTCATTTGGGTGTAAATTGTAAGTCTTCACTTTTCTTTTTGCACTTTTCAGTTCTGTACATATTGACTGTACAGATGTCATATATAAACACCATGCATAAAAGATATATAGGCTTATGGATGAACACGTGTATTGAACACAAGTTGACCCGTTTATGCATTTGAGATTAGACCACGTTATTTCTTGCCTACTTTACTCTCCATCTTTTTGGTTCTACATATATACTAAGTATTGCATATGTGATCCAAAATGACATTTGGATCATAGTAATATTTTGTAAACAGATTCCATTTATGTGAAGCAAACCTACAGGTAGCAAGTGTATGACTACTGCGACTCAGCTTTTCAAAGCATTCCTGTTGACAATAAAATAACGAATTCGGATTTTACAAAGCATTCTGTCTTTTATTATTTATATTTAGTTGACCGGGTTGAAATAAAACAAAATCCAGATCAACCTGTTCACAAGTATAGGTCAAATTGCCACATCTACCTCTTCTTAAGTACCTAATAATATGTTTGAACATATCCTTTCAGCGGAAATCTCTTCCCAAAGAACAAGCATTGTTGATGGACTAAGGACCTTAGCTCTTAAACTTGAATTTGGAGTTTCACATAATCAGATGTTCAAAGGAATTTTCTTTTATTTTCTGGATTGGATCTGATCTATTTATATTTTATATGGTGACCCAAGGGATTAATAAGTTTTTTGAGAATTTTTTGCACTGTATGTAACATGTTCAATAATTGAGATTTCCATATTGTGTGTACCACTTGCTGTTGGATATGTTCGCCCTATACAACTGGACTTGCAAAACGTGAATAGGGCGAATATTTGCTGCAATCCTGCTACTGCTCATTTGGTGTGTGTTTTACCTTCACTTTTAAGCTCATCCTTTTGCATTACAGCATAATGCGTGAGAACTGAAAGTTGATGCTATAGTTTTATTCGAGGGTGTCGAGTGTCGATTTGCTATCACAAGCTGCATTGCTGCAGGGCACGTTCTCTAACGACACAACCCATTTTGTTGCTTGTGTTTTTGTAGATTTATGTCATCATCACCACCACCCTTACCATCATTATGCTGCTTAACATGCCCTTGTGCATTTTTGGTCTACTTGATATGCACCATAAGTTCACTTTGATGGATGCCAAATTTAATGTACTGTTGTTAGCTATTATTATATTGATGATTTAGTTGCTTCATTTATGATTTCAATAAAATCTTTAAGTGACCAACTCATCACATTCCTTATTTTTGTTTCTTGTGTATTCAACTTACTTAAATGGCAAACAAGTGGAGACCTCAAATGAGCAACAAAAGAAAACACGGTGTTTGCTAACTAAGACCTATACTCATGAAAAATTCTTACTTGAGGAAATGACCATATTGCAAGAGTCTATTTACAATGCTTTGGGATACTGTGACATCTTCCTCAACATCACCAAAATTGTCCACATACATGTCTCAGATGCTCAAGGCAATGGGTAATTTAGGAGCCGTAAAAGATTATTTACATCGTATTCTATTATTTTACCTATACTGTATTATTGTTATCTTCTATTGGGCAAAATTTTTTTTGCCTCTCCTATTTCTAGCGTCCGTTAATTAAATGTACTATGAATAAAACATAATGATCTCGCCCGCAATTTTGCGGGTTATGATCTAGTTAATGTATATTTTGGAGAGAAAAAAAAAGATTTTGCAGTAGTTGGGCTTAAGCTGGGCTTATTTCTTTTACCTCTACAAACCTGCTAAAGTGCTAAGTGCTAAGTCTGTCCATCTTTACAAGCAAATCCCCAGAATACCCTCAATAAAACACAAATATTACAAATTATACGTTTCCTTTCACCCCCAAATCCCCGCAATCGATAAAACCTTACAAAACCCTAATTTCACTCACTCAGCTTCAAATTCGTATCTGTTCACTCACGATTCCGTCTGATCGATATATATATTTACAGAATCTTATGGATCACACGGCGGAACAAGACCAAGAGCACGAAGTGTACGGCGGTGAAATTCCGGATGAAGGAGAGATGGATACCGATTTCGAGATGTCTAGAGACGAATCGGAAGACGTTGAAAATAACAACTCTAAGGTTTAATTTGCGTCTCTATTGATTTTCTGTATGTATTTAAGCTGAATTTGAAAATTGATTTTAGGTTAACTTCTTAATTTTGTTAATTATAGGATTTAGAGGATATGAAGAAGAGATTGAAGGAGATTGAAGAGGAAGCAGGTGCTCTTCGTGAAATGCAGGCGAAAGTTGAGAAGGAGATGGGTTCAGTTCAAGGTATCAGCTCTAGTTTGACGTATATAAATAACAGTATATTGTATTTTATCAGTTAGTACATTGATTAAGTTATCGTAGGTAGTCGTATTTAGGGCTTGTTGAGCTGTAATAGATGGTCTAGAGAATACTGCGTATGATTTTTCCATGTATCTGGTAACTTGGTATTGTTAATTTGTTATTTTAATTATCCCAAATAAGTATAGAAGTACTGAATGGTTCATTTGATTAATATAAATCTGACAGTGAATCAATTTGTTGAAAACTAAAACATTAGAGATTTGGTTTAGCTCGTCTTGTTATCTAATTATGACCACCCCACTACTAAAGAAAAAGAATGAAAGTTGATAGACTAAAGAGATGTGAAATATATAAACCCTTTAGCAACTTTGTCAACTTAGACATATCATTCGTAAGTAGATCTGGAAACGACAATCGACTATATGCACTCTAAAGAATCAGTTGGCCTTTTCATAGTAGCAAATCTTTGAAGTCACAAGTAACCCTAATAGTTCTATATTTATTGTGATATTGAGTTTGTGCGAAGAGTTACACTTGCTGGATGTAAAAGCAGTCAAAGGCCAAAGGCAGGTGGCGGGCATGACCAAATACTTTACAAATTGGAGTGAAAAGCAGGAAAGATTAAAACCTAAAAAGTGAGCCTACTTCATTCAACCATTAATAAGACCGCAACCAAAAGCCACAACAAACTTAAATTATAGAATTTAGATGTGCTAAGAGACTCAATATACTCTAAGAGAATCAATATACTGGCCTGGGAAGGAAGTTGATAGGGTTTAGGAAGATAGTGGTTGGCTTAGTTGAACCTTTGATTATGCAACTAAATAACATATCTAGTGGTGTGTGGATGTTTACACTTCATAATCTTTTACTATTGCTTTCACTGGAGATTGACATCCACTAGTTTCCGAACGAAAAAGGTAGACGTTGGAAACTTGCAACAAAAAAGAGGATATTTAAATACTGTGTTTCTGTTGTTGTGAAATACTGTTTATATATATATATATATATATATATATATATATATATATATATATTTACATACATACATACATAAGTATATCGTGATTTTAACTTTCAAAATACCATTTAGAAATATGTTTCCTTGTAAGATCTTCAAATGTTGACAAAGAAGGCCAATGATCTTTGGTAACTTGTATTGATCAAGGTTATTTCGGTGAGGTCTTCAAATTTTTTGCTTGGATAAATTGTCTGCTTTTAGATCTGTAGTATCTACTTCTGTTGAATCTTATGTTCCTGTCTTTCAAGTATCATGTGAAGCTTCTTTTGTATATTTCATTCTCTCTTGAGTTCATTATCTACAACTACTGCTGCTGCTCCGTGTTTGCAATGTATGCTTCTCTTAAACTATTTTTTTCTTCATTTGATTGACATTACTTTTGGTTCTTTGAATGATGGAATTCTCAGAAGATCCCAATGCTTCTGCCACGCAGGCTGAGAAGGAAGAGGCTGATGCCCGTTCGATATACGTCGGTAATGTGAGATTTCTGATCCTTTAACTTAGTTCATGTTATTGTATTTCATGGATAATTGCTTTGCTTAGGAATCAATTTGTGAGAAGCTTCTGTATTCTACACACGCGTTTAAGAGCAAAATAGATGCAATTTGAATTTGTGTACCTTTCAGAAGAGATATGTGGCTTACATTTGTGGCTTGAAGTGTTAACCGTGTATTTTTTAACTGTTCCATATTCATTAATGACGTTATGTGAGTTACCTTTACCATCTCCAGCATTGTCATTACCGGACTTTTTCTTTTCATGAGCTAAAGGCTAACATTTGATTAACGGGTGAGATCAGATTGTACGAATCTTTGATCTGAATACTGATATGATGGGTAGTCATGTTCAAGCAAAGATATGATACAACGTAGTGAGACCAGATGACCCCCTGTGCCCAAATAGGATTAGTTGACAAATGGATGAGGCAGTAAATGATGTAAATAGATATAACTGGTTGATACAACTCCTTTTAGATAAATGCTTTTCTTTCCCTTTTATCTATTAAGTGGATAGAACAGAGGCGTGAATGCCCTTTAAAAGTTAGGGAAAGCTCTACGTAGATGAAAGTTCTTGAAACAGTCTATGCGTACATCATAAAAGATGTCTCCGGAGTCAAATTGTGGATATTAGTTAGCATCGACGGGGGATTTGCATCTGATTATGTGACATAAACTGCCTGGTCAATGCAAGAGGGGCATGCCACATATACTTGCTTACTGATACGAACCTAGCCCATACTAGGCCCATATCAAAGCCATAAGCCCAAGTGTAGAACTCACTCCCAAAAGCTAGCTTGAAGGAGGAGGGGACACTTAGACTTATAAGCTATCAACCATTCCCATACATGGCCAATGTGGGATCACAACAATACCCCACCCTTGAAGAGCCAACGTCCTCGTTGGTCACGGCTATGTTGGTCACGGTTGGCACCCTCTTTTCGGGTCCAAGCCACCACTCCATAGGCCACCACTCCGAGGCCTCGTTGGTCACGGCTATGTTGGTCACGGTTGGCACCCTCTTTCGGGTCCAAGCCACCACTCCATAGGCCACCACTCCGAGGTGTTGGGACCTCGAAAGATGAGGCTGGCTCTGATACCAATTGATACGAACCTAGCCCATACTAGGCCCATATCAAAGCCATAAGCCCAAGTGTAGAACTCACTCCCAAAAGCTAGCTTGGAGGAGGAGGGGACACTTAGACTTATAAGCTGTCAACCATTCCCATACATGGCCAATGTGGGATCACAACACTTACTTTATATATTTATATTACGCATTCATTCAGTTTACTCTCCTTAAGTCATTGTGGCACTTGAGGGTATGCTGTGATCATCTTATGCTTGCATAATGGAAAAAGTGAGATGTTTTATGCTGTTCCCTTTTTGGTATGCATATTAGTACACTTTGCCAGATGATTTTCATCAGTCTGATGCGGATTGAATTTTCAGTGATGACTTTATGTTATTATTAGGTGCTGGAAAACTGCTTCGTTTGGGTAAATTGTTCTGTTTGTTAGTAGCATCACTGTTTTAGTTCAATCTTATACGATATGTGCCAAATTAATGTGTGTGTGTGTGTGTATATATATATATATATTTCATTCTTGAGCTGAAGGAATGCTAGTTGTATAAAACTACTAGATGCCATTCTAGTTGCTTCTCATGCAAATCTATCTTGTATGCTCTTCTGGAGTGTCACTCAGTTTATTCATCATGAATTTCAGGTAGACTATGCGTGTACGCCTGAGGAGGTTCAGCAGCATTTTCAGTCATGTGGAACTGTCAATAGAGTGACAATCTTAACAGATAAATTTGGTCAACCAAAAGGTTTTGCATATGTTGAGTTTGTGGAACTTGAATCTGTTCAGAATTCATTGCTTTTGAATGAATCAGAATTACATGGACGCCAACTCAAGGTCCTACTTTTATCTGTTTTTTCCAGTTTAGATTATTAACCGAGGTGGCAACATGAACTGGTTGTGCGAAGGGTCAAAGTGGGTAGATTTTAATCTAGTTTAAAAATTGTTGGGTCGTGTTGGACCGTAAACACTTTGTTCATTTTTGTGAAATTCTTTTAGATACCAAAGTTTTAGGTTTGATCTAAATTATCTTATTACAATAATATTATAATTGTATCAATCACAAGGTTTAGGAGGTTGTATGCATTAAAAATACACTTTGAGCAACTTTCAGCCTTTTTATTACCTACTTGTCCGTGGCCTGTTTTTGGTTAAAACATAATCCAAGTTGATCCATCCGTCAGTTAATGGGTTGAAATTGTCGCCTCTATTCGCATATTTTGGGGTGTTATCGACTTATTTCTCATTGTAAATTTTTACGATGTACAGGTTGCTGCTAAGCGAACCAACGTTCCTGGGATGAAGCAATTCAGAGGGAGGCGTCCGAGCCCATATGGGTTTCGGTCACGAAGGCCGTACATGCCTGGCCCACCAATCTTTCCTCCATATGGCTATGGGTACGTACCAAGATCTATCCTAACATAATTTGTACCTCTCTCTTCTTTTTTGTCTAATCTTTAACCAAGTGAATTGACATGATGCTTTTCATGTAGTAATTATGCGGCAGTTATAAGTTAATTTTCTAACATTTTTTGTTAGTATGCCTTTTTGGTACCTTATTGATTTTCATTTTGAAAGTATCAATTTTTTACGTGTTTAGTTATAAATAGGTTGATTGCATTATGTTTTATGTGCAACCACTAGTTAGGCTGAAAGGCCCGACTAAATAAGAATACCGTCAAGCGGACCGAAAGCATTTTGAAGGGTAATTATATGCATGAAACTTTCTCTATCACTCCATTACAATTAGTTAATTTTTTAGTCTATTAATCTAGTTTTTTATGAAAACGTAGCACGTTGGTTATTGATACCAACAAGTATTTTCTATCTCGCGCGTTGCGGCGGAACAAAAATTAATTATATTTCTATGAAATAACTGGTATATAGCGCGAAAAATCAATATTTCGTATTTAGTCAAATTCAGATATTCGAATTAAGGAGCTATGTATATATGGACGTAAACTTTATGCTCGTTGGTCAAATATTTTATCTGGCGAGGACAATAAAAGTACCTAAAATATATAGAGTATATACCTTAGAATTATGTAGTAACCTTTATGTAGTAACAACCTTTTATGTGAAATATATTTTATGTAAAATTTATAAAGTCTAAAACCTTTTTTGTAAAATTTGTTTTATGTCAACGATATTCTAAAACGTTAATACTTAAACTTTACTGCAAAAACAGTATTTGTACATCTTCATCAACTCATTAGTCATTACCTCCTGCACAACCCACTGTATTTTTACTGCAAAAACTATTCATTTAATAGTGTTAAAATTTACCTCCTGGTAAATGTTAGAGTTCTCAATTTTAAATTCTGACCGGTTTGACCCAAACCTCTTGCACAACCCACTGTCCAGCCCTTTTTGCCATCTTTAATAGTATGAAACTGGGCATTCTTGAAACCTATGTTTGTTATGGCATGTTCACAAAAGTGAAGCTAGTTTGCATTAGAGAACATAATACATTGGTTGGAAAAGTGAATTGTTCATTTTAAGACATTAGGATTGTCATTTTTTTATATATACCTTTGAAATATGTGGATGCACTATTTTGCGAACAACGACGTTTTGGGTTAAACTTAATTCCCATTTTGATGTGTACTTTATGAGAATAGTAATATTTCTAGGGCAACCGATAATCATATATGTGTTTGCACTTTAACATGGAGTAAAGCTATTATTTTATCGGCTCATTCGATCCAATGCGTTGTGTTTGGTATGCATTGGAAACTTCAATACTGTTTTTTGTCCAATGTTAATCGATTCTTAGTTAGTTTGATTATAATTGGAATAAAGACATGTAATTTGTATATCTTGTTGTCTAATTGTGGAATAAAAAGTAGAAAATTATGTGATTTTCTTAAATATTTTACCGCAACCTGCATCTTATATCTATAGTCCCCATTTTTCACTTGTTATGGGCTTATGGCCTAAAATACTTGGTATTGAATTTTTGCTGCTATCTCTTGGAAGCTAAAAAACATTTTGTTATGCTGCAGAAGGATTCCGAGGGCCAGGAGGCCAATGTGGTACAGGCCATATTAAGGATGTTCACGATTGAGGCTGAAACTGTTGGGTCCATATTAGACGATTTTGTTCCGTTGTGTACCTTTTTTCTTGCATGCCTAAAAGTCATGACATACTTCTCTTATTCAGAACTTACACTTACATACTGCTTCAAGGGATTAAGACTTGTTGAGCCTTTAGTGATCGTGTGTTTGTTATAGTTGGAAAAATGATGAGAGATGTTCGCCTAACAGGCTAACAGTAAACTGTAGTTGTGCAGCTGCACACAGGTTATTGTGCGTAGGAAACAAAATGACGTTATGCTACTTTTTAGCTGTTACCTTTTAATGGTGCAAGGCTATGCATCTCTTTAAGGTGTAAGGTTACACCTTTTAACTAAAGGCGTACCGGCTACTAGCTTAGCCTTATGACTTGTGCTTTTTATGGTTCGGTTATAGTGTTAATTTGTCATCACAGATTATCACCAGCTTTATCTTCCAAAAAAAAAAAGGGGAAAAAAAGACAGACAGTAAAGTCTTATAATCCTTACTTGTTTTAAGATATGCATTACGTGTGGTGTTTAGTATTATATTGAATTGTTTTCGTGATGCTTGAGACCTGGTGGTTAAGAGTGCTGGTTCCCATTTGGTTCCCACTCTTTGTTATGTCTTCTGATATCGAAATCGTTGACTTTCTTATTAATGTTTACCGAATACAGGAACACAAGACAAAGTTAAAAGCTACCTTACTGTAGTTATGATCGATTGTTTGAAATGCTACTTGGTACCGTTCAGCTATTGTTCTAACATCTAAGAAAATAATCTTGAAATTAACATGTATTGAACTATTGAAGATTTGAATTCTATAGTTAAAACATATATTGTCGTAGTATGTCTGGCATCAGGTCCAACCGATGGTGTTTGAAAATGTCTTTTTTTATGAAGAAAATAAAATGTATATATGCTCAAACAAATGCTCTGTGTTCGCAAGTCTTTTTCAAATATAACTAGACTAATCTCAAAAATTAAATTTATTTCATGAACCACTTTTTCACACTTTAATAGCTCAATGTTAACGCACAGAACTGTTTACAACTCAACCCTTACCTTAATCTATTCAAAATTTCTCAAAAGCGCAATCCTGCCTCGTGATTCTTTAAATCCGACGCGACGCTTTCTCAAACACTGCACCTCATGCAATGTTTCTATGAAATCACTGGGAGTTGGGATAGAACCAATAACATGTTTCTCATAAGCTAGCCCTTACTTTTACGCAAGGATGTTTGTGCAAAGGAAATAGTACCACTAGATTAGAAGGCCTTAATGATTAATATAATGATAATGATTAGCCATAACAAAACAACATTGTTTTAGGGTAGAATTTCGGTTAATTTGAAGTTGATCTTATATGAAGGAAATTTTTAATTCATATATCAATATTGCTACTTTATACGTGTTATCTATACTAATATATAAAACATCTTAGTAGTTTATTTATAGAAATTCTTAAAATTAAGACTCAACATTTTTATATTAGTTATCTAATTATCATTATCATTTTACAATATAACCTCATCAATTTCTCATATTTTTCATTTTTCACTAACTGTATCCCGAATCACAAATATTACATACGCACAAACTAGGGTATTAACTCACAATCACGGGTAGTCCAAACACATTGAAGTACTAAACTCCGTTGCATTGCGCGGGTAATACGCTAGTACGTAATTACATATTTACATATGTTACAATATCGTTATCTATATTTAATATTTTAATATATATAAGAGGTACACC
The DNA here is from genome assembly GCA_949592205.1 of Helichrysum umbraculigerum. Lineage (NCBI taxonomy): Eukaryota > Viridiplantae > Streptophyta > Magnoliopsida > Asterales > Asteraceae > Helichrysum > Helichrysum umbraculigerum. Next base: position 55,162,768 of record CATIUR010000006.1, read on the forward strand.
CAACACAATACAAGTTTTATGTGAAATATATGGATATCTAGAAGGCCGACCACCAACTCCACTATTACATAGAAAAATACCAATTAAAACGTTCCAGGTAATTTCCCTTGCATTGAAATGGATCAAAACAGTTTCTGCCAAAATTAATGACGTGGAAAATAACATAAATATCATGATGCCTTTTTATTTGTATTGGAGGATTATTTCTACGCAAAAATTCGTTGTTTGCAAATAATAATCAATTAATCATTTATATAGATTCAAATGAAGATAATTGCTTTTCACGCGCTTATGAAGGTCAACATGTTCGAACACGAAACACAATATACGAGGTCGATGGGGCTGTCTTAAGTTACCATCATTCTCGAGTTTCTACATAAGCACCTTCGAGGTTCAAAGTATGCGCAAATCAACCCCTCGTACATAAAGGACTCCATAAATACTATTTATATTTATATTTATTTATATTAGTAGAATCATAAAAGGCTAAAAACTAATTAATTAAAGTATGCCTAACTGAAAAATAAATATACATAGCTAAACTAAAGCTATAAAATCTGTCATTATTTTAACCAACCTACAAAAAGATGTCTTAAATGTGATAAGTAAATGTTATATAATTAACGACCAACAATCAATGTTCAGTTGACAACTACTACATAGTAGACAATTATACAAATTTATCAAATGACACATTGATAAATTGTGACTTTTGTAATTGTATAACAACCCCAATGAGGTGGGGTTTAACTTGGGATGTAGTATTAGAGAACATAGCTTAAAGTAAAACTTACAAAGTTTAAGTCGATGAAGTAAATTGTGAGATTTTATTTTGTATAAGATCCATCCAATTGTATCTATAATTTTATAAATATGAACACTCATAAATGAATAAATGTTGTACACCTACCCTTTGTAGTTTATACTACGTAAAATAAATATGAATTATGAGTTCACTTTCATAAGCTTATAACTATACTACAATCTAACACCGTTTATTTCATCAAAGACTAAAGAGTGATTGTATTCTTATTTTTTTAGATTGTGTATTTGGTAATGCATTTTTAAACACAACTAAATTGTTTAGGATTGCTTAATGAGATTAATGTTGTGTAACAAACTTAAATTTGATAATTGAGAAATGATAAAAGCAATCTTTACGTGATATCATTAAAATTAAAGACATGAACCAATATTTGTATTCTGGCCATAAAAATATTCAAATGTCCCTAAATGTAGTAAAAGTGTAATACTTAATACATGTCCAAATTTATTAGTGACCATCTTAAAAAACGATGATAAAATTGGACGCTTTTAAAAAAAAGAAAAAGTAAGAAACACTTTTGTCAATGCATTCAAACCTCAAGGATGCAATATATAACTAGTAGAAAAATAATTATTTAAAACCAATTGGCAGCCTTTATATGTAACACACCCAAGAACTAACCAACCATCTTCCACATACCGAAATTCTACTTTCACTGGAAAAAAAAACAAACAAAATGTTGATGCTCGTTGACTGTTCAAACTGCCGTACGCCGCTACAACTACCAGCCGGAGCTAGGTCAATCAGGTGCGCCGTTTGTCAAGCAATTACACGTGTCGCTGATCCCCGTAGTCTACCTCCGCCGTTGCCACCTCAGCAACCTCAGGCTACTTCTTCCAACCACTATTATCACGCGCCACCACAACCACCTCAACCGTCGCCGTACAATCATTTGACCTCGTTTGGTCAAACACCATCGGTCAACGGGAAAAAGAGAGCGGTGATCTGTGGTATATCGTATAAGAGAACCAAACATGAGCTTAAAGGTTGCATTAATGATGCAAAGTGTATGAAGTATTTGCTGATCAATAAGTTTAAATTCCCGGAATCATCTATTCTTATGCTCACCGGTAATGTTTTAATTTTTCACAGATTTTATAATTTTCATCATTTAATTTCATATTTCATCATCATATTGAATATATAACTTTATTAAATACTTTAATTAAAATAATATTAATGAATACATAACTTTTTTTGACAGATTTTAAATAAATAACTCCGAGCAATTCTTACCATGTATTTAGTTCTTATTTGATCTTGCCTCTATAGATAGTTTTATGCATAAAGTTTATTTTTGTTTATTTCTTATTTACCAGGTTAACATTAGTGAATTATTGATGATGATAGTTTATAAGTTTAGAACTTTGTAGTTGACAATGGTGCCGAGTTATCTGAGATATCTAGTTGATAAGTATATTATGTAGTCAGTGTTTGATCATTTGAGGAAATTGATAGTTGATAGATCATAACGAGGTGCACACACGTCTAAAAGTAAACGTTTTTTCATAGAAGAGATCAAGAATCTAACATAAAGTAGAATAACACGATTAAAATGGGAAAAGAAGTTTGCTTTGTGCTTATTGTGTGGCTGGGGAGATATATATTCTTAGAAATACATACGAGTAATATAATGCGGTGCCCCAAGACTTCTTGCTTTACGAGGGATGGTGGAGATAAGTCATTTTATGTAGCAATGTTGCCAGAACTCAACATATATAGAAGTCATGAGATATTATCTTATTTTTAGCGTAATTTACAATTAACTCAAGCACACAAAGACATATAGTTTCTCTGCTCTACACTGATAACCGTATAAGTTCTTTCAATTTCAAGAAAATGAACAATCGTAGCATAAGTATTATCAACCAAAGACTATTGACATTGAGTCAAGCGTGGGACTAATTTATAACAAGTCCTAATTTTTAACTAAAAGAATTCAACGTTTACACTCAGATTAAGAATGCCTTTTAGTCAAGGTTAATAACTTAAATACTGTTTTGGGCTAACATCCATTTCACTGATATTTCAGAAGAGGAAACTGATCCTTACCGAACTCCAACAAAACACAACATCAGAATGGCCATGTATTGGCTCGTACAAGGTTGTCAGCCTGGAGATTCGTTAGTGTTCCACTTTTCAGGTCATGGTTCCCAACAGAGAAACTACACTGGCGATGAGATTGATGGATTCGATGAGACACTGTGTCCACTGGATTTCGAGACTCAGGGAATGATTGTTGATGATGAGATAAACGCAACTATGGTTAAACCACTACCTCATGGTGTCAGGCTTCATGCCATCATTGATGCTTGTCATAGTGGTACCATGCTTGATTTACCATTCCTTTGTAGAATGGATAGGTATTACAATACTAAAGTTTCATCATTTTCAAGTATTTTGTGGGTCCCATATTTGTTCATTTGATAATGTAAATGTTGTATTGATGTAGGAGTGGGAGGTACATATGGGAGGACCATAGCCCTCAATCGGGAATATTTAAGGGGACAAATGGAGGGGAAGTCATCTCCTTCAGTGGATGTGATGATGATCAGTCGTCTGCTGATACAGCTGTAATTTCTAATGCTTTGTTTATCTTCAAATTAGGTTAACAATACCTATATGGGTCAATGTGGGGTGTGTTTGATATCAAATGAGTCGATTTAGAATACATAGCTAAAAGGGTAACAAGTCAAATGGGTGGAATACTGGAACGGGTGAACTGAAGTCAAGTGACATTGCATACAACCTCCTAAATTGTTTTATTCAAGGATTTAGGTTTTTATCGTAACAATTTTGTTTTTGTAACCTTGAATCTTGACTAACATATTAAATGCTTATTTTAATAATGGACAAAAATGTTTGCGGGCCAACCTAACCTGATCGCACAACGTGTTTTTATCTGTTCCTTAAATGACCAATTGCAACTGAATTCTTTTTGAACCAGCCCATTTGCACTTCTAATGAAAATCCGAAAATGGTATCGTAAATTAATATGCTCTAATATGAAGAATTTATATATGCAGTCCCTGTCAAAGGTGACTTCAACTGGAGCAATGACATTTTCATTCATACAAGCAATTGAGCGTGGTCATGGTACAACATATGGTGATATGCTGACTTCAATGAGAACCACCATTCGGAAAAATGAAACTGATTTAGGAGGTGGTGGTGGTGGTGGTGGTGGTGCTGTGACATCTCTCCTTGGTATGCTTTTAACTGGAGGAAGTCTTGGTGGTGGTTTGAGACAGGTATTGTCTTCTTTCCTTTTTTTTGGCTTGGGTCATACATAGTTCAAGTAGGGGCGGCAAAATGGGCAGGTTGGTACTAGTCAGAACGGGTAACTTTTGTACAGGTCTTAAACAGGACAAACTGGGTTCATAAGAACAGCCTTTTGTGTCCTTTTGTTGATTATAAAAGATAGTTTGTTAAATATGATCAAGATAACAGTCTAATTATCTTGAAAAAAGTGATTTAGTAGGCCGTATACATTAAAAGTACATTTGGTCTTCTTTCTACTTGTTATTATTTAGCTAATTTTCACCCATTCCCTTTTTAGATGTAAAGTAATCCAAATCAACCTGTTCTTAAGTGAATGGGTGGAAATTGCCTCTAAAAATCTAAGTAGCGTGAACTTGTATCTGTGCAGAATGGTTTACCTATTTGCCAATTCTATTTCCTTAAGGTTCTCATATGGTTGTCTATACATTTAATCCTTAGTTACAAATTTAGATTTAACCCACCTAGCTAGTCAAATGTTTTGCTTTTGCTGATTACTATAGCTTCTTACTGTACAATCTCATTCCAGATGATTCTATTGGTAGGCAATTTCTTGCAAGTAAATTTTTTCTTGTCAACTTTTTTCTAGAATTACTTTGCATGCTTTTGTGAACTATTTGTCAAATATCTAACATATCCTTCGAAGATGAAGCAACCGTGAGACCACCTATGTTAGATATATGATTATATGTAGTTTTTGCTGAATTCAAGTACTTGTACCTTTGGAAAACTTTCCAAAAACTTAAACTATTGGAAAGTCAACTTCTCTCAAATTTTGCATTTGAATTGTGGGAGATCTTTGATATGGGAGTTAAGTACAATAAATATTTATTTGGTTCTCTTTTGTGAGTGCAGGAACCACAACTCACAGCCAGTGAACCATTTGATGTTTATACAAAGCGATTTTCCCTCTAAGCTTTTGGTTCTTGTTGTAAGTGAATTCTTTCCATCTGTACAGTTCTTTTGTTCTACCGGGAATTTAATGTAACATTCATTGGATGTGTTATTGTGGGTCTATTTTTATGCTATGTGCTGCTTTTTCTAAAATAAAAGCTACGGAATTTGTCCACTGTGTTTCTTCATCCTGAATCTTCTTCGATAATATATAACTATTGCAGCCAAGTCTTGTTTGTTCTAGTAGTTAAAATTCAGATACATTTAGAACCTATTTATTTGATTACTGTTGTAACTCGTTTTTTACCTCATGTAACATGAAGAGTACTATGAAAATGCCTGAAATAGTGAAACAGTGAAACAATTTAAGTTAATTATGCCGGTAATCGATAAAATACATGTCTATGTAGCCTGTCATTGGATCAATCAATTTAAAATATCCACTCAAACTAATTGCAACAACGTGGTAAACTAACGTAAAAAGCACTTGATTTTGAATCAGTTGATCTTATTCTGCAGGTGCAAGTTCACGAAACGAGTCATAAAATTATGGTAGTTTAGATTCGAAAATTGTAGCTCAGTCTACCTTAAATCTTTCTTTATGATGCAAGTTATTACAGAGTATAACAATAATACCAATATTGGTAGAAAAAGTTGATTAAAAGGACAAGTTTATCTATTACCACTATACTATTGAAGTTGCTTTATTAAGCTTCTATTCTTTTATTTTTGAGACATTTAATTTTCAAATTCATTTTTTTTAAGAAAGTAATTCTACACCAAGTAATGCATACATCAAAATAACACAATTCATTCATATTTTTTTTAGGAAGGCAAAGCTTTATTAACAAAATAAATTTATTATTACAACCAGTTTGCACATACAAAGATTCAGTTGGGCTCCTAGTTAGAGCACCAACCGTCCACGCCCGTGATTACATAAAATAAAATGAGTCTTTCTTCTGATGTTGCCACCTTTGAATTTGAAATCCAAGCTTTCCAAGACACCATTCTTTCACATTTTGTACAACATCACAGTATTATTTTGATGTAAAAATCACTTTCCGCATTCTTAGCAGATCGATCTAAGGTGTTTGATTTTGGTGACACCAATTCATCAAATCTTCATAATCAACTGATAGAAACCAAATATTTGCAAATTTATGCAAGGATGCTTATATAAATGTTAGTATATGGTAAATTTAAGACGTGACCATCTACTGGAAGGAGAAATTGATGGTGGTAGTGTTTCTTTCGATTGAAACCAACACTCCAACAGTATGTACGGGTTTTCAAAAAGGAAAATGATTTGAAGACCTAATTCGGTAGGCCTAAAAAGAGGCCTACAAATTTGATTGGTTGTTGCAAAAAATTGATTGGATGAGATTTGGAGAGAGAAAAAAATGGACCAATGAAATGTTTAGGCCTATATTTAGGCTTATGTAATTAGTCCTGTGTAGCATTACTCAAAAAAAAAAAATGTAAATTGATGCAGTAATAGTTGATGCCGAGAATCCCTATATGTCCATCTAATTTGGCATGTTTTCATTCAAGTTAATGCGAAAACAGTTCCCAATCTGTCTTCGTTTTGCAATGACAACCAATAAAACACAAGGTTAGACGAACCCCAATGTACGGTGTTTATCTACCAAAATTTGTGTCATCGCATGGTCAAGTGTAGGAGCGCTTATTAGAGGCATGTCTCGAAACACCTCAATGATATTGGCTGCACCCGAAAAATATCTTAAACAGGACGCAAATGTTGCATATCAAGAGGTTTTTTAACCAAATAAACCTTTTGAAAAGGTTTTCCCATTCGAATGTAAAAGGTCTTTTTTTGGCAAATCGGAAGGTTTTTATCGTTGGAGCACATAGGTTTTTCTTTCAACAAAGTTGGTGTAAGATGACGTGTCATAAATAAACTCTTAAAAATGATTTTTCGGGAGAGATGCTCTTAGAACGGAACTAATCAATCAATATATTATATCATGCAAACATCCAATGAAAAAATAAAATTATACAGGAACGTTAAGTAAAACTGAAATTCGAAAAAGACGATATATGTAAAAGTGACATAACGCACAGTTGATTCTGGTTTGCTCTATTCTATAAATAATAAGTATATTAACGGTTAAAATATAAATATCAAAACACAAATATACACTCATTGATGAATATTTGCTATAGATTCTACACGTTGATCATTCTAGCAATAAACATAAAACTTTTTAATTAGGTACAAAACATGAATGTATAAACGCCAAACCAAGTTAGTCACGAAACTAAATATATAACTACTAAAAATGTAAAAAATGTGAACATTCGTACTAACATATATAAATCTTAAATTATATATTAGAAACAATTGATGATGTCATCCAAAATTCAACTACCCAATCAAATTGTTCAATTTTATCCAATTAGCTAAAATATTGGGGATGATGACATCATTATTCAATAAAATAAAAATTAAATAATCATGATATATCATACATGAATACGGATTCCTTATTAATTGAAAAAACCTTAAGCATAACATATTAATAACGATAACTTAACTAATAACTAACACATATAAAACAATAAAAACATCCGTAGGTTCCAAACAAATTTTCTTTAACATCAAGATTTGAATGAATGAATTATATAATAAACAAGAAAACGATTATCAAATAATTAATACAAATATAGTACTTAATAATTAACATTCTTTATACTATCACAATTTTTATGTAGGTTCCAAACAACTTCAGATTTTAATTGTGAATTTCATTTAACCATTTGCATGACTTACAAACAATTATAAAAAATCTAGACAACTTTATCGTCTTCTACTATTTTTTCCCCCTCATTAGTTTTAAGTTGCTTTACATACGATCTCTTATTATTCTATTTTATATTGAATTTTATGTTAAGTACGTTGTTATCTTAAGTGCTCCGATTCTAAAGACACCAATCATATTTTCGCAATTTAAACATATAATCGTTTTAGAAAAGTGCTCAAATACCATTATAGATTTGTTTACAAAAAACGACCCATGTGTTCATATCCTAAAAAAAATATACAATTAACTTTGATGATGTTGTCAATTTTAAATTTTCAATTAATCAATTTAGTCCTTTTATTTCACTTAATTTTAAAAGTAATACCTCTTAAATTTCTCAAATTTAAAAAACCTAACCTACTATAACTTCATACGTGAATATACAAATACACATTCAACGGCCCGTGTGTATACACGGGTTTCAAGACTAGTACAAATATATAATAATCGCTCTTAAATTAGAAGATATTTCGTAATATTATCATATATCTATATATAAACACATATTTAAAATAGTAATTTAAAATTTTCGGTTTTTCGGTTAACCGGTTGTGGTAATATCGTGAACCGAAACCGAAACCGAAGAACCGAAAAAATACTGGTTCAGTTAATCGAAACTGAAAAATGAAAAAATTTCCGTTCGGTTAACCTAAAATTCGTTACGGTTCAACAATATTTGGTTCGGTTTTCCAGTTTCGGATAATTATGAACACCTCTAGTATAAGGTATTAGGGGGTGTTTGGGGAGCTTATTTGATTTGCTTATTGCTTATAAGCAAATAAGCTAGAAATTTCTAGCTTATTTTGAGTCCCCTCGCAGAGAATAAAAAATAAGCAAATAAGCTTCACAAAATGGACTTATCCAAACACTTAAAGTTGAGCTTATTAAGGAAATAAGTATTAATGAAAGCCTTCTGAATGCTTCCTAACCCAGTAATAATAATATATATATATATAAAAACTGTTCTTGCAAAGCGTCAAAAACCCCTGGGGTTTTGGTTTTCTGGTTTACTCTCTTCTCCTGCCAAATGGAAAAACTGAAATTAACGATCTCACAAACCCTAATTCTCTCAATTTCACAAAGCAATCTTCAATCTCTTCCTAACACTTGTTCATCTCTCCATGATTTTTTTAATCACTTACCTCAATTTCACCAAGTAATCCAACACGCCCTCCCTTTCACTTCGTTTTTGTGTAATTAAACCTAATTTTGTGTTTAACGTATTTGAATTTGTAATTATTCAGATGATTGCAGATTTAGCACACAAGAAAACATCACTGTTTCTCAAGAACAAGGAATCCGCGTTAGAGTTTAAGCTCAGGGGAAACAAATGCTTCTCTAATGGAGATTATTCAGCAGCTATGCAATTTTACACTCAGGTTTGAATTGATAAATTTTAGTAATTAATACAATAGTTATGCTGTTATGCTTGTATATTATATACCTATATAAGTAATATAACTATACAACATCACCGTACATATGTATAGGCACTACGAGTTGCTCCTAGAAATGTGGAAGACAAGGGGAAAAATCTAGTTGCTACAGTGTACGTGAATCGTGCAGCTGTATTGCAGGTTCGTTTGAATCCCTTCGTTTTCTTTTACGATTAGCGTTCCTCTGTACTATGAAAAAGTTATTCTATTGAGATGCCCTAAGAACATGTTTGCACTATATTATAAGTCTGTATATCCTTCCATTCAGCAAATGATTATGGAATTTTTTAAAATTTTGTTAGAAATTATTGTCTCCATTGCAAGGAGAAATTTTGATGTCATGAGTTGTACTTCAAAGCGTGGGATTTTTTGGGAAAATTTTTGGGTACAGAAGTTTGTTTTGGACGCATACACCTTTATTGAACTTGTGGAGAGTAACAACACAACTTACAACTTTCATGAGGGGGAAGAAGTGTGTATTTATTGTATTTGCAATGTACATTTGTAAATTTGGTTAATGTTCATATAGTAATAAGAAACAGTCGTATTATTATCACTCGAGTCTATGACTAACCCTTGCTATGTTTGTTGGAACTATGGTATAGAAAATGGGTCTTGTGGTGGAGTCTCTACGGGACTGCAATCGGGCTATTGGAATATGTAGAAGTTACTCAAAGGTGAGATAACCTTTTCAAGCCTATTTACGAACTTATGTTCACTTAGTTGTCTATCTCGTAATCATCGTGATATATCATGATCATGTGAAATTGGAAAATCTTCACACTATTTATTTACCTTTCTTTCTTGCTTGATATAAGGATGACAAAAAGTAAAGGATACTGTCGACACTAGCTTATATCATCTTTTGTGCATATATATAAGAAATTTGACATATCTCAACGTATTTGCGTTGTAGGCATGGTATAGAAGAGGTAAGGCCAACACTTCTATGGGAAATAATGATGATGCAGTTTGTGACTTGCAAGTTGCACTATGCACGGAACGATCCTTAAGTGGAAAGCAACAGATAGAAGTCGAGATTAAGCTTATCATAAATCAACATAATGTGAAAGACCTTCCACCAGTTGTAACTAAATACAAGGAGTCTGAAATCCATGGTATAGCTTTTACCTCTATGAACTACATAGATTGTATGGTTCTACAATTGTATGCTCTCCCCCCGATATGTTTGTTGTGGACCTGTATATGGTCCTTGAAGAAATGATGCCGTATTATTAGGTCTTACTTACGTGATTGATGCAATTGAATATTGAAACATTGCGCCATGACATTCCTATGAAAACAAGACGAGGTGGAGGATAATGGTATAAACAAATAGACCCTGTTTATTATTATATGGTGATTTGTGGCTTGGGTCCATATTGTGATAAAGATAGAATTTATCATTATGCATGTACCTAAGTATCCTTCAATTCAGTATTACTCCCTTCTAATATCATTCAATGAGCAAAATTACTTTGTCGAACTTAGTATTGGTTCTCAATATGAATTTTGACGATTCTTACCATGTAGGTCCTCTTTAACAGATCAGCCACAACAAATACAATTGCAGTGTGTTTATACAGAAACAAAAGGAAGAGGCATGGTGTCCTTGACTGACATACCTCAAACTGCTTTGCTTCATAAAGAAGAACCCTATGCCGCGGTACATCTGAAACTCCTTTATTAGTGCTATCGAACATAGTAGCACTTTCGTACCTAGTTCTTTTGGTCACTGATGTGTCGAAGACAACACACTAGGTTTTTAAATGAATTTTGGTCTAACCTAATTGCTAGCTAACATACGAAGTTGGCACATATACCTTAGGCAAGACCGGGTTGTCAATCACATAGTTCTTGGTTACTTGGATATATTAATGCTTGGTTATTAGAACTTTGGTACATAGTTCATGGTTGCGATGTTGTCGTGGGCATGTTGCATATGTGTCGCAGGTTGCGACGTGGGTGTGGCGTGGGTGGTGCGACGGGTGTGAGAGTAACTTTAATATCCAACATTTTGCAAATTGTTGAGGTCTTGTCACGGGCATGTTGCACACATGTTGTAGGCTGCGAGCCTGCGACTGGGTTACGACCAGGGTGCAACAAAAATTCCTTGAAATATTTAACTTTCCATCCCTTTTTAATGGTTTGTCGCGGTTGCATCCACGCTTGGTCTTAAGAAATGTTCATTATTTCATCGCTTTCTGCTCCAATTGTTTTCGGTCCGGATCTTCGACCTGAATAGCAAATAATACCAATATCGTGGCTTTGCTATTCAATCCAGCTTATGAGGCGAATAGCGCTTCCTAAAGTATGTACTTTTTAAGCTATATCAGTCACTTCCGGGTTTTTTTTTTATTAAAAAAAATTATTAGTAATGTGATATCTAGCACAGCAAATGTGTCATCATTACTGGAAGAGATATTATCGGTTACATCCAAACATTGTACATAACAAAAGTTGCTTTGAATATTGGATTTTTTGCAACCTTAATTTATTTGTAATAATTTTATCAACTTAATTGTTCATCTTTTTTGCCGACTGGATGCAGTAAGAATTTGTATAATTGCTGTATCGAATTTTCACTCTTATAGTTCTCACTTTTGCTAGTGACCTTGCAGATAGTATCGAAGCGTTGTCGGGATACTCATTGCCATTACTGCTTCAATGAGCTACCAGCAGATATCGTTCCATGTCCATCATGTTCAATGGCTGTATATTGCTCTCAACTCTGCCAATTACATGCCGTAGTTCTAGATTTGCAACGCGATACGGAGAATCATGAAGTTGGTGTTGATTTGTCTAGTGAGCTTGAGAAGTATGTTGCAAATGTTACTAAAGAAACTGTTGATGGTGTGCAAATCAAGCAAAATGCCGAACATAAGCATGAATGTGGAGTGAACTGGCCTGTCGCATTACCTGCTGAAATTGTTCTTGCTGGTCGAGTTATAGTGAAGTCCATAGAGCAGAATAGGCATTTTGGTGAATCTTCTTCTATTGTGAATTTGGTATACCCTCTTATGTCCCATTTGTCCTGTGTCCTTTTAATTTAATCTACCATGTAAGACTCGTTAAGTAGCTATCATTCACTATGTTTTCAGGAGCTTTGTCACAATTATCTACAACTGGATCCAGAAGCTAAACTAGAGTTACACATATCTTCCATCGTTCTCTTGAAGTGTCTGCATCATTGTTGTGGCTCTGATGTTCCATTAAATGGGAACACTATTTCACAGGTAAGCCTTGAGCTCCCTCTTGTGTTTCCCCCTCTGTTTTCACATGCCTTTACACAAGACTAGACACCCTCCAATTGCGGATAAGTCTCATGACTGTTGTGACAAGCATGTCTAGCCTTAAGGCCTATTGAGGCGTGATTTTGGCACCTCCTTGTGCTGAGGTCCATTGGCTTTGATGAGGTGGGTCAAGGTGCACAACTTGCGCGCGCCCCATAATGAACTAGGAATTGTGCTATTTAGCACAATTATGTTGTCAACATGCATACATCCTTGTAACATTGAACTAGTAGTTTGTTTGTTTCGGGATTGCTGTTAAACTGCTCTTCTACATCCATCCCCATAATATAAACACAACTAAAGAAAATTAAAGGTCAATTTGGAAGTATTTTGGTTTGTTCACCTACAATTAGTGACCACCTTTTATCGTCTTTCTCTCAATGCAGTGCGTCTTACTTCTCTCACAGATCAATATGAATTCTATGGCAATTGTCTGCATGAGATCTGCTGATTCTGTTGGTCCACATAGTTCAATTGGGGCTCATACAACTAGCACTGTGGAACAGGTATCTGTCAAATACGTTCTCACATGCAGAAGTTTATGGATAACATTAATTCTTTCAGCTTTCTAATCTTTTCTGTATGGCAAGTTATGTCACATACAGTTAAAGAAAGTATCACTGTCTGTCAATCCCTTCGTGCTGTATACACAAAGTCCTCATCATTCATTATCTAAGCAGTTACTAGCATTACACACCATTGTACTTGATATCTCATTTCTTGGCATATTTGTTCGTTAGTGTTTGTCAAATGTCAACTAAAGTTCTTTGATTTTTTTATGATAAATCTAAAGGGATGGAACGTCATGTTTGCTGGTTTCTGCCAAGCAACATGTTTTAGTTTACTGTTATGCCAATTAGAAACACTCTAGTTCATTATTTTCTGCCACCTGGACCATAATTGCGGATGTTTTGTAGCAATTTTGAGGAACTGATCTACGATGACCACTGAATTTACTATCAAGGCATAAAACTTTACTAAAATTCATAAAAAACCATGTGGACTTATGCCATGTTCTTTCTCTTGGCATTCACATCCATACTCTTCCCAATAGGATCCCTTTGATGGTAAATTTGGTTGCTGGCGTATATTTACACTATGGCAAAGTACAAAAGTTCAAAATGCTAATAACTCTGTTTACTCTCATACATAGTTGTTTCATCATATCATATACAGTGTTTCTGATTTTTCTCTACTAGGTAAGAGTTGGTCAAGGTATTTATCTGGCTGGGAGCTTGTTCAACCATTCTTGCGAGCCGAACATCCATACATATTTTGTTTCTCGAACTCTATACGTACGAGCAATAGATTTCGTGGCTGCAGGTCATCCACTTGAGCTCTCTTACGGGCCACAGGTAAATTACTCTTCTGTAAGTCCGTTGGCATGTTAAATATCATTTTATCAGGTTCTTGCAGTATCTTGTATTTAACTGGAGGTGGAAATATCTACCCATTTTCTGACTGTCCCTGCTTAATTTGAAACTGGTATAAGAGGTCAGATAAATTAAGTTCAGCTAAAAAGAGTTAGGGTACAAAATTTTTTATGCATACATTCTCTCACTGTTAAATTCAAAGATATAGTTCATTACTATAATAATACTCACATAATTAAGGCATTAGTTATCATAATTAATATTGTTTTTTTAATATGGTCAAAAAAGTGTTAGCGCTCAATGCAACTCGTTTGGCCGTTTGGGTGCCTGCGAAAAGATTACCTGTTCCCAACTTGCCCATGCTGTCACCCCTAATATATCTAAACTGCTGCTGACTGCTGTATGGTCCACTTTGTTACCTTTTAGTCTAAAAAATATAGGTATCGTTTTGGGTGATGAATTTTACACCACCAGAATTTATCCATACACCACCACTTATGCTTTAGTGGTGTTGTACATGTGCTTTAATTGTGCTATACATGTACAAAATTAGTGGTTTATGGAAAGTTTTAGTGTTGTAAGAATCACCACCCGTTTTGTTTTAGATCAGGGCGCATGGACTGAATTTGGTTGTGATGTTTTTCTCAGGTCGGCCAGTGGAGTTGTGACAAGCGCCAATCGTCTTTAAAACAGCAATATGCCTTTGCATGTTTGTGCACCGGCTGTTCACAATTAAACCTTTCTGACCTTGTCATTAATTCTTTTCGGTGTTTGAATCCAAATTGCTGTGGTGTGGTCTTGGATAGCTCTGTGATAAATTATGAAAAACATAAAGTCTACCCGGTTCATCTTGGTTTACATCTGCAGGTACTATTTCGATGTTGTTAATGCGTTTAATTGTTCAAATGGTATCATTATAACTTCGTGTGTAGCTTATGGTTGGTATCAACAGAATGAGATCAAGAGGGTGGGAAGCCTTTTGTTTGAAGAAACTGGTTTGGCTCATCAGATTGAACCTGGGTGTTGTTTGAGGTGTGGTGTTCACCGTGACATTGAAGCTTCAAATTCAGCTGTCAAGAAGGCTGAGATTTGTATTAGAAGGTATGGCTGAGTTTTTCATTTTTGTATATGTTAAATAATGTGTAGTTATTCTTGCTACTGAATGAATGTTTCCCTATTCCAATTCGACCTAAAATTGGGCACAGGGGTCAGCACATAGTGTGTTTGGCTATAATCATATATGTTGTGTTCTTAAAGTTACTGTCTGATGTTTAGTCCAAATTAGGTTGGAGGATTCATTAGATTCTGCTCAATTTCCTGCCAATATAGTTTCAGATGCTTTGAGATCTTTAGATCTTCTCAAATCAGTACTGCATCCATACAACAAGAAAGTTGCAGAGGTTGGTTCTACTTACCTGCTCTTATGGTTTAATAGAAAAATATAAATATATTATCATCATAGAATCTACTTTCTGCACCGATGAAAAGTATAAATAACCATTTGGCAGGTGGAGGACTACCTAGCACAGGCGTTTTGCTCAATGGGAGAATTAAGACAAGCACGGGACCATTGTCAAGCATCCATCAAGGTAAATTACAAATTCAGAGTAATTACCACGTAATATAATGAATGCTGAGACTTCGCCTCGTAACATTTTTGGTTTCTTTTTTTCTTTTTCCCTTTAACTTTTATGTAGATACTAGAGAAGCTTTATGGTCATGATCACATTGTCATCGGAAACGAGTTGGTGAAACTCGCATCAATTCAACTGTCTTTGGGTGAACCTGCTGTTGACGAAAGCAGAAATATGATTAACTTGATCTTTTCACGGCATTATGGGCCACATCTGGACTTCATATTCCCCCACCTACAGTTTTTAAAGAGAAGCATCTAGAGTTGTTCAATTAGGATATGTGTGCTTTACGACTAATAGGGAACTGAGTAGAGATGTTTGTTTGTCTTTCGTTTCATCTTATGTCTAAATGAAGGTGACAACTTTGATTCATTTGCTTACAATTGATTCAACTTGTGTTATGATATTTCTGAATGGGTCACAATGCAAGTGACTGAAACATAGTAGCTAATGAGTTGAAAGTGACCTAATTATAAAGTTAATTCATATAGTATCCTAAATCTCTTCATCCGAAAACATTAGACTGTGACTGACTCTGGTTTTTATACATAGTTAATACGTTGATTTGTACAATTGTACCCCTTACGTTACTTCTGCATTTTAACAATTGAATAGATTTAGGTGGTTCACTTGATAGTTTTGGTCATAGCTAAAAACACACGTGAAGGCAAACAAGTTGAATATACACTGTTGGATCTAGAAAAAAAATGTTCAAATATACTGATAAGATGATACAAAATAAAGAATACAACAGAAAGACTGATGTTCCTAACCTCGAAGCATATAAAATATTTAGACTCCAAGATTACTGAATTTACATTGTGACATCTATGAAAATTCCCAGAATCATATACCATGCTGGAAAAAGGGTGATCATTTCTTGATCTTTAACTGAATAATTAACGTTGTGAAAACGCATGGGAGAAAACTTAGCCTAGAACCAAATTTACTCGTATGTGGGAATTCATATATCACGAATCTGACACTTTGATGGTCCTGAGCAATAGGGAAGCTTGGGCTCATATGTCTTACTGCATGCCCCTCAATGCTGAAGGAGAGACTGAAACTAATAAATAACAGAGTATTGGGAGTTGAGCTACCAGGTTCTCCCAAATAAGCTGTTAGCTTCTGTAGCCCGATTAACCATCTAACCTGAGCCAAATTATCAAGCAGTCAGACATTGTTATAGTCCGAATTCAAAACTGGTTATTTGGAAAAAAAAATACAAAGAAATAGGTATTGGAGACCAAAAATTATACAGCAGATAGTCTCCTAAATATATCTATCATGAAGTATGAACCAATTAGAAAAGAAAATAAAAAGTTAGGAAATTAATCCAACAATCTGACAATTTTTATTTGGGGCAATCTTTTGAACTATTATTAAACAATTGTATCAATGGAACGACGAAATTAGTCGATTAGTATAGTAACAGCACCGTGCTTTTTTAAAAGGTTACCATAGTAAAAAATAATCATATTTTGTATAGCTAAAAGCACTGCTTGACATGTGTGCTCTCTCTTTTTCGAAGATTGATTCTGTGAATACATTGCTCAGGGAACTAACTTGCAAGCAAAAACTTAATGCAAAGCAGGTCAAATGGGTTGAACGGGGTAAAATCAGTCTAAACTGTATTCAAATGTAGAAAACCTTCTACATTATTGTGTCATCTTAGTTAGAAAAAGGATAACTATATTGATAATATTTATACTCTTTTCAATAATTATACTCTTTTCAATGAATTTGATATGTTAAACATATACTAGTATAAAACAGGGAAAAAGGAACAAACAGATTTTGTACTGTTTTGTCACTTTTACTTGAGTTGTTTTGATCAATAATGTGAATACCTTAAGATTCTTCAGCTTTCATCCTCTCCTGAATATGCTTGACGGGCTAGAACCATCAGTTAGATTCAAATCAGCTTTAGTTTTCCTAGCAAACTTCAAAAGGCGCTTAAATCCCTTTGGTGCATCTTTTTGGTTGATCATGGCCGGAGGCTGCTGAGCATTTCCCCACTCACAACTGTCGGCTTCACTTGTCGTCTCCTCAAGAAGCATCTGAAATAAAGAATGACGAACACGTGGACTCGAGACTCCAGCTGGCACCGCAAGATTGGCTGCACCAGTTATCTGCATGGGGCTTTCTTTGCATGGAAGAATCTCATCATGATGATCCTCTTCAATTTCCACCCATGCTGTTGGTGAAATTGAAATTGTTGATTCTACGTCAGCCCCGATGTTATTATCAGCCATCTCTATCTTGTTAATCCCATCATCACCACCAACATTGAATCGCTTATGAATCAAAATCTCTGGTTCCTCACATTTGATGGGGGTAACCACTTGGGTTTCCAAGTCTAGTTCAGTATAAGATTCCAGTGGTTCACATTCCGTCTCTTGATTTTGACTTTGATTTTGACTTTCACATATTATTTCGGTAGTCTCAACCACCTGATCATTCTCAGCTTGAACCAGATCTCCAGTGCTAGGAGGTTCCTCAGGTTCAGCCACAACTTTACTCTTGACAACAACTGGACCAACACCAGGGCCAATACCAGTTCCTTTACGAAGAAAAGGTTTTGTTTCCAATGGGACCACACTGCTTTTCTTAGTAACTTTGTTGTAAAAACTAGGTTTAGAGGCAATGGTGGTGTTCGTAGCAACAACATCAGTGTCTATTTGAGTTTTGGATTTTGGTTTTGTTGTCTTTGTACCATTTGTCACTGTCGGCTGCTTTTTCTCTTTGACAGTCTTCTTGTTAGCATCAGGTGGGGTTGACTTCGAAGTCTTAGATCGCAGTTGCGATTTTTCAACTTTTGTGGGATTTTCAACTTTTGTGAGTTTTTCAACTTTTGTGGGCTTTTCAACTTTTGTGGGCTTCTCAATTCTTGTGGTTGAACGAACAACTGATGATGTAGATTGAGGTTTTCGACTTAAAGTAGCAGTAGAAATGGAACCGGTTGGAGTTTTTGCAGGTGATGATGAGCCTGTAGGTCTTGGCGATGGGGTAGCGGGCCATGACTTGCGTGTCGCAGGCAAAGGGGATGGTTTAGTTGTAGTTGTAGCTTTCTTAACAACAGAAGTTTTTGATGTTTCCTTTCTTGAAATTGGCAATTGGCTCGTGCTCTTTTGAGAATTTTGGGGTTTAACTTTATTCACGGTAGCTTTTTTCCTACTAACATCACTTGTGTTGGTGGACGCCATCTCAGCTTTTCTCTCATCAAGAAACTTTTCCATCTCTTTGAACTGGGAATCTTTTTCAGATTTCTTTCCAGAAGCTTCCTTTCGGAGCTTTTCGTCCCTTTTTTGCTTATAATTATCATAAAAGCCACCTCTTTGCTCCTTTGGATTACTATTACTTTTCCTATTATCAGTAGTCACACTCTGACGTCTAACAGGCTTGCTTTCCATCATCTTCTTGAACAACTGGTTTAACTCCGCTTCCTTTTGTTGATTCCACTCAATAGAGTCAGGATGCTTTTCAAGTTCTCTAGTCTCCTTTTCTACGTCTAATATATCAACAACAGCTTTTTTGGGTGAGGAAGATTCAAGGTTTTCTGCAGTTTCAGAACTTTGAGTTTCGGAAATTTCTGTACAAGACTCTGCATTGCCACTTGGAGCTGTGTCTTTGAGGTTGTTTGTAGAAGTTTCATTACTAGTATCACGGATGCACTGGGTAGCATTTTCACTCATTCCTGAGCTCCATCTTCTCAGTACAGCTTTATTTGCAACAGGTGCAGTCGTCAATGTCTTTGGCTTCTCGGCATCCACAACTTGATCTTTCTGTTTTTTTTCAAATAGACTAATTTTATCTTGCACACTCATTCTCAATGCATTTCGTTTAGCGGATTTCTGTTGATCTTCCTCTTCATCACTGTGACCAGTGGCATCTCTTTGAGTTGCTGTCTTCTCCCTTGTTGGAAAATAACTGAGACTCTTGATACTTAGAGTGGCTGACCTGCGTGGGCCTGTCCGTCCAATTTGGACTCGTCTCATTGGAGATGCTGACCTTCTAGGCGTTACAGATCTAGCAAATGTCCGGCTTCTTTCAACAGATGGTTGGTCTTCTTCACTTGAAAAAGAGTTTTCACTATCTGTTGAGCTTTGTCGTTCAATCTGTGCAGCTTTTGCTGGGGAGACTCCGTATTTTACAGGTGGATTGGACTGTGAAGGATGAGAAGTGAAAGCAGTTGTTGTAATTGTAGAGTCTTTTAGCGATGGGAATTGACCCAATTCTACAAGCTTCTGCAATGAGTCCCTGAAAATGAGATAACGAACTAGAAGATATTATACGCCACAAAAAGTCAACAAATATACAATTCAGCAATGCACGTGGGAAAGTTTATTCCGTTAAGAGGTTTATAAGAGATATGGCGAGCTTGACCCATTTACTGATGAATTTGATTTCGGTTACGTTTTATTTGTAATGGATTCAATGGTAGAATAATTTTTAGCTAGATATATTTTGGGTTAAGTTCGCCCAACCCATTTTGACTGTTACCAACCCTCTCCGACCTAGCCATTTTGACTAAATATTATTTTGAAAATTTACCTTATATCTTCTGCTCCAAAATGATGAGCGAAGTTTTCCAAGTTGGAGACATCCTTGGGTGAGCATCTAGCTCTAGTAGCCAGGTTAAGGGCATCAGCCAATTGCTCTTTCAATCCCGAGACCCTTGAATCCACTGCTCGCAGCAGCTCATTCCTATCAAAATATATATGGGTTGATAAAATGCAAGAAAAACGTAACATGTGATGATACAAAAACAACTTACTTAGATTCAAAAGACGATGTCATGTTTACTTCAGCCTGTTAAAATATGAATCACAAAAAGTCATTTACTTTGAAAGTAACAAATATACAGAAGTGAAAATTTCTGGCGAGAAATATAGGTGACCAATAATACCTTCGCAAACAATGAAAGTTGGAACTTTTTGGTCTCCTCTAATTGAGAAATTTCATTTCCAATACTAAGTATGTCTGGTGAAGCAACAACGTCTAAGAATCTGACAGATTGAAAGCACTAAAGTGAGCAAGAAGAGATTTACAATCTTCCCGATCCATCGAAAAAGAAGAAACATGGAAATAAGGCAAAATATGATACGGACCTTGTTAAGGTAGCTGCAGTAAACCAGACAGCATCTTTAACATCATTGGGTGGTAGAATCCTGAAGTTTGAGTCGGAGGTTTTGGATGACAAATCTTTTACTTGAGGTAACTGTGACAACAGTTGTTGCAAGTCTCCAGATGCCACCTTTTCTATTCTATTGCTAGTTGATACACATGCCTCATACCTATGGAACAGAAAGGGGGTTATTCTTGGAATGGAAGTTGAATATATATACATCAAACAACTATGGAAACTGATCCTTACAAGTGAGCTCAAGAGTTAGCTACCTACAGCATACAAGAAGTGGTATTATACTATAATTTAACTTGAACATTTCTAGAAATTGATCCTTACGAGTGAGATCAAGAGTTAGCTACTTATTACCCATAAGAAGTGGTATAATACTAAGATTTGGTATAAGCCGAAATCTTAGAAGAAAACTTAAGGATGGGATTGTCTTCCTTATGAGTTTGTATAAAATGTCCAGTAACGTGTGTGGATGATGGATATATTCCTATTCTAAGTGTAGAATAAACCACTTAAAGTTGAATGTATTGTATACCCTGGATTCAATGACTTTTGATAAGTTCAGTATCAATGACTTTTGATTAGTTCAGATTCAATGACTTTTACTAATGTCAAGGTCCTGTTTATTTTTGAGTGATCAAGAATGTCAAGGTTCTATTCACTCTTCTAATTTAACTGAAGTTGTTGTAGACTTGTAGATCCACATTCAATGTAACATTCTTGATCACTCAAAATCAACCAGGACCTTGACATTAGTAAACACAAATTAAAAGTCAATTTAATCAGATTTCAATTTTTTTGAAGATAATTAACTAAAGTTACAGTACATCTTTATCAATTCATACTTCTTTGATCTAACCAGATCATCCAAATCATCAGACATTACACTTTCATACATGCAATGAAGTTGAAGTGCTAAAATAGCTCTTGAAAAATTCATAAATTATAGATCAAGCAATCATAATTCCACCATTAAAGATACTTAAATGTGGTAAATTGAAGTCTCAGTCAAAATAAGTTCAAAAAATGGAAAACCTGTTATCGATTGGAAATATCTGAAGTTCAATATAATCAAGTAGTGCATCAGGATCAATTCTTCTTTCCATCTTCAACAGCCTGAATCAGTAAATTTCCAAAGTCAACTCACATTCAATCTACAGTTCCTTATAGGCACTCTTCACACACACACTTTTTAACAAAAACTTCAAAATAATACAGTAATAAATTTCAGCTGTTCACTACTAATATTGCACTCCAAAATTGCATTCAGATCAACACTCACCTACTGATAATATACAATATATATGTACAAACACAGATTATTACATATATACCGTAATAATGAATTGAGCACTAGATCTAGCATAAAAAAGCCCTAGCTAACATAAATCGCAACTCGCCGACACAATAAATCAGAGAGAGAGTAAGAACTAAAGCTAACAACAACAACATTTTAAATCGATTTACACATCATATCAAATCTCAAAACCTAAATCGATCAGCTCAAGTATGCATGTGTTAACAAATACAGCATTTATAAACACACAAGCAGATACTGTAAATACACAGTAAGTACCTGGTGTAAGTAATGTATTAATGTATAGAAATTGAAGTGAATTAAGAAATGAGTTGCAGATCTTGAATGCGGAGTTCAAGTAAGAGATGTTTGTACGGATTTGTGTGTGTGTGTTTGTTGACTGGTTAAGAACAGTCAACGATGAAATTTGCAGAGAGAAAATGGTGAAGGCGCGTTGGGTTACTACATTTAATTATGTTTTAATTTAATTTAATACTGAAATTGCGGAGACAGTGAGGGGACTGATGTGATCTATTTATTATATTTATATGTAACTTAATTTATAATTTTATATAACATTGTTTAATACCGCTATCGCAAACGCTCAAACTTCACTTGTGTAACCGACAAATTAGGTTTCGAATTCATGCATCGACATATGTGACTGATTTGTGGATAAGTGATTTAACTAGCGTTGATGTTTGTTGCCAGTGAGGCGGACGTGCTCCCATTGAAATATGTTACGGAATCCGGCTCCCTCCAAATTACCTTTTATTTATATTTATATCTATATCTATATACTCTCTCCGTCTCAGTCAAAGTGTCAACTTCGACTTTGCACACACTTTTGGAATCCTTCGGTAACTAGATTTTTTCACCAATCAAATAACATATCTACTCACTAAAATCTCCTTTAATTATTTAAAACATCAAAGTAGATACTTATTTGAAATGTTTTTAATATCGATATTTTGTATGAGATTTATGTGGTATATAGAAAAATTAAAAAGAAACAAAAATTGCAATGCGGATTGCGGAGTACGTGGGGCGCGTGAGCTCACCTGCTGTTTATGTGTTTTGAATGAAGGACAACGATGTGGGATTTTTCATTTTTATATTCTTCTCCTTTTTATGCTATTGCCTATTGTTCCACAAACCGATAAATATAATATCGGTGATATTTGCATAAACGGTGGAGTAATGTTCGTAAATTATGGTTTTTTGATGTTGATTTATTGTCATAGGGATGGTGTGAGAGGAAGGAATCTAAGCAAAGTGATGTATAGATTGAAGTAGTTTTATTTTTAAGAATAAGTGTATGTAAATGTATTTAATTATGATGGATAATTAATTGTATGTATTCAATTTTTGTTATGATATATTGTGTTTTTCAAACTTTAATTGGTTAGTATTGTATGCGTCCAACCAATTGTTATATGTAGACGACTAAACGTCGATGTACTAGTCATTTGTGATGACGTGGTGGTAACGTGTCAAGTGATGTAGTGCTTTATACTATTACTACGTCATTAAAAAAACTAACTACCAGATAAACATGTAATCAGATACATACAATAACGATAAATAAAATTTTGATATATACAATACTCCAAAACAAATTTGAATACACACATATAAACTTTGAACTATCGTTGATACATTTTCAAGCATTTATCATAATTTTAAAGTTGATATATAAATTTTTTTGTAAAAATAAATTCTTGGATTTAGAGGGAAGTGGTAATATAAGGAGGAGTATTAGATGTCACCAAAGTGTATCTTACCAATGTGTTACGTATGTAACATTTGTTTCTCTTTACTTTGTAAGTAATATAATGATAACCTTTTGCTAATCACCTGGTGTATTAGCAAATTTATGATGTGTCATCGATAAATTTGGTGCAAGAAGGACGCCTATGGTCAATTATAAATTCAATTTTATTCGTTAAAATAGTAATTAAAGTTATTAACGTTGTTCTAGTGACAATTCCAATCATTAGTGGTTGTTGTCTTCTTGCAAAATACCAACTTAAATTGCCTAAAATTGCTCCTCTAACGTTAACGTACTTCAATATTTTGGTTTTTTCCCCTCTTGTTTGTACTTCATCAAAAATGACAATTAGTCTTCAATAAATCTATAAAGAATATGGTAAGACAACAAAAAAGGTAGAAGTATTACAATATGTATGTAAGTTAACAAGGAACTCTCAAGTACAATAAACTAACGTTTTATTTGAT
The DNA here is from genome assembly GCA_949592205.1 of Helichrysum umbraculigerum. Taxonomy (NCBI): domain Eukaryota; kingdom Viridiplantae; phylum Streptophyta; class Magnoliopsida; order Asterales; family Asteraceae; genus Helichrysum; species Helichrysum umbraculigerum. Next base: position 55,187,003 of record CATIUR010000006.1, read on the forward strand.
TCGTCGAATATTTTTGATGCAATTGAAATTCTTCAATAGATAATTGTAACAAACATCGAACCATATTTATCTTATACGAGTATGATTATTTATGGATTTTGCTAAATGTAGCCCTAAGGGCTATGTTAAAGTATTAATTTGATGTAGAAAGTGGTAGTACATTGAGCTGGGTGGGAGAAGTTAGATTCAGGGGGTTGGTGGTTATTATAATGATACAAACAATTTATGCGTGTCTGAATTTCTTAAATATAGCCCTAAGAGCACATGGTGTAGTGATTTTGTTTTTACAGTGTTCTGGGGAGAATGTTGTTACTGAGAATTATATGGTGTGGTAGACAGTATTTATAACACCCCTCATTTATTATAACAATTATAATAATAATTGTGATTCGGAAGCGTATATTTCACACATGTAACCATGCTTTACATTACCCTTTAATGTAGATAAACTTTTTCCAAACTAAATACATGACATTTCAACAACTAGGTGTTATATAATTTAAAACATTTCTTCGGTTATTAAATCAACATCAGAGTAACAGCCTGTCAAACATTCCATCAATTCCAAACACTTCCTGCCCCGCCCAATATGTCCCATCACTTATAACCTGCAGGAAGAACTGTAGTGGGGTTAGCATAACGCTAAGTGAATGAAACTATAATCCACAGTCCAACTTAGCACAACAATCTGTTTACATCAAATAACAATAAACAATCAATCAATCATTCATAAGGATCGGTGGTTCTTGAGATACCTTTATACCGGTTTGGTACTCAAAGAACACTTATCAATCATTTGTATTGGCCTATACAGAATTACCGATAACCTGTTGTTAATCACACACGACCTAAATCTTTGAACCAACATTTCAAGTTCCAAGATTTCCTGTCGTCTATAATAACAACCAAGTCCAACCATCATTTCAAGTTGACCTCAGAATCTTACATACTAGCTCAAACAGCCAAGTAAGCAAACAACCAAACTAACATGGCAAGTTATCTACAAACGAAAACATTATATCAAAGTAATACTGTAATTACTTGTTGTAACCAAATCATTACAACTAAATCACACTGAGGTTACAGATCCACTCACCGAATACCTCAATCATCCACTCAGTAGTCTAATATCACTGAGTCCTTCTGTTTATCTGAAAACACAACAGAACTGCACAAGTTAGTCATTTGTCCCAATGTAGATATAACATCATACAATTGTAATTATATCAAACAACTTATCACTAACTTGTATTAATTCAATTTTCATCATTTCAAGATTATGATTATTAGTATCACATTCTCACCTTTATCCATCTTAATCATTGTTAACTAATATAATTAACCCATTAACAAGATTAATAACATCTAACATCAACAATTAATCAAACCCCTCATAATCATCTTCATGAATCAATCATAATCACCATGAACACTTAATCAACTTTACACAATTTAGTTTGAACACAACTAATCATCATCATGTATCAACTCTAACATGATCACTAACAACAATTATCAAACATACACTAATTACACAAGCTTATAAGCTTTGATCATATCATAATCAACTAAACCCTTTAACTTTATTAATGATCATATATCAAATTCACCATTTCTAAACTAGGTTTAGATTATAATCCACATATAATCATCAACTAACAACTATATGATCATTACAAGCTTCAATTTCATATTAATCATCCTAATTGAATCAAATACACAAAAACCCATTTCTAGGTTTATACATAATCACAAAATTAAGACTTACCACATGATTATGATGATCAATGGATGATTTACTCATGTTTTGGAAGCTTGAATTCGAGTTCAGGAGCTTCAATTTGATGTTAAGAATTGATTTCATGAATCAATTTAGGGATATATGTGTGTATGTATGTTCATACGTACGTATGCATATAGATATATGAGGAAGTTAATAAACCGACTCAAACATATGAGTCTATCATATAATTGGTAAATTTTCATTCCCCGTACTTATCATTGCCTGGAACTTAAAAACCATTTGTGGGGAAACATTATTTTATTTTACCGTCAACTGAATTAATTTAAAACAATCAATAATTTATTAATCACAATAAATTATTCGACTCATTTCCTCATTTATTTTCAAATAACAAATGAAACTATTTTCTGACACATTAATAATAATTCACAGTCAGAAATTATTAAAATACTACTAGACCCGAAGACTGGGTGTTACAGTATTCTGGAGTTTTTAATTTTTTATTTTTTAAATACTTAAAGACAATTAATTCAACAAAATTAATTTAAATAACAACAAAATTAAATAAAACATCAATTCATTTATTAAAACAAATAAAAAAATTACAATTTAAAAAATTAAAATTACATAAATACAGTAATATTAAATGAACAAAATTAGTAGCCTTATATGGGCTTGGCCCAATATAATTTTAAAACCCACAAAAATTTAAAACCTAATATGCTATCTACTTCTTCTTTCCCTGCGTCTTCTTCTTCATACATCGCACACACACAAAAACACAACACACACAAAACAAAACATAAAGACACAATCATATTATCATCGAAATAAAAAGAAAGAAAAAGGAAAAAGGCCCAAAAAAAAAGGAAGACGCTGTTTGGTTCGGCGTCCGATTTTGGATGTTGCTCGAGAATAGCGTCAGGAACGCTGTCCGACAGCGTTCTCGACGGAAAACGGCGAAAAAACCACCCACCGTGTGGTCTAAGAGCTATGTTTAGAATTATTCTTTATTTGATGTTAACTTATTATTTAGGGTAAATTACATTGCGTATCACTGTGGTTTTTCATTTTATCAGTGCGTACCCCTCCCAAGTTTTTATTACACTGCGTATCCCCGTGGTTAGTGTTTTTGTCCCAAGTTTGTCCCTCCCTCGTTAAGTCTAACGAATGAACCGTTATCTCAATTAAAATAACCAAAATACCATTCTTCTTTGTCATTCCTTTTGTTCCTCATACCCTAATACTAAACTGTAGCCGTCGATACCAACCAACCACTACAGCCATCAATTGTAACATTTTAAAAATTAAGTGATAATAAAATATCAATTTAATTCTATTAGCTACCTTAAATATTCATGTTCATCCTTCACTACTAAAATCATATTAACTCCGATAACTTCATCATCATTCCTAGAAGCCCAGATCTTTCATTAAGGACAAAATTCAAACCATAGAGACGAGGACAGGAAAATATACGGCGGCGTGAAGTAGACGCGACCGGAAAGTGGAAGAGGGTCGGAAAATTACACGACCAACGACGTCACCATTGTCGCAACACAAGACCGTCACCACCCTTGTCTCTTGCCAAACTCGTCGCCACTGTCCTTGAACGGAACCGCCGTCGAAGCCGTCACCGTTGATTTGTAGATCCACCACCCCTTCGCATAAATTAGTGAAGAATCTTAGATGTTTACTGTAATATCCTTATAGATCTAGCTAATGATTTGGGTGTTTTTGATTATGATTTTAATATGGGATTAGGGTTTTTAAAAGTTTTGATTTTTCCCTCTTGAATATGTAAATTGATGATTAGTTTTGAGATAGGAAAGAAAGATGGAGAAAGGTGAGATGATGATGGGTAATGAAGACGACGATGGGATTGCTATTTGCTATTGTTGTTAAAAGAATTTTATTATTTTTGCATTTTGTTAGTTAAAGTTATAAATTTTAAAAATTGTGGTCAGTGATGAACTGATGATGGTGGTGAGTGGTGACTAGTTTAGGGTGCAGAATTAGGTTTTGAGAAACAATGAAAAGGTAAAGAGGAAGAGTATTTTGGTTAATATTAATGAGATAAGGGTTCATTCGTATGACTTAACGAGGGAGGGACAAACTTGGGACAAAAACACTAACCACGGGGATACGCAGTGTAATAAAAACTTGGGAGGGGTACGCACTGATAAAATGAAAAACCACAGTGATACGCAGTGTAATTTACCCTATTATTTATTTACGACGATAAGTTTTGGTAGTATGTTAAAGTTATGTCACATGGGAGACTGATATACTCGCACTTTAATTACACGAATATAATCAATATATTCCAAACAGATGATGATCTACAGTGGCAGCTGAGATCTCACACTTCAATTATTAAATATTAAATAATAAATAATTAAAGTAAATTTAAATTAAATTAAAAACATATAATAAAGCTAGCAAGCGGCTTTTGTTCGGTTGAGATCTCTTCTACTACCACCGCCATTATTCTACGATGCATGTTCATCATCATGTCATAATCATAATTTCGGATATATTATATGTTCATGCATGTCCATTTGTTACTTTTTAATTTAATATGTTTATAGAAGACTTTTATTAATCTCGTAAACTCAAATAGTACTCCTGAAAAAATGTATTATATCGTAATATTGGTGTGAGTAGGGGTGTGCAAAACACGGTTCGAACCGTAAAAACCGGCAAACCGTACCGTCCCGTACCGAAATGCTTCTCTACGGTAGGTTCACGGTTCTAATATTTGTAGTTTCACGGTTCGCGGTTCTGTTCGGTTCGGGCCGGTTCTACACTTAGGGGTGTGCAAAACACGGTTCAAACCGTGAGAACCGGCAAACCGTACCGGAACCGTATCATCCCGTACCGAACCGCTTCTCTACGGTACGGTTCTCGGTTCTAATATTTGTAGTTTCACGGTTCGCGGGTCGGTTCGGTTCGGGCCGGTTCGGGCACTTTGCACAGGCTTAGGTGTGAGTACATGTCTAAAAAAACGATGTACCTTCATATTTTAAAGTTGTTATCCTGTATAATTTTACTACCCATTTTTTGGTTATATTGCATAAAAAAAATAGAGTTAATTGCACGAATGGTCCTTATGGTTTACACACATTCTCACCGTTAGTCCTTGTACTTTGTTTGTTGCATGGGCAGTCCAAAAACTCAGAAGTTGTTGCACGGTTAGTCCCTCATTCATCTAAAATGGCTAAAATACCCTCCTCTGGCCGAGTCAAATAGATAGTATCACCAAGGGTATTTTAGTCATTTTAGGTAGGGAGATACTATGTGTGCAACAACATTTAAGTTTTTGGACCGTCCATGCAACAAACAAACCATAGGAACTAACGGTGAGAATGTGTGTAAACCACAGGGACCATTCATGCAATTTACTCTAAAAATTAACAAAAATAATTGTATCATTTTTATTTCTCCACAACCAACGAACCGAAAGTGGGGATGGGTGAATCTTAAAGCAACAGCTTTGAGTATGAAGTTTTTGTGTGATATCCACCAAGGTCTAAAGGCAACATTATTATGTTATTATTACACATCTATACATATAGATATAGATAGCTATAGTTTCTACTTTTTTGCATTGATGTGCTTTATTATTACAAAAGCAATTATGGTGGAAAGCTTCACACTCCACATGTCACCATATTCACTTTGTACTCGTTCTAGAACATATAAAATGTTGTTGTTGTGTTGTCACATTATAAAAAGCAAAATTAAACATTTCCTACATAAGTACTAATTTTAGCCCAATGGTATCAGATTATCAGTAATTCTCCATAGTATATGTTAGTTTCTGATGTAAGTCTAATTTGATACATTAACATACACAGCAGTTGATTGTTTTAGGATTTAAACACGTCTAAAAGTACCAACAGGTTAGGTTCGTTTTCTCCAAGTCTGCAAGAGTGCAAGACGTAGCTAGCGTATCAAAGCAAACAGATAAGTGATACATACACACCAAGTTTTGATCCGTGCAGTGGATGCGTACTTGATGGATAGACTAACTTATTATGCAAGTACATTTATTTTCCAATCTTTTTAAGTAAGGTAAAACTGTTGATTCGTGTTAAGTAGGTGCGTATGGATCAAAAGTTGATGCAAGTCTCAAGAAAAACATCTTGAAAAGTTCAAAATACTAATCACAGCTAGCCACTCATAGTAACAACTAGTAGTTCCAAAATGAGTCAAACGGGATGAAAATATCTTCCATTGATAAACAGCAATGGCATGAAAAGCGAAAACAACTCAACATTCAAAGACACTTATAACATTTGGTCTGGATGGAGGGAAAACAACTAAATACTTCGAGAGTGTTTGGTTTGTGTATGGGTATGGATCTCAAAACCCAATCCTCTAGGTGGGTATTAAGTATCAAACCCATACCCTCAGACCAAAAACACGCTTCCTTAGTTAGCCCAAACATGGACTAAGCCAAGCTTGTTACCAGTATAGATCTCGTTACGCTCTTCATTATAAAAAAGAGCAGTGATATCCTCCAAAGCTTCTGTAACAGAGCTTGTGATCCATCTATCTTGAATGCACGCATCCGATATTGTATCGTCCATTGCTGTTACTTTAACAAGGCATTCTCCTGTCTGAATATTGCTGATATTGATGCAACCAGCTGCTGCATTTCATGTTCACAAAGTAACAATATAGATTTCAGTATACACACCACACAGAAATAATATCAATTTCGCCAAACTTTATTTTAACGCATGCAAACTTAAATATATTTTTATCTATAGATATAAATCGTGGTTGCAATCGTTTTTGTAATCATTACTAATGTAGTAATTATTTTCTGTCTTATGAAAGGGATAAATAAGTGTTTGCAGATCAAAACCCAAACTGGCTCGTTTAGACCTGTACCAAGAATATATAAAGCTTTACTCATGAAATTTTGATAAATATGTATCCAACTTTAAAAGTTCCTATTAAATGTACGAAGATTCATATCTCATACTCCGTATGAGTTACCATGTGATCCGCCACATCACAAACACCGGTGTTAATCACCAGTTCACAAGTTTTAAGAGGTAGGATACATAAAATAGCAAAAACCGGAAGTTTAATTAACTACAATAGAAACTTTGAAGTTAGATACACATAACAAAATTTTAAATAAGGTTAAATACATTTTAAGATACTAAACCTTTTTTTATGCTTATGTGCTTGTTTCAACAGATGTTTTTGTTAGTTCAAGTATACATATTGTAACTAGTTTGTGTGCTGCTGTATTATAATGTAGATGTCTACCACAACATTGTTAAAGATAGCACTTTCTAGATAAATCAGAAAATTACCATTTCCTTCCATTGAAGAATCATCCAAATAATCTTTGCAGTACGAAATGATAAGATCCTCATCACTTGTGACATATATATTGCTCTTCTTGCAATGTAGATTCCACAATGAAAGATCTTCAAATAAAGTCACAAGCTCCCCATCGAAGTTCCACACAGCCAGTTTCCCATTTTTGATTGTCACAAATAACTGATTTTCAGGTAGAAAGATGAAGGCTGATGGTGTTATAAATTTTGTCCTGCAAACTTCTATTAGCTCGAGATCGCATACCTACATAAAGAAAATGAGGATGAGACATCAGGATTAATCGGGATAGCTCAGTCAGTAGAGCAGAGGACTGAAAATCCTCATGTCACCAGTTCAAATCTGGTTCCTGACACGTAATTAATTTGCATGAGTCTCCTCAGATTTCAAATGTTTGAAATTAAAGGTGTCAAATGGGCTAGTTAGGAGGGTTGGCTCATGGGTCAAAAACAGGAAATTTGACCCAAATTTTCCTGAATATGGGCTGACCAAAAATACTTGTTGTACATAACTTATACTAAATAAATAGTGTGTCAACTGTCAAATATGATCACATGAGTTTCATTATTACAATAGGAATCTAGTTCTTTGAAATTAAATGACTAAGATTGATTTTTATGCATTAAAAATACACTTTTGGGCGACTATCGACCCATTTGACCTGCACAATAATTCTAAGGTATACATTTGATCCAACCCATTTGACCCGTTGCAGATTAAAAATAACCCCAAAACACCCATTCATAAGTATTTTGGTTCAAAGTTACGTAAGAATCTTATAAATTAATACATCGAGTAGATAAAAAGGGATCCTTACATCAACTATCTGGAGATTCTCATTCTTTTGCTTGACAAGAAGCATTTCATTAAATGGTTCGATGAACTCAACCTTCTTATTTGGATGAAGAACATGATTGAAAGTCTTCAGAACAGTTCCATCTTCAACAGATATAATCTTAAGCGGGACATGACCTCTGTCTCTATTATATATCAGCAACAGAATGCCACGGCTGTTTTTTGGAAAAGGAAAAGATAATTTGTCTTGACATATTAATATCCTTCATCTATATTTCACAACAAGAAATTAATTTACCTTATTTTGATCTCTTGGATGTTTGCATCCGATATGGAGTATAGCCTCGTGTAGTTGTTTAAATCGAACACCTTATACACGCTGACAAAAATTACAAGAAAACGGATAAAATTACTAAGATTGTGTACAAAGAAACTATTCAAACTCGTTAAAAATTTACCTATTATGTGTCGAGAGAGTAAGTATTTTGCCATTCACGTCATCAAACTCAACAAAACCCAAAGATTCTGAGTCGAAAAGAGAAAGACCTACATTTGGCATACCTCTCTTGATGAATCTGAAACCATTATAAGAACGATAACTTAGTCTTAATTAAGTCATAAATATTAGTATCAAGGATATGAAAATATATCAACATTACCCAAAATTCGATCATATGTATCAAACTTTTTAAGTTTACATTGTATGTATCAAAATTTCAGTTATTATTATCTCTGTGTCCAGTGAGTTTTTCACCATGTAAACGCTATTTATTGCTGATGTGACAACCATATAAGCTTTGACGTCATCCACCACATCACCAAAACCGGTGCCACTATTATAAAAGGTTAGATGCATACACTAACAACTGAAAGTTTGATACATAGAACATAAACTCTTATAGTTGGCAGAATATAATAGAATTTTGGGGGAAGTATGAGCATAATTTCTATAAGATCAAGAAAATTTCATGAGCACGAGAACGATGAGTTTCTACATACTCAATTTCTGTTGTTCTACATTTCAAGGAGCGGAAACCGTCTGACGCGTAGACTGAAACCATAATAAGTGAACCATTCTTCTTGTTGTAAAACACGCTTCTTATAACCTCATCACGACTAACATTCATAAAGCATATCCTCTGATTAGTCTCTGCAGCAAATAAAAACCATATCAAATACCACCATCTGTCATTAACAACGTACTAATCTAATAAGTCTTTTTCAGACTTCTTAATTATACCTAAATTGAATACAGCACAAATTCCAGACTGTGTTAGAGCAAAGAGTATATCGCCAGCAGCAACGATATCAACAATTCTCGATCTCTGTCCAGTTGAATCATGAGTATCATACTCCTCCTGATCATGTCACCATTCATCAAATAAAATTTGTAACAAAAACATTAGCTTCTAAATGTGGTAGTTAATCATATGTTTATCAAATATTATACTCCGTATAACACTATGATTCACCACTTCGTAACAACGTATCAACCGGGATAAAAACCGATCAAGTGTGAAAACAAGTGAAATGCATATCTAGTTTTAACTGTGTATCAAACACTACTATAATTCTGTATAAATGAATGGTAATATATGTAACTGATCAACTAATAATCATGATAAAAAAAAAAAAAAAAAACAGAATTAAGGATAAGAAAGGGACCTGCAAGTGAATGTTAATGAACTTCTCTATATGATCATCGGACATAGTGAAACACTTTGAACAAATAATCACACTGCTTCTTAACGCTATTTATAAACCATTCTGTAACCGCTTAATAAATACTCCATACGATGCATGTACAAAATTACAGGAGTAATTTCGAATATTTTAAGAATCTACACCATATAATTACATTTCCACTGTTTTATTTTACTTTATTCTAAGACAATATTGTCTCTTGAAATATGATATTTTATTCAATATTTCCTTATTTAATCATATATTTTCATTAAATTAACAGAATAACAATAAAATTTAAGTATTTTTTAAAAGTGGATCAGTTATAGACTAATAAAATCCCTTTTTCAATACGAGAGATATCCAATTATCATTAGGATGCCTATTTTTTTTACTTTAATATGTAATTTTTTATTTTTTATTGTAATTGTAAAATATAGCAATAGCGACTCTCAAGTCTCAAGTGATTTGATGGATATATATTTATCATATATTTAGTACTTATGCTATCTGCGTAAATTTCTGATGAAATTACAATAACTGTTTTGATATGTATCCGAACTAATTTTTATATACGATCCTTTTCAATTTTCATAGTTAATTATTGTTGTTGCTGTACGCACCCCAAAATGACAAAAATCATGTGTGTGTGTGTGTGTTTTGTTACATTTTTTGACATTTTGCTCTTTTTTTTATAGATTGATCATCTCGAATTGGACAGATGGTTTTTTTTTTGGTAAAGTATCTGGAAATGCAACTAACTTGTACCAAATCTCTATTGTGTGTACCCAACTTATGTATGCTATTTTTAATGCAACCAACTTTCAAAAAATGTCTATTGTGTGTACTTTGATGAAGTGGCGAGCTCAGAGCGTGCCACGTGGCGTAGGATAGAGTGACATGAGCTCGCCACGTCATCAAAGTACACACAATAGACATTTTTTGAAAGTTGGTTGCATTAAAAATAGCATACGTAAGTTGGGTACACACAATAGAGATTTGGTACAAGTTAGTTGCATTTCCAGATACTTTACCCTTTTTTTTTTGTAAGCATAATATAAAGTGTTAGAGTTGTTTATAAGCAGATTGTGAACACCGCTGAGGCCCGGATTGAGTAATTTGTGTGATTTCGAATTAAAACATAACTAGACTAGATGAAACAATGTAAGTTCATAACGTACATCATATTGTTGTGATACAACTATTTGTTGCAGCTAGCACTACTTGATATTCATTTAGCAGTGTTTTTCTGATTGCAAATATCGGTTACATGATGTACATCACAGGATATTATTGTTAACATAAAATCATAAATACATGATGAACCCCCTTGATGGCATATAGACTAATAGACCCGTGACCCAACCTGAACTGACCCACTCATTTTGCCACTCATAATCATAACATATAATAGTTATATTCATTTTGGTCGTATAAACATCACATTTACCACAATCACACAACATAATTTGGATCAATTTTATCTCTCCATAACCAACAAACCGAAAGTGGCCTACATAAATCCTAAAGCAACAATTTGAGTATGAAGTTTTATGGAATTCCCAAGAAGGTCTACATTCATCATTATATTTATATGTTTATTACAACATATCCAATATCTACTTTTGCTTTATAATCACAAAAACATTATGGTGGAAAGTTTCACCCCACACATGTCACCATATTCACTTCATACAATTTCTCTAAACAACTAAACTTTTATCCACAGAATTAACAGTCTTTAATTTAATGGTATCTCATACAGTGAATCTCCATAAGCTATGTTTAGTTTGTGAGATAAGCCTACTTTGAGTCATCAATATACACACACGTTGGTAGTCAGTAGTTTGTTGTATGGGTATGAGTTCAATATCAGGGTATATGGGTATAGATTTCCAAACCCAGAGTATTGAGTATGAATGACACCTTATTTTATAGGTATCATACACATGCCCTTAGTTAGACCACACTTGGACTAACCCAAGCCTATCACCTGTATAGATCTCATTACGCTCTTCATGGTAGAAAACAGCAGTAATGTCCTCCAAAGCTTCTCTAACAGAGCTCGTGATCCATCTATCTTGAATGCAATCATCCGGTAATCTATCATCCATTGCTGTTAATTTAGCAAGACATTTTCCTGTCAGAATACTGCTGATATTGATGCAACCTGCTGCTGCATTACATGTTCAAAGATAAGCAATATGGATTTCAGTATACATGCCACAAAGAAACAAAATATTCTTTGAATATCATTTATTGTCACCCATATTTAGTGCATACAACCTCCAAAATATTTTTATTTAGAAAGATCAATCAACCCAACCTGACTTGTTTTGACTTGTACCAAAACTGCCATGTTTTGACCCGTTACCCAGCCCACCTACATTGCCATCTCTAATATGGTGTGTTAAAAAAGGGTTGAGTCTATAAAGATGTATCCAGCTTTACTAAAATGTTACTGTATACATCCTTCATTAAGTAACCTGTATTTTTTGTTGATGTGGCTGTCATATAATTTGTCGCGCCATGTCATCAAAATCGGTGCTATATCACCACCACTTTACAAGTTATAAGAGGTTAGATACATACAGTAGATATTTTTAAAGTTCAATACATTTTCAGACAGACTTTAAACAAAATTTAGAAACCTATATTCTTGTTTCAATAGATGTTTTTTTCAGTACAAGTTTAATAGTTTGCATGCTGTCGTACCATGGTGTAGATGTCTACCACAAAAGTGTCAAAGATAGCAATTTAAAGTTGAATCAGAAAATTACCATTTCCTTCTGTTGAAGAATCATCTGAATCATCTTTGCAGTACGAAATGATAAGATTTTCATCACTTGTGATATATATTTTGTTGGTATGTAAGTCTGGATGCCAAAATAAAAGATCTTCAAATGAAGTCACAAGCTCCCCATCTAAGTTCCATACAGCTAGTATTCCGTTTCTGATTGTCAAGAATAACTGATTCTCGGATAGAAACCGGATGGTTAATGGTGTTATAAATTCTGTCCCAGTAACTTCCATTAGCTTCAAATCGTGTATCTACATAAAAAATGGTTTCAACTGTTTGAAATTAGAGTTGGTAAAAATGGGTTGAATATAGAGGTGGCAAAATGGCCTAGTCTGGAGGGTTGGGTAGTCGCTCAAAACAGATTTTTGGGCATCACATGGCCAGAAACATTTTATGTAGAAAGCTTATAATAAATAAATAGTGTGTAATATATGATTATAAATATTCAATGGAAAAAAAAAAGAACTTTTGGGTGACTCTAATCATTTGACATGTGTAAATATATTTTTTTGTTCACCCCCATTGACCTGTTGGTGATTAAAAATAACTGCAACAAACCCATTAATAATTAAAATGGTCAAAACTTCTCCATCTATATCTGAAAAAATAATAAAACGAGTAAAAAAGAAAGATTCTTCAACCTTACATCAACTATCTGAAGATTCTCATTCTCTTGCTTGACAAAAACCTTTTCATTATCCAGCCCAACAATATCCATCTTCTTATTCGGACGAAGCAGATGATTGAAAGCCTTCACAACAGTTCCATCTTCAACGGAGATTATCTTAAGCGGAACATGATCTGTAGCTCTATTATATATCAACAGCAATCTGCCACCACTGTTTTGGGAGAATGAGAAAGATAATTAATTTTTCATGGACATATCAACATCCTTCATCTATTTCCCACAACATTATGCTTACCTTATTATGATCTCTTGGACGTTTGTATCAGAAGTGGAATATAATAACATATTGTTGTTTGAATCGAATACCTTGTAAATGCTGATAAAAAAGGACTGTAAGTCAGCCCCACAATGGCAATGCTGTGCAAAGAGATGGTGACAAACTGCTAATACTCGTTAAGAATTTACCTATCTTGTGCCGAGAACGTAAGTATTTTTCCGTTCTCGTCATCATACTCAATATATGATTGTGTTGGGAAAGATTCTAACTCGAAAAGAGCAGAACCTGCTTCTGGCATATCTTTCCATATGTATCTGAAACCATTATATACACAATATATATACTCAGTGATAAATATGAGGGTTAAGTGTCTGAATATGTATCAAACTTTATCCAAAATTATATTGCATGTATAAAACTTTAACAGTTTATATAGTATGAATCTGATGACTTCTTCTTTGACGTGACAACCATACAAGTTGCCATGTCATCAAAATCGGTGCCACATCACCATTTTACAAAGTTATACAATAGCATGATTAAAGTTTTAGACACACGATAGAAATTTTTAAAGTTGGATAGAATTTTGATGAAGTTCCATACATAATCGGACACTTAATTACTCCTAACTATTATAACTTTATAAGATCAACATAATATCATTAGCACAAGAATAATGAGTTTTTACATACTCCATTTCTATTGTTCTACATTTCAAAGAACGAAGGTGGTCTGATGCATAGACTGAAACCAAAAAAAGTGAATCACTGTTCTTATTGTAATGCAAGCCTTTTATAACTTCATAAGGATCGACATTCAGAAAGCATATCCTCTGTTTAGTCTCTGCATCAAATATATATCATGTCAAATACGTCTTTCAATCAATAACAACATAATTCAAGAAGTGGTCATCTTTCTGTTTCTTAATTATACCTCGACTGAATGCAACACAGATGCCAGATAGTGTTAGAGCAAAGAGTATTTCGCTAACAACAAAAATCTCATTAATTTATGATCTCAAACGGTGTCCTCCTGGAACATGGGTATCATACTCCTCCTGATGACACCATTCATTGAATAAAAGTTATAATAAAAACATTTGCTTCTCAAGGAAAACTTAATATGTCCATAAAGTGATAAAATTTCTCAAATTCTATGACCATTATTAATCAAATAGATGCTAACTAAATTTAACAAGCTGAAATGCCACCATTCACAATCATTTTCTACTTTGAATAGTTTCCTAGGCACATATTGCACAAATAGAAATGTCTATGTTAAGCATGTTTAGAGCAATGATATTTATGCCTTAAAAAAATAGGCCTAAAAGTAAACCCAATCAAATCATCTTCTAACTCATGTCACTTGTACTTATATTTTCTTATACCATCCTATAAATATTTCTTTTTCATGTCGACCAATCCATTGTCAGGCCTATATAATAATATAATTAGGCCAATTTATCATTTTCTATATATGTATTTATGTACTAATACTGGCCTAACAGATCTAGATTGACCCCTTTTTAGCATTTTACATTCTTTAAACTAACATAACGCAAACCGCAAAACGTGTTGTTAGCTATACAAAAGATATTCCTAATAATAAAAGTCATAATGTGATAGTCAACCATATGTTTTAAAAATACCAAAATGCACAATTATACGATAACAGTATAACCACCAACTTCAGATCAGCATATCAACCAAAAAGAAACCCTAAAATTCCAATCAACGCAACAACGGAAATGTATTTCAAGTTTCTATCGTGTGCCCTATAAGCAAATCATTTTCTGTAACTGGCTATTAATAAAAGTACTAATTATCTATAAACAAATTAAGAATGATGAAATTGAATTTAGGATAAAAAAGAAACCTGTAAGCGTAGGTTTTTGAACTTCTGTAAATGATCATCAGACATACTGCTACTTGCAATCTGGCATTGTTGATAGTATACGAATACGATGCATGCACAAAACTGATAATTTCTAAATATTCATCAATCGATGAATGATTATTAACAACAAATGAATACAATTCAAGAACAGATTAACAGAATTCTGAGTTTACAATTCAAGAACAGTTGAGTTGGTTGCAGTAAAAGAAGAAAGTGATTTTTTTGGCTCTAAAACTCCGATTTATAGGGTCATAAATAGTTTCAGTTTAGTCCTCTTTTTTATTTAGTTACACTTTTAGCCCTTTATTACTTTCTAAAAAAATCTTAAATAAGCTTGATTTGATTACTAAAGAAAAATAATAAGCATTTATAAAAGAAAAATTATAGAGTTCATTAAGTATATATATTTCATTATATAATTGAAAAGTCTTAACACTTTTAACAAGCCGTCGTAACTCACATGCTCAAATTAAAAGGGCTTATAGTTTGATAATGTATCGAACTTTATACATTCTATTCTATATATTGTAATTGTAAAAAAAGTTATATTATGCATCATTTTACAAAGATTGTCGGTAATTTATACATATCATCTGGTTCACGTCAGTCGTATTTATACATGGCTTTACACATGATTATTTCATTAAGGGCTTTATAATTCTATTTTGTATTAAATTTTAAACATTTTACTAGATACACTTAAGCAACAATCCGATTTCAAGTAAACTCATACACATACAATAGCCCTTCTTACATACGGAGTACTTAATACATAGTTCGATACATGATTAAAATATAGGCTTTGTTGGAATGAATCTGTAAAGGATGTAATGGTAAAAGAAGGAAGGACATATATATCATAAACGTCTAAGCTTAAGCTATTTATATACCACCCCTCCTATACGTCAATATAATGTGAAAATAAAAATATTAGATAGCATAGTACCGTGACACTTTACAATCTGTGCACTTGAATAGCTTAAAAAACATCCATACTTAGAAAACAGAACTGTGATTTAAATTAAACAAATTTTATTCATTAAGAATTTATATGTAACGTTCCCACTAAGGTCTAAACGCAATAACAAGAATTTGTTGTAGAGATCGGTTATACTCAGATTTGAAGAATAAATCAAGATCACGATAGTCGATACCAATGAATATACATAATCCAGATGATGCGAGTTGGTCGATTCTATAAGAGGTCTAAAAAGCCATAGTACAAAATCATGCCCACCAGGGCAAGCAGTTCATTAGCTTTGAGACATTGAAAATCAAACCAATAGACGACATGCACACATACAACTTATTTACTGAAGAAATTTTGTTAAATTAAAATACTGGCCACAGCCATTTAGATCTTACAGAAGTATGTGTTCTAATCAAATCCCAACAAAACAAACAACAATTAGCAGAGCTCAAAATGAGTCGAAAGAAATAAAATTACCTTCCATGATTACACTACAAATGGATGATATCAACTTTGACTATTAAAAGAAGGATAAATTGTACATTACTTAAAGCTCATATAACCAGACCGTGGATAATTCATCCGTCTGGATGGAATGACCGAAAGGACCAAAAGAGGAACAGACAGGTGAGCCTTTAGGTGACGTTTGGTTTGTAGTCGGGAATCAGCAAGGATACAGGTTTGATAACAAGATAGAATGGGAAGGGGACTGGTTAAGGACTTCTAAACCAAATCCTTCAGGTGGGCATAGAGAGAATTCCCAAAAATTCTATGGGTATCCACCCACACCCACACCCACGAATTCATACTCTTAGACCAAAACAACCCCTTAGTTAGACCACACGTGGACTAAACCAAGCCTGTTACCAGTATAGATCTCATTACGCTCTTCGTCATAAAAGAGGGCAGTGATATCCTCTAGGGCTTCTGAAACGGTGCTTGTGATCCTTCTACCCTGGATCCGCTGCTTTGAGTTGCACCTGCATCTTTTACCACTAGATTTGTTGATGCCGCTGCAAATGCAATCATCCACTAAAGAACCATTCATTGCCTTTACTTTAGCAAGGCATTTTCCTGTCAGAATATTGCTAATATTGATAGAGCCTGCTACTGCATTAACAAAGCAAATGTGGTCATCAATACACAAAATCTTGGTGGATGTTTTCCGCCAACCTAGAATTTTTCTTTCAGATATTATCAACTACTGTTTTCAACAATCTATATGGAGCAAGATATATAGATAGATCGTGTAGATTGGGTCGAGAACATGTCAAAACAGGTAATTTTTGGTGGGTCTAAGTGAGTTTTGGTTAGCACAAAACACTAATCGACCAAGTATTTTCATAGCCAATGCGCTATATGTGATAAAATTTTCATATTATTAAGATAGTTATATAGTTTGAGCCGGGTGCATTTATAATACACCTTGGACGACTTCAGATCGATTTTGACCCACTGTCTTTTTAACTGAAAATGCATAGCCGAAAACAACCCGTTTAACCGTAAATGGATCTAAATTGCCACCTCTAGTCTTCTTCCTTCAAATGTTATGTCTTATCAATTTCAGGTATCACATATTGGATATGGTCTGCATATCCATATCTAAATGTAAACGATGGCGTTTAGAATGCAAATCAGATGTTTACCATTTCCTTCGCTGGAAGTTTCATCTGAATCAGCTTTGCAATATGAAATGATAAGATCCTGATCACTGGTGATGTATATGTTGTTAGTGTTGCAATCTGGATGCCACAATAAATGATCTTCAAATGAAGTCACAAGCTCCCCACGGAAGTTCCAGACAGCCACTGTTCTGTTTCTGAATGTCAAGAACAATTGGTTCTCATATAGAAAGATGAAGGCCGATGGTGTCATAAATTCTGTCCTGCTAACCTCTGTTAGCTCGGAATTACGTACCTACATAGAGAAGAAGGCTTAAATTTCAAAGGTCTGACATAAGATGAGGCAAACTAGGCAGGGCAAGCAGATGGCGTAAAGAACAAAAAAATGGATATTATTTGGTACGGGTCAAAATGGTTGGGCTGACCAGAAACACTCTGTCCTTTAAAACTTTGTTATTAAATAGATAGCAAATCAAATATGGTGAATAAAAATTACATTATATTATTACTCATCGAACTTATAAAAATAATGTAGGAGATTTTTGCAATCGAAATACACTTGGGACGACTTTTAATTTGCCGACCTATTTGACCCGTTTAAGCGTTTGCTAATCTTCTATATTTTACCTATTTGACACGTCAAAGATAGAAACCACAATTCAAATCAACCCATTCACATGTAAATTTGGCACCTATATCTCACATGTTAAAAAAAAGGGGGTAAAGAAGATTCTTACATCCAAAATCTGAAGATTCTCATTCTCTTGCTTAACAAGAAGCTTCTCATTGAACTGTTCAATGAAATCCACTTTTTTAGTTCGATGAAGAGGATGGTTGAACGTCTTCAGAACAGTTCCATCTTCAATGGAGAGAATCTTAAGAGGAACATGACCGCTAGCTTTATTGAATATTAGCAACATGATGCCGGGGCTGTTTTTGGAAATGGGAAACAAACATATTAAAGTCTACATAGTCGACAGTACCATGGGTACAGAACAGCAAAAAAAAGAACATATTGACATCATTCATCTATTTGCAACATCAAGAGAACTACCTGATTTTGATTTCTTGGACATTTTTATCTGATATGGAGTATAGCATCATGTAATTTTTCAAATCGAATACCTTGTAAATACTGGCAAAAAAATTATAAAAACAAGGAT
This sequence comes from Helichrysum umbraculigerum, assembly GCA_949592205.1. Classification (NCBI taxonomy): domain Eukaryota; kingdom Viridiplantae; phylum Streptophyta; class Magnoliopsida; order Asterales; family Asteraceae; genus Helichrysum; species Helichrysum umbraculigerum. The sequence continues at coordinate 55,205,942 of CATIUR010000006.1, forward strand.
TGAAGTCAGCAACAAGAAATGCAATATTGTATAAAAGAGACAACGATTATTGGTTAAGAATTTACCTATCTTGTGCAGAGAACGTAAGTACTTTGCCATTCACATCATCAAACTCCACAAAACCAGGCCACTTCAAAGACTCTGACTCAAAAAGAGCAAAACCTGCATCTGGTTTACCTCTCCGTATGTATCTGACATCATTGTATGCACAATAAACTTAGCAATATATCTTTAATAATCGGTAAAATATAATGAGCACATGAATAGTAAGTTTCCACATACTCAATCCCAGTTGTTCTACATTTTAAGGAACTGAAACTGTCAGACGCATAGACTGAAACTGTAATGAGTGAATCGTTATTTTTGTTGTAAAACAAGCTTCTTATAACTTCATCTGGGCTGACATTCAGAAAGCATATCCTCTCGTTAGTCTCTGCATTAAATAAGCACCATGTTAGACAACCCAAGTAATCATTAACAAAACAATTCAAGTAGCCCTTTATTTCTTCTTCCTATTTATACCTCGGCTGAATGCAGCACAGATTCCAGATTGTGCAAGAGCAAAAACTATATCACGAGCAGCAACAATCTCAACAATTTTCGACCTCTTCTTAAGAAATGGTAATACCATAGAACAGTGCCCCTTTGGATCATGGGTATCATATTCCTCCTGATGATATCATTCATTGTATAAGGTTACAAACACTTATTACATCTCAATTGAAACATAATTATAAACAAACGTATAAGTGAGTATATCAGACATACCCATGAAGTATTAAATTTACTAAGAAGCCAAGACCAATTGATCATCGTTAGTTGGAAATATGTTATCAGATTATAATATGAAGAAAAAAAAGATGATCTCTTCTAAGGAAGAAACTATAAACAATGGGCATCATACTCCTCCTGATGAGTGATGACATCATTCATCATATACAAGATTACAAAACACTTGCTTCAATGAAAACTTAACTTTAAACCAGCTTATTAGTAAGGATTTCAAACATACCCATGAAGTATTAAATTTTCTCAAAAGCCATGACCTATTGACCATTATTAGCTCGATGAATGTTAACAGAATTTAACAAGACACGAGTGATACTTTCTAAGGAAGAAGTCAGGAAACAATATAACAAAAGCAACACTCACGTGCCCTACTAGCCTCAAGTCTTGAACCCACAACTACTACTTGGTTATACAAAAGTTGAGACAAAGGTCAAGTGATCATGAATATGTCAGTTCCATAGTCCAACTTGCAGCTTATCAAAATCGCTAAGCCAAAGCTAAATATCAACGAAGAAAAACACAACTAGAAGTCTACAAGCATATCCAAATCAAGACTGAACTTCGAAATTCTAGTGACAGCCTATTTCTGTTTATACTTAAGTACTTCAGCTTTCAATAAACAAAAAACACAATTACTTCCGAATCTTCATCCTTTGTTTCGTATAGGTAGCTCAGATTATAACAAAAACTCTTCATTTTCACCAATTGTAAGCTCATACGAAATACTCGTATATAATTAGCATACACCACCAACTTCATAACAACATAACACGTATACTTCAGCTTAAAATAAAGAACAACTCATCGACCCAAATATATCAGCATAACAACTGTTCTAGCTACAAACTAGACATGAATTCTAACTCAGCTTTTACTTACCCTATACTAATCAAAATCAAACAAATTGAAACAAAGCAAAAAAGAAATTTTAATATATGCAGATAAACAAAAAACCTGTAAGCGTATGTTTCTGAATCTCTCTTGAGCATCACACATGCTAAAAGAACGATCTCTCTTTGAACAAATCTCTCTCCTTTGAAGCTTCTTAACACTATTCACAAAAGCATCACCACCGCCACGAGGCCGCTTCTTCGCCACCACTCTCCGGCCACTACACGGCCGTGGACTCGCCGTTATCCTCCGACCATCCATCGCTTTTCACCTCTATACCGTACAAAAGCACAAAATCAAAACCCTAAAAACTTACATGTACACAATTCATTTCTTTCCGTGCTCGAATACAACGCAATTAGTACCTATACTTCACCGATTTATATAAACCCTAATTCTCAGGACCAAATTAACAAATTTTAGGGCTTTTTTATTGCCCGTGGTCCTGAGCAACTATTTTGCACAAACTAAAGCAATTGATTAACAAAAACTTAATTTTTTTCACACTAATTCGCGTTATACATATGCCCTAAATCTACTCATACGGAAATTGTGTATCTATAGTTTTTTGTTTCTCTCTCTAAAAAATACTGTAATAATAATACGACAAAGAGAGAGAGATTGGAAATGCGATAGAATGAAGGGGCTAATATGTAAAATAAATAAATAAAACAAAAAAATATGTTGGAATTTATGATGTGTTTGACGTCCGCCTTGATTTCAAAATTTTAATTTACAATTGTACACCCTATTGTTTTCTCTCTTTTCCAAATGTGTGACTTGATTTCACAGTTTTAACATAAGATAAAATCTATTGGGATTTTTGTGTAAAAGGGTAAATGATTTCAACCCGATAATCTGTGTAAGTCGTGTTGATCACTTTCCGAAAGAGATAATTCAACCTTAACGTGCCTGAGTTCACTTATTTCACTTTGGGATAAACAAAGAATCGATTTGTTTTTTTGGCACAAAATCAAATCGCAGTGTGTAAATGTGTTTGTTTCTGGGTTTGCAACTATGCAGATAATCTGTTTGTACCCAAAAAACCTCGCCAGGGGCGTTGCCCTTGGACCCCACAATTCCACAAGGGGGCTCAACCCCGTTGACCCTCGCAATTTTGGTTGTGCCCAGTATTTAGTACTTAGCCGGGTATGCACTCCGTATTATTTAATCCGTCAATGCACTAAAATATACAACAAAATCGGGGTGAGTACAAAGACTAAAAATTCGAATTCTAACCGAAATAACTTAAATAATCAAACCAAAGAACTGAATCGAAGGTGAAATTGACGGTTCGGTTTTTTGATAATGCAATAACCGAAATTGAACCGTACCATAGACCCCTACATAAGAAAACCCAAAAAAATAAAGAAGAAAAAAGAAAAATATATTGACCGTTGTCTTTATAACATTATAAATTTTTAAAATCTTATGAGAACTCCAAAAGTAACCATCTAAGAGCATGCGGAGTGGCCCTTGAACGCCGTCACCGTTCACCACCTTGAACGTCGGTACCGGTGTTCACCACACCCGGCCGGTGTTCTTGCCCAACGTGCGGGTTTAAACGGCGAAGGAAGCGAGGTTCTTAATTTTTTTATAATTTTTTTTCTGTTCTCGGTCCCAACGGCTAACTCAAAAAAAAAAAAAAGTTTGAAAATGGAAAAGAAAGGTTGGTCATGGCTGAATGTAGAAGAAGAGTTCCAGCTGTTTTTTCTTTTTTGTTTTTGTAAAGTTTGGTAGGTAGAAGAAAATATGATATATGGTTTGGTAAATTGGGCCTTTTATATGTAGGAAAACTTAAAAATGGGCTGATAATCCCATTTGTCCAATGTGTATTAACCCAAATTTATTTTACTTATATAACATGTTTAATTATTAGTTAAATGTCGTTTCTTATAAAGCAATTAATTAACTTTTATAGTTTCAAATTTATTAACTTTTATTTGTTTAAATTATATTATTTGTGTTATTATTTGTTTACATTATTATAATATTTGCAAAAACATAAAAATAATAATTAAATATTCAACTGAACACTGAACTGAACACTGATCCTCAAAGTTAACCATTACCTCATTTTTCAGCTTCAGTGTTCAAGTTCAATGTTCAACTGAACACTGAAGTGAACACTGAAACTCCATCAACGACTCCCTGTGCTCTAAGGTATGAATGAAAATGAATGATATCTTTTATAGTTAATGATAAGTGTCATTTTAAATATTTGGCTTCTCACTACTTATTATGTGTAATATCGAATAGATTGAGCAAACTAAAAGGAGATATCACCTACTACCGAAAGACATATTTTTGCAGTAGATGTGTTATTCTACTCAATAAGACGACTTCGAAAGAACAAAGAAGTTTGAATCTGAAAAAAGTATGATTAGGTAGTTCTTTCGCTATACACAAACAATAAAGGGGAATTGACAACAATAAAACTCTTGTTCTTACTACTAGAAAAAGGAGTCTATTGTTTACAATTCTTATCAGTCTTGTATGATAGATAAAAATACGAGTAAATTTGTAACACCTCAATTTTATCAGGAATTTTATATCGTACGCGGATATAATTTTATTATAAAGTAATATTGTGTAAATAAAGAGATATAGTGAAAAACGTAAAATGAATTATCAGTTCCAGACTGTAAAATAAAGAGATTTAATTAAATAAACACAGATAGATACGCAAGAAGGGTCTGAGTTATTCTCATTCATTCTGAAACATTCTAAAAAAAAGCTTTCCAACCCTTGAAGAAATCGCAGGAAGCCATGAACCTCTATCAAATCTTCAATTAAAGCTTTTAGGGTTTGAATAATCATCTTCCTTATCATCTTTAACCTTGGTGAGTTGATTTTTCTATCTTTTAGCCTAGTTCATGGGGGTTTTGAGGGGTTTCTATGGGGTTTGTAAGGCCCGGTCCTTACGCAAATCAAAACATATCTTTTTAATATTATAAAACAAGTGGAAGCGCGTCCCCAAAATATACTATCCGTTAATTACATCAAAATCGCCAATTGAACACGTCAAAGGCCTTTTTCTAAAGTTATAATGTTGCCAAGTTTAACGACGACCAAAATATGACAACATTAGTTAAGTATTTACAGCCATATTAGTTACAACCCATATTAACACAAAGCGGGTGTAACAACCGGCAAATTAGGACTAGAATTAGTGCCTAATTCTTTGTTAATACATGTAATTAGTTCTGTGTTAGGCTAATTTATGTATCGGATTATATATTGTTAAATATATACAACTTTGCGATTTGATTTAAATCGTACGCGACTTAAATAGAACGAAATTCTATTCGATTAATACGGACGTTGGTGAACAAATGTTTATAAACTAAAATAACGCAATTATGACCCAAAATACTATTTTTCAATAATTAGAAATTATCTCGTATCACTTGATTAAAGTTTACACGATTTAAAAACAAAAGTAATTAAATTTAATCTAAACTATTAAAGACTTAAGGAAATAATTTAATTGAGTTATTTAACAAGGTTTGTGATTTTTATAAATATAACTAAACACATAAAAGAAATAATTTAACGAAAAACGACGGAGAAAACGAACACCGCACGGAGCGCGAGGACGGAGACTGAAAATGGGAGGTTAAAACCTCCCACCTTCTTACTTTTTCCCCATTTCCACTTTCTATTATCTCTCTCTCTTTCTTTTTACTCCTAATCACCAAACCACATTCATCACCAAATTCGCTAAATAACACCACGAAACATCGCCGAATCATACCCTCCGTTTGGAAGAAAAGCATCACCTCGCAACGATCTACATTTCTATCTTTTCGGATTTCTCATCCGACATTTTGTAAGTTTCCGACAAAACCCGACTTCTCTCGATTCTTAATGTTTTTACGTTTTTATGGTTTATACATGCTTAAAATGTCCAAAAATGGGTTGGGTAAAAGATTTGGACCGAACGGAAACCGGAAAACTCGTTTTCGGCACAATTTCCGGCCATCAGACCGCTACGTCGCACCTGGCCAGGGGCCTCTGCGACGTCACGGCCTACGTCGCACAAAAATCTCAACGTCGCACTAGCGACGCAGCCCCTTACGTCGCATTAATTTGCGGAGGTCATACATGGCGACGTAGACTTTAACGTCGCAAACCGAACCAACGTCGCATTAGCGACGCCACCCCCTACGTCGCATTGATTTGCGAAGGTCGCATCATGCGACGTACATGCCCACGTCGCACCTTACGTCGCTTGCAACGTCGCATGCGACGTCGCACAAACCAGAACCTTGAAAACTCATATTTTTACTAAGTGTCGGAACCAAGATTTTAACACCTGATTTTACCCAAATTCGGATCCAGATGCGTTTTTCGTCAAAGCAATATAGTAGAAATAAAAATTTTCCAAGCTGACCTGGCAGCTCGACCCCAGCCAGGGGTTGCCGCCCCTTGGACCCCGCTACCAGGGGCGCTGCCCCCGGACCCCCGTCATTAAATGTTGTAAATACATTTCACACTAAGTGTTGAACACTTACAAATAACGAAACCTGATTCAACGATACATATAATGATAACACTTTGAATCATTATTACAAACCGTCACCAATGGGCCATATTTGTTTTCAAACTACAAACGGATTACTAAACAAACACTTGGACATAATGAGTTGTGTAAACAACTAGCCTAGATGGTCTTGCGAGACATCTACTTACTTAACTTTATATGTTTAGGCATTTGAAGGTTACGGGTTCGGAGAACCTACGGTTGATATTACTTACTCGTTTATTGATATAAACGTACTTGCAAAGACTCAGGTGAGTCTTACGGCCCCACTTTTACTGTTTTATCTTATTGGGGGAGATACATGCTACTTATTTTTCCTGAACACAAGTACTAAACTAATTTCTATACCAAACGGAATTGCATGAGTTATTCACTACTTACTGAAGTCTCTCCATCATATATCGTTAGTTATGGGCTTAAGCGCGAACAGTAGTTAATGGATCCATTAGGGAAATGACCCTCCCTGCCCGGGGTAGTAGCGCTACCACGTACTGAATTACACGTAGAAACGGGTGACTATTATTTCGTTACTTATGCTTGCTCAATTTCGAGCATGTCACGGGAGCAACTGATTATTTACGGGTTAAGCTTCGATTATGAGCCTCATGGCAACGGTATAACCTAATTACTTTACTTTTGCTGGGTTTGCAAATACTTGATATACGCCTGCGGGCACTACTACTGAAATCTTGTGTTCAAACTGATTATTTACTGATAAACCTGTGAGATTCACCAACCTTTTGGTTGACCCTTTTTAGCATGTATTATCAGGTACACTTACGGAGTAGGATCACTCCAGGATTACTAGCTAGAGTCGCATGATTTCCAAACTGCATTTAACGGAGATTCTTTGGCATTATCTTTTGTAACTATGGTTATGTAATAGAATCTCCCGCCACATACGCGGACTCTAGGCTTACATATTTTTGTAAAGAAAACTATATGTTTTCAAACGATTTAATTATGAAATGTAATTATTTTACAAAACGTCTCATTTAGAGGTCGTTTGCTGTATATCTTGTGCTTTGTATATTGATTAGTAACACCCAAGTATGCTTCCGCAAATCACTAAATTTGGGGGTGTTACAGATTGGTATCAGAGCCTAAGGTTATAGTGAACTAGGTTGCATTTAGTGGACCTAGACTATGACCATTAGGCAGTATTCCCTTACTAGGCATGATTGGTTCAGGAATTACATCATACGACTTTAATTTAACATAGCCTGATCAACTATGTACAATTAAGGAAAGATGATGTGAGGTCTGAAATGGTTGTGTCGAACAGGAATGCGTTAGTTGACTCTGACCACGAGAGAACCAGACCATTACTTGATACGTGCTAGACTTTAGGCTGGATATTATATACTTATATATATTAGCCCCGTCTAACTTACACTCTGCCTCAGGAATAGCAAACACATCACCCAATTCACCACGCTCTCATCCGCAAGGATCTCGAAACCCGCGAATAGCCAGGAGGACCACTAGGTCACCTCGAAGCAACCCCTATCCTGTTCATAACTTTCAGAACTCGGCACATCTCCCGGTGACAGTGTTGGCTACCCAACTCCGCCGTCAGGAGCAAAGGCTTGAAGATCTCGAACGGGAACAACACCGAATGACCTACCTGCTTCGCCAAGCTCTTGACCGCATATCACAACTCCAGCGAGAACAAGAAGATACCAGCCTCTCTGTAAGCATAATTCAGGATTCAATGACCGCTGAATTAGGTGCGGATGAACTCGTAAGAAACCGACTAGAGGAATGTGAACAGCGTTCACAGGAGACTGAGGATCACTCTCGAGCGCTAGTACAACGACTAGCCTTGGTTGAAGATAACGCCAGGCAAGCCAACAGACTAGCAGAAACCGTGGACCGCCTTGTCACGCTGATGGAGCAGATTAATCTGCATCAAGATTAGATCAGTCTGTAATTTGTAACCAGTCAACTATCTAATTAGAACCTATGTAATTCAACCGGATGTAACAATTCCCGGTACTTTTGTACTACCACTACTCTGTAATCTTTTGAAAACCAGTACTTTGTATCCAACTTTTATTTAATGGAATGTGATTATCACCTCGTACTGTTATTGTATATCTCATTATACACACTTGTGATATATCATCAAATTTCAGGCAATTATCTTATTCCACTTTCCTTGTGCTTTTCTTGATCAGCAGCATGCCTCCTCGTCGTCAGATCACCCTCACTGAAGCCGAAGTTGCGGGCCTGATTGCCCGTAGTGTGGCCCAAGCTCTAGCTACCCGGACCTCGACTCCCGGTAGTGAAGACACCGCTAACAATGGACCACAACCTAAGCCCTGCTCATATAAGGACTTCCAAAACTGCAAACCTCTGAACTTTGCAGGTACTGAGGGAGCAATCGGTCTAATACGTTGGATTGAGAAAGTTGAATCGGTATTCCTTATCTGCAACTGTGCGGAAGGGGACAAGGTTAAGTTCTCTGTTAGTACTTTTACTGACACCGCACTCACGTGGTGGAACACCTATGCCCAAACTGTGGGCGTTGCCAATGCTTATAAACTCCCGTGGGAGGAGTTGAAGGAGATGTTAAGGGGTGAGTATTGCCCCAGAGATGAACTGAAACAACTGGAGCTGGAATTTTGGAACCACAAGATGCAAGGTGATGATATCACCGGGTACACCAACCGTTTCCACCAACTGGCACTTCTGTGCCCATCCATGGTCGATCCTGAATACAAGAGGATCGAGAAATATGTTGATGGACTGCCCGAGAAACTCCAGGACCTGGTGACTTCATCCAAACCAGGTACTATCCAGAACGCCATCCGTATGGCCCATGAACTTACTGCAAACGCTGTCCGCCGTAACACCACCTCAGCCCCACCTGCAAACAACAAACGAAAGTGGGAAGGAAACCCCAACTCATCCAACCAAATCACCAACCGAAGACCCGAGCCTATTAGGGCTTATTCATCCGGCTCTTCAGAAAAGAAAGGGTACAGTGGAAGCAAACCCTACTGCCCCAAATGCAATCGTCACCACGACGGTTCCTGCCCTTGCACAAACTGCAAACGTTTTGGACATCTGGCCAAGGATTGTCGAAACACCAGTGCCCCGAAGACTTGTTACGGGTGCGGAAGTACTGGGCATTTTCAGAATAATTGCCCTAAGCAGAAAAACAACAACAACAACAACAACAACAACAACAACAACAACAAGCGGAACAACAACTCTGCTCGCAGCAGAGCATTTGTCATCAAAGCTGGGGAAGCTAGGGAAGACCCGAATGTTGTAACGGGTACGTTTCTTCTCAACGATCTTACTGCTTCAGTATTATTTGATACCGGTGCTGATAAAAGTTTCATATCTGATGAGTTTTGTCCACTACTTGATATCACCCCCGCGGCCTTAGATGTTAAGTACACAGTAGAACTTGCAAATGGTAAACTTATAGAAACCGATAGTGTGATACCTAATTGCACTTTAAACTTAGCCGACGAAATCTTTTCAATCGATCTAATGCCTGTTGAACTGGGAAGTTTCGATGTCATCGTGGGTATGGACTGGTTGTCCAAGCACCGGGCCGAAATTGTGTGCCATGATAAAATCGTCCGAATTCCTCTCGCCGCCGGTAGTACCTTGGTCATACAGGGGGAGACCGGTGGGTCGAGACTAAACTTAATCTCCTGTTTAAAAACCCGAAAATTTCTGAGAAAGGGTTACCCAGCAATACTCGCGCACATCACGGAGAAAAAGTCGGAGGAGAAGCGACTTGAAGATGTGCCAATCGTTAGAGACTTTCCCGAAGTCTTTCCAGAAGAACTACCTGGTTTACCTCCACCTAGACATGTCGAGTTCTCGATTGATCTCGTGCCGGGTGCCGCACCGGTGGCCCGAGCACCGTACCGCCTAGCTCCATCTGAACTTCAGGAGTTGTCCACGCAGTTACAGGAACTCCTGGATAGAGGATTCATCAGACCGAGTTCTTCACCTTGGGGAGCTCCGGTCTTGTTTGTTAAAAAGAAAGACGGTTCATTTCGAATGTGTATTGACTACCGAGAGTTGAACAAACTAACCGTCAAGAACCGATACCCACTTCCTCGAATCGATGATCTGTTCGATCAACTCCAAGGATCAAGCTGTTATTCAAAAATTGATCTTCGATCAGGTTATCATCAGTTGCGTGTTCGCGATGCTGACATCCCAAAAACCGCATTCAGAACCCGTTACGGGCACTACGAATTTCAAGTAATGCCCTTTGGCTTAACCAACGCACCGGCTGTATTCATGGACCTTATGAATCGGGTGTGCAAACAATACCTCGACAAGTTTGTCATTGTTTTTATCGATGACATCCTTATCTATTCGCGAAACGAACATGAACACGCACAACACCTCAGAACCATCCTAGAACTACTTAGACACGAGGAGCTCTACGCCAAATTTTCTAAGTGTGAGTTCTGGATACACACCGTTCAATTCCTTGGACACGTTATCGACAGTCGGGGGATTCATGTAGACCCGTCAAAAATCGAGGCAATCAAGAACTGGAAAGCACCAACCACTCCAACCGAGGTACGCCAATTCTTAGGATTGGCCGGTTACTACCGTCGTTTCATCGAAAACTTTTCAACAATTGCCAAACCCCTCACCGTGCTGACTCAGAAGGAAAAGAAATTCGATTGGACCGATAAACAAGAGTCGGCATTTCAGCTGTTGAAATTCAAGCTTTGCAGTGCACCCATTCTATCTCTACCCGAAGGCACCGATGACTTCGTGGTATACTGTGATGCTTCTCACCAAGGTCTCGGTTGCGTGCTGATGCAACGAGACAAGGTCATTGCTTACGCCTCCCGACAACTTAAAGTTCACGAGAAAAACTACACAACTCACGACCTCGAGCTAGGGGCCGTGGTATTCGCCTTAAAAATCTGGAGACATTATCTTTATGGTACCCGCAGCACTATATTCACCGACCACAAAAGTCTCCAACACATTTTCAACCAGAAAGATCTTAACATGAGACAACGTAGATGGGTTGAATTACTCACCGATTACGACTGTGAGATCAAATATCATCCGGGCAAAGCAAACGTGGTTGCTGATGCTCTCAGTCGTAAGGAACGAACAAAACCACTCCGAGTCCGGGCACTCAGTATTACCATTCATAACGATCTCACCACCCAAATACATCTTGCCCAACTCGAAGCCCTGAAACCCGATAACTTCAAGAACGAGGCCTTGCGAGGCATGGATAAACAATTCGAGATCAGACCCAACGGAGTTAGGTATTTCTCTAACCGAATATGGTTGCCTAATTTCGGAAACCTGCGGGACTTGGTGATGGATGAAGCTCACAAGTCCAAATATTCTATCCACCCGGGATCCGACAAAATGTATCACGGCATCAAGGAGTTTTACTGGTGGCCGAATATGAAAACTGACATTGCTTTGTACGTCAGCAAATGCTTAACTTGTTCCAAGGTCAAGGCCGAGCACCAAAGACCTTCCGGATTGCTCCAACAACCTGAAATTCCTCAATGGAAATGGGAGCAAATTACCATGGATTTCATAACCAAACTACCTAAATCGGCGAGCGGTTGCGATACCATTTGGGTGATCGTCGATCGGCTCACCAAATCGGCTCATTTCTTGGCAATCAGAGAAACCGACAAAATGGAACGTCTTACACAAATCTACATCAAAGAAATCATTTGCCAACATGGTGTCCCTATCTCGATTATCTCTGACAGGGATGCTCGATTCACATCTCGCTTCTGGCAATCACTCTAAAAATCACTGGGTACCCGTCTCGATATGAGTACCGCGTACCATCCTCAGATCGATGGCCAGAGCGAACGAACTATTCAGACACTGGAAGACATGCTACGAGCCTGCGTAGTTGATTCCGGTACAAATTGGGAAAGACATCTACCGTTGTGCGAGTTCTCGTACAACAACAGCTATCACGCCAGCATAAAGGCTGCACCTTTTGAGGCACTGTACGGTCGTAAGTGCCGATCACCGATCTGTTGGACTGAAGTGGGAGATAGTCAACTCACTGGTCCTGAACTCATACATGAAACCACAGAGAAAATCGTTGAAATCAAAAACCGACTCAAAGCCGCGCGTGATCGTCAGAAAAGCTATGCTGACGTGAGACGCAAGCCACTCGAGTTCCAAGTTGGGGATCGAGTACTTTTAAAAGTATCGCCTTGGAAAGGCGTAATCCGATTCGGCAAACGCGGAAAATTAAACCCCAGGTACATTGGGCCTTTTGAGATTCTCGAGAAGATAGGCCCAGTGGCATATCGACTGCAGCTGCCCTCTGAACTCAGCAGCGTGCACCCTACTTTTCACATTTCTAACTTAAAGAAATGTCTGTCTGACGAGACACTCATTATACCCCTTGACGAGATTCGCATCGATGACAAACTACATTTCGTTGAGGAACCAGTCGAAATTATGGACCGTGAGGTCAAACAACTGAAACAGAGTCGTATTCCCATCGTCAAAGTCAGGTGGAATTCTAGACGTGGTCCGGAATTCACTTGGGAACGGGAAGACCAAATGCGACTCAAGTATCCCCACTTATTCAACAATTCTACCCCGAACGCGACTTCGACTTAAATTTCGGGACGAAATTCTTTTAACAGGGGGAGAATGTAACAACCGGCAAATTAGGACTAGAATTAGTGCCTAATTCTTTGTTAATACATGTAATTAGTTCTGTGTTAGGCTAATTTATGTATCGGATTATATATTGGTAAATATATACAACTTTGCGATTTGATTTAAATCGTACGCGACTTAAATAGAACGAAATTCTATTCGATTAATACGGACGTTGGTGAACAAATGTTTATAAACTAAAATAACGCAATTATGACCCAAAATACTATTTTTCAATAATTAGAAATTATCTCGTATCACTTGATTAAAGTTTACACGATTTAAAAACAAAAGTAATTAAATTTAATCTAAACTATTAAAGACTTAAGGAAATAATTTAATTGAGTTATTTAACAAGGTTTGTGATTTTTATAAATATAACTAAACACATAAAAGAAATAATTTAACGAAAAACGACGGAGAAAACGAACACCGCACGGAGCGCGAGGACGGAGACTGAAAATGGGAGGTTAAAACCTCCCACCTTCTTCCTTTTTCCCCATTTCCACTTTCTATTATCTCTCTCTCTTTCTTTTTACTCCTAATCACCAAACCACCTTCATCACCAAATTCGCTAAATAACACCACGAAACATCGCCGAATCATACCCTCCGTTTAGAAGAAAAGCATCACCTCGCAACGATCTACATTTCTATCTTTTCGGATTTCTCATCCGACATTTTGTAAGTTTCCGACAAAACCCGACTTCTCTCGATTCTTAATGTTTTTCACGTTTTTATGGTTTATACATGCTTAAAATGTCCAAAAATGGGTTGGGTAAAAGATTTGGACCGAACGGAAACCGGAAAACTCGTTTTCGGCACAATTTCCGGCCATCAGACCGCTACGTCGCACCTGGCCAGGGGCCTCTGCGACGTCACGGCCTACGTCGCACAAAAATCTCAACGTCGCACTAGCGACGCAGCCCCTTACGTCGCATTAATTTGCGGAGGTCATACATGGCGACGTAGACTTTAACGTCGCAAACCGAACCAACGTCGCATTAGCGACGCCACCCCCTACGTCGCATTGATTTGCGAAGGTCGCATCATGCGACGTACATGCCCACGTCGCACCTTACGTCGCTTGCAACGTCGCATGCGACGTCGCACAAACCAGAACCTTGAAAACTCAGATTTTTACTAAGTGTCGGAACCAAGATTTTAACACCTGATTTTACCCAAATTCGGATCCAGATGCGTTTTTCGTCAAAGCAATATAGTAGAAATAAAAATTTTCCAAGCTGACGTTGCCGCCCCTTGGACCCCGCTACCAGGGGCGCTGCCCCCGGACCCCCGTCATTAAATGTTGTAAATACATTTCACACTAAGTGTTGAACACTTACAAATAACGAAACCTGATTCAACGATACATATAATGATACCACTTTGAATCATTATTACAAACCGTCACCAACGGGCCATATTTGTTTTCAAACTACAAACGGATTACTAAACAAACACTTGGACATAATGAGTTGTGTAAACAACTAGCCTAGATGGTCTTGCGAGACATCTACTTACTTAACTTTATATGTTTAGGCATTTGAAGGTTACGGGTTCGGAGAACCTACGGTTGATATTACTTACTCGTTTATTGATATAAACGTACTTGCAAAGACTCAGGTGAGTCTTACGGCCCCACTTTTACTGTTTTATCTTATTGGGGGAGATACATGCTACTTATTTTTCCTGAACACAAGTACTAAACTAATTTCTATACCAAACGGAATTGCATGAGTTATTCACTACTTACTGAAGTCTCTCCATCATATATCGTTAGTTATGGGCTTAAGCGCGAACAGTAGTTAATGGATCCATTAGGGAAATGACCCTCCCTGCCCGGGGTAGTAGCGCTACCACGTACTGAATTACACGTAGAAACGGGTGACTATTATTTCGTTACTTATGCTTGCTCAATTTCGAGCATGTCACGGGAGCAACTGATTATTTACGGGTTAAGCTTCGATTATGAGCCTCATGGCAACGGTATAACCTAATTACTTTACTTTTGCTGGGTTTGCAAATACTTGATATACGCCTGCGGGCACTACTGCTGAAATCTTGTGTTCAAACTGATTATTTACTGATAAACCTGTGAGATTCACCAACCTTTTGGTTGACCCTTTTTAGCATGTATTATCAGGTACACTTACGGAGTAGGATCACTCCAGGATTACTAGCTAGAGTCGCATGATTTCCAAACTGCATTTAACGGAGATTCTTTGGCATTATCTTTTGTAACTATGGTTATGTAATAGAATCTCCCGCCACATACGCGGACTCTAGGCTTACATATTTTTGTAAAGAAAACTATATGTTTTCAAACGATTTAATTATGAAATGTAATTATTTTACAAAACGTCTCATTTAGAGGTCGTTTGCTGTATATCTTGTGCTTTGTATATTGATTAGTAACACCCAAGTATGCTTCCGCAAATCACTAATTTTGGGGGTGTTACAGCGGGCCTTATATAAAATGTTTCCAAAAGACATCTACAAAAGATCAGAGTTGCGCCAAGCTTTAGTCAAACTTCCAGTCAACATCCACAACCCGAACATCTACATCAACAACAAGCTAACCTAATCTGCAAAAAGAATCAACAACGAGGGATTAGCTCACGCTAAGTGAATGGAACCGTAACCGACGGTACAACCCACTCATAACAAGTCTTACAACTAAGCAACAACCACAAGTAAAACACATAAGCACATAACGTCAAGAGGACCGGCGGTTCCTGGTATCCACCCAACCCAGAAACCACGACTACTGGGCGCTACGCCATTCCCAGTAATCAACCGATAGCTTGAGTACTACCTTCACTGACTAGGCTTGTTCTCAACTATGTGTCTCAAAGAAACCTCGACAACTACACAGTAGTACCCAAACCCAACCAACAACAGTTGACCTCTGAAAACAACCACATTGCATTCACAATGCAAAAGCACACAACAACAAGCAACAGTTCACAACTGTTATCAATTAAACAACAATTCAGCAACAATCACACAACAACTCATATATTCAGCAATATAAACAAACAGACAAGACTGGTACCAGTACGACCAATAACAACAACCTACTGATATAAACAATCCTGGTTACCCGTTGTAACCGAACCCGTTACAACTGGGTGAAACCGAGGACTACAATTCCACTCACCAATTATCGTCCGATCTTCAACTCAGTGGTCTTATATTACTGAGTTGCCGCCCGCTTATCTGAATAAACAAATAATAACCAAGTCAGTATCTCGCCTCATCAATGTATATCTTATACCAATACAAATTCATATATTTCAAAACATATATTTCTAAGCATAAAGTGCCACTAAAAACACCATCTTCTAAACACTTATGCATTTTCAAAATTTACAAAATCCTTCAAAATAATTCATGCAAACGCGATCCGGACTATAGGGGCTGGATCGCGTTCACCTTAAGAAAAAGTTCTGTCACCGAAATACACTTGGCAACGCGATCCGGAACAAGGGGCTGGATCGCGTTCGTATGACCAAAACTCGACTGCGCCATTTTATAATTAAGGAACGCGATCCTGGTTCAAGGCTGGGATCGCGTTTGACACTTTTTCAGCAACAAAACTCAGGCATATAACACTTTTCAGCTCGAACCAAACCCCCAAAATTCACCAAATCAGTTTATAAACACGAATTTACTCAGAAAATGACCATAACTTCGACCATAAACATGTAATAACAACAACAAACACTTTCTAACAACAATCTAACTCATGCATCACTATCAAACCAATCAAAATCATCAAACCCTAACCTATGAACTAAATGAAGAACACTAACCATTTCTAGCATTCAATCATCATATGATCATGTAAAATCGTCATATAATCATCTAGTAATCAACAATTTATACTTTTCAAGCTTTAATTCATACAAAACATATATATTCATCATTTACCTAATTTCTATAAAATAAGCTCAAGAACCCTAGAATACTTACAACAATGATGAACAAGATGATGATGAAAAGAAGAATCTGAGTTCCTTAATCTTGAATCCACCCAAATTATATGATAATTTCTTTTGATTTCTTTGAAGAATATTAGAGAGAGAGGTTTGAGAGCTCAAGAACACAAAGGAAAAAGTAGGTGGAAATGAAATGAGTCGGTCCAGAGGTTTTAATCCCAATTCCACTTTAAAACACAATGTTATATTATACCCCTTTCTGACCTATTGTCTGGAACCCGAAAATACCCGTAAATAAAATACTTTTATTTTACCGTCAACTTCGTTTATTTAAAACAAACAATATTTCATTAGTCACAATAAAAACTGAGGCTCTTTTACTTGTTTATTCTTAAAATAAACCAATCAACTTATTAAAATACAATTTATTTCCAGGCCCAGAAACAGGATGTTACAGGGTTTTGATTAATTAGTGAAATTAATACGAAATTAGGGTTTCAATTTGCTAGAATCATTGTCTATTATTGTAAATAAGGTTGTTAGTGATCATATTACAACTCAAAAGTGATTAATTGATGATAGGTGTTCTTGAATAATTATGGGGTTTTGATTAAATACTTATGAACTAGTGTTAAATAGCTAAAAGTGTGATTTATAATGTAATTAGAGTATGAGAACTATGTTAGAACAAGATTTAAGTGAAAATGTTAATGAATTACTTAGGTTAAGCAAAGTGGGGGAGGGTTTAAGAGTGATTAATGGTTTAGAGTCATGAATTCCTTGAATTTAAACATGTTGTTATGTGATATATGTATAGGTGATAAGAAGTTGGAATTGTTACTTTTGGTTGTACATTGTGAATCATCAATTCAAGACTAAGGCGAGTTATATAATGATTTAATCAAGTAAATGGTTGTGTGTGTTTCCGGATTACTTCCGAATAAGAGGATCATACAACCATGTGAAGTTAATTGTGATTTATTTGTTTAAATTGTTACTTGTGAAGTGTTATGACATGAATTGATTGTACATGTTACCGGATAGCTTCCGAGCTAGAGGTGGGTACAATCAAGTGAAGGTTTTTGTATTAATTGCATATGATTATAGTGATATGAATTGATTGTACATCTTACCGGATAGCTTCCGAGCTAGAGGTGTGTACAATCACAAGTTAGTGATATGAAGCTTATGAAGTTTATGATATAGAGTTGTTAGTTTCACTAACATAGTGTTTATGTAACCATGTTATGTATTATTTGGTTAAGTTGCTTATATGCTCACTAAGCAAGATTGCTTATTGTTTAAGTGTTTCAATGTTTTAGGTGGAAGTGGACAAGGAAAGGGGAATGCGGTTTAAGGGGATAGTGTGGATTGCATGAAGTTAGTGTATGACAAGTATTTTCTTTATGTCGTTTGGATATACTTGTGTAAATCGCCCGTTAAGACATGTTTTAAAAGTAAGTCATGGTGAGCCATGACTTAAGCATTTTTTAAACAGGTTGACTTTGAAAGTCAACAACGATTGTATATGATGTAAATTATGGTTTTCAAGTTTTCAAGTTAGTGATTAAATATAATTTGTGTGTTTGAAATGAGTTTATGGTTGAAAGTAGTCAAAGTGTGTATTTATTAGATATGGAGTGTTGATATGTAGTCAAACATTCCATTAGTCAATTATGGGTTGTGATTGGCTAGTCAATGGGTCAAAATAGTCTTTGTGGGTCAGCGGGTCAAAAAGGGTCGATATGGGTCATTAAATGCATTTTCGGTCTAAAATGAGTTAGAAAAGGGTTAAGGGTGTGATGAAGTGTCTTGTAACTTTGTTTTGATGTATATGATATATGGTCAAAAGCTCCATGTCTCAGCCTTCATGGTTTGAGATTTGGTATGTTCACAAAATGGTCGTTTTTGGGTCAAAAAGAGTCATACGTCAAAATCCCGTATCATTGTGAAAATTTGAAAAGTGCAAAAAGAGAAGTCTTTATTTTGACCATAGGAATGTGCCTGCAAAGTTTCATAACCTAACTCTTTGTCGTTTGTGAGTTGTGCTTGATCAAAGTTCGTGTTTTGAGTCGAGTTGAAAATGGGTCAAATTTGATATGTTTCAAGTCTGAGGAAATACGTGGCCATGTAAATCAGTTTAAGCGGCCATGTAAAACTCTGTGAGAAATGAGATAACTTTTTACGTGGCCATGTAAATCAGTTTACGTAGCTACGCAAAATTCTGTAAAAAAAAAATGGTTCGATTTTCGGGGCGTTTCATAATTCATTGATTTTCCGTGTATCAAGTGTATGAGTTAGGCACGTGAATGTGTTAGTTGATGTGCGTGTAGTTTATAATTCAAGTAAGTTAATGTAATAATTTTGTGTATTTGATTAGTAAAAACGTAATTGAATGCCAACCGACAACTGTTTTATATTGTGCAGATACAAAAAGACCAAAAAGATCGTTCTCTTCGTGAAAAAAAAATCTACAAGTTTTTGTTGTCCCCTTCATTTAATAATACGATTTGATTCTAATTGAATTCTTAGCGCGCTTTCACTTATATCTTTACACAGAGTGACCTACAATCATCTATACAAGTCAATTCTTTATTACACTTTAATTCTAGTTTTACACATGTATTTGTTCATACTATAACTAAATATGCATGTCTTTATCATCGTATTACACCTGCTGAAAGATTATAATCACATGAAAGGAGGTTACACAACACAAAAAAACATTTCTCATAATGAACCGATTAAAATAATTTATGAAAACTAATCACTTTTACTTTTACTAAAAAAATAAAATAAAAACTTAACTAAAAGAACAAAATGTCATTAATATGATGATAATTAGGTAGATGCTATAGATTTGCAAGGTTTTTTTATAGGGTTTTGTCTAGGTAGCCGGACCAAAATAAATGTGGAAAGTGAAAACTGAAATAGAGAAATTATAATGACATCCTTTAGAACTATCAATAATAAAAATATAATTCATTTATTGAACCTAAAATTTCCTTTTATAAACATATATTTCAAGGCTGAATCTAAACCCACCCCCAAAATTCTGCTCCTACCCCCTGGCCCACCATTTTCAGTCTAATTTTATTTAAATTTGATCTAGTTCAGTACAGAATCAGTTTCAGTTTTAGACTAAACAGATGGTAGAAATTAAAAAAAAAGGGGGTAGGAGCAGAAAAAGAGTGGGCCAGGGGGTATGGTTAGCAGCCCCCATATTTCAATTACATCACAAATAAAAGAAAACTTTAATTGAATTAAATACAAATTATAAGTGTATTAATTATAATTTTGAATAAATAATAAAAACTTAAAGTTTAATAAGTGTATTACAATTCTCAAAATGATGTCATTTTAGTGTCTTTGATTTCATTTTTTAAGAGGTGTCGTTACAAATTTTTTATAATGATTTCATTTGCCACGAGTCTCTAATTTAAACTCTCACCCCTGTATTTTACCAACATGATAATTTTCAATCGTTACTTTCCCATATGGGCCATTCATAATTAAAAAAAAATAAAAAAGAAAAACGCATATTTCCATAATGAATGTAATTGAGATGGTACCTCACGTAATGAATGTAATTCTACTAGCGATATAGTTTTCGCACATTCATAGATACTATTTCCTACAAAATCAGTACGAACATTATCGCGCTGTGAATGTTCTTCAACTCATGAGTCAAGGCCTGATGATACTTTTATACTGCTGCTTGCAGTGGTTGTGATTCTACTCTTCGGAAGACACTTGTCAAAAAGTTGTCAACAATAGTCAAAAACTCTTGTGGCTTTTCCTCTTGAGGCAAGTGACCACAATTCTTTATCACTTCAAGGCGAGATCCAGGGATGGCTCGTGAAAGCCTCACCGAGTTCCAAGATGGTACAAGACGGTCACTATCACCCGTGATGATCAGAACTGTTTTATTTGGCCATGATATTTAATGAGTCTCTTAGCTTAACTTATCTATGATTTAATTAGTTCTAAATAGTAAATAGTATAAACTACTTCCTCTAGGTAATAAGATTGAGTCAGCAGGTTCAATAACAGGGCAAACATATCATTTTTGAGTCCAATATATTTCTCTAAAATAATTTAAAGCACCGATTATGATTACAAAGAAAAGAAAAAAAGAAACTCTAATACAAAAATAACGTAATATTGTAAAAAATAAATAAATAAATAAATAAAATAGGAGACTTTGGACGACATTCAATCTGTTTGACATGTTCCGCCATTAGCTAGTTTTTATTTTTTTTTAATTTGACCAAATTGAGATCAAACGCAGCCCAATTCACCATATTCATAAGAAAATGGGTCAAAATTGCCACATCATCTATTTTTAACTACATTCATTATTAAGCATTTAAGATGTCACCAATTTGTGGGCTTTATCATATCAAGAATTATGTTTCCATCCCAGTAGAGGAGGGCCACAAACAGAACATTAAATGACCAAGATAGTAATGAACTTAAACTTCTGAACATGATTATTTTGAATGTCTATACTCTATAGTTGTAAATAACTTAAACTTTTAGGGGAATTTTTAGTCGACACATATATGAAAACAGAACACAAAAAAGATAGAACAAGCATATGAACCTGGACATGAGATTTCCGCTAATCTTTCTGGCAATGGCGGATTAGATTCAGGCACCGAACCAGCAAGCATCTCTGCTGTGAATTCCACAAGTGCCTTATCCCAACCCTTTGTTCGTAATGGCTGCAAACAAATCATAAGTGAGTTATAACAGATTCAAATTAGGACAAACTTTTACTACACACATTTCACAAAGTCCAATTTCTGCTGTTAAAAAAAAAACAAAGTTCAATTTCTGACTAAATTTTAAACGAGTTGCTTGTTGAGCTTCAAATATTCCACATGATATTTCTGTTGTGTCAGGAAAAGAACCACAATTAACCATTATATCTTGCTCTGAGAGAGGGGGAGAGAGGGAGGGAGGGAGGGACTCTTAGTTGCTTACTCTGGTATAAGACTCGAGAATGCTATCAGTAACTAGGCTTGCATCATACCATGCATTTTTTATGGCGGCTATCCCAAAGTTATTGATCACCATCCTTACCTAATATGAACAATTACTCATAGTATTAGATATCTACCAACCACAACTCAGACTTGGGTTTTAAAATTTTTCAATGTAAACTGAAATTTCGACATAGGTCAGAATCTTAAATTATATATAAGAAACAGTTGACGATGTCATCAAAAATCTAATCGACCAATAGAATTACTCAATTTTGTCCAATTAGCTAAATTATAGGATTTAGTGACATCATAAATCATTAATTGTTTATTATATAAAGAAAAATAATTATGATAACTTTATCCAAATCGGTATTCGTAATACATTAGGACTATTATCATATCACAGTAGGTATTCGTAATATATTAGGACTATTATCATATCACAATTCGATTTGATGATGCGTTGATGAGATTTAATCCTTCATATCAACAACTTTTAAAATCTATTTGTTTTCGTCCAACCCCGTGTAATACACGGGTATACAGTCTAGTATAATTCATATAGGAGTAGCCTCATTACCAGCATTACTGCAATAGGGGAACGAAGGAAAGCAGATAAAGCTTTCCTGTAAAGGGAATCAATCATATTAGCCATTCCTCTAAGCAAATGGATTACGGTTTGGGCTATGAATCTGGAGAGCTTTGAGAAAATACTCAAAAAATTAAAAATCGGATTTTTGGAATTTTCAGAATTCGAACTGTCTTGCTGGTCATTATCTTTGACTTTCTTGGGGGAAGTCAACGGAGCTATGATTGCAGGGGCGACAAAAATCATGGCAGCAACACGTTCAGGTGCTTGAAAATATGTTTGAGCTGCTACAAGACAACCAGCAGAATGCCTGCATCTCATAACCATTGGTTTTCAAATGAGTTAGTCCTATAAATCGACCCTCACAATATAGCAGTCCATCATGATAGAGGTGGCAATTTCAAACCATTTACTTATGAATAGGTCAATTTTTATGTTCTATTTAAACAAGTCAGATATAAATTGACTTATAAGTAAAAGGGTCAGACGGGCCAAACGAGTCGAAAATTGACAAATTGTATTCTTAATGTATTAGATACCCAAAATCATTTAACTACTATTGATATAAGATAACTTCTGTAAGAATCTTTTACACGATAAGTATAAGTATTCATATATATTGGACAAAATGTATTTCTGGTTAACCCAACTCAACCCGCCTTGACTCGTCACCCAACCACCCCATCTTGCCACCTCTACATCTAAGAATTAGTAATCAAGTGGAACAGTTTATGTGAAATCAAACTTATCAAAAAAAATTATGATGGGTTAGCAAAGTTGGATTAAGATACGAAGAAACTGTGCGTACCCGACCAATATTGCCTTTTCAGCAGCCAAGAAATCAATAAAGTACAAAGTTACCATTACAGAAAATGCCATAGAATACGGATTAAGTGGCTTTGTATCCTGATTATCACCAGATGGAGCATGCTTGAAAGGAATATCGACCCTTGATGTCAACCCAAAAGCTGGTCTATCAAATGATAAAACTTTTGAACCAGCAACCTTTGCCAAACGCTTCATAACTGCATTCCAAGAGAATAAAGATGCTCCAAATCCATGTAGCAAGATCAGGGGGTAATTAAGTTTTTCCATCTGTGGAGATAATTCTGAAGTGGTCTCAGTGTGTAACAACTCCGGTGCTTCGGATTCTGGATCACATATCTTGTGGTGTAATTGTAACCCCTGAAACTCACAAAAGCAACTGTCCGGGTCAGCCAAAAGCGTTGGCTCCACTAATTCATCTTGGTCTATGCCAGCTATTCTCCTTCCTTTCTTCTTCTGGACCGCGGATAATGGTTCTGAAAAAGACTAAAACGGCATACCATCAATTATCCAAATTCCGGATGTTGCACAAATAATGAACAATTAAAACTATACTATGCTGAAACTAATCATACAAACATTCCTACACTTATTAAGTAACCCCAAATTACAACGATATGCTAGTGTGTCAGCCTGCTAAGCATCTTATACTTCAATTTAACAAAAATATTCCCAACAACATTTCACATCAATAGGGTAAGAACTTATCTTCTAATACTGACAGAAATATGGAGTACGTTACTATCTTACTCGTACTCCATCTCTGGGACAACATTTGCCTCTCCCACTTTTCCATTACATCACATATAAATATAGTTAAAGCGTGACGTGTATGGCGAACCATATGGATTTGTGACCTGACCCAGTGTTACTATGACCATGCGCAGCTAGGGTTCAGCCCATGAAATAAGCCGAGCACATGATCACGCCCAATAACATTAAATCCTTGTGATTTTTATTTTATTCCCGTATAACTTTATCCTGGTGTGCCTAAAAAGGATAGTATAACAACCTAATCTGCAGCTCCGCATTCAAAACATTCATTCCATATAATCAACTAATGTAGTTCAAGTTATGTTTCAACTCTATTCTGCATAAAAGCACTAAATTATAATGTTATTACGTACATCATACTTTTAGACGTTCGAATGATTTTCAAACTTTCAATTTTTGCTAGTGTATGTGTATGACCTCCAGAAAAACGGTGACATAACACGGGTTAGGATGATGTGACACCTACAGCTAAATAAAATAAGAGCGATGATTTATAGGTCTAAATCATAGACCTTAAAAAATTACCATACACACCATCACATTTATAAAACATCCAGTGATAATACATTATCTCCTTAATTTTAACAATTCCAGCAAGAATCAGTAATTACCGGAATCTTCGATACCGGAGTTAACGAACGAAGAAGACGCGGCAGTTTTGATAGATAGACGGCCGTGTCTCTCGATTTCGCAGTGCAACGGCGCTTTTATCAGTTGAACCACCGGATTTTTCGGATTCGACGGCCGCCGACCACGAAACAGAAGCTGATTATAAGTTACAAAACTGCTAATAATCATTGAGAACCGATTTTATGAAATAATTTTGTATGAGTAACTAAAAAAATATATAATTCGGCGGGAAGTAACCACTGGTGTGGTTATTGTATCGGAGATTTAGTTTATAAGGCCGTTAAATACTCCACGGGGTTATCCGTCTAAACCACGTCGTCTTTTTTGTTGTTGTTGTTGACTCAAAATAGTCAAGGTATTTGACTTGTTTTGACTAGAGACGTAATTGCTAAACCATTGTCCTCTCAAACATATTTGCAAAACAATAATGATTTTTATAATTTCTTTTTAGGGTAAGGTTCAAATAAGACTAAAAATTTATGTGAGAATGGAGGAACCAATGATATGATGCCATGTGTACAAAGAGAATACAAAACCCATTTACCCCTTAAGTTAAATATCTCACAAACGACAAATCGAAAAATTATGAAAATTGCACCATTAGATTGAGCTTTTGATCCTCTTCGATTTGCCGTCCATTAAGGCATACTTTCGATGAGTTTTTTTTTTTCATTATTTTTGGTGGGTTTCACATTACTAACACGTGTGTTACAGTGTTGCGTTTAGGGTTTGGGGTTTAGGGGTTAGGGTTTAGGGTTTAGGGTTGGGAGTTTGGGGTTTCGGGGACGAAACCCCAAACTCCCAACCCTAAACCCTAAACCCTAACCCCTAAACCCCAAACCCTAAACCCTAAACGCTTTATAAAACTCTAAACCCTGCTAAACCCTAATACTAAACCCTGTTAAACCCTAACACTAAACCCTGCTAAACCCTAACACTAAACCCTGCTAAACCCTAACTCTAAACCCTAACCCTAAACCCTAAATCAAATGTACAATCAATCACTAACACATGTGTTACTAATATGTAAAACCCACCAAAAAATGAAGAAAAAAAAAGTTCGTCGAAAGTATGCCTTGATGGACGGCAAATCGAAGAGGATAAAACGCTGAAAAATATGGTGCAATTTTCATGATTTTTCGACTTGTCGTTTGTGAGATATTTAATTTTTAAAAACGTGGATGAGAGAGAAAAAAGTGACACGTGGCATATTGTGATTGGTTCCCCCATTCTCACACAAAATAAATGGCTTACTTTTTACTTTACTTTCTTAAAAGGCTTATTTTTTATATATATCGAAGATTGGAGTAGGAAAAAACAAAGAACATAAGAATAAGAGAAAAATGACACAAAAGATCACATATTTTGTTCTGATTGACGAAACAAACTAATTAAGTATTCGTAAAATGAATTGGTTAAGAATGTAGACGGATAGGAAGATCGGATTACATACATATCAAAAGTGAGAGGACATAAATTTGTCGAGGTCAATCCCCCTTTACCCGTAAAAGGTCTAAAGACATTATATGTTGTCAACAATATATATAGTATCCTTGTATGTTTTTAACAACCTAAAATGGTCACGATTTGTAAGATGGAATGTAACCCAGAGAATGAATTTTGCTCATAAGCTCACGATTTGTCATTCAACCTGTAGCGTGTTCACTAATAACTCTTGTGATATGATGGATCACAAAGAAGTTGCTAGGTCTGACATCTAAAATGACCATCAAGCTAGCCTAAGAACTCAAATGGACAAATTACCGAACACTATTATAATACATTGTGTGGGTACTGCAAACTAGACCACAACCAGACCCATCTTTGAGTGGTCACTTGACTGCAACTGACCAAGCATCAACCCCCCCCATTATACTATACATAATATTTTCAAACCATACTTAGAATACAAAACTAGAAGTCGGTGCAGTAACATTGGTCAAGCTTACTATTGATAACTTGTTTTGTCACCAAACCGCTACTACCCTCAGCAAGCGCGTGTGGAGCCTGTAAAGTATTTGGAAAGACATAAATATCAACAGAATGTAAATAGTAGCTATTATTCTATTAAAGAATCCTCTTTGGTATTATACGATCAGATTATACATTTTTGAGTGAGACGCATGACGCTCAGCTGTACAGCTTGGAAAGAAAGAAGAAAAATGCCCGCAAAGAATTACTGCTACTCCCATTACGGGTGAGGCAAAAACGAGAATTAAACCAAGCAGACTCCACGAGATGGAGAAACCGTGTTAAAAGACAAACTTCAAAATAACCGGAAGAAAAGACTTGTGGAACCATCACCAAAGGATCTTATATCGGCTGGTCTAACCAGAGCTCTGCATAAAGGGCATGTTCTCTCCCTTTCAAACCTGAAAATGAAACAATTGGTCAAATACAATTTGCACAAACAATAATAAGTTATTATGCATTTTTTTTTCAAAAAAGAAAAAATTAAAAATTAAAAAAGAACCCTAATTGTACACTGAATATTTTTTACCAAAAATAAATTAATCTGGGACAGAGGGAGTATCAACTACTACAGTTCAAGAAGATTATCGTGACTTAGTATAACCAATACATAAGGAACACATAAAAAAATATAAATCTTTACACATATATGTGTAGGTATATATATGTATATGCATTGTAAGTTTGTGACTAGTTGTATCTAGCAAGACGATTGTAGATTTTCAGGAGAATCTAACCATTCTGAAACACAGTCCTCACAGAAGATGTGGTTACAGCACAGCAAAATTGGGGCCTGCATCTTTTCTTGGCATATAGCACACAGGTCACCTGCCTCACTTACCTGATAGAAAAACATAGAAGTATATGAAAACAGAAAATGTACAACAGCACATATTTCTTCTATCTTACAAAAAAAGCAAGGTTTGACTCTTTTACTGGACATATACTTATTGTTATTGGTTGAATACCTAAAACCTTTTTGCAGCATTTGCTCATTTATATCAGTGTCTTTTTGGGGGTTAATGGAAGTCAAAAATGATATTATGATCTACTATAGTATCCCGTAACACATAATGCTTATTATGGCACCTGTTCTAATGTTGCATGTGATCCATAATGCATTTCTTTTCGTGATAAAGCCTTCAATGCAGCATAGAAGGATCCAACCTGCAGGGAAGAGAGACGAAACACATTACTTCACTCAAATTCTGCTTAAAAATGTTGTCCATGTAAAAAGAGTGTGCTTTTCAACATGCACATTCGATTCTTGTCGCTAAAACTTTACAGGGTAACCACATCCCTTGTTACAAGTAGTCAAACTTAAAAATAAAATAAAAAAAGAAGAAATATATATAAAAAAAAAAACATGTACCTTCTCCACTACTGACGTAAGCTTGAATGTTAAATATAAGCCCGTTATTAATGAAGAAAAGAGGCTCCCGTATTCTTTGTTTAAAAAGAATCGGTACCAAACTGGAGTGGGCAAAAATGCACGGTATAGCAACAGCGCGTACTCGACCAAAGTCAGCATTTGACCCTATACACCAAAAGTACCCATCAGAAAATTATAAAATCACGATAAGTCATGTCACAGAGCTTATGGCCCCTTACATTCAGATGGTACATATATTAACTTGGATCACCTTACCTGTCTACGGAAATTATGACCCCTGCCATTCTTATAGTACATGAGAAGTACTAATTTAAAAGTCATTGCTGCCTGTCTGACCATTGTATCTGCAGGAAATATATGAGTCATAAACAATTGAGTACACACTATGTACTAGTGATTAAACAAGTGAAACAATAACAAACAAATAGAGGCTCTATTGTCCCAAAGCATAGACTTCGCTAAAAAAGAAATAATCAATTAATTGCATACCATTTACAATTATTATGAATATAGCATGCCAGAATGGTGGTATTGTTTTTGGCGGAACCATGAACAGTGGGTAGCTAAGATCATCATTCTGATACCACCAATACACTCCAACCACATGAAGCATAAAAATTATAGTATAGCCAACAAGAACTGATAATTTCCTCTCCCCCTGCAAAATTCACCAATCATTAAGTTTGGCAGGAGACGACTGAAGGGCGCTTTGCATCATTTATTTAGAGTAATACCTTTAATGCAGTTTGCTTTCGAAGGATATCATTCGACTTGTACATGAAAGCAGTTACATAAATTGTTACAAAGAAACCTATAATCAATCGTGAACACACAAATAACATAAGTTCTAATGTAAAAATACAGTCAAAAGATAACATCGGCTTGCATATGGCATTAAAAATTAGAAATCTTCAATTACAGCAAGAATACTCGAATACGTGTTTGATAAAGTTGTCGAGTTGTTGAAACAGTGAAAATTGCATACAGCAAAAAAGGAAACATTAGTGGGGATCCTAAAATGGTTCATTCTGTGATACAGATGTCACTAGCCAATTTATCAGCCTTGTATACAAACCTTTATGTATCAGAAGGAAGGACCTTTCAACAATCAAACTTGGCTTTTTGTTGCTAACAAGTAACAACAGACCATAGTCATTAAAACAAATAGCAAAAATAAACAAATTTTGGACAAAAAACATACTATGATGTCCTTTGCATTTACATTGACACAATTTGTCCATGATCATACTTTACTAAAAGCTATAGCTTTCTTATTCATCTTTACACCCCCCCAAAAAAAAAAGTAAAAAAAGAAAAGAAAAGGAAGATGATTACTAGAAGAGACAAGTACAACATTTTAAAAAGTTCATTGGTCATGGATCCATCAATGTTGATACCCAATAACAAAGCTCAAAAACAAAGTTACTACGGAGTAGAATTTATGAAATTAGTGCCCAAGTTTTCGAAAATGCTTAATTGAAAAACTGAAAACTTCTTGCAACATAAGCAAACCTAGACTCAAACAAAAACCTAAGCTTCGCTTAAGCTGAACTTAGCAAACCAAGAATGCAAAGGTAACAGTTTAGGATAACCAGCCATCACACCTTTCCAACCTTACCTGCATGCCAATGAGGAAACGACTAGTGCTCATCATATTACTGCAGTACTGCCAAGAGTATATACGCTACTCAATAGAGCTAAAAAATGACAGTTACAATTCTTAATAATCATCAGACACACACTGAATCTCCGGTTCCCCTATGTCTAATTTACCAACGTTTGAAGTAAATTTTGCCAGTCAATGATAGAGAGTTAGGTTGCAACTTCTCACTCAAATTCATAACGCAAATGTTAGAAACAAAATCATGCTTGAAACAGATTATATAGATAACATCACATACCCAATGTTAGGGCTGCAAAATAAGTTCTTAAATTGGGTACCAAATTAAACGATTTAAGCAGAAAAGATAAGCTCTTAACCCTTAGTACCTTGCAAGTGTTGCCGAATGAACACAATTATTAACAGCAACGAAAACGGAAGAATCTGTTCAATCCACCTTGAAACTTGCTGCAAATCATACCTCTGTTGATTCGATGAATCACCGTTACTATTATCACTCCCATTACCACCAGCAGTACCATCCACATCACTTGAATCAGCCAATTCCCTCTCTCTACCACCCTCTCCGCCTACATCAGCCGATTCTCCAGTGTCCGCAACATCTTCCGCTTCTTGCTCTCCATCCGCCATTATCCTAATAGAAACCTCCCCTTCATTACTACCACCATCACTACTGCTAACAGTAGTACCTGAATCACTCAAATTCTGGCTGTGATGATGTGAAATCAAGCTCTCTGATTCATGATCATCATTGCTTGACCTCGGTCGTAGAAAACCAGAGTATTCAAATAAAGTGGTTACAGGAGCTTGTAAAAAACGAACAATCGGAAACGAAGACGTAGTTGCTGGATTTGATGTAACTGAACTCGAATTACTAACATAAGTATCTGAATTCGTAGAAGCAACACCTACTGTTTCCATCAATCACTGTTTAAAAAGTATATGCCCTAACACCTTCAAACTACAAATTAGCCTGCAAATTGATCAAAATTTTTGACGAAATTAGATGAAGCTGAATTCGAATTGCTAACCTAAGTATCAGAATTCGTTTTAGTAACACCAAAGCTTACTGTTTTCATTATTCACAGTACATAAACCCAAAGTTCGTGCTTTAAACAATAATCAACAATCTTCGAGCAACAAACTCATAAAATTGATAGAAATCGCGATCAAATTTATTGAAGCTGAATTCAATTTACTGGAATAAGTATCCGAATTCGTTGTA
Source organism: Helichrysum umbraculigerum (assembly GCA_949592205.1). Taxonomy (NCBI): domain Eukaryota; kingdom Viridiplantae; phylum Streptophyta; class Magnoliopsida; order Asterales; family Asteraceae; genus Helichrysum; species Helichrysum umbraculigerum. Next base: position 55,236,790 of record CATIUR010000006.1, read on the forward strand.
GCAATACCTACACTTCAGCTTTCATCAACTGCTGTTATGTAAATCCTAATTTGTTGCTTCAGACGTTCGAGCTGCAAATGAAGTCTACAACTTGACTTGTAATTGCGACGAAATTAACAGGAAAGATAGAAATGATGATTGATGACGATTATGACTATGATTATGATTATGTATTTAAACAACAGGTCAAATGATTGAATTATGATGATGAGTTTTTAACTAGTTTGATTATTAAGGAATTTTAGGGTTTGTTTGTTGAGGTTTGGGATAAAGAAATGGGAGTTGATTAATTTTAGAAAATGGGGATTGTTTTGTTGAGATAGAAATAGAATTAGTGAAACGGGCAGGGCAGTGGGCAGGGGCTGTTTAAGAACGGGACGGCAAGAGAAGAAAGCATCTTGAAGATATACGGCGACAGGCACGGGACAACCTACCCTTGACATTCTTTCTTTCTTTCTTTTTTCATTTCCATTGTTTAATTTATAATTATTATTATTTTTAATAATTATTTTAATTTTAATTTAAAAATAACTGTAAAATGTAAAATATTCAAGATAATAGTTTAATTTTTAGTTTTTTTTTTTAATTATTATTTAGACATTTTCAAAGGAAATAGCTTGTATTTGATGGATGGTTAGGGTTCTAGTAGCCTTTAGGTGATGATGTTTTATATCGATAGAGAAACTATGAGGTACGAAACATGTGATTCCCAAAAAATAATAATATATTTTAAATATGTTGTATCAGTATATCATAAACTCGAGTATCTACGAATGCATATGCAAATATGCAATGTGATGAAAGGGTTCTAGCATTTAAGGTGATAAATCCTTGGTAGAAGAAAACATGAAGTATAAATTTCTTTTAACTCTGGAGTTTTGGTGGTTTATTGGTTTATCAAATAATATTACTCGTATATAACATGATAAAAAAAAAAAGATAATTAATTCTATGGTTATGATTAGATCAATAGAGGGTTCAATTGATAGAATCTAATATTCTTAAAATTCGTAAGAATGCATATTGACTAATGATCAAGTGTTGTCATCTTGAACATGGCTCGTGGGGATTAACCGTGGAACACTACCAACATGAGAGGGAAGGTGGTGAAAAGTTGAGAGAAAATTATGAATTACTCTTTGAGTTTTTTGGGAGAACTCGAAATAAAGATGTAAACACTATAATTGGAATTTGAAACGAAGAAAGTTTAGAATCTGTGTGTTTAAGGAAACATGTTTGATATTCATCGAGGGTATAAGCCTTCGAAAAAGTTTATAAAATGGCCCGCACGATAAAAGTATGTGAGAATGCCGCATAGACCAATTTGCCTAGAAGTAAGTGGAGTGACCGTATTATCTAAGAGTATAAGTACCATGTCCTATTTATGATGGTATAACCATACTCACTTATTTACCCTACTATATATTCGTACTATATTATTAGATGGTGTCAGGAAGATGTGCAAGCTTGACGAGTGAAGTAAATACTCCCTCCGTCCCAAATCTATTGTCCCCTTGTTGACTTTGGAGTCTTTCTCTTATAACTTTGACCTTCGTGATTTTTGTTTGTGTTATATAATATTTGATGCAAAATATATGAATTGATTTGATTTTGAATATATTTTCATTGGTATAATTTGCATCAAGTATTATATAACACAAACAAAAATATTGAGGGTCAAAGTTGGAAGAGAAAGACTTCAAAGTCAACAAGGGGACAATAGATTTGGGACGGAGGGAGTAACAAACTTACAGCTCTCTCGACTTATTCTCAAAATTGGACCATCAAGTTGGTATGTTGCTTCACGAACATGACTTTAGTCAAACCTGCATAAAGGATGTTGGAGTTATCCTCACATCTTGATCGATCAGCTTTGTAGACTTGAATTGTAGGTTTGTAGGGTAGTTACGTTATTAATTAATATTATATATATAAAAATGGGTAGAGATCAGAGGAGCACAGGGTATAAGGTGGAGGGATCTTTTTGCAATTTTGATATATTTGTAAAAAGGAGGAGGGACCTTTTTACAATTTTGATAAATTTGTAAAAAGGAGGAGGGACTTTTTTGCAATTTTGACAAAGGTATGGATTTGATTGTAAAATTTCATAAAAAAATTCCTAAAAATTTTCAAAAAAAATTGTTCAATTATAAAATTATTTAATATGCAAGATTCAGTCAAAAATAAATAAAGAACGTGAGATGCAGTGATAAATATATAAGATGCAGTGATAAATATATAAGATGCAATAACAAATATAAAAAGGCGCAGTAACAATAAAATACATGATGCAGTAACAAAATATACAAGATGTAGTAACATATATATAAAAGACGTAGTAACAAAAAAAAAATACAAGATGCAGTAACAAATATATAAAAGATGCAGTAACAAATATAAAAGATATTGTAAACAAACTAATTTTCTAAATTCAAGATTTACAAAAACATCAAAATGCTAAAATATACATAAAATGCAGTAAAAATATACAAAATATGCAGTAAAAAGTACTCATAGTTTTTATAAATCTAAAAAATACGATGCAATAAAAAAATGTACGATGTAGCAACGTAAGATGCAGTAAAAGAAATGTACGATGCTTTATTTTTTTTCAGATCTAAAAAGTAGATTTAAATCATTATTACTATGAGTACTTAAAAGGATGCAGTAAATGCATTTCTCTTAACATATAGTTTGTGTTAAAATATTCATGATGCACTAAAGAAAATACATCACTGCATCTTAAAAGCATTTCATCTTAACATCACTCCATAAGGATGCTGTAAATAAGTACTAATCCGTAGTAGTTTTTTTTCAGAACTAAAACAGTACGATACAATAGAAACTTTACGATGTAGTAGAAAAAATGCATGATGCAGTTGTTTTTTTTTTTATCTAAAAAAATAGATCCAGATCTCTTTTAGATCTAGATCAAATTATGCACAAACGTAAGCATAAATCAAGCATCAAACACTGAAAACAAAACACGAATCAGATCCGAAACAAACATAATATAAATTTATTTTAAACCTTAACTCACAAATATACATATTAATCGAATCGATTTCAATTCTGATCAAAACAACAAACTTAAATTGTAGATCTGAACATAATAAAAAGGAAGAAAAATAGAAGCAAAATGACAACAAATGGAGACAAAGAATGAAAAAAAGCAACAGGGTATACATCATCAATCCTATACGTACACATCTATCCAAGTGCAGTGACAAATCCTAGAGGATCAAATATTTACTCGTGTTCTCAAGATCCGGTCTACGTTGACGGCGGTAAGATGAAGAAGAAGATCCGTGAAGATCCGTCACCGGAGGAAACAACGCTAACGGTTCTGTCAGATGAGAATTTGTTATACGAGATATTGAAACACGTGGATGCTCTCCGATCTCAAATCACAACTCTCCGACGTCACCGAATTCCGGCGAACTCAATATCCGTTGAAATACTCCACTCTCTGATCTCAAATCAGCAATTCCTACACTCTCCGATCGATGAATAATAATAGAACTTGGATGTTAATTGAAGACTGTAGATATTAAGAATCAAGCAAATTGCATATGAATGGGCTGTAAGTTGTTACCAGGTTTAATGGGGTAATATAGTGTATGAAAAAGTGTGTTCACGTGGACATCGTTTCCCATAAATGCAAAGGAATTAGCTATTTTATTCCTTTTGGTTATGTGTTCGTGATTTTTGAAGATTTAAAAATTAATTTTACATAAATTGCTAATTGATCCCTTGCCCTCCTTGCCCTCCAAAATGACCATTCCCCTCTGATCCTAAATCTATAAAAATTACAATAAGTCTAAATATAGATATAGCTTTTCGCCATTAAATAATGGGTGTTGAAATTCCCTCATTATTTTTCATATATCCACCGTAATTGTGTATCATTTATACGTAAAGTACAAAATTTTAATGCCTAATTATGGTAGATTTATCAAATTAAAGATGCAAATATCATCCTTATTGAATCTTTGTTAATTGTTACTTGTGTAGAAATGATGAAGTATATTATGAAAACGATTTCTCACCAATAAATTCTGTTAGGAGTCATTTCATACCCAATTTACAAACTACGAATTTTTTTTTCAAGTAAACACACATTTGGCAACCATAGAAGTCATTCTTTTAACCCACAAATAAGAGGTGTACAAATAGAATACCCTTAACTTAAGCAATCGTTATATAGTTACCTATCTTTTAATGAATTTGTATAGGACATCATTTTAGATTTTATGTAAATCAATCAAAATTCACAAAATAAAAGTAACAAACTATATTTAATTTAATTACCTAAATTATATAAGAACTGTAATATTATTCACAGTTTCACATTTCACACTTGGTGAAATGGTTGAACTAAAACCACAACCAATATTTGTTTTATTAATTAATTTTCTAAATAATCCAAAGTAGATAAACACAACCAAACAGAGGTTGACTAACGATTCCTCAACATCACACGGGTCACGTAGGAGTGGTTCGCTGGTTGTTTTCGATGTCTATTTTACGTGTAATTTAATAATCTATTTAGTGTCATAATTCGATTCTATACTAAAATAAATATTTAAACCATATAATTCAATTATTCATATAATCATTATTACAAAGAATAAGTAACGTTTTAAATGATAAAACAATTTTAAAACTTGAGGCAGGTAGATGATGATGATATTATATATGGCATTAGGTGAAATTATAAATTAGTTATTCGATATAAATAATAAATAATAAATAAATATAAATATTTTTATAACAAGTCAAGAAATCTAGACGTCGACAAAAATTGACCATTACATTTGTCCAAACAGTAACACATTTTTTGGCTGCTCATAATCCAAATTCTTTAATCTTTATGTTAGTAAATATAAAATTTAATAAAAAGCGATAAACTATGATTTATACACTATCTATATGAATGTTTGAAAAATGACTGACAAATTACTATTTCCGTAAGGTTTCTAAGTTTTTTTGTGACTTAATTAGAAATATTGAGTTTCAATTTTACCTAGCAGCATCTCCAATGATAAAATGTTTGCAACTGTTTTTTTATATGCCATTTATAGAAGTTTTATAGAAAACTTTTACTTCCGATATAAAAAAGCTTTCCAATAGCTTTTTAAACCACAATAAAGGGATTAATTGTAAATATTTGGGCTAAAAAACTTTGCCTTAAAAACTTGATAAATCTCTAGCTTTTAGTTAAACAAGTTTTTCTCCCAATGAAAGAACTTTTCCAAAACTTTTTTTCATAAAAAAAAGTTTTTAAAAAATCTATCATTGAAGTTGCTCTAAGTACATTTGTTAATTTAAGCTTTCAACATGTAACCTAGTTGGTTCCAAAGACGGGGGCATTTGGAGAGCACTCAGGTTCAATAACTACTAACAACAAGGAGAGACCTAATTTATGAGAAAAACTCTTTGATGTTGTTGGATAAGTTGGTTGGGCCACCATCTAAGCAGACCGCTAAGTGAGCTTGATTTACCTCTCACGTGATGAAGCTGGTTTTCCGGAATTTCTACATTTGTGATTTTAACTAGTTTTGTGCGTAAACAACTTGTATTCATTCAACTCATCGAGATGCGAAAAACTATCGTTCAATGGAATAATTGATTGTTACACATTATTCGTATCTTGCAGCATCAAATCAAATCAAAATGTTTATTATAAGAAAATATATATATGTATGTTTAATTTGTGTGCTTACAAATAAGTCTAAAAATATAGATTGATACATGCATAACTTATGCCAAAAGATTTTGTTTTATCAGACCTATTTGAAATTACTCTTAAGTCTTAACTAGATTCATGTAAATTATAGAAGAAGTGGACGTAATCACAAGTACCAGCAAAAGAGGTAAAGATCTGTATGTACAAAACGCAATACTGAGGCCTGTTGGGCCTCTTTTATATATAAAGCGTCATGTCATCTAGAAACTGAAATTTGGACCCCCACCCACTTTCACTTTTGCCTTTTGGACCCAAGTGTAAAATATATCAAAGCCCAAGTTTGTTGAAATTGCCATTGATCAATTAATTCATTAGTGTAACACTGTAACTGTGTAAGAGGCAAAATGTGTAAATTTCGGGTTTATGATTTTGTAAATTCAGTGATTTGTTTGGACATAGTGAGGAGTATAGTTTAAATAGCATAAATGTCTAGGTTAGATATATTTCAAGAAAAGGTGATTGTTAGTTATGAGCTTCTATTTAGTTCATAATCGATTTGCAATATATTATCGTCTAAACCTGAGGATTGATGATATCTCGAAGAAAATGAGATGAACTGACAAATGAATGAGCAATTTGGTCGATATATATGAGATTCATTAGTAAAGGAGAATAATACAAGTATAATAGTTGATGATTTATTGTCATTATTGAGGTTTCGGTACTGATAAAATGGCTATTTTGAGTGTATGTGAAATACGTTGGAATTAGAAAGGGGATATATAATATTCCTAAAGTTGCATTAAACTAAGGTTCGAAAAATTTATATGCAAAAATCCTGTCATTTACAAAATTATGGCTAGCGAAAACAATTCTAACAAGTGCATTACCTTCTCTAAAGCAATCAACGTACATTTGTTCTTATTTGGAATTTTATTGAGGCATAATTATATCATATTTCCCAGAGTCGGATGTAGAGGTAGCACGGGGGGCAGCTGCCCTCCCAATAATTTTCAAATCGTGTAAATTTTTTTTTTATAATTTTATAAGTTTTGTCCTTTCAAAACTGAATAAATAATAAAAAAGGAATTTTTTTTGCCCCCTAAGCCCTAACTTATAAATCATAGCTCCGCCCCTGACATTTCCAATAAAATCTGTGAAACTGAAATGTTAATGTTGTTTTTGTAGGACATGACCTACCATGTGATATATGATGATTTTGTGGCATTAGGGAAATTAGAGTCAGAAATTTGACATTTTATTAGAGAAATTATTCAAACAGGTGAATCATGATTTGTTGTCCAACCACTACCATCATTTATTGCTACCACAATTACATTTACTTGAATCGGACATAATGATATCTCACTTTCTATGTAGGTGTTACCTAATATTTCAAACTAAAGCTATTTCTAGCAAAACTAAATCAAGTGTCACACCACTTACGAAATCATGCATCATCATTTCAACGCAATGAGATATGTTGGTTAAAAATTAGAGGCGAATGAACGTATCTTGAAGGGGCAGCTGTCTCCAAAAATCTAAAATTACGTTAAAAAAATTATTACTAAGATAATTATAATTATTGATATTTATAAAAAAAAATTGATCCTCCAAAAAATAAAAAAAAAAAGAATAAAATGTTTATCACTCATATATAAATTTTTTGGCTTCGCCCCCCTCTTCAAAATGTTCAAATTTTTAATTCATTATGCACCATTAATTCCTTATATATGAACTATTTACGTGTGATCAAATAATTTATAGGTTATTCATATATTTATTTGTTTTTATTTATGTATATCAAATAGAAGTAGTATGTGATCTTTATACAACTTCATAGTATAAATTAGAAAAGTAAATAATCAAACAATCACATACTCTTTAATTATAACGAATATATGTATTTATTCACAAATATGTACAACTACGTTAATGAGCTTTTGGTACTTTTATATAAATTTTAAAATTAATTGAATCAAAATGTGTAATATGATAATTATAATAAGGTACATATTGAAAGTGTATTTATATTTTGCAACGAAATACGATTTAACTTGTTACACATAAGTTTATTTTGATAAAGATGGTAATAAAAATATTTTTAAATCTATTTAAAAATATAAAAGCATAAAAAAGGTTAAAGTCAAATATAATAACCAACCTTACTTAAAGTTTAAATAGAGAACAGTTTTGTATTTTAAATTTAAATTAACTTAATAAATAAATAAATAAAACATAAAAATGAATACAACGGCTAGAAGTATTTTCCTTGTATTTGACTCTTTTCTTACTTTAATTAAATTAAAATTAAAATTAAAATTAAAATAAAAAGGCAAAAGGAATATAATAAAAATGACACATAAATATAAACCGAAAACATGAACAAAATAATGAAGAGCATTTATGTAAATGTAACCCTGACAACAACATTTTTTTCCTTCTCGATTTTAAGTTTTTTATTTTGCAGAGAATTATAGAAGACGAAGAAATATTATTCTTCTTCCAACGGTAAGTACAATTAAAACACCATAATAATGCACTGCCGTTTCCGATTCACAATTTTAAATTTCTCCGGCGATTCTAGCATGTTTTAGTAGAGAGTACCGTTGTAAATTAATAACATCAAAATCAACGTTTTTTTTTTTTTTTTTTTTTCAGCTATTACTAAAACCTACATTGTATCGATATATAGAAATACATACACACTGAGTTCTTACGTTTTTAGTTGATTTTATTATTTTTAGCTGAAATTGAAGCTGGTTGCGAGCTGTAGCTCGATTCAGATTCGTCGATTTCGTTTATTCAGGTAATCTAATTTTCTATATCTATTTAATAGACTGTGTTGATTGTATTGTATATATTATATATCGATTTGATAGTTTATGTTTATTAATTAGCATTTGTTGTGGTTATGTTTTATGATGATAATTTGAATGAGTTCATGGAAAAAAAATATATAGAGAGAAAGGCGGATTTTGTTTGTGGTTAGGTAATTTTAATTTTAATTTTAATTTTTAATTAAAGTAAAATTAAATTAAGGGTTTTAGAATGTTGTCAGAGGATCAAATTTAACCCTTAAAACAAATACTTAGTAGATTCTCAATATCTCTGCGTAATTTGTTCTGTATTATAACAATTATTAAGTAATTAAGTATTGTTGTTAGGTCCATAGTTGATGATATACAGTGTTTCATTTTAGGAGAATTTTTCAAAAACACAGTAAAACTTTTTTAGCATATTAAAGTTTATCGTCTGTTTTTCTTGTCTTTATAATATATCGTGAATTTATCTCTAAATGCCTGGATTAATTATTTGTGATAGTTAAATGATTTTTAGAGTTGGTGGTATAAGAAACAGAAGTTGATAAATAGAGAATCAGCATATTGTTCTAAGCTCTAAAAACGTTTATAAGAATGATAAATATAAAGATACGATAATCGCGTGATTATGTATGGTTATACACACACCTTAACATGTCTGTTGTGTGACTCGAATCTCCAACTTTTCGGTTAGTGGTCTAGCACATAGCATTTTGCCTATATTTGTGATACAATATTTTATACGATTTAGCAATTTGTCTATATTGTAAGGATAGGAAAAGAATGTAGTCCAGTGCCTTTTGTGACAATAATCTACATAAAACATAAAGGATCGTCCTCTTAGATATCAAAGAAAGGGAAGACAACATTCCTTAATATTGGTAAGATTTGGAAAATTCTATCTTTATTTTCTAATCTTTTTATGCCATATATTTTTTTTGGGAAAGTGCTTTTAGTCATCAGTCCCTTACTACTCCGGTATTAAGTTATTAACTACTGTTAGTTATTTAGAAACTATAAAGTGGTTACAATCATAAATAGGAAGGATCGAAGTGTGATGAAATGTCCCTTGATGAAAGAGCAGTCGCATTCTAGATTTTTAGATATTAATTGTAATTGGTATTTACTTTTATTAGTGTTAATTTATCCTTAATATATGTATTAATCAAATAACATTGGAGCCATTTTCCAATTGAATAAGTAATGGAGGATAAAAAAGCAAACACTAAATGGAATAAGTTGGGCATATATTCCTTAGTGAAGAAGCAAATCAGAAAGAACCAAACAAAAGAAATGAAAATTCAAGAAAGGTTAAAAACGAGTTATTTTCTCTATCCACTACACAGATACGGAGTATTATTTAATTTTTATATGAAAATTTATGTCAGTTGTCTATGTCTCATATTACTTGACTGTCTGGGTGGTCCTGGAGATTGGGAGCATTTTGGACTTTCTAGATCATTAGTACCTATTAGGAACTGCTAGTCTTCAATTAATAAAAGGATACGTAAAATGATCAATTGATCAACTATGCAAGCTTCCGAGCCACCACCAATGCCTAGTAAGTTCTGCATGTACGTGCCGGTAAAAAATAAGTGTTGCATGTACGTGGAGGATAAACGATACTGAGAAGCCAAATTGATCTTACAGTTTATACCAGAGGTCAGAGGATATTAAGGAGCCATAAATTGGATGATTGAAATTATACAATTTGCTTTATAGCCATAAATTTCTTTGCTTTTTGCAGAACAAAGGAGTGTACTTTTGCTTTTTCTTTTTATTAGTGTTTCATCCTTTTCTTTTAGGTTAGATTCTCCATGTCACTAACTTCCTTTATTTTGTTTTTTGTATAATTTTTTTGTTCTCTATGAAGACATAATTGACCCCTGTTTTCCACTATGGAAAAGGTTAAGCCATAACATATCTAAAATACCCTACATATGGTTCTTTATATCACAGAACAAATCTTAGATCTGCTTGAAGCCTTAAATAATCAGATTTATGATAAATATCTTAATCTCATTTATTCTCTTAATCCAGAAATAATTCTCTATTTCTTTTAAATTGTTGCTTTTGCTAAAAAAAAAAAAAACAAGCTCACACATTGCTGAAACCTGAAAGAAATAAAGTTCAAATAATTATTCTCTGCTTTTTCCCATATGGAAAAGTGTGAGAAGGTCAAGATAGTCGAACTAGTCTCTACTGAAGTTTGAAACTTTATCAAATTCATTTCTTCACTTCATCACATTCATTATGCAGATCTTGCAAGGTAAAGACGAACATTTATACTCAGTTACATGCATTTTTGTTTGTTACTTTGATCGGTTTATAGTGTCTACTTGTTGCTCAATCATACACTAATTATCTTGAATTCTGTTATATTTTTTCTTCTATCTATTAATCTATTATTTCTTCTTAAAAAGCATCTTCTTCTACCGCAACACTACTTGCTTTTCAGATATCAATTTAAACAAAAAATTGATACAACTCTTTTATAATACAATATTATACCGTTAGTTTTGCCCCTTTGTTCTTCATTTAGGTGCCTGACCAAGAGATCCATTAGAGCCACAATGGTAAACCTGGTGAAGCTTCAATTAATATCAGCAACCACTTTCATCATCCTACTTCACAATCTTCGTGTCACAACTGCTGATCTGAGCTCTGATGCTCAATGTCTCCTTAATTTTGCTTCAGCGGTCCCACACCTCAGAAAACTCAACTGGAATTCCTCTATTCCTATTTGCACATCTTGGGTTGGTATTAAATGCAACGATGATCAAACACGAGTTACTGCCATTCATCTCCCGGGGGTTGGACTTTACGGTCAAATCCCTCTCAATACAATCGGAAAATTAGACGCTCTCAAAATTCTTAGCCTACGATCAAATCTTCTAAGCGGAAATCTTCCTTCTGATATACTATCTATTCCTTCTCTTCAATCTCTTTATCTCCAAGATAATAACTTCTCAGGTCCTATTCCTTTTCTTATCTCCCCTCAAATGACAGTACTAGATCTCTCATTTAACTCCTTCTCAGGTAACATTCCAGAAACAATAAATAATTTGACCCATCTCACTTCATTGAACCTCCAGTTCAATTCATTTTCTGGAAATGTTCCCGAGCTTACTCTTAACCGACTTCGGATTCTAAATGTTAGCCATAACATGCTAAATGGATCAGTTCCAGTCTCCCTCCAAAAATTTCCAGTTTCTTCATTCGAAGGAAATTCTTTCTTATGTGGGCCCCCTTTGAGTCAATGTTCACCTTTGACTACCTCGCCTGATCTCCCATCCTTCCCCGTGCACTCAAAGAAACATCAAAAACTAAATACTGGTGCTATTGTGGCCATCGTTTTAGGAGGCTTCTTGTTCCTAGTTTTACTTGTGTTGTTATTAGTTTGCTGTTTAAAGAAGAAAAACGAAGATTCTGTCGGTGAGTTAAAGGTCCAAGCTGTCGCTCCTGGGAAAAATGAGAAATCCGATGACTTTGGAAGTGGGGTACAAGCGGCTGAGAAAAACAAGCTAGTTTTTTTCGAGGGAAGCGTTTATAACTTTGATCTTGAAGATCTGTTGAGGGCATCTGCTGAAGTTCTTGGAAAAGGGAGCTACGGGACAGCTTATAAAGCAATTTTGGATGAGGAAACAACGGTGGTAGTGAAACGTATACGTGAAGTTGGGGTTCCTAAGAAAGACTTTGATCAGCATATGGAGTTTGTAGGGAGGCTAGGAAGGCACCCCAACATTGTACCTTTATGTGCTTACTATTGGTCAAAGGACGAAAAGCTTCTTGTGTACGAGTACATGCACACTGGCAGCCTCTCGTCACTTTTACATGGTATGCAAATATCAATTTCGGATGCATCGGTGTAGTTTACTTGCTTTTTGTATAGATTGTAAAATATTTCGGTCAGGTTGGTTGGGTAAACTGCATCAGTTTATGACCGGTTCGGGCGGGTTGGGTAACGGTCAGAATGTTTAATCGTCACTTAAATAATCAGTGTCTTATAAATGGTTATAAAAGACAATTTAGTTTCAATGGTAATCGACTTTTTAAATATAACTATTTAGAAGGTTGCATGTATTGTTTGGGCGGCTTTCTACCCGTTTGACCCATTTGACATGTTCCATTTTAACTGGTTTTTTTTTTTATCTGCAAAAAATTTTCTTTAATATTTTTTATTTTTAATATTTTATGCCTAGGAGTGGTAAAATGGGCAGGTGAAACTTGGCTGATTCAGAACATGTAAATTTTGTTGTCTTGGTTACCCAAAACATGTTTCACAATACCATATTATTTTTCAATCATAATAACATCTATAATAACAGGTAACAGAGGCATAGGAAGAACTCCATTAGATTGGGATTCAAGAGTGAAAATATCACTTGAAGCTGCAAAAGGAATTGCTCATATTCACTCAGAAGGAGGTGCTAAGTTCACTCATGGTAACATCAAATCTTCGAACATTCTTCTCACCCGAGACCTCGATGGTTGCGTATCTGATCTGGGCTTAGCCCCATTGATGACCTTCCTCCCTACAAAATCACGCTGCATAGGATACTACGCACCTGAGGTGATCGAAACCCGTAAATTCACTCATAAATCAGATGTTTACAGCTTCGGGGTCTTGCTTCTTGAGATCCTAACGGGCAAAGCTCCTCTCCCATCATCGGGTCAAGAGGAGGTGGTTGACCTGCCCAGATGGGTCCGGTCAGTTGTCCGTGAAGAATGGACCGCAGAGGTGTTTGATGTGGAATTAATGAAGCAACAACATGTTGAAGAAGAGATGGTGCAGATGCTTCAGATTGGGCTTGCTTGTGTGACTAGAGTCCCTGATAATAGACCATCAATAGAGGAAGTTGTTAAGATGATTATTGATTTACGACCATCAGATTCGTCTGATTATCGACCGTCTTCTGAAGATAATAGGTCTAATGTGGTGACTCCATGATTATTTAATCTGCTGTTCGAAGTGATTGCTCAAGAAAACATCGTAATTGCATTGTGCATTTGCTTGAGACTACCAAAAGCATCAAAATGCAAATGCTAGTATTTGTTATTGGTACTAGGATTGTCTTTGATTTCATATTGGGGATATAATTAGTAAGTTATAATTTTATATATATATGAGCTTTCTCTTGTTAACCTTACTTGGCTTATGCAAAGCTTAATAAGAACACACAGATTTTAGCCTTGGCATCTTGGCGAAAAAGGTCATTTATCAATTTATCCTCATTGAATTGTTTGTCTACCAATTTTTATAATAAGATGCGAAATATGATTCTGGAAGGGCCGTTGTTAGAGATACTTGGGTTTGTTTGGCAAACCAGCTTATTGGAGCTTACGATAGTTTAAACTTATTTCTATAAGCTCAAGCTTCTAGTATTGTTGGTACACAAAAAATTTAATAGCTTATTGAAAAAATAAGCTCTAGGAAAAAAAACTACTAGAAGCGGCTTATAAAATTAAACTCCTAACTTATTAAATGAGAAATTACATAAATGCCCCTTAGAGCACACAGAGTGGTACCGTTTTTGTCAGCGTTTTTGGTCCAGAACACTGTTGGACAGTGTTCTACCACTCCCTGTCGCCGTTCCCAACGGTGTTCTGGACACCGTTTCAACACCACCGTCCATTTCAAGAATCTGCAATCCACAAAATCCTTTCTTTTTTTATTATTTTTTTTTACTTTTTCTTTTTTTTTTTGTTTTTGTTCGGCAGTGCTTTTCTTCTTTTGGTTTTATTTTATTTGTTTTTTTCTTGTTTAACTTCTTGTTGGTTCACGAGAAGGGATATACTACAAAAAAATGCAAATTGTGTTTTGTTTTTATTTATTTTGTTTTGTTGGGTCACGGGTGTAGGAAAGAAAAAAAATACATTTTTTGCAAGTGAAACCAATATTTTTTGCTTTTCTATATATACACTTCACAAGTGAGGTTCACAATCAATTTCAACTATCGTAAAATTACTCAAATATTCACGATATATACATTACTTTCAATAATCCAATAAAATGTCATCCGATTCATCCTCCTCCTCCGACGAAACTACGTACAAACTTCTTTTGGCACTTGGTAAATATCGTGAACATCAAAATACTAAGCAGTGAGAACAGTCTGGAAAGATGTCAGACCACTAAGCAGTGAGAACAGCTCAAAATACTACTGGCAGCGAGAACTGCACTGGCAGTGGGAACGGAGTATAAGGGCAGCGAGAACCATGAACTAGCAGTGAGAACGAGAAATGCACTAGCAGTGAGAACAAAGCTAGCAGTGTGAACACTTCAGTAGTGAATATCTCCATGATTACTCATCTGATGAAGCTCAAATTTTTACACGAAGTCTATCAATGTATCGTTAACATCATATCCAAAATTCAGCTCGATCCAACGGTTAACGAATGCCCAGTAATTTCCTGACTTCGTGCAGCAAAAACCGATCAGCAGATACTTTGTAATTCCATATCTCATTGTAGAAACATCCAATGACTATGAAATTTTGACACAATGTAGAAACATATGCCATCTATAACATATCCAAAAATCACAAGAATTCGTTGGATAACGAAGACACAGTGATCTTTTTTACTTCTGCTTAATGCTGCTGTTCCAGAAGCTAATTCAGCTTTCTGCAATGAATTTCGACTTTGAATATCTGTCAATCAAAAGCTCAGATCGAAATTTCCTCCTGTCAGAATGTTCATCTATATGTTATGAAGTTGCAGTTCAAATTTCAAGATGATTGAACGGCTAGATAATGAGAACCGGATTTTTCTTTATCGCTGCGCAGTAAGAGCTGTAACTTGTGTTTCCTGATCGGTTTATTTCGTTTTAATGAATTAATTAAATTAAATTTTGTTTTATTTAATTTATTTGTTTTTTATATATTAAATTATACAATTATCATCATTAAAAAATAAATCAAACAAATAATAAAAAATTACAGAACACTGTCCAGAACACTGTTACCACTCCACAAAATCCTCACCACAAATTTCTCACTCAGAACACCGTGTTTAGGCCGTCACCACTCCGTGTGCTCTTATATACTTATTTTTCATTTATTTTCTTGTCTATTTATTTAAATTCATATATTTAAGTTTCAGTTACTTACTAAACACTTATAAGAAAATAAGTTCAAGCTTCTAACTTAAGTTTCAGCTACCAACACCTATAAGCTTCCAGCTCCAGCTACAAGCTAATTTTGCCAAAACACACATAAAAAATTATAGGACAAAAACAAAACTCTAACTACCAAACTGTATAAGTATTAAAGCATATAGTACAAGTACATTATAACACATTTATGGTATATGAATCAAATTGTGTGTTGTATTTATCATCATTACCCATAAAAATAACAAGGTTTGTATTACCCGCAAGCTTTTTTTTTTCTTCCCGAAAAACAAAATTAAATATATTAAAAAATCTAATTTTCAACCAAAGTTGAAAGTCAGAGAAAAAACAATTTTGGAACATGACAAATAACCTAAGACCACATAGAATGAGAGAACTAATGCCCTATACTTGTTGTACCAATAAATTTTATAATCTTGATACTCTATAAATCAATACTATCAAGTCTGAAATCTCCAAAAAACCTTACACCTTGAGCATATGACTCCGTAGAAAATTTGTTGATATCAAGTCTGAAATCTCCAAAGATCGTCTTAGTTTTTGACCGAAAAGTTGTCACTATCTATGAAATTTTGGATAAAATGACTAAACTTGACCATTTCACTTTCTTTTTTCTTCATATTATTAAGTTTTTTCACAACAGAACGGGCATGTAGCATATCTTGTTCGAGAGGAAGTTGGTTGTCATCATCGATCGGATCCTTTAGCGATGAAAACTGGTTTGTATCTTCCATCATATGTGTCAAAACATCACATTTTGATATACCCTTTTTCTTTTTATGTGTATTCGAATTCGAATTAAATTTGAATTACCTCCATCCTTACCGCTATTTTTGGTTTTACTTTTATTACCCGGTGCCTTGGTGTAAATATATCATTGATGAGGCGGGTATAAATCTATCATTAATATCTTGACACTTTAGGCCTGTTTGATAGGAAGCTTTTCGGAGCTTTTAGGAGCTTTAAACTTTTCAATTTAAATTAAAAAGCTTCTAGTCGCATTTGGCGTGTAAAATTTAAGAGCTTTTAATTTTTTTAAAAGCTTCCTAAAGCTAAAATTTTAAACGCTATCAATAGAAGCGTTGAGTTTTGCTAAGAGCTTTTTGTAACCTTATTTACTGGAATGGCCCTATAGAAATCAATCGCATGCATATAGTTTGATTCTGAGGAACTTATCCTTTGGATATTTATGTTGGTTTGTGTTGATTTTTTCAATTGAAAATTTTAATATATTAATCTACTATCCCTTATAAAGCAATTTGAGATTCATCCTTAAAGTTTACAAATGAAATATGAGAAATGTCCATCATACCCCTCATATTATTATTAATTTAAAATTAAAAAGTTAGAAAGTCAAATCAATATGAACGAAAATAATTGTATTTATGGAACTAATCCGTAATTATAAAAATAAAAATTATAACAAAACAAGTGAAAATCCCAAATTACTTTTCAATTTTATAGCAAATTTCGTTATATAGGATAGGGAGTAATATTATTCTCATTCATTTTTATAGGTTTTTGCAACCATTTTCTAACCAAATCCAGTACATATAAGTATCATCGTAGTAATCTTTGTCTATGTGAGTATATTTTAATGCATAAGTAGTATGTATGAGTAATCTTTTGATCATACACGTTATTAATTTAAACAAAGCTCCTTCATATTCATCAAAATTATAAAATCAGAAAACTTGATTAGTTATTCTTAAGCGACAATCACGATAACCACTATCTTTTGTGATAACCACTATCTTTTGTGATCATTGCAGACTATTGTCATTTTTTTAAAGTTACCGGTACATAGTGCGGGTACTCTACTAGTAATGTAATATATATCGACTCCCCTTCTAGAAAATTAATTATTTAGACATAAGTAATGAAAATGTACGCATCATATATGTAAAAAATATATATACATATGACAAAGAAAAGTAACAATAAAAGTAATGTAAATTTTTATATGTTAATCCAAAATACAATTTTCATTATCTTAATCATAATATTATACACATATTTTTTAAGCACTATGATCTAAGTTGTTATTTATGTCCTTTTATGTCAATTTACATTCTTTATATACAGCTACAGCTACACAATCAAACACAAATAAAAACTACAGCTTACAGCTTGTTTTAAAAGCTACAGCTACAGTATACAGCTATAGCTTACAGCTAATTTTGCCAAACATAATATATGTACAGTTTGAAATTTACATTTAATCAATCGCAAAATGTAACAAAAAATGTAGAAGGAAAAAAAGTGTTATATTACAATGTTACTGTTAATGTTAATGTCCTAATGTTATTTTGTTGATTATAAATATGTCTTATTATTAACGTTTAGATAAGTGAAGAAAAATGTAATAGATTATGATTGGAAATTTATTTTTTGTATTGAAATCTAAAATTATATTGTGTTTATTCAACTTTTGACTATTACTATTTATGAAATTTGATTGTTGTGTGATCAATTGCGACCATGTGACATCTATACAAATTGTTATCTCAAAAGATGAAATACAAATAACATTAGTTGAAAGTTTGATAGACACGACATAAGTTTTAGAAGTTCAATAAACACAATAAATTTTCGGTCATAACTTACTACTCGTACATTATAGTACACTTAATTGTAGACAAACATAAAAAATCATTCCATATATCACAAAGCGTTTACGTTTCTTATGTATACTTGTTTTCTTGTATTTAAAATATATTTCTATACAGTATATATAAAAAATTATTTACTATCAATTTCAACTTATAAAATAAATAAATATATAAGAATATCATTAATTTTTTAATATGCCAACATATACTACTTTGATTCACCTTTCTGTTATAAAATGGAAGAACAAGAATCATAGATGGAGAGGAAGAGAGGAATGTTATTAAGTGATTAGGTATCAAATGAATACAATGACAAGTATATATAGGAATTAAACAAAACCCTAATAGACTAATAGCTAGATGGTGGGCTATCCACAAGCCCATGGGTTAAGCCCATGGATTTCACAACACTCCCCCTTGGATAGTCACCATTTATAATACGCTATAGACTGCCTCGTTAAAAACCTTATCAAGAAAAACCCAATGAGATAAAAACTTGATGAAGGGAAAAAGAGTGCAATGCGTATAATACTCCCCCTGAGTTTAATGTATATTCTTCAAGCGCCGAATACCGATCTTCCGAACTAGATGCTCAAAAATTTTTGTCGGCAATAATTTTGTGCATAAGTCGGCCAAATTTTCGCTTGATCGGACTTGACGAACAGCAATGGTTCCATCATTTTGTAGATCATAAGTTGAGAAAAACTTTGATGAAATGTGTTTAGTTTTATCTCCTTTGATATATCCTTCATTGATTTGAGCTATACACTTCACATTGTCTTCATATAAAATGTTGGATTTCCTTGATTGTCTTGAGACCGCATTCTTCTTGGATGTGTTGAATCGTCGATCTTGAGTAGACACTTCTCGATTGAATTTATAAAACTCAATAAATTTAGCATTATTTGACGACCTCCAAGAAATTGTAGTGTCTCCATAGGTGAAAACATATCATGTTTTTGACCTTATGTGGATCAGACATATACCCGCGTATCCAAATTTAGCTTTTTCTTTGTGTAAAATAATCTCATATCATGGGTACCACAAAGATAACACAATATGAGATTGATTGCAATGTATAAAAGTGTATTAAACCCTAAGTGGACTTAGATATTATAATGATATGTTCATCATTTTCTTTGGGATGGAATGAATCCATAAACATATCTAGATAGATAATATTTTGAAGGTATGGACATCCATTTCACATTAGTGTACATTACTCCCCCTTGGATGTCAATTGTTTTGATGATTATGCCTCGTTAAAACCTTACTAGATAAAACCCGATGGGACAAAAGTCTAGTTAAGGAAAAAGAGTACATAATTCTTTTAATATGTTAGGGGATGTTGCCTCGTTAAAAACCTTGCCAGGAAAAACCCAGTGGGACAAAACCATGGTCAAGGGAAAAAAAATTGCAACATTTATTATCTCCCCCTAATAATCACATCACTTGTGAATTTATTGACGGTTAATATCATCTCATCAAAATTAAAGAGCAAAAACTGACTTTTATGAGATAAGTCATGGATCCATCATTGTTGATGTATTCATCAAGTTGAAAAATGTTTTATATTTATGCAAGACAATGAGTGTTCTCACATAAGTTATCTCGTCAAAAATGTGACGTAAATGATTTTCAACTCTTTTATAATAGTGAGAAATGTCAATGTCTAATGATATATGTCATCCTTCGGGGGTCAGAAGGATTAAAATAATCACTACATCATGAGGATGTATGACTCTTTATCCACGATAAAAGTTTATCTTTACAAGACATTTATTTCATATTCAATTATGAATATTCGTTCGCCTTTAGAATCTTGTAAAAAGTTCAAAGGATGTATGAATTGCAAAATACTCATAAAGAATGTATATGCAATATGGGCTAAAATGTCCATTTAATAAAGAGATGCCCAAATTGATATAAGGACTTATTTGATTTGACGGTGTCCTCGAGAGCCCTTTATGAAAAGCATGAGGCATTATAAATAGTGAAACATGCCTTTATCAGATCTTCCCAATCATTTGATATAAGATCTTATTCAAATTGAATAAATGGTGTTCTCAATTAAGAACCTTTATATAAAGCATGAGGCTGTTTAAAGTGGAAGCATCTTTAAGCATTTTATATCCTTAAAGGCTTCAAATAGCAAATGAGCTAGACTTGTGAGTTATCATATAGCAAAGAGCCTTAGTATCAACACTCTAGCCTTATATCTCATAGCTTCATACTCATTGGGAAGTTGAGTAAAAACCAGCCATACAATAGGCTTTACACTGTTATGAAATGGACTATAAGTCAAAAAATCTCGTATGAAGAGATTTCATAAATTTATTGCGCATTTTTATATTGGCCAAATAATATTTGCAATTCTTTGCAAAAATAATTTCATGATCCTCAATCACAATAGCTAGTGCTATATTATAACAATAATATTATCGACATCGATTTCAATTATATCGTTTATATCGATTCCACGATGTTCTACACATGATTTCATTTATTGAGATCTCTTCATTTTTCGGTACCAGAGGTTCTGATAGAACCTTCATGTCTAGTTTCGTTAGATTGAAATGGGGTCTTGAATTCCTCGATTTGACCATCTAAATAACTTGCTCCCTTTTTTTTTCGAGGATGAAATTTGGAATCGATTTTTTTTTTGTTTCACGTGCCATAGGCATATTAGCCATTTTAATAGGAGCATTAACAACTTATCATTCAAACAAATATGTTTGGCAATTATCAAAAATGAATTATAATTTGAACTTCGAGTTTTGAACTTCGAGTTCATACTTTATACTATGAGGATCAATATTATATATTGATAATTCATTTTGAGATTAAGTTGTTTTAAGATTTCCCCTTTTGGTCTAATAGTTATGCGTTATGGTTGAGCATATATCGCACAAACAAATAAAAATATCTATGATATATCTTTTTGATGACCAAAAATAAATTATAAGGAGGGAAAAATCTATTTCCATTGGCACGATGCGAATTATTGCATGTATATTAATATAGCCCCATATCATTGTTGCTCTCATAATAGATGTTGATTTGCAATCAACTAAGCCTTTTAACAAAAGCAATTTGTGAATGAACTAATATATGTTCAACACTTATTATAATCAACTGGAAACGTTGATGTATTTAAACAATATATACGTTCACCGACAATATCAAAATAAAATTTGATGTTCTGAAATGTGTACTCGTAATCTCATTAACTGAGTTACTTAGTCACGCAAACTTTAGGTTGCAATTTTCATGACCATTTAGACGATGCATCGATTTAAAACTCTAACTGATCCATTATGTGGATATACGAGATATCCATTTGTTGATTTCAGAATTTTAAGGGAATGAGTCCCAACGGTAGTACGTATAAATTTTTCATGAGAGCAATACATGAAAAATTATTATGTCGGGGAAACTTGAGGTTCCGTTTATACATTCGCATCATGATTGATCCGGGATGGTCTCACCGGTCTTGCCAATTAATGTAATAGTCATGGTCCATTAAACATGAAGTTTATGGCCATACGTGCTTCAATTGCACGTTTTATTTTATAATCAAAGCCATAGAATATGACGTATAATCAAAGCCACAATATTGCAACATGAGGTGCATCAAGCATTAATTGCTTTTGATGATAAAAACCTTTCTATTAGGTTTTAACATAAAACGGATCTTTCACCGTAAAATATTTTGTTTAGAGTCCTCATTAAGATGAGGAATATCATTGATTTGTTATGATCATATAAAAGACCTTATTTGTCAAGATAGATCAAAAATTTATAAGGAACAGTAAGTTCCAATTTTGTAAAACATGGCATTGTAACTACCAAAAATAGGAAACAATATAATATTTAGCCAAAGTTTGATACATATTATAATCATTAAATATAATACTTAAAAAAAAATTAATTCGTAAAACTAAATATAGATGCGACCGTGTGAAATAAAAACCACAACAGAGCATATAGTTGGTGGATCTTAAAACCATAATACATAAAGCAAATCGAAATTCGAAATATTCAGTCATAACTAAATTCAATGCCAGGATTGATATGGGTTATCGTAAGCGGTGATGACATGTAATCATATACATATATTCATATTATTAAAATAGTTAAATTATATAACGCATGTATGAACCAAAGATATAAGATAATAATTATACCAAAATATCAACGATGGAAATTTGAACCCGTATAGGTAGAGGCTAATTAAATATTTAGTTCTCTTGAAGGAGAGTACGATAGATCTTAAAGATCTATTGAAAATATGTTAATTTTAATTCTCTTAAAGAGATCATTCTAGATCTTGAGGATCTTATTGTATAAACATATAACAATAACATGAAGTTATTGAGATCATTATAGATCTTGATGATCTTTATTTATAAAATATATAACAATAACATGAGGTTATTGAAAAACATTATAGATCTAAAGGATCATATAAATATATATTAATAACATTAACATGAGGTTAAGTTATTTGATTCATATTGATGAATCATAATATAGACATCAGTATAACAATAAGTCAATAACTTGAGGTATTGTATATCGATTTTTTTTTTTATGTAGATACAATAGAACATTGATTGTTCTTGTAATATAATAACAAATAAAAAAAAAATTCTTATGTAATCACAATAGAACATTGATTGTTCTTGTAAACTACAAGAAAATTACTTATATCTAGTCGAAGTTATTAGATTCATAAATCAATGATTTGATGATAAACTAATATTGTTTTTAATTCATGAAAAACAATTGAGAACCATGTCACATAACATGCGATTTTAGAAAATATAAATTTTTTCAATGCATAAGACACACAGATGTCATATGCCTGTATTTAACAAGATTTTTAACTAGCTAACACGTAGCAAATTTTAGATTATCAAGATTTGTATGTGAACCAAATATATGATAGACCATGTGAGCAAAAAGTTTAAGATTGTACCTCAAAAGTTAATCGTAAAACTCAAACTTGATGCAGAGACCACTAACTCAAACGAAATTAATATTAGGTTAGAGATTCGTGCTGATAACGTGTTATAAAATGGAAGAACAAGAATCATAGATGGAGAGGAAGAGAGGAATGTTATTAAGTGATTAGGTATCAAATGAATACAATGACAAGTATATATAGGAATTAAACAAAACCCTAATAGACTAATAGCAAGATGGTGGGCTATCCACAAGCCCATGGGTTAAGCCCATGGATTTCACAACAATTTTTTTTTATTATATATAGTGCTACTCTTACTATTATCTACGGAGTATAATATATACGGGGATGAGTTATAGTGAAACAAGGTGTGACACTCCTTAAATTACGGTCTAATTTCGTACACTAATCACGTGCATTTCTTACGCTAATTCCCAACTAGACAAAAACTAAACTATTTTTATGAGATAAGTCTAGCATGCCCATAATTTTAATACGTCATGTATTACAAAATATGTAATTAATTATAATTACTCGAAAACAATCGGATTGAGTCCGACACAAACATACGATCGTTGGTGATACAAAATTTAAAAATAACGTAAAACTATTTAATAATTTAATAGTAGTTATTTACGAGTGTTTATTATGCTAAAAACATTGAAGCATAAACGTCTCTACGAAACATGTTAATACGTTTTATATAAAATGTAACGTACGCAACAAAAGTTCACGAATCGAACTCGACAACCTAACAAAATGTAACGAATATTTTGAAAACACCAAAATAAAGTATTTGAAAATAATACTTCGATCAAAATTAACGTATATTTATCGTTAACAAAACGTAACAAATAAACGCGTATACGTTAAAACGAATAACGCAATTAACGGGTAAACGACCACAACACGTAACGCAAATTGGGGAAACAAATTTAAAACACACCCACACCCATGTGGGACCCCCAAAAATCTGCCCACATCAAACCCCCCATACCCTTTGAATTATTTACACACACAAGTTAACACGTACTGACACTCAAGACACACACACCTCACCTCACTCATTTCTCTCCATCTCCCTCTCCCTCTTGCCTCTCTCTCTCTCTTCACGGCTCAAACCAGCAGCCAACCACCACCAACAAACCACCAAAGAGACACTATCAACCACCATCGTCATCTTCAAGTTTTCGCGAAGAAACAAGCACCAACATTATCATCATCTTCTCTTCTCATGCTCTTCAACTAGCAAACTTGTAAGAACCATTTTTATTGCTTTTCCTTCATGTATTTACATGTTAGTAGGTTCACACTTGAAGATCATGCCCAAAAACTTGCTAAAAATATACTTAAAAATGTTTTTGTACAACTAAACATACAAAAAGTACAAAAAGTATCCTGATCAGAAAAATACTCCGTTTTCAACGAACGGTTTCGAACTCAAAACTAAGCCAAAAACGTCGAATCAAAAGGTAAAAATTAAGTTCAAGATGTTAGCTTTAAGGTCCAAGTGGTTTCGTAATTTTTGAACAACGTTTGTTACCCGAAAACTATTTTAGAAGAAGAGATAGCAGATCTGCCATTCTGGACAGATTCTTGGCCAAAACATGGAAGGCCATAACTTCTTGTACATAGATCCAAACGACATGACACCTTTTCCTAAAGGCCACAATTCTTGTTAGCTTTAAAAGTTGTATAATCTTGTTTCTTGAAGTTATGTAGAACTCGTACAGTAATTTAATCTTTGAACATATGTCTGGAAACTGAGCTATTGGACATCAGGGGATAAATGAATTATATTGGACTACTTATACTTAGCTAAAAATAATGTAAAATACATTTTTAGAAAGCTAATACATAGGCGAACATACGGTAAAAATTTGGTAATTTTTCTCGGACGTTTGACTAGTCAAAACGAGGTCACAAAAACGTATATTTTTGGGAAATTCTGTCCAGCTTCTATTTTGTGATCTCGCATATAAAAAAGAACACTTTCGAGTTTGCCAAAAATGATAAAAATTACTTTTTATGAGTACTAAAACCATGAGATTTGTCGTGTAAAAATTTCGGGTCAAAACGAGAGCGTTTGACTAAGTCAACAAAACCGACACGCGAGACGTTAAATGTTTGACCAAACTATTTAGGACTAAGATTTTAGCCTAAACAAATTTTTAAGTGTTATATGGTCAAACCCGAACAAAAATGATGATAATATGAGGAAAACGAAACGCGAGACTCTTGGCTCGCGAAACTCAACTCTTGCGAAACTACCCTTTTTGCGAAACTCATACTTTCGCACAAACCGAAACCCTCGCACCACCTACACTTTCGCACCCTTACTTTCTCACAAATAGTGTTTTCGACACTTTCTCACAAATAGTAGTTTCGACACTTTCTCACAAATAGTGTTCTCAACACTAGCTTATCACAAATAGTGTTTCGACAATTAATGTCGCAACAAACAGTCGGGCCACTCAAATCATCACAACGTATTTGATTAGACACCAACAACGAATAAAACAATATATGAAACAACTCGAGACACTGAACATATACTTTTACAAAGTATACAACGCAACTTGCATAATAATAATATCATCAAGAATTATTATTACGAAAACATCACCAACAGATCGTACGCATTTTTAAACCAAATGATCTTTCGAAACTAGTGAACAACTAACATAGATTGGCAGTTAGCCATCTACTTACACAAACAAACTCATGCGTTTAGGGCGCTAAGAGACTATTATTTGGGCAACCACTTTCTTACATTAACGCTAGCTATCACAAATACACGAGGTGAGTTCACAGCCCCGACTTTCACTGTTTTACTGCTTTGAAATCCAAGGGTGGAAAACATATAAACTACTTTGAAAACTGTTTGCTTATAAACTGTTTTTCATACGATGATTGAAACTGTTTACTTATGAACTTATTTACTCACGAATGATTTCCATACTATACTTGAAAACCTGGCAACGAATCTTTGTGCGAACCTAGTTTTCATATTGTAGTGCATAGAGTCCTCTTGCTTGTAATCTATAACCATTAGTTAGGTGACTCTAGCCACTGAGTATACAGATAGTACTATCGAGTTGACCTCCCTCCAACTATTGTTGGTCATGCCAACCCTAGACTTTATGTCACAACGAGGAGCGTATATTTAACTGGTCCGAGGCAAAAACGCAAAATGCAATCAGGTTGTGGTTTGGTTATAGGATTAGGTGTCGACATTAACTCATAAGGCCTTGCAAACCTTTGGGGATCACCGCCAGTGCTTGTTTTAACAAACCATGTTTTGGAAAGTTTTTCCAACAAATTTATATTGGATGTATTCCAACTGTTTACTCATAACGCAAAACGTAATACTTGATCATGATTTGATCACTATTTGAATTGTTTATCAACAATTTAAGCAAAACGAAAAACGTATTACTCGATCATAATCGATCACTATTTTATTTGTTAAAAAAGTATTACTTGATCATAATTGATCACTATTTGATTTGTTTATCAACACAGTTTACGCAAAACAAAAAACGTAATACTCGATCAAAATTGATCACTATTTGATTTGTTTATCAACAGTTTATGCAAAACGCAAAACGTATCACTTGATCATAATTTGATCACTAGCTGATTTGTTTATCAACGGTTTATTCATAACGCAAAATGTATTACTTGGTCATGATTTGATCACTATTTGACTGTTTGTCAACGAATTATGAAAAAAATGATTTAACAACTATTTGTTCACTTTGAACAACGAAAAGGTCATGATTTGACCACTATTTGAACTACGAAATGGTCATTGTTATGACTACTTTTTGATCAATGATTAAACCGAGAAACCTGTGAATTCACTCAACAATTTTGTTGACGATTTTAAATATGTTTTTCATGGAATTAGCAACGAAGTAAGAACTGCATGCATATTGGAACTACGACCACCCGTGACGATTAGGATGCCACTTTTGTAACAAGGGATTTCTTTTGTATAACTATAACTTTCTAGTCATATTTACGAAATCCCGATTTGTTTTATAAACGCAACAATGTTTGTTATTTCAATAATAATACTACTACTACTACTTGATAAGTCGTAGCTTTTGTAAATACTTTTATTTATGGCATCTTAATACATTTGTTCTGTGATAATCATATGCTTTGTTGAACTGCTCTTCCGCGCCCCGCCACGTCACACGCTTCCGCTGATCACCATACTTAACTCGTTAACTGTTGTTTACCGTTTGACGGGGTGTGACACAAGGAGTTAAAATAAAAACGGTGAAAACGATCTCAATTTGTATTAACAATTATTTTTAAGTTGTGAACTTTTATTTTTTCTGCTTCACATAGGTTTTTTGTTGTAAATCTTTGTATATTTTTTTGTTTTCTAAAAAGTTTTTGTAGTGAACTTTTGTTTTTTGTTTACTTCACAATAATTTAGAAAATTATTAAATGTGAATCTTTTATGTGGGTTTAATTATGATACTTCGACTAACTTATATTATCTTAGTTGTTGTTACACTGGACAGATTAGTGCATCAGCGATGGACGCAGCTTTTGGCAGTGTGGAACATGAAGATAAGAGATGGAGTCTTAAAGGAGAAATCACAAAGGTTTTGGATCTCTTAGTGAAACATGCTTTTCCTGAATATAAACAAGAAGGGTTGTCTATATGGTGTCAAAGCCAGAATGGACAGCTTGGTCATTACAACTGGTTTATGTTATGTTTTTCTTTCTTTGTTTGCTATCTATCTAACAAACCCCCATATCCATTGATTTACACTAGTTTTTTCTACTTAATCATCACAGCCTAAATGGCTGGACAATGTGTCGTAAATCAAGAAAAGACTCCGAATTAACACTAAAGTATCCAAATTTTCAAGTACTAAAAGATATTGGAGATGAAATCAAGAATAATCTTGAGAAATTTGCAGGTCACATTGTCGTACCTCCAAATTCGGGTTGCGGAAGAGAATCGGGTCGGGGCGGGACTAATCAATAATTACAGCACAAAGATATAATGAACGACCACTACATGCATAATTCACTATTGTTTAGTGAATTGGAATCGCAAAGTGTAAAGTTTAATTGTAGAAGGGGGGTTGAATACAATTTAAAACTATTTCTGATTTTAGCTTAGTTGATTGATGAGTTTTAAATTGTTTAACGGAAACAGAGTATAAATGATAGTAACAGAGTATAACAGATTATAAATATGACAATATCAAAGTAATGAAGTAATGATAGCTAAAATGATGAATTATATTGATCATACAATTCACAAGTGTTGAATGCGGAATGGATTAACCAAAGTTAATCCAATTCAAACACTTAGCTAATCTATTACAAATGAGATGAACAGCAGTGGACAAACACGCTGACTGTTCACTCGCTGGATCGTTAAATCGTGCTTAGACTAACTACTCACTGACATACAAGTGATTAACACGATTTAAACGACTAGCCTCTACAGTACAAAACACTGAACTATTTATACTACAAGAGTTCCTAAAATATCGCCTATAAAATAGGATCTTGGAATGACACGTGTCGCTGCTTGATTGGCTTGATCTCTGATGAACCGACATTCTGCGGGTCCCAATTCTGTTACCGCAAATATCTCGTTACCTTAAAACTAATCATTCGCTGCCATGTATTTTTTCGGACATACTTCAAGTTGGAACACTCTTGCTGATGTATAGATAAGTATAGTACTTTTTGTACTTGATGATTGAGAGGCTTTATTGAATAGTCCCTGAAGATGCAGTAATCCTCCTCACTCACTGCGAGCTAACATGCTCTTGTAGAATGACTTGAACTAGAGATCTTCAGTGACTAGCTGTTATTCTGGCAGTGACTTTTGCCTTTATTGAATTGAAGAAGTAAAGCTCTCGCTGACGTTGATCAGCGACACACCAAGTTGAGCTTTATTCTTCCTCAGCATATCAAGCAGAATGAATGACGATCAGCGAAACCTATCATCAGCAACAGCAGCTTTGATACAATCCATTTCTTCATCGAGTAGTAAACAGTTGAGTTGGTCAGCGACCAGCGACTCATCATGGTCAGCGACCAGTGACTCAACAATCTCCCCCTAAATGATTGTGATCGAAGCTCCCTAGACAAACTAGTTGCTGAGAAAAGTTTATAGTCAGTGTTTAAGATTTTAAACATTCAGTGACTTGTACTTGTGATCCATTCATTTATCTTTTTGGATTCTTTTGATATGATCTGAGTTTTGCACTTTGGTATTCCCAAAAGATCAGATATTATTGAACTGCAAAATATAAGTGACAAATAGTTTCAGTTACAATAAATCTAATCTATCACAAAATTTGCTATGCATTTTTCCATATTTCTTCTTGCTTCACAATACCAAGCTCATCAACTAGCTCGTATTTCTCTGTAGAGGGCAAAAATCTGGATTGTCTTGCTAATCCTTCTTCTAGAATTGCCTTTCTCATCACTGAATCCTTTGGAAGCATGCTGGCAGATCTGATCAAATGTACGAGTTGCTCATGATCAATCTTTTCAAGTTCTGACTCTCTTTGAAATTTTAATATGCCATTGAAATCTCTATAGACAAGTCCCCTCACACCTTCAGTTACTTCAGTGCCCTCAACTCTTGATACACCATCAGGGATAGAAAGATCTAATCTTGAAGTGTTTGGAATTCTGTATATGCTGCTGGTACCTGTCCTATACCTTGGGCTAGGTGGCCGCACTATATCTTCACCAAGTATAACAGTATCTTCTGGTCTAAGCAGCTGTAGTGCAATCATCTTCTGAAATAGCCTGTCAATTTCTTTCAGCACTTCATTTTTAGCTGTACTAGAGGAGTGACTGATGGAAAGTCTGATTTCATTCCATTCTTCCCTGTGTAGCTTACAAATTTGATCAAGATTCATGGCTTGAGTCTCCAATCCTCTGTGAATAAGTAGCTGAGCTTGTGCTTTGTTCTTTGGCTTTTTCAGGTATACTTTTGTAATTGGTGCAGGATTTGATCTCCCAACCATTCTAGCAGCATATCTTTTCCTGTCAACTTCATCCAATAGCTTATCCACTGATGTTTTAACTCCCCCTTTCTTTTTCAATCCCTTGCCTTTTCTCTCAGCATCAAGTTCTCGCTGTAGTTCAGACTTTTCAACATCAGCAAGAAGATTGGCTACTTTGAAATCAAAATCTTCTTGCTGCTTTTTCAAAAACATTTTTCTCTCTCTTTCCACAACTTCGACTCCACTTAATTTCAACAGAAAAGCTCGATCAGCTTCTGACTGTTCTTTTAACATCCTTTTTCTTTCTTCTTCTTCTTCTTTAGCTTCTGCCTCAGCCTGAATTTTTAGAATCACTTCACGCTCTATATCCTGTCTAGCCTTCATTTTTCTGGCAATTCTCTGTTCATCAGTTTCTTCAGGATGGAAACTTTCTGATGCAGAATCAGAAGATGATAGAGAAACTAGACCAGAAGTCTCTGGTATGATGATCTCTGGTGAAGAGGTAGCAGTATGAAGAGAAGGTAAAGTGGTGGTTACTGTTGTTGCTTCTGTTGATTGTGCTGCTGAGGCTGTAAGAGGAGTTGTGAGTTGTTGAGTTGCTGTTATGATTGGTTGTGGGTTAGGAACTATAGTCACTGGTGTGTTAACTGTTTCTTCAGCAAAGTTACTGAAATAGTAGCTTTCTGGTTCTGTGCTTTCAATGGTTTTGAGTGAGAGTGGGTTAACCTCAGATATAACAATGTTTGATTGAGGTTTAGTTGGTGATTTAGGGCTTTCAAGTATGGTTTTGAGATGAAGCATAGTTGCTGATATATCCTCCTCAGTGAATGTTTGCTTCCGATGTTTGGAGGAAGATGTCTCTGATGTAGACTCCTTGCTGTCTCTTTTTCTTTTCTTAAGAACAGAAGAGATAGGTAGCTGATCCTCCATCTTTTCATCAGTGTCATCTTCTTTCTTATCAGCACTATTGTCCTTATCATTACCATCATTGTTATCACCATTATTTCCATCATTATTATCATCATCATTATCATTACCATCATCCATATTTACATCATGCTCATTCTCCTCCCTGTTCATCCATTGCCAACGAGCCAGATCAAAACTCACAAACTCCCCCTCAACCCTTGCAGCCTCATCAGCATGCCACTCCATTACTTTCTTATTATACATTCTGACCTCGTCTGGATGAAACTCAGGGAAATGAATTTCCTCAAACTCATATTCATCTTCTTCAGTGTCCATCTTAATCCAAGAAAGTTCAGCAACTTCAGTAGCTTCATGTTCTGGCTTTTCAGGGATAGGGAGAAGGCCAAAGGAACCTTTCAATACTGCTATGTGAGAATCATTATTTTTGATGAACTCAGTATTGTCAGCAATCATTTTCTCCCCCTGTACATCAAGAAGATATGCAGTATAGTCTCTGAACCATCCATAAAGTTTCTTATTATCAATGCGAAGAGCAGTAACTTCAGCTTTAGTAGCTTGATGATGCGCGGTCATTGAAGAAATGACTTTATCATTTGCTTTAATGTATCCGAGAACAGAAGCTGACATTTCCTTTTGTTGAGTAGAAAGTGCAGAGATTAACTCAGTGTGAGTAGTGAAATTTACCATTGTTGTTGTCATGAAGTCAGATTGTGCATTGGAGAGAGTTTCCAGTGACTGAGAAAAGGATAGGCCAGCATCAGTCAGGAGTTTTACCTTGTTGCTAATCTCAGTGCTCCAGGAAGGGATAGGATCATAGAAAGATGTTAGAGCTTTGACAGCAGATGTAAGATCAGCAACTTAGCCTTTGAGTGCTTCCCTTTCTTCAGAAAGAAGTTTGATGTGTTGCTGAGAAGAAGCAATATAGTCCAGTAGCAGCTTCTCAGAAGATGAAGGAGTGGATGATGAGGCATGGTCATCAGCTTTGGGAGGTGATAGTGGTTGTGGTATCTGTTGTGGAGGAGATGTTGGTGTAGGTTGCTTTTGTGGAGATAATGGTGGGGTAGAGAGTGTCTTAGATTGTGCTCCCTGATCCCCTGCGTTCATAGCAGTATCAGCAAGAAGATCAGCACCAGCTACTGAATTATCACTGGAGATAGACATGGTGTCTAATTCCTGGATAGATGAAGTGACAATGGTAGCTGATGGAGCAATGAAAAGTTTAGGAAAAGATGATGTAGGTGTAGGTTTAGTGAGATGTTGTGTAAATATAGGTTCAGTGATAGGGAGTGGAAGTGTTGTGGAGGTTGTTTCAGGTTCAGTGATAAGTGGTGTAGGTTTAGTGGCAATAGCAGCAGTAATGATTGGAAGATATGGTGGTGGAGATTGTTCATCATCAGAAGTATCCATGGGTTGGGCTTCCTCATCATCATCAGCTTGTGTTTGAGCTGTTGGATCATTGGAAACAGAGATGGCAACCTGTATCTCTCCCTGTGACTAGGGAGGGACATTGACAGTTGGTGCAGTGGAAGATGAGAGTTGGCTCGGGTCTGTAGCCAGTGTTGTGACATCAGCGATGGGTGTGTTATCACCCACTGATGTCACTTGCCCTTTGTTTGAAACATCATCCTTTTGTGAGAATGATGAGTAGCTGATGGGTTGACTCGATAAGTGGGTGTGGGATGCACCCGAATCACTGCTAACAATGGGTTGAGCCATTGTAGCTGTCTGTAATTTACCCTTTGTTAAGTCACTGGACATTCGGGAGTCCAGAGAAGTAGCTGTGGTTGATGGTTGATCAAGAGTGCCCGCAGGAACTAAACGTTTAGTCTCTGCTTCACTTTTGGCATCCGTAGATGTCTTTCTTTTGCTATGTCCCTGATCCTTTGATGTCAGGGACCCTAATTTGGATTTCCTTTTGAGAGCGGTGGTTGATTTTTTGATTGGTGGTTGACCAGTAGTAGTCACTGAGGGTGTGGTCAGTGACATGATCGATTGGGGGGCAGGATCTGACAGATGTACAGCTTGTAAAGGCTGGGGTGCAAGAACTCCCTAGTTTTTCATGAAATCAGGTAGAGACACAGTTGCTGTTTTAGAAAATATTTGACTTCCTACCAGGGTTGGTTCAAAGCCTTCAAAAGATATTCTATCATAGGCATCAAACTGATTTTTAAAGATCAGTGACAGAAACCTAGGATAGGGTACATATTTAGCTCTGCTAGGTTCATTTACTCTATTTATTAGTTCATCAAAAATCACTCTTGCATAGTCAACCTTTAACGAGTTGACTAGTGACCAACTGATCTGTGCCTCTAGGGTGCTGAATTGATCATAGCTCCCTGTTTTGGTGCCTAAGCACTGAATAAAATTTGAAAACAAAGCATTCCAGACACTATCCATTTTAGATTTATGTACAGTAGCCAATAGCATCGATAGAGTGTTTGCATTTAATCTCAGTGAGATTGACGATGCCTCCTTTGGCAGCATCTCCATCGGGCAGTGGTACGTAAACATTGTGTACAGGAAGTTGTAAAGCAGTACGGATGATGTCTGCAGTAATCAAAATTCTAGTTCCACCATTATCAATAAAACTCTGGATTTGTGAAACCTTATCAACATTGAGTGAGTTGCAGTGAACCAGAACTCACTGAGCCATTCAGGATTCATTTCTCCAGGAGATAAAGTGAGAGCAGGGAGAATAAAATGATTATTTAAAAAGTTAATAATCTCCGCATACTCTGTTTTTGCACATTTTAGATTTCCCAAGTAATTTGATTTTGGAACAGTGATGACAAGATCATCACTCACTGCAGAGGCTTTTAGGTCCTTAATCTCTGTAGTGGGTGAATAAGAATTTTGAAAAAATTTTGATCTTGCCATAGTGATTAAAGAATTGTGATTTGCAGATTTTTAGGGTTTTGAAGATGAAGGGTTTTCAATTTTAAAGAACACAAAAATCAAGTATGCATAAAAAGTGAGAGTGAGATAAAATCACTGATCTTATAGTGAGTACAACTTGATAATTATGTGGTTAAAAGTGAAGAGTCGTGGGTGATGGTTGTGATTTTAGTGGAATAGGAGTGATGATGATGAAGAGTGGTGGTATTAATGGTGATGGGAGTGGTGTGCCGGAAAAGTGCGCTGACGTAGGAGAGAGAATGTCAGAAGCGCGCGACTTTTTCGTTGTACCAAAAAATATTTATTTTTGAAATCCGTCAAGTTAAATAAAAAAAGTATTAAACATAACGAATGTTTATCAATTTTATATACCACCATTAAATGATATCTCAGGGACTAAATGTCCCTGAGATCACATAACCAGATTCCTGGTTTACCACAAAAAAAAATTATAAATATCATAACTTGACACTTTCATAGATTTATCTCGCTGAACCTTTTGTTTTCCTGATTTAATCACAACTTAGAATACTGATTAAATCATTTAGACATGGGTTTAGCTTTGATAAGGACCATTCTTTGTCAAATTTTGATATATATATATATATATATATATATATATATATATATATATATATATATATATATATATATATATATATATATATATATATATATATATATATATATATATATATATGTTTTATTAGAAAGAAAAGAATATAGATTATGTTTAAAGTAAGATGAACATTATGTTTCTATTGATACAAGTTACTGATCAGATCACAACTTAGAATACTGACCCGATCAGCTAGTGATATCATAGAAGAATAACATTAATCAAACTTTTAGACATAAAAGATATTCAAGTGACTTTATGAGTTATAATAAAAGAAGAATATAACATACTAATTTCTGAACTTGCTGATTGTATCAGTGAAAGTCAGTTGATCAGTGAGTATATTCTTCTAATGTTATAAACCATAGAGTCAAATTATTTAAAGTGATTATAAAAGATAGAGCAAAAATAAATAAATAAATTCAAAGAATCTATTTATTCATTTAAGTTTGATTGGTAAACCCATCCAGAACTGGGTTTATAGTGACCAAGCCTTGGTTTTGGCTTCCACTGATTTGCATAAATCGTATCTAAATGCTCACTGATGATTTGATGTTTTGAAATAGGTAGAGCTGAGCATTCAGATGACAAGTGCTGTCTTTCACCATATTTGTAACACTTTTTGTTAACATGACTGGCCTGTTTGACTTTCCTTGTTTTAAGTTACTGATCTGACACAGTCAAACAACTATTCTTGCTGATTTTTACTTCTTGCATCTTCGACTTGAGGTCACTGATAGATGTTGTTTCAGTGACAGACACAGTGTCAGTGAAGTTGCTGATTATCATTAGATTTTCAGCAATGGTTTTGATGAGATGTGAAGTTACTGATGATTTGACAGTTTTCAAAACATTCATCTCATCATTACCATTTAAGACATCAGTATCTTCAGTGACCAACTTGCTTTTAGTAAAATAGTTTGGTCGTGGCTCACTGAAGATTGATATGGGTTCAAAAATAGCTTCTGAAAAAATTCCCTTGGGATCAAAGACAGGATCGATTTTCGTTGAGCCAGCGAGAGATGCAGCATACTCATAATCTCCTCCCAAAATAGCCTTAACTTGTTTTGGAATTTGATTATTGACGCATTGATTGACATTATCATTTGATTTGCACCAAAATTCCATGACCTTTTTGAGTTGTTAAAATTGTGTTTCAAATTTTACATTTTCTTGAACACATACTTGATTTGTATAAGTTTGTGCATCAAGATCCAGTTTTAATCTCTTTAGTTTTGACACATTTTCACCTTGATCATTTAACTTTGATTTTAAGTCACTGATCTCACATCTCTGTCTTTTCTGAATGTTATGAGCGTTTGATAAGTCAACTATCAGAGACTCAAAAACATTTTCTTTTTCAGAAACTGAAGCTGATTTGAAACAGTGTACCTTGTAAAGAGTTTCAGGATCCCATTCAGATGCTGAACACTTAGGATTGTCTTCTTTGATATCTTCTAGAAGTTCAGCGTCATCAGCCATCAGACAGAGATCCTTGTCTAAACAAATCATTGCTTCTTCATCGGATGATGATGATGAGGAGTCAGAGTCACTGAATGAACCTTCTTCAGCGACGAAACCTTTTCCCTTCTTCTTTCCAGATTTAGCCATTGCCTTTAGTTTCTTGTACTTTGCCTTGTACTTGTTATACTTATCATTTCTGAAATCTGGCACTGATTCAGGGACTTGGTTGAATGACTTTGATCTACATTCAGCTGCAAAATGACCATGTTTGCCACATTTGAAGCATTCTCCCTTGGATTGAAAATTATCAGATGATGGAGCACCAGCGGATCTTTTTGATATGGTGTTCCTTCTGAAATTAGCAACCATCATGGCCATGTCCTTTTCGAGCTTCTCCAGTCCCTCATCATACTCATACTCTGACTGTTCTTCATCTTGACCACCTTCTTCTTCAGCTATCAGTGACTTCGAGCTTTTCTTAGACACTTTTGATTTTTGTCTCTGATCGATTTCATCAAGCTCAGCTACAAGGGCATTGGATATCTTCTGACTTCCAAGAGTATCACGAATATGCTCACTCTGGTCAGCTTGCTTTTCTGACTGCTCCCAATTGAGCAATATACCATAGACTTGAGTGAGATTAAGAATTGAATAATCATTCCTCTGTCTGGTACACGTGGCAATGGTTCCCCAGATTTTCCTTGGCAGCAGCTCAAGAAACTTCTCAACAACAAATCGCTGCTCCTTTCCTATACCAGCTTTCTCCATCTTGTTCATCAGCGATTGATATCTGGTATTAGTGGAAGATAGCGACTCATTGGGCTCCATTGCGAATAGCTCATACTGTCGTGTGAGATTGACTTCCCTGCAGCGAATAATATCAGGAGTTCCAATATATATATATTCCTAAGGGTGTCCCACATGTCTTTAGCAGTTCTACAAAGCCTGATAGATTCGAACACTTCATCAGGAAGTGCCATGCCTATGTAGATTTTAGCTTGTTTATCCAGTCTAACCAATCGTCTATCCTCATCCGTCCATTGTTCCTCTCTTTTGGGCACAACCATTTCTGGTATAGCAGGAGTAGTAGCTGTTGTAACACCTCGTCAAAAAATCAATTTTCGCGCTGAATTTAAACTTCAAATAAACGATTTAACTTTTATTCCCAATTAGTATTTTTATAAAATACTTTCATTAGAAAACATTTTTAAATAATATAAATAAGATTTTATTTTATATTATGACTGGACAAATAAAACACGGGTATTTTGTACTGTGGTTGGAGACCACAGTCCGCGCACTGGGGATCTGTGTTGGACAAAACCCAACCCTCTTCCCATTTCATCTCATTTTCATCATCTTCTCCACCTCATTTTTCTCTCTAAAAATAATCACCACCAAACACCACCACCGCCGGCCGATCACCACCACCACCATCACCATACATTTTCGGAATCACCATCAAGAGAGGAACAACATTAACAAAGACGACACCCTCGTTTTCTTCCTCGTTTGGCCTCGATTCGCAATTGTAAGAAATTCCTAAATATTTAGATTTAATCATTTTGGTGTAATGTTTGGGTGTAATAATGTTTACACAACTTAGTTATAACCTAAACAACAAAGAAAACATGATTTTACAGCTTGAAAATGCGTTAGATTTGCGATTTTGGCCGGAAAAACGCGAAACCCGAAGGTTTCTGGGCTGCTGTTCTTCAGTGCGACACAATCCTTGTGTCGCATACTGTGTCGCATGAATTACTCATGCGACACAACCCTTATGTCGTATCCTTGTGTCGCAGACTCCATGCGACACAACCCTTATGTCGTTATGGATTTAGCATCACACGCATTATGCGACACAACCACTGTGTCGCAGAACTTCTGTGTCGCACCATGCGACACAACCCTTGTGTCGCATGAACTATTTTTGTGTCGCATGTTATGTCGCAGAAAACAGAAATTAGCCAAATCTTTCTAAGTGTCGGAAAACGTTTTCAAAAGACAATTTAAATACGATACGACTTGTACTCCAAAACAAATATACTTTATGAAGTATACGAAAACTCAAACCTAATAATAATATGAATTATTATTACGAACCATCCATAACGAACCGCACTTACAAACGTACGAAATCTCTCGTGTTTAGGACATTAGGAGATTTCACTTGGCACGACTCGTTACGCTAGGACGCTAGCTCCTCAGGTGAGTTCATCACCCCACTCTTTCACTGTTTTTCCAACTGATTTCGGGGTGGGAATGCATACTCCTGTTTTACTACTTTCAACTGTTCAAACCGTTACAAACGTTTTACTATAGTTTATGGTAACGGTGCTAGACCGCGACAGCTACGAACCATTTGACCATACTTGGGGATATTAAGTATGACTGTGTTAGTAACACCTAGAATTATATTACATATAATATCTAGGAAATAAATGCCTCACTACATCAGTGACTTGCTAATTACTAGTAATGACTAGTGGACTTGTGAATACCAACTAGAGGCACCGACTTGCTAGTTCAGTGATGACTATCTTTATGAACTAACAGATGACTTTAACTAAGTACTGAAAGTACTTCCCTACAGTTAAGTGACTTAGACGTTACACATTACTTCAGGCAAACTAGTTGACGTAGATACGTACCTACCTATTGATTACGATTATCCCTTACATCTAGGTGACGCTCCTACATTTCTTAGTATGATATACTACTGTGAATTACGTAACAACTTGAGGTACTGTTGAGTGCCTGTAACATTTTACTAGCTTTGGGGCTAAACTTACTTTCGGCATGTCGTGTACTGCCAAAACGATTACTTGCATCTCCTGCGGGAGAATAACGGACGCTGTCACTATATGTGAAGCAAAACGATGCCACGGTGGGTGGTACAAACACGATACCAATGTGATTGGTATTACGGATTTACAAACGAGCTCACGATACCACGGTGGGTGGTACAACTTATTTGCGAGCTGGATTGCTCACGATACCACGGTGGGTGGTACAACCTACTTACGAGCTGGATGCTCATACTCAGCATATGGATTTATGTTTTACTTACATTCAGCAACGGACCTACGAATTACTACGGTCGGGGTCGTTGGCTCAGCATGTGGATTCATGCTCTATCGTAGTCCTGCGGGACTGCACGGTTACTCATTCCAGCATATGGACTTATGCTTTACTTACTTCCAGCAACGGACCTACGAATTATTACGGTCGGGGTCGTTGGCTCTATAACTGGTTAATTTACTGAAACGTGGTCCTGCGGGACATAACTTGACACTTCCCTTGGGGGATAATCATTACATCACTGTAGGTGATTACTAGATGCTTACGAGTCGGAGACTCAGGAAATTATGAGCTTTTGCTCATTTGACCGTAATTGTGAACCCATTACCATCACTGTAGGTGATTACTAGATGCTTACGAGTCGGAGACTCAGGAAATTATGAGCTTTTGCTCATTTGACCGTAATTGTGAACCCATTACCATCACTGTAGGTGATTACTAGATGCTTACGAGTCGGAGACTCAGGAAATAACGAGCTTTTGCTCACTTGACTGTAATCACAAACCGTACCGATATGACACAATCACAAAACAGATAACTTGATCACGTTGCCGGGGTGCAACCTTTCATGCCAGGTGGCATCGTGACCTATTAGTAACCGTAGTACTAATACTTGAAACCGTACAAACTATCTGTACCGTATTGCCGGGGAGCAATACCGATCGCCTAAGGACTTTCTTGCTTGATTGCTTTCGGCCAGTAGCACGACAGATAGTCACCTTACGCTACTCTCGTATACATATTGCCAGGTAGCAATATCTTACCGGATAACACACAGGATGGGGATTGGTCCCCTTTATTTGACTAGAAACCTATGGATTAGGTTCACCTGCTCACCATAAATTACTTATAACTGCCTCGAGGGGCAACTGTTGTTATTTAAACTGCTAAACTTGATTGATATTTCTGAATGAAACATTTATTACTCGAACTACTTGTTTCTACAAATTACTTGTGAACTCACCAGCTTTTCAGCTGACCCTTTTAGTGTGCATTCTCAGGTACACTGCTGTAGTAGGATTGGACTACATGATTCTAGCTCGAGTCACATGTTTTCAATACTCAGGATATTTATTGCATTTACTCAGTACTAGTAGAATGTAATATTACTTTTATGCGAACTCGCAACTTGTAAATACTTAAATTTCATAAATGTATAATTATTTTCAAACGTCTCATTTAGAGTCGTTCATTATGTATCTTATGCTGTGATATTTAATTTGGTAACACCCGACCCGATCGCTTCCGCAAACCGAAATTTGAGGGTGTTACAGATTGGTATCAGAGCCTAAGGTTGTAGTGAACTAGGTTGCATTTAGTGAGCCTAGACTATGATCATTAGGCAGTATTCCTCATTAGGTATGACTAGTTCAGGGATTACATTATACGAACTTAATTTAACATAGCGTAGCTAACTATGTACAATTAAGCAAAGATGATGTAAGATCTGAAAGGAGTTATATTGAAAGGGAATGCAGTAGTTGACTCTGATTGTTATTTGCTACTTGCTAGACACCTTAGGCTATTATATGTACTGTAGGTATATATGAATAGGCCTTACGTGTATACTATTCCTGCATATCTATATACCGGTAGGTATGATTATACCTGACATGATTCCGCTGTACAAACTGATACACACTTTCGAAGTGGCATATCGCCAGCTTCCCAACCTTTACGACTTGATATCAAAACTTTGACCAGGTTGGTCACGACTGACTGGTATTACGAGAGATGCTCGTAATGACTAAGTCCACGAATTACTTTCAAACTTACTATCGGCCTGAGGGCCATACTTGGATAACATGTGGCACGTGGTGCTGCATCGTGCTTTGGGCACAATACTACTCCAGCACGTGGTGCTGCAACTACACAGTATGTTTATACTGCATTCGGCACGATGGTGCTACACTCACAGTACAGGGGTACTGCAACTACGGTGCCGCGGGCACTACATTACGGCACGTGGTGCTGCGTTTCATAGTACTTTGTACTACAATCATAATATATTACGGTGCTTCGGGCACTACATTTTGGCACGTTGTGCTACACCCAGGCTCGATGAGCTACTATCCAATATGCATGTGGACTTGTTATAGTTACATGTACGACTTATATATACATATACACTTACTTAACTGGGTATGAGATGCCACACCTGATTCTTTACTACTGCGCACTTATACTTGTATAGTTACATGTACATCACATATGTATATACGACTACTCTACTGGACACGAGGCGTCCCACTCGATTTCTTTGCGTAGGAACCCTCGCTATAGGCACTTGTACACTTATACGCATACACAATTTCCTTAGTGGGCACTAAGTGCCAAACCACGACTACTCAGGCATGTGATGCCTCATTCGGTGAATACACTCTAATTTATTGGGATTACATT
This sequence comes from Helichrysum umbraculigerum, assembly GCA_949592205.1. Taxonomy (NCBI): domain Eukaryota; kingdom Viridiplantae; phylum Streptophyta; class Magnoliopsida; order Asterales; family Asteraceae; genus Helichrysum; species Helichrysum umbraculigerum. The sequence goes on from CATIUR010000006.1 coordinate 55,278,416, forward strand.
TATAGTACTTTAGTACTACATTATAGTCTGATAGACTACGACGATACCCTAGTTCTGGTCGAACTACATATAATACACAACTAGGTCGTTAGTACGACTACACATTTAAAATTTCAAAGTCCGAGGACTTTCATACAGACACCTTAAGTGGTTTCTGGATCATTATCACTTTATATCCGTGGGCAACGGTGTAATATCGATTTACGTATACAACTGTAATAATCACAATTCCTGAATAAGGAATCTCACGACTGTTGTTTCATTCTTGTTTAAGAATCATGCCACGTGGACGACAAACGTACACTCAAACAGAACGCGACCAATACGCGGAGCAAAGAGTAGCTGAAGCTCTGGCTGCACAAAACCTAACGCGCCTCTGCACCTATAAAGAATTTATAAATTGTAACCCGCCAATCTTTGTTGGTACCGAAGGGGCTGTCGGACTGATCCAATGGATCGAAAGGATGGAAGCTGTTTTCCGCATTTGCAACTGCCCCGATGGATACAAAGTTAAATACTCCACCTACACTCTTCGAGATAATGCTCTAACCTGGTGGAATACTCACGCCCACACCGTAGGGGTCGACACCGCCTATGAACTTTCGTGGGAGGAACTGAAACAACTGATGAGGGACGAATATTGTCCTAGCGAGGAACTACACCGACTCGAGAATGAACTCTGGTATCTTACCGTGAAAAACAACGACATCATGACCTATACCAATCGTTTTCACCGACTAGCACTCTTTTGCCCATCACTAGTAAACCCAGAAAGCAAACGAATCGAAAAATACATCGAAGGACTTCCAACACAAATAGCGGGCATGGTTACCTCCTCTAAACCCAACACTATTCGCGACGCCGTTCGCATGGCCCATAACCTCATGGCGCGGGTGATTCAACGCGGAACCCTCCCAACTGAAAACCATACACAAAGGTGGAATGGCGATTCCAGCACTAGTCATAATCCAACAAATCAACCCGAACCCTTGAAATCTTACCCTTCTGAATACAAAGGAAAGCGGGGCTATGCGGGGGATAAACCCTTCTGTCACAGCTGTAAACGTCATCACTCTGGCCCTTGTGGCTCACCTTGCGAGAGATGTCAACGATTCGGACACCAAATCTGGGACTGTAGAGTTCCTGCCAACCCCGACAAACAACAAACGTGTTTCAAATGTAACACTCCTGGACATTTCAAGAAAGATTGCCCAAATCAGAAACGAAAAATCCTCATGATCAACTCCGGGAGGACCGGACGAAACCGCGACAATATCACGGGTATGTCCCTATCCAATACAAAAATTTCAAATCAAACACAACGTTTCGATCGGCGGGAAAGCCGATTCCAAAATGATACCGATTACATAAATTAATACCAACTACACGAATTAAGCCAAACTTAAAAGCTAGAGTTGCTTTCAGCAGACTAACCGACTGAAAGTATACAAAACACTCAGTCCTGATAGGACTACTCCTCGAACAGTCAAGTGGTGACAACTATCTAGTCCCGTAGGGACTATAATGCAAACGGTCCCTTAGTGACTACGACTCAACGATAACTTGAACAAAACCATATAGTCAGGATGTGACTACAACGATAAACCGCGACACAATCATGGATTGACTGCCCTTCAACCCCGTTATAAGACATGATATGTCTAAAACCTACTCGACAAACAACATGTACGTACATTGCTCCCCAGACCTCACATGACCACGACATCACTTTTAAATTTCGGGACGAAATTTTCTTAACAGGGGGAGAATGTAACACCTCGTCAAAAAGTCAATTTTCGCGCTGAATTTAAACTTCAAATAAACGATTTAACTTTTATTCCCAATTAGTATTTTTATAAAATACTTTCATTAGAAAACATTTTTAAATAATATAAATAAGATTTTATTTTATATTATGACTGGACAAATAAAACACGGGTATTTTGTACTGTGGTTGGAGACCACAGTCCGCGCACTGGGGATCTGTGTTGGACAAAACCCAACCCTCTTCCCATTTCATCTCATTTTCATCATCTTCTCCACCTCATTTTTCTCTCTAAAAATAATCACCACCAAACACCACCACCGCCGGCCGATCACCACCACCACCATCACCATACATTTTCGGAATCACCATCAAGAGAGGAACAACATTAACAAAGACGACACCCTCGTTTTCTTCCTCGTTTGGCCTCGATTCGCAATTGTAAGAAATTCCTAAATATTTAGATTTAATCATTTTGGTGTAATGTTTGGGTGTAATAATGTTTACACAACTTAGTTATAACATAAACAACAAAGAAAACATGATTTTACAGCTTGAAAATGCGTTAGATTTGCGATTTTGGCCGGAAAAACGCGAAACCCGAAGGTTTCTGGGCTGCTGTTCTTCAGTGCGACACAATCCTTGTGTCGCATACTGTGTCGCATGAATTACTCATGCGACACAACCCTTATGTCGTATCCTTGTGTCGCAGACTCCATGCGACACAACCCTTATGTCGCTATTGATTTAGCATCACACGCATTATGCGACACAACCACTGTGTCGCAGAACTTCTGTGTCGCACCATGCGACACAACCCTTGTGTCGCATGAACTATTTTTGTGTCGCATGTTATGTCGCAGAAAACAGAAATTAGCCAAATCTTTCTAAGTGTCGGAAAACGTTTTCAAAAGACAATTTAAATACGATACGACTTGTACTCCAAAACAAATATACTTTATGAAGTATACGAAAACTCAAACCTAATAATAATATGAATTATTATTACGAACCATCCATAACGAACCGCACTTACAAACGTACGAAATCTCTCGTGTTTAGGACATTAGGAGATTTCACTTGGCACGACTCGTTACGCTAGGACGCTAGCTCCTCAGGTGAGTTCATCACCCCACTCTTTCACTGTTTTTCCAACTGATTTCGGGGTGGGAATGCATACTCCTGTTTTACTACTTTCAACTGTTCAAACCGTTACAAACGTTTTACTATAGTTTATGGTAACGGTGCTAGACCGCGACAGCTACGAACCATTTGACCATACTTGGGGATATTAAGTATGACTGTGTTAGTAACACCTAGAATTATATTACATATAATATCTAGGAAATAAATGCCTCACTACATCAGTGACTTGCTAATTACTAGTAATGACTAGTGGACTTGTGAATACCAACTAGAGGCACCGACTTGCTAGTTCAGTGATGACTATCTTTATGAACTAACAGATGACTTTAACTAAGTACTGAAAGTACTTCCCTACAGTTAAGTGACTTAGACGTTACACATTACTTCAGGCAAACTAGGTGACGTAGATACGTACCTACCTATTGATTACGATTATCCCTTACATCTAGGTGACGCTCCTACATTTCTTAGTATGATATACTACTGTGAATTACGTAACAACTTGAGGTACTGTTGAGTGCCTGTAACATTTTACTAGCTTTGGGGCTAAACTTACTTTCGGCATGTCGTGTACTGCCAAAACGATTACTTGCATCTCCTGCGGGAGAATAACGGACGCTGTCACTATATGTGAAGCAAAACGATGCCACGGTGGGTGGTACAAACACGATACCAATGTGATTGGTATTACGGATTTACAAACGAGCTCACGATACCACGGTGGGTGGTACAACTTATTTGCGAGCTGGATTGCTCATGATACCACGGTGGGTGGTACAACCTACTTACGAGCTGGATGCTCATACTCAGCATATGGATTTATGCTTTACTTACATTCAGCAACGGACCTACGAATTACTACGGTCGGGGTCGTTGGCTCAGCATGTGGATTCATGCTCTATCGTAGTCCTGCGGGACTGCACGGTTACTCATTCCAGCATATGGACTTATGCTTTACTTACTTCCAGCAACGGACCTACGAATTATTACGGTCGGGGTCGTTGGCTCTATAACTGGTTAATTTACTGAAACGTGGTCCTGCGGGACATAACTTGACACTTCCCTTGGGGGATAATCATTACATCACTGTAGGTGATTACTAGATGCTTACGAGTCGGAGACTCAGGAAATTATGAGCTTTTGCTCATTTGACCGTAATTGTGAACCCATTACCATCACTGTAGGTGATTACTAGATGCTTACGAGTCGGAGACTCAGGAAATTATGAGCTTTTGCTCATTTGACCGTAATTGTGAACCCATTACCATCACTGTAGGTGATTACTAGATGCTTACGAGTCGGAGACTCAGGAAATAACGAGCTTTTGCTCACTTGACTGTAATCACAAACCGTACCGATATGACACAATCACAAAACAGATAACTTGATCACGTTGCCGGGGTGCAACCTTTCATGCCAGGTGGCATCGTGACCTATTAGTAACCGTAGTACTAATACTTGAAACCGTACAAACTATCTGTACAGTATTGCCGGGGAGCAATACCGATCGCCTAAGGACTTTCTTGCTTGATTGCTTTCGGCCAGTAGCACGACAGATAGTCACCTTACGCTACTCTCGTATACATATTGCCAGGTAGCAATATCTTACCGGATAACACACAGGATGGGGATTGGTCCCCTTTATTTGACTAGAAACCTATGGATTAGGTTCACCTGCTCACCATAAATTACTTATAACTGCCTCGAGGGGCAACTGTTGTTATTTAAACTGCTAAACTTGATTGATATTTCTGAATGAAACATTTATTACTCGAACTACTTGTTTCTACAAATTACTTGTGAACTCACCAGCTTTTCAGCTGACCCTTTTAGTGTGCATTCTCAGGTACACTGCTGTAGTAGGATTGGACTACAGGATTCTAGCTCGAGTCGCATGTTTTCAATACTCAGGATATTTATTGCATTTACTCAGTACTAGTAGAATGTAATATTACTTTTATGCGAACTCGCAACTTGTAAATACTTAAATTTCATAAATGTATAATTATTTTCAAACGTCTCATTTAGAGTCGTTCATTATGTATCTTATGCTGTGATATTTAATTTGGTAACACCCGACCCGATCGCTTCCGCAAACCGAAATTTGAGGGTGTTACAGCTGTAGCGATGACAGCAGGAACAATTGTAGTTGGAATGTGGGGACCATTGGTTATTGTATTACAGAGATGGTCGTCAATTAGGTCTAAAAACATCATCATTCGGGACATCCAAGCTTCAATCCTTGATGGATCAAAAGCTGGAGGTTTGGTTGTAGAACCATTTCCCTTCTAATAATCAGAGTCAATACAGCTGTACTTTACGGATTCCATTGCAGATCTGGTTAATTGAACTTAAACCAACTCTGCTCTGATACCAATTGAGAGTCCCGTAATTCACTATTGTTTAGTGAATTGGAATCGCAAAGTGTAAAGTTTAATTGTAGAAGGGGGGTTGAATACAATTTAAAACTATTTCTGATTTTAGCTTAGTTGATTGATGAGTTTTAAATTGTTTAACAGAAACAGAGTATAAATGATAGTAACAGAGTATAACAGATTATAAATATGACAATATCAAAGTAATGAAGTAATGATGGCTAAAATGATGAATTATATTGATCATACAATTCACAAGTGTTGAATGCGGAATGGATTAACCAAAGTTAATCCAATTCAAACACTTAGCTAATCTATTACAAATGAGATGAACAGCAGTGGACAAACACGCTGACTGTTCACTCGCTGGATCGTTAAATCGTGCTTAGACTAACTACTCACTGACATACAAGTGATTAACACGATTTAAACGACTAGCCTCTACAGTACAAAACACTGAACTATTTATACTACAAGAGTTCCTAAAATATCGCCTATAAAATAGGATCTTGGAATGACACGTGTCGCTGCTTGATTGGCTTGATCTCTGATGAACCGACATTCTGCGGGTCCCAATTCTGTTACCGCAAATATCTCGTTACCTTAAAACTAATCATTCGCTGCCATGTATTTTTTCGGACATACTTCAAGTTGGAACACTCTTGCTGATGTATAGATAAGTACAGTACTTTTTGTACTTGATGATTGAGAGGCTTTATTGAATAGTCCCTGAAGATGCAGTAATCCTCCTCACTCACTGCGAGCTAACATGCTCTTGTAGAATGACTTGAACTAGAGATCTTCAGTGACTAGCTGTTATTCTGGCAGTGACTTTTGCCTTTATTGAATTGAAGAAGTAAAGCTCTCGCTGACGTTGATCAGCGACACACCAAGTTGAGCTTTATTCTTCCTCAGCATATCAAGCAGAATGAATGACGATCAGCGAAACCTATCATCAGCAACAACAGGTTTGATACAATCCATTTCTTCATCGAGTAGTAAACAGTCGAGTTGGTCAGCGACCATCGACTCATCATGGTCAGCGACCAGTGACTCAACACAAACTATGTTGTGGAGGACTTGCAATTGATTAGTGAAAACAACTCATGCAGTATTTGATTTTGATTTGTACTTGCGTTCAATTGTAAATAAAAACGAGCATTGATATCACACCCCTGGGTAAAACAGTAAAATAGGGGTCATGAGACTCACCTGAGTCTTGAACGTTTATCTAAATAAAATTGAATTGATTAGCCATGAATTGATGTCCGAAAACTTGTAACCTGAGGGTGTCCACGACACACGATGGTTATTAACATGAGTAGGTATTTATAAAGATCACCTTTGTAGTTGTTCGTCCAACTAGAATGTCCAAATTTCTACGATTTGGTTGATTAACTTGTCCAAATGTCTATGATTTGGTTGATTTGATTGAGTTTTGAAAACGTGTACGGCCCGTTGGTGATTGTTTGTAATAATAACCTCAACATTATTATCTTGTTTGCGAAGTGTTATACTTAAAAGTATACCCCAATGTGTTTTAAAAGTCGTATCGTATAACAGTTTGAAGTTTTATAAGTTCGACACTGAAACGCCCCAAAACTCAAGAATTTTTTTTTTTTTTATATACTCTTTATAGTGTCCCATAACTTTATTTTATACATATAAACTCGACACATAAGTTAGAACATCATTTTTAAGACATGGTGAAGGGACATGGCCATGGCGTTTATATGACATGGTCATGGCATCGTGCTGATAGAAAATGAGCATACTGTTAAGGGACATGGCCATGGCGTTTATATGACATGGCCATGGCATGTCTGCTCAGCAACACTTGTAATTTTACGAAATTGAAACACGCATAACTTTTTACTTGTAAACACTTAGACCCTGAAAATTTGCAGGCACCTCCATAATGCCAAAATGAAACTTTCTATTTTTTTCACTTTTCCAAAATACACATTTACGAGAAAACGGACGTATAACCACTTTTTGACCATTTTAACCCATTTTGGTGACCACTCTATATCCCAAACCACTTGGTTTTAGCCTCTGCCCTTTTTCACACATTTTCAACATCTCAAAACAAGTCTAACACCTTTGGTCAAACCCACATAACTACATTCTAATCCAATTGAACTCCTTTGACCCGTTTAGTGCCCATTTAGACACTTTTACCAAATCTACTACATAACACCACCACATTACCCAATACCACACATGTTTGACTCTTACAACATTGTTGACTATATGTCAATTTCACATTTGACCAACCAATCACTTTCGACCTATTTCTATAATTCAACACTTTGACCCAAACCAAACCAAACCAATCATATGCCTTCATACACTTGACAACCACATACACTAGACACCATAACTCAGTTTGACTTTCAAAGTCAACTACTATACATTGACCAACATATTTAATTCGAAAACTCTTTGTTTGGGCGATTTACACAATTGAATATCAAAACAACAATTCAAAAGAAGAAAGCATGTTCTAACCACAAGCATGCTCCATATCCACGTCACTAACTTCACATAAACCTTCTATCCACATGTTGCTAGCAAAACATCAACCTACAACATAAACACTGAAACGGGTAAGCACAACTGCTTAGTGAGTACACAGGCAATCAAACAAGTAATCCACATAACACTTAACACATATCAACACAATTACATAAGCACAAAATCACTGGGCTCTGTACACTGAACACTGTGTTAACCGTAGTTAACTCTCTAATCACCACTGAATCTTTACACATAATCATTAACCAACAACAATCAATTCACTAATCAACAACACATTTTAACATAATCTTAAACACACACATAAGAAGCAAAACATATAACAAGCAACTTCCACTTGATTGTATGATCACATAATTACTATTAAATCCACATATATCAACAAGTCATCTTCCACCCGATTGTGTAGCCTCTTGCTCGGAAGCAATCCGGATCCAACACAATCGAATCATATACTATTCATCACAATTCTTTTCCTTTACCATTAAGCTAGTGACTTACTCATTACTTGGCTAACATCAAGCTAATGAGAAAATCACTACTTTTCTTACCAAGTATCATTTAATCACATAACAAGTAAATATAAACAAGTAATTTAACACAACAACTAAATTAAGTAATAAACATAATTAAACAAACATAAACAAATAATTTTATTCTTTGATTGTGCAAACCTCTAGCCCGCAAGCTATTCGGTTCTACACAATCACATCACCTGTTTAACCCCCGTATCACTCACCACAATCTTTTTAGACGACTTCACCACCTTGATCAACATAAACCTCCATTTATTCAATCCCTATCATAAAGCACATAACACATAACAACATGTTTAAACACTAATCAATCATTCACATAATCTCATTTACTTCCTCCCCCACTTTGATTACACTAGTTAAATCTTTAGTTAATCACATTAAACTACCTCTTTAATCACTTTTTAACTTTCACTAATCAAACTCTTATCACATAATATTCATCATCATAATCATACTCTATAAGTATCACTAGTTTCATAATTAAACTCATTAACATCATCTTAACATAATTTACATGAATCACCATAAACACTCTTTTAATAATTTATCACTTATCAACTTTACTACCTTAAATTCATGTTCTATCTACATAATCAAGCTTTATTAACACCACTAACATTACTTTTAAACTTACTTCATAATTTCATAAAGATTTGACATAAACCCTAAAATCACTCATGAACACAAATCATAAATTCATCACTTTCATTATGTTATATAACTACTAATAATCATAAAAACAATAACTAACACTAATTAAATCAATTTCTAGTATCAATTTCGGATTAGAACCCTTATTTATACAAAACCCATCAAAACCCAAAAACTTAGGTTAGAACATGGAGAAATTCAACGTACATGAGATAAAAGATGATCAAAGGGTGATGAATTCGAGTTCTTAGAGCTTGAATCAAGGATTAGAAACTGATTTTAACAAACCTAGCTTCCTCCTGCGTTTTTTCTTACTTCGTGAGGTATCTGAAACTTATTTTGGAAAGAAATGAAATAATAAGCACGTACATATGTATATTTATCTGTTAAATTCTATTCCCTTTAAACTCTATTGTCTGGAACTAGAAAACCATTCGCGTATTCTCTAATTTCGTATTATTTAAAACCATAACACTTTAAAATAAATATACCCTCGTGTTCTAAAATAAAACCTTTATATTTTTGGGGTGTTACAGACACTTAGTTGCAAACCTTCTGTTTTTAGCGTCACTTATAGCGACACTTAGGGTTTGGGCGACACTCAGGAAGTGTCGCATAAAATGACTGATTCTGATCCAATGGCGTCACTTGTGCAAGTGACGCATAGAGGGCGGAACTTAAGGAAGTGTCGGTTGTAAGTGTCGGTATAAGGGTCATGAGTCACTAAGATTAGTGTCGGTTGAAATCAGAGTTCAATTATAGGCGTCACTTAGACAAGTGACGCTATAAGTGTCGGTTTGGAGTGACGGATATTGAATTTGCGACACTTTGGCAAGTGTCGGGAAAAAAGGGTTTTATGCGGAACTTATACAAGTGACGCAAGATTAGGGCTTTTAGCGACACTCAGTGCGTCACTTAAGTGACGCACTAAGTGACGCTACGCTGCACGTGTCTATGCGACGCTTACGTCTGATGGCCGGAAATTGTGTCAAAAATGTGTTTTCCGGTAACCGTTTGGCTCAAATCTTTTACCCAACCCATATTTGGACATTTTAAGCTTATAGAAACAACATTAATGTAAAAGTAACGAGATCGGAGTGTTTTTGAGTTTTGTCGGAAACTTATGAGTTAACGCCGGAGAAATCCGAAAAGATGGGGTTGTAGATCGTGACGCGGTGGTTCTTTTCTTCCAAATAAGCGTGAGAATTCGAGGCCGTTTCGTGGTGTTATTTTGTGATTTAAAGGGGATTGTGGGTTTGGTTTGTTTGAGAGAAGAAAGAAGGGAAGAAAGAGAGTGAGAAGGTGAGAATGAAATGAGGGGGAGGTGATGACCCCCCTTTTTGGCTGATTTTTCGGTGGGGTCCACGGGGTCCCTGCAATCGCGCTCCATGCGGTGTTCGTTTTCCCCGATCGTTTAAACGGTTAAATATTTTTGTACGCGTTTAATTATACGTTTTAAAATACGAATGTTTATTCGATATTTTACTTGAAGTATTTCACTAATACTTGATAATTGAGTTATATATTATAATCTTACTTGTTTTGTTTGCTTGTGTTTAACCTTTTAATCACGTAGGCGTTATTCGTACGATACAAATTTGAATTGAAATATTATCAAAATAATATTTTTGGATATAATAGTGTTATTAAATAATGGTATATTATTTAATAAAATCGTTCACCAACGTCCGTATTACTTGAAACGAATTACATTCGTTTTAAATTGCGTACGATTTAATCAAATCGCATAATTGTATATATTCAACAATATATATATTGATACATTAATTAGCCTAACACAGAACTAATTACATGTATTATAATTAATTAGGCACTAATTACTAGTCCTAATTTGACGGGTGTCACACACATGATACAAATACCCTCTATGATGTTGATCCTATATTGATGGTAAGGATGTGCGCACACTGATGTATTACATTCTTGGTAAAGAACGCAGTAGATTGCTCTGGAGATAAGCTTTCATAGGGGGATACTTATCGTGATCATGGAATTCATGGTATTATATTGGCTTATTATGGAGATGAATTTTCTTACGGTGATATGTTCCTTTAGACAGACTTTGACTTTGCTACAAACAATGTTTTAAAAACCGGACCAGACACTAAACCAGGTGTTTTTTGTTCCCGCTTTTTAATGGTTTTTAGCGGTTTTTTACGGTTCAACTGGTCCGACCAGTCAAACGGGGGCGGTCCGGTTCCAATTTTTAAAACATTGGCTACAAGGCATTACTTTTTTTCACTCGTGGTAAAATGCCGTTGCTTAAATCGGGTCCAATTTAGCTGAAGAGATCTGCGCTGGCTGTACCCAAGGTTGTCTCCCTCAAAGTTGACATAAATTTTACAGATACTGAACACACGATTTTATATTCCAGTTGACGTTTCTACCCGCCAATCGAAGGAGGTACTGCTACTCTGTAAGGTACAAATTGCTCTTTGGAAGTGAAAGTCAGGATCGGGGGCCGGAGATGATGCTTGATTTATTTTGTATTATGTTTTTAATTTTTTCTTTTTTATTATACATTTTAATTTTTAGGACTTTTATTTTTTTTATTTGTTTTAATGAATTAAATGTTGTTTTATTTAATTTAGTTGGTTTTTAAAATTAATTTATTCAATTAATTGTATTAAAAAAAAAAAAACTCCAACACTATCTACCCCACCCAGAACACTGTAACGACACCTTGTGCTCTAAGGGTTAGATGAGTATTCTCATTTGACTGAAACTGTTTCAAAGGTACGTCTCGAATACTGTGGATTTCTGTAAATTGTTAGCTATTATGACCTTGTTTTTACTGTTACCAGATGTTCGGCTTTTAAACTTAGCCGAATCATACCTGTATCACACGAATAAAAAGTCGTTAACCATGTTTGATCACTAGAGAAAGGTGTGAAGGTTAATAGTGAAGGTTAACGAATACTCTTAACCCACATCTTACAAAGACGATAGCAAACAAGAAAAAGAGAAAAAAAGATTCGGCTTAATGTGTTTCCTATTCAATCTAGAGTTACGGGTGCTAAGTATTCGTATCACAGGATGCCAATGACACAACGAAACAATTGGCAATTTGGCATGATGCAGGGGCGTTGGGACCAAAAGATATGGATTCACTCGGGTTTAGGCCCGACTTTATTATCACGTTTTTTTATAGAGTTTATGGATTTGACCTGACTGGATTTGGATTTGGGTTTTATTTTTATTTTTTCCACTTAACGCGGGTAATGAAATCCCGGGATTGAGTGGAATTGAAGATGTTGGTCGAAAAGGGGTTGGGATATCGGAATGTATTTGAAACCGAAATGGATCAGATAAAGATGGAGGTAGCTCTGTCTTTGAAGAAACAAGCTTTTTTCGGTTGGTGAGGTTATGAAAAGTCCTGCTTTTAGGGAAGAAGAGGAAGCATATGATAATTCAGCATGGATTAGTTTGGGCCCAAGTCGTGTATTAACCAAGGTTTTGTCTTTCAATGCTGCAGTCAAGAGGCAAGAAATAGTGGAATGTGATGTAAAGATTCCAAACAGTTATGGGAATGGGAGTGCGATTATACCCAAAAGTGATTTCAGATTACTTCGGGGTAGGGAAGAGAGTAAAAGGGTCTCATTTGATTTCAAATACAATGATGATTTTTCATTTTCTCGACCTCTAGAAAACGTGGAAGATGATATATAATTTGAATCTGATAGGAGGGAACCTGAAATATCATAAACATGTCAGGTCTCAATAAGACCACTCAGGCTCTTGATCAATTGACTTGTGACTTCATTACTTCATCTGAGGTTACCGGGCTCAAACAGGTCAATCACACTTGTTCACATTTACGGGCCCAAAATAGAAATATGAAAGGGGTGCATCAGTAGCTTTTTAATGTGAGAAACAGAAGTAACAGTTTATTCAGTCCTGAGATCGTTCAAAAACTAGCCGAAGCAAATGGGATTACACTTGGTGTTTAGGATTCTTAGTCATGTAAAGATCATACTGACGCGTGGGGCCGTGGATCTTGTTGATGCAGACCTATGGATGGTGGAAAACATGATGGAAACGGGTTTGTTAGAGCCGAGGTTGTCACTGCTTCTCTTGGCTTCTTGACTAACTTTGATGATGTGCACAAATTATGGTTTTTTGTCGCGAAATTCCTTATTCCATCAACTGTGATGGTATGCGAGAACTAAAGATTTGTGCATACAGAAACAGCAATTTTGGGCATCAATCGGAGCGTTTATTGAACATAATCTTGGTGCAAGTGTTTGTGTTTATTAACTGACACTTGGTTGGGTAGGGGTAAGTGTCAGGTTTACAAGTTTGTTCATGGATTTGAAACATAATATGATGAGGTTCAGAATGAATTTGTATAATTCTCCTTCCTTTTGCTTTAAAGTTTAAAGCAGATTAATGTGGATTACTTTTGGTTTGAGTATTTTATGTCAAATTGTTGTATTTGGTTGCAAACAAAAAATTAGAGACATAACTTAATTTAGTGATGAACCAACTTTTCATTATAATTGAGGAAATTGAATTAAGATACCTTTTCAATCAACGGTTAATACATTTTTCTGCCATATTTTGATCGTAAATTAAACATGATGGCTATTTTTTAACGCAAATGTAGGAGTGTAAACAAGACGAACTACTTGTGAGCTACTCGATATTGACGTGTTTTGAGGAGAATAAACTTTTAAAAAGATATGGCCCATGCAGGTCTCGAACCTGCGACCTTCGCGTTATTAGCACGACGCTCTAACCAGCTGAGCTAATAGGCCAATTTGTTTAATTCTTTTGATTTATGTAATAAATACGAAGTTTCATATTACTGATGTTTTTAACTGCTTTGCCATACGATTTTATGTAATAAATACGGAGTAGGTGCGATTACCAATTTTCATCATGTTTATGAAGATTTCATTATTTTCACTTTTCAGCATATATTTTAGAAAACCTTTTCGATTGATTAGAAAAAAAAGTTTGGATTGGTTGATCGAAAACGAATCACGTAAATATGATTCTTAACTATTGATTATGTTATAACTTGTCACGTTATCCAAATGTTAATATGCTTTCGTTTTGCCAATTCCGGTAATTTTACGTATTTTTATCAAAAATGACGGTGTAAATATCACTATTTTGTTTAAAGAAAATGTTATAATCAATCCTTACACACAAGAGGAGCATATGATTGATGCATACAGAATACAGATTAACTGGACTAAAGACAACCAGAAAACAGATTTGGGAAGCACAACAGGTAAGTCAAGAACTGAACATAAACTTTCAAAGATAATAAACCCTAGGCTACATCCACAAAGGCCTCATACGCATCAAGGCACGGATGCACTCCTACATCTAACAACAATTATTAAAAAAAAGTTAAAAATAAAACACATAAATAAACTCCTACGTCTAGCAGCAACAATATATAAAAATAAACAAACTCTTACCTCTTAAAAAAAGAAAAAGGAATACTGAACCATAAACTCATTTGGCGCCTAATCTGACCTAAAGCTAACGGCTGTTACATAAATGATAAACCTTGATGTTCAGATACGCGATCACCACATCAGAAACTTATCACAAGCGCACCTTCAATGTCAGAGAAGTTACTAATTGACCAACAGCTTTAACAGAACTTCCAATGATTATCACAGTTGACACACGTTACAAATGTCGTCATAGGTTCATCAGCACTCCGAGTCTGCAACTGATAATAAGTGCACTTCCTTTTCCCACACCGACCACACCTAAACTGATCAGTGGTGGCTTTCGGAGGACCACCGCGTTCACAATCAAATAAAGCCTTCTCTTTTATTTTCACATTCTGCTTTTGCCTTTCATCGCTCGCCATTTCTTCAGGAGTAAGCTCTAAAATCCTCTCGGGCTTCAAATGCCCAAGAAGTATTTTTCTTCTGAAATCGGGATTTTTTGGATCTTTAACATTAAACATTATAGATCTGTATTTAAACTTCTGGGTCCCATTAGATTTTCCCCATTTTTCATACATTGCAGACTCCATAGATACAGCAATTCTATAAGGGTCACAGGCAGTCACTTTATCCCTTAATTCCTCATTGATCTCCCCAGAAACTTTGCATAATGCTTCTGCAAGAAGTTCACGAATCTTGTCACGTACAGGATCTTTGCAAGAAACAAGAGAAGTCAGCTTCGGGGGAGTAACATCGTTTGTTGTAGATTTCTTTTCCACCTTGATAGCATTGTTCTTTTGTTCAGAACTCGGTGTCTTACTATGGCCATTTTTCTCAACTTTCATGCCCTCCATCGTGTTACTATGACCATTTTTCTCAACTTTCATGCCCTCTGTCTTCTCAACCTTGACAGAATTGACAGAATTGTTCCTTTGAAATTTCTTTTCGGACATCTGTGATCCATGTGATGATCCATGCGATCCATGCTCAGACCTGGGAGATTCCTTGATCTCTAAATTGCCATTTTTCTTGTTCTTTAATGTTTCTTCAACAATTATGCCTTTCCAAATCTCAACCAGTTCAGAAGCAAGCGACTGTATCTTCTTTCTTGGATGTTTTGTTAATTGACGAAGACGTTTCCCCACCTGAAAATAATCACATTCCATCAATAGCTGCAAATCAACTTTATATGCATAAACACGGGTCAGACAACAGCAGCCAATTATCAATATAATAATCACTCTATTTCAAAATCAATTTAGCATAGTAACTTTGCCAATAGCATAGCCTTCAATTCTTACAAGTTACAACTACTAAATTATTATTCGTTCTTTCTCACCTAGTACCTTTTTTCGTACATTGTTTCATTAACACGCTAATCAACTACATATCAAAAGCTTTAAAAATTCTATTTATTTTTCTCGACAGTAACTCAGATTCTTAATCTCAACATACATCCTATAAAGGAGATAACAGACATCCAAAATTCAATTATGATTCATCACCAAACAAAACCACAATCACATGCATTCATCAACTCATGTTTAACATTATTTATGATATCCTAATTAAATTAACAACATTAAAGATAAAATTCACAAAAAAAAAAAAGAAACTAACAAAATTCATAATTTCACATAGATAGCATTATCAACATAACAGTATCCTAATTAAATTAAATCAAAATATATAGCATATGAAATTCACTAAAAAGTTAACAAATTTATCATATTTGCACCGATAAATCGATAATATCCTAATTATATTAATATTTACATGTAAATTGACCAAAAATAATTTAATATAATCAATGAAATTCACTAAAAATTTAACAAATTTATCCTCTTTACACAGAAAATATCCTAATTATCTTAACGATTGCATGTAAATTCACTAAAAATTTAACAAATTTATCATCTTTACACCAAAAAGATCCTGCCAGCATGTAAATTGACTAATTTCTTAAATATATTCAATTAAATTGACTAAAAATTTAACAAATTTACACAAAAAATATCCTAATTATATCAATAATTGCATGTAAAATCACAAAAATTTTAACATAATCAATGATATTCACTAAAAATTCACAAAATTTATCATATTAATTATCCTAATTAAACTAATAATTGCATGTCAACTCACTAAACTATTTAATATAATCAATTAAATTCACTAAAAAATCAAACACATGAAATTACAATAAAAAGTAATGTTAACATTCGAAAATTAAATTTTATATAATTAAAGAAAAAAAAAGAAAACTAAATCTACCTGCGTAGAAACAAGGATTTGATAATCAACAGGAAACTTCTTCAACAATCTCAACGCATCAACACACCGATCTTCCTCCGGCGCGTTACCGATCGACGCCGCGGCATCGGCCGATTTCTTCACCGTCTCAAATAACTCAATTAGCTCCGTCTCCATAATGTCTACCGTTTCATGAATTCAACGTAATGGCAAACAGGACGGTAAGTGTGTTTAAGTAATGATACGGTGGGATGAAATCTGGCCGTAGATTGGAGTTGATCGGACGGTGAAGGAGAACGAAAGGTGAGTCCTTGAAGTTCGAGAGTTTTGTGGAGTTTATGAAAACATGATTTGGTTGTTAGGGTTTATGCGGTTAAAAGTGTAAGGCTTGTAAGACATTGCACGTGAGGTTGGTTGTTAGGGACACGTGATGATTCTTGTTGGGTTTTAGTCTTGGGCCTTGTTACATTGTGTTTGGGCTATTATAGGGTTAGAATATCTAAACCAATTTAACAAATAAATTAGAGGAGAATGATGATCGTATCCGAATATCCGATTAAGATTTTTATATTTATCATTTAAAAATTATGTTGAATTAATTACAAAATTTTGTTAAAAAAAAAAATTACAAAATATTATTTTTCCTTTTTAATAGTTACTTTCCTTATTTGAATCTGGTAAGAGTAGGCATGTGCAAAGTGCTAGAACCGGCCCGAACCGAACCGAACCGCAAACCGTGAAACTACAAATATAATGTAACACCCGGTCAAAAAGGCCAATTTTCGCGCCTATTTTAAACTTTACACAATCGTATTTAGTACGTATTACTTTTAAATAATGTGTTATTATTTTTAATAAACGTTATTTACACGGGAAATATTAAACTGTGTTAGAACATAAATCGTTTTGTTTAAAACGTATTTTAGCTAGACGAAACTTAAATACTTTGGTATCATTTAAAAATGATATATATAAAAACGAAAACGACTCGTACAATTTAAATTTAAACATTTTATTTTTATAAAATGTTCCAACTCGAAACCACTATTCATTAGACGAATAAATATCACGAAATTAAAAACATTATTTATTTTACGAGCGGGTACGAAAACACGGGTATTTTATACCGCGAATTGGGGGAAACCAACCCACCACAAAAGATGGGCCGGCCTCCCCATCTCCCTCATTTCTTTCCTTTTTCATTTTCTTTCATCACCAAAACACACACTTACTCTCCTCTTCCTCTCTCGGGTTACACCACCACCGCCACCATCATCACGAATTCATCATCACCATCGTCGAGTATCATCAAAGTGGAAGCAACAACATCATCATCACCATCATCACCACGAATCGTCATCATCTTCTCCATTTTCGGATTACTATTCATTTGGTAAGAAAACTTCCGATCTACACTTAAATACATGTTTATATCACTCTATATACCTTATATTATCATTATATAAGTTTATCATTGACGGATCTGTGATTTTGAGGCTCGATCCGTGGATTTGGGTGAAAACCCGTCGAACAGCCTTAAGTGTCGCCCACAGACCAAAAACAGTAATAGCGTCACTTAGTGTCGCTATGCCTTTGCCGTCCTTATAGCGTCACTACCTAAGTGTCGCTATCACACCCATACCGTCACTTCTTGAGTGACGCAAGCCTATAACTTTCGGTAGAAACGACTGCGTCACTAAACCCTCTGCGTCACTTCCTAAGTGACGCTATATGCGTCACTAACCCTATAGCGACACTTCTGAAGTGTCGCTAAATGTCTGAAATTTCCTAATCTTTGAGTCACTTGCCTAGTGACGCTATAAACCTCTTAGTGACGCATGAAGTGTCGCTATCATCAGTTTTTGAACTAAAAACTCACTTTTAAAATGTCAAACTTATCCGGAAACATATACGCAATTATATACGAACCGAAACGCGTTTAAACGAGGTTATTTATACGAAAAACACTATAATTATATTTTCAAAATATAATTCCAATACGCCGCGAGCGAACCGAACTTTCTTACAAACTTTGAAACGTAAAAGCGTGTCAAACACATTGAGTACGATTAAATCGATTAAGCAAACTAATTGGATAATTTATGTATATGTACTTATACGGAACCTTACGTGTTTAGGACACTAGGAGGTCTTCATTGTACACGCGCGTATCTTAGGATCGCTAGCTCTCCCAGGTGAGTTCATAGCCCCTCCTTTTTACTGTTTTCACTGATTTTGGGGGAGATACATACTCATGATTTACTTGCTTTTTATTGGTAAATGAACTTACAACTTACAACTGCTTTACAAATGTTTGCAAATGACATGTTAAACTCCAACTCCCTTGAGACAACCGTACATACTAGGCAAACTAAGTGTGCCTTAGCTAGACAACAACTAAAATTTATACAAGTAAAACTATTTAAACACTCGTCACATCGGCGAGGCCTTATCACTAGACTTGGTTAGTTTACTTGTGAAACACAATATGGGGACCATACTCACTAGTCGTGACACGACTCATGAAACCAAATGATAGCACACATTATTTACGTACTGTAGGTACTTTTCGACAGCTAAGTGATGTAATGATACACTTAGGCATTATGTACTACTCAGAATAGCTAGGTGGCATTTATACGCATCTAGACATGACATGCTACACTTATCATCTAGGTGATGATTAGTCACACTTAGAATCATTGTGAATACTAAACTTTAATTATAGGTGTAGATTGTTAGATTACACCTTCAGTATTACCGTAGGGTAATAAACACACATAAATTGAGTGTAGTGTTTATCTGTAGATAGCTTACACTAATTTATGCATACATAAACTGTTAAGCACGTAGTGCTTCATTAACGATAAACAAGCATGTAATGCTTCATCTGATCACACAGTAGGCATGTTATGCTACTGCCGAGCCTGTAAGGCCATCACTGGGCGCGCTGCGCTACTTCCGGGCACGTTGTGCTACTTCCGGGTTCGTTGAACCACTACTTGGCACGTTGTGCTACTTACGATTACATGTACATGATGATGTACACACGCTTACACTAACAAGCACGCGGTGCTTCGCTTATATATATATATACATACATGTACACACCCTATTTACGCCATTAAGCACGTAGTGCTTCATTAACGTTAAACAAGCATGTAATGCTTCATTTGAACATACAGTAGGCATGTTATGCTACTGCAGAGCCTGTAGGGCCATTACTGGGCGCGTTGCGCTACTTCCGGGCACGTTGTGCTACTTCCGGGCACGTTGTGCTACTTCCGGGCACGTTGTGCTACTTCCGGGTTCGTTGAACCACTACTTGGCACGTTGTGCTACTTCCGGGTTCGCTGAACCACTACTTGGCACGTGGTGCTACTACTGATTACCTATACATGTTGATGTATACATACTACTGTCTTACTAAGCACGTGGTGCTTCATATCTATGCATACTTATTACGTACATCAGGCACGGAGTGCCTCACTACATTTGAACTTAAGCACAGGTTGCTTCATTGTTTATCTAACCAGCACGTGGTGCTCTTGAACATAAAGTATGCACGTAGTGCTACTTTCATTACTTATATATATTTGCAGGATAACCCGTTGGATTATTGGGACTCGGGATTACTTATTAACTAATCAACATATGTTGTGGTTCCTACATGGGTAGGTGACCTACTTCTAGGAACCCGTACTTCTAAGTAAAGACTAATAGCCGATACATACTAAACTCCACTATCTAGTAAATCATATGGTTAGGGTAACCTACACCCTGATATATAACTTTGGTAATGTCTTTGCAAACTCACTTAATCTAAATATACGGTGGATAACCGCTTTTTATAATACGGATGATATTATCACACGATTTCATATTAATTACTCTGTGAACTCACCAGCTTTATAGCTGACCTGTTTTAGTATGTATTCTCAGGTGGCCCGCAGGATTAGGACCACTACAAGCTATGCTAGCTCGAGTCGCATGCTTTCAAACATTTGGGACAACTCTGCATTTACTTTTGTATTTCAAATTATGTATTTGAAAATCATTATCAACTTTGTAAACGTTTTATTTGGTAAATGTATAACTATTTTCAACGTCTCATTTAGAGTCGTTCATTATATATCTTTGTGCTTGTGATATTTGATTTAGTAACACCCGACCCGACCGCTTCCGCAAACCAAAATTTGAGGGTGTTACAGATTGGTATCAGAGCCTAAGGTTATAGTGAACTAGGTTGCATTTAGTGGGCCTAGACTATGACCGTTAGGCTGTATTCCTCATTAGGTATGACTGGTTCAGGAATTACATCATACGAGTTTAATTTAACATAGCGTAGCTAACTATGTACAATTAAATAAAGATGATGTAAGATCTGAGAGGGGTTATACTGAAACAGGAATGCGTAGTTGACTCTGATTGTTATTTGCTAGACACCCTAGGCTATTATGTGTACTGTAGGTATATATGAATAGGCCTTACGTGTGTATTATTCCCACATATCTGTATACATGTAGATACGATTACATCATACATGATTCCGCTGTAGTACTGATATATATACTCTCGAAGTGGCATATCGCCAGCTTCCCAACCTTTACGACTTGACCTCAAATTTTGACCAGGTTGGTCACGACTGATTAGTATTGCGAGGGATACTCGTAATGACTAAGTCCACGAATTACCTTCAAACTTACTGACGGCCTGAGGGCTATACTTGTGTAACATAATGGCACGTGATGCCACGATTTTTGGTATGTTGATACCACGATTTGAGTACGTTAGTACAAACCTCATAGTATGTTAATACTACAAATAATAGCATGTTGATGCTACACTCACAGTACATGGGTACTGCAATTACGGTGCCGTGGGCACTACATTACGGCACATGGTGCTGCGTTTCATAGTACTTTTGTACTACAATCTGATTTCATTACGGTGCTTCGGGCACTACATTTTAGCACGCTGTGCTACACCCAGGCTCGATGAGCTACTATTCATTATACATGTAGACTTGTTATAGTTGCATGTACGACTTACGTATATACATATACACTTACTTAACTGGGCACGAGGTGCCACACCTGACTTTTACTACGCACGTATACTTGTATAGTTACGTGTACACCATATACGTATATATGACTACTCTACTGGACACGAGGTGTCCCACTCGATTTCTTTACATATGAACACTCACTGTAGGCACTTGTACACTTATACGCATACGTGATTACATTACTAGGCACGAATTGCCAAACCATGACTACTAAGGCATGCGATGTCTCATTCGATGAGTGCAGTCTAATTCATTAGGATTGCATCTATAATACCTTAGTACTACATTATATAGTCTGTTAGACTACGATAACAACATGAACTCGATGGAAACGAAAACTGTCATATAAAAATCACGTAATGCGGGACGATGTCCGCCACACACAAAACTGGAAACCCCAACTTAGATACGGATATAGAATCTTATCTCACACTTATAAAATACTAAGGAAAAATCAACTCTATCACGACAACTTACACACATTTGCCTTTTCTTAAAGGAACATGTCTTCAAGACAACTAACTTTCAACGAGGCTGATCTCGCCCGATACATTGCTCAAGGAGTGACCGATGCGTTACTCTCCCGAAATTTACAAACTGACGGCGATGCCGCACTGAATAACCCACTCCAAACGAGACCCTGCACTTATAAAGAATTTATGAGGTGCAAACCACTACATTTCTCGGGAACCGAAGGAGCTATTGGCTTAACTAGGTGGATTGAGAAAATGGAATCCATATTCTGTCTCTGCGAATGCCCTGACGACCGCAAGGTCAGACTCTCTACCTGCACTTTTGAGGAAGGTGCACTTACCTGGTGGAACACCCAAGTTCATTCCATGAGCACCGACGTTGCTTACAGGATGCATTGGGAGGAACTGAAACAAATGCTCAAGGAAGAGTACTGCCCTAACGAGGAAATACATCGACTCGAGGTGGAACTCTGGAGCCTCACTGTAAAAGGGAATGACATCACCTCATACACCACTCGATTCCAACAATTGGCACCTTTATGCCCAAACCTAGTAAACTCAGAGTCCACGCGTATCAGAAAGTATATTCTAGGACTCCCTGAACCTATCCGAGGGAACGTCATCTCATCCGCACCTACAACCATCCGAAAAGCCATACGTTTAGCTCATGAACTAATGGCGATGAAAGCCGACAACGAGTCACACCCTCGATCTCCTAATCCCTATGGCAAAAGGAAATGGGATGGAAATCCCAGCAATAGCCACCAGCTAACCTTAAGACCTGAACCTGTACCACTCAATATAATCAAACCCGGAGAAAAGAAATACAAGGGGAACAAACCCTTCTGCCCCAAATGCGAAAGCCACCATACGGGGGCATGTGGCACGCCATGCAATAGGTGTAAAAGCTATGGACACCCAACAAAGAACTGCAGAGTCCCTACTACTATCTCAAACCCTAACGGCCCGAAGGTCTGTTTCGAATGCGGAGACTCTGGACACCTCAAAAGGGACTGCCCGAAAATTTGTCAACGACGCCTGACTAACCTCTGATTACTACTATGGGTGCGTCATTCATCTAGAACTTAACAATTTTAATTTACATTAAGTACGTGTTACTGATTACTTAATACCGTGTGGCATTGATTTAGTGCCGAATGTACTATAGGGCTAGTTTACCTAGGCCAACATAAACGTTTCGAGTTTGCTTTCAGCAGACTAGCTAATTTATTATCTGCTAGATATTTGGTCCTGATAGGACAATTTATAAAATGGTCACTATGTGACAACTATCTAGTCCTGAATGGACTACGACGTAAACGGTTAACTAGTAACCACAAATTAATCATACCTCGAACAAACAATATAGTCAGAATGTGACTACCACGATAAACATCGACACAGTCATGGATTGACTGCTCCTCAACCCGTCATAGACATTGTATGTCTACTACCTACGCGATACACGCCTCATACGAACATTGCTCCCCAGACCCCACGCGACCACGACTCCATTTTTTTAAATTTCGGGACGAAATTTCATTAACAGGGGGAGAATGTAACACCCGGTCAAAAAGGCCAATTTTCGCGCCTATTTTAAACTTTACACAATCGTATTTAGTACGTATTACTTTTAAATAATGTGTTATTATTTTTAATAAACGTTATTTACACGGGAAATATTAAACTGTGTTAGAACATAAATCGTTTTGTTTAAAACGTATTTTAGCTAGACGAAACTTAAATACTTTGGTATCATTTAAAAATGATATATATAAAAACGAAAACGACTCGTACAATTTAAATTTAAACATTTTATTTTTATAAAATGTTCCAACTCGAAACCACTATTCATTAGACGAATAAATATCACGAAATTAAAAACATTATTTATTTTACGAGCGGGTACGAAAACACGGGTATTTTATACCGCGAATTGGGGGAAACCAACCCACCACAAAAGATGGGCCGGCCTCCCCATCTCCCTCATTTCTTTCCTTTTTCATTTTCTTTCATCACCAAAACACACACTTACTCTCCTCTTCCTCTCTCGGGTTACACCACCACCGCCACCATCATCACGAATTCATCATCACCATCGTCGAGTATCATCAAAGTGGAAGCAACAACATCATCATCACCATCATCACCACGAATCGTCATCATCTTCTCCATTTTCGGATTACTATTCATTTGGTAAGAAAACTTCCGATCTACACTTAAATACATGTTTATATCACTCTATATACCTTATATTATCATTATATAAGTTTATCATTGACGGATCTGTGATTTTGAGGCTCGATCCGTGGATTTGGGTGAAAACCCGTCGAACAGCCTTAAGTGTCGCCCACAGACCAAAAACAGTAATAGCGTCACTTAGTGTCGCTATGCCTTTGCCGTCCTTATAGCGTCACTACCTAAGTGTCGCTATCACACCCATACCGTCACTTCTTGAGTGACGCAAGCCTATAACTTTCGGTAGAAACGACTGCGTCACTAAACCCTCTGCGTCACTTCCTAAGTGACGCTATATGCGTCACTAACCCTATAGCGACACTTCTGAAGTGTCGCTAAATGTCTGAAATTTCCTAATCTTTGAGTCACTTGCCTAGTGACGCTATAAACCTCTTAGTGACGCATGAAGTGTCGCTATCATCAGTTTTTGAACTAAAAACTCACTTTTAAAATGTCAAACTTATCCGGAAACATATACGCAATTATATACGAACCGAAACGCGTTTAAACGAGGTTATTTATACGAAAAACACTATAATTATATTTTCAAAATATAATTCCAATACGCCGCGAGCGAACCGAACTTTCTTACAAACTTTGAAACGTAAAAGCGTGTCAAACACATTGAGTACGATTAAATCGATTAAGCAAACTAATTGGATAATTTATGTATATGTACTTATACGGAACCTTACGTGTTTAGGACACTAGGAGGTCTTCATTGTACACGCGCGTATCTTAGGATCGCTAGCTCTCCCAGGTGAGTTCATAGCCCCTCCTTTTTACTGTTTTCACTGATTTTGGGGGAGATACATACTCATGATTTACTTGCTTTTTATTGGTAAATGAACTTACAACTTACAACTGCTTTACAAATGTTTGCAAATGACATGTTAAACTCCAACTCCCTTGAGACAACCGTACATACTAGGCAAACTAAGTGTGCCTTAGCTAGACAACAACTAAAATCTATACAAGTAAAACTATTTAAACACTCGTCACATCGGCGAGGCCTTATCACTAGACTTGGTTAGTTTACTTGTGAAACACAATATGGGGACCATACTCACTAGTCGTGACACGACTCATGAAACCAAATGATAGCACACATTATTTACGTACTGTAGGTACTTTTCGACAGCTAAGTGATGTAATGATACACTTAGGCATTATGTACTACTCAGAATAGCTAGGTGGCATTTATACGCATCTAGACATGACATGCTACACTTATCATCTAGGTGATGATTAGTCACACTTAGAATCATTGTGAATACTAAACTTTAATTATAGGTGTAGATTGTTAGATTACACCTTCAGTATTACCGTAGGGTAATAAACACACATAAATTGAGTGTAGTGTTTATCTGTAGATAGCTTACACTAATTTATGCATACATAAACTGTTAAGCACGTAGTGCTTCATTAACGATAAACAAGCATGTAATGCTTCATCTGATCACACAGTAGGCATGTTATGCTACTGCCGAGCCTGTAAGGCCATCACTGGGCGCGCTGCGCTACTTCCGGGCACGTTGTGCTACTTCCGGGTTCGTTGAACCACTACTTGGCACGTTGTGCTACTTACGATTACATGTACATGATGATGTACACACGCTTACACTAACAAGCACGCGGTGCTTCGCTTATATATATATATACATACATGTACACACCCTATTTACGCCATTAAGCACGTAGTGCTTCATTAACGTTAAACAAGCATGTAATGCTTCATTTGAACATACAGTAGGCATGTTATGCTACTGCAGAGCCTGTAGGGCCATTACTGGGCGCGTTGCGCTACTTCCGGGCACGTTGTGCTACTTCCGGGCACGTTGTGCTACTTCCGGGCACGTTGTGCTACTTCCGGGTTCGTTGAACCACTACTTGGCACGTTGTGCTACTTCCGGGTTCGCTGAACCACTACTTGGCACGTGGTGCTACTACTGATTACCTATACATGTTGATGTATACATACTACTGTCTTACTAAGCACGTGGTGCTTCATATCTATGCATACTTATTACGTACATCAGGCACGGAGTGCCTCACTACATTTGAACTTAAGCACAGGTTGCTTCATTGTTTATCTAACCAGCACGTGGTGCTCTTGAACATAAAGTATGCACGTAGTGCTACTTTCATTACTTATATATATTTGCAGGATAACCCGTTGGATTATTGGGACTCGGGATTACTTATTAACTAATCAACATATGTTGTGGTTCCTACATGGGTAGGTGACCTACTTCTAGGAACCCGTACTTCTAAGTAAAGACTAATAGCCGATACATACTAAACTCCACTATCTAGTAAATCATATGGTTAGGGTAACCTACACCCTGATATATAACTTTGGTAATGTCTTTGCAAACTCACTTAATCTAAATATACGGTGGATAACCGCTTTTTATAATACGGATGATATTATCACACGATTTCATATTAATTACTCTGTGAACTCACCAGCTTTATAGCTGACCTGTTTTAGTATGTATTCTCAGGTGGCCCGCAGGATTAGGACCACTACAAGCTATGCTAGCTCGAGTCGCATGCTTTCAAACATTTGGGACAACTCTGCATTTACTTTTGTATTTCAAATTATGTATTTGAAAATCATTATCAACTTTGTAAACGTTTTATTTGGTAAATGTATAACTATTTTCAACGTCTCATTTAGAGTCGTTCATTATATATCTTTGTGCTTGTGATATTTGATTTAGTAACACCCGACCCGACCGCTTCCGCAAACCAAAATTTGAGGGTGTTACATATAAGAACCGAGAACCGTACCGTAGAGAAGCGGTTCGGTAGGGGACGGTACGGTTTACTGGTTCTCACGGTTCGAACCGTGTTTTGCACACCCCTAAGTGTAGAACCGGCCCGAACCGAACCGAACCGAACCGCGAACCGTGAAACTACAAATATTAGAACCGAGAACCGTACCGTAGAGAAGCGGTTCGGTACAGGATGGTACGGTTCCGGTACGGTTTGCCGGTTAGTTCGAACCGTGTTTTGCACACCCCTAGGTAAGAGTGTTTATTTATGGTAACTTTGAGTTATAAAAATATATATATAATTAAGTTAAATATGATATACTTATCCGTGTTATAATTTGCTTTAAAAGAAAGAAAATGTAATAATGTAACTTAACCGTGGCTAAAGAATACTCCTTTCTTCCGAGAAAATTATAGTAATGATGATGATTATTACTATAATAACTCAAAAATCTCATATTTGCCTATTAAAATACATTCTGATTGGCAGAACCGAAAGTAAATCCTTATTTTACAAAGGATCAAAATGATAATATATGCTTTGACGTGTTCAAGTTCTTACATCCTCTTAAAGGGTCATCACTCAAGAAATTAGATTAGTGTATTGATTATATGTATTCCTTGTATCAAATTTGATGAGTAATGCTATACCAACCTAATTACATAAACCTAAATACAGACCTAATTATCTTATTGGTTGATTTTTTTCTCTCTCATAATCTCATCCAATCAATTTTTCAAAGCAACCAATCACACCCTTAGGTCTTTTTTTAAGCCTGCATAATTAGTCATACCAATCATTTTCCAAATTTGATACATCTATTTCATCTATTTATAGAACTCGTATTAGTAGACTAAGTTAAATTTGTCATTTGCTTAAATATTCATTTTCTTTAGAGTTTCAGATACTTATAGTATGCTACATTCTCAGCTTTTTTTTATAACAAAATTTTTAGGTTGCAACTACAAGCATAATTCTTAGCTCAATGACTGGTACCCACCAGTTAAAGGGAGGGGGCCCAGGGCTGCAGTATCACAGATGAAAACGCTCCGGGATAACATCATGATGTGCCAAAATCAACGAATACTAAAAACGTCTACTCAAAAAAGGTTACATTTTTTTTTTCAATATATAATGATTTGTGACCAGAAGAGTTGGAATCTCTTTCCTGGAATGCACGGCTATAGTCCTCACACCGACTGCGACATTTGGGCATCGCCATTCTCGTTAGTATTTGTAGTTTTTGTTGGTCTGCGACCTTTGTCAGGCCCACCTATCACACCCCATTCTTCAAATTGCCTTTGTCGTGCTCTAGCCCTCTCTTTCTCTTCCTCGGATTTTGAATCGTAACAATAGGGACAAGTAACCCCATATTCCCACTCTGGTGATTCCATGTCAGCATCACTCACAGGTTTCTTGCAGCCATAACAAAGCTTAAAATTTCCAGGCACCAACCCGTGCTTGACGGAAACTCGTTTGTCAAACACAAAGCACTCACCTTCCCACAGAGACTCAGTTTTAGGGACTTCCTCTAAGTATTTAAGTATCCCGCCTTGTAAATGGTAGACCTAATAACATGAAGAAGGAGATATATCAAAGATCGTACACGCCATGTCAAGGACGAAATGTGAATAGCAGATCCGCAGACAATACATGAAAAAGGACAACCAAGTCCAGAGGTGGACAAATAGGCGTGTCAGACGGGTTAGGTAACGGGTAAAAGAGGTTAATATTTGGTTTCTGTTGGGTCAGCTTGACCAGAGTCCAGAGACACTTTTTTATCATTTAATTTTATTTCAAAAATTAGTGTGGCAAAAATAGTTAGTACATTACATCCATAAACATCTCATTTTAAATAAACTATTCAGGAGGTTCTATGAATTCAAAATAAGGGTGACTTTCACCTCGTTTGACCCATTTGACTCATGACCAATTAAGCTATTCTATTATTATAACCCAAGTCAACCCAGTCATGTAAACAATGAAAATTGCCACATCTAGTTGTATCTCCTCCTCTTTCTTGCATTTGGTAGTTTGACATAAAACTTCGAACCTATTGCCAAATATATAATTCTCGATTACTCAGTGTATTCTACAATTATGACACCGATTATTTTCTTACTTCCTGTACTCATTTTCTAATAACTTTACGATTTTTCCTCAAGACCTAAAAACATCTGCATCAACTGTGAGAACGTTGACAAAAGCATCATGCGTTGAACAAGAAAGAAGCTGAAAATTTTATACTTTGAAATATCAATTATGTATGTACTTATTATTAATCTTAAACTGCATAGGCAACAAGCATCAATCATTGACTACAACAGTACAACCACATCTAGAGATATTCATTCTTCAATAGTAAAAAGACTATTTCTATTGTGGAAAATGTAATGAAGTAACTCTACATGATAAGCAATGTGGCAAAATGGGTGGGTCAGGCGGCTAGGATACAGGTCGTAAATTTTTGTAAATGTCTAATAGGGTCTTGTTCGCCTCATTTGACCAGTTCCCATTTAAGCTAAATAATTTGATTTTTGATGTTACGCATTTGATTTTGACGTAATTTATTATAAGTAAATGGGTTAACATTGCCAGCTCTACTAATACTTGTATGGTAATAAAGGAGTGGTAGTAAGACAGCATAGAGTGCAAGCTACACTTACCTCTTTAAACCCTTTGCCGAGGAGGAAACTTGAGGCTTTTTCACATCGAATTCCACCAGTACAGTACATTGCAACACGAGGTGGAGATTTTCGTCCCTCAAAATTTTGTTTTTCAGATTCATCAGATGAACCTTTTCCTTCCATTTGGGCATCTGATGGAGAAAGTCGGAATTCATCATCCACCCATAATGGGAACTCTCTGAAAGCTGTGGTACGTGGATCAACTGCCCCTTTAAATTTGCCAATTCTGGTTTCATAGTCATTGCGCACATCAATGACAACCTAACAGAGCATTCAAAGAAACGAGTTAGCTTCAACTCATAATGGCCAGGTGTCGTGACTCACGCCAACTGGACATCTTAGTCAGCAAAGAGTAACCTTATATGTTCAAGGGTCACCCCTTGTATCAGGACAAAGTGGGAAAAAGTACACAGAAATGTTCAATAACCAAGTGGCAAGTAGCAGACGTTGGGAGCCACATGTTAGCTTTCAAAGAACCAGAGTAACACTGTAACAGACATCGCACCTGTCCCACAACGATTCCATATGTACTATTTCCAGGTCAAAGTGAATAGGATCTGGTATTTGCATAGAGTCAAAAATGTAGTTCTGGTGGGACAAAGGAGTAGCATGTTAATTTTAATAAATGAGAGAGTAGGGTATAAGCTTCCCATAATTATTGCAAAAATCTCATTACTACACATGCAAACCAAGCTTTTACATTTTATTTTGGTTTCTCCTTTGGTGCATTGGTAAAGGGCAATTTCTGCATGCTGTATATTCTCATTAGAGGTGATTTTTATCCTGCTGACATAATGGTATATAAATCTTTAAGTGCTTATTGCACACTATGGGTTCACTTATTGCTTATGCATCTTTACCTTCTACTTCTACTTCTTGTGTGCACTTTTAATGGGCTCTTACTGCATTTCAGACATTCAGTTATCTTGTGAACGTATCTCAGCTTCAAAATCTAACAGATAGCACCTCATAATCAATTAAGCAACAGCAATACTAGCAAAGGATTCAATTGCAAAATATAATCAAGTAAACAAAATTATACTTCCACTGATAGGAATTGAGGGCACTTGCAGAAACCATTTACATTTGTAATAAACAAAAAGAGGCACATAGACATAACAGAGCTATATGATAGTCCAGTAAAATAAGAGTCAGAATGGGAAAATAAACCATCTCGACATCTCGTGAACAATTAGAAGAGACTTACAGTATCTGGATCACTGATTAATGAATTCCACTCATTTGGGCTGACATACTTCCCAACCCTTTCATTAGGTGATACCGCCGGCATTCCAAGGGAAACTATCTGCAGCAAACATAGAATTATAATGATACAGAGATAACTAACAAACATCATCAGCACACGATCCATTCCTGCAGCTTACGAACTCCAAAACAAAACAGATTCAGTGATCTGATTAATGTAGTTACCTCCTTTTTAAGCTTCACTCTCACATGGTCCCATCTGAATGGCGCGTCCTCCCCTGCAGCAAGTGGAGAACTGCTCGTATGTCCATGGTGAATAGCTTCTTCTTCAGGGCTTACAGGTGACTCTATTTGTCGAAGACCATTTAACCGATCATCGGACTGTATAAATTTAAGAACTTCTTCAACTGATTTCCGGATTCCACATATGCTCCCATTAATTCCCTCTGGTGCAAGAATGATACCACCTGAAATGTACTGAAAATAAAAAACTTGAAACCAAACTAGCAATCTACTTCCGTATCTTTACGTTAATAAAATCATTTACTACTTCTTAATCTGACACAACTCACATTCAAATTAAGATATATTATGTAATCATATCTTTATAATTCCTCCTAATTCATAGCTTAATATCTTAACATTTCTCAATTGAACTTAAAACTAGCAACAAATAAGCATTGAATACTTAATTCTCAACTGAATCTAAAGCTGATACCAAATATGAAATGCAAAATTACCAGCTTTTCGCATAGCTCTTTCAACGGTTTACGAAAATCTGCATGATCAGGAAAATCAGCAAACTTATAAAATGACACTACGACAAGTTGCAGCTCATCAGCATCACCTAAATCTTCAATTCTAGCTACTGAAACTGAATTCGCCGTTACGGAACATGAAAGTCCGTTGGAGAATGTAACAGATTGAGGTGAACTTTTACAATTAATGTGAGGAATTTGTGGATTAGTGAACAGAGGAAGTGAATTAGGGTTTCTGGTTGAAGATGATGACGAATTGGGATTTATGTTCATAGTGGCGTAATTAGGGTTAGGGTTTGGGTTTGGGTTTGGTGCCGAAGATAACATCCTTAACGGCAAAAAGGATTGAGGGATTTTTCGGTGAAAACAGCTGAGCACGGGAAAGGATTGCATTGAAACATGTCAAGTAATTAGGGGACTTCTGTGTAATTGTTCTATAG
This sequence comes from Helichrysum umbraculigerum, assembly GCA_949592205.1. NCBI lineage: Eukaryota > Viridiplantae > Streptophyta > Magnoliopsida > Asterales > Asteraceae > Helichrysum > Helichrysum umbraculigerum. Next base: position 55,310,772 of record CATIUR010000006.1, read on the forward strand.
TTTTTTTTTTTTTTTTTTTTTGGTTGCGAGGTATTAATATATTGATAAGTAGATCTAATGATCCAAATTGAGGTTGCAAAAAGACAACCGAACACTGATATTGTGATACATTACAACGAAAATTAGAACGACCATAAATTAAAATACATAGAAAACTAAATGTCTAAATTGATATAAGATTTCTTCTAACCAAAGACCATGAACAAATGGTTGAACATGAACTTGACCACTGCGTATGAAACTTTGAAGTTGAAAACATGAAGAATCGCGATCTACCGAGATTCACATACTCCACAAACCGAAGCCATCAAACACATAACCACAATAAATGGTGGAACACCCGATAAAAGACACTGAAACGGCTTGACATTGAAACTGAACCCTTACCTCTAAGAGCCGAGACAAAAACCTGGTTCTTGAACGTGCGTAGAACCAAACTTGAGAGGATTTGAATCATGGAAAAGAGGATCGTTGCCGGAGCAGAAAGGGTATCGAGACCGAGAGTCGCAAAAACGTAAAATGGTCATTGCCACACAATCCAACCGAGTGATTGATCAACTAGATATGAGAACGATTAACAGAGAGGGAAACATAAGATTTGAGAGCACCACATGATTGTAACGAGTACAGATATGAAGAAGACGGCATGTTAGAAACGAGTTCAGATCTAATCGGAGGAAAATTTGTGGAAATGAAATCGATTGAACTAACTAATTGAGGTTTTAGGGTCGTTATTAAGCCGTCCGGACCTCTTATAAGAGCCCGCGGTCGGAGGCAGCGCTGTAAGTAGAATAATGAAATAGGGGTTTAATGTTATTTTTTAGAGAGAAAATAATCAAGCGTGAGATATTTGGTGATGATAGTATACTACTCAATATTGATTAATCTACTTCGTATTAATCTAGTGTGTATCTTTCCTATCTTATATAAGGTGGATAATGATGATGTCATTTTGCTGACTTGTCGCTTTCTAAGGCAATCTCAATGCTGACGTGTCGCTTTAATATGCAAGGATTTTTCTCCTAATTTTGATTTAAATTTTAAATACGAAAACAAACTTTTGTAATTTACAATGCATGCAAATGACATTTTAATGAACTTACTTACTTGATACGCTTTAATTTAACTGGTCACTTCTTTCCATGCTCACGCCTACCTCTTTGTATTCCACCCAATGTTTTAAAAACCGGTTCGAACCGGCCGGTTCGACCGGATCCGGAGAAGTTTCCGAGTTAGAATGGACCGGTTTTTACCTTAAGTTGACCGGTCAACGAACCGGCGGTTCGACCGGAAACCGGACGGTTCGACCGGAAACCGGCCGGTTCAACCGGGTTTTTTTTTTTTTTTTTTTTTTAAATAATGGTGACGTGGCCGGTTTTGGGGATGGTTGGACCGGACCGGTTGAACCGGTTCGACCGGAATCGGTGGAGTTTCCGATTCGATAAAAAAACCGGTTTTTAAAACATTGATTCCACCCGCCCCAAAATTAAAGATTAGAATTAACTGTTTACCAATTTTTTCATCTTCCTCTTCATCTTACTCAGAGCATGATTTCTCTCTCTCCCAAATGGGTTTCATTCCAATTTAAATCTATGCTTCTTTTACGATATCTCTATCACAACCCTAATCGATATTTCTTCATATATCAGGGTTCCGGCCAAGATCACTTAGTTCTTTCTACTTCACCATTTTGATTTTTGAGGGTTTCGAATTTGCTATTAGAACAAGATTCAAAAACGATGAAAGGTATATAAGTAATCGAGTTTCCACTGCAGATTCTTAAAAAGGGTAGGGTTTTAATTAATTATACGGTTTATCGTTTCTTCACTCTTCTCTTTACTTAATTATTAGTTTTGCTTATATCTTTGCCTTTGTTGCTCAATGATTTTGAGGATAATAGAATGATTGATTATCAGATGGGTGTATGAATGCAGGGATATAAGATTTGTGTTTGGTATTCAAGTTTGAACAAAGGGCAGGCAGAACGTGCTGCTGCTGATTCGTTGACAAAGAAGCTACTAGATACACACAAATGTTATTTTCTGGATTGCGGATCAGAAGTTTATGTATGGGTGGGACGAAACACTTCTCTTGATGAAAGAAAAGCTGCAAATGGAGCTGCAGAGGTAAAATATGATTATAAATTTCAAAGATTGTTATAATGACGTACGTATCTTATCTCCACATATTTTGCTCATTATAATATATAGGAACATTTACGTGGCCAGGACAGGCCAAAATCTAAGATAATTCGGATGATTGAGAATTTTGAGACAGTAACTTTCCGGTAAAATTTTGATTCGTGGCCTCAACCTGGTGATGTGGTAGCATCCGAGGATGATAGAGGCAAGGTGGCTGGTTAGTTATGTCATACTTTTCAACAAAATTTTCTTATTGATTATACATGAAAAATAATTTTTACTATTTTTTGCGTTTGTGATCGGTGTTTTATAGCACTTTTAAAACGCCAAGGGCTTGATGTTAAGGGTCTGCTTAAAGCTGATCCAGCAAAGGAGGAACCAGAGGAGGAACCTGAACCGTATATCATTGCAGTGGAACTTTGCAGGTTTTACAAAATTTGTATATTTACCATGTATTATGTATGTGTTAGCTTTGTAGTATATTGATGTTAAGGGACTGCTATATCTTTCAATATACATATTCTGTGGATGAGGAGGATCAAGTAATAGTCGTTATTGCAGATGAAGCTATTGCAAATGTATATATTTTTTTTGTTTACTTATTTCAGATGAAGCTATTGCAAATGAATCAAGATAGAGTGTCGTGTTTAGTAAGTTTTCTGCAATTATGGCTCTTTACTTATTTTTAATACAACTACATTATCCAGCTCATTACTTATAAGGAACTGACTTTGAGACGGACAAGTGAAATATAGTTTTTATTTCTATGACCATCATAAGTTTATTTGTATGATTAAATGACTAAACGAAGATGAAAACCTTAGAGTGCTAAAATGTATTTCACTAACAAATTTTTGAATCGATCTTGTGAAATAATACTGCAAATAGAGATTATGTAGCTATTCTGTAAACAACAATTTTTTTCTCTGTTATAGTTAAAGGGTAGGCTGAAGAGGCTATGCAAGCCCAAGTTGTTTATGATGGTCCTACTGTTTAAGGAGCTTAAAACAGATAACTGGGTGCTGCCATGGTAATGACCCTTATCAATGGACCACCAATCCCATTGCTTCAGTCTCTCAAGACCACCATCTCGAGGGTGCAATCATGATAACTGCTGGCTGTTTTTGTTGGGCTAGCTTTCACATGTTTTAGGTAAATCTGTAAACAGCTTTCTAGAGGTAGCTAAATGGGTGGCTCAGGTGGGTTTGATAATGGATCAAACGTGTAATTAGGTATGGGCTGAAACATAGCAGGTTGGGTCCAGGCTGATGTTGTTACAATGTTGTTTTAATTTTTGTATAGGAGGTTTTATTTAATAAAGTACACTTTGTTAGTTTTGACTGTTTGCTGAACATATATGGTTCATTAGAAATGGGTCAGAATTACTACATCTCCAACTCAATGTTCACTTCAACATTGTGTCACACTACCACAACTACAAAAAAGTAAAGTCGATGACACACTTCATTTTGCTTAGCAAATGTTCTGGTTTTTGTAGTGAAGTACTAATATATGATGCATCTATTATGGGTCCTTTACAAGGCACTGTAATGACTCTTCTTATTGAAAAGGGCAAACCCGAAATTTGGTTTATAAAACGGAACACCAAACTATTTGCCATCTTATATAGTGTAAGAAAGGGATATTTGATTTTGATTAGATTATTTGTTGTTTTTTATGGTAGAGCCATGTAATTTGAATATGTTAATTTGAATATGTAAATGGAATAATGTGAATGAGGTAATGGTTGAATTGTATTAGTATATATATAAGGGTGTTGTTTTATTGGGATGGTGATATAAGTGGGGGATGGGTAGTTGATGTGCTCTTGGGTTGTAAGGTTTTATATGAATTTAATTGCGTGTGTGTTGTGGTGTCAAAATTTGGTTTGTAAGTATTTTGAGTGCTTATCAAATAGGCTTATTGAATTTGAATTGTGTGCGGGGAGCAACGGATATGTCACTTGTGAAACTCATGGGAGGTTTAAAGGTATGTCTATAAATTATTTTGTCCTTGCACCACTGAAATTTTCATTTCATTTATCATTGAGCCTATGTTTTCGTTTGAAAGTGAGTTTATTTGTCCACGGTTAAAACTTCATGTACAATGGAGAAGCAGCGTTTAGTAGTAACTCCGTTATGTATGTTGGAAGTGCATGTTATTATTGGATGTGGTAAATTGGGTAGGCAATTTTTAGTACGTGCAGGGATGTGCAGTATTTTTTAGTACGCGGAAAACTAAAAAATAGTAGTGGAAAATTGGGCAAGAGCCATATATGTTAAGCTTCTTTGTAATGATATTTCAACCTCTATATTTGATAGATCCACCAAGAATACGCATTGCAGTGTTGTATTGTACAAACAAATAATGTATATTGATGATGGATTATACAAGTGCAATTTGAAAGGGTGCTTAATGATACTATTTTATGATTATTTAATATGAAAAGTAAAATTAACACTATCAGCTCATGTTATTTCCTATACGCTTATAAAAAATATGTTTAGACAAACCCGTGTAGTCACGGGTCATTGAACTAGTATTAATTATACGAGTGTATTATCGGAGAATAAAGGAAATTAGTTATTAAGATATATATGAATTTAATAAGGGGTTGTATTATAGTTAAAAATCAGTTGCATCGTAACTAAAAATACTATGCATCATGGTTAAACATTAAATGCATCACAATTAAAAAGCAAGATACGAACTTTGCAAATGAAAATTTGCTAATAGTGTTCATATATAATGTCTTAACAAACTATGATTAATGATTTACAGATTACACCTCTGAACTATTGACTAATAGAAAGTGAAGACTAAACTTACAGCTTTATAGAAATGACATAGTTAGCCCCTTAACTTAATTATCTTTGTAAAACTAAGAACGTATGTATAGATAAGTTAGTATAAGTCGACTTGTATCAACCTCCTCCTTTGGTATCTTATCTAAAGAATATTTACCGGGAAAGTAAGAATGGAGAAACATCAAAAGGTTTAATTGTTGTTTATTCTTGATAAATCTTTACCATCACTATCAGATGCCATCTAATTAATTATTTTCAAGTTTGATACTTGTGATGCTTTATCATATGGCTTAAGTCTTAACATGCCTTGTCAGATGTCCAGGTATTAACTTCATCAATCCAAATTGTATCCATATATGATACATAAAGATAGAAGACATACAATATAACGAAGAGGTTATCGGATGCAAGATCACGTTAGTTTCAATGTTTTTTAGTCCTGTGGACTATCAATCCTTTGTGTTGATGATATCAAACTGTTGTAACAAATAACAAAATAAATAGAGTGTTGAATAACTATTCATAATCTCGAAGAAAAATTGTTACACCACACTTGAACTAATGATCACCTTTGTCTCAGTAATGCCATAGTTTATTTAAGAATACATATACCATCGAGCAAACTTTCCATCACGGAACTAACATCATATATTCTGTAACAAAAATCAAATACCTACGAACAAAAAGAATAGCAAAGACGAACATGATTATCATTTCACTATATAATTGAAACAAACAATCATCGTCATGTTCAAATTACATTACCATCTACATGAGAGCAACAGACATGTAACCAAATTGTTGATCCACAAGGCAATTCATTGGGAATAACTCTGTAAATCAAGAGGAATTGATGAATGATAAGTTTATAAATCGTTGCATCAAGAAAATATATCGGAACTTATTTGCATTGGATGTGACAATGTTGCACCAATGTAGTTCACTATCCTTAAAAGTGATAAAACAATGGTCTACCGTCTTTACCTCTTCTTCACAAAATGGACATAAAGTAGAGTTAAGATCAATACCAAGGTGATCTAACCTTGCAAGTACCAGAAGTCTTCTTTATTGAAGTCTCTATATGAAAATGCACACCTTCCTTGGCACGAGTTTGTCCATCTTGTTTCATGAGTAATACCATTGGGACCAAGAGTTTTTTCATCTATCATCTCCCATGAGCTTTTGACCGTAAAAATTCCTTGGTCATCCAAGACCCAATGCCACCTATCTGCTTGTGTTGTAATAAGATTGAAATCATAAATCCGTTGATTCATGAAAATCACCTAAACCCCTCCCTCTTATTTCCCTTGCCCACCCCCACTTCCATTTCCAACTTCCTTCCACCCATGATACCCTCTCACTCATTTTCACACTCTTATGCGGAGATTACCAAGTACTTTATGTGCCGGTGCATAGGGCCACCAACTTTAAGGGGCCTTCAAATTTTGCTAACAGTTGATATTATTATAAGTCGTATTGAAAAAGAAATACAATCGTAAATTACTAACTCCCATAACTCTAAATCAAATACAACTCGACCGTGTTACACTTTTTGGATAACAAGAGTCTATTTATCCGTGTTAGAGTTATCTTGAAGATATGTTCAAGGATAATGCAAATTGATATCAATGCAAATGAACTTTATGTGAAGATAACTTAAGAATTTATTGTCTCGTGATTTAATGAGATTTCTCTAAAATAGGTTGATTGTTTTCATAGTGGGATTTTTTCATACAAATAATTATTCTCGTACCTGTATCGGTTGTAAAAATAAGTTTTTGAAAGAATAAGTTGTTGATGTCATACTTGCAGCTATGTCCAAACATAGAGTTAACTGATTGATAATGATATCAATTGAGAAAAACTGCTAGAGGATATTGATTCTGATCAACAATTTTAATTCGAGACTCGGAGGTTTGTTAGATAATAACTCCTTACTATTGTATGTATATATAAAAAATCCGCATTAATTATTCTTCTATGTATATACGGAGGTTTGTAGAAGCTCTAATTAAAGTCATTCAGGAAACCATTAAACTCAAACTTATGAGTATAAAAGTAAAAAACTCAATGGCCGTAAGAAAAGTTGCATCATTATGGAGTTTAAAATGGGACAATCAGAGACTCGCATAGATGGAATGTAAGTGATGATTAGATTAGTGAGTCATAAAAGATGGGACTACTTCCCTTTAAGAAGGTGTTACGGAAGTTGGTTTTGGTTCATGCTTGTTATCTAGTATTGAAGGTGTTCATCTTTGCATTTGTTATTGTTTTGAAGATGTATTTTTGTTTTACATTCATGTTGATTAGGGCCTGTCTCAATTCAGCTTTTGAATGATGTATCCTTTATAATTTGTGAGTAATATAAAGTTTTTTTTTTTTGACAAAAAAATATGTATACACAGATATAAAGTTTTGTCTGATGGAGTCTATATTTTGATATTGCACAGAACCTCCTAATTTCATTTGTCGATCCCTGCTCTTGTGTACTTCTAATTAGAATAATCTAAGAATTTTTTCACTAAGTTTATAATCCCGTACCCATTTTTTCAACCAAAAGATAGTTGTGTCCCCCCACTTAAAGAGGCACGGAACAAAGAAAAGTAATACAACGCCATAGTACCAGGAACCGATCGAACCAAAGTCAACGACCACCGAAGAATATCATTTTCACTTTCCAAATGTTGGGGTTATCGAAATTTCAACATGAAACAAATATAGGCATTTCAAAATGAGGTTGTGAACTATTATGACGTTTCAAAGTTTATTCAACCCACTTGTGAAACCTACCTCTCGTCTCTAGCGATGTAGTATATCTTTGTGGTCAAACAGATAAAACAAAACTTATCTATAAAAGAAACGAGTAAAAGTTGGTGCAAACAAGTGACAAATGAAAAATAAAGGTGTAATTATATCGTAGTAGCATAGTAGAGTAAGGTTCAAATGAGTATACCAACTTTCCGTGAGTATGAAGGAATCAATAGGAATGCGCCATGTGTCACTAAACTCACTTTCCCTTACGTTTTTTAAAATTAAATATCTCCCAAACGATAGGTCGAAAAATCACACCATAAAAATCAGTGTTTTATTCTCTTTAATTAGAGATGTGATAAGGTATACTTTCGACGAACTTTTTTTTTCGTTTTTTGGTGGGTTTTGAAAACGAGTAACACATGTGATACCAATGAGTAACACATGTGATACGAGCTAGTAACATATGTGTTACTAATTTCGTACAATTTGTAAAACCCAAAAAAAAAAAGTCGTCGAAAGTATACCTTGTGAGATGGCAAATTGAAGAGAAAAAAATGCTGCTTTTTATGATGCAATTTTTAAGATTTTTCAACTTACCATCTGATAGATATTTAAGATTAAAAAATGTGGGAAAAGTGAATTTTATGACACATTACACGTTCCTCCTCTGCTCACACAAAAAATCTCATTTTCTTATTTTGAACTTCCCTAATCTCATTCTTATTTGAACTTTCGTATACAAGTTGAATTTTAAATCCATGAATGACATAAAAACAAATATAAAATAAGGGTGGGGTTCAAATGAGAATAGGAATTTTTGTGAGAATGAGGGAAGCAATGATATTGTGCCATATGTACAAAGAGAATGTTACAAATGTACAAAACCCATTTACCCCCAACATTAATTATTTCACAAATGACAAATCGAAAAATTATGAAAATTGCACCATTAAATTCAACGTTTTCTCCTCTTCGATTTGCCGTCCCTCAAGGCATACTTTCGACAAGTTTTTTTTTTTTTTTAATCTTTTTGGTGGGTTTCACATTTACTAACACATGTGTTAAAGTGTTGCGTTTAGGGTTTGGGGTTAGGGTTTAGGGTTGGGGGTTTGGGGTTTCGCCCCGAAACCCTAAACCCCAAACCTTAAACCCTAAATCCTAAACGCTTTATAAAACTCTAAACCCTAAATCATACTAAACCCTAAACCCTGCTAAACCCTAACCCTAAACCCTGCTAAACCCTAACCCTAGATCATAAACCTTAAACCATAGCCCTAAGCCCTAACCCTAACCATAAATCAAATGTATAACCAATCACTAACACATGTTGTAAAACCCACCAAAAAAAGAAAAAAAAAAGTTGTTAAAAGTATGCCTTGAATGACGGCAAATCGAAGAGGAGAAAACGCTGAATTTTATGGTGCAATTTTCATTATTTTCTGACTTACCGTTTGTGAGATATTTGAGTTTCAAAAATATGGGGAAATGAGTATTTGATGAAAATGTGTGACACCCGTCAAATTATGACTAGTGATTAGTACCTAATCAAGTTTTAATACATGTAATTAGTTCTGTGTTAGACTAATTTGTGTATCAAGTAATATATATTGTTAAATATATACAAGTATGCGATTTGGTTAAATCGTACAAGTTTCAAATCGAATGTATTTCGGTTCAATTAATACGGATGTTGGTGAACAATTTTATTAAATAATATAATATTATTTAATAACGATATCATATCCAAAATATTATTTTGATAATATTTCAATTCAATTTCGTATCGTACAAACAAGGTTTACGCGATTAAAATATTAAACGCACAAACAAAACGAAACAAGTTAAGTTATATAACTCAATTAATAAGTATTTGGCTAAATACTTCAACGAAAATATTAAACAATTATTCGTATTTTAAAACATATGATTAAACCTATAAAATAATTATTTAACGTTTAAACAATCGGGAAACCGAACACCGTACGGGGCGCGAATGCAGAGAATTAAAAATTGGTGAAGCCTACCCCCGTGGACCCCACCAAAACCGGCCCCCTACACCCCCACCCTTCCCTCCACTCTCTTCTCATTCTTCATCTCACTTTTTCTTTCTCCTCTACCTTTTCTCTCAACCACATCCAACACCACAATCATCAAAAATCGCAAAATAACACATCAAAACGTCCCTAAATCACCTAGCTCGTTTGGAATAAAAGAACCACGGCATTACGATCTACAACTCCATCTTTTCAGAATTTTGATTCGCCACCGCGTAAGTTTCCGACAAAATCTCGAAACCTTTCGATTTGGCATATTTTCGTTTGTTTATTGTTTCATCATATTTAAAATGTCCAAATATGGGTTGGGTAAAAGTCTCGGGCCAAACGAAAGTCGTCCAGCCCCGTTTCCGACCACCGGAATCCGATCAGACCGTAATGTCGCATTTGTCCCAGACAAATTGCGACATTAGCCATAACGTCGCAACACACCTCACGATGTCGCATGGTGCGACATCAGTTTCAATGTCGCCTTAAATGGCGAACGTCGCAAATAGTGACACAGACAGTTATGTCGCATAGACCAACAATGTCGCATATAGCGACGCAACCCCCAACGTCGCATTAGATTGCGGATGTCGCACATAGCGACGCCATGACCAATGTCGCAGTCACGACCTGCGACACAACGCCTAATGTCGCATACAATGTCGCAGATGACAGAACCTAGAAAACTCAGATTTTACTAAGTGTCGAGGACTGAAATTTATCACTTAATTTTACCCCAACCAGGGGCCAGCCCCTTGGACCCCGCCAGGGGTTGCCACCCCTGGAACCCCGATACCCAGGGGCGCTGCCCCCGGACCCCCGTCACTTAGAGTTTGTAAATACATTTCACCAAGTGTCAAACTCTTATAACACTTCGACTTCATAATAATAATACTTTGAAATTATTATTACAAACCGTCACCAACGGGCCGTACACGTTTTCAAATACTCAAGTCAATCAACCAAATCGTAGTAATTTGGAACAAGTCAATCAACCAAATCAGGGTAATTTGGACATTATAGTTGAACGAACAACTACAAAGGTAGTCTTTTAAGATACATATTCAATTAATAACCATCGCGCGTATTGGACGCCCTCAGGTTACAAGTCTTCGGTCATCAATTCACAGCTCATAAATTCAAGTTTACTTCAATATACACTCAAGACTCAGGTGAGTCTCATGGCCCATATTTCACTGCTTTTCAATCAGAGGTGTGATTACATTGCTTGTTTTATTTACATGTTGAACGCAAGTACAAATCAATCAAATACTACATGAGTTGTTTTCAACTAATCACTAAAGCCCTCCATAGCATAGTCTGGTAATACATCTGTAGCGTGAATGTTAGTATATGATATCATATAGGATTGACAATCCTCGTCCGGGTTAGCACGCACTAACTGGTCAAACGGACGTATTAGCATTTGGGAAGACAAATGTAGATTAGGCACTCGTAGGAGGCACCTCAGTTAAGTTTCCTTAATTGGACCTGACACTCAAGTTAAGCTCAGACTATGTGCTCATGGCTGTATAACTTTTATTTTGCTTAATTACATTTTAAATTCAATTATAAATCTTGCGGTTCATACAAATATGTGTTGACATACAAACCTGTGAGCTCACCAGCGTTTCGCTAACCCATTTTAGCATGTATCACAGGTACACAGCAGTAGGTTGGACTGCCCAAGCAGGAATCATTAGCTCGAGTCAGCATTCATAAAATCAGAGATTTAAGTGCATTATTATATTTTGTATAAAGTAATTATGTGATGTAAATCTCTCAATTTCGGAAACTGAGCTAATGTAAACATTATTTTGATGTAAACTTTTGTTTTATCAATACAAGTTCAAAACGACGCATATAGTGTTCGTTCATTATACTTTGTGTGCTTGATATGTAATTAGTCGCGCCCCGACCCGATTCGCTTCCGCAACCCGAAATTGGGGGTGCGACAAAATGAATGGTTGAGATTGATTCCCCTATTATCACTCGTTTACTCGTTTTAACTCTACCCTATTTAATAAAAACCTACATTTAATTACCAGTTAGCGCTTCACCAATTTGAAGTTTTGAATCCTAATTTCAAAAACACCATCAATCAATCTCTCATCTTTACATCTTAACAAGCTTCATTTTTCATTCCTAAATTTGGGTTTTGCAGAAAATTGATTTTAAAAAATCATTTTTTCTTCTTCAAAAACGCCAAGGTTTGATTTACACAATGTTTTTGAAATTAACCTGAATTGAATCCAATTTTGTGTTAATTTTGTTGTTGATTGCTGATTTTTAGGGTTTGTTTTTTATTGTTTGTTTAATGGTGTGTACAGAAGAGGTGTTTTGAAGAAGTTGCAGAATTGCAAGAATTAGAGCCAAAATTGACAAAAATTCTAGACCTTGGATCGGTTTTTCGTTCCAAAGGTAAATCACTTAGACCTTAGTTAATTTGAAAAATAACAAGTTGATTATTTTGACAAAAAGAACTCGATTTAGTTACTTGGTTTTTGACATTCTAAAAATGTAGGATTTTTTTTATGATGGTATTTGAAATACAAGTTTGTAAAGTTTGATGTGAAAAAGATTAAATTTTAACACTTTTTTTTTCAGCCTAAAAGATGATAGCCCGTCGTGTATTGAAGATGCTAGTCATTTGAAACCTGGGACTAATTGTCTAAAATCTAGAGGTTTTTCTATCGATCTAAACTCAGAAGATGTTTTGAGTTTTATGTTTTCATGAGCCTTGAACGTAACTCGATGAGCGTTTGGAAAGAAATGAAACAAAGCGGGTTCTTATCGTGTTCTCATGGAGGTATACCGGTACCACTTATACCAAAGCCAAGTGTGAGAAAAAGAGGGAGTGTAGCAGTGATCAGGAAGAAGATGGAGATTGAATGATTTGAATCCCCTGAATCCCGGATGTAAGGAACCGGAAACACTAGGTTCGATCTTGTCTGTGATCCCTTGTGAGGAAAATTCCTATATGTGTAAAACATTTATGTTACTCATTTAGTAACGGCTTAATAAGCGAGTATAAAATTGGTACATCATTTTCAGGTATTATCCCTCTAATGTCGGGATTTCAACTTTTCTTTCATTTAAAATGAAATTTTATTATCGATCGATATTTATTACACGCGTGTAAAAGGCGGCTTTTAGCCATCCCGTTTTGGGATATTACATTGTATTGATGACATGATTCTTGCTGGAGCTTTAGAACTGGTACTTTCGAAGGTTGCTGATGTGCCATGTTCGCGGGATAACACGTCCTTTCATATCGGCTAATTCGTATGTTCCCACTCGTTTTACCTTGGTAATTTGATATGGGCCTTCCCATTTGGGGTCCAGTTTTCTTTGTCCTTCTTGTCTGCTAGCATCATTATTTCTGAGAACGTAATCTCCGGTTTTAAGGGCACTGTGTTTGACTTTTTGGTTATTGTATCTTTCTGTTTGTGCTTTGTATTTTGCGGTTCGAAGTGCTGCTATTTCTCTTCTTTCTTCCAACAAGTCGAGATTTAGATAGATGTTTTCATCATTTGTAGATGGGTTGAATTCACTAATTCTGTGGGTTGGTAAACCAATTTCTGGGGGTAGAACTGCTTCTGATCCGTACACCAAGCTAAAGGGTGTGCATTTGTTTCCGGTTCTAGCCATCATTCCATATGACCATAGTACATTTGGCAGCTCTTCAACCCAATCCCCTTTAGCTTTTCCCAATCTTGTCTTCAAGCCTTGCAATAGTGTTCGATTAGTTACCTCAGTTTGTCCATTGGCTTGAGGGTGTGCAACAGACGTGAAGTTTTGTTTGATCTTGAGTTCCTCACACCATTCTTTGAATGGGTTGTTTGCAAATTGCTTTCCGTTATCGCTGATGATTACTCCTGGAATGCCAAAACGGCAAACAATATTACGCCACACAAATCGAAGTATTCTTTGACCAGTAATCGTTGCCAGTGGTTCAGCTTCTACCCATTTAGTGAAATAGTCGACTGCGACTACAAGAAACTTTACTCTTCCGGGAGCTTCTGGAAAAGGTCCAACAATGTCTATTCCCCATTGATAAAAGGGCCATGGGCTTGAGATACTAGTCAATTCACATTGCGGCTGGCGTATGGTTGGCGCATGTTGTTGGCAATTTTGACATGCATTGACTAGTTTTGTTGCATCTCTGTACATTGTAGGCCAATAATATCCTAACCTAGCTGCTTTCTGCGCGATGCTCCTTGCACCTGCGTGGGATCCACAAGATCCGAAATGCGCTTCCCTTAACACGTAATCTGCTTCGTTGGGGCCTACACACCTTAACCACGGAGTCAGATACCCTTTTCGGTAGAGAATATCATTTTTCACTGAATATTGCGGCGCCTTGATCCTTATCTTTCGAGCCTCCGTTAAGTCTTCGGGTAAGTGTCCTGTTTTCAAATATTGGACGATTGGTTCCATCCAAGTGTTTTCAATGTTTCTTACCGAGTTTGTTATTTTAACATCGATGCTTCTGCTTGGAACCATCTCGACTAACACCTTTTTTGTGAGATGCGCAAATGAGGATGAAGCTAATTTGCTCAAGGCGTCTGCTCGTTTATTTTTTGATCTGGGGATCTGTGTAATGGAGAAGCTTTCAAACTTTTTGAGCAATTCTTGGACTTTCAAAAGGTATCTTTTCATTAAATTTTCCTTTGCGTCATATTGACCTTTTATTTGGTTCGTGATTAACAGTGATTAGAACACTTGTAAGTGATGTACCTCCATGTGAATGGCGAGCTCTAATCCGGCTATCAGGGCTTCGTACTCAGCTTCATTATTTGAAGTTTTAAAATTGAAGCTTAGAGCGTAAGTTACTTCTTCACCACTTGGACTGGTCAATATTAGTCCTGCTCCAGAACCATCGTTGCTAGACGCGCCATTGGTATATAAGGTCCAGGTGGGTACTGTAGGCTGCTGTGAAGCTTTGGTGTTGATCTTTTTCCTTTTTCTCGATAATGGGAGATTCTGCCAGAAAATCTGCGAGTATTTGTCCTTTTACAGCGGAACGTGGCTTATATATGATTTCGTGTTCTCCAAGCTCGATTGCCCATTTCGCAAGACGTCCCGAGTTTTTGGGTTTTAAAAGAACTTGATGGATGGGTTGATTAGTCAAAATACATATCTTATGTGCTTGAAAGTAGCAACGAAGTCTGCGCGCCGCGTGTACCAGTGCAAGTGCTAGTTTCTCTAGGTTCGGGTAGTTGATTTCAGGACCTTGTAGAGCGCGACTGATAAAATATATTGGTTTCTCTATAGATCCTCTATCAGCAAGTAGAACAGCACTGATTGCTTCATTAGCAGTCGCAAGATAAAGTGTCAGCATTTCACCTGGCCTTGGTGTTGTAAGTGCAGGTAAAGATTGAAGGTGATTCTTCAATTCCCGGAAAGCGATTTTTGCCTCAGCACTCCATTTGAAGTCTTTTTTATGAAGACAACCCTTTAGGGTTTTGAAGAATGGCAGTGATTTTTCTGCTGATTTTGATAAGAAACGCCCCAGTGCTGCCAATTTTCCGTTCAATGCTTGAACTTCCCGAATAGATCTCGGAGAAACGAGATTGATTATGGCTTGTACCTTCTCCGGATTTTCTTCGATTCCTTCGCTAGTGATCAGGTATCCTAAGAACTGGCCATTTTCTACCCCAAATGTACATTTTTTAGGATTGAGTTTCATATTTATCCTTCGCAGCGTTTTGAACGTTTCGTTAATATCTGAAATGAGGCAACCTTCATTCCTGCTTTTTATCACCATGTCGTCCACATAGATTTCAATGTTTCGACCGAGTTGGCTAGAAAAAGTCTGGTCCATGAGCCGCTGATATGTGGCTCCGGCATTTTTTCATAACAAAAAGTGCCATGTTCCGTGTGGAATGAGGTCTTTTCTTCATCTTCTTTTGCCATTCGTATTTGATGGTATCCCTTGTATGCATCAAGGAAGCTTTTCAACTTGTATCCTTCTAAAGATTCGATTTTCTGATCTATTTCAGGCAGAGGATAACTGTCTTTTGGGCAAGCCTTGTTTAGACTCGTGAAATCTATGCACATGCGCCACGTGTTGTCAGGTTTGCGCACCATTACTGGATTTGCTACCCACCGAGGGAAGAAAACTGCTCTAACAATTTGTGCTTCCACCAATTTTGAGACCTCTTTTGTTACAGCCTCACTGGGCTCTTTGGCTAAGATGCGTTTCTTCTGCCACACAGGGAAGGTACGCGGATTAATGTTTAGTTTGTGTTCGGCGAGTTCTCGTGGTATACCAGTCATATCGGAGGGTGTCCAAGCGAAAACATCATTATTAGCACACAACAGTTTGACGAGTTGTTCTTTTAAGGTTCTTGAAAGGTGTCTTCCAATTGTGACTTTCTGCTCAGGATATGCTTCGTTAATAATCACTTGTTCTTCATTATTTTCCTTGTGAGGTGCTTCCGCTTCTTCGGTTGGGCGATCTCTTTTACGAGAAATTTGGTTGCAAATTCTCGACGTGGTTATCTCACCTTTTATCGTGGCTGTTCCTTGTTGGGTTGGAAATTTCATGAGAGCATGTACCGTGGATGCGACTGCCCCAAGTTGTCTCATCCCAGGACGACCTAGGATGACATTGTATGGTGAAGGAGCTCTTACGACCATAAACTCAGTTGTTATTGTCTTGCTGATGTTGCCACGATAATCATAGATGGTGATTGGTAGACAAATAACTCCGCTGGCTATAACACCCCTTCATTTATATATATATATATACAATATTATAATGGCGACGCGGAAGCTTATATTTCAAACATTACAACATATGTTACATGTTACCCAAAATGTCAATAAACTTTTTCGATTCAAAGTACAAGACATTTCAACACACAGGGTGTTATTAAAAACATTTCTATAATTATCAAAATAACATCAGAGTTACAGCCTGTCAAACATTCCATCCAGTCAAACACTTCCTGCCCTGCCCAGTATGTCCCATCTATTTCAACCTGCAGGAAGAACTGTGGTGGGATTAGCATAAAGCTAAGTGAGTGAAACTATAAACAACAGTACAACCTAGCATAACAATCTGTTTACATCAAATAACAATAAACAGAAAATCAATCAATCACTAGACATCCAATCAATATCATACACACAACATCATGAGGATCGGTGGCCCCTGAGACACCCTAATACCGGTTTGGTACTCAAGGAACTCTTATCAATCATCTGTATTGGCCCATACAGAACTACCGATAACTTGTTGTCAATCACACACGACCTAGATCTCTAAACTGACATATCAAGTTTCCGAGATCTCCTGTCGTTTACAACAACAACAAGTCCAACCATCAAATCAAGTTGACCTCAAAGTCTTACATACTAGCACAATCAGCCAAGTAAACAACTAGTTAAACTATCATGGCAAGATATCTCAACATATGCATCATATCAAAGTAATACTATAAATTACTTGTTGTAAATCAAATCATTACAACTAAATCACACTGAGGTTACAAGTCCACTCACCGACTACCTCAGGCCTCCACTCAGTAGTCTAATATCACTGAGCCTTCTCCACATCTGAGAATCAACAATCAAATATAAGTTAGTACTCAAGAATATCAATACTTAACTTATATCAATCTTTAACCTTAGGAACTTAACATAATCAATATCAACATTACTAGTTCCTAATCATGTATTAATGATTACAACATAACCATTATCATATACTATCATACAACAAATACAAATCATATGACAATTAACAAGTTATAAGAAAGGCTGTGCTAGCCCATCAAGCCGCCGGCTAGGGTCTCGGACCCGTCGGCTTAAGGTCACCACCCGCCGGCTACATGTCCCCACCCGCCGGGTATATTACCAAATGTGGTAACAGAACAAAACCACGTTTTAAAGCCTACACAAGCCACCGGCTCAATATATTAGCAGCCGGGTTCCCATTCGGTCACACTACCCGCCGGCTTGGCTCTTCAAGCCGCCGGTTTCTAACAAATCACGACTACCCGCCGGCTAGACCACGAAGCCGCCGGGTTCTACCTTCGTTCCAGCCCAGGTCGTTCTGCTCAAAACCCTAACTCGCGATTTATTACCCAAATCACCTCAAACTCGATTTCAATCATCAATATACTACTAAAAGCTTTAGGAAATCATTATAAAACATTCATAACATGTTTTTAACATCTAATTCTCTCAAATCATCAATTTACCCAAATTTAAATCAAAATCAAATTCTTAAATACTCAAGAATACTTACTGATTGAAGAATCTAACGATGGTAATCTGATGATTAGGAAGTTTCACGAGAATCACAACTTCCTGATTTGATTTCCAGTTTGATTTGAAGGTTTTCAGAGAGTTTCTGTGAGTTTTGAAGTTTCTAAATAAACTTTCCTAAAGAGGAAAGTGATATATATAACCGATCTCACAAACCGCCTTCAATATACGGGTATAATTTAATACCCCATCTCAATCTATTGTCTGGAACCCGAAAACCATTTACGAGTCCAAACATTTTATTGCACCGTCAACTATATTAATTTACAACAATTAATAATTCACTTATCACGTTGGAATATTCAGCTCCTATTCCAATTATTTCACTAATTCAAACAATATTATTTCCAAACACATTTAAATGCTTATTTAAATCCAGAAATAATATAAAACAACTATGTCCAATTCGAGGATGTTACAACTCTCCCCTCCTTAAAGAGATTTCGTCCCCGAAATCTAACCTCAATCAATCTAACTAATGTGATATAATCACATATATCTTAATATACATTTGTCCTCAATAGCAACTTACAACTATACTTAGACTGTTTGAATTCTTTCTACATGCACATATCCAAATGTACATGCTACTATCTTTTCCTACGCACACATACAGTGCATTTAATCAATATCATCAACCAGATATCTCTTATTGACAAATACTTACTTCAACAAGTGAAATCTACAATCACTTAATCAACAAGTAAGACTTCACATTTCTTAATAGGTCTATATGACCAGAAATTAGCAATGTGCTAAAATCTTTAACCTATTCTCACTATTCATCTCTGTTAACAATAAAACAGCAATCACATTATCACAACAGTGGTTATTAAACCACAATGTACCTAGCAACATTGAAATATAATTCAGCTCACGACCAACAATCAATCTAATATACAGATCACAATCTTAAATCTCTACCATCAAAGATCTGAAATTCAAATCTAGGTCAACTTTTCATCCAAAAGTTTCATACCTATACTCTTTTGAATACCCTATCATATTCACATATCATTTCAATCATATGAAATCCTTTACTTAAAAGTAATCCAGATTCATATCACCTTAATAAGCAAAGCAGAGGTCACACTCAGTAGGTAAAACTACAATCAACAAGTACTTTGCTCAATCAACAAAAGTACCACAATCAATCTTACCTACAATCAACCAACCTCTACATTGACTTATTTCCATTTGTAACTCCTTTCATTACAACCTATCAATTGTTAACAACAACAATAACACTTCCAATAATCACAACACTAATGATTATACAGTTCAGTACATCTATCAATACTCACTATGTATCTCTAAAGTCTAACTAACCATCAAGTTAAAGCTTATTTGTTACTTAAACTGGTAAGACATCAATAATA
The DNA here is from genome assembly GCA_949592205.1 of Helichrysum umbraculigerum. Classification (NCBI taxonomy): domain Eukaryota; kingdom Viridiplantae; phylum Streptophyta; class Magnoliopsida; order Asterales; family Asteraceae; genus Helichrysum; species Helichrysum umbraculigerum. The sequence continues at coordinate 55,330,175 of CATIUR010000006.1, forward strand.
TTCTCTTAGCAACCAGTTATTTCAATTCAACTTTACAATCTTGAACTACTAATCACAAGCAATTAGAATTTATACAACTTTAATCACACAATCACTTAGTCATTTAACACTAGATCCCATAAATCTAGCAACTAGTCAACTTAATCAACATTATGATACCACAATTCAAGTATCACAATATCACAATGTGCTACTTTACAACACATTTCAACAAAATCTACATCAAGTTAATCACAATTAACTAACCTCCACATATCTTATGGCACATTTTAATTCAATCTATTAAAACTTATCATGCCATTTATTATCATGTATACTACACATATATACTTACACAATTCCAGATATTCTCTAAAATGGACACATACACAACAATTCCATTTCATTCTATATACTAGGCCATTCAGACTGTTAAAGTCTTTATCAAGCCTTCTCAATACTACTATTCATCACATATCCATACCACAGGACATGGAACAATCAATAACTCTATGTTTCACTTATATACTTATCAACTAGTATATAACTTAAACATTTCATTCTAAACTTTCAAGAAAAGTTTGGTGAATACAATCATCACCTATCAATCTCAAGGTTTCTCTTGCTTTCTAACACTTACAATTTCTTAAAATATGAACAACTTTCCAATTCATATACCTCAATTTATCAACCAAGGTCAAACTAGACCTTTAACACAGTCCAACTCCAGATATACTTTCATATAATTTCTTAATTGGATCTAATCCCAATTCATCACTTTATCACTTACTTTATTTGTATACAATCAACAAATAACTAAAGAATCCATTAAATTCTTTCAATACTTAAGTGATTCACTATAAGATACCAATCAACCTAGGCAACTAATAATAATAGCTTTCAATTATTTCTTATCTCACCTTCTTACCCAATCAAAGCTATTATCACAAGCTTCACACACTGGTAAGATTTTCCTATCACAATTCTAATCAATGTGATTTAATCATTCTAACATATCTTAGCAATTTATAACTGTCATATCAAACAATGACTTTATATCTGTATAATTCATTAACGCATATTCAGTTCAAATATCAAATATTACTTAACTGAATACTCAATTATACTTTACATTATTTCAATTACTTAATACTAGCTTTAAGTAATAACTCAAGTCTTACAAACTTAGACCATTTATCTATCTCCTTTGGATCTTACAAGACCCATCTCAACATAATTTGACTAATCAAGGAATTCAATCATATTCCTCACAATCATAACATTATAATCTATGTTAGACTATTTCAACACACACAGTTGACTACATGTCAACTTTGATTTCAATCAACCAATCAATAAAATTCTCTAATTGCTTTTATCAAGCTTGACCCAAACTCAAACCAATCACAAGCAATTAATTTTATACACAATTCTCTATTCATGGTTTGACTTTCAAAGTTAACATACTATCAATATTAACTCATAACAAACCATATCATCTTATATGTTCACTTTCAAACATATATTTCAAATTATTACTTTCAATAATCTTATCAATCCTTCACAAGGACAAAGTCAACCTACATCAATTTTGGCTCCATACAATCCATTTCATATTTTATGTTTACTATCGAACATAAACTTCAAATTATTACATTCAATAATTATTAGTAATTCCTCAAACAAGACAATATCAACCTATTTCAACTTTGGCTTCATACAAGCCAAATACAAAATAGTGACTCATTTAAACACTATCAAATTCGCCTACATGTAATCTATCACAATCAATCACAATTACATATTTAACACAATCAAATTAATCACTTAGGTTTATCATCAAAACCTCTATCAATGACAACTATCATTTACACTCTCACCTTTACAGTCTAAAGGTCACAGTTCTATCAACTGATTATTTTCTTATCAAAACAACTATTAAACAACTTAGCATACTATCATGCTCCATTTCCAAAATCACATTACATTTCTTTTATACCAAGTAGCCTCAACAAGTTCATGTGACACAACATAATATAACAACGGTGATCAGGCGTTGCAAGATTATGTTCTTCACAATCCATTCTCAGGCTACTCTACATTATAATTATCAATGTGATCTACTTATATCTCATATATATTAAATACTTTATGATTTCAAATCAATCATAATCTATTTAATAGTTTCTAACAGCTGATACACACTCAAAATCAGCTTACTACTTACATATTCAATCTTACATATGCAAGCCATTTCACATACACACAATGTTCTACTTTTCAACAACTGAATCACTCAGTATATCACTTATCTGAAACCTCAAACATATGATAACCTATCATCATAATTTTAATACTAAACACAATTCAATGTCCCTATTTACTACAAAATTCAGGACACATCCTAATTAACTAGCATCACTTTGACATATGCTATACTATCAAGCATCTATGTCACCACAAATCTACTCAATCATGTTACTATAAAACATTTCATTTCTTAATTTACAATTGACCAGAAAGATCTACCACTTCCTTAATCAATTTAGCTTTATCATAAGCCATATTTCTTATAAATCTATCAGTCTTGGTTTAGCTCAAAGGTTTAGCTATAGTCAAAACATATCATATAGCCACATAAACACATATTTCCTCAAATAGCAGTCATTCTCAAATCAGATGACACAAAAATCCTTAATAAGAATTTAGATCACAACCTGTGATCAATCTACTAATATAGTACTATCAATCATCTTGTCTCCCAATAAAGACACTCCTTAGGTTCTAACATCAATCATGTTAAACCTTAATCAACTCTTTATCTACTCATTTACTCACATTTCTGCATTTTTCAATTCAATCAGAAATAATCACCACAATGTTCATTTCATTTATTATTTCTATCCTCATGTCAACCTATAGCAATCAATAGTTGACTCAAAACTGGGGAATCATATCAGTCTGACTCAATTAACTTCACAACAAAGCTTACTCAACATAACAGAGTAAACAATTCAAGTTAATGTAAATTAACATAGGCTTATCGAAGATTACCTGACAAATCTTAAGCCAGCAATGTTGAGGAAACATGAAATAAACCAACCAGTTACTCATGTTCCTCCGTCTCTGCATTCAAACAAGAACTTCACAACTTGTTATGGGTTAGTACACATGCAATTAATCACTTTCTCACACATTCACTGTAACAACCCCAAAATTAGGACCAATTTAAAATTTTCCTAATTGTGTTTACTACTTGTATTTAGTATGAAATAGGACTAAGTACGATGAATACTTATTATATATATAGGTGATATATATATATACGCACGTATACAATTCGTTCAAATCGTATGAGATTACAAAAATACAAAATATGGACGTTGGTGACAAACTTTTAGAATAATGTGGATTTATCCAAACAAACATTATTTACTTTAATATATTACGAAAATATATTACACGATTATACGTTTTGTTAAAACGTAACTTTACGCGACGAAAGTACACGAAACGCGCCCGATGACTAAACGAAATCTCGAATATTATTTTAACAACTTAAGATATGTTATTTGAGTGGAACAATTACTTAAAATATCGGATTTTAAATCGTTAACAAAACGTAATATATAAAACGTTACACGATTAACTAAAACGCAAAACGAGCGGGTAAACGAACACGGGACTTAGCGTAAATTGGAGGAACAAGTTACACACCCACTTGGTGGGCCCCCACCCACGAAATCTGCAGCAAGAGTATGGCCTCCCATACCTACTCTTGCCCTTGCTTGAAGTGATAAACAAACATCAACACCATACCTCTTCCATTTCAATCAACCATTCTCACACTCCAACTCTCTCTCTCTCTCTTGTTTGCTGCGTTTTTGAGAGCCCAAGAACAGCCCCAAACCACCCTTAAATCATCACAAAAACACCACATTAAAGCCTTGGATTGCTTGGAGCCTTTGAAAGAAAACGATCACCTCGCGATTCCCTACGTTTCTATCTTCTCGGTTTTTCAAACCGACTATTGTAAGAACCTCAAACTTTTCTTGAACATACTTTTATAATGTTTATACACATGTTAGGTTGCTTATCCAACAAAGAAATGTCCAAATCTTTGATCAAAACTCGTTTTTGAAACACATATACATACACAGTTTTCTGATCAGAAAAACGACCTCACGAAAACAACCATAACTCGAGTTGTAGACTAAATAAACGGGTGAGACCACTTGGAAAAGTTTGGTATTTTCGTCGTGAACAAAAAGTTCTTCTTTAGCTACCTCCAGAAATACACCCATTATCGGCTATTACTTGATCTTCGGACATATCACTGTTTTGGCCGGAAATTGCATATATCATTTCTTAATTTTTGTTAAAAATAGTAGATGGACACTAAAGTTCTCGGGAAAATAAATAAATGATCTAGAGACATAGGAGAACAGTTGGTAATTTTTGCGGGACTTTATTCGGACTAACCGTTAGAGAAAACGAGGGTTTCGTTAAGACAAAATCTGGAAAACCTTAACCCGGGGACTGTTTTGGTAATTTCATAAAAACCGACACCTCGAGAACCTCTAGAACGTAAATATAAGTTGTTAAGTGTTATTTTGCCATAATATAACTTAGATAAAAGCCTCAGGTCAAGACTCGAACGTTTGACCCCAAAACCGAGCCAAAATCATAAACAGACCTTTGTGTCGCATCGGACCAAAAGTTCATGCGACACAACACCTATGTCGCATGCTATGTCGTATATTATGTCGCAATGTATGCGACACAACTCTTATGTCGCACGTTATGTCGTATCATTTACGACACAAAGTTTACCTATCGCTGGATTGCGACACAACGACTATGTCGTACCGTTGTGTCGTACCCTTGTCTGCGACACAATCATTGTGTCGCATAAACACTAAATCAGAAACCAATCCTTACGACACAGACCTTATGTCGCATATGGTCTGCGACACAAGTCTTGTGTCGCAGATAGCCCAGATCAGAAAACAAAATATATTCTAAGTGTTGGAATCACTTTTCAAATACGGAATCAAATACGATACGATTTATACATGAAAATACTATACTTTTGGAAGTATACAACAATACTCGAATACGTACACCATTATACTTAAATTGAACGTGAGATTTCACTCACACACGCACCTGGAATTACTTAGGAGACTACACTCCAACAAACTTACACTTGTACAACTACACGGGATTGCACCCGATATGAACTTACAAGTTCACCCACTAGTTACGTGCTGGATTACACGTTAACTGATACGAACTTACATACGAATACTTACGAGGTTTTACTCGTACCCTTTGGGGACTAAGCCCATTGGAACGTACACAAACGATACATGTTGTAATACAAACAAACGATCATACGAGTATACTTTACAACTGTACAACTACTATGAATACATAATAATAATGAATGGAATTATTATTATACACCGATAACAAACGAACCGTACAACTTTTATACAAACTACGATTTACAAACAATTACAAACTTACAAACAAACAAATGGACATTTCCTAGTTAAGTGGACAACTAGCATGGATACTTTACAAGTATTCCATTTACTTACTAAACCTTGCGCGTATTAGGACGCTAAGGGTTGCTAGTACGGGAATACTACTTGCTTACTTACTGCATTGTCTGCCAGACTCAGGTGAGTCTTACAGCCCCTACTTTACTGTTTTATACTCAGGGGTGAGATGCATTACTGTTTTACATGAACACACAAAACTTACTTGCTGCCATGATTTACTTACTGTACGAGATTAACGATACGCCAATTGCATGGGTTTACGACTAATCCAATGAAATCCTCCTGAACCATAGTTGTTAGTTATGTGATAAGCGCGAGTTTTAGTATATGGATCCATATGGGACTGACAATCCCCGCCCGGGGTAGCAAGCACTACCACGAACCGTTCCTGTAGAAACGGGCGTTTCTTACTCGTTCCGTATGAATGTTTTGGATTACATTCATGAGGGGGGTACCGATATTTACTGTACGTTAAGCATCAACTATGGGGGCTCATGGCGATTGTATCAAACGGTTTGCATGACTTGCAACCACCCACTTATTAAAATTTAAGTTAACGATGAGCATGACTTGTGATCGTTACTTACTGGCTGGCTATGATTTACAAATACTACTTGTGTGTTCAAACTGTTTACTTACTTACAAACCTGTGAGATTCACCAACCTTTTTGGTTGACCGTTTTAGTAATGCTTCTCAGGTACACAGCATCAGTAGGGATGCCCAGCAGGATAAGCTTACTTAGCTCGAGTCGCATGCATTACAAGCTTGGAGATTTTCTTACATTACTTTTGTACTAGTTGTTATGTATAAGAATCTCTAGGAATTTACTTTAACTCGAGCTTGTATTTTGAAACTACTTATGTATTAATGTTATAACTTTTCGAACGTCTCATTTAGAGTCGTTCACTGTATCCTTTGTGCTTGTGATTATTGATTAGTAACACCCAAAACATCGCTTCCGCAAACTGTCAAAATTGGGGGTGTTACAGATTGGTATCAGAGCCTAAGGTTATAGTGAACTAGGTTGCATTTAGTGGGCCTAGACTATGACCGTTAGGCAGTATTCCTCATTAGGTATAACTGGTTCAGGAATTACAGCTTACAAGTTTAATTTAACATAGCCTGATCAACTATGTACAATTAAATGAAGATGATGTGAGTTCTGAAAGGGGTTATGTTGAACAGGAATGCAATAGCTGACTCTGACCTCGAGAGAACCGGGACTTCTACTTGACTGTGCTAGACACGAACTAGGCGGTTATGTGTTATATATATATATATACATAGGCCTCTTTCCCGACACGATGCTCTCTCTCAACTGCTGCGAAATTTATTCTCAACTTACATTAACCAAACGACATCTCGATTCTCGTCATTCTATTTTTATTCAACTTTTACGAATTCATACGTCTGACGACTTCTACACCGTTATAACTGACAACCATAGCTAATCGAATATCCTTTGATATGAAGATCGGGATTCTGTTTTATTCACTAACTCTACCCAATTCAACGTTTATAACATTTTACAACGTACCCACCGTACTGTTAGATGTATCCTAATAAAATCATTTTCAACTCAAGTCTCCTTCAGACTTCAAAACTTTTCAACCAATTCTTACTATCAAAATTATTACTCAATTTCTTACAAAATGTTTTATAAAATTCTCAAAATTTCAAAACTATATAACTTATTTATAATTCACAGCCTTGAACAAATTTCAACCTTTGACGAAATTCTTTTGAACTTACTAAATCATCACAATCATAATTCTTGTTCAAACCTTCACATGTTCTTTATTTATTGTTTCAAGGAACATGCCTCCTCGACGACAAATTATGCTTACCGAAGCCGAAGTCGCGGGCCTAATTGCCCGTAGCGTGGCTCAAGCTCTAGCTACCCGGACTTCAGCACCCGGTAGTGAAGATACCGCTAACAACGGACCACAACCCAAAACCTGCACCTACAAAGATTTCCATAACTGCAAACCCTTGACTTTTCAAGGAACTGAAGGAGCGATTGGTCTGATTCGTTGGACCGAGAAAATTGAATCCGTGTTCCTCATCTGCAACTGCAAGGAAGAGGATAAAGTCAAGTTCGCCGCCAGTACCTTTTCTGAAATTGCCCTTACCTGGTGGAACACTTACGCGCAAACGGTGAGTGTTGCCGATGCTTATAAATTACCTTGGGATGAACTGAAGAATATGCTGAGGGTCGAGTACTGCCCAAGAGACGAGCTGAAACAGTTGGAATTAGAATTCTGGAATCACAAGATGCAAGGCGACGATATCACCGGTTACACCAACCGTTTTCACCAGCTGGCACTTCTGTGCCCATCCATGGTTGATCCTGAATACAAAAGGATCGAAAAGTACGTTGATGGACTTCCCGAGTGACTACAAGACTTAGTTACTTCGTCCAAACCGGGAACCATTCAAAGCGCCATTCGCATGGCTCATGAGTTGACGGCCAATTCTGTCCGCCGTGGCTCGACTTCGACCCCACCTGCGAATAACAAACGTAAATGGGAAGTGATTCCCCACTCATCCAACCCTACCTCTGACAAAAAGCCTGCAACTGTCAATGCTAATGACTCAAAGGCTTACAAGGGGAGCAAGCCTTACTGCTCCAAATGTAGTCGTCATCATAACGGCTCCTGTCCCTGTTCCAAATGCAAGAAATTCGGGCACTCGACCCAAGACTGTCAAACTAACCCCACTGGTACCGATACTCCTGCACCCAAGACCTGCTATGAGTGCAACGGTACCGGGCACTTCAGGAAGGATTGCCCAAAACTGAAACTGGGAACCAACAATGTGAAAAGTAGAGCCTACATACTCAACGCTAGGGAGGATGAAAACCCGAGACTTACTGACCTGCTCAATCCGGGTACGCTCATTTTCTCGAAAACCCTCGCCTAAATTACTTTTGTCTAATTGTCTCATATTCCATGTATACATTCCTAGATCCTAAGTACCCAGTAGGATTAAGAAACGACCGACTACTTGAATCCCGACAGCGCAACTTGTATTACACTTTAGATACACAGAACAAACTTCCTTCCCAAATATCTCACACTGGTTGAGACCGGGAACTCGAACACTTTCACTTGATTTCCCAACTGACCATGTTCCGTGTACAAATGGTCGATACTCTTTACCAACTCTCCCGATCGATACCGATTACTACTTCGAACAAATTTCGGGACGAAATTTTCATAACAAGGGGAGAATGTAACAACCCCAAAATTAGGACCAATTTAAAATTTTCCTAATTGTGTTTACTACTTGTATTTAGTATGAAATAGGACTAAGTACGATGAATACTTATTATATATATAGGTGATATATATATATACGCACGTATACAATTCGTTCAAATCGTATGAGATTACAAAAATACAAAATATGGACGTTGGTGACAAACTTTTAGAATAATGTGGATTTATCCAAACAAACATTATTTACTTTAATATATTACGAAAATATATTACACGATTATACGTTTTGTTAAAACGTAACTTTACGCGACGAAAGTACACGAAACGCGCCCGATGACTAAACGAAATCTCGAATATTATTTTAACAACTTAAGATATGTTATTTGAGTGGAACAATTACTTAAAATATCGGATTTTAAATCGTTAACAAAACGTAATATATAAAACGTTACACGATTAACTAAAACGCAAAACGAGCGGGTAAACGAACACGGGACTTAGCGTAAATTGGAGGAACAAGTTACACACCCACTTGGTGGGCCCCCACCCACGAAATCTGCAGCAAGAGTATGGCCTCCCATACCTACTCTTGCCCTTGCTTGAAGTGATAAACAAACATCAACACCATACCTCTTCCATTTCAATCAACCATTCTCACACTCCAACTCTCTCTCTCTCTCTTGTTTGCTGCGTTTTTGAGAGCCCAAGAACAGCCCCAAACCACCCTTAAATCATCACAAAAACACCACATTAAAGCCTTGGATTGCTTGGAGCCTTTGAAAGAAAACGATCACCTCGCGATTCCCTACGTTTCTATCTTCTCGGTTTTTCAAACCGACTATTGTAAGAACCTCAAACTTTTCTTGAACATACTTTTATAATGTTTATACACATGTTAGGTTGCTTATCCAACAAAGAAATGTCCAAATCTTTGATCAAAACTCGTTTTTGAAACACATATACATACACAGTTTTCTGATCAGAAAAACGACCTCACGAAAACAACCATAACTCGAGTTGTAGACTAAATAAACGGGTGAGACCACTTGGAAAAGTTTGGTATTTTCGTCGTGAACAAAAAGTTCTTCTTTAGCTACCTCCAGAAATACACCCATTATCGGCTATTACTTGATCTTCGGACATATCACTGTTTTGGCCGGAAATTGCATATATCATTTCTTAATTTTTGTTAAAAATAGTAGATGGACACTAAAGTTCTCGGGAAAATAAATAAATGATCTAGAGACATAGGAGAACAGTTGGTAATTTTTGCGGGACTTTATTCGGACTAACCGTTAGAGAAAACGAGGGTTTCGTTAAGACAAAATCTGGAAAACCTTAACCCGGGGACTGTTTTGGTAATTTCATAAAAACCGACACCTCGAGAACCTCTAGAACGTAAATATAAGTTGTTAAGTGTTATTTTGCCATAATATAACTTAGATAAAAGCCTCAGGTCAAGACTCGAACGTTTGACCCCAAAACCGAGCCAAAATCATAAACAGACCTTTGTGTCGCATCGGACCAAAAGTTCATGCGACACAACACCTATGTCGCATGCTATGTCGTATATTATGTCGCAATGTATGCGACACAACTCTTATGTCGCACGTTATGTCGTATCATTTACGACACAAAGTTTACCTATCGCTTGATTGCGACACAACGACTATGTCGTACCGTTGTGTCGTACCCTTGTCTGCGACACAATCATTGTGTCGCATAAACACTAAATCAGAAACCAATCCTTACGACACAGACCTTATGTCGCATATGGTCTGCGACACAAGTCTTGTGTCGCAGATAGCCCAGATCAGAAAACAAAATATATTCTAAGTGTTGGAATCACTTTTCAAATACGGAATCAAATACGATACGATTTATACATGAAAATACTATACTTTTGGAAGTATACAACAATACTCGAATACGTACACCATTATACTTAAATTGAACGTGAGATTTCACTCACACACGCACCTGGAATTACTTAGGAGACTACACTCCAACAAACTTACACTTGTACAACTACACGGGATTGCACCCGATATGAACTTACAAGTTCACCCACTAGTTACGTGCTGGATTACACGTTAACTGATACGAACTTACATACGAATACTTACGAGGTTTTACTCGTACCCTTTGGGGACTAAGCCCATTGGAACGTACACAAACGATACATGTTGTAATACAAACAAACGATCATACGAGTATACTTTACAACTGTACAACTACTATGAATACATAATAATAATGAATGGAATTATTATTATACACCGATAACAAACGAACCGTACAACTTTTATACAAACTACGATTTACAAACAATTACAAACTTACAAACAAACAAATGGACATTTCCTAGTTAAGTGGACAACTAGCATGGATACTTTACAAGTATTCCATTTACTTACTAAACCTTGCGCGTATTAGGACGCTAAGGGTTGCTAGTACGGGAATACTACTTGCTTACTTACTGCATTGTCTGCCAGACTCAGGTGAGTCTTACAGCCCCTACTTTACTGTTTTATACTCAGGGGTGAGATGCATTACTGTTTTACATGAACACACAAAACTTACTTGCTGCCATGATTTACTTACTGTACGAGATTAACGATACGCCAATTGCATGGGTTTACGACTAATCCAATGAAATCCTCCTGAACCATAGTTGTTAGTTATGTGATAAGCGCGAGTTTTAGTATATGGATCCATATGGGACTGACAATCCCCGCCCGGGGTAGCAAGCACTACCACGAACCGTTCCTGTAGAAACGGGCGTTTCTTACTCGTTCCGTATGAATGTTTTGGATTACATTCATGAGGGGGGTACCGATATTTACTGTACGTTAAGCATCAACTATGGGGGCTCATGGCGATTGTATCAAACGGTTTGCATGACTTGCAACCACCCACTTATTAAAATTTAAGTTAACGATGAGCATGACTTGTGATCGTTACTTACTGGCTGGCTATGATTTACAAATACTACTTGTGTGTTCAAACTGTTTACTTACTTACAAACCTGTGAGATTCACCAACCTTTTTGGTTGACCGTTTTAGTAATGCTTCTCAGGTACACAGCATCAGTAGGGATGCCCAGCAGGATAAGCTTACTTAGCTCGAGTCGCATGCATTACAAGCTTGGAGATTTTCTTACATTACTTTTGTACTAGTTGTTATGTATAAGAATCTCTAGGAATTTACTTTAACTCGAGCTTGTATTTTGAAACTACTTATGTATTAATGTTATAACTTTTCGAACGTCTCATTTAGAGTCGTTCACTGTATCCTTTGTGCTTGTGATTATTGATTAGTAACACCCAAAACATCGCTTCCGCAAACTGTCAAAATTGGGGGTGTTACATTCACTAATCAACTAAGCCCACACCTTCTGGAATGTTTGACTCAACTCAATCAAAGTTTAGGATTGAACATTCTATCAAGTTCAATTCACCCAAACTATTGCTCTGATACCAACTTATAACACCCCTTCATTTATATATATATATACAATATTATAATGGCGACGCGGAAGCTTATATTTCAAACATTACAACATATGTTACATGTTACCCAAAATGTCAATAAACTTTTTCGATTCAAAGTACAAGACATTTCAACACACAGGGTGTTATTAAAAACATTTCTATAATTATCAAAATAACATCAGAGTTACAGCCTGTCAAACATTCCATCCAGTCAAACACTTCCTGCCCTGCCCAGTATGTCCCATCTATTTCAACCTGCAGGAAGAACTGTGGTGGGATTAGCATAAAGCTAAGTGAGTGAAACTATAAACAACAGTACAACCTAGCATAACAATCTGTTTACATCAAATAACAATAAACAGAAAATCAATCAATCACTAGACATCCAATCAATATCATACACACAACATCATGAGGATCGGTGGCCCCTGAGACACCCTAATACCGGTTTGGTACTCAAGGAACTCTTATCAATCATCTGTATTGGCCCATACAGAACTACCGATAACTTGTTGTCAATCACACACGACCTAGATCTCTAAACTGACATATCAAGTTTCCGAGATCTCCTGTCGTTTACAACAACAACAAGTCCAACCATCAAATCAAGTTGACCTCAAAGTCTTACATACTAGCACAATCAGCCAAGTAAACAACTAGTTAAACTATCATGGCAAGATATCTCAACATATGCATCATATCAAAGTAATACTATAAATTACTTGTTGTAAATCAAATCATTACAACTAAATCACACTGAGGTTACAAGTCCACTCACCGACTACCTCAGGCCTCCACTCAGTAGTCTAATATCACTGAGCCTTCTCCACATCTGAGAATCAACAATCAAATATAAGTTAGTACTCAAGAATATCAATACTTAACTTATATCAATCTTTAACCTTAGGAACTTAACATAATCAATATCAACATTACTAGTTCCTAATCATGTATTAATGATTACAACATAACCATTATCATATACTATCATACAACAAATACAAATCATATGACAATTAACAAGTTATAAGAAAGGCTGTGCTAGCCCATCAAGCCGCCGGCTAGGGTCTCGGACCCGTCGGCTTAAGGTCACCACCCGCCGGCTACATGTCCCCACCCGCCGGGTATATTACCAAATGTGGTAACAGAACAAAACCACGTTTTAAAGCCTACACAAGCCACCGGCTCAATATATTAGCAGCCGGGTTCCCATTCGGTCACACTACCCGCCGGCTTGGCTCTTCAAGCCGCCGGTTTCTAACAAATCACGACTACCCGCCGGCTAGACCACGAAGCCGCCGGGTTCTACCTTCGTTCCAGCCCAGGTCGTTCTGCTCAAAACCCTAACTCGCGATTTATTACCCAAATCACCTCAAACTCGATTTCAATCATCAATATACTACTAAAAGCTTTAGGAAATCATTATAAAACATTCATAACATGTTTTTAACATCTAATTCTCTCAAATCATCAATTTACCCAAATTTAAATCAAAATCAAATTCTTAAATACTCAAGAATACTTACTGATTGAAGAATCTAACGATGGTAATCTGATGATTAGGAAGTTTCACGAGAATCACAACTTCCTGATTTGATTTCCAGTTTGATTTGAAGGTTTTCAGAGAGTTTCTGTGAGTTTTGAAGTTTCTAAATAAACTTTCCTAAAGAGGAAAGTGATATATATAACCGACCTCACAAACCGCCTTCAATATACGGGTATAATTTAATACCCCATCTCAATCTATTGTCTGGAACCCGAAAACCATTTACGAGTCCAAACATTTTATTGCACCGTCAACTATATTAATTTACAACAATTAATAATTCACTTATCACGTTGGAATATTCAGCTCCTATTCCAATTATTTCACTAATTCAAACAATATTATTTCCAAACACATTTAAATACTTATTTAAATCCAGAAATAATATAAAACAACTATGTCCAATTCGAGGATGTTACACTGGCCATGACTTTTGGCCAGCAAATCCAACGAGTGGAATGGTTGGTGGTTTCATTGTTTTCCTCTGTTCTTCTGTCAGCTGTTCGAAACAATGTTCATACATGATTTCTATCGAGCTTCCGCCATCAACATAGACTCGGTGTACTTTTGTATTTCCAATGATTGCTGTGATGATGAGAGGGCTATCTCCGGTGCAGTGATCGGGTATGGGATCTTCTTCAGAGAAGGTGATGCTTGGGCATGAGTGTCGTGATTCTGTTGTTGATGTGCGATCAATTTGAATCATGTGTATCTCATTCTTCGGTTTGGCTCCGGTTTCTTCTTTTTTGTTCCATTCGATTTGGGGTCTATTTTCACTCCTGGACCCAGAGGGAGTTGTTACTTGAGTGTTGTATGTCTTTGCGCCTTTTGCCAGATGACTTAATCGTCCGTTTCGAACACATGTTTCGATTTCTTTCCTTAGATCAATGCAATTATTGGTGTCATGACCATGATCGTCATGGAACTCACAGAACTTCGTTCGGTCTCTCTTATTGGCTGGTGTAAACATTTTTGATGGCGGGCGAAGCAGGGATTTGCCTTCGGTCGTGGCAAGAATTTCTGCCGGTGACTTGATAAGAGCAGTGAAAGGGACTTGTGGGGCCTTATGGGCATCACTGTACCGGTTAGGTGGTCGTGAAACAAATTTTTCTTTTTGTCTCCTGGGAACTCTCTATAAGTGTTGTGTTGCTTTGTTTCACGATTTCCTGGACGTGGCTCTCGGAGTCGATTTTCGTTGGCATCTTCAGCTCTGATGAAGTTATTAGTCTGAGTGAATAGATCTTTTAAGGACATTGGTGGCTTTGCTATTAGGTCTTTAAATAACCGACCTGGACGCAGGCCACTGATGAAGGCTCCAAACGCCATCATATCTGATCGATCTGCCATGTGTAATGTTTCCTTGCTGAACCGTGCCACATAATCTTTTAAGGATTTGTCTGGACGCTGCCGTATACCAAGTATCTCCGCTTGAGTCTTTTGGAAGCGGCGTTGTTGTAAAAAATTTGCTCTGAACTTATCACGCAGTTGCTGAAACCCATCGATACTTCCAGGAGGGAGGTTGTTGTACCAAAACCTTGCGGCTCCGCATAGCGTGATATGAAAAAATCTACACCAAACTGGCTCAGGAAATTTGTGTACATCCATCGTGCCCATAAATATTGTGAGATGATCATGTGGGTCAGACGTACCATCATATGTTTTAAGATTGGTAGGGACTTTCAGCCCTTCTGGCATGTCGTAATCCCTTATTCAGGTGGTGAACGGGGAGGCAACAAGGTCTCGTATATCCCGTTCAGATTCTTTGAACACAAAAGGTTGGTGATAGAAATCTGTATTTTGTGCATTTTTCCCTTTTGTGGTGTTTATGGGTGGCGGTGTAGTGGTTGTGGCATTATGGGTATTCAAAGGGTTGAGATCGTCACTTCCTATGGGTGCGTTACCCTTGGGTTTATTTGGATTCACCTCATCTGGATCAGAGTTCCATGGTTCTATAACCGGTGGACTTTCGTTTGTAAGTAACGGGTTTTGGGACGTGTGTTTTTGGGTGAGTGCGGTGTACATAGCGTTCACACGGTCGAAGTTTTGAACTATAAACTGCATAATGGGATCAGTTGGATCGGGCAAGGCAGTCGTGTTTAGGGTTTCCTCATTGGTATGGATAACGGGCGTGGGAGTGGGTGTGACACTCGGATTGCTGGCATTTCCTGTATCTTTATCAGCAGGTGTTTGAAATGGGCTTTTGTCAGACATGTTTTTAATTGTGTGGGGGGGTTTTTGCACAAATATATATATATATATATATATATATATATATATATATATATATATATATATAGGTGGAGGTTCATATGAGAACCAACTAAAAGTTGAGAACCTTGAGAACCACTACATTACATGCTTGTTTACATGTGATTTAACTTCATTCACATGTGAACATTGATTTAGGTTAGATTTGTAAAGAAAAAAATTAAAAAAATCCTAAATTATAGCGAAAAACACAAAAAACAAATATATGTTCACATTTGATGATAATGTGAACAAATCATGTAAAAAGTGTTTTAAGACGTGATTTTTGAATTTTTTTCTTTACCAATCTAACCTAAATCAATGTTCACATGTGAATGAAGTTAATCACATGTGAACAAGCATGTAATCTAGTGGTTCTCAAGGTTCTCAACTTTTAGTTGGTTCTCATTTGAACCTAATATATTCGGTCGCAGGGCCGGTCCTGAGTTTTTTAGTGCCCCGGGCGAGACGATTAAGAAATGCCCCGACTAAATTCTAAAGGTTCAAAATCTAGCAAGTTAAAAATTAAGCTAATTCTTAGACTAATTTTTCTTACATAAACAAAATGTTACACTTAAAGAGGATTAAGGAAAATGAGAACTTTAATATATTAATGTCATAAGCATTAAAAGATAAAATATTAAATGTTCAACCCGTAAATCTTCATAGACTTGAGCATACTAATTGTTAATTTTAAACATAAATAATCAAAATGTTTCTTTTATGCAATTAGTAAGAAAGTCCAAGATAATATCTCAAAATATAAAATATGTATTTTTATATAGTTCACCTTTGTTGTTCTAGAATATACATAAATATATAGATTATATACCCAATATACAAGTACATAATATAATTAATTAAATATAATATAATTGGAGATTAAAATTAAATTGATAAGCTAAACAATGTTGGGGTTGAACTTATTACTTTGATGATAACAGGGGGGCAAAAAAGAATATACTAAGGGCTAAACTTGTTACTTCTTGACTAATAGGAGGGCATGAAAATAAAAGCTCAATAAAAGTATAACACTGTCAGAGAGTCATCTTCCCCACTGCAACCTGCAACTCAAATACGATTTTCAACATAACCAAATTTAAGCTTTTAAATTTCAATTATAACTTCAATAATCAGAGTTAAACTATCTAAGACATATATTATACATAGTAAAATATCATATAACTGAATTAAATCGATCAAAATTAACTTTTTACACATCATAAAAATTTCTAAGCTTTAAACCCTTTGATGCCCCTTCATTGTTGATGCCCAGGGCGGTCGCCCGGCCTGCCCATGGCCAGGGCCGGCCCATTCGGGTCCCACGGATGGCGCCAATTGATGATACGTAGATATTCAAGTATATGGTTTATATCATTCTATATGGGTTTGATATCTACTATCACTAACTGAATATTTGGGATATACGAAAATGAGGGTGAATATTAGAATAATAGTATGTAAAGGTGAATGGATGTATGGGAGACGAATAATTATTCGGATGGCGATTCCCTACCGGTAACTCACTTTACTCATATTTTGAGACAAGCGGTTTTACGCCACAATTCCAAGGTTGGAACCGAATAAAAGTCGAGAGACATAAATTTGAACTCTTTATCGTATCTTACTTTGAAAGTAATATTCTCAAGACATTTAAGAGATGTCAGAAGTATTATGAAACAGAGTGTGTTTTTCATTCATCACCAAGTGATCTTATTTATAGGGGTAGGAGGCAATTCATCTTATCTCAAGTGAGCTGTATTATTCCTATTAGCGGTATATTACTCAAGTTCAGACAGGAGCACATGGGTATAATCATATTTGTGATTCCTTTCTATCTATTTGAACTCACGTGTCCCTCACTTGCAATATATACTTGGCATGTCCTTTTCTGATTTAATTTAAATGTGATATTCTTACTTTCTATATTTGGTATTTTTTATATAAAGATGATGTAGTGATAATTTTTCTCATGCATCTCATGCATATATAATAATTAATTATAGTTTTTCTCATGCAGCCCATGCATATATAATAATTAATTTATGAGGTATCCTATTATGCCAGAAGTGAAAAAGCAGGATACAGGGAAAGAATGTGATAGACAAGCGATTGCTAAAACGAGTGATAATGTTGTATAAGAATTTGAAGATGATATACTTGCATTGTAACTGTCGTCATCAGCAAACACGGGATCGGTGAATACGAGATCTTTGTCTAATGAAGAATCGGGAAATACTTCAACTGTCAATTCCCTTTCGATTAAAGGTAAGTTTTCTTGATCTGATAGTGCTACGATTTGATGCATGTTTGTGATGTACAGAGGCCACTTTCATGAGATCTTTGTAAGTATGCTAGAGTTTTGACTCGTGTACTTATGAATGAGTTGATTTGGGTTATGATTAATTAAAAAAGTTAGCTGAAAAGATACTGCTTGAACGAGTCGAAAGTCGCTTAAAAAAGTATTCCTAATGCATAATAATTTCAGATAATATTTGAGAAAATCAAATTATGATTGAATAATATTATAACTTTGAAACAGTTATTTATCAAAACATAAAATATTTGGACAAAACCTGTAACGGGTCAATCCAACCCGGCCCGACCTGTTTTGGCACCTCTACATGCTAGTAACAGTTATATTGTATCTAATCTTGTGTTAATGTAATGTAAAATTAGCATTGGTACTGAAGGTAACTAAAGTAACAAAGTTTGCCTAATGTAGGCAATTTCTTTTAAGGCTCTCATAAATAATCTCAGGTTATTAAAATATGATCACTTTTAATTAATTGTATTGTATTACGGTAATAGAATATGAAATGGGCAGCTAAGTTAAAGAAATAAACTTCCACTAGCTTTGGTCAATTTCTTTCAAGATTATGGGACCTCTGTTGAAATATGCTCATGATTTATTGTCATATCATCTTATTTTTTGCAGCTGCAAGTGTAGCTTCTCAATGGTTAGAACTTCTTCATCAAGACATCAAAGGCCGTCTTGCAGGTTTCTAATATGATTTAAGTGTTTGAAAAACATGTTTTTGGTTAACCTATGTGTACATAAATAACCTTTTTTTTTAATAATGTTATTTTTGCAGCATTAAGGCGTAGTAAGAAAAGACTTAGAGCTATAATTCAAACAAAGTTGTCTTGTTTCTAATCAAGAAAATAATAATTCTGAAAATGGTCGATTAGACAAGGGAACTGCTGACTTGCATAGAGCAAAATGGGGTCCTCTTTTTTATCAGATGGAGAACTCATTTTCTGAAGAAGAGAAACATTGGTGAGTCAAGTTTTCATTTCTCAAAATCTTAATTGGGATTGCTCTTATTTATTATTTATTCTTCTAGTAGTTAACCTTGTTGTTTTATTTATTTGATAATTTTGTAGGAGAACTCGTTAAACCAAGTAAATGAGATGCTGATGCTGATGCATTGCGAGCACAGTCTTCACCAATTTTTGCCTGAAAACGGCTTGCATAAGTACACTAATGAGTACATCATGTGGTTGCTTAGTCTTCACCGATGTTTGATGGATTTACTTACATATTTTGTTTAATGAGTTTATAAACGAATAACTAAGTATGAAGATTTAATTGTTGATGGCTAATTGGATTGCATGTTTTTCATTGTTTTTTAATGATATTATGGGAAAATTTAATCTTGTTTTTGTTGACATATAGACTATTGAAAGTAGAAACAGGCCCTCACAAAGATTTAGCTGTACAAGCTGCAGCAGCAGCAGCCATCTACTTAGCATCTAACTTTTTGCAATCGATGGAAAGTTTACCATGTTTCTGATCATTTCTTGACGTCCAATAGCCATTTGTAACGATTTTAGTCTAATTATAGTTTGCATTTTGGTGAATACTAGGAGCCGTTGTGATATTAGTTTTAAATGTAGCTTATTTGTAACAATTTAGATGCTGAATTCATGTGTGTTTGTATTAGTTTTTGTTTTTACAGTTTCTGTAGCAAAAGGAATTGATATTTTGCTAACTTCATGAAATCTAATGAGTGTGCAATACTACTGGTACATTGTTCCTGTCATTTTATTTATTTATTTTATTTTATTTTTAATTTTATATATGAACGGCATCCGTCAAAAACTGAACCCATCAAACCATAAGTTTTCATCTCATGAGACCTGTGGGTTCAAATCCAGTGTAGATATTTCGTATAGAAACTGTTCAAAGTTGCAGGTCGTATAAAAAACTACCGAGTATGTAGTTTTGTCGTGTTGAGCATGATACATGTATTTTAGATGATGGAAAGTGATTTACATCTTGATAATGAAAGGGGTTTTTTTTTTTTTCCTTATTTTTATCTCTGTAATAGTTATATATATTAAAAATCCAACTCAGAATCGAGTGATATTTATACAATAAAATTTGATGCATACACCAAAAATTCTTACCGTTAATGAATATGATACAACTTTCCGATTCAATTTTTTCACATAGAAACGTATGGTGTAAATTATCGCATTTTTTTTGAAAAATTGCACACAGAGCTTGAACATAGCTTAAGCTACTTAAATAAACGAGCTCGAGCTCAAACTTATTATTTCGAACTTGAATAAGCTAGCGAGCCTAAATGAGCTTTTCACTTATATAAATTAAACAATTTTTTCTATTAACAATGTAATATATAATTATTCTTATATATATACTACTTATTACTTGATATAATAATAGTAAAATCGTATTATACATAGTTATAATTATAAAATTACACACAAAATAAATAAATATTATAGATTAATAAATTATAAAATAAATATTATTATAAATAAACGAGCTTTAGCCTAGCCGAACTCGAGCTTGTATAGTACAAAATGAGCTGAGCACTAAATTTGTATGTTATAAAAGACAATTATAATTAAATTTTTACCCCAATAGATATTACAACATGCTAATATTAACATCCATATGGTACTAAATAAAAAATGTGTTCAATAAAATCAAAATAAAAAAAGCCTGAAAAAGCTTTGTCGGGCTTTGAAAAGCCTGTGCTAAGCTCGTTCTTCCGTTTGAATCCTAATAGGCCTGGTTTTTGTGTTAAGCGTAAGGCTTAGTCCGGCTCAGACTTCTTTAGGCCCGGATTTTTTAAACCAAAAAAGCCCGTGCTCTTTTAGATCTGGTGTGGGCTTTGTGCACCTATAGTCCAAATAACGAACACCCATAGTCATTGGATACCTTCATGGATGACAATTCGGAATCTACATCCATATACATATCCATGCATTCATATCCACCAATGATGGAATGAATTGGGTGGATATATCCATGAGATCAGATTATGATTGTCATTCCTAATTCGATGTCGTTTTTTATTGTTTCGGTTTTTAACTTAATATTCTAACTTACGGTAATGTGTTTTTACGGAGTTCATTGTGTCGTCGTTGATCCGGTGTAGTTCTTATTTCATATCTTATTTCACTTTTACGTGAATGCAAATATTTTATAAGTAATCTTTTTTTTATTATTTTTGGCCCCGACAAACTACATAAATTACATATTTGTCGAAACATGCATTAAATTTATTGTGCATTATGCATCGAAAACATGCATATTGGGGAAATATGTAGTTCTCCCTTCTATTTATTGAGCTTATAGTTAGGTAACCTATTCTCAAACTAATTTAGCCTACTCAAATTTAATTTGTAATAAGTTAAACTACCTACTTGGGTTTTGTTGTGTTTTTGTGACCATTTGAACATCGATTAGCCTTGCCAAATGGCTTGGCTATTAGAGGTATGGCAATTAACGAGCTACTCGAGCTCGTCTAACTCGAATATGAGCTCGAACACAAAATACTACTCGATTAGTTTCACGAGACGAGTTAATTTAAAAACTTATTATTCAAGCTGGCTCATTCGTAAACTTTTTTTACTTCGAGTCGAACGAGCCTAATTTATAATAGAATTTTGTATAGTTGATACTTTACATAAAACTAATATTAGATTTGGTCATTTTTGTACATAATTTGGATTGGATTAATAGATATAGCAAGGTTTTTAAGAAAAGTTCGGAGGTGGTACCGGATTTATATATCGAAGGAGGTTCAAGTTCGATCTTATGGGTGGACAAAAATGCTAGAGTTTCATGGGCTGTGTGGAAAAGTCTAACACTAGTGGTCACATTTGAATTAAATTTTTTCAGCTGGTTATATTTAATTGGTTGCTGCGTTTGCTGCGTTTGCTGCGTATAGTGGGATGGCTGGAATTTTGCAAGTACTTGTTTTGTTTCTATGTGGGAACTGTGGGTACTGGAGGATTGACACTGGGTACTCGAGGATATGGGTCATGACATGTATGTATGCCGAGTAATGCTAAACAGACCTACGTAACTAATTTTTTGATTGGTTAAATTTTTTCTCTCTCTTAATATCATCCAATCAATTTTTCACATCTACCAATCAAAATTTTAAACCTATATTTAGGCCTACTACTTTAGTCCTACCAATCATTTTCCATGTCGGCCTTCAAACTTTCTATTTTGGGAAGTTTGTATTATGTAGTAGTATTGGTCATGTTTTTTATGTCTTCCATTTCGTATAGTAGTAATGTGGTGATTTTGTTTTTCCTAGATGACCGGTTTGTCTTACTCCTTTTGGTTTTTGCTGCTACAGCTTGTAGCCAGGGGCGGATCCAACTAGTAATGAGGGGGTTCCAGGGCCCCCCATGACTCTGACCCAAGTAATATAAAATACCAACTACTTAATGGTTATATAAGCCCAAATATAGAGAGGCCCCCAAGTGAAAATTAAGTTGGCACCCTACAAACAACATTTTTAGCTGAGCCTCCTTTTATATTATAATAGATTTTCTCTCATCATTTTTTTCTCCTTCCTCGATGTGGGACTCTTCACTTATTGTGTTTTTGTAACTTCTCTTGCATGCCAACTTAGAATAGACCACATAAAAGTAATACTATATTGTCTTTTGTTAACTATATATCGTATTTACTTCAGAAACGTAACAATTGTCAGGAAAATATAATAAAGTTGTAGCATCGTACGATACGTTATCATTTGGCCAAACAAATTATGACCTGCACTCATTAATCATGCTAGAAACCCGCTCATATTACAGCCTTAGATTATTTTTGCCCCCCACGAAGTATTTTTCTAGATCCGCCACTGCTTGTAGCTTGCTTATGGCAGCAGCATGTGGTGTCATTTTTTGTTGTATTTGTAACTTGGTATTAGGCATGATAATTCTCATCCGACCCGGTGGACATCCATCCATCCAAATCTATTTGTGATGGATATGGACGATCTAAATGGATGAATAGCGGATATGAATACGTATAATGATGTTTAGTGGATCGGATATGGATTACATTTTGTGATCGATGGATTCACCCGTTTCACCCGAAATACATACATATATATATATATATATATATATATATATATATATATATATATATATATATATATATATATATATATATGTGTGTGTGTGTGTGTGTGTATATGCGCGCACACACACATATAAATTACATATCCACGTACATATAAATCATAAACTATTAAAATGTTATTAAATATATAAAGTCGTAAATTTTAAATATATAATGTAATGTAAGGTTCAAATGAGACTAAAAAATTGTGTGAGAATAGAGGAACCAATGATATGGTGCCATGTGTACAAAGAGAATACAAAACTCATTTACCCCTTAAGTTAAATATCTCACAAACGACAAATCGAAAAATTATGAAAATTGCACCATTAGATTCAGCGTTTGATCCTCTTCGATTTGCCGTCCATTAAGGCATACTTTCGACGAGTTTTTTTTTTTTTTTTACATTATTTTTAGTCGGTTTTACATTACTAACACGTGTGTTACAGTGTTGCGTTTAAAAAAAAAAAAAGGTTATTGGAGGGAACCTTTAACCCCGGATCCGTAGATCCACGGAGCCCCACCCGCAAGAGGCAACCCGTCCGGCTAAACACCTGGCCCCAGTGACCCCACACACGAAGCATAGGATTTTTTGTACTCCCAGAGGCTTGAACCCGGGTGGGGCGTGAGAATTTGCGGCGGCGGTACCACTGAGGCAAAGCCCCATTGGTACAGTGTTGCGTTTAGGGTTTAGGGTTTAGGGGTTAGGGTTTAGGGTTGGGAGTTTGGGGTTTCGGGACGAAACCCGAAACTCCCAACCCTAAACCCCAAACCCTAAACCCTAAACGCTTTATAAAACTCTAAACCCTAAATCATACTAAACCCTAAACCCTGCTAAACCCTAACACTAAACCCTGCTAAACCCTAACTCTAAACCCTAACCCTAAACCCTAAATCAAATGTATAATCAATCACTAACACATGTGTTACTAATATGTAAAACCCACCAAAAAAATGAAAAAAAAAAAGTCCGTCGGAAGTATGCCTTGATGGACGGCAAATCGAAGAGAATAAAACGCTGAAAAATATGGTGCAATTTTCATGATTTTTCGACTTGTCGTTTGTGAGATATTTATTTTTTAAAAACGTGGATGAGAGAGAAAAAAGTGACACATGGCATATTGTGGTTGGTTCCCCCATTCTCACACAAAATAAATGGTCTCAATTGAACTCTTCTCATATAATGTATATTTAAATGGATTTTTTGTATTTTATATTTAAATAGCAAATCGAAATGCATAAATCTATCGCGCTGAATCAAGTTTTACTTCCAATCATATAGTGAAGTCACAATCCATGATAGATGACAATCAAAACATGAGTGATTAATTGATAAACATAGAAATCAATTACATTTGTCAAAATATATGTTTAGTTGTAATTGTAACCAATTATGCTTCATTTACCACAATGGTTACATGCTTTTGTAAATGGATTTCTATATGTTACGTTATATTTATTTTTTTGTTACAATATTTGCTGGTTTCATTTCATATTAGGATAATTTTTAGACATTTTTTGAATATCCAACGGACATCCTAATGAAATTATCAACGGTTAACAACTCGAACATCCTAAATTCCTAATGCAGGTATAAAATTCACATAGGTGGTACCTGTCGATAATAAGATGAAACCGGGAATTCTTTCACAATTAATTATCTTACACCCTTGTTTCCCTTTAATCTTTGTTCTTTCTTGCCATTTCTCTTAACTAGTGACATATATAATTTTATACGGTTTATCTTCACATAAAAATAATAATCATAAACAAGAAGATCAATATTTTCCATTATACTACGTTTCTCTTACTACGACAAAGTCACGTCTTAACTTTAAACAATACTTATCTCACATTTCTTTTGTTAAGTAGAGTTCAAATGAGTACATCAATTTTGAGTGAGAATAGGGGAATCAATCTCAACCACTCATTTTCATCAAATACTCATTTCCCCAACATTTTTGAAACTCAAATATCTCACAAACGATATGTCGAAAAATCATAAAAATTGTACCATAAAATTCAGCGTTTTCTCCTCTTCGATTTGCCGTCCCTCAAGGCATACTTTTGACAACTTTTTTTTTCTTCATTTTTTGATGGGTTTTATAAATTAGTAACACATGTGTTAGTGATTAATTGTACATTTGATTTGTGGTTAGGGTTAGGGGTAGGGTTTAGGATTAGGGTTTAGCAGGGTTTAGGGTTAGGGTTTAGGATTTAGTATGATTTAGGGTCCCGAAACCCCAAACCCCAACCCTAAACCTCAAACCCTAAACCCTAAACGCAATACTTTAACACATGTGTTGATAAATGTGAAACCCACCAAAAAAGATGGAAAAAAAACTCGTCGAAAGTATGCCTTAAGGAACGGCAAATCGAAGAGGAGAAAACGTTGAATTTAATGGTGCAATTTTCATAATTTTTCGATTTGTCGTTTGTGAGATACTTGATGTTGGGGGTAAATGGGTTTCGTACATTTGGAACATTCTCTTTGTACACATGACACAATATCATTGGTTCCTTCATTTCACAAAAATTTCTTATTCTCATTTGAACCCCACACTTCTTTCGTTTTACCATTATTGATCTATTGTAAAACAAAGGATGCATTAATCTAATTTACGTTTCAGTTAACTTCTTTGTCTACTAGGGGTGAGCATTCGTACCCGAATTCCGATCCCGTACCGATACCGTACCGAACCGGTACCGTACCGCTTTAAACGGTCCGGTATTTGGTACTCACTTTAGAGCCAAAAAGATAACCGGTACCAAGCGGTTCGGTACCGGTATTTTACCACTTTACCCGCTTTGGAACCATATCCAAAATATACAAGTTTTTCTTTGTTATAGGTCCGTAGGTTCTTTCTATATTTTAAAAAAATTTATTTGAAACCTCATTTTTATATTTATAATCATATGATATGTCTATGAATAAAAATGATATTTTTTTGGTAATTATGAAGTATAAAATAGAGTTAGACTCTCGCGTATGAATACAATTATAATTTTATAGAAGTCTAGCTAGTGTCTACTCATCATTTAAATTAAACTTCATCTACACATGTTACTTATTTACTAACCATGACTCTAATTCATAGCTTTTATTCTAACAGTGATGCCTTCATGAGCACCCCATTCAGGACATATATACTGGAAAATTGTTAATTGCTATGAAAGAATCAGTTACTTCATTTACTATCAAAATTTTCTATCTCTTACGATTATATATAATCATTTCTTACCATCTTCTTATCATTTCTCATTTAATTAAGAGAAAAATATTACATTATTCTAAACACACTATATATCTTCCTTTATTCCGGTAAATAACCAAACTCGTGAACATTATATTCATATACTAAATTATCGGTTGGAAGATTTTAAATTTTCAAGGATCTTCCTCTAGCATAAAATACATGAAGTTCTAGTTGCGATTATGTCATATCATTTAATTCAAGCCGATACATTTACTCTTCTTTTTTTCTTTTTTTTTTTCCTTTTATCTTCCTCTTTATTTATCTATAACATTAATTATAGGGCTAATTACATATATCCCCACCTTAACCTCAACAAATATCATATACTAGTTTAGAACCCGCAAAATTTGCGGGGCTCTTCAATGATTTACCGTAGTTAGCGTGTCTTAAAAATAGTTATGCACAGTTTAATTGAGGGTTTTTTGCCGAAAAAGGAACAACTTATTCTCGTTTTTGTGTTTTAGAGTATCAAATATTCTTAACTTTTTAAAAGGAACAACTTATTTTAAAATTAGGATTAAAGGGTATATGGCTAAAAAGTTCGGAATATTTGATACGCGAAAACATACTAATGTCGGTGAATCGGTAAATATGACATAAATCGGAGAATAGTTAAATGCTTCTTTGGAAAAAACGAGAATTGTTGACTCATTAATCTTCCACAAATTGTTAAATATTCCGAACTTTTTAGCCATATACCCTTTAATCCTAATTTTAAAATAAGTTGTTCCTTTTAAAAAGTTAAAAATATTTGATACCCTAAAACACAAAAACGAAAATAAGTTGTTCATTTTTCGGCAAAAAACTCGTTTAATTGATGTTACTTGTAAGGAAAATATGAAACTAAACATAGTAGCCGCACAATGACGGTGTAGGACCCGCAAAAGTAATTTAAATTGCATGATATGTACATCGGGACTAAGTTGTATTTTCAATGTAAGAAACTGTTAATTAGTAGCTTCTCTTTATCATATGATGCAAGATGTAAAATATAATTCGAATGATATGAGTATGTGCGTCATGAATGTGTTTAAAGATTGCATTAATAGATAAGAGACTTGTGACCGAAAGAATGGTCAAATGTTTATCGTCTCGTATGGGCGACTTAACTCATCTATTAGTTAAGTGCAAGACTATTTTGTGTAATTATTTTCTTTGTTTTCGTTTGAAGTATGATGAGCTAAATTATGCTAGATTTATTGTTGAGATTCCTATATTGTTTGTATCCTTTAAAAATTTGTTAGCTTATGCTCGCTATAGTAATAAACCACACCAATAATTAAAGCAACAATAAATATAATGATTAACTGTGTTTAATATTTGGTGATAAACAGGCTTTCCTCCAACAAAGAAGCAAGTTTTTTTGATCACTATGCATTACACCATTCCTTTCCAAGCCTAATTATTGGCAAATATTGCTTTTACCAGAGGCACGGTGTTTGCAACTCATGCATTCTCCGATAAACAAAGTGAGAACATGGTCACCTTCCACATATTCGGTCACGTCTTGTCCCACACTCTCAAGAATCTTGCAAAATCACCCCCAACATGTTCAGAAAATTGTCTGACAACAAAAAATTTATTTATATCTTTTACTGTTTAGTAATAAAGGGCAACTTTAGTCATCTTATAGAATATATATATATATATATATATATATATATATATTTGCTAGGGTTTATGTTTTGCAGATCGATATGGTGGTAGTAAAATTAAAATTTGATTTCAATTTAGGGTTATGTGTAATGCTTACTTTGATGGAATGAGGTTGAGAAATGGATTGATCCCAAAACCAAGCACAGCTTCTAATGATTCCCGATTTGCCCTTAGTGACGTGTCAATGCATTTCAAAAGGGCAGCTGTACGTTCTTTAATAATTCGATCAAGTCGGTCAATTCCATAGCCACCGAATGTACGGACAAAAGCTTGTAACTCTTTAGGATCAGTGACGCCCTCTGCAAAATAGCCACCAATTAGTCGTGTGCTCTTCTATATTAAAATACCCCCCAAGCTACACAATCGAATAAGAAAATTTATACCTTCTGAATATATTCCCTCAAGACTTCTGAATTTATAAATGATTGACAAGTAATCTCACATAACTCTTGGATCATAGTATCATACAGTGACTAAATTACATATATAAATGTACAGTAATAGCAGTTGATATGCAATAAAATTATTAAGTTTGATCTACAATAAAATATGCAAAGTTTAACGTGAACCCGATTTTTTAATTTATCTGACCTGCCCATTTTGTCACCACCAAGTAGACTAGATATGAAAAGTGGTTCCATGCTTCATTTTCCCAATTCAACCCTTTGAGGTTGCAGTCTTGCATACATCCGAACAAACAAAACCACTACCACCCAGCACAACAATCTAACTTTTTAAAAGAACCTTGATAAAGATTACCATTAGGACTCCGTGATATGAGTTTGTTAATGTCCTGAGATAGTTATAAAAGGAAATAAATATATGCACCATCTTGCTTTCTAGAAACAATTTAGATATATGTGCACCCTCTTTATTTTTTGGTATCATTTCAAAGTTTCCAATTGATATTATTAAAACAAATAGGTTCGGCAGTTTCAACTTTCAACCCATTTACTTGTGAACGGGTCGATTCAGATTACCTTTTCAACCTTTTGACCCCAAACCATTCACCCATTATCCAACCTATACATCATAGGATTTTTTGGGAGATCATTTCACTTAATGAAACCCAATTCAGTCCCATTCAAAACAGTACTCATTTTGATGTGTTACCAAGCCCACTCATGTTGCCACCTCTAGCCTTATGGTCTCTGCAAGTTCACACTTCACACTGATGCGTGAAAGCATTGGCCCTTTGATATCGTACCCTATTCACAACCCAGAAGCAATATATTAGTAAAACTTTAGTAACACATAGTGACTGTCAACATATTGGCAAGCTTTAGAATATCAACACTTGCCTTGAAAGATTTCACATCACACAAGTATAACCTACCGAGTAATGCTATATCCACATGGAAAATTTACTTATACAAACCACATAAACCCATTCTTACACACGGGTCGAAATTGCCACCTGTAAATGAAGTTAAACTATATTTAACTATACTAATAATTTGTAACCATCGTGATGCTTAAAATGAGTACGTCTTAAAAAATTCCCAAACAGACTTACACCAGTCCATTCGCCAATTGTCATAGCGTTGGGAAACATAACCAAGCTCACGACATGGTTAGCAAAATGAGCTTCAACTTATGTTTGATGATCTGTCTAGTTGGCCAATAAACGAAGTTGAATACCATACATCTCAAACACTTTTGCAGCTTCATGAAAATGAAAACAATGCACAAGACCGTCATGAGCAACTGAATTTCTTTGGGACAAGTTGCAAAGTTGTCATGATGTCCATGGGCTCACCGAGAGCAGGAAATGGAGTGGCTACCTCAGTAGGAACAACACCTAGCCTCTTCACTGCAACAGCAAACATTCATTAAAGCATCATTCAGTCCAAATGAAAGAAGACCAATATCAAATGAAAATCATACTTCCGCAAAGTGTAGACAAAAATAGCCTTAAAAGATAAAGAATAGTCTTAAAACTCAAAATCAGATGGACCCACATAGTAAAGACATACGCTGCCATGTTTTCTGTTTATAAGATCTTCAAGGCATACTTCAAAAATATGAGGAATAAGAACTTTTCATAAAGTATTAAAAGCAATTAAGCAAAACTTGACTATTTGCATAGCATCAAGAACTTTTAACATATTTAAAATATTAGTACCTTGACAAAGTTATAGCAGGTAATAGTACCTTGAATATTTGCATAGCATCAAGCATTTTTGTATTACAAGTTCCATTAACGTCCTATAAGCAATTTATTTGTTGAATCATGGATACTAAACATGAGAAAGGTCTCAAAACACATACTATGCCAATCTTCAAACTTAGCATTCTGGATCATAATTATAACATGTTCAGAGGTGTGCTTGTTCCTATCAATGAAACCTTGTAGATTCATCACATGTTCGCCCTACATATTGCAAGAGACCTGCTTTCCACTGAAATATAGATAAAATGTTAATTGATGTGATATAAAAATGACAAAGTTTATGCAGATGTTAACTTTTAATTAATCTAAATAGATAATAGATAAGATAACAGTAAAAGGCGATAAAGATAAGCAAATCTAAAAACTTACAAATATAATCACCCTATGCTAGCTCGGTCTCGGGCTTGGCAAAAATAATCACGCCTCCTATAAGTTAATATATGTTCAGACCTTAGATTTGCTTATATTGGTTTCATTCGTACGGGATCATGTACACTTGAAAGTTGGCCCAAATCATATTGGCTCATACAAAACTAAAAGCAAACCCTTCAAATAGCTTTGCTATGAATCTTTTAGCTAATTAGCACTTTCTTTTATAAATATCCAAAATATGCAAGGGAGGTGAATGACATTTGGGGTTAGGCTCACCCACACTCTCACTATAAATACGACTATCATTTTCGTATCGAACTCAACTCAATTTTACTGCCGCTGTAGCCATGATCCAACATATTTTATATCTTTCATCCAGGAAACACTCCAGCAAAACTATGAAACTAACCAATAAAGAGCATCACGCTAATTAACTGATATCAATCATCCAATCAATAGTAGTCTAGTAGATATACTTACCGAGTAATGAAAAATACCTTGATTAGGATCGACATTCATATCACAAAATTATTGAAGACATCAAGCTCCATCAATCATACAACTGCTAGAAGTAGTATATTCATGTGGAGTGATTACAGAAAAACGCAAATATAGTAGTGTGTAGTAGACATCCTTTTTGGCAAAATCTCATGCTTTTCGTCAATATCGTTGTAATTACTTTTCAGTGAATTTTGCATTTCAAGAAGCTGTACTTTAAACAGTGAGACAAAAAGTGAGACAAAAGAAACAAAAATGATATAATTTTTCAGAGTTCATTCTATTTGTTGTAATAACAAAATCAGGAGCTTTTTTCCTTAAAGTAGTGACCTTCAATCGCGAGGAATCAAGTTTGACTTTCAGCTCCACATGGTCAACCGTCACCGGCTGATAAAAGCACAATTCATTTGAGGCGGATGGGGTGACTTTCACCAGCTCTGCCATGTTCTGTATTGTGTAAACCTGCCCATTCATCATTATTAGTGTCCAATTCATACCTCACATGAACATTTGAATAGATGGTTAAGCTTATATAATGACATATTAGTACCAGAGAATCCAAGATACTTTCAAGCGCGGTAATTTGTGCCTCACAGCCTTTCGTAGAGATCCCTACAAATAAATGGCTACAAACTTCACAAGAGATCCTACAGAACACTACCTATGATAAAACTCTTTGTCCCATCTATTGGATCTAAAACCCACACATAAGCCACAGATTCTTCTTTACATTGCCAACTATTCTCTCCGTAACTGACAATGTTCAAGTCGTTCCCTATATAGAAAAGACAAGATATAAACCCCAAATTCAGAAATCAAAATCAAGCAACAAAGATCGTATAGAGAATAAAAATCACGATCAGAATTAAACATACAAACCCTAACTTTGGAAATCAAAATCAAGCAAAATCGCATACCTGATTTTGATGATGAAGAAATCGAAATTGATGGAAGAAAGAAATCATAATCGATGAGGAAGTATACATTCAAGCCGATTCACCTGTAGAACGCCATGTGTGATGTTACGTACGTTACTCATTCAAGCCGATTCATCTGTAGAACAACAACAAATATCGTATAGAGAATAAAATCACTATCTGAATGAAACCTATAAACCCTAATTTCAGAAATCAAAAGCAAGCAAGATCGCATACCTGGTTTTGATGATGAAGAAATCGAGATTGATGGAAGCGAGGCATCATAATCGATGAGGAAGTATTTGTTGAGTGGTCGCTGACCATGTTGAGTCACTGGTCGCTGACCAACTCAACTATGCACTACTCGATGAAGAAATGGATTGTGTCAAAGCTGCTGTTGCGGGAGTTTATTACTACTGATCATTATTCACTCTACTCTCAAGGGAAATGATATGCTGAGGAAGATTAGAATTCAACTTTGTGTGTCGCTGATACTTAGCAGCGAGAGTTCTACATCTTCAAATCTAATAAGGCAAAAGTCACTGCCCGAATAATAGCTAGTCACTGAAGATCTCTATTTCAAGTCATTCTACAAGAGCATGTTAGCTCGCAGTGAGTGAGGAGAATTACTGCATCTTCAGTGACTATTCAATAAAGCCTCTCAATCATCAAGTGCAAAAGTACTGTACTTATATACACATCAGCAAGAGTCTTCGTACTTGAAGAATGTTCGAATGATTACATGGCAGCAACTGATTGGATTTAAGGTAACGAGATATATGCGGTAACAGAATTGGGACCCGTAGTATGTCGGTTCATCAGAGATCAAGCCAATCAAGTTGCAACACGTGTCCTTCCAAGATCCTATTTTGTAGGAGATATTTACGGGATTCTTGTAGTATATATAGTTCAGTATATTGTACTTTAGAGACTAGTTTTTCTGTACGTACTTATCACTTGTGTGTTCAGTGATCAGTTTGTCTAGGGTACATTACAGTAACTCAGCGAGTGAGCAGTTAGTGTGTTTGTCCACTACTGCTCATCTCATCTTGTAATAAGTTAGCTTGTGTGTTTGATTTGGATTAGCTTGGGCTAGTCCATTCCGCAATCAACACTTGTGAATTTTATGATCAATATAATTCACCATTTAGCTACTATTACTATTGTTCTTTGATATTGTCATATCTGATTTACTATCTGTTACTATATACTCTGTTTGTGTTCAATCAATTAAAAACTAGCTAAATAACTCAAGTAAAATCAGAAATAGTTTTTAATTGTATTCAACACCCCCTTCTACAATTAAACTTTACATATTGAGATTCCATTTCACTTATCAATAGTGAATTCGGGACTATCAGTATTCATTCAATCCTTTGAAGATGAACAATTGCAGACATATGTTTGAAGTAGTGTACGTACGCACGCACAAGCAGATGGTGGTTTTCTTAATTTTGAATAAGGGGCATATTAGTAATCTGTAACACTATTATTTAGACTAATGACATCATTATATGATCTTAGGGTCAACTAATGAAGGGTTATCTCTTAATAAAGGGGGAGGATTCGTCCACAGTTTTTCTTATATATATATTGAGAGATAGAGATACCCAACATGATTTATTTTCTCATTTCAAAATTACATATATAACCAATTTTTTAAATTAATTATAAATAATATTCTAAAAATCACTAATAATCATCTATTAACCCCCTAATGACTATTATACCCCTAACTTCTTTCACAACCCTCACCCCCTTTGTTTATTATTTTATTATGGCCGATGAGTTCCAAATTGAAAAATTAAGGTATATTGTTTTTTGGTTTGGATGGCAACAATGTGCATAAATTTACATTTTGCATATGAGAATTTAATTGGGATTAATTGACTTGCCTACATATGATGAGCAAGCGAGATAGCAAGTGATTGTTCGAAGTCAGAGGCATTGGGTGTGTTAATTCTTTAATGTATAGATACATTTATCTTAATTGTGATGGCTCTTAGATAGGATATATACATACGGTTGTAAATAGGTACACGCTTTTGCCATTTCATTGTTTGTGTGATAATCTCAAGGCCATGATTTTTAAACCTCCATTCAGAGTTGAAACCGTCATCTGTCATCGGTGATAAAAATGGAGGGTTTGTGTCACACCCCCAATTTCATGCTTTGCTGAAGCGATTGTTTTTGGGCGTGACTAATCAAATATCAAGCACAAAGATTAAGCAAACGACTCTAAATGAGACGTTTTTAAAAATATATTACATTACAAAAGTAGTACAGGGATTTAAGTCATAAGTATACATCATTAGCGAGTTCGCAAAATGATTATGAAGATTTTAAATACATAATCAAAGTACAAAAGATAATGCAAGTAAAATCTTCATAAGAGTGTATGCATGCGACTCGTACTAGCTTAGCATATCCTGCGGGCCATCCTACTGTTGCTGAGTACCTGAGAATGCATCACTAAAAGCGTCAACCAAAAGGTTGGTGAATCTCACAGGTTTGTAACAAACAATAACAGGAATTTGTACACAAAACAGTATGTAGTTTATTGTACGAATAGAAACAGTCAGTAGTAAAGAATTCACAATGTATGTATAAGTAAGTAAAGAATTTCCAAATAAATAAGACAGTAAAGTATAATTGTACAACGGTAGTAGGTCCATAAGTAAGGATTTCACAAGTATAGTAAGGTCGGTGTAGTCTGCCATGAGCCATCATAGTCGAAGCTTAACAAGTCTGTAATTTGCCCCCGTGAGTGCTAATCCAAAAACACTCATACGAAACGAGTAAGAAACGCCCGTTTATACAGTACGGTTCGTGGTAGTGCGTGCTACCCCGGGCGGGGATTGTCAGTCCCATATGGATCCATATACTAAAACTCGCGCTTATCCCATAACTAACAACTATGATTCAGAGGCCTTCATTAGATTAATCGTAACTCAAGCAGATCAGTATATCGGTAAGTCTGTAAGTCGGTAGTCTATAGTCTGTAAATCGATAGTCTATAGTCTGTAAGTATTTAGTGTGGTAAGTTTGTAAAATATTAAATCTGTAGAGTAACAACGTCCGTAAGGAAATAAGTCTGGAAAATGGGAAATCTGTAAAGTAAGCCAGTAAAGTTGGTAAAACAATAGGTATGCAGGTAGTTTGGTAATCAGTAAGTACAAGTCGATAAAGCACTAAGTCGATAACACAATAAGTGTAAGTAGGTAAGTCAGTAAGTTTGTACACGTATTTCAGTAAACAAGTAATGCATCTTC
This sequence comes from Helichrysum umbraculigerum, assembly GCA_949592205.1. Taxonomy (NCBI): domain Eukaryota; kingdom Viridiplantae; phylum Streptophyta; class Magnoliopsida; order Asterales; family Asteraceae; genus Helichrysum; species Helichrysum umbraculigerum. The sequence goes on from CATIUR010000006.1 coordinate 55,365,783, forward strand.
CCCAAAATAGTAAAACAGTAAAAATGAGGCCGTGAGACTCACCTGTGGGTGCTAGTATCTCCTATTGCGCGTGTGATCCAAATAGTAACCTCCTAGTGTCCTAAACACGTGAGGTTATCATGAGTGAATTGACGTTTTAATAAACCATCTATATTAGTTTCTATTCGGTTAAGTTATGTCCAAGTATTCGATAAGTGTTTATTTTGAAGTTTATAAAAGTATACGGCCCGTTGGTGACGGAATTGAAATCATATTTCAAAATACAATTTTTGTTAATTTCGTAAAAATATACTTTATATGTTTTCGTATCATATAATAATATTTGTTGTCGAATAAGTTTGATACTTTTTGGGAGAAAAAGAATTATTGGTCCTCAGATGATCATCTGAGAATAGATGATCATCTATCGTCCTCAGATGATCATCTAGCTAAATTCAGATGATCATCTGAATTATTATAGCCTATCATCTTAGTTATATCCTATCATCTTAGTTACAGCCTATCATCTGAGTTATAGCCTATCATCTGAGTTTTACCCTATCATCTGAGTTTTTCCAGCCTATCATCTGAGTTTTCCAGCCTATCATCATGAGTTTTTCTAGCCGTTCATCTGAGTTTTTCTAACCGTTCATCTAAGTTTTTCTAACCGTTCATCTGAGTTTTTCTAGCCGTTCATCTGAGTTTTTCTAGCCGTACGGCTCACAAACCATAGCCGTACGGCTAAGTGAGTGAGCCGTTCGGCTCAAGCTAGCTAACCGATCTGTTCTCTGTCTCTAGCCGATCGGCTTGTTTTCCTCACCCGATCGGCTCTTTTGAGCCAGCCGTTCGGGTATCGTTATTTCAGTTTGATGCTATGTTCGTGGTTCAGTTTTTAGTCAGAATTCAATACAAGTTTTTGTTATAATTCGAGTTGTATCTTCTTACATACGTTTATGAACATCATCACACAACAACTGAATATATCATAATCATAATACCAAAGTCATAAATCAAAGATTTTATAAAAAGGGTTGAAATGAAAGTTTCCTTACCAATTTTTAAAGATGATGATGTTCGATGATGAGAATGATGATCGATGATGAGGATGAAGATGATTATGTTACTGGATCTTGTTGTTGTTAATGTTATTGTTGTTGTTGGAGTCGAGAGAGAAAGAGCCGAGAGTGATCCAGATGTTATGTGCGTGCGTGTGTGAATTATTGGGGGTTGGTTGTTATAACCGACCCCAATAATTGATGTTAGGTAATATTTTTGCTCCGTGTTCGTGTACCCGATCGTAAAGTAGTATAATGTTTTCAAATGATAAATTTCTAAAAATATAATCGTATACGTTTTTAATCGAAGTATTTTATAAAAATACTTTTAGTGAGATATAAAATCATATATTTGTTTCAACTTATTTTGACGGATAGTTTTCAGTGTACAAAATATGTTTAAATTTGAAATCAAGTAAATAATTATTATTCTTAACAATAATACATTATTTAAAAATGTTTTGCACCAACGTCCGTATTTGAGATTGTGCGTTCTTTAGGATTTGTTTGTACGTGATAAAATAATCATTGTGTTATATATATAAATACATATATAATATTCAATACTTGCGTATTAACTCGTACTAAGTACGAAGGATTAAAGTCTAAATTGGCCGTAAATTTTGGCTCTTTTTGACCGGGTGTCATAGTTTGCCCCTTTTTAGAAGAAGATTAAGGGTATAATAGTCATTAGGGAGTTAATAGATGATTATTATTGATTTTAGAATTTTTATTTGTAATTAATTTGAAAAATTGGGTATATATGTAATTTTGAAATCATGTTGGGTATATATGATATTTGTTGAGGTTAAGGTGGGGATATATGTAATTAGCCCTTAATTATACGGTAAACCCTCTGTATAAGTGTATTAATATAAATATCCAATGCCTATCTTATCATAACAGATACTCATAACATTTGGTATAACATACTCATACTCAAATCTCTTTCTTTCTTTCTTTCTCTTATCTTTTGACATAAAATGCACTTATACTAAATTAATTTTCACGCAGTATATGTGCACATATTCATGCCTTTCATTATTTGTTATTTCTTACTGATACATCTTTATGTGTCATCTTAAAAGGAATACTATTTACATTTTATAATTTTCACTAAGTTCTTACGAAATTTTAATCACATAACTAGAAGGCACAATTAGTTCTCTACTATCTTATCATAGTATATGTCTGTATGATCAAAAGACTATATCTCTACAACAAACTAATATTGTCTTTATTTACTTCTCGTGATGATCAGTGACTCTTATAGATCTATACCATGTCCTGTAATGATTGTTACGTTGGCCAGACGTAACAATAATTACATTACATAAATATGTCTCTATAATTATCACATACATCTCTCGTAGTAATCTAAGCCATCTATTAACCAATACTTATCCTGCAAGAAGTTAGCAATCATATATCATGCTACACAATAACATTGTGACAGATACATGGCAATTATATATCATGCTCTACTACAACATATTGGTTTAAGTTTAGGTACCCACTAATGGTGGATACCCAAATCCCTTAACCATTGCTCTGATACCAACATGAAACACCCCGAGATTTTTTTATTTTTTATTTACATAAAATATACACAACTCAACTATTATATGTACATACACATGTGACTTGACTTAACCATACATCCCTTAGACGATTGAAACAATCGGACAACTCGAATTATAGAAATACTTGGCCATTTGCTGATAGGTACAATTTACGTTACACTAAACCCCTGTTTTGAACACCCATTTCGGATACTCTAATCCATTCCAAAACCCACACATTTTATACCGTTACAAAGGTAGAACATACTTTGATGTAAAACTTTTACCTTTTTAACAAACGCAACCCACATCTATTTATACCCCTTTAAAAACTGGCAAAAATCATTTATGGGTGCTGAAAGTTTAGAAATCAGCCCCAACATGCTGTTTCGCGTCTTACTTTTCGACCACTTATACACATCCGCTTTTCAGCGAATCTTATATCGTTTTAAAGATATTTGACCATACTTTAACAATAAGCATTCGGTTTATATCCAGAAACAACACACTGATAATAACAGCCTCCTTAAAAAAGCCAAAAGTGGTTTTTCAGCTTTTTACCAAATTGCCCAAAATCATAACATGATATATATAAACTTGCCAAAATGAACCATTTCAACATTTATACCTTTTGACTACATTACCTTACTTCAAAATGACCAAACTACTCAACGACAAACATGAACATTTTATACATTTAGTGTCCAAATGGGTCACTTCCACAACTTAACCATATCAACAAAAGACCTACTAACCACGAGTACCAATATACATACAACACTTCTTTTAACCCATTTTGACACCAAACGACTATATTGCACCAAAGTACAAATGGGAGCTTTGCCCATATTTAAAACATCAAAGTGTCAAACCACATTTTTATACATAACAAAAAAAAGGTATATCATCATATAGAGCATATAGAGCATGATCAAAGGGATAACTTGTTACCGAACCAAGCTTCATCTACAACATTTAACAACAATAAAGTAAGCATATTTGCTTAGTAAGTAATGGGCTAAAACATCAAACATAACATCATCAATAATATTAAGAATCCTTAACAACATAACTATGTTAATTCATAAGAATCAACATCATTCATCAAGCTAATGTCAATGAACATTACTTGGGTAATCATCAAGCTAATGTCAATTGATCATTACTTGGCTATATTCATCAAGCTAATGTCAAATGATCATTACTTGGCTATATTCATCAAGCTAATATCAAATGATCATTACCTGGCTACATTCATCAAGCTAATGTCAAATGACCATTACTTGGCTCAATATCTCAAGACAATACACAATTGGCTACACTTGTATTCCAATTGTTATTATCTTATTTTAATCATCCATCTACTTACCTTGGCTTTGCATAATAGATTCTCTTGCACTTGTAACACTTGATCACCTAATACACATAATCACATACACATTTGGGTTTATAATTTACCCATTTCTTCATTACTAATCATTTCTTTTTCTATCAACTTCTTGTACCTTATTAGTAGATGCATCTTACACCAATTATCATATCAATCTATCTCTCGTCATTTCTTTCAAAACATAAATTCTGGACAGCCTTTAGCATTTTAACTAATTGACCAACTTAAACCTTGATTCAGATCTTGAGACTCATTTTGTTAGAAAGTAGACTCGGAAACCTTTCCAACGGTTCCGACCACGCTGAAATACGAGTTTCAGATTATAAACTATGATATTTTTTTTTAAACTGACATTTTTCGACTCAACAAGCTGTCCGAATTCGAGTTTTTAATAAAAGCTACATAAATCAACTCAAACCAATTCCTATCACTTCTATTAGCTAACACCAACTTAATAAACACATTTGAGACTAATTCTATAAGGTTTAACATGACAATAATGGTTATCTCATCATGTTATATGCTTTACTTATTCATTTAGCAAATCTCCTTAAAATCATATATGCCATTGGAGTGCTTGATTCTTTTCAATATAATTTAAACATAATACACAAACATCTCAAAAATCTTAACATATTCAAAATCACCAAGCACCCATCACATATACTTCTTCCTTTTATACGTAACCTTACTATAATAACTTTACATTTATACTCAATAGCATATGTATGACATTCTTTGTCGCACCCCCAAATTCGTTAATTACAATTTATCAGATGATTGCGGAAGCATTAGATCGAGCGGGGGTGCCGACATCAACATTGGACATTCATGTATCAGAGCGTATGATTATTGCTGAACAGCAGTTAAGATGTCATCCTATTTTGTCGTGGGTCGCCTAGATTCCAAAATGCATGCAGTCTTACTTATGCAGCTAGTTCCCTATAAAACATAGTAAAAAGTCAACATGGTTGTCGAGTGAATTCACAGGTTTTATGTTTAATAAGTGGATAAACCAAGTTCATTGTAAAACGTTGACCTAAAAGTCAAATGAGGTTAAGTTGGAAGGTTATCCAAAATATAGGTTTGGTTGGGATGTCACCCAAAGTATAAGTTTAAAATATGTTGCTGGTCGTTCTCTAGCGGTTTCCAAAATAGTGCCGGTCGTTCTCCGGCGAGTTCCAAATTAGTACAGGTCGTTCTCCGGCAAGTTCACAATTTAGCACCGGTCGTTCTCCGGCGAGTTCACAAGTTAGTGTCGGTCGTTCTACGACAAGTTCACAGTTAGCACCGGTCGTTCTCCGTCTAGTTCACAAGTTAGTGTCGGTCATTCTCTGACAAGTTCACAGTTAGCACCGGACGTTCTCCGACGAGTTCACAAGTTAGTGTCGGTCGTTTTCCGACAAGTTCACAAGTTCGCTTAACACATTTGTAATAGTTTATAGTATGGAAATGTTGTTTTATAAACATGCGGTTTGTATAAAGCCTAAAAGCTTTTATAAGCAGTTGGTAATAGTATGATCTCAATCATAAACATTTTGTATTAAAGCACAAAATCAATTATATAATAGTTGCATGTTATAGCAAAAGCATTGACTATATTTTTCACCCCTGTTTGAAAGCAGTAAAAATAGTAAAAAGGTAGGGGCTGTGAACTCACCTGGTGAGCTGAAAGTGTGCGAGTGCTAGCAAAGCCTAAGCCCAAAAGTACTCCTAGTCGATTGTCTCCTAACGCCCTAAACGTATGAGATTATAAGTATAAGTAAGTGGACGTCTTAGTCGACCATCCATGCAAGTATTCCTTCAACTAGATATGTCCAAAGTATTCGTTTGTCGTTTAATTTTGTAGTTTTGAAAACGTGTACGGCCCGTTGGTGAGTTTTCGTAATAATAATTCCAAAAGTATAATTATTATTATGTCGTTTCGTTATACTCATAAAGTATATTTCGTATGTTTAGAAGTCGTATCGCATAAGTATTTGTTGTTTCATAATAAAACATTTAAACTATTCGTTTCGAGCCAAAATTTAACGTTTTATATTTTGGTTCACGTTTTTTTTTTTTTTTACCGAGGCTCGTTTTCGGTTGACTTGGTCAAACGTGTTCGGTTTGACCCGAAACTTTTCGGATAGTCTTAAATATGTTTCTAAGGCTTGGAAAAATTATCGTTACGTTTCGTGTTTGACCCGAAGTGTCGGTTTTATACTTTGTACAAAATCAGTCCCTAAAGTGTTTTCGGACAGATTTTCGGTTCGTTTCGCATCTTGTTTTCGACATTTTCTAGTCCGAGATAGAACCCACAAAAATTACCATATGATCTTCTATGTGTCTAGTTTTTAACGTAATTTTTCCGGCAATTATAGAGTTCATCTAGATGGGTAAATAATTCCGCGTAAGTACCGAACACAGATTTCGACAAAAACAAACAGTAATGTAAAGATCAGCTTATAGCTTAAAATCCGTAGATTTCAGGAAGGAGCCAAAGAAGAACTTTTTGTAGCTCTCTTCAATACGAAAATTTTGATATAAATTTCGTAGTCTAATTCTTAGTAGAACTCAAGGTATGGCTAATTTAGTAAACTGACTTTTTCTGGGCAGACTATGCATGTATATATATGTGTTATAAAAATGATCTTTAACTTAGGATTTGGACATATTCTAGTAGATAGAGCTACAAAACATGTAAATAAGTGACATGCAACAAGATCTAGAGAGAGTGTATGTTTCTTACTAAGAATGATGAAGAAAAGATGATGATGATGATGATGATGATGATGAAAATGAGCTTGAATCCTTGCAAAAAGTTAAAGTTTTGATGGTGGTGGTTGTATGGTGGTTTATGGTGGTCAATGGTGGTTGAAGTGGTGGTGTAGGGCTGAGATAATCTCAGTATTTTGGTGAGAGAGAGTGGAGCTAGAGAGAAGGAGGAGAAAAGGTGTGAATGAGTGAAATGAGTTCTTTTTGCATGAATGCATGTATTTTGTATGGAGTGGGAATAAGTGATCATATGTGAGCACATGGGGGCCAGGTTTCATGGGCCCATTTGAGTGGTTGGAGTGTTTAAATTTTCGATTTTCAGACTGTGTTACGTTCTGTGTTCGTGTTCGTTTATTTGTTATTTCGTTAAATCGCCTAACGTTATTTTGCGTAGTTTTAATTAACGATATGTTTGGAGTTATTTTCCATTGAAGTATTCTTAAAATACGTTATTTTGAGTTACCGAAATATCTATCGAGTTTCATTTGGTTGCCTAATTCGATTTGCCCGTTTTTACTGCGTTTGTTACGTTTTAATCAAAACGTCTAAGTTTTTAGTGTACTATTATATGAAAATAATAATACAGGATAAATAACTTCTAAAAATAGATTTAAGTTATTTATAGAAATGTTTTCACCAACGTCCGTATTTTTGTCGGATTCGTTTCGAATATCTTGTACGCAATTATAACTAATTACGAATTTAGTAATACTACGCGTATTAAATAGTCGGGCTTTGCTAGACTTATCTCATAAAATTTGTTGTGAATTCACTTAAATAGGGAATTAGCCTAAACATGCATGCAATTACTGTTTATAATTACGTCAAAATTGCGGGGTGTCACATTCTTACACCAATTTCACACCCAATCTCTACAACTAGGGTTTATATTAGAAATAACCCTAGGCATCAAATTAATATATCAGAGACATAGTTTATACCTTATAGCTTGTATTTAAGAGATGATAATCTTGATTGTATGTGAAGTAAGCTTCAAATTATCAATTAATTTTCTCCTCTTTTCTTCCTTCCCAAATCGCCAAACCAAACTCCTTGCTTCACTCTTTTTATTTTGTTTTAAGAGGAAAGTTCAAAAAAGAATGGTAAAAAAATGGAGAATGGAGGAACCAATAGGATTGCTCCATTTCAAAAACCCATTTTCATCATCTTCTTTTTTTCAAAGTTAAATATCTCACAAACCGTATGTCTATAAATTATTAAAATTACATATTCAGAATCAGCGTCTTTTTATCTTTGATTCTAGATCCAACAAGATATACTTTCGACAAAGTTTTTTTTTTCATTTGAGTAAATTACATTGCCCGTCCCTGTGGTTGTTCCTATATTACAGACCCAGTCCCCGGGTCGGGTATTGTGCGGATCCAGTCCCTTGACCCGGATTTTTGTTTCACCGCCGGTCCTTCCTCTAATTTACATAGGGGTATAATAGTCTTTTACGTATTTATTTTGATTTATTGATTTTCTTGAGTAATAATAAAATAAATACCCATGGTTGCCAGCGAAACTCGAATCAACGGCAATGCAAACGAAACTAATAAAAGCGTACAACATTCAACAGCAAAAACAAAATCCCAATCTAATAGCAAAAAAATTCGAAATCTATGTTTTTCGGTGAAACTCGAAACACCTATGGTTGCCGGCGAAACTCGAAACCATCATGCTTATCGAAAACGGTCAGCCTTTGTCGTTCAGCGGCGGGTTTGTCATCAAACCACCATTCGCAAAAGCCGACAGACGTTCATTGCGCAATAGTAGAGGCGGAGCAAGGCGGAAAGCAACGGATTCGAACACGGAGGACGAAGGCAAAGATGTGATTCGAACATGGAGAACGGCGTTGGATCTGTGATTCGATTTTGCTTTTGTGGTGGTAGTTACGGAAATGAAATCAAACAGTTTCGTCAACTACTCAACGACATTCGAATGCTATGGCAGTTAGAGTTTTGAATGGTGGTGGTTTACTGATATCGGCCTTGCCGGAGTTGATGACGGCGACCTCTAAATTCTTTGCGGGTGAATGATGATTAGTTTATTAAAATTTGGTCATTTTGGTGTATGCAATTACTGATATATAATTTGTAGATATGTACATGTGTAATTATATTATATGTTATCGATTAAAATCTTATTGTAAGTACAGAATTGTTGGTTCGGTTTCATGATTGGTTGCCCAACGAAAAAGTAATAGAAGGAATAGATAAATGGCAAAATACATATTGAGGGTATTTAAGTCAATTCATGTGGACTCATACGGATAAAGGACTGGCGGTGAAACAAAAATCCGGGTCAAGGGACTGGATCCGCACAATACCCGACCCGGGGACTGGGTCTGTAATATAGGGACAACCACAGGGACGGACAATGTAATTTACTCTTTTCATTTTTATTGGGTTTTGAAAATTTGTGATGTGAAATCACATGTGATTTAACACTAAAAAATAATCACACCCGTTTATATCTCCGATTAAACATCTAATTCAAATCATTGATGATATAAAGAGATCCAAACATGAAAAACTAAGTTGTAATCACATGTGATTGAACATCAAAGTATCAATCACATGTGATTAAAGGGTAATCAAATACGAATTTCCAAATCATTAACTATAATCATACAATTAAGTAAAAATCAAGTTGAAATCATAAATGACATATCATATACCGGTAAATTGCTAATCAAATATATTAATTTTTAAATGAAAATCATATGTGATTATATAAGAAATCACATGTGATTAAATGTACAACTAGCAATCACATGTGATTTTTAATGAAAACTGATAAACGCGTATAAGTACTATATTTAAGTAGTATTTTACCCATTTTCTTGAATGTTATTATTGCAATTAATTAAGTTTTGGTACTTATTTCGTTTATATTTGCAATCAGAAGTGGAAATGAAGCTTTTTGGAGAAAAGAACAGAAAACAGTCAAGAAATAAGTTGAACGATGCATTTTGGAAGAGTTGAACGAAGCCGGAGTATTAAATAAAGAAAAGTTGGAAATAGTCTAGAAATTCCATCCATCCGTCGGATGGATAATCCATCCGCCGGATGGATGAAGGTGGTGGAGGCCTAGGTTACGCGGAGCTGGGCTGGGCTTATTTGCAATCCATCCGTCGGATGGATCAATTTTCCAGGGAATATAAAAATGCGTTTTAAACCCTAAAATCAGAGACATTCGGCTAGGGTTTATTATTATCGACTGGTTTCGACTGAATTTGAGCTTTGGGAGCAATTTGGAAGCACAACAAGTTAAGGTTGAAGATAATTCGATTTAGCTTTGCGTGATTCATTATTTCGGTTTGCATTTACATTCGTTTATTTCAATTACATGATGTTTTTGACATTGATGAATCTGATTTATGTTTATTCAATGATGAATTGAAACTTTTAGTAGTTGTGTAGTAAATAAAGCTTGGATAATGATTGTTGAACGATATTAATTGCACGTTTATTAAGTTGTTTGATTGAAGATTGTTATGTTATCCGTAGATCCTTATTTATTGGTGATTATTAGTTATTACTTAACGTTATTAATAGTGTCATTGAGATTGATTTCCCTTGATGTTGTTGATTATTGATGGTTAGAATCTAGGTTTTGATCATTGCTAAATATATTGAGTTTGATAGGTTAATAGACTAATAATTAAATAATCTAAAGTGAATAAGTTAACAAGTGATTATTATTAGGTATTGTTGAGTCATACCGCGAGGATCAATCATAACTAATCGTGAACGCTTAATGCATAATCTAGGGAAAAGCACGCAATAGAGTAACATTCTTGCGACGTTGGATCGATGTTTAATGTGGGACCCTAGGTTATAGATATTAGTTAACCATAACCGGAAGCTAATTTACATTTAACGTGGACTATTTGATTAGTATCTAAGTTAATATAAAAGTAATCACAATTAGACAATTAACGTGCAATGAATCGAAATATATGAATCTGAGTGGAATTATCTACACAATTACTTGTTCATTCCTATTGTTTCCTATTTGTTATTTAATTTAAGTTTTAATTGTTTTATTATTATTTCTGTCACACCCCGCCAAACGGTAATTACAATTACGTAGAGTGATTTGCGGAAGCTTAGTGACGTGGCGGGGGTGTGAGCAGTAAAACAACCAACAGTTACATACATACTCAGAGCATATGATTATCGCAGAACGAAATAGATTAAGATGCCATTAGTTAAAGTTTTACAAATGATTACCACTTGAGAAGTGATAACAGTAATAGTAGTAGTTGAAATCAGTATTTCATAAAATACATAATATCAAAAGTAGATTTCATAGGTATGACTGCAATAGTTGCAGTTATACAGAGGAAATCCAGGTGTCCCAAAAGTAGTGGCATCCTAACAAGTCCAGGGTAGTCCGTCCTGATAATGCATGCAGATCTTACTTACGCTGCTAATTCCCTGAAAAACATAGAGTAATACGTCAACAAAATTGTTGAGTGAATTCACAAGTTTATTCGTTATGTAGGAAACACAAGTTAAACATTTAAGAATAACATTTCCAATAAGTGTTGTTTATCAAGTAGGAAACACAAGTTATTAATAAATAACATTTCCCAAATCAGTTGTAGTGGTAATAGGAAACACAGGTTATTTCAATCAAGAGATAACATTTCCTAATTCAGTCATTAGTAGGAAACACAGGTTAACCTAGATAAAGATTAACATTTCCAAATCAGTGTACGTAGGAAATCACTTCCTAAACAATAGTTTTGTATGTGGGAATATTTAGACGGTGATCCCTTGAAATGTGAGCTAAACCTGTCAAGTAAGGTAACCCGATCTAACCCTATAACCAAACCACAACCCTAATCTGTTGTTGTTTGCCATGCTGGACAATTAAGTATACGCTCCCAAATCCGTAGGAGGGTCGTCACGGCGATAGTACTATCCGTATACTCAGTGGCTAGAGTCACCTAGCTAATGGTTATAGTCTGTAGCCATAAGGTCTTTTATGCACTACATCGTTCAGCCTAGATCCGTACCAAGATTCGTTGCCTAAATTCCCAAAATAGTTATGAAAAACATTTCATAAAACATAGTTCAAATAGTTGTGTGAAATACCCTTTCACAATTAGTTCAAGTATGAAGTACCCCTTCATAAAACACAGTTCAAATTGTCGTGTGAAATACCCTTTCACAAACAGTTCAAGTATGAAGTACCCCTTCATAAACAATTTCAGCAAATACATACAGTATTTAATCAATTACAGTATGAAATCACATTTCATCAATAGTTTAAGTAAATACATCTAGTATTTAAATCAGTTGTCGCATGCAAATATTCATACGATTTCTATGTTTTCCACCCCGAGGTTTTAAAACATTAAAACATTGAAAAGGGGTTTGTGAACTCACGGTGAGTGCTCGGATGTGAATGCTAGCGAGATAAGATAGCGTAGCCCAAACGTAGTCAACCTATACACAATAATGTATTAACTATAAGTACTATATTAGACTTACGTTAATAGTTCGTTTGTTTGAAGAAATTATCAATTTCTTAAGTTTGTGTATGTCGTTGATGATTGTTGTTTGAAAATAAATAATATATTCCCAAGTTATGTTTGTTTGTCGAATCGTCCAAAATGTGTAAGCATATATACATATATACTTATATAGTTGAATATATATTCTCGTATATATTAATCGTTTGTTGTTTAGGTTTCCAAAACTCGCTTTCGTTTGTTTGTTTGTTTCCAAATTGTAATCTCGTTTTAGTCCCATCGTACGTCACATTCATTTGTCATAAGTCCGCAATCATAGTTTGTCTCGTTTTATAATGTCGTATGTTTTGTAGTGTGTTAGGCTCGGCCCGATTTGTTGGCCCATTAGCAATAATGTATCTTATTTGTCCAAACCTTGGTCCAAGCCCAAAGTCTCAGCCCAAGAAACGTCCGGCCCAATTCGCGACTAAAGCCCAATCTGCAGCCCAGTAGGTGAATCCGCCGGATTCTATTTGAATCCGCCGGATTCTCGTTAATGAGAAAAGTGTTGCCGGATCTTCGGGTCAAGCCACCGGGTCAGGTCAATATTAAGTGAATCCACCGGATTTAGTTGAATCCGCCGGATTCTTTTGTGTTCACAAAACGTTCATATTAAGCTTGGGAATCCGCCGGATTCAGGTGAATCCGCCGGATTCGACCGTGTCTTTTACTCGTTCACAGATGTTTAAACCGATTACGGGGTGTGCGAGTTTTGCATGGGAATCCGCCGGATTCTACATGAATCCGCCGGATTCATGTCACATCCAGGGTCTGTTCGAACAGGGCAAAACACAACCCGATTTTCTTGGCTCCAAATCGTTTTTACCTCAATACCAAATGTTTATATAAGTGTTATATGTCGTTTTTTTACAAGTTATTACTTCGTTTTAACAAGTTTTCATACAACGATTTTGGTTTTAAAGTTTTGGGTTTTAAAATCATTTCAAGAATCAATCATCAATCTTCAAGTTTGTGATGTTATATACTTAGATTATGATGTACATACAAGTTATATAATGAAATTTGAGTATAAAAATCAAAGAATGAGAGTTTTTCTTACTATGAGAAATGATGATGAAAATGGTGAACGTTTGATGATGATGATGATGGTGATGATGGAAGCTCCTGATCTTGTTGTTCTACTACCTCTTGCTGCTACTGATCTTGTTCAAAGAAGAAGAAAAAGATGATATGATTTTTGGTGTGTGTGTTTGTGTTTGCCGAATGATCACAGAGATATGGAGGGAGTATGGGTTTAAACCCAATCTGTCTCTGCATTATTGTAGGTTGGTGGGGTTTTTGTCCCACCAATCTCGAGTACGGGTATAATTATAGCAATATAAAATTTAACATTTTATATTTTTATTTTGTAGATGCTCTCCTGGTTCGTAATATGTTTTCATAATAATGAGGTTTTCATTATTTTTGATAGTTGTACATTTTTGTACATTTTACTGCGCGCAGTTAATTGAGCGCCAATTTTCAGTAGATTTAGGATTTCATATTTTGAAGTAATGTTCTAACTTCTTCCAAATGAACGAGAAAATTTGCATTTTTATGATTCGACGTCGTATGCGCGTTTTAGAATTGTTTCTGTTCGTGTTATAATACGTTTTATGTTAAACGTAAAATTAGACCTTTATATCTATGTGTTATAGATATATAAATACTCGTAATTAATAATTATATTATTAATTATTTTTGTATCACGAAACTTTTGTCATTTATTTGTCGGCTTCGCTCCGATACGTTCGTACGTAATTTATAAATAACTACGTATTATGTAATTCTTTTTGTATTATTGTTTAGGGCTCGCTAGACTGACATCACATCATCGGTTTAGTTTAAAACAAATGTAGGGAATTAGCGTAGGAAATGCATGTATTAAGTATAATTATATACCTAATTTGGAGGAGTGTCACATTCTCCCCCCGTTAGTGAAATCTCGTCCCGAGATTTAAGTCGAGCCGTGAGTCTCGGTCACGCTCTCAAATAGGTTGGGGTATTTCTTTCGCATTTCATCCTCTCGTTCCCAGGTAAATTCTGGGCCATGTTTTGAGTTCCAACGAACTTTAACCAGTTTGATTCGTTTGTGTCGAAGTTTCTGCGTTTTAGAATCCATAACTTCAACCGGTTCCTCCACAAAGTTAAGTTTTGAGTCAATGAAGACTTCGTCAGGAGGAAGGATAAGTGTTTCATCAGAAAGACACTTTTTGAGGTTGCTAACGTGGAAAGTATCGTGTATGCTACTAAGCTCTTGCGGTAGTTTGAGCTTGTACGCGACAGGACCAATCCTAGCAAGGATTTCAAATGGTCCGATGTATCGTGGGTTCAGCTTTCCTCGTTTGCCAAATCGTGCTACTCCTTTCCAGGGAGATACTTTGAGTAGGACTTTGTCCCCTACTTGAAACTCAAGAGGTTTACGGCGGTTATCAGCGTAACTCTTTTGTCGATCTCGTGCCGCTTTCAGTCGGCTCAATACTTGAGTTATTTTGTCAGTGGTTTCCTGGACAAGTTCGGGTCCAGATAGTTGTCTGTCGTCCAACTCTGCCCAACAGAGTGGTGATCGGCACTTGCGTCCATATAACGCCTCAAATGGTGCCATCTGTATACTCGTGTGATAACTATTGTTGTAAGAAAATTCAGCTAGAGGTAGGTGAGTATCCCAGTTACCTCCAAAGTCTATCACACATGCTCGCAACAAGTCTTCGAGCGTTTGTATCGTTCGCTCACTTTGGCCGTCAGTCTGCGGGTGATAGGCAGTACTCATATCAAGTCGAGTACCCATCGCATGTTGTAATGTTTGCCAAAAGCGAGAAGTGAATCGTGCATCTCTATCAGAGATGATAGATAGTGGCACTCCATGCCGAGAAACAATCTCTTTAATATAGATTTTTGCTAGTTTCTCCATTCCATCCGTTTCTTTAATAGCAAGAAAGTGGGCTGATTTCGTCAATCGATCGACAATCACCCATATGGCATTTGCTCCAGATGCCGTTCTAGGTAACTTCGTAATGAAGTCCATTGTTATCTGCTCCCATTTCCATTTGGGCAGTTCAGGTTGTTGTAAAAGTCCAGACGGCTTTTGGTATTCAACTTTTACCTTTGAGCAAGTTAAGCATTTGCTCACGTAGGTGGCAATGTCACGTTTCATTCCAGGCCACCAGTAAAAGCCTTTCAAGTCCTGGTACATCTTGTCCGCACCAGGATGTATCGAGTAATTGGACTTGTGCGCCTCATCCAAAATCAGCTTGCGTAACTCATCTACGCATGGTACCCAAATTCGGTTCATGAAGTATAACACTCCGTTATCCTTTTTCTCGAGTTGTTTTTCCATCCCTTTCAAGGATTCATCCTTAAGGCGTTCGGATGGGAAAGCAAGTTCTTGTGCCTCGCGAATTTGAGTAATGAGATTCGAGTGGATTGTCAATCCCAAGGCTCGAACTCTTCGAGGTTTGATTCGTTCCTTACGACTCAGGGCATCTGCTACTACGTTAGCTTTACCCGGGTGATACTTTATTTCACAGTCGTAATCGTTAAGTAATTCGACCCAACGTCGTTGTCTCATGTTAAGTTCTTTTTGGTCGAATATATGTTGTAGGCTCTTATGATCAGTGAAGATCGTACACTTTGAACCGTATAGGTAGTGTCTCCAGATCTTTAGTGCAAAAACAACGGCTCCCAATTCCAAATCATGAGTCGTATAGTTTTTCTCATGCACTTTTAGTTGTCGTGATGCATAAGCAATGACCTTTTCATTTTGCATCAGTACACAACCCAATCCCTGATACGAAGCATCACAGTAAACAACAAAGTTATCTACTCCTTCAGGTAGGGATAGTATGGGTGCGCTGCTCAGTTTCTGTTTCAATAGTTGGAATGCATTCTCCTGTTTATCATTCCACTCAAATTTCTTGTCTTTTTGAGTTAATGTGGTAAGTGGCTGTGCTATCTTTGAAAAGTTTGCGATGAACCGCCTGTAATAGCCAGCTAGACCAAGAAATTGTCGTACTTCAGTTGGGGTTTTCGGTGCTTCCCAGTTGTTGATTGCCTCAATTTTGGATGGGTCTACGTGAATTCCCTTGTCATTTATCACATGACCAAGGAATTGGACCTCTCGTATCCAAAATTCGCATTTAGAGAACTTTGCATAAAGCTTCTCTTTTTGTAGTAGTTCGAGAACAAGCTTCAGATGTTGCTCGTGATCCTCCTTCGATCGTGAGTATACCAAGATGTCGTCAATAAACACAATGACGAATTTATCCAAATAGGGTTTGCACACTCTATTCATCAAGTTCATGAATACTGCTGGTGCGTTGGTCAGCCCAAAAGGCATGACTAGAAACTCGTAGTGACCGTAACGAGTCCTAAAAGCAGTTTTCGGTACATCCTCTTCTCGTACCTTAAGTTGATGGTAACCAGATCGTAGGTCAATTTTTGAATAATAACTTGACCCTTGCAGTTGATCAAACAGATCGTCAATGCGTGGTAACGGGTATCGGTTCTTGATAGTTACTTTGTTCAGTTCTCGGTAATCGATGCACATCCGCATAGATCCATCCTTTTTCTTGACAAATAGGACCGGAGCTCCCCAAGGTGAAAAGCTCGGACGGATGAATCCCAAATCTAGAAGTTCCTGCAGTTGTGTAGATAGCTCTTGCATTTCCGAGGGAGCTAGACGATAAGGTGCACGTGCGATAGGTGCGGCTCCTGGCACCAGGTCAATGTGAAACTCAACTTGTCGTGGGGGTGGCAATCCCGGCAACTCATCAGGGAACACTCCTGGATAGTCGCGTACAATGGGTACATCGTCTATACGTCGCTCCTCGGGTTTCTTTGTTACCACGTGTGCCAGAAATGCTTGGTACCCCTTTCGGAGATACTTACTGGCCTTCAAGCACGAAATCATTTTTGTGGCACTCTTTCGTTTCTCGCCTTGAATCACTAAAGTTTCTCCCGTCGTTAACGGTAAGCGAACCATCTTATCATGACATATGATCTCGGCGCGGTTCTTAGATAACCAATCCATACCGACTACAATGTCAAAACTCCCCAACTTAACCGGTAGTAAGTCTATTTCGAAGAGATGACCTTCTAACTCCAAGGTACATCCCGGTACTATTTCTCCTGATTCGATCAACTCACCATCGGCTAATTCTATGGTATACTTGTTTTCTAATTTACGGGATTCAAGTTCTAATAGTGGTCTAAACTCAGTAGACACAAAACTTAAATCAGCACCCGAATCAATTAACACAGAGGCATAATGGTTGTTTACGAGGAACGTACCAGTGACAGTGTTGGGGTCCTGGCGTGCCTCTTGTGCTCCGATCACGAATGCCCTTCCTTGAGCCGGTTGATTGTTGATGTTGTTGGCTCGGTTATTGTTGTTACCGCGGTTGTTATTGTTGTTGCGGTTTTGGTCGTTGTTGTTGAGCTTAGGGCATCGGTTGCGGTAGTGCCCCTGCTCACCACATTCAAAACATCCCTGGTTTTGACGTTCAGTGTTTGCCCGTGGGGGAGGGTTAGTTTTGCATTCTCGGGTTCTATGTCCCCATGCCCTACAGTTTCCACAATACCCACACCCTCCTTCGTGGTGTCGGTTGCACTTATCACATTTGGGTTTGTTACCCAGGTATGGTTTCGATTCGGTAGTTGTGGCAACATATGCTTTCGCATTTCCAGAAAGTTTCTTGTTCTGCTGCCCCTGACGGTCAGTACTACTACCATTCCACTTTCGTTTTGCACCCCCAGAACTACTAACATCAGCACTGTTCGGTTCACTTTTTCCCGACACAGCTTTCTTAGTCAGATTTCCCATCCTGACTGCCTCATCGGTCAAACTTTGTGCTAGAGTAACAGCACTCCTGAAAGTGTCCGGTTTAGATGACGTCACCAGACTGCGAATTTGAGGTACCAGACCGAATATGTAGCGCTCAATACGCTTATACTCGGGTGTCACCATATGTGGCACTAGACGTGCAAGCTCCTGAAACTTAGTGGTGTACCCAGCAATATCGGCACCAATCATGGTGATGTTCCACAACTCTGTTTCTATTTTCTGCATCTCACTGCGAGGGCAGAATTCTTCCAACATCAAATTCTTAAATGTTTCCCATGACATTGAATAAGCAGCTGGTCGACCAAGTGATTGAATCTGACTGTTCCACCATGTGAGCGCTTTGTCAGCCAAAGTGCAAGCAGCATACTTCACCATACAGTCAGGTGAACAGTCACTAATTTCCAATACTGATTCAGTTTTCTCTATCCAATGAATCATACCAATGGCACCCTCGGTGCCACGGAAAGAAATCGGCTTACAAGCCTGAAATGTTTTGTATGAACACCCTCGGCTAGCATTCACGAGTGTCTCAGTATTAACAGGGGTAGATCCACTGTTGTTAGCTCCAGGTTCACGACTACGGCTTGCCTCATATTCAGCAATACCTTCAGCTATTCTTCGTGCGATCATTTGTTCAGTGGTTTCGGTGGGTGGTGGTGGAGGCGTAGTTGTCTTTTGACTTTTTCTAGTGACTCGTCGTTTGGGAGGCATAATTCAGCTCTGCGATGAATAAAATGCAGAGTGTTAATGTTGAGATATTGAATGTGAATAGATCAAAGATTCACATTTGATAGAAATGAATGACATGAAAAGATGAATGAACAGAGTTTTACAACACGTGCCATACAACTTTGAAACACCCACATGTATTTAGCATAATATAATCACGTTGGCCAGGCGTCATTATATAATGTCCAATACATATTTCTTTTCATTGTCGTTTAACACTGTAAATTTTAGAGGTTCTCAAGAATAATCAATCATCAAGCTGTAATATGTTTCAGGGTTTACAAGAATTGATCACAAAGTGTCGATAAAGTATAGGTTTAATCACAAGTCGACAGTTGTAAGAGGAAATAATATGGTTGATAATAAGCATAATGAATACGAGATGTAAACCAAGCATACATTATATATTAAATATCATAACGCTGTTACATGAGTTTAGTACAAAATGAGATGGGATTTCTAATATACCCATCGGTGGTTAGCGTTATACAAAAGATGATGGGTTTCCTATACATATACCCATTCTACTCACAAAGTTCCATCCAACATACATCTAGTCCATAACTAATACATACATATATTTCCCCAAAAGTAATAGTCCAATATGGTGTAGGCACAACCGCCATACACAGTCCTAACGGAACCATGGGAAATACATCCTAACCGCAACCATCACTGCTGCAGTCATCACACAAACACTAGCTACAATCTCTGACACCCTAGCACGCCTCTCTAAAGCTGCAACGCGTGCACGGGTGGATGCTAGACTCTGCCAGTCTGTCTGACGGTGAGTCTCCACAAAATCCATCCTCTGATGGAGCATAGCCATATCCATGTCAGTACGGGAGGCATCGCTCAGTAGCTCCATCACATCTCTGCTCCTGCTAGAAGATATCCTAAACATGGTGTGGACCACAGCCACAAGGGTAGGCACAGTGAGCTCCAGAGGCTCACCAGTGAGAGATGCAGATGGTGGTGGGTGGGAGGACTCTCCAATCTCAAAGGTCGAGGGAATACCCTCTAGTGATCTCCACTCTCTCAATACTCGAGGCATCCAGTCCAGATGAGAAGGTCGGAGCCTCTTCTGTGGCGGCTCGACAACTGGAACCTCAGACTCAGTCATTGGCGCCTTATCGCGCGGCGCGAGTGGTCCCCTGGGAAAATCCCGAACACAGATCCTAGCTGTCATCCTAGGTACAGGCACACGAGAGGTACCCGCAACAGGTGGTGTAGGGGTAGGAGTGACCACAGGTGCGGTCGGAGGTGGTACTAAGTAAGCATCGCTAGTGTCATCAGACATGGCTCTCACATGAACGGATGACTCATCCTCTACAGTGATCGCGGGACCCTCAAAAGTAGCCTCGGTCGGCTCTTCATCCGAAGCATAGACATGGTAAAGTGATTGACTAGACATACTGTGACAGAAGAAATTGGGAGTGGCTTGTCAGTCGTATGTTAGATGTATGCAAACGTAAGTATGTATGAATGCATGAATGTTCTAGCCAAGACTATAGTCTAGGTCTCTAAGGTTTTCAGTCACTTAAAGACTTCTAGTTCGCTATAACCAATGGCTCTGATACCAAGTCTGTCACACCCCGCCAAACGGTAATTACAATTACGTAGAGTGATTTGCGGAAGCTTAGTGACGTGGCGGGGGTGTGAGCAGTAAAACAACCAACAGTTACATACATACTCAGAGCATATGATTATCGCAGAACGAAATAGATTAAGATGCCATTAGTTAAAGTTTTACAAATGATTACCACTTGAGAAGTGATAACAGTAATAGTAGTAGTTGAAATCAATATTTCATAAAATACATAATATCAAAAGTAGATTTCATAGGTATGACTGCAATAGTTGCAGTTATACAGAGGAAATCCAGGTGTCCCAAAAGTAGTGGCATCCTAACAAGTCCAGGGTAGTCCGTCCTGATAATGCATGCAGATCTTACTTACGCTGCTAATTCCCTGAAAAACATAGAGTAATACGTCAACAAAATTGTTGAGTGAATTCACAAGTTTGTTCGTTATGTAGGAAACACAAGTTAAACATTTAAGAATAACATTTCCAATAAGTGTTGTTTATCAAGTAGGAAACACAAGTTATTAATAAATAACATTTCCCAAATCAGTTGTAGTGGTAATAGGAAACACAGGTTATTTCAATCAAGAGATAACATTTCCTAATTCAGTCATTAGTAGGAAACACAGGTTAACCTAGATAAAGATTAACATTTCCAAATCAGTGTACGTAGGAAATCACTTCCTAAACAATAGTTTTGTATGTGGGAATATTTAGACGGTGATCCCTTGAAAGGTGAGCTAAACCTGTCAAGTAAGGTAACCCGATCTAACCCTATAACCAAACCACAACCCTAATCTGTTGTTGTTTGCCATGCTGGACAATTAAGTATACGCTCCCAAATCCGTAGGAGGGTCGTCACGGCGATAGTACTATCCGTATACTCAGTGGCTAGAGTCACCTAGCTAATGGTTATAGTCTGTAGCCATAAGGTCTTTTATGCACTACATCGTTCAGCCTAGATCCGTACCAAGATTCGTTGCCTAAATTCCCAAAATAGTTATGAAAAACATTTCATAAAACATAGTTCAAATAGTTGTGTGAAATACCCTTTCACAATTAGTTCAAGTATGAAGTACCCCTTCATAAAACACAGTTCAAATTGTCGTGTGAAATACCCTTTCACAAACAGTTCAAGTATGAAGTACCCCTTCATAAACAATTTCAGCAAATACATACAGTATTTAATCAATTACAGTATGAAATCACATTTCATTAATAGTTTAAGTAAATACATCTAGTATTTAAATCAGTTGTCGCATGCAAATATTCATACGATTTCTATGTTTTCCACCCCGAGGTTTTAAAACATTAAAACATTGAAAAGGGGTTTGTGAACTCACGGTGAGTGCTCGGATGTGAATGCTAGCGAGATAAGATAGCGTAGCCCAAACGTAGTCAACCTATACACAATAATGTATTAACTATAAGTACTATATTAGACTTACGTTAATAGTTCGTTTGTTTGAAGAAATTATCAATTTCTTAAGTTTGTGTATGTCGTTGATGATTGTTGTTTGAAAATAAATAATATTTTCCCAAGTTATGTTTGTTTGTCGAATCGTCCAAAATGTGTAAGCATATATACATATATACTTATATAGTTGAATATATATTCTCGTATATATTAATCGTTTGTTGTTTAGGTTTCCAAAACTCGCTTTCGTTTGTTTGTTTGTTTCCAAATTGTAATCTCGTTTTAGTCCCATCGTACGTCACATTCATTTGTCATAAGTCCGCAATCATAGTTTGTCTCGTTTTATAATGTCGTATGTTTTGTAGTGTGTTAGGCTCGGCCCGATTTGTTGGCCCATTAGCAATAATGTATCTTATTTGTCCAAACCTTGGTCCAAGCCCAAAGTCTCAGCCCAAGAAACGTCCGGCCCAATTCGCGACTAAAGCCCAATCTGCAGCCCAGTAGGTGAATCCGCCGGATTCTATTTGAATCCGCCGGATTCTCGTTAATGAGAAAAGTGTTGCCGGATCTTCGGGTCAAGCCACCGGGTCGGGTCAATATTAAGTGAATCCGCCGGATTTAGTTGAATCCGCCGGATTCTTTTGTGTTCACAAAACGTTCATATTAAGCTTGGGAATCCGCCGGATTCAGGTGAATCCGCCGGATTCGACCGTGTCTTTTACTCGTTCACAGATGTTTAAACCGATTACGGGGTGTGCGAGTTTTGCATGGGAATCCGCCGGATTCTACATGAATCCGCCGGATTCATGTCACATCCAGGGTCTGTTCGAACAGGGCAAAACACAACCCGATTTTCTTGGCTCCAAATCGTTTTTACCTCAATACCAAATGTTTATATAAGTGTTATATGTCGTTTTTTTACAAGTTATTACTTCGTTTTAACAAGTTTTCATACAACGATTTTGGTTTTAAAGTTTTGGGTTTTAAAATCATTTCAAGAATCAATCATCAATCTTCAAGTTTGTGATGTTATATACTTAGATTATGATGTACATACAAGTTATATAACGAAATTTGAGTATAAAAATCAAAGAATGAGAGTTTTTCTTACTATGAGAAATGATGATGAAAATGGTGAACGTTTGATGATGATGATGATGGTGATGATGGAAGCTCCTGATCTTGTTGTTCTACTACCTCTTGCTGCTACTGATCTTGTTCAAAGAAGAAGAAAAAGATGATATGATTTTTGGTGTGTGTGTTTGTGTTTGCCGAATGATCACAGAGATATGGAGGGAGTATGGGTTTAAACCCAATCTGTCTCTGCATTATTGTAGGTTGGTGGGGTTTTTGTCCCACCAATCTCGAGTACGGGTATAATTATAGCAATATAAAATTTAACATTTTATATTTTTATTTTGTAGATGCTCTCCTGGTTCGTAATATGTTTTCATAATAATGAGGTTTTCATTATTTTTGATAGTTGTACATTTTTGTACATTTTACTGCGCGCAGTTAATTGAGCGCCAATTTTCAGTAGATTTAGGATTTCATATTTTGAAGTAATGTTCTAACTTCTTCCAAATGAACGAGAAAATTTGCATTTTTATGATTCGACGTCGTATGCGCGTTTTAGAATTGTTTCTGTTCGTGTTATAATACGTTTTATGTTAAACGTAAAATTAGACCTTTATATCTATGTGTTATAGATATATAAATACTCGTAATTAATAATTATATTATTAATTATTTTTGTATCACGAAACTTTTGTCATTTATTTGTCGGCTTCGCTCCGATACGTTCGTACGTAATTTATAAATAACTACGTATTATGTAATTCTTTTTGTATTATTGTTTAGGGCTCGCTAGACTGACATCACATCATCGGTTTAGTTTAAAACAAATGTAGGGAATTAGCGTAAGAAATGCATGTATTAAGTATAATTATATACCTAATTTGGAGGAGTGTCACAATTTCAATATTAAATGTTCGACCGGAACTAAAACGCCCCTTTATTTATTGTTTTCTTAATTAATTATTATTTTCTATTTTTATAAATAAACCACCGTTCCTTGTGTTCAACTCGGACTTACCAAGTCTGTACTAACATTCGATCAAAAATTCTTACCTGGTTGTGTGATAGTATTAATAAGGTATTTTCCATTTATAAATAATAAAACGAGACGCTTTCACACGCATCAAAAACCAATGCAATTTTTAATTTTTTATTTATAACTATTAATGCGGATAAATATTAAGTTGTATTCACGTGTTAAATAACATATACCATGAATAAATAATCGTGAAATTTTTTTAATTTTTTTATCAAAAATCACATGTGATTATATTGTAAAATCCGGTAAAAAAATGAAGGAAAAAAATTCGTTGAAAGTATAGCTTATGACATCTCTAATCGAAGAGAAAAAGACGCTAGTTCTGAATATGTAATTTTTATAATTTATGGATTTACGGTTTGTGATATAATTAACCATGGGGGTAAAAATTAAAGTGGATTTTGTAGAGAAATGAAGCAATCATATTGTTTCTCTCATTCTCTACTTTTTTGCATTTTTAAAAGAAGTCACCTCTTTGTTTTAATTAAAATGAAAAAGGAAGAGGAAATTCTTATTTTTGTTTTAAATAGTTTTTTCTACACCCTAAAGCAACCAGTCAAGGCAAAACTAGTCCCTCTAACTTACATTACCACTTTTAACCCTTCAACATATAATTCTTTGCTATTCAACCCTTCAACACATAAAATTCAATTACATGTCATTTTTTACTTTATATAATATACTCCGTATAATTTAGGGATGTTACAAAAAAAATGAGAGATGAAAGAGATGGAGGTGGAACTTAGAAAAGATGAAAGAGATGAACGAAATGAAAATGAAGTATTTTTGGTCAAATAAAAAATAAAAGAAAAAAAAAGAATTAAAATAGGTGTTGTAGCCTTGTACTCTTGTAGGTTGTAATTCTCACGTGGGCGCCACCCTTATTGACTTTTCATTCATTTATTTATTAATATATGGAGTGTGAACATAATCAGTATATTATGTACATATTTAATATTAAATATAGAAAACGGGTTGAACCGGCTGAACCGGTAGTCCAACCGGATGAATCGGAATCGGACCTTCAACCGATTTGATTAAAAAATCGGTTTTCAAAATATTGATTAAATAACACTAGTAATAATAAATAAATAAATGAGTACATGATGGGGAACCAATCAACCAATATCGATTTGTTGCTTATTACAACATAACGTAAGAGTGAGACGCGGCATTTACTCTCTCTGAAATCCTTCAACACAATATTCTCTCTCTCTTTCCCTCTCTCTGCTACAAATAAGCAGGTAACCTTTTGTCCGTACAACAATGGAGGTTTATTTTCTTCATAAATTTAATTGTCATATTTCATATTCAATCTTAAGCAACTAAACAAAAACTGTTGAAAACTTGTTAGGGTTTCAAAAGGCTAGTGTACAGGTGATTGATGAGGGTCCCGGACCCGGTTCAACCGGTCGGACCACTGGTTCAAAACCGGCTAAAACCCTAATAATTTTTTTTTGAAAACCTGTCCGCTTCCCGATGAAAATCGAAAAACATTGATTAAATAACACTAGTAATAAAAATAATAAATAAATGAGTACATGATGAGGAACCAATATCCATTTGTTGCGTATTACAAAACAACGTAAGAGTGAGACGCGGCATTTACTCTCTCTGAAATCCTTCAACACAATATTCTCTCTCTCTCTCTCTACTACAAACAAGCAGGTAACCTTTTGTCCGTACAGCAATGGAGGTTTTTTTTTCATAAATTTAATTATTTATTTTTTAATCGAAACATCATCATATTTCATATTCAATATTAAGCAACTAAACAAAAACTGTTGAATCAACTCGTTAGGGTTACAAAAGGCTAGTGTAGAGGTGATTGATGAGGTTCCCGGTTCCGGTTCAACCGGTCGGACCGCCGGTTCAAAATCTGCCTAAAACCGGTCCAGTTCCCGGTTCAACCGGTGAAAATCGACCGGTTCGTTGACTAGTCAAACTATGCCGGAAATCGGTTTTATACCGGCCGAAAATCACTAAAATTCCGGTCGGACCGAACAGGTCTAACCGGTTTTCAAAACATTGGCATAAAAAATTAATGTGATGAATAGATCTGACCTATTAAATGTAGCTTTTCTGTTTTCAGTTATGTGATTCGATTCTATATTTAGAATTCAAGTTTACATATGGAGTTAATGAGCTGATTTATTAATGCTGTTTTTTTTAGTAGTTTTTTTGAAAATTTTGACGTCGTTTTAATTGGTACTCAAACCTAGCTAGCACATGATCATTTAATGCTTTTGTTAAGTTTTCAGTTTATGAGTATTTTAGGATTTTGTATCTTTTTGTGTTCGTTTTTGTATAGAAACTTACATAGTGCCTTTCCCTTATGTAATCTTTTTGAATCTTCATAGTATCTTTTCGTCAAAATATATATATATACGAGTATTCTAGGATTTTGCATCTGTAATTTGTGTTGATTATTATTTAATGGGAAATAATAAGACACATTCAATGCGTTAATTAAAGTTGAAACTTTCCTTATTCAGTCAGGATTATATATAATTTAATTTATGTTTGCATTTAATTTACTGAAACTTTCCATTTATTTGTGATGTATTAAATGATATATTTGATTAAAAAGGAAATTTTAACTTTAATTAATGCATTGGATGTGTCTTATTGACAGCCCTAAGGGCTGTCAATAGCATTTTCCTTATTTAATTAATGCTTTAAGTCATAAAAGTATGAAGTCTGTGTGTGTTTTGTGAGTGCATTTTTTTATGTAATAAAAGAATTTAGCTAATTGATCCGTGAATCTTTGTGTTGTGTTGTTCACGTACTGTTGATCGATAACTTATTACTCAATATTCATGTGGAGTAATATATAAAGAATCTTGTTTATTTATTTATATAATCATATTTTATTCAATATTTTCTTGAAGCAACATGTCGTTGAAATCAACTTTCAATGGCTTACCCCTCGCTTTTAAGCCAAAAGAGTACAAGCAGGAAATTATGAGGAAGAACTCCATCACTTGCACTGCCATGGGTCCTAAAAGGGGTGCATACCGAGTTCGCAAGGCTGTTGACGAGAAAGATTTTCTGGTTAGTCTTTCTTTTTCATTTTCTTTTGTTACTAGATTATGTTTGTATGTGATTCAAACATGACATCTAAAAAGGGTGCTTACCATGTTTGTATGCAGATGCTCGCCAAAATGAGGGCCGAACATTTCAAAGATCGATCGCCAATGTCGATTGACTCGGTAACTAGACCATCTAGACTATTAATTTTCTTATTGACTCGGTAGCTAGGAATTATAATTGAGGGGGGCATAATTTATCGTGAAATAAAAACATAAGTATTACATAAAAAATGCGTTATAAAAAGTTTCATATTGTACAAGGAAAATAAAAGTGACACATTACTTTGAATGTACACAAAGCTTATATGTCAATAACAACTTATGTTTTCTTATTTAAACTTTAAATGTATCTTCTATTTTTCTAGAAAAAACTAGGTTTTAATTTTATGAAATCTTTTACCAACAATCGTTCATAATAGTCAGAATGTATGTTAGATTAGTATTTGAGGCTCAAATACGTGATTTTTGTAAACATGTATGTTTGGCACAACTAGCTGGAGCTGGTAGTTTGTAGCTGGAGCTGGTAGCTTGTAGTTGGTAGCTTATAGCTGGAGCTTGTAGCTGGTAGCTTATAGTTGGTAGCTTATAGCTGGAGCTTGTAGCTGGAGCTTTTTGTAATATTTGTATTTGGCAGAGTAGCTGGAGCTTGTAGCTTATGAATGTAAAATGACATAAAATGACAAATATATTAATTTTAAAAGATGATATATAATTACTTGGAGGGTATTTATGTAATTTCATATTACATAAGCTACAAGCTACTTTGAAAAGTTACTTCAAGTAGCTTATGGTTTTGGAGCTTATGGAAACCATAAGCTACTCAAAATTTTGGTTGCCAAACGGAGCTTATGAAAAAAATCATAAGCTACAAGCTTCCATAAGCTCCTACAAGCTGCGCGCCAAACACACCCGTAGTAATAGTAATGATATTTGGGCTGTTTCAAAAAACAATAATAGTTATTTAAATATAAGATTTTAATTAAATTGACTTACTTTCAGATTGATGGGTTAAAATAAGATATAAAACACTAGTTGAGGGGCCTAATTGAAAAGATGACCGAAAGGTCTTCTTCTCCCCCAAAAGCAACCTGCAACTCATATTATTCACCTACATCTCGAAAATTACCAACTTAAAACTCAAAAATTTCTCAATTAAAACACAATTAGATACCAATTATACAACCACAGTTGGTACGGTTAAACACATATCATGATATACAACACTGTTATTAAAGCAAATATGTGATTTGTGCAGTACTACAAATACTTTCTGAGTCTAAGCAAAAGACTACCCACAGATTTCCATTGTCTAATTGCTGTAAGTTTCTGTATAATCCTTCTAGCATTTTCATAAGCACCATGTATTGTTTGTTAATTTCAGAAGCACTATTTATCTAATAGGTTGAAGATGAATTGTTTACGACTGAGCCTAAACAAGTTATCGGAGAACTAGAGATGTACACGAGACCCTCAGACATGTCCGGAAGAATCGTTTTTGAGGTTAATGTTCTGATTATCTAACTCATACATTCATATTCATGACAATCAATTTCTGAAACTCTTGTTCTGAAACAGGTAAAAAGCACTTATGCTTTCATTGATAAACTACTGGTGTTAAAACACGCACGAGGACGAGGTGTAGGCAGTAGGCTGCTCTCCCTCGCATGTGACGTAGCAATGCTTCACGGTTAGTCATATAACTCCCTTTTCTCTATGTTTCGTATAATCTCACTCTAAAATTGGAAGTGGCTACTGTTGTCAGATTGTCATTAACAAACAACCAACAAAAATCCTAGTAGACAACTAGACATTGATATGACTTAATTGTAATACTGTATAAGTAAAGACACGAAAGTTA
The DNA here is from genome assembly GCA_949592205.1 of Helichrysum umbraculigerum. Classification (NCBI taxonomy): domain Eukaryota; kingdom Viridiplantae; phylum Streptophyta; class Magnoliopsida; order Asterales; family Asteraceae; genus Helichrysum; species Helichrysum umbraculigerum. Next base: position 55,394,691 of record CATIUR010000006.1, read on the forward strand.
ATACCACAAACCTGCTATCTTTACTCTTACCAGTGCTGCTTATTAGCGATACATATCTTATTGTATATATTTAGTATATAGTTGATTTACTTTCCTAGAATAGATTATTCATTGTATTATATATTGTAAACATTATTATGTAATGGACAAGGAATCTCATTCCAATATGGTATCAGAGACCTAAACCTAAATCGCCGCCCACCACCTCCTGCGCAGCTTTCTTTTCCGGCCAAAGTTACGACTCCAAGCCTCCCTCTTTCCTGCGATGGGTGATAATAAACTTCATCCTGTGTTTACTGTTACCAACATTCAACACAAAATTAGGGTTCTTGATGGCACCAAAGTTACGTACTCGTCATGGGTTAAGCTTTTTCAACTCCATGTTCGTGCCTACAAGGCCACGGCTCACATCGATGGAACCCCTGCTCCTCCCATCACAGATGCTAACTATACCACCTGGTCCGAAGTCGATGCACATGTGTTGCAATGGATCTATGGAACCCTATCGGATGATCTCCTGGCTCGTGTTCTTGAAGATCAATCCACTGCTTACGATGCGTGGATTCGGGTCAAAAACATATTTTTGAACAATAAGGGTGCTCGTGCCGCCGCCCTTGAACAAGAATTCAACAATCTCAAGCTGGAATCCATGGCCTCTATTTCGGCATAGTGTCAACGTCTTCGCGAGTTGTCTACACAACTCAAAGATGTCGACGCAACAGTTACGGAACAACGACTTGTCCTCCAACTCGTTCGGGGTTTGCCTCCTGAATATGATACGGTTGCTTCTTACATCCACCAAACCATGCCTCCATTTGCTACCGCTCAAAGCATGTTGGAACTTGAGCAGCACCGAAAATCTGGACGCGAAGCACCACCCTCACCAGCGGCTGTTTTGGTCGCCCCACACACACCAGAATACGAGGTTTTGCCTCCGACTGCACCTCAGCGGTCACAACCTCCTCGAGGACCCCCTCCTCGTGGTCAACCATAGCGTCGTGACAACAACAACAATGCCCGGAACAACAACCGAAACCGCGGTCGCAATAATGGTGCCCCTCCTTCTACTGGCAATATGCGACAGCCTCCATATTGGGCACCTCCATCACCGTGGGGATCACCATGGGGACCTCCACCACCACCATGTCCTTACCCCTCCTATCCGTGGTCACCACAGCCCTGGAGCCAATGGCAGCAACCTCCATCATCAAACCGCCCTCCATCGGGCTACCAACAACAGCGCCCTTCGGCTCAGACACACACGTTAACCAACCTTGATCCACTTCAGCATACGGATTTAGCTCAAGCATTTAATGCTATGTCTCTTGAACCACCAGCGGATCCTTCTTGGTACATGGACACTGGGGCTTCGTTGCATATTACGGCTGACTCAGGTATGATTACTAACCCCACCAATCTTAGTTCTGTACGATCTATATTTGTCGGTAATGGCATGCACGTTCCTGTTCATGGATCCGGTAACACCCTCATTCCTTTACTAAATCGAAATTTATCTCTTTCTAATATTCTTTATTCACCTCAAATTGTCAAAAATCTTATTTCTGTTAGACAATTTACTAAAGATAACTTTGTTTCCATTGAATTTGATCCATTTGGTTTTTCCATTAAGGATCTCAAGACTGGGACACAGCTTATGAGGAATGACAGTGGTGATCTTTACCCACTGACTGCGATTTCTTCATCTCAACCACCACCTTCTTCGTTTGCTCTTCTTTCTTCGGATGTTTGGCATAGTCGTTTGGGACACCCGGGGACTACTATTCTTTCTCATCTATGCTCTAAATTTTTAATAAATTGTAAGGAGCCCAGCTCCCATTTATGCAATTCTTGTCAAATTAGTAAACATAAAAGACTACCTTTTGTTGACTCTCTTTCACGTACTTGTGCTCCATTTGACATTATTCATAGTGATTTATGGACTTCACCAATTTTGAGCAAAAGCAATTATAAATACTATCTTGTGTTGCTTGACAATTTCACACAATTTGTTTGGGTGTATCCATTGAAAAATAAAACGGAAGTACTTGATAAATTCAAACAATTTCATACGTATATCCAAACTCAATTTGGCAGATCCATAAAAAGTATTCAATGTGATCTTGGTAAAGAATTTGATAACAACGCTTTTCATTCTTTTGCACATTTCAAGGGATTTATTTTTCGTTTCTCTTGTCCACAAACGTCATCCCAAAATGGAAAAGCAGAACGCATGCTTCGTCGTCTTAATGAAATCGTTCTAGCTTTACTATTCCATGCATCCCTTCCACCTTCTTTTTGGGTTGAGGCCCTTCACACCGCTACATATCTACACAATATTCTTCCCACCAAAACACTTCATAACAACACACCGACTTCCGCTCTTTATTTACGCCATCCGTCTTATGATCACCTCCGCGCATTCGGATGTGCTTGTTACCCAAATCTCACCGCCAAAATACCACATAAACTCGCCACCCCCGCTCCACCCTTTGTGTCTTCTTAGGTTACCAAACTCAATTCCGCGGGTTTCGATGTCTTGACCTTTCTACGGGAAAAGTCATTATTTCCCGCCATGTCACCTTTGATGAAACAATTTTTCCTTTCTTATCGATCTCTAAAATCACGTCATCCTCTTACTCTTTCTTAGACCCTTCTCCTAGTAGCTTCCCACCTCAATTCTATGATGCAATTTCCGCTACCAACTCACCACCTCCAAATGACCACACACAACATCACCAAACACCACCCACTCCTGTACCATCACCACCTCCCATACCGCCACCATCTCCTATACCGCCACCACCACCTTTGCCTCCACATCCAATACCGCCACCCTCACCGAACATTCAACCACCACCAGTTCCCGCAACCCCATCTCATCCCATGACTACCCGCTCTCACCATGGTATTTTTAAACCTCGACAAATATTTGACCTCCATGTCTCGTCCAAACCACCACTCTCCCCCATTCCCAAATCCCCTCGAGCCGCTCTACTTGACCTGAACTGGAATGCTGCCATGCACGATGAATTTAGGGCCTTACAAACTAATGAAACGTGGGAATTAGTACCCCGACCTAATGATGCTAATATTATTCGATGTATGTGGCTTTTTCGTCACAAACTAAATTCCACGGGTCAGCTAGCACGTTATAAAGCACGTTTAGTGGTTAATGGTAAAACTCAACGGGTTGGCATAGATTGTGATGACACGTTTAGTCCCGTGGTAAAACCTGCAACAATACGAACGGTTCTTAGCTTATCTACATCCAGGTCTTGGCCAATACATCAATTGGATGTTAAGAACGCGTTTTTACATGGCAAATTGGAGGAAACTGTTTACATGCACCAACCTACGGGTTTTGTCGACCCCAAGCACCCAAACCATGTTTGTCGTCTACGGAAATCCTTATATGGATTGAAGCAAGCTCCACGTGCCTGGTACCACCGTTTTGCATCGTTTATTACTTCACGTGGATTCTGTAGTAGTGTTTCCGATACATCTTTATTTATATATCGACAAGGACGCAATATGGCTTATTTACTTCTTTACGTCGATGATATATTACTTACAGCTTCATCCACAGATTTCCTTCAGAAGATTATTGCCATGCTCTCAAAAGAATTTGCCATGACCGATCTTGGAACATTACATCATTTTTTGGGTATCGCAGTGGCCCAACAGTCTTCAGGTTTGTTTTTGTCACAAACTCAATATGCAACAAACATTTTATCTCGAGCTTCCATGTCAAACTGTAATCCCACTACTACTCCGGTAAATACCGAGTCCAAGTTAAGCGCAAGTCATGGGAAACCTTTACAGGATTCGACTTTATATCGTCAGCTTGCAGGTGCGCTTCAATATCTTACCATTACACGACCGGACATCTCGTACGCAGTTCAACAAATCTGCCTATTCATGCATGCGCCACGAGAGCCACACTTTGATTTCTTGAAAAGAGTGCTTCGTTATGTCAAAGGCACCCTTGATTACGGTCTACATATTTCCCCGTCTAAGTCACATTCTTTAACAGCTTACTCTGATGCTGACTGGGGGGGATGTCCTGATTCCCGACGATCTACCTCGGGGTTCTGTGTATTTCTAGGCGACAACATTATCTTATGGTCTTCTAAAAGACAACCCACAGTTTCAAGATCCAGTGCTGAAGCCGAATACCGAGCTGTGGCAAATGCCGTAGCCGAAACTAGTTGGATACGAAACTTGTTACTGGAGTTACATGCACCTATCCCAACTGCTACCATCGTATTCTGTGATAATGTGTCTGCGGTTTACTTAGCCGGTAATCCTGTCCAGCACCAACGTACTAAACACATTGAACTTGATATACATTTTGTACGAGAAAAGGTACGCTTGGGTCACATACGAGTTTTACATGTTCCATCTTCACATCAGTTTGCGGACATCTTCACCAAAGGGTTACCCAAGCCGTTATTTACCGGTTTTCGCAGCAGTCTTAACGTTCGACCTCCTCCCGTTTAGACTGAGGGGGAGTATTAGCGATACATATCTTATTGTATATATTTAGTATATAGTTGATTTACTTTCCCAGAATAGATTATTCATTGTATTATATATTGTAAACATTATTATGTAATGGACAAGGAATCTCATTCCAATACTGCTATCAACAACCGTTGACTTCGCAATGTGTGGCTTTGCAAGATTTATCAAATAGGATAAATGATAAAAATCGGCTACGTACTGCCACAAAATATTCCAAGTATGCAACTTACCAAATAAATTGTTCAAGTATGATACCAACTGGATAAATGTGTACTTATGTGCGCAATATGGTAACCGGTTACCTGTTTGACCGGTCAACTTCAATTTCAAACCTTTATTATTATTTTTTATTGATATGACGTGGCTATTTAATGGACACGTGGAAATTTGTTTGATTTTAGGGGGTGTTTGGGGGAGCTTATTTTTATTGCTTATTGCATAATGCTTATAAGCAAATAAGCTCGAAAAATGGAGCTTATTTCAAGCTTATGAAATTTCCCTCACAAAGAAACACATAAGCTAAGCAAATAAGTTTATCCAAACACAAAAACATGAGTTTATTGTGTTGTAATAAGCAAATAAGCTAAAAAAATAAGCCCATCCACACACCCACTTAGGGGCTGTTTATTTACAACTTATTGGGATTAATGGTATAATGAACTTATTCGGTCACCGTATATGTGTGTTTCTTTAGGACTTTTTGGGTCAACCATGGGTTTTGATGAGATTATTCGGTCAAGCGAGAAAACGGTGTCCTCCCGTTATAGCCATATTAATTACATTTCTATTCCAAAAATACCCTTCTATCTTCTCTTTTCATTTTTTATCTTCAAAATATCAAGTCGTTACCTCTCACTGAACAACAAAGCTTCATCCATGGCTGTTGCACCATCAAACACCAACGTAAACGTCGGTCCACCACGTTTGCCGTCGTCCATCCACTGATCTTAGTTCAATTTCTTCTCAGATCTAAGTTTTTTTTGTACGATTTCATCACTTTTGGATCTGAATAATAATTAATCAATTAACTATCTTGCCATACCATGTCCAATGGTATGAGATTTGCTTTTCCCACTGTAATATTTGTGACGAAGTTTAATCTCAGAGACTTTCAAAAAAGATCTTGTGTTTGCTTCTTTTTTTTTATAGGTATAATTGAATTGAATTAGTTGGTTTTTAATATAGGAACCGATGTTTTTATAAATAAATTAAAAAAGTTGTCAAGGGGTTAATTAAATATTATTCACACCATGATTCTTGAATAATTAAAATAGTTAAATGTTTGTAAATTTATGAGTTATACAATCAGATTTATAATAATTAGATAAAAACAAATCATTATTTACCCAGGGATAAAGTAGTCATTTTTGTTATTCAGACCATTTATTCAACATAAAAAGTAAACATTATTATTCATTGTATTATTCATTAATGATTACTAGATTTAGTCATTCCATATTCAAACTGCCATCTATATCCATATAGGACTTAATGAAAAATAAAGTAAACAACCCCTTGCTATTTTATTGAATTGGATTAAAAGTCAATGGTTTAGGAATTCAGTCAATTCTATTTCATCCAAACTCATCTTCCCCAATCTAATTCCACGGTTCTTCCCTGCAAAAATCAAAACCCATAGCCATCTACTAATTAAGACACCTCCTAAATAAACTAATTAACTGGCCACCTTTCTTTTCTGGCTACCACAGCCGTCACTAGCCACCACCGTCGGCCGTAACCGTCAGTGGCACCACCACTCGGACACCACCCATCTACCCCCGAAAAATTCTTATTCGGTCATATCTATTTCTCAGGTTAGAAACAAGATCTCGTTATGTGTTTTGCTTTAACAATAAAGTAAAAAACAGTGAAGGGAGTGGTGATGGTGCGATTTCAAGTGGCGGCGGCTAACACAACGACTTTCAAACGGCGATTTACAGGCGGCGCCGAACACACATTGGAGGTGGCGGCGATTTACAGGTACCGGCGATTAGCAGGTTCCGACGAGGCTCCGGCGAAATGGTTTTTGAGTTCCAATCGGTTTTTGAGTCTCAAATTTTAGATCTAACAAAAATGGTTTTGAGCTCTAGAAGTTGTTTGTTGTTGTTGTAATGTATTGTTGTTATTGATGATGATGATCTATGGTGTTGTTCATCCTTGTTGTTGATGATTATGATTATGATGTGTTGATGTTGTTGATATTTGTTGTTGATGATTAAGAGCAAACTAATGAAGAGAGAAACAAAAAAAGAGAGATTAACAAGCTTAATGATTCTTGAAGGTTACGTATTGCTAAAGATCGTTGGTGACTTGGTGGGTTTGGTGATGAGACGAATCCATGTTAAATTGTTAATCGAAAGTGAATACGACATTTCTAAATTTAGTTTAACATAGAAATAATTAGAATTATGAGAAAATTAATTAAGTGAAGATATTGTACGAGTAGTTTTCAACTTATGCATATTTTCAGTAAGAAAGTGGTCCACAAGATGATGATGACGACAATGTAATGGATGGCCACAAGATGAGTAGATGATGTTGTTCTTTTTTATTATTTTCAATTAAAAAAAAATAAAAAAAATTATCAGATTATTTTGGCAAAAAAAAGATGACATGGCATCCACGTTTCAATGTGACGTGGAAAAAAATTGACGTGGCAGTTGAGGTGTAAGCTTACTCAGCATTTTATAACATGAAACGGTAAGAAATGACTTTTCAAAAATCCAAACACAAAATTATCCGGTTTGTTGCTTACTTGAGCAAATTAGTTGGTAGGTTGCATACTTGGAATATTTTTTGTCATTTATCCTATCAAATACTCACTCTCTTCCTTGAACTGTTTTACAACAGAGAGTAACAGTCCACACTCAATATTGAATAGTCGTTAATGAAGCTCCTAAAGAATTAACGATATTGAGAGTATGTGGAAGATGAAAATAAGATATACATTATAAACCCTGAATTAGGCATTCGGGCTAATTGTACCTAACTCTAAGTTAGAGGGTGTTTGGCTTGCAGTTAAGATTTGAGCTTTTAGCTTTTTAGCTTAGTAGCTAAAAAGCTAAAAGCTAAAAGCCTTCACTCCCTTGGCTTCACAAAAACAAGCTTTTTAGTGGTGAAAAGCTAAAAAGCCAAAAATGTGTTTGGCAAAAGGAAGGAGCTTTTTAAGTTAAAAAGCTTAAAAAGCCAAAAGCCCAAATATAAACGCCCACCCAAACACCCTCTTAGATTGCTAACTTATTTATTTTGCAATAGGGATGACTAAGGTGACCTATAGTATCTTATTGTTCAATGACGATGTTCTCCCTGACGAAAAACCAGACATAGAGTTCTTCAAAAAACGAGGCTTTCAGGTTTCAAACTTCTTCTTTTTTTCTTTTCTCCGTTAAAATTGCAATCCCTCAAATTAGTTGGAATATGTTGAGATGTCAATGTTGATTATGTTTATCATGATTGAATTGTGCATTTTTATGTTTTTGCAGGTTATTATCAATGAGGATATGCTCCTGACCATGGAGAAGGTCTTGTGAGTGATTGCTTGGGTTGAAGATTTATTAAACAGACTGTTAGACGAATTTGTGTTTATTTGAAGTTTATTAGTTTTTTAATATTTGACGTTTGGATTAAAATGGGTTTTGACTCACAAATGGTTTTGGCCCAGTCTCCCCCCCCCCCCCCCCCCCCCCCCCCCCCTCTCCTGTAGTATTTGCCCAGCCCCCTATGCAGCTTTAGCCCAGCCTCCTTATCCATTTTTGTCCTAGGCCACATTCAGATTTTTTCTTACTGCAAATTGTTTTGACCCATAATTAGCATACAAATCTCTTATAAAAATAAGAAGGAAACATTCACATATAAAAGAAGTATGACTGAAATCAATAATGACCTACTGCTAGTTACAAGTTGGTATCTCTATATGCTGCTTGAAAGATATTTATTAAACCAATTATCATATTACAAAAAGATATACGCGTTGGTGAATTGTATAAATGTTCATCCTAAAGTTGTAAATTGTGGATATAAGGGACATCTAAGCTTATTTGATGGGCTCATAACTTAAGCTTGTTGGTTATAAGCTAATAAATAAGGGTATTCAAGATGTTCAGATCAAATGCACTAAATCTAATCAAATGGAAATCTTTAATTATAAAGCAATGTAATCCCTGCACCAAAAGGTTCACAACATAAGCGTGTAGATTGATCAAACTTACAAAATAGCATGCTCAAAAGATCTATGAACGACTTACTGCTTCCAACCAAACACATCACATCACTAAGCACGTATGTATGTATAACTAAGTTGGTATAAGTCAACTTGTATGACCCCCTTTTTACCTCTACAACAAACCCAACTGACATGTTTGTAACTTTTGAGTTACCTTGAACATAGAGGCTCTACGTACATCAACCTCCTTTGGTATCTTATTTAAAGAATATTTAGGGAAAGCCAAACCGGAGAAACATCAAAAGGTATATCACTAATTGTTGGTTATTCTTGATAAATCTTTACCATCACTATCAGATGACATCTTAATAATTATTTTCAAGTTTGATACTTGTGATGCTTAGGGATATGGCTTAAGTCTTAACATGCCGTGTCAGATGTCCAGGTACCAACTTCATCAATCTTAATTGTATCCATATATAATACATAAAGATATAAGATTTACAATATGACTAGTTTATTGACCCGTGTATACACGGGTTTAATTAAAAAAATAACTTACAAAGTAATTTAGTAAGTTTTCTAAGAACAACTAATATATAAATAAACTTTATGTATGAAAATTTTATATTCAATATAGTTACACGTTTTAGTGTGTAGTAAAAAGTGCTACGTACATTTATATTATTATTGAAAAATACAAATTAATTATTCACCTATCACAATTTTTAAGCTTATATGGTAGCATATCTATTTATAACAATATATACGATAACAAAAGTTTGTATATATACGATAATAACATATCTATTTATAACAAATTAAGTTTGCATCAACTCAACTTAATGTTCTCATAAAACACAATTAAACTTTAAATGATTAAAAAAGTATAGTAACACAAGTAACTCTATCAAAAATTAAACAAAATGAAAACAACTACTTATTCAGTCTCAACAAACTTATTGATGAAGCTTTTACAATAGGCTTGATCACCCCCATTTCAACTAATGCAACTTCTTGAGATAGTCTACGGGTCAGAGACTTTTGGCGTGAATATGACATGTTCATTGAGTTCACACATTCAACATCTGGGGTGATGCTCCATAATGACTTGAAGTTATCTAACTGCGGATGACTTACAAAAAACTTTGACAAACACGGAAACACCTATCCAATGAAGTAATTCATGTCAGTTTATATGATTTGCAACTAATAAACTGGATTGCAGAATAATAATATTTGCACTCTGAAAACAATAAAACAATAATTTAAAACCAAGATAATTGATTAGTATTTGTTTCAACAGTTGGTCCATTCAAAAGGAAAATTACACAAAATTATTCAATCGTTAAATTATACCTGACAACACACGGTTCAAACTTCAAAGTAAAATGAGAGCTGGCATCTCAATTTGTAACGACTTAAAAACTGCTATAATTGCATATACCTTTACTGTTTACGTAATAAAACTGAGCTAAAGATCCTGTAAGGGAAAAAAAATAACACTATAGCACAACAAAACTAACATGTGAAATGCACAAGTGTTTCAAAATGAATTCCGAGTTTATAAGCAAATAGAGTTCACCTTGACAATCCTCTTTATATTGATGATTAATAGACTTGAATGGCCAATTGATTATGAAAGAGTTCAAGTTTTTAAACAAAAATTTTTTTCAAGGAAACCAAGTCCTATCAAATTGGTTTCCACCTGTACCAAAGATTACTCGATTAGCTGACCCGCCCATTTTACCCCTAAACAATTGACATATTCATTGGTATTATCAAAGTGACTAACTTATAAAGGACAATGAAGCATTAACAGTAACAGCATAGTAGCACAACAGCACATAAGACCACCAAACCCAAATCAAAACAGAATACATCATATTTACATTAAAGAAGGTTAGACGGGTCAAAATAAAAGGAACTAAAAAACCTACTACCTGTTGCTGCTATATTTGTATGTTCGCACAAGGCATACCTATATGAGTGATCATGAAAATCCACGTGACCATGAGGTAAAAGAATAAAGATATAAAAATAAACATCAACGTACTTGATAAACATTCATCAACTGATTAGCTGCATTTTTTTCTCATTACCAATTTACCATACTTGAACTCTGCACACCATAAGTTATTATAAATAAAAATGGCTGCACAAACATCACTATTCTTAAGATACATGTTGACACATCCCATACTACAGATACAAAATAGTTATACAAACATCAAATTGTGCATCATTCTGTACGATTATGCGTCCTAAAAAGTCTATTTATAGCCTACTATTTGGAAAATTCTCAATACTTACAAAATCTATCTCTAGCATATACGAACTCCCTTGCAAAAATCATACTATAATAATCTGACTATATATAAGCTATTTGAAAACACTTGTCATATAAGTTTCATGATAGAACATTTAAGGTAAGATAATTTGAAAAAAGAACATCACATATTCAGGAGTTAGACTGATATGCAAGTGATAAAGCAAACATTACGAAAGAAATAAGTGGCAATCTGGGCTGATAATAAAAACTCACAAATTGATTAAGCTTGGCTGTAAAGAATTTTAGACTTGAGCATTAATCCTTGTCATCATGTCTTCTTTTTTTGTCTTCATGTCTAGTTCAACAATACCAAAACGCATCTTTAAAACTCTTGAACCAAAAATTTCAATCAATGAAAGAAACATATATTGGAATAATCCATAGCAATGCAATTAGAACTAAAGTCAATACTGCATACCTGTAACCGAGCATAATCATCCTCTAACTCCCAGGGTTTTGAAGCAAAAATTACCAGTAATTAAACTGGTCTTTAAGTTACTTAATAATTTAAGTACTCATTTGAGTTTTTTAAACTTGTAGAGGAACCTTACTTTCAAACTCCTTATATTCAGAGACATGTGATCAGAGAACTCATATATCATACAAAGACATTGGTTCTACCATATATTAAACAAATAATGAAAAAGGAATACCTGTAAAAGAAAATCCAGGAAAGCATTTTAGTTCATGAGAACCAATTATAATTACAATTGTAAACTCAAATTATGACAATGCAAGACAAACTTGCTTGCTCAGTCGTAGCACATTAGCACCATCATCTTTATATTCACATCACTTTTGTATAACCTCTCTCTAATCACAAATTTTGATTAGCTTATTTGAGGACCCATGGAACCACAGACTTCCCATTTCTTAAACCTTGTAATTTGAATCAACAACCTGCAGAGATCATATTAACATAGACCAAACATTGTAATAAGCCCAATCATACTTCCATATTACCAACCTTTAAAATCAGAATTTTTTGCACATTTCCAGGAAGTGTACAAAAAAAGGTGAGGGGACACAATATCTACAAAAGCCCAATTACTTATGAATGGTTCAACTGGAGTTTTGTAACATTTCTAAAAGCTCAAATGGGTCACAAGTAGTTAAGTAAATCTACAAAAACCCATTGCTAATTTATTTGAAGTTTGGTCCAAAACCAAGAGGCAATTGACCACAAAAATTAGGAAGATACATAAACATAAAAGAATGCACATATCGGGTGAAAAATAACTGTAGAACCTGTTGGTTAGGCAACTTTTAGCTCAGCTATGTATCGAACACGGAATAAAAGAAGCCTAAGTAGTTCAACTTACCTGTATTGACTAAGATTATAAGTAGACAACTTTTTGCTCAGTTTTTTTGATAACTTCTTCTCATGCTCTTATTAGTCGCGTCTTTTTTTCAATACCTTTAAACAATATCAAGCTACAAATAAGCATTTCGAAAAAATGCAAGCAAAACATAAGTGGTTAACAATATACTACCTGTATATGAAGTAATGATGTAGCAATGAGTAGGAAGGAATACAGGTATGTTGAAACAGACCTGGCAAATGGCCGAGTCTGAAACATCATAGAATTTGCTCTCGGCAAAAACAAAAGCACATGGCAATGAGTATTATTTTTTTTCTATTTAATATGTTGTGTTGAAGCAAGTTAAGATGCAATTAGTATAAATAGGTAGTAGCCGAATCTTTTTCTGGATCCATATAGCTCAAGCATGAGACTATTAATTGAGGTAGTACCTGATTTTTTGAGGTAGTACCTGATTTTTCTGGATCCCTATGATATAATTTTATACATCTTGAATCGACCTCAGTTCTCAGAAAAAACATCCCACCATCTGAATTTGATCTGCACTTACTACCACAACCTACAAAAAATGCAAAATAAACAGCAAATAAGAATCTAAAAATCAATTTTCCTCAAAATAAGTAGAAATCAGCTAAGAATTTGTAGTTAGAAAAAACAACCCAGACCACTCAGTACTCAGGAAAAACCAATTCACACACGATATGAAATTAGGTTTTCTAACCTCTAACCCATGACATCATTGACCCCTGCATCATTACCAAAATGAAAAAGGTTCTAAATCTGCACTTTTTAATAGGCAGATTTAGCCACGGGTTAGCTATCTCAGTATCAATGAAAAACACAGTCACATACCCCTAAACCAAACAAAATCCATTAATCCTACAAGATGAGCTCTCTTTAAAACTTAAAATTAACTTTTTAACAACAGTACAACACTCAAGCTTTTAACACATATTTGACTCATAACACACCCAAAAAACACAGATAAACTCACACCACTAAAGTTATAACTCATTGACTTCAGAAAAATGAAAAAGGGAAAAAAATTCAATAGCTACCCAAGTGTTTGTTAAACACAAGCTTTTAAATCGAATCCTTAAAAAAAAAGAGAAGCAAACCTATTTTGCTTCGTCATGTACATCTTTATGAACACAATCATTTACTCAATTCAAACTCATAACTCGTTAGTGAAAAGATAAAAAAAAAAAAAAAAAAAACTTGCATTAAACAAACATACATTACAAATAGAACCTAAATCTAAAAGGCTAAGGAAAAACGAACAAAAATTTAAGTTGTCTTGTTACCATAAGAAAGTTAAACAAACTGAAGTCTTTGAGCTCTTAACCATCCACCTGCATGAAAAAAAAAACTTGAAATAACAACAAAACACTTCCCATAGACATTTTAACAAACACTTGGAGTGCATTCAAACATATGTGTCATTGCATTAGGAGAAGAAACATAACTATAACGATGAATAAACGGAACCTTTAAGAATTAGGGTTTGTAGAAAGGTACTGTACATCATTTTATATGCAGGCTCCGATTTCTTTCTCAACATCAGACAGAAACCAGATGATGTCACAACGGGGAGAAGATGAATAGAGTGTTGTGAAAATTCGCTTTATATTTGGGTACTTGAAAGTTAAAACCCTTGAACATCGATCTCTCCATCGTGTGTATGGACTTCTTCAAGAAGATTGTTGAGGAAGATAACCTTGACGGGGATGAAAGAAGATCAAGAGAAATAAACAAAAAGATGAAACGATTATAAGAATGAAAAATCGAGAAGATAATATAGATACGGGTGAATAATCAGCCAGTCAATTTAGTAATATTTGAATTTTAATTTTTTAAAAGAAAGAATAAGAACCAGTGGTGTGAAAGGAAGATGAGAAGTGTAAATATTGCAAAGGTAACCGGAAAGATATTTTAAAATCAGGCGCCAATTGAATGCAAGGAATCATGATATATATCTGCGGCCTAACTTATAACATGGGTGTGTTTAGTTGTGGAAAATTTTCCACAATTTTTCATTTCCAATTTTCTAAAAAAAATAGTTTTCTAGAAAAGTGTTAAAAATTTAGAAAACGTGTTCAAAATGTTGGAAAAGTGGATTTTGGAAAACTAGTAATATCTTGGAAAATTTGGAAAAGATGGGGAAGTTTATAAAGGAAAATTTGGAAAAGTGGGAGGGAGTTGTTTTCCACCTCTAAGTTATATTTTGGAAAGGGTTTAGGGTCTGGAAATGTACCAAACTTTGACCAAATGTCTATTGTGTGTACCCAACTTACATTTGCTAATTTTAATGCATCCAACTTTCAAAAAGGGTGTTTTAATGTACTTTGATGACGTGGCAATGACGTGTCACTCTCTCCTAACGCCACGTGGCACGCTATGCGCTCGCCACGTCATCAAAGTACATTAAAACACCCTTTTTGAAAGTTGGATGCATTAAAATTAGCAAATGTAAGTTGGGTACACACAATAGACATTTGGTCAAAGTTTGATACATTTCCAGACCCTAAACCCTTTTGGAAAAGTGGATTTTCCATTTTCTTGGAAAATTTTCACAAAAAACTTCATTTTGAATGCATTTTCCACTTTTTCACTTTTCTTGAAAAATTTTTCTGAAAAATTCTCCTTTTTTCTACAACTGTGTTAGCATGCTCTCCAATTTTCATTGATTTTATTAAAATAATAATTTAAAATTATCAAAAAAAAATTCATTACAACTCCATGTGTCATGTCATCATAGTTAACAGTTTAAAAATATGCCAAATCAGCTTATGATATTAGCGTAACTCTCTTTTAATAAGTAAAGTTTATTTATTGACCCGTGAAAATAGGGGTTTGATATATTAAATAAAATTAGAAAAGTATTTGTATATTTTTTACTATAATAAATTTGAAAATAAGTTTTATATATTAATATATTTGAGCTATTGTATGTATATTAACTAGCCTCTATACCCGTGTATTATACGGGGTTGGACGAAAATAAATAGATTTTAAAAGTTGTTAATATGAAGGATTAAATCTCATCAACGCATGTGATATGATAATAGTCCTAATGTATTACGAATACCTATTTGGATAAAGTTATCATAATTAATTTTCTTTATATAGTATATAATTAATGATTTATGATGTCATTAAATCCTATAATTTAGCTAATTGGACAAAATTGAGTAATTTTATTGGTTGATTAAATTTTTAATGACATCATTAACTGTTTCTTATATATAATTTAAGATTAGCAGTCACGAATTTACTGTTCACCATACTATCGGCCAATCAATGATAGCATAGTAAAAGTTGGTCAAATATTTCGGCTAATCATGTTCCAACTGTTTTTATATGTAAAAAAAAGGGAATGATGGGCCGCAGAAAACTATGGGCCCACTTTTTGG
The DNA here is from genome assembly GCA_949592205.1 of Helichrysum umbraculigerum. Taxonomy (NCBI): domain Eukaryota; kingdom Viridiplantae; phylum Streptophyta; class Magnoliopsida; order Asterales; family Asteraceae; genus Helichrysum; species Helichrysum umbraculigerum. The sequence goes on from CATIUR010000006.1 coordinate 55,410,444, forward strand.
TTTGCTAGAACAAACCGACCCATTGGGTTGTTAACCAATGTTAAAAAATTGAGAAGTTATTTTATTTTTTTAAATAATGCTATATAGAACTAATTACATAGACATAAAGATAGACCTGCTTTTACGATTGGTTGAATTTTTTCTCTCTCATAATCTCATCCAATCAATTTTTCTCATCTACCAATAACAGTTTTAGGTCTAGGCTTACAGTTTTAGGTCTACCAATCATTTTTTTTTCCCTATCATGTTAACGAATGTTGGGACCGGAAGTGATTAGTATAAACATGCTATATGGAAGGAGAGTGCAAATTTCATAATTAGAAGCCTGGTATATATAGACAACAAATTCGCAACGAAGTGCGGTTAATCACTCTTATTACATACAATTAGTAGTCATTTTAACGATCCCTATAATCCATACATAAATTTGATATATGATAATATGGGCTAAAACAAATTACGCGACTGAGTAAACAATTAAGGGTTTCTAAATTCCAAACGACAATAGTAGGGACAATACACCCTTAAGATTGAAACAAACATTACTACGGTAAAAAAAAAAATTAAAATCGAAACTATACTAATTAAGACTACCTAGTAAATACATTCATAAACAATAAAAGACTATTTCTACCTAAAGAATAGGTAAAGTGGGAACACTCTTTTAACCAATTCAACTTGCACCATATTCATCCTTATGATCCGGTCAACCCACTCTAGCCACTCTCTTTAATTATTCAAATACTAAATAAAACGTAATGAAATACTTCATAAGAAGACTGACCCATCAAGATTAAACCCAACAAATGTCGCGTCTCACTCTCACCTGGTTTTGTAATAAGCAACAAATGGATACGGGTATTATTATTTGGTTTCGGTTCCCCATCATGTAGTCATTTTAGTAGGATGGCATTCGACGTCGTTTAATTTGTTATATGTTGATCATACTAGGCAGTGGGGGTACAAAATGACAAAATTCGACGTCGTTTAAATAACCCTTTTATATTCAATATTCAATCTTAGCCAACTAAACAAAAACTGTTAAATCAACTCGTTAGGGTTTCAAAAGGCTAGTGTAGAGGTGATTGATTGATCGATAGCCAGCTTCTACCTCTATATTTATTGTACGTATTAATAAAGAATCTTGTGTATTTATTTATATGTTTATATACAAATAGTTTATTCAATATTTTCTTGAAGCACAATGTTAAAAAATCAACTTTTAAAGGTTTGTCACTGGCTTTTAAGCCAAAAGAGCACAACCAGGAACTTATGAGGAAGAACTCCATCACTTGCAGTGCCATGGGTCCAAAAAAGGGAGCATTCCGAGTTCGCAAGGCAGTTGACGAGAAAGATTTTCTCGTTAGTCTTTCTTAATTTTTCTTTCTCGCTTTTTCTGTTCCTAGAACTTGTTTGTACGGGATTCAAACATGGCCTCTGGAGTAGCGGCAGTAACTTAATTGTTTTATTAAAATTAACAAAGAACCGCTGATGAGATTCATTATATGTGAACAGATGATAATTATCACAAAGTAAATAAAACATTGAAGGTAATTAAAAAAGTTAATTGCCATCTTCTTATATTATAATTACTTGTTCGATCAATCTCAATTGTTAATTAAGATGTAGAGAAGATGATCATGGTAGAAACAATCTGTATGAGCCAGCAATATAATGTTCTTATTTCGTGGCAGATGCTCGCCAAGCTGAGGGCAAAACACCAGGTGCCTCGATCACCCCTGCAGGAATTAATTGACCTGGTAACTGTTCATCATTGTTTCGTGTGGTTAATTAGTTGTGGCTAATTTTTGGATGTAACCAGATTGGTTACATTTGAACACAAATCATGATATATATATATATATATATATATATATATATATATATATATATATATATATATATATATATAGAGAGAGAGAGAGAGAGAGAGAGAGAGAGAGGTGGGTTCAAATAAGAAGGTTAATTTTCGTGAGAACGTAGGAAACCCCTCAAAATCAATTTTTAACTATCCGAAACACATTATTCTTCGAAACCTTTTCAATGATTACTATTAAAATAACTTTTGGAAGCTATGATATAAATAAAAATAAAAACTATTAACTTCTTTTTTTCGAACTTTTTTTTTTACAGTTGTTACTGTTGTGATTATTTAAGATAATCACAAAATATAACATGATAATCACATTGTGATTATTCTTTAGTATAATGTGATTATTATGTATTCGAGATAATCACAAAATATGACATGATAATCACATATTATTCATGTGATTATCAAGTTATATAATTTGATTATGTGAATAAAAAAAATTAATAAAAAATAATTAAAAAAATAATAAAATGTCGAAATTTTTTTTATTTGAAAAATAGATTCTAAAAGTTATTTGAAAAAGAATCTACGAAGAAAATTTTATAAAATAACGTGGTTTGTATAGCTAAAAAATGATTTTGAAGTGTTTCTCACGATCTCATGAAAAGAAGCCTTCTTATTTGAACCCACAACATATATATATATATATATATATATATATATATATATATATATATATATATATATATATATATATATATATATATATATATATATCGATATATACAACACTAGTTATTAAGCAGATTAATTTTGTTATGCATTTGTGCAGCAATACAAGTCCTTATTAACTGCAAGCGAAAAACCAGACTTCCACTGTCTAATTGCTGTAAGTGCTCTCGATAATCCTTCTAGCAATATGTATGTGTTTATTCGTTTCATAACCCATGACTACTGGTCTAATTATTTGCGTACTTAGGTTGAAGATCATGAAGATATCACCACTGTTAAGCCTGAGCCAGAAGCAGCGCTCGGAGAACTAGACTTTTATGTGGCCTTGGAGGCCATGCTGAGGTAATTAACATTCTAGCAATTCAAGTAATACATTCAATTTCGAACAAGCAATTTTTTCTGTAACAAACTATCTGAAACATGATATCAATTGGGAAGAACGAACTGACGCATATGTCGACAAACTGATTGTGCTCAACCGTGCATGGGGCCATGGTATACGGACTAGATTACTCAGACTCGCCTGTGACATGGCGATGCTAAAAGGTAAGTAGTCTAGCCAGTGACCAAGCTTGATTAGTTGCAAGGACATGTGACCTTTGTAGAACACAGGAAACTTACAATTCCAGGATCGCTAATATCAAACATCATGCATCATGATGTATCAATCATCATTCAAGAATCATCATTAAGAAAACAAGGAAATTGGGTTGAACCCTTTCTATATAATGTAGGTTCCACTTATACGGACCAAATCGAGTAGTTCAACTAGTTTGTTAAAGCGGAAATCAAACAAACTAATATATGCTAGATTAACACGATAAATGACCAAAACACAAAGTGTGTATGTATATATATATATGAAACACTAACAACAATACATACACTTGGACACAAACACACAAAGATCAAATAACACTTAGAGAGTATTCTGTGGTAATGAGAGTGCTATGTGTGTGTAAAATGTGGTGCCAAAACAGAAGCTGGCGAGCTTCTATTTATAGCCTGATCCAAACTTTATGCGACACAAGCCTTGTGTCGCATAGACTCTTTTGCGACACAATGCTTGTGTCGCATGGAATGTTTCTGCGACACAATTCTTGTGTCGCATAGAATGCTTCTGCGACACAATGCTTGTGTCGCATGGATACAAAAATTGTAATTAAACTAAAGCTAAAACTATACAAAACGTAATTACAATTTCGACACTATTACAGACTGAGACCAACTGACAGACACACATAGATGTACCAACAAACTCCCCCGTGTCTTCAGCTTGGTCTTCAAAAATTCTTCGATTTTCTTCAGTCTTCAGATATCTGGTCTTCAAACCCATCCAGGTGGAAAGTTTCCACCAGCATGTATGCCGTAGGTGAAGCATATATCAACAATTTTCTGGAATCGTTTCGCTAAAACAGAGTTGAACTCATTTCCTGGATTGTAGCGAATCCGATTGTCGAATAGCTTCTTCATGTCACTTCTGGACAGATTAATCAAGCTCATTGGGTCAAATATTCTGAAGTTGGCTTTTCGTAGACCCCACAAAGATCCTGTCTGAGGCTCTGAATCTGGTACAAAAACTAAGACGGCTTCGCAAGTGTGAGCATCCAGTTCCCAGTAATGAAAGCGTTTCAGTAGATTGAATGGGACTGTTTCCAGAGCGATTTTAGTCAGACATTCAGCAGGCGGATAGTGAACCCTTACAATTGGCTGCTTTGTCTTGGGATCGAGAATCTTCTTGAACGTGTACCTTGTACCCAGTACAGGTTTAACATAATGATATTTCTTTCGTTTAATTTCCTCACGCATGACCTTTTGAATAACATCAGCTACTCCGTCTTCGTAAGGATTTATCAACTGAAGTTGAGAGAGACGAACGATGTCATGCTTTGGCAATGTACTCAATATCCTCAGTGATCGACGAAAGTACTGGATACCGTCGAGTCTTTTAATCATAAACCTTCCTTTGCTCACCTTCCAGCTTTTTATCAGGCCAGAATAATCACCACCAACCTGATATTTCTTGCATGTAACTGGAGCAGGTTCTGGATTTTTACCTTTTGGAAACCAGTTATCCCTTTCTCTGATGGGCATTTCCTTGTCAAAAGATACACATTCGGATGTATCGAGAGGAAAAATGTCATTGTAATTTGTTGATTCTCGAACAGGGACTGGTTGTGCTTGTGAAGAACTGGATGGTACAGACGATTCTTGAGCAGGATCAGGTTGAGAAGTAGATCCTGGTACGTAATTGAACGCTGGCCCTGACTCATCATCTGAAGAATCAGATAATACAACACCCTCTTGAGGATAAGCTGGACACTCAGAATATTCTTCATCAGGATTAAGCTCTTCTCGTTCAACATCAACATCATCGTCATTATCAGCGGAGTTGAAGTCAAAAGGTTCTTCAGGCGCACGACCGTCATCATCAACCGCAGATTGAAAGTAAGTCAGATTACAATACGTGTAATCTACAGCTAACGGTTTTGGTTGCCCTGGTTGCTCAATAATATACTCAAGAACAAGATTTGTTTCATTAAAATCAGAAGCATTTACATTTTCAGGATTTACATTTTCTTCGCCCTCGGCGGAAACCGATTACAAATACAAACACAAACACAAACAATCTGCCCTCTCTCTCTCTAACTCGCCACTTTCTCTCTCTAAACACTCTCTCACACACACACACACAAAAGAAGACTTACTAAATGATACCATTTGACCTCTATTTATAGTCTAACCCAGACATCATGCGACACAAGCCTTGTGTCGCACAGAAAGTTCATGCGACACAATCCTTGTGTCGCATAGATTGCTTCTGCGACACAGTGCTTGTGTCGCATAGAATCCTTCTGCGACACATTGCTTGTGTCGCATGGATACAAAAATTGTAATTAAACTAAAGCTAAAACTATACAAAACGTAATTACAATTTTGACACTATTACAGACTGAGACCAACTGACAGACACACATAGATGTACCAACATATAAACATATATATACTAAACGAATGAGGGTTACAGACTTTTGTTCAATCGATACATATATATACAATACTAACAGACACAATGAATAGATGTGCCGCTTCACACCAAACGGTTCTAATGAACCAATACGACTTCTTAATATAATAACTACCCTAACTGTTTCTTTGTTTCCTGCGCAAAGAGTTTGTTGGCCCATGGCCCAAACCAGAAAACATAAAGACTTTATTTGACCCATTAGTACTAACCAAAAGATTAATGGATTATAAAACTTCCAACAGATTCCCCCCTAATATATTAATCTTTTGTTTCTTCAATCCCCTTGTTCCTTGATTCTCATGGTTCCTTGGTGTTGATTTCTTCATGGCTTTTCAGTTGCTATCTGAACCAAATTCCAGCAAGGTTAGTGCCGCCATGTTATCAACTGGTTCTTGATCTCCATTGTCTTCTAGGATTACACCGAATTGCGTTTCTCTTGGCTTTTTTATGTGAAGATTCTCGCAATCTTCCCTTGTGCTTTCTGCCACAACTCCTAGCCCATAATTGTCATTCAATCCATCACCTTCACGTGGGGTTTCTTCATTGGCTCCGACATAGCCATCTTCAACCTTCTTGGTTGTCTCAAACTTCCAGGTTCTTCCTCGAACCGGGGCCTCAAAGTTGTCCTATAATAGCACTCTACCATATCTATGGTTCTATTATAACAAACCTTGAATTCTTCTTCGTTTAATCATTTATAACAGCAATCTCCTTCCATTTTCTTTCTTGTGTTGCGTTTTCATACCACAAACTGCAGCGTATCTATCTATTATTCTCCCTCTCTTTGTAGCTGAATCACTCGATTTCTTTGTTTGTTACAATCGACTCTCTCGATCTTTGATCTTCTTTGATCCAATCTGTAACAAGTTTCTGGTTGTTGTTTATCACAAACAAAACATCCCTCTCATTTGTTGGGTTCCAGCGATGCCTTTCTCTATCTGTGACTGCTTTATCTCTTTCTATTTCTCTTGAGACCGCGGTGTCTCTTCTTCTGGTTAACCGCCATCTTGGTGGTGTAACCGTTTCTATTATCACTTTCTCTTCAATCGGCATCTCTTCCTCCATGGCTGCCCTCTTACTTTTGTGATATTCAACGCATGATTGATCCTTGATTGATAATTGTAACATGATTTATTCGTTCTTTGTATTCCTCGCTCTGATACCACTGTAGAACATAGGAAACTTACAATTCCAGGATCACTAATATCAAACATCATGCATCATGATGTATCAATCATCATTCAAGAATCATCATTATGAAAACAAGGAAATTGGGTTGAACCCTTTCTATATAAACATATATATATATATTAAATGAATGAGGGTTACAGACTTTTGTTCAATCGATACATATATATACAATACTAACCGACACAATGAACTGATGTGTCGCTTCACACCAAACGGTTCTAATGAACCAATACGACTTCTTAATATAATAACTACCCTAATTGTTGCTTTGTTTCCTGCGCAAAGGGTTTGTTGGCCCATAGCCTAAACCAGAAAACATAAAGGCTTTATTTGACCCATTAGTACTAACCTAAAAGATTAATGGATTATAAAACTTGCAACAACCTTGGTCACCAACACCAATATCCCATGGCTTCTTTTTCAGATGGCCATAAATACCCTGGGCAATATCCAGCCTCTATACATTGCTTTGTACTAGTATATAAATCACCTTAAACTTGCAATTATCTCCATCAAGACCAATATCCAATGCTAACTTATTTATTTCTGCTATAGGTATGAAGAAGATTTACTATGAATCCCTCCAGGCCAACATACCCTCTAAACCCCTTGTTGACGGAATATCAGATGCCCTTTTCTTTGAAAATCAAGGCTTTAAGGTTTTTGATTACTTCTTCTTCTTTTTTTCTTTCCTCTGTTATTAATTTAAGTGCAATCCACAAAGTCTGTTAGCTTTAGATTTGTCACCGTCCTTGCAGTTAATTAATTTAATGAAATATATTGAAAATTTAAAGTTTTATGACCATAAAAAAAATTGTTCCTTGTGAACAAAGACTAACCAAGCTTTTTGGAAGCTGGACTGTTCCTAAAATTGGTCCATTTAAAACTACTTTTAGACATCTTTTAGATGTTGATGATGTTTATTATTATAGTTAAATTGTGCATTAATGTTTTTGCAGGTTGTTAATAGTGATCCTGAGTTCCTGTGCATGGGGAAGGATTTGTAATTGTTGGAACGTACTTTAGATGTATTACACGCTTGATATATGGATCTAGACCTAGTCGTGTTGATTTGGTTTTATTGCCTTTTTGGTATTTGATGTGTGTCCTATGGATTTAGACATCTTTTTGTGTTGGTATTTGATGTGTGTCCTATGGATTTAGACATCTTTTTGTGTTGATTCCATTTTAACATCTGATGTGTCTGCAGATTTAGACTGTCCAATTTCTGACTCACAGTTTAAAGTCTCTTTATAACCTTTATATTGTTGTTACTTTTTAAGGCATGTGTACACGCAGTGGCGGATACAGAAATTTGGGTCGTGGGGGGCAAAAATAATTATGAAGAACAATTTCGATTCAAAAGACCATAAAAATACAATTTTATAACCAAAAACCGCATAATAAACGTTAAAATAGACAAAAAAGTGTACCAAAATCTGCACACAAAAAAATGGTAGCTAAAATACCTAAAATACTTCATCTAAATGTAATCAAAACATACCCCAAAGTCCAAAACAACATGATAATAGTAATATATGGGCTAAAAACTACAGGACAATCCCAAGTTGTGGGTTTCATTGGGGGGCCAAATTAGTTTGGGCCTGGGGGCCTATTTAAAAGGACTATCTAATTAACACTATATGGTCCAATTGCATGAGGTTCCAGTGCCCCCAATATATATATATATATATATATATATATATATATATATATATATAAACAAATATGTGGGTCGATTGAATGGTCAAAAATTGAAAAATCGAATTGAGTTTAACTAAAACAGTTAAGAACTAACAACTGAGATTTGGGACAATAAGTATCAGAGAAATAAATAAATTATTTTGAAAATCGGATCGTTCAGAATCATTTCATCGAACCTTTATCTTACTTCGTAAATCGGTGTAAACCACAGGGACCATCTATGGAATTTACTCTAAATTTAATTATTTATCTTTTAATCAAAACATCACCATATTTCATATTCAATCTTAAGCAACTAAACAAAAACTATTGAATCAACTCGTTAGGGTTTTAAAAAGCTAGTGCAAAGGTGATTGATTGATGATGAGTTTCATTTTATCTAGCTACATGGCCTTCATTTCTAGAAGTATTCATGCATAGAGAATTAGAGATGATTTATTAATGAGTTTGTATTTATTGCATATATATATATATATATATATATATATATATATATATATATATATATATATATATAGGATTGGGATCAAGGGAGAAGGGTTTTTAGATGGAGAAGATGGAGAAACAATCTAGGCCATTGGATGATTGATTCAATGGTTTAGATTAGTCAATGGGCTTGCTAAGTAAATTTTAGGCGGAAGGGGCATTTTTGTCTATTACTTATGTTCACTTAAAAAAGGAAACAAATCACATTTACTATAGGAAATCAAAACCGATCATATACTGCAGAAAAACAGCGATTGAAATTCCTTCTCCTCCACTCCCATCTACGCTCCAGTAATTATTAAACCCTAATTTGTGATTTCGCAAGAGAGAAAACACAAAGAATCAACACGATTATTCTGAATTTATTGAAGTTCCATTTGAAACGACTGAATCAATACTTGATTATATGCCATTCCGGTATTGAACATTAGGGAAAATGGTTACGACAAAAAAAACAGATGAAATCGTCCATGAAAGGTAACCGTTCTTCTTAGTTGGTTTATTTCTTTTGATTTGTTATCAGGATGGGTGATTCAAAATTGAGGTTTTATGTTTTCGAAAAAGTGGGTGAAAACCAATCGTTTGTGAGTAATTGGGGGTTTGTTTCAGGGGTTTTGCGATTGTTGGTGAATCATTAGTATAGTTTATCGAGTATGGTAATGGTGGTGCGTTTGCATGTTTTGGGTTAGCTTGTTATGGATTAGTTAGATTTGATGGTTGCAGAATTGTTTACTTGATTCAATTTTTTATTTTGGAACTGTGTGTAGAATTGATAAAAATGGTGAAACTCAGTTAGATATTTGGATTGCTTGCTTTTAGTGCAAGCTAGTGGTTTTTTGAAGGTGTTAGCTTTGTTAAAAATTGATCGAAAGAAAAAAGTCTAATTGCAGAAAAGTCGAATCATAACATAATCTCGTCTGCTTAACCAATGCTATTTTTGTAGAGGGTTATATTAGATTCAATCAAAAGAAACATGACTTTTCCTTGATAAGTGTCTTGCTGAATCAAAGTTTTAAGATATCGAATCAGTGTATATTAGATGGAATTCCTGAGTTGTATGGATGGCTAGTTAATGTTTATGTTAGAATTGGCTAGTGAATAATTTCGGTGGTAAAAACACATCTACTGAATACATAGAACCTGAAAGATAACCCTTTTTATTTGTTTAAAGTGTAGTGAACAATTTATTAGTTGATGACGCAATTTTTAATTGGTGTGTTGAATCATAGTAGTATGGTTTAGAAGCATATTTTCAATGTCAAGGTGTGGCGAAATTGAATTTCGTTTAGCTGAATAATAGGATTAGGCTTAAGAAACGTTCTATAACAATGCTGAATCATATATATAATTACAGCTGAATCATAGTATAATTAATGTTGACTCATACTATACAAACTGCTGAATCATGGTATATGGTTCATAGTATCTGAATCATAGTATGATGCTTCTGAATAATAGTTATATTTTTTGTGACGTGGTGTTTAGTATATGCTGAATCATAGGCGACTAAGCAACTTCATTTGAATTTTGCAGACAAATGTTTGTATTGATGTTGCTAGAACGTTTGAGGAGCGACTAAAGGATTTTTCTGAGAATTTAAATGATTGTCTTTCAAGATACAAAATTGGTGATCTTAACAACTATGGATTGGTAATTGATAGTTAAATACATATTCAATGCATAATAGTTTTAGAAGCATGGTAGTATGGTTTAGAAGCATATTTTCAATGTTTATGCTTTTATAAAAGTCGATTTCAAACTACATGCCCGTGTAAAAGGAGGTTGAATTTTGTTTAGAGAAAAGCGTAATGTAAATGTGCTGTAAGTAGTATTCATGAAATTAGAGAAAAGGATACGTGTAGACATGTTGATTTAGTAGTTAGTTTGAAAAAAATAATCACAGGAAGTAAAACTAGTGCAGGATATAAAAGTGTTATATGGATATGGCATTGTTGTTATTGCTTGTGATTCAGTGTTGTAATTCCTTTTTCAGGCAAGGCCCATTGTTTAGGCGATGATTCTGATGACGACTTTATGCCGCTAGCTCAGAATGAATTTAAAAGGGAAAAGCGAAAGAGGGTAGATAAGAGGCAAAAAATAAGCGGTGAGTTGAAGGACAAAGTTAAAAATGGGAGATATCCGTCGGTTGGCATAAGGAACCCGCCAAATGTTTTTGTTGTTGCGTCAATGAATTATCTTGTAGTTTGTATTAAATACCGTGAAAACACTGGGTATTTTCATGATTTTTTTCTTTTTTGTTTTTTTTAGGTTTAGACCAATACAGATTTTAGAGTAGGTTAATATATGTGTTATAATAGTTGTAATTTACTACTGAATCAAGTTGATATATTATCGAATCAAGGTGTCATAACATCTGAATCAGAAATGTGCTTCACTGAATCATTGTGTTTTTTTTGTTTCCTCCTGTAACGATGATGTTTACAAACAGTATACATAAAAGAACATGCTAAGTTTCACCAACAACGCCCGTTCGGCTTCATGCTAAGTTTCGCCAACAACGCCCGTTCGAAAGCCGAAGAAGGTTCTTTCAAGTTGATGTATATGTGCACGATGAATAAACAAATGTAGTGACTTAAATGCATAATAGTTTTCTTGGAGCACATCATATACTTGTATATATTATGAATGAGGCATGAAAATCAACATTTACATGAAATGTGCTTTATTCTTATATTGAATCGGTTGAATACGAATCTAATCGTTCCGTCATTTGTTCATCGTTCGCCATTTCGAAAAACGGTAAATCAAATAACAAAAAACTTCCTAAAGAATTACTAACACAACACGTGACAGGTTATTCTTCAAAGAAAATCAATATTTCGATCCAGGTTATCGTTTTAGCGATTGTTAAAAGCTTTAAAAGATGCACATCAATGTTTATTTAATGCACCGATGTTCCATCTTTGTGATTTCAAAAAACTAATTCAGGCGTGGATCAAGTATAATTGGGGATGAAGTGATAATTGTTTAGATCGAGCACAGTCTAGTAAGGCTCTAATTGCTTCAGATACGACATGATCAAAACTTAATCGCAAGTCATACATCCATCTATGAATAAACTGTATGGCGTAAAAGCCATGCAATTTCTTGATGTTCAATTGTTTTCGTTATAATCTTACTGATGTGTCGTTAAGTTACTTTAGGCATGCATTTTCACACAAGTAAGTTTGGCTGTAGCCAAAAAGCAATGTCCAATCAGGACAAATAAAACAATGTCGTTTTAGAGCAGGTGAACAAGGGTAACTGCCAAAACATATAGATCGATAACAAAAATGTGCACCAAGTACTAGCATTTTTGCAAAAACATAATTAAACAAATCGAAATATCAACAACCACACAACGTAACCGGTGGTACGCAAATTTCAAAACATAATGGAACACACTTACTCATAATAAAATGACTTATGAATTGTTCCCAAAAATCGACACAAGCACTAGTTCAATATAACTCAATAATTCGATCGACAATTTCATTTTAGAGCTTTTTGATTGTATTAAAGTATGCAACGGAATAGAGTAAGCACCGATGGAATATTTTTTGCAATGAAATATACACAAGAGACATGTATAAATGGAGTAGTGTATATTGTTTTAATTGTGAAGGTATTTGTGGATCCTTTCCAAACAAAATGGAGCCTCAAACGTGATATATGTAACCGTCCACTTTAATGCATATAATTTACATAATATTAAATTAAATAACCAAAATACAAATGACTAATATACCCTTTGACCTACAAATGAAATGAATGGCCATGATTCCTTCTCCCCTTTCTCCATAAAATTTTCCTTCTTTTTAGATCCCCTAACTATATATATATATATATATATATATATATATATATATATATATATATATATATATATATGCTTTTGAGATTAATAGATATGGTGTATTAAATGTAACTTTTCCGTTTTCTGCAATTCGATTCTTCTATATTTAGATTCATGTTTACATATAGATGATTATTAATGAGTTTGTATGTATTGCATATATATGCATTTGAGATGAATAGATCTGCGCATCTGGTTTATTAAATGTAGCTTTTCTATTTTCAGTTATGTGATTCGATTCTTCTATATTTAGATTCATGTTTACATATGGAGTTAATGAGCTGATCTTTATTAATGTTGTTTCTTTTAGTAGTTTTTTTGAAAATTTTGACGTTGTTTTAATTGGTACTCAAACCTAGCTAGAACATGATCATTTAATGCGATTGTTATGTTTTCAGTTTATGCGTATTTTATGATTTTGCAATCTTTTTGGGTTCGTTTATGAGGAAGAACTCCATCACTTGCAGTGACATGGGTCCTAAAAGGGGTGCATACCGACAGGGCCGTCTTTGAGGGTGGGCGAGGTCATCGACCGCACAGGGCCTCTAAATTTCGAGGGGCACCAAATTTTTTCAGAGTAATGTGGTACGTGTGATATATATGATGATTACATAAGAAATTATGTAGGTCGATTGAACAATTGAATAGTCGTATTAGACTAAATAAATATATTTAAACAAATATATATTTAAACAAAGACCGAATGGTCAATCGAATGGTCCAAAATTAAAAAATTGAATATATATTTAGGCTATATATATATATATATATATATATATATATATATATATATATATATAAACAAATATGTGGGTCGATTGAATGGTCCAAAATTGAAAAATCGAATTGAGTTTAACTAAAAGAGTTAAGAACTAATAACTGAGATTTGAGTAATAAGTATCAGAGAAATAAATAAATTATTTTGAAAATCAGATCGTTCAGAATCATTTCATCGAACATTTATCTTACTTGACATCTAGTTATAGGGATCTTATTTATGTAAAACGATAACTTTGCCCAGTGCCTCTAAAAGTTTAGAGATGGCCCTGCATACCGAGTTCGCAAGGTTGTTGACGAGAAAGATTTTATGGCTAGTCTTTCTTTTTCATTTTCTTTTGTTTCCTAGATTAATTATGTTTGTATGTGATTCAAACATATATGACATCTAAAAAGGGTGCATGCCATACTTGTATGCAGATGCTCGACAAAATGAAGGTCGAACATTCCAAAGATCCATCGCTAATGTCGAGTGACTCGGTAACTAGACCATATAGACTAGCTATTAATTTTCTTATTGACTCGGTAGCTAGGAATTATAATTGAGGGGGACATAATTTATTGCGAAATAAAAACATAAGTATTATATAAAAAAGGCATTATAAAAAGTTTCATATTGTACAAGGAAAATAAAAGTGACACATTACTTTGAATGTACACAAAGCTTATATGTCAATAACAACTTATGTTTTCTTATTCAAACTTTAAATGTATCTTTTTTTTTTCTAGAAAAGAATGGGTTTTGATTTTATGAGATCTTTTACCAACAATCATTCATAATAGTCAATATGTATGTTAGATTAGTATTTGAGGCTCAAATACGTGATTTTTGTAAACATGTAGTAATAGTAATGATATTTGGGCTGTTTCAAAAAATAATAATATTTATATTTATATATACTTAAACAGAAAAGATTTGAATTAAATTGACATACTTTCAGATTGTTGGCTTAAAATAAGATATAAAACACTAGTTGAGGGGCCTAATTGAAAAGATGACCGAAAGGTCTTCTTCTCCCCCAAAAGCAACCTGCAACTCATATTATTAGGGGTGAGTATGGGACGGAACTGTTACCGAATCGTACCGAACTGGTTGGTACCGGTTATCTTTTTTTCCCTAAATTGAGTACCGAATACCGGATCGTTTAAAGTGGGACGGTACCGGTACGGGTAAAAGTGGTACTATACCGCTTGGTACCACAAAAACAGTAGAATAATAAGTAAACATATCTACGTATTTTGTACTCGATAAAATTCAAAGAAGATAAATATCAATGAATCTCAAATAAAATAAAAAAATCATCATTAAGTGACATAGATAGATATTGACGAAGAAAAACAAATATATACAACAACATTATTGTACTGTGTTAAGTGATTTTGTAATGACACAATCCTTACCTTTATATTAACAAGCAATATGTTTGAAATTCGATTTAATTAGGGTTCTACAAACGTGATTGTTTGTGTGGCAAAGATTACTAGCTAGACTTCTGTAAAATTACAATTGTATACATACGCGAGGGTCTAACTCTACTTTTATACTATTTAATCACCCAAAAATTAGTATTTTTGTATTCATAGACATATTATATGATCATAGAAACGAGGTTTCAATTAATTCTTTTTAAAATATTGAAAGAACCTACCGACCTATAACAAAGAAAAACATGTATATTTCGGATATGGTACCAAAGCGGGACAAGTGGGAAATACCGGTACCGAACCATTTGGTACCGGTTATCTTTTTTGCCCTAACCTGAGTACCGAATACCGGACCGTTTGAAGTCGGTTAGTACCAGTTCGGTATGAGTATGGGATCGTGATTTCGGGTACGAATGCTCCCCTACATATTATTCACCTACAACTCGGAAATTACCTACTTAAAACTCAAAAATTTCTCAATTAAAACACAATTAGATACCAATTCTACAAATACTATCTGAGTCTAAGCAAAAGACTACCCACCGATTACCATTGTCTAATTGCTGTAAGTTTTCGTATAATCCTTCTAGCATTTTCATAAGCACTATGTATTGTTTATTAATTTCAGAAGCACTATTTGTGACACCCCACAAATTTGAATACGATTTCCTACACTAATCACATGCATGTCTTAGGCTACTTCCCTACTTAAGTGAATTCACACTAATTTTATGAGATAAGTCTAGCAAAGCCCAACAACTTAATACATGAGGTATTACTTACTAGTAATTACGCGCAAAACAATCTGAGCGAGTCCAACGAAATAAATATGTACGTTGGTGATACATTTTTTATAAATATCATAAAACTATTTTTATAGTAGATATTTACTTTGGAATATTATGCTAACGATAAAAGCATAGCGATAAAACACGAAACATTTATACGTTTATGAAAAACGTATCGTACGCAACAAAAACAATACAAAACGTACCCGACAATCAAAATAATAAAAATGTTATTTTTATTATTTCGAATAAAGTAATTGGGACAGTACTTCAAAATAAATTTACAAATATCAAATTTTAAATTTGATATAATTGGACCCGTACCCAAAATTTAAAGGTAAAATACTTAAACTTACACTACAATAAAAATATCTGGGGATACATACTGTAATCGAGCCATACCACCCCTTTGAAATATTGAACCCGTATTATTTTTATATATGTATACTCCCTCCGGTACACACCCACACCAACCTTCAATTATTTGAGAAACTCTGTTCTGTGATCACTCTCGGAAGGGAAGCAGAAGCAGCAACAGGAGAAGAAGCAACTCAGCTTCATCTTCTTCATCCCTTCTTCTTCATCATCAACTCATTTTCATCACCATCTGACCATTATCATCGCATCAGTATTATCATCTCTGTATCATCATCATCTTCGCTTTAACACCACTATAAGGAGAAATCTTCCATTTAAATTTCTTTCATAAATTGATGATTTTAGTACGTAAATAACTTCATGAGTATGAAAGATTTTGCATAAAATTTAACAACAACTAAGTAAATTATTGATGTTGGTGATGATGATTTTTGACCCAAAAACAAAGTCTGTACAAAAAATTATAGTATATAAGTTAAATAAATGGGTAAAAATCATGCAAGAAAAAGTGGTTTAGTGTTCTTAAAATTATTGAAGATGAAGATGTTATTTGTTGTTCTTGTCCTTCCTTGCTACTTTTTATGATGATCAAGATGAAAATGGTGATGATGATGATGGATGAAGATGTTGATGTTGTTGTGTTGTTGTTGTTACCTTGAGGAAAAAGAAGAAGAAAAGGGGAAGAGTGATAGTTGGTAAAATGAAGTAATGTATGTGTATGTGTATGAGCATGGTATAGTGAGGGTGTGACCTCAAGGGGTGTTTGGACGGCTTGGCAAAAGTCAACAAAGGCATGGCCTTGTTGATTTTTGCCTCCCCATTATTGTGTAATATTTTGGGTATTTAACTCGTTAATCGCGTGTACGTTTTAATTGTTAAATGCTTGTTTGTTTTCGTTTAGTTAACATTTAATATACGTTAATATTATTATTATAAATACTTTATTTTGAGTTCCAAAAATATTATATTTTGACTACTTTGGTTGTCGGGTTCGTTGCGTTTTAACTAAAACGTATAAACGTTTAATGTTTTATCGCTATGCTTTTATTGTTAGCATAATATTTCAAAGTAAATATCTACTATAAAAATAGTTTTGTGATATTTATAAAATTTGTATCACTAACGTACATACTTATTTCGTCGGACTCACTCCGATTGTTTCGCGCGTAATTACTAGTAAGTAATACCTCACGTATTAAATTGTTGGGCTTTGCTAGACTTATCTCATAAAAATAGTGTGAATTCACTTAAGTAGGGAATTAGCCTAAGACATGCATGTGATTAGTTTAGGAAATCGTATTCAAATTTACGGGGTGTCACATTCTCCCCCTGTTAGAGAAATCTCGTCCTGAGATTTTAAATCATGTCGGAGTATCAGACGCGTGTGTTTCCGAGAAGACGTGTTGTCACCATTGTAGCGCTTTAGGTTGCCATAAAAGTTCTAACGGCTTTGGTTTACTTGTCGTATAGTTTAATAAATTATATATTCAAAAGTGGTCTAAGTTCACTAAACGCTATGTTCAAGATGACATTCGAATTATATAACATTAAAGCGTAGTAGCAATTTACTAGGACATACCATTGTTGGCGTAGGGGTCTGGTTGTGCATCCTTTGCTCTAAGGATGTACGCGCGTCGACGTTGTGGTTGTTGTGGTTTTGATTGTTGTTGGGGTTGTTGAGCTGTGGGCACTGGTTCCGGTAGTGTTTTGGGTCACCACATTCGTAACACCCAGTGTTTTGTCGCTCAGTGTTTGTTCGAGTGGTAGGGTTGTTCCTACATGTATGGGCTCGGTGTCCCTATTGTCCGAATTTTCCACAGATGGTGCAATCTCCCTCTTGATGCCTTTCGCATTTTCCACACCTGGGTCTCTTACCTAGGTAAGGTTTTGGTTCAGTGGTGGTGATAGCAGTGTATGCCCTAGAGTTTCCCACATACTTCTTATTCTGTTGATCCAGACGATCACTTCCTACGCTGTTCCATTTCCGCTTTTCACTTCCAGTACTTCCACTACTTGTACTGTTCGGTCCGCTCTTTCCCGACACAGCTTTCACTGTTAAGGTTCCCATCCTAACTGCATCATTAGTCAAACTTTACGCCAAGTCTACCGCGCTCCTAAAAGTATCCGGTTTGGAAGACATTACCAGATTTCGGATTTGTGGTGCTAACGCCCAGTTGTAACGCTCAATGCGTTTGTACTCTGGAGTCACCATGTGGGGTACTAAGCGTGCGAGCTCTTGAAATGTCGTTGTATATCTAGTGATGTCAGCACCTATCATCTTGATATCCCATAGTTCGGTTTCGATCTTTTGGAGTTCACTGCGGGGACAAAATTCCCCCATGACCTTTCTCTTTAGAGTTTCCCATGAGATGGCGTAAGCGGTTGTTCGTCAAAGGGTTTGAACTTGAGAATTCCACCATGTCAGTGCCTTGTCAGCTAGTGTGCAAGTAGCATATTTCACAATACAGTCGCGTGAACAGTCACTGATATCAAGTACAGATTCCATCTTTTCTATCCAGTGAACAATGCCAATAGCTCCCTCAGTTCCGTTGAAAGTACTCGGTTTGCAAGATAGGAAGGTTTTATATGAACACCCTCGTTGGGTATTCACAGGTGTTTCACCGTTCATAGGGGTAGTTCCGCTATTATTTACCACAGTATCGCGAAGGCGACTTGCCTCATACTGGGCAATTGCTTCAGCAACTCGTCGCTCAATGATTTGTTCAGTGGTTTCCACAACAGGAGGTGTAGTCGCTCGTCGACTATTTCTGGTATTTCGTTGCTTTGGTGGCATGGTTGCGTTCTGCGATGAATAAAATGCAGAAGTCAATGCCAACATAAGGAATGTGAAGAGCAAAGTTTCACATTGTTTAGTTAATGAGTAGTATGAAGGATTCACGTTATTCCCATCACGTATCTTACAACTTTGAAACGTCCATATGTATTGAGTATAATATAATCACGTTGGCCAGGCGTCATTATATGATGCTAAATACATACTTCTTTTCATCACCGTTCAATACGATCAGGTTCACACGAAATCAAAGCAAGAATGAACGAATTGAAAGTAGTATGGTTCAAGGAATACAAGGTAAAACAACCATACATTATATCATACAAGAGTTGAAAAATGTTCATATAATGGACAAATAGATTAAGTGTACGATAGAGTCGTGCGGCGGGTTCTCGTGTGCTGATGTGTTGTTGTTAGCGTAATCGTGTTCAGGGAGTTCCTAGTAGGCATAGTTTACGTAGGCAGAGATATTTCTCTAGGCGCGTTGTGACAATAGCTACCGTATAGCGAGTTAGACGTATGCAAATGAATATATGCATGAGTGTCCTAGCCAAGGCTATAGTCTAGGTCTCTAAGGTTTCTAGGTCACTTAAAGAACTCTAGTTCGCTATAACCAATGGCTCTGATACCAATCTGTCGCACCCCCAAATTCATGATTTTAGTTTATCAGATGATTTGCGGAAGCATTAGATCGGGCGGGGGCGCCGACGTTAACATTGGACATTCATACATATCAGAGCATATGATTATCGCAGAACATAAATATTAAGATGCCATAAATATTCGTTTACAAAAGCTTACGATTCATCGAATCGTAGAAGTAGAAATGTAGTTAAAGTTATACAAAAGTGGATTTCATAAATATGACTAAAACATATTAGTTATACAAAAGAAATCCCATTGCTTCAAAAGATGGCATCCTAAATTCATCGTGGGTCGCCTAGTTCCATAAGTATGCATGCTTTTGGGTGCAGCTAATTCCCTGAAAAATATAGTAAAAAGTCAGCATGGTTGTTGAGTGAATTCACAAGTTTTATGTTTACGAGTAAAGCTTGATAAACCAAATATGTTTATAAGATGTTATTGCCATAACAATTAAATAATGTTTTGTGGAATGTTATCCAAATATGAGTTTAATTGGGATGTCGCCCAAAATATAGTTCAAACTGATTTGTAGGAAAGTGGTATCCTAATCAAAAGTAATTGTAGGAAAGTAGTATCCTAATAGTTTGTAGGAAAGAAGTATCCTACTAGTTGTAGGAAAGTAGGTATCCTATTCAAAATATGTTTGTAGGAAAGTAAGTATCCTAACCCAAAATATGTTTTGTAGGAAAGTAAGTATCCTAATCCAAAATATGTTTTGTAGAAAGTAAGTATCCTAATCCAAAATATGTTTTATGGGAAAGTAAGTATCCCTGATCCAAGTCATTATGATCTGATCCAAATCAGTAGGATCTAACACCCAAGTTTGTAGGGCAAACCGAAATAGTAGGGAGAGTAAGTGTCCCTCGATCCAAGTCAGTAGGATCTGATCCAAATCAGTAGGATCCAATACCCAAGTCTGTAGGGCAACCAAAATAGTAGGGAGAGTAAGTGTCCTTCGATCCAAGTCAGTAGGATCCAATACCCAAATCTGTAGGGCACAATCACTTTTCAAAATAGTTTATGAAAATGTTGTTCATAAATACTAGTTTGTATAAAAGCCTAAAAGCATTTTATAAATAGTTCGTACGTATGAAATCATTCATATATATATATATATGTATAGTTCAAAAGTACTCTAGCTATCAATTAAAATCATGAATACATTCATATATAATCAATAGTTGGGAGTATACAAGCATAATAGCAATTATGAAATCAATGTATGTCATGGCAATTAATAAATCAGTAACTATGTTTTTCACCCCTAGTTGAAAACAGTAAAACAATAAAAGAGGGGCTGTGAACTCACCTCGTGAGCTCGATATGTGAGTGCTAGCAAAGCTTAAGTCCAAGGAAAGTCCCTAACGTCCTAAATGTACGAGATAAGTATATAAATAGTTGGCTTAATGCCAAAACATGTTAATTTATTCACTTGATGAAAGATCGTTGATGTTTAAAGTTTTTACGTTTCGGTTGGTGATAATGTTGTAATAATAATTCGTATTGGTATTATTATTATTCTGTTTCGTTTCGTTGTATACTTTGTAAAAGTATATGTTTATTGTTTCTAAGTGTATAAATATATATATATATATATATATATATATATATATGTTTCACTCGTTTGTTTCGTCGTAGGTATATATATATATATATATATAATTTATTCGTTGTATATGTATATATATATATATATATATATATATATATATATATATATATATATATATATATATATATATATATAGTTAGTTAGTTCATTATATATATATATATATATATATATATATAGTTTGTTCATTAGCTATATGTATATATAATTTACGTTTGAGTAATTTTGTATATATATATATATGTATATATAGAGGTGTCGTTTTTGTTATTCGCATATATATATATATATATATATATATATATATATATATATATATATATATATATATATATATATATAAGTTTCATTTTCATTTATTTGCAATTGCAAAAATGTCGTTTTCGTTCGTGTTAAAATTATAGCATTTTTAAAACTCGTTTTTGACTAAAAACACAATATATTTATTTGATCAAACGTTTCACGTTACGAGTGTCGGTTTTGTTGACTTTGGTTAAAAACTTTTAGGAATACCTTAAATATGTTTATGGAGCTCGGGAAAATTGTCATTACGTTTTATAGTTGACTCGAAAGTGTCGTTATTTAAATTGTGTTAAAACAGTCCCGCAAATCAGTTTTTCAGATTTTTCGACTTCTTTCGAGCTCGTTCTCGGGGGCCAAAACTTATCGAACAATTCCAAAATTTTTACACAATGTTCCCACCTATGTTGACTACTTCCTGTAATTTTTTCATGAATTTTAGATAACCACAACTTGCTAAATAAAATCGTGAACAAAGGTGATTTCCAGAATACGTTTTTCAGGAACTTGCTGTACAAATCAGTTTATAGCACAAAATCGGTGTATTTTCAGGAAGTAAGTTCTACACGAAAGTTGTTCCTAACACAAATACGAAGATTTTGGCAGTAGTTTCACGCTTTAATTCAACTCACACGATTTTATACAAATTTTCTTCCGAGAACACAGAATCTGTCCCAAAATCGTTATCATCAAAAGTTTATGTTTTACTTAGTTTTTGTTACACTTTTGTGCAAGATCTTTCAATTTATGAACTAATAACATATTATAGTGTAAAAATCATGCAAGAAAAAGTGGTTTAGTGTTCTTACAATTATCGAAGATGAAGATGTTATTTGTTGTTCTTGTCCTTCCTTGCTACTTTTTATGATGATCAAGATGAAAATGGTGATGATGATGGATGAAGATGTTGATGTTGCTGTGTTGTTGTTACCGTGAGGAAAAAGAAGAAGAAAAGGGGAAGAGTGATAGTTGGTAAAATGAAGTAATGTATGTGTGTGTGTATAAGCATGGTATAGTGAGGGTGTGACCTCAAGGGGTGTTTGGACGGCTTGGCAAAAGTCAACAAAGGCATGGCCTTGTTGATTTTTGCCTCCCCATTATTATGTAGTATTTTGGGTATTTAACCCGTTAATCGCGTGTACGTTTTAATTGTTAAATGCTTGTTTGTTTTCGTTTAGTTAACATTTAATATACGTGATCGGTGTCGTAGTACCAATCAAAAATCAACCTAATTACCTTATACTAGATAGGGTAAGCGGGTATCGAATCCACGAAGAGTATGTGGTTATAGCTAAAGTTTAAACAATAAAATTAAATTCTTGAAGTTTGATTTGAGATTAAAACTACTTATGCTATCAAATAAAACAATAATGATTAACCTTAATCTAAAGAAGGCAATTGAAAATGAGTTTTGTAAAATGATAAGAGAAAGAGCAATCACTTCCGGTTCATAGGGTTTTCTACAGAAGATGCATCCTTCAACTGATTATCACGTTTGTACTATAACACAAATTAATTTAGAACACTTTGGGTACAAGTTATGTTTTCCAAAATCACTGTCTTAATCCCTAAACTAATTGGACTCGGCACGAATGATTGAATTGCTATAACTTGTCTTACAATGATCAAATCAATATATATTAATAAGAACAAAAATCATAAGTTTAAATCATATGTAATAAATATAACTCACGATTCATGTTCACACAAACTAGAAATCAATTGAAAGAACGATTAAAACATAAACCCTAGTTTTACCGAAAGTGATTACAAAGAGTTTAGCCTTCCATAGCTAGAGTAGAAAACGTCGTGATTAATGATTGCATCTTCAAAAGCTTGTGGTTGGCGAGTGGATGATTAATGGTTAATGGAGGATTAGGGTTTTGATGGAGGTTGGAGGTAGGAGATGATGGAAGATCGCCAGAGGAGGTGAGAATGGTTACAAAATTCGTGGAGTGCCCTTCCAAATCTTCCAGGCGTGGTTTTTGTGTCAAATCCAAGAGAGAGAAAGTAGCATTACTCCCCTTGTTCTTCAATATGCTTTCAATTTCCACTGGCTTTACTGCTACCTTTGAGAATTCTAAAAGTAATGTTAAATACCATTACTTCCACCTTTGTGGTTGATATTTCCATCTCTAATCATTCACTTGAGGATTCTTCATTGGCTTCAATCTTCACTTGATTACCGACTTAAACATCATTTTCCCTTCTTTTCACATGTACCTGTTAAACACACAAAACTACTCAAAGCACTACCATTCATAGATAAATAGGTGCATTTACACCCAAAGTAAACATGAATTATGTATATCTAATATTCACCCATCAATACGTTAATATTTTTCGAAGTATTATTATAAATACTTTATTTTGAGTTCCAAAAATATTATATTTTGACTAGTTTGGTTGTCGGGTTCGTGCATTTTAACTAAAACGTATAAACGTTTAATGTTTTATCGCTATGCTTTTATCGTTAGCATAATATTCCAAAGTAAATATCTACTATAAAAATAGTTTTATGATATTTATATAATATGTATCACCAGGGTATCACTCTAGACCCGAACGGATCTCGTTATGGTGGCCTCAAAAACGGATCAGACATGTGGAGCTGGATCGTGTATATTGACTAAACCGAATGTCCAGTAATTGTAAACTATGATCACGTATATTGTCTTCTTTATATATTTAGTCACATGAAGCGTATAATAATTACATATATTATAAATGTGTTACGTAAATACGAAAGTTTTAAAAGTGAACGGATAACATATATATATTTTCCGAATATAGATAAAATAGTGTACGTTTATACGATTGCGTATTTTAGTCAAACTTAGTATAAATAATACGACTAAGTGTGCATGACAATTGTTGAGAACATTAATATTTATAAACTAAATAAATGATTACAAGTTAAACGTATTGTATGGGACATTATTTTATGTATATAAGGACTAACTTTATATATATATATATATATATATATATATATATATATATATATATATATATATATATATATATATATTCACACATATGTACATACGACGATAAAAGATATATATTGCAATTGATCTCGAATGGATATTTTTCAAATGAATGAAAACTTAGTATTACATATGTTCAATGAACTAATATCATATATATACATATACACACGACGATTATATTCATATATATATATATATATATATATATATACACACACATTTGAGCAACAACTATTCGCATAACTAATATATACAACACAATCAACAATTGCGAATGCGTAACAAACAAACTTTTGAAAATCATCACCAACGAATCGTACACTTTTCAAACTCAAATGAATCTTTCAACACAAACAAACCATTAACATAGTTTGACGAATAGTCAATTACTTATGTTAATACATCTCTTGCGTTTAGGACGTTAAGGGACTCTATCTGGATGACGTTTACTATCATCTGCTAGCTCTCACATCACCGCATCTACAGTGAGTTCACAGCCCCTATTTTACTGTTTTACTGCTTTAAAACTAGGGGTGAAAAACATAGCAAATAGTTTTTGCTACTGCATGCGATAACTGTTTATATATACTGTTATGTATTTACTTACACTGTTTATTTATGAAATAATATTTTCATACTATTTCTGGGAACTAGACAACGAATTCTAGTACGGACCCAGACTTACAATGTATGCATAAAAGCCCTTATGTTATGCAGACTATAACCATTAGCTAGGTTACTCTAGCAACTGAGTATACGGATAGTACTATCGTCGTGACGACCCTCCCATAGTTTTGGAGCGTATACTGACATGTTCTATAGGCAAACAACAATTGCTGGTCGTGGTTTGGTTATAGGGTTAGGTCGTGTTACTTTAACCCGCAAGGTTTAGCTCACCTTCGGGGGATTAGTATATGTCTTCCCACAAAACTTATTAGGAAGTATATTCCTACAAACAACTACTTTGGAAATGTTAATCCTTAGTTGGATTAGCTTGTGTTTCCTACTAGTAACTATTTAGGAAATGTTTTCCTTAGCTGGATAAACCTGTGTTTCCTACAAAATGAATAACTACTATTATTTAGGAAATGTTTTCCTTAATTGGTTAAACTTGTGTTTCCTACAAACAACAAAAAGTGGAAATGTCTTTCCATTACAACTATTAAACGTGATCTAACGATGTATAAACAACTTGGTTAATACACTATATACAAACCTGTGAATTCACTCAACATAGTTTTGTTGACATTTTCTCTATGTTTTTCAGGGAATTAGCAAGTAAGTAAGATCTGCATGCATTCAGGACGGACAACCCTTGAAGGATTAGGATGCCACCTCATTTTGAGATAAACGGGATTTCATTCGTATAATTACAACTTATTGCAGTCATACTTATGAAATCCACTTTTGTACTATGTGTTCTTATGATATTATTGTTTTCAAACAATACTACTACTATTACGACTTTTCTAAGTTGTAATCTTTTGCAACAACTATTAAACTTGGCATCTTAATACATATGTTCTGCGATAACCATATGCTCTGTGAATGTATAATTGTTGAAACTGTTCGCGCCCCGCCACATCACCAGCTTCCGCAATTACTTAGACTAATCGTAGATTACCGTTTGGCGGGGTGTGATACTATTTATCTAATAGGTTGAAGATGAATTGTTTACGTCAGAGCCTAAACAAGTTATCGGAAATCTAGAGTTGTATACAGGATCCTCAGACATGTTTGCAAGAATCATTTCCGAGGTAGTTGTTCTCATTATCTATCTCTTACATTCATATTCATCACAATCAATTCCTCAAACTCTTTTTGTTCTTAAACAGGTAAAAAGCACTGATGCTTTCATTGATGACCTAACGGTATTAAAACATGCACGAGGACGAGGTGTTAGGAGTAGGATGATCTCCCTCGCTTGTGATGTAGCGATGCTTCACGATATGTTTCGTATAATCTCACCCTAAAAATGGAAGCGGCAACTCTAAGTTAGATTGCTAACTTATTTATTTTGGAATAGGGATGACTAAGTTGATCTATAGTATCTTATTATTCAACGAACCCTACGATGTTCTACCTGACGAAGAAAAACCAGACAGAGAGTTCTTCAAAAACCGAGGCTTTCAGGTTTCAAACTTCTTTTTTTCTTTTCTCTGTTAAAATTGCAATCCCTCAATTTAGTTGGAATATATTGAGATGTCAATGTTGATTATGTTTATCATGATTGAATTGTGCATTTTTATGTTTTTGTAGGTTAT
This sequence comes from Helichrysum umbraculigerum, assembly GCA_949592205.1. NCBI lineage: Eukaryota > Viridiplantae > Streptophyta > Magnoliopsida > Asterales > Asteraceae > Helichrysum > Helichrysum umbraculigerum. Next base: position 55,437,230 of record CATIUR010000006.1, read on the forward strand.
TATCGATAATAATATGTTCCTGACCATGGAGGTGTTGTGAGTGATTGCTTGGGTTGAAGATTTAATAGACAGTTATGGATTTTAGACATTGGTTTGTGTTTATTTGAAGTTTATTAGTTTTTTAGAGTAGAGTTCAAATGAGTACATCAATTTTGAGTGAGAATAGGGGAATCAATCTCAACCACTCATTTTCATTAAATACCCATTTCCCCCACATTTTTGAAACTCAAATATCTCACAAACGGTAAGTCGAAAAATCATGAAAATTGCACCATAAAATTTAGCATTTTCTCCTCTTCGATTTGCCCTCGCTCAAGGCATACTTTTGACAACTTTTTTTTTTCATTTTTTGATGGGTTTTACAAATTAGTAACACATGTGTTAGTGATTGGTTGTACATTTGATTTGTGGTTATGGTTAGGGCTTAGGGCAAGGGTTTAGTGTTTACGATTTAGGGTTTAGGGTTTAGTATGATTTAGGGTTTAGAGTTTTGTAAAGCGTTTAGGGTTTAGGGTTTGGGGTTTGGGGTTTCGGGGTTAGGGTTTAGGGTTTAAAGTGTTAGTGATACCTTTAGTGACTAAAAATTTCACTAATTTTCATTAAATCTGGATTAGTCTGAAATTTGCATGGTTACTCGAAAGTGGCTTAATGATCAAAACTCTTTTAAATGAGTCTAGGCAGTTTTAGGCCTTTCGGGGTCGTTTAGGGGTTGAAAATGACATTTTTCAGTTTTTGAACCTCGTTTCGGGACTTTTGATTGCATTTCGGATTTGGACTTTTGTTTTCTCTGATCTCGGAGATTACCTGCTTGGGTAGATATATTATGATGATAAATTGATTTGTGATACATTGATTAAAACCATTAGTTGTAAAGTAATATGATTTCTATTTACAACCTGGTTTTGGTTTGTTATTTTGATACTATGTATTGAGATATGTCATATGATTATGAAATGAGTTATATGTTATGGGACGAATTACTTACTCATTATTTAATTGTATTCTCAGATACGGGAGAATGCTCAGTAATATTAGACTTCTGAGCTATCGACTGAGGTAACAGTGAGTGGATCCGTAATCCTCAGTGTGATTTAGTTGTAACATGTTTGGTTACAACGGGTAAACGTAGTGTTACCATTTATAGACTGTTTAGTCTGCTATGATTCTATTATTGTTGATAGACTGTTTAGTCTGACATAATGCCATGATGATTATGGATTATGTGATACATGGCCATTGGGCATGTGTGATTTATTCAGAGGTCAACAGTGGTTGGGCTTGCTTGCTATTGTTTGGCCGATGGGGGTTTCTTGTACATATCGTTAATGGGAACCTATGTCGTGTGGGGAATAGCAACAAGCTATCGGTTAACCGCTGTATTGGCCTGCAGTTTGGTTTTAAGTGTTGCTTGGGGGCCACCGCGGCATGAGGGTGCCTCAAGGACCACTGATCCTCTTTGACGCAATGTGTTTACGATGCTTTTGCTGTAAACAGGGTTGTTATGTGTTTACGATGCTTTGCTGTAAACAGATTTGTTATGCTAAGTTGGGCTGTTGGTTATCTATTCACTCACTTAGCTTTATGCTAATCCCACCACCCTACTTCTTGCAGGTTATGGTTTTAGTATAACGGGCTGGGCAAGAAGCGTTGTTTGGGACAGAATGCTTGACCTGGCGTTTACTCTGATATTTGTTTTGGGATGAGTCCAAGTTGTGTTTTAAATTATATAACACCCGATTTGATTTGTTGGGATTTGAAATAGTATAACTTCCATGTATAATATGTAGTGTAAATTATTAATGTATGTTGACCTACGCTTCTGAGGTATTATATTTTAAAAAAAATGGTTGTAAATTATGGGGTGTTATGTGTTAAAAGCAAACACTTAGTAAAAAAAGCATGTTAACAGCTTTAATTAAGTACAAAAGCATGTTAACAGCAAACATTAAGTACAAAACCATGTTAACAACTACAGTAACATTTAGTACAAAAGCATGTTAACAGCTTAAATTAAGTATAAAAGCATGTTAACAATAAATATTCAGTACAAAACCATCTTAACAACTAACATTCAAAAGCATGTTAACTAAAAATATTGAATCCAAAAAGCATGTTTGCAAATAACATTAACTGCTAAAGCATGTTAGCTGAGAAAAGTGAGTATAAAAGCGTGTTAAAGCTATCATTTGGTGAAATAGAATGTTAGCAACTAACATTCAGTACAAAAGTTTTGAAAAAATTGTAATTTTATTTAACATGTTTCACAAATGAATGTTAACCTTATGAAAATTTACATTTTTAAAATTCGATGATGAATGACGACTATAATTCAATTAATTCTTCATTTATAAGTTTTGTATGATGAAATTCGTTTAATTTTACTGTTTTCATTGAAAAATCAAAAATTTCACAAAAATCCAAAAGTTACACCCAAAATTTAATATTTTTGATGAATATGTATAATGAGGAATTGATGATCTATATGAACGCGTTTGATGAATTCGAAATTTTGTAATGTTTTTAATTGATGAATCAATGAAATACATACTTTAATTTAGGTTTTTAGACAAAAATTGGTGAAGTGGGTTTTGTTTATACTTTGCTTCTTGTAGGAAAAAGGTGGGGAGGACATGGGTGGCTGAGGTTTGCTTCCCTTCTTCCCCCCAATTTAAAGCTTCCCTCTTGATCCTTCCTATATATAGTATATATATATATATATATATATATATATATATATATATATATATATAGAGAGAGAGAGAGAGAGAGAATTGCCCAATCCGTCCCTGTGTTTGTCCAAAAAATCATAATCCGTCCCTTATTTGAGAAAATATCACTGGGCATCCCTATATATGTACTTTTCGCTCATTGATAGTCGCTGACCCCAACGACGTTAAATTTTACCGTTAAAACATGTCATGTGCCAGGCACGTGAAGGGTATTTTTGTCCTTTCCCCTATTTTATTATTTTATACTTTTTTTTAACTGCCGGCAACAATTTTCATTTTCTTATCCAGTATTTGTTTGATATAGTCACCAATCCATAAATGTCCAGTGTCACCATAACCACCAAATTTTTATTCCTGTTTTAATTTTGGTCCAAACAATATTCAACACTCAACACCATTCATCATCATCATCATCATCATCATCATCATCATCATCATCATCATCATCATCATCATCATCATCATCATATCACTCTTTCAGAAGCAAACCATCATCATCTTTATTATCCTTTCATTCATCTTCAAACTAAAATGTTTTTCATTATTATAAATCAAAATTAAGAACATAGCATCATAAACAACAACAATATCATCCTATCAAATAAATACCAACCTATGTATCTATATTTTACTCTCTCTAAAAAACATTAACACCTCAAAATTAATTAATTTTTTTGGGGATGATGTCTTATTTTGAACTTTAGCATCTGCATCCCAGAAAGATCACCTTTAGGTGAGGCGGATTTCTAGCACTGAACCGCTAGGCCACCCCCTTCGTCGCTATCTAACCACCGTCGCCGCAATCCAACCATCGCCGCCGTAAGCCAACCGCCACAATCCAACCATCGCCCACTACCATAATCGGCGAGATCTACACCGATTTGTATTTTTCCATTAATATCTACAACGAAACGCGTTGCTCCATTCAGATCTACAATTTGGTTGCTAGCCCACCACCAAAAACGCGACTGCAAAGTTTAATGTTGCCGTCGGAGTTGAACATCTTAATATAAGAGCAGAGTTCTCTTTTTTGATCTCGCGTTTTTGATTTTTTGTTCTTTCTAAAAGGGTTTCCAAACAAATTATTATTTTTATGCTTCATAAAATTCAAAAAAAACTGATGTGAGGGGTGGTGTTCTGATATTGGACACAAACAAGGATTTTGTAGCAGATTTGGGATGATGATGATTTGAAGCAAAAATGATATTGGGGATAACGGTAGTGAAATCATGTTTTATAAAAAGTAAATAAAATTGGAGCCGAGCAATAAAAAAAGTATTAAATAAAAAAAAGAGGAAAGGACAAAAATACCCTTCACGTGCCTAGCACATGACATGTTTGTAACGGTAAAATTTAACGTCGTTGGGGTTAGGGACTATCAATGAGCGAAAAGTACATATTTAGGGATGCCCGGTGATATTTCCTCAAATAAGGGACGAATTGTAATTTTTTGGACAAACACAGGGACGGATTGGGTAATTTTCTCATATCTATATTTATATATATTATACTTCTTTTATCTTCTTCTCTTCTGCAACTATAAAAGATAATAACAAATTTAGGTATGCCCATTCTTCATCCGTTCATGCATATAATCTTAGAATCATTAACGCAAGCAATATCAAGATGATGAAAAAACCTAAAATTAAATCTACAAAAAGAAAAGGAATTGAGGAAAAGTCTTGAAAAAATGCTAGAAATAATGGTTGCTTTTTAAATTTCAAATGCTTTCAAAGTATCAAGGAAGGTAAAGAAACTAATTGAGATAATAGGGCGGTGGATTGTATCATATGTATGGCTACATAATTGTTGAAGGTAACGAGGCAGTTGAAAAAGTAGCGAACATCTAAAAAAAACCTTTATTGTAAGCAAGGTATGCTCTAATATAATTATTGGATCGCTGCCAATGGCATTCGTCGGTTTCAACCAACGAAGCCATGGCTTTCGTCGGTTTGAACCAACGAAGCCATGACTTTCGTCACCCATTGGCACCCTTTCGTCACTTTCTTTCATCGGTTTTGCTTCTTCTCCTTGGCCACGAAAGGGAGAGAGTAACGAGGTGGGACCCAGCTTATATATAATGTATTGTTATTTTTTGTTTAGTGTATGTAAATGTAGGTATACTGGTAAATGTGGGGCCAAAAAAATTGAAGTGACGAAACCACCATTGGCACCCTTGTGTCTGTCTTTCGTCGATTTTGGATGTGCTGATGTGGCACAAATGACGAAAGAAGTAACGAAACAACTGTTGGGAGTGGTCTTATCATTCAAAATGACAGCTTAAAAAATCTCATTATTAAAGGAATGAAAATGTATTTAAATTAAATGATTTTAAGTAGACTTTTAACACATTTTTAACACTTGAAATTAATTAATTATTACATCAGCCGTTAAACCTCAAAGCGACACATCAGCTTCATGACATACTTCAAAACGTGCCAAATCAGATTTATGATGTCAGCTAAACTCTCCTTTATTAGATAGAAAGAAGATAGATAGATATATAAATAGTAATATAATATAGATAGATAGATGAAGAAGAAGTTTTCGGCTTTAACAGCTTAAAAATGTGTCAAATCAGCTTGATGACATCAGCGTAAATTTCCATATATATATATATATATATATATATAGATGAAGAAGTTTTCAGCTGCAAGATCATGTTTAGTTTCAATGTTATCTAGTGCTTTGAACTATTAATCCTTTTATTTTTGGTAAAAAACCAAATTTGAAAGTAGAGATAATTTGTGGACTATTAACCCTTTGTGTTAATGACATCAAACTATTGTAAGAAATAACAAAATAAATAGTGTTAAATAACTTTTTTTAAGACAATCTTACAATCTAACACACATGCTATATACAATTATCACGAATATATATACTCACTTACGTATATACACTCACTGCCTCAAGTGAGGCTTGAACTCACAACCTCCCAGTTGATGGGCTCTTTTCATACCGCTAACCCCAAGGCCCTTTGGTATAGAGTGTTAAATGACAATCCATAATCCCAAAAAAAATTGCTACACCACACTTGAACTAATGATCACCTTTGTCCCAGTAATATCATAGTTTATTATTTAAGAGTACATATTGTTAGTAATTTAGTGTAATTGAGGGATATGGTTATTAGACTTGGAAATGGGTTAGGAGGTACGGAGTGTACGCCCATCAAGTCAATAACATCCCTGGTTAAAAGCTATTGCGAAAATTGATGTTATCATTAAAATAGGCCTAATCTAAGACGGGGGCCTATTTCTAGACATAACACATGATTGCTGATTTTAATGTTCTGGTGGCTGATTTTCATAGCCATGTGGTTGATTTCTAGACCTGAGTGCTGATAAGCCAATGTCTAGACAAGGGCCTAAACACGGACAGAAGCCTAGTGCCAGACAGGAATCCTGATTGCAGATTATGAAGGCCTTGTTGCTGATTCATAATACCTGATAGATGATTTTTGTCACACCCCGCCAAACGGTAATTACAATTACATAGAGTGGTTTGCGGAAGCTTAGTGACGTGGCGGGGGTGCGAGCAGTAAAACAACCAACAGATACATACCTACTCAGAGCATATGGTTATCGCAGAACGAAATAGATTAAGATGCCATTAGTTAAAGTTTCACAAAAGGTTATAGTAATAGTTGAAATCAGTATTTTATAAAATATATAATATCAAAAGTAGATTTCATGGGTATGACTGCAATAGTTGCAGTTATACAGAGGAAATCCAAGTGTCCCAAAAGCAGTGGCATCCTAACAAGTCCAGGGTAGTCCGTCCTGATTATGCATGCAGATCTTACTTAAGCTGCTAATTCCCTGAAAAACATAGAGTAAAACGTCAACAAAATTGTTGAGTGAATTCACAAGTTTGTTTGTTATGTAGGAAACACAGGTTAATCCTTTAAGAATAACATTTCCAAATAAGTGTTGTTTGTCAAGTAGGAAGCACAAGTTATAAACAAATAACATTTCCCAAATCAGTTGTAGTTGTAATAGGAAACACAGGTTATTTCAATCAAGAGATAACATTTCCTAATTCAGTCATTAGTAGGAAACACAGGTTAACCTAGATAAGGGTTAACATTTCCAAATCAGTGTACGTAGGAAATCACTTCCTAAACAATAGTTTTTGTGGGAATATTTAGACGATGATCCCTTGAAAGGTGAGCTAAACCTGTCAAGTAAGGTAACCCGATCTAACCCTATAACCAAACCACGACCCTAATCTGTTGTTGTTGTGCCAAGTAGGACATTTAAGTATACGCTCCCAAATCCGTAGGAGGGTCGTCACGGCGATAGTACTATCCGTATACTCAGTGGCTAGAGTCACCTAGCTAATGGTTATAGTCTGTAGCCATAAGGTCTTTTATGCAATACATCGTTCAGCCTAGATCTGTACCAAGATTCGTTGCCTAAATTCCCAAAATAGTTATGAAAACATTTCATAAAACACAGTTCAAATAGTTGTGTGAAATACCCTTTCACAAATAGTTCAAGTATGAAGTACCCCTTCATAAACAATCAAGTAAATACATACAGTATTTAAAGCAGTTGTCGCATGCCATTATACATACGATTTCTATGTTTTCCACCCCGAGTTTTAAAACATTAAAACAGTGAAAAGGGGTTTGTGAACTCACTGTGAGTGCTCGGATGTGAATGCTAGCGAGACAAGATAACGAAGCCCAAACGTAGTCAACCTATACACAACAATGTATTAACTATAAGTACTTTGTTTACTTATGTTAATAGTTCATTCGTTTGAAGAAATTATCAGTTTCTTAGGTTTGTGTATTTCGTTGATGATTGTTGTTGGAAAAATATAATATTATCCAAGTATTGTTCGTTTGTCGAATTGTCCGAAGTGTGTAAGTACATATACATATATATATACTTATATAGTTGAATATATATATTCTCGTATATATTAATTGTTTGTTGTTTAGGTTTCCAAAACTCGCTTTCTTTCGTTTGTTTGTTTCCAAATTGTAATCCCGTTTTAGTCCCATCGTACGTCACATTCATTTGTCATAAGTCCGTGTACATATATATATATAAACGTTTGTAAGTCATGTTAAACATATATATTTATCGTACTCGTTCCAATACTCATTGTGTTTTATGGTTAATCCGAAAGTGTCGTTGGTTCAGAGAGCTACAACAAGAAGAAGTACGCGCCGTGTTCTTTAGTACGCGCCGCGTACTATTAATCTTGCAAAGAACGCACAGCGTCCTTAAGGACGCACCGTGTACAATTAATATTCTAGGAATTCTTTGTTTTATAGTTAGGACACGCCGCGTACAAAGAGTACGCGCCGCGTGGATCATATTTTACAAAGGACACGCCGCGTATTACATGGACACACCGCGTGGATCATAAGTTTGCAAAGGACGCGCCGCGTAGTCTTAGGACACGCCGCGTCCTCGTGTTTTTCCAGGTTCTGTTCGAGCTGTTTGCATATGAACACGATGCTTTTTGGATTTTAATCTTCCATCCATCAATTCTAAACATTTATATCATCCTAGTTCAACATTTTAACAACTTAATATCACGTTTTTAACAAGTTTTCACCAATCGATTTTAGTTTTATGGTTTTGGTCTCTCAACTCATTTTCAAAATCAAAGCTTCAAATCTTAGATTTTGTATGTTATATAGCTAGATTATGATGCTTAAACATGATATTTATACGAATTTAAGCAAGAAAATCAAAGTTAGAAAATTTTCTTACAAAGGTGAGATGGTGAAGATGATGATACGGATGATGATGATGAGTATTTGTGTCTCTGCTTCTTTCTTCTGATCTTGTTTGAGTTCCTCCAAATCAAAGAAAAGAAAAGAACAAAGATAGAAAGAAAATGGTGGTGAAGTGTGTGTGTGTGTGAATGTCGAAGATCACAGAAAGAAATGGGGGGAGTATGGTTTAAACTCAATCTGTCTGCTCAAATAATTGAAGTTAGGTGCCATTTTTGGTACCTCAATTTCGAGTACGGGTATAATTATAGCAATATAAAATTTAACATTTTATATTTTTATTTTGTAGATGCTCTCCTGGTTCGTAATATATTTTCAGAATAATAAGGTTTTCATTATTTTTGGTAGTTGTACATTTTTGTACATTTTACTGCGCGTATTCAATGGAGCGCCAGATTTCGGTTGAGTTTCAAATTCATAATTCGAAGTAATGTTCTAAATACTTGAAAACGTACTAGAAAAATAACATTTTTCATATTTTGACCTTTTAGGTACGTTTTGGAATTGTTTCTGTTCGTTATATAATACGTTTTATGTTAAACATATAATTGAACCATTTTATTTATATGTTATAGATATATAATTTCTCGTAATTAATAATCGAATTATTAATTATCTCATATAACCAAATCTGGTTAATTATTTTTGTCGGCTTAGTTTCGATACGTTCGTACGTAATTTATCAATAACTACGTATCATGTAATACTTTTTGTATTATTGTTTTGGGCTCGCTAGACTGACATCACATCATAAGTTTAGTTTAAAACAATCGCAGGGAATTAGCGTAAGAAATGCATGTATTTAAGTATAATTATATACCTAATTTGGAGGAGTGTCACATTCTCCCCCCGTTAGTGAAATCTCGTCCCGAGATTTAAGTTGAGCCGTGAGTCTCGGTCACGCTCTCAAATAAGTTAGGGTATTTCTTTCGTATTTCATCCTCTCGTTCCCAGGTAAATTCCGGGCCATGTTTCGAGTTCCAACGAACTTTAACTAGTTTGATTCGTTTGTGTCGAAGTTTCTGCGTTTTAGAATCCATAACTTCAACAGGTTCCTCCACAAAGTTAAGTTTTGAGTCAATGAAGACTTCGTCAGGAGGAATGATAAGTGTTTCATCAGAAAGACACTTTTTGAGGTTGCTAACGTGGAAAGTATCGTGTATACTACTAAGCTCTTGCGGTAGTTTGAGCTTGTAAGCGACAGGACCAACTCTAGCAAGGATTTCAAATGGTTCGATGTATCGTGGGTTCAGCTTTCCTCGTTTGCCAAAACGTGCTACTCCTTTCCAGGGAGATACTTTGAGTAGGACCTTGTCCCCTACTTGAAACTCAAGAAGTTTACGGCGGTTATCAGCGTAACTCTTTTGTCGATCTCGTGCCGCTTTCAGTCGGCTCAATACTTGAGTTATTTTGTCAGTGGTTTCCTGGACAAGTTCGGGTCCAGATAGTTGTCGGTCGTCCAACTCTGCCCAACAGAGTGGTGATCGGCACTTGCGTCCATATAACGCCTCAAATGGTGCCATCTGTATACTCGTGTGATAACTATTGTTGTAAGAGAATTCAGCTAGAGGTAGGTGAGTATCCCAGTTACCTCCAAAGTCTATCACACATGCTCGCAACAAATCTTCGAGCGTCTGTATTGTTCACTCACTTTGGCTGTCAGTCTGCGGGTGGTAGGCAGTACTCATATCAAGTCGAGTACCCATTGCCTGTTGTAATGTTTGCCAAAAGCGAGAAGTGAATCGCGCATCTCTATCAGAGATGATGGATAGGGGCACACCGTGCCGAGAAACAATCTCTTTAATATAGATTTTTGCTAGCTTCTCCATTCCATCCGTTTCCTTAATAGCGAGAAAGTGGGCTGATTTCGTCAGTCGATCGACAATCACCCATATGGCATTTGCTCCAGATGCCGTTCTAGGTAACTTAGTAATGAAGTCCATTGTTATTTGCTCCCATTTCCACTTGGGCATTTCAGGTTGTTGCAAAAGTCCAGACGGCTTTTGGTATTCGACTTTGACTTTCGAGCAAGTCAAACATTTGCTTACGTAGGTGGCAATGTCACGTTTCATTCCAGGCCACCAGTAGAAACCTTTCAAGTCATGGTACATCTTGTCTGCACCAGGATGTATTGAGTAATTGGACTTGTGTGCCTCATCCAAAATTAGCTTGCGTAACTCCTCTACGCATGGTACCCAAATTCGGTTCATGAAGTACAACACCCCGTTGTCCTTTTTCTCGAGTTGTTTTTCCATTCCCTTCAAGGATTCATCCTTAAGACGTTCGGGAGTGAAAGCAAGTTCTTGGGCTTCACGAATTTGAGTAATGAGATTCGAGTGGATTGTCAATCCCAAGGCTCGAACTCTTCGAGGTTTGATTCGTTCCTTACGACTCAGGGCATCTGCTACCACGTTAGCTTTACCCGGGTGATACTTTATTTCACAGTCGTAATCGTTAAGTAATTCGACCCAACGTCGTTGTCTCATGTTAAGTTCTTTCTGGTCGAATATATGTTGTAGGCTCTTATGATCAGTGAAGATCGTACACTTTGTACCGTATAGGTAGTGTCTCCAGATCTTTAGTGCAAAAACAACGGCTCCCAATTCCAAATCGTGAGTCGTATAGTTTTTCTCATGCACTTTTAGTTGTCGTGATGCATAAGCAATGACCTTTTCGTTTTGCATCAATACACAACCCAATCCCTGATGCGAGGCATCACAGTAAACAACAAAGTTATCTACTCCTTCAGGTAGAGATAGTATGGGTGCACTGCTCAGTTTCTGCTTCAGTAGTTGGAATGCATTCTCTTGCTTCTCATTCCACTCAAATTTCTTGTCTTTTTGAGTTAATGTGGTAAGTGGCTGGGCTATCTTTGAAAAGTTTGCGATGAATCGCCTGTAATAGCCAGCTAGACCAAGAAATTGTCGTACTTCAGTTGGGGTTTTCGGTGCTTCCCAGTTGTTGATTGCCTCAATTTTGGATGGGTCTACATGAATTCCCTTGTCATTTATCACATGACCAAGGAATTGAACCTCTCGTATCCAAAATTCGCACTTAGAGAACTTTGCATAAAGCTTCTCTTTTTGTAGTAGCTCGAGGATAAGCTTCAAATGTTGCTCATGATCCTCTTTCGATCGTGAGTACACCAAGATGTCGTCAATAAACACAATGACGAATTTATCAAGATAGGGTTTGCATACTCTGTTCATCAGATCCATGAATACTGCTGGTGCGTTGGTCAGTCCAAAAGGCATGACTAGGAACTCGTAATGACTGTATCGAGTCCTAAACGCAGTTTTCGGTACATCCTCTTCTCGTACCTTAAGTTGATGGTAACCAGATCGTAGGTCAATTTTTGAATAATAACTTGACCCTTGCAGTTGATCAAACAGATCGTCAATGCGTGGCAGCGGATATCGGTTCTTGATAGTTACTTTGTTCAGTTCTCGGTAATCGATGCACATCCGCATAGATCCATCCTTTTTCTTGACAAATAGAACCGGAGCTCCCCAAGGTGAAAAGCTCGGACGGATGAATTCCAAATCTAGAAGTTCCTGCAGTTGTGTGGATAGCTCTTGCATTTCCGAGGGAGCTAGACGATAAGGTGCACGTGCAATAGGTGCGGCTCCTGGCACCAGGTCAATATGAAACTCAACTTGTTGTGGGGGTGGCAATCCCGGCAACTCATCAGGGAACACTCCTGGATAGTCGCGTACAATGGGTACATCGTCTATACGTCGCTCCTCGGGTTTCTTTTCTACAATGTGTGCCAAAAATGCTTGGTATCCCTTTCGGAGATACTTACTGGCCTTCAAGCCCGAAATCATTTTTGTGGCACTCTTTCGTTTCTCGCCTTGAATCACTAAAGTTTCTCCTGTCGGTAACGGTAAGCGAACCATCTTATCATGACATATGATCTCGGCGCGGTTCTTAGATAACCAATCCATACCGACTACAATGTCAAAACTTCCCAACTTAACCGGTAGCAAGTCTATTTCGAAGAGATGACCTTCTAACTCCAAGGTACATCCCGGTACTATTTCTCCTGATTCGATCAACTCACCATCGGCTAACTCTATGGTATACTTGTTGTCTAATTTACGGGATTCAAGTTCTAATAGTGGTCTAAACTCAGTAGACACAAAACTTAAATCAGCACCCGAATCAATTAACACAGAGGCATAATGGTTGTTTACGAGGAACGTACCAGTCACGGTGTTTGGGTCCTGGCGTGCCTCTTGTGCCCCGATCACGAATGCCCTTCCTTGAGCCGGTTGATTGTTGATGTTGTTGGCTCGGTTGTTGTTGTTACCGCGGTTGTTGTTGTTGTTGCGGTTTTGGTTGTTGTTGTTGAGTTTAGGGCATCGGTTGCGGTAGTGTCCTTGCTCACCACATTCAAAACATCCCTGGTTTTGACGCTCAGTGTTTGCTCGTGGAGGAGGGTTAGTTTTGCATTCTCGGGTTCTATGTCCCCATGCCCTACAGTTTCCACAATACCCACACCCGCCTTCGTGGTGTCGGTTGCACTTATCACATTTGGGTTTGTTACCCAGGTATGGTTTCGTATCAGTAGTGGTTGCAACATATGCTTTCGCATTTCCAGAATGCTTCTTGTTTTGCTGACCCTGGCGATCAGCACCACTACCGTTCCACTTTCGCTTTGCACCACCAGAACTACTAACATCAGTACTGTTCGGTTCACTTTTTCCCGATACAGCTTTCTTAGTCAGATTTCCCATCCTGACTGCCTCATCGGTCAAACTTTGTGCTAGATTAACAGCACTCCTGAAAGTGTCCGGTTTAGATGATGTCACCAGACTGCGGATTTGTGGTACTAGACCAAATATGTAGCGCTCAATACGCTTGTACTCGGGTGTCACCATATGTGGCACTAGACGTGCAAGTTCCTGAAACTTAGTGGTGTACCCAGCAATATCAGCACCAATCATGGCGATGTTCCACAAGTCTGTTTCTATTTTCTGCATCTCACTGCGAGGACAGAATTCCTCCAACATCAAATTTTTAAATGTCCCCCATGACATTGAATAAGCAGCTGGTCGACCAAGTGATTGGATCTGACTGTTCCACCAAGTGAGCGCTTTGTCAGCCAAAGTGCAAGTAGCATACTTCACCATGCAGTCAGGTGAACAGTCACTAATGTCCAATACCGATTCAGTTTTCTCTATCCAATGAATCATTCCAATGGCACCCTCGGTGCCCCGGAAAGAAATCGGCTTACAAGCCTGAAATGTTTTGTATGAACACCCTCGGCTAGCATTCACGGGTGTCTCAGTATTAACAGGGGTAGATCCACTGTTGTTAACTCCAGGTTCGCGACTACGGCTTGCCTCATATTCGGCAATACCTTCAGCTATTCTTCGTGCGATCATTTGTTCGGTGGTTTCAGTGGGTGGTGGTGGAGGCGTAGTCGTCTTTTGACTTTTTCTAGTGACTCGTCGTTTGGGAGGCATGATTCAGCTCTGCGATGAATAAAATGCAGAGTGTTAATGTTGAGATATTGAATGTGAATAGATCAAAGATTCACATTTGATAGAAATGAATGACATGAAAAGATGAATGAACAGGGTTTTACAACACATGACATACAACTTTGAAACACCCACATGTATCTAGCATAATATAATCACGTTGGCCAGGCGTCATTATATAATGTCCAATACATATTTCTTTTCATTGTCGTTTAACACCGTTAATTTCAGAGGTTCTCAAGAATAATCAATCATCAAGCTGAAATATGTTTCAGGGTTTACTAGAATTGATCACAAAGTGTCGATAAAGTATAGTTTTAATCACAAGTCGACAGTTGTAATAGGAAATAATATGATTGATAATAGGTATAAGGAACACGAGATGTAAACCAAGCATACATTATATATTAAAGATCATAACGCTGTTACATGAGTTTAGTACAAAATGAGATGGGATTTCTAATATACCCATCGATGGTTAGCGTTATACAAAAGATGATGGTTTTCCTATACATATACCCATTCTACTAACAAAGTTCCATCCAACATACAGCAAGTCCATAACTATTACATACATATATGTTTCCCCAAAAGTAATAGTCTAATATGGCGCAAACACAAACCGCCATACACCGGCCTAACGGAACTATGGTAAATACATCCTAACCGCAACCATCACTGCTGCAGTCATCACACAAACACTAGCTACAATCTCTGACACCCTAGCACGCCTCTCTAAAGCTGCAACGCGTGCACGGGTGGATGCTAGACTCTGCCAGTCTGTCTGACGGTGAGTCTCCACAAAATCCATCCTCTGATGGAGCATAGCCATATCCATGTCAGTGCGGGAGGCATCGCTCAGTAGCTCCATCACATCTCTGCTCCTGCTAGAGGATATCCTAAACATGGTGTGGACCACAGCCACAAGGGTAGGCACAGTGAGCTCCAGAGGCTCACCAGTGAGAGATGCAGATGGTGGTGAATGGGAGGACTCTCCAATCTCAAAGGTCGAGGGAATACCCTCTAGTGATCTCCACTCTCTCAATACTCGAGGCATCCAGTCCAGATGAGAAGGTCGGAGCCTCTTCTGTGGCGGCTCGACAACTGGAACCTCAGGCTCAGTCACTGGCGCCTTATCGCGCGGCGCGAGTGGTCCTCTGGGAAAATCCCGAACACAGATCCTAGCTGTCATCCTAGGTACAGGCACACGAGAGGTACTCGCAACAGGTGGTGTAGAGGTAGGAGTGACCACAGGTGCGGTCGGAGGTGGTACTAAGTAAGCATCACTAGTGTCAACAGACATGGCTCTCACATGAACTGATGACTCATCTCCTACTGTGATCGCGGGACCCTCAAAAGTAGCCTCGGTCGGCTCTTCATCCGAAGCATAAACATGGTAAAGTGATTGACTAGACATACTGTGACAAAAGAAATTGGGTGTGGCGTGTCAGTCGTATGTTAGATGTATGCAAACGTAAGTATGTATGAATGCATGAATGTTCTAGCCAAGGCTATAGTCTAGGTCTCTAAGGTTTTCAGTCACCTAAAGACTTCTAGTTCGCTATAACCAATGGCTCTGATACCAAGTCTGTCACACCCCGCCAAACGGTAATTACAATTACATAGAGTGGTTTGCGGAAGCTTAGTGACGTGGCGGGGGTGCGAGCAGTAAAACAACCAACAGATACATACCTACTCAGAGCATATGGTTATCGCAGAACGAAATAGATTAAGATGCCATTAGTTAAAGTTTTACAAAAGGTTATAGTAATAGTTGAAATCAGTATTTTATAAAATACATAATATCAAAAGTAGATTTCATGGGTATGACTGCAATAGTTGCAGTTATACAGAGGAAATCCAAGTGTCCCAAAAGCAGTGGCATCCTAACAAGTCCAGGGTAGTCCGTCCTGATTATGCATGCAGATCTTACTTACGCTGCTAATTCCCTGAAAAACATAGAGTAAAACGTCAACAAAATTGTTGAGTGAATTCACAAGTTTGTTTGTTATGTAGGAAACACAGGTTAATCCTTTAAGAATAAAATTTCCAAATAAGTGTTGTTTGTCAAGTAGGAAGCACAAGTTATAAACAAATAACATTTCCCAAATCAGTTGTAGTTGTAATAGGAAACACAGGTTATTTCAATCAAGAGATAACATTTCCTAATTCAGTCATTAGTAGGAAACACATGTTAACCTAGATAAGGGTTAACATTTCCAAATCAGTGTACGTAGGAAATCACTTCCTAAACAATAGTTTTTGTGGGAATATTTAGACGATGATCCCTTGAAAGGTGAGCTAAACCTGTCAAGTAAGGTAACCCGATCTAACCCTATAACCAAACCAC
The DNA here is from genome assembly GCA_949592205.1 of Helichrysum umbraculigerum. NCBI lineage: Eukaryota > Viridiplantae > Streptophyta > Magnoliopsida > Asterales > Asteraceae > Helichrysum > Helichrysum umbraculigerum. Next base: position 55,453,559 of record CATIUR010000006.1, read on the forward strand.
GACCCTAATCTGTTGTTGTTGTGCCAAGTAGGACATTTAAGTATACGCTCCCAAATCCGTAGGAGGGTCGTCACGGCGATAGTACTATCCGTATACTCAGTGGCTAGAGTCACCTAGCTAATGGTTATAGTCTGTAGCCATAAGGTCTTTTATGCAATACATCGTTCAGCCTAGATCTGTACCAAGATTCGTTGCCTAAATTCCCAAAATAGTTATGAAAACATTTCATAAAACACAGTTCAAATAGTTGTGTGAAATACCCTTTCACAAATAGTTCAAGTATGAAGTACCCCTTCATAAACAATCAAGTAAATACATACAGTATTTAAAGCAGTTGTCGCATGCCATTATACATACGATTTCTATGTTTTCCACCCCGAGTTTTAAAACATTAAAACAGTGAAAAGGGGTTTGTGAACTCACTGTGAGTGCTCGGATGTGAATGCTAGCGAGACAAGATAACGAAGCCCAAACGTAGTCAACCTATACACAACAATGTATTAACTATAAGTACTTTGTTTACTTATGTTAATAGTTCATTCGTTTGAAGAAATTATCAGTTTCTTAGGTTTGTGTATTTCGTTGATGATTGTTGTTGGAAAAATATAATATTATCCAAGTATTGTTCGTTTGTCGAATTGTCCGAAGTGTGTAAGTACATATACATATATATATACTTATATAGTTGAATATATATATTCTCGTATATATTAATTGTTTGTTGTTTAGGTTTCCAAAACTCGCTTTCTTTCGTTTGTTTGTTTCCAAATTGTAATCCCGTTTTAGTCCCATCGTACGTCACATTCATTTGTCATAAGTCCGTGTACATATATATATATAAACGTTTGTAAGTCATGTTAAACATATATATTTATCGTACTCGTTCCAATACTCATTGTGTTTTATGGTTAATCCGAAAGTGTCGTTGGTTCAGAGAGCTACAACAAGAAGAAGTACGCGCCGTGTTCTTTAGTACGCGCCGCGTACTATTAATCTTGCAAAGAACGCACAGCGTCCTTAAGGACGCACCGTGTACAATTAATATTCTAGGAATTCTTTGTTTTATAGTTAGGACACGCCGCGTACAAAGAGTACGCGCCGCGTGGATCATATTTTACAAAGGACACGCCGCGTATTACATGGACACACCGCGTGGATCATAAGTTTGCAAAGGACGCGCCGCGTAGTCTTAGGACACGCCGCGTCCTCGTGTTTTTCCAGGTTCTGTTCGAGCTGTTTGCATATGAACACGATGCTTTTTGGATTTTAATCTTCCATCCATCAATTCTAAACATTTATATCATCCTAGTTCAACATTTTAACAACTTAATATCACGTTTTTAACAAGTTTTCACCAATCGATTTTAGTTTTATGGTTTTGGTCTCTCAACTCATTTTCAAAATCAAAGCTTCAAATCTTAGATTTTGTATGTTATATAGCTAGATTATGATGCTTAAACATGATATTTATACGAATTTAAGCAAGAAAATCAAAGTTAGAAAATTTTCTTACAAAGGTGAGATGGTGAAGATGATGATACGGATGATAATGATGAGTATTTGTGTCTCTGCTTCTTTCTTCTGATCTTGTTTGAGTTCCTCCAAATCAAAGAAAAGAAAAGAACAAAGATAGAAAGAAAATGGTGGTGAAGTGTGTGTGTGTGTGAATGTCGAAGATCACAGAAAGAAATGGGGGGAGTATGGTTTAAACTCAATCTGTCTGCTCAAATAATTGACGTTAGGTGCCATTTTTGGTACCTCAATTTCGAGTACGGGTATAATTATAGCAATATAAAATTTAACATTTTATATTTTTATTTTGTAGATGCTCTCCTGGTTCGTAATATATTTTCAGAATAATGAGGTTTTCATTATTTTTGGTAGTTGTACATTTTTGTACATTTTACTGCGCGTATTCAATGGAGCGCCAGATTTCGGTTGAGTTTCGAATTTATAATTCGAAGTAATGTTCTAAATACTTGAAAACGTACTAGAAAAATAACATTTTTCATATTTTGACCTTTTAGGTACGTTTTGGAATTGTTTCTGTTCGTTATATAATACGTTTTATGTTAAACATATAATTGAACCATTTTATTTATATGTTATAGATATATAATTTTTCGTAATTAATAATCGAATTATTAATTATCTCATATAACCAAATCTGGTTAATTATTTTTGTCGGCTTAGTTTCGATACGTTCGTACGTAATTTATCAATAACTACGTATCATGTAATACTTTTTGTATTATTGTTTTGGGCTCGCTAGACTGACATCACATCATAAGTTTAGTTTAAAACAATCGCAGGGAATTAGCGTAAGAAATGCATGTATTTAAGTATAATTATATACCTAATTTGGAGGAGTGTCACAATTTTGAAGCCTAAGTGCAGATTCTATCAAGGGGGTCAGGTGGCAAATCTGACCCGTTTTACTGTGACTCTTCATTGGCTTACCTGCTGGACTTTATGGTCATTAATACATTAATGATCCATGAATGCAAAAGGGGTTGGAAACTGAAATAGCTTAATGGAGATCATTATTGGTTACTTAATACTGTAATACCCACTTCTTGGGTCTAGTAGTATTTTAATATTTTCTGACTTTGATTTATTATTTAGTGTGTCAGAAAATAGTTCCATTGTGTTATATGAAAATAAATAGAGAAAAGAGTCGAATAATTTATTATGATTAATAAATTATTGAGTGTTTTAAATTAATTCAGTTGACGGTAAAATAAAATAATGTTTCCTCGCAATTGGTTTTTAAGTTCCAGACAATAGATATTAAAGGGGACAAAACTAGTACACATATTATCTAATCTATGTGTTTAATACGTATGAAATATCCAGAATCGTTCTAGTGAGTTCGATAGAGCGATAGAAAGGTTTCAAAACCCTAAGTTCATCAACAATCATCAAAATTCTTGAATGAAATCATACCCTCTTCCTCCTGTTCTTGTCTGGCCATACGTATCAAACCACAGGGACGATTGGAACATTACAAAACAAGGTTTGAGGTGAAATTGAAGCTATAGAATTATGAATTAAGCTTCAGAAACATGATTGAATCGTCCTTTCTTCCTTCTAATCATGTTGTAAGTGTTCATTTCTTGAATTCTATAAACCTAGAAATTGGGGTTTTGTGTGTTTGATGAAATTAGTTTGATTAATATGAAATTGAAGGTTGTAGTGATTATCTTATTGTTAGTTGATAGTTAATTCATGATTAAAAGTGAAACCCTGAGTTAAAAATGAAGAATTTGATATGATCCTATGAAGAAAGTGATGGGTTTAGTTGAATATTCATGAATTAAAGCTTGTAATCATGTTATAATGGTTAGTTGATAATATAATCATAATTATAAGCTAAGCCTTAACCTATAAATGATGAAGTTGATATATGATCATTAATAAAGTTTATGGGTTTAGTTGATTTTGGAAGAATCAATGTTTTTAAGTTTATGTTATTAGTGAATAATTGATAATAGTTGATTAGTGATAATTAAAGTAGACTAAATATGATTGTGTTAATTCATATGAAATGAGTAATTTGGAATTATTGGTGTAAATCTATTTGAGTGATGTTATATAGATTTTGAGATAAGTGACTAACTTGTGTTATTCTATTGTATTCTCAGATGTGGAGAAGACTCGGTGATATTAGACTACTGAGTGGACGACTGAGGTATTCGGTGAGTGGATCTTTAATCCTCAGTGTGATTTAGTTGTAACAAGTTTGGTTACAACGGGTAACGTATTATTACTATTTTATTTTGCCATGATGATTGTGATGGTTAGTAATAATAGTGTTGATAGACCGATTAGTCCGATATGTGACTTGTTGATTATGTGATTATGTGATCACTTGATATTTAGCTTTCGGGCAAAAGTGTATTGAGGTCAACATGTTGGTTGGGTTTGGTTACTATTTTAATACGACAGGAATTTCCTTGTACATATCGTTAATAGAAAATTATGTCGTATGAGATTAGTACCAACTATCGGTCTCGTCCGTTATGACCATACGGATATGTAAGGTAAGTGTTCTTGAGGAATCTCCGGGTATTATGATATCTCAAGAACCACCAGTCCTCATTGTATTGAGATGTTATCTCATTGTTGTTATGTGATATTGGTTGTGGGTTCTTGGCTGAAGGTTTCCCCAAGAACCAAGTAATTTATGTAAGATTGTGTGTTTACGATACTTGGCTGTAAACAGAATTGTTATGCTAAGTTTTGCTGTTGATTATTATTCACTCACTTAGCGTTATGCTAATCCCCCACATTAACACTTCTTGCAGGTTATGGATATAGTATGGGTGGGCAAGAAGTTTGACTGGAAGGAATGTTACAACTAGCGTTTACTCTGATATTTGAGTTGTATAAAGCAGTGTTGTTTTCATATAACACCCAGTTTAATGTACTTTGGTTGTATTTCTTAAAACTAGTTTGAATCAGGTTTTGAAATATCATGTTTTAAGATGTCAATATTGTAAGTATAAATGATGAAATTTGGACCGACGCTTCCGATGTATTATATTTAAATGATTGTAAATGAGGGGTGTTATAAATACCAATTCAACACCATTGATTGTTGGGAGCTATATAACTCTAACAGTGGATTCACATGAAAAAACACTTATAACACATAATACTCTTCTGCAACAAGGGTTCTTGTTTGTACCTCAAATCAAGAACATCACCCTTTGTCTTAGCCCAAAATAAAATTCGTGTAACCCAATGCATATAGGGTCGAATTGTTGTTTTCGGAAAGTGATAACACGATTCAAAGGAATATCCGGTCCATTGAAATCTCTACCCTATTACACGGTTTCCTCCAACACATATACCATCGAGCAAATTGTAACGACCCGAGTTTAAAAATGTGAATTTTCAAAAACTTTCATTAGATATATAAATGTTGTGGAAGGTCCCAATAGTTAAAATAATATCACCCAATAATATGAATGAGGTTCACCAATATATACGGATGTTACTCGTCTATCGTATCGTAAAGCAATAGTGAAAGAAAAACCAAAACGTCTAAACTCTAATAATAATGATAATATCCATAAAGGAGCTAAGCCATTGAAGTAATTTTTATCTTACTTTAATCTCATAAATAAGGTATTGTACTTAAGATTATAAAACTATGTTTTTCAAAATAACAGTTTATGTTTTCAATAAAGTTATTTAGAATTTTGATGAGTTTTGATCCAATTCCATTTTCGCTATAGTTTAAATTTTTTTCCTTTCTGAGTTATAGGAGATAGTATGGTACCCGCGCAATGCGGCGGTACCGCATTTATAAAATGATGTTATTTTATGATGGCGATAATAGTAGTCATCATGTCAAACCGATAAGAGATATACAATGTAATTCAAAAACATAGTGTTGTCGTCATAACTGGTACACCATTTGTTATTAATGGAGAGTAGTTTTAGAATAAATGAAAATGCAGTATTCTGAAGACTTGCTGTAAATTGTGTTGAAGACTTGCAGTAAATAAAATTGCATGCAATTAAAGTGGAATAAATTTGTATAGACAATTGTGTTAATTGAGATTTGTTATATTTGTATCCTTGAACAGATTAATGTTGCTAGTTATATGTTATTAATGAAGTATAGTTTGGGCATTTTGATTTTTTTAAGACTTATAAGACTCAACACATGACATGCTTTATAAGTAGTTAGGGATTAGGGATAAAGTAGAATCCCCCATCGACTCATAGAGGGTGTTTGGGTTTGCTTATTTTTAAGCATTTATATGCTTTAAAATAAGTAGGTAACCACTTAGTTATTCTTAAGTGCTTATTCCTTAATAAATAATCAGATAAGTAGTTTCATAAAGGTGTTTGTATCTGCTTATCTGCTATCAAAATAAGCAAATAAGCAGATAAACACTTTTTTAAGATACCCCAAACATCCTCATAGTCTTTTATTTATTTATTTTATTTGTTGAAAGTGTTAAGACAGAATAAGCTTCTATGGTGTTGATACATCCTATAGCAGGGCTAGTTTGCTGCTCTGTTCTGAATCATCCCAAATCACTTGTTGATTATAAGGTCCACTCTTTATTCCTCTCTTTATATGTTTATATTTTGTTCATACGGATATCCATATGGATTCTTGGTGGGGAATTGATTACATGTTGATTAATTTTTATGATTATTTTGATTTGATAAAACCTAACAAACCCCAACAATAATATCAGAGCCACTTATGCATAAAGTATGAACATAGGTCGAATCGAACATTAGGTTTTAGGTTCCAGCTGCCCGCTTGACAAGCAGGTCAGTAGTACAACGTACATCAAGTTTTTATATTGTTTTGTTGTGTTATATATATCCATGGCTACGATCATGCATCATATAGCCATGGAGCTTGTTGCATTTGTGTTAATTTTATATGTAAATGATTATGCATAGCAAAAGCCCTCTAGACCTATGGTTGTGATGTGCGTGATTACTTTTGTCTTGTTTATTTGATCCCTCTAGACCTATGGTTGTGATGTGCGTGATTATTTATATCTTGTTTATTTGGTTTCTCCGGCAATTTTTGGTGCCGATGATTGTAATATCGCTTTAAAATCTTGTAATAGCTTTAGATTTTTTGTATTTAGTTCCATTCTTCATTTGTAAAAGTACTAGAATATGTTCTTGTAAAATTAATGTAATTGCACGAGACGAAGAAAACAAGATATATAAAGCTATTATGGATGCATAGAGATGACAACCCAACTTTTTTGAATCATCCTTAGTGGTTGACCTCGGTTTATTCATGTTGGCTCATGAAAACCGAATTAGGATTTTTGGGCTTTGCTATGCACTAGTTTACATATGTGTTAGTATAATTTTTATTTGAATGGTATATGTAAGCATGCTAGAAAGTAATTTTCGTTTAAACCTTTATTAAAACGCAAAACTGATTTTAATTATAATATTTGTTTTATATGAAATTTACTTGGTTTTGAAATGCGGATTTTTCCCAATCATAGTTAAATATAGGTTTTAACAAAAGTATTAATAAAATGGTTGTTCCTATATGGATGTTAAAACAAATTCTAACATCGCACATGCATACTGTTTGTGGTTGAGTCTTGAGTGTTATTATCGTTCATTAATTATGAGATTGAGATTGGTAGTAATTAATAGATGGTTAATACTTAATAGTGACAAACAAGAACACAAACACCACGTACGTATAATATGACTTTTACAAAGATTATTTTTCAAAGATAGTGTTGTTTTGAAATATAGTTTTTATAGGAACGGTGTCTTCTCTTCCATACTTGCAAAAGTGGGTCTTCGGCAAAATAGAAATGGGAACCGTGGAAAGTAAGGTCCGGAAAGTCCATTTGCGCATCACGTATTGTGATAAAGACCGATTCGAGATGGTCAATCTCCCAAGGACAAAGACAAGAACCAGACTATTTTTAACTTAAATTTTCTCTTCCATTTCTTAATGCAATGAATTCAATTTATAATGAAATTTGACAAAGATAAATTAGTAACTACCTTACCCACTATCCTACTAAAACATAACTTGCATGAAACATAAACGTGGAAACTAATTGGAACATGGGACTAAAAAATGTAAACGTGAATCCTAAAATTTGCATGCCAATGCTCTTTCAACTTGCATAGGAAAAACATGGAGATAGTGAGGACTTGGTCTTCGGGCACGTATCATATTGACACTCATGCTATCACTTTTGGATATGGTCTACATATCTAAGTAATATATTACAGAGTATTAAGTATTAATATATAAGTGCTCTTATTTTGTTTATAATATAACAGTAGTAATATGCAAGTAATACTAGGGCCCGTGTGAATATGAACAGAATTATATTGCTAAAAAAAAACAATTCAATACTCGTAAATATGTAATGTAACAATAGCCTAAAATTTCAAAATAATGTAACTAATTTAGTCAAGGGTTATAATAACAAAATGATATCTCTTAAAACTTGTTAAATACGTATTTTCATGATACAAATGGTAGCTTACTTATCTATTTTCTAAAGTTCGTAAGTAGAGAAACTATAGATAAGCTAAATACTCGTACACGTTATGAAATTTTTTAGTATAAAATATTTAATTTATTAGTAATTAAATATAGGTTTGGTAATTAACGGCTAGTTTTTGGACATGACCTAAAGTAAACCAAAACATTCTCAGTTATTGAATTATCGAAAATCAAATCGTCGGTTTCGTCTTTGGTTCAGCTTTTTGAGTTCAGTTAATGCCTTTATGATTCAGCTTTTTAGCTTTTCTCCTCGCCCCTAATACAAGTCAGTGGTATTTGTGGTAGTCGTCCACATGCAAAGTATAGGCATTACATATATTTATGTTCTACACAAATGTTTTGTTCTGTTTATCTGTTTTTTAGTTAAAGTGACAACCATTTGTATAAAACAAGGAATTTTTAGCCCGCGCGTTGCGGCGGGAGCTAAAAAGTAACATCTTTAAACTTTTAAAGGTTTACCTTTTATAACACATGATATATCTTATTTGCAGCGCGATCTAAAACAAAAAAGCGGAAAGTAATAGACATAGATGGGAACAATAACAATTAACATTATCAACATGATAATAAGAGTACTCAAACTTCTTCTTACTATTTATCAACTGTTTGCGGCGAGGATTTAAAAAACCTTACATTTCGAATTTAATATAAAATATGAGAATTTTAACTCCTTTTTAATTTCGTTTACTATTTAAGATTTTTTGTTGAACACACGTATTTTTAGTTATATTTGACAACTGATAAGAGTTATTCCAATATAAAGAGTGTCATGTTCAACAACAGTCCATCATAAATTAATCAACGTAGAAAACATAATTGCTTGCATTAAAAACGACGTTATAGAATCGATCGAGATACAGATCTTACTTGGCACATCATATAAACAATATGTAATAATCGAGGGAGATATTAACACTTATGATACATGAAATAAGGGTAAATGTAAGTTACAACGAAAGTAAAAACATTTGAAAAATCCTATCCTACTAAAATAGAAAGTAAAGCTAAAAATGTATCACGGAGTATAACATCAAATGTAAATTTACTTGGTTCCCCTATACGTGGGTAGGAGTAACAACCAGCTCTTCATTTTGTCATTGATTTCTACGATTAATGGTCATGATTACCTCCATTTTAAGTTTAGTGCATTTTAAATGTAAAATAAGATGCAATGAATCTGACATGAAATGCAGTAAATTTAAAATACACTGAATTTAGACCGTTGATTAGTGAAATTAATGATTGAGATTAAATCTGCCCTCATATAAGGGCTGCTCCCTCTGATCTCGCGTCGTATTTTAAAAGTAAAAAGCTAATTCGACATACATATAAAAACTAACCGAGAAAACAAACATGAGAGTTGAGACAAATAGATACTAATACTCCGGTAAAAAGTCATCCCCATTTTCTGCACTTCACAACTCCACGTCACCCACCCACCTCCTGTCACTTGTACGTTTTAGCTCTCACCCACCTTCTTCCATAGTTTCATATAGCACAAGTCACAACCTTAACTACTCCTATACGGAGTATCGCATGTACAAACATTTTTCTGTAGAAATTAAAAGGAAAATAAACGTAATAATCAAACCTTAAGCAAAACAAACATAATTTATAATTAAGCTGAATGGAGCCTAAAACACATCTTTAACAAACACATACAATATAACTTATATCAAATCCCCAACACGTACACAATAACAATCCGAACCCAACCCATACACGCCCATCATCATCATACACAAATCCAGCACCCAATTAACCACAAAAACATTTACAGCAATTTGAAAGAAAGATGAAAAAAAACCTTGGTCGTTTCAACTTTTTTTGGTCTCTTTCGTCTCTCCTCAATCCTCAAGTTAACCATATTTTATAAACGAAACCAAATCCTTGGAAGCTATAAAGCATTGTTACAGAATATGAAGTACAAATTCTTCATCCATCTTCAACTTCTACCACTACATAGTATAACCACCAAAAACATGGAAGAAACAAATAAAACTTATATAAACGAAAAAATAAGCACGTAAAAATATAAAATCAAACTCTTTACTAACCAAAACAAACCAATCGATGATACTTGGAGGTAATTAAGGTGGTAGAAATGAGCAAATGATGGGTTAAGTCGTGGAGGAGAAAGGGTTGGACATTCTCCCATAAAATCAGTGATATGCTTGTAAGCAATCTTGATACATGCTGAGAAATAAAAGAGTGAGAGGTAGCATGTTAAAGAAGTACGGAGAGGTATGGAGAAATCATTAAAGAAATAGTGTTGAATAAGAAAAACAAATTAATCATGACCAAAGGACGCTAAGGCCATACCTCTTGATGGCGCAACATTGTTACCATGCACCAACAACAGCTTGAACATCTTAATCACATACAATTATTTAACTTTTTCAAACTTCTTTATACTATTTATCAACTGTAGAAACTACAGTATTTTGCCTTGCAAAATGTTAATAAGAGGAATAGTGTCATCATAGTAATATTCTAACAATTAGGTGATATGCAAGTACCAGCAAGCCTAGCAAATTGGTTTAGAAGACCGTAATAGCCATGGTCCGCATGTTCGTCTTGCGAGAGACTCATTTTTACATGGTCCGCATGTTCTAAGTCATAAATCTTGATTCTTCCTATTTCCTTGTGTTATTTTCTTCTTTTTTCCGTTCTCTTGTTTTCCACTAATTTTATTGTCGTAAATGCAATTGGAAAAACTCAAAAAAAAAAAAGGAAAATAATTTAAGACCACTCAAATTATCAGGATTTTTAGGATAAACATGAAATATGACATCATTAATATGATGTCACTCATGAAGCCTCATCAATATACTTTGAAATTTCCAAGTAGTTATCAAGCTCTTTCTTACCACCTTCCTATATCACCCACACCACACACTCAACCTCAATCCCACACCTTCCCCCTTTATTAATGCACAAATATACATTTTTACACTTTTTTTATTATATAAATAAGGATCCACTTGAGCTCACTTGTAAAAATATATGTGGAATAAAGACAACTAACACTACCCTATACATTTAATCATCAAATAAACACATATTTGGTTCACCTTCATCAAAAAATGGAGAAAGCCACAACACCCAACAATAAAAGATTGATAGATGAGCTTATTAGAGGTAGAGATTTTACTAAAAAACTTCAAAATCTACTTCACCAAAGAATTGTTAATGATGGGTCAAGTTCATCAAGTAATGATCTTGTGATGAAAATATTGGGATCTTTCTCTAATAGTCTTTTGGAGTTGAGTTCTTGGGGATCCGACCCGGTTCTTGGGTCGGGTTCCGTTTGTTCGGATGATCGAACATTGGACTCAAGCGAAAGTGAGAAGAAGCTCATGCGACGTCTGAAAGACCGGAGAGGATGTTACAAGAGAAGGTTCGTGATTACTAAATCTTAATTATGTAGTAAATTTTCTAATTTAAGTACTATTTATTTCGTTGCTAAATTAACATTTTTTTAGTTTACTAGTTCATTTGATCATTGGATTGTATGGTTTACATGAAAGACCTTTATACAAGTCGAGACAAACTAAATTTTCTATTGATGCACCTAACTCCAAACAGCAGAGTCCGTACGTGTATGCAAATGTTTTTTTTTGTTTTTTTTTTTTTAATTGCTTTTTTTAAACATATGTTAATATTTTTTATTTTATTCATTATGTATTTATTTTAGAGTAAATTCTATAAATGGTCCCTGTGATTTACATCGATTTACAAAAACGGTCCCTATACTTCTTTTTTCACTTTTTCAGTCCAATAAGTTTACGTTTTGCTTGAAAATAGTCCCTCCTCAACCTAAAATGACTGAAGTACCCTTCCTTTTGTCATTTTCCATTAGTCGCGATTTTAACTGTCAAAGGGTATTTTAGTCATTTTAGGTGGGTGAGGGACCATTTTCGAGCAAAATGTAAACTTATTGGACTGAAAAAATGAAAAAAGAAGTATAGGAACCGTTTTCGTAAATCGAGGTAAACTATAGGGACTATTTATAGAATTTACTCTTTATTTTATATAATATCAATTACAAATACATATTTATGTACCTTTATGTCCATCTCAGTCTTATCCCATCAATAATTTACAAACTCAAACTCAAATTGAATACTATATATACTAAATAAAACATATGTTGTTATTTTATATAGTGTATTTCATGAAAGGGTCATTGACGTAGAAGTATCGAGTTGACTTAGCTTCAACCATGATGTTGTAAGTTCAAGTTCACTATGTACGTTTTTTTTTATAAATTGTTTTTAAAATTGCAGAAAGACGGAAGATTCGAGGATCGTAATTGTTAAGACAATGGAAGATGGATATTCATGGAGGAAATATGGACAGAAGGAGATCCTAAATGCTAAATTTCCAAGGTCCCCACTCATGTTATATTTATTACGGAGTACTATTTATTATTATTATTAGTATTATTAATATTAATTATTATTACTATTATTATTGCCATGTGCATCCATTAAAAAAGAAGAAGAAAAACAAATAGCATTATATTTATATGGTTTTATACTTTTATATGCAGGTGCTATTTTAGATGTACACACAAAGGCGAGGGATGCAAAGCATTAAAACAAGTTCAAAAACAGGAAGATGGGTCAGAAATGTTTCACATTACGTATTTTGGGTTTCACACATGCCAACATATGCACAAAAACACACAAATGTTCTCAAACACAGGGGATCTAAGTTGTTTTCTTAATTTTGAGGACTACAAGATTAAAGAATCACCAAGTAGCCTCTCAACTATCACGAATGCACCTATTGCCGCCTCATTGGAGCAAGAATACGATTCAAATGCACAAAGTGATGGTTATCTTGCCTCTAATTATCATCACAATTCTTCCATTGCTTCATTGAATGACATAATTGGTAATTTGGCAGCATCCCATGATGCTAACTTTGAGAATGGTGTTTCTATGGACGCTTTAAAGTTTGATGAGAGTGTGTACTTGCAAGTTTAATCACGAAAGAGTAGAAGTACACAAACATGTGATGACTGATCCGAGTTTTGTTTGGATGAAAGAAAGTCGTTGGAAATAGGCTAAATGTATTATAATAGACGGTTTGTATGTTATTAGGGTTAATGGGTCGATCTAAGACAAAATGTGTTGTAGACGGTATTGTGATATTTCGTATGTGTCTATAAATGTTGCGCATGACTGGTATTGTATAGTGTGTGTAGCACAATCAATCCAAGTTTCATTATTACTCCATGTATCATAAGTCATACTAATATTAGTCTAGTTGAATGATGATATATCATAAAAGGGAATAGATAGATTATATATAAATAAAACATATTACTTTATTAACTAGCTCTAACGACTTGAAAATGACACTACACAGATCTTCTTCTCCTCTACCCTTTAGTTATTCCTACTAATGAATTTAACCACTGTAATTGTAACACATTTATAGAAACAAGAACTTTTATCTCATAAGAAACTTATATGACAATCAAGTCTCATAACAATTAGTGGTCTTAACGGAATACTCTACGTTTTGATATGTTCATTGTCAAAGCTTGAGGCCAAACTTTGTTTGAAACATAGTATCCTTTTGTATTTCTTTCATTTTGTGCCTTTTAGATAGGGCTATACTCTTTCCCGATAATTACTTTTAAGGTGTGTTTCATACAGGGCCGGCCCGTGGAGTTTGGTGGGCCGGTGCGACGATTAAAAAAGGTTCCTTTAACCATAAAATTTCAATACATGCTCTATGCGGTTGATTCATATAATTGATCATATTCTAATAATCGTACAATTTGGGTATCATTTTTTATGTCAAACTGAATCATATAAAAACTATTTCCAAATCCTATTATGTTAAGTCCACAAGTAGCAATATATAACCTAATTTGTAAACTGAGTAGTTAAACTAATAAAACAAATGAAATAAAAACTATAATAGAAACACTCAATACTTTTTTTTAAGTAAAAATACATGCATGTTTTGGTTGCAATCAATGAAGTTAAAGTTTGTCAATAGACCTAAACAGATGATTTGCAGTTGAGCACGCTGCTTGTTTCTTTTTCTTTTTGATCGAATCACAAATTTATTTGTATATAACGATGTTGTTTGAAAACTAGGTTACACGATCACAGTTGTTGATTTTTGAACTATGATGCACCAACGAAACTATAAAATTAAAGGAAAATGATTGGTTGACCTAAAACTGTAGGCCTAAATATATATAGACCTAAAAATGTGATTGGTAGATGTAAAAAATTATTCGGATGATATTACAATGAAAAAAGTAGGTCTGATTTTAGATCTGTGTAATTAATCTTATATAACATTACTCAAAATTAAAATTTATTTGGACTCTTTCATTAAGTGGGCTGGACACTAATACTAATACATACATATAATATTTAATGTTGTTGGACATGTAAAAAGGGACCCTTCTGAAATTGGGCCCTGTTCAATGGCCTATGTTGAACCCCCAAAGGGCTGGGCCTAGTTTCATAATGTGTCGAAGGTGTGCAATTACTCAGATCTAAAACAAGTAATTCACCCTTTCGTTTTAACGGTCAAAAAATAACAAAAACACTACTCCCTCCGTCCCATTTAAAATGTCCACATTATTATTTTGGGATGTCTCATTATAAGAGCATAGGGTGTGGAGATTTTGTTTTTACAGTGTTGTGGTGAGAATGTTGTTGCTGGTAAAGTGACGGTGTGATCGATAGTGTTCTGAACAGTGTTCTCAAAACTTATGTTTGTTTTTTTAATTAGTCTGTGTGTGGGGCAAAATAAAAAAAAGAAAGAAAAGGAAAACAACGTCTAATATGGGACAGTGCGCGAGAACATTGATGAGAACACTGCTATGGTGTAGCAGAACACTGTAACACAATGTTCTGGATGAAAGATTTTGTTGGAACAGTGTCCACACTCAATGCTCTAAGAGCACAGGGTGTGAAGATTTTGTTTTCACAGTGTTCTGGTGAAAATGTTTTTGCTGAAGATTTTGTGGTGTGGTAGACAGTGTTATGGAGTTTAAGATTTTTTAGTTTTTAATTTTTTTAAAGACAATTAAATGAATAAATTAATTTTAAAAACAAATAAATTAAATAAAACAAAAATTCCTTCATTAAAACAAATAAAAAAAATTACAATTCCTAAAATTAAAAATACATAATTAAAATACAATAATATAAAAAGAACAAGATTAATATTTCATCTTTAGCTTGGCCCAATTTAAAAACTCAACAATTTTAAACCCTAAAATAATTTCTTCTTTCTTCTTCCTGGTGGAACGCTTCTCTCTTTCTTCCTCGCACACAAATACTCTCAACACACAAACAACACACAACATAATATACATACATACACATACAAAACAGTTTTTTTATTATCGAAAAAAAGAAAGAAAAAGAAAAAAAATGCTCAAAATGCTGCTCACCTCGCCGTCTCTCGCCGGACGTCGCTCCTAAATGCCGTCGAGAACATCATTCCGGTGCGGCATAACACCGCCCGACGACGTTCTCGACCCAAAACGGTGAAAAAATCGAGCCCACACCGTCTGCTCTAAGTGTCCACTTTAATATTTAACCAATCAAAAAAGACTTTAGTGGGTATATTTAATATATGATTGGTGAAAAGTGTAGTTAGTGAAAAATTCTAAAACTATGTGCAAAGTCAAAGTTGACATTTTAAATAGGATAGAGGTAGTATAATTAATGCAAATTAGTAAATATTAGACCACTTGCAGTGGTAACCGGCTTAGTGGTGGTGTGGTGGGTGCCAAATCAGCATTACATGGCATTGTAAGATAACACCGTAGGGAATTCCACAAAGTCATGTGATGGTATATTTGGCCCACTCTTGATCTCACATTTTATTTTATTTTTAGTTTTTATTTGAGAATGAAATTGGAAAAGAAAAGAAAATAGTTGCCAGGCCCATATTTACCTCCACCCTGCTCCGTCGAGTTCACCATGATGCCAACCCACCCTACCACCCACTGCAGACACCGTGTCGTGATGGTGGCTCCACGCTTATTGTGCACGTCGCGTACCAAGTGGTCTAGATTAACCGACTTACATTTGGAAAAAAAAAATAGTTATGAAGGTCTTGTAAACTGACTTCTATTTTATTTTATTTTTTGTTTTTTTTGTAAGCTATTAAAACGAAAACATGATATCGTTACGAACAAAAAAAATGAAACACTTATGTTTTTTAATTTTATTTTTTTGATAACGCGACATTAGAAAATTACTCGAAAGCTTCGCATATTACAAATTTATACTACGTAGTAATTTATACAGCAAACTGTTATTATTAAATATTTTTTTAATTTTCGTTTATTCGTTTATTTTAGAAAAAATTGCACGGATCGTCCCTGTGGTTTGTCTCAAATTGCACTCGTCGTCCCTCGCAGTTTTTTCTTGCACTCGTCATCCCTGTGATTGCTAAATCTTGCACCGGTAGTCCCTTATGCTAACGTCCGTTAGTTTTTCAGTTAAATATAAGAGTACAATGGTCATTTCTGTACTTTAGGGACTAGGAGTGTAATAATCTAAACCATAGGGACCACTCGTGTAATTTTTATTTTTTATTTTTTCAATTCATTGAAATTTAATATTTTTTAATATGTATTTATAGTTAATTTATTTTCTTAATAAGGTTAACACTTTAAATTTTATTATTATTTTTTATTATCATATTTTATTTTTTGCGGTATTTACATTCGTTTATTTACGTTCTATAACATGTTCATGAACGTTCGTTTATTTACGTTCGTTTATTTATATTTAATTTATTTACGTTTGTTTATTTTGCGGTATTTACATTCGTTTATTTACGTTCGATAACATGTTCATGAACGTTCGTTTATTTATATTTAATTTATTTACGTTCGTTGTTTTTGCGGTATTTACGTTCGTTTATTATCTTAATAAGTTTATCACTTTAATATTTTTTGCCTCGTTCGTTTATTTACGTTCGATAACATGTTCATGAACATTTGATAACATCCTCATTTGTTAACTAATAGTTTAATTAAAATAATACATATTTATATATCTTATTTAATCTCATATAAATTCTACTTATAACAATATTAAACATTTATATAATTTTACATTTTATAGAAAAAATTTCACGGATCTTCCCTGTGGTTTGCGGTATTTATATAATTTTCTATAATTTTACATAATAAACGAACGTAAATAAAGTAAATATAAATAAACAAACGTAAATAAACGAACGTAAATACTGCAGAATAAATGAACGTAAATAAATTAAATATAAATAAACGAACGTAAATAAATGAACGTTCATGAACATGTTATCGAACGTAAATAAACGAACGTAAATACCGCAAAAAATAAAAATATGATAATAAAAAATAATAATTAAATTTGAAGTGATAAACTTATTAAGAAAATAAATTAACTATAAATACATATTAAAAAAAACAATTCAATGAATTAAAAAAATAAAAAATAAAAATTACACTGGTGGTCCATGTGGTTTAGATTATTACACTCATAGTCCCTAAAGTACAGAAATGACCATTGTATCCTTATATTTAACTGAAAAACTAACGGACGTTAGCATAAGGGACTACCGGTGCAAGATTTAGCAATCACAGGGATGACGAGTGCAAGAAAAAACTGCGAGGGAGGACGAGTGCAATTTGAGACAAATCACAGGGACGATCCGTGCAATTTTTTCTTTATTTTATTACACAGCTCAAAATTCATTGATCAGCTCAAATCCATTTCCATTTCATCTCCTTCCCGTCCACAGTAGATCGCCCGATCGCTATCTTAGAGAGAGAGTATAAATCAAGAGACGGAATGTTCAAATTTCTAAAAGATGTCGTCGCCGGATCTGTCGCCGGCGTCAAAGATCTGCCGTATATCATCGGCGAACCTTATTCTTCTGCTTGGGGCTCCTGGACTCACTCTCGCGGCACTTCTAAGGTAACACATCAGATACATACTCATACATATATATAGATGCTTATATATTAATATAAACATTTTGCTTAGCTCATCTGTGTTTTTCATCCGTCGAATCTATTGAATTGTGTGATGAACTAAAAATCACATTGATGTGCGATTATGTTAGTAGATAGGTTTAGCAAATGTTAATTTAGTAGGATTGAGGGATTGCAATTAGTTAGGGTTCGTGAATCATATTGCTTCAGTGTTTTGTGCTCTATTTAGTTGAATTATATAGCAATTATGTTGATGCTAGCGTGAGATTTAATTACAACTAGTATGTGCTTGGTTTAGTGAATTAGATCGATATAGTTAAGTATAAGTCAGGTCACAATAGTAGCGTATTGTATCTGCATCGATTGGATTGGTCTTGAGATCACATCCTCCTTTAGATAGCTCTGGTAATCTGTTGCCGTGGATGTTTCTTCATGCCAAAAATACTGGTATTTTATTTACTTTTAAATACCTTACGTTTGGGAAGATGCTCTTTAATACACTATATGTATTATTTCTGTTGATTGAAGGGAACTTTGTAACTGCATTTTGTTTCTTCAGGTGGATGGATCCCCTGTGTCAATATTTTCACTTACGGGGAGTAATGCTGGTGATGGACGTTTAGCTGCTGGCCGCAATGGTGTCAAACGGCTTCGAACTGTGAGTTACTCATCAAGAGCTAAACTAATTGGATTTTAATGACGGTTCCTAATCTAAATAGGAAATGCTTGATATGTTCCTTTTCCATACAAATACATGTATACGTATAAATATATAGTAGTAAGTTAGTTTCATCATGAACACCTTGGCTATGAGCTATTCTTATGTATGACAATTAGTAATAATGGATGCTGGTTCAAGAGCATAATGTCAGTTAGACAACTAGGATTAGTGATTTTATATCTTCTGTCATTCATGTATTACCGATATCATCTTGTGTAATAATGGATGCTGGTTTAAGAGCATAATGTCAGTTAGACAACTAGGATTAGTGCTTTTATATCTTCCGTCATTCATGTATTACCGATATCTTACCGATAGTTCTATTGCATGTGCAGGCCTCTGTATTTTTTCTAATTTATATATAATTTTATGAACTCAATACTTGGATAAGATTCTGAACGATGGATAATGTTTTATGAGCTTCTTGTTATTAAGTATATGTTGCAAGTTAAACAAATTTAACATTTGTTTATTTCAGGTCAGGCATCCGAATGTGTTATCGTTTCTTCATAGTACCGAGGCTGAAATAAATGACGGCTCATCAACAAAGGTCACTATATATATTGTCACGGAACCTGTTATGCCACTCGCGGAAAAGATCAAGGAGTTAGGATTACAAGGTACACAAAGGTACATAGGCTCATTTCTAGTGGATCTTGTTGTCCTTTTTTTCTTGTTTCCGAGTCATTGGGTCAATTGACTCCTAATAGGTCTCTTCTTTAGCCTGTCTCTACTAGTTTGAGATAAAATGCGTGCTACATTTTTTCCTTAGACTTGTCTTATTGGTGCAATTTGAAAAACTATATTCTCAATGCAGTTTGCTGCGAATATGTCTATGCTAACATATGTTATTATATCGTATATGTGGTTCATTATAGAAGAAATTTCTCTCGCACTCAATCCTTGTGTGCTTATGTGACCTTAAGTGGCATTGAAGCAGTTGAAATTAAGGCTCACGTTTAATGTAAACACTAACTGAAATTGTATCCATAGTTGTTAGTGCATACTATGAAGACACCTACTTCCTCCCTAGGTAATCCTATTTGAGTTTTTTTGAAGTATAGAGCATCATGCCATAGGTTACTAAATGTATGTTCGTAGTCTGAAAATGATATGATAGCTCCCTCTTCATAGCTTCACCACTGATCTCTATTTCTTTGGTTTGAGAACTGTCGTGCCTGATCTTAGATCTGGAGGCTTTGTAGGGATAAAGTTAGTAGACGTAAATAACTTCCACTGATGTTATTGCACGAGAACAGGGCACAAATATTTTAATCATGCACATGCTATAGTAACGTATAATTGTATAAACCAAGTAATAGGAATGTCCGTCAGCTAGTGGGTAATGATGATCTACCCCATTATCGCTTTTGTTTTGATCCATACTCCAGAGCTAATTTAGCTTGATGCTTTGTTATACATCTTTTGTTTTGCTGATGTGGTCCCAGTGATGTAATGCACCATTTCACTTTCTTCATGAGAATATCACCTCTTGTGAAAGTCAATTAACTACTAGACAAATGTGCCCAAGTTGCTTAACTGACAACAAGAAACATCCTCATTCTGGTCTATGCTATTGTTGGTTATGGAATCACACAGTTCAATTGTCTTTAACCATTACTGCTTTCTGACATCAGAGACGAATATTATGCTTGGGGCCTGCACCGGATAGCAAAAGCTGTGAGCTTTCTCAATAACGATTGCAAACTTGTGAGTACTGTCATCTTAACTGTCATTTATATACCTCATCATGTGACATTACATGCTTGTAGCAGATGAACTAACATGTTCTGTTTAGGTAAGGTTTGTGAAATTCCAGGATATGTGTCTGTAGCATTTACACCTTTCACATCTATTAGTGAATTACTATTATCACAATTTGTTTTGACTGGCTAGACATGATATCCTTTTTGTTTCTGTTATCTGGCTATTTGTTGGATTCCTTTGTTCGTATGGCTGTTGCTATCTGAAACATTGACACTTTAAGATGTCTGTCAGTTTATCTAGATGGTGTGGTACCTAGTGAAGTCAACCTGTTGAACAACAGATACTTTTATTTGTCAGGTTCTATTTATTCAATGTGCCCAATGACATGAGTATAATGTAGAACAGAAGCTTGTTAACAGGTCTGTATGTAAGCTATTTAAAACGCTTGAGAGGTGATATCTCTCCATTGCTTTTCTTGTTTGTTACAGGTCCATGGTAATGTTTGTTTGGAAAGTGTGGTTGTTACTCAAACCTTGGACTGGAAGTTGCATGGTTTTGATGTTCTTTCTGAGTTTGATGGAAATAATGAAGCATCTGCAGGACCAATGCTGGTACATCATTACTTTTAATCTTTTGTATATATATATATATATATTTCCCGCCTCCAATTAATGTTTGATCATGTGGAAGGGGTAAATGTTTAGTTGTTAAAATGTTTGTTACTGTGGAAAGAAAAATAGATGTTCATTCAATATAATATATGAGATTGTTTTTTGGTCGAAAAACATAACTAAAGTAAACTTAAAGATTATGTAAATTCTAATCTCTATCTCTAAATCTATAATCTCTCTCTCTCTAACCTCTAGTTGGAGCATAGATATCATTTCCAGCTTGGCTAGCAAAACAATAAATTTCTGAGCATATTAATACCCAGAAAGCTGAAAGTGTTTGAAAGTATCAATAATCGGCGTTTATGCCTATCACTTCTGGACATGCCTAAATATATAGTAAGAACTGTGATTAATGAGGGTATGAGTGTAAAAACAAACGTAACATAGCACAAGCAAGCCTTGGTATTGTGATCTGGTTCTTTTAGATAAAAGGAATATTAGTAAAAAGAAAGAACATTGAGGTTTCGCCTCTGCTATAGATCCTAAACCATTTCAAAAAAATTATGCAATCTAAGTGCTTTTCTTCTCTATTGAGGATTTATTGTCTGCTCTTGGTCATATGAGCATCTGTTTAAACTATACATGAGACATTGGTGTTTGTATTCATTGACTTTGTTGTCTTGGCTGAATTTTCAAGTTATTCAGTGCATGCTTATCAGATGGCTTTGACCTTTTAATATTTTTGTTGGTCCAGCAATATGATTGGCTTGTTGGTGTACAATACAAACCAGTGGAGTTGGCAAAATCAGACTGGGCATCTATCAGAAAATCTCCACCATGGGCCATTGATTCTTGGGGTTTAGGTTAGCTTTTACATCTCATTTATATTTGAACCATGACCATTTCTTTTACTTGGTAACAAATTGATCCTATCATGTTTCATTGTCCGTATGATTACTGCTTGCTTCAGTTGGGGAAGTCACCAGTTCTGTGTCCTTTTATGTGCATTAATCTGCGCATTTCAATTGCGGACCTATCTCCTTGTAGTTCTGGATTATTCTTAAAATAAACATATAGTGAAGTTTGTAGAAGATTATAGTCACATACAGATATACATATTCCTGATCCATATTCATTAGTATGTTAGGACTAACTTGAAAGGTCAATGGAGGTGGAAGCCTGAATGTCAATGCTGCTGGTTTAAAAGAAACATCCTTTTCAGTGATTCAGTGTTATCTTTCTGTTTTTGTTCCTTGGATGCTGTTACGTATTCATGGCATTTGTATATTCATTTTCAAGACAAATCTAATAGACTAATATTGGTTGTTGTCTCTAGGTTGTCTGATTTATGAGATATTTTCGGGCTTAAAATTAAGCAAGACTGAGGAGCTGCGCAATACAGCATCGTTACCAAAGGTCAGCATGGCATTATGGTTAGTGAGGCGGTAACTTCTTGATGCCCCTCAGAGCTTTAATTTGTTGTCTATTGCAATTCCCACCTTTCGTTCCAAGTTAATTTTTTTGTTTGATCTTGGAGAGTGTTTGCTTACTTATCCTTAGTGCTTTGGCTGTTTTATAGTTGTTGCACTTGAACATTTATTTTTGTCTGTCTCTTCCATGTTGTAGTCTCTACTTCCAGATTATCAGCGCCTCTTGAGTTCTGTGCCTTCTCGTAGGTTGAATTCATCAAAGCTTGCGGAAAACTGCGGTGTGTTCCTATTCACACCTTGGGTTTTGAATCTACATTTGAATGACGATGCTATGTTTCTTGTGCAAATTTTTTTTTTTTTATATATATGATTATTTTGACCTTTTGGCCTGTAGTAAAATATTTAATTTGTTATGGCAGAATATTTTCAGAACAAGCTGGTGGATACTATTCATTTTATGGAAGTACTAAATCTGAAGGACAGTGTTGAGAAAGATACATTTTTCCGCAAGCTTCCAACTCTAGCAGAGCAGTTACCTCGTGAAATTGTGCTGAAGAAGGTAATACTTTGATTTTGCGGTAGGTTTTATTGGTATGTTATACTGAAATCTTTTTGCATCTGGATTGCAGTTACTTCCTTTGGTTGCTTCCGCGTTAGAATTTGGTTCAGCTGCTGCACCTGCCTTGACTCCATTCTTGAAAATCGGGGCTTGGCTCTCGGCAGAAGAGTTCAACGTAAAGGTATATTAATCTGTTTTGTGTCTTGCTTGTCTTTGAACTAGCTCTTTATCATTGTAGAGGCTCTTGAAATAGCTGGCTTGCTTCGGCCACACTGATTTTTGTTCTCAAACAGGTCCTACCAACATTGGTGAAACTTTTTGCCTCCAATGACCGAGCTATTAGAGTTGGGCTGTTGCAGCATATTGATCAATATGGGGAGTCATTTACTGCCCAAGTTGTTGATGAGCAAGTAAGAATTAAGTATTAGCTTCTTCACTTGCAAACCAGCTACTTTGTCTATACTTCTTTCCTCAATATTTAGAATGTGTGGTGCTGCTTGTGAGCAGATTTACCCTCATATAGCAACTGGATTTTCGGACACATCTGCCTTCCTGCGTGAATTAACTCTAAAGTCCATGCTTGTTCTTGCTCCAAAGGTATGTTCATCTTCTGTCCTCTCAGTATCTATTTTATTTATTGTATGTGTCTTTTGACATTGTCTCATGTTTTTGAGAATCACTACGATGATGTGATTCCATCCATGATCATATATGATCAAATACGAAGCAGCTCTGCTATGGGTTACCATAGAAATGGACATCTTATACAGTATAATACCTCATAATGTCAGTAGCTTTTACGTTTATAGATATTTTTATTACCACTTTACCTGAATATATCTGTTTCATTACAAAATTATCAGAAGTCATTTATCTTCTGAGCCCATGAATATACACTTTGAAAGATCATGAAGTGCAAGTTGCATCATGCTCTATTTTTCACAAACTTAAAGAACGGAAGTGTAGATTTATCCTTTCATTGCAATAATTCAATTCTTCTTAGCTTCATGCATATCCCATGATAATCAATTACGGTGTCCATTGAAAAGCCTCAAGTAATTATGAAACTTCTAGTTGGAGTTGGTGTGATCATGTATTTTCTTCATTGTTTTGTATATTTTACCTTGCAGTTATCTCAACGCACTCTATCAGGATCACTCTTGAAATATCTTTCAAAGCTCCAGGTAATGAATCCATTGGCTGTGAAACTGTAATTGTCTTTCTTGTCTGTATATTCTATGTATAGTTTCTTGCGGTACTGATTTTTTTCTTCACACGCGTAATGCTTATGTTTTTTTTTAAATAACTGTTGACACAGGTGGATGAAGAACCAGCAATCAGAACAAATACCACGATACTACTTGGAAATTTGGCTAGTCACCTCAATGAAGGGGTTCGTAAAGCTTTTCGCATTCTTCCCATTTTGCATTCTTCCCATTATTAGTCTTCTCTTATTCAAATATAGATAGCAACTCCTGTCTAAAAAAGTGGCGGATAGATAAATGAAACTGATACATTTATTGGGCTTTTGCAGACACGCAGGAGAGTATTGATTAATGCGTTCACTGTTCGTGCTTTGAGGGATACATTTCCTCCTGCAAGAGGAGCAGGTAGAATTTTCTAGATTTCCTTCCACTAACAACTTTGTCATTTTGTCTTATCTCAATTTTGATACATTATTGGTAGGTATAATGGCTCTATGTGCTACTAGCTCTTATTATGATGCCCAAGAGATTGCTGTTCGTATTTTGCCAAATGTCGTTGTGCTTACTGTAGATCCTGACAGGTTGTTACACTAAATCTTCATGGTTATTACCTTACTTCTTGTGATTCTGCTCATGAAGGTGTTGATATATGTTCTGACTAGAAACCCTGATCTCTGACTTCACATGTTACAGTGATGTTCGGTCAAAAGCCTTCCAAGCTGTTGAGCAGTTTTTGCAGATAATTAAGCAGTTCCATGAAAAGGTATGTGTGTTTTTTGCTTGTTTTCTGGTATTGCATACAAGATAACAAAGATAATTTTTGACGGGGTTTGTTCCTCAAGTGACTTGTTTCTTTCTACTCATTGGAAGGTCGATCTTGGCTTATTTAACTTTGACCAGAAAAACTACAAATTTTTTGCTAAATGATATTTGACCACTCTACAAAAGGGAAATTTACTTGAATAAAAAACAAATTCAACTTTTGAGCTATTTAGTGGTTCATTTCTATACATGAAAACTTCAACTCCAAAAACTTCATCATACTTTAAGATGAGTTCGAGCATTCCATATCCTATGGACATCCATGAGTTTGTTATCACATCATTGAAATGTCATTTTGTATGGATGTAGCCTTACAGTGACATACTTTACATGTAAAATAAAATATTACTTTGTTTTATAACTAACATAAACTAATTAAAGAGTTTTCAAACACTGACTGTTATAAAGATTACAGGTAAACCGCCTTAAATGTTTAGTAGTTGTAGTTTCCAGCGCTGAGGTGCTGTTAAAGCTCTTGGACTAACACAACCCTATAATACATTGTTAACATTATTTGTCTGTCTTATTATTATTGATATATTTCTTCTTTTGTAGACAAATGCTGGAGATGACACTGAGCTTACAAACTCAGGAATTTCATCACTTCCAGGCAATGCAAGTATACTAGGGTATGCATATTTAATGCCTCATGTATATTAGTATATATGATATCAACTTGTCCCATTCATTTAGTACGACTAGGTACATTGTTTTTACAGCATAAGCATAACAAGGAGATAGGTCATGTAGAATTAATTAATTAAATGATTTCTGCTCCACTTTCAGTTAACCTCTTAAGAGCATCTCCCATGGAAAAAAATTTGTAATTACTTTTTTGCTTTACACCTCATCATCCACTAACCTTTGTTATAAAAAACCTTCTCGCTCCAATGGAAAAGGCTTTTTAATTTTTTTTAATCAACACATATACACACGACTAACGAATGAAGCTTTTGGGTGAAGACTCAATTCTTACAAACCCATTTATAATAAAGCTTGACAAAAACCTCCAAGAAACCTTCAAAAGATTTCTTTTGCACAAAAAAACCTCTCATTGGAGATCCTTTAAGTAGAGGTGGAAATTTCAACCTAGCTACTTATGAAGGGGTCAATTCGGGTTATATTTATTTTTTAATGGGTTAAAAAAGTAGCTAAACAGAAACGAGTCAAATGGGTCTCAAGTCGGCCTTTCATTTTTAATGGATTAAACCTCATAATTATCTTATTCAACAAATAAATAAAATAGATCATTATTAAAATGTATAATTTTTGTAATTATTTTTGACACTATGAATAAATGATGTACAACTTGGACAAAAGTGTTTGGGGCCAAACAGGCCTGAGCCAACCTTTCTTAAATCATAGGAAGAATTTCCTGTTTTGACATGTTATCTTCCACACCCATTACTTCAGTTGTGACTTTTTTGCTGGGTAATCACCATCCTTTTGACCTTTCTATAACTCATTCATTCTCACTTGCTATCTTCCCACACCACACCACATCTCATTTTACCAGCTTTTGCTTACTTCTTATATATCTTGGGTTCTTATAGATTCGTACATGACAGGTTTCTATAATATTGTCAAACTCCATAGCACATAATTAGTTGAGACAATCCAGAAATCTTTTTAACTTAGGAGTTGATAATTTTTCTACACTTTTTGCCATGCGAGTAGTTATATCATTTCCATGCTCTTTCCCCACAATAACTAAAAAAGACTACTTGAAAGATAAGTAGAGTGTTGATTGCTTCCTTGACATGAAATGCAATGTCTCGGTTATGATGCAGATGGGCCATGAGCTCTCTATCTATCAAAGGAAAACCTTCTGAACATACTACTCCACATTTGGCTGCAAGTTCCAGTGCACCCAATATTTCTGTCGTTGCCACTTCCAGCTCAGGTAACATCCTACATGATTGTTTTCCTCTTATTTCCATTGATTGCCTCCAATGTAGTGGCCTGGTGGGAACCTGGACAGGTGTTCGTTACTCATTTGGTTTTGCTAGACGTGATTGGATATATGTTATTGTTAAGTATATAATACTGATTTTAAAGTCTGACAGCTATAGATTATATAATTGTTGATGCATTATACTTTCGCTGAATTGAAGTCGTACATTAATTTAAATGAACTCAAGAAGGTCGAGGCACCAGATACATCAATCTATGTTGGTTAATAAATGTCTTTTTTGGTTTATGATAGTGGAACCCGATGTGCAAAGAACACCCATGGTTCGTGCATCTTCAACTGCTGTTATAGTTGATCAACCTGCGCCTGAGTCACCTACCTCTAATGACGGATGGGGTGAACTTGAGAATGGTGTTAGTGGAGACCACGAGAATGATAAAGATGGTTGGGATGATTTCCTGCCTCTTGAAGACACTAATCCATCCCCTGCCCTTGCAAGCATCCAAGCTGCTCAAAAGCGGCCCGTTGCACAGACAAAACCACAAGGTATCATCCACTATTCATTAGATCACAATTGTATGTATTCTTGGAAAATCACAACTATTTGTGGCATGTGACTGCAATTTGGATGCCAATGTCCAAGATTAGGTTTTACTTTCTGGTGACACTACAATTTGTTGAGGAAAGAACATTGGACACACAAAATGGAAATGAAAAATAAAATTTAACTGCCCAAACAAATGTCTTGTTAGTTAATCTGGAGTGCCAAAATGGTAGGCTGGGCGGGGTTGGAAATGGCTCCAAATTGGGAATATTGGTATGGGTTGATCAAAACTCCCCTTTTCCATATCTTGTAAACATTTACTGTGTCAAATATGTTTACGAAAATTATATTTTTCAATAATTGCTTATATGCTTGTGATATTACCATGTCTGCTACAGTGTCAAATATGAGACCAAGAACAACGTCGCATGTAACCAGTGATGATGATGAAGACTTATGGGGTTCCATATCTGCCCCTTCTCCTAAAGTAGCTTCAAAGTCCCGGAATGTGCAACCGAGTGCCGCCTCGATTGATAACGACGATCCTTGGGCCGCCATTGCAGCACCTCCACCAACAACCAGAGCCAAGCCTTTAGCTGCTGGACGGGGGCGAGGATCTAAACCTGCTGTACCAAAACTGGGTGCTCAGCGAATAAACCGAACATCATCATCTGGAGTATAACATTTTTTTGAGGATTTGGGATATAGGAAAAGAGAAGAAATATATACAAGATATATGTATATTAGTGTTATTACAAATTCTTTGTAATTGGTTTGTGTTAGAAAAAGTAGATGATTTTGTTTTTTCTTTTTTAATACTAATGAACAACTTGTTTCAACATGAATTGTATTTTACTTGGCCCAACAATACTTGATTTGTAATACCAAAAAAGCATCTTATTCTTTCCAATTACTTTTCTGTTCTTAAATACGTACTATACGATTTACATGGTCTTTGCCTTTTGGGTTTTATTCTTTGTCATTATATAATTAGTTCACCAAATGTTTGTTCTCAGTAGCATCCTTGAGAGAGAGTCAACTTATAAAAACGAAATCAACTTTGATATATGCAGTTTGAGTTCGAGTCTATAAATCTTACCGTCTTTTCAACAGGTCATATCACTATATTTCACAAGAATTTCTCAGTTTAAGTGTGTTTGAAGATGGAATTGGACCTGGGGAGCTAACCAACTTAGACGAGTTGTTTTATATTTCATTCACCTCAAAGGTTGGCCCAAGTGGTCAAAACAACTCGTGTGTTTTCGCTTTAGAGGCTTTAAGTAGCAACCTTGCATTTGATCGTCTGTATGTTATTGTGGCTCACCTTACATTTTCCATAAGTACCGCCTACTTCCTTGCATGTCCATCATCAATTACGGGTTACATGTTTATAAAGCACGTTCACATGAGACGACTCTAGCAACGACCATAACACAAGAGGCATCTAAAAAATGTAAACATGTCAAAAGGAGAGGTTTTAACAATTTAAATATTACTTCAAATACACGAGGAAAAAACCCAGATTCTGAACTAAACATGATTTAATTGGTTTCCTTAATTCTTTTTTGGCAATGAAGTAAATAAAACATCAAGTAAAATGACATTTATGTAATTAAGAATTTGGGGACTAGGACACACTATTTTGTACATATTAATGTATCATGTGCACAAGAGACATGCTATCATAGTTGTTAAACTCTTACGATTCACGAGTCGACTCTTACGAGTCGGCTCAGAAATTCAAAAAACGAGGCGACTCGGACCCCGACTTGTAAATGGCTTTGACTCTTACGAGTCATTTATTGACTCTTCCGAGTCGTGGGCGACTCTTACGAGTCTTGGACGACTCTTACGAGTCATAAACCGGACACACGTTTAATGTAATCTAATAAAAAAATATAAAATGACAAAATATTATAGGAAATGACTAATAATCCATTATAAATTAAACATTTGTGTTATTTGATGACTTTCATCATGTTTTACTTCAATTAAGGATAGAAATCTAAACAATAATATACATATAAATATAAATATATATATTTATTGTAAAATTATTACTCTTAAGAGTCGAGTCGAGTCACGAGTTAAAAATCAATACTCCGAGTCACGAGTTAACAACTATGCATGCTATATATACATATACTCTAAGAACCAGGATGGTTGTGTTTTACCATAGTCATACATGTAACTAAAATGATACTACGTAATAAATAAGAAGAAGAAATGCATAACGTGCTAACATATCTAGTCTCTCAAGTCTCAATGCTGGTGCTTTGCACCTGTTTGGATTAAAATTGAAATTTAATAGACCAAAATGATCTTTCGAACCCTTGTGTATGCTAC
The DNA here is from genome assembly GCA_949592205.1 of Helichrysum umbraculigerum. Taxonomy (NCBI): domain Eukaryota; kingdom Viridiplantae; phylum Streptophyta; class Magnoliopsida; order Asterales; family Asteraceae; genus Helichrysum; species Helichrysum umbraculigerum. Next base: position 55,483,436 of record CATIUR010000006.1, read on the forward strand.
CATGGTTACCATTCAAAAGAGTACATGTATAATTTTGTCAATAAAAGATGGATTCTTGGCACATATTTTGTGCAGTATTCAAAATCTAATCTCTACGCAATATTGTGTGATTGTTTAATTCCTCTTCTTGTCTTTGTTGTTACCTCTGGGTCAAGCAATGGTGAGACAGCAAACAGGACATTTGATCTGCTAATTGGGTGAAAGGAAAAGTAATTGTTTTGCGTATTTACACTTCTTCGACCTAAACATTAACAGCGTTAGAAAGATATAATCATTATCCAAGGAGATGCATATATCTCCAATTCACTGCACCCTCGAGAGGGCTAGTGCTTTTAAGTAGTGGTAGCGATATGGTTGGGTTGGGTGGTCCAAAACACTTTTTTGTCCCAAAACTTACATTTTTACTAATGTTTAGTCCATAAAATATGATTACAATAAAATTATATCATTTCACTAAACCTGATATTTTAAATAAAATAATTTACAACCAAATATTTTGGACAAACATTGTTTTGGGGCAACCCAACCACTAACCTGCTGCCCAATCCACCATAATGCCACCTCTATTAAAAAGGGAGGATCCTCCCATAAAAGAGGTAAGTTCGATACCTGTGGGAGATTCATTAACTCGTAAACAGCCTTTTGTGGGGTCAGCTCATTGTCTATTATTCGTGCCACAGCTGTTAAAACTGGCATTTTGACATTGTACTTTTGTGCCAATGCAATCACAGCTCCAGCAGTTGATACACCTTCAGCCACCTACAAATAACACAAGTGTGAAATACCATTTACTTATGAATGGGTCTTCGATTTGGGCTGTTTCATCTTAAATGGGACATCTAAAATGTTTAGCTAAAAGGGCAAAGGTTAAAAGTCGTCCACAGTCAACTTTAAAAGTATAGTACCTAGTAACTACCTACTATATGGTTTTATTCAACGATTTAAAACTACATTTGTAATCATAATTAACACATTACACAAAATTGGACAAAAATGTGTTGCAAGTCAACCAACTTGACCCAGCCCATTCAAAACATACTAGAAATTAGGCTTTTTGACCAGAACCTTGTTTGACCTGTTATCCAACCCACCCGTCTTGCAACCTCTAGGCCAGGCTAAGAGGTTCTACATCAAGGGTTAGATAGTAACCTGGTTCATGGAGCAGAGTATTTCGTCAAGCGTTTCTCCGGAACCTAAACGAACTCCAACAGTTCTATTTCTTGAGAGGCTAACAAAGCATGTAAGCATTATGTCCCCTGTTCCTGATAAGCCGGAGATTGTTGTAGACTTGGCTCCCATCTTCATTATATTTATAATGTAGAACACTAATTAGACACTTCAGTAATAATTACAGGAATCTAGAAGAAAAAAATAATATAATTCAAGGTTAGATATCAGATCTCTATGGGTGTTTGTATATGCATTTTGAAAGTGACTATCTAGAGGTAATCAGATTTTATTGTACGGATAAACAACTAACGCTTCTGATCGTCTGATTATTAAGATAATTTCAGCTACCTATAACCTGATTTGATAGAATTTTACATCCATTTCATAGAACATGTCTCCTTAATTACAAAAATGTCACTGTTGGTAGTTTTATCTATAGATTCCATTAAAAAAAACATATCCAAACACTATCTTCTGTAACCCGTTTATTACGTCTGATTAATCAATTGCACAACATACTTTCAAAGCATTTCAAAACACCACGTAACAAGAAACCAAGATTGACTGTCTCACATTTACCTGATGCTAAGAAAATGACAAAGAAACACTAAAAATGGAAAACAGGACAAACACACATGACTGACACTGTAAACAACCAATCACCCAACCCGTCCAACTACCCCCATTTGCCACAGCTATTGGTTATACATCAACGAACCCATATATATTTTCATGGACACAGATGCATGTATCAAGACGCAAGGGTTATACACACCTTTGTAGATAACCATCGTATCTCAGAACAACCTTGTGCAACAAGGGCTGCCATGGAATTATTACCAAGATCCAGACCCTCAACAATCCCTGCTGCTATCGCAAGTACATTCTTCAGAGCACCAGCAATCTCCACCCCTGTAACATCACTGTGCCATCAGGAGTTAAAAACTAAGATTTGCAAAAGTAGAAAAGGGTTCCTTCTATAAAGCTATATTAAATTTCAGCAAACATTCACTGAATATCCAAAAAGAGGACTAAGATCGTCTAAAACATTGGCATTTCAAATGCTATGGAGTATCATTTACCTTGTTGTGCTGATTCTTAAGTTTCTAGAAGCTAGGAGTTGCTGGACTGCGTTTGCTAACTTCTTGTCTTTCGACGCAACCACCATTGCTATAAAAACACAAGCAAGACTTTAGGGCCTTGGGCGTCTTATCATTTTCATATTATTAGTCCCATTAATATTAAAGGTGGAAAGATGAACATGTTTGGTTATAAGTCAATACGGGTTCGAGTTCAGATGGTCTTTTGGTATGGGTAAAAACATGGCTCAGACATAAAATATTGAACATGATTTTCCTTGCACACAGTCTGCATCTAACCTGTAGGCAATTTGTTCATCAACTCGAGAGCAAACGAAGGCCCGGAGAGTGCAACAAATGGCTGTCTGGAGTTTCTTAGTGTTTGTGGAATTATCTGAGACATCATCCTCAATGTGTTTAGTTCTAATCCTTTGCTAAGGGATATGAAAGGAAGCCCAGGTTCTACATACTCGGCCACACCCTCCAGGAAGGTAGAACTGAACTGCAAGATAAAGTAGATTAATAGAGTTGCACTAACTCATATTTGATATATTTTAAATTTTATAACGTAAGAGCTCTGTCAGCCATATTGAGAAGTGAATGAGCGTGTAACTTAACTTTATAACTCTTATAACAGGTCTGTCCATTTAAACTGACAGAATATTAAGATGAATTAAAAACCTGTACTGGTACAGCATGAAGGCAAAAGTCTGCGCCGGTCAAAGCAGTTTTTGCATCCGTAGTTGCAATGACATTTTCTGGTAGCTTATGGTCGGGAAAATATTTACTGCCAACAGAGAAAATCATAGGTTTGAACTACATTAACATACTTGAACTAAAACTATTGTCTAAAAGCAGTCAATATTGTATAACATTTAGAAAGTCAAAAGCAACTATAAGAGTTATCTTGAGAGTTGAGATGAGCATAATCAATACAAAACTCACCCATTAATATGCTTATCGTTAATAGATTGACAAATTTGAGGATCCCGTACAAGCATATTTACTTCCATTTGTGCCTTTCTGCCAGCAACATGGGAAGCCATAGCCGTTCCAAAAGATCCACCTCCTAGAACCACCACCTTAAATTCATTCAGATAGCACACAGCATATGAATGTCAAAAACCCGTTCAACTTGGCACACAATTACTTATTCGGAATGTGCTGAACGAGAATGTAATTTTATAGATAGAAAACTCTTAACAAGTGACAAATGGGAATAAGTCATGCTCTAGCAAAGCACTATTTAAAAGGCCATGATACCACAGTAAGAATGATATGATAGCAGCACTCAGGAACTCGTGAAAATTGTACATGTGCTCATGTTGCAGGTTAAATCGTCCAAAAAATTGCTTACGTCAAATTGATTAGAGTTCATTATATCATAGGATAACTTATAGGTCTAAATATTCACTCATAAACCAATATCAACTAAGCAGAAAACTATACTGAGCATACACCTTAACTGTCATAACATTGAGTATACTGTATACACATTAATCGACGATTAGATTGAAATTTATGTTCAATTCAGTTCAGTTATTAGGTTATACACTTAGTTAAGTTACTCCTAATCCTAATACTGATATCGTCTATAAATTAAGCTACTAATCTCACAAATTGTAAAAAAACGTATATTATAACGGTATACATATAGACATACATATAACCCTAAAAATCGTATGACGAGATATATTACTTTATTTGTACGTTCAAGAACATCCGTTTTGACTTTTGACCGCCACGACCTTGACCACCGGACGAGCTTCTCCCACGCGACTCTAACAATTTTCTGGCGGTCTCTAGTGGTGCTAGCTACTTCAAGCGAGACGTTCACGTCCGGCGAAGGCTGCTCCGGCGGAGGCGGTGGTGGATCAATTGCTGCGGAACACACAGTAGAGGTGTTGTGCGTGTGGTGTAGAAGGAGTGATTGTGCAGGTTTTGGTGTTGGAGTGAAATTAGCATGATGTTGGTTAAAATGTGAGCATGTTGTTGATGTTGATGATGATGATGATGCATTGGTGGTGAAGAAAGAGGAGGATGATAATGGCGGTTCGAAGAGAGACGCCATTGTTGTTGTTGTTTATGAGTGAGTGTTTTTATCACCTTCACGCATTCCGTTGAGTTTGTTTCAGAAGGTTTTGAACCCCACGTTTTTCAGGATTTTAGAATGAAAAATGATCAAATATATACTCCGTAGTAGGATTTTGCTAGGGATATATCTCCTTTTATATTTATTGAACGCATCTAAATGTGTATACATATTTAATCTAGATTCGTTTGAATTGATCTGACCCGTTAAATGATTTAGATTAATCAATCTGAACCGCTGATCTAGATCAATAGCATTGTTTACGTAATATCTCATCCTTCATCGTCTAAATTTACGCCTTTACCCCTACTGTTGCGAAATATCAGGAAGCTCAATAATTTCAGCGGAAGTTTCAAAATTTAAAAAACAAATACGAAAGTTTGAAATGCACGTGCTGATGTTTGACCAAAAAGGAAAATCCACTGCATAATGATTGAATTAAATTATTTAATAGTTATAATATCAACAAAAAAGAGAGCAATTCTCGGCACCAAGCAACAACCAACTTCCGGCTCTTGTAGCTCTCAGATCGCAACAAACTCCATACCATCTCGGCGCATCAACATGAATCGGCTTCCAATTTTAAAAATCGAAACCACCTCCCGCTCAATTCTTCTCTATACCTCTCAGATCGTAACAAACTCGAGTCCATCTCGGCGCAACCACATGAATCGGCTCCCAATTTTCAAAATCGAAATCACCTCCCGCTCAATTCTTCTGTATATATACATTTGCCCCTATATTTTACCCTATTTTCGTTATTCCCTGATACACGAAATTAGCAAACAGGTACTACCATGGAAGCCGAAGGATTTACACCCCTCAATCTCATCCATGGTGAACGGCAAGATTGGAAAATCCGTGTCAAAGTGTTGTTGTTGTGGAAGCAGACGTACACCACAATCCGTCGCATATTGCATCGCTGGAGATGATCCTTATGGATCGAGAGGTATACTCCTTACTTTACTCGAGTTCCCCATGTTATCTTATTCATAACCGAATTGTGTGTCGAAAATATCCATGACTTAATCAGCCGTATCTTTGTTTAATAGTGGTAAAGGCAATTAATTTGATCTATTATGGTATACTGATGTTGGGTATGTTATGCAATTTCTGGTGATTTTTATTTGTTATTATTTACTTGTGATTTTGTTGTATGTTGAAAGTACTATGTTTGCATAACGGAGTGGTTGTTGAAGCCAATGTCATTTTGTTCAATAAGGTATAATGTATTTATGTAATCACTATAAGTTTTTTGATTTTGATGGGCTTATTGATGATAAATAACTTTCGATAAAGTTTTGATTTTTGACAGATTTTAGTGACGATGACAGATTGATGTAAATGATTGGCTTGAAGCATTTTGATGCTCATCTTGCAAAAAAACGCACCTACAGCCGCTCATAAAACAAATGCCAAGGTAGGATCTTTATTATTGATTTTTGTTTTCTTGATTGTAATTGTTGTTAACCTTATGATAGATTTGACACATTGGGTCAACGACCCAAAAACTCCCTGATGCAAAGGTAATAAGGCTCGAGATTGGTGATACCACAAATTTGATTCCGAGCATGTTGGTATTATAATTACAACCGATTAATTGGGTTATGTGTCTTATTTGGATTTTTGTACACAACAAATAATCAAAGGGTGTGATGATGCAAGGATGTGAGCTAAAAGACTTTTAGCTCTATTCTTTTGTTTTTGAATTTATATCATGTTTTAGAGCAACTTTCTTAGTTACAAAAGTTACTTGCATACTATCCAAGCATTATTAATGGGATAATAAGTAGATATCAAGTAATGTGAAAAACTTGGCTAATTATGGTGGTTACTTATTTGATAGTTTGGGATGTCTTCACCCATTATCATTTTAAGATCCATACTTTGGATTCAAATTTCTGAAACCTGCAGTCATTTATTATATCAAGTTTTGGCTTCAAATTTTGTTGTAATGACATTATGTGTGATTTTACTTAGATTGCTTTTCTGGTTGTAGTATCAATTCATTTTATATAGTATTGTTACTAATCTGTGGTTTCTCATCATGTTCACAGGAATCTGTCAGGTAGCAAAAACTTGAATATGATTTAGTTTGTACCAAAAAATTCAAGGTAGTCTCATATATCTTGCATAAAATATATCTTGCGTAGGTTATATCTGGTTTCCAGTTTAAGATTTGGACCTTAATTTTGATATGTCGGTTGTTTAGTAATAGTGCTTTCAATCTTACATGCTTATGATGCTGTTAACTTTTGGGATCTATTGTTAGATGTGCTCTGCTTATAAATGTTCATATATTTAGATACAAGTGATTGAAAGGCTGAATTAATCATTAATTTTAGAGGTTGCAAGATGGGTCGGTCGAGTGGGTTGGATACTTGGGTAACAAATCAAATTAGGGTGGGTTTAGACATGTCATTTTTTGATATTGGTTTAAACCGGATAGATGGTTGGGTTGGGTTGGGTTGGGTTGTGAACTTGAAATCTTGCTTATCTCTAATTGTTTGGCAATAACTTAAAACATGGTCGGTTAAGACATGTCATTTTTAGATATCGGTCAAAACGGAATCGATGGTTGGGCTGTGTTACGAAGGTGAAATATTGCTCGTGTCTAATTGTTGATCTTATGATTTAGGAAGTGCTACTGTCATGCTCTTTCCTTATTGTGTATAGGTAACGAAGGTTTGAAAAGCCGCTGCAAAGCCTGCAAGCTTTGAACGATATCAACGACTATTCGTGTATCAATCAATGGTATACTAATCAGTGGTAGTTTTCAAAATGAACATTTGCCTGACATATTGATGATTTGAGATGAGTTAATTTGCTCATAAATTTAGCTTAAATGATTTGTGTATTTATTTGTGTATGAGCGTTTTGTTTATATGCATATGTAAATACGATTTTGTTATTCTCATTTCTGATTGATTTGAATTAGATATACGAATAGTTTGATCTATTGTAGATCCTATGCACTCGAAAATCGCGTTTATTAATGCTCGATCTTTCTGCATCATTTTTATTAGTGTTTCTCCCCAGATTTTTAATTCTTATAGAAGTATATATGTGATTTATGCAGGTTTAAAAATATGATTGCAAGGGTTTCAAACAAATACAGTGGTTTGAGTTATTAAATCAGGGATCATATGCATGTTTTAGCCATTTGATCTTTTTTAAAACTACATCTAATTGCTCTTTCATGCACAAGTTTTGTTTGGTGCTAATAGGTCATGTTTTGAAAGTTAGGCTGTAAGGAGATGCATTATGTGATAGTAATGACAATGTGATATAGTACATCATTTTGTCAATTTTTGCTTCTTTGGATCTGAACCTTTCACATTTGTTGGTGCTAGATGAGTAGATGGACCTTTAGATGGACCCATTATGAAAGGCTATTCTGGTCTTACAGGGTAAGCTGTCAAATGAGTTGAATTAAAGAAATTTAGTTAAGAGGGGACATGGTCAGATGGGTTCAGACTTCAGAGTCGCCAAAAGTCTATTTCAATTGCATACCACCTGTTAAATTGTTATTATCCATAGATTCTGAATATTATTTGACATTTGGAATTTTATATCTTATGTTTATGGGCAGTAAATGATTAGCATTCACGGCAAAACTATTTAGTGGTATTTGAAGGTTTGATGTGGATGTTCCTGGAGGTGCAGTTTATATGGAAAGCAGCTTTCCGGAAGCTGTATTTTCTGAAGGGGGCATTGTATCAATTCCATAGTAAGATTTCTCACATGCATCTGAGTTGTTTTGAGAAGTAAGCTGCTCAATTTTGTGTATTGGCTGAAGATGGTAATCAATCAGATTACTAAAAACTACGTTAAGTCTACGTGAGCTTCGAAACTTTTCCCAGTGCCAAGACCCATGGCGAGTGGGCTGATGTAAGTCTCTTGGAAAATCTTTTCAAACTTATTCTAAGCATGAGGATCATTACAAGCATTACATTTAAAGTGGTTTATGTTTCTTTAGAGGTGGCCATTTCTATTTATGTGTCTAAGAATGGGTTGATATACGGTCAAACTATATCCACTTATGCAATAAAGTGAACCATAAAGGACTACTTTAGTGAAGATTCGTACACGAGCTTATCAAGAAATCATGTTTGTAGCTATGATAGGTTGTAGAGTCTCCTCCGATTCATCCTTTTTATTGTGAACCATAAAAGACTGCATGGTCTTTTATCAACTCTTATTGTCAGTATTCAAGCAAGCAGCTTCTGCTTTTTGGATGTTCAAGGTTAGTGGTTTTTTAAATAGTGGTAACTTTAATTGTTGTTTGCTGATGTTTCTGCTGTTCTAAATGTTTGCTTGGTTTAAATGGGTCAGTTTTGGATGGGTCAATATCAGTCTGGCTAGGTTGACCCAAATCACTTTTGTGCCAAAGATATTTAGCCTCTTTTTTCCTTTTACTAACTACTTAGTGTACCAAAATCTGATTACGAAGATTATATTTTATTATTACAATCTATATCTATAATAAAATTATTTAAGACGACTTGTCGTTCAATAATACACTTAGTCATCTAATCTCTGCTTTTTTTAACAGTGTTTATAAGTTTTCCGTTTGACCCTTTAGAAATAAAACATTATATTGAGCATTCATAATTAAATGGGTTGACATTGCCACCTTTACTAACTGATGTTGAACATTTTTAATGTTGTAGTTCTTATCCGAAGAGTTTGTTGATGTTGCTTTTATTAATTATGCTTGCAGGCTAGCAAATATATTCAAAGAAGTGCACGACGAGAGTGATTGAAAGAAAAAGATGATGAAAGAATAAATGAAGAATTTCCGGATGATTTATATGTCAAGCAAATAAAGTGGGTAGTTTAGTAATTTTATTTGTCCAGAGGTTTTAAATCTTTAAGATCCAAAGAAAAATGTGTTATATGTAGTAAAAGATTATGTGGTGGGATTGATCATGTCTGATTAGATGATATGATAACCATGAGTACAAGATCACTTTTGTTCTCTTACTTTGTTTGTTTGTTGTTATTTGTAGGTGTTGATAAAATAAACGTTTACTCAAAACTCCAACATAAGTACCACACATATATAAACTTTGACGTTTACTTCCACATATGTTAGGTGTATAATGACATCATAAATATATATATATTAATAGTTCACCACAAATCTGTTACCTTCCATGACAATTTTTTTTATTGAGGATTGTCTCCTTTCGAGATACATTAATGGGCTTATCGTGCAACTATGCTGGATCTGAGACATTTTTGTTTCAGGTTATAAGCATTTGAGACAAACTGGAACAATCAACTTTCACCGGGGACGAGAAATTTGCTTATTTGAAGCTAACAACTACAACGCAAGAGGTACATACACTCTGTAGGTTTAAATGGATTACGTCGAGCTTTTCCATAACCTTTAATCCATGGTAAGCTTAGTCCTTCAATATACTTATAATAATCAATTAAAATCCCAGTCTTGCAGGACTTGAGTTGGCTTGCAAATTTGATTGCTTTAGCTCGTGTGGTTGTACATATTAGTGATCGAAGGTGGAAAAGGGAACGTTTGTACAATTTATGTACCTGTATGTGGTTGGATCATCAAGTTCTTAATTTAGTAATTGTATGTTAGTTTGTCATTGTTAGAAGACATGTTATAAACCTTTGATTATGTAATTCAAATTATCAACCGTGAATGATAACTTAAACCATTGTAAAGAAGCTAACGCAATATGAGAAGGCTATGGAAAATCAGTGCATAGCAGTTGTGTGTATACCAAAAAAAAGGTCAGTTGTATATCAAGCATTATGTCGAATAATTGATTGTATATTCAATGTCTACTACTTCATATGATGATAACTTTTCTTGTAACGTTTTAATGATATAGCCCGCGATTTTTGCGGGTTTTGATCTAGTTTAATTTAAAATCATAATATTATAAACTTTCGTAAAATATTCACTAAGACCACTTACTATGGTAAACTCCAACTGACGCATCAGTTGGAGCCACATCAGCACCACGTCAGCTTTTTTCAAAACTGACACAAACTGACACTCCACTACCTATGGTGAACATCAGTTTCCATCACTTCTCTTTTTTATGGGCCCACATTTATCAATATACATTTATTATTATACACTCAACAAATTAAAAAAAAAGAAAAAAAGTCGTTGGTCCCACACAAAAGAGCCGAAGCCCGTCGCCAAAGCGAAGAAATCCTAACCGATGCCCAACTGATGTTTTGCTGCCTATGGCATCAGTTTCCAAAGCTCCATCGGTTGCTAACCGAAGTTGTAACTGATGCACCATAGTAACCCCTCTAACCATCTAAAAACCGCTAACCATCAACGATTAAATCGTATACATTAACTATTAACTAATAAATTTAAACTTAACTCTTATTTATTAACTATCAATGAATGTTTGATTTTAAGTGTATTATATGACACGCTTATTTAAAGTTCTTAGTGATTTCGTTAGCAAACACCTTTAGGATTTTTAACATAACTTTGTTGTATACATTTGTACACGAAAATCGGTTAAAAAAATTGATAATCAGAAGAGTAGAGGACCATCAAAGTTAATTTAACCTTCATACTTTAGTTTACTTAAAACGCAGGACCATCAAACTTTAACATGTCCAACCTTTTTAGTTTACCTTTTATCTTGTTAAACATAAAAAAATTGGATAATTTTCTCTTTTGTTTTCTCTAAGTTCCGTTGCCAAATAGTACAATATTAGTTTGTGCTGAGCATTGTTTTTGAAGCTTCTTCTCCAAAACTTGTTTAGTAATCAGTCCACTAAAGAAACCAAATTTTACCATTTAAATATGGAAAAAAAAAGAAGAAAAGAAAAGTGATGATCGGGATAATCCATAGCACGTTTAGTTACGGAAAACTACTCAATTTTTTGAAAAACATTTAAAACAAACTGAAAAATTAGAAAACGTGCCCAAGTTGAAGTTTTCCGAGAGAGATATCTAAGAAAATGTAATGTATGATTTAAGGTTTTCTGCCCTTCTTCCTTATTTAGAATTGAAAACTCTCTCTTACATTTGAATGCATTCTCTAAATTTCTTATGCTTTTTATGGCACAAAAAACTCTAGGAAAATTAATAATGAAAATGAATATATCTTTCCGTAATTAAATTAACAACCCCTTTTGTAACAAATTATCAAATTTTTGAGTGTGGTCACTCTTTATTGATATAGTCATCATTGGTGAATATCTTCCATGATAGATAGAAGATAGATATGATATTCGTGATTTAAAATTGTTCTTTCTTTTTCAATTGAATTTTAAAAGTAGGAGTAATTTTTTCCGAGTTAAATGAATGTAAGGTATTTGGGTTCTAGTAAAAATCTACTTATGTTGTGAGGAAAATATATGCCAACTTATAGTAGGTATTGTCAAAGGATTAATTAACACTTGTACGTATGCCTCGATCCAACTACACGATTCAAACCCAAGGATGAACAGCTAATGTGTTTCACTTATTGAACCGGGTTCTATCATCGATATGTAACCCCTAAATGCCGAAGGCGTCCTTAGGGTAATATCACAATTGCTACGGGGTGGGGTGGAGATGATGGGGTTGGTCCATGAATTTTCTTCCTTCCTTTTATCACATTTCGCTCATATGGAAATTTTAGAAAGATATAACAAGGTAAGAGATACCAAAATTATAGCATTCTATCGTAATCTAATCTCTCGGAAAAATAATGATTTTTGCATATTATTTACTCTACAAATCCCAGCAATAGATCAAAAATCCAATTAGGAGAGGATTATACAAATCTCCCACCATCCACATTAATCTTTTCATAAAACTTTGAAAGATAGTTTAATGTTAAAAATTTAACCATTATAAACAGATGCAACATCGATGGATAACATTCCCATCACTTGTTCAGTCGATAAAAACATGATTAAATAGAAACAAATACATTAACCTCAGTAGTAAATAAACAAAACTTATTAATACAAAACTCCAATCATTTCCTCACCCACTAGAAACAGGAACAACTTAATTAAACATTCTTCAAAATTAATTAAAAATCAAATACAACTGTAAAAAGCATATGAAACAGCAAAATAGCTAGTACTAGTAATATCCATGATGATGATGATGATGGTGATGACGATCCAATCCGAAACAACGCAAAAAAGGATAGCAAGCAACAGAAACACACCTTCCAATCATCCCAAATATTGATGAAACCAACATACAAGGACAACAACAAAGTGCCATCAATGGATTATCATATGAATCGTGATGATGATGATGATGATGCCCATGATGATGGTCATGATGATGCCCATGGTGACCCATTTTCTAATGCCTCAAACTGATGTAGATTTGTAGATAGATCGAGTTTTTTTTTTTTTTTTGGTAGAAGATTGAATATTTATAGGGAAATAAACTTAGGGTGTAAGGATTGGTGGAATAACAGGAAGTATGAAATAAAGGAAATTAATTGCGTGTGATATTTATGATTGGACCCCATAGGCCCATATATAGGTAAACGTTTTTAAATGTGACACACTGACACTTCATTGGTTAATAGATAGACTTATCATCAATTTTTCAATTGTGAGGTGTTTGGATGTTGGGCCAACCACGTAACCAAATGGTAACAATAAAATATTTTGTACGCTTTCACATGTCTTTTGAGTTTTCGTATTTTAATAGCTAAACTAGGTGAAGTACCCGCGACAACGCGGGCTACAAAAATTTTCTTTGTAAATTTTTGATTTAAAGATCATGTTTTGTTCAATTTTGCATATAATAATAACCGATTTGTAAATTTTTGATTTAAAGATCATGTTTTGTTCAATTTTGTATATAATAATAAACTGATTTGGAAATACTTTCTCAAAAGAAAGTAATCAAATAGCATTTTAACATGAGGTTAGTACCCTTTTTTGAAAGCTAAATACATTAAAAATGACGAATGTAAGTTTGATACATACAATTGATATTGTGCACAAATTTGATACATTTCCAGACATTAAGCCCTTTTAACATATTATGTAACTTCTCATCCACTTCAACATGCATTGATTTTTTGATATGTATTATTATTATCATTATATAAGGGAGCATGTGTAATCACAAGGTAATTACACGTCAAAGCCATGGTATTTCAACTCATTTATGAAGATAAAAAGTAGTAGTTGCATTTAGGTAACACTAAATAAAATCTAAAAGATTAGGGTAAATTAGTTTTTAGTTATTCCAAAGAATAAAGTGTAAATACCTTATGAGTGAGTTATTTTCATCAAACAAAGATGGATCAAATATTTAAATACAATTTTTGTAACTATTTCCAGTATACTAATTATCTACAAAATTCAGTACACAGGATCAGAAGGCACTGATGGGTCAACCAAACCCATTATCTGCACTTAATACTCCATAGTTCAACTTGTATGACCTAATACTCCATAGTTCAACTTGTAGGACTTGCTTGATCTGCCTATTTTGCACCTATAGTTCTGGACGTAGATGAATTAACAAAGAATGAGGAGAACGCAAGTTTTCTAATTGGGCAACATAAATTTGTCAATGACTTAAATACAGGAAGTCGGGCTAACATTTATATACTAACCAAGCTGCAAAAAGAAAATAAAAAAGAAAAAATGAAAAGAACATATGCAAGAAAAGAAGGCAAAAAAAACTCAACAAATTAGACATGTACGGTTCAATTTGCATCACTATGCCACAAAGATAAAATATGTAGACGCTTTAAATGGTCAAGTGAGAAGCAATTGTGATACTTTCACACAACCATATGAATAAGTTGATTAAAGATGTAAAGCAACTAAAACGTATGCAATTATAAAGAATGGAAGCTTAAATAAATGAAAATTATCAACGGTTGTTACCTATAAAATGTATACAGCAAGTCAGCCTCGACAGCATTCTAAGGTGATCTTAGCTCCTGACCACTATCACTGCAATCTTTTAAGAATCGCCTGAAGTAACAACAATTTGTTACTATCTTGAGATATAGAGACATAATTTGTGAATTTTATAATGATCAATCTTTCTTGGAGGTCCAACCATACTCTAAAGTCTAATCCTTAACATATCCAAATCATTTATATTTGAGCCAGTCACAAAATCACACATTAGTACATTACTACCAAATACAACTAAAGAGGCAAAATAAGAACATATGTGGTGCGTCATGTCTTATGATGTATACATACATATATATATATATATATATATATATATATATATATATATATATATATATATCTTAAATTATATATAAGAAACATCATATGATGTCATCGAATTATCAATTAGCCAATTAAATTCTTTAATTTTGTCCAATTAGCTAAAATTTAGGATTCAATGATGTCATAAATAATATAATAATAATTAAATATAGGATGACTATATTTAGGATTCCTATTATATTTAGGATTCCTATTTTCTTCTTAACAATAATCGCACATAAATTATTATTTTATTTTCCCATTTTTCAATTATATCCTTACTAATAAATTTTACTAATAATTATATCGATACTAAAAAATTATAATTTTACCTTACATAACTCGTGTGTATACACGGGTTTAAGGGCTAGTATATATATATAATAGGTTGAGTTAAATTACATTGAATTAGAGAAAGTAAATATTGACAGAATCTTCTTCACTATAAGATAGTAAACTGAGAATGTATATGACAATTGCCTTACAAATATATATTGCGTTTTCTGAAAGAAATTATTTATATTTATAGTACAAACGATCTGATCCTCCGATACATAAAACATCAGAAATCTCAGTTAAATAATCAGGCCGATAAAACTCTTAAATAATTCCTTTCAACCAGAAAGTCCAGGTCATATGAGCTTTCAACAATTGGCGTTCTTCTTCTCCAATCTGTGCTTTGGTTCTTTCTCTTTTTTTGTTGTCTGACTTTATTTGGGGATATATAAAATCAAACTTTATTACCAATTAAGTCGATGAGAAGATTGAAACATAAGCAAAATCAAGATTTAATTTATTGAGAAATCAAAGGAAAGAATTTAGAAGGTTCAGTGAAATATGTACAACAAAACTTACTGTTAACATCACCGTTGCCATCACCATCGCTGCCGTCAACATCGCCATTGGCGTTCTTCTTCTCCAATATGTGCTTTAGGTTCTTCTTTCTCTTTCTCTGTTGTCTGACTCTATTTGTTACGGCATGAGTTAGGGTTTAAAAAAAAAAAATACTCCGTATAAGATATTTTGAAAGGTTTTTATTATTGTTGTTATTAACTTATTATTATCATTATTTTTGAGGTTTACAAATAATTATTAGGGGTGTTTAGTGTAATTATGGTGAACTAATTTAGTCCGTTGATCTCTAATTAGGGAGCTTAATCAAGGGTCAAGACTTGCTAATGGTATCATCTTTTAATTATATATAAAAGATACCTTATCAATACATTTTCATTTTTACACGAGGCTTCATTTTATAATTCGTTACTTGATACATTCACTACACTTTTTTATTTCTACTTTGATTTGATGGAGTGTGTAAATTTAGGGTGTATTTTGGCAATAAAATAGTTGAAATTGAAGTTTGTGGTCGAAGTTGAAAATTGCGATTGTAAATTTTTTTCGAAAGATATCTAAAAAATTTCTATCTAAAAGGATAATAGCGGTTTCTTTTTCCAACAATACTTGTCTTTTTTATGTTATCAAACATAATTTGTAACTTAGCTAATGAGCTTCATCCATTTTTGATCTAGGATGGGAAATTTATCAAACGGGTTTGTGGTAGCTATTCTTCTCTTTTTTATCTAGACCACAATGACTCCATAAGCACAAAAACGTCATTGAGTTCAATCCTTGGCCAATCCCTGTCCCTTTTTTTTGAAAATGTAGGGCCATCGAGCTAATTTTTTGTGTGCGTATATGTTTGTATTGTGTGTGAACTGTGAAGTTTTTCATGTGTACTTAAAAAAGAAGAACCCAAAGTATTGGAATGTTGATGTGTGAAAACAAGTTATAAAATAAACTAATAATTACTGACACTGAACTATTACACACTAAGGCAAGTATACCTTATCATGTATAGTATAGTTACAATAAGTACTGGTTCGTTCCACAGGGACTTTGTAAATGAGAATTGTAATCAAAATGCAACTAATTTAAACAAGTAATTAAACGTGGATTTGTGTGACCGAGTTGTCACGTTGCTTATCAACTAATGTATTAAACTAGAGCAAGTGGACTCAGGAAGAGTCAGATTAATTTTGTTAAACTTAAACACTAGAAAACGACACTTGTTTGGATTACTTTACTAATAACTTCGAGGTATTTGATCTTAACATTTAAAGCAATTCATGTTTATCTTAATTAGGTCAAGTTCAGCATTCGCCATCAAACTAGATCCTAACATCAATTCATCAACTTCCAATTCAATATATGAAAGACATTCGCCATATTCATGAACTTACAATATTAAGGTTAATTTTCTAAATCACAATCTTAATGCATTCGCAATCAAACTCAATTACTCATAGACAAATAATTGATAATGAACATATAAACAATAAACATCCGCTATAATCATTTATTCATTCATCAAGCGATTCAGATTTAACAATAAACCCTAACTCATAATAATTCGATTAAACGAAAGTTGAGTAAACATGAAACCAAAAAGTAAACACCTCTAATCACTAGTAATTTCATCCAAACAAGTGTTTTATTAAATTAGCTACTCATAATTGCACCAAAAGAAACAAGAGAAACTATTGAAATCGAAACAAACATGATTATAAATAAATAAAGATGTAAGACGAGTGATTACAATGATTAATCGAAGATCCGTAGTCCCCTAATGATTAAAGCAAAGTAATCTCTTCAAAAGTGATGAAAAGTTTCAAAAGTTGAGAGCAAATTTCGTGACTAGTGTTTTCTACTCTGCAAGTTATGTTTAAAATGAAATGAAAATGTATTTAAAATCCTTCAAACTGCTGCAAAACCGCTTATGAACGCGATCCAGGAAATACCAACGCGATCCAGAACTTCAGATAATACAAAGACAAACGCGATCCAGCTTATGTGTTGGGATCGCGTTCTTCTTCTTAAAAATTTTCTGATTACGAATTGCACTAGCGAACGCGATCCGTATGAACAACCTGGATCGCGTTGCTCTTTGGAAAAATGTACATGCCAGATTAAACCTTTGAAACGCGATCCTGGTCATTGTGTCCGGATCGCGTTCTTCAGTATAAAAGCAGATCCAAATTGCAACTTTGACATTTCAGCTTCAAGACTCAACCAAATCTTCTCCAACATTCAGAACTTCAACCTTTTTACCTGAGAATTTAATTTTTTACCAATTAAGTACCACAAGTTCTAAAAGTTCACTAAAAATAAACTTAAAACAATGATATCGCGTGAAATATATATGTACAAAATGAGCGATATCAAACATCCCCACACTTGAGCTTTGCTTGTCCTCAAGCAATTCATTTTCTACCAGATATAAACCATTACATCCCTCTTGCATTTTCAAAAAAAAAAATGGAGATCAAGCTTTTCAAAATAAACTAACAATAATCACCTAAGCAAATATGCTGGCCACATGTATATAATTACCAAAACTTGAGATGATAATTTGTCAAGCCCGAATTGCACGACCTAGCACCTCACAATAGGATAAGTGTATCAATCACTCACTCTCAACCTATAAACTACAAGGTAAGGGAATGAATAATATAACACTCAATTAAGCCAAGTCGTGATGCACTGTTACCATAGGCTTGCAAAAGGATCAAATCTCCACCGTCTTGGCGTGAGCACCAAGTGAAATCTCAGAGAAAGTATTCTAACCATGTTGGGTATAAAGTATGGTGAGAATGGAATAGGTAGGCTAGACTCAAGCAATTTGTGAAAAGTAGCAGACAAAACCCATGAGAAAGTAAAGTAAATGTTGCCTAATTAATTCTCATTGTGACAGTAATAAAACTTGGGATTCTCATGCTAAACCAATTAGAATTATTCTTCATGTATGACTTATATTCATAATTCTCAACTTGCAATTCTCATTGATTTACATTTATGATTGGATTTATTAACTGCATTCTACGACTTTCTATGAATCCTGTGTAGCGAACTTTCGGACCAGCCATCCTAGACCTGAAAAAGACCTTCAGTGGCTAGGTGTAGAACACCCCTCGGGAACTACTTGTTCAGGAATTCAAAGGCCGTTTAGTTGACTACAATTAACAAATCCTTAACTTTAAGTTTTCAACTTCAATTACTTAAACTTTAACATTCAGCACTTCAATCGATTACAACTTCAGATTATAGAATTAAACATTAGAATCCCTACTAAAACATTTAAGTCACATTTTACATAAACATCCATTAAAAATTCAAATTAGACAACATTTTGGAAAATAAATGATTTGGGAATTGACTACACAAAAATAGGCTGAATAATGTAGTGATCATGAATGTATGTGGAAGTGTCTATGGGTTTCTTAGCACTAAAAGTAAGTGCTAACGACCTGGGTGGACTAGATATAAATGGTTTAAACGAAAATAAGATCCTAAACAATTAAGATTCCTTGGCCGATTATTGAGATTAGTATTAATCATCTAAATGATCCATACGGTCCCGATAATTGGCTAGAAAGTCAGAATTGCTAGGATTAAGCTCCAATCCTAAGAATACCTCCTCATCATACGATCTCACATATATCACAAATTGTGATCTCACAGCGGCCTCGAAATGCATCACTAGGGCAAGTTCTAGAACAAACTACAATCACCGGCACACTCATAGCAATAGCAATGTAAACACTAAGAATAAGTGTTTTTCTCAATTAAAGCTCTAATATCTCACAATTTAATAGTGGAGCTACAAGTGTGCTAGTCATGCAATTCACCCAATGAGGTTGCTCATATGACACATCTCTAAAATTTATGCAAGAGGGAAGATTTAATTACTTTAACTAGATATTTCATAAAGGAAGTTTTCAAGTAATTAATCATATTAGGACAAACACAATCCCAACAAACTGCCATTCCTAACCTCTTATCAGAATTTGCTAAAATCTATTGGACTCAAGATCAATAACAGACCCATTAAGTGACCCAAAGGCCCGTTAATAGAATTCGTAAAGTTCGATTGAGAACCCCAACAGATTCTAACAAACCTAACAAGACGCAAGAACAACAATTTGCTAAGAATGAAGTTCAAGCAAATTACCTCCCCACACTTAAATTGTGCAATGCCCTCAATGCACAAAACAAACATAATCAATAAGTACAAATGAGGAAGTAAAATGAAACGAAACTACCCGGGGGATAATAGCAGAAAAATGTTGTAAATGCCATGCT
This sequence comes from Helichrysum umbraculigerum, assembly GCA_949592205.1. Taxonomy (NCBI): domain Eukaryota; kingdom Viridiplantae; phylum Streptophyta; class Magnoliopsida; order Asterales; family Asteraceae; genus Helichrysum; species Helichrysum umbraculigerum. The sequence continues at coordinate 55,503,125 of CATIUR010000006.1, forward strand.
CATGTGTCGCTGAACTTACTGCCAGCATATGCAATTGATTCCACATCGACAAGGCCTTCTATCACACCAAAAACAAATACAAGGCATAACTTATAATACAACTGAGTAGGATGAGATGGCATTGTACAAATCGTACCCAAATGCCACTCATAAAGAAGTTTATGCCAAAAATCCTAGATACTTAAATAAGAAGTCTTAAGCACGCATAAAGAAATAAAAATTAGTTCAAAACACAACTAAATTGTTCAAACACCACCACAATACGATTCAAATGGAATTTAATCCCCAAAAAGCCAATGTCCGGATGAACCCTGCTGTGTATGCTCCTCCACCTCTCCTCGTTGGTGCCTCTCAAGTGCCTCCAAAGCAGCCTGCCTATCATAATCAGGAACGGGGTTCCTAGCTCCAGGTTGTCCCCACCTCGGGAATTGGTAATATCGGGTTGGGGTAATATCTTCTTCATCGGAGTAGATACGCTGAGTATTGTGCCTTTGCCAATCATTGAAGAATCTTTGCACACCCCACTCATACCTCGACTCCTCCCGAAATTCCTCCTGTTGAATCCTGAAGTTTTCAAATCTGGTGTTAAACCCTTGAAACCACCCAGGTGCGTCTGGGCATTGTTGAACCATTTCCGGTTGACGAACATCCTCCATATGGTGATCCTGAACAACTTGTTCCCTTGTTGGCTGTGGTGGTTGTGATGATGTACCATCTCGAAGACTCTTCTTAGTCGGCCTCCAAGGGATGAACTTTTTCTTTTCTTGCGAAACGGCCTTAACAGCTGAAAACATCTCAATGGATAAAGGCAGCGAATTATCTTCCACTACAGTCAAAGGGTTTTTCTTTGCCACCAATCTCACCTCAAAGTGTTTAGCAATTAAGGTCACATAATGGCCTCCAACAATTTTGGAAGAATCCTTTCTTCCCTTCCCATAAGTTGCCAGAAATTCTGCAACACAATATGGTATAGAAACCCGAATTCTTCTTTTGATTCTGGTCAAGTACCACATATCTTGAGCTGTTACCTTCTCTGTATTCTTCCCTCTACAAGCAATAGAATGGGCAATAAATTTTTGGATTAAGCGATGCTCCACATCTCTGAGATTGCTAGACGCGTTGTTCCCCGACGAATCGTATGGGGCGTCACTTAATTCACGCCACATAGTTTCCAATGGTACAGCTGTTTCATCCAACCATTCACCCAAAAAAATGTAATCCTCAAAATAGGGTGCTTCCATCACATCGGCATCATATATATCCAAACACTCGGCAACATCCATCAAACTCATTTCCCGGTCTACACCCCCTAATCGGAACGACAACAATGGATCTTTCACAGTTTTTATCCTATGTATTACCACCGTTGAGAAGAACTCTAAACACAATTCTGCATAAATTGGCTCTTGAATAGCAAACAATCTTTCCCAATCTTGGACATCATAAGTATTACCTGTCCATTTGCATTTAACCGATTGAGTGAGGGTGTGTCTCAAAGACCTTGCTAGACCCGCCTCTTCCAATGGTTGCCAATTTATCACTCTAGGATGCACAATGTCTTTTTCTCTTAAAGCCAACAAATTATCATTGTACGTCGCAAATTTACCCCCACAATTTTTCTTTGTAAACTGCAAATTTGGGTGTAATCTCTCCGGATCCAAAAGATATCCTAACGATAAAGTCTGTGCTTTCCCTTTTCCTTTAGAACTAGATTCTTGTTCTTTGCCTTTACTTCGCATTCTCTGAAACATCAAATACCAACACAAAATATGTTGCCAGGAAAGTTAGCGTTAGCATAAACCGCAATTAGTCATCGAGTCACAAAATGAGCGATTAATGTCTAAACTATATCCCCTAACAACCAAAGCATATAGGCCAACCAAAACTGAACATTGAACACAGTTGAGCATAACATTTGTTACACAACTAGTAACCAAATTGCCTATACACACACTCTTAACCATTTTATGGAACACTCAAACCACTCAAACATAACATGTAATCTAATATCAAACAAAGTCATGGCAATGGACATCACAATTCAAAGCCAAACAAGTCTTACAATCAAGATTATATGAATTTCAAATAATACACCTTCATCTTCATCAACTAAACCAAGTTCACAAGTTTCATAACTCTAATATCAAACATATACTTGAAAATCGCATAATAATCACACAATGATAACAAGTAATGCATTACAATCAAAAGTCAATGAAAGCAAAGTCAAACGTTGACCCAGAAAGTCAACTTCATCTTCTTCCCCAAAATCTCATGAACCCTAATTTCTCAAACTACTCAAAAATGAAATTAATCTACTAATGAGCAATAAAACATATAACATACTAGGATTTCATGAAAACAATACAAAAATACCATCAACAACTTCCCAAATTCGGATTCTCATTATCTAGCATAAACCCTAATTTATGAATCATCACATCCAACGAGTAACACCATAATTCATGGATACTACAAGTTAAGAACATCAAATAAGCATGAATCATCAAGAAAGACAAGTAATTGTAAGATCCCCACACTTATTTTATGGAAATCCGAATTTGTGAAGAAATCCCCAAAAAAAAATATGAATTAAACATGATGTGGGTGTTGATAATACCTTAAGTAAGTTTGCCATTAGAGATTTGAAGAAGAAATTAAAAGAAAGCTTGGTACTTTGATGATGAAATCGAATTATGGTTTCTTTGGTTTCTTTGGGAGAGCAAAAAGAAAGGTTGGTGGGTTTAATTTAACCGAGACCCGTGTTATAAAACCCTGGAATCGCTTAAAAAATTTTTGAACGCGATCCTGACAACTAACCCGGATCGCGTTCATCAGTTGAAATCGCCCAGCTTGAATAATCCACTATCAAACGCGATCCTAATAAGCTTACCCGGATCGCGTTGCTTAAAGGGAAAAATTTCTGTTACCAAAATGCACTAGTGAACGCGATCCCGAAAACATACCTGGATCGCGTTAATCTACTTGAAAAAATTCTGTAACAAAAAACCAAAGGTGAACGCGATCCTGATGGATTGCCTGGATCGCGTTTCTAAGCTTTTAACCGGATTTTTTTTTTTTTTTTTAACAACAACAACAATAATAATAATAATTAATATATATAAATAGATATATATAAAAAATAAATAAATAAATAAATGATGTACCCTTCCGTGCTTAGTTTATTTACGAGTCCAAAGCAATAGACTCGACCCCGAATTCACTTGTCCTTGGGGTAAATGGCAAGTGTCTCCCACTCGCAATCAGCATCCTCCTCGTGATACAATTTCAACATGTGACCATTTACAATGAACGATCCGCCATCTGATTTCAACAATTCCACATAACCTGAAGGATATCCGTGTTTCACTATGTATGGACCGGTCCACCTCGGTTTTAGTTTTGGTTGTTTTAACTTAAACCGAGATTGAAATAGCAACACTTTATCCCCAGCTCTGAATTCTTTCCTCATCTTGAGCTTCTTATCATGCAATGCCTTGGTTCTTTCCTTGTACAACTTGGAGTTCTCATAAGCTTGCAACCTCAATTCGTCTAACTCATGTAATTGAAGCATTCTCTTTTCACCGGCTTCAACCAAATCAGTGTTACAATTCTTCAGAGCCCAATAAGCCTTATGCTCCACTTCAACCGGCAAATGGCATGTTTTGCCATATAGTAACCTGTAAGGTGTGGTACCAATCGGTGTGTTGTAAGCGGTTCTAAACGCCCACAAAGCATCATCCAATTTCTTCGACCAAATAGTGCGGTTATCTTTGACTGTTTTCTCGAGAATTCTCTTTAAAGCTCTATTGGTATTCTCCACCTGACCACTAGTTTGTGGGTGGTAAGAGGTAGAAAACCGATGTTGAACCCCATACTTCTTCATTACTTTCTCGAGTTGCTGGTTCGCAAAGTGACTTCCACGATCACTTATTAAGGCTTTAGGAACACCGAATCGGCAAAACAAACTCTTTAAGAAATCAATCACTACTCGGGCATCATTCTTTGAAACGGCCTTTGCTTCTGCCCATTTTGACACATAATCCACAGCTACCAAGATGTATTCACACTTATTTGATTTTGGAAATGGACCCATGAAATCTATGCCCCAAATGTCAAACACCTCGCAAACTTGAATACTCGTTTGAGGCATCTCATCTCTTTTTGAGATGTTTCCAACCCTTTGACATGAATCACAAGTTTGGCATAGAGTTTGTGCCTCTTTAAAGATCGTAGGCCAATAAAATCCAGCATCATAGACTTTCTTAGCTGTAACAGACGGCCCATAGTGCCCACCGGTTGGTCCATGGTGGCACTCATCCAAAATTCTTCTCGTTTCTCCTCCAGATATACATCTCCTTATCATTCCATCAGCACACACCCTAAACAAATACGGGTCTTCCCAATAATAATATTTCAAATCAGCAAAGAATTTCCCTTTTTGTTGATGGGTCATGCCTTTTCTCAAAACACCTCCAACCAAATAATTTGCAAAATCAGCATACCATGGTGTTTCTTCCCCATTTTCAGCTTCATCATCTACCTGCAAAAGAAACTCCTCCGGAAAGCAATCATTAATGTCAGTATCGCCTAACTTGTCTAGGTTTGGATGTTCCAACCTTGACAAGTGATCGGCGGCAAGATTTTCAGCCCCCTTTTTGTCCTTGATCTCAATGTCAAACTCTTGCAAAAGAAGAATCCAACGAATGAGTCTAGGTTTAGCATCTTGTTTGGAAAACAAGTACTTTAGGGCTGAATGGTCGGTGAATACAACAGTTTTGGACAATACAAGATAAGGCCTAAACTTATCGAAAGCAAACACAACCGCAAGTAACTCTTTTTCAGTTGTTGTATAATTCTGTTGAGCTCCATTTAGTGTTTTACTCGCAAAGTAAATTGGCCTAAAATGATTTTCCTCACGTTGTCCTAAAACTGCACCTAAGGCATAGTCACTCGCATCGCACATCAATTCAAATGGTTTAGACCAGTCTGGTGAAACCATAATGGGTGCATTGGTCAACCTATCCTTTAAAGTCTCAAAAGCTTTCACACATTCAGCATCAAACACAAAAGTAACATATTTCTCAAGCAATTTGGTCATATGTCTAGTGATCTTAGAAAAGTCTTTGATAAACCTACGATAAAAACCCGCATGACCCAAAAAGATTCTAACTCCTTTTACATTTACGGGTGGAGGTAACTTGGCAATGACATCAATCTTTGCCTTGTCAACCTCGATTCCCACACTTGACACCTTGTGCCCCAAAACAATTCCTTCCTTAACCATGAAATGACACTTTTCCCAATTAAGAACTAAATGTGCCTTCTCGCATCTTTCAAGCATCTTGTCTAAGTTAGACAAACATGATTCAAACGAATTACCAAAAACAGAAAAATCGTCCATGAAAACCTCCATGGAAGTCTCAATCATGTTCTGAAAGATAGCGATCATACACCTTTGAAAGGTGGCTGGGGCATTACAAAGCCCAAATGGCATTCTCCTATATGCATATATACCAAAGGGACAAGTAAAAGTCGTTTTCTCTTGATCTTTAGGGTCTATGGGGATTTGGAAATATCCCGAAAACCCGTCAAGAAAACAAAAAAATTCGTTTCCGGCTAGTCTCTCCAACATTTGGTCAATGAAAGGTAAAGGGAAATGGTCTTTCCGAGTAGCATCATTAAGTCTTCTATAGTCAATACAAACACGCCAACCCGTAACTGTCCTAGTTGGAACTAATTCGTTCTGATCATTTTTCACAACAGTCATACCACCCTTTTTGGGCACACAATGGACAGGGCTCACCCAAGGGCTATCAGAAATGGGGTAAATAATACCCACATCGAGTAATTTAACTACCTCCTTTTTGACAACATCCTTCATATTTGGGTTAAGCCTCCGTTGTCTTTGAACAACGGGTTTTGCCTCATCTAAAAGATTTATTTTGTGTTTACAAAAGGATGGGCTTATCCCAGGTATGTCGGAAGTACGCCAAGCGAAGGCGCCCTTATGAGCTCTCAAAACATCAAGTAACATGCATTTTTCAGAATTAATAAGTTTAGAGGAAATTACAACCGGTAAAAGATTTTCCTCTTCCAGAAATGCATACTCCAAATGACTTGGAAGTTGTTTCAACTCCAAGTCTCTCGGTGGATCCTCCAGTGAAGTCTTTATCCTCAACCGATCCTCACTCTTTAGCTCCTCAAAGCTTTCCTCAGCTAATTGCTCTTCATCATCTTCTTTAACTTCAACTGCTTCAAGCAACTCTTCCTCAGTCATTTTCTCATCAACAGATTCCAACAACTCAGCAATTTCAGCATCCAATCCAAGTAATCCCTGTAACTCCTCATCCAAAGCCTCATCTATGACATCAATACTAAAACAAGTATCGTCAGTAGAATAAGGATGCTTCATGGCCTTATCAACCGTGAAAGCAATCCTTTCCTGGCCCACTCCTAAGGTTAACTGCTTATTTTTCACATGAATAATAGCATCAGCAGTATGTAAGAAGGGACGTCCTAGAATGAGTGGGACTTTACTATCTTCCTCCATTTCTAGGATCACAAAATCAACAGGGAATGTGAAAGGTCCAACATCAATCAACATATTTTCCGCAATCCCCACAGGATATTGGAATGATCTATCGGCCAGTCGGATGCTCATACGTGTGGGTTTAAGGGATCCTAAAGACAATTTTGCATAAAGGGAGTAAGGCATCAAGTTTATACTAGCACCTAAGTCAGCTAGGGCATCACAAGTCATAAACTTTCCTAATGTACATGAAACAATAAAACTCCCCGGGTCCCCCAATTTGGGTGGAATCTGATTTTGAACGATAGCAGAACACTCATCATTCAGAAATGTAGCCGATGCCTCCGAAAGCTTTTCCTTATTGCTCACCAAGTCTTTGATAAACTTGGCATAGTTCGGCATTCCAGCTAAAATATCCACCAACGGTACATTGATCCTTATGCTCTTGATCATATCAACAAACTTTCCATACTGAGCAGCAATCTTTTCCTTTCTCAAACGTTGAGGATATGGAATTTTCGGTTTGTAAGCCTTCACTACCGGTTGAGTAACCGGAGGTGTTGGTGAAACCGGAACAGAAGTGGGTTGCACAGTCTCTTCTTCTTCATCGTTAACTTCTATTTCATCATTGTCCTGCAAAACAGAATTAGAGATCTTTGCCCTTTTTACCGGAGGTGGTGGTAGCTCCTTCCCACTACGAGTGGTAATAGCATTTGCATGCTCATTTCGGGCCGGTGGTGGCTGATACGGCTTTGGTCCACTATTAGAAGGTGATGGTCTCAGGTTCGGTTGGGTGTTGCTCGGTAAACCACCGGGTGGTCTACTATTTTGGCCTTCAGAAAGTCTATCCATTTTCCTCTCCAAATCCTGAATTGAGGCTTGCTGATTTTTCTGATTTTGATCCACACTTAACCTCAAATTCGTCATTTGGGTTTTCAATCTCTCAGTCGAAACATCCTGTTTAGAAATGAACTCCTTCATCATCTTCTCTAAAGCAGATTCGGATGTTGCTTGTTGTTGAACAGGTGGTGGTGTTGATGTTGGAACATTATCTCTTTGGAATTGATTGTAATAGTTCTGACCCTGTCGAGAATATCTATTTCCTTGATAATTACCTTGATAATTTCCTGAATTCCGGTTCTGATAACCGCTTCTTTGATAATTATTTCCACCTTGGTAATTACTTTGTTGCATGTAATTAACATCTTCATCCGCCATCCTCATAGGTTGATCATCACTATCACATTCATTTGTTGCATGATCTCCACCACAGTTACCACATCCTTCACGAAGCTCCTTTATCTCTCCCTTGAGAGCCTTGAACTGATTATCAAACTTTGTAGACATAGCTTTCAGTTCTTTCATCATTTCAGAATCCTTGGAGCCACTTCCACTTCCTTCAGCAAAAGCAACGGTCTTTCGGGCTGGTTTTCTACTATCTTTTGCCCAATTTAGACTTTGCAAAACTTTGTCCTCCATAATCTTCCAAGCTTCATTTGGAGTTTTGTATATGAACAACCCTCCTCCAGCAGAATCAAGTACAGCAGCTGATGTAATATCAAGACCATTATAGAAGAGTTCTATGATTTCGGCTTTTGACAAACCATGTCCGTGGCAATTTCTCAACAAATCTTTCATTCTCAACCATGCTTCCACTAACGTTTCACCTTCAGCTTGCTTGAATCCCCGAATCTCATTTAATAACCTTTCTGCTAAAGCTGGTGGAAAATATCGGCTAACAAAAGCCTTCCTCATTTGATTCCAAGTCTGGATAGTATTTGGTTCCAACTCTTGATACCAAATCTTTGCTTCCCCACATAAAGACATTGGGAAAGTCCTCAATCTGACTGCTTCTTCCGTATTAGGACCATACTTAAAATACTCTCCAATTTCCAAGAAATCAGCAATATGTTTATGCGGATCGGCCCGTACTCTTCCATCAAACTGAGTATCTCTAAGCATTTGCATATGATTCCCTTTCAGTGAAAAATTGTTGTCAATTGGTGGTCTCCGAATAGCTGATGCCGGAGTAGGAGCAACAGTTCTAGTACGGTTAAACATGGGTGTATCATTCTCGTCAGCCATTTGTTCTTCTTCGGCTTCAGACCCAACTTCCTCTTCGTATCTAGATTCCAGTTCTTCTTCAAAAACTTCTTCCTCAATGACTACTTTTGATGAAGTTGATCCTCTTTCGGTTTGACTTGAAGTTGATTCCGTCGGCTTATTCTTTGATTTCTTCTTTCTTTTCTTCTTTGTGGTTTTCTCTGGATCAGACAAAGGACTAAGAATTTCGTTACCAGACTTCCTAGTGCTCATCCACTACCTAAGTAAACCTGCAAAAGCAAAGAAAATAAAACCGTCAAACGCACCGGCGCAATACAATTTAACTAAAAATAACTTTCTAAGAATTTTAATTCAAAGAAAGGATCAATTAACTACACTTAAATTAAATTCTCAAATTCACACAAGTCCCCGGCAGCGGCGCCAAAAACTTGATGTGTGAAAACAAGTTATAAAATAAACTAATAATTACTGACACTGAACTATTACACACTAAGGCAAGTATACCTTATCATGTATAGTATAGTTACAATAAGTACTGGTTCGTTCCACAGGGACTTTGTAAATGAGAATTGTAATCAAAATGCAACTAATTTAAACAAGTAATTAAACGTGGATTTGTGTGACCGAGTTGTCACGTTGCTTATCAACTAATGTATTAAACTAGAGCAAGTGGACTCAGGAAGAGTCAGATTAATTTTGTTAAACTTAAACACTAGAAAACGACACTTGTTTGGATTACTTTACTAATAACTTCGAGGTATTTGATCTTAACATTTAAAGCAATTCATGTTTATCTTAATTAGGTCAAGTTCAGCATTCGCCATCAAACTAGATCCTAACATCAATTCATCAACTTCCAATTCAATATATGAAAGACATTCGCCATATTCATGAACTTACAATATTAAGGTTAATTTTCTAAATCACAATCTTAATGCATTCGCAATCAAACTCAATTACTCATAGACAAATAATTGATAATGAACATATAAACAATAAACATCCGCTATAATCATTTATTCATTCATCAAGCGATTCAGATTTAACAATAAACCCTAACTCATAATAATTCGATTAAACGAAAGTTGAGTAAACATGAAACCAAAAAGTAAACACCTCTAATCACTAGTAATTTCATCCAAACAAGTGTTTTATTAAATTAGCTACTCATAATTGCACCAAAAGAAACAAGAGAAACTATTGAAATCGAAACAAACATGATTATAAATAAATAAAGATGTAAGACGAGTGATTACAATGATTAATCGAAGATCCGTAGTCCCCTAATGATTAAAGCAAAGTAATCTCTTCAAAAGTGATGAAAAGTTTCAAAAGTTGAGAGCAAATTTCGTGACTAGTGTTTTCTACTCTGCAAGTTATGTTTAAAATGAAATGAAAATGTATTTAAAATCCTTCAAACTGCTGCAAAACCGCTTATGAACGCGATCCAGGAAATACCAACGCGATCCAGAACTTCAGATAATACAAAGACAAACGCGATCCAGCTTATGTGTTGGGATCGCGTTCTTCTTCTTAAAAATTTTCTGATTACGAATTGCACTAGCGAACGCGATCCGTATGAACAACCTGGATCGCGTTGCTCTTTGGAAAAATGTACATGCCAGATTAAACCTTTGAAACGCGATCCTGGTCATTGTGTCCGGATCGCGTTCTTCAGTATAAAAGCAGATCCAAATTGCAACTTTGACATTTCAGCTTCAAGACTCAACCAAATCTTCTCCAACATTCAGAACTTCAACCTTTTTACCTGAGAATTTAATTTTTTACCAATTAAGTACCACAAGTTCTAAAAGTTCACTAAAAATAAACTTAAAACAATGATATCGCGTGAAATATATATGTACAAAATGAGCGATATCAAACATCCCCACACTTGAGCTTTGCTTGTCCTCAAGCAATTCATTTTCTACCAGATATAAACCATTACATCCCTCTTGCATTTTCAAAAAAAAAAATGGAGATCAAGCTTTTCAAAATAAACTAACAATAATCACCTAAGCAAATATGCTGGCCACATGTATATAATTACCAAAACTTGAGATGATAATTTGTCAAGCCCGAATTGCACGACCTAGCACCTCACAATAGGATAAGTGTATCAATCACTCACTCTCAACCTATAAACTACAAGGTAAGGGAATGAATAATATAACACTCAATTAAGCCAAGTCGTGATGCACTGTTACCATAGGCTTGCAAAAGGATCAAATCTCCACCGTCTTGGCGTGAGCACCAAGTGAAATCTCAGAGAAAGTATTCTAACCATGTTGGGTATAAAGTATGGTGAGAATGGAATAGGTAGGCTAGACTCAAGCAATTTGTGAAAAGTAGCAGACAAAACCCATGAGAAAGTAAAGTAAATGTTGCCTAATTAATTCTCATTGTGACAGTAATAAAACTTGGGATTCTCATGCTAAACCAATTAGAATTATTCTTCATGTATGACTTATATTCATAATTCTCAACTTGCAATTCTCATTGATTTACATTTATGATTGGATTTATTAACTGCATTCTACGACTTTCTATGAATCCTGTGTAGCGAACTTTCGGACCAGCCATCCTAGACCTGAAAAAGACCTTCAGTGGCTAGGTGTAGAACACCCCTCGGGAACTACTTGTTCAGGAATTCAAAGGCCGTTTAGTTGACTACAATTAACAAATCCTTAACTTTAAGTTTTCAACTTCAATTACTTAAACTTTAACATTCAGCACTTCAATCGATTACAACTTCAGATTATAGAATTAAACATTAGAATCCCTACTAAAACATTTAAGTCACATTTTACATAAACATCCATTAAAAATTCAAATTAGACAACATTTTGGAAAATAAATGATTTGGGAATTGACTACACAAAAATAGGCTGAATAATGTAGTGATCATGAATGTATGTGGAAGTGTCTATGGGTTTCTTAGCACTAAAAGTAAGTGCTAACGACCTGGGTGGACTAGATATAAATGGTTTAAACGAAAATAAGATCCTAAACAATTAAGATTCCTTGGCCGATTATTGAGATTAGTATTAATCATCTAAATGATCCATACGGTCCCGATAATTGGCTAGAAAGTCAGAATTGCTAGGATTAAGCTCCAATCCTAAGAATACCTCCTCATCATACGATCTCACATATATCACAAATTGTGATCTCACAGCGGCCTCGAAATGCATCACTAGGGCAAGTTCTAGAACAAACTACAATCACCGGCACACTCATAGCAATAGCAATGTAAACACTAAGAATAAGTGTTTTTCTCAATTAAAGCTCTAATATCTCACAATTTAATAGTGGAGCTACAAGTGTGCTAGTCATGCAATTCACCCAATGAGGTTGCTCATATGACACATCTCTAAAATTTATGCAAGAGGGAAGATTTAATTACTTTAACTAGATATTTCATAAAGGAAGTTTTCAAGTAATTAATCATATTAGGACAAACACAATCCCAACAAACTGCCATTCCTAACCTCTTATCAGAATTTGCTAAAATCTATTGGACTCAAGATCAATAACAGACCCATTAAGTGACCCAAAGGCCCGTTAATAGAATTCGTAAAGTTCGATTGAGAACCCCAACAGATTCTAACAAACCTAACAAGACGCAAGAACAACAATTTGCTAAGAATGAAGTTCAAGCAAATTACCTCCCCACACTTAAATTGTGCAATGCCCTCAATGCACAAAACAAACATAATCAATAAGTACAAATGAGGAAGTAAAATGAAACGAAACTACCCGGGGGATAATAGCAGAAAAATGTTGTAAATGCCATGCTCATGTGTCGCTGAACTTACTGCCAGCATATGCAATTGATTCCACATCGACAAGGCCTTCTATCACACCAAAAACAAATACAAGGCATAACTTATAATACAACTGAGTAGGATGTGCCATGCTCAAACTGCTGCAAAACCGCTTATGAACGCGATCCAGGAAATACCAACGCGATCCAGAACTTCAGATAATACAAAGACAAACGCGATCCAGCTTATGTGTTGGGATCGCGTTCTTCTTCTTGAAAATTTTCTGATTACGAATTGCACTAGCGAACGCGATCCGTATGAACAACCTGGATCGCGTTGCTCTTTGGAAAAATGTACATGCCAGATTAAACCTTTGAAACGCGATCCTGGTCATTGGGTCCGGATCGCGTTCTTCAGTATAAAAGCAGATCCAAATTGCAACTTTGACATTTCAGCTTCAAGACTCAACCAAATCTTCTCCAACATTCAGAACTTCAACCTTTTTACCTGAGAATTTAATTTTTTACCAATTAAGTACCACAAGTTCTAAAAGTTCACTAAAAATAAACTTAAAACAATGATATCGCGTGAAATATATATGTACAAAATGAGCGATATCAAATGTCACAAATGTGCAAGTAAGTTTTTGTGTGCTTGTCTTGATGCTCTAAGCCTCTAATAATTAACACTTTGTTTAATTTTTAGTTTTTGTTTTTCAATTTAATTAATGCTAATAGAGGGGTGTGCACGGTTCGATTTGGGGCGGTTATGGGCACTAACCGTAACTGAATCGAATATGGCGGTTAATTGAAATTAATAACCGTTGGGTTCGGTTAACTGGCGGATCGGTTAAATGGTTAATTTTGATGGATCAGTTAACTTGACGGTTACAACAATTAACCGAATATGTTGGTTTTGAAAATAAAAACTTTGTAAAATAAAGTATGAGCTTACTTTTTAGATCCAATTGGACAAAAGTGAATATAAATGGATGTTAAAATTCAGATATTAGTTTAGAACTCCATACGTAAACTTCATGTATTATATTGGTCCATTACAAAAGTGTAAAATAAAACAACAAAAGCCCAAAATCAATAATACAAAAATAAATTTGTATATATTTCTTAATTTTTTGCACTGATCCATATATGAATAAGAATAATATATATTCCTATATTTATATTTATTCAAACTAAAAAGAATAAATTAAACATTTGAGGCGGAATGTTAATGGTGGCTCGGTTATGGACATTAACTGTAACCGAATCACACAGACGGTTAATTTCATTTTATATAACTGAACTGTCGGTTTGTGTGGTGAAGCCGTTAAAATGGGTCCATTTAACGGTTAATTTAGTTACGGTTCGATTACACAGTTTTTGTGTTCACCTTAGTAATAATAATAATAAGTAATAATATGTGTATCATATTTTCATAATCATGGTGCATGGTAATTTATTTTTACATAAACAATAAATTTTACCGTCATTTATCATTCATGTAAATCTCCAACTCTAAACATCTTCAAGGTTCATACTTCATTCACACAAACACAAACGCAAAACATACTCATGCTATTCCTTAATCCCACTTTTTAATCAAAAAATCCCTAAAAATCTCAAATTCCACCAAATTAATCTAAACCCTTCCCAATTCTCCTCATCACAAATCCACTATCTCCCCAATTTCACAATCCCTAATTTAATTTCACCATCCCGTGATCCGTTCCAACCCTGAACCTAAAATTCAAATTTAGGGTTAGGGTTTCTATCTTGTACGAAAATATGACATCTGAAGAAACTAATTTAGCACTATCACATCATCACCAGCTTCTGTTCCAAAACAACTCGAATTCAAGTTTCCGGTGCAACCCGCCCGGGTCCGGACCTGATCGTCCTGCTGTAGGCACTACCCGTGAGTTGACCGGATTCATTGACCACCAACATCGGTTTTATAAAACGGAAAATGCAAATGAGCTCCGGTCGAGTATCTACAACTCCGGTCCGGTTCACAGGAATTGGAATGGTGCCAGTGGGAGAGATTCGGGATCTGGTTCGGGTTCGATGAGTGCCGATGGATCCGATGGTAAATAGTAGTGATAATAAGAAGAATATTAGTAGTAGTATTATTAATTAGCAGGCATATTGACTATTATTGAATAAGATGGGAATGTGAAATTAAATTATGTTTCTTGTTTTGGTAAGTTTATGTATTTGTTTGCTAATATGAAATTCATTACTTATTCATATAGACTTAATAATTATTTGTTTTGATTATGAGTTTATTTATCTATAATAGGCCTGTTACATTGATGCATATAACTAATCTTTATTTAAGAAGTTCTTATAAACCTTCGTTGGATTAACTTTTGCGTTAGTGATTACCTCATGAAAATATAAATTTGCTCATTGGATTGCACAAAATGCTTGAGTGGCTGTTGTAAAACTAAGGGGATTTGTTACCGCTTAATACAGTGAACTCAATGCCTATTTATGCAAAGAAGTGAAACTTTGTTGCCTTTTAAGTTAAAAAAGTGAATATTGATTGTGTTTTTCATGTAAAACCAAGTGTACTGAGTTGAAACATAGTTGTATTAATTGGTGATGAATCTACTTAGCTGTGTTTATTTGTAAAAAAAAAACACCTGGTTGCATTCCTTAGGTATTCGCCCCTGTATGAATCATTTTAACGATCTAATATTATGAAATAAGAACTTTATTATTATTACTCTTTTGCTTTCCATCATCAGTATATCAGGTATTGTGTACGGGTGTATTTATTGTTTTCTTATGGGTGAATTAGGTTCTAGTAGGGAAGTAGGGAAGGTAGCAAGTGTTGTGCCATCAGGAAATGATTTGAATGATGCAAGACCTAGTTCAAGTGAGAATCATCAGCAAGAATTGAGCCAGTACCCGAACACTGTTGCACTTGTGGACCGTAATGGTGATTTGTATTATTCTTCTCAGTATCTTCATGGTGCGGAGGGTTCGGGATCGGGGCTTAAAGATACGGTGGTTGAAAATAGTTGTGGGTTTAGTGGAAGAAGGGATGTTTTTTATTCAGGTGAATCCGGGGATTCCTTGAGAACAATACTCTCAGATCCTATAACGTGAGCCTCTGCAAATTCATCATTTTATTATCATTTTAATTGATTCAATTCAACAAAGAAACAATATGATCAAATGAAGGTCGATATCAAGCTTGTGTGTATAATTGATATCCCCTAAACCTATTGATAATATGCATTGTATTGCAACTTTCTGGTTTTGTGGTCGTGCAGCGGATCACTTATGGATGATGCTATGATATTGCCTTGTGGTCATTCGTTTGGTAATGGTGGAATACAGCATGTTATGAAGATGGTAAGTTCTAATAATTTATCTTTAGTATGAATACGTTTCAGTAGTTTCCGCCTAATCATTCACGTATAGTGTGTAAACACTTAGTTATTCTGTTAATATTACTTTTTGACGGCGGGTTTCAGTTTATGTGCTGACCTTATTACATTCACCATTTTTCAGAAGGCATGTTATACTTGTTCACACCCCGTGACAGAAGGCTCAGTGGCTTCAAATCTATGTAAGAATGTTTATCCATTAAAGGTGGAGTTTTAGTGTCTCCTTCATGTTGTCACACATAGTTGTCATTGTAAGAAACACATAATCTGATCCAGGAAATTCTTTTGTGGCCACACTGTAAGAGAAATTATTAGCCTTGGTTTATGGTGAACGCTCAAAATTTACATTTGTTGTTTAATTATCATTGAAATAAATTTGTAGAAGTACACATTTGCTATTTTGAAGAACCGTGCTTATCTGTAATTCCACACAAGTGAACTGTTAGTTTAACCTCTTTAAAATAGCTAGCATACCATCTTTTTATTAACCAAAACAAAAGTTAACATAAGATGACAGTATGACACTGAATTACATGTAGATTCACTAGATTGTTAGCATTTACTAGAAGTGGCAAAATGGGCGTGTAGTACAGGTTGAGTAACGAATTTGGGTCAGAACAAGTAATTTTTTATAGCGGCCAAAACATATTTGGTTGACTCACTTTTTTCTTTAACCCTTTTCTTGGTTTCAGTAGAGTAACAAAAACTATATCAATAGAATACTAATACGGAGTACAATTTTCTCGATTAGAATGATCTAGAGGCTGTAAGCATGTAAATGCACTTCGGGTTGGTTTCAACCTGTTTGATCAATCATCCATTATAGCTGTTTCAGTATTGAGGTGATATTTAGTTTCTCCGTTTCACAAGCTAGAGGTATAATATAACCCACATCCCATTTACCCAAGGAC
Organism: Helichrysum umbraculigerum; assembly: GCA_949592205.1. Taxonomy (NCBI): domain Eukaryota; kingdom Viridiplantae; phylum Streptophyta; class Magnoliopsida; order Asterales; family Asteraceae; genus Helichrysum; species Helichrysum umbraculigerum. The sequence goes on from CATIUR010000006.1 coordinate 55,519,796, forward strand.
AGAGCATAGTGTAGGCAGGGAGGGGTTGTGGCCCCCCCAAAATTTTGAGCTAGTACTAATAGATATATATATATATATATATATATATATATATATATATATATATATATATATATATATATATATAATTATTTAGGAACTTCAAACCAAAAATTGGGTTGGTTGAGTTGGTTTGCAACAAGTACGGCTAACACACTAAAAGAAAACAGGCGGGGGTTCAAATCTTCATCTGCCATTTTTTTTGACATATTTATGATAAATATATGAAAACTATCAAATAAAGGTTCATTAGTACATCTAATTAACAAACCATTTTATAAGTAAGTGTCTTTGTAATACTTTTGTAGTTAAGCATATCACTAAATTTTCTAATAAAAGCTCACTTTTTATTATATAACAAAGAGTAGCATTAATCTCAAAATCGATTCAACATGTTTATATCTTGTAACTACTTTCTGTTATAGATGTTAATTTAATTAAACATCTACATATTCAATTATTAGTTTATAATTATCAGTCATTATTAGACTACAAAAGAAGTTTATTAAACTTGATCTAATCTAAATATAGGTAGGTAATGTTAGTTGATTAATATAATAGCTTAATCGAAGGAATGTTTTCTTATGCACATGCGACTGCATCTTATACATCAAATGGTTTTGGCCCCCTCAAAATAGTATTTCAAGCTCCGTCCCTGCATTAACCTGTATATTGGTTGAACTGGCCTCCTCTAGAATATATTTATTCTGAATCTGAGTAGCACGGTTTCTTCATTCCTGAACTTGTAAAGGCCAATGCGCCAAAATTAATTGTGGTTGACCGTAGTCATTGAGGTTTCTGAGATGAATCAAGTGAAGTTTATATATAGTTTTTGACCTATTGTTGAGAAGCTATATAATTATGTTTATGTACTTTTTTGTCTATTTGTATAGCTCTGCGATCTGCTGTCTTGGCATTTCGTAGGGAGGAAGAGTTGCAAGGTCACCATGCATCTAAAAGAAGAAGAGAGAGATTAGACCAGGTTTGTTTTTTTGCCAAATTAAACTAAACACAAAAATTATTTAATTTTAGTTTGGGTTGGGTCCGGTTGTAAAGTTTTTTATTTTATATATACTCCCACTATATATATATATATATATACATACTCCGTATATGTTAACTATGAACTATGATTGCAAACACTGTATTTTACAACAATAGTCAAAATCTTTGAATTAAATGATTTAAAGAGGTTATTTGCACGAAAAAGGGACTTTAGGGTCCTTTCAGTCCCTGCGACGCTTTGATCTGCTCACCTTTTAGCTAAAGTTTTGGATTCGTCCCGTTTGAAATAAACACAACCCAAATTGACCCATTCATAAGTAACTGGACCCACATCTGCTGTTGCAAACTGCATTACGAGAGCCATCTCAATGGATGCAGGACAAGAGTAATTACAATGATCCAATGTTCATGAACACACCAAGAGGCAGAGGCATTCATTTTCCACTATCTGAGGGTGACCGGGTTGTTATCAAGGTTTTTGTTAACTTACACTTATAAAACTCTCAAATGTTTTTGCTTGCTTGCTAAACTGAAACACCTAACCAGGGCAACAAGAGGACCCCAGAGCGTTTTGTTGGTTGTGAGGCTGTTGTCACAACGCAGTGTTTAAATGGATGGTCAGTCTCTTTTCTTTCTTGATTTCTTTATCTTAGTCATCGGTTCTATATTTCTGGTCATGTAGAAACAAAATACGTAACAAATTTCTTGACACAATGTATGCATAGATGATAGATCGTCAAGTATTGTTTATCAAAGATGTCAAATACATGAAATGCTTACACGTTGGTTATAATCTAGCCTGTTTCTTGTGTTGCGTGCAGGTATGTGGTTAAGACATTGGATAACGCGGAGAGCATTAAAGTGCAATATCGCTCATTAGCCAAAGTTTCCGGTAATACATCATCACAGCCAAGTTCAAGTAAGATGACACCAAATTGGCTTTAGTGATGCATTAAACCCAACTCTCAACAGTACCACCCCACCAGCTGGGGCTAAATGTGACATCGATAAATATATAAGCAAGTATATAATACGAATAGTATCACCTAGCAAGTTTTGCAGATGTACTAAAAGTGCTATCTATTGTTATACAGGGGAAATTGGGGAACCATAGTGTACTTTTAGTGTATTATTTAGGATATGTCCTTACTAAGACTCATGTAAATATGAAATTTATATTATTCAGCAAGTCGTCGAATTTTTTTGCTTGATAACAAGTGCTATTCATTGTTATATTCGAGGAAATACAATGTTCTTTTTAAAATTTTGAATTGGCTTGGAAGGTAAAATTACAACTTATATTGCGAACGTGTGGATTATAATCTTTGTTTCGTTCATGTTGGAGCCAACGAGCTAGCGAAATGTTTCAACAAACATCTGCATATTGTCATTCTTGATGTTATATTTTTTACTGCGCAACCTAATCTGTTATGAACATTAACGTTGGATGTAACTTCCTACTTTCACAGCAATGGATGTGCATTGACCGATACAGGGAAAAATAAAAGTTATCACTTGAACAAAATTGTTCTACCTTCATTTTTACTTGTTAACGTTCGAGTTGCATTTTTTTTTAGAGAAGGGAAGAAATTCGAAACGAAGAAAAATAAGTTTGTGTTCCTAAGTTTTTCGTGTGGAGAAAAGAGAAGGAGAAGCAGAAGGAGAATTATGTCATATTCTCTTTTCAAACTTTCTATCTAATTTTGAAAAAAAAAGGAATGACGAAAAACTACACTAACTATAAAAAGATAATTTCATTTTATTTCTTTTCAACTCGAGAATACGAAAGTGTAAAATTCATTTCTTTTCTTTCAAATTCGGGAACACAAAACTTTTAAAATTTATTCTTTCACTTCATTTCTTTTCTATCATTTTGTATTCTCTTGTAGTCTCTTCTTTCCGTGAAAAACTCTGGAGCTCTAACAAAATTATGTTTTATCAAAAAAAAAAAAATGTTTATTATTCAAAATTTGTTTAGAGAAATGATAATGACAGCTGTCAATAAGAACATTTATGGAAATTTATTAATTTTTGTTTTCAATCAACGATCACATATAAAATGAAAGTTTCAGTGAATTAAATGCAAACATTAACTGAATTATATATGATTTTGAATTAATAAGAAATTTTTTAACTTAAGTATTTGATATATCTTATTGACAGCATTAAAGGCTGTCGTTATTATATTTATTTATATATACAATTATAAGAAAAGGGAAATAATAACAAATTACGTTGGTAATTAAATAGGATAGTTACAGAAATGGAAAATTTTGAATAAATGTTTAAGTAAAGTAGAGAGTATGGTAAGTTGTTGCTAAAAATAAATCTTTTACTTGTTACTAAGTTATATAAATTATATTTATACTAGCATAATACTCGCGTTATGCAGCGGAATACACTACTCTTATTGTAAACAGTGAGTTAGTGACTCAACGTTAGTCATATATTGTCTTTGTTATTCATCGGTGGATTGCCCGTGATTGTGAGTTGATATAGACATATAGTAGTTTGCCCGTATATAGAGCTCGAGATTCGGGATATAATTGCCGAAAAGTGAAAAGTAATAGAGCTCGAGATCCGGAATATAATTGGTGAAAAGTGAAAAATATGTGAAAATAATGAGGTTATATTTCCAAATGAAAGTTAGATAAATAAATATAGAAATATTGAGTCTTGATTTTAAGAAGTTTCTAAAAATAATATATTAAGATGATTTATATACTACTAGTATAGATATTATTCAATTTGACATAATAGTTAGTACACAAATATTTATGTTATTAGATGAAAATTTCTTGGTAAGAAGTTTTCGCAATAGTGACATATTTTATTAGGTAATATACCTATATATAAGTTTCGATGTTTAGAGAGTCTTTTTGTTGTCGTCGCACCGGGCCATATGTGAGCCGACCTTTTCTAGAAGTTATATTGTATGCATTGAAGTACTAATCGTTCATATTGTATATTGAAATTAACTGGAAATCAGAATTTGGCCTAGACGGTTAATCATCTTCGTACGCCACCTAGGAAGCGAAGTTTTATAAATGAATCAAACTTTACAATGTATTGTACTTAGTTCCTTTTCTTTACCGTTCTTAACTCAATTTATATATTTCATCCCTTTCATATTTATTACTCCCTCCGTATAAGTGTCATGTTTTGACTTTTTGAGTCTTTCTTTTTCAACTTTGACCTTACATGTTTTTGTTATATATTACTTGATGCAAAATATATGAATGGATTGAGTTTTAAATGTATTTTCATTGGTATAATTTTCATAAAGTATTATATAACACAAACAAAGATATTTAAGGTCAAAGTTGAAAAAGAAAGACTTCAAAATCTGAAACAGGACACTTATTCCGGGACGGAGGGAGTATATCTTTTTTCATATTTTTTTATTTCTCATATTCTTCATCCCAAAAACCAATTTAATACACATATTACCCACCTGAAAAATTACATCGACCTACAAATCACAAAAAAAAAAAAAAACTTAATGGCATTCATCGGGTGTACTACCTATGATTTTGGAAAGGGCAAATAGCCCAAAAGGGGAATATTAATGTCAAAAATTACCAATTGGGGGAATATTAACATTCACATAACCCAAAAAGGATCCTTAATTCAATTTTACGTTTTAAAAGGATTTATTTTGAAAAAATAACAAGAAAAAGGAATATTGACCGGATTTATTTAATTATTTTAATTAATTTCCGGTTTCATAAGGTGGGCCTTTATAAACGTCTTAAACTTCATATTAGGTTTCAAAACATTTGGGGAAACTTAACCACATAGCACACCAAAATTAGGGTTCCATATTTGAACATTCAAGCTCAAAAATGGCGAATCGTCCAGAGGATCAACTTGAAGGCTGTTTGTGTGGTGACATGGCAAGAATGTGGACGTCGTGGACACAAAGGAATCCAGCGCGTCGCTTTAAGAGCTGCCCGAACTACAGGATGGCGTTGGAATCACGATGCAACTACTTCAGGTGGGTGGATCCAGAGCTTCCCAACGCATGGTACAAGAATAAAGTATTTGAGCTGAATGAGGAAAACGTACGTTTGGAAGCAGAGGTGAAGGAAGTGAAGTGGAAATTGAAGTTATTAGTGTGGATTTTGAGTGTTGTCATTGTGCTGGTGGCGTTGGAAGTGAAGTGGAAATTGAATTTGTTGGTGTGGGTTTTGAGTGTTGCCATTGTGGTGCTGGCGTTGGTTTACTGATGTGGGTGTTATGATAGGGTTAGATTAAGCTTCTTTTGGTGTAATGAGGTATGTCTGATGTTGATGTTTAGGTGTTATGGTAGGGTTAGATTAAGCTTCTTTTGGTGTAATGGGGTATGTTATGTTGGTGAAAATATGGTAGTTTTGTTGTAATGTGTCTGTTGTTATGAATGCAAGATAATGTAATGTGGTTGTTGGGTAATGAATGAAAAGTTTAGTTTAACTTTTACGATTGTGCACATATGAGAGATGAATGCTTTAAAATGCTTGTGAAAAGAGAGTGCACTTCTTTACTCTCTTAAAGTGGCATCCTCCCACTTTTTATACATCCTCCCACTTTGGCATCCTCCCACTTTTTATACATCCTCCCACTTTGGCATCCTCCCACTTTTTATACATCCTCCCACTTTTTTAGCATCCTCCCACTTTTTATACATCCTCCCACTTTTTATCTTGGCATCCTCCCACTTTTTATACATCCTTCCACTTTTTATCTTTACTCTTAAAGTGGCATCCTCCCACATTTTATACATCCTCCCACTTTTTATACCTTGCATACTTTCATTCCTGTCATCCCAAACCATAATATGTACATGTTTATTCAGTCAACAACAAGATATTATATCGAGTCACAAAGCAGTAGGTAATAGGAACATTAGAATGGTATTATATTAGCATCATAGGTTTGACTATAGAAGTCAACCTTAACAAAAGTATCTAGTTTGCCCAGAAGGTTCAAATATTACATACAAAAAACATAAAAACACTAGTTTAACTAATACCAACACCATTCTATGCATACCAAAATAAAGTAGCAGCATACATACAAAAATACAAGTTTTCTTTGCCTAATACTACTTGTTGTAGTAGATTTGGCAATCTTCATTCCATCATAATTGGATTCTTTTCAGACATTCCACTTCCTGACTTTTTTCTTGGTGGTACAAATGGCATATTTAGGCATAGCTCAGCATCAATTTCAGCAATCAATGGGTCTTCTTGTGCATGAAGAGTACTAACTTCCACAACAGTTATGTCTATCAACCCATCATTTGAATCATCACCACTACCCGTAGCTGCATTTGTTCTTACCCCCTTTTGAACACCAGAACCACCACCTCTAGCTGCATTTGTTCTTCCCCCTCTATTAACACCAGAACCACCACCTCTAGCTGCATTTGTTCTTCCCCCCCTATTAACACCAGAACCACCACCCCTAGCATTTGTTCTTCCCCCCCTATTAACACCAGAACCACCACCCCTACCAACACCAACAGTATCATTTGTGTCATTATACCTCCTATCACTTCTACTTGGATTAGGTACTCTAGGTCTGCCCCTTCCCCTAGCAACAATGTTGGAAACTGGAAATGGTCTATTAGTGCAACCTCTTCGATTGTGACCATATTGAAAACAAATCTGACATTGCCTAGGTCTTTTGGAACCATTAGCATCCAACTCAGTCCTTGCTCTCTTTCTCTTAACAGTTGGCCTACCAGGCATTCTCCTTTCCAATGGAGGTAATGGTCCTGGTTTGTTTGTGATAGGCCATTGCCTAGGTCTTTTTGAACACTTGGCTGCTTCCCAGAATAGATTCCTAAACTGAACACTAGGCCACCTCTTACTGAAGTTAGTATAGACATGTCTTGCACACTGTCTATGCTCTCCATTTGGTAAAACAGTCCTTACAGCTTCTATTAGACCCTGCCAAAACATAATCAATTAGTATAATACCTAATAATTAATAATTGTTGTCAAAGAATATAATTTTTTTTACCTTGTGTTGATCTGATATGATTGCAACATCATCACCATAGTGCCCATTTTTACATCGAACATCATCATATATTACCTTTTGTTTAGCTCTACTGCATTGGTTATTACTCACCTTCACTTGGTATTTTTTCATTATTATATCTTTCATCTGTCTTAGTTTAATCTTAGGGTTCTCTTTAATCCTATCAGCTAGCCTATCTGCAATCCAGTGATTTGTGACCAATGACCCCATATTGTAATCTTGAATGCATTTGTGAACTTCTTTTAAGGACTTGATTTGAAATGTTCCATCTTGACTAATCTGAGAAGCCCACAATCTAAAAGGACATCCAGGCTCAAGTTGTGGTATAGGTATCTTTCTTTTATGTGGCAACCTTAAGCCACACTTAACTAACACATGATCCTTTTTACTCTCTTCAAAGTTTAACCTAAATCCATTAGCCACTGCATAGTTAACTACACAACTTTTAAGTTGAGCTTTAGTGGCAAACCTCTCTCCTTTCATTGGCTTCATTGCCTTCCAATGTACAGTGGGATCATGCAGTGGGTTCATCATGTTATACTCTTCAAGAGACTTTCTCGTATCCTCATCCATGTCTTCATATCCATCCGGATCTTCAACATTTTCAAATGGCTTAAAGTTACCGTAATCTTGGTTATCTTCATCATATTCATCCAATGTATCCTCAACAACCTGTTTTTGCTTATCTTCCTCATCAACATCATTCTTGCTCTGGTTTTCCTCATCTTCAACATCTCGCAACTCAATTACTTCTATGTTCTCATCACTTTCATTACCAACATTACACATGTTCTCATCCTCCTCATTATCATCCTCATCCTCACTAACAGGATCATCTTCAATAAATTCACTCATATCCACATCATTATGATCCAAAAATACATCAACAGGGCTCTTCTTAGCAAGTTCAACCATTTTTTTCATATCATTTTCAGTGTTTAAATATTTCAGACCCCCATTTCGTATTCCCTTCCCAGGTACACAATAATACTTACTATCACATACCAAATCGAGAACATCTTCCACTTTAAGAGAGAATTCTTTAACACTAGTGTTATTAAAGTCGTAATCATTGAAAGTCAGTAACGCACCACCACTATATGTTAGAGAATCCATTTTGAAATACCCATAATAATTAACTTTAACAGTACACAATTCTTTGTTATTATTAGAAGCCATGGAAGAAACACTTACCAGTTAACGAAATTGCGCTAGGGTTTGTTGATTGCACTCATAAATCATCTTCGTATGTCAACATTTCTTCAAGAACGGAGTTAGGGTTTTACGGGATTTAGGTATTTTGGTTGAAATTAGGGTTTGGAATTTTGGTGCGATGAGGGTTTGTGAATTCCTGTCACCTTCTATCGTATCATTTATATGGTGAATAATTCATGTTATAATTAAATGAGAATTAAAAGCATTATAAATAAAAAATACCGTCTACCGGACTCAAAGGTAATTTTTCCCTCAGTAGACGCGTAATTGAATTAAGGATCCTTTTTGGGTTATGTGAATGTTAATATTCCCCCAATTGGTAATTTTTGACATTAATGTTCCCCTTTTGGGCTATTTGCCCTTTTGGAAACGAATAACCCCCCCCCCCCCCCGGAAAAAAAAAAAAAAAAAACCAACAACAGCCGCGACGTCTCCACCACCACCAACACCAACGTCTCATCAACAACCTTTGATTCAACCTTCGTTTCCGGTGAGGTGGATGTTTTGTGACGTTTTGATTCATGTCGCTTCAGATCCCGACGTTTGCGGGTCGCTTCAAATATGAAATTAGACCTGCAAATCGACATTTTCTAGGTGGTTCGCGAGAGAGATGGTTGTTGACAGTTGTCTGAGTAACAAAGGAGGCTGCTGGAGTTATAGGTAGGAGGCGTGATAACTCAAAACCCATTTTTTCTATCGGTGTGATACCATCGGAATCAAACGTATAGGCTGCCTCGAGTAATTTAGTCATATCCTTGTCTCTTTTTATATCCTCTCTCATCGACACCTTAACACAATTTGGCATCATATTTTTCACTTAGTTTAGTATATCCAATGCAACATACTTAGCGAAACGATGAATCTCCCAATATGTGAACTTAATCAGTCTTATCTCAAACGCTATGTTGAGCTTCTCAAGTGGATATTTTTTCAGATGACTCACTTTTACTGTCCAAGACCTTTTATATTGTCAACATCTTTCTTGAAAATGTTACGGAGTAGCATTTAACTCAAATGGTTTGAGTTGATCTTACTTATAATCAAGGTATGAATCTACTATCATCTTCTCAAGCACCAATATAAATTGAAGTTTTTAAATTTCCAAATCATCTCTAGAGACTTATTTTTGTCATACTATCATGGAAGTGATTTTTCAACGCCAACGTACTTTTTGAAACATCATGATTTTCAAAACCGAACAGAACTATCCAACCCAATCGGTTCAATTGCAGATGAATTTTCAAAGGTGAAAGCATATCAATTGCACATAATTTGTCAAGATCAGTTTCTCTTAGAAAAAAGTTCAATACAATAGGTGATGCAGTACTAACGATCTTGGATATTGTCAATTTTGCACGATCCTCCCTCGACAAACTATTCATAGCCGGAGAATATAGCAAGTGTAGAAATGAGAAGATATGCAATTATGTGACCGTGTTAGCTAATATATTAGATAGGTTTTACTCTAATCCATATGACCGATATTTGTACCCCCATAGAAAGCATTCTTCGAAAGATTTTCATTATTGGTGATTATAGTGATCACCCCCAAGATGTTTTTATGCACCATGCTGCTAGATTTCCCGATTTTAATAATAAATTGAGTGTTGAACTTAAGAAGAAACAAGTTAAAGATATCTAAAAATGTTTTTCTTGTCAATGAACTGTTTTGGTTAAAGAAAGTTGCAGCCTTGCTTCTGTTTCACCATTACAGGTTGCTGAATGCCTAAATCATTGTTAAAATCAAAGGTTATAGCTAGGTACTTCTTAACTATTGATCAAATAAGAAGATAGTCAAAATCTTTCTGGAACTTCTAAACTTCCATCATATCATACGCTAAAGTACTTGCCCTCTTCTATAGATATTTCCTATCAAAACAGACTCTTCATCTAGAAGACTCTTCTTACATGTGTTGTCTTTCTCTCCTCCATCTTGTTTTGCAAACTCTAGTATCATTTGGTTAGAATTCAAAAAATTCTTCAATTAGAAAAGAAGATCCACATTGAAATTATCGATATACATCTCAACAAACAATTTCCAATAGCTCACGGTCAGAACATGAATATCATGAGCATTGATACATGCCTCTCTAGGATACTTCTTGAGGTGACCAATCGTAAAATTCCCCAACTCTGGTATCCTAATGATCTCAACTTCTGATCCATCCTTCTCAAACCAAGTAGTCAGCATACTATCACTAAACCTCAATGAACTTAGCCTTTCATGATATTTCTTATCAGTTGTCTCATCGGCAACCTTCATTTAACGTGTGTTTCTGGTGAGGTATGTGTGTGTTGTGACGTTTCAAATCATGTCGCTTCATATCCCCACGTTTGTGGGTCGCTTCATATTTGAAATTAAACCTGCAAAATGACATTTTTTATGTGGTTCGAGAAAGAGAGAGAGATGGTCGGTTACGGTAATCTGAGTAACAAAGGAGGTTGTCGGAGGTACGGGAGGGAGGCAAGATAACTGATACCATGAGAATCAAACCTATAGGCTCTGGGGGAGTAATTGAGTCATATCCTTGCCCCTTTTTATGTCCTCTTTCATCGACAATTTAACGACATTTGGCATCATATCTTTCACTAAGGACAAAATATTCAATGCAACTAAATCAGCGAAACAATTGACCAGAATCTCCGAATCTCCAAGTATGTGAACATAATCATTCTTATCTCAAACGCGATGTGAGTTTCTCAAGTGGATAGTTTTTCAAATGACTCGCCTTTACCGGTCCAAGACCTTCTATAGTTTTAACATCCTTTTCGAAACCATTAGCATTTAACTCAAATGGCCGGTTTGAGTTAATCTAACTTATAGTCAAGGTATAAATTGCATGTGATGAGGGACCTTTTCTCCAGTTCAATAATGGCCTTCAATTTTTTATTTCAAAAACACATTTCCATTGTGCCAACTGAGGTTCGTGCAACCATCTTCAAAGAATGTAATTGTTGATAGTCTGTAACTATTTAGTAAAACCATTTCCACCACGTTGCGGATATCGCCAAATACATCTTTAGTAAACTCCTCAATAGTCCCCTTAGCCTCATAAATTTGTTTCTTGAGTATAGTTTTCATGATGGTAGAGGAAATTTTGGACGGCTAAACCAATTCTCTCCTATAATACCGTTCTACTCTGATTTGAAATGAGAAAGGCTAATTATTCTTAAGATTTCCATTAAGATGAAAAGTAAAATGTTACGGACTAACATATTTTTACACCCTTTGGAAACTCTTTGAAAAATCATGTCCAATGGAACCGGTCAAAATGGCTAGTTCGGTCAAGTTTTGAAAACCATGATTGTTTTTGCCGGCTACTAATCAACTACTCAAAAAGACTATAATCCTCAAATTGTTTTTCCATAATATTTTCTAAACCACCATATAGCTTTTCAGTTTTTCACCACATCCAAATTCATCAAATTGTTCTCCATTTTCGTAACCACCATGCTAGCAACATTCTTAGTCAAATGATGCAACTCTAAATTATAAAGGTTTGATTCCCAAACAAGTAATCAATATGTTCCAATGTTCCATTATTCTATTGAGAACTAAAGTAATACCGTTTTCATTTCCAACTAATTCAGTTATAATTTAGTTAAAATTAGGTTATGATTCAATTAGTCCAAATTGCCACAATTAAATAGAATATAAAGGTTTTAAGATTGATAAATTTGACTTCCCCTTGAACCCTTCCCCATTTCTCTCTTTTGTGGTATGAAATCAATACAAACTCACAAACTCCATTACAACATTTGATCACATTTTATCTTCTGGAAACACGACTGAATAAACAGTTCCGCCGCTTATCAAGAAATTGGAAAAAGGCTACAAAAACCCATGAAATCATGGAAAAGCTCGTTGATTTAGAAGTAATATCAGGTAAAACTAAACCCCCATATCCAACAATCATGATATTAGGGGATGCTGAGGTAGATAAAAACAGATTTATTAACCACTTACTAGGGATTCAATTGCCTAGCGGTTGGATTGGAATCCCATTAATTTTGAAATTCAAGTATTTGTGCGGAGTATCAGTTTCACGCTGATGTTGTGAACAAACAAGTTGATGAAACTAATTTGTGTACTGATCAGATTGTAGAAGCTGTGAAATTAGTGCCTAAAGAGAAGAAACAAGTTTCATTCATGACTTTGACTCTCAATGAGCTTACCATTGTTGAGATACCAAGAATACAAGTTAGTGCATACAAGGATAAAAAAAACTTAAGAGATGGGTATTTTTGAAGGTAAAACCAATTTCTATCATATGTTATCATTAATTAATTATTATATTTTGAATTTATTAGGGTTTAGGGAGGGAACAAGGACAATAAAATAGATGGGTAAGGTTCAAATGAGAATATGAATTTGTGTGAGAATGAGGGAACCAATGATATTAAGCCATGTGTACAAAGAGAATGTTCCACATATACAAAACCCATTTACCCCCAACATCAATTATCTCACAAACGACAAATCGAAAAATTATGAAAATTGCACCATTAAATTCAGCGTTTTCTCCTCTTCGATTCGCCGTCCCTCAAGGCATACTTTTGACGAGTTTTTTTTCCCCATCTTTTTTGGTGGGTTTCACATTTACTAACACATGTGTTAAAGTGTTGCGTTTATGGTTTAGGGTTTGGGATTTAGGGTTTGAGGTTTGGGGTTTCTCCCCGAAACCCCAAACCTCAAACCCTAAACCCTAAACGTTTTACAAAACTCTAAACCCTAAATCATACTAAACCCTAAACCTTAAACCCTACTAAACCCTAAACCCTATTTAACCCTAAACCCTACTAAACCCTAACCCTATTAAACCCTAACCTTAACCACAAATTAAATATATAACCAATCATTAACACATGTGTTACTAATTTGTAAAACCCACCAAAAAATGGAAGAAGAAAAAAGTTGTCGAAAGTATGCCTTGAGGGACGGCAAATCGAAGAGGAGAAAACGCTGAATTTTATGGTGCAAGTTTCATGATTTTTCGACTTACCGTTTGTGAGATATTTAATTTTTTAAAATGTGGAGGAGAGAGAATAAAGTGACACATGGCAGAAATCTGTTGGTTTCCTCATTCTCACTCAAAGTTGGTGTACTCATTTGAACCTTACTCTACAATAGATTAAAATTACAATAGGTTTGATGTAAACTTTTGTTGAGAAGAAACAACAAATGAGTATAATAGGGTATTCATGACTTTTTTTTCTTCTTATGTAACAACTAACAACTGTGAAGATTTCAAAATCTTTGTATATTTGAATACATTTGTTGTTCCATTTAATGTTAGTGATGTTTTTGGTTTAAATTTTGCTTGGTTGGGTTGAAATATACTGGTCGATCACTATAGTCGTTTGACACAAACTCCTTTCATACTAGTTAATAACTTATAAACTTCAAACCAAAGTCTTGTATGTATATGTTGCATTCAAATTATGACCACCTATTCTTATAACTACGTGAACATCATGTTAACCTATCTTAATCATAGCGAAGGTAACCTTTTATATTCTTTACATTCAAATACTAATCTAAAATCAAATAGCTAACAAAGAAATATTCAAATGAATAATAAATTAGCTTAACAGTGGCGGATGTACCTTCAAATCAGGGTATGCACTTGCATACCCTGCCAACCAAAATACTAGTGTTAATTTTTTAGTTTTTTGTTGTGAGAGTAATACGTATAAAGAGGATGCACACCCTCAAAATAGTTGTGACTTGTGACTACCCTCATTTGAAAAAGCCCAAGCCAATATAACTAAACTCAAATTTTGGGCCCCAAACAAAAACTCTTTAGCAACTTTAACGACATAAGCCCGTTAAATATGTATAATATTTAGTATAACAGAAAGTAAATCATCAGTGATCAGCCCATATATTCTTTTACTTTCTTACTTTTACACTTCTTATTTTAATTAGTTTTTATTTGCTTGGAAAAAGGTAGAGTGAATCACTGAATCTGATAGTTTTGTTACAGATATGGAAGACTAGAAATGGAGAAATTGAGTAGCTAAAAGGTGAATCGTTCCTTTTCTTTTCTTATTATAAATATGTTTTTTTTTCCCTAGTAGCTAAAAGGTGAGTCAATGAACATATGGTATGTATTTTTCTATTTAATGGATTTACTTCAATTCATGAGTACTTAAATTAGTTGAGAATCGATTTAAAAACTCGGATCTATGACCCGAACTGGTTGCCTGATATCTATCGGATCAACTTGAGTAGGAAAAAAATCTTAAATTATATATAGGAAACATATAATGATGACATCAAAAATTTAATTAACCAATTAAATTCTTTGATCCTGTCCAATTAGCTAAAATTTAGGACATGATGATGTCATCGATCTAATTAAACAATAAAATTGATTTATTTTATTATAATTTGTGTTTACTTATTTATTTATTAATATTATCATTATATGAATCATAATCTTATAATGATTGCTACTATTCAAATTATACGTAATTTTATATAATGGGAACTAATAATTATTCAAAGAGTTCCTAACTATGAATATACAAAAATTAAAATACGTACATAACTTCACATACAACAAAATTGGTGCTATTTATTTTATGGTTATGTTATGGTTATTTTTTTGCTCCTATTTCTACATTATTTATTTTTTATTATCATTAGTATTATTATTATTATTAATCGAATAATTCTTTATTACTATGTAATACATTATTGCATATCATAATTGTCTTTTCCCTACTAGCCTAATGGATCAATTAATTTGTATGCCAGTTTCATATTTAATAACTTAATCAAATTAGTAGTGAAATTAAATGGTTGATAAGTTGTTAACATGTGAATTAAGAAGGGTATTTGCATAATTTGATTCAATAAAATCTTCAACAAATTATAAATTTTTCTTTCATTTTTTGTTATTTATTATCATAAGTGTTAGTTTCAACTTATCAAAATTTATCTTACAATCAATTTTATAAGTGTTAACAAGTATTTTTATTTTAATAGATAAAATATAATACAGGAAGCGGGTTGTGTTGTCATCAAAATTCTAATCAACCTTTAGAATTACTCATTTTTATCCAATTGACTAAAATATGAGATTTGCTTACATCATAAATCATGAATTATTTTTAAAATAACCATATAATAAATCATAAAAAAAAATCATACATTTATCTATAACAAAAATAGGAATCCTAATCTTAAGCTTATTACTCTATATTTTGTTACACGTAACATACACAATCAATTTATTATACTACTATATATATTTGCGAACTGATTCGTACACCACTAGTTTTTAGCCGTACACCACCAAATATGCTTTACAGTGTTATACAGTACAATCCTGTAAAACATATTTGGTGGTGTACGGCTAAAAATTAGTGGTGTACTCTATTCTTTTTAACTCCAACGATATGCTATATATACATATTATCAAAAATAATTTTTGTTCGTGAATTCATTGCATATCTTTTTTAACTCCTACAAAATGATAGAATTTTATCATATACATTATTTGCGTAAATATAAAAATCAAATACACATTCGACGGGCCGTGTGTATACACGGGTTTAATGTCTAGTTTTAGTATATAGTGGATACTTTAATACGGATTTCTGGATCCGCCACTGATTAGCTACCACTACCGATTTCTAAGTCAACATAAATGTATATAATACACAAGAGACTTGGTCTCACACGTGACTTGGAATATTCTTCTCTTCTTCTAGTTCATTTCAAAAAAGCGATAATTCGTACACCACCACTTTTTCTCAGTACACCACTAAGGGGCTGTTTACTTTTTTTCTGATTAAGTTCTATATAGATACAGATGACAGTTTGGATATGGAATGACTATATGCAGAAATCAGTGAATGATTATTACTGTTTATTTTTTGTGCTGAATAACGGGTCTGAATGATGAAAATGACTATTTTACCCCTAAGCAAAATAACAATTTGATAAGCTTTATAACCCATGGTTCTATAAAATTATTAAAATATCTATATTAATTCATGTCGACAATATTTGATAAGCTTCTTTGATAACATTTTTTCCCCATCTTTTATAGAAACATCACTGCATATATTGAACAATCAAGTTAGAACACCGATTGAAACTCAAATTAATATATACGCGCATCCAAAAATCATCTCGCAAATTTCGACAGCGATAACACATTAATTAATTCATACGATAAAACTACACCACACTCGAAATTAAATAACATATTACTCACAAAATAATTAAAAAAATACAACAAATCGATTCAATAAGAATCTTTGAAGGACAGTTTCTTACTTGTTTATAAGAACCACTAATGAACAAATCGAAACAACGAATCGTTATATATTCCATCGTAGTAGTTCAACTTTAACAAAAATTTTAATCCAGGGTAAAACAATAACATACTTACAATGATGTTAATTAGAATAGAATGAAATCCAAATCATAAAACCTAAACTAAATACCAAATAAAAAGCAAAATAAAATGTTTGTGGTTTTGGTCAACAAGCAGCAAAGACGGAGGTCGACGGAGCAGCGGTCTTCACCGCAGGTCAGAGAAGCGGTGGTCATCGAAGGTCACCGGAAAGGCAGCATTCACCGGAGAAGCGGCGTTCACCGGAGGTCGGAGGAGAAACGGCGGTCAACGGAGGTGGAATAGCTTCAATGGTGTTCTTGAGAAAATAGAGATGAGTTTGGAAGTCTGGGTATTTCTTTTGAGAAAAAACTCAAAAAGGGTAAAGGTTACTTTTGGAAAAAAAACATGACTGACTGGATGGGGAGTACTGGAGTAGTAGGCTTTTGTGAATGTGGGAATAATCCATTGGGTCAGTTCAAATTAAAAATTAAGTCCAAAGTAAACGGAGGGACTTGGTGACCGAATAAGTCTTCTAGACACCTCAGCCCAATAAGTCATATGTAAACAGCCCCTAAGTGTGTTTTACAATCTAGTGTTGTACAAGTGTACAACACCAATAAAGTTAATTAATGGTGTACGAGGAAAAAATGATTGTGTACCAATCACACCTCATTTCAATATCTCGTCTGTAAATAGTTACATTGTTTTCAAAAGTTCCCAAAAATAAGTTTTAAAATGCGGTTTATAAAAGGAACTTATTTGCATAGTTGTTAACTCGTGACTCGACTCGTGATTCGAAGTATTGATTTTTAACTCGTGATTCGTAACTCGACTCGACTCGTAAGAGTCATAATTTTACAATAAATACATATATTTATATCTATATGTTTATTATTGTTTAAATTTCTATCCTTAATTGAAGTAAAAGATGATGAAAGTTATTAAATAACACAAATGTTTAATTTATAATGGATTATTAGTCATTTACTATCATATTTGGTCATTTTATATTTTTTATTAGATTACATTAAACGTGTGTCCGGTTTCTGACTCATAAGAGTCGCCCAAGACTCGTAAGAGTCTCCCACGACTCGGAAGAGTCAATAAATGACTCGTAAGAGTCAAAACCATTTACGAGTCGGGATCCGAGTCGCCTCATTTTTAGAATTTCTGAGCCGACTCGTAAGAGTCGACTCGTGAATCGTAAGAGTTTAACAACTATGCTTATTTGTATGTGAAAAAACCATTCTGCTAAAAAAAACAAACAAACAGTACATTGACCCGAAATACTACTATAAAACCGGTTTCACTCCCGCTCTCTTTCATTTCTGGGTTTCGGATCCTAGGGTTTCAATGGCGTCAGTGCTCGACACTGATATCCTCCAGCAAATTCTAATCCTTTTAGACGTAAAGGATTTAATCCGATTCCAAACCGTTTGTAAGTCATGGCAATCTTTTATTTCCAGTGATCATTTCGTTAAATCACATTTAAACCACAATTACAGAATTTATCACCACAATCTTAAAAATGAACATAGAAGAATGCTTATATTTAGCCTATTTCACCGTTATAAGTTCAGTTACAAAGTCAATGACCTAATTTTTGATATCGATAATTGCATACTTATTGGCTCTTGTGATGGTTTAATTTGTATCTCACCTTATGATTATCAAGTTTTAGTAGCTAATCCCTCTACTAGAGAAGTTAGAAAATTACGACTTCCGCGAGTTACTGATGGTAAGGATTTATGTTGGGGGTTTGGGTATGATCAGTATGCGGATGATTATAAGGTTGTGTTAGGGTTTAAGAAAGTTAAGGATAGGGATGTGATGCATTTTCAAACGTTGACGTTGAGATCGGATGTTTGGAAAGATGTCGGTGAGGTGAAGTATACGGCTATTAGTAGGGTTGGTAAGTTGTGTAACGGAGGGATTCATTGGTTTATGATGGATCTAAAACATGAGAGAATGATTCTTTGTTTTGATTTATGTAAAGAGGAGTTTAGGGAGATTCCGCAACCGGATGACATGAGATATGTATGTACTTACTTTACGCGTTTGGAGACTATTGGGGGATGTCTATGTGTTATATTTCCCGATTGTGGTTCTCGATATCGTATTTGGGTGATGAAAAAGTATGATGTGAAAGAGTCTTGGGAATTGCTTCTGTATTTTCCCGAAAGTTATAGTGACAATGCACAATTTTTGATTACTCTGAGGAATAATGCAAGGGACTTTTCGTTTGCTCATGCTTTATGGTTTCCCAATAGTTTGGATGACATTGGTGCTTCTCTATTCGTGCCGAGCCTTATATCTCCACATGTTAACGGGACATTGAAGAGAAAAAGGATGACAATGATTAACAAGAGTGATAAGGTAGGTTTTAATCACAATTATTATGTTAATTTTCAATGCTCTAATTATATATTGAATTTTGTTGGCGTTGATCTCATCGGCCATGGTCCATATTCTTTATTGAACACTTGTGTTTACTGTAAGTTGAACATTGATCATAGTTAAGGACGTAGGTAGTTATTTCTCTATGGGCAATGATAAATCTGCCAAGGTTATGCGTTGTTTGTGTGTACAACGCAACCTGTTAATGCACAGTTTTGGTGAATTTACATACATGTAGTGGTTGCTGTACAACTACGGTCGGTAGAGGGACGTCTCATGGGATTCCTTAAACAGCAATATGTCTCTCTGTAGTTAGAAAGTAATGTTCTATTATTGACTGTTGATACTGCCATGTGATATTTCTCACCAATGTTATGGTTAGATAAACCTAAGGGGCCTAGCGCTAATGGCTTGAGAATCTCCTAAGAAGGTCTCAAGTTCATAATTGTGTGGTTTGCTCTGTGACTTGGGGCCATCCGGCCATCCTAAAAGTTCATAATTGTGTGGTTTGCTCTGTTCCACGGGTATGTTGGGTTGGTTTGCCTGCCAGGTCAGCAAAGTTGACCCGGGAGTGGATATCCCTGGTTATTCCCAGATCTGGAGTTCAGTATTATCCCTTTTAAATTTGTGATAATCGGGCTAGATTCAAGAGAATTTTTTCGTAATCCGTATGTTAGTTTAATATTCTGCCATATATAATTCCGTATATCTGTTTATTTATACTTCACTGCTACCCTATCTGCTTTTGGCGATGTACAAAAGGTGTGAAGTTAAAGAACTTAGATTCTTATGGTCATTTGACAATCTTTAAGAAGTAACTTCCCCTAGAATCCAGCATGAGGAGATAGGTGAAGTTGTTTGTATCAGTTGGAGATTAGATTAGTCCTCTGCTGAATTTTGATACTGCATATATTGTTTATAGTTGTCAAGCTATCTCTTGTGTACATGTATCAAAAGAGCTTTCTAGTAACCTAATACTAGTATGTGTATTTGTGAGCTCTTCTTTTGTTGCTGAATGTTGGTGTTTCGGGAACTTAGCTGGTAATGGAAGGTGGCTTTGAGTTCCACTTCTCGTAATGTTCCAGGGACTCTTGCTATAATATCACATTTGGCTTTCATTTGATTGTCTTATAGCTTTGTCTTTCAATCGTAAATCTTATTCACTATTTATTTTTACAATAATTTCACTGGCTTCTCCTTTTGATAACGCAGTTAATTAAGGGAGATGCTTCAGTTCCTGAAGAAAGTGCCAGAGTGTGATGCTGTTAAAGAAGTCAATATGACAGGACATTGCTTTAGAGATTCACTCCTAGTTCCCATGCATGGCTTTTAGTATCTTCTTCCGAATAACTTCTCTGATTCATTTACTGTATTCAGTAACTTGAGTTTGATTGTTTTTATAACTTATGATGATTGCTCTGATTATGTAATACTTTGTGTTTGTCTTGATCTCATTGGCCAGGAATCATTTTCTGTTTCATGAAACACTTTGCATCTCTTTTAAGTCGCTTTTAATTTAACATGAGTTTCGTACACAATTAGTCGCTCTTCACTTGTGCTAAAATCGTAACGTGCTTTTAGTTCACTTCTCTTTTATCATGTCCTTTAATTTCAACTATTAGTACTTATTTTCTAATTCTACCTTAATATATGGTCTCTCAATTCTTTTGATTCCGCACTTAATTAAGGGAGATCCTTTAGTTTCTGGACCAGGTGCCAGAGTTTGATACTGTTGAAGAAATCAAGATGGTAGCACATTGCTTTAAAGAGCCTTGCTTCTGTTAAGGATCTATCTTCCTATTGTTTCTAGCATGTTATGTCCAACGATTCTGAGTAACTCGTGTTTGATGGTTTTAATAATTCGCGTGTTCCTAAATGCATATGCTCCCCCATTTCCTCTGCGACCATATTTTCTTAAATTATGTTACCTCTTTACCGTTAAGATTAATCCTTACTTGAAGTGTGTCTAAAGTATACGGGTTGAAATTGTTGCCACTTACTGAGATTCAGGCGCCCCTTCTTTTATATATTTTGAATGGTTTGCATCAGCATTACAGTTGACTTCTGTCATTGACATTTCCTGTATTAATCAAGTGAAGTTTCCACATAGATTTCAATCACTTGTTGTCCAACTATTTGTCATCGTGCTCATCTAATTATCGGTTATTTGGGTATGAATCACTTCTGACTTATTATATGAAGAATGTTGTATTATTTCGTGGTACTGTAATACAACGTCGTACTAACTTTTGAGTTGGGTCGTTACTTTTTAAATTTGAATCGGATTTGAAAATAGCATTCTATTTTGGATCGCAAAATGTCTACCTTTAAACATAATAAAGGTTTACTAGTGTTTTTTTTCATATAATAGCTGTCCGTAAATCAAATGCATTCTAAGCTTAAATCGCACCACTTTGTAATGAGCAATTCAATAAGATTAGGTAGAATACATATTGAATCATCACGCCTAATGGATATGTAACAACCATGAGCAAATTTACTGGCTGTATTTTGACCCAACGGCGAACGGTACGTGGGAGCCTATAAGTCATTTAATTCATTTATTGTCTCCGGATCCTGTAAAATAGAACTCATTTTAAAACCAATTTGCTATTCTATCCCATTGTAAATTTCAGAGACATGTTATTTAAAATCTTGTAGAGTTGAAGTTCAAATGAAGCAATGTTCGAATATTGGGTCCACTGGTTTAACCCTCCACAATTTGAATTCGAATCCATAAATGACAAAGGCACAAAGATGTAGTTTTTTCGTATGTAATACGTATTTGGTTTCATACTTTCATTGGTATTGTAAGTATTTTATTGATAATTTAGAATCTAACTATTGGTATCCTTTAAACACGATAACAATTAACAAAGTATTGATATAATATAATATAATTAATATAATATAATATATACAACTATCAAATGGAGTAGAATGATTGACCTTATGTAGTTATGTTTATTATCTACTTGCATTGATAAACTCGACACTCATTAACTTATCAATTATTCAATTACATTATTTAACATAGAAACCGTAAAAGTTGAATAAAAAACACATTTCTATTATTAATCTTAAAATCCAACTAAATTATCTCATTATAATATGCATGTGGTCCCCTAATAATTTTAAATAGTACATATGCGTACCCACATTAAATATTGGAGTAATATATTATCCTTCGTCTCACTAAAAATGTTCACATTTCTATTTTTAGTTTTCTAATACAAATATTATTTTCATATTTCAATCAGTTGATAGATTTTTGTACATAGATATGATTTTTAGTTGGTGAACATGAGAGTAAAGGAGAATTTAAAACTTTGTGCCCGTAGACACTTTGAGCGGAATGCACTAAATATTATTTTATGCATAAATATATGATTTTTTTTAAGGGTTTTGTTAAGGAAAGGTTTAAGGACTTTCGCTAGAATGTTTGAACATGGATAACAAAGCTGCACATTAACTAAATTTTAGGAGAACAAACTAAAATCTATGAGGGACAAACTAAAATAAATGGAGGCAGAAAATATGTTATTTTAAAAATACATATTTTTATGCGTGTTTAGTCGTTATCAATTTTCTTTTTTTAATACTTAAAAATAAATACGAATAATAACAAATCGGCAAACGGGAGAAACGCTTGTCAGCGCGCTTTTCTTCAGATTCAAATCAAATTCTTTACTTTGCAAAAAAAAGGGAAAAAAAAACCCACATTTAATTACCAGTTAGCGCCTCTTTTCTCTCACCCATTTGAACCCTAATTTCAAAACGCCATCATTCTCTCATCTTTACTTCTTAACAAGCTTCGTTTTTCAATCTTAAATTTGGGTTTTGCAGAATCCTTTATAAATTGATCAAAAAATCAAATCTTTACAATTTCTGTCATTTCATTCGTTTAGCTATGGATGATAGTGATTTCCCCGGATCTGAATCCAAGGTTTATTTTGAACATTATATGTTAAATTAATTTTTTATTGAAATCATTTTCGTATCGATCTTGTTGTTATTTGCTGATTTATAGGGTTTGTTTTCGATTTTTTGGTTTGATGGTGTATGCAGAAGAGGTGTTTTGAAGAAGTTGAAGAATTACAAGAATCAGAACCGAAAAGAGCAAAAATTCGAGACCTTGAATCGGTTTTTCGCTCGGAAGGTAGGTCATGTAGTCCTTAAGTTAATTTGAACATATATTATTTGGTTATATGGTATTTGAGATTTTTAAAGTTCAAACTTACTTCTTTTAGAAATTTGTGAAGTTTAATGTGATAAAAATTGAATTTAACTCATATTTTTATGTAATTAGGGAAAGTAAAATGTTCAGCATTTGATCTCAATGCAAAAGATGATACTCCATCATCTATTGAAGGGACTACTTGTGATAAATCAAAAGGTTTCCCGATCGATCTAAACTCAGAAGATGTTTCGAGTTCTATAATTCATGATCCTTTTCTTCCATACAAAGATTACGATCATGTAAAACCACGAGATTCTTTATCCGAATGTGGAAGTACATGTGGAGACCGTGACTCGATGAGGGTTTGGAAAGAAATGAAACAAAACGGTTTTTTATCTTCGTCTCATGGAGGCGTACCCATCCCACAAATACCAAAACCACGTGTGAGAAAAAGAGGGAACGAAGCCGTGATCAGGAAAAAGATAGAGATTGCAAAGAAAGAACAAGTGGATAGATTTGCAAAAGTGGCTGCCCCGAGTGGACTTTTGAATGATTTGAATCCTGGGATTATAAACCATGTTAGGAACCGAAAACAGGTTCATTCTATAATTGAGAATCTTGTGAGATCTGCAAGAAGTGAAAACAAACATAGAGGGAAAGAATGTGATAGAGTTGCGGTTGCTAAAACAAGTGATAATGTTGTATATGATAAGGTAGGCTGTGAAGATGACATACTTGCATTGAAACTTTCTTCGTCAGCAATCATGGGATCGATGAATACAAGCTCTTTGTCCAATGGAGAGTCAGGAAATGTTTCAACGGTCAATTCCCTTTCGATTAAAGGTAAGTTCTTGATCAAATTGTGCTATGATTTGATGCGTGTTTGTGATGTACAAAAGTCACTTTTTTGTTAAGTATGCTAGAAGTTTGACTGGTTCGCTTATGAATGGGTTGGTTTGGGTTCTGAATTATACTTAACGAATTAGTTAAAAAAGTTAACTAAAAGGATACTGGTTGCACGGGTCGTAATCTGCCTAAAAGTATTTGTAAAGCGTAAAAATAAATTAATGTTTTGTGTTAGTATACTAGAATATGAAATGGGCAACTAAGTTAAGGAAGTAATCTTGTACAGTACTAATTTTGGGCAACTTTTTTCAAGATTATGGGACCTCAGTTGAAATATGATCATGACATATTGTCGAATCATTGTTTTTTTTGCAGCTGCAAGTGTAGCTTCTCAGTGGTTAGAACTTCTTCATCAAGACATCAAAGGCCGTCTTGCAGGTTTCTATTATTAAATATATGTTTGAAAATATGTACATGAATAAACTTGTTAACTAATGTAATTTTTGCAGCATTAAGGCGTAGTAAGAAAAGAGTTCAAGCTGTAATTCAAACAGAATTACCTTGCTTGGTATCTCAGGAACTGGTGTCTAATCAAGAAAACAACAATTCTGAAAATGGTCGATTTAACAAGGGAACTGCTGACTTGCATAGAGCAAAATGGGGTCCTCTTTTTGATCAGATGGAAAACGCTCTTTCTGAAGAAGAGAAACATTTGGTGAGTCAAGTTTCCATTTCTTAAAATCTTTATGGGATCGTTCTATTTGAATTTTCCTAGTGATTAATCTTGTTGTCTTTCAATATGATATATTTCAGGAGACCTCGTTGAACCAAGTAAATGAAATGCTGATGCATTGTACACACGGTCTTCATCAATTTCACCCAGAAAACAGCTTGCAAAAGCACAGTTATGACTACAGGTGATTGCTTAGTCATCTTTAAAGTTATTAATAGAGTCCACATAATGGGATGGTTAGGTAATGAGTCGGTTGGGCGGACCCTTCACCTTTTGTCCAAATGTATACATATAATTATACTGTGAATAAATAGTCTTTCAAATATATTAGTGTTAAATATGGGTATATTTCAAGAGTCATCTAAATATCTAATTTCTATTAAGTTCAATGATTTAGAAACATGATAGATAGGCCTAAAAATGGGCTTAACAAGGAGAGTGTGGCACATGACAAAGTTAACAAATAAGATAAAAGAGAGAAAAAATATATCAACCAGTAGGTTAATTAGCTCCAACTTTCGGTCTATGCAATTAGGCTTATACTCCATATATCATTAGTCAATGATTTATGAAGTTATATGCATTACAACTTCGGGACTGTGGTTAAATTGTTGCAAAATACAAAGACAGAGTAGGGTTATAGATCCATGTTCTCAAGGAAGCAAGTACACAGTTTTTGCATAACTTGTTACAAGGGTAAAATTTGAAAATAACTAGTGTGATTTATACTAATTGGATTGTATATATTTTGTTGTTTCTTTTATGATATACTGGTAAAAATTTGATCTTGGTTTTTATTTTACATACATACAGACTATTAAAAGCAGAAGCAGGCCCTAACAAAGATTTAGCTGTACAAGCTGCAGCAGCAGCCATCTACTCAACGTCTAACTTTTTGCAATCGATGGAAAATCTACCATGCTTCTGATCATTTCATGAAGTTCATAGCCATTTGTAACGATTTTAGTCTAATTATAGTTTGCATATTGGTGCATACTAGGAGCCATTCTGAGATTAGTTTTAAATGTAGCTTATTTGTAACATTTTGATGCTGAATTCTTGCGTGTTTGTACTATCAGTTTTTGTTTTTACAGTTGCTGTAGCAAAAAATTTTGATTTTTTGCTAAATTCATAAAATGTAATGAGAGTGTGCAATACTATCAGTTCATCGTTCTGATAATTTCTTTTTTATGTACCTGTGGTTTGTTATAAAATCAAGATCTTATCTGTTTTGATAGTCACGCTTATATAACAGTAGATGATATCTCGATTAAGCAATCTTCGATGCTTAACAAATAATCAACACCAAGGTTTAATTAATCCAATAATCAACTATGATTTTAATTAATTATCAACAAGAAGCAAGAACTATTTACACTTTTAGCCCTTCATCTATTCATCAATTTCCATTTCCCACCCAAATATTCACTGTACCAGCCAACAATCATTAAACTGCTCAAAAACACTTTTTTGAAAGCTCTGAACCTTCATCAAGCAAAAATGTGTGCAAATATGCCCTAATTCACCACCATTAACACTACTAGTCTTCAACAGGTAACACCTGGACTTACATTCATCTCTTCCTTTTATTCTCCCCTGAATCAACACTCCAAACGCCTTAGCTCCGTCAAACTCATCGCCGGAATGTTCATCCACATAATCGGAATCCTGACGGAGCTCTTTAACAGCAATAACTGCCGATCGTTGTTTGTCAACATTCCGCCAGTCATTTTTTTCCGGCGATTTCTCCGTCGTAACCTGACCGTCGGCGTAGATCTGAACAAGTAACGGCGCTCGTGTTATGTTCTTCACGATCTCCGTTACGGAGTTCTGCATCAATTCATCGAGTGTTTCTGAAACCCTAGGGCTTTCAATTGAGGTACGATCGTTATATTCATTATAATAATCATCTCTATAATAACCGATCACATCCGTTTGTAAATCTAAACCGCCGTGAAATAACGATATATCGGAACGAGTACCACGACCGGAATCACACGTTAGCGCGGCGTGAGTCGCCGCAGATAATGTACGATTAGGTAATTTAACGGCGAGACGCGTGAATCCGGAAACTCGACCCGGTTGTTGATTGAGATAGCCGATGGTTTCCGTACGGATCACGCGATTTTCAGTTCCGGCATGATGGTATCGTAGACACGCCATTACGATTAAATTTAACTTTTATATTTTTGTTTAAAAAAGATTATTGGAGGGAGTCGTAATAAGTGGCCGGAGGAGTTTGACTTTTTAGAATTCGAAAACTTTGACCTTTTTTATTTTCTGAATCGAAGAATTTTTATGATTTGAGGGATTTGATCGGAGATAGTGTTTAATATAGATGCTATATATATACGAGTATATGGTTTGTTGGTGGGTCGTATTAGGAAGTTACTTGGAAGCATCATTTTAGTTATACCAAATGGTTTGTTCAATTTTTGCTACAATCATTATCACTGGAGAATTAATAACCTAAGTAATGGTTATTGATATTTTTTCAAAAATTAGATGATTACGATTTATTGGTGTATATCGTGATGATCCTCACTTAAAAAAAAAAAAAAACTGTGTTCAAACTGAAGGTGGAATAATTATATAAAAATTTCTTAGTAATTTAGATATGTTTTTGTTTATGTTTTCAACTTTTCGTGCCCAATATTATATCCATCCAAACGTAGATATAATTCATAGAGTAAGGTTCAAATGAGTACACCAATTTTGAGTGAGAATGAGGGAATCAACAGATTTCTGCCATGTGTCACTTTATTCTCTCTCCTCCACAATTTATTCTCTTTCATCCACATTTTTAAAAATTAAATATCTCACAAACGGTAAGTCGAAAAATCATGAAAATTGCACCATAAAATTCAGCGTTTTCTCCTCTTCGATTTGCCGTCCCTCAAGGCATACTTTTGACAACTTTTTTTTTTCTCATTTTTGGTGGGTTTCACAAATTAGTAACACATGTGTTAGTGATTAGTTGTACATTTAATTTGTGGTTAAGGTTAGGGTTTAGGGTTAGGTTTAGGGTTTAGTAGGGTTTATGGTTTAGGGTTTATAAGGGTTTAGGGTTTAGAAGGGGTTCAAGGTTTAGGGTTTAGAAAGATTTAGGGTTTAGCGTTTTGTAAAGCGTTTAGGGTTTGGGGTTTAGGGGTTCGGGTTTAGGGTTTAGGGTTTGAGGTTTGGGGTTTCGCCCCCGAAAAAAAATAATAAAAAAAACCCACCAAAAAAATAATAAAAAAAAACTTTTCGAAAGTATGTCTTGATGGACGGCAAATCGAAGAGGAGAAAACGACGAATTTAATGGTGCAATTTTCATAATTTTTCGATTTGTCGTTTGTGAGATAATTGATGTTGGGGGTAAATGGGTTTTGTACATGTGGAACATTCTCTTTGTACACATGGCTTGATATCATTGGTTCCCTCATTCTCACACAAATTCCTATTCTCATTTGAACCATACCCATAATTCATATTTGATGATTTTTTAACAAATTAATAGTTGTAACATCAGTTTCATCAAATGAACACAAGTAAAAAGATAACGTTTTATTTGTTTTAAACAAATAAACATGCAAAAAAGGAGCATGAATGAATGGTATATCCAGAGTCAATGACAATAATTTGGGCTCGTGCATGGCAAAAAAAGCGTGTGTTTTTGGGCGGTGTTACGTGAGTAAGGCTTTGGCCCGCGTGTGCCGTGATTAATCTTACCCGGGAGTTTTACTTACGTGGCTTATCCTACGTGGATTTTTAGTATATACATCTACTTTGAATTTATGTATTCATTTTAGTTGATACACTTTATCTCCCATAATTTTATTATTTGCCTTCGACACATGTTCATCGCACATTTTTAGAATTTTAGGGCCTACTTTATATGTGGGTTAATAATTGTTTAATTCTCAAAGTTTCACATTTTGTTCGTTTTGACCACTCAACTTTTTTGTTAATGATTTAATCCTCAAAGTTTCAAAATTTCGATGGTTTAACTTAAAGTTTGATTATACTTCAAATATTTGACGGTTTAATCCCTAAAGTTTATCTTTTATAATGATTTTACCTTTTTAAGTTTTCTACTTTAATCATCTAACTTTCAAAAATTTAATGGTTTAACCCTTTGAAGGGCTAAACCAATCACTCTATGCAAATTTGAAAGATTAAATCATGAGGAAAAAAACTTGAGTGGTTAAAACGAAAAAAAAAAAAGTGAAACTTTGATGATTAAACTATTATTAACCCTTATGTATATCCATCTAAATAATTCTATGTATCATTTTTTATGAAAAAATTACATTAAATTACATTTACGTTTACATATACATCTTCGCGTATCATATGGGGCTATGCCGTCATTTGTTTTTCTTCTAACGGTATTCGGTAGTTGAACTTGAACATGAGTCACGGTCAACAAAAGTCCCAAGCAATACCAAAAGAAAAGTAGTTAAACCTTCTAATTTGAACGTTCAATGGCATTATGCATGTGCAACGCATGATTTGATATATGTCCAACACTCCAGCAGTCCAACCTCTTACAAATATCTCCCAATCAAATCGTGATCCAAAACCTAGAAATAACCAATTTTTATTATCATAGTCAAAAGGGTATATTGGTCTTTTCGAATGTAGCTCAAGTGGCACATGGTGTTTCACCATGACCTCAAGGTCATGGGTTCGAACCCGGATGTGAGCAAAATGCTCTCCGGGATGGAGACAGGGGTTTTCTCTCGAAATATTCGGGTTTCCCCAGGAATTGGTGATGGGTATATGAAGAGGCAATGCCGCTGAGCCCAATACTGCCTTTCAAAAAAAAAAACTCTCAACTATCGGTTTACATTGTTGAAGATTCCATTTATATATTATATCTGTAATTTTACCAAAAAAAAAACTATCGGTTTACATTTCCTCTACGTGACCCCTCTCTCTCTTCAGTCCTCTATCTCTACTCTATGCATTTATCAACTTATATTATTATTCTCTCCCACTATTTCCATCAATTTCAGACTTTCAATAATCTCCATTTTTGTCGATAGTCGTTAATAACAAATATTACACTCAATCATCCAAAATTTACATAGCTATGTGCCCATGTGAACTTGAGATCTTTTCACCGAAAACTTTCGGGGTTCAAATCGTGTAGCATTTAACAAGCAATTTTGTTGTGTTATTCAAATAAAAGTATTGAGAAGAAGTAAAGTTTTAGTATTTGTGCATATGTGCACACATCGTAACTATAAAAAAAAGTAAACACAAACTTAATGTTAACACGTGAACATGCCGTGTTCTACATATCTAGCGAGTTTTGTTTTGGTTATTTTGTCGTGGTATAAGAACAATAATTAATGTGCATACATGAACATCTCGTTTTCTTGCATGTATGGTGTTGTATATTGATGTTCACTTGTGAACATCCCAGGCCTATTTGTACATTATCAGTAATGGATCTTTAGTAATATCAAAACATCCTCGTTTTGTTTTGTAAAACTGGAACATACAAGATTTACAAAGCAAGAAGAAAAAAGTAAAATAGCATTAAAAATGAAATCATGGTGGTGGTGTGTGAACCAGAGGAGACTGGAGAGAGAGATATGCGATTCTTCCCAAAAATTACGTACATGAACGTCGATAACTAGTGATTTTTTCCATTTTTCACAATGACTAAATTGTCCTTTTCCTCATTTTAACATGTTACCTAATATTTCATTTAATTACAAGTCTGCCACTAACTTTTTTAACCACATATCACATAATCAATGGTCCACATTTGGTTCTTAATATTGGGGTGGTTCTCATTTAAAACTCTCACTATATATATATATATATATATATATATATATATATATATATATATATATATATATATTTTAGAACACCAAGTATTTGTGCCGTTGACCAATCAAAAAGTTAAAAAAAATTTACAATTTATATTTTCAACCTTCAACTTTTTTATAATCACCCAATTGATCCGTGATTTAATGCTAATAGCACAAAACCATTTGTGTAGTTCAACTACATCAAATATTAACCCATTGTTTTTAGTATTTTATTTTGTATAATTACTTCATTTTGTTCTTGTTTGGTTGGTTCATGCGCAATTTCAACGACTTGGTACTTTGTTAGCCCATGTTATAACTTATAAGGTTCAGCTACACATTTTTAAAACATCTGGCCCAAACTACTTGTTAGCCCATGTTATAAAACTCTGGCCCGAATTACTTCTTAGCCCATGTTATAAAGTTATATACTCCGTAAATGTTTATATTGGGCCAAATTTTCGCCCCTTTGATTTATATCTCCGTATGTCACCATGTCAGGTTCTGTTTTAATTTTACCACATTTTATTTTTTGCCCCAAGCTACTTCACCAGTTCACCTCATATCCACACAACTATAACCTATTCTAAAATCTAAAGTTCTTTAACTTATGAAGTATTGTAAAAAATCTAACTTATACGGGAGGGGCAGACTTTACACTTTAAGTTGATCATGTTTTCTGGACGGATACTCTCATTAAATGGGCAGTTGAGGCAGCATGTAACTTATAATTAACATTGTCTTCCACATAATGTCTTCGAGACATCTATTATCAATGTTTTTTCATGCAAGAACTCAAAAGTATGTCTTGAAAATAAATGTTTATATACATCATTGTACACGTCATATATGTAGGACGGATACTTAATTGGTAGTTGGGTTTAAATTTCTTATCTTAAACTTCAATTCTGTCTAATAAATTCATGACACATCATAACGAAACATAGAAAAGTTATTGTTTGAAAAGATGGGTTTTTATGTGTGTTAGATTCAAATTCCATGAGCAAAATGATGATGAAGATTCCTTGATCTCCCCATTTCCATATGCTTTTAGATTTCAAGCAAATCATGCCATTGTCACCTCACTTTTCTTCATGTTTCGAATCGATTTTCTTTTAAATTATCACCATCATTAAATAACTATTATTGATATGATTGATAGTCACTTTAATTAATTTATAAATTTCTATATATTTTGTTATCAGAAGTTATAATTTTATGGGCTAAAGTTACAAATCGACAACGAACTTTCATTTTTGTACCGAGTTAGATAACAAACTGATTTTATTACTAATGCATGTAGCGAACTCTCAAATTTTGTGTCGAGTTAGGTAATGTGTATTACGTGACATTATTAAACTTGATTAACGTGGCATTACGATAATATGTCAAATGGGGTTTGGATTGAGATGGAGTAAATGGATTCGTGGATGTTTATCGTCGGCATCAATTTCAGTTTTAGTTAATGGCTCTCCAACTTCGGAATTCCATATGGAGAGGGGTTTGAGACAAGGAGATCCGTTGTCTCCATTTTTGTTCATCATGGTGGTTGAGGCTCTTCAAGTTGTTATGATGGATTCTTGCAATAATGGTATTTATCGTGGAATCTATCTTGGTGAGGACAGGTCGAATTTATCCCTCTTACAATATGCAGACGATGCTTTATTCTTTGGCGAATGGTCTCATTCTAATATTCGAAACCTACTTTGAATTCTGAATTGTTTTTATAAAGCTTCGGGTTTAAAGGTAAACTTATCTAAAAGCTCTCTCTATGGTGTTGACATTGAACACGCCGAAGGTGAAAGATTGGCACAATTATTGCATTGTAATATTAATCGGCTTCCTTTTAAATACCTTGGACTTCCGGTTGGAAAGAATCTCTTCAAAGCTGATGCTTGGTCTGAAGTTGTTGAGAAATTGGCTATTCGTTTATCATCTTGGAAAGCGAAATTACTTTCAAGTGGGGGTCGTCATTACACTGTCCAAGTCGGTTCTCGGTAGTTTACCTCTTTTCTATCTTTCTTTCTTCCGTGCGCCGAACAAAGTTCTTGATAATATGGAAAGACTCCGTATGCGGTTCTTTTGGGGCTTTAAGGATGGAGACAATGGTATTGCATGGATCAATTGGAAGGGTATCATGGCAAGTAAAGAAAAAGGTGGGTTAGGCGTTGGAAGTTTTCGGGCAAAGAACCTCAGTTTGCTCGGTAAATGGAGTTGGCGATTTCGAACCGAATATGATTCTCTTTGGGCCAAAGTAATTAGAAACATATACGGGTCGGATGGTGGTTTTTTTTACAAATTG
This sequence comes from Helichrysum umbraculigerum, assembly GCA_949592205.1. Classification (NCBI taxonomy): domain Eukaryota; kingdom Viridiplantae; phylum Streptophyta; class Magnoliopsida; order Asterales; family Asteraceae; genus Helichrysum; species Helichrysum umbraculigerum. The sequence continues at coordinate 55,552,704 of CATIUR010000006.1, forward strand.
GAGAAGCGGGCTGAAAAAGGGCATATGGGAATCTGTTCTAAGTGCTAATCAAGCAATAAACGAGCTTGGTGTTCCTTTTAATCATTCTTTTCATTTAAAAGTTGGCAATGGCAAAACAATTCGATTTTGGGAGGACGTTTGGACTGACAAAAGGACTATTCTAAGGATGAGATTTCCTAGACTTTACGCCCTTGAATCTCAAAAAGATTGTTCGATTGCTGATAGATGGAAGATAGAAAATGGAATCTGGAGTGGGTGTTGGTCTTGGCGTATTCAACCTAGGGGAAGGGCAATGACAGAATTTAATGATATGCTTCGGATGTTAGATGGGCTTATTCTTGCAGAAGGTTCTAAAGACAAATGGTCATGGTCCTTTTCTTCATGTGGTAAATTTATGGTGAGTCATCTTTCTCATTTATTGGATGATAAATTACTATCCTGCCACGCTTTTGGAAGAAGGTTTCCATGGAACAATTGGATACCTAAGAAGGTTAATGTATTCAATTGGAAAGCATCTCATGATAGATTGCCACATGCTTTAAACCTCCTTAAAAGAGGTATACAGCCTAGTTCTATCTTGTGTCCCTTATGTAATGGAGAGATGGAATCGTTAGCCCATGTGCTAATTAGTTGTCATATGATTCAACCAATATGGAGAAAGTGTAAGAGTTGGTGGAATATCAGTTTGACTTCTTATGACTTCTCGGTGGAGGATATCATCACGTGTTTTGTTGCCCCAAAAGAAAATAACTGGACGGGTAAGGCTTTTCATGGTGTTTGTTTGGTCACTTTATGGTCTATATGGCATTGGAGAAATAAAGTATATCATGCCTCTCAACATGAAATCGATGCTATACGCCAAGAAGATGTATTTTCCAGAGTTCAATCGCTCTCTTTGCTTTGGATTTCAAATCGTTGCAAGAGGTTTGAATTTAGGTGGAGTAAGTGGTGCGCAAGGCCAAAGGAGATCTTTGTTGACGACCTCATTGTTGAATGATATTTTTTGTATCTCGGTGTTAGTTTGGTGTAGTATCTTTAGATGTTTTTCGATGTGTTTTCTTTGCGGGTCTCTTTCTTAGAGTCCTTATAGTTTGTATTCGTTCCCTTTTGATTTCTATATATATCACTTCGCCTTTCAAAAAAAAAATATGTCACGTAATACATATTACCTAACTCGATACAAAATTTGAAAATTCGCAAAATGTAATAAAATTGATTCGTTACTCAATTCGGTACAAAAAATGAAAGTTCGTTGCCGATGTGTAGTTTTATACCAAATTTTATTTCAATAGTTCTAATAAATGCATCAACGTTTGTTTTTTTTTTTTTTTTTTTTTTTTAACTAATGGCATTGTTAAATTGCTGAGAAGTAAAATGAATTTATCAGATTACTCTTTAAATAGTCAAAATGAAAGTTGATACATTTTTATAGGGCAAAGCTCTTTGATTCATTGCATATGGTTTAATTCATATAAAATGTTAAATCTTTGATCACATACCGTGCTTGCTATAATATTGAAAATTAATATTAAAGATACATTTAACGTCCCATATGGGTTAAAATCTAATATATAACAAGCAAAATAGGAGTGAACTTTACCCAAATAAACATCCTTCGAAAAACAAAAATTAAAATCGGTTCAGGGAACATGAATTCACAATATTTATGACACACATTATCATTAACCTAACTACTTACTTAAACAACCGCACTATCACCACCACTACTGCCACCACCATCCCAAGATCTACCGGCTACCACCGGCTGCAGGTCAACCAAAGACTGTCGACAAGTTGGACACGACGAATGTGAAGCCAACCATACATCAATACATCTTACATGAAACCCATGATTACATTGTGGCAAAATCCTAACTTTCTCACCATCCATAAACTCTCCAAGACAAATAGGACATTCACTAGCCGGCGGTATCTCTAATCCGGTACCATACACTACCACCGGAATCTGCCTTAGCACCCTTTTCTTAACCCCTGCCGCCATCATGACGCTACCAGTGTCATCACCACGCTCAAAAATCAACCTCCGTCTACATCTTAGCGCACAACGTACAAGCGAATTAAGCCCCAACGCACAAACTAAAGAACAAAGTAAAGCAACTAAGATGATCACCATATTAGTATCGAAATTCGCTTCTTTACTATGTGATGCATGCTGCTGGCTGCTACCATCAATGGCGCCGCCATCTTCTGGCGGCGCCATGTTATTATTATCCAATAGCATCCGTTCCATGATCATATACTATTTGATAGTTGATCGGAATCAAACTTTAGCAACTCAAAACCCAGCCTTATTTCACAAATGTTCAACCACTCTGCTAGTAACACCTTTATACCATCCAATCTTTTACCTCCAAGATTCAAAAGATAAAGTTTAAGGGTTGAGGAAATCGAACAACGAAAGAGATTGCCAGCTGGGGATCCATTTTGTAATTACGAACTTTGTTTCTTGAATAATTAAATCTCTTGCACCTTTAGTAGTTATGAATTCATGGGAGGATGATATGAAGAATGATCAAGTAAAAGCTTAAAAGAGTGAAGTTTCTTGATTCTGTGTTTGAATAATGATTTTTTGATCTAGTCTAATATAATTATATGTATATGGGAGGAGGTTTAGGTTGGAGATAAGGTTTAATTTGTGGGGGTCTTTTTAAGCTTTTTATTGATGAACAAGTACCTAAGGTGGCTTAAGAATTTTATTAGCACCTGATACTACTTAGTAATCATAATTAAGAAAAGAAGAAAAAAAAAAAGCTTTAATTATTCCGAAGAATCAAATCCTATCACATTCTTCACTCCACCAATTAATTCTTAAGTTTAGAATTTTCCTGAAAGATTCGAGAAGGGGGAGAAGACTTGTTTTTACTGCATTTTAGGATATTTTTTTTTTAGTAATTTACGATGACTATTTGTAACACCTCGCAAATTTAAACGCGATTAATTACTTTAATCACTTGCATTATTAGGCTAATTCCCTACTTGAGTGAATTCACAACATATTTTAGAGGTAAGTCTAGCATAGTCCACTAGATAATACGCGTAGTATTACGTATTCGTAATTAGTTGTAATTACAAACTGAACAAATTGAAAACAAACGCGACAAAAACATACGACTGTTGGTGAACAAAATTATTTAATAAAACGAAATTATTAAATAACGTGGTAGCGAATAAATATTTTGTCAAAAATATTTACAATTTATTTTATAACGCAAAACGTCAAAACGTATAATTTAAAATAAAACAAAGATTAAAAATCTTATAATTAAATTAAAATGGTCTTATAAAATATCATAATTTAAAAACATAACAAAATACGTATTTGAAAATATACATGTTAAAAAGATTTGTATTTAACGATCGAGTAAACAAACACGGGACAAAAACACAGGAGATGAAATGTGGGACAAAACCACCTCCCATCTCCATTCTTCCTCTCATTTCAATTTCATCCTCACCAAAAACACACACTTCTCTCTCAACCAAATCCACACCAAAAATTCGGATTCGCAAATCAACCCACGAAATCTACATTTTCGGAATCACCATTACGCAAGGAACAACATTAACAAAAGCCGTATCATCATCTTCTTCCTCAATCGGTCCTGATTCGCAATTGTAAGAAATTTCTAAAAACTTAGATTTACTCGTTTTTATGTGTTATATGGGTGTAATATTGAACCTACAACTTTGTTTTAACTATATAATGGAAGAAATCAAGGTTTTATGGCCGGAAAACGGGTTAAAATCGGGTTTTTGGTCGGAAAATCGCGACAGTCGCTGGGTTCTGTCTGAGTGTTCATCTTTGCGACACAACGACTGTGTCGCATATTGTGTCGCATAAACCATCCATGCGACACAACCCTTGTGTCGCATGTTGTGTCGTATAAATCATATTATGTCGCATCTTATGTCGTATCATGTGTCGCATCCTTGTGTCGTAAACTTCATACGACACAACCCTAGTGTCGCTATTGAATTAGCATCGATCGCCTATGCGACACAACCCTTGTGTCGCATAGCCCTTGTGTCGCACCCTTATGCGACACAACCATTGTGTCGCATAACCACATTAGTGTCGCATACTGTGTCGCAGAAAACAGAAACTTCACAAACTATTTTTACACTAAGTGTCGAACTTAACCGATAACGAACACTTACATTCGATACTATATGTGGACTTTACGAACAATACAAACACGCTATTTTATTGAAATTATGATTTCAAACTATCACCAACGAGTCGTATACATTTTCACAAACAACGAAATACAAACGTAAACGTTTAACAAACACTTTGAATATAACTTGGTTGTACAAACACTAGCATGGATGATTAACTTAGACATCCACATACTTATTAAATCTCGTACGTTTAGGACGTTAGGAGATTCTGGACTGTACTTGGGCTTAGGTTTGCTAGCACTCGCACAACTACTTAAACTCAACAGGTGAGTTCACAGCCCCTACTTTACTGTTTTAACTACTTTTGGGGTGGAAAACATAGTCGACTGCTTTACTGATTTACTGATTGCCATAATTGCTTTTACTATATGATTATTTATCATACTGTTTACTCGAACAATTAGAGTACTTGAACTGTCAAACTGTTATACAAACTATCACATAACTGCCTTGTTGGTACAATTATACAAATTGCTTATAACTACGGTCAACTATTACAACTGTCCGTACGACATGGTATTCCAAACAAAAACTATTATCACTATGCGAAACAAATTTGGTATCTTACCGGAGAACGACCGGTACTAACAATGTATCTCACCGGAGAACGACCGGTGCTAACTTGGTATCTTACCGGAGAACGACCGGTACATTTGGTAACTAGTCGGAGAACGACCGACTCAAACTTTAAACTACTGGGGAACGACTAGCAATACGTTTTCAAACATATGATTTGGGTAACGTCCCAACACAACTATTTTGGGCAACACCCCACATGAACCGCATTTTGGGTAACGTCCCAACACCACTATTTTCGGGCAACATCCCACATAAACTGAAACTTTTGGGCGAACAACCCACTGAACTTATACTTTGGATGACATTCCACTAAACATTACTCGACTATTATGGCAATTACTATTTATGAACGTAATTGGTCTAACAAATGTGACTACAAAACTTGAACCCAACATCATACAACAAAACCTGTGGATTCACTCAACCTAGTTGTTGACCTTTACTATGTTTTTCAGGGAATTAGCTGCGCATGTAAGAATCGCCAACACATGGAGAATTAGGCGACCCGTGAAGCTTTAGGATGCCAACTTTCTGGAAATACATGGATTTCTTTAGTATAACTGAAATGATTTAGTCATATTTCAGAAATCTACTTTTGTAAACTTATTACTTTTAACTTATACGATTCGATGAATCGTAAACTTTGTAATTAACATTTTTGGCATCTTAATATATATTGTTCTGTTGTAATCATAAGCTCTGTTACGTATGCATGCTTTATTATTGTGACACCCCAACACTTAACTAAATGCTTCCGCTCAACGAATTTGGGGGTGTTACAGATTGGTATCAGAGCCATTGGTTATAGCGAACTAGGAAACTTTAGGTGACTTAGTAACCTAGAGACCTAGACTATAGCCTTGGCTAGAACGTACATGCATACATACATTTGCATACATCTAAACTATCGTTACGATACCTCGGTACGCGTGAACTATTCACCACATTCGACTCGTTCATTGTACTCTGATCTCATATGAACCTGATCGTGATTAAACGGTTGATGAAAAGAAGTATGTATTTGGCATCATATAATGACGCCTGGCCAACGTGATTATATAATACTAAGTACATATGGGTGTTTCATAGTCGTAAGATACGTGATGGGGATTCGACAATTTCTCTTGATACTTGAAAACTTGAAATATGTGAAACTCTATTCCTCACATATTTTTCATTGGCATTGACTTCTGCATCTTTTCATCGCAGAACGTCAGCATGCCGCCTAAACAAAGAAATACTCGAAACAGTCGACGAAATATTCCTCCTCCACCACCGCCTCCAGAAACAACCGAACAGATTATCGAACGCCGCGTGGCTGAAGCCATCGCACAATACGAGGCTAGCCGCAATCGTGAAAACCTGACCAACAATAGCGGAGCCACCCCAGTTAACAGCGAAACCCCAACCAATAACCAACAGGGGTGTTCCTACAAAACATTCCAAGCCTGCAAACCGAGTACCTTTACCGGGACTGAAGGGGCCGTTGGCCTAGTCCACTGGATTGAGAAAACAGAGTCAGTGATCGACATCAGTGACTGTGCTGCTGACAAAATTGTGAAATACGCCACCTGCACTCTAGCCGACAAAGCGCTAACATGGTGGAACGCTCAGGTACAAATCATGGGACGCCCAGCTGCTTACTCCATCTCATGGGAGACACTGAAACGAATGCTGATGGAGGAATTTTGCCCTCCCAACGAGATGCAGAAACTTGAAACCGAATTCTGGAACATCCAAATGATCGGCGCTGATATTTCCGGTTATACAACTAGATTCCAGGAACTTGCACGCCTGGTGCCTCACATGGTAACCCCCGAGAGCAAACGCATTGAGCGGTACAACAGGGGTTTGGCACCACAGATCCGAGGCATGGTTATGTCCTCCAAACCCGCCACTTTTAGGAGCGCAGTTGATCTGGCTCACAGCTTAACCGACGACGCGGTCGAGATAGGAACCCTGAAAGCTATCACAGGGAAAACTGAACCTACCCGTACTGATGCGGGCGAATCTGGAACCCACAAACGCAAATGGAACAGCGATGGTAACGACCGTCAGGTTCAACAAAACAAAAACCCGGGAAACACCCGAGCCTACGCTGCAATCACCAACCCTGGACCCAAAACCTACCTTGGCAACAAACCGAGGTGTGACAAGTGCGGTAGACACCACGATGGTGATTGTACATTTTGTCAAAACTGCAGACGTCCCGGTCACTTAGCACAGAACTGTAGGACAAACCTACCTCCTCAAGCTGCCCCCGAGGTACAAAACACCGGCTGCTTTAGGTGTGGTGATCCTGGACATCACCGAAACCAATGCCAACAACCGAACAACAACCGCAACAATCAAAACGACAACAACCGCACCGTTAACAAAGGCTACACCCCAAGCCGCGCATACATCCTCCGTGCACCAGAAACGGTTGCAGATCTCAACTAGCACGGTACGTTTTAGCGACTATTGCTACGACTTAACATACGTTTTATTCGAATGTCGATTGAACACAACACTTGGTAAACTTTTAACCACATAACGAAACACACAACTTATTGAACTATGCCACGAGCATACATAAACTGATCGAACTTCTATGGCAACAATTGAACGCCACGCAAACTATTACTATTGTTAACAACATGACTCATCGGAGAACATACGCCGCGGGCGATCCGACTTGATTTTAAATCTCGGGACGAGATTTCTCTAACATGGGGAGAATGTAACACCTCGCAAATTTAAACGCGATTAATTACTTTAATCACTTGCATTATTAGGCTAATTCCCTAATTGAGTGAATTCACAACATATTTTAGAGGTAAGTCTAGCATAGCCCACTAGATAATACGCGTAGTATTACGTATTCGTAATTAGTTGTAATTACGTACTGAACAAATTGAAAACAAACGCGACAAAAACATACGACTGTTGGTGAACAAAATTATTTAATAAAACGAAATTATTAAATAACGTGGTAGCGAATAAATATTTTGTCAAAAATATTTACAATTTATTTTATAACGCAAAACGTCAAAACGTATAATTTAAAATAAAACAAAGATTAAAAATCTTATAATTAAATTAAAATGGTCTTATAAAATATCATAATTTAAAAACATAACAAAATACGTATTTGAAAATATACATGTTAAAAAGATTTGTATTTAACGATCGAGTAAACAAACACGGGACAAAAACACAGGAGATGAAATGTGGGACAAAACCACCTCCCATCTCCATTCTTCCTCTCATTTCAATTTCATCCTCACCAAAAACACACACTTCTCTCTCAACCAAATCCACACCAAAAATTCGGATTCGCAAATCAACCCACGAAATCTACATTTTCGGAATCACCATTACGCAAGGAACAACATTAACAAAAGCCGTATCATCATCTTCTTCCTCAATCGGTCCTGATTCGCAATTGTAAGAAATTTCTAAAAACTTAGATTTACTCGTTTTTATGTGTTATATGGGTGTAATATTGAACCTACAACTTTGTTTTAACTATATAATGGAAGAAATCAAGGTTTTATGGCCGGAAAACGGGTTAAAATCGGGTTTTGGTCGGAAAATCGCGACAGTCGCTGGGTTCTGTCTGAGTGTTCATCTTTGCGACACAACGACTGTGTCGCATATTGTGTCGCATAAACCATCCATGCGACACAACCCTTGTGTCGCATGTTGTGTCGTATAAATCATATTATGTCGCATCTTATGTCGTATCATGTGTCGCATCCTTGTGTCGTAAACTTCATACGACACAACCCTAGTGTCGCTATTGAATTAGCATCGATCGCCTATGCGACACAACCCTTGTGTCGCATAGCCCTTGTGTCGCACCCTTATGCGACACAACCATTGTGTCGCATAACCACATTAGTGTCGCATACTGTGTCGCAGAAAACAGAAACTTCACAAACTATTTTTACACTAAGTGTCGAACTTAACCGATAACGAACACTTACATTCGATACTATATGTGGACTTTACGAACAATACAAACACGCTATTTTATTGAAATTATGATTTCAAACTATCACCAACGAGTCGTATACATTTTCACAAACAACGAAATACAAACGTAAACGTTTAACAAACACTTTGAATATAACTTGGTTGTACAAACACTAGCATGGATGATTAACTTAGACATCCACATACTTATTAAATCTCGTACGTTTAGGACGTTAGGAGATTCTGGACTGTACTTGGGCTTAGGTTTGCTAGCACTCGCACAACTACTTAAACTCAACAGGTGAGTTCACAGCCCCTACTTTACTGTTTTAACTACTTTTGGGGTGGAAAACATAGTCGACTGCTTTACTGATTTACTGATTGCCATAACTGCTTTTACTATATGATTATTTATCATACTGTTTACTCGAACAATTAGAGTACTTGAACTGTCAAACTGTTATACAAACTATCACATAACTGCCTTGTTGGTACAATTATACAAATTGCTTATAACTACGGTTAACTATTACAACTGTCCGTACGACATGGTATTCCAAACAAAAACTATTATCACTATGCGAAACAAATTTGGTATCTTACCGGAGAACGACCGGTACATATTGGTAACTTGTCGGAGAACGACCGACACTAACATGGTATCTTACCGGAGAACGACCGGTACTAACAATGTATCTCACCGGAGAACGACCGGTGCTAACTTGGTATCTTACCGGAGAACGACCGGTACATTTGGTAACTAGTCGGAGAACGACCGACTCAAACCTTAAACTACTGGGGAACGACTAGCAATACGTTTTCAAACATATGATTTGGGTAACGTCCCAACACAACTATTTTGGGCAACACCCCACATGAACCGCATTTTGGGTAACGTCCCAACACCACTATTTTCGGGCAACATCCCACATAAACTGAAACTTTTGGGCGAACAACCCACTGAACTTATACTTTGGATGACATTCCACTAAACATTACTCGACTATTATGGCAATTACTATTTATGAACGTAATTGGTCCAACAAATGTGACTACAAAACTTGAACCCAACATCATACAACAAAACCTGTGGATTCACTCAACCTAGTTGTTGACCTTTACTATGTTTTTCAGGGAATTAGCTGCGCATGTAAGAATCGCCAACACATGGAGAATTAGGCGACCCGTGAAGCTTTAGGATGCCAACTTTCTGGAAATACATGGATTTCTTTAGTATAACTGAAATGATTTAGTCATATTTCAGAAATCTACTTTTGTAAACTTATTACTTTTAACTTATACGATTCGATGAATCGTAAACTTTGTAATTAACATTTTTGGCATCTTAATATATATTGTTCTGTTGTAATCATAAGCTCTGTTACGTATGCATGCTTTATTATTGTGACACCCCAACACTTAACTAAATGCTTCCGCTCAACGAATTTGGGGGTGTTACACTATTTCATTTTAACAACACTACATTTCAATAACATTGCATTTTATACCTATAAATTTCATTGCATTCTAACATCACTGCAATATAACCCTTGCAATATTATCCTAAAATACAGAAAAATAAGACTCCTCCTCATTCCTCTCACATAATGCATTCTCCTCTGAACCTTTCATTTTTTCATTTAGTAGTACTACTACTTTTTATTTAATGTATATTAAAAATAAATACTAGAGTTTAATTTCTTGTTTTGTTTCCTTTGGTTAGTTTGTCTATATATTGTGCATACTTAATTGCTATATATATGATTAGAGTTTGCTAAATTGACAATCTCTATATATATATAAAAGAAAACTGTGCAAGAGATCTCCCCCCTTCATTCAAGAGGAGTCATTCACGAGTTCACCCTTGGATCAAAGTCTGATGTCATCCCCCCTATTTTTTTCATTACATTTTACGAAAATACCCTTGTTAGAAAACCCTCAGGTCACTTGTAAAGTTGTTCATTTTTTCCCCTCTCTAGCCGCCGACCATCAGATGTAAGGCGAAAAAAAAAACCCCGACTGTAACATCCGCCAAATTAGGACTAGTAATTAGTGCCTAATCATATGTTAATACATGTAATTAGTTCTGTGTTAGGCTAATTAATGTATCGAATTATATATATTGTTGAATATATACGAAAATGCGATTTGATTAAATCGTACGCGACTTAAATCGAATGTATTTCGATTCAATCAAATACGGACGTTGGTGACCAATTTTATTAAATAACGCTTTTATATCAAAAATATTATTATGAAATATTTCGTATTCACTCGTATCGTACAAACCGAACTTGCCCAATTTAAAATATTAAAACGCGCAAACTAAATAAACCAACTTACATTTTATAACACAAATATAAATTAAATTGTGAAATATTTAAATAAAACATCGCGTAGTAAATTGTATTTTAAAACTTATAATTAAAATGTAAATAGTTATTTAACGTTTAAACGACGGAGCAAACGAACACCACGCGGAACGCGGGGCGGGAAAACTGGAAAAGTGGGGATAACCCCCACCTCCCACTCAATCTTTCTCATTTCTCTTTTCTTTCTATCTCTCATCTCTTTCTTTTCTTCCTTTTCACCAAAACACCACAAATCACAAAAATCGCAAACTAACATCACGAAACGCAACCGAATCACCAATATTTTTAGAGATTCACGACCACCTCGCGACGATCTACAACGCTACCTTTCCGGATTTTCATTTCGGCAAATTGTAAGTTTCCGACAAAATCCCGAAATCTCTCGATTCTTAGTATTTTTCACTTGTGATTTACATATAACATATATATGTCCCTTACTAAGTATATAACACGATTTCATAGCTTAAAAACGAGTTTAAAACAGATTTTTGGTCGGAATTATCGTGACAGCCGGATTTCTGGGCTGGTGTTCATCCATGCGACACAAGCCTTGTGTCGCATGTTGTGTCGTATTTTGGCATTTGTGTCGCATAAACTCCCTTGTGTCGTATTTTGTGTCGTACCCGAGAATTAGTGTCGCAAGTCCTGCGACACAACCACTATGTCGCATACCTCATACGACACAATCACTATGTCGCTGTTGAATCAGCATCTCGCATCTATGCGACACAACCATTGTGTTGCATAGACATTGTGTCGCATTCCTATGCGACACAACCCTTGTGTCGCATAAACACTTTTGTGTCGCATATTGTGTCGCAAAACACAGAAAACTCAGATTTTTACTAAGTGTCGAGACTCGAAAATTATCACTCGATTTTACCCGAATTCAGATCCCAGATGCGTTTTTCGTCAAAGCAATATAGTAGAAATAAAAATTTTCCAAGCTGACCTGGCAGCTCGACCCCAGCCAGGGGCTCTGCCCCTTGGACCCCGCCAGGGGCTGCCGCCCCTTGGACCCCGCTACCAGGGGCGCTGCCCCCGGACCCCCGTACTTAGATTCCGTAACGGCTTCTAAAACACATTTTTCAAGTAAAACGCCACGAAATCAAAATAATAATAGTTGAGATTATTATTACAAATCCGTCACCAACGGGCCGTACATGTTTTCAAACACTTAACAAATCAACCAAATCGTAGTAATTTGGACATATATATAGTTGTGTAACAACTACAAGGGTGATCTTTTGAGATACCCAATCATGTTTATAACCATCGCGTGTCGTGGACACCCTCAGGTTACAAGTCTTTGGACTTCATATTCGGCTAATCAACTCAAGTTTATTAAGTTAAACTCACAAGACTCAGGTGAGTCTCATAGCCCCTCTTTTACTGTTTTACTCAGGGGTGTGATATATTGCTCAACTTTTAACATGTGAACGCAAGTACAAACATTTCATATACTACATGAGTTTTTCGAAACTAATCATTTAAAGTCCTCCGTCAGCATAGTTGTTAATACGTTGTAGCGTGAATATTAGTATATGGTACCATATAGGATTGACCCACCTCGTTCGGGTTAGCAAGCACTAACCGGGTAAACGAACGTACTAATATTTGGGAAGACGAATGTGGATTAGGCATTCGTGGAGGCACCTCGCCCGGAATTCTCTATAGGGGACCCGGCCCTCGAGTTAAGCTCAACTATGTGCTCATGGCTGTATACACGATGACTGTCATTTAATTGCTGGATGCAATTCATTATTTAATAGCTGGATGCAATTCATTATTTAAATCTTGCGGTTCATACTATAATAACTGATTTCAAACCTGTGAGCTCACCAGCTTTATAGCTGACCTTTTAGTATATATCGCAGGTACCAAGCAGTAGGATGTTTCTGCTTCAGGACTTTAGCTCGAGTCAGCATACAGACGATTGAGATTTTCTTGCATTAGTATATTTTGTACAAGTACTTATGTACTGAAATCTCCTTTTATTTAACTCGAGCTATGTAAAGCTTCAAAATGTTGTAAACATTTCAATTATCAATATCTTTTGTTAAAACGACGCATATAGAGTCGTTTGCTGTATATCTTTGTGCCTTGTTATTGATTAGTAACACCCAAAACAAGCTTCCGCAAATCATCAAATTTGGGGGTGTTACACCGACCTTCTCAGCAGAAAGAAAACAAATCACCCTAACCATGGGTCGATCTCCAGGCTTCAATTCGAGATTCCCTCCACCATGCCATGACCAATCGATCAGCAACCTTCAGACAAACTCGTTCGCATAAACCCCAGAAGATGCGTACAGGGCGGTCAACCAATCGGAGTACGGAGAGGGCGGTTTTCAACCGGAGAACGGCGACGAGGGTTGCTTTGTCTGAACATGAAGGACGCGTCGCAAAGGAGAGGTTCTCGTTTGCGCGAGATTTGTAGGGAATAGAGGGGGTTGCGTAAATTGAAACGAAAGGTTTGATCTTTATGCTTTTTATTCGAAGTCATTATTTATTGTTATACTTTGATTAGTAAACTGGATAGGGGTGTTCTTATCGAAATGGTTCCTATTTGAATATATGTAATCTGTTAACTTAGTTGGGGTGGTAGAAAATATGAACTACGCTTGTGAATGAAAAATATGTTTGTCTTGTTTGTAGTCAAGTATCAATAGAATAGCTACTTTATGTTTGTAGTCTTGTTTGTAGTCAAGTATCAATAGAATAGCTACTTTATGTTGAAAAAACCATGTTCAGAACATGGTGCCGACCTACTTCAGTGCACTTGTATCTGTTCATGTTTATGGTTAAATTTGTATATCTGTTGTGGCCACGCATTTTGCTGTTGTACGGTCCAACTGATATGTTTGATTGCAATCTGGAATGGAAGTAGAGGTTGTTTTTTTTTTATTGATTGATGCTGTTTGTGGTTGTTCGTGAATGTGATGCACACTTGACACTTCTTTTTTAAGACTCAACAGAAAAATATCAAAGGTTGACTTATGCCATATCATATATGGCATGTGGACCTCACCGGCAGAACGTTGTATGCAATGGATTGGTGGATTTCGACCATCAGACTTACTCACTGTAATGTGACATTGAACTTAGTACATTGCATTAAATATATACATTGTATATCAGTAATGATTGTGAAAAACACTACGTAATGAATGATACTTCTGAGGTACTAACTGTTTGTTGATTTTAAATGTGCAGGTATAGTTCTGAGGTATACTGATAATAGTTTTCTCACTTTTGGGTTTGTGTTTATTTTGTAGTCCATACTCTCTTCACAGAGCCCATGCAGGTGAAGGCGAGAAAGTCTTGCGGGATGCATTTGCTGAAGTGTCTGCACACATAAAAATAGGAAAGCCTTCTGTTATTTTTATTGATGAAATAGATGCTATTTGTCCCCGCCGTGATTATAGGTACATAATAACCTTTTTATCCTCTGAAGTATGTGAACAATTAATAAGTGACCTTTCCCTCTAGAATTGCTGCTTTGTCTGTTTATTTTTTTTTTCCTTATGTTTTAGGGAAATGTTAATTCAATACTCTTATTACTCTATGTCAATAATCGAAAAGTACTTCTGTTTATTTTGGTCCACAAGCGATTTCAACATTTTGTTTCTTTATGTTTTCTTACTACATTTCAACATTATTATTGATTCTTTGAATATGAAGTAACCCCATTTGCTTAACATGTTCAGACAAATACAGAAGACAGCAATATATTCGTAAATTCCATCATCTGACCATGCTGATGGACTCTAGCTCAACAACCACATCAGGAACGAAAGTGCATCTTGGCACAAGGCACTTGTGCAGTCCTCTCCAATTGTTGGTAAGGTATGTTGAATGTGCATCTGGCTAACACCAGATGTTACAAACTTAAATTCGTTAGTCGATTTGGAATGGAAGTAGAGGTTGTTTTTTTTTTTATTGATTGATGGTGTTTGCGGTTGTTCGTGAATGTGATGCACACTTGATACTTCTGCGGTCCTTTCTAATCAATCTGTTGCCACATTACAGTTAGAAAGTAGGAGTGCTCAGCTTTCGACACTACAACATGGAATACAACTGTGTCGGAAACATGTACATTAGGAAGTACATGGCACACCCACAAAAAATCACCCTAAAAACTGCCTTCTAGGTTTTATATAAGCTACATTGTGCCGTTGTGTGTGTGTCATGTTTTGCAGGGTATTTTGCTACCACTGACCAATGATGGACACCAAAATGAAATACGAAAAGAAGGTACTTCTAAATCAGTTGTGCCAAGATAGACCTTAGCTGCAAACTTGGCAAAAACTACAAGACCATGAAACAGTAACACCGAAGAATATAAACAAACAGCAATTGTAGTTTAGAAGACAATTATACCACAGATGATAATAATTAAGAAAAACAAAAAACTTACAACGCATTCTTTGTAATATTCATTAGCAATAGTCACAAATTGAGCAGTGTCACAAAACTGATCCATTTGGGCTGCTGTATATCACCAACTACAAAAACATATATTTCATCAGAATATGTATATCTATACACTAAAGATATAACGTGCAGACTTCCTAAAATCCCCACCAAATATAACCTATTAAATGTTTAGAATCTGCATCAACGAAACCAACGATTTAGAAAATCTCAAGTCACTTATAAAAGTCAACCAAACTTATTTTGGTAACTAGCAATTAAAAAAAAAACTTCTTACAAAAATAGATGATTCTTTAACATAATACAGGATTCTTACAATGACTAAGTCCAACCCTACACACCATATAACTCATGCGCATTTTTGCTTTCAAGTGACCGACTTCAAACAACATTTTGTCGCCATTCATCATCTACCACAATCAGTCTCAGGTAAAACGATCAGCTTTTGTACTATTATCGATATTATTTCCTATTCGTTAACGTCCAAAAGCTTACGTTGTATGATGTTTGAATAGAAGTGTACACAAGTGTTTACATGTAATAACAAGTTTGCGAAAATGTAACCTGATACTACACTCATCTGTTGATGTTCAAAAACGTGCCCAGCATTTTTTTGTATTTGTTGTTTCATTGGCTAATCCCTCATGTTGTGTATACTATACTGCATAATAACATCTATTCGACATAGTTTCTGACTTTATTTTTTACTCTCATTTTCCATTGTTTCTGAATAAAATCGTTATGCCTTGCTCTTCAGATTCAAGTTCCCATGGCTAACAACCAAAATCAGTTCCAGTTGCTTGCTAAAGTACGAGCAAGCCATCGACAAAGCTTTGTAAATATCTATCTTCTAATAACATATTATCATATTATACTTCTTAAAAATTATTGTTGTGACCTTCTTTACAAAAAAAGATGCTTACTTCCAGGTTCTCACAAACCCTCTTGCAAATGCTGTTGTTGATGATAATATGTTCAATATTCAAGTCTCCACTTACAGAGGAGTATATACTGTAGACATACAACAGGGACCGAATGCGGGTGAACTTTTACTTCATGGAAACCAATGGAATAATCTTATCCAACAAAGTTTCGGCAATCGTTTGCGTTTTCTTCACCTCGTCAAGCGGCAAGGTCAAATTCTGTATATCTCCGGCTACGCCACTAATGGATTACAGATGTGGGGAGAAGCTAATGAATATGTACCGCAAAACCCACGCTGCTTACTGGTGATTAATGTATTCCCGGGTGAAGCACAAGTAAGCTTTTTGAAAACTTTTATGTAGAATTCAATCCATAGTACAACTAGATTGCGTACGGCGAACACAAATATAGCTCAAATAACAGACACTTAACAAGGCCTTATTTTTTTGCAGCGTGTTAATCATGAATTTATGCGTCGATGCCTTATGGATAATGAGGAGAGCCAGACAAACCTGCGCACTGAGGATACCGAATGGCTTGTCAATGTCTACTTCAGGATGGTCCCGAACACAGGAGCCATTATCGGGGCATCGTTCTTTGGGCCAACGTGGGATTTTTTTTTTTGTGCATACCATGATTTAGCTGGAGGCGAGTTCGTGATCATGGAACGTTACGCTCCTGGGTACATTAATTTTGAAATCGTTGATCCAGAAGACGTGGTCATGTAGTTGTCAACAACTTATCGGCAAACCTTATGTCTATTTTTACGTTTTAAATTTTTGCTACTGTTGCATGGATGTTTGAAGTTCCGTTTTCTGCCTTCACCAAACAGTACCTTTTTTCAGTGTTATTTTGGGTGCCATGTTTTTCATCTTCGCCTTATTATTTTTTTACTTGCTACATGCTTATCATAGATTGTTCTTCAAATACAACATAACCAGTCTCAAGCTAAAAGAGTCCCGCAATTTTTTGCGGGTTTTCAACTAGTTATATATATATATATACTCGTAAAAGATTAGGCCGTCCTACATACGGCCCACCAACATGAAAGCTATTTCTCTAACGATCGTAAAATGTTGTTATTAGATTACGGGTGGATATAGCAAGTAAAAAAGTAGATATTAAATGAGAACTTTTATACTTAAATAGATTAATTAAAACCAAAGGACGTATGACCTATCATTATGTGAGGAGCTCTTCAATCAAAAGGTTGGGGGTTCAAGCCTCGGTGAAGGCAATGTATGTAATTGTGTGTGTAAATAATATGTGGGGTAGGTAGTAGAATTGTATTTCTAAAAAAAAAAAGATTAATTAAAGATACACCTATAACAATAAATAAAAATCCAAATTTCTTTCTCATTACTACCAAGTTAGGCATACAATAAAAATAAAGTAAACATTTCTTTTGGCTTTCTTATCAAATATAAAAATTTGACTCTCTTAAGATAATTAAATGTCATTGTTTAAAGAACTAACATCTTTAGAATATGTACTTTTAACGTACATCTAAGAGATTCTAATTGAAAAAAAAGTTACATATATGAGAAAGAGGAAACGTTTGTTAAAAAATGCAAAAGAAGATGTACCCTTCAAAATAGTTAAGTACGTAGTAATCTAAAAAAAAAAAATTCGCAGTTCAAAAGGAGATGTAAATTATGAAATTTAAATATTTGCTAGTGTAACATAAAAATATGGGAGTTGATGGATACAACAAACAAATTGATTCCTACACCAAACTGTCCTTAGGCTCACAGTACAAACAAATTGAAGCATAAGTGTGGTGTATGAATCAAATGTTTTGTTGTATTTATCACTCCCCTAAAAATATACTCCCTCCGTCTCAATTTTATTGTCCACAGACAAAAAATACGCAGTTTAAGAAAAGTGTACTAGTCGTACTATACAACCAATAAGTTTAATCTCTCACCACATTCAAATAATTTGATTGGTTGAAAGTACAAAGTGGACAATAAAATTGGGACATCCCAAAATGGAAAGGTGGACTATAAATTCGGGACGGAGGGAGTATGTTAACGTATCAAAAAAGTTGAGTAATTCAAGTGTACATATTTTGTTTTATTCGTAGTTACAAAGAGAAGTGTAAATTAAGTTATTTAAAATGTCTACTAAAAAAGAGAAACTGCAAACGAATATATATCACTCCCCTAAAAATATATGTAAACGTATCAGAAAAGTTGAGTAATTCAAGTGTAAATATTTTGTTTTATTCGTAGTTACAAAGAGAAGTGTAAATTAAGATATTTAAAGTGTCTACTAAAGAAGAGAAACTGCAAACGAATATATATAACGTCGAAAGAGTAGTATGACAAATTACGAAGGAGAATGAATAAGTTTTTTTGGTAAAAATGATGAATAAATAGTAAATAAAATTTGTAATTAAAAAAGATTGGTTTAAAAAATAAATAACCTAACATGATTTTTTTAAATTTCTTATTATATTGGGACACATGTCAAAATGTTAGAGTATGAGGTGTCACAATTTTAGTACATATTGATCTTCTTATATAGTATACTAGTAAGAGTTTTAGGCCGTGCTACGCACGGCCCTGAACAATGACAATAATTAACCGATGAAATATAAAAAAACATAGATATAAGAGTTATGAATGAGTCCGATACATAAATTATTTTTCGTACATGATGTGAAATAATAAATTTTGAGTTTTTAATGTACATTGAGAGGTACAATATGTAAGAAACTTATTATAATCATCTTATGATGATTCATCCTTACACCATTTGATATTAATTTTAGTAATTTTCCTACCACCTTGTCTTATTCCTCTTCCTCTTTTATGACATTCTGCTTTGAAATCATAATTTTTATGAGATTTCGTTTTTCTAAAATTATGAGTCGGCAACATCCATGGTGGTAAAAAGTATATACTAACTTCTTTTTATTGCCATATGATACTTTTATATATCTCAACTATAAAATTTTTTAACTACATGAAAAGGTATTTAAAAGTTTTTATCCTCAAAATCTACACTCTAAAAATATACAAAAAAAAAGTATTCTACTGAAGACTTAAGACATCTCTATCGAGTAAGTACCTACTATTGAAAACTTTCAACTTATTTGATAAAAAGTTTTCTAAAGCTTTAAAAATGTATCGGTGTCGCTATATTTTCATAAAATTAGTCATTCAAATGTAGTTATCTCTTAGTAAAAGTATGATGATATGTTGATATTTACAACTTTTATATAACGACTCTCATTATGTGCACAAGAAGAAGCTAATACATTTATATAAATTTTACTCAGTGATTTTGAAATTGTAATATTTGCTCAAACAAATTTATCTATGTTTATTAAGTGATGAGGGGTTTTTTTTTTTTTTTTTTTTTGGTTTACATGGTCATATACATTGCACCTATATTATTTTCTTGCTATTTATTTTGTGGTTAGTTTTAATTAATATGTGTTAATTTAGAAAGCTATGTGTCAAATTTTGAAAAAACTATATGTTCTTATAATATAGAAAATGAAATGTAATTACTCTTGATGTGTATATTATAATTGAATTATGTATATATTAGGATTGAAATCAAGATAAAGTAATACTTAGAAGAAATTTAGAAATATTTTAACTAAAAAATCAAGGACACATGTCATCCTAAAAAATAGTGAACAAGAATGAATGATGTGTCAAAACTTGAGGTAACATGGTTGTTTTTATAATATATATACTAGTACGTAATTAGGCCGTGCGATGCACAGCCCACGCTAAAAAAGGTTAATTTTACTTTTTTTCAATGTTACACGTATTTATATTTAGGGATGATCGTCGATTGCAACTGAAAAATAAACTTCTACCTAAGCTATTATCAAATACCAACACTTCAATTAATGCATCGCCTAATATGCTTTAAATCGTAGATAATGTAGAGATAAAATTAGTTGTAAGGCCTAATGAAAATTTTAGAAGCATCGAAGTCAGATGATAACAATGAAATATCATTTTTTTTAACAAACATATTATTTCAGATGACTATTTTAGCTATTAGTTATGTCTTTATAGTAATTGTTCTATTTATCGACCATGAAGCTACCACAATTAAATAATACTCCCTCCGTCCCATTTAAAATGTCCACTTTGACTTTGCACGTAGTTTTAGGATTCTTCACTAACTACACTTTTCACCAATCAAATATTAAATCTACCCACTAAAGTCTTTTTTGATTGGTTAAATATCAAAATAGACACTTATAATGGGACATCCAAAAATAGTAATGTGGACATTTCAAATGGGACGGAGGGAGTATGATAATTCTTCTTGATTGACTTATATAATCGGATGTGTATAGAACCCATGTTTAAAAGATGTAATATGCAAAGAAGATATTATGGAAAAATGAACCTTACAAGAATTAAGTAATATAAAAAAAGAATTTTACTTGAGTAACAAATTCAACTACTATTTTTGGTAAACTTGTAGGAATCTATTATTATATTTAAGTTACACATTATAAGTATAATAAAGACTAGCACAATACCCGCGCAATGCAGCGGTGAAAATGACGACGGTGAATGGAGGAGCGAGCAAATGTTTTAAAATAAAAACATATTGTACTATGTCCGTCCCATTTAAAATGTCGACATTACTATTTTGGGTGAAAAGTGTAAATTTAATATTTGATGGATGAAAAGTGTAGTTAGTGGAGAATAAGTAGTAATTAAAAATAATTGATAATGGGATAGGGGTGTTAATGGAAGTGTAGTTAGTGGAGAATAATGGGATAGTGGCATTTTAGGAAGATTAAATATTTTAAGTAGTGTTGAAATTGAAATGTGAAGATGTTTTATATATGAATATAGATGTATGGTAGTAATTTATAAGTATAAATTAGCAAATTAGTCCTACAAATAAGAATTTGTGACTACATAAGATTTATGTATATTGCTAATTTAATGATGATGTGTAAAATCTTAATTCTTTTTGTTAAGTTTTCAAAGTTTGAGGTGCCATGTTAATATGTTATGTACACATTTGATTGATTACATATATAAGATTTACTATGTAGGTGTGTTTTTCTTTTTACTCCCTCCGTCCCAGTTAAAATGTCCACTTTGACTTTGCACACAGTTTTAGAATTTTTCACTAACTACACTTTTCACCGATTAAATAACATATCTACCCACTAAATTCTCTTTCGATTGGTTGAAATATGGAAGTGGACACTTACTTGGGACAATCCAAAATAATAATGTGGACTCTTCGGGTGGTACGGAGAGAATATATTTAATCCCTTTTTACTTAATTGTTAAGGATGTATAAGTATATTTTATAATTACAAATGGTTGACACGTGTCGGCTTTTAAAGCAACGACGTGTCAAGCTTTGAAGCAAGTTTTGATCTTATACTTGATCTTATATATATAAGATATATATATATATATATATATATATATATATATATATATATATATATATGAAGATGTCGTTAATAATAATATTATCAAATGGTATTGAGATGACCTTACAACTAGGGCTGCAAACGAGTCGAGCTTTTATCGAGCAACTCGAGCTCGGCTCGAGCTTGAGCTCGTTCGAGTCGAGCTTTTATCGAGTTCGAGCCCGATCTCGAGCTTAAAAGTAGAGCTCGAAATATATATCGAGCCGAGCTCGAGCCTTTAAGAGCTCGGCTCGAACTGTTATCGAGCTTTTCGAGCTTTTATTGATATGTATATTTTTATATTGTATATATGTAATTTTGAATCTAAAATGATTTTATTGTCATACTTTAAATATTATTATACTACTTTACATATGTTATAAGTAATTTTCACACAATATACTTATTATATATATATTTTTAAAATAATTTTTGGTATTTATTTATACATATAAGATAGTATCAAATAAGTTTGGGTATTCAAAACTATTTTTTATAAGAATATTCGAGCTTTTCGAGCCGAGCTCGAGCCATCCTAAAACACTTTCGAGTCGAGCTCGAGCTTGTGTCATGAAAGCTCGTCGAGCTATCGAGCCAAGCTCGAGCCTATTATAAATGAATCGAGCCGAGCTCGAGCCCTGTCGAGCTCGAGCTCGGTTCGACTCGATTACAGCCCTACTTACAACCATAAGATTGTGAGTTCAAGTGTTGAGATCGAGACAAATGTAAATATTCATAAATTAATGTATATATTCGAGATAATAATAGTTAGCTAGTTGTGTGTATAATTGTATAAGTACTTGTATTTCAAATATAGGGTTAATGTACAAATTCGTTACCGTACTTTGCCAAAATGTTCATTTGGGTTACTGTACTTTTAAATATGCAATTTGATTACTGTACTTTGTAAAAATGTTCAATTTAACCAAATTTTCGCCATAGTTCAATTAAGTTACTGTACTTGTAAAAATGTACACAACAATGTGCAATTGGGTCACTAAACTTTTGACCAAAATTAAGCAAAAATAGGTGTGGTGACGGTTTTTAAAAGTACAGTAATCCAATTGCATATTTTAAAAGAACAGTAACCCATATGAACATTTTGGCAAAGTACAGTAACGAATTTGCACATTAACCCTTCAATATATATATATATATATATATATATATATATATATATATATATATATATATATATATATATATATATATATATATATTTGGTTTGAAACTTTGCTATACAAGAAAAGACAACTTAGTATAAAAAAACTAATTTAAAGCAAGATTAATTATAATTATTTTAAATATAATTATAATTATTTTAAAATTGAAAAAGTATCTAATGTTTGTTTCATTGTTTAGGATAAATATATGTAAGACGAGTAGATTACCGAATAAAGCTTACCTGGCTCAGTTGGTTGAGCATCCTTGGCATTTGCCACAGGTTAGGGGTTCGACCCCCACTCGGTACATGGAAAATCCATTGGGTCTTTGGGCTCCGTGGTGAGGAGTTTTCCCAATTGGGCTTCTTCTCGAGGGTACATTATGGAGATGATCGGGTGGACCACTACCTGCCTAGGTCCGTCAGTGATTCAAAACTGCCTTTCAAAAAAAAAAATAAGTAGACATAATTTAGCCGTACCGAACAATCAAAACGACCATTTATGTTAGTTATTAATCCTTGCACGTCATATTTATTGTTGTTACATAGTCATAGTCATACGATATGATATTTACAAGTACTGGTGACATTAAACGACACTTGTACGGGTTTATTAATTGATATGATGGCACGTTAATGATCTACAGTATATATTAAATGTATTAGTCTCGTTCAGTGGCGGATCTAGGAATATGGGGTTGCCTTGTTGTGAGGGGGACTCCTGCGACGCTATACCCATTCAAGACATGGGAGAGCAACCCCTATAGGGCGTCGCCTTGGCTTCGAATTAAGGGGAGTAACCGTTTGTGGAGATGATCGGGTGGGCCAAAGGTCCGTCAGTGATTCCACTACTGCCTTTCAAAAAAAAAAAAAAGAATAGATGGATTTTCCGGAAAGTTAGAGGTGTTTACCGGTTCGAGTTTCGGTTCTTAATTCGATTCAAGTTTTCGTTTTGATTTTTTTAAGCTAGTTAATCAATATTAATCGCTTTATAAGAACCAAACACCTAGTATCGAATTGGTTTTAGCTACAACTTCCAGATTTATAATACTAATTTAAATTCGCAGTCCTAATTTTTTAAGACTATTAATTATACGATAAATTGGTATAAAAATTGAACATTTATCGTTTCAAAATCTATCAAACTTTAAACCTTTTACTATCCTATGAGACGATATTTTCAAATTTATATTATAGTTATTAAGTTCTAAAAACTTTATTGTAAGCATTCAACTTAATATTGTATATATAAATCTAAAAAAGAAAAAGTTATATGTAGGAAACACAACCAAAAACATATAAAAATATGGTTACAAAACTTAAATACGTCCAATATAGATATTCAAAGTCCGGCTAATAAAAATAGTAACAAAATTGTAACATTGTATACTTGGATATGGATTAATTATTCCTCCCTGTCCCATTTATATTGTACACCTTACTATTTTTGTTTGTCCCAAAAAGATTGTTCACATACATAAAATAACTATAAAAAATTAAAAAATCGGTAATTTCTCTATTCTACATTAATTTAGTTCTCTTATTCATTTTTTTAAAATAATTTCAGTCAAATTTGTATTGAATATAAAGGTATAATATAACAACAAAAGTTAGTGAACAATATAAATAAAATGGAGAGAGTAATAACAAGTTAGTTACACTAAATAGCCATAGTTTAGTTGTTGTCACTTGCTATATAATTACAACGTATTTTTGAAAGATGATAAAAAATCAAGTATAGGGTGTACACCTCATGTTTTTAGGGTATGCATTTTTAAGAAACTCTAGTAAGAACATATAAAAAAATATTTTTTTGCACTACACATAAGAAGTCAAGGGTATGCAAGTGCATACCCTTAAACATATACACATCCGCCACTAGTCTCGTTGCACCTAAAAACAACGATAATAGCCATACAATAATTAGCATATCATGTTTGTTATGTTAGATAATGACATTTTAAAAAAAGCCAAAAGAAATTAAGAAAGTATTTTGTTTGCTCGACAACGTCTCACGGCCATTCTGCCGTCGTGTATTGGTGGAGATGTCTATTGTTCGGTGGTGGTGGACCATGATGTACTAATAGAGCTAGCTAGTTAGGGGCAATGTTTTAAGACCCGGTTCGACCGGCCCGGTCGGATCGGAGATTTAGAGGATTCCAGCACAAAAAAACCCGGGTTTTTTGATAATTTGACTAGTCAACGGGCCGCTTGGGCCGGCCGGTCGGACCGGGACCAGGAAAAGCATATCGACCCGGTTCGAAGTAATTTAATTTTTTTTTTTTACCTAATTATGAGCAAGTAATGTGATATATTCAAGAATTTTAAGGTAAATAATAGCAATTTGAGATGATCTAGTAGCTTTTGAAGAAGAAAGCACAGTTATTTAAAGAAACAGAGAGAGCGGGAGGTTGAATAATATTGCTTTCATTCTTATTTGAATCATTAGACTAGATTATATAGTTAGTCGTACGCTTGTTTAGTATTACCAATTGAAATGTTAAGATATGTTTTACCAAACGGATTGTTAAGCTTTGTTATTGAGTTTGTATTTCTTTACTCCATGTATATAATAGATTTTCAAAGTTTTTAACAATTCTGGTCCGACCTTCCGACCCAATCGGTCCGACCGGTCCAACCAGAAATCAGCACTAATCCGGTTCAATTAAAAACCCGGGTTTTGAAACATTGGTTAGGGGTGGATCTAGAATGGGCTACCTCAAAAAATTTAAAATTGCGTAAAAAAGAATTTAATGACGTATTATAATAAAAATTTCTATCACCCCTTCTATTTGATTTCCTAGCTCTACCCCACAAACAACCCAATTTTATTAAAAGAAATCAATGTCATTCACCTAACTACTTGTTACATTTCAGTTGCAACATGGGTCTTATCTATTCACACAATGAGAGCTCGAGGATCAATGATTTTACATATAATTAAATCAAAACCCCATGAAACAATCTGCGCCTTTCAATGAGATTTCAATTTGATCCAACGATCTAAATTTAATAAAAATAATTACACTTTCCCCCTTAAATATTAAATATATTTTAAAAAATCGGTTAAAAATACTATTAAATAAAATAACACAAAAAATAAGAACTTACACAACTTTCACGACATACTCTCGATATTAACGAATTTCTTTCAATAGTTTAAGCAAAATCAATACTATCTAAAATAAAAATGCATTTCATTTAAATCTTTACTTAATTATAATTCTTTATTCTTTATTTCTAACCCTATATATATGATCTATCATTCTCTACGTATTCCATATCAATGGATCCACAGAGATCTCAACATCTTTTGGAAAATTGTTCGTCCCAAAAATTAAGCGTAGTTGAACATCCATCCTATAAAAAAATAACTGGTTAATCAAGATCCAAAAGTTCAAAAAAATTGGAAGGTATGATATATGCATTTTTAAATTCAATTTTTTTTATATACATGACAATTTCAATCTACAATAATGTATACACTCATACTAGCTTTGAGACATGTGTATACACACGGACCGTTTGTTGTTAGTATGGTATTATTATAGATTTTCATCATTTCAATAAAGAAGTGAAAAATTGATTAATGTTTTTTTTTTAATTTATCTATAAAGGTTTCGTTGAAAATAAAGTAATATCAATATTTATATAATTAAGTATTGATTCACAACCATGTACAAAAACGTTTCGGATGTTCTCATGTTGAATCTAACATGATAAGTGATGTTCACTTACAAATAAAAGTTAAAAAATATGTCGGAATCTAAGAATGCCAGTATTAGATAAGAATTGTAATACAAAGTAACAATTATAATTTTTATTATCTCTATAGTTTCTTATTATCATTGATCACTTCAACTGTCCCAAAAAAAAATTCAAGTCATGTTAGCTAAATGTAATTTTGTTTGTACATTTAAGGTGTTTTTAATTTAATTTTTTTAAATTGAGTTATTGAGAGTAATAAAGAATGATAAGTTGGGGAGTTGGAGATTTATGGAAATTAGTTTTTTAAATGGACAATCGTTATGAGATGGGGAGTGATTCGTACACCACCTGTTTTTGGTCATACATCACCAAACGTGCTTTATAATGCGGTGCAGTACAACACCCTGTAGCATGTTTGGTGGTGTATAGTTAAAAACAGGTGATGTACGAATCATCACCCTTATGAGATAGTAACGTGGAGCTAACTCAATTCAACCTATGACATATATGATTACTTTTGTTTTAGAAAGTTTAAATGAAAAAGAAGATTTATAAATATGCAATTAATATATACTTAAAAAACTAAGAATCCGATATTGAGAATGACTCAACCCACTCCATTAGATCGTTAGTATACGTTGATGTTACGAAGTTTTTATTAATCATTTATTAAATTGTTTACTTTTTATTTATGACATCATCTTATCCTAAATTTTAGCTAATTTAATAAAATTAAATAATTTAATTGACTAATTAGAATTTTGATGACATCATCACATGTTTCTTATATATAATTTAAGATAAATAGGTAAAACTTTGATTAATAATATATATTTGGTTATATTATAATATTAACTTTTGGAATAACTACAATTTTTTATTTTATTTTATTTATTTATTTTTCTATTTAAGGCTAACTATTTATCAGATTAGACATGAACTAAAAGTTGAATGACTAATTAGAGAAAATTATAACATTTTTTTAATTTATTTAATAAAAACACTCCCCTCAATAACAATTTGAAAATACTGTAATAACTTTTTTTAAGTATGAATGACAATTTTAAATTTTACCTCCTTAAAATTATAAATGAGCATAACATAATTTTGTTTTTGCCCACTCTATATATATTTTCTAGCTCCACCCCAACATTTACCATTGAAGAAGTATACGTCAACATAAAAAATAATAGATAGATCATATTTAGAATAAAGGGGCAATTTATTAATCATTATATTTGCGAATGATTTGTTAACTTATTTTATTTTTTAGGCGATTTTGGGTTATCTGATAGAAAACGAAAGCTAACTAATATAAATACACAATCATAATTAACCGGTAAATTACCGTTAAAATGATTTTCCTAAAAATATAGTGGTAAGTGTTGCTCAATTCATTTAATCATAAGTAACCCGCAAAATATATTAGTTGAAATACCTTTGAACAAAATCACGTGTTACATATCATTTTTTTCTGATAGTTAACATAAACAACACATGTTTTAAATTTATTTTATATATACATATAGCCTTTCTAGAAGAATTGCAAGGATAAACATGATATCTTTTCTTAACTTCTTGCATTGCTAGTGCCTCACGAAAACAGGATAGCTTTAAGAGATTGTTAAGCAAAATTATATAAATAATTAAGTAATAAATATAAATATAATATAAGTAATAAATTTGAATTAATTAAGTAATAAATGTATAACACCCTTCATTTTGAAAACATTTAAATATATTGTACCGGAAGCGTTATCCCAATTTCTACATTTATAAGATACATTGTTTCATATAGGTATAAAATCAACTTAATTCAAAACACAGTTTATCAACATGGGTGTTATATAAAACAAAAGATATCATTAATTTATTTAAATCAAATGTCAGAGTCACGTCAGCATGTCAAACATTCCTTCAAGTCCAACTTCTTGCCCACCCAATACAATAGCCAAAACCTGCAAGAAGGGATAATGTGGGGGATTAGCATAACGCTAAGTGAGCAGATACTAATCAACAACTTAACTTAGCGCAACAACTTTGTGTACAACAATTAGCACTAAACAAGCAAGTACCCAATACAACACATCAACAATGCATCAGTTCAACAATGCAACAATTCAACTAATCAACAACACCATAATGAGGATCGGCGGCTCTGGGGATAACCATTAACCCGGGAGGCTCCCCAAGAACACTTACCCAACCTATCCGTATGGCCATACGGACGAGACCGATAGCTAGTGATTATCTTCAACTAACACAGGAGATGTGTTAAACTTTGGATAACCAACTAGCCCAACCAACAGTTCAACAACTCGTTGCCTCATTAACAACTGATGCCAGAAGGCCAATTAACTCAAGTGATCACGTAATCAACAAGTCACATATTCAACTAGTCAACATATCAACAGTATTATTACTATCCGCATAAACACCAATGCAAATAATAAAGTAATAACACGTTACTTGTTGTAACCAAACTTGTTACAACCAAGTTACGCTGAGGATTAGAGATCCACTCACCGACCACCTCAGGCATCCACTCAGTAGTCTAATATCACTGAGCCTTCTGCACATCTGAGAATATAATAGAACAACGCAAGTTAGTCACTTGACACTTGTCTCAATATTGATATTACATTATGTAATTACATCAAACAACTTGGTTAAGTAATTACATTATGACACTTAACTCAATTCTCCAATTCATATGAATTTACAAAATAAACACAAGTCTTAGTATCCAATCCTTATTTATATGGATTCATATCATATTTCTCAATTCACATTTAGTAATTATAACATTATTCATCCACAATCACTTATCCATTCATAATCACAACATCACTCTTAATCCACTTCAATTATTATGATTAATCAACATGGTTAAACCATCACCAAGGTTATTTACCTCAAGTATCACTAATTCATCAAAATTACAATACTAAGTCTAATGAACACTTAACCACATAGGTTATAACTTCATTCTTTAAATTTCAAGTTATAACTTAACTTATAATCATGAATTAGGCACTAACTTACAAATATAGCATAACAACAATCTTCAATTCATGAATTATCAACTAAGTTATAACCTTTTATCATGAACATACATTAATCTCAACATTTCTAACTTAAGTTTTTCACTATAATCATGAACTAAATATCAACTAACCATTATAACATGATTATAACCTTCATTTTATAGATATTCAACTAAACCCATCACTTTCTATATAATCATAATTGAAATTCTTCAATTCTATGTTAGGGTTTAGATAGAAATCATGAATTGATCCTCAACTAACAACAATTTAACAAAATCAAGCTTCAATTTCCGGATTTGAACCAACTAATTACCAAAACACAAAACCCCCAATTTCTAGGTTTATAGAAATTAAAGAAATGGAGACTTACAATGAATTAGAGGATGAAAGGATGATTTAATCTCATCATGGAAGCTTGAATTCGAATTTGAGAGGCTTCAATTTGGTGTTGAGATATGATTTTAGTGATTAAAGGCTAGGGTTTCATCAATTTAAGTATGTATGTATAATACGTACGTATGGATAGATATATTTAAGAATAAACCGACTCAACATATGGATATTTTACACAACTAGTTAAATTTTATTCCCCGTACATATCATTGCCTGGAACTTAAAAACCATTTGCGGGGAAACATTATTTTATTTTACCGTCAACTAAATAAAATTAAAACAACCAATAATTTATTAGTCACAATAAATTATTCGGCTCTTTTACTCATTTATTTCAAATAATACAACACACCTATTTTCTGACACACCTAATAATAATTCACAGTCAAAAAAATATTAAATACTACTAGACCCAGAAACAGGGTGTTACAAAATGTATTGGGATTAGGATTCCTCTCTTAGATAAAGATATGATCGATTTATTTTTTGATTATTTTAAAAATAATTGATGAATTATGATGTCAGCAAATCCTACAATTTAGTCAATTGGACAAAATTGAGTAATCCTATTGATTGATTAAAATTTTGATGACATCATGAGGAGTTTCTTATATATAATTTAAGATTCATTAGAATATCTGTAACAATTTTGATTCAATCGCTTGCGTTGTTGCGTGTCTCAAAGTTATACATATATGAAATATAACACTTTATATTTAACACACTAATACATTTACTAATTTATTTAATTAAAAAAATAAAAATAAAACTTTAAATCTAATGCAATTTCAATTTAGTTACCCGCGTTGTCCCGGAGCTTTAAATTAAACCAAATCCCCATGGAGAAATCCTGACCATTTGATGGAATTATTCAATTTGATCCGACGATATATAATTAAATGAGATAAAAAATAATAATGTTACACTTTACCCCACTAAATAAGTCACCATTTTTTTTAATAAACCCTTAAATATTAATATAATTAAATCTAAGTATTTATAAAAAAATTTTCAGCTTATAATACTATTAATTAACATAAAATAACACAAAAAAATAAAAATCAACACACCTTTCACGTCATATTCTCAATTTTAACGAATTTATTTTATAAATATAAGCAAAATCAGTACTATCTAAAATAAAAATGTATTATATTCAAATCTTTTTATAATTATACTTCTTTATTTCTAACCTTATATATATATGATCTATCATTCTCTACGTTTTCCCTCATATTGATATTAATGGATTCACAAAGATCTCAACAACTTTTAAAAAATTATTCATCCCAAAAATCAAATGTACTTGAATATCCATCCGATCAAAAACAATTTGGTTGTTTAATATTCCAAAAGTCCAAAAAAATTGGAAGGTATGATATATGCATTTTTAAATTTAAACTTTTTATATATAACAATTTCAATCTACAACAATGAATGCACTCATATTCAATTGAATATCTATAACAATTTCAATTTAGTCGCTTGTGTTGTTATGGGTCTTAAAGCTATACATATACGAATTATAACACTTTACATTTAACACACTACTAATTTACTGAATTAAAAAAGTAAAAATAAAAAATTCTATAACAATTTTGTTTTAGTTGTCCGCATTGTCGCAGGACTTTAAACTACTAATAATAATAACAAATATTAGTTTTTTCTTAAACGATATATCTTGAGAAGGGCTTTGAGAAAGCCGATGATTTCGACGAGACTCTTCCCTTTCACCCGAATAGCCCGTATAACATATCTTGCATATGAACAAATACATCTCTAATAAATCTTGAACTCAAATCTCTAGCTAGCCAGTTATAAACTTCTTACGTATATTTAGATCACATAAAGCTTTGCTTGAGTATTTTAAGATGAGTTGAGAGTTATTGTGCAATTCACTATTGAAACGTTGTTGGAGTTAAAGTATAATTAAATATAATTTGAGTATATGTTTAAAACTAATACTAATGAATTCAACCACATTTGGGTTTTAGTTGATGAATAGTTTTTGTCTATCATATTCGAACTTTATAAGTGGCGATAAACATATAATCAAACGAAAATGTGACAGATCTTTGTTTAACATTAATAATTTATTGTAGCTCTTAAAGCATCTTTAATGGGAGGGATTTGGGGATTTTTTAGAACGAAAAACCATTTAAAAAGAGGCTAAATCGGTCAATCGACTCAATTCCATTAGAGTCCATAGCTTAAATTTAACAAAAATACAATCTCAACCGAGTACTCCAAAAATGCAAATTAAAAGCCCAACCCTTTTTGCATTATTCTCAGGCCCATTAGGACTAGTATGTTGCCCATGTCTGATTGCCTGATTATATTTCGGAGACAATAGTCTAGACTCTAGACTAGCGATATTTATTTGTTGACCCAATATGCTGCATGTTCCTACTATTTTATCTGTTGCGCTTCTAATTATGTTTCTTCTCATTGACATAAAATGACTAGTTGGTTTCCTATACATAAAATCCATCTATATCTATGTGACTAGTCTTATTTAACATTTCTTTTTGATTTCCCAGACACAATCTCGGCCCACATAACATTGAAAGGTTACGACTTTACTTTATGTTATTTTATAAGGTTATTTCTTAATTTATAGTTATTTTACTTTATATAATAATTCAGTCAATGTTATTTATGTTATGTAAAATCATTTGAATTTTTTAGGTATTACATAATACATATTGCAATGACGTATGACGAAGACATGGAGCATTTGAGAGTAATGACGTATGATGACAATACGGAGTTTTTGAGAAAGGAGGGTGTGGAAGGAGACATTTTGTATTATATAGACGTCAAGTTGTAATAGGAAGTGAGATGGTTGTTAAGAAACGCCTTTATAATGTAATCATTCAATAAGATTTAAAATTTCAATTTAACAAATGATATACATAGAAAATTCACTAATCATCAAAATGGAGATATAACATCTAATTTACATGAATCATATGTGAATTACTTTTAATCCTTTTTTCTATCTTTATTACTACTTGTTATTATGATATAATTATTATATTTTTATAATTATATGATTATAACTATTTTAACTAATAAATATTAATAATAATAATAATAGTTAAATATAGGTACTTGTTTTAAACCCGACCCGGTTGATGACAATTGAAAGCAAAACACAACGGATAACCATAGGTTTGACCAAAAATAGTCCACACGAGATTCATACTCCATTTTACCATTGAAGTATTGAACCCAAAAAACAGTTATTATACGGTTTATATTATATTTATTCCCCCCCTTCAATAAACTGCTTTCTGCTCACTGCAATGCAAGATCCAAACCCTAATCCCATGAATCCATTTCCATTCCGGTCATCTCACCACCGCCGATCACACTCCGAAGTCAATTACCGGTTACCGGACGACCTAGATCTAGTTTCCGACACCTTCGATGCACCTTCTGGAAGCTTCGAAGATCTCGGATCTGAAGACGATTTGTTTTCTACTTTTATGGATATGGAAAAACTCGGATCTAACTTAACCGACTCCGGCTCCGGCGCCGGTGGAGGTTCCGACGGTGGTCCGATCAACAATGCCGGTGACGGTGAGAAGACTAGTGTGAGATCCAGACATCGGCATAGTAATTCGGTTGATAGTTCGAGTTTTTTTAGTGAAAGTATTGAAGCAAAGAAAGCTATG
Organism: Helichrysum umbraculigerum; assembly: GCA_949592205.1. Lineage (NCBI taxonomy): Eukaryota > Viridiplantae > Streptophyta > Magnoliopsida > Asterales > Asteraceae > Helichrysum > Helichrysum umbraculigerum. The sequence goes on from CATIUR010000006.1 coordinate 55,586,591, forward strand.
GCTCCGGATAAGCTTGCTGAATTGTGGACACTTGATCCTAAACGTGCTAAGAGGTATTTAAGTTTGAATTTTCTTTTCTATACGTAATAAATACTGCTAAGTTTGAATTATTTATATGATTTACGCTGATTAGTTGTACCCCTAGTGATTATTATTATTATATAGTTTATGGGAATTGAAATAGTGCCACTGTGTATATTATAAATATAGAATTAGAATCCTATTTCCTGATTTAGTATCAGTTTGCTGCCAATCGTAGTTATAGGTTAATTATAAATTTTCTGATCAATATCATAAATTGAGTTTTGTTGATCAACTGTGCTAGAGTAGTTCATGTTTAGTTTTTAGATCTCTAAGATAGTTACTGCACGGTTGTAGTGTAGTCTAGTTGGTTTTGTAGATGTGGGCATTTGGAAGTGTCATGGGTTCAACCCTGAGCTAAGTCACCAAAACTCAAAAGAACCTGATTTATCAGAAATACTTATTGGTAAGGCTAGATTAGTTGGTTGGGTGGGCCACCATCTGAGCGGGATTATAGGCGAACTAGATTTACGTCTCACTTAATGGGTACGGCCGTACGGGGAGGTCTGGCTTGGGCTGGTTAGGCTAGCTGGAAAATCAACAATGTGTAAGATACTTAAATTTGATTCACCAAGACACCAACTATAAATGTGTAATGTCTTTACCCAAATATTAGTAAAGATCATAACAGAGTTGATGACTGTGAAAAAGTGAGTGGTTTTGTATGCAATAACAAGTTCCAGACCAATTTACAGGATTTGGGTGTGTATCATGAGATTTCAAGCTCACATGTTAGGAAACTTACTGCTGTAATAAATGGAATTATCAGCCGAGCTACATTGCACTATTATTATAAGTTTGCTGCAGTGAGCCTTGTATCCTTGACTTATCACTTGAGCGTTTCTACAAAATTATGTCAGTGGGAGGAGCCAGAAAATTTAGATCCTAATTAGTGAAGTGTCATAATATATTGGCTTTGAGAGTTTCAGTTCATCTTATGGTTTGTAGCATACAGGATCTTGGCCAATCGACAATCTGCTGCTCGTTCAAAAGAGAGGAAGGCACGGTATATATCAGAACTTGAGAGAAAAGTTCAGACCCTACAAACAGAAGCGACTACCCTTTCAGCACAATTGACTCTGTTTCAGGTGATTGTTTTTAGACTTTTGTAGATTGTTTTATTAACATATTTATTACTATGCTCCATCGGACCATGATCATAACTTCATAAACCAGTGACCGTCTGGCCACAAAGGAATACCCTTACATGTTGCTATGTGTCTCACTTCTATCTAACTAGCATTATATGTAAAACCATTTTATGATAAAGTTAGCCCGTAGACCCGTATTACATCTACTCGATCATAATTTTGTCCCATTTTCTTATCAATGGTAAATTTGGGTTATTTTTCTCTACTTAGGGTCAAATGCGTATAACCATATTTTTTTTTTCTAAAATGGAAACGGATCTAAAGTTCCCAAAGTGTATTGTAATTGCATTTAACCTCATAGATCACTTCATTATTAAAAAACTAAAAGCTTATTACTGTAATAATATAATTTTTGCCATCGTATTCAAGAAGGTAATTATTTATTTAAAAGTTGGACAAAAAGTGTTGTGGGTCACCCTGACCGACCCCAATTCAGTGCGTACCAAGATTGCCAATTTTCACCCCTTTTTTCAACCGGTCCATTTAGCAACCAACAATCTTTTCAATACACATTTTAGTAGTTCCAATATACTGCTACTGATTTGTAGACTGATGTCTTCCTTGTGCAGAGAGATACAACCGGCCTATCTTCTGAAAATACAGAGCTTAAGCTCCGATTACAAGCTATGGAACAACAAGCTCAGTTACGTGATGGTAAGTTTACAAAGTTTTGCCCCTTTTAAGAATAAAAGATAAAAAAACATTCAATATCTTTGGTTTAAATTGTTTTCACATTGCAGCACTGAATGAGGCACTGAAGCAGGAAGTCGAAAGGCTTAGAGTTGCAACTGGAGAAATAGCAAGCTCTTCTGACGCATACAATCTTGGAATGCACCAGATTCCCTATAACCAGCCAAATTTCTTCACAAACCAACATCACCCTGACCCACAAAAGTACCGCCAGTCAAACAACCACCACCACTCACTTCTTGCTGCCAACCATGGCCATGGTCTCTCAGACACAATCCAGCAGGATCAACTTAACCGCTTCCAGGGGCTTGACATCAGTAACAGAGGCGCTTCTCATTTAATCAAGTCCGAAGGACCATCGATTTCCGCCAGTGAAAGCAGCAGTATGTTCTGATTCTTATGGTTCCTACATTATTTCATGCATTAGTAGTCATTATATCTTTCAATTGTTTATAGCTTGACACCTCGATAGCGTCCACATGCACCATTTCATTCAAAATTTCATTTATTTATTTTCACATGGTTAGGTTTTTAGGCTTTAACAAGTATCATTTTCTTTACCGTTGTCCTGTTGTATTGTTAGAGAAATTGCATCATCTTGTGCTATTCTCTTTGTTCATTGTGTAGTGTCTGTCATTCATTCAACTCTTACCATTGTTTGTGAATTATGATTCTTGTCTTATTTTGTTTAACTTAATTTATGTTTATAGTTACATTTGAATACGATAGTTATATTATGTTGTTTTCTTAATCTTGTACTTTTTCTCTTAACAATCATATACTGTCTCTCTTCAAAGATGGAAAATGAATGATGAGTTCAAGACAATTTTGATGATTGTGATAATCAACTAATTGCTAGTTTGCTACTCAAAATTGAACTCATTAATAGTGGCCGTGTAGAGCTGGTTTGCGAGTAAGAGAACTCACACACATGGTAGAAATACACTTTAGAATCAAGACAGACGAGCATCAAGGGAAAAATGAGAAAACGAATAACATGTTAACGCTTACTTGAAATATCATAGATTGCCATATCCTTGATAAAATTTTGAATTGAAGCACTCTGTTTTGGAAAACAGAATTTCAAACATTTTTTAAACCCGGCTAAGCAGGTTAGATCGCTAACACAGGTAGCGCAATCTCAACTGGACCAACTAAACAACAGCAGGGACTTAAGATTCAGGCTTACCGTTACTTTCGGCTTTACTATATCCTAATACAAGATAACCTTTTAAAGAATATATTCCTCGTGTTTTTGCTTCAAAGATAATCTGCATAACATGCCAACATTAATGCGAATGCGATGGAGCAACATATACAGATGTGACACGGATACAATATATATGCAACAACATTATCTCGCAAATGACCGTTAAAAACCTCTATCAACCATAATCCTCATTATGGCTTAAGCGCTGAATCGACATTTCTAAGGACGTGGAAGAATTTTCTCTTTCAAAAAGCTTTAACTGGTTTTAAAAACCTTTATCATTTTCCTAGTTAAATATGATAAGAATCAAACTTTAATTTCAAGTTTTTATGGAACCAAAGGGTTTGAGGGGTTTATAGAATACTAACTGATTACTACTAGTTAGTAGTTACCCTGAAATTAGAGGACAGGGTCCATGGGTAGGGTTGGTGTAAACTTGTAGGGTGACCTAACTAACCATTATAATATAAATGCACATGACTAACTATATATAATTCATAATGCATATCAAGGTTGCAGTTTCATGGAAAAGATCATGTGGGTTAAGATCATGTGGGTTCTCGTTGTCTGTTGGCCTGAGATACAACATAACGTTATTTACTAAACTCTTGATGCTTACTCCTATGTCACGTCTCACGACAATACATTTAATATTAATGTCCTACTACACATCACTTTGAGTAAATTCAGTTTTATGCAATGTGAACCGTATTATTACAACGTATTATAATTATTACATATATTATGATAAAATTATAAATTCTACTAGCTTTAGTAGTTATTAATGTGTTGGTGATTATATGTACAATCAATTGATCAAGAGAAATCGGATGATTATTCAACTTTTTGTGACTTTCTTATAATTTTCATCTTGGATTGGATTGGATGCTATGTTTTATGCGCATTCAATCGAATATACGAATAATTGTCGAATTATGTATGTATATACCATGACTTTCGAAATTCTTAAAAGTTTTTCATTATGCAAGAAAATTGAGTTTTTTTTTTTTTTTTTTTTTTTTTTCAAATTTCAAACTTAAGTGGATACACATGAGAAACATGGAAGAGCTAGGCATTGATACACATAAACACCGTCTCATATATCACATTTATTTGTTAATTAATCATGCATTAACATGTATGATGTGACATTATTACAATAAAATCTATCTTTTGATCTGGTTTAACAAAGTGGTCTTTTTCCCATTTAAGAAATTTGGCAATCCATAAAGAGACAACCCCTTGTGAACAAACCTTACATTGGTCCCCTCAAACAACATGCACAATTTGGATCAAATTCAACATCACACTTTCCCTTTGTGGCTACCATTTAAGGTTGATTAATACTTGTCCCCGATAAAAATAAGTTTTTTTGGTTCACGAGTTTTTATAATCACACATGAACAATTTCTTAAATTATTATCAAAATATGGTGAAAAAACAAAACCACATATCAATTAAGATAAAACATCTCATCGTGCTATAAAACTTTCGGCACCAATCACCGAAACAATATTCATGTCTAGTAAACAGCCCTATTTGTTAGTTGTACTTCTCTTAACGGTATTGTAAGGGTCTTTGACCTAGTAGTATAACGACTCTATAATCAAGAGGTTGCGAGTTCAAATTAATGTTATCGGAAAAAATGTATACTTGTGTGGTTGTAGGTTTGCCTATTTGATTTATTACTAAATTTGTTATACGAGTTATAATTCACATATGACTATTTTATTTAAGATTTTTTGATTTTTTGTGCCTTTTCCGGTTACCCTATGATACAATAAATCGTTTAGTATGTGATGCAACATTTCTTCAAGGTCGTTGGTTCAATATTCATTGAAATTTGAACCCGTGTACCAATTTTCATGAGCCCATGTTACATAGATCACCGGATCACGATTTGATAAGTGGTTACCATCAAATTCGGGTGTTCGAAGATGTATACTATACACATGTATATTGTTTTTTCAAATCATGAGAACCGTTATATGTTATTTTGTAAATAGTTATATGTCGTATGGTTTAGGAGCGAGAAAGCTTCGATTGACATAGACAACGTTGTCCCTACCGCCACGAGCTAGCTCGTTTTATATACGTAGTAAGAAGATTTAGCTAGGGTTCAAATCGAGATATTAAATTATAACGTTATCATTCGATCGAGGTTGTGGTTTCTAGTTAAATTTAAAGAGCACATTTGTTTGTCTCATTTTCTTCTTCTTCTTTGAATTGAATGCGTACCAAAAATAGACGAAAGATGGAACTAAAAAGGGGGCCGCAATACCCGCATCCTCATGTGATCATAACATGGTAGCCCCTAATTTCATTAATTCGTTTTCATTTACCTAATTATCTATTTTTATACTCCCTCTGTCTCAGTCAAAGTGTTCACTTTAACTTTGCACACAGTTTTAGAAAGTTCCACTAACTACACTTTTCACGAATCAAATAACATATATACCCACTAAAGTCTCTTTTAATTGATTAAAATATGAAAATGGACATTTATTTGAGATAATCCAAAATAGTAATGTGGACACGGGACGGAGGAAGTATTTATTTAAAGTATATTTATTTTAATAAGTGTTTGTGAATGGTTGGTTATTTTATATCGGGCTTTCTTAGAAGAATATAAGTGATACTCCATATTCTTTTTAAAATATTTATTTTTGAAACACGGGTTGAATCATCATTCATCATCACCTTCATATTGTATTAGTAATATATCAGTAATTGAGGGGATTCATCATCACCTTCATATTGTATTAGTAATATATCAGTAATTGAGTTCGGCCTGTAATTTGTACATCACCAAAGCATACATCATGCATTTTGCGTGTATACGACACTCTAAATCACATATACGGTACTAACAATTGGGTACCTTTTACTTTTTTTACTTGCTGATATTTGAAAACAAGAAAGTTATCAGCTCACCCGTCTCATTTTTATTGCCTCCTAACAAATTTTGTTGGATTTGAAATAGTTTTTATGAATGTAGTCATTGCCCATTGGCCTAGAGGTATCAATGTGACTCTCCGACCTTGAGGTTATGGGTTCAAGTCCTGGGGTAGGATAAAAATGTAAATATTTGTGGGTTATTGTATATATTCATGTGGTAGACTGGTAGTAGTGTTAGGATACTTGCCTTTCTAAAAAAATAATATTGAAAGTAATGTAAATTTAGAAAACTTAAGTGTAGTACATTTATCATTTTCAATATATATATTATCAAATCTAAGTTTTGATGGAATAAAAGAGAATTTGAAAGAGACAAGTTGAGGATGAAATGCATGTGCTTGTGAGGACCTACTTATGTTTACCAAACAACTGCATGTTCCATTTAATTTCATCTTTTGTTTTCATATCCCTTCTCTTTCAATTTTACATTTTAAAGGGTGTAAGAAATTTTATAAAAAAAATTATATAGTTACCTTAAGAAAATTTTGACTTCATTAAGTATACTTGATGGGTGTCAGAGGACATACGTTAGCAAAACTCATATTTGTTTATTTTAAGACCGTAAAGAGCATCTATTACTTCACATTGAATAATAATGATTATACTTTAACATATGCAGGGACGGGGGCAGCGTAGGCAGCCGCCCCCACAAGATATTGTAAATTACGTAAAAAAAATGAAATTTTTTAAGGTATTAATGACATTTTAAAATTTCCGCCCCTACAAACTATAGAAGAAATAAGAAAAGAAAAAAAATTCCGCCCCCTCCAGCCAAATTTCCTGACTCCGCCCCTGAACAGCCATCAAACATCAAATTACTTTAAAATTGTGCATAAATGGCTTCATATACTTTTAAACCAAGACGTAAATGGTACTAAAATGTAATGCAATACTATCTATTACCTCATCTTACACCGATTGTGTAACACTATTTATCACATCAAAGTTCAAGATACACTTATTTTCTAGAATAAAATCTAAGGGTGCGTTTAGTTACAGAAAACTCCTCACTTTTCTATAAATATTCTTTAAGAAAACTAGAAAAATAGAAAACGTGTTCAAATTCGAGTTTTCTAAAAAAATTTCTAAAAAAAGGAAAATCTTTGTTTTCCTTTTTATAACTACAAAGTTGAAAACTACTTATGATGGTTTTCTAAATTTTTCATCTATAATATTCCTTGAAAAAAGAAAACTCCACCCCTTGTAACTAAACACGTTTTCTAGATTTTTCATGTTTTTCTAGAGAGGTAAAACACTCCTCATTCTCTACGGAAATGAAAAAAGAAAAATGAAGAAATTTTTCTGTAACTAAACGCACCCTAAACTTGGGTCATGATACTTTTTAATTTTTCTACCATTATAGTGAATATAATCTAAAGTTATAATATCGTTTAATGCAAACTCAAAAATATAATCTAGAATATATTTTTAAAAATTATGTCTCAATGCACGATCTGAATTATGAATTTACAAGGTTTTTAATATGCTAAAATTGTCACTTTCCAATTTGAGACTCTTAAATCTTTCCCTCCCTCCAACTCTCCCCTATATATATTATACAAGTCTATCTTGATTTGATCCATTCAACCAAACTGTCCCTAACACTTCACAACACTAGTACTACTCTTCCTATGGCTTTTTCACATGTCTCATTTGTTTCTCTACTTATCATTTCCTTCTTTCATTTTGCTCATGGAGGTTGGCAAAATGCTCATGCCACTTTTTATGGTGGTGGTGATGCCTCTGGCACAATGGGTATATATATATATCCTCAAACTATACTATATATAGATATTTACTACGAAAAGTTACTAATATGATAATTTGTAAGATATAATTATATACATTAACTTAAGATTACTGATGTTGTTTGTAGGGGGTGCTTGTGGTTATGGGAATTTGTATAGCCAAGGATATGGTACCAATACCGCGGCACTGAGTACTGCTCTTTTTAATGATGGTTTGAGTTGCGGCTCGTGTTATGAAATGAGATGCAATGATGATCCTAGATGGTGCTTGCCTGGTAGCATAATTGTTACTGCTACGAATTTTTGTCCACCTAACCCTGCTCAGTCTAATGATAACGGCGGATGGTGCAATCCTCCTCTTCAGCACTTTGATTTAGCAGAGCCTGCCTTCTTGCAAATAGCACAGTACCGGGCGGGTATTGTACCTGTCTCATTCCAAAGGTAACGGCTTTTTACCCTCTCTTTCACTACTTACAGTATTTGACTATTTGTGATTGATACGACTAACCTAATGCATTTTGTTTAATTACTTTGTATAGGGTACCTTGTATGAAGAAGGGAGGAGTGAGGTTTACGATAAATGGTCACTCGTACTTCAACTTGGTTTTGATCACTAACGTTGGTGGCGCAGGAGACGTGCATTCGGTCTCAATCAAAGGATCAAAAACAGGGTGGCAAGCAATGTCACGAAATTGGGGCCAAAACTGGCAAAGTAACTCGTACCTTAATGGCCAAAGCCTTTCATTTCAAGTTACCACAAGTGATGGAAGAACCAAGACGAGCTACAACGTGGCACCGGCTGGTTGGCAGTTTGGTCAGACATTTCAAGGGGGGCAATTTTAAATTTACGAAAACACGAGAGGGTGAAAGTTAAAATTGAAAACTCAAAGATGAAAAATGAAAGCTTTAACTATCAAGTTTCTATGAATTTGTATAGTGCAGAGGTGACAATTTGGCACCCGCTTACATTACAACATTCAATATACACAATGATATATCATTTGGGTTGTAGTGTTATTACTCTTTTACCCTTCTGCTTTGTCAAAACATAGAGTTGAAATATTGGGATACTTTTCTGTTTACTGTTGTAATAGATTAAATGAACTCATAAGCCTTTTATTATTTATAAATTATTTATTTAAAGCGCAGAGATTTTTAGTGTATGGTGGCACTTAACTGAGGTGTTAGTGTTATTTCGAGAAACAAGTTTGAACTTCTACTAGCATGAGTCAGAAAGTGTCGATTAACAAATAACCGGAATGCAGCCTAACCGGAGTATCTTGTGACCTCTTCCATGTCTTCCTACTATTTTCCTGGTTACCCTTAAGGTTCAAGATGTTTTCCCAATGAAGTTCGTGCCTAAAAGTCTGAGACCTCTTGTGAAGACGTTAAAATGTAATACCACTAGACCACCTTGACGATGATTGTATCGATGAACAAATGTTCTTATGTGATGCTCTTTGAACTTTGAAATACAGGGTTCTTTGTTAAAGTAGGTAATGTAACACTACGGAAAAACATTATTCAAATATGCATCATCATAGAGATATTTATATTTTTTCATTACACAAAAAAAAATAAAAAAAATAAAAACTTTTAGGAATGCAAGTGTAACTCAATAACCTCCACCCACAACAAAAACATAACAAGCAGTAAAATAAAGTAACTATAGTATGACATATGAACAACCCTACACTATGCCAAAAAGAAAAGAAACCACTCCATAGATTTCTGGTCTCACACATCGTTCAGGCTTCGAAACGCGACAGCTTGGGAGTCAAAATGAACATCTCGCAACTGTGAGCATCAACTGGCACGCCGAATGATGCAACTGCGTCTGCTACAACGTTTTTGTGCTACAAAGCAAGTCAGGAGATCGGTCAAACAGGAACCACCGATTTACAGATTTTAGCAAAGGAGAAAGAAAAAGGAAACTGTACATGATTTTTTAACCAATGTTTATTCTACAATCACAAAACTATAATTAGAATATTATATCACCATTACGTACATTTTCTATTTATTACTTTACCATTGCAATATACTCGCAACAAAAAGTGTGAGCAAATATACACATGCTGAATCTTTTATAAATTTAGAGATTTAAAGCTAATGATTTTCAGGTAATATGCAGAATAAATCAAGGTATACATATGTAAATTCAGAAGCTGTACCTTCCACAAATCTCTTACAAAAACACTAGTGGAGGACTCAAGTCCAAGTGTATTCCATGAAACTTTTATCGTTTCAGCTTCTGAACATCTGTTCCAGAGAACAGTAACAAAACGGTTTCCAGACAAAGGACCAGCCCATACCTGAACTCAACAAATAACATCAAAAATACCAATTTGTCAAGACGAGCTTCACTTATATGTGTAATGTATATATTGCTATATCACAAAACACAAGAGGTGGAAATTGAAACCAAATTAGTAAATGAGTAGGTCGATTCACGTTATGTTTTCTGTCCAAAGGGTAAAAAAAAGGGCTTTGAAAGGAACGGGTCAATTGGGTTAAAAGTTGCAAAAAGTGTATTCTAGTTTATAATGCATTAAACCTGTATATTTTTATTTATTGTTTTCCAGAAAATGTTTTTTTTTTCTGACTTGGATGACCCGTCCATTTTTCCAACTCTAATATAGAGCTAAAGTTGGAGGACCTGTAGACAGCCATCTGTTCCTGAAGCGTTCACTTTTCTTCCCTGAATTCCAAGTGGATCTGCAAGACAGAATATAAGTAGCTAAAAAGAAATATCATGCAATTACCATTATCTATGAATAGATAACATATCAGATAAATACTCTACCTTGGTTTACAGCAATGACCTCCTTATTGCTCAATATTTCAAATGTTTCTGCGGTCATGTTTCTGACATCACAACCTACAAGAAGTGGAGCCTGCACATTTAAGAAACATATAACCGATTAAAATCCACATGAACTTATTGCAATGAAAATAACAAGAGCAAACACCACCTTCATTAAAGCCCATATGCTAAAATGTGATCGGTATTCCAAATAACTCATGCCTCCATTACCAACTTCTAACATATCCGGATCTACAAGAAACTTAGTATGAATAGATTAAAGTACTCCGATATCATCTATTGGCAGGGAACGAATAAGCATTTAAATAAATTTATTCCTACCATTCCATCCTCCCGGTCCTGCATAGGCTGCCCATTTGTCATTAAGATCAGCAATTGAGGTCATACTGAAAGAGAAATTAGTCAACTAAGTAAAAAACCAGATAATTGCAGTAAACACATCAGTTTTTGCAAAAAGTTGGAACCTTGCCCATGTGTCATTGATGTCATCTGTTGTTCTCCAACTATTTCCAACATTGCCTGCCCATAGAGCAGGATCATCTTCACCCCTTCAAAGTACAGAAATATAACACGATAATAATCCAAGCGATTTCGTTAAGTATTATGACAAAAACAAAAATAAATAAATCAATAGTTAAACACGTGCAAAAGAATTTATTACCACTCGCAGATAGAATAAAAGATTGTCCGTCCAGTTGAATTTAAAGCATCTCGCATTGGTGGATATCTATATATAGAAACCAATGTTATATGAATAATAAATTCTTATAGTTAGACATTCGGAAAGATAAACAATTTTGTTATGAAACCAAACCTGTCAATGGGCTTGATGCCAAGATTAAAGCAGTTGTCATACTTCAAGTAGTCCACACCCTGAACAAGATCACAAATGCACTGTGATACATGAAATTAGATTTCTTATTTATTTATTTGTTTGTGGGCTGCATTTCAACTTACCCAGGAAGCCCATGTTGCTGCATCATCATTCTCATGGAAAAGTGAAGCAGGTCGTACTTGACAGGTAAAAACACTACAACATCCAATATAATCGATTAAAAGAATAGAACGTTGGATAACTAAAAGAACAAATGGACTTTATTGTACCCTGCAGAAGAATAGATACCAAGCTTGAGACCCTTTTCATGTACATAATCAGCAAGAGCCTTAATCCCAGATGGAAATGTTTTTGATTCAGGAACTAAGTGACCCTGCAGAAGTAGCCTGCAAAGTTAGCATTTTGGTACGGGTTGATTCAGGTTAAGTTTTATCTCCAACAGTTCAAATGAGTTATATAGTATATTGAACTAAAAAGGAAACATGTCAAAGGGTGGGCAGAATAAAGAAAGGGTAAACGGGGGAGGTTTTTGTTTTCAAGTTAGTAGACCTCTTGTGAGGATATCAGGGGTTCATGACGCCAACCACTAGGCCATCTTGGTGATGGTTGGTGGACATAATCAAATTGTAATAATATGGTTTTTTTTCAATCATATCAAGACACTAATTGCATACAAAGAAATTGAAAAGAGAAAAAAAAAAAGTTTAGGTCATTCCGAACCGCACCAAAATTTGCCTGTTTTGACCCCTTTACCGAACCGCCCTCCAGCACTCTCCAATTTGCCACTACTAATATGGCAGGATTATCTATAAACTTCCCATCATAAATTATTACTGTTGAAATGACCCTAGCAAACCCACATGATCAATGTGTATTCGGTAACTTTTGAAGGGAGAAAATAAGCTTTCATTGAACATTATAAGAACGGTTTTATCTAATGATTTCTCTATTGATACCATGATAGATGCTTTTATCAGTGTACCAAAAGAAGATACAGTAAATAAGAGGTGCAAGAATTTAAACTTACATTTGCATCTCGTGTCCATGCTTCCCAACAATCATCTGCATTTAGTAAAAGATATATTAACTTTGAAGACTCAAAAACCATTGACAACAGTCAAATTAAAGCATGTAAAGGATTACCAATGTTAACATAATTATATCCCAAATCAGCCAATCCAGTCGAGATAAGTGCATCAGCTGTCAAACAGAGCAAATATATCAGTTTTGTTAAGAAACATCAATCGACCTAACACATGCATATCAATACTTGCATAGTTGCACATAGATTAGCATGGTACCCGCGAAATGTGGATGTAAATATTAGTTTTCTTTTGCTAACATGTCTGTTCAACGGTATCATGTCTTGTGTAATATATCAAAAAACCGGTCTTATTCCAACACACTAAAATTTGTTGTTCAAGAAAATTTTAGGTAACAAATAATTACCCCGTATATGTGTAGTGTTAGTTTTGTTATTAGTTTCTTTCATTATTTCGTGCATCAATTACAATTTATTAACTTAGCCTTTTAAGCAAGATAATTAAAAATATGATCACAAATAAATGATAAACCATTGGTATAAGTTTCTTGTACCATCTTTCATACCTTATTCAGTATTAAAAGAATCGATGATGTATAAAATCTTGAAGTTAACATGACTAATAGACCAAATGAAAACCTAACTATAGTAACAACTAATGATATATAAATAAATCTTACTAATAATAAAAATTAAGGGCTAATATGTGATTATTTAGGATATATTTTCATGCAGTAACAACTAAAAGTAGTATAGTCAAGTAAAATCAACCCTATTTCCCAAAATAACAAAAATTCGCAAAAAATTTAACCTGTTTCCTTAATCAGAGTCTCATTTATCTGACAAGCAAAAAAATTCCAGCTGTTCCACCTGTTCAATTCATTCATTCATAAATTAAAATCACCTCAAAAGGTCAAAATCAAATCAAAGTCAAAATTAGTCAAACAAGAGCCAATCACTATAAAATTTGAACAAATTACCCCATTTGTGGAGTCTGAGCCAATCCATTACTGAGCTGAAGCAATCCGTACAACGAATTGTCGAAGATATTAACAGAATTAACTGTTTTATTTCCTACGATTGAAAACGGCAACACACGAGCTGATGATGATGTTGATACAGTAGCTATCAACACAATTGTTAGTACAGTAACTAATCGGTAATCCATTGATGTTAGCTGTGAAATGTGATAACGATTAGATAATGAATTTGAGTATTTAATAGTAAAAGGGATACTCTTACATACCACCCTAATCCAATTTCATACCACTTTTATTATTAAAAAAATAAAAAATATATAGAAAAGTAATAGAAAGTGATTGGTAAAAGTACAGACAAAGTACAGTAATAATTGTGTTTGAAATAAAAAATAAAAAAGGATGGTATATAAGGTAGATCCTCAATAAAATTTTGGATTTGATTTGTAAGTGAACTTAAAAAAGAATATTCGTTAGAAATGAGGAGACGTAGAAGGGTCTGATTACAGCTAGGTGTGTAAGAGTTAGACTGTATGCATTAATGGTTGTACTTTGGATAAACTTAATCTGTTTTTATTTGATTTATGATATGACTTGTGAATTTAAAAAGACGGATGATGAATATATTAGTTACATTTCTTTAAATTAACCATAGTTTGTTAAGTACTTTCTTAATTAAATATCGACAAGGATAATGTATGTATATTAATAAGTTATCATCCGTGTTTGATAAAGGTTGTAAACAGATAAATGAGTAATTTTAAGAAAATAAAGATGATAGATAAATTAGCACGTCACCGGCTTTTATCTATAGTATAAACTGTGATTTATGATGCGTTGACAAAAATAATATGTTATCATTGAGCGGGTAAAAATAAAAAATTGATCATTTTTTTGATTGACAAATAATATAAGTTATCAGTAATAGCTTTAAAATAATGTTTTTTATGTGATTTTAAACTTTTAAAGTGGATAGTTGCACCCTGTTAATCTGTTATCTTCGTTTTCTGCTTGTTTGCCTTATTCCTAAAACTAATAAAATACCACGTATTTTCTTACAGGGATATACAAGGCCACTCCCAACCCTAAATCAAACTGATCGAAACTGACCGAGCCACGTCAGCGTCACGTCAGCTTTTTCACAAAACTGACCAAAACTGACTGACCACTCCCATCCCTACTCCGTCAATTTAACTTTTGGGTCCCGCATTTACCAATTTACCTTTTATTTTATACACACAAAATTTAAAAAAAAAAAAAGAAAAACAAGCCGAAGCTCGTCGGATAACCGAAGATGTGTAAACCGACCAACAAGTGACCACTTGGTGCCATCCGTGTCACTTCGTCGGTTGAGAACCGACCACAACCGAACACTTGCGTTGGGAGCAGACTAACAACTACAACACTGTTGATTCGTTAAACGTTTGTTGTCTGAGAATCTGAGATCAATGTGGCCGGAAATTTATGTGGTGAAAGTACTTCAAAATGTCACTATATAATACTCCCTCCGTCCCAATTTAATTGTCCCCAGACAGAACTACACGCAGTTTAAGATAAACACATTAATTATTACTTACTTTTTGCACAATGACATTCTTACCCCTAACCAATTAATTTGAATTTCCTTTCACTTTTGTAATTTAATCTTTAAAGTAGGGACAATATAGTAAAAAGAATCATGTTACCTTTCTATATTTGGTAATGGATAATTTATTTGGGACATCCTAAAATGGAAATAATGGACTATTAAACCGGGACGGAGGGAGTATATATAGTCGTCAATGTTTTAATATATATATATATATATATATATATATATATATACCATAAATAATATAAAGTATAAAAATATATGAATTATAAGAACATAAAAGATTATAAAAAGATACCTTTATTTATAATATCTGAATTAATACAGGGACACTTCGTTTCTATACAAGGGTTGATTTCTTCTATATAAGATGAGCTTGGCTGAACTATAGGAGATATACATATATTAAAGTCTAGAGTTTTTGAACATTGTGATGTGGATAATTTTACAGAGGGTTTTGGTTTCATTCAATTTTTATTTTTTTTATTTTATAAAAAGATACCTTTATTTATAATATCTGAATTAATACAGGGACACTTCGTTTCTATACAAGGGTTGCTTTCTTCTATATAAGATGAGCTTGGCTGAACTATAGGAGATATACATATATTAAAGTCTAGAGTTTTTGAACATTGTGATGTGGATAATTTTACAGAGGGTTTTGGTTTCATTCAATTTTTTTTTTTATTTTTTTTTTGAACTTCTTCAAATCTTCCTTCTTTATAGATAAATTTGCCGGTCATCAATCTTTCTTTAACTGGCATCTTTCGGTAAACTTTGATTGATCCAATCTTCTTTATTGATTTTCTTTTGTCGGCCATAAAACTTGCTTTTATAAAGTACTTTGTCTTCATCTTCTTTTCTTTAATAATGGAACTAGTTTTCCATAAAGTCTTTTGTCTTCTTTCTTCAATAATGTAAAACTTAATCAAAAGTTTGCTTTTCATAAAGTCTCTTTGTCTTCTTTCTTTAATTATATAGAACGTGTCGGAATGAGGATTTCAATCTGCAATAATGTTAGCTAATCTTTTTGTCTTGTTCATAGGGATAAAATAATATCTTTCAATAATATAAGATTATACGAACACATATTCGGGTAAATAATTACACTTTCTTTAATATAAACTCACACTGGGATTTTGTTTTCTTTAATATAGACTCTCATTGGGACTTTTAAAATATAGACATAATTTTATAATGTTATATCTTCATAGGGATCTTGAGCATCTTGAAATAATTCTTCACTGGGTGTAGGAGAGCTTTTAATTTCATTTATAATCTGTTGCATTTCTTCTGGAGATGAACAAGCTTGTAGTCTTTTAATAAAATCTTTGTCTTGAACAATAGGAGTTGTAACATAACTGCTTTCTTTATTGGATATGAGACTCTGATAATAATTAGTCACCGCTTTAACATCAGCCTGACTATCTTCTATTCTTTTCCACCATTTGACACTAAATTGCCGATATAATAGTGGAGGAGAGGTTTCACGAGCTTCTTGTTTTTTGGATGTAAATAGGACAATCCATGGTAGTTTGAATATGATAGAGAACTGGAGAGTATATTCTTCTGGACATATATGATCTTCTAGAAAATAATCTTTGTATTTATGAAATCCTTCTAAAATCTTGATGGGGAATATAGTTGGAATACTTTCGAAATATCTGAACCATTTAATAAACCATTTGGGATAATTGTTGGAAAATTTATCAGGGAAATAGAAAAACCACGTATGGTTAAAATTTCTTAATAAAAAGGTATGGAACCAGGCATCTTGGTAATCGAAATAGTTATAAACAGGGTATTGGGGATAACTTGCAAGAGTTTTATGAGTATAGGGTTTGAATGACCATTCATCTGGTGTAATAACTTTGAGAATTTTTACCTTGCTGCAGTCAATATAATCTGAATTCTTTTGGTTAAGGGTATGATCAATAATGACTGACCCACTGTCAACAAGAATAGCTTGATAATATTCTCTAACTTTATAGTCATCAATATAAAAATGGGAACCTTTTGGGTATAGATAATCGATCAGGGTTAAGAAGCTTTGATCAAGCTTTTGTTCTTCTAATGGTTCAAGGATTTTTACAATTTGTTTGTTTGGGTTAATAGAATATTCTGGGGTATTTGTTTGTGAGCTTTTTGGTGGTGTAATTGTTGGTCTAATCTTTGACGGAGCTGTCATTTGTATAGAGTTTCTGATAGGAATAGATTGTGCAAGAGCAGAATATGGTGGTTTTGCTCTGGGTGCTATTGGTCCAAATCGGTTTGGATGTATAGGTAGAACTGAGAATTCTCTTGGAGTATAGATTGATGATGGAGAGGGTTGGCTAATAGATTGCTTTGACAAAACTATCTTTTTCTTCTCACTCATTTTCCCTGTAGAAATTCTCTTGATAAAAAATCGGGCAAAGAATTGTATTTTCCTTTTATAAACTCGATTGAAAAATCAAAATTACTTAAAATAGTTTGCCATCTAGCAAAAACTTGTTTAGAAATTAAATTTTTAACATCTTTTTCTAAAATATATTTAGCAGATAAACAATCAATTCTTAATAAAAAAAGGTTTCATATACAAATCATCTTCAAATTTTTTTAATATTTAGAACAATACTTAAAATTTCCTTTTTAATAGTAGAATAATTCTTTTGGGTGTCATTCCAGGAACCAGAATAGAATCTTACTAATTTTTCTTCTTCATTATTTAATTTTTGTTTTAGAATTCCCCCAAATCCTAAGTCACTAGCATCAGTTTCTACAATAAGACTAGCACTAGGGTGAGGAATGTTTAAACATGGAAGAATTTTTACTTTTTCTTTAATTTGTCTTATAATCTTTGTATGTTCTTTAGTCCATGGTTTAGGATTCTTTTTTAATCTATCATATAAGGGTTTACATATAATTCTTAAATCTTTAAAGAAATCATGAATATAATTTAAACATCCTAAGAATCTTTGTAATTGTGTTTTATCTTTTATTTCATCAGGAAATTTATTTGTAAATTCAAGACTTCTTTCAATGGGTTTTATAGTTCCTTGAATAATATTATGACCTAAAAATCTTACATCTGTTTGAAATAATAACATTTTTGTGGGTGAAACAGCTAATCCATTTTTATAAATAGTATCATAAAATATATTTAAGTGTTTAAAATGTTGATCAATATTTTTTGAGAATATTAAAACATCATCAATATAAACGATTACAAAATTTCCAATTGTTAGAATGATATCATTCATAATATTTTGAAATTCGGATGGAGCGTTTTTTAATCCAAAGGGCATGACGTTCTATTCAAAGTGTCCAAAAGGGACATTAAATCCTTTTTTGTATTTATCTTCCTCTTTTATTTGGATTTGCCAAAATCCAGATTTCATGTCAAATTTTGAAAATATTTTTGAGTCATATAATTTTTTTTAACAAATCTCTTTTATTAGGTATAGGATATCTAATCCATTCTAATACTTTATTTAAGGGTTTATAATTTATAACTAATCTTGGAATACCTCTTTCAATTTCTGCATTATTAATTACATAAAAGGCTGAACATGACGATGGTGACTTAGAGGGTCTAACAAGCCCTTTTTCTAATAATTCTTTGATTTCTTTTTTACAATTTAATTCTAATTCGATAGACATATGTATAGACTTTGCTTTAGTAGGTATATTCTTTTCATTGAATTCTTTAATATAAGGTAATCCTACAGTGTGTTGTTTTCTTTTCCAAAAAGCACTGGGTATAGTTGAACACACATTATTTTTAAATTTTTCTTCAATAAATTTTACTTTATTTTGTATATTTTTGTCTTGTAATTGATTATATATTCTTTTATCATTTATTTCATTAATTAAAAATTCAGCTTGTTTTTTTTTTTATTTTTAATTAAATGTAGTTCATGGGTAACAATAGGTGTAGTAAATTCGAAAATTATTTCTTTATTTAATACTTTTGTGATAATACCTCTTTCGTCTACACTTATAGGATATAATTGTATTATAAAGGGTAATCCTAATATAATTTGAGAAGTTAAATTTTTTACTAATATAAGATGAGTTTTAAAACAATAATTTTCTTTACATATATGAACATCAGATAATTTATAACCTATATTAAGTTTAGATCCACTAGCTATGAATAATCTCTGAGTAGATTTTTCAAAATATTTAGTCGGAATTAAACCTTCCTGTATACAATTTAAATCTGCTCCAGAGTCAACTAAAGCAATTAAGGTTATTTTAAATTCTCCGTTTATCATTATATTTACTTTCGTATGCCATCTTTGATATTTAGTATATTGAATTTCATTAATTATAGGGTCAATTAAGGGTTTATCTTCTGAGGTTATATTTTCTTCATTTTTACTTTCTATAGTTTTAACCTTTTCTTTTAAAATTCTTATCTCTGTTTTAACCGTATTAAGTTCCTCTTGTAAGTCTTGTATTGTTATAGGTTTGGTTTTATTAAATCTTTTGCATATATCATTAAAATTGTATATGGTATAATCTTCTTCTGTATTACTTTGATTTTTTAATTTTCCTTCTAATTGTTTTATATATAAATATTTTGTTTCTTTATTATTGATTTTACTTATCATATCAATTAATAAATGCAATTCATCATTATTAGTAATAACATTAATTTCTTTATAGTTACAATTACATGTTCCTATACATTCGCAATCTTCAGAATTGCTACTGCTTTTAGATGAGTCTTCTTTAATTTTATTTAAATCATTTTCACTATAATCAGATATACTTGATTCATTATCTTTGATCAATTCACTAATTTTTTGTCTAAGATTTTCTATATCGATTTCACTAATTTTAGTTTTAGAGTAATAATCTTTTGACATGTGTCCTGGTCTACCACATTTATAACAAATAATAATATCTTGACTGTTTTGTTTTTTATTTTCTTTTCTATATTTGTTATTATATTTTTTGTATGATACCTTCTTCTTTCTTTTATAATCTTTATTTTGATAATATTCTTGATTATTTTTTATAGGTTTTTTATTATATCTTTTATATTTTATTTTCTTAGAACTAGAAGGGGGCAATATTAAAGGTTCATAACCATATTGTTCACAGAAATTTCCTAGTTCATGTCTTCCACCAATTCCTTCTTTTTTAATTTTTGCTTTTAGTTTTAGATCAGAACATATAGTGTAACACCCCAATTTTATCAGGAATTTAATTTCGTACGCGGATATAATTTTATAATGAAGTAATATTGTGTAAATATTAAGATATAGTGAAAAACGTAAAACGAATTATCAGTTCCAGACTGTAAAACAATAGAAATTAAAATAAATAAGCAGATAGATGTGAGGGATGTCGTGGTTTATTCCATTTATTTCCAAAACATTCCAGTGACATCAAAGAGAATTGAGAAAAATCGCTAGCAACCTTTCTCCATCTCCAAATCATCAATTCTAAGCTAGAGATCTTCAAGTCTTCATCTCTTTTCTATTCCTAATCATTGTAAGTTGAATTCTCATTCTTTTTAACCTAGTTCTTGGGGTTTTTAGTGGGTTTTCATGGGGTTTTGGTGAATTAGTGAAATTAATACGAAATTAGGGTTAAGAATTGTTAGAATTGTTGTTTATGATTATTGTTGAGTTAATTTATGATGGAATTACATCTTGAATATGATTAATTAGTGATAGTGTTCTTGAATGATTTCTAGAGTTTTATCAATTCTTTGTATTATGATGTTAATAAGTTAATAGGTGTGATTAGTGATGTAATTATAGTGTAAATAACATATTTATATGAGAATTCAAGGGCAAAATGTTAAGAAAGTGAAATTAAGTGATTATACTAATGATTGTGAATAGATATCAAGAGATGATTATGAAGATAAGCTAAATGGTTATGTTAGTGATTAATTGTTTGAATTAGTTGAATCAAAGTGGGGGAGTTATCACATAGAGGTTATTAGTATAACTTAATGAATTCTAGTGACTTAAATGTGTTATTATGTATTGTATGCTTAGGTGTTAAAGAGTTGGGCATATCACCAATTGTTGTATCTTGTGACTTATCAATCAAAGGCCAAGGTGAGTGATATAAGGATTTGATCAAGTAAATGGTAATATATGTGTCCGGATTACTTTTGAGTATGAGGAGCATATGATCATTTGAAGTTAATTGTGTTTTAATTGTTTAAATTGATTTATGGATTGTTAAAGATACGGATTGATTGTACATGTTACCGGATAGCTTCCGAGCTAGAGGTGGGTACAATCAAGTGGAGATTTAGTGTATTAATTGTATATGATCATAGTGATATGAATTGTGATTGTACATGTTACCGGATAGCTTCCGAGCTAGAGGTGGGTACAATCATAAGTTAGTAATATGAAGCTTATGAAGTTATGATATAGAGTTGCTAGTTTTACTAGCATAGTGTTTATGTAGCCATGATATGTTTTATTTGATTAAGTTGCTTATATGCTCACTAAGCAAAAGTGCTTATTGTTTAAGTGTTTTATGTTTTAGGTGGAAGTGGACAAGGTAAAGGGAAGGCGGTTTAAAAAGGGGATAGCGTGGATTGCATGAAGTTAGTGTATGGCAAGTTTCTCTTTTGTATCGTTTGATCTATCTTGTGTAAATCGCCCTTATGACATGTTTTAAAAAGTTAGTCATGGTGAGCCATGACATATGAATTTTGATGTGGTTTGACTTGTAAAGTCAACAACGATTGTATATGATGTAAATTATGGTTTTGAAAGCGTTGGAATTAAATTAGTGTTCATGTGGGTTTTATAAAAATAGAGTGAAACAATGGTCAAATGTGTTTTCATTTGAAATGGAGTGTTGACATGTAGTCAAGCATTCTATTAGTCAATTATGGGTTGTGATTGGCTAATCAATGGGTCAAAATAGTCTTTGTGGGTCAGCGGGTCAAAAAGGGTCGATATGGGTCATTAAAAGCATTTTCGGTCTAAAATGAGTTAGAGAAGTGTTAAGGGTGTGATGAAGTGTCTTGCAACTTTGTTTTGGTGTATATGATGAGTGGTCAAAAGTTTCATGTCTCAGCCTTCATGGTTTGAGACTTGGTATGGTTTCAAAATGGTCATTTTAGTGCCGAAAAGAGTCATTCGCCAAAATCCCGCGTTATTGTGAAAATTGGAAAAGTGCAAAAAGGGAAGTCTTTGTTTTGACCATATGAATGTGCCTGCAAAATTTCATGTCTTAACGATTTGTCGTTTAGAAGTTATGCTCGATCAAAGTTTGCAAAATGGTATTTAGAAAATCTGAGTTGCAGGTCTGTTTCAGGCCTGGGAATACGAACGTATTCCGGGAGTACGATCGTACTCCCTTGGCGTACTCCCTTAATCCGGTTCTATCCAAAATATCAAGTTTTTAGTGAAAGAGGTAGTGTAAATTTTAAAAATGCATAAGTGTTAGTAACACTTTAGAGACCACTTTATTTCAACATTTGGACTTTAGAGACCTCTTTTATTTTAGGATTTCAGGAACCTCTTTTGTTGAACAATTCTTGATCGAATTTTGTATGGGACCAATTGTAATCGAAATATAATTATAATATGTTTTAAGTTTTATAAGTGAGTAAAAAAAAAAAAATGGTTGCGTTTTCGGGACGTTTCATATAGCTAATCCTTCTTTATTAACATAGTTTATAATTTCTCCATAAGTTAATTCTTTATAAGGAATTTCATTATTATAATCATTACTTAGTTTATTTCTAATTCTTTCAGCAAATAATTTTGGCAATCCAGCAATAAATCTTTCTTTCCAATAGGATTCTCTACAATCTGGTCTAGTCATAACTTTTGCTAAGAAAACATCTTTATACTATCTAAAATCTTATAATTTTCTACATGTTAAATTTAATAGTATAGTTGAATTTCTTTCTTGATATTCTGCTGGGTTTCCTACATAATTTTTTATAATAGCATAAACTAGAGTATTTAAAGAATCATCAATCTGTGTTTGAACAGCTGATCCATTTTCTGTTTTTATAGTTATTTTTTTGAATTTAATATATGATTTTTTTCATCTTGAGTTACATAACTATCCCACCATCCTTTTAATACTCCTGTAAATCCTGATATTATCATTTGTGTTATTTTATTGTCTGGATTTTTATGAGCTTTATATGAAGTTGCTGCCATAGTCATTTCTTGTAATAAGTTTAAAATTTGATATTCTGTTTGACCATCTATATTCCATTCATATATTGAATTACCATCGTATCTAGATTGTACAATTTTATCTCTTTCTTCATATTGTAAATCTGGTGGTGTTGGTCTATAATAATAATTTCTTGTTTCTGGTCGGGGTGTATAAGTCTTATTGGATGTATAAGGGTTGTATTTTATTTTTTCTATAGCATGAAATTGTTCTTCTATCTTAGATATATCAGAGGTTTCGTCTTCATTTATAACATTTACATTATGATTTGATATAGTAAATCTTTGTAGTTTTTCTTCAATTTCTCTTAATAGTTTACTTTGTACTCCTAGATTTATTGGTGTTTCTATATTGTAGGGTATAAATATAGGGTTTTCTTCTATTTGTATATTAGTTGAAGTACTTGCTTCTTCATTTTTATTTTCTATTCTATCTAATTGTTGTCCTATAGTGTTTATCATTTCATTAGTATGATTATTTTGATATACAATATTTTTTAATATTTTATCAGTATCTGGTTTATCAGCTTTCGAAAAGGGGATTCCTATATATTCTTTTTCTTCCTTTTTTATAATTATATACTTACAAGGTGGTTTAATACTTATGATCTTCTCATTAGTTGTTAAATCAGTATATGATCTATTTATATTAGTCGTTGTTTCAATCTTGGATTTATAAGGAAATTCTATATTTTCTTCTATACAATATAATTCAAACCATGTAAAAAACGGTATATTTTCCTTATTATCTTGCATATAAATAATCCATTTTAATTCATGAATGATCTTTACATCTTTAAAATTAAGATAATACCATGTAAGTTTTTCATTATTATAGTTATTAAGTCTTTCATCCATTAAATAATCTAAATCTTTTTTATTCATTGTTTTAACAAATTATTAATTTAGACCTTGTCGTTTTTAGTTTATTTGCATTTATTTTTAATAGTATATTTATTGTATCTATATGTTTTGATGTAATATTTTTGATTTGTTTTATTTGGTTTTTACTTAACCATTTATAATATGTATCTCTTTTTATTCTAAAATCTTCTAATTGTTGAATTAATTGTTTTCGTTCTTCATATAAGAACATTAAATAAACTGATATAAACCTATTATGATCATTATTCATTTGTATTTTACTCATAATTGTTCTTCTCTATAATAATCTACTTCAGATTTAGAAGGGTTATAAGAGTTACTAAAATCTTCACTTATATTGCCATCTTCATATAGTGGTTTAGGAATTGACCTATTAAAGTCGACTCCTTTAACTCTCATAGATTGAGATCTTCTTAATAAAGGTTCACTAGATTTTGAACTAGAGGTTTCGGGAATATATGTAGAATATCTAGCTGGTTCTTTTCCAAAATCTATCTCTATACTTCCGTCAGTATGTTCTGTAATATCTGATATTTTGCTAATAGTTTCTAAAGGTTTGGGTGAACTTATATCTTCTAATTTCCAATTTTGGTTTTGAGTAATCTCATTCCATTTTAATCTTTTAGGTATATTAACCCTAGAATTTCTAGTATTAGCTTCAAATATTATAGTTTCATCTTTTGGTGACATTAATTTTGATCTTGGTTCTACAGTAGTGGTCATTGTTTTATATAAAACTCTATATATAACAACTATAGGGTCAATTCCTTGTTTAATATCTAAATTTTTTGTTTTAATTGTTAGGGTTAAAGTATCTAATATATTTTTATCGAATAAAGATATAGTGAAATTAGAATAACAATTAAAATATATAGGGCCATTACATATATTGGATTCTGCCATAGCTAATAAAGAATTTCTAAAATTTAAATGTCTAGCATCTCTTAATATAACTAAAGTAGGTACATCTAACCCTATTCTAGTCAAAGGTTTAATAGCTATCTGTATTAATCCTATATGTAGAAATTTATAACTTTTCATATGATCTTTAATAGTATTTCTAGAAAAAAGCTGTATATTTTGATTATTTTGTAGAAGAGGTAAAGTTTTTTCTGTTTGCTTTATAGAATATCCCTGGAAATAATCAAAAGAACAAATCTTATAAATATTACTAATCTTTTGTTTAGGTATACTCCAATCTTTCAAATTGTTTTCAATGTTTGAAATAGAAACTTCCATAGAATTAGTATGATCATGTTCTTCTTCGATTTCAGAAGTAGAACTACCTTTTTGATTTGATAGTAATCTTGTGACTCTATTCATATTTAATTATTAATTATTTGATTGAAACTTTGTTTTCTGAGAACCTTAACTTATAATGTTGATTGAACATACCTTCTCCGGGAACACCCCCATATCGCCGTGGTACGGTCGTCTTACTGTTCGTCTGCGACTAATTCCAACCGGCTGATCGACAGGGCTTACCAACGCAGATGTATATTTTCTCAACATATATAAATTAATTTTTTCTTTCAACAATGATGAAATCAAACAATTCTTAATTTTCATAAGAATATAATCCATAACTACTACCACCTCAAAAAAATGAGCTCATGGCTCTATAATTCATATATTTTTATACTTTATATTATTTATGGTGCTGTACACATTTGGTATCAGAGCCATGAGCTCATTTTTTTGAGGTGGTAGTAGTTATGGATTATATTCTTATGAAAATTATGAATTGTTTGATTTCATCATTGTTGAAAGAAAAAATTAATTTATATATGTTGAGAAAATATACATCTGCGTTGGTAAGCCCTGTCGATCAGCCGGTTGGAATTAGTCGCAGACGAACAGTAAGACGACCGTACCACGGCGATATGGGGGTGTTCCCGGAGAAGGTATGTTCAATCAACATTATAAGTTAAGGTTTTCAAAAAACAAAGTTTAAATCAAATAATTAATAATTAAATATGAATAGAGTCACAAGATTACTATCAAATCAAAAAGGTAGTTCTACTTCTGAAATCGAAGAAGAACATGATCATACTAATTCTATGGAAGTTTCTATTTCAAACATTGAAAACAATTTGAAAGATTGGAGTATACCTAAACAAAAGATTAGTAATATTTATAAGATTTGTTCTTTTGATTATTTCCAGGGATATTCTATAAAACAAATAGAAAAAAATTTACCTCTTCTACTAAATAATCAAAATATACAGCTTTTTTCTAGAAATACTATTAAAGATCATATGAAAAGTTATAAATTTCTACATATAGGATTAATACAGATAGCTATTAAACCTTTGACTAGAATAGGGTTAGATGTACCTACTTTAGTTATATTAAGAGATGCTAGACATTTAAATTTTAGAAATTCTTTATTAGCTATGGCAGAATCCAATACATGTAATGGCCCTATATATTTTGATTGTTATCCTAATTTCACTATATCTTTATTCGATAAAAATATATTAGATACTTTAACCCTAACAATTAAAACAAAAAATTTAGATATTAAACAAGGAACTGACCCTATAGTTGTTATATATAGAGTTTTATATAAAACAATGACCACTACTGTAGAACCAAGATCAAAATTAATGTCACCAAAAGATGAAACTATAATATTTGAAGCTAATACTAGAAATTCTAGGGTTAATATACCTAAAAGATTAAAATGGAATGAGATTACTCAAAACCAAAATTGGAAATTAGAAGATATAAGTTCACCCAAACCTTTAGAAACTATTAGCAAAATATCAGATATTACAGAACATACTGACGGAAGTATAGAGATAGATTTTGGAAAAGAACCACCTAGATATTCTACATATATTCCCGAAACCTCTAGTTCAAAATCTAGTGAACCTTTATTAAGAAGATCTCAATCTATGAGAGTTAAAGGAGTCGACTTTAATAGGTCAATTCCTAAACCACTATATGAAGATGACAATATAAGTGAAGATTTTAGTAACTCTTATAACCCTTCTAAATCTGAAGTAGATTATTATAGAGAAGAACAATTATGAGTAAAATACAAATGAATAATGATCATAATAGGTTTATATCAGTTTATTTAATGTTCTTATAAGAAGAACGAAAACAATTAATTCAACAATTAGAAGATTTTAGAATAAAAAGAGATACAGATTATAAATGGTTAAGTAAAAACCAAATAAAACAAATCAAAAATATTACATCAAAACATATAGATACAATAAATATACTATTTAAAAATAAATGCAAATAAACTAAAAACGACAAGGTCTAAATTAATAATTTGTTAAAATAATGAATAAAAAAGATTTAGATTATTTAATGGATGAAAGACTTAATAACTATAATAATGAAAAACTTACATGGTATTATCTTAATTTTAAAGATGAAAAGATCATTCATGAATTAAAATGGATTATTTATATGCAAGATAACAAGGAAAATATACCGTTTTTTACATGGTTTGAATTATATTGTATAGAAGAAAATATAGAATTTCCTTATAAAGCCAAGATTGAAACAACGACTAATATAAATAGATCATATACTGATTTAACAACTAATGAGAAGATCATAAGTATTAAACCACCTTGTAAGGATATAATTATAAAAAAGGAAGAAAAAGAATATATAGGAATCCCCTTTTCGAAAGCTGATAAACCAGATACTGATAAAATATTAAAAAATATTGTATATCAAAATAATCATACTAATGAAATGTTAAACACTATAGGACAACAATTAGATAGAATAGAAAATAAAAATGAAGAAGCAAGTACTTCAACTAATATACAAGTAGAAGAAAACCCTATATTTATACCCTACAATATAGAAACACCAATAAATCTAGGAGGACAAAGTAAACTATTAAGAGAAATTGAAGAAAAACTACAAAGATTTACTATATCAAATCATAATGTAAATGTTATAAATGAAGACGAAACCTCTGATATATCTGAGATAGAAGATATAACACCACAAGATTTGAAGAGACATTTTTTTTATTTTTATAATTATATATATTCTTCGGAAACGATTAAAACAAATCATGCGTTATAGATTGCGTATAACATAGTTCCCAAAACACAATCTATGCATGCATGATGAGTTGATACAATAACCACATTAACTACAAACATTAAGTTAGGTGTTATTTAAATTCAAAACATAAGTTTAGCAATGACGACATGTCAAATAGTCAGAGTAGGCAGTCAAACATTCTTCAAAACAACTTCTTGCCCACCCACATCAAAAGTAATCTGCAAGAAGTGAGGAGAGGGATTAGCACGAAGCTAAGTATAGATCACAACTATCAATCTAAGCTATCATAGCAATTGATCACCACAAAGCATCACAACAAATACATCAAAGAGGATCGGTGGTCCTTGAGGTACCCTCATGCCGCGGTGGTTCCCCAAGTAACACTTATAACCACTGAAGGCCAATCAGTGGTCTTACCGATAGTTTAGTACCATTACTACATACGACATGATTTCAATAAACAACACATGTACAAAGTCATCATGCCGTCCAAAGTAATAGTAACCAAACCCAATATCATATTGACCCCTGACAAGATAGCACATTCCATAATCATCATGGCAATATGCAATTTATACAAAGTATAACAGTAGAACATGTTTACCCGTTGTAACCAGATTGTTACAACTAATTTAGACTGAAAGTCAATGATCCACTCACCCTTCACAGTCACCGTCTTCACTCAAAGATCTAATATTATTGAGTCTTCAGTTTATCTGAGAACACAAAAGGATTACATGTTAATACTCATTTCCCAAGATAAATAACTTTCATTAGACACTTATTATCAGTTCCACATTCATTAAGTATCATAAGGATAGTATACAAGTTGATTACACAATTTCTAGCAAGCTAAAATAACAAGTCCTGCAAAAAGTGGGAATCCGCCGGATTCCATGAGAATCCGCCGGATTCAAATGAATACGGCCGGATTCCCATGAATCCGCCGTATTCAACTCCTCTTTCAGCACCATTTTGGGACAGAACCTCAATTAAGGAATACGCCTCGTGAATACGCCGGATTCCCACGAATCCGGTTCCCATATTGGCCTGAATCCGCCGGATTCGAATGAATACGGCCGGATTCCCGATTGATTCAGACTGGCATTAAAAAGGGGGAATCCGACCGGATTCCCGTGAATCCGCCGGATTCCCAAGTTCATCAGGCACGCCCAGTTTCTGCAAAACTCAACTCGAACCAAAAACCACAACTTACCAAATTTGAACACTTTGCACGATTTAAACACACAAATAACTTAAAGTATCATCAAATGTCAAGTTCTAACAACAATAACCTCATCAATTATCAAACCTACACATTTCTACTCATCTCACTTAATTTCATCAAACCCTAATATATAAACATATAATAAAGAGCAATTTAAACTTACAATCGAGATGATGATCCGTTAGAGATGAAGATGATCACGTGTTAGCATCAATCCAAAGCCTCAAAATGATTTCTAGTTATTAATCTTTGATCCCTTAGTTGCTAGGTGTGTTTGGAGGAGTTGGAATAATTTGGGGGAAAAGAAATGAGCCGATCCACCAACTAAGGGTGGGTATAAGTTGGTACCAAATTATACCCGTTCTAAACCTATTGTCTGGAACCTAAAAACCGTTTGCACGAAAACATATTTTATTATACCGTCAACTAAGTTTATGTAAAACAAGTAATAATTTATGTATCACAATAAATCGTTTGACCATTCACTCTATTAATTTCAATTAGGCAAATAATACGAATTATTTCTAAACTTAATTAAATAATCAAATGAATTAAGTAATTTACCAAATTTCTCCTAGGCCGGTAATGAGGATGTTACAGAAGAACAATTTCATGCTATAGAAAAAATAAAATACAACCCTTATACATCCAATAAGACTTATACACCCCGACCAGAAACAAGAAATTATTATTATAGACCAACACCACCAGATTTACAATATGAAGAAAGAGATAAAATTGTACAATCTAAATACGATGGTAATTCAATATATGAATGGAATATAGATGGTCAAACAGAATATCAAATTTTAAACTTATTACAAGAAATGACTATGTCAGCAACTTCATATAAAGCTCATAAAAATCCAGACAATAAATTAACACAAATGGTAATATCAGGATTTACAGGAGTATTAAAAGGATGGTGGGATAGTTATGTAACTCAAGATGAAAAAAATCATATATTAAATTCAAAAAAATTAATTATAAAAACAGAAAATGGATCAGCTGTTCAAACACAGATTGATGATTCTTTAAATACTATAGTTTATGCTATTATAAAAAATTATGTAGGAAACCCAACAGAATATCAAGAAAGAAATTCAACTATACTATTAAATTTAACATGTAGAAAATTACAAAATTTTAGATGGTATAAAGATGTTTTCTTAGCAAAAGTTATGACTAGACCAGATTGTAGAGAATCCTATTGGAAAGAAAGATTTATTGCCGGATTGCCAAAATTATTTGCTGAAAAAATTAGAAATAAACTAAGTAATGATTATAATAATGAAATTCCTTATAAAGAATTAACTTATGGAGAAATTATAAACTATGTTAATAAAGAAGGATTAGCTATATGTTCTAATCTAAAACTAAAAGCAAAAATTAAAAAAGAAGGAATTGGTGGAAGACATGAACTAGGAAATTTCTATGAACAATATGGTTATGAACCTTTAATATTGTCCCCTTCTAGTTCTAAGAAAATAAAATATAAAAGATATAATAAAAAACCTATAAAAAATAATCAAGAATATTATCAAAATAAAGATTATAAAAGAAAGAAGAAGGTATCATACAAAAAATATAATAACAAATATAGAAAAGAAAATAAAAAACAAAACAGTCAAGATATTATTATTTGTTATAAATGTGGTAGACCAGGACACATGTCAAAAGATTGTTACTCTAAAACTAAAATTAATGAAATCGATATAGAAAATCTTAGACAAAAAATTAGTGAATTGATCAAAGATAATGAATCAAGTATATCTGATTATAGTGAAAATGATTTAAATAAAATTAAAGAAGACTCATCTAAAAGCAGTAGCAATTCTGAAGATTGCGAATGTATAGGAACATGTAATTGTAAATATAAAGAAATTAATGTTATTACTAATAATGATGAATTACATTTATTAATTGATATGATAAGTAAAATCAATAATAAAGAAACAAAATATTTATATATAAAACAATTAGAAGGAAAATTAAAAAATCAAAGTAATACAGAAGAAGATTATACCATATATAATTTTAATGATATATGCAAAAGATTTAATAAAACCAAACCTATAACAATACAAGACTTACAAGATGAACTTAATACGGTTAAAACAGAGATAAGAATTTTAAAAGAAAAGGTTAAAACTATTGAAAGTAAAAATGAAGAAAATATAACCTCAGAAGATAAACCCTTAATTGACCCTATAATTAATGAAATTCAATATACTAAATATCAAAGATGGCATACGAAAGTAAATATAATGATAAACGGAGAATTTAAAATAACCTTAATTGCTTTAGTTGACTCTGGAGCAGATTTAAATTGTATACAGGAAGGTTTAATTCCGACTAAATATTTTGAAAAATCTACTCAGAGATTATCCACAGCTAGTGGATCTAAACTTAATATAGGTTATAAATTATCTGATGTTCATATATGTAAAGAAAATTATTGTTTTAAAACTCATCTTATATTAGTAAAAAATTTAACTTCTCAAATTATATTAGGATTACCCTTTATAATACAATTATATCCTATAAGTGTAGACAAAAGAGGTATTATCACAAAAGTATTAAATAAAGAAATAATTTTCAAATTTACTACACCTATTGTTACCCATGAACTACATTTAATTAAAAATAAAAGAAAACAAGCTGAATTTTTAATTAATGAAATAAATGATAAAATAATATATAATCAATTACAAGACAAAAATATACAGAATAAAGTAAAATTTATTGAAGAAAAATTTAAAAATAATGTGTGTTCAACTATACCCAGTGTTTTTTGGAAAAGAAAACAACACACTGTAGGATTACCTTATATTAAAGAATTCAATGAAAAGAATATACCTACTAAAGCAAAGTCTATACATATGTCTATCGAATTAGAATTAAATTGTAAAAAAGAAATCAAAGAATTATTAGAAAAAGGGCTTGTTAGACCCTCTAAGCCACCATGGTCATGTTCAGCCTTTTATGTAATTAATAATGCAGAAATTGAAAGAGGTATTCCAAGATTAGTTATAAATTAAAAACCCTTAAATAAAGTATTAGAATGGATTAGATATCCTATACCTAATAAAAGAGATTTGTTAAAAAAATTATATGACTCAAAAATATTTTCAAAATTTGACATGAAATCTGGATTTTGGCAAATTCAAATAAAAGAGGAAGATAAATACAAAACATGATTTAATGTCCCTTTTGGACACTTTGAATGGAACGTCATGCCCTTTGGATTAAAAAACGCTCCATCCGAATTTCAAAATATTATGAATGATATCATTCTACCAATTGGAAATTTTGTAATCGTTTATATTGATGATGTTTTAATATTCTCAAAAAATATTGATCAACATTTTAAACACTTAAATATATTTTATGATACTATTTATAAAAATGGATTAGCTGTTTCACCCACAAAAATGTTATTATTTCAAACAGATGTAAGATTTTTAGGTCATAATATTATTCAAGGAACTATAAAACCCATTGAAAGAAGTCTTGAATTTACCAATAAATTTCCTGATGAAATAAAAGATAAAACACAATTACAAAGATTCTTAGGATGTTTAAATTATATTCATGATTTCTTTAAAGATTTAGGGATTATATGTAAACCCTTATATGATAGATTAAAAAAGAATC
Organism: Helichrysum umbraculigerum; assembly: GCA_949592205.1. NCBI lineage: Eukaryota > Viridiplantae > Streptophyta > Magnoliopsida > Asterales > Asteraceae > Helichrysum > Helichrysum umbraculigerum. The sequence continues at coordinate 55,619,683 of CATIUR010000006.1, forward strand.
CTAAACCATGGACTGAAGAACATACAAAGATTATAAGACAAATTAAAGAAAAAAGTAAAAATTCTTCCATGTTTAAACATTCCTCACCCTAGTGCTAGTCTTATTGTAAAAACTGATGCTAGTGACTTAGGATTTGGGGGAATTCTAAAACAAAAATTAAATAATGAAGAAGAAAAATTAGTAAGATTCTATTCTGGTTCCTGGAATGACACCCAAAAGAATTATTCTACTATTAAAAAGGAAATTTTAAGTATTGTTCTAAATATTAAAAAATTTGAAGATGATTTGTATATGAAACCTTTTTTATTAAGAATTGATTGTTTATCTGCTAAATATATTTTAGAAAAAGATATTAAAAATTTAATTTCTAAACAAGTTATATATATATATATATATATATATATATATATATTTGTTACGATCTAAAATAATCTAGAGTTCTATAGACCTTGTATTTTGTGGATAATTGGAAATAATTTTGTTTCATGCAGAAATTCAAGTGTTGGACCTTCCAAATAGGCAAACGGCCCAAGCCCATTAACTTCTAAATAGTGTGTGTGAGACTGTCAGTATCGTTGGGTCCATTTTTAGATATGGGGCCTACTATACATACCCTCATTTCCTCTTTTTTCCATCTCATACCTCTTTCACCCATCAAATCAATCACGTCATGCTTTTTCTTTTTACTTTCTATCTCTTACCCCCTTCTTTTTTCTAATTCATACCCCCTTATTAGTCTAAAACCGAATTGATTCTGAACTGAACGGGGACCGATATTAGAAAAGACCGGACTGAAAAAGGACTGAACTAGGCCCAAACTGGGCCCGGGGTATGGGATAGTAAAAAAAGGGGTAGGAATAGAATTTCCCTAATCTATCGATTATGGCATCTGGTTGCAAGTATATATTTTTAATTTTTAATTTTAAATTCTAAATGTTACTTGTCCCCTCTAAAAAAAATGTCTCTCGACATTTTTTTTTTATTAAGATAGGTTAAGTAAATATTAGTTTTACCTTTATATTCAAGGCAAGTTTGACTTAATTTGTTTAAGAATAAATGATTGAGAGTATCAAATGAGAGAAATATTGGGAGTTAAATGATTTTTAATAGTTATTTTTTGCAAGTGGACAATTATTTTGGAACTAGTAATGTGGACATTTATTTTGAGACGAATGGAATATTAATTTTGAAACATTTAATTTTATGCTTATTAGTTAATTAAAATGGCACAACTTAATATCATTAAATGCATTATAACTTTTCAAATGAATAATAAAATGCTATTCAATTTCTTCTAATACATGTATATTTATTTACTACCTCCGTCCCAATTAACAAGTCCACTATGACTTTGTACGTAGTTTTAGGATTCTTCACTAATTACAATTTTCACCAATCAAATATTAAATCTACCCACTAAAGTCTTTTTTGATTGGTTGAATATCAAAATTGACACTTATAATGGGACATCCCAAAATAGTAATGTGGACATAAGATAGTCATACTGTGATTATAATACTGAAGTTATAATTTTAATCATTATCATTATTATTTATTACTCCATACTATATAAATACGAAAAATGTTAAAACTAACTTTATGTCTATTTGATTTGTTGACTGTATTAAAATTTTTTGGAAAAATAATGTAAATGCCATTCCTTGAGTAACCTTTGCAAATATTTTGTTAGGTAGGTTATCTACTGTCAAAAGTTTGTTACGACCAAAAAAATAAATAAATAAAAATACATTAAATACTAACCTAACTTTTATTAGTTTCTATTATATAATCATGTTCTTCAAACCCCAATTCGCAAATCATATAAATTATAAAACATCCTATCATATATTCGCAACAACTTACTAAGATACTAGTTGTAACACCCAGTATTTGGGTCTAGTAGTATTTTAATATTTTCTGACTGTGAATGATTATTTAAATGTGTCAGAAAATAATTTTGTTGTGCTAGTTGAAAATAAATAGGTAAAAGAGTTAAATAATTTATTGTGACTAATAACTTATTAGTTGTTTTAATAAAACTTAGTTGACGGTAAAATAAAATGACGTTTTCCCGCAAATGGTTTTCAAGTTCCAGACAATAATAAATACGGGGAATAAAGTTTAATACTTATAAGGTAAGCCTCATGAGTTAAGTCGGTTGTTATTTCTCCTCTTTTATATACATACGTACAATATACATACATACATGAAGAACCCTAACTCAAAACAAGAAGAAATCATCAAATTGGAGCCATGGAATTCGAATTCAAGCTTTTAAAACATGGATTATCTTCCTCAAATCCTTCTACTTAGCTTGTAAGTCTTGAATTCTTGAATTTCATAAATCTAAAATTTGGGGTTTTGGGGGTTATTGATTATAATCCGAAATTGAGGTTTGAAATTGTTAAATTAATGTTAATTGAGCTTATAAATGATTATATGTAACATGATTCAAGGGTTATCTTGTAGATTTGAATTAGGGTTTGTGAATTTGATTAGTGTTCATGTGATATATGATGAGATTGTAGTTATAATTCGAGATTAAAGATTGATATTAGTTAAAGTGGTGTTGCTAAGTGTTAATAAGATGATTAGTAACTTTAAACTACCCTAAAAGTGAATTAATTAAGTTGTAGAGTTTATGATGTATATGGGTTTTGATCATATGATGATGTTTTGGTGTTAACACACTATAATTGGTAATTATAAAGGTTGTTGGAATATTATTAGGAAGAATTGAAGTATAATCATATAAATAGTGATGGGTTTAGTGGAATAATTATGAATTATAGCTTGTAAACTTGTTATAATGGTTAGTTGATGATTGAACTATGGTTATAAGCTAAGCTATAATTTAGAATTGATGAATTTGATATATGTTCATAAAGAAAGTCATGAACTTAATATTATGTAATTAAGAATTAAAGCTATAAGCTTGTTAAGTGATGTATACTTAATAAGTGTTGTTAATATGGTTTTAAGTATTGAACGTAGTACTTGTGTAATGTGGATTAATTCAGTAATTAATATCATTTTGAGATAAATAACTAACTTGTGATATTATATTGTATTCTCAGATGTGCAGAAGGCTCAGTGATATTAGACTACTGAGTGGATGCCTGAGGTATTCGGTGAGTGGATCTCTAATCCTCGGCGTAACTTGGTTGTAACAAGTTTGGTTACAACAAGTAACGTATTATTACCTTATTAGTTGCATTGATGATTAGGTTGTTAGTAATAATACTGTTGACTAGTTGAATATGTGATTTGTTGATTACGTGATCACTTGAATTAATTGGCCTTCGGGCATCAGTTGTTAATGAGGCAACGAGTTGTTGAACTGTTGGTTGGGCTAGTTGGTTATCCAAAGTTTAACACATCTCCTGTGTTAGTTGAAGATAATCACTAGCTATCGGTCTCGTCCGTATGGCCATACGGATAGGTTGGATAAGTGTTCTTGGGGAGCCACCCGGGTTTATGGTTATCCCCAGAGCCGCCGATCCTCATTATGGTGTTGTTGATTAGTTGAATTGTTGCATTATTGAACAGATGTATTGTTGATGAGTTGTATTGTGTACTTGCTTGTTTAGTGTTAAATGTTGTACACAAAGTTGTTGAGCTAAGTTAGGCTGTTGATTAGTTATCTGCTCACTTAGCGTTATGCTAATCCCCCACATTATCCCGTCTTGCAGGTTTTGCATATAATTTGGGTGGGCAAGAAGTTGGACTAGAAGGAATGTTTGACTACGAGGCTCTACTTTGATAGTTGATTTTTATAAAATAATGTTTCATCATGTTTTTATATAACACCTCAGTTGAAGTAATTATATTTTTGAAAAGGTTGAATTTTATATGTTGTTACAATGAAGTAAATTATGACTATCTATTTGGACTTACGCTTCCGATTTACTATACTTAAATGATTATAAATGAGGGGTGTTATAAGTTGGTATCAGAGCATAAGTTTGGGTGAATTGTACATTATAAGATGTTCAATCCCAAACTTAGATTTGTGTCAAGTCAAACATTCCAGGGGTGGGGATTAGTGATTGCATGAGAAAGTTGCTATTCAATGTGGGCTAACCTATAACAAGATGCTTGAGTGTTGTTTTGATTGCAGAGACGGAGGAACATGAGGAACCGTCTGGTATTCTCAATGATTCCTCAATACTCGTGGGCTTAGATATGCCAGGTAATTTTCGATAAGCTTGGTGAATTTTAATAAGCTTTGACTATTTACTTTACTATGATATGATTGTTAGTAAAGTAAATTGAATTATTAGTGATAATTACTTGTTAATGTAATGATAGAGATATAATGAGTAATTAAGAAGGAAAAATTGAAATTTTAAAAGAGTGTTGAAATTGTGTAGATACATGGTTGACAAAGGTGTAATAGTTATGTTATGTGAAATTAAATGTATCTACAATATGAAAATAAAATATGTGTGATTATAAGTTGATAAATGCAAGGTGTAATTATAGATCCTTGCTAAGGAATTATTTGACATATGATAAATTGAATTAATAAGTTTGGAGTTGTATGGTTGTCTAAAGTAGAAAGTGCCTATTGAATGAAAGGTGTGCATTTGACTTGGAAAGGTCAAATTGTAGGTGGTTGTGTCATACTTGATGATAGTTGTGTTATAAAGTGATGAATGTGATTAGATGTTTATGTGTTTAGCATTGATCATAATTGGGTTGAATTATGATCTTTGTATTGAAAGTGTTCAGATAGAAAGTCAAAGTGGTCAACGAGTCCAAATATGTATTGACAAGTTGTGAAAAGTCAAAGTGATAATATAATTGGAAAACTTGTTGAAATTGATATAAAAATGATGATTTTAGTGTTGATTGATTGTTTGAATAGTGGTTATATGGGTTGAAACCCAAATGGGTTGTTAAAGTGCCCAAATGGGTCACTTATGGGTCAAATGGTTAAAATGCATGTTGGTTCAAAAATAATGAATGTTAAAAAGACTTTGAGTCATAAGTATAGTAACAAAGGGCGTTGAAAGTGATTTGGGTAGTCAATGTGGTTGTTTGGTTGAAAATGCCCAATTGGACCCCTAAACGGGTCAATGAGTTAAAACATGATATAAGATGTATATATAGGTGATGAATGTGCCCACAAGTCTTAAATATATGTAGAAACATGTTGACAAAGAGTGGGAGTCTGAAACCATGCCATTTGGAAGTTGGTGTGTCAACCAAAACGGCTAAAACGGCCTAAAATGAGTCACACGTCCGTTTTCTCGTAAAACGAGTAAATTGAAAAAGTGTAAAAAGAGAAAGTTTCGTTTTGGCATAGTGGAGGTGCCTGCAAAATTTCATGACTTAATTTTTCACGGTTTAAGAGATATGCACGTTTGAATTTTGGAAAATTGCACTTAAGCTGCAGGTCTGAAAATAGCTTAGGGAACGCGATCCTAGCATGAGGATCCGGATCGCGTTAGTATGTTGAAATTGGTTGTAGTCGAATTTGTGCTGGGGAACGTGATCCCAGCAAGTTTTCCGGATCGCGTTGGCAAGTGTAAATCGATCACCGAGAGTTTTCTTAAGGTGAACGCGATCCAGCCCCATCTGTCCGGATCGCGTTTGCAAGAGTAAAGTTGACAATTTTTTTTGCAAATTTCAAAAGTGCATAAGTGTTTAGTAGCGTTTTTACCCACGGAAAAATTGACACATTTTCTTTAAACTCCGATTGGGGTAAAATTTACACGGTCACTCGGAAATGGTCCAATGATCAAAGCTAAGTACCTTAGCCTAGGCGGTTTTTGGCCATTCGGGGTCGTTTGGGGCCCGAAAATGGCATTTTACTGTTTTTCGGACCTTATTTCGGACTTTTAGCTTACGTTTTGTATTGGGCTTTTGTTTTTTTTTTATGCCCAGAGATCATTCCCGTGATTATGTGGAATCTTAAAACTTATTTTATGATGTCCACCTAAGTTATAATGTATGAGTTACTATCAGGTGAGCTATTCAAGTATGAAATATACCAGTAAATGGTATTGTTGATTATTGTTAACAAGGGTTAGTAAACATTGAATATGAAATCATGTGAACTATATTATGTGGACTAATTGAAATGTGACGAAGTAATTGAATTACTTAAAAGTATTATAAAATGTTGAATTAAGCGTTTTAAGAAATTACAAAATAAGCATATGAGCTTATATTGATGTAATAGTTGAGCATGAAATACTCAATTGTGATTTGATTAAAGGTATATAGATTGACGATTATGTGTTGAATATTATACATAATATTGATGAATTGTTTAGTACTAGTGTACTATAAGTATTAAGTTGTATAAATAATATTTAATATTGAATTGGGTAATAAAGAAGTTGCTTGATATATTCGTGTCAGACATTGGTGTAGTATGTCGGTATTGTTAATATATACATGATCATATGAGTAGTTCACATTAAAAGTGATAAGTTGAAAATAGTAGCAAGTTAATAATTGGGAATATACTTGCTATTACAGGTTGTTATAATTGTGTAAATTATTGAAATTACTGTTGAGAAATATGTGAGAGTAAAGATAATTACTTAGGAGATAAATGGTATGAAGTGGCCTGAGAATAAAGTGTGACTGACATAATATGACGACGTCTGGCTAACGTATTTATATTATGCCATTTCACATGGAGTTGTTGAGGCTACTCAGTACCAAATAAAGTAAATTTGTTTTTAAAATAACAGGTAAGATATGTTGACCTGTAGTTGAGAGATAGTCAATGATTGACTAAAATAAAAGAGTAATAAACCATTAAGTTGTTGTTTAATGTGGTACCTATGGTACAAGAGATATGTAATTGCAACTAAAATAGAGGTCAGTTGATTGTGAATAACATTGAGTTAATATTTTTGGATGGGTGATTAATGACAACATCTTGTGTTGTAGAAATACCATTGATGATGTTTGGTATTAACAGATGTTGTTTAGCATCCAAATTTGGTGTGACGTGATGTTAGTTGATTACATGATAATAATTTTAACTATAGAATTTGACCTCTACATATGGCTTATTAGTTATTCTTATATGTTGATGATTATATGATTGTGGATTTCTGCCGAGTAAAGGATTTCATATAATCAAGTTGTGTTTATAAATACCAATGTAAAGTAGTAAGTTTAACCAGTTGCCAAAAGTAAAGAATTCTAGCAAAGTTGTTAGCTAGAGATATATATGGCTATTAGCTAACTTACTAGTTACGAAATAAATTTCATGTAGCTGTTAATGTATAAGTAACGGTATTTATTACCACAATTGTTGTTGTTGTTGCAAAGATAGATTGTTTAAGTGACTATGTGCTTTGGGTTGTACGCAGGATTGATTATGAGCTATCACTTAAATAGTCGGTTAACTTATTAGAGACAGGATATACGCACAATGTATGTGCGAAGGAAAAGTTAAGATCATGTACATCTGGATATGTGCATGTGGTAAGAATTGAAAATATGTGTATATATTTACAAGTTGCTCAAGGGAATAATACATGATGTGTGTATATATTGTAATTAAACAGTTGATGATGCTACATTGTGTGCTGAAAATAAGATCTTGTGTTAATAAATTAAATAGAGGTAAAACACAATCTATGTGTTTAGGTGAGTTCAGTTGAAATACACACTGGTAGTGTGTAAATTGATGCATTAATATCTACCTATATAAGTATATGTTGACTTATAGGTACATTTTGTGAGTACATGGTTAAAGATATGCATAAGTGATGGTATGCATAAGTGATTAAACTGGTACACACATCTAGTGTGCATCTAGTAATGAGTAATTATTTGTATGAGAAGTAGAGTAGTATTGAATGGAAATGAAAGTGAGTAGGTAGTTCTAATTATTCTAGACCGAATAAGGGTGATCAGATTTCGAAGACGAAATCTCTTTAAGGGGGAGAGATTTGTAATACCCAGTATTTGGGTCTAGTAGTATTTTAATATTTTCTGACTGTGAATGATTATTTAAATGTGTCAGAAAATAATTTTGTTGTGCTAGTTGAAAATAAATAGGTAAAAGAGTTAAATAATTTATTGTGACTAATAACTTATTAGTTGTTTTAATAAAACTTAGTTGACGGTAAAATAAAATGACGTTTTCCCGCAAATGGTTTTCAAGTTCCAGACAATAATAAATACGGGGAATAAAGTTTAATACTTATAAGGTAAGCCTCATGAGTTAAGTCGGTTGTTATTTCTCCTCTTTTATATACATACGTACAATATACATACATACATGAAGAACCCTAACTCAAAACAAGAAGAAATCATCAAATTGGAGCCATGGAATTCGAATTCAAGCTTTTAAAACATGGATTATCTTCCTCAAATCCTTCTACTTAGCTTGTAAGTCTTGAATTCTTGAATTTCATAAATCTAAAATTTGGGGTTTTGGGGGTTATTGATTATAATCCGAAATTGAGGTTTGAAATTGTTAAATTAATGTTAATTGAGCTTATAAATGATTATATGTAACATGATTCAAGGGTTATCTTGTAGATTTGAATTAGGGTTTGTGAATTTGATTAGTGTTCATGTGATATATGATGAGATTGTAGTTATAATTCGAGATTAATGATTGATATTAGTTAAAGTGGTGTTGCTAAGTGTTAATAAGATGATTAGTAACTTTAAACTACCCTAAAAGTGAATTAATTAAGTAGTAGAGTTTATGATGTATATGGGTTTTGATCATATGATGATGTTTTGGTGTTAACACACTATAATTGGTAATTATAAAGGTTGTTGGAATATTATTAGGAAGAATTGAAGTATAATCATATAAATAGTGATGGGTTTAGTGGAATCATTATGAATTATAGCTTGTAAACTTGTTATAATGGTTAGTTGATGATTGAACTATGGTTATAAGCTAAGCTATAATTTAGAATTGATGAATTTGATATATGTTCATAAAGAAAGTCATGAACTTAATATTATGTAATTAAGAATTAAAGCTATAAGCTTGTTAAGTGATGTATACTTAATAAGTGTTGTTAATATGGTTTTAAGTATTGAACGTAGTACTTGTGTAATGTGGATTAATTCAGTAATTAATATCATTTTGAGATAAATAACTAACTTGTGATATTATATTGTATTCTCAGATGTGCAGAAGGCTCAGTGATATTAGACTACTGAGTGGATGCCTGAGGTATTCGGTGAGTGGATCTCTAATCCTCGGCGTAACTTGGTTGTAACAAGTTTGGTTACAACAAGTAACGTATTATTACCTTATTAGTTGCATTGATGATTAGGTTGTTAGTAATAATACTGTTGACTAGTTGAATATGTGATTTGTTGATTACGTGATCACTTGAATTAATTGGCCTTCGGGCATCAGTTGTTAATGAGGCAACGAGTTGTTGAACTGTTGGTTGGGCTAGTTGGTTATCCAAAGTTTAACACATCTCCTGTGTTAGTTGAAGATAATCACTAGCTATCGGTCTCGTCCGTATAGCCATACGGATAGGTTGGATAAGTGTTCTTGGGGAGCCACCCGGGTTTATGGTTATCCCCAGAGCCGCCGATCCTCATTATGGTGTTGTTGATTAGTTGAATTGTTGCATTATTGAACAGATGTATTGTTGATGAGTTGTATTGTGTACTTGCTTGTTTAGTGTTAAATGTTGTACACAAAGTTGTTGAGCTAAGTTAGGCTGTTGATTAGTTATCTGCTCACTTAGCGTTATGCTAATCCCCCACATTATCCCTTCTTGCAGGTTTTGCATATAATTTGGGTGGGTAAGAAGTTGGACTAGAAGGAATGTTTGACTACGAGGCTCTACTTTGATAGTTGATTTTTATAAAATAATGTTTCATCATGTTTTTATATAACACCTCAGTTGAAGTAATTAGAGTTTTGAAAATGTTGAATTTTATATGTTGTTACAATGAAGTAAATTATGACTATCTATTTGGACTTACGCTTCCGATTTACTATACTTAAATGATTATAAATGAGGGGTGTTATACTAGTTGCGTTTAATATTTATTTCGATTCATAGTTTTTATATGATTATAATAATCATAATTTTAATATTAATTAATTATAATATTTCACTAAAACAGGTGAAACAATTTGCTTTTTAGTGAAGACAAATATAGCTAAAGTCAAATAATGAATAAAAGAGGTTGGTGTACCGAAATAACTTGGCCGGTTGAGCACGTGTTTGTCAACTTTGAACCTGAATAATTTCCAAAATGAACCCTAACAATATCAAATGTGTCGTAAGAACCCTCTTTAACAATTTTCTTACCATAGTTGGCCCCCATATTCCAAAAAATTTAAAAGAATTGTTTTAGTTGTTGTAGATGATTATTTGACCTAACATTAAATAATAGGCAAGAGGTCACATTCTTACCAAACCTTACTAAGAGTTTGACAAAAATCAAGATACCTCGAATGACTTATTCTTTAAGAGTATAACTATATATAGATATATTAGCAGTTCACCCACGCGATAATGCGAAATGATAAAAATCGGCAGAAAAAAATAATTTTAAATTGGAAGATATAGCAATGCAACTTGATAAGTCCGAATCATTTTAATTTTTAATGTAGTATATTGTTTTGTATATATGTTAAGTGTTGAATGCATTATAGTTAAGTGTAGATAATGTGTGATAATTGTGTGTATTTTTGTGACTTGTACATTGTGCATAGAAATTGATTTTTAAGTATTTAAGAAAAAGAGTGTTGAATGCTTTATAAGGGACTAGCAAAAACCCGCGCAATGCAGCGGATAAATTTTTTAAATTTGATCAAGAAATATTATGACTAATTGTTGAATAGTTGATGCGAATATAATGTCTTATTGTTAAATTTGATCATATTGATAACTCCGTCTTAATGTAAATCAAAAATAAGATTTATGTTGCTGCCGAACTATTTGAGCAAAATAAGGATTAAGAACATCAGTCGTACTTGTTGTTTGGTCATGATAAGCTGAACTCTATCTTGATAATTATCAATTATTTTTTTATTATTTTTCTATATGTCGTAGTAGTTTTATAATAATTCACTTTTGAAAATATTCTAAAAAATAAATTGGAAATATCTCATTCTTTGAAGACTTCACTTGTCAAGTATTTTTCTTTGACAAACATAATTACATATTTTTATGTTAAGTGTGATTTGATTTATTGCATGTGTGATCTTCTTTTTAAATTTTATTTTAGGTTCACTGTAACTGTTTTATTATGATTAATTAATGAAATAGTGTATGCTATTATCGGTTGTTTAGCGTTGACTTTTTGAAGTAATTAATTAATTTTCACATATAAACTTAAGTTACCTATCCGTTTTCATATTTAGAAAAGTTTTGATTTATATTGTTTCCAATAGTATGATTTTCTTTATCTTATAGAGGGATAGATTTGTCCTATGTAATATATTAGGGGTAGTTTAGTCTTTTGCGAACTTTAAACTTGTAAGGTTGTAAAGAAAATGCGTAAACAATTTATAATGTAGTATAGATATAGATATAGATAAGCATAATTGTGCTCACCACACCTCTATCATCGTTTTATTTTTATCTTTTTTAAAGAAGAATATTAAGTATGAATGATTTGGAAATGACATATCGAACTATTTGAGTTTGTTAAGATCGGATAATAAGTAGTACTGTTCGAGATTCTTAAACTTAATGTTACATGTTTAATGGTCGCATGCTTCAGTTTCATGAAAAAGATTGTTTACCAAAAAGGATCCATAAAATCAAGGTAACATTTGTTATCCAAATTTAGAAAACCACATCTTAATTTGTATTAATCATCTTACCCATTAAAGTGTGAAAATAAAACGTCTTCAATATTTAGATAAACTTTGATTTTTGCCAAGTTTTTATTCTAAAATAGTTCAAGTTAGTCAACATCCAACATATATTTATCAAATAATAAGCATGCTTGAATAGTATAGGACCCTACATTCTACATTGTAATTGCAATTGTAATCTACATCTACATTATATATTATAATAGAGTGTAAATTAGGTAGTCTAAGTTAATCTCAACCCTTAATGAGTTATTAAATTGAATATGAACCATTGATTTAGTCTTTAAAAACATGACTACCTAAATAGTGAAGAGAATATGACAAAAAGACTATAATAACCTTATATTATATGTTTGGTAAGCTATTTATTGATTGGTGATATATTAATGGCAATATTAAATATTGAATATTTTTTTTGTAAATTAATTATCTCACAAACGGCAAATCGAAAAATTATGAAAATTGCACAATAAAATTCAGTGTTTTTTCCTCTTCGATTTAAGATCTCACAAGGTATATTTTCGACGAGTTTTTTTTTTTTCACTTTTTGGTAGGTTTTACAAATTATTAACACATGTGTTATTGTTTGGTTGTATATTTAATTTAGGGTTACAGTTAGGATTTATGGTTTAGTGTTTAGTAGGGTTTAGGTCTTCACAGGGTTTAGGGTTTAGTATGATAAATGGTTTAGGGGTTTGGGGTTTGGGGTTTAGGGTTTAGGGTTTTTACATGTGTTAGTAATTTGTAAAACCCACCAAAATATGTAATTTACATTTATGTGCATAAATCTACACATAATTTAGCATAACAAAAAATAAAATTATACATAATTATAAAAAAACGATTTAAGATGTTGTGGGTTTATAAAGAATTTGGGGACGCATCGCCTTTTCAGCTGAATTTTTTGCATAAATATAATCCAACTTGATTAGTTCGTAATTAAATGGGTTGAAAATGTCATCTCCATCTATTGTATGTTTTCATTTTCAACGGTATTGTGTACACTTGAACTACATACGGGTTTTTTGGTCTTCAACAAATCAAAATTCTTTATAATTTGCATCGCCTTTTCAGCTAATTTTTTTTTAATTCGTATAAATATAATCCAACTTGATTAGCTCGTAATTGTATGTTTTCGTTATTGTGCACACTTGAACTTCAGACGATTTATTTGGTTTTCGACAAATCAAATTGATACTCATATTTTGATCCTACTAATAAGATTGGTGAAGGATGCTTTAGAACAGTTTAGTGTAATTATTATAACTGCGGACATGTTATTTTTTGTATATTTCTATTCGTGAGGTAATTATATATATTTTTATTTTTTAAAACTATTCACATGGTGTAATTGTAGATGATTGTCCATGATAGCTATCAAGCAAATATAGGGGAACCGTTAATATATCACTAAAATGGAATGATATATGCATTACAATATCCAAAACGTTTAATGCTTAATGGTATTGAAGGAAAAAAGTTGTTGATGATCATTCACATGATTATTATGTAAGATGGACACTTTTTTAGTATATTGCATCATTTAAAAACTTGGATGTATTTTTTCTTCTTAATCATTAACTAATAATATTTTTAACAAGGAATTTGGTTCCACCTACTATGATGATCAATGTATGTTTCCACTATTATGGTTGGACTGAAAGAATAACAAATAGATTTGAGTACTTTGATGGCACCAAATTTCTTGATCGTCATATAATTGCCGGTCAATTAATTTAATATGTTCTACTTGCTAAGTTTTTTGAATTGTCATATCATATGTACGTGTAATTATATGCATTGGTTTTGTACGATACTTAGATGGTATGACGGTCAATATGAAACACTTATTATTATTGAAGATGACGATGACTTGCAAACTTTATAGTTTCTATATTTTGATTGTTTGAACGTTGCACATTAAGTTAATCATGTTAAACATTTATCTTTATGTGTTGCTTCTTTGTTGTTTAGTTTTTTAATTAATATTTTTAATGTTATAAATCGTTTTTAATAATGTATCTTCAAAGCTACTATCAATAGATAAACATATCTATTTCAATTCAAAAAAAATTGTATAGTGTCATCAGCAAAAATATGTCGACTATGAATATTAAATTCAAGGGTGTTAGGTAGGTATGTGGATACGGCTAAAAATATATATATATTCAAACGCCACGTTAGTGTTTGATCAAAGTCAATATATAATATATATGTCAACAATAACTGTCCTTAAATAATCAAAGGCATACCAAAAAAGAAAACACAATTTTAATAACATGATAAAATAGATAATAAATATTTTAAGAGGATACATAAAGAGTGAAAAAAAGTAACCGTTAGCGGAGATGATCGGGTGAGCTCAGTGGGTCCATTAGTGATTCCACAACTGCCTTTCAAAAAAAATAAAGAGTGAAATTTTTTTAACAAAAACAAACTTAATTAAGGTTGAACTTAAACATTTTGTATCATTCGTTTATCAAACGGGACATGTGTTTAAGTTGGATAATAAACAGATCACATGTAGAGTTATTTAAATTGGAGTAATATAAGTTAATAATTTGATTCATCAATAGGATTATAAATGAATTACAATAACAAGTTGCTTACAACTTATTTATTAGATCGAACTGATTTATACTCGTTTAACTGATTAAACATACCTATTTAGGTAATCAAGTTACTCGAATCATCTTAATATCATATAAGTTAAATCTGTTCGACCTAACGCGGATTATCTTTTGACAGAATTACCAAATTCAACATGAATTGCCACCTCAATAAATACGTTGAATAATCGACTAATTGACTATTTAGAAAATGAGTAGGGTAGACAATTACTAGATATAGCATAAGCATATTCACATATACTTCCAAAAAAATAAAGTACTATAAATGGCAAGTCAACAAAAGTATAAGGAAAGAAACAAATAATGAACCATAAATGAGGTAGTTAGACTGTAAATATTTGTAATAAAAAATAGATGTTGATTGCTAACTAACCAACCATTAGTTTAGACTTTGAACTCATCACCATGGCAGCTGATGAGAGAGAAACACACACAGTAGTTTCAAGAGTTAGAGAGAGAAGAGATCTGAAATAAAAATGGTGAGAGCACCTTGTGTTGATAAAAATGGAATTAAAAAAGGGGCATGGAGTGAAGAAGAAGATAACCAATTAAGATCTTATGTTGAACGTTATGGTCATTGGAATTGGCGCGAACTTCCTAAATACGCTGGTAACAATTCTAATTAATCAAATTGATTCAGTATTTTGTATTATTTTGGTTGATTTTGAAATTGATAATTGTTTGATTTGGTGTGGTGGGTTGAATTAGGGTTGTATGCTGTGTAAATTGTTCATATGTGTTTTTGGATTTCAATGATTTGGTTTATATTGAGTAGAGATTTGGGGAGAAATTTATATTGTGATTTGAATTAGGGCTAATTGATTATGATTGAAGTGATGTTATATGAATGTTTTATATTTAAATTTTGATTAGGTTAGTTCGTTAACTGATGTTGTCATGTAAGTTTGAATTATAATGATTTTATTCTTTTTGAATGAAAAATCGTTTGATTTGTGGCAAATGGGAAAGAAGTTGGTGTAATGATTTCAATCAGGACCTAATATGATGTCAATTTTGAAATTTTGATTGAATTGCTATTGTTTGATTTATTTTGTTTTTGTTGAATTAGGTTTAGCTAGATGTGGAAAGAGTTGTAGATTGCGATGGATGAACTATCTTCGACCGACTGTGAAACGTGGGAATTTTAGTAAAGAAGAAGAAGATCTCATCGACAAGTATCATAAAGAATTGGGGAACAAGTATGCAATCTACCTTTTGTTTCATCTTTCGAATCATATCTGTATTGGAGAGCATATAAATATTGTTATGGTTCCCGTTTATGAACCTTCATAGGCCAAAGTAGTTAAATTTGTTTTCAAATTGTTTTGGGCTTTTGGTCAAGCTAATAATTTTTTCTGTGATGTTTTGCAGATGGTCAGCCATTGCTGCAAAGCTACCAGGAAGAAGTGATAACGAGATCAAAAACCATTGGCACACCCACTTGAAAAAACGCACCCCTAAATACGCTCAAGACATCTCTAGAAAAGAACAAGCTTCTTCAGTTATTGAACAGATTATGCAATTTAACTATCAACCTCCAAGCGGTATTTCAACGTCCAGTACTAATCTTATATCCAACGAATCAATAGCCTCACACAGATTATCTGATGATTCAATGGCGTCACAACGAGTTTCTGAAGATTCCTCATCAAATACCTCAGGTGTAGAGAGACGGTTCTTGATAGATTTAAATCAAGAATATGTAGAGGAGGAATGAATATAAAGGTATGGAGTACGTTGCTGATAAAAGGTGCGACTTATGATTACGCTTGAAGTAACTGTTCTCAAAGAGGTAAAGTTTTTCGATCCCTATTGAGAGGATTGAAAACTACTTAACTGTTGTTTTGTATATGAGCAACAATTTCCTCAAGTTCCATATCAATTTGTTATTTCTTTTGTTCTTTAGAATTTGTCTGAGAAATTCACATGTGCAGCACGAGTAAATTGTTGTTAAATATAGCAAGTTCTTATCATGATAGACTACTGATGATTAATACCACAGACTTGAATGATCATTTTTTGTTCCACCTTGTCATTGATATAATTCTGATATGTTTGTGGCTGCTAATCTTATTATGTACGTAGGATCATCCTGAACAAACATTGTTGTAATAAGATGTTCGATTGAATGTATTTTAAATACAACCGCTAATTGAATTTTCTTTATACAGCTGTAATATGTGACAGTGTTCCAAGTATGTCCTAAGAGATTTATTTGTTGAATTTGTGACAAAAATATAAGACTGCCAAATAGATTCTAGACAAGAAAACATGAATGAATAAATTTATACACTGACACTCACACTTAGCAAATTACCACGATATCGTCCCTGGTGAGCGTATTTAAAGTGGGAAAGGTTTAGGTTTTGCATTACCCATCTTCCAAATCTTGATAGATGCTTTAACAGTCATATCGGTAGCATTGTTGAACAAGAATAATTTGGCTGCTTCATAAATCGCCTTTGTTGGGTACACTCTTGATGTTATTACTGTTCTTCCCCCTTGTGCAAAGCTTTCTATTATTGAATGGTCCACCTGCATCCAGTATGATTCGTTAGCATATCTACGTCTATATTTAATTATTTTTGTATGTACGTATATATGTATGTGCAGGTGTGTACCAAATCAGGATTATAATAAAAAAATAAAAAATAAAGGACTACCGGAACTGAACCGTAATTATTTTTAGGGCTGGAAATTTGAGTTGGGTTCGGGTTGGTGTATTGACAGTCATATATCCAACCCTAAACCCTCACCCGGCCCGTTTAGTTAATCGTGTCAAATGGTTCAATTATAAACCGGAAATGCTTATTAAATGGGTAGTCGTGTCGACTCATTTAGAATCTGAACTAGAATAATAGAAAGGTAGTCGAAAAATAGAATATTAGAGTTGAAATATTAAGACGTAAGATAATAATTATTAAATAATTGAGAGCTTTGAGAATGAAATTGAAGTTGTAATATATGATATTAAAATTTATAATCGTACTATTTATGAATGGGTTTACGAGTGGAAAATGTGTTGAGAAGCTCAACCTTGACCCAACCCATTTATTAAACGGGTTAGCCATGTCTACTTGTGTACGACCCTAACCCATTTAGACCTAATCCTAACATTTGATTTTCGCTTAAGGTTATTTGTCATGCTTTGTGTTATATCAGAAATTGCCACCCCTAAAAATTGTAAATCCTTAGGTCAGATACGATTTCAATTTGGTTTGACGAGTTTAAGCTTCTTATCTGAACCATAGTTTCAGGGATTTTGCATACCAATAACCTCATGTGGTAGTTTTCCCCGTGGTGTACAGGAACAGTGCTTCCATATACTCTTTTACCAACGTCTAAAAGATTTGATGATCTGCGTGGATTTAAATTCCATAAATTAGAAAGAAAGGCAATGTGCAAAACAGGAAAGAAACTAATACCAACCTTGATTCATCAGCACAAAAATAAGTTCTTGAGGTGCCATCAGGGTTTTTCGCAATGTAGTAATACACAGAAGTCTGTTCCGAAAATGCTGCATCTGCTAGAAGCACGACCCCAAATGGTCCCAGTTTACCCCTCATGGCTGCACCCTCGCTTGTGGTGCAGTTGAAAACATCAGCTTCTTTTGTTGCTTTCAACGAAGCTTTGTTTACCTTAAATGTGGCATACATGTCCATCTGTAGCCATTGACAACTAAAATGTAAGTTCATATAACCACCATTTGTTCCCATCTTTATGTATTAAACATATCACCTGCGTGGTTGAGCCTATTTTAAGTGGTACGAGTGATCCAGGTGGCAACTCGACATTTTTGAACTGTGTGTGCTTTTTAGACCTCAATGTCTTCACTTCCTCGACGGGCCATTGAATCAGGTTTGTTTGCGTCTTTATGTCCAACACCACGGTTCTAGGAATGTTCTGTAGAATACAGTTAAAAGAACATATAAACATAAAAGTTGTATTATTATTATTACAAAACAATAATGGATATCGTATATATACTCATATGTGTTTGACTACATGCATGACAGTGCATCTAAGGTGAAAATAACAAGTTTTTTTTAGTAAAATTTGTCATTCTTGCTGCACATAAAGATAAGTGCAACAAACAGCACCTAACATTTCTGCTTTCGTTTTCCTTTTCGAGTTTATAACCTACAAATCCTTTACAATAGAAACCCAAATTGACAAATAAAAAAGTCCACATTAGTTGCTCTCTTACAAGTAACTCAACCTGTTTACGTACCAACATATTTGCCCATCCTTTTATGATGTCCTCTTGTACAGTATCTGTTTCTCCAACATAGCCCCACAGGACCCGTCTCTTCTTACTCGGGTCATAGAATGTCTTAGATGCATAAAACTTGCCATAATCATATCTCAAACCGATACCCAAATCCAATTCATGATCATCTGGATAAAACTTATCCTTAAATGGGTCATACGACCCAATTGCATACCAATCATGTCTATCTTCATCCCCACTTTGCTTTAACACATACTTAACACTTGACCCATCATGATCCGACATATCCAACCCATTTGTACCATTTATTGACACAGGGTAAAAATCCACACATTCCCACATACCCGTACCCGGGACAGAATGTAACAGATCATCCAACAACTCAAAATGTGTAAAGTCGATTGTATGATAAACTATAACACACCCAATGGTATTGTTATATTTTGAACCCATGACCATTCGGTACTTACCATCAGGCCCGAGCCACATACTTGAAGGGTCACGAAAGTCTCTTACACCAATGTCGGGTGGAGGGAAGATGATAGGGTTACCCTCGTATTTGACCCAATCGATAAGAAGGGGATCAGAAGAGTTGCGAGGGTATGCTAGACATTGGAGCTGAGATAAATCATAGGCACTGCCAGTGTAGAGCATCCTGATTCCACCGTTGGGGACACGGGAAGCAGAACCGGTCATGACGCCCAAGCTATCGTACCACTGATCAGGAACCATAGCTAAAGGAAGTTCGAACCAGTGTATGAGATCTTTGGAGACTGCATGGCCCCATGTCATGTTGCCCCAAATGGCTTGACCCGGATTGTACTGGTAGAATAGATGGTACCAACCCATGTGATATAACGGGCCTGCAAATACATACATCCGAATTTTTAGTACAGAAAAATGATAGATATAGACTTGAGTAAATAAATAAGCCTGAAAATTGGACTAACAAGAAAATTGTATAAAATGAAGAGAGATAAAATCACTAAACAATGTATTAATCGATGAATGAATTAGTTCAACCTTTGGATTAATTTAGTTAGGTCTATATATATCATTGCTCTGTGATAAAATAGTGCTAATACATTTACATTTTTGTTCTTGAGGTATATATGTCTGCTATTTGAGATGATTATTCTCTAAATTCTAGTGTTGATAGTATAATCAGTTATTGGTAAAATAGATTTAAACTCTTATAAGCAGGGCAAAGCTAGGATTTTTATATGGCGAGAAAATTCTTTTTTTTGTTCCCTTCCTATCAACTTGGGGTCAAAAACTCATCAACCGTCATTAGTAACCTTAAATTTTTTATTTTTTTTTCACAATTTTATATTTTTAGGGGGCAACTGACCATGTCCCTCTAGATCCGCCCCTGATCTAAGTTATGCACATTACTACATCTGATACATAAATTTCATAGCCATTATTTTTATTAAGTTAGGTTGAAATAAATGACAATGAAATGAGAGTAACACGCTGTTTAACGCCTTTTTGCTTTTTATACCAACTTGAGCAATCATTTTCAAGATATTAAAGCTTTACTAAAACTGTTTTAGTCACTGATCTATTTAGTTAGACATATATATTGTCCTTATTAAATTAACTAGTCACACACGAAAATCTTTTTCAAATACACAAACAAAACAATATTATAGGAAAAAAGTACTAGATCAGCTATAAGACGAGTACGTACCGTTAGGGTCTGAAGAGCAGATCAGCAAATAAAATGATCATCCATGAAAAAGTAAGCCACAACCATTCAAAAACATACATTAGTAAATTTCTTGAATATGATAGTGAGTTGGTGATGAATATGTCTCTAAAATCATAAATTATACATTTAAAATGGAGATTATTTTATTTTAAAAATGTTTGATAACTAGACCTGAAGATTTCATTGGTATAAATACTACTCCGTTAACTTAGTGGTAAAGCAAAGTAAAAAGAATTAATAAGAAGAATTTATATATCTATTGTAAAAATTATACTTATATCTATTATATATACGTCTAGCCGTTTAGATTGATCTATCTTTAGACCACAGCCAACGGCTTTCATCGGTTTGAACGGATGAAAGCCTTCCAAAATGACACCAATGACACGTATTCTTCGGTTGCTTCTTCTATTTTCTTTCTTCAGTTTACCGACGAAAGGAAGAGGTGTTTGGGGTGGGGTCCAACTTATATTTAATGTATTGTTATTTTTAGTTTAGTGTATGTAAATTAATGTAGGTATATTGGTAAATGTGGGACTAAAAAATTAAAGTGATGAAAGAATTGTTGGGAGTGTTTAATCAGTTTTTCATTCGTTGTGGATGTGCTAATGTGACGTTGAACTGACAAAATTGAAGAAGCAAATGAATAAATGAGGGTTGGGGGTGATCTTACAAGGCATGTTCAACATCGCGCATTCTAATTTTAAAAGGTCCAAGTTTAGACATAGTTATTATTTTATACGTCCATGTTGATATTTTCCAAATGTGTTTGTATTTTCCCGATGTGATCGACTTGAATCATACGAACTAAACTTACACCTCTAGCTAAAAGCTTTTAGGAAATATGTTTAAATCCTAACTAAAACATATTTGAAAAATGCATAAAGTGGATCTTCCTTTCAAAACAATATATAAAACCTACCGACGGTATGTAAAAAAAATAAAAAAGGTTAAAAATGAATGAACTTTTCTCTCTATAGTCGGTTGCGATGTAAGAGTCAAATATATTACTTTCTATTATTAGAAGGTCATATATATGACTACTTTTGTAAGTTTGTAAAATCCGTGGCTAGCCAGAATCAACATTGTTATATGTTACTCCCTGGGTCCCGTGTTCAGTTGACTTTTGAAAGTTTTTCTTTTACAGCTTTGACATTAAATATATTTGTTTTTGTTATATAATACCTGATACAAAATATATGAATGAATTGGATTTTAAATGTATTTTCATTGATATAATTTTCATCAGGTATTATATAACGCAAACAAAATATTTAAGGTCAAAGTTGAAAAAAAAAAAACTTTAAATAGTCAAAAATGGACACTTGTAATGGGACGGAGGTAGTACTATTTAGAACAATTAATTAACCTTATACGAAACTTCTTTTGTAACAACGGTATTACGATTTATACAGCCTACATGCACATTCCGTTACTATTTTACTCATATATATATATATATATATGACTTTGGTAGAATGTTTATGTACAATACATAAAATAAGCTTTCAATTTTACCAAACTCATCGAAAATAAATGGTCAATTTCAAGAAGATGAAGAAGAAGGAGCATAACGTTTTATACTTTTATGCATGCGCGGCCCATACGTTTGGACATGGCTTTGCAAGTAATAATTTTTTTTTTTCTGATTGCTATTTATTTTAGATAGACAACCCTAAAGTCTGTCCAATAGTAAGGAAAAAGTATCAGTTAAACAGGTAATTGGATCTGTAGTCTAAAAACTTCACATTCCATTTTGTAATCTTTATATATCTTCTACTAGTAAGTAGTAACTTGCTACTATGTTAATAAACTTTATGTTGTTAAAAAATCAATAACAAATCACAAGCATATATACATGGGGCTTGAACTAACGACCTCTTGATAAAAAGATTTCCGGTTGTTAAATCAATATAAATAGGTGTAACTTGTTATTATTATGTCATAAACTAAGTTACATCTAACATAATTACTATATTCGTGTATGGATATCCCGGTTTTCTTTTTCCGGTTTAATTGGTTTGCACGCAATTTAAGATGGTTTAGGGACATACCACTAATGAAATCCACATTGGGTCGAAAATGGTAAGCACATCGTTGCCATTTTACGCTAGCATTCATGCTATATATCGTCCGCCACTCTACCACTCTTGGCACTGGTTTTATCTCAATCTCAGGCGACGCTAAAGTAATTTTGGTGGTAATGGATTGTGTGCCACCTTGTGGTTTTTGCAATATGTTGTGAATTATAGCAACCATAGACGTAATGACTAGCATGAAGATTAAGACACCGGCTATGACCTTGCAAGTGGATATCGGTCGGTGATTGTGAATATAAAAGGGGGTGGTGCTGGTGGTGGTTGTAGAAGAAACCATGGTGGTGAATCTTATAAGTTAGACACTGAATGAACTACTCGAAGAAGGGAGTTCGCATCCATGGGTACTTGTACTATCTTATGATATTAAATCATAAGAAATTTAGGGTTTGATGCAAGTACGTTGTAGGTCCAAACACATTTATGAAATATGATCTCTACAACTTACAACTTATATACTACTGACTTTGTGTAAATACAATCATATAATATATACAGTAGAAAATTTAGGAGATTCGTTATTGAGATGTTTAGAAGTGCTATGGTAATTACAGAAATTAATCACGGAGTAATGTTTTGCTAACTACTTTCGATTTTAATAGGTGTTGTAGTTTAAATTTAGACAAAGGTTGAATTTGATTCGTGAAATTCAATGAAATTCGATTGAAATGGAATATTAAATTCATTCACTAAATTAAAGGTGTTTAGTTCACGAATGAATTGATTAATTTGTAAGTCACCACATTCCTTCAGACAACATAATTCATAATCCTTGAAATTCTAATTCTTTTAATGAAATTCAATCTCGTCGAAAACATTTCGCGAACCAAACACAACGTAAGATTATAACCTGTTTGAATTCATTACTATTAGATGTATACATTGAACTATTGAAGTAACTCAAGTAGATGAAAAGTCATTTTACATGTATGTGCTTGAGATAAATTAGGCCTATCTTTTCCACACCAGAAAGGTTGTCTATGCAATGCGATGAGACAACACTTATTCACGAAAACATAAATTTTTATCGTAGACAGCACCTCTTAAACAATTACGGATATAGTTGGACATTAGTCTTTCGGGTTAATTTCGTGTCAAACTGGTTAAACATAATGGTGGCTTATATTACCTTAGGATTGACGGGTTTACCCCTTAACCCGAACCATGACCTGACTGAAAATATAATTAAAAATAGGGTGACGAGTTTTGAATTAATGTTAGTTGGTGGATTGATTTCGTGTTAAACATGTCAAATATCATGGGTTACTGCCCTAGACCAACGATCTTTAATTTTGTCAAAATCTGAATAACTTATATAAGTAAGTGTACATATATAGAATACGAAGTACATATTTTAAAGAAGATATATAGAAGAGTTGACGTACATTACACGATTTTCCTTTAGAAAGCAATAATCTAAACGTCTACAAATTCTAAAAAACTTAGGTACACGATTAGCTTTAATTGCTATCATGAATCCTTCAACCTTTGAATCATATATCAGTGGAGGATTAAATGGTACGGTCTTCATATTTATTTCTTGCAAGTACAACTCGTATTAATATAAAGAGTTTCTTAAACTCTGTATTTTTTATTTATTTTTTACGTGGACAATAAATTTCGTAGTAAGACCACTCCCAATCGTGACGAAAACTGACTGAAACTGACGCGCCACATCAGCGCCACGTCAGCTTTTTCACCCAACTGACAGAAACTGACAGGCCCGTCCCAACAGTCATCCGTCAGTTTCCTGTCAGTTTCATTTTTCAGGGACCCACACCAATAAACTTAATTAAATAATACACAATAATTAAAATAAAAACACATTTCACTAAAATTTAAAACATTACAATACTTAAAATAAAAAAAAAACATTACAATACTTAAAAAAAAGTTACGATAATTAAACGTTACAATAATTAAAAAAACATTACACTTAAAAAAATAACAATAATTAAAAAACATTACAATAAGTCAATAACACTTTTTTTAAGGAAAAATGTTTTTTTTTGTTTCACTCGATCCCCAACGCAAACCATCAAACTTTTTGTGTTTTTTTGAAAAAAAAATATACTCCCTCCGTCCAAATTTTATTGTCACCAGACAAAAAGACACGCAGTTTAAGAAAATATAACTATCTCTCTCTTACTTTTTGATAAAATGACAGTTTTACCCTCTACTTTTTACCTATTTTTTTGTCTTATATATATATACACTATGGGTAAAAAAGAACTTTATTTCCTTAAACTTTCTATTTATGGAAGTGGACAATTAATTTGGTACACCCCAAAATGGAAATAATGGACAATAGAAATGGGACGGAGAGAGTATAATATAACATGTGGCCCCACTTGCTTTTTCTTCCTCACAAAATCATTTTCTCTGCAAATTACAAAACTTCATTTTTTTTTTTTGCTTGAAGCCTTGAACATTTTTTAGGATTAAATGTTTTTTTTTTGTTTCACTCGAACCCAGCTCGTTCCCCACCCTGACCCACCTCCTCGCAAACAAAACCAAGCGACGATCGTCGGATAACCGACGATTTCAACCGACGAAGAGGAACCAACGGGCGGTGCCATCGGTGTCACTCTCGTCGGTTGAAACCGACGATGAAGTGACGATGCCGTTGGGAGCGGTCTAAGCGACTAAGCGAGTTGATTACAAAGAAAAGGGGAATGCATGAATGCAACCAAACTCCACAAAATTAAGTTTATGAATGGCACTTCCAAATGGGTTTTGCTAACGTGTGCCCCGTGGTACACGTTAAGCTGCATTTAATGAAGTTGAAATTTCTTTAAATATCAGAATTTGTAATTAATATGTGTATAAAAAAGGTAAATATTAGATTGAATTAATGAGTATTAAATGCAATTGATAATATTTAAGGAAATTTCAACTTCATTAAATGCACATGTGCCGTGGGGGCACATGTTAGCAAAACCCCAAACAAATATGTGTTGTTTCCTTCGTTACTACTTAATGACTTCTTAATTATATAGTATCTCCGTCCCAAAATAACTGTACGGTTTTAACTTTTTGAAATATTTCTTTTTCAACTTTGACCTTAAATATTTTTGTTTATGCTATATAATACTTTATGCAAAATATATGAACATATTGAGTTTTAAATGTATTTTTATCGGTATAATTTTCATCAAGTATTATATAGCACAAACAAAAAGATTTAAGTTTAAGATGAAAAATAAAGAATTAAAAAAGTCAAAACTGGACAATTATTTTGGAACGGATGGAGTATTAAATACGTAAAACATGTATGAAATGGTGAGTTAAACATGTATTTGAATGAGAAAAACGTGAATACTAACTAGCTACCAAATAGATTAGAAATAAAAATTAAGGATACATCAATAATGATTTGAGACTTTGAGTTATATAAGATCACATCAACAGGCTAAATAAATTTCAAACAGAATATATATATAAATGTCTCTCGTGAGCTCATTAAATTAATAAATTATTAAAGAGGAAAAGGGTTAAGTTTTGCTTCACCCATTTTCCAAATCTTGAGAGATGCCTTAACAGAAATGCCAGTTGCATTGTTGAATAAGAAGACTTTGGCTGCCTCATAGATTGCGTTTGTAGGATACACTCGTGATGTTATTACCGTTCTTCCTCCTTGTGCGAAGCTCTCTACGATTGAATGATCAACCTGCATTTATCATCATTCGTTAGGATATACTCCATATATATGTGTATATTTGCACATAATGTATACAATGCAATTTCAAGGTGATTATTTGGTAGTCAAGAATCCAAAAACCGAACTACCAGATTTTGAAGGGACTACATCACTACACACTGATCAATATATTTAACCATCTTAATTTTTAAACGCCTACTTGTGATATGGTTTGACTACGCTTAACTTGTCATTTTGTCAAAATGGGTTGGATTAGCACATATCAAGTTCATCAGTGGGATTTAAAAAATAAGGTCGGACTAATGCCCAAACAGGATTTTTAACTACTTCAGTTCTAAAGATATGTTTACACGTGACATCCGACATCGGTGCAGTTAACTGTAGAGATGATTGATCAGTAACTTACAGAGGCTATGTTTTATGTAATAATGGTCCTTAACATTTTCTTTTAAATATGTTGTATGCTTGTCATTATAATAAAATTACCTAAGATCATTTTTATACGGAGTATAACCATTAATGACATTATCTATCTTTAAGTATATTACAGACGAAATTGGTGTCTGCATATTTGCTACACCCCTATTTTTGATGGTTATTAGTTATACATAACTTTTAGGAAATATAATTGACATACCAATAATCTCATGTTGTAGTTTTCACCATGAAGTACAGGAACACTGCTTCCATATACCATTTTCCCCACATCTTTAAGCTTTGATGATCTGCAACATTTTAAAATTCACAAAATTATTTATTCCTAAAATCTAGAAATTAAAGAAAGCAAATATGGGGGAAAAAAACCAACCTTGATTCATCAGCACAAAAATATGTTCTTGAAGTGCCATCCGTATTTTTCGCAATGTAAAAATACACAGGGGTTTGTTCAGAAAGTGTTGCATCGGCTAGAACCACAAGCCCAAACGGTCCCAAAACACCCCTCGTGGCTGAACCCTCACTCGTGGTGCAATTGAACAAAACATCAGCTTCTAAGGTTGCACTTAACGAAGCTTCATCTATCTCGAATGATGCACTTATGTCCAGCTGAACAATTTTCCACAAAACAATGCATATATATGTTAACAACACCACTAAATATATATACTTTCTGATTTAAACATATATATGTTAACAACACCACCTGTGTGGCTGAGCATATATCGAGTGGTACGAGTGATCCAGGATGCAATTCGATGTCTTTGAATTCGTTGTGCGTTTCAGACCTTAATGTCTCTGATTCCTCAACGGGCCATTGAATCAAATTGCTTTGAGTCTTGGTGTCCAACACCACGGTTCTTGGAACATTCTGTAAAAATATATAGCATGTAATTAAACAAATATTACGAATAAAAGTGTTATATAAATAGCATATCATATTTTATTTTATTGTCCAAATATAATAAAAAGTCTGATTTTATACCAAAATATTTGCCCATCCTTTTATGAGGTCATCTTTTTGAGGATCCGTTTCTCCAACATAGCCCCATAGGACCCGTCTCTTCTTACTCGGGTCATAAAACGTTTTTGATGCATAAAACTTGCCATAATCATATCTCAACCCGATACCCAAGTCCATTTCCGGATCATCAGGATACCATTTATCTTTAACCGGGTCATACGACCCAATCGCATACCAATCATGCCTATCTTCATCTCCACTTTGCTTCAACACATACTTATTACCCGGTCCATGATCCGACATATCCAGCCCGTTATTACCGGTCGTGGATACCGGGTAAAGATCCACACATTCCCACATACCCGTACCCGGAACCGAATGTAGCACATCATCCAACAACTCAAAATGTGTAAAATTAGTAGTGTGGTACATTAAAGCACAACCAATTGTATTATTATGCTTCGAGCCCATAACCATTCTGTACTTACCATCGGGCCCAATCCACATAGTGGACGGGTCACGGAAATCCTTTAGGCCCACGCCAGGTGGCGGAAAGAGAATAGGGTTACCCTCATATTTTTTCCAATCAATTAAAAGGGGATCAGACGAGTTTACGGGGTATGCTAGACATTGAAGTTGAGAAAGATCATAGGCATTGCCGGTGTAGAGCATGATGATTTGACCGTCGGGCAGGATGGTGGCTGACCCGGTCATGACACCTTTGATGTCGTACCAGTGGTCCGGAACCATGGCTAATGGAAGGTGGAACCAGTTGATGAGATCTTTGGAGACTGCATGGCCCCAACTGATATTGCCCCAAATGGCTGAATCCGGGTTGTATTGGTAGAATAAATGATACCAGCCCATATGATATAATGGACCTACAATGTATAATTAAATTCTTTATTAATATTAGTTGATCATAAAAATTAATCAATTATTATACATCAAAGGCAAAGTTGTGTGATGTTTAACAGGCATCTCATAATTTTGATTGAATTAAAGATTACTTACCATCAGGATCTGAATTGAAGATCAGCAAAATCATCCATCACAAAAACGCCAAAACACCAAAACACCAAAACACCAAACACGTAAGTTAGTAAACAATATTTAGATACAAAGTATAAAAAAAAAAAACCTAATTATTATCGAATAAACTGTAATTAACACTTATAGTTTATTTTGTTTTGTACATATACGTACCGCTGATGAAGTTCTTATCGGGTTGAAAGTGGTAAGCTGATCGTTGCCATTCTACGCTATCATTAGCTCCTACGACTGATTGAATGATCACCTCAATATCCGACGTTTGCACATTGGCTATCGTGTTAGTTGACTTCCTACCATGTTTTTGTGATTTGTGAACTACAACTAATGATGATAGGGCTAATAAGGAAACGAATACACGATGGAGAGCACTGAACCACGTCAATTCCGACTTGGATTCAATGTCATTGTGAACAATGAGAGGGGTGGAAGAAGACATGGTTGTCTCTCTTGTTGAGACACAATGTACGGACGTATAATTTTGAATTATGTACGTGTGTGTAGGGTTTTATAGGATCTTGGAGGTTTAGGGATTGGGCCCCAAATAAATGAATGAAATTGGAGAAAATATCTTAACATAAATAAATAAAATATATGATTTAGCACATTATGATGTCATCAATTTAAAATTTTTAATTATTCAATTTAGTCCCTCAACAATTTTACTTATTTAAATAAAAATTCTTACTTTAAATCATCAAAAGGTAATCCAAATTAATAATCCTATACTCCGTGTATTTTACTACCCAACTAGACTTTAAATCCGTGTATACACACGGTGTTGAGTCACTGGTCGCTGACCAACTCAACTGTTCACTACTCGATGAAGAAATGGATTGTATCGAAGCTGCTGTTGCTGATAATAGGTTTCGCTGATCGTCATTCATTCTGCTTGATATACTGAGGACGATTTAAAGCTCAACTTGGTGTGTCGTTGATCAACGTCAGCGAGAGCTTTATTTCTTCAAATCAATAAAGGCAATAGTCACTGCCAGAATAACAGCTAGTCACTGAAGATCTCTAGTTCAAGTCATTCTACAAGAGCATGTTAGCTCGCAGTGAGTGAGGAGGATTACTGCATCTTCAGGGACTATTCAAAAAAAGCCTCTCAATCATCAAGTACTAAAAGTACTGTACTTATCTATACATCAGCAAGAGTGTTCCAGTTTGAAGTATGTTCGAAAAATTACGTGGCGACGAATGATTGGTTGTAAGGTAACGAGATATTTGCGGTAACAGAATTGGGACCCGCAGAATGTCGGTTCATAAGAGTTCAAATCAATCAAGCAGCGACACGTGTCATTCCAAGATCCTATTTTATAGGCGATATTTTAGGAACTCTTGTAGTATAAATAGTTCAGTGTTTTGTACTGTAGAGGCTAGTCGTTCAATCGTACTTATCACTTGTGTGTCAGTGATTAGTTTGTCTAGAGTACGTATTAACGATCCAGCGATTGAACAGTCAGCGTGTTTGTCCACTGCTGTTCATCTCATTTGTAATAGATTAGCTAAGTGTTTGAATTGGATTAACTTTGGTTAATCCGTTCCGCATTCAACACTTGTGAATTGTATGATCAATATAATTCACCATTTAGCTATCGTTACTTTGTTGCTTTGATATTGTCATATCTATAATCTGTTATACTGTGTTACTATTGCTTATACTCTGTTTCTGTGAATCAATTTAAAACTCATCAATTAACTTGCTTCTCCCTGATAGGGAAACAAATTTTTAGTAAAGCTGCAACTGTGCTTCTCCCTGATTTCATGAAACCAAAGGGGATACTTGCACCCCAGCCTTTACAAGCTGTACATCCGTCTGATTCTGCCCCCCCCCCCCCCCCCCCCCCCCATCGATCACGTCACTGATCACATCTCCAGTGACTACTGCTGATCAACCACCAAAACAAAAACCACCAACTGCTCCAAAGAAAATCAAGTTAAAGTCCCTGACATTAAAGGATCAGGGACAGAGTCAGACAAAGACGTCTAAGGACTCCAAGAGTGAAATAGCGACTGAACGTTCAGTTCCTGTGGGCACTCTTGATCAACCTGAGCCTAAAGCTGCTTCACTGGACTCACAAAAGTCCAGTGACTCTAAAAAGGGAAACCTACAGACGACTACAATGGCTCAACCCATTGTTAGTAGTGATTCGGGTGCAACCCACACCCTCTTATCGAGTCAACTCATCAGCCACTCATTATCCTCACAAAAGGATAATGTTTCAGTCAAAGGGCAAGTGACATCAGTGGGTGATAACACACCCATCGCTGATGTCACATCACTGGCTACAGACCCGGGCCAACTCTCATCTTTCACTGCACCAACTGACAATGTCTCTCCCCAGTCACAGGGAGAGATACATGTTGCTATCTCTGTTTCTAATGATCCATCAGCTAAAACACAAGCTGATGATGTTGAGGAAGCCCAGCCTATGGACACATCTACATCTTCATCTGATAAGGATCAGCAACATCGATCCTATAGTTTTATTCTTCCAAAGGTGAATCAGCAACCAGATGATACTGATGTTTCATCTCTACCCTTCTCCACTATTCCTCTTGCTGATACCATAACCTCACCCATCCAGGAATTAGATGCAATGTCTCTTTCCAGTGACAACATCTCTCAACATGCCGATGATCAACCATCTCAACCAGAAGTTGAAATCCAATCTCAATCACAACCAATACCACCAATCTCCCATGTCACTCAAAAATCACCATCAACCAACAAAGCATCAACTTCCACCATCTCACCAACAGATAAACTGCTGCTTGACTACATTTCTTCTTCTCAGCAACAAATTCGAATGCTTACTGAGGATAGGGAATCACTAACAGGCCAACTTACTGATCTCAACAGTAAAGTTCACTCTCTTGCAGCAGTATATGAACCCATTCCTTCCTGGAGTGAATCGATCAGTGAGAAGGTCAAAACAATTGCCAATGCTGAAATTGATCATTATCGACTTCTGGAAACTCAGGCTAAATCTCTCTCTGAGCTCTCCACTTTCACCACCATCTGCCTCAAAACTCATGATAAAGACATATCTTCTCTCACTGGACATCAAAAAGAGATGGCATCTTCTATTGCGGAATATATCATTCATACTCACAAAGTTATGAAAGAAATTCCAATAATGGTCGGCAATCAGGAAACAACCATCAAAGGCTTAGAAACTATGCATACTGATCATAAGAAAACCTGTAACTGACTTGCTGAGATTATCAATTTCGTTCATGAGGCAGAGGGGGAGAATAAAGAAAATGATGAAAGTGATGATGATGAGAATAAAAGTGATAAAAGTGATGATGCTGAGAATGATACCTTCTCCAATCAAAATACATCAGATATGGATGTCGCTGATGATATTTATGAGGTTACCTTCCCTGAGTTTCATCCGGATGAACAAAGAATGTATGATTATAAGGTTAGAGAGTGGGCCGCTGATGAGAATGCACGAGTTATGGGGGAGTCAGCAAGCTTTGATCTGATGAGGTGGGAATGGATGAATAGACAACAAGAAGATGATGTTGTCAATATGGATGAAGGAGATGATGATAATAATGATGATAATGATGGTAATGATGGAAATGATGCTGATAATACGGAAAGTAAGAATGATGTGACTGATAATATGGATGAAGGAGATGATGATGACGATGGTAAAAATGGAAATGATACTGCTGATGTGACTGATAATAAAGATACTGGCATTGAGGAAGAGAAAAATGAAGGGAACGCTGATGATAAAAAGGAAGAAGACACTGATGATCAGATGGAAGATCAGCAACCTATCTCTTCTGTTCTGATAAAAAGAAAAAGGACCAGCAAGTCTCCCACATCAGTGTCCATTCCTTCCAAAAAGATAATCTTCTCTGAGGAAGAAATATCAGCCACCATGTACAATCTCAAAACCATCATGGAGCAACCTAAGTCTTTATCTGAAACGCCTCATACAGATACTATCATATCTGAGGCATCACCAGCAACAGCAATCATTCCACCAGCAACAATCCAACCAACAGCAATCATACCACCAACAACAATTCCACCAGCAACAAACCAAACAACAGCAACAACACAACCATCAACAACTCAACCAACAATTCCAACAACAACAACTTCACCAGCTACCACATTCACAACCCCACCAACAACAATTCCAGCAACAACAACTTCACCAGCTACCACAACCACAACAGTAACAACACAGACCACCCTCTCAATCCCCACTATCATTACACCAACAGAAGCAACAACCACAACAAATTATCACCACTCACAACCAG
This sequence comes from Helichrysum umbraculigerum, assembly GCA_949592205.1. NCBI lineage: Eukaryota > Viridiplantae > Streptophyta > Magnoliopsida > Asterales > Asteraceae > Helichrysum > Helichrysum umbraculigerum. The sequence goes on from CATIUR010000006.1 coordinate 55,652,557, forward strand.
AGATCACAGATCCAGATTCTTCTGTTCCTGCTCATCTTTTGTAATCAATTTTAACTTCAGAAAGTCCTCATCCTAAAGAAACTGAAAAGCAGCGAATAGAAAGAAAAATAAGAGAAAGACAGAAGCATGAGAGGGAGATGCTCTTAAAGTTTCAAGCTGAGCAAGATGCAAAAGAAGAAGAAGAAAGAAAAAGAAAGCTGAAAGAACAATCTGATTCTGATAGAGCTTATCTGTTGAAACTGAGTGGAGATGAAGCCATTCAAAGAGAAAGAGAAATCTTCTTAAAGAAACAGTAAGAAGATGAAGATTTTAGGCTGTCTAAACTCCTTCAAGATGTTGAAGAATCTGATCTTCAACAAGAGCTCTGTGCAGATAAAGAGGGCAGCAAGTTGAAAAAGAAAGGGGGAGCAAAGACAACAGCAGATAAAATGTTGGATGAAATTGACAGAAAGAAATATGCTGTCAGAATGACTGGAAGATCAAATCCTGCTCCTATCACCAAAGTCAACTTGAAAAAGCCTAAGAATAAATCACAAGCTCAGCTACTTATCCACAGAGGAATGGAGTCTCAAGCAATTAATCTCGATCAAGTCTGCAAATTACATAGAGAAGAATGGAATGAAATCAGACTTGCTATCAGTCACTCCTCAAGCGCTGCAAAAGAAGAAGTCTTGAATGAGATTGACAGGCTATTCAAGAAAATGGTGGATCTGCAGCTACTTAGACCAAAAGACACTGTCATATTTGGTGAGGAGATAGTGCAGCCACCAAGCCCAAGGTATAGATCAGGTACCAACAGAATCATCAGAGTTCCAAATACCAGAACTCTAAATCTATCCATTCCTGATGGAGTGCCAAGAATTGAAGGCACTGAAGTTACTGAAGGAGAGAAAGGAATTGTCTACAGAGACTTCAATGGAAAGTTGTGTTTCCAAAGAGAATCAGAACTTGAGAAGATAGACCATGAGCAACTTGTACATCTCATCAGAGTAGTCAGTGTGCTTTCAAAGGACTCAGTGATGAAAAAGGCAATTCTAGAAGAAGGGTTTGCTAGACAATACAGATACCTGCCATCCAGTGAAAAGAATGAATTGCAGAATGAGTTGGGCATCGTAAAAGAAGAAGAAGTTTGGGGCTATTTAAATTGAAGCTTGTAATAAATTAGGTTTATTGTAACTAAAATTACTTTATGTTTACAGTTCAATGAAATCTAATTTTTCTTTTGAGAAAACCAAAGTGTAAAACTCAGATCATATCAAAAGAATCCAAAAAGAAAAATGAATGGATCAAAGTATAAGTCACTGAATGTTTAAAATCTTAAACACTGACTATAAACTTTTCTTAGCAACTAGTTTGTCTAGGGAGCTTCAATCACAATCATTTAGGGGGAGATTGTTGAGTCACTGGTCGCTGACCAACTCAACTGTTCACTACTCGATGAAGAAATGGATTGTATCGAAGCTGTTGTTGCTGATAATAGGTTTCGCTGATCGTCATTCATTCTGCTTGATATACTGAGGAAGATTTAAAGCTCAACTTGGTGTGTCGCTGATCAACGTCAGCGAGAGCTTTACTTCTTTAAATCAATAAAGGCAATAGTCACTGCCAGAATAACAGCTAGTCACTGAAGATCTCTAGTTCAAGTCATTCTACAAGATCATGTTAGCTCGCAGTGAGTGAGGAGGATTACTGCATCTTCAGGGACTATTCAAAAAAAGCCTCTCAATCATCAAGTACTAAAAGTACTGTACTTATCTATACATCAGCAAGAGTGTTCCAGTTTGAAGTATGTTCGAAAAATTACGTGGCGACGAAAGATTGGTTGTAAGGTAACGAGATATTTGCGGTAACAGAATTGGGACCCGCAGAATGTCGGTTCATCAGAGTTCAAACCAATTAAGCAGCGACACGTGTCATTCCAAGATCCTATTTTATAGGCGATATTTTAGGAACTCTTGTAGTATAAATAGTTCAGTGTTTTGTACTGTAGAGGCTAGTCGTTCAATCGTACTTATCACTTGTGTGTCAGTGATTAGTTCGTCTAGAGTACGTATTAACGATCCAGCGAGTGAACAGTCAGCGTGTTTGTCCACTGCTGTTCATCTCATTTGTAATAGATTAGCTAAGTGTTTGAATTGGATTAACTTTGGTTAATCCGTTTTGCATTCAACACTTGTGAATTGTATGATCAATAATTCATCATTTAGCTATCGTTTTTTTTTAACGACCAACGAAGAAAATTCATTACAACTTGAGCCAACAAAATGTTGAAACACTCAACATATTACAATGTTATATTACACCAATCCCTTTAAAAAAAGGCATCCACCATTATATCAAACTACCTGAATGCATTAACATTAAAATCACTCCAAATTTCCCATGACAAAGCTTTGTAGGGTGATCTACTTTTAATCCAAGTGAAAGATAGAAGCCGAATTTCCTCAATAATCGAACTCGCTGATCCTCTTTTAGAGTTAAAAGTAGCATCATTCCTATTTCTCCATAAGCACCAAATCGCTGTGATAATAATTAGATGAACCGCCTGTTTCCAATCTCTCCCCCCTCTCAATTGTGAAGATAAAGATGATAAGTCTCTTACCGAAAAAAAAGAAGAAAGGATTTATCCTGCACCATTGTGAAACAAACTCCCAAACTTGAACGACAATTGCACATGAACCGAAGACATGTTCCAAAGATTCGTTCTCCATACCACAAACATCACACACCATCGAAGGAATATTAACATTTCTCCTGGTTAAATTGTCCTTTGTTGCCAACCTATTTAACCATAATCTCCATGCCAAAAAATTATCTTTTATCGGAATCCATTTGGGCCATACAAACCGATTTCCCAACTGAATTTCCTTTATCTCCCGAATTGATGATCTTATATTTTTCACTAGAAACTTACCCGAATCAGAATTAACATTACTCCATACATCACTTTCTCCCGTCCATATCACAGATTTAATTAAATCTATCAAAACTAGCACATTAGCATGTTCAAATTCGTTTAGTTGCCTAATCCAATGGAATTGCAGAAGCTGAGTTCCATTATTAAAACGAATCCTATCCTTTAACATACTCATTTTAGCCGCTTCCAATTGATACATATTAGGGAACTTAGAGCGTAAAGGTTCACCAGAAATCCATGAATCATGCCAGAACAGAAGGTTAGAATGCGTACCTGGAACCACATGGAAGGTTGCTCGTATGTCAAAACCAATGTCATCAAAATAATCTGAGATTTTACATATTTGCTTCCAAGGTCCCGGTATTGACAGTTTTCTGGGAATGAAGTTCCAAGATCTCGATGAATTGTGGATACACCAAATTACTTTTCTCCATAGTTTATTTGGCTCGATTTTGAATCTCCACCACCACTTAGAAAGCAAAGCCAAGTTCATTTCCATTAACGATCCAATTCCAATACCACCGTTGTCCTTTGATGATATGACTTTGGACCAAGAGACCCAGTTTATTCTCCTTGAATTATCATCATATCCCCAAAGGAACTCTCTTCTAATCCGCTCAAGAGTCTCAATCACACCCACTGGAGCTTTAAACAAAGAAAAATAGTATATGGGAAGGGCATTTAGGACAGAGTTAATCAACGTGATACGACCTCCAAATGATAATGTTTTTGCCTTCCAAGAAGAGAGCCGATTTTTGAAGACTTCAATTACCGGATTCCAGTTACGGACCAGGTTCATATTCCCTCCCACGATCAGGCCTAGATGTTTGAAAGGTAACGAACCCACTTTACATAATAATACATCAGCCATCGATTGGACTTCTGTATTATCCACTCCAATCCCATACAGGTAACTTTTTTCCAAATTAATGCCTAAACCGGATGCAAGGAAGAAACACCTTAGTAATCTTTTAAGGTTGAACAAACTATTCATGGACCACTCACCCAGAAAAACCACATCATCCGCATACATAAAATGCGACAACATTAACCCAGAGCTCGTAACATTGAGTCCATTAAGAAACCCAAGTTCACATGCTTTCTTGATAACCTGAGATAAAGACTCCATAGCAATTAAGAATAAGAATGGAGATAAGGGATCGCCTTGCCTTAGACCTCTTTGACATTGAAATTCAGCAGATGGAGACCCATTAATCAAGACAGAGGCATGGCCCGATGAATTGATAGCCCAAATCCATCTTCGCCATTTACTTGGGAAGTTCATTTGCGCCATAATAGAATCAAGAAAACCCCAATTCAGCAAGTCAAAAGCCTTTTTTATATCTACCTTGAATAAAAATCCAGCTTTTTTGGATTTTTTCAACCACCCGATTACCTCATTGAGTACCAGCGGGCCATCAATGATACTACGATTGGCTAAAAATGCTGTTTGCTCTTCGGATATCAATCCAGCAATACATCTCTTCAACCGATTAGAAAGCACTTTAGAAATAGTTTTGTTGATGCATCCAATGAGACTAATAGGCCTGTAATCATTAAAGGTTTGTGGGTCTGCTGATTTGGGAATTAATGAGATAAAGGATGCATAACAAGCCGGATGAATCAACTCAGTTGTGTAAAATTTCTCAAACAGCAGCAACATGTCTTGCTTCAACCAATTCCAATTCTTTTTAAGAAAATTGAAATTAAAACCATCGGGGCCCGGAGCCCGGTCACCAGCACAAGCCCAGATCGCATCTTTAATTTCATTCAAGGTGAACTTTGCAACCAGTAAATCCCCATCTTCATGTGATACGTGTTCCAGATTAGGACATGTCAGAGACGGTCTATGTAGCTCAGGTTCTAAGAATTTCTCAGAGAAAAACTCTACCGCCCGACTTTTTATTATTGACGGATTGGTTACCCACACCCCATCTATCATAATCCCATGTAGCCGATTGTTTGTGATATTGGCATTCATAATACCATGAAAATATGTTGTGTTCTCATCCCCATCACGAGCCCATCTAACCCTAGAGTTTTGTTTAATATCCAAAGCTTGTTGGAGTTCAAAAACCTGGATATTCAGTTTACAACCCGCTCTCTCTGCTAATTCATTAACTGATAATGCCCTTTCTTCAGCTAAAAGATTCAATTCCTCCAACCTCTTTAATTTAGCCGGATATATTCCCATTCTCGATCTTTTGTGATTCGTTACCCAGCCACGAATTTTGGATTTTAACCATTTCAACTTCATGGCTAAAGCTAGATCAGAATCCCCCTGAAATTTGAAACGAGAGCTTTGATAATCGATGTATTTCAAGAGACCCAGGTACTCCAACCATGAGTTAAATACTTTAGTTGGGATCGGACCATAGTCCGTATCTACTAGAGAAAGTAAAATAGGATAATGATCTGACCCAACTGAAGAAAGAACGACAACACTGGCCGTTGGCCATGTTGCCATGAAATCTCGACAAACCAGAAAACGATCCAATTTGCTACAATTTGACCCATTATCTGCCTGGTACGTGAATCTCCTACCAATCATGTTATATTCTCCTAATTCCAACAATTCAATGAAAGAATTAAACACATTTGAATTCCTTTCTATAAAAATAGAATTAATACGTTCAGAAACTGCCCGAACATCATTAAAATCCCCTGCGAACACCCACCACCCTTCCGAAGAAAGTTTTAAGTTAACCAGATCTCCCCACATCCTTTTCCTATGAACTGGGTCATTAGGAGCATGAATATTAACTATATTTAACTCCTGGTCTGAATTGCATAAACGTCCCTTTATCACCAAAAAATGCCTATGCTTTTGGACACCCGTTTTTCTGAAAATACTCGGATTCCATACACTTATCAAACCCCCTGATAATCCCACAGCTTGGACTTTGTCACACTCAAATCTTGAATTACCCCAAATAGCGTTAATATTAAACATAGATGCATCTTGAAGTTTACTTTCTTGAATAGCCAGAAAATGAACACCATTGGAAGTTACAATACCTCTTACCTTGGAGTTTTTTGTCGGACAACCGACTCCCCTTATGTTTAAGGATAGGATATTCATTGATTCACCATATTATCTCCTTCTCCACGAATCACACATTCCAATTGGTCCTGGTGGTGATTCAAATCGAATCCAACTGCTTCACCAATCTTAATCGTGGCCATTGTTTCTTCATAAAGTTCCCCGATTTGAGGCTCTGCAGGCACCGCATCATTGTTGACCTGGGGTTGATCATTAACAATTGGTGAAGAATTATCCATATTGGTAGTTGGGTCGGGAACCATCGGTGGATTAGATGCAGGGATTGAAGCAGAAAATGAATAGATATTTGGGAAAGTAGGATTTACTCCAGCATCAGGAAAAGAATGGGTTTTCATTTGGGTATTAACAGGTGGGCTTCTGTTGGGCCTAGATCTTTTCTTGGATCTAATATTAGGAGACGCCCCAATGGAAAATTGGGTTTCATTAACCCCGGGAGTGTTACCATTTGATTGAGACTCTTGGGAGAACCAATTTGCATGCACATCATGTTCTGCGTGGGGAAGATCATTGGACTTTTCACCTTCCAAATTCCTTGACTTATCACCTTCCAAGTTTACTTCCGGCTGACCAGTCGGCTTCTCCGGTGAGTCTCGACGGAGTTCACCTTCCTCAGGTATTAACGGAGGTTTCCAATTGCATTGCACTTCAGAAGCCCATGCTCTAAAGCTATTCCCACGCCATCTAATTTCTATCTCTTGCTCGATACGTTTGACTGAATTCGATAGAATTATGCACGATCCATGGGAATTATCTTCATCACCCCAAGAGAAAGAAGAGGATATTAACCAAGTGCCCAATACACTTCCAATGGATTCATACGTAGACACATCCCTAAGATGAAAAGGGACTCCCCAAATCTTGAGAAAGGCCACACGATCGAATGGAATTATATCTCCATTCCATATCGATACCCCAGTCAATGATTCTTTCCAGTGTTGTTTTCCTTTTGTGATGAAATCTTTTGCTAACTCATATGTTTTGAACACCAATAAAACTTTTAGACCCCCAATGTATGATAGAGCCACATTGTGATATCCCCCATTTTTCAGCATTTGTGATAACCCATTAAAAGCATCCAAACAGACCACCTCACCCAATACAGATCTACCTGCGCAATGTTGAGGATATAGATTTGGATTATCATCAATAATCACAAGTTTTGGAGGGTTTTTCCCAACAACTTCTCCTGTACATGCTTCTTTGTAAGACATTCCATCACGATTTTTAGATGAATAACTATTCTGCTGGTAGTTAGGAGCCGGGGGGGATGATTGGGCATAAACCTACTTGGATTCTTGTTACCATACTGAATTGGTTTACGGTTCCGATCAAAGCGAGCAATGTTAACACCAAGAATGGATCCATTCCATTTCACTGTGTTTAGTTTAGCTTCCAATGCAAAAGGATCATTAACGTTTTTGAACTTTATGAAACCAAACAAATTATTCTGTTTATCTTTTTTCCTAGAGACAAAGGAATCACATATTTTCCCAAAATTTTCAAAGAGGCGCCATAATCTGTTGTTTGAACAGGATTCAGGAAGATTTGAAACGAAGTATGTTGTAACAGATGGATCTTCCTGAAAGTGTTTGTGATGTTTATGATTTTTCTTCCGATATGATACATGTGTCCATCCGTTTTCTTGATGCACCATTGAGAGGAAAAAAAAGTTCGCTTCCAAGATGTTTGTTATTATTTAGCTATCGTTACTTTGTTGCTTTGATATTGTCATATCTATAATCTGTTATACTGTGTTACTATTGCTTATACTATGTCTCTGTGAATCAATTTAAAACTCATCAATTAACTTAGCTAAAATCTGAAAAAGTGTTAAATTGTATTCAACCCCCCCTTCTACAATTAAACTTTACACTTTGCGATTTCAAATCACTAACTGATAGTGATTACGGGACTCTCACACGGGCCATTGATTTTTAATATGAAATTTTTTTTTTACTATATCGTATCTAATAATAAAGTATGTAAGTTAATTTGTATATTAAGTATTTAGTTGGATTGATGCTAGTATTAATTTATACAAATGGATTAATAAGTACAGATTAAAAAATTAAAATATTTTGAAATTAAGTTAGTGGAAAAAAATTATTATTGTAAGTATATATAAGCTTTTCAAGTAATTTTATTTCTACTCAGTGAATTAAAAATAAAAACATTAAAGATCGATTTGGATAATGTTTTAATTAATGAATTAAATTTCTTTTTATGTGTAAGTGATCTGTTGATTAAAAAAATCTTTTTAAAAAAGTTAGGGATTTTATTTTAAAATTTACTAAAATTAAATGGCTTAATTGATAATTTGAAATTTAATTAGAATAATACAATAATAAAGATGTTTCCTATATATAATTTATAAACTGAGGAATGTCGTTAAATAAAAAGTTATATATTTGTGAGGAATGTCCATATGCATTTTTTCTTAAAGTAGTTGCTTTTTAGCATTTTAAAAGGGATATTACTATCTTAGTGGCTTTCTCTGCTCATCATGAAATATGGATTATGCATACAGTATTTGATTAGTATTACCTTCAAGTATTTGATTAGCTATTTCTTTTTATTAATTATTTTTGTGGGGTGTTATTATAAAAATTAACTAAAATAAAGTGATCAAATTGAATTTTATAAGTGAATGTTTAGTTTTATATTTATGATGTTATAAGCCCGTTTTTTATAATAGATTTTTGAGATGTTGTAAAAATTTATGTTAAATTCATGATTGATATTAATATAGTATATGCTAAATATCTATTTTAATCGTTGTTATACGTAAAAAGTAGTATAGATGGTTTACATGTCCATCAAAGATGGTGGATTTGTAAAGCTAAAAAGAAATATCGATAATGGTTATCCAAAATTAATTTATTTAAAATTCTTATTTACATGTAATTATTTTTACATCAAGTAACCTTATCGGATTATGATTTAAGTTTTTTTATTTATTAAAATTGAGAAACTTAAGGGTTGTTATTTTATAATTAAGTAAAATGAAAGGACCTAATTGACTAATTGAAAGTTTTAAAATTGATGACATTATAAAAATGTTTCTTATAAATAATTTATTATAAGATTGTTAATTGTTTCCAATTATATTAATTAATGAATGGACCAAAACGATATGGATTCTTCTATTATATTAGTTTGTATTTGTATGAAACTAGAGAAAATTACAAGGACAAAAGACTATTAATAAAATAACATAATTATTGATTAACAAAATTAAATTGATTCATGAGTTTAATGGCACAAATAATTAAATTGTATATTATAGATATATATGAATTAAATGTAATCATACAATTCAAAGTCAAATTTTAAATCATGTGGATCAATGTTAATCGACTAATTGAAGTATGATTTTTAGTATGGGGTACTCGATCCAATTCCTCCTTTAGGGGTGGAGTAGATTTATTTAATTCCTAAATATTATTTGAAATATAGTATACTAATTATTATTATTATATTTTCTATGATCCATATTAATCCTCAAAAAATCGACATATAATATTGTTGTGCTCACACCGTGTCGTTGTTTTTCAAATGATGATGCGAGCGCAGCAGGGGCTTTAAATTTATATTTTGCGGGGCTTAAATTAACCGTACTACCTACTCTGATTAGTAAGCGGTAAGTATAACCTAAGATCGTTATATGAATCCAAACGTGTGGGCGATTAAAATTGACACTTTCGGTAGGGAAGTATTTAGGATGGAATAAAGTAGGTAGGTTTGGGGTTTAAAGACAGATAATTAAAATGCTGGAAAGTAAATTGCAGTAAATTAAAGTACAGGAAAAGCAGATAAAGATAAAGATGTGATTGCTGATATTTCGATAATTAATATTTCAGGATGACAGAACAAATAGGGTTGATACTTAATGTGGCAATTAAACTACTAGGTGTAAACTCTAGAACCCTACCAACTCAATTTCCCATTGGCGTGTCACTTGGAACTAGGTTATCGTGATTCTGATTGGAGCAATACGCAAACTTCCAATACTCATCTAGTTGAAAGATGAGCAACCTATTTTGGTTTTATACCGAGGTGCATGAATCAGTAGCGTATCGTCTCATAGGTCCGACCGTTCTTAACCCCTAAGGTAGTTTACTACTTTATTAGCACGCATATTAATAACTTTGTATGTTTAGACCGTCGATTGTGTAAGGCTTAGTGTTTTAAGGATTCTAGGTCACTAGGACTTTACTCTTATTCCTAAGTCTTGTTTTTGCTCGCTTAAGCTATAATTGCTTCGACTTATGGTTTAAGTTCTCCTTTTCAAACAGTTATACATCTCCAGATTATTCGCAGTTTGTTAAAACATGTTTCATATGAGGACCATGCCTTTCAATAATAGACAGTGTACTTTAAATGAGATTTCCACGGCTTCTTATATCCAACACGCGATCGAGAGTAATTGACAGTGAAAGTGACACTCTATCTAATTAAATGTAAAGCAGTGCAGGAATGTAAACCTAATATATACAACGAGTGGTTTCATTGTGTCTTACTTATTGCATGTCATGGGCACAGATAACTACTTACCATAATTAAGGTTGATCAGGTCCTAATTACTAGGTTGCAGTCACGTGGATAACTGGAAAGGGTACTCCATAAACTAAACTTAAATTCATAAAGTCCTAACAGTACAAGGGTTATTATCTCCTATTTTATCTGAACGTGTTTCACGAACATTATTTTATAATGCATTGAATCTCGTAGGATACACCAGTTAGTTGTGTAGTTGTGTTATCCTTGTGGAATTCCAACTTTTAAACCAGAGCTGATTCCAATGATATAACTACCTTCGGTCGTTTACCGGCTTCCGTACGTTTGTACTTTGCATAGAGCATTTCCAGCACTATACCGAATAAACAGTTGAATAGGGGCCGTTATATCATTTTACGATTATCGTGCACTGATTATGTAATGACGTCCTTACTTATAATTATCTACATCATCAGCAATCACAATAATAAACTACTCGCAATTCATGGCAACAAATAAATCACATACCAGGCAATAATACATATTCAAAATATGAAATGAGACAAGTATAATAAAAGTTTAGATATCACCCGGAATTAAATGCGTAGCAGCGTATTATTATAATTGACAAACTCTTTCGCACGTACAAAGATTGATCTCCGAATCTCTAGCGTTCGCCCTAGCTTCTATGTTAGTCCGTAGACTAATTACAATAATCCTAGAATGAGAAAGACTAAAAGACTACAAGAGATTTTCTAGTGAGAAAGTAAGAAAGTAAGAAAGAAAGAGTTTTTCCAAAGTATGGAAGATGTGTTTTGCAAATGAACTAAACCCCCATATTTATAGGTGAGTTTTGGCTCACATTAGCATCAAGGGGTGCACATTAGCGTAACGTGGGTAAAAAGGTGCACCAGGTACTGTACAACGCGGAAAGGTGGTGCACCGGGTACTGTACAACGCGGAAAGTAGGCGCACCAGGTACGGGAATTAGCCAAAAAAGGAAACCGGGGCGGGGGACGGCAGGCCGGCGCCACCCACCAGTTGGCCGGTGGCGGATGGTGGTAGGCCGGCGGCTGGTGGCTGCCACCCGCCCCGTTTCGCCGTCTTTTGCTTAGTTTCTTGATTTGTGCGTGTTCTCTTCGTTATGCGCCCGTTTGAGTCGATTCTTTTTTTGTTGGATTCGTAATTCAAAAGCGAAGATTTTGACATAAGATAGCCCCTGAGATGAGGTCCCTAACTCCATATATTGCGTACGAATCATTTGGATCATCCGGCGGACGTAAAATCTTCATTCTTTATCCGTTTTGGTTGATTCTTCTTCTGTTGGATTCGTATTTTGAAAAAAAACATCTTGGATAGAATGGATGTTGGTGAAGGGCAATTTAGTCTTGAAATCTCGTTTTGGTGCCTTGAATCTTCAAACGTGTGTGGAATCTTCATTTTACATCCGTTTTGCTTGATTTTTCTCGTGCAACCTTGTTTTGACCAACTTGACATAATGTTACTGATTTATACCATATTTTAATTCAAAATGCCAAGAATCATTCCAGAATGAGAGAGATATCGGTAGTAAAAACATGACTTTTTACGCGATATCAAGTATCCCACACTTAGAACTTTGCTTGTCCTCAAGCAAACTCATTCATAAAAAACTTCTGGAAGGATTTTAATTGCATCAGTTGGTAGAAATATTATTTTTAGAAAATATAAAACGATGGTTATGAAAGAGTTTTTACTAGAAACTAAGGGTTTATAGAACTTGATACCTTCTTCGGGCAACTTATATGGTGATTATGACTAGGCAATCCTCACAAGTGGGTCACTCAAATCACTCAAGTGTTTAGGGTTTCCTACTTACTAGTGTCAATCACTCGGATAGCCAGTCATGCAGTATTCTCGTCATAGGCTTGATCGAGAATCAAATCTCCATCACTTTTGATGAGGACGATACTAACCTTTCGAGATATCTTGGAAGGAATCGGGTTTTTGGTTTGAAGAAGGTAAGTGGTGAGGGGTGTGATGGTTTTCCTTATATTTTCTTGAAGCTTTTCTTTGAAATTCCTTAGCTTTTTGAAAGGACTACATAGCCTCTTTTTTCTTCTTTGGATTCTTCCTTTTTCTTGGCCCTTTTCATGATTGTGCCGGCGTGATTCTTTCGATTTCTTTTCTTCTACTCTGCCGATCTTAATAATGTACTTCGTGGCCTGGAAGGTTTCTAATGATTTTGGGTTATGTTGGCTTTTCTTGCAAAGGTCTTAGGAATTTGGGAGTGTCTCCGAAGGTTTGTGGGTTGACGAGACTTTTGTAGGTTCGGGATAAATGACAGGAGATCTTTATTGGGTGTGAAGAGTGGGTGTTGAGCGGGTGGATGTTTGATGGTGGAAGGGTGTTTTGGATTCCTTGGAAGCTATCAAGATAGGTTGTACCTATGCCACGTGTGGCACTCATCGATGTGATCTCGAAATGCATTACAAGAGCAAGTTCTAATTCAAATGCATACATCGGCACACACATGAAACGAAAAGTGAAGCATTAAAGATGAATGCTAATTATGGGCTCAATCCTCACGAATCGAATGTTTTGGTTAGTATGTGCCTAGCCATGTGTTGCCTTTTTCGTCCGTATCTTATTCTAAAACAGTTTTGTTTCTTTGTTAAAACTCGTTTCTCGCTGTAGTTCATAGTTTTGAAAGATAGGATTTCTAGAGAGCGATGTTTTTGAATCCGAAAATTTTTAAAATTTTTTTTTTCCATTTTTAGCCTTTTGATGAAAATATTGTTTGGCTTACGGACAAGAGGTAAAACTTGCGGTTGCAGACCGAATATCCCACACTTGGAGGAACATTATCCCTAATGTTCGAATCTATTTGTTGGACACCTCTTGTCGAAATATCCCACACTTAAAGATTCTACTTATCTTTGGATTGTTTCATAAGTGTTGTGTGGTATTAAGGATCCCACACTTAGTGTTGGAATATCGGGTGAGATAATTGAAGCTTTAAACGGATAGAGGGTTTTGGAACGGTGTACCACTTTTGCTGTGCGCGTTGTTTGCTAACTGTAAGGAGTTTGCTGGTCCGCGACTTGTAACTTATGGCTCCAGAATTTTCCACCGTGGGGTCCATTGCTTCTTTTGATCCGGTCTTCGATAAATAGTCGTTTGGTTAAACAAACAATCCACTCAACAATCAAATAATAGCTGCTAATAAGAAAAATAAGGTGAAAGCATAATAAAGCTGTAAATAGATAGGTGTGATGTCGAGGCATCAATCGTACATCAATACAGACAATAATAAAATAGCAAATAGAGTTTTGGTAGACAATAGAGAGAAGTCAGAAGGTGGAGCAATCCATTGCTCTGCTGATGATCATGCCGCTGCTGTAGATGTGGTAGGTCCAGGAGAAGTCTCGTCTGATGAAGAGTCATCGTGTTGATCGTTGGTTCCTTCGTTTGATGCATCATGGACGGCTTCTGCTTCTGGCGTACCGATTGTAAAGGCTCCTTGGTGTACAAGCTGATCGATTAGTGGCCCTGATGGTATTTCGAAGCTGTCGAGCGGGAACATGGCTGATCCTTGGTGTGTGTTTTCTTGGAAGAGGTCTGTCTGTCTATGAGAAGAAATCGGTATAGGTACAGCAGCTGAAGGGATGGTATGTCTGCCAGTCCTGGGACTCTGAATGGTGACAGTCCGTGCAGAGACTCTAGATGTCCTGCTGCCTCTCGATGTGTGTAATCTGAAAGATCCAACAACTGACGGAACAGTCTGTCTTGTGATAGGTACCTGCACTAGGGGTGGCTGTGCTCTAGGAATGACAATCCGAGGTGGTATAACATGTCCACAGCCTGGCTGTGGTCGAGGTGCTGGAGTAGGGACTGCACGTGGATATATGTGTGGTGGTGCTCGGCCCATCCCACATGGTAAGTCCGAGAGAGGGCTCACGGGCATCCCAGCTGCCTGCTGTCTGACGGCTGTATAGCACCTAATCTGCATCTGCATCAGCCAATACCAATAATCTGAATCCGGAGGTGTCCCGTAATGGTAGATGTATGCGGGCACTCGTGGTCTGGGGCATGAGTAGAAGGTCCCGCCCTAGTATGTGGTGGCATTGCTGGTGGTGGTGGTGGGATGTTATCATCATCATCATCATCATCATCATCATCATCACCTGTATCCGAATCATTAGGTTCTTGCGGATGCTTCCTTTTTCTTGTTTCCTTTGGCAGAACCAGGTCTGGTACCAATGTGTCAACACTGTCAGGATCCACTGCTCGTGCTTTGATATAAACAACGCCATCTCTTGTGATCTGGAGTATTTCCATACTCTTAAGAAAATAGTAGTCTAATGGCTTAGAACTCCATCCTGATTTAAATTTCTTGACATCTGATGTCCGAAGTTGTAACACCCCAAATTTTAGGAATTTAATATCGTACGCGGATATATTTTTATTACGAAATATTATTATGTAGATAATAAGATACGAAGGAAAACGTAAAGGGTTTTATCAGTTCCAGACTGTAGGAAATAAAGGGAATAAATTAACACAGTAATATATAGATATGTACGTACGGATACAAGTTTATCCTTTATCCATTCTAAAAACCTCCTGAGCCTTTCCAGAGACTTTAATAAATCGCAGGAACCAATTCAAGAGCTAAGATTCAACTTTTAAATTCTTATTCAAGTTCTTCTAGGGTTTAATTCATGATCTCTTTCATCATCTTCAACCTATGTAAGTAATTTCATATGTGTTCTTAACCTAGCTTTTGGGTTTTCATGGGTTTTGATAAATTAATGGTTCTAATCCGAAATTAGGGTTCTAAATTGAATGATTTGATGGTTTTTATGATCATGGGTAATCATATAACAAGAATTAAAGTGGTAAAGTTGACAAGTGATGAATTTTAGAATGGGTGTTCATGGTGATCCATATGAACTATTTTAAGATTTTGTTAATAAGTTTAAAGATGTTATAAATAGTGTTAATAGAGTATGAATATGATGATGATGATGATACATGAATAAATGATGTAAAGCTTGTTAGTGGAATAAGTATGATATGTTAAGGTAAAGTGTATGTTAATGAAGTAAGATTAATTAAAGTGGGGAAAGGGATTGAAATTAATTAAGATTGATGATGGATAGTGTCTAAGTGTATTATATGTGTTATGTATGAATTATGTAGGTATTAAAGAAATGGAGGCTTATGTTGATCAAAGTGGTGAAGTCGTCTAAAGAGATTGTGGTGAGTGATACGGGGGTTAAACAAGTGATGTGATTGTGTACTACCGAATAGCTCGCGGGCTAGAGGTTTACACAATCAAAGAATAAGTTATTTGTTATGTTTGTTTAATTATTTTTACTGCTTAATTTAGTTGTTGTGTTAAATTACTTGGTTATATTTAATTGTTATGTGATTAAATGATACTTGGTAAGAAAGTAGTGATTTTCTCATTAGCTTGATGATAGCCAAGTAATGAGATTGTCACTAGCTTAACGGAAAAGGAAAAGGAACGATAGTGTGTGATTTGATTGTGTTGGATCCGGATTGCTTCCGAGCAAGAGGCTACACAATCGGGTGGAAGATGATTTGTTGATACATGTGGGTTAAATAGTGATGATGTAGTGAACAGTGTATGAATTGATTGTATGTGTTTCCGGATAGCTTCCGAGTTAGAGGATCATACAATCAAGTGGAAGTTACTTGTCATATGTCTTGTTGCTAATGTGTGCATTTAAGATTATGTTAAAAGTTGTTGTTGATTAGTGTTTTGATTATTGTTGATTAAATTATGTGGAATATGTTTATGCAGTGAAACAGTGTTAGTATGCATACCGTTGTGGTATGGTACTCAGTGAAACAGGGTTAGCATGCATATCGATGTGGTATGGTGCTCAGTGATCAGTGTTCAGTGTTCAGAGCTTAGTGATTTTGTGTTTATGTAATTGTGATGATATGTGTTAAGTGTTATGTGGATTGCTTGTTTGATTGCTTGTGTACTCACTAAGCAGTTGTGCTTACCCGTTTCAGTGTTTATGTTGTAGGTTGATGTTTTGCTAGCGACATGTGGATAGAAGGTTTATGAGAAGTTAGTGACGTGGATATGGAGCATGCTTGTGGTTAGAATATGCTTCCTTCTTTTAAATTGTTGTTTTGATGATCAATTGTGTAAATCGCCCAAAGAAAGAGTTAAACATGTGTGGAATAGGGTGTCGTTTGGTTAAAATGTGGTCATTGTAGTAAACGGGTCACAAAGGGTTAAAATGGGCATGAAATGAGTCATAGAGGTAAAACGGGTTATAATGTATGTATGTGGGTTTTACCAATGGTTTTAGACTTCTTGTGAAGTATTGAGAAAGTGTGCAAAAAGTCAGAGTTTGAATGTGTGTGGTTTGTGAATTGAGTTGTCACTTAAAAGTGGTCAAAACGGCCTCTAACTGGTGACACGTCCAAAATGATCGTTTTTAGGAAATTTGGAAAAATGTAAAAATAGAAAGTTTCATTTTGTTATTGTGGAGGTGTGTGCAAATTTTCAGATCAAAATATTAAACGAGTAAAAAGTTATGCGGGTTTGAATTTGGTCAAAAATTTAAGTCTGTGTTTGTTCTAGCCTAAAACAAGCTTGTTCTAGCTAAAACAATGTTGTTTTACCTACCTGTACTGTAAATTGCATACCCCGTTATCTTGTTTTGGGTTAAAATGTAAAGATGAGAGTACGGTATCAAATACAGGATGTGGGACTGAGTTGTGGGAACTGAAAAAAAAAATTTCTAGAGTTTTGGGGCGTTTCAGAAGTAATCCCATTTTTCGGATCAATCTGGTAATCACTGAGCCTAAATACGATCTTTTCTTACCAAAACCTTTTTCTTCCAGAAGTCGTTGGGCAACTAGATGGGCAACATGCATGTTTCTCTTTTCGAGGATACATGCTATAAGGGCGACATCAAATCTAGAAACTCGACCGCTAGTCGTATGCTTCCCGTCAAATGAGCAAGCTATGAGCTTGTGTAGGATTTGTAGGATTGGGTCTCTGAGTCGGGTTGCTTTAATACCCGAGAAGTATGTTGTAGGTGACCATTGACTCCATGTTTCAGCGTGTGTTGTCGCGATAGAAACAGAGGTGGTTCCATTAGTGAACAGAGGGGATTGAATGTGACACCCGTCAAAATTAGGACTAGTTTTTAGTTCCTAATCATTTACAAATACATGTAATTAGTGCTATGTGTTAGGCTAATTTTATGTATCAATAAATATATATTGTTTAATATATATATCAGTACACGATTTTGTTAAATCGTGCAATTATCAAATCGGCCGAATTTCCGATTCAAATATACGGTGTTGGTAAAACTCAAGTATTAAGTATTGAAGAATTATTATTTAATACTCACATCATTTATTATATATTATTTTGATAATATATATCAAGTATTACGTATCGTACAAATCAATACGTTCGCGACAAAACTCATAAACAATGAATTATTATTTGAAATAATAATTACTAGTTAATTTGGTTGAAATAAAACACATTTTGTTTTATACCATTTTACTCAAACGCGACGAAACCAATTAAATACTATCCGTCTCTCAAACATAAAACAAAGATATATATCTCGTTAAATGTATTTTTATAAAATACTTCAAATGAAAATACGTACGATATCATTTTTAGAAATTTATCGATTTAAAACATTATACTACTTTTCGATCGGGTACAAAAACACGGGCGTTTTGTACTGCGAATATTAACCAACCAACTCCAATTATTGGAGTTGGCCAGTTAAATCAAACGCACCCTTTTCATATTCATTTTCATTCTCACTTCTCAATCTCTCTCGACTCTCTCGGTTCCATTTCAAAATAAAAAACAACACAAAGATTTAAGTAAAACAACATCATCACAATCGTCATATTCATCATCAATATTGGATCATTATCATCATCCGTGCATCACCATCGTTTTCGTCCTAAAAATCATTGTAAGAAATCGTTGATTTAAACTTTGTAATTTCGTTTTTAAATAGCATATATTAACATGTAATAAGGTTAGGATGTATGATTGTTGGTTAAATTGAGTTTGAATTCGGGTTTGGGTATGATTTGGAACGAACAGACGCCCAGAAAACATGATCCACGCGGTGCGTCCTTTTGTACGCGGTGCGTCCTTTTGTACGCGGCGCGTCCTTTCAAAAATCAAAAGAACACGGCGTGTACTAGTGTACGCGGCGCGTTCATCTAAAAACCCAAAGGACGCGGCGTGTAGTAGTGTACGCGGCGCGTTCTTCTCAAAACCAAAGGACACGGCGCGTACTAATGTACGCGACGCGTACTTTAAATGGCAGTTCCCCCTATATATTTCATGATCTAACGGATCAATAAACTAGCCCTGCGAATTCTAGCTAAAACATCATCAAGGGTAGCTTCTCGATGAAAAATTTATTATAATGGATTGAGCTCAAATTCGCAAGGTCACTCGGAAACGACCCAATAATCAATGCTAAGTTCCTTAGCCTTGTCAGTTTTAGGCCATCCGGGGTCGTTTAGGGGCCGAAAATGGCAGATTACTGTTTTCAGACTCGTACCAAATTTTGTAAATTATGAACTAAAGGGTAACGGATATAATGAACTTGATTAACAACTAAACCTATACGATACGACTTATATATGAAACACATACACTTTTATAAGCACAACAAATCATGTATAATAATAATAGTTTGAAATTATTATTACAAACCGTCACCAACGACCCGTATACATTTTCAAAACTCAAACATAATCGACAACCAAAGTATTTGGGCATAAATAGTTGAGGGAACAACTAGCATAGATGGTCCATAGAGTCATCTAATAAATCAAAACCTTGCGCGTTTAATACGCCCGGCAGGTTCAATATCTAATCATTATCAAAACCTTGCGCGTCTAAGACGCCCTGCAGGTTCAGTCGTTGTAACGACATCAAATCATTGTGAATCATTATAATTGTTGGCTAACAATTCATCAGACTCAGGTGAGTCTCATAGCCCCTTTTTAAATGCTTTTACCTAGGGGTGAGATACATGCTCGTTTTGTTTTACATGTGAACGCAAGTATCAAATTATCACGTATGCTGCATGAGTTGTTTTCATCTAATCAATCAAAGTCCTCTGAAGCATAGTTCTGTTAATATGATTTAGCGTGAATGTTAGTGTATGGTACCATATGGGATTGACAATCCCCGTCCGAGTTAGCAAGCACTAACCTGTCAAACGGACGCATTATCATTTGTTCAAACGTATGTTGATTAGGCGTACGCATAGAGGCACCCTCGATCGGGCACTTTATTGTGATCCTGACCCCTCAGTTAAGCTCAGACTATGTGCTCATGTTAGTTGTATCAATTTTTACTTATTTGTTTAATTACAAATATTCATGTGATACTCATTATCCAATTATTTACATGCTTTGTAAATCGAATCATTAAATCTTGCGGTTCACAAATCATATATTATCATATCAAACCTGTGAGCTCACCAGCTTTTTAGCTGACCTTTTAGCATGTTATCTCAGGTACTCGGCAGTAGGTTGGACTGCCCATCAGGATACTGTAGCTCGAGTCGCATGCAATCATATAATCATCAAGAGATTTCCTTGCATTTCTATATTTTGTATAAATTAGATATGTTAATCTCTCAAATATCTATGCGAACTCATCTTTTGTAAACCATATGTAGACTCTTACGTTAATCAATGTAATTGTAAAACGACGCATGTAGTGGTCGTTCATTATGTATCTTATGTGCTTTGTGTATTGATTAGTAGCACCCCAATGTATGCTTCCGCGAACAGTAAATTTGGGGGTGTTACATTGAATTTCTTCTGGTGTGTACAAATCTAGGTGTTGTGAGAACTGGGCAAGTGACAAGGTGTGCAAGCTACCCATGTATTGGAATGAGATGGAACAATCTTCAACTCTCCGCTTTTTCTGAAATTTGTAAGTAGCCATAAATTCGATAACCATCTCCACGTATACAGGCTCATCAATACTAAACAATCTCTTGAATGACTCGAGCTGCCGTCCATCAACCGTGTAACTAAGTATGCTCTCGAGTCTTTGCTTGAATCCCAATGCTTGCATAATATCCCAATCAATATATCTGAGACGCCCAAATTTCTTATCTCTCCATATACGTGCCATTTTGTCGTAAGCTGGTGTGGCACTCAGACACGCTAAAGATCCTAAGCATTTAATCAAGAAAAGCTCTATTTCCTAGTTACTAGCTTAGCTAACTTCAAGAAACAAGCTCTTTCAAGTTTAAAGTGGGTTTTGTGATCATACCTTGCTTTTATTGAATGAAATGCAAAAACGAAAGTACAATCGAGAAGTATACGCAATAAGGAGCTCGAAAGGACAAGAGATTATGTAATTTGGTGGAGTTTTGATGGAGATCTCATGGAGCTCTCATGGTGGCCGATTTTTTGGAGAGGAAAGGGGAGGAATGAGATGTTAGTTGGTTGATTTGAATTAGGGGGAGTTAAGGAGGCTTATAGTGGTCCTTCAGGGTACATGTACCTATCCTAAGTACTATGGTACTTACTTATGGTCCCCAAATGCAATTCAATTGGTAAGTATTAATGTCATAGGTTAATTTCTAATGTCCCACTAATAATGGTGATGAGTCTTAAATGTATTACCTGTAACTAGTTGCTTGTCAGTTTCTTGTTACGTTATAAACAATTTAAGAAACGCGCAAATTTTTGCGGAACAATTAAAATCAACCTAAAATATCAAACTTACGCTATTTTTGGTGTTTAAAAGTCTTTGTCTGACGCGGGTTTATAGAATGTACCACTATTTAGGCAAAATGCTTTAAGAGGCGTACGTTCTTTTAGACGCGCGTGTCTTCAGACAATAATTTAAAAAAGTTTTCTATTAGGGGAAACTTTCAAAAATTTATTATATATATATGTATTAAAATATGCTCATTTAAAGTCGCGAGCCTCGACCTTTTCGGAGAGAATGGTTTTATGATTCGTTCCGATCCCTCCAAAGGGATAGGGTCGAGATTTGCTCCCTTAAGTGAACATGGTTAGGCACAAAACATTTTGAAAGTTCCAAGATGACATTGTAAATTAAATGGAAATGACTGTTCTCTATGTTCCCTAGGACTTCTCGTTCTTCGTATCCTAAATTGACAAGATCGCTAATTAACCTATTATATGCCTTTCTTATCTTTTTAAGGTTTGACACACCGTCGCGTGGTCCTTGGTCTTTATAATTGAGATTGTGAGTGAGTTTATCGATGACTTCCAGAAATGATTTCTCTTCCGGCGAATCAGGGTCTCCGGTTGTAGAATCTACCATCTTGAAGAGGTTGCTGATTAGTGCTTTTTGTGAGGAAGTGAAAGGATATTTGGTGAAGGAGAAGATTCGAACAAGCTTGACGTGAAGGTCTTTTCTCTTGGAGAGGAGGCCTGTATCGGTTCTTTCCTTGGTGGGGTCAGGAAAAACGTCTCGCAATTTTGAGATCAAGTAGGAAGCGGGGTCAACAAAGAATGGAATTTTACCAGGGATGATGATAGGAATCATCGGGTCCCGTTCTATCCAGAGCTCGAGTTCATTGATCATTGCGGTGACATTGTGATGGATTAATATCATGGATATTGGAAGGAAATCCATGTCGGCAAATGTTTCAAAAAGTGGATCTAAATCCGCTATAAACTTTAGCTCTTGGTCTCTGAAATTGGTGAGAGTGCTTTCACATTCATGATTTGACAGGCGAAATAGAAATTCTACTTGTTCGCTAAGATCGGTGATCTTTTCTCGTTGTTCGTATGAAAAGGGAAGATCGGAGGAGTTTAATTTCCTAACGAATGCCCTATAAATGTCTATTCTACGAGAAGGATTGAAAGATGCGCCTAGGAGGCGTTCTTCAGAACAAGGGTTTTCTGGCTCGACTTATGGAACTTTGTCCACCACTCGATAGATGGTGTACTTGTGTCCATATGAAAAGAATGGAGAGATGCCGTCATTATGAGAATTTGACAAAGTGTTTTCATACACTGAAGTTTCAGGAATGAGGGTAATTAGGTCACACGTTTTCGGAGGTTCTGCTTCATGATTTTCTTTGGGAAGATAATCGAAGTGGACAGAATTTGGTAATTCAGACAATTGTAGAGTTGGAGAGTGATCTTCTGGAGAGGATGCTAGGTCAGGTAACTGATCTGTATCATCAAAGTCCAGGCAATGTTTTGGAATAGAAGGTGAGGTCCTAAATTTTTCTATGGTTTCAGAAGTTTCTTCAGCTTTAGAGGAGGAAGGTGAAAAGAAATTAGATCCTAATTCTCCTACTAAGTAGTCAAAGAATTTTGTATCGTCCATCGCCATCAGTTCGTCTTTTGAAGTGGGTTTTCGAGTTGTCATTTTCAAACTAATATTATCTAAATTAACTAAATTACTTAAATTAACTTTCGAAAGATATCCGAAAAGGTTTCGTTCGGAAGGGTCTCTGATGTATCGCAAAAGTCACGTTTTTACATGCATTAATTGTCCCATATTTAGCTCTTTTCTAACAAATACATCTTAAAATCATCATTATTCAATAACTTTTGTTAGAAAGGTAAAAACTTGTCGGTCTTTTGAAAATAAAGCAAAAAGGGCAGAAAACTGACCTAAATAGGCACTATTCTGAGTCTAACCATAATTCTACTGTAAACTTCATACCAGAGACTCATAATAGTCTTATTTTGTAGCCATGAAGATTACGAGAACGTGGATATAAGGATTGCTCAGAACGGATCAAGGACGAGAAAGTTATGCAAGTTACAGCGCAGCCGAAAGCTACAAAACGTATTCTGAACACGCCCGGGCCCCACACACCCAATTTCTACCAAATTGGCATCATTAGAAGCGTAATGGAATTACGAAGCCGTAGGAGAAAGAATCAAGTCAAACGGATGCGAAACGAAGAAGATACGGCCTTCCGAAGTTGCGAGAAAAGTCAGAAAAATCATACGGCCTATCACACGGCCACCCCAGGGCCGTACACGGCCTGTATAGGGCCGTACACGGCCTGTATAGGGCCGTACACGGCCTGTATAGGGCCGTACACGGCCTGGTTTGGTCTCACATGGCCTCGTTTTTGCTTCGTTGGCTTGTACGTGTGCTTGTGAACTTGTACTCTTGGATCCATGGCTTGCCTATAAATAGTGGCCTCATTCACCTCATTTCACACACCAATTCTTCATAGAACTCTCTCACTTTCTCTCTCACACACACTTTCTCTCTCTAGCACTACTCTTAGGAGTTAGAGGAGAATTAGATTAGGTTAGTTTCTCTCTCTAGTTTCTCTCTCTAGAGAACTAGAGAGATGTAGGCACGGTTCGAGTGGGGAAGATAGCTGTAGCTTGGGAATTTTATTGTTTTCAAGATTCTAGCTTGTACTACTCAGTGTTATGCTGCTTAAATACTGGTTATTACTTATTCCTTTACTTACGGTTATTATGTTTTGTTTGCATGATATCTTTGTTTGTGTTGCGAATATTGCCATGCTATTTACGTAGTTTAATACTGTGATTGTTGAAATGTAGATATTAGGATTATGGATGATATTTAATTCAGTGGGATAAACATTATGAAATAACGGAAGTAACGTTATACGGCTCTCATTTGTATAGCGCCGGAATCATCACGAATGTGTGTAGTACGGAACGTGGAAGCTATGAAAGTCGTGGGCACAATCCGTTATGGAATAATGTCCCCAGTATTATGATTGGTGATTGTTTTGCTGTGTATCTGGTTGAGTTTTACATGAATATAGACTTAATAAAGTGTCCACCATTTCCAGTCTTTCACGTGACTATTGCCTTAGGATAGGATCTGATCAACCCTAATACTACGTAGATATAGTTATCTCATATTACAGTATAAAGCTATGAATATTCCGTAAAACGGCACAGTACTTCGTATAGCGTTGGAAACACCTCGTGTGGAGTACAAATACGTGGAAGCTAAGGAACTGCCGTAGGTTTATTTCATCGTGGAATACCTAGAAGTCACCCTTTTAGAATATGGGTCTAGGAACAATAAAGCTGTGGAAATGCTCGTTGCATCGTACACCGTCAGTACACCAAGGTTCAAATACAGCTGTGGAAATGCTCGCTGTACCGTACACCGTTAGTACACCAAGGTTAACATGCAGCTGTGGAACTACTTTAAATGTACAGTACACCGTTAGTATGCCTTGAGTCTGGAACACTGTGGATATGCCAAATGCACTGTACACCGTGAGTATACCTTGAGTCCGGAACACTGTGGATATGCCAATTGCATTGTACACCGTGAGTATTCCTAGGGATGAACGCCTGATAGCAAAGGAGGGTCTAATTCATGACGGAGTTGATTCCAATGATATAACTACCTTCGGTCATTTACCGGCTTCCGTACGTTTGTACTTTGCATAGAGCATTTCCAGCACTATACCGAATAAACAGTTGAATAGGGGCCGTTATATCATTTTACGATTATCGTGCACTAATTATGTAATGACATCCTTACTTATAATTATCTACATCATCAGCAATCACAATAATAAACTACTCGCAATTCATGGCAACAAATAAATCACATACCAGGCAATAATACATATTCAAAATATGAAATGAGACAAGTATAATAAAAGTTTAGATATCACCTGGAATTAAATGCGTAGCAGCGTATTATTATAATTGACAAACTCTTTCGCACGTACAAAGATTGATCTCCGAATCTCTAGCGTTCGCCCTAGCTTCTATGTTAGTCCGTAGACTAATTACAATAATCCTAGAATGAGAAAGACTAAAAGACTACAAGAGATTTTCTAGTGAGAAAGTAAGAAAGAAATAGTTTTTCCAAAGTATGGAAGATGTGTTTTGCAAATGAACTAAACCCCCATATTTATAGGTGAGTTTTGGCTCACAATAGCATCAAGGGGTGCACATTAGCGTAACGTGGGTAAAAAGGTGCACCAGGTACTGTACAACGCGGAAAGGTGGTGCACCGGGTACTGTACAACGCGGAAAGTATGCGCACCAGGTACGGGAATTAGCCAAAAAAGGAAACCAGGGTGGGGGACGGCAGGCCGGCGCCGCCCACCAGTTGGCCGGCGGCGGCTGGTGGTAGGCCGGCGGCTGGTGGCTGCCAGCCGCCCCGTTTTGCCGTCTTTTGCTTCGTTTCTTGATTCGTGCGTGTTTTCTTCGTTATGCGCCCGTTTGAGTCGATTCTTTTTTTTGTTGGATTCGTAATTCAAAAACGAAGATTGTGACATAAGATATCCCCTAAGATGAGGTCCCTAACTCCAGATATTGCATACGAATCATTTGGATCTTCCGGCGGGCGTAGAATCTTCATTCTTTATCCGTTTTGGTTGATTCTTTTTCTGTTGGATTCGTATTTTGAAAACGAACATCTTGGATAGAATGGATGTTGGTGAAGGGCACTTTAGTCTTGAAATCTCGTTTTGGTGCCTTGAATCTTCAAACGTGTGTAGAATCTTCATTTTACATCCGTTTTGCTTGATTTTTCTCGTGCAACCTTGTTTTGACCAACTTGGCATAATGTTACTGATTTATACTCCCTCCGTCTCAAAATTATTGTCCATAGACAAAAAACACGCAGTTTAAGAAAACACAATTATTACCCTCTTTCCTTTTGTTGAATGACAATATTACCCTCTTGATGTTTTCTACACCAAGAAAGGTGAAAGCTACCAATTGATAAAGTTGAAAAGGACTTTTGTACTAGTAGTACATCTGGGCAGCTGTGGCTACTGCAACTTCTTTATATTCTTGATAAGGAAGCCTTCCAAAGATTTTGGTCAGGTTTTTTCCCTCCAAAAAATAGTCAACAAAATTTCCACAATGTCCAAAACTTTCAATCGTAAGCTCACCAAAATTTTGGTGGGGTTTATTCCCTCCAAAAAGTCAACAAAATTTCCAACATAACCAAAACTTAAAACTTTCAATCGTAATCTCAAAAATGACCAGTAAGGTTCCCTCCAAATTAGTCATATTAATAGGAATAATTTGCATTAAATTCAACTCATTTGTCACTTTAGCACAAGCTTTCCCTCCATCAATATTTCTTTACACTTTCAACACCTACTAAAAATGGAACAATTAACAAATTCAACCACAAAAAAGAATACAAGTAACATACAACGTCAAGCTATATATCAATCCTTGTTGCAAAGAAGTTTCAATGGAGAATTAAAAAGAGGTTCTATAAGTGATGTAGCGGAACAGTTTTCTCTATCTAACCGCACCGTAAGTCGAATTTGGCATCAAGCTAAATTTCAACTCGATCATGGGTTAGCGGTTGATTTATCGCCAAAGATGTTAAATGTTGTCGGACGTAAAAGAGTACAAATAAACTTCGATCAAGTTTCACAACTTCCATCAAATCTTCGAACCAACATACGGTCAATTTCTAAATCAATAAATATTTCGAGGTCAACAATGCAAAGACGAATCAAGGAAGGAGCGCTTAGGCCACACACAAACGCCATAAAACCGGATCTTACCAACAACAATAAAAGAGCACGATTAGAGTTTTGTTTATCTATGGTGAGCCGATCGTTGTCAAGTTCAAGTCCCGCATTTCATGATATGTTTAACATTGTACACATTGATGAAAAATGGTTTTACATGACAAAAGCTTCGAAACGTTACTATTTGTTGCCCGATGAGCAAGAGCCGCATAGAACGTGTAAAAGTAAAACATTTATCACCAAGGTTATGTTTCTAGCCGCTGTTGCACGACCACGATTTGATGCATTTGGGAATGAAGTCTTCTCGGGAAAGATCGGCATCTTCCAGCTTACCACGTTAGAGCCCGCTATGCGGTCGAGCAAGAATCGAGTTGCGGGAACTATGGAAACAAAGCCTATATCATCCGTGACTAAAGAAGTAACAAGAGCATTGTTAATAGAAAAGGTTCTACCGGCAATAAGAGCTAAGTGGCCGCAAAATCATACGGGTCCGATATTTATCCAACAAGACAATGCAAAACCCCATATCAATGTTAATGATAGGGAGTTTCTTGAAGCATCATCTCGTGAAGGTTTTGATATACGACTCCGTTTTCAACCACCAAATAGCCCGGATTTAAATGTGCTTGATCTTGGATATTTTTGAGCCATTCAATCACTTCAAGAACAACATTCATATGGTAAAATAGATGAATTGATTTCTGCGGTTCAATCTTCATTTGATCTAATGCGATCGCGTGAGCTAAACAATGTTTTTCTAACTCTACAAACGTGTATGAAGGAGATAATGAAAGTCCATGGTGGCAACAACTACAAAATTCCACATATTGGTAAGGGAAGATTGGAACGACAATGTAACTTGCCATTGCAAATCGAGTGTGAACAAAACTTGCTAGATGAAGTTGTGTCGTCTTTGGCTTCGTAAATGGCCGTAAAAGAGGGTGCACGTGCATGTAACTTAGTTAAGGAGTCTATGTATTTTGCCAAGTTGATGAACAATTATGTTACTTAGATAATGAAGTGTAATGGTCATCATGCATGTGCATGTTTTGTTTAAAATATTGATCAATTACGTTCTGTATTGTTGTTTTTTTTTAAATCCATATATATGAAGTGTTTTAAATTTAGTTTGTTGAATGTGATGAATAGTTTAGTTTATTGTTAGGAGGAGTGAGTTTGTACTTTGTACAGAGGAGTGAGTTTATACTTTGTACGGTATGGAGTAATAATTTATGCATAGAAAGTACGGAGTAGTGTTTACATAGAAGGGTAAAACAGGAAATTGAGCTACTTAAACCTTTCTATTTATGGAAGTGGACAATAATTTTGGGACGGACAATAAAGGAAACATGGACTGTTTTTATGAGACGGAGGTAGTACCATATTTGAATTCAAAATGCCAAGAATCGTTCCAGAATGAGAGAGATATCGGTAGTATAAACAAGACTTTTTACGCGATATCAAATATTAAATTGAATTAATATCACCATATAGTATAGTATTGCTTATTATGTTTGCCATCTTTTTTCACCTTTTTGTTTAAAGCTTCAAATAACAATCAAAGTTATCAGCTAGCGGTAGATCCTTAAGGAGAAGATTAAACATGGGTTTATTATTTCGTTATGTATTGAACTTTATACCTTTTACTGTTATATGAGTCGAACTTTAAAAACTTCTATTGTATGTATTGAACTTGTAAATATCGTTTATTGTATGTAAACTTTCCTTTTTGGGTCAGGACACATTGGAAAATTTTCTTTTTGTTTCCTATTTTGGCCATACCCAAAAAGGAAAGTTTAAATACAATGGACGATATTTACAAGTTTAATACATACAATAGAACAAATGAAAGTATATCTCATACAATAGTAAAATGTGTAAAGTTTAATACATAACGAAACAATAAACCCATTAAACATCATCTAGAAAGGAAAAAATAACTTTAATTGTATGATTGATTTTGTAGGTGTTGCTTCTTAAGTAATTTTTGTTTTGTTATTCTTTAATATATGTGTGATTATGCACTCATATCATGTTATTTTAGAGTTACAAGTGAAATATTGTCATATTATTTCTAGACATATAAATATTCTTTTATGCATTTTTAGTATATATTATTGGGAATAGATCGAAGGGTTCAAAGTTAAGATTGTCTATCGAAACATGTGAAATTACCGTACAAAATTAAATAATGCTATATGTGAAACTAAAGTTAAATATATTGGCCCATGAATTTGATTTGCGGTTTAGTAAATATTGCTTAATAAGTTGCTAAGATATTTAATCAATGTATGGCAAGGGTATTCAACATTAGAATAAACGTAAGGGAATTTAAGGTACAAGATTCAAACCTTGCATTTACGTAAACATAGAGGGTTATTGCTTGTGAATTATTAAAGTATAACTCAAAGTCTATTGTATGTATACAACCACAATTTGGTATATCATTATGTTGTGTGTATTGAACTATCAATTCGGCTATTTATTGAATGCGATTAATTATTCATCCGATAGCCGGTATCATTGATGATGTGACGACTTGTCACCAAGTCATCGACACATTATCAAAAACGGGTGCCACTAAATGTATATCTTTAAACTCAATTCCAAAACCCATGTAATTCGTTTTGTTACAAATCCTATGATCATGTAAATAAAATCTTAAATAAATATAATATAAGAAACGGATGATGATGTCGTCTAAAATACAATTAGTTAAAATTCTTTCATTTTGTTCAATTAACCATAATTTGAAACATGATGATGTCATAAATAATAATCATTACTTTATCAAGATTGCTTTAATTAAAAGGTAACTAATTTCGAATAATTTTGTATATAATTCGTTTTCTCTTTATCTACAAATACGAGTTTCAGTTTAGTCCTTCTATTAATATTGATAGAAGATAGTACCTGAATTTTATATAATAACACAAATAACCCGTGTGTATACACTGATTTAAAAGCTAGGAACGACTAACAAATAACCTAAGAAATGAGTGAAGCCAATTGAATTAATAAAAGATTACGGGCTATATATGAGTTATGTTGTTGGGCCAGTTAAGGGGCAATCACACCCAAGCCCCCTACCAGCTCGTTATATAGTCGAAACAATAATTTTTTGATTTTATATGTATTTGAATCTGAATCTGAATCTGAATGCCGTAAACAAACAATTAAACATAAGAGTTGTTGTGCACCGTATGATAGAATGTAACAACTTGGCCAATTTTGCAATATCATAATTTCATATGGTTGTTTGAACATAAAATCTGGTCACTTAATTGATCATGAATCTTAAGAAAAAATCAAACCCCAAAAGTCATATTAGTAACAATACATATATCATTTACTCGTTTAGTCATTTATGATAAAAAATAAATAAATAAATAACCGACTATTTGGTAGTTAAAAAACTTGAATCAATAAATACATTTTCAAAGAAAAAATTATTATTACATCCATTTATTGTCCCGTCCACCGTCATGGCTGACGGCAACCTACCACCGCCTTTTTTTTCAAACATGCCGGAAAATAAATCAAGCATTTTTGCCCTTTTCATACCATCGCCCATTTTCATGCCTACTATTAAGACCAAAAAGACTTTTGACATTTTTCACAAATTATTATTAATATATATTTTGTTGGACAAAAAGTATTATTTGTCGGTCAAAGTTTGATATAAAAATAGTATTTGTTCCATCTTTTGTGAAAACGGATTTAGTCTACAAAAAGTTACTCCTAAAATTGTTGTTTAACAATTGACACACTAACTACGAAAATAAATATTAAGCACGTACATGTGTAAAGGTGATGGATGATATATCAAACTCAACTTGTATTCACGTTTGAATGTACATATTTGAAAAGTATATTTATATTATTTAATTATAGGGTGCGAGATTAGAGGGACAACTTCATTTTTAGGGCAAGGAGGGTAGAGGATCTTAACCTTTGACATAATATTGCATTTTACGTATAATGCAGTGTTATTCGAATGTGACGAATCTAAATCGTTATCTTCAAAATTAACGGCCGAGATCACGTGACTTAACTTCCCTTCGAAATACAGTTTGACCCTTATAATTTTTACCCGTGTTATAAACTTTTTATATTGATATTTGTAATTACATACAAATCTTAATAAACTATAACTAATGTCGACGTTTATATCTCTTGATGAATACAACTTTTACTTTTCGTATTTGGGTTTTGCTAATGTGTGCCCCAGGGCATACGTTAAGCTGCATTTAATAAACCTGTAATTTCCTTAAATAATGGAATTTGCATTTAATACTAATTAATTCAATTTAATAATTACCTTTTATATACATATATTAATTACAAATTCTGTTATTTAAGAAAATTATAGGTTCATTTAATGCTGCTTAACGTATGTCACGGGGGGCATACGTTAGCAAAACCCTTCGTATTTATTTTGATTGAAAATGTCAAAACAAAGTTGTTAGGTAATACTGTACCAGTTTATTCAACTCATAACTTTATGGAAACATTCAACAACAAATTCTTGATGTATAATTATCATTTATCAGTCAACGAATTAACACCATTTTCCACGTTATATGCAAACATTTCACGAAACTTTCAAATCATTGGAATGACTTGTCAAGTTATGAAATACATAACACCGCAAAATATGTAAATTAAAAAACAACTGCATGTAATATGAAACACCGGAAGCATGGTAATTAAATATAACGTACCATTAATGATGCGTATGGTACAAGCCTAAAATCCATCTGAAAGTTTAAACTGAAAAACCACACTTAACTACTTAAGCCGACCACTAAACACATAACGCAGAAATAGCTCCAGAAAAACCGTTAATTAACTAACAAAATGAATTGATAACGTTATGTAATTCTATAACTAATTGTCAATCTGAGAACATTAGTATTGTTAAAACATAAAATTCATCTGATGCATACAAAACTATTTTAGCTCTACAAAATAAAGAAAACAATACTCAATATTGTATTTTAACCGCGAGACCACAAGGAGTGATAACGTCAATTTCGAGAAGAACCCTGAAGGTGAGAATTGAGGGAGTAGAGGGTATTGAGTTTTATCAATTAATGTTACCGGTTAAAGAAAAATGTGTTTTCACCGTCCTGGGTCGGACACCGACCCAGATGCCAATAGGAACGCCGTCAGGGAGTGGTGGAATGCCGTCAGACATCGTTCTCGGTCTTGAATGGCGACGGGAACAGCTCCACTCCGTGTGCTATTATGTTAGAAATACAAACATGTATACGTGTGATGTAAGCTTTTAACGACAGGCTGTTGTCGTTATCAAGACTCGATCAAAATCGCCAAATCGGTAAAATTTAGTGCAAGTTAAACTTCAAAAGGGGGGAAAGAAAAGAAGTTATCATAATTCCGAAACTGTATACAAACGAATAATCATGAATCATGAACCTTGTATATAATTTTATCACTAATAATATCGATTCCGCTACAATAAATAAATAAATCAATGATCAAATGCACACATTTAGTGCATTCTTGTATATAATTTACATCTCAAACTCAAAAATTATGTATCCTGATTCCAAAACCTGAGAACAAGAAACTAATAAAAAAAAAAAAAAACTAATTTTCTACGATCTACACGTATATATATTTTTAAAACAGTATATCATCATATCTTGCTTAATTATTCATGCCGTTAGTTCTTCTGCTAGGTCCAGAAGCCGGAACACGCGTTCCTTTCGGTAACGAACTCATGAACAAGCTCTTGTATTTCTCAGGATTAACTCTCTTTGGCAATGGTGACTCCACATTTTGTGATGCTACGAAATTATTAGTTGTCAACGGCCTGGCGACAACTAATGAGTATTGCGAAATGAGGATGACGGAGATGAGGACGGCGACGAGGAACCGGAGATTTATCGATTTTGTCATCGGAGAATTCGGAGTTGAGTTTGAAGAAGAAGAAATGAGGTTTTTGAGTTTTTTTGTTGATGGATTGCAGAGCAAGTTGTCGAAAGTGAAAATGGAATAAAGAAAACAAAGGGGTGGGGAATATATAGGAAAAATAAGGAGTTGAAGGGGGGAAAGAGTTGAAAAAGTCAAACGGCATGAGAAAGTCAATGAAGACAGGTGTCTAGGGGGATATATACGCGTATTTTCATGCAATTCTTCGTGTTTGTTTGGGGGTTACGTTTTGAAGGTATAAATAACAAGGCAAAGAGCGGTAGCGTGTGTACGACTACGAGAGGTATTGTAATAGCGAGAATTAATTGCAACAACAACAAAAAATGTTAATTATAATATTAAAAATTAATTTATCTTTGCATTTCTTAAAAAAAAATAGTAATAATACAAAAATGAAGAAAAAAATGTTTACATTCTTTTACGATTTTACATAAAAAAAAACACGGTTTTTTTTTTTTTTTGAACAAAACACAGTTATTGTTTTACAAAAGTCAATGTAATAAAAACTATAAGTCAATATCCAAATTTTAGCACATTTCTTTATTAAAAGTTTATTTCATGACTCAAATCAACGATGAGCTGGTGTAATTATAATAATAATAACGATAATGATTAATATAATAAATACCCCGTATAACATGTCTTTACAAGTGCTTCGCGAACACGATTATTGGTTAATTGATGATTTGCATGGTACAAAAAGTTGTTTAGAGCAAACACGTGACCACACCTTTAAAATGTTCATTAAGTGGTGACTTGATAGTTGTATCTTGTTCATACGCTTGACCATAAAGTGTAAAAGTTATAATATACTTTCTTTTTATGTGAATAAATGTCCAAACACTTTTACTGCGTTAGTTGTTTTGTTAGCTTTTTAAGCATCTAGATCTGGATTTTGTTATATCAACACCTTGTTCTTGACCTCTTTGCGTAGAGATATTATATATATATACCCTCTATAGTGGGAGGTTCAAATGAGAACCACTATAACGTTGAGAACTTTGAGAACCACAAAGAATACGTGTTTGTTCACATGTGATTAACTTCAATAATATGTGAACATTGATGTACGTTTAATTGAAAAAGAAAAAAGTCAAAAAATTATATCGAAAAACACAAAAAAAAACAAATATATGTTCACATTTGAACGATAATGTGAACAAATAGGTTAAAATGTGTTTTAATACGTAAATTTAGGATTTTTTTGACTTTTTTCTTTCTCAATCTAACACAAATCGGTGTTCACATATGATTGAAGTTAATCACATGTGAACAAATACGTATTATTTGTGGTTCTCAAAGTTTTCAACTTTATAGTGGTTCTCATTTGAACCATGTATATTCATATATATTTTCTACGTATAATGGTTTTCGAATTGTGTATTTGTGTGGATATGCAAATTAGTATTATGTAATACTCTCTATCATGCTCGTTACACTCGATTGACGATTAACATTTAACGATGCATTAGCATCGAATACTATTCTAATGGTGAAGCTAAACTATTACATATGCAGGGTCAAATTGTTTTTTTTCTTTTCCTTTTCTACTATTTTGATGGGCAAAATTTTTAAAATATCACTAAGGGGTGTTTGGAGAGCTTATCTGATTTGTTTATCGCTCATAAGCAAATAAGCTAGAAATTTCTAACTTATTTTGAGTCCCCTCACAAAGAACCAAAAATAAGCAAATAAGCTTCACAAAATAGGCTTATCCAAACTCTTATAGTTGAGCTTATTAACTAAATAAGCAATCAAAATAAGCTCCCCAAACACTCTCTATTTTCCGTTTTATAAACTATATTTACATAATTTTACACGAGTATTTCTCAAGTAAGCAGCTGCCCTGCCTCCTTAACTCCTTATAGATCCGCAAGTGCTATTCGTCTCTTAGAAATTTACAATTATCTCAAGTCTCAACTATATATCTATCAGTTTTTCAAATTAGTGTTATGCAAACAGTATCTTATGTTTTCTGTAGAGGTGGCAATTTGAGATCCATGGGTCTAGTTGGGTTTTTCTAATTTTTATAGATGGGTCTAATTGGGTAATTAAAATAAGGCTTAAGTATATCATTATTACCTATTGGGTCATAATGAATAATAATGATATACTTAAGCTTTTTTTTAATTACCCAACTAGACTCATCTATAAAGATTAGAAAAACTCAACTAAATCCATAGGTCTTAAATTGCCACCTCTAGTTTTCTGTTTGCAAATTTTTTTTGATCATATACTCGTGTAATAATTGAAATTTTTTTCACTTAATGTCGCAAGGGCATTGCACGAATTGTACGGCCCCTACCAAGTATAATAAATGCATATGTGTTATGTTATTTAAAATTCTGTCAATATATAAAGCAATTAAATGATTTATTCAATCACGTGGGACTAGTCTCTACGACCATACACAATAATAATTGTATTGATTGAATATCGATCTCACTTTCTTGCAGAATGAGCTTAAAATTCAATTACTCAAATTACCTACAACCAAAATCATCAAGTTAAAATTCAATTTATAACCAAACAAAATCTACGGAAGCTGCATTTTGAGTAAAAGGATTGGCAAACGATCTCCGACGCTTTTTTTCATAATCGATCACTGCATTTTACGTAAGATACAATATTACAAATCTAAACAGTTGATCATAGAATTTAACGGCTGAGATCGTCTACCCTTCTTCACCTCAAAATGCTATCCCACACTCCGAATTCTATCTAGATGAAACTGCCATTTTCCATTGTTTTGTGGCTAGCACGTCGGTGTTGAATCTGCTACCCACGTTTTTATGACGTCATGCCTACGTTAGTAACAACACAGGTGGCCCCACAAATACTCTTTTCGTCCAATTTGCCGGAACATGTGTTTTGGGTATAATGATTTAAAATTAATAATTTTGGTCTATTTGGGGACCGGGCTGGTTTTTCATTTTTGTTTTCCGTTCCCAAAGTGATTATCATGGGTCTTAAAATAATGGATTGGAAACTGAAGCAAGTCATGTAATACGGGTTGGCTAATATTTAGAAAACATTGACTTCATAAATCAATCAATAAATCATACAGTAATGTGTTTTGATTTCAGTGTAGTTTATGTGTTTCGTGTGGCAAATAATATATACTAGCAAAATCCTAGCTGTTGATGATTCCGTAACGAATTAACAATCTTTTGTCACCGTTTAAATGTTCATAGTCGAGAGTAAGATAAGATACTCTCGAGTTATAAAGTAACATGATAGATTATATCGGTATTGTGAAACAAAGAGAATAGGTAGAGAATATGGGGACCCGAAACGTATGTAATTGAAAACACGTTATGTGGAACAATTGGGTTAGAAATTCTCGTGAAATGTCGCATTCGTTATGTAAATTTTGTTAAAAATTTGTAACAGGGTGTGATGATAATCTGGACAAATTCCTTGTGATGATAATCTGGACAAATTTCTTGAATCGTGTAGAATCAATTTCACAATAAAGTATATCGACCCAACACTGCCTAGGTATCACGAAATCTTCATTGGGATAATTCAAGAAATCACTCGGTATCTTGGCAGAGAAATTTGAGTATAACAAAGAGATTATGTTAGTGTTTACGTTTGTCCAAGAGAACCAAATGTTTATGTGTTAATTCTTTATATACGGAAACGTGTTGGAGGTTAAACCAACGAACAAACGCAACGCTTCGCGAAAAGGTACTTCATGAACAGACTCAACTGTCTGTTACACCCATTCGTTTTGGCTGGAAAAACGGGTATGAGGGTTATAACATAATAAATTCAATACAGACCCCCGCAAGGGGCGCTCCCCTTGACCCCCGCTAAGTTAGTTTAAACAAATGTGCACTCCGCATTTACCAACGCATTTTATAACTTAACTTGGAATACCTTTTGGTCTCAGGTAAATCTCAATTACACTAAAATTACCAACAAACTTTTTCTTCCTTAAGCTTGTTCTCATTGCCCACCCCTCTTGTATTTCTTGCCTATTTTAGGCCATTAAATGCAGTGCGTTTCTTGGTGTTAAAACGATTATATTATAAATAAAGAAAAAAAAGAAGTGAAAAATCCACCACTTGTTGAAATGTCTTTGCTATTAAAGACATGAACACGACAACACGTCTTGCTAACACATTGTATATATAATTATATATATTACCTTCGTTTTTGCGGATAGAAATCCTCACCTCTTTGATGGTGATTTGTCATAGAGATTCGTTTGGGTGTACAATCAGTACATACCCCATCTTTACTATTTATCTCATGGTTGTGATGAATATTCCCTAATAGGTTGAAAAACTAATAAATTTGGGTCTGTATCTAACAATAGCCAATTGTACAAGTTAATACAGTTGTGTAGCTTTAGTTCAATCGGAACTTACTCGATACCAAAAGGTTTTATATAATGAGTTGACAAATTTGAAGTGCATATTCGGTTATACTAACTTGGATCGTCACTAAATAATGGGGATCAAGGCCCGAAGGGCAACACTCCTTGTGAGGTCCGGGGGCTAAGCCCCCCATATACAATTGTGCTGCCCGTTTTTATCACCAATATGAAGATGTTTCTATCTATTTCTTAATAGTAGTGTCCTTTGGATTAAATCATTGTATATCATATTATCATGCATTAAATGCTGTACTTTGGAAAAATATGTAATGTAGGTGATTTTTTAGGGGGAAATATGTAATAAATCCCTGTATAATAATTAAATAATTAATCAATCACATTTTTATTAACATTGCTGCATTTAAGATGATCATACAATATACTCACTCTAAAAATAAATAAATTGCATTTGTATAATCATGACCTTGAACAACATATATGTAATATGCAGGTTCCGTTGAAGTTTCATACATGGCCCCAAAGGCATAGTAAACCCAGACAAAAGATGGGAAGTTACTAAAAATGACTATTAAGAATTTAAGAGAGAAGTAAATGACAAAAAGTTTTAGATATAATTGTTCTTACATTGGCCGAATTTCGATGCCAAATACAATAAAGCCGGACATCATTCCTTCATAACTCATAAGTTTCAAGTTAATGGAAATATACTTGTGTTTAAGGTCAGTTTTTGAAATGAATGTCCACACACTAACTTCCATCCATTCGTCTTCCCTTTGTCTTGGGACTTGCTTGATTTCATGTAAATTCAATGGAGTTGGGATTCTTAAATAAAGAGTTCCAGTATCTTTCTTTCTACCGTGGAGTAGATTTCGTACTTTGACAGGACAATGCAATCCACGACATTTTTCTGAAAGATGGAATATCAGGTAACATGCATAATCTGTATCAGGTGACACAGCCTCTGATTTTCAATCTCGCACTGGATACGATGTGATGGAAGCTCAATCGCCTTTGGCAATCTGCGAGTACAAATTATCATGTAAACAGTATATTTCTTTATCATAACCTTTGGTATATAACTATACAGTAACACATAGAGTGGAGTGTGCAGTCTAGATTAAATATCATGAGCAAATTGCTTCTATATAACATTATAAGTCTATAACAATGTTAACTAGCCAACTACCATATAAACTCCTATTTCAAGTATAAATCGGAGATGTACTGGAAAACTATAGAAATTAGAATAAGTGATTAACTGAAGTTCGTTCAAAAAGCAAACCTGGATTGTACAGAAGGTTCCGAAGTAAATAACTTCACATTAGAAGAGTCTTCACATTAGAAGAGTCATAAAGGACATCCTCTGCATAAAGCATAAACCGTTTCTTTCCGTTCACTTCACCTTGCTCGAACAACTATTCATCAAAGGATAGAGAGAACTTATAACCAAAACAACAATGAATAACTTATTTCTCGTAGATAGAATTTGTTGGAAATTAGGAAGAAAAGAAAAGGAGAGAGAAAAAGGACCTTTTCACCCTTGTCACCGTTTTCGGATCTCAAGACTTGTTGAATTGCCTTTAATATGCCCATTTCTTCAAGCTTCACATTGGACATGTATAAATTTTTATTGTAGAACATGAAAATGTTGCTCGTACATATATCTATGTTTCACATTATTAACATTAAACTATACGTAGTATGAGAACTTACTGAACTTGCATTGTCCATGACTGGAAACTCAATGCCTTCAATGTAGATGACACTACTTCCGCAATAGTATCTTGAAAAACTCTCTAGAGAAACATCAAAATCAGTTTTTTCCTCATGATTCAACTGATGTAAGAATGGTTTCAGTAGTTCCTTCTATTAGTTTCGGATCTATGATTTCTTTTACTGTTCCATTATCAACATATTGTTTTGCTAGAAGTGCAAGCTCTTTTTTAAATTTCGTAGAGTAAACTGGATCACAGGCCAAAGTCCCACATAGACTCTCAAACAGGACTATTACAAAACTATAAACGTCTGTTTCTCTTTTCAACCTTGTTTCCTGTTAATATTGTGAATCTATGTACACTCTTGTGCCTGCAACTCTACTATGCTCTTCGGAATCAGAAAGGAATTTGGAGAGCCCAAAGTCGCCAATCTTCGCATTCAAATCCTTTCCCTACAAAATATTTGCGCTTTTTATGTCACGGTGCACTATCTCTTGTCGGTCCCCCTCATTAGTGTGAAGAAAACTCAATCCCTTTGCAACATCAAGGAAGATTTTTATACGTTGTGCTGAAATATCAGTATGAATGTTATTCTTGTTCCTCAAATATTCTTCAAGACTTTTATTGGAAGCATACTCATAAATAAGGATCATGGCTGAACCTTCGTCACAAAACCCAAGTAGTTTGAGCATGTTGGGATGCTTACATTTGGTAAGCAATTCAATTTCTGCAATAAAACCCTTGTTCTCCAGAATCATCTTATGTATTGAATATGCGTTTTATAGCTACTTTGCTGTGTTTCTTGGGTAGTTCACGTCCATTCCCTCCTATAGCAAAACAGAATACTTTATCAACATGGCAAAGTTTCGCTTTGTAGACAGTACCAAATCCACCTGATACAACGCAGTATTTAAAGGCAAAACTCAGTGGCTGACACTATATCATTGAGTTGAAACCTCATGTGTTCCAAGTTCTGCAACTGCATCATCATATTTTGCAAGAAACTCGGTGTTTTGAGCAGTTTATATTAATTGCTAGTAAATATAAGGTATGAAATTATATATATAAGATTATAGAAGTTGGTCGATGGGCACAAATCCCACCTACCTGAAACCCATGCCTGCAGGTATCCATAATAGTATCATTCTATTTTTATGAGTTGAAACTTAATATATTTTGTTCCTTATGCGGATAATTTTATATATTGTCCCATTATATATATTATACTACTATATATATTCTATAAATCATACTGAGCTTCACATGCTAGCGGGTCGGCTTTACCCGCGACGGATGGTGCATACCCGTGAGCTGGTGACGGCACATCTGGGTAAAACTTCACAAATTTACCCACCCACAACGAGCAGGTACCCCCGGGTTGCGGGTATTTTCTAGCCCATTGCCATTCCTTACTGTGCAGTTTGTTGATTTTATTCTTTTCTAAAATGGTTATTTTTAATAGATGATAAGAAAAGAATAACAAATGGTTCATCTTAGTCTATTGGTCAAACGAGAAAAACG
This sequence comes from Helichrysum umbraculigerum, assembly GCA_949592205.1. NCBI lineage: Eukaryota > Viridiplantae > Streptophyta > Magnoliopsida > Asterales > Asteraceae > Helichrysum > Helichrysum umbraculigerum. The sequence goes on from CATIUR010000006.1 coordinate 55,693,085, forward strand.
TAAGTACCTTTGACTTCAATTGAGGGGATAATGTACGTTCAACTGCAATTGAGTGCTCCTGTGATATCAAATCAACTATCAGAAATAATTAAAGTCCTGTGTAATAGATTATATGTGCTATTGTGACATAACCATGAAAGGAAAAAAGAAATCATTAATAAAGGGATAGCCTAACTCACATGATTTTCATGTTTCTGTTGAAGTTTCAATGCTATGTCAAGTCTTTTAAGGACCTTATGGTGGTGCTCGACTACTGCTCGTTGCTCCTTCAAGCAAAGATACGCTGTTTCTAAAAAGATGCTAAGAAATTGTGGTTCCATTTGGCTAAATAGATCTGGCTCAATCAATTCATGCAGTTTTCTGCTTTCATATTGAAATAACGCCAATGCAGCTTGAAAGCTGCCATAACCTGCAGTGAAAGCTTTTGTTCCACACAAGATTTCATATAATACAATACCAAAGGAGAACACGTCTGACTTGTAGTTTCCAATTCCAAGCTTTTCGTAAGCTAGATCTAAATGCCCTGCTGGAATTCTCAATGAATGTTCAAAACAAGATAACTTGGCTACCCAGTTTTCATCTAATAAGATAGACGCACTGTTGACGTTATGATGTATAACACTTGCGCTTGCGTTCACTCCCTCACCATTATGCAGGTAACTTACTGTACTTGCAGCACCAACACTTATCTTCAATCTTCTCATCCAAGTTAGTAAAGGGCTATTGAGATGCCTGTTGAGACTTCCATTGTTCTGACGCTTGTTTAAGATGATCATCTCATCATTCTCGTAACAATACCCGACCATAGACACTATATTCTCATGCTTAAGACTAGAAAGAAGTGAAATCTCTTTATCAAACCCAATTTTTTGCAGCCAAAAACTATGATCTAATCTCCGCACTGCAACATCGATTAACTCTCCAGAGTGTGGGAGTTGTGCTATATAATTCCTTCCCATAAAAGCCTTTTCCAATTAAATTCTTATCAGAAAATGGTTGGTAATTGATTCGATCTCTCTATATGGGATTTTTAGGGGAGAAACTTGATAAAGGAAGATACTATGCAGGACTTTTGTCAAGTAGTACATACACATTCAAGCACATAGACATAAACTATTAATTTCTCTAACAACTTGGTCATTAAAAATATAACTAATTGACTAACCAACTAGATCATTAAGAACCCTTAAAATGGTTAATTTACATTGAAAACTGTTTGTATTTGTTGACTTGTCAACGATGTGGGAGTAGGTACCGATCGGTATTAGCGCTGCTTTTGCATTTAACAATTACTTGCACAGTTGCACCATGCCTAAATTTGCAAGCTGTTAGTTTAATTATTTCTTTCTTTCTTTATTTTTTCTTTCTTTTTACAAAGGCAGAGCCTACAATGTATGATATAAAAGCTACACATATATACACAACTGAGTAACTAACAACCCAAAATCTCATTTTCTCACATACTAGTAGGCCAAAATCCAAATGACCTTCGGTTATATATATATTTATTATTCCTTAGATGACCAAAGTATTATACGGAGTATTAGCTAGCTTACTCAGAATAATTGTTATTTTGGTTATTTCATAGACCTAAGCTTCAAATAACTAACGAGTAATGCTATTCACCGATTGTTATGGGCACATGAAGCAAATTTTATAACTAAAACAGAGGGATCGCAATCAATGACAAAAACAAAAAGATATCCATTAGAAAAGTAGTGATAGTGATATCTACAAAGGGAATTTTACTTGTGACACGGAAAGATCAAACGTTTATGCCCTCAAGCCTTTTTCACCAGCGTGCACTTAGGTAGTCAAATCGACGGTGGGATGTTGACGGTGAAGGATGATCGAGACTCGTGATGTGCACGCCATCGTTTGAGAGAGTTAGATGAAGGAGATTTGAACACCTTGAAGCATCTGGAAGTGGTCAGGGTTTTTGTTTCTTGGGCAGACACATTTTTGCCTGTGATGACTTTCGTTGCTGGTGAATTGGTGAAGATAATGCTGCTGTCGCAATCTTGTAATTATAAGAAAAGATTAGGATGACATATCTTTAGTTCTTTACAGTTTACACATTTCATATAATTATCACCATACCAACTTATTAATGTAGGTAAAGATAACACATAAGTGACAACACTTACAAACTGCAATTTTGACAAGAAGGAACAATAATTTTATTTTATTTAGTCTCATATATATAGTCTTTTATTTCCTTTGGACCTGTTCATATTGTTAATTTGTACATACTATGCTAATGAATTAATGAACATTTTTGGAAAACCCTTATGTGTTTGTATTAGTTAAAAGTATTTTAAACTTCTTTAGTATCTTAACTAGCAAAAGCCCGTGCTATGCGGCATATACAATCTTTTAAGCTTGATCAGAAATATTGTTATTAACTTTTGCATAGTTCATGCAAACAATATGCATTATTGTTAGCTTGGTCGAAGTTTAACTCTATCTTGATAACAATTAAAAATAAGATATATGTTGATATCAAACGGGTTAACAGAATAAGAGTCGACAATATAAAATACAATTGATATCGTCTTGAATAAATTAAATTTCTTCTTGACAACTACTAATTAACTTAATTAGAAAAAATTATATGTAGTAGTAGTTTTATCACTTTATGATAATTCACTTTTGCATATTACTTGCATGATCGATTTTGAAGAATTGACAAAAAGGATAGAATCAATATTATCGAATACTCCGCATTCGGCAAAGAATATATTCTAATTATTGGGTTGTTTCTAAAATTACAAAAGGTTATTTATGAACCATATTATAATTATTTTTAATATGCAAATATAGGAAAAATCTAAAGTCACCCCATGAATTACGAGTGGATACCCCTGGCCCACTTCGGCTCCGTGCAGTCCTTTTTCAGTCCAGTTTTATTCAAGATCGGTTCCAGTTCAGTACAGAATCAGTTTCAGTTTTAGACTAAACACGGGGTAGAAATTAGAAAAAGAGGGGGTATACCCAGAAAGTAAATAAAAAAGAGCATGATGTGATTGATTAGATGGGTGAAGGGGGGTAAGAGATGGAAAAAAGTGGGCCAAGGGGGGTATCTTTAGTAGGACCCATTTTGAATATTATAGGTGTTTTCTAAAATTAGTCAGGGGGTAGTTTTGTCATCATTGTTGTAAGTAAGGGTAACTAGGAATGGCAATGGGGCGAGTTCGAGGCGGGGAGTAATAACCCCAACCTCAAATCCATTAATCAAAAATATCCTCATACCCTCCCCAAACTCCAACGGGGATATTATCGGAGCACCCCACCCGGGACATCGGTTCCTTACTACTGTTTCCACATTGATAATACTCTAAACCCAAAGTTTTTGTTGATTTTTTTTACAATATTATCTAGCAATGCATAGTAATATCTCTTTTTTCTAAAAACATATCAACACAATGATCAAGGTAACATATAGTAATTGGTGTTCGGTTCAAAATTACCAAAATCATCACAAAATGGTCTTAAAGTATCCCGACTAAATCACAAGTCCAAGTCAATACAACAAGAGTAATCAAAACAACAAGAATGATTTCGGGTTCATTAGAATACTAATCGTCTAGGTGGTGACTAGTGAGAATAATAATAAAATATAAATGAAAGATATATATAAATATTATTAATATTATAAATATATATATTTCGGGGCGGGGCAGAGCAGGGGTGATAGTATCCATTCCTCAATTCGAATCCGATAAGAATCCCCATTTGTGCCCCAAAATCCGAAATGTCGTCCCCAACCTGACCCGAAAAGTGTGGGGTTCGGGGATCCCCATCAGATTCGGGTCCTTTTGCCATCTCTAGGGGTAACTAAGTCATTTCCAATCTTTAAATGGGTAAGGTATATAAAAAAATGGGTAAACCCTTTATAAGGGAAAAAGATATTATAGCTTTTTAACAATATAACTTACATTACACTAATGTATTTTCTTATTTAAAGCACATTAGTTTAGTTGTTAAATACTTAAATACATCGTTCGTACATGTTCATATACTTTTTTTTTTTATCTCTTTTATGTTTGTTGAATAGTTTTGTCTAGTCTATAATTACATTAATTATAGTTTAAGATCAATTCGGTGTGAAGCGCGGATAAAATATCCCTCGTTATATACAATTCACACATTATATAAAAATGTTATTTTTATCGAAATATGAACTCATCAACTTCTTAATCGACGAACTCTTCATACACTTATGAACAGTGGCGGAGCTAGATTGAAGTTAAGGGGGACTCAATTTCACCATAACATAATGGCATAGAATAAATAGAGTGATAACAAAATTATATCAATAGTATTTGTATGAGCATACGAAAATTATGAATCAATGGACAATTAAGAAGGATCAAATGATGAAATACTTTATAAAGTGACTCATCATGTACTAAAATAATAATACATAATTTAAGTTATTTGAGTTGTTGAGGGGGACCGAGTACCATTCACTCCCCTTTTCTCCACCCTACTTATTGATTAAATCTCCCGAGTGACCTTAATAATTCAACCACCAACAACTGAATTCGGATTTAATTGACTTAAATCAAGTAAGTTTAAATTTTTGGCACAAACCATTAGAGAAGCACACTCTATTGTTTAAATGTAAAGTCCAAAATATAATAGATTTATCGCATGCACGGTAACATAAGATTATTAATGTTTTTTTTTTTTTTTTTTTTAAAGAATTTCAATGCCTAACTTTAAGGGTGCATTTAGTTACGGAAAACTTAATCATTTTTCAAGAAAAAACTATAAGGTAATTTTAAAGTAAAAAACGATTGCAAGTTGTGATTTTTCTTCGAAAGTTTTGCAAGAAAAACGAATCTATGATATATGGTTACCTATATTTTCTATTTTGAAAAATTTAAAGTTCGCACTTTATAATTGAATGCGTCATTTATATTTTCTTTATTTTTCAAGGTACATAAAAAGAAGTTTAGAAATGAAAAAAATTTTGAGACAATTTTTTATAACTAAAAGCACTGTATTTTCTGATAACCTTTAATTTATCAAAGTTTTTGATAAATTCACCGTTACAGTGTAGTACTAGTTTGTACGATATAAACTTTTAATGCATAAATATGGTAGATGTATTAAAAAGTTGAGTGCACCACCCAAAATAAATCCAGATAAACAAGAAGAAATACTCGTACAGTCGAACCGTATAGGGAGTGTATACTGCTACATCGCACGTTCACGTTAGTTCTCCGCTAAGTTGAGCGACCTTCTTGTTTGGAAATTGAGAGTTTGGAAGTCCACGCTTATTACGATCTGCATCTCTACATACTCAATAATACTTTAAGCTTCATCTCATCGATCACAATCCTGTAGATACAAAGCTATACATACAAATTATGATCATAACCAGATCCCCAATCCATTCATTTCTATCATTCTTCCTCAACATTCATCCTCACGAAACCTACACTGTTTTCTACTCCACTTCCTCTTTCTTCTTCGTAAGCATTTCATCCAGTTTCACCGTTTCGAATTTCATTATATTTATCTATAATCATATGCATCGGTTGTTGATTTTGTAATTTTGTGCAGGTACTAACTGCGTATTTTGTCGTTTTGCCGTTACGAGATGAAGGTGCTATATCGTTAGGTATAGGTAATATACCTGGATTGTTTTTAGGATCCTTGATACTTACACTCATTGCTGCACCTGTTTCTACACTCATTTTTTCGTTGCCTAATCTTCCTAAACCTAAGGTACACTTTAATTTTGAGTTTTCATGCTTATTTATTAGTTTTTGTTACTAGTTATTGCAATTGCAATATGTATGTTAGATTGAAAGTGATTAGGTTAATCATCGGTTTTGATTAAGTTCATGAATAGTTAGATGTGAAGCCTGATTACTTATATCATACTTTTCATTGCCTACTATATGCACACTCTGATTTCATGCTTTTTTTTTATCCGCTTTGTGTTACTCGGTGTTGCAAATATGTGTTAAACTAAGGCAATTTCTGGACTCGATTTGGTTTAATGCTGATTTGGATTTCAGCTAGATTAATGAAAGTAGTTAATGTGATAGGTATGTTCAGAGAATGACCATCAAAGTGACTCTAGGATAATCTTAGGTTCAAAGTGCTTTCATTGATTATCGATTTTGATCTGATTCATGATTTAAAAATAATTTAGCTGCAAAGGATTTATAAGATTATTATGTCAAATGCTTCTGTTGTAATGAATACATGAGAGTAGTTCAGCCAGTTCAGCCTGCTTTATATGATCTGATTTTTTTTTATAACCACCACTGGGTTCTAAGTAGATAATACTGTATTATTCATTGTTCCCTTATTCTTTTCGTTTATCCTTTTATAGATCCCACCATCCCAGCTGATTTCTGTGTGATTTATATAAGCATGCCGTGTTGTAGATTACAGTTGTTGTCTTCCTTTGTATATTGTTCTTCACACCACATTATCCATGATTCCATGAGCATCAAATGTCTAAACACGTAATCTGAGGTACAATAGAGTTCACTATGGGACTATTTAGGGACTTTGTACCGTTGGTTGTAGATTACAGTTCTTACTTTTGTTTAATGTTGTTGGTATATTTTTAGTTTCTTATCGTCATTGCGAATCTGGACTTCGTACATTATATCCTGTAATAAATTTCTGTTGATTTCCAGGCCTTGGTCTTGATATACAGGTTTTTCAGTGCTAGTCTTGTGTTGTTTTTCGTTCTATGGGTGCTGTCTTCTCCTGAAAATACATTTCCTAGCTTTAAGGTAAATATATAACCTATTTTGAGTTGTGTCTCAAGATACTGTTTCTTACATAGCATTGTGTAATTCTGTTATTTGTATATTTTCAGGGTTTCCTCTCCATGCAATCCACCATAAAAGAGGATTTAAAAGTTGAAACTAAACCTGCTTCTACAAATCCCACTGATTGGGACAAACATGGATGGTTTTACATTTGTGTGAGAATAGGCTTCTTCTTATGGGTATCCTGCTGTTCTCTTTTCTACTCGGTTATCCTTTTACTGTTTTGTCATTGGTCACAAAAACTTAAGCAGGTATTTCACATGCAATAAATAATACAGCGATCTTATAATCGAAGGAAAGTATTGATAATGAGGAGTGATCATGTGATTTTGAATGATCAGATCAGATAAATAATTAATTGTAACATAGCAGGCTGTAGGAGATAGTCATTAGATATACTTGTCCTGTTTAAAGCTTTTATAATAGGAATTTTTAAAGGGTTTGTCGAATTTTGATTATTTAGGATAAATGATACTTAATATGACAACAACATTCCTGTTAATGAGACGCTCTTTGTAAGATAAATGTAAAAGTCCCTCAAATTAGGTTAAGAGAAGGGGTAATCTGGTAATGTTAATTTACATCTCATAATCAGTTTTGTCGATATGGAACTGATTATCCAAAAACCTAAATAGTCAGCAGAAGCAAAATCTGTTTACCCAGATGCCGACAGCTAATTATTAGTGATCAGCTTTAAACTGAGGATTCAAGCGTCCTAAAAATCTGCTGCTTTAAAAGTAATTTCTCTCTTCTATCCAGGTTGCTTTGCTAAATCTTATAACTATATCCTCAACATGGGCAAGAGTCACTGATGTCATGGACAATGAGGTATGTATGATGCCATGTTGCGGGCTTCTTTTATCTACCATGGCCGTACATGCTCTAATTCCATCTTGTATTCAGTCAGGTTCAAGACTGTTTGGATTTATTGGTGCCGGTGCTACTTTTGGCCAGCTTTTCGGTTCATTGTTTGCCACAGGAATGGCCTGGTTGGGACCATGTATGCTTGCCCTCCCTGTTTCTTGGATATTGTTGTTGTGCCTAGTTTGTGTTCACTTATCAAGTTTCTTTTCTCTTTTCCAAATTAATTTTGACTCTCTTCTTTCCAGATCTGCTGCTATTTGCTTCCCTCATGATGGAATTTGCAGCCCAGTCATCCAAAAGTATCAATAAGGATATATCTGATCCTTCCGAAGAATTACTTCCCCTTAGGTTTATGTAAATTTATTGGTTTACAACTTTATGCTTTGTTGGTACCGCATAACTCAAATTCTTAAGTTTCTGCCTTTGTTTTGTAGAAACACTGAAGTTGATCAGCAGGATGAGATCAATGAAGTAGATACATCTGATAAAAATAAATCTTCACCCAAAGCTCCAAATTTAACTATTGACTCAACCAAGCCTCGGTTATGGGCTTTACTGGATGGGTTTTGGCTTATATGGTCATCAAGTTATTTGTTGTGGGTGTCATTGTTCTTGTGGCTAAGTGCAGTGACCTCTTCCTTCTTCTACTTTCAGGTAAATGGAGGCATTATTTATTTTCCGGTTAATATGTTGTAGATTTGACAATTTATACCATTTAGTCATTTACTTATGAATAGGGTTGATTCGGGCTATTTATTATCTATATCAGGTCAAATGAGTTGAAAGTTTCCCAAAGTGTATTTTTAATGCAACATCCTGTATTTCTTTGTTCAATATTTGTAATTATATCCATACCTTCAAAAGTCGTACTTTTTGACACATCATAAAAAATGTACTTTTATGGACAAAAAAAGTTTCTGGTCAACCCCACCTGCGTGCCCCCTTTCAACTGGTACAGAGGTTTTCAGTTTTAAGCCCGAACTAAGTGTGATCCGTTACCTAAACCACCCTTGCCTCCTCTTGTATATTGGTGTAGTCTATTTTTATGTCTGCTGATTTTGATCTTGTTCTCTTAAACTGCAGAAAGTAACAGTGATTGCATCTACTGTTACAACCCCTACTGGAAGAAGACGATTATTTGCACAGATCAATAGTTTTATTGCTGTTTTTATCCTGGCTGGCCAGCTTACTTTAACGGTACCTTTTCTATCGAAATCCTTCTCCAAGAGCACATTCGTGCCAGTATGCTTCGTAAACACTGTAAAACATGTACTTCCTTCACAATTGTTATATTAATCCTGTATCTGAGAAACTACCATAAATCTTAGCATGTGGGCTTAAAATGTTGGTTCAAACTTAATTAAGATACCCTTTTCACCTGCTCCAACGTCTTTGCATTTCTAGTTCTTTATTGATGTAATTAACATACCCAGGTTCTTAATGCATTGCTATCTCAGCAATAAGTAACTACAACTTTCAAGATCCAAAATGAAATATTTGAACCACCAAGTTCATAGTTGTACGAAGTAACTGGTTTTACTTTAACTTTGTTGTTGGTGAAAGTTTGCAAATGAAACTGTAATAGAAAGTGAACTGTTCAGGATTGGATCATGCTAATTATTGTACTCACCTTCTAATAAGTGTTGCTGATCATTGACTTCGATTATACAAACTTATTATGCATGATCTTCTATCAACGTTTTATGCAAATTAATCACTCTTTGTGTGAAATGCTAAAAAGAATAACAATGGAAGTTTGCGATAACGAGGAAATTTGGACAAATCGTGGAAATGTGAATGCAAAATCAACCATTGTTTGATGTGTTAATACTTAATAATCACTTATCCTTCAAAAGTGTAGTCATTTTTTCATTTTTTTAATTACTTGCATTATCTGAATTGCAAGGATTAGTTTGTAGTGACAAACCAGGTAAGATGGTTTTATAGTGAACTATTTGATCTTTTTTTTTTACTCATTTAACAAATAATGTTTTCCAATTGTAACGTTTTTATATATCTTTCTGATCACAGGGCCGGATTCTTACTGTAGCTGGGATTACTATAGCTCTTTGCTCTTTACCATTCACTGCCTTTCTGAATTCAATTGCTATTGCTGTTTGGCCGACTTACCTAGCAGTTGCTGTCTCAGAGACCATTCGGAAGGTTTACCTATATTCTTGAAGCTATATGAATGTGTAAATTGATCAAAGTCGAATAAAATATATTACGTAGTATGATATGAACCTTCAACTAGGGTTGCAAATGAGTCGAGCCAGAGCTCGAGCTCGGCTTGATTTCTATGTGCTAAGCTCGAGCTTGGCGAGCCTTTAAGATGTAGGATCGAGCTTGGGTCGAGAAGGATATAAGGTAGCTTGAGCTCGACTCAAAAAGCTTGAATATATAAATAAATATATTTTTCGATAATTGAACTTATTACGTACAATATCTACAAATTAGATTTTCTATAAGCGAAGATCATCTAAAAAATGTGTAAAATTAAGATTAAGAATTGACCGCTAGTCAAAAAGCTCGATAGTAGCTTGAACCGAGCTCTTAAAAGATCGAGCTTGGCTCTTTATATATTTCAAGATTGGTTATTAAGCTTGAGCTCAGACTCGAACTTTATAATTACTCGACTCGACCATGCTCGAGCTGCTCGATAAAAGCTCCACTCTTTGGCAGTCCTAGCTACAACTTTGGTGGTAATATGGGAACTTTAGATAACGCGTCAAGACACGTAATATCTTAGTGTCAGTCAAGATGGGGTTTGACCTGCAACGCTTTTATCTTTCTTTTTTAAATAAATAATAGATGTGTAATGTGTTATAAAAATATGATTATAATAAGCTGTAATATTCCCATACCAATCTTAATACATTAATAAAGTGATTCTGTGGTTTTACACACTTGAATACACTTCTGCTGACTTTTGACCTGTTTGATTCATATCTGGTCTAGTAGAATCTTTTACCTTAATGCTTATGAGATACAAAATAGCCAAGATCAACCTACGTATATGTAAATGGAAATGTATTGAAATTACCACCAGAGATGTATGAGTTTCTAGTACCAGTTGCTTTGATTATATCAAATTTAATGTTTTGGTAGAAGTAGTACAAAACAAAATCTCTCATGGTGGGAATCGGGAGTTACAAGCCTCCAACTGTTTGTGTTTCTACAGATGCAATGATGACCATTGTATCCTGAGAACAGTACTGTAGCTCACTAGGATTTTTAGTTTCTATCAAAATAAAAAAGACCAATAAGAACAAATGGATAAATGTCATATATCCCTCTTTGTTAAACTCAAATTTGAATATTGGGTTTAAGCATCCCCTTGTTTGTAATCTATACAATTTGTTTTCTGGCTTAAATCCATGATACTTTTGAAACTTCCATTTCCAAATATAGATGAAGGACTAAAAGCACATACTGTAATTGATTGTTTTGCAGGTGGTAACTTATGTTGTAACTAGGCCAGGAAGAGAACTCCTATTTACTGTTGTCTCACAGGATGAGAAATACAAAGCAAAGGTACCATCTACCCCTAAACTCCGACATGATTCTTTTTCTAGAGGTGGAGGGTCCAACACATTTGTATGTCTAATGCGTAATAAAACAAATAAAGTAAATGAATAAACAAAACAAAGCTAATCAAACATACGGATTGAAAGTTGGCCAAAATGTACTTTAGTGTATTAAACCTACTTAAGCATATCATCCAAAAAGAAAAAAATATTGCTATGGAAATTTTATAATATTTTAACACGTAAAATATAGAATTTAACATTTTGGACAAAAAGTATTTCTGGTCAACACAATCCAACCTGTTTCTACCCTGTGAACGAAGATTACTTGTTTTGATCAGTTTACGAAACACTAACTCGCCCATTTGGCCACTTTTAATCTTTTTCACAATATACATATTTTGTACAGGTATGCATAGATGTCCTTGTCCAAAGATTTGGAGATGCTACCGCAGCAGGGATGTACAAGCTTCTTCATAGCACGCTAAATGGCAAAATAACCCACATTTCTCTCTATGCTTTGCCCGTATGCAGATTCTATCACCTTTTTAACTTAATTTACTACTGTATAGAAAAAGAAATAAGGAATCAACATGTGTTTATTTTATTTTTTCAACAGGTCTGTATTTTGTGGTTATTTACAGGATTCCACTTGGGACGTCGACAAACACAACTTGCCAAGTGCCAAAATCTCCCATCCTCCTAAAACTAACTCTTGTTAGTCAGGTATATTGTCATATGTTGTGTTATATATAGTTAGTTTTGCGTGAATTTTAGGTCATATTAATGGATTCCAAATAACATGTTACTAATTCCACAAGTTAGGATTATTATACATAGTTGTAGATGAGTTATGCAAGGCATTGCTTCGACACGTACACATATGATATATATGGATACACTATTTCATATTTATTTGGGTTAAGGCTAAAAATTGGCAACGTAGTTACCTTTTTGTATCTTTTTTGTATTAAAGTGAGTAACGTACCTCTTATTACCAATGTGAGTAACAACTCTTCACTTTTGTTCCAATGTTAGTAACATGGTATTGTGGTGACCGTCATTGACATGACATTACACGTTAGATATATTTAGTGTAAATCATCAAATTCACAATGATTTAATACTGAATTGCACAACAATTTAATTAAAATGGCGAAACTTGAGTAATTAATAGACATACCAAGATTAAGGTTCTGAATTATTTGGGAAAACAGAGATAACATGAAATCACATTCAAAAATCACCTACATCATCAAGTTCACAACGATTTAATACCGAATTACACAACAATTCAATTAAAATGGCGAAATTTGAGTAAATGATAGACATACCAAAATTAGGGTTTCGAGATTGATTTGGGTAAACAGAGAACACGCATTCACGTTCAAAAATCACCTACATCATCATGTTCACAACGATTTAATACCAAATTACACAACAATTCAAATAAAACGGCAAAATATTTTCCAATTGGGGGCGCGTCATCTAAACCCTAGTCATCACAAATGACCATTTATTATCTATTACTCTATTAGCTTTCACCATTTATCATCTAAAAACCGGATTGTAGATTTTTAATGAGCAACTCCGTTTTAGAATCTAAACTTTCTGGTAATCTGCTATCCCCTTGTGTAATTGATGCACATTGCCTAATGTTATATTATTAATTCTAGACTTATATTCTAGTTATTGATTGAACTATTAAAGCTAATAAACACATCAACAATTGGTCCGCACCAAAGAATGTACAATTAAACGCTTCATGTTTTTGCAACATGACAATATAATTTAATTCCTAAACGGAAATCGTACAGTAATGTCACCACACAATTATACCACAAATTTACCATATATGACAAGTAATGACTATTTTATCTACAACATATACACCACCAGACTTGTTGCAGTCTCTTTTTAAGTCCATAATATTGCAATCTGGGTCATGTTACACCTAAAAGCGTGTGTACATGGTACTCTTGCTGTCAATATATTCTGCAATTCCTTATAAGATGTGGAGATCACGTCTTCGATATTCATCCATTATGGTGGGGAATCAACAGAATATGACACTCCAACTTCGACTGTTGAAGCCATACATTCCTTCATTAATTTTCTTGTGATTTCCTATTCGTGTAATTCGCCTAGCAATAGCATCCTCTTGCAGAAAATTTAGAAGGTCACCATCAATAACATTTGGTTAGTATGCAGACTCTTGCAACCACATGTAGCCAAATATGTCATGGATAAGCCCTCCCTCAAAGTGATGCTTGAGACCTAAAGTAGCTAACTAAGTAGTTAAAAGTAAGCTCCTAACTAAAACGAGTCTTGGTTCATCTGACTCCCGAGACCATACGCTGCACTTTATAACAAGATTGAAAAAAAGAGGTAACAGCTACAAGTAAATATGAGCTGTGGGAATGCATGAATTTAACCGGGATGTACATAAGATAGTATTTTGTAAAATACTTATCAATGGATATACAAGCTAAAATTACTACTTGTATCATTTCCCCTATATATTCACTCCCCTGTAGATCCTTCCCGATAACAAATATAAATTCTCTTTTTCTAGCTTTATTCTTCTCTCTTACGAGTTACACGACACAACGTACTACTTGTATTATTGGCGCATATGAATGTTCTGTCCTTGTGTATTATTATTTCTTTATTTTTAGGACAACATCTGTATCACATTAAACATATTGTTATCAACATATAATTGTAGCTACCTCATTAATTGGGATTTAACACGATCTAAACGGATAAATGTATGAGGTTTTCTCTCCTTAGGTTATTTGAAAATTGCGAATATTTTTACTCAGATTTACGTTGCCTAACCGAGGCATCTCCGTGACCATTTACGACCCTTTCTCTGACCACCCTCAAGATCTCTAGCCAGTAAGGTTTAACACAATGTGAAGCTCTAAATATAACACGACTCTGAGGAGGAAATCAAATAGCGTGTAAGGGGATATCATCACTGTTTGAATAAATTAACTTTTTTAGTCAATAATTTCACAATATGTTAGTTGAAATTAATTATGAACAATAGGTTTCCTTACTTTGACTTAATATATAATTGAACATTTATGTATTTAAGTATAACACGACTCGAGGAGAAATTTTTTTTTGAACCGCGATGATTTTATATAAATATGCTAGTAATAAACTAGCAACGAAAATTCAATGTTACATAAGATTACATAGAGTTATATGATTGCAACACCAATCAACCCAAGACGTATCAAAATTTTAATCTCTACATTTTAACCAAATAAACGAGTTGGCAATGATATCATCTAGAATCTTTGTCGAGCTCGTCGTTATCCCTTGGAAGATTTTGTTATTTCTCGCTCTCCAAATCCAACTAATCGAACAAAGAATCACCGCATCAAACCTTTTCGCCAAATCAACACCCAAAGTTATAATATAGTCGTCTGCCAAAGTTAACAGACAGTCGAAGAGTAAGTAATGGTTGTGTGCATCCCCCACCATTGTAGAATTCCAGCCTAAATTTCTCTTGAAAAAGCACACGATGCAAACAAATGATTTTCTGACTCGATTTCATCATCACACAACGGGCACAAAATGTTGTGAAGATCTACACCACGTTTGTCTAAGTTAAATCTTGTAGGCAACCGATGATTAAAAAGTCTCCAAGCAAGAACATTGTTCGGCATTTGCACAATGGCAAACACTTAGTGTCAATCAGATAACGAAAATCAGATTCCAAATAGATTCCCGACTTTCCTAAGGACCAAAACCAACAATCTTTATTATTCGAGAATGAAACACTTGATAGATCTTCAAGTAAATCAGAAAATTCAGTTTGCTCTCTTCCGGATCTGATCGGTCTTCGCCACTTCCACTAAAAGGTTTTATTAGAGCAGTTTAAGACATGCTGATAAACGAGGCAGTTTTTCTCGACTTCTAAATTGAATAACCTTGGATATTTGACATGAAAACTCGAGTTTCGTGTCAGGGTGAAATCAAATAGCGTGTAAGGGGGTATCATCAGTGTTTGAGTAAATTAACGTTTTTAATCAATAATCTCACAAAATGTTAGTTGAAATTACTTATGAACAATAGGTTCTTTAGTTTGACTTGATATATAATTGAGCATTTATGTATTTAAGTATATGAATATGTATATATGTAGCTAAGTATTGTACCTTTTATATAACTATGTGTTTCATTGAACATCCAAAGTGACCAAAAACTAATAACAAAAATTTAAAAATACAATCTATAATTTTTATTTTTAATTTGATAAGATTGGACTAGCATAGATCATTGAATTGGGTAAAGAAAGTTTGGTGAGTCTTCACCAAACATCGTCCCTGTGGATCATAAAGGAGGAAACGTAGGCATTGTGAATTTATTGCGATATTTAAGTTTGCTTCATTATCACCCATTCGTCCTTTCACTTGTTTGTATTTCCATTTTCCAACAAGATTTAATATCTACAACTTTTTTTTTTTTTTTTTTAGTTTCATATTTATTTATTTATCATTGTGTCTGATTCAATACTCAATAGATTATAGCTACATATCTTGTCCCCTGTCCACTCTGATATTATTTATCTTATCAAATTATACAAGAAATATGGAGTACTTGGCATCAACTTTGTTTCTTATAATGTGTACTAGGAACACTCGTGTCTGTGCGTGTCCCGACGTTAATATTTTCTTTAGTAGATTTTTGTTTAAAAGTTAATTTTAATATTAAGTGTTGAATGATAATCACATACGGAGTAGTTGTTAAACTATTACTATTCAAGATCCGGTTCTTCAGAATCGAGTCAAAACATTCAAAAAATGATGCAACTCAGACCTTGACTCTTAATTAATTGACTTTGACTCTAATGAGTCGTTTAGTGACTCTCTCGAGTCGTGTGTGACTCTTCCGTGTCTTATACGACTCTTACGAAAAGCAAACAAACTTTTGGTGCAATGTAATAAACAAAATAACATGAGAAAATAGAAAAGGAACTAACTATAATTTATTTTAAAGTAAACATTTGAGTTGATTGCATTAGTCTAACTTAAAATGAAATGAGTTTTTAAAATTTATTTTAAATAAATGATATCAAGTAAGTGATGAATTATAATTTTTTCTATTATTGACACATGTAAGCTATATAAATATTTAGGTGTCAATATATTAGAAAACAAGGTGCTTCTTATATAAAAATGAATGAAATGAAATGAAATGATATATCATGTTGGGGTGTGTGAATACAATATGAAACTATTAAGTCTTCACATACGGAAATAAAAAATATACAGAAATGTTGCATTTCTAATTTAACGTAGATACAGAAATTCAACTAATAGACCGTATATTTTGAAATTTTATATGAGAAATGATCGTGACAACCTTTAACACGGTTAATAAGAATGAATTTGATGTATTAATATTTTGTATTTTACACTAAGAGTAAGATGTTATTATCATTGATCGAGTTTGAGATCCATACGATTATGCCAACTATGAGAATCTTTATTACTTCTAATTGACAACTAAAGTAACGAATATTGCAAGAAAAAAAAGAATATCTTCTTGAAAAACTAATCGCGTACTATACAGTTATAACTGCAATAACATTAGCTTTTTTTTTAATGTGTGGTGATTTGTACACCACCAACTTTTAACCATACACCACTAATTATGCTTTAAATTGTTGTACATTACAACAGACCGATACACATTAGTAGGGTATGGCTAAAAATTGGTGGTGTACAAATCACCTCTATTTTTTAATACGGAGTAATTAGATATTTAAGAAGAGTTGCACTAATTTTTTAATCATTAATTTATAATCATATCGTCAATTAATTGTAACGTTTGTTTGTTAAATTATAAACTACTCCGTATGTGTGTATGTGCGTGAATTTTAAAGCCCATGTGGAGCTACTAGAAGTAGTTGACCCACAAAAGAGTCCCACCAGAGTTGCCAAACACATGTTTGACCTTTGACTTTAATGCAATCCATCGAGAGTGGTGGTGGTGTACTGGTGTATGTTAAGTTCCCATTTTGATTTTCTACTAAACAATAACCCTCTTTTAATTTATTTTATTTATTTATTTATTTTTTAAGATAGTACTCAAACAATCACACGAAGATATATATTTGTTCATATCCAAAATAAGAACCCTCGACCTTAAAATTAAAATGTCTCTCTGAAACCGCTAAGCCAACTACTACTATAGATTTCGAGTACTCAAACTTCCAACTTATAATCATATAATAATCGGGGTCCCTTTCGAAACACAAATATCTCTGCCTTCACTTGGCGCTTGATAAAGTTGATTTCAAGGTGATTGAATATTAAGATCCAGTATAATTAATATCGAATAATAACACTACAACAAATGTTGCATTTATACGCACTTTATTCTACACATTTTTAAAAAATTGTGTAATTTTTTTCCCATTTGTACGTACTTACAATCGTATAAAAACTCTCTACAATTATAGTGTGTAAAATGATAATTGATCCTCACGCTTAAAAGTGTAAAGAAAAATGTCTATACTTATAAGTGCTAAAAAATTCAATATCTACGCACTTAATAATGTAGAGATTAATTCTACACACGCTATTTTTTCGCACATGCCTTTTTGTGTGGTGTGAGTAAATAGTTTGTGTAGAATTAATCTTTACATTTATAAGTGCGTAGATATTGGAATTTGTACGCACTTTTAAGTGTGTACATTTTTCTTTATATTTTTAAGTGCGGATATTATTATCATTTTACACACTTATAAATGTAGAGAGTTTTTACACGATTGTAAGTATGTACAGATGGGAAAAAAATTACACACTTTCTAAAAAGTGCGTAGCACAAAGTGCGTGTAAATGCAACATTTGTTGTAGTGTAACAAACGTTCTCCAATCTTTCTACGTGATGTGATTTATTGCACAAACAACCTCTAAATTGTTTTGTAAAAGATATTATCTGATAACATTAAATAACAAACAAGCTTGTCTTATCAAAACTCAATAACGAGACGAAATGATATATAAGTCTAGTCATTGAATGAAGATTGATGGGGAAATTTTTTGACACTTTTGTATTATTGTCATTGCATTTATTCATTTAATTAATAAAATCAAATAATGTACCCAATGAGAACACAAACAATAAAGTTTATAAAATAGATCTTGTATGTAGTCATCATGTTAATAGATGCCAAAATAACAAATAATACAATCATTAAGAAAAAGACCCTATACTTCAACTCTTTTATCAGTTTCCATCACACCATTCCCTACATGTACCCCATTACCCCCTAAACTACTATTAATTACACTTCCATTACTTCTAACCCCCTTAAGAATCCCATATTTACTCAAAAACCCCTCCCCCCAATCCCACAAATTCAGTACTATGTATGTTCCTATACCACCAATCAACCCATAAGCAATGGAATACGTTAACGGCATTAAAATCAATGTTATAAATGCCGGAATCGCTTGTTTCATATCGTCCCAATCGATCTCCACCACTGATTTCATCATCAAAACCCCGACTAGGATCAAAGGTGGGCCAACCGCCCACGCTGGTATTGATGCTAATAACGGTGTGAAGAAAAATGCCAACATAAAGTAGCCCGCAACTGTTAATGCCGTCATCCCAGTTCGCCCACCTTCCCTTATCCCGGTAGAAGACTCTATAAAAGCTGTCACGGGTGACGTTCCAAGAAGCGAACCAATGACAATAGACGATGCGTCTGACATGAATGCAAAATATTGACCTGTAATAAGACGTGTCTGTTAGTTATTTATCGTAAAAATAGCAACATTCATTTGAAATGAGCATTATTTTGTTAGTTATTTGTCGTAAAAATAGCAACATTCAATTGAAATGAGCATTATTCTTTCAGTTATTTGTCGAAAATATAGTAACATTCAATTGAATTGAGCATTATCCCCATCCTAATTTGTTCACATTTTTATTTTAATTTGTTTAAAGGAATATGGACTTTGAAAATTAAATTACCAAGTTTTCAATTTTACCATTACTGTTACATATTCACAAAAAGATATAACCCTATAAATCAGGGCCAGTTAGATTTTTGCCAATTTGAAAACGAAATAATAAACGCATAAATTTGTGTCACAATTGACATTTATTTTAACAAAACAGAGTAATTTAATTATATACTAGTCGAAAAATATACTACTAACATCCAACAGGCACGTTTGAAAGTAAAAAGATATATACAAGAGACTTCCGTGAGTTATTTACCGTAAATAGATAGTAAAAAAAATAAAAAATAGATGTCAACATCGTCGATAATTATTATACTTTTTACGTGAATATAAACATAGAAAATAAACGTCAAGTATTAATTTATCGGGGAAAATACTGACCTTCAAAATCTCCATTTTCATCCGCGAAACCGGCGAAACGTGCCATCGAATATAAAGTTCCGGTAGTATCTAGTATATCGACATACAAAAATGTCACTAATGCTTCCCAAAAATACCCTTTGTTGATACTCGAAAAGCTTAATGCACCAGCAGTCGACTGTATTTTATGTACATCAACGATTTGTTTAAAGTAATCGTGTGCGGCGTCACCCGCCGGCGTGTTCGGGAACGCCGTAACTTGCGTGTTACGAAACCATGAAACCGCAGTCACAAATACAATGCCGTAAATCATCGCGCCTTTTATGTTTTTAACCAAACAATAGCCGATGATTATGAAACCGACTATACCGAGCCATAGAGTTGGGCTCTCCATACGGTTATGTAAACACATGATATCGCCAGAAACCGAACCTCCGGGAAGGAGTGTGACGGTTCCGTTTGGGAACGTAATTACCGGCGCGAGTGAAGCTCGAGATGAGGTTGGACATGCGCCGATAGTTACTAGAGTTGATGAGCTGTAGCCGATTAACCCGATTCCTTGATTGGTTTGTAAGCCGATGAAAGCTAAAAATAAGCCGATTCCAGCTGATGATGAGATTCGTACCGGCTTAGGTACTAATTTAGCCAGCTTGGCTCGTAAGCCGACGGCTGAAATTAATAAAAAAAACATCCCTTCAATGAAAACAGCTGCGAGTGCGTTTTCATAAGACACGTTGCCGGATCCGTGGTATCCAACAACTGTGTAAGCGAAATAGGCGTTAGCTCCCATTCCAGGAGCTAACGCCAATGGTAAATTGGCGAAAGTACCCATGATTACACACCCAATTAATGAAGATGCCACCGTGGCAACTATAAGGTCTTTTCTTACTTTTGTTAAACACTCTGCATACCCCGGGTTAATCGGAGTAAACTTACAGGATTCGTCGGGTTGAATAATCCGAAGATTCGGTCCGGTACAATTACCGGCCGAAAAAGATGGATCAGAGCAGAGTGGGATACAGTCGGAGACCGAGCACGGACCTCCGGAGTCGGAGAGTATGCTCGCGTTGACCGCGAGAATATATGCCATCGTGAGGAAGGTAGTCGTGCCAGCACGAAGCTCGGTTGTGAACGTGGTTTTTCGCTCGTCGAGTTTGAATCGTTTGCCGATTCGGGATTTAGCGACGAAGGTGTTGAGTTGTGTTAAGGTTGATGGTTTGGGATGAGGTGGTCCGCCGGACTCCATATTGGCCGGGGTTGTGAGGATGTTAAAATATGAAGTTGTAATAAATAATGTTCATGGAAACAGTGTGGATATGAATGAATATGAATATATATATATATATATATATATATATATGTTTGATCTGATTTAAATAGGTGTGGAATATGAGTTTATACAGGGAGGGTTTATTTTAGTGACGAAAGATGGAGAAATAGTGACGGGGGTTAGTAGGAATGCACGGGAAGGGAGATTCTTATACTTGTAACTAGTCGTGGTATCTTGTTTTTTTATACTTGTAACTAGTCGTGGTATTAAGGAGTAATACTTTTAACTAAATGTTTGTTTTTGGATAAAATAGGTTTGTAATTATATGGATCATGATTGAGTAATCTTATTAGGGAAATTAAAATAACGTATTTTATTAAGGCTTTGCCTATTGATCAAAATAATTTTTTTTTACAAACAGACGTGAAGTTTTCTTTCCTTTTAAAACCCAATAATGAGCCATGGATTATTACAGAGTAAGAGTAGAATCTTCAAATAATATACGTCTGTTTTATTTGGCATAAAATGTTTTAAACATTGCATTTTGAGTGAATGAAAAGGAGACGATCTCGATTGTTGATCTATGTGACTAATGATTAAGATCATATGACCTTGAATATAAGTGTCACTCAAAACTTTACCCATTAATTGTGTAAATGAAAATGAGAGCGGTTAATAAAAACCATTTGATAGTAATTATTAAACTTAAAATTTTCTTTATTATCAAAAATTATTATAATTAATATATCACAAATAAAAGGAATTTTTAAGTGAATTAAATGCAAGCTTTCAGTGTATTAATTATAATTTTGATTCAATAAGAAACTTTTAGCTTTAATAAATGCATGACTATTCTCTTATTGACAGTCTAAGGGCTGTTATTATCAATTTCCTTTTTCCAAAAACAAAACATCATGATTTTGGTGTGAAATTTAAATATTGGAAAAAATATATAAAAAAAGAAGAAGCTGGTTGAGTTGTCAAATTTTGAAAAACCGCTTATATTTGATTTTTTCGGTTGACTTGTACATTGTAATGTTGCATCATATGACCGAATTCTTTACATGACCAAATTCCTTACGCAATGGTGAAAATTAAAAGCTTTGGTTTCACATTTGAGATTTGTGTCTGACGCTTTGGATATTTTATTATTCAGCCAAATAAACCAGATATTATACATATGTAAGTCGAATAGGACTAATTTTGAAATATATGTTTGGCCTTTTTTAAATATAAACTTTGCACAAGATGATGATACTATTAATTATTTATTTTTATTTTTTATGGAAAAAGGGCGTCCCGAGTAAAATTTTATTTTAAAGAATAAAACACTAAAAGACTTCCGGATAATTGCTCATGGAAGCTCAAGCTTATCTATTATAGAAACACAGAAGTCTAGAGAGTAGAGACCGAGAACATGGGATATATTCCAAACACTACAAACTTTAGGTACATCTAAAGATTGCTTCAATCTAAATGATAGCGTCTTTAAACACACTTCTTGTCCGATCCTTTTTTATGAACTAGCTAGTTGGGATAGTTTTCTTCTTGAATATTCAGTTGTTTCGTTCCTCCATATATGGTATAAAGCAGCTGCAACTGACAACCTTCGAACGATGCTCCATATGGATTTACCCTTAGACGACGGTTGGAGGAACGAGACAATATCATCCAAATTACCATCAATCGTTCTAAGATCCATTGGCCTTTTTAGAGAATGTCATACAGTCTAGACGTTACATTTCACATTCAGACTATCTCATACATTTTTAAATAAATGGAAATGATATTGACATGTTTAAGGGTAAGTTTATGAGAGAAAAATGTATTTTGAGAGGAAGAAGTGACATACGATCTTGACCGTTAATTTCTGTGATCAACGGCTCAAATGTTGATCACGTAAATCAATGACTTGGATGTTGATCACATAAATTAACGGTTTAGATCAGTTGGCTCTGATTCTTCTAAAAATGGAATTGACCCTCTAAGTTTTAATCAAAAGTATTGAAAAAGTCTTTTAGAGTTATTGTTAATTAATTTCTTAGCATAACATACACGCTTTTATCTAAATTATTATCATTAGTTATCAACACGAACTATTATCCCTAATTCTAATCATTAAAATAAGTAAAAGCATATAACTATCTGTTAATTTAGACAGTTGGGTTATTTTATATTATATAGATCTATAATTAAAGATCTCACTAGTCAACACGAGTTTGATCATGGAGACATCATAACATGCTTATAAAATAAAGTGTTGGAAAATAAGAAAGAAAGAGGTACATGTACATTGTACATCCTCCCTTGAAGGAATTATTTGTGAGCACAAAAAGTGTATTAATGGTAATAACTACATCAAGCAACCCACATTTGATGGATCAGATTACAACTTTATGCCAATTTATTTCTCCATTTGGGCAGACAGTTTGACTTTTTTACCATTTGACTTTATTATGAAAATACATATAAAAATAAATAAATACAGTAATAAATATGAAAGAGGGGAAGAGGCCAAAGTGGAGAATCCCATCTTGTCTTTGTGTGATTTACAAAAATTGGGATTTTGGTTCATGTTTTTGACTTCCATTCCAAAGGTGCAGTTGAATTATTATGATGTTTTGAATGTTTTTCTTTGGTGGGTATGTTTTGCCGTATTTTTTATAGTTTCAACTTTTAAATATGAACCGGTGTCCATTTTTTTTTTTAACAAAAATTAAAAACGGCTAGTCATTAACGTTAAAATTTGGAACAAATGCGAGTATTATTTATAACATATCATCACGGGTAAATTTTATATATGTCAACTGTTAAACTTGAAAATATTTGCGCTTATACTATATGTATTAAAAAAACTTGTACGAATGACATATATGATATTTGATTTGATTGATTGATTTGATGCTTTACTAGTGGTATATAGTATATGAGTTTTACGTATCAACAAATACTATTAAGCATTTTCGTTATATTTTTACGAATCGAGTCAAAAATCTACAAAACGAGACGACTTAGGCTCCGACTGTCAAATGACTTTGACTCTTACGACTCGTTTATTGACTCTTCATAATCGTGTCTTACTCTTCCGAGTTTTGTACGACTCTTACGAGTTAGAAAATCAATCAAACTTTTAGTGTAATGTAATACAAAAGATAAAATGACAAAACAATTTTTTTTTTTTATTATAATCTAGTTTTAAATATGCATTTGTGTTGATTGTCAGTCAACGATTTCACTATCGACACACCCCCATGTTTTTACTTCTTTTATAAACAAAATCTTAAATATTAATATACATATACCAATAAATATATATATATATATATATATATATATATATATATATATATATATATATATATATATATATATATATTTATTGTAAAATAGGAACTTAGACCGTTCCCAACCCGTCTCGTCGGCTGGCGTCGGCTTCAAACCGACGAACCGACGGGGTTGGCACGAAGTCGTCATTCGCTTCGTCGGTTGCCTTCCTTCGGTATTCCAACGTGAGGCGTCGGTTTGTTTTTTTTTTTTTTTTTTTTTTTGTATAATATTAAAGGTAAATTGGTAAATGTGGGACCCAAAAATTAAAGTGACGGAGCAGGGATGGGAGGGGTCTGTCAGTTTCAGTCAGTTTTCTGAAAAATCTGACGTGGCGCTGACGTGGCTTCGTCAGTTTTAGTCAGTTGGTTTTTGGGTTGGGAATGGCCTTATACAATAGTCGATTCTAGTCACTAAGTCGCGAATTAAAAATTGAGATTTCAAATCACGAGTTAAACTCGTAATTTCATCCCTGCTCATTATTTCCGACATATATATATGCCGGCCATCATTTAATATATGTGTCTTTCATTTTAGCAAAATCATCGAAGTGATCAACTACTTGAATCTACGCATCAATAATAGGAATAGTAACTGATTTTTGGAGACATTGATCATTATATTATTTGAGAGTTGAGATGAAGCAATATAGTAATATTGAAGATCCACCCTAGGATGCTTTCTTGTACTTGTGAATGTCAACCTTTTTGGTTGACCACCATCAAATAATTGGCGACATGAATTTGAGATAGTTAGTAACGACACTTGATGAATTTTGTTGTTTATTCACAAACCCATGTTACACTGTTATAACTGGTTTAAGCTTGTCTTGGAATATTTCTTATATATGTAGAACGTACACATAACTTGGTAAATTGTGAGGATTTTGATCCATTACATTACATTCTTTGAAAAATCATTCAACTGTGTTACAATATATATAGATCATTCTATTGTTAAAAGCTAAGTATTACTAGTATTATAATCATAATGTAACATATTAAATACCCTTTCAGTTACAAATAAACAACGGTATTGTTAACGACAACCCTAAAGGCTGTCAATAATCAATTTGGACACACATAAACTCATAAAGTGATTGTACTTCAACAAAAATTCAGGTGGGGTCAACTAAAATTCAGGGGGCCATGATATTTATTATGGTTAGAGTACAAATGTTAATTCACGTGTAAAAGTTTTATTGATTAGAGTCTTATTGACAACCCTTATGACCGTTTTTATCCTTTTCCAATAAACAAACAACAAACCATTTGTAAAACATAAATGTATATTGTTGTTCTCTTGTGTTACCATCGTCTCTACCGTTGTATTGTGCGTATCTACCGTTGTATTGCGTGAATACTATGGTAGCATTAATAAATAGATGATACACTGACTTGAAACATTTAAAAATGCTATTATATATATTATTGGAGGAATATATATATATGAACTCATCATTATGATTATGACTATGACTAATTGCCAAAAGCAAATAGAATATCTATAAAAACCTTCTTTTATCACTTTATGTAATAATGTAATGTTTGCTTTTCTAATCAATATATAAACTGAAAAGAAATGGTTGTTTTTTAAAAGTTAGGCAGCAGGTTGAATTTAGTGGACATTGTTTAAACCCGAATGTTAAGTAAAATCTGAGTGGTCGTTGAAAATTGTACAAAAACATATAATAAGTATCAATTATGTATCCATCTTTGTAAACAACATTAGTGATTTCCGATTAATGGCCATGATAATATTACTATCTTAATTACTAGAGTTTAATTTGTACTATTTTTCTTCCTATTTATAGACAAACAACCTGAGTAATAATAAAAAAAATATTAGTAATCACGAGTTTATTTTAATATTATTTTCTAATTCTTTTAAAAAGACCCAAAAGGTAAACATCGATATGGCTCTAAACAATTCAGGCCTTTAATGAATTTTAAATATAAATACAAAAATGAGCTTAGAGCATATAAGGTGAGTGAGTTTTTCAAATGTGGAAGGTGAGCTTGTTTTATTAAAATAGAACTTTTAATTTGGATTTTGAACTTGGTTTAACATGTGTGCATAGTTCTAACTAATGGATATTTTCAAGCTATTCCAACTCTTAAATCCCTCGGTCAAGTTAGAGCTTACATCAAGAATACTCGTCAAGTTATCAAATCTAGTTTCAACTAGCTCGAAAACCGTCTAGTAAAGCTCAAACATGGCTCGACTAGTTTGTGCATCTACACACGTGGGTACGTATAACTCCATCTTGATCAAACACATAGTTATTAGATTTAAACATGAAGTCATTCAATGCTCTATCCACCAAATATGATTATGAGAACTTATGAACTTCTTTATGTGTCCTAAATAATCTCGAAGTAAAACCTGAATTAGCATAACTCTAAAGGCAAATTGCTCAAAAAAGATGGGCCAAATGAAGAAATTTCAATCAATAGAGACCAATTGTCCATTTGGTTGGGTCAACACTTCTCCTATGGTGGGATATGAATATGAATGGTTATCAAGTAATGAAAGGTCCTTTGGTTGCTTTTTAACATTGTGTGTTAGAGAAAGCTATTTCTTTTGTATTCTTTTTTTTTTTTTGGTTATAAAGTCGTCGTCTTCGTTAAAAGCTTTATTTTCAATCTCTTTCTATATGCGGACTCTAGACGTTGATCCATAGTCGATGCCACATCTACATCCAGTATGACTGGATGGATAAGAGTTGTATATCTAATATCCATCGTTGAGTTTCCAGCAACCATGATATTTTTTCGGAGAAAAAAAATCTATAAACATACGTTAGTGTTTGCTAAAAGACAACATAACTTTTTACTAACCTTACTTTTTTTTTTTGATTTTTATGGCTTTAGGATGTGAAAGGTGGCATTTAGTTGGTTTGAATACAAGAGATGTTTACATGGGTAAGAAGCCCTCACCACTTGTCCCAAAACTTGGCATGAATCTTGTGAAGATATTTGTACTTTTCAAATGCTTTCTATTTTTCATGTGGCTATTGGGCCACTTTGGTCACTTGTGAGTGAGTTTATGAATAGAATAGTGTGAGTGTAGTAAGATGGGATGTGGGGTAAGTTGGTGGGTAGACAAAGCCTTCTCCTTTATTCTTTGTTGGTGTGTGAGAAAGCATAGCTTTTAAACAAATTGAATGGCCTAACTTGGCATGTTGGCCCACAACATGAATAATGCTAATGTAAATGGGAATCAATTTTGGCCAAAAAGACTCTAAATATTAGGCAATATTGTTTCATTATGTTGTGAGATTTTAGTTCTTGTGAAAGAGTTTCGGTTAACATATCATAATCGCACGTAATATAGATCGTCTAAAAGTTAACCACGCAAAAGAGTCTAGAAGTTAACCACGCAAAAGAGACGTTTACCATTGGAGGTTAGGTCTAGATGCTTGATTGCTACGTTATTGAATGTAAGGGCGTCTTGGTTCTCAGATAGTGATTTGTCAATTTAGGAATAACACCGCTGCACTTTTATGGTAGTTTCAAACAATCAATTTGAAAAACGAATTACACAATTCGTATCAAAGAAAGAAAGGAAGATGCAAGGAGGTAAATGTGAAATGTACACTTTGCATATTATGCATCTATCTTTGTTCAAAAGTTAGAGAAGGGATAATGACATTATCAAGCATCTTTGTTCTATTTTGCCATACCCAAAAGAAAACATTGAAGCATCCTCTTTGCTCTTCCTTTTTTTTCAAGTGCATCTGCCTGCAACTTACTGTGTTCAAGCCTTGATAAAAAGTGGCATCTTAAAGACACTTGTTCTTTCAAGATAAGAAGGTGACATACAGCATCATTTACATATATAGCCTCACAACATACAACTATCGATGCGTCAAGTACTAGTCTGCATAGCATTAAAGGCTTGTATATTTAGTCTATGCTAGCTGTTTATGCCTACTGCAAACATCACAAAAGAATCTGTCTTAATCTTCCTTTTTTATCCGTTTCGTATATGAAGTGCTATGCTACATCATGTTGAGAGAATAACCAGTCAAAAAACTCACTACCATCATTAATGGTTCCATCTGCTACTGATTCTTGTAATACCTGACATAATCACCTGATTGTATTGTAGGCACAACCATACATGAAGAGTGATGGAATGCACCGAGTCACCTAGGTTGACTTGCATCTAAAGCAGCTCGTATGAGATCTGGATGCAATCGAGGTTCTCGTAGAGTCAAATTAACAAAGTGTCTTTGACCTAGCAGTATGTGCTCACATCAACTAACAGTTTATGAGTTCAAGTCTCACTTGAGAGGTGTATATGATATATGGCTGTATAACCTGCGATGTGTAGTGCTGTGAGGCTTGCATAAAAATCGTAACCATTTTTCATTTTCAAAGGTTACCAACTTTCAAAATTCCTGATGCAAAGTACTCTCCAGCCTTGTTATAACCGGTTACTATGTTTCATAACAAGAAAAAGTCAATATGGTCAATTTACCCACACATCATACGCCATGTCATCATTTGTAACTTAATAATCTGTACAGGTTTTATGGGTGAACATAAAGATTATTACCCCAAACATATTTTTAACTTAGGTTTCAATTAATTCCTACTTCAATATTTTTACTTGTGGAATTGATGGAACAAGCATACGTACGAAAACAAGAGCACATCTAACAAACAAACTGATGTCCAAGATTGTAGAGGAACACGATAACAAGGGGCAATTGATACAAGTCTAAACAAGTTCACTAGCATTAGTGATCTTCATAGAAAGGTTAACATAACACGAATTAGGGATAAATCCTGAGATTAAATGATAACGATACAAAAACAATAAAATTGGCAAATTCTGGAAAGATAAAAAGCTTCTATGGTTACTCACCATGCCATGCCCAAACGATTTCTTGGAGAGCAGGTTTTATGTCATTTTTCAATATCTTTTGATACTCCATAGCATCACCAAATGATTTCATTACCTCTACCAAATGGAAGTTGGAAGCGATTTCAAATATTTCCACATCAATGGATAGTGGATCATTTCGCCCTTCACTTGGTCTGTTGAACTTTAGCTGCCCTCCCTTCTTGATGCCAACTTCCATCTTCAAACTTTTAGCAATTTCTTCCATTTTGGATATTATCTCCGAAGCAGGCTTTGTAGAAGTAAATTTCAATTCTTCCTTTAGATCATTTTCCACGAACAAACCAGATAAATCGAATCCGGTTGATAGAGAGATAATATCAAAAGCATTTAAGCTAGAGACCTTAGTTGATTCTGGCTTTTTTAGCTCAAAAAGAGGTTTGTCAACATTAACTGATGGTGTTTCTAATTCCACAGTGGTTGGCATCTGCATGGTGTCTAATCCTCTCCTGAACCAAGAATTCTCCATTATTTTTTTCATGGAAATTCTAGTAACCGGGTTTGGATCGAGAATTCTTTTTAGCAGCCTACGAACTTCTGGTGGTACCCAATTAGGCAATTTATATTCGGCCTTGCTTATCTTTTTATACATCTGTATGATATTTGAGTCATTAAATGGAAGCTGACCAGTCATAAGAACAAATAGAACCACCCCACAAGACCAAATGTCAGCTTTAGCACCATCATAACCTCTTCTGCTAATTACCTCCGGCGCCACGTAGGCTGGAGTGCCACACGTCGTATGAAGCAGTCCATCTAAGCGCGTGCATGAGGCGTGAGCACTTAACCCAAAATCTGTCACTTTCAGATTACCATATTCGTCTAGCAACAGATTTTCGGGCTTCAAGTCACGGTGATAAACACCTCGTGTGTGGCAGAAATCAACAGCACCGATTAATTGTTGAAAATACTTCCGAGCAACCTCTTCTTTAAGTCTTCCCTTAGCCACCTTGTCGAAGAGCTCACCACCCTTTGCATATTCCATTGCAAAGTAAATTTTGGTTTTGGTGGCCAGGACCTCATAAAGCTGCACTATATTTGGGTGTTTAACCATACCCATCACAGATATCTCTCTCTTGGTTTGATCAATCAATCCAACTTTCAAAACCTTCTCTTTGTCAATCACTTTGATGGCTATATTGTGACCCGAATTAATGTCTCGTCCATGATAAACTTTAGCAAAATTACCTTGACCAAGCATTTTCCCAAATTCATACTTTTGCATCAACACATTTCCCACATTCTCCATTTTAAACGTAAATTCTAGTGAACTACTGAAAACTTATCTCCTGCTAATACAGCTACTTTATTTACACAAGCAGGAGTATTGAACTGACGAACTAACCGTCTTCAACAAGCTCGTGCTTTAACACGACAGGGCCCCTGCAAGTTGCAGCTTCATTGTGTATCTGAGCATAACGACTGAATGTGTTCTCATGATTGAATCCAACTTCATCAAGGATCACGAGTAGTTGATAGGGGCTTGCAACCATGCAGGTTTTTGAGGAGGAATTACCAACGTTTGAACACATCATTCCGCATTCCCAGGTAGTTGACAGTTCCTGTGTGTGAAATTCTGAAAAAGACAGAAGTAGTGTGTCAGTGTTGTTCCGAATGAAAGTAGGATGTGGATTCTTCTTCCCAAAAAAAAGAGGGAAGAAACAAATGCTCTCATTATTCTAAATGATGACTAAACTACATTGACTTAAGCGACCCAAGAAAATGAATTACAAAATCCAAACAGATACAATCTTGTTTGATAAAATACAACTCATTTCGGAGGATAAATACATGAGTATTAGACTTAATTAAAAACTTTTAGATCATGGGTAATTAGTATAACCATAAAAGTCTCTGTAGGAGGCTCAAAGCAAGATCAATAAAACCCAACAGTAAGCAATAAAATAAGAGGATAACAACCACTTTAAACTTCATAAATCAATTGTATTTTTTGGCAAAAAGATCGGTCATTTTTCAATTTTATGGAACAAAGATGGACACCATATACAACCTACAGCTTCAACCTTACTAAACTTGAAAACATAACAAGTTAACAACTACAATTTTAACTACTTCCTGAAGGTTTTAGCAGCGTCTGTAGTTTCCTAATCAGCTTATGTTATTCATAACCATTGATTGCTTAGCTACAACATATACACATACTAGATTCTCTAGATTGATACCTATGACTCTCAGCAATATCTTATGAAAAAACTGAATAAATTAACTACTGTCTACAAGCATAAAAAATTTTATTACCTATGTAGTGTTTTCACAACACTGTTTTGATTGGAAACTGAATCATCCGCATAAACTTATTTAAATTCATTAACGTTGATAAGCATACATGTATTTCGAATAAATACCTACAAGGCTATAAATTATTCACACAACAACTTTTAAAAAATTGACACATCAGCTAGAAACTATTGAAATTCATGAATATCGAACGATTAACTACAAGCTATAACATATGCACATACGCGTGTCTCTGAATTTATACCTAAAATTGTCCTCAACAGAACTGTTTGGATGCAAAATTGAATCAATTCATCATACATTACAATCAAAACAAGGTTCATTTCAATCAAAAATGCATAAAATTCAACCTAGGGTTTATCCAAATTATAAAAGATCACATAAAGATAAAGATTAACCAAAAACATATAAAAAACAGAAGGAATTACCGATTGAGATGCGTGAATCGAAGAAGATAGACGATGAGTCGATGATATCGAGAA
Organism: Helichrysum umbraculigerum; assembly: GCA_949592205.1. NCBI lineage: Eukaryota > Viridiplantae > Streptophyta > Magnoliopsida > Asterales > Asteraceae > Helichrysum > Helichrysum umbraculigerum. The sequence goes on from CATIUR010000006.1 coordinate 55,724,888, forward strand.
ACTGCAAAAGTGATTCTTCTAAGAGATCCGTATATATATTGATCTTGTATTGTGTATCTGTATATAATATATTGATATATATTGAGGAATTTATATGGTACAATAAGATACTGGAAGATTTGAGTGTTCTGTGCACGTGGCGAGATGTTACGGGTTGCTTAAAGAGACGGGCATAGGTGTATGGTAATTGGGTGGGGGTGTGGAGCAGACGAAACTGACCCGTTAATAATATTCGATGGCAGCAAAACCACCACACGATGATTGATTTTATTATTAATTTATTATTTAGGTAGAGCTACTCTATTATTTGTGGCCATACCCTATGCGGCACGTGACTTACATGTGATGACTTGTACCTGCATATTGGCCAAGTTGAATAAACACTAATAGTTGCGAAAGTAAAGAGAACACAGCAAAGAATATGTATACTAGAGAAACAAAATACAAATGAGAGAATATAAAACTGGAGGTATATATATAGTTACAAGATGGAGTAATCTACAAGTAACAAATAGTCTTATAATATAATACAATCTCTAACTAATATAATAGATATGGACATCCATTCCATATATATATCCAGAACACTTCCCCTTGTATGTCCATTGTAAAAAGATTATACCTCGTTAAAACCTTACTAGATAAACCCGGAGGAACAAAAATCTAGTGAAGGAAAAATAGTACATAATTCTTTCAATACGCTTGAGGATGTTGCCTCATTAAAAACCTTGCTAGAAAAACATTTTCCACTTTTCATGCATCAAACATATTGTTGCAACAACAATATCGTGAAAGGGGTTTTAAGAGGTATTGTAATTTGATTTCAGTTTTGCTTGTAGCCGAGCAAAATAACGAGCTCCTTATGAAAAATCATGAGACACGTCCAACTGGTACCGCTCCCTTCTCGAAAGTGAATGTGGCAACATACAATGACTATAGTAACACACGCGGTCATGGCGGTGACCGTGGTCGTGGACGTGATCGTTGTTATGGTCGTGGCCGCGGAGGAGGCCGTGGTCAAGGACGTGGTGAGGGAGTTTATCATGGTGTTCACTTTAAGAACACAAGGGGAATAACAATAAGTATGAAAGAGGTGGAAAAGCTAATGCATGCCATCGTTGTGAAAGTGAAGATCATTGGGTACATGCTTGTCGTGCCGCCAAGCATCTAGTTGAGCTCTACCAACAATCCCAAAAGAAAAAAGGCAAAGGGGTAGAAGCAAATTACACTATTGAGGATGACAAAATTAATAGTCCCCATGGAAGTCAAGAACATATGGAAGTAACTCATTTGATGACAAGCATGTACCCAATGATCTTCACTTCCACAACGATGGCATGCATTAGACACGCCACCTTTAGTTTTTCCACCTCTTTCATACTTATTGTTATTCCCCCTTGTGTTCTTAAAGTGAACACCATGATAAACTCCCTCACCACGTCTTTGACCACAACCTCTTCCGCGATCACGACCATAACCACGACCACGGTCACCGCCATGACCGCGTGTGTTACTATGGTCATTGTATGTTGTCACATTCGCTTCCGAGAAGGGAGCAGTACCAGTTGGACGTGTCTCATGATTTTTCATGAGGAGCTCGTTACTTTGCTCGGCTACAAGCAAAACTGAAATCAAATCACAATACCTCTTAAAACCCCTTTCACGATATTGTTGTTGCAACAATATGTTTGATGCATGAAAAGTGGAAAATGTTTTTTCTAACATATCCGCATCAGTAATTTTCTCCCCACATAAAGTCAACTATGAGGTAATTCGAAACATAGCCGAATTGTAATCATTTATTGATTTAAAATCTTGCAGGCGCAAGTGATGCCAATCATAACGAGCTCGTGGCAATATCAAAGTCCTTTGGTGGTCAAACATGTCTTTCAAATATTCGGTTTTCAGAGTTTCATGAAGGTGGTGTCTTAATAAGATCATGGCTTTCGCCTTTTCTTGAGGTGTGGTTTGGTTCCCAGGTTTGATAGTATTTCCCAAACCACTTGCATCCAAGTGTATTTCAGCATCGAGTATTTGTCATGATGAACTATATCATAATTCAATCATACAAAATTAACATATTTGCAGTAACAAATGCAATAGTTACAAATACAGGGACGCATTAAGCAGAGTAAAAACAAACGCATAAATCAATATCAATATATTATATATATATATATATATATATATATATATATATATATATAACATAAAAACGGGACAGGTAAACCGATATACATATAATATAAATATAAACATGTTATCATCTAAACACATAGACGAACTAATAGTTTCTAAACATATAGTGAACCTAAAATTTAATGAATGAGGTCGATTTAATATACGGTTAAGAGTACAAGAATAAATAAATAAATTGTAATCACATAAGTAGTTCAACATTAATATAATTTCATGTTGTGTAAATAAATGCAAGTTTTAGGTTATTCGGTTAACTGTTTCATCCAATTATTTAATTTAATTATGAAAAATAAAACAAAAACACAAAGCTAATCAATTATATAGAGAAAATAAACAACTTATTTTTTATATAATATTACAGCATTAAAGATCGATGATAACCTCTGCATAACATTTATTTAGACTTTGATAGTAATTAAGATTATATATACAAGGCTTATCCTAAAACGGGAGGTGATATATACAACAAAAAAATTGATTCATACACCCTACTGTATCACAGTTGAAGCTCACAGTACAAATTTAGCATAACATAACTTTGATATTTGAAACAATTTGTGTGTTGTATTTATGAACTCCCAAATCATAAGCAATTAAAAATATTTGGATCTACCTACATCTACATAAGTACGAGTATCTGTGAATTCCACTTAAATCATTGAATTAATCTGTCCGATATCAGGAACCATAGAAATCACATGGTTTAAAAAGTTTATAATCATACAAGAACCATGTAAACATCAAATAAAATAAGTAAATAAAACGATTCATCATAGAAAGAAATAATAAGTCATAAATAAAGTCAATAAAGTCAGGTTAATCGGTATATGTAGCAGTGTAGCACATATGTCGCATACATGTGCTGGATGCATAGCAGATGGACACATGTTAAGTTTCATGGTTATGCAATATAAACTATCGGTCGCTAAAAGAAAAAAAAAATCTAACATGATTGTTATAAAAGAACGTCTTTCAACATGCACCATAAAATCATCTTATCAATAAATCTCATGTTTTTTTTTTATTATTATTGAAAAGAAAAAATATTATTATAAAATCAAGAATCAAATATTTGAATACGATAGAAAAAAATCGAATAAAGATAAGCAATTGATGGGTGATGTCAGATTCCATGGAACATATATCAAATTATCAAGACGTATAAAACATACATGTATATCATAAATCACATACCATATTATAATAGGCTATTCGATCAACTACGATAAACGAAATCATGAGTTGAAAAAAAATAAAAATTTAAGCCGTACCTTGGAAGAAAAGATTGCCTACGCTATAACCTAAAAACTAAAAAAGAGAGTGTCGTGCTGATAACGTATTGTATATTAAAGAAAAGTGAAAAGAGAACAGAGATATATTATTCATATAAACCGTAGAGTATATATAGAGTACAATGGGGTATTCTAGTAGGATTCTAATTGATCTAATCTATATCTTATGGATATGGACAACCAAATTTATCCACAACACTTTGTCTGCATTCTTTAATGACATCTAATAACTTTGTATCCAAGTAAAAGTTGAGACGTTTTAAAAAACGTAACGATTTTGTGTTAGGTTTTCTTATTACTACATTATATATCAAGTGAGTAACCTGAAATCACAAACTATTTGTTAATAAGTTACTTTCAATACCAATACGTCAAAGTTCCTTTGATAAAATGACATACTCCCTCTGTCCCATTTATATTTTCCCGTTTTGACTTTTAAAATCTTTCTTTTTCAATTTTGACATTAAATACTTTTGTTTGTGTTGTATAATACTTGATGAAAATTATACCCAATGAAAATACATTTAAAACCCAATCTATTCATATATTTTGCATCAATTATTATATAACAGAAACAAAAATATTTAAAGTCAAAGTTGAAAAAGAAAGACTTTAAAAATCAAAACATGACAATAAAAATGGGACGGATGGAGTATATAATATACTCGTATGAAATTTTGAGACAACATTAGTCATCCGAATGAGACTCGTGAATTATGAATTATAGACAGGATATATGGACAAGAAGCATTTGACAACATTGTTGTCATTATGGAATCAAACAGAACGTATGGTGTGTGGTTCAGAGGAATTTTCAAACAATATTAGGCAATTTTATAATCTTAATAACATGATGGAGATGTGCACATTGTTTTGTTTCAACAATTATTTATATTTTTATCTTTTTTTTTTTTAATAATATAGCTATTGATGTTATGTATTTGATTATTGTATACTGTTAACAGCACATGGTCTTCGATACATTGTTTTGAGCCATAAAATTGAACTACTCAATTGGTTATACTCTCTCCGTCCTAAATTTATTATCACCAGATAATAAACATACAGTTTAAGAAAAATGCATTTATTACTGTTGATCACCAATAAGATTTCATTTTTACCATTTTTAAGCATTTTAATTGTTTGATTCTGAAAGAGGACAATTATTTTGGAACATACCAAAAATGGAAAGATGGAGAATTAATGTGGGATGAAGGGAGTAGTAAATTTGATGTGACAATATTGCAACTTTTAATTTCTAAGACTCTAAATTAATAAATTTGTTTGACGATTAGATAAAACTAGCTTTGTAAAAATAAACAAATTTGAATGTTTATGATGCAATGAGAGAATTACCAAAATAATAAGTGTATAGTGTTCAACCAAAATTGTGAAAGTTTTAAAACAACTCAGAGCTTCCAAATTAGTAAGAACTTGATACAATAGTATAGGCTATTAATCAATCAAAAGACATATATTGATACAAACAAGTAGAGTTTATGTGATAAGTTTGTAGTAAATTTGATAGTAGCGTAATGGTGAGAATACATAACATAAAGATGAAGTTATGAGGTAAATTCTCATTTTCATGTTCCTTTGACCCAATGTTACGTAATTTATCAGATAGTTTTACAGTCACAAATATTTACACATTACCTTATATCATTTTATATAGGAACGGAGCTAGGATTATTTATATAAGGGGCAACAAAAAATTATACTGTATCATTTTGGGAGGAAAAAGTCATAACTGTCACTATTAATCTTAAAATGTTTATATGTTTCCATTATTTTAGAATTTTTGGGAGGCGACTATCCCTACCTCTTCTAGATCCGCCCCTGCTCACAACCTTCAAATCGAAGACTAACTCACATACCGTTAGATTGATGGTCCTTTGACTTTCTTCACACTTCAACACAATACAAAAAGACAAAGATTATTAAAAAAAATAAAAATTCAAGGGTGAATTATACAAAAATGTACAAAACTATAAATAATTACATGAATTCAGCAATGATCCAGGACATTTTAAAACTGACATAAACTGATGCATCAGTTTGTGTCACATGAGCGCCACGTCAGCACTTTTTAAAACTGATACAACACTAACAACCATGGTACATCACTCAGTTTTATCAGACTCCACATTTATCAATATACCTTTTTATTTATACAATAAACAAATAAAAAAATAAAACCAAAACATTAATTTAAACATGTGGCCCCACACCCTTTTTACCGAAGCCCGTCTGAAAACCGAAGCCTAAACAAGTGACGCAAAAACTGACGCATGTTGCCAATGGTGTCCCCTAAACCGACGTTCGTCACTTTGCAAAGTGATTGGTCGTTGGCAATGGTCTAATAGTGGGAAATGGGAATGCATGCAATGTGGTGAAGATACATTGACTTATAGTAAAGTAATGTAACACTCCGTCCCACATCGGTATAAAATAAGACATTTGAGTCCCTTATAAGTCTAAGGAGGTGGGCTACTAGTATCCTTCCACTATGGTTTTTAATTGAAGATGAAGGATACCTGAGTAGTCCGTTACTTTCAGCTTTAATAAGGGGCGTTTCATATGGTTTTAGAGCCATATCCTCTCGCGGTGTGACTGGCACACGGCTCGTGCATCTCCTGGGGTATGGATCCTAGTTATGCGCTATGTTTCGGACTGACGAGGACGTCAGGAGTTTAAGTGGGGGAGTTTGTAACAACCCGTCCCACATCGAAGTTTAAGTGGGGGAGTTTGAATCAACCCGTCCCATATCGGTTTGAGATAAGAAGTTTGAGTCCCTTATAAGTCTAAAAGTGTTACTAATTGATACATTCCACCATGGTTTTTAGTTGAAAACTGAAGGTATCCAGTTAGTCACTACTTTTGTAACACCCCGTCCCACATCGGTAGAAGATAAGACATTTGAGTCCCTTATAAGTCTAAGGAAGTGGGCTACTAGTATCCTTCCACTATGGTTTTTAGTTGAACATGAAGGATACCCGAGTAGTCCATTGCTTTCGGCTTTAAGGGGCATTTCAGTTATAACTTTAAAGTAGTGGCAAACCGGATACCTTCAGGTTTCAACTAAAAACCATGGTGGAAGGTATCAATTAGTCACAACTTTAGACTTATAAGGTACTCAAACTTCTTATCTCAAACCGATGTGGGACATGTTGTTACAAATAAGGTCGTCTCTAAATTTTGTAGGACCTGGACAATATGACATTAATTAATCATTAAAATGAAGTCATACCCCCTTCGTCCCAAAATAAGTGTCTCGTATAAGTTTTCACGGAGTTAAAGAAATTACATTGTCTGGTAGTGCGTATGACATTTTTACCCTTACTTTTTGCATACACTCCTAGGTATCAGTTTTGAGAAAAAGTATATCAAGGGTTAAATGGTAAAGTTAATATGCCATTTTTGGAAGTGAGCACTTATTTTTGAACAAAATAATATGGAAAGGTGGACACTTATTTTAGAACGGAGGGAGTACAATACAAAGCTAAATTATGGTTAGCAATTACCGTTATGTAAGTTAACTCATTATTTACGACGACACATTAAACTTAAACACTGTCAATTATATTTACTTTTAATTCTTGATTAACAATCAAACTATTCATCAAATTATATATGTATTTTTGGAGGCCCTAAAAACCGAAGGTCCTAAGCGGTTGACTATTCACCCACCCTTAAATACGGTATTGATAGAAGTTGTTAGAGATCCTCTTGTAAATTTTTTTTACTATATACGGAGTTATAACGTTTAATAAAGGAAATTAAGTGTAATAGGCTAATTAGATGACCATTAGATAGGCTAATGATGTCATTAGGTCTAATTATTGTGTTACAAATTACTAAAGTACCCTTGCACAAAAAAGATAACCAGCACCTGTGTGAAGCTTTGGGCGTACGAGAGATTCAAATTACACCACACTTCAAACGCCGACCGGGGTTGCGCAACTGTGAGGAATCGAACGTATCACCATCTCCTCCAACTTAATCGATTGCTACTGAACATATCGGATTGCGCACGGCGTCTCAATCGGAATTCTAGTGTTTCTTTTAATCACCAACAGAAGGTAAGCGGCCTTGATTAGTTCCGATTGATATGATTACTTCTGAGTTACATCAATTCTGTGTAAACCCTACGTAAGTCATGTGGTAATAGTGATGGTGGTATATACGGAAGTCATGTGGTGTTTGATAGGGATTCAAATTGCTATTGTTAGAGTATAATTTCATAAGGTTTAGTATAATTTTGATATGAACACCAGATGTTTGATGAAATACCTCAACTACTATTAAAAGTACTCGGACCTACGACTTATATGATTAATTCTGAGTTACATCAATTCTGTTAAATTAGATATTGCTTTCTGATTCTTGTGTTATTGCTTTGTTTAGCCGCAGTAAGGGCAGCCTGCAAAAGAACCAACAACAAAGAAGAAACAGATCACCAAGAAATGAACCGGTAATCTTTGATGTTTTCAGTCATGTTGCAGATGTTTTCTGTGTGAAATTACTAGAAGGTATAAGTGAGATTGAGGCTTAAATTTTTTAGCTTTTCCCCATAATTTACCTGTTTACAGGATAGTTTATAGAATGCATTGTGAGATATATAATTACCATCTTGAATTTGAAAGACAAACAAACACACAAACAAACATTATGTCCCAACTAATTTGTTTACTTAGGTGTCGAATATGCAGGCGTTTAGATGTGAAATCTAAGGAGCATAATTTTATCTTTTAGTTTACTTTCTGCATTTGAGTATTCAAATCGATCATAACATCACCAATTACTGCTACATCGATCATGTGGTAAGGGTTATGCAAAGATGGAGCTACTTGCAATTGTATACTTTAAATATTTTCCTGCATCTTTGGGGAAAAGTTTCTCCCGTACACTCCAACTGAGATCAAGGCACCATCAAGTCCTCTAGCTCTTAAACTCGCTGCTCACCTACGAGCTGTTGGGGATAAAATGTATGGAGCTTTCTGGTGTTCACACTGTTAAGAGCAGAAATAGGTAATCAATAATGGCTGTATGCTCCTCGGTTCTATGATAATATCTGTTATATCCTTTTCATGTGTCTCATATAAACTATTAGCTAAAAGGGGAATGTGTCTCGGTTGAATAGGTTGAAACGCTACCAAATTCTTTTATTATTGTTTTAGTGTACTCATAAGTAACACATTCTTTGTTGAAAGATGGACAAAAAGTGTTTGGCTTCAGCAAAACCCGATTTTACCTGATTAAACCTGTACTAAGAATGACCCTTATCTACCTGTTAGTCTGTTACCCATCCTGCCTGACCCACTCATCTTGGTACATTTAATAACATTATTTGTCCATCACAGCATTCTCTGTTTGGCTCTTGACTTTACTCACTGTTTGCAGGTGTTAGACATCTATCGAACTGAGAGTTATAGAGTTCTATATGTATATGCTGCTTTATTTGATCTGTTGTTTTAATCGTATTGATTAGTCAATGTGATTTCTCAATCTGGTAGATGTTTGGACGTGAAGCAGCCAAGCTGTTGGATTATGTTGAATGTTACCAAGATGGTTTCAAAAAGGGAACTGACATAGGTAAGGAGTGTAAGGCGGCCAAACTAGAATCTTTGCCAATGTGGGTGATCAATGGTCAGGTGAGGATGCTAACATAAACTATACCTATGCCCGTCCCATTTTCATTGTTGGAACATTTCTTCTTGAACCATTTGCTAAAAGAATGTTTGCAAATTTCACCAACCATTTTTCACTGCCAAAATTCCTTGAGTAGATTTAATCATCTGTGTGTAGCCCTTATTTTAGCCACTTACTCATAGTAATTATTGTGATTACAAGTGTTTGAAGTTAAATACCTTTAGACATCCGCACTCCATTCATGCTGAATAAAAGCATGATTTGGATGTCATATATATTAGAGCATCAACAATGGAAAAAACTTTTGAAAGGGTTAACTTTTGAGACCCATTTTTTCACTTAATTCATTAAAAAATATATATATTCACTTCAATGCAAAAAGCTTTCCAAAAGCTTTTTAACAGGTTACACACACATTTATCACATTGAGACATCGACCAATAGCTCAATTTCGGCATTCTCTTTTCTAAATTGAGCTATCCACTCCAATGGAAAAAAGCTTTTTAAGAGGGTTTTTCTAAATGCACAAGACTTTTGGGATAAGTTGACATCCCTATTGATGTGCACATGATTTTCAGCTTCTTTTAACACATACAGTGACAAAATACTGACATTCCTTTTTTTTGCATCTTTAATGAGATTTATGATAATCCATTATTTTGGTTCTTCAATGATAAAGTGCTTCTTTCATTATATGTTACTGTTTTTCACCTAAAAATGTTAATGGAATAATTAAACTTGCGAGGTTGTTGGTCTACGTTATGTTTAGTAATTGCTAATCTTTACTATTTCTATGATGTCCGTTGTTTATCACATCCCTTGATATCTCTTTCTTTGTGTTTGCCAATCTGTTATCAGAAGATTATTACTAATGTTATTTAATCATTTCTGGGTTTATTTCTGTCATTCATGATAATCCCTTGAAGTCTTCGAGCAGGTTTAAAAAGCTGCAGAATATTTGTTCCCCAAATTTCAAGTCAGTCAAGCATCACAATTTAAAGTTTACGTTTTCTACCCGTAGTCATTTTCAAACTGAATACAGCTTTCTTATGGCGTAAAATGTAAATATGCGTTAAAATGTAATGTAAGGTGTATTTGCAGGGATTCTGTCTTCCAAAAATTGTCGTACACATCTCTTATGACAAACATGGAGCATCTTTAGTCGTACACATCATGTGAGTCATACATGATGTCTTTACTTGCTATAAGGTCCATATTATATGTGCGGATTCTCTATTGAAATATGCTTAGATATATTTCTTTCTCTAACTCTGAAACAACACTTTGACCATCTTCGTGTCCTTTTGTCATATTTGTTTCTACTGAATAGATGAACCCCCGACCACATGCTGCTTTAGCTTGCTTTTTCAGCTTGATCTTGATTCAGCATATCCGTTGCGGTTAGTGAAAACTATAATATACATTTCCTTATCTTGAGTTATCTTAGAATAAAGCATGATTCTTCATTTACCTTACTGCACTATTCTACGAAATACAATCCATGGCTGAAGTATGTACTCTTGACTAGCTCTGCTTCTTATCCTAAATTGCAGCAGATAAAGTTTCAGGGACACCAGACATAAAAAAGTGGATATGTACATGCTATGCAGTAGCATACTGAATCAGCAATCTGCCATTTCAACTAATTGCTCTACGTCCGGCGCTTGCAGCTACGGTATGCTACTGGATCATGGTTATTTGATTTTTGTCTATAGACTATTTTGTTAATCAACTATCCCGTAGTTATTCAAACACGTAATCTCCAAATACTTGATTTGTGTTGTGCAGTAGTTATCTGCTTCTGCCTTCTGCAGAAGGTACAAATCAAAATAGATGGAAATGCATTTGTTCTGGCTATGCACTCCCTGAAGTGGCTACACGTCATGAATCCAATTGTTTTGTCTCCTGCAATTGCAATTCTGGTAAATCTCTACTCCGCATTAAGTTTTACCATTGACAATTTAGATGCACATAGGCAAAAGCCTTACAGATTTTGGTGTATTTATGTCAACCTTTGAAACCATAAAGATGTCAGAAAATCGTAAGACATAAATAAACCAAATACATTGTGTTTACAGCTTGATTCCAGAAAATAAGGAATGTGTGGTGATAAATATAAATCAAATAAATGAGTTTAATTCTTGATTCAAATAAACTAGGAATGTGTGGTGATAAGTATTCACCTTAAAAAGGAAATGATCTTATTTCCTTAAATAATACAGATTTTCCCTCCACAATTCTCTAATTTATATAGCTTTTTCAAATTTTTTCTGGCCAAAAAAATTGTATAAATACCAGTCCAAACCCCATCATAATTCACGCCTACTTCTAAGCCAGTTGCTACCATCACGCACATACCATCACTTTGCTTTTCTTCCTGGTTATACTATGGCTCATCAACAAGTGATCACCCCTCTAAATGAACTAACAGTCGACAAGCAAGACTGGATTATCTGTGTAAAGGTGCACAACGTTTGGACTCAGTCGTTCAAAAATAGCCCAAATCAAGTAGCAAGCAAATATATGGTTTTGGTTGACCAACAGGTATGATATTGTTCTACCCCACAGTATTTTGAATTAGATAAAATTTAATTTATTCCTGTAGAACTATTCTCTTATTGTTGATTAATAACACTTTATAGTTTATACAGCATTGCTGGTCGTTAACTTATTTATTAACCTAAAAGCTTCCTTCATGTTTCACCATATTGTATGGCCTGATATGTCAGATACAATATGAGATATACATATCTGGGTATATTAATCAAAAATCATTCATGTCAAACCTGTGTATGTTTATTGTAGTATTTGCGTTAGCGGTTCACATCCATGCATGTTGTTTTTTATTAAGGTTGAAATCGGCTATAATCATTGAGTACACAAGGTAACAAATTATGTAGTGTTTGCATTCATGCCTAAAGTTTTTAATTTATCCATGCTATACATATAGCAGTTGTCGAACGTGTTACATTCAATGGTCGTTCAACATTTTTACCATATCATATAGGTGTTTCTTTTTTGTCTCTACCAATGCTGTAAACTGGAACCCAACTATAATATGGATCTGTCAGGCCTGAATTTCTATATGATAGTAACATACATAGATATTAAAAAACAGATGTCTATCACATTGGTTACGTTGATTAACATGCTTGGTTGATGGTTTCAATAATTACATAGCGCAGTCTGTTGTCATAATGGCTGTTTTCTGCTAAAATTATTTATTATGCATTTCACCAGCATTTTTTCAACCCTGCGTGTATAAAGGCATGAAGGTGAATGTGGTCATGATTACATATCAGATGCAACAACTGTTTGTCCCTATACTAGGATCTATACGAACCGAGTCAATCAATTGATGGCGGAAACAACAATTGACTAATCACACAATCACACGAATAATCAATACGCAATAATTATGAAACCGAACGTTATATTATTGATTATAATCGATCAGCTTACAGATAATTTCGACAAATGGTGTTTAGGGTTTCGTCAACCCTAAACAGAAAACGCAAAAACGTTTTTATACAAAAACCGGCACCTGCGACGTCGCAGGCCCAAGCCCATGCGACGTTGACTACGTCGCAGGCCCAAAACCTGACGTCGCACCTGCGACGTTACAGACAACGTCGCAGGAGTCAGGAAACTCAAATCTAATAACAAAACTAACTACGAGCTAGACCAACTGACAGACACACAAATTGCATCAACAAACTCCCCCGTGTCTTCAGCTTGGTCTTCAAAAAGTTTCATCATCTAAACCCAGCCCGCAGGAAATTGTCCGTCAGCATGAATTCCATGAGTTACACAAACAGTAACAACTTTGTAGAATTGTTCGGCTAAATGTTTGTTAAACTCATTCTTCTGACCAACACGAATCTGATCATCGTAGAGTTTTCTCAAGTCCTTTTCATGAAAATTTATTAAACTCATCGGATTAAACAATCTGAACGTAACTTGCTTCAGATTCCAAATACCTCCAACTTCTGGCCACGGCTCTGTATCTGGAACGAAAGTAATCACCGCTTCACCAGTATGTGGATCAAGTTCCCATTTAACAAATCTGCGAAGAAAATAATAGGGAACTGTCTCAAGAGGTATATCAGTCTCACATTCAGCTGGCGGATAATAAACTTTAACCATCGGTCGCCTTGTAGTTGGATCCAATTTCTTCTTATACAAATACTGTGTACCTAACGTCGGTTTTAACTTGTTATACTTCTTGGCTTGAACTTCTTGACGTAAGGTTCTCTGAATATAATCAGCATAATGGTTGTCAACACGATTAATCAAATTTAATTGAGCTAATCTGTTGATCTCTCCTTTTGGCAAGGTACTCAATTTCTTGAATCTAAGCTTGAAATACTGAATACCGTCCAATCTCTTAATCATAAACAATTTCTTTTCAACTTTCCAGCTCTTTATCACCCCGGTATATTTTCCATTAACCTTGTAAAACTGACACTTCACAGGTATGAGAGTAGGATTTCTTCCACGAGGCCACCACTGCTTGTTTCTTTCTGCCTTTTCTTCAGCAGTTTCCCTTTGCTCAGCAGTTTCTGGTGCAGGAATATCAGATTCCTTTTCTGGTTCCACTGGAGCTGTCTCAGCATGAGAAGTACTAGATTTTCCACGAGAAGCTTTTGCAGGACCCTCATCTTCACTTGAATCTGTTTCAATAAACGGAGCATCATCATATTCTTCATCATCATCCAGATGCTCATCTTCAACCGAAACCTCATCATCCATATCAAACACATATTCTGAATCCGTTTCAGGACCAGCTCCGTTAGCCATTCTTTGAATAAAAGATAAATCAGCAAATGAGTAGTCAACAGCTAGAGGTCTTGGCTGTCCTGGAATATCATTAACACAAAAATAATCCAAACGATGAACAGTTTCATTAACACCAGATTCAATTACAGGGTTGGGGTTTACAGACGCAGGTTCACTTGACTCTAAATTGGGTACCCCGGACCCAGACTCCCCCGAGGCAAGTAACCTGCCTTCTAACACATTAACCCTATTCTGCAGCTCGATAAGCTGATTAGCTTGGGTCTCGATAATTGCAGCTTGAGTTGCATGTTGTTCTGCCTGTTGTTTCATCTGCCGCTGCATTTTCAGCATATCATCCATCATTTTCTACATAAAAGCAGGAGTGGGCTCAATAGCAAAAACCTGCTCAGGAGGTGGAGTAACAGGAGCTGTTGCAGAAGAAGACTGACGAGGACGACGATGACGAAGCTGAAAATCTGCGTCGGTTGGATCATCACCTCCTCGAATGCGTTTCCCAGTATTTCGTGCCACATAACGTCGACCTTCACTGATACGACGTGCAATCCTCTTGGCTCTACGCGGTTGAGTGCGTTGAATAAAATCCATCTCATTCGGGTGCGGGACAGCACCATCAGAGCCAGGAGGAGTTGAACCACCGTCATCCTCAGTTCCAGAATCCGATCCCTCAACAGTATCATGAGACGCTGATTTTTCTGATTCAACATGCCCAAATTGCTCAATATTTTCCAAGAGAGCATCCACATTCTCCCCCGCAGCTTGAACAGGAATGTTCACAAGTGGTTGCTGCGGTTGCTGTGGAGTTGGAACATCCATGTACTGAGGTTCCGGAGGCGGCACGTAGTTCTCATTCACAATAGCACCAAATAAAGCAACATCTGGTGGTGCCTGAGCCCCTTTTTCAAAACCAGCACAAACAGTAAAGATCCGATTCTGCATCGGTGAAATCTTCAGTCTCTGATCATTATCACCCAGTGCCTGAAGAGCTGGATGATGACGATTGATGTGAAGCTGAATAAAACGCGGATATAAGATCCATTTCTGATCCCCGGCGTTTGCATTATCTACCATGGCCTTGAATATAAAACTAGAAAAGTTGAAAGGCTTGTTGTAGACCAAAGCTAACATAGCAGAAGCCAAACTTCTGCTCATCCCATCCGTACCACCTTTCCTATTTCCCAAACAGACGATAACAACGTGCATCAAATATCTCCAAACACGTGTTAGATTCGCTTTTCGGTATTGATCAGTGGGAATGCCAGGATATCCAATTCGTTGCATAGCCCCCGCAACAAAACTTGGCTCATAGCTAACAGGCATATCTGGTTGATCGTTCAGCTGAAGAAGTTCCCTAATACTCTGTTCAGTAATCGTGATCTCAGTATCAAGAACTATGGAAACCAACCGTCGAACGTTGTTATCAGTAATAACAGTAGCGTTTCTCCAAAACGGATTTATCAGATTCCCAAAAACAACGGTGTTGTCAGCAATAGCATGAAACACCCTCGAACGTCTAAAAAATGCAATCATTTGACGATATGCTGCCGCCTTGTCAGAAGTACCATCAAGATAAGCAGCAGTATTGTGACGCGCCTCAAATACTAAAGCCATATCTGCAAAAACAAAAGCATACAAGATATTCTCGAAAAGCGTTAGAACAAACAAAGTATACCAAACTTATCACAAACGAAAGGTTTCATTGATATGTTAAATAAGTACAAAGTTACAGACACACATATCAAATCCTAAACCCTAAACCCAAACCCTAAACCTAGACCAAAGATCCTGATTAAATAAACACAGCCAAAATCCAAGACAAGGATGGTATCCCACCAGACCAGAAGGCCGAGATCCAGGATAATAAAGGAATTCCTCCAGACCAGAAAACCAAGATTCAGGACAAAGAGAGAATTCCACCGGATCATTAACCAACGGAGACAAAAATGGTCATATCTAAGTGACCAGATAGAAGCTTTAAGGCGCATGACCACCAGAAAGCACAAAAAAATCCACGAGCGGAAGAGGATCCTTCTAGCCGCGGACGGGCGAGTGGTGACACTCTTTGGGCAGAAGCAGTGAACACAGTCTTTGTCCTTCAGCGAGGGACTGAAAGAAATCGCCCGCCATTGCTGGACAGAATTTAACAGTCAGAAAAACGCAACATTTGGTTTGTAACAAAAATTGTCATTTTTCCTGTAAGTGGCGACGTAGCCTATGACGTCGCATCTCAGATAGCGACGTAGTAAAGGACGTCGCAGAAAAGCGGACTAATAACAATAGCGACATAGTCCCTGACGTCGCACAAAATTTAAGCGACGTAAAAGGGGGCGTCGCATTTTGCTATAAATTGTGAATTTAATCACATTATTAAATTGGTGCGACGTAGAGTAAGACGTCGCTCGGGACGTCGCAGAAAATGCGACGAAGCAGACAATTAAATGATAATACGACGTAGGCTACGACGTCGCAGCCGACGTCGCACTGATGAACATTCAAGCGCAAACCCAGAAACCCAGAAACCCAGAAACCCTAAGATTTGAAATTTGGGGTTTTTCAAAATCAAACGCACTACACGGTGCGGCAACGAATGGTGATCACGAAAACATAAATTATACGACGTTTAGATCACGATTACATAACTAATTTAACCCAAACCGAGAACCCTAAAACCCGCAATATACATTTAACGATTAAAGCTAAAATACACGGTGAAAAAGGGTAAGATTGGTACCTAAGTGTGCGGAATAACGAGTAGAACAAGACTACGTGAATGGATCGGAAAGAAAACGGCTCACAATCACAAACGAACCAAAAATGCACGAAAAGTCGCTACGTCGCAATCGCCAGATCTCACGTCGCACGCTACGTCGCTAGTGAGTATGAAATAGTGTGACGAGTTACGTCGCGGTTGAGACTATATATAGTCTAACCCTAATTGCGACGTAGTGTGGGACGTCGCTAGCGACGGCAAGGTTGACGTCGCATAAATCAGTTAGGATGTAATTTTGAGTCGATTTTGATTTGTCAAAACAGTTAACTCGTTATTTTAGCAAATGATATCCAAGTGACTAATGACTTGGGAAAAATAACATAGAATAAAATAAAACATAAAAGAAAATAAAATCAAAGGTAAAAAATCTTTTTGGTATTTTCTTTAATATCACAAAAAGTAGAAATAAAACAGAATAAAATTACTAACACTCTATTTTTGGTGACGGAGTTGTTTTATCTGATTAGGGATCATATCGGAATAACATGCATTTATTAGGAATAGTAAGTGTTATTTCGATCATCAGTATTTTTGTCCACTTTAAATTTACGTGGCACATTTAAAACACCTTTTATAGAAATTATTTCAAGACGATTATTGGTATTGTTTGTCCACCTAAACATGTTACATCCATATTTGTGAGTTAACTTTTATTGTTAGTTTGAATATTAATTTTGAGAAACCTGTTATATGATATACTGATAAACTTTAGTAAAGCACAAAACACTGCATATTTATACAAGGTAGAGATTACAAGACCAAGTTTATCTCAGCTTTCTCGTAACCCACACTTGATATTTAAATTTAGGCATACATCAAACTGACTATGAAGATACTAGTGGCCCCAGATCTGTACTTAGTACAACAGAGGGTCCCTTAGTATGAACATAACAAGTTTGAGACTATTTTTATAACTAATGGATTCAGGTCTGTACGTAAGTACAACAATAGTCACCATTAGTTAGGCGAATAACCATATTATTACTATATGCCAATTTTACATTTACATAATAATTATGACAGTGTATGACAGTACTTCCATTTATCAATTAAGACTTATGTCATACATCATATAACATTTTTCACAAAGTAATAGACAAGTTTTAATATTACTTCTTACTCACTCACAAACCGGTGTGTATCATGCCTACCAATACATCGTGTAATGAAGACAATTTAGATAGAAACTGTTTTAAGTGTGTCATATAAACCTACTGACACATCCAAGATAAACCTTAAAATTCCATTTTGTGCATGTCACCCGATGTACTATCATATCCCAAGTTGTTTACAGACACAACTTCAACGTCTATTTTAAAAATGTTGCAACCTCGCGTTTTCTTTAATACTAAAGAGTATAAAGAGTGGCTATTGCGAATTTTTTTTTTAATGAATTTAAAAACTTAAAAATCCAAGTCACAAATCATTTCTTTGATTGAAAGAACCTTAAACCTATCATATTGACCAGTTCAATAAAACGTGATCGCAAAAAGGCTTTTGTGAAAAGGTCCGCACACTGCTTAAGGGTTTCTATATGTACGACATCTATAAGGTGTTTCTCAAAGCAATCCCGTATAAAGTGAAACCTAAGTTCGATATGTTTGGTCTTAGAATGCTGTACGGGATTGTGTGTGATAGATATAGCAGCTGTATTATCAATGTAAATAGGAGTCATAGAGAGATTGAACCCGTAATCGCGTAGTTGATGCTGAATCCAGAGAACTTGAGAACAGCAACTTGCAGCAGCAACATACTCGGCCTCAGCTGTGGAAATAGCAACCGCAGTCTGCTTTTTGCACTGCCAAGAAACTAAGCGCGATCCAAGGAACTGACATCCTCCAGTAGTTGACTTCATATCTACCTTGCAGCCACCGAGATCCGAATCCGGATAGGCAGTTAACTCGAAGTTTTTCTCATTGGAATACCATAGACCCAGAGATGGCCTAAAAGCGAGATATCCAAAAATTCGTTTTACTGCCTTCATATGAGACACCTTTGGATTTGCTTGAAATCGAGAGCAGAGTGAAACGGCAAACACTATATCTGGTCTTGAGGCGGTCAGGTACATGAGAGGGCCTATCATTGAGCGATAGTCTTTCTCCTTGCAATCTTCGTCATCCTCATTAGGTCCAAGATTGTGTTTCACTTCAATTGGAGTGCCGTAGTGTTTACAATCGAGCAATTCATACCGCTTCAACATGTCAGTGACATATTTTGACTGAAATTCCATTGTCAGATTGCTCAACCTGTAGTCCCAGAAAGAACGTGAGTTCCCCCATAGCACTCATTTCAAACTCAGATTTCATCAGTCTTTCAAAATCCTTGCACAACTGATCATTAGTTGATCAAAAAATTATGTCGTCCACATAGACCTGCACAAGTAATAAATCCGCTCATTCCCTTTTGATGAAAAGCGTGCTATCAATCTGTCCTCTATCAAAACCATTCTTCAGTAAGTACTTGGCAAGTCTCTCATACCAAAGTCGAGGAGATTGATGAAGACCATACAAAGCTTTCTTCAGCTTGCAAACATGATTAGGATGCTTTGGATCTTCAAAACCAGGAGGCTGACACACATAAATCATTGCGTCGACATCTCCGTATAGAAAAGCACACTTTACGTCAAGTTGATACACGCGGAATCCTTTAAAAGAAGCATAGGCTAGAAAAATTCTAATAGATTCCAAACGGGCGACAGGAGCGAAAACCTCATCATAGTCAATACCCTCTAGTTGACTATATCCTTGAACTACCAGACGGGCTTTATTTCGAATAACCACCCCACGATCATCCATTTTGTTACGGTAAACCCAACGAGTACCCGTCAAGTGAGCACCCTTGGGTAGAGGAACAATTTCCCAAACATTCATCTTGTTTATTTGCTGTAGTTCCTCCTGCATAGCCTCGACCCAAGATGGATCTTTTAAGGCTTGTTCAACCTTTTTAGGTTCAATTTGAGACAAATGACATGAATCGATGTGAGCTATAAGTCCCAAAAGCTGCTGAGCTGAAGTCTGCTTTGCTTGTTGTCGTGTTTGAACATATGCATGAGGATCACCAATGATATTATCAATGGGGTGATCCTTATGTATACGAGTTTTTGGTATGGCGGTTGGCACAAGATCCACACCCAGATTGTTCAAATCTCCCTCAGTTTCGGGAGTAGCAGCAGACTCAGGAAAGGCTAACTCTTCTTCTTCCCCTTCATCTTCGGGAGTATATAAGTGAGAGTAGGCCATTGTTTCTTCCACTTCATCTTCTTCTTGAGGTTCCTCTAAAGGAGGCATGTTTGGATCATATGGAAGCTCCTTTGTGTAGTTATAAACTGTTTTAGAAGGAGCAGTCGACGATGGTGGAGTGGGAGATGGTTTATTTTTAGGTGTAGGTGTAGGTGTAGGTGTAAATGGTGGTGATTTGGTTGTTGTTTGTGGTTGTGTGGGTGTTGTTTGTGATGGTGTAGAATTAGTTGGTGGAGGTGTAGGATTAGTTGGTGGAGGTGCGGGTGTTGCATTGGGAGATCGGTCGGATGGTTTATTAACCGGTGTATCTTGAATAAGATCAAGTCCATGAAGTATAGAAACCAATTCTTCCGTATCATCTTCTTCCGGAATATTGAAAGAGTTGAAGAGGTTTCCATAGTTGAAAACCAATCCGGACCCGTTCCTTGAGGAGGTTCCGTATACCTTAAACATTTCACTTCAAAATGTTCCTCAATCTGGTTCGTTGATTTGTTGTAGACTCTTTTGTTCGGAGAGTTGACTGAATATCCAAGAAAAATACCTTCAACAGCTTTATCACCAAACTTAGAGACCTTATCTTTTGTAATCATTATCATGCATGGACACCCAAATGGTTCTAGAAACTGCAGATTTGGCTTACGGTTATTGAAAGTTCATAACACGTTTTGTTCTTTTTCTTAACCGAAAGCACTTTATTCAGAACATAACAGGCAGTATTTACCGCCTCAGCCCAGAAGATGATTGGTAACTTGGAGTCAGCTAACATAGTCCGAGCTGTCTCGATGATTGTTCTGTTCTTTCTTTCTGCGACTCCATTCTGTTGTGGAGTCCTCGGAGCACTGAATTGATGCTCAATACCTCTTGTAGCACAAAACAATTCGAGAGTTGAGTTCTTGAATTCAGTTCCATTGTCGCTTCGTATCCTTTTCACCTTTAAGTTGCACAGATTTGCCAACTTATCCAACAAGTACACCAAAATATCAGGAGTCTCCCCCTTTGTGGTCAAAAAGTAAACCCACGAAAACCTTGAGTAGTCATCAGTAACTACCAAGCAGTAAGACCGACCACCAATGCTCTTTGTAGAGACTGGACCGAAAAGATCCATATGCAGTAGTTCCAATGGTGCATTAATGAAATTCAACTGCTTAGACTTATGGGACTTCTTACGTAGCTTTCCTTTTTGGCAAGAGATACAGTCATCCTTTAGAGCAAATGACTGTTTTGGAACTCCTAGCACTAGGTCATTTTTAGTCAAGAAATTCATTTTTCGGAAATGAATGTGTCCCATTCGTCTGTGCCAAAGCAGTGAATCCTTTTCAGAAGCCTTAGACAAGAGACATGTATATTCATTCGAAGTCTCAACAGTTCTCATGTTCAAAATGTATGTGTCATTCTTTCTTGGTGCTTTCAGTAACACCCATTCTTCTGGAATGACATACCCAGGCTTCAGTATCACGCACTCCGTCTTTGTGAACGCAGTGGTATAATCCTTATCACAGACCTGTGAAACACTTAGCAAGTTGTGCGTAAGCTGTTCCACGTAGTTCACATTTTCAAAACTAACATTGCCGTTAGTTAGCGTTCCTCTTCCTGAAATGGTTCCTCCAGTATCTCCAGTAAAGGCAACATATCCTCCTGCGTATGGTTTAATATCCACAAGAAGAGATACATCGCCTGTCATATGTCGCGAGCAGCCGCTATCCAAATACCATTCACTATCTTTAACACGTTCTGACTGCTGCAACACACAAACGAAAGGAGATTAGTGAGAAACGGTGACCCAAGCCTTTACAGACTTAGGTCGACCGTGGTCATCAACAATAAGCACGTCAGATAGGATTTTATCTTTAAACAAATTAGAATTTTTATCTGATGTGTTATTGTTGACGACTGAAGAGTCAACATCAGACTCTTTTCGTTTCCAAACTTTAGAAGGTTCGGAATTGGTATTAGAAGTAATGTTGGGCTTTTGAATTGGCAAAGATTTTTGCTCTACATTACTTGGCTTCAAAACAGGCTTGGGAGAGTTTGAGTAACACCTAGGTGGAGATTTTGAAAAAGAATTTCTATAAACAGATGTCCTAGGCATCTCTCTCCCATAGCGCTGATTTGACAGCTTGGGACATTCACGAATTAAATGTCCATGTCTCTTGCAGTAGAAACAAGAACGAGTCTCAACAAACGGTTGAGGCTGAGGAATTACCACAGGAGATGGAGAAACATTTCTAGAACATGAACATTGCGTACACGTCTTAGAAAGTGTTTGTTTTGGTTGAGAGGTTGAAGTAGAAGGTTTATCATACGAAACTCTTTCATTTACTATTTTATGTTGCAAAATCTTTACAGGTGACTGTAAAGTTTGTTGTTTCGAATTTAAAACCTTGGCTTTTCCCTTATTTGGTTGAACCTTAATTTCAGGTTCAACTTTTGAAATCACTTTTTCAGGTTTAACTTCAACTTTCTTAACTTCAGGATACTCCTGATCCGTAATGTCCTCAAAACAGATTGGAGATTCATTCTTTAGCTCAACACTCTCCTCAACACTAACAGGAGATTCATTCACAGACTTAACAAACGTTGGCAAGGGGTACTCTGGCCGCTTGGTTTTTTCCTTTGTCGGTTTGTTGTGTTTGGTCTCTTTAGCATCTTTAGCTTTTATACCGTAAAGCTATGACCAATCAACTGGAATCTCTTCAAAGCCTTCCTTAACAGGCAGGGGACAGTGAGTAGTAGGAGGTGGGACTGAGTGATATCCCAATCCCTCATTCTTTTTCTCACTAGTTCCTTGCTTGCTAAGAATTTCATTAAAGACAACCATTGAGGAATTTGAACCTAAGATTTTACTCTTATAATTCTCATACTCAGTTTTTAAATCTGTAAGTTCTTTCTTTAGCAGTTCAATTTCAACAAGATAGCTTTTAATAGCATCTTCTTGACTAAAAACCTTAGATTTATATTTCTGAGTATCTAACCGATGAGCCTCAAGATGTTTTTCATAAAGTTTCTCATTAGATTTTAAAAAATTATTTGACTCGGTTAGTTTTTCATTCTTTTTCCTCAACTCTACTGTGTCTTTCTGATATGCCTTTAGAGATTCAGTTAACTTAATGCATGAGATACAATTTAATGGTTCATCAGGTACCTCATTCACAATGTGAGCCATCAAACACTGTTGGTATTGCTCAGAGACAGCCGTCCAATCTTGATTTGTGGGCTCGAAAACAATCAGGGCATTTTCAGCAGTCCCTTTCTTGGTAACTTCCATTTCTTTGGTCTTTGGAGGAGTAGAAGGTGTTGTAAATCCCGATGTTGGCATTTTGGGTTTCTCGCATTCCCTTGCGAAGTGACCCAAGTTTTGACAATTGTAACACCGGACCTTACTCTTATTAAATCCAAAGCCAGTCTTCCCGTCACCTTCCAAGCTTTTACGTCCTGTCCTTTGCAAAAACTTTTGAATTCTTCGGGTGATCATTGCCACATTCCAAGTTAGATCCATTTGCTCCAGATCATCTTCATCAAGCTGAGCATAGTCTTCCTTAGTCAATTCCAATGTAAGATTCGGTTGAGTAACCAAATCCTTGTATGAGCTTAAGAAAGCTGTGTAAATGGCAGCTTGCTCCTGAATCGCAGGTGAGACTTGAACCTGTTGAATTTGAGGAGTTGGTTGACCTGAAGAAGGTCCAGACAGGAAAACAGAATGAAGCCCACCATAGGAAGAACAAGAGGTTGATGAAGCATTTGTATTTGTCACGAAGGCGACTCCAGATCCATAAGCCTTTCCAGAGTTAAGTTGAACACCATACACACTAGGATTCTGAACAGCAGCACCAGACCTTGTTTCTTTCTTCTTAATCTCCATCGCGTGAGCTTGAAGATTCCCTATCAAAGTATCCAAAGACATGTTTGCAAGTTCTTCATTTTCTTTTAAAAATTGCACTTTAACATCCCAAGAACTCGGCAACACATCCAGTAGCTTCTTATTGACTTCAATTGGAGGAAAATTATAACCCCCTTCAAACAACTCACCAACTAACCGTGAGTACCTAGTGAATAAAGAAGTTGTGTCTTCATCAGGAAGGATGTCAAAGATATCGTACTGTTTCTTAACTAGTTCGAGCTTGGCTTCCTTATACTTATCATTTCCACCACAACGAGTTTCAATTGCCTTCCATAAATCAAATGCTGTTTCATGAGTTCTGAAAAGCCATAGAACATCTTTGGTTAAACACATTTTAATCATCGAAAATGACTTTCTCTCAGTATCAAAATCTTTCTTCTCCTCGGGAGTCATAGCTTTATAAGTCTTGACAGGACGAATACTACGGTATTCCCCTTCAGCTAATGGAGGTACATAACGCTCACGTAATGGTCCCCATAATTCTGGACAGTGAAAGTCAATGTATTGTTCAACATGGTCTCTCCAGTATACATAATCCATATCAGCTGTAAATAGTGGAGGTTTATTGCTTGAACCAATATCATTACTTTGCTTTATCATTTCCCTAAGTCCTCTAATATCTTCCTTATCGGCAGCCATTAATTATACTTGAACTAAAACAGATAATCTGAAACTAGCGACGTTGAGTGAGACGTCGCAGAAAATTTATGCGACGGCAAGAGTAATGTCGCAAAAGCCACTGAATCAATTAAGAATCGAAATAAGTGACGTTGAGATTTACGTCGCAGAAGACGTCGCAAAACCGAAGTACGTCGCAGAAAGACGTCGCAGAACCACTTAAGGTCAAAATAACGACGTCGTTAACGACGTCGCAACTTTACGTCGCAAAGACTACTTAAAGTCAAAATCAATAACGTCGTAAGCGACGTCGCAAGTGAAGTCGCAGGTAACGTCGCAAAACGTGCTGCTGCGGCCAAAAACCCTAGAAAACGAAAATTTTTAATCCTAATCAAAAACCACGAACAAAGGTCGACGAAAACCTCAGTACATCCAGTAATCTTGATCGAAAACCTGTAAAAACATAAAAAATAAACGTAATAATCACAAGATAATATGAGTATCACGTCCTTTAATCCCGAACTCGATCCGTTACGCCGAAAACGAGCACTTCTTGCTCTGATACCAGTTGTTTGTCCATATACTCGGATCTATACGAACCGAGTCAATCAATTGATGACGGAAACAACAATTGACTAATCACACAATCACACGAATAATCAATACGCAATAATTATGAAACCGAACGTTATAGTATTGATTATAATCGATCAGCTTACAGAGAATTTCGACAAATGGTGTTTAGGGTTTCGTCAACCCTAAACAGAAAACGCAAAAACGTTTTTATACAAAAACCGGCACCTGCGATGTCGCACACGACGTCGCAGGCCCAAGCCCATGCGACGTTGACTACGTCGCTGGCCCAAAATCTGACGTCGCACCTGCGACGTTACAGACAACGTCGCAGGAGTCAGGAAACTCAAATCTAATAACAAAACTAACTACGAGCTAGACCAACTGACAGACACACAAATTGCATCAACAACAACCATATTAACATGTTTAGAACATCTAAATGTTAGAGCATACACTATACTTGTCTACTGACTTAATGGTACAACATGCTGCAGAGAAATAGGATTCACGCCACTATCAAGAAGAACCTCCTTCCTAACTTTGGTGCCTCTGTTGAAGTTGAGAACACACTTGAGATCAACACTTTCCTCGTGACACAGTACACTGGAAAGTGGCTCATGGCAGACAACCAGCACAAGATAATCTTTTGTCGAGCCACGCGGGGAAAAAGAGTTGCTGGAATCGAAATTGTGGGAGATGGATACTCATTTATCCCATACACGGATATACGGGCAGGCCTGCTGAACACAAACATTGCCTTTGGTACAATATTACTCTATACTCATCTAACTGATACTTAGTACTACAACTTAATGTTGAAATGTAACCACTTACTTACCGCTATTACGTGACTTTATTTCTTCGCAGATGTCGTTGGTCAAGTCGTCGAGACGGGTAATATGAAGATTAAGATGCAGGATGGTCGGCAGACCAAACTGCTCACCTTCGTGCTTCAAGATGCTGAGTAAAATACATAATAACCTCATTTAATAAGTGTTGCTTTAAATATTTTTAAAAACATTTATGCATTGTTAAATCCATGATTTTGCAGTGGCACCCAGCTAGACTGCGCTTTGTGGGGCGACTATGCAGTCCAACTCAACACATTCGTCGAAAAGAGCAAAAGTTCTCAGGATGTCACCGTTATGTTTATTCATGTTGCTTTCGCAAAACCATGGGATGGTATCCCCGAAAACCCCTTTACGTAAGAGCACACGGAGTGGTGACGGCCTAAACACAGTGTTCTGAGTGAGAATTTTGTGGTGAGGATTTTGTGGTGTGGTAACAGTGTTTTGAACTTTCATATTATTTATTTTATTTGATTTTAAGTAAGAAAAAAAAAAGAAATAAAAAACGTTGCAAATTAAGCCGTCGAGGATGAGACGCTGAGCCCTGAACGCTGTCGAGAACGCAGTCCAGAACGCTATCACGGAGTGGCAGAATGCCGTTCCACAGTGTTCTGGAGGCAAAACGCAGACGGGAACGCTTGCACTCCGTGTGCTCTAATTATACTTGACTACTCTTTCCTCGATTTTGTGTTAATGATTAGTCAATATTGTGTTGTCAACTACAGATAAATATCAAGTTTCAAACTCTTTCTTTGGCACAAAGGTCTACATCAACAGCGATATCCAGCCAATAGTTCAATTCAGAGAAAGGTTACACACTGTTCCCCGCAAATAAGTTTAAGTATAATGCCATTAGTGAGGAACCCATTTCTTACTCGACACAGTTATTTAGACTCCTTCCTTTTATGTACAAGTTTTTTGACCCATCAGTGTTTGTGTTTGAAGGTTGTTGCAAAATGCTGAAGTTAATGCCGTGCCTACACTTCCACCTATTTTGACAATTAACACCATTATTGAAAGAAACGGAGACTTTTACATGAGGTTCCCAAGGAAATCCATTGACTGCCTGCGAAGTATTAAAGAGGTAAACCCTGTGCAGCCTGTAATAAACATCACACCTATTAGCTACGCATCAATATGAGGCTTACGTAAATGTTGTTTACTCCTTTATGTAACAGACTACGCATTGTATTGTCGTTGCGACGCTTTTAAGTGTTGTTACAGATGATGGGTGGTTTTATTTCATATGCAAGGACTGTGCGAAGCCTGTAACCAGGAATCTTGAAGCTACAGCTGATGGATACCATTTCACTTGCTACCAATGTGGACCGATAAATGAAACCGAGTCTAAGTATGTTCCAAATTACTGTTGACTTATTGTTAGAAACTTATGTTAGTAACACTGATTTATATTGTAATGAATACAATCCCACCCTACACTAGTCTTTTTTGCGAGTACCCCGTTTATTTATCACACTATAAAATGGGAAAACTTTTACCAACGCAGGGTTCGCCCTGTCATTCGAGTGGAAGACTCGACTGGTACCACCTCATTTTCAATGTTTGGTGATGTTGTTGCGAGGTTCCTCAAGCAAACAGAACAATGGTTGAACTTGAAGATGAAAAAGGTGCATTTAACCCTATCTGATATCATCATTAACTTTTATAGCTGCAAACCTTCGTAAGATCTGTAATTCTGTTATGATAACTACAGGCTTCTGATCCAACTGAGGTGCCAACTGAATGGGAAAACTACATTAATAAGCAGATTGTGTTTAAGATAAAGGTGTCACTATTTAACGTGACCAACGATTGTGCCGGCTACACTGTGGGACGTTGCACGGATGACGCTGAGGTCGTGAATGAATAATTGCAAAGGCCTGTAGCAACGTTGGTTGAATTACCAGCTAATGACCATGACTTTGTCACACTAACCAGCAAGGTCTGTAACCAATACACATCTACTAAATAATTTAATTCATTACCGTCGATGTTTATAATTAACGAAAGAAATAGAGGAGAAGATGCTTATAATTTAAGTCATTAACATTGATGTTTATAATTAATGAAAGAAATAAACCAACAAATGTTTAAGGAATATGGGTGGGTTTAGGGAACATAGATTTCTTGAGTTCATTTTAGGTGGTCTTGCAATTGTATACTGAAAAAATTATAAGTTACACCAACTCCTAAAATATTACTCCAGACGTGGTAAAGGTGTCATAGTACAGAAATCACTAAAAGTAATTGTACCCAAGAAAACATCAAAAGGCATGAATATGTAATACTGTTAGGAGGTTTAAGATTAGTTAACAACTCCTCTTCTCCTTCTTTAAGTTTGTTGTTTACATGCGATGATGAGTACCTACATTACCACATTGATTTTTCGGTTGCCAAAAAAAACCCCCTCTTTGTTAACTAATATCGGCTTTCCCCTTTTTCAGGGTTATTGGTTATATAGTATACTTTTAAGTTTCCCTACTGTAACACTGACCATATGTTCTTGCCTGCGGCTAATCCTGGTCTTTCACATCCAAAACACTATATATATAATAACAACCAATAACTTTGTCCGTATAACCGCATATGGTGTTTATGTGCATCATCTGGATGTGTATGTTATGTATAGTTAGGGACAGACACACCTGTTTCGTGTGCATTATGGGAAACATTCGATGTAGCAGTAACTTTGCCTTTTATGCAGCTGTTCCTAATTATGATATACTCAACATGACTGGTAATTACCATTGTGGAAGTTGTATAGTCTTTTAAGTTATTTTACAACTCATTGTAAGAAGTTTCTGGTTCAATGTTACATGTAGGTTATATGACATTTAGTGTGCATACATATATAGAAGACATAAGGCTCATTTCAATTAATTATCCGATCATCTTTTGAATATGATCTTTATCAGATGTGTTATTTGAGCCCTATTCCACATAGTAGTGTCACTGTGGGCGGGTTGGTAAGGATGGACATAAGTTAACAAGAGCTTTGCTTGCGTGACCCATTTTTACCATAGCTCAAAATCGTTGTTTTAGGCGGGTTGCGTCATCAGGTGGCTATAAATTTTACAGTGATCATATTGTCTGGAATTTTGAAAACGCCAAAAAAAAATTTTGACAGTAGTAGAACTGGAAACTCAGGGGAACGAGGAAAAAGTGTTTTTGGCTCAGCCTAACTCCATTTGCTGTTCTGATTTTTTATTTTTTCCAGATCATGTTGTGTTATTTAGCCAATCACAACCAACTCACGCAAACCTCACCACTTATGATAGTATGTAACTTGTGCTATACATAGATTAGGACATCTGTAACAGCATGATGCTCTAATTGTTAACAGTCGTTGTCATTATATTTGTATCAGACTTTTGAAACCGAGAATTATGGTACAATATATGGATCTGTTAACGGTCTTTGCACTCTTTTTGATCACGGATCTTGTTTATCACAGGGCATTGAGTCTAACTTTGGGGTCAACATGTCACCAATTCCATTTGAAGACCTTGACATGGAAGGAAGTAGCAACAAGAGGAAAAGTCAATCTCCTGATGATGACATTGTCACTGAAAAAACATCCTCAAAGAATCCACTCCTCGCAGACGACTGAGGGCATCCATGTTTGTTGTAGCCCTGCAATAGTACCTTCTGCGTCTGTTTTTTTTACAAGAAATTGTCAGCTGTTATCAGACGAAACTCATGGTTTCTACATTCTGTTCTTTTTTAAAGTTGAACAATCAGTTTCCTGTTACTTGGGCATTCTTGACTTTATGCACCGCTTATCATATGTAATGCACGCTTTATTTTTATGTTAAGATTGCTTTATTGCCTTATCATAGCGTTTTCATGTGCCTATTTTACACGCTTCCCTTTAAAATTCTGCATGCCCACGAGGTCTTTTAATATTAAATAGCTGGTTAGAGGGTTGTATTCGTTTCTGCTAGGATCATACTTTTGCAATTTATATATACAGGACATACACTCTGTGATGGCGTTTGGAGTATGTAGACCAAAAGTAATATGTCCTTGAAGTTTGATGACACGTAAAAAGTCAAGTTTTTATGCGTCACTTTCTCACCTTTTTAGCCCAAAACATGATGAATATATCCAAAATCAATACATTATTATCAAAACTCATCATTAAGGCTAAAATATAGACAACATTTCAAAAATCATCTAAAATGGTCGAAAAACACGAAAAATATAACGAATACGATCATAAGCATTCCGGTTCACGCTTTTAAGCACTTTTTAATCTCTACTAAGAATTATGACCTCTAACCTATGTCATTTTCTTCGTCAGGAGATTACGATCGCGTGGATATAAAGAACGCTGAAAACGGACATCGGATGAAGAAGTTACGCCCAAACGAAGATTCAAGGCAACCGACGGACCACGATACGGGAGAGCCAAGCCGTATACGGCCAAGCCCAACCGTATACGGCCAAGACTAAGCCGTATACGGCCTGTCCCAACCGTATACGGCCAAGGTCCAGCCGTATACGGGCAATCTCCCCCGTATCCGGCCTTGTCCCTCCCCCGATACGGCCAATCTCTCCCGTATACGGCCAAATTCAACCGTATCGCATGTTTTGGTCATACAAGGTGCAATCTTGATACGGCTGAGGAATACGGCTGAGATTTTGAAGGCTAGAATACGGTTGAGGAATACGGCTGAGCAAATCCTATAAATACATACCATCACCTCCTCATTTTAAAATCATATGTTTTCTTTCTTTCCTTTCTCTCTCTACTCTTTCTCTAGAAATAATTAGATTAGGTTAGTTTAATTAAGCTAGTAGATTAGCTTCTAGCTTAGCTTTACGGAGGTGCTCCGAGACTGCGATTGCGCAAGATTTGTAATTACGCTTTGTCAGGTTTTATTTTAATTTCTATCTTGTTGTTTTAAATATGTTGTGCTGTTGTCATAATTATTTAGAATTGCTTGCTAGAATTATTGCCATGCTTAGCTAAACAAATATGTGTCTGCTATGATAATCATTATGCTAGGGTAGTTATACTTTAAAATGCAATTGGATATTATGAAACAACGGAGGTAACGTTATACGGCTTTCATTTGTATAGCGCCGGAACCATCACGAATGTGTGTAGTACGGAACGTGGAAGCTATGAAAGTCGTGGGCACAATCCGTTGTGATAATGATTCCAATTGTAAATACGCTGTTACTCTGTCCGTATGCTGTTGATATATATTTGAATCTATGAATTGAGTCTCCAATGTTTATCTATCCAACTTATGCTGTGGTTTGTAACTTACTGCTGGTCCTTAACTGGTGGTACGCCGCTTATTATTCTGTGTCTGATGATCGTTGAACTCGACATGGCCGGTGTTCTCCTGGTTGAAATACACCGGAGGGAGACACGGAGCGTAGGATTAGAGATAGATTAGATTCAATTTATTTAACGCATGTTTTTGAGAGAACTTTCGGAATATGTGTGACTTAACCAATTATCCAGTTACTCTGCACAAATTAAACTGATCCTTGTATGCTGCTCTGTCGCATGTTCTTGTTTGATTGTTGCTTTAGGGTTTGCATGCTAGTATCACTTGTGTTATTGGATATATGATTAGGTTTTCGAGTATAAATTAATTGCATACATCAGTTTAACACACGTAAAATAGTTATGATGGTTTATATGAAATAATGATGAACAATTTAATCAGCCGTTAGACCAGGCCATCCCAACCTGTTCCGGTAGGAAACCCCTGTTTCATGTTTTTGTTCATTCAACAATTCATGCCATGATTCGGAAATCTCAAATGTCCGAGATTGGGGAATAGGACTCGAGGATGGCTGTTGGTTAAATTGGTTGCTATATTTGGGAGAACTTCCGGTATAGTTTACACTTTATAACTGCTATCTTCGTGACATGTTATTTATCTGATTGTGGACAACTTCGCGTTAGGTATATAATAGGCTAGTAGTTATAGCTCATTAGGACATATAACTCAGGATAGATAACAAGAACCTTTTTATGTTTCAACTGAAATACTGTAAAACAACTTACTACTGGTACAAGCGTTTAAATACGTGGGAGCTAAGGAAAGGTTGTAAGTAGAGTACTTTGTTGTCATCGATTGTTTCAAGTACGTCTGTTAAGTCCTGACTTCGTCATCATAGTTAATACCTTAACTAAAATAACTACCCCTAAATAGCATATATAATTATCATAGTAGACACTCGCGTTAATCTGCTGTTCTCGTAGCCACCTCACCTTCCCTATCCTCTAGGTTAGTTTAGTTTAAAATTAGTAGTTATAATAGAAAACAAACAAAACCCCTATCAACCTTTTGATAAAACCAGCTAATTAACAAAAGATAATCAAAAGACCTAGATCCCATGCCCGTTGTAGTTTGAAGAACGACCCTAGGTCATACTTACTACTATACCCCACAGTTTAAGTATCCTTAGGCCCCGCATTTACAAATTTTAAAACACCCCCTGGTGGACGCGCCCGGAGGAAGGCACCGCAACGACGCGAGTCAAATCGCGACCGACCTCTAGGCGCCCATCAAAGTTATGCGTAAATGGATGCATAGTAACACATTGGTTGGCATAGTGCTAGCTTGCTTATAATTAGACTACTTTTGTAAGCGTCCATAGTAATGCTAATTATTGTATATCAGAGTAATGCCTGTTATTTTATGGTTCAGATTTTGTTACTCCTTGTGCGAATACACCAGCGTACGTAAGGCTAAATGGGTTGGTCTACAGGCTGTTTTTAAAAGTTATTCCTTATTGCAATATGATTATCCTTTCATTTTTGACTTAATAAAGCCTGATGATAAGTTGGATAATAGAGGATGCCTGCACTGTTGGGAGATCATACTTGCTGATGTAACGTGGACACATTTGCAAAGATGGAACTATTTGAAATTGTATACTGAAAATTTTTTGAGGAACCACAGAGGTAGATGGGTTGATAATGTCTGGATATGGGACTAGGGATGGTTATGAGAACCATGTTGAAGGGCCCGGGGAGTTGAATGAACTAAAGTCATGGTGGTAATATATTTTTTTTGGATTGTAAACATAGTGTACAAGGTGATACATTTCTTTAGTTTATTTACATTTTTAGGTGTAATTCATTTTTATTATAACTAGAATTAGCGAGTATTAACTAGAATGCGTTCTTGTGGAGACTGAGGAAAAAAAAGACTACTAGTTATTACAGATCTCGACAAAAGAGGTATCGTTCGTCACTCATTGAGGTATCATTCTTCTTGATGTTAGTTTTCTCATAACCCCTATTGTAAACCGTGTTCTTGGTGCTCTTAAGGTACATAGCAGTCTGACTTGACTTTTAACTTGCAGTGAGCAGTCTGCTTTGACTTTTAACTGACACCATATTTAGCTTGCAAGCTGCAATATCCGTCTTTAAAGATGTACCAAGCATAAAGGTTTGGGTTTCTATCTCTGTACTTATATCATAGACGAAGAAGTGGACGAAATCTGTAGTTTCGTTCTTAATCGTTTTGTTCATTTATAAATTGCAGGTACCAATAA
Source organism: Helichrysum umbraculigerum (assembly GCA_949592205.1). Classification (NCBI taxonomy): domain Eukaryota; kingdom Viridiplantae; phylum Streptophyta; class Magnoliopsida; order Asterales; family Asteraceae; genus Helichrysum; species Helichrysum umbraculigerum. Next base: position 55,758,307 of record CATIUR010000006.1, read on the forward strand.
ATCAAGAAATAAATCATGATAAAATAAATCAAGAAAACTTCATGAATTCTCATCAGCAGTAGCAGCAGCAGTTCAAGAACAGGTTTCTGCAGCACGAACTGAGAATTTGGAAGTCATACAGAAAAGGCTTTTTTTCTAAATCTTCCACGGTCTTTCTCTATCGATGAACTCAGGAGTCTTTTTAGTGAATGTGGAACTGTTGAAGAGGCTGAGGTTTATTTCCATATTTATTTCTTTATTAGTTTTCATATAGTACTTTTTAGAAAGGTAAATACGTACACAAAATGTACCAAGAATATATACATCAAATCATACATTTGTCCCTACGTGTAGGTTGGAAGGGTAACACTATACCGCTAGGCCTATGGCCCTTTGATCAGCTTCAATATAGTCGTTTATATAGCTTGATCAGTTAATGAGGTAAAGTATTAATTTGGGTTATTTTTCTGGAATAATATCATTTTGTGTCACAGATAATAAGGAGGAAAAAAGATGGGAAGAGCAGAGGGTATGCATTTGTTACAGTGGCTTCAACTGAAGAGGCATTAACAGTGATTGAAAAATATGATTCTTATGTAAGTTCTCTTCTTTTTTGTTTAGGGTAAATGATAAAAATCGGCTACGTACTACCGCCGGTTACTCCAAGTATGCAACCTACCCATTTAATTTCTCATGTATGCAACCAACTGGATAAACTTGTACTGATTTGAGTAACATGGTAACCTGCTACCTATTGATCCGGTAAATATGGTGATTTGGCTTTTTTTTATTTTAATATTAATGCCTACATGAGTTAGTTGGAGACACTTATATTTTAAGTATCTTTTATGTGGGACCCACCCATTATCCTAACTCCACCATTACTTCTCACCTGGTAGTATTGCCGCTGGTTATCAAGGGAAGGTGAGTGATTGACGGAGATGATTAATTACCGTTGCAGGTGGGCTTTTGATCTTCTTCATCAGTAAAAGTATTGTGGGCTTTTGATCAAATTTTTTTTCTATCTTAGACTGAAACTCATAACAAATCGAAACAACATATCAAAACAACAGTAGTGCATCACATGATCATAATCGTCATGTTACTTTTATTAATTTTTATCTCTATTAATTTTACTATCAAATCGAAAATAAGTAATCAAGCATCAAAACATCACAACGATAACCCAACATATCTCTATCTTATATATTATGTCAATGTTAATTGAATTCTTTATTTTTAGGGTTATATGTCTGTAAATGTATTGAACTTGTCACAAAATCCTATTGTATGCATCCAACTTTTAAAAGTCCTATTGTGTGTATCGAACTTACTAATTATTCCTATTGTATGTACTCATTAACACTAATCACGTTTGACTGGTCAAAGCATCCTACGTGTCATTTTCATCCTACGTGTCACTGCCACGTAAGCTCCACGTCATCAAAAGTTCGATACATTTTTCGGATCATCATCTTCAATTTTTCGGCGACCCATTTTTTCCGGCAACCACCATTTTTTCCGGCCACCATCATCACTAATTTCAATCACTGACTTTTTCATGTAAATGCGGTCGTACTTTAGTTGATGTATAAATCAATTTGTTTGGTATATTTGCCACCTCCTGAGATTCCATTTCTTAATACTCTATCGGTCCCAAAGTTATTATCACCCGATAACATACACATTGGGACGGAGTGAGTATGTATCACGTGTTTACCTTCCAAACGATTTTATCAATGATTAATTTCGTCTAAGTTGTTATTCAGATTTAAATAAAACCACGTTGCCAGCTGTTAACTCGATCACTACTGATTATTAGAAATTTATTCTCAAAATTACTCACAAGGATTGATGATTTTTGATTGCTGATCAGAGACAATTTTTATATGGATTTTTTTTGTTCTTTATAAAAGGAAAATCATGAAAGCAAACGTGAAGGCCAGAAAGTGTCCACTTATTCAATAAAAGCAACATGGACTCCACTGAAAAATACTAGTAACAGAATTTGCAATGATATAAGTCATTTTTCATGAATAACAACTGAAAAATGCCGTCGTACTTTAGTCATTTTTCATGAAAAAGTCAGTGACGGAAATTAGTGACGATGGTCGCCGGAAAAAAGGGGGCGCCGAAAAAAATGGTGGTCGCCGGAAAAAATGGGTCGCCGGAAAATTCAAGATGATGATCCGAAAAATTTATCGAACTTTTGATGACGTGGAGCTTACGTGGCAGTGACACGTAGGATGAAAATGACACGTAGGATGCTTATGACCAGTCAAACGTGATTAGTGTTAATGAGTACATACAATAGGAATAATTAGTAAGTTCGATACACACAATAGGACTTTTAAAAGTTGGATGCATACAATAGGATTTTGTGACAAGTTCAATACATTTACAGACATTTAGCCCTTATTTTTAATTCAAAAATTACTCAGATAGCAAACCTATATCTATATTCAAAAGTTGAACACACCGTAAATCATCACCGCTGCCACATAACACCGTCGCTGCAGATCTACTAAACCATTGGAGTGTTCGAAAATCAAAAAGCTAGGGTGTTCGGATATCGATGACGGATCCACCGTCACTATAGGACGAAGATGGTGGTGGTTTGTGATGGTTGCAGGTGCGGTAGTAGAGGAGGGAGGTTTCCAGCAATGGTGGCCGGAAAATAGGGTGGCCGCCGAACAGTTGGAGAACAATTGGTACAATCTCAGGAATGGGAAGCTTTTCTCCGAATGCAACTGCGGCGGACTGAAGGCGGTTGTAGGCTTCGAACCGCGACTTAGAGGAAGAGGTTTGGTGTTTTCGTGAAATAGAAGATGAAGATGATGATTTTTTATCGTTGGTAAAATAAATAAAATAAGAAAATAAAGGTAGGATACGTATACAAATGACGTGGAAAAAATATCGCGTGGCAGTCAACGTGTTACCCAACTCAGCATTTGATAATATCAAAAGGTAAAAATAAACTTTTGATAGATCCTAACACGAAATTTTCCGGTTGGTTGCATACATGAGCATTTAAATGGGTAGGTTGCATACTTGGAGTAACCGGCGACAGTACGTAGCCGATTTTTGTCATTTACCCTTTTGTTTAATAACTATCAAAACTTAATGTGGGTATCTTTTGTTCAGTTTTTATCTACTGATAGAAGTGAAGAGAAGACTACTGATGAACAACCTGCTGAACCTTAGTTTGTTGATATCCAAGTTGCACGCATTTTTGGTAGGTGAAAATCAGATGGGCAACAAAAAAGGTGGTTCTCGAGTGTTATGATGCAAAAGTATATGGATGCTACGGCACTATATAATTGAATACCCGAGCCTTTCTACAACAAGTGTTTTTCTAATTGCATCTCAATTCTAAAACAAGTGGTGCTTGAATTTTGTGGTCTTCATAGATAAGTCCAACCATGGACTGCATGCTACAGATGGTTCAAAGTACACAGTGTTTGCGATCTCATATTGAAACAGGCTTCTACCATGTGTTTAGAGGAACTGTGGATATCGTGATAGCATTATAAGTAGATAAGTCCATCATGTAACTATTTAAATGATAATTGACTAATTCACATGATTTTGAACCACTGAAGTTCGAAGGAATACAGTTGGAGTGAAGGAACCGACTTTTGTAAGCATGTATCTTTTATAACAATACATGAATGGTCTAAATTTTATATCTTAGTTTTGATATGTAAATGGTCTAAATGTGATGTGACCAACAAAATTTGGCGCGAAGGACTCGATTTACAACCTTTGGTTAAAAAGGAACTATTGCATATTCATATGAAAACCTATTTGCATATTCATAGTACAACCTTATAATTTAGATTTTTTAAATCAAACCCGTGTTATCATTTACAACTAAACGTATCGATTAAATTCAACGGTAAAAACCTGCGAAGCAAGTCGCCCCTCTATTTCAACTTACATATTTTCCATGAACCAATCGCCATTCCTTTGACCTACTTAAGGAGGTCGTTGCATACGTTCCACACCGCTACAGTCAACTTGCCTGATACTTAGACCTAAAACGCCATTTTGCATGCGTAGATTAGTGTCTAGACTTCTTGGTTCCGTTAGGCATTAATAATTTTGGGAAATTGATACCTTAAAGAAGTGTTACACATTCAAAAAAAGTGGATGTGTCGTTTATTTAATGTCTTAATGTTATGTCAAGCAGATGTAGAACTCTTGTGGTTTTAAGTTGTTCCTGTAACAAAAACCCAGTAGTTTGCATATATTAATTGATCTCAAAAAAACATCAACTAACTCTCTCCTTCGCGTGCCACGTTATAATCACCATATGATACCTCAGTTATAAAATAATATATCTTGTTTGGGTTGAAATTTATAAGGACCAACACTTCAAGGGCTTAAAGTGAACATTCTGGTAAATACGATTTAGACGAGGTTAACACAGATCGCTCCCTCCTTCCTTGCAAAAACACGAAACAAAATTAAATTTTGACCTACTGATTGTGGACGACCATACGCCCAGCAGAATGAAGAGGCGATTAATTTGATTAGGGTATTGCTGGAATTGAAATATCCAACTTATTCCATCGTCTTCTAGGTATGAACAATCCCCTTCAATTACTTGTTTTACTGTTTATGCATATGCAACATAGCCATCATCGAAGTGCAGGAACATCATCGATTAATTGCTTGTCCCTTCTCCATAATTTACAGTCAACCTAGGTATCAAACCTTTCCGACCATAGTCTTTCTACAGACCAATGGGTTGGGCTGTAGATTCTTTTTACGAGTTACTTCTTATTCCAATATGATTGTCAGTTCAGTTTTGCCAATAAAGACTGTTGCTAAACTCATTCGATGCTTTTTGTTAACTTTTCAGTAGTGGTAAACTTTATCGGTATGCTATTTCTTGATTATAATCAGGCATCTATATGTGGAGTACCCTTTTAACAAATTAAACAAACAAGGTTGATACAGTGTCATTTCTGTTCCTAAATTGTGTTACCCAATTACTCACACAATCAATTGGAATCAATTAGTTTACTGTTACTCAACCATATCAATACGTGTTTTGTTTTTAAATTTTTATATAGATTTTTTATGTCAAGCACAAGTGCTCACGCTATCTATAAACATATATTTCATTTGTTTGCACTACATTTTTTTTAGTTGTATTCATACGAGGTCCCTGATGCCGTCGAGTTTGTTTTGTTATATATCTTTTCTCTGTAGTGCAAGAACATCATCGATTGCTGTTTTGTGGAAAAAAAATGAAATAACTATTGATAGATAGTTGTTTAACTTCGATGCATATTATTCCTTTAAAAGTCACATAACATGAATTGTGTAGTTGCTAGATGTATAGTCTTACAGTGCAACTTACATGTTTGACCCGGAACCATCTTCATCCAGTGGTTCATTCTCAACAACATTACTATGACTAGCTCTCGTGAGACGCGCTTTTCCATTCTCAAACTGTATTCCAGAGACGTCCAAGACCCTGAAAATACTCCCCCAACTTTAACCTTTGCGTCGTCTGAATACATGCAAGGCTATGCAGAACAATCCGGTAACATCAATATATTGTGATTTGTTCATTTTACCTATCTAATGTTACTCAAACATGATTCACAATACAATACATAACTACTTTGCATGTAACTACAGATACACGAAAAACATCACAGACTAAAAATCATAAAGATGGAAGCAGTCATCAGCTATGCACTACACCGTTTCGTGACATTACAGATCATGGTATATCTCTCTATTGTGTCTTAATCATAATTTACATTTAGATACTCCCCCAACTTTAAACTTTCAATCGCCTGAATCCATTCAGGGCTCTGCAGAACGATCTGGTAACTTCATTATAATGAGATCTGTTTTTTTACCTATCTAATGTGTCTTAAGCATAATTTACATTTAAATATATAACTAATTTGCATGTAATTCCAGTTGCACGGAAAACATCACAGTCTCAAAATAATACAGAAGGAAGCAGCCATGAGCTAGGCACAACACCGTTCCGTGACATTACAAATACTGGTTTGTTCATTAACATCCCTTCTGTCTGTTTTACTTTTACTTTATGTAGCACATAAGACTACCTAATGGCTAACAACTATGTCATCTAAATGACTACCACTAAAAACATTCGTGGGTTGTGTTCTACATGAACACAATACCACAGATACTCCCCATCTGAATAACAATAATCAATCAACGAAATCCATCTCTGTATAGCTTGACATTCGTTAATCGATGATTTAAATTTGCAGACAGCTATGGATAACATGCACAACCAAAAATAGTTTGTCGCTAGAGTCGGCTTAGGTTATCGTGACAGCATGGTGATTATCAAACTTCTCAGCAATTCATGATTTAGTGTTGTTATTGCTATAACCATCGTAACGAACTTCTTGGATTTTTGCAGACTCTGCCAAACACTTTGATGAGTGCGTTGGTGGATGAAAATATGTCAGACATGAGAGTCTCAACCTACCGAGGGGTATACACAGTGAACCTATGTCACGAGTCAACCGTCAGTGCAGTTTTGATGAAGGGAGAGGGATGGCGTGATCTAATTGTAGAAACCTTTGGTAATCATTTGATGTTTCTACATCTCATTAAACATGAAGGGAAATCTCTGTATGTAACCGGGTATGATAGTCATGGATTAGAGATTACTGGTGAACCGCATGAAAACGGCCAAAACAAACGCTGTTTTTTACTGATAAGTGAGTTACCGAGACAACACCAAGTAAGTTCGTCAACGTTTATAGTAACGCTTACTGAATACTCATTAACGGGTGATCCTATAATGTTTCATGCCCACTAAAACTACTCTTTATTCAATACATCAATCATAATGCTATGAGGGGATACTTAACATCAAAGTCTCTACTTGCAGCCCGTTAGACACGAATTTTTGCGTCATTACCTTGTGGACAATCAAGAGAACCAAACAAATTTACGAGTTGAAGATATGGAATGGCTTGTGAATGTGTACTTCAGAATTGACCGAAACACGGGTGGACTGATCGGTGCTTTTTTCATAGGATGGACTTGGGATTTTTTCTGTACATCCAATAATTTGGTTGGTGATGAGTGCGTTATTCTGGAAAATTATGCTCCGGGCTGCATCAACTTTCATATTGTAGCTCCGGAAGACACAGCCCTATAGTTCTGAAATATTTACAAACACATTTTATCTTTTTTTATGTTGTTAAGCTATGTTATTAGCTTAATGGATGATTATTGTTTATTTGTGCGGTATTTTTTCACACGTTATCATTTCGGGTTAAACTAACGGCGACTGTCATGTAGCCTATTCATAGCATTTTTATGCACTGGTGGTGAAAAGATTGAGGAGGTCGCACATTTTGCGTGTTGTACACTTGGCAGAATTAGCACAAAAATCTTTGCTGACTTTATTGTATGTACATGCTTAACATCAGTTAGAGTATTTATAACTATTATTCACAAACTACCTACTATAGTGTAACCTAAAAGAGCCCCGCGATTTTTGCGGGTTGTAAACTAGTTCACTTAATTCGTCCTTACTAAATATATAAATGTACGTACCCACATTATTAAAATAAATAAATTATACGTACCCATATCCTTTCAGTTCACTTAATTCGTCCTTACTAAATATATAAATGTTTTTACTCTAATAATAAGCCATCTGAAAGTTAAATAATTATTAAGCAATTGTTAAGACCAAATTTAGCACTATACCTCGTCAACTAGTTTGACACGTTTTAGGAATCTCTCTATCCGGCTCATAAACTTTTACAATATTTCATTAAACCCATTAGTATTATAAACGTTAGGAATTAATCATGACAGCCCTTAAGAAGTGTCAATGAAATACATCAAATGTATTTATTGAAGTTGAAAACTTTCTTATTAATTCCAAACTATATATATTCACTTAATGATTACATTAATTGACTTAAACTTTCTTTTTGTGATGTATTAAATGAGATCTTTGATTAAGAATGAAACTTTAAGTTTTATAGAAGTCCATAAAAACTCTTATTGATAGTATTAAGAGGTATCATTTATCATTTCTCAATCAATAAAAGGGCATTTGATTTGGAACTTAGAGCATCCACAGTATATATTTTCAATAGCTTTTTTTTTTTGGTAAAAATGTAATAGGTTTATGTAATTAAGCTTTGTGCTCCAATGATAAAAAAACTTTTAAAAGCTCAATCTTACCTGTAGACTAAAAGGCTTTCCCCCTATGTTACATGGCTACTCCATATTAAAAGAAGAAAAAACAATCCTACTTAGCGATCTCATATTTACTTCTCAAGTTTCTTTGCCATGTGTCATAATATGATGGACATAATGACCTTTTGACAAAAGGTTATGGAATATAGAGAGATTTGGTTTATAGTAATGGCAATAAGTAGATCATCAGTAATAATTTATTATTATTAATTACAAACTTTATATGGATTCAATAGTTTTCCTTGATTTTAAAAGATGATAATTTATTTTTGACATTGTAAGTAGTTTAAACTTGACTTAAAGTTGTAGTTGAATATCATTAGTAAAGATCTAGGTTTGTCATTTGTGCCCGTAAAGTGTTATCATCAAACATGAAAATGAAAAATTAATTTATAACTTAGTTTTAGGGACTATGTTCATATTAGAAATATGTAATATCAACCTTTTTTATCATATTAACTTTGCAACATTATAACTTGACATAATTTTCATTAAAAATTATAACACTTTTTAACTTTCCTTGCTCAATAGGTATAATATTACGAGCATTTGTAAAACTTAATTATATTCTATGTTGTATCAATATGTATAGAATTGTTTATTGATCTTGAATTTTAATTATTTACTAAATTCTTAAAGAGATTTACTTATCTATTCGATGTGCGCTACCATTCAATTTCAATGATTCAAGTACATATTTAGTTGCCATATGAGAAATGTTTTGGTCAAAAATTACTAAAAGCAATTAAGTGATCAAAAATTAGTTTGTGAGGTCAGGTGTAAAATTACTATCAAGATAATTACGCCTTTACACGATTATCTCCATTAGTAAGTCAATATTTTGTGTTAAAAAGATTGATTGAATCCGTGGATCCTTGTTGAACAAACGTTTAAATATCAAAGTTTGAGTATAAACTAAAGATAACGACAATGTTGACGATAAAAAATGTGAACAGAATACTACGGAAGCAATATAAATGACAAATAAATAGAGTCGACATGATGATATACGAGGAAAGCCCTTGATCAAGGTTGATCGCCGGCACAAAACCTCGGGAAGGATCAAACGATCATTGCCTTTGTTAATCTTATAAAAATGAAAGTAATTGATTACAGACTAAGAGCACAAGGATGATCGGCTAGGTGAATTTGTGTGTGATTTTAGCTAAGTGTTGATGAAATGATCGGGAACGAGAATGGGAGCAGAGTATGTGAGTGTTTACAGGTGAAAAATAGCAAGTATTCGTTAACCTAAGTGATCATCCGAGCCTCATTTATATACTAAGAACGTTTAACGATAATTCCAAAATATCAGGGATCCTCCGAGGAATGATGAAGACCTCCAACGTCTCTTTTGACTCTATTCCACACGTGCATAAGACTTCGTCTTCATGGAATTGTATCAGATCCTCTTCACATAATCCGGAGCATATCTCAATAACGCGTTTCTTCTAAGACCTGGTCAATACTCAAGAAAAATAAACGTGTTATATAGTTCATGATCCTTAACTAAGATAAGTCCAGGATCCTGAGCTATGTGTACTCTGAGATTGATCATAGGATCCTTAAATAAATATCTTCCTGGTCCAGAATCCTGCATAATTGTGTTAGATAAATATATCCTGAATAGGATCCTGCAAGACAAATAACAAAGATACTCCGAGGATCCTCAGTTATATCCGTGATCCTGAATGCAGACTTATAAATCATCAATATCCTTTGATACGAATAATAAATGTAAACAACTTTCATACCTGAGTAAAAGTATTATGAAGCTGGTAAGGATCCTGCAAAGTTAGATAAAAATCTACCCACAACAATTGCCCCCGAAGTTAAAACGTTTTTCAGGATCCTTAGACGTTGTAACTTCTCAGATTAACCGCTTAAATCGTGTAAGGTAGATGCATTGGTTATTGTGTCTGAGTATTTATAACCACTCTGATCCTTACCTTTTTCTTACTCATCTCCTTGTTGCTGCATTTCTTCGCAAATCTTCAGGTATTGCCTCTTCCTCTTATCTTATTTCAATTTCATACTTGAATATTTTGCCCCAAAATGTCTCTGTTAGTTCTAGAGGACGGCAACGACCAGTCTGAATTCGTTAAACAGGGTTTAATCTCAAACCCTGAACCCTGTACCTTTACCGACTTCGATATCAATCGATTGAAGATCAAGGGCGCTTTTCCCTTGAACACCGTTTTCAGACCTTTCAACCCTTTAGCTTTGGCCGATTTCTCATCTGAGAAATGGATTAGCTTCCCGGAATATCCATTCACGCTAGGTTTAAAATTCCTTTTTCCTGCCCTAATCACAGAGTTTTTCAATACCACCAAACTCTGCTACGCTCAAGCCATGCCAATGATTTGGCGTACCCTTTCCGTAGTCCAATCAACCATTGATCTTCATTCCTTAGAATTATGGCTACCGGAATTAGCTCAGACTTATCATCCTAGGACGCACGGTTCTTACTACTTCTTATTTAAAGTCAAACCCAATCGTTCCCATTTGGTATTACGAACCAAACAGAATGACCCAAATTGGAAGAACAGATTTTTCTTTGTCGATCGTAATTCCTTACCCGATTGCAGTCAAATTCCTTCTTCCTGGTTACTCAAGGGTAGGGAACAATTTTTTCTAGGGTTAAGAAAATGTAGAATTTTAATTCTAACCTGATTTCATTTGTTTCAGTTGATTTTGCGGCTTTAGCACCTCCTGACCTGGATACCGAAGGCAATCTAAGAGCATTCTTAGAGGTTCCTGAGGACGAAAGATCCTTTAAATATCCTGAACAGGTCGACAGTACAGGATCTCAGGACACCTCTATGTCTGGTAAGCTCACTTGAGTTCAATATCCTGTGTTTTTATTATCCAATCCCAATTTATTTTCTTCCCTATGAAAATCTAGGCTCTTATATCAACCTAGTCGACATTGACAACGATTCTTCAGAGGATAAGGTAGAGAAATCGACTCCAACCGCAGCAAAATCCAGAATGCCCAACCTCCGTTCCAAATCCTCCAAGAAAAGAAAAGCAGAAGATATCTTCGATCCTGCCAACCTTGACTCTGAAATTGCCAAGGTAAAAAGAATCCTTATACAAATTACATTTCGCTTTGAGAATAACTCCATTCATACATTGATTTTGTGCAGACCCTTGACCATCTTTCAAAGTGCTGCAAAGAGAAGGCAAGCGCGTTCAATGACATGTGTAAACTGTCCACAGTCATGAAAAACGCACATGACAAAGATGCAGCTGAGCTTGCAAAGTTGAAGAAGGAAAACAAGGATCTGAAGGCTTATATTCTGAAGATAACTTCTGAAGTTGATGCCAAGACTGAAGAGATCACACAGGAGCTGACTACAAAAATAAAAAGAGATGCTACTGTCGCCATTTTCGAGTCTCGAATGAAAATGGTTGCCGAGGCGTCTAGCAAGGGTCTCGACACCTCATTCTGGCCCGTGGATACGTGGGCAAGCAAACTGGTTAAAGCCAAAGGCGAAACCCCAGAAGTAGCATCCACACCAGCATCCGTGATCCCAAAAGCTGCAAGAGTATCCTCTGCCAATCCAGAAGATGCAAACATGGATACTTTGGCTTCAGTCTCAGAGGTTCTCCAGGGGATGTCGGGAGTAGAAGACATCAACACATTGGGCAAGGAAGGCAAATGACTAGCCGGAGCCCAATTTCTAATTTCTCATATTTTATTTTCATGGTTTGTGGTGTAAACAAAAACAATTAATTTGGGGTGAGGTTGACCTGGTGTGGTCAACCATGGTGGTGTTTAAATGTGGTTCATGTTGGCCACTAGACAATTTTAATTTCCTGCTTTTCTCTTGAACTTCAATCTTAGGATTGTAGAATCCTTAGATCTTTTGCTATTAATAATATTAGGATATTATCTACATCTTGTGTCTTCAGGATACTGAGGAGATTCCCTCAGTATACATATATATGTTTGCTTAGAAACAGGATCCTGAGGAGATTCCCTCAGAATACATCCAGGATAATGAGAAGATTTTCCCAACATTATAAGCTTCAAGGATCCTTAACTGGACCTGAGATAATGACGGGATAGGGATCCTCAGATTCAAGGATCCTTAACCGTATTTCATATAAACTAGAATTTAGGATCCTGAGATTTCAAGATCCTAAAATGAACTGCTGATAATGAGGAACTCCCAATGAGTAATTCCTGTAACATATAAATGTTAATAATTTGTCAAATAATTGTGAAAACAATTTATTTTTTGAAAAATGTTGTGATCTTAAAAAGATTTTGCGATCCTTAGATCAAAACAGCTTTTGATAATCATGAAAATATTAGAGCTAATAAAGTTATTTATTAGACTTAACCAATGAAAATTTTGATAATGTGAATACATTATAACCATTGGATAGTTTATGAAAACTATAAAAGTGACATGTAAATGCCAAACCATTAGGTAATGTGAAAACATTACAAACCGTTTGATTCTTGGGCTACGCCATTTGAGACATGAAAATGCCTAACCAATTGGTAATGTGAAAACATTACAAACCTTAGAGTGATGTGAAAACGACACAAACCTTAGATCGATACGTTTAGTGCACATCAGTATCGACATTCGTTAGCGCTTGATCTATAGGCCAACGGAAATGAAGTTGTCGGGTACCAGAGGCATCACCGATTCCCTAACCATGGCACTATAATCAAACATCGTGCGCACCCGGCGAGGTGTCAAAACCCTTTTCGTAGAGAGGTGTTTATCCGTACGGAAACCTCTAAACCTTAGAGAATCGCTGGGATCCTTAACGGAGGAGAGGTGGCCAACCCCTAATCTTCATTCCATGATCCTTAAGTATATGAACTATAACAAATACAAAATCTTGGGTAAAGGTGGGTGTTAGTTTGCCTAACACCCCTCCGATGCTTAAGTCAGTAGGGTATTCAACGAGAATAACAATCATAATAACCTTTCATGCATATATATATAATTATAATACACACATACATATATAGTAAAAAGTATTGAAATCAATGAAAAGTTAAGGATCACAGGAGTACCTTTTATGTTGAATGAAAGCTTTCAACTTACAGCATTTCTGGATACCGATAAATAGAGAAACAGTGGTTCACCATTCTCAGTCTTCATCAATAAAGGAGCTGATGACAAGTATTCCTTCAATTCTTGAAATGCAGCTTCATGCCTTTCTCCCCACTCGAATTTTTTGTTCTTCTTTAGGATATCGTAGAATTCCTTGCATCTGTCTGAGGATCTTGAAATAAAACGGTTCAGAGCTGCCATCCTTCCCGTTAACCTTTGTATATCCTTTGGGCTTGACGGAGACTTCAGATTAAGAATAACTTTGATATGTTCTGGACTTGCTTCGATCCCTCTCTTGGTCACCATATATCCCAAGAACTTTCCTGCCCCCACTCCAAAGTGGCATTTAGCAGGATTGAGCTTCATGTTATACTGATCCAGAATGTCAAAGGCCACCTTAAGATCCTGAAGATGATCCTTAATTTTCTTTGACTTTACTACCATGTCATCGATGTATACTTCCATTGTGCTTCCCAATTGGTCTTTGAACATCATGTTGACTAACCTTTGGTATGTTGCACCTGCATTTTTAAGACCAAAAGGCATAGCAATATAACAATAAATACCTGTGGGGGTTATGAAGGCTGTGTCTTCCTGGTCTGAAGGTTCCATCTGAATTTGTTGAAATCCTGAAGAAGCATCCATAAAAGTTAGGATCTCATGCCCAGCCGTAGCATCCACCATTGAGTCTATATGAGGCAATGGAAAAGGATCCTTTGGGCAGGCTTTATTGAGATCCGTATAGTCCACACACACTCTCCATTTCCCATTCTTCTTTTGTACCACCACCACGTTTGCCAACCATCTTGGAAATTTTACTTCCCTTATCATGCCAGCAGCAAGTAGTCTTTCAACATCAGTCTGGATAATAACATTCCTTTCCGGCACAAATTTCCTTCTCTTTTGTTGAACCGGCCTGAAACTATTATCAATTCCAAGTTTATGAGTTATAATATCCTTAGATATACCTGTCATATCTTCTGGCTTCCAGGCAAAAGTTGACTTCCTCTGATTCAAGAATTTGATCAGATTCTGTTCAAGATCCCTGGGATGCTTGACCCTATAAGCACCTTTTGTTCAGGATCCTTCGAGCTCAGTGGCACTTCTTTGACGTCCTGCTCCTTTGTATCCAGGACATCCCATGCCTTGTTCTTTAATTGCTATGCTGACGGAGGCTTGGCAGTAGATTTCATTGACGTTGTATAACAATCCTTTGCTTCTTGTTGGTCACCGCTGATCTTGACCACCCACCATGGAGTTGGTAATTTGACACATTGATGATATGTTGAGGGTACCGCTTTCATATCATGCAACCATGGTCTTCCTAGGATAATGTTATAGCTCGACAAACAATCCATAACACAGAACTTTTGAACAGAGTTTACCCCTTCAATGTAGATTGGCAACTTGATATCACCAACCGTATTCTTTGCTTCTCCGCTGAATCCTACCAATACGGTGGATCTCGAAGTGATTTCTAATTCTGGGATACCCATCCTTTTCAAAGTCTCCAGACGAATGATGTTGACTGAGCTTCCTCTATCGATCAGGATCCTTCGCACAAAGTGATTGGCAACATAAAGAGTAATAACCAAACCATCATGGTGAGGATCCTGAACATCTTGCAAATCATCCTCATCAAATGCTATGACCTTCTCATCTTTCTTCATGGAAGTCCTCGTAGGTTTATATAGCTTTTCTGATTTTGATTCCCTTGCGTGCCTCTTCGCTGCAGAATAAGAAGTGCCACATATATCAGAGCCACCAGAAATAAAATTGATTACCTTGGCGTCCGAAGGTGGGGATCCTGCTCTAATAGGGATCCTGCGATTATCCTGAGACTCAGGATCCTGAACTCTGTCATGATCCTTCCCGTGATCCTTCTTTTTCCCGAGCAGATCTTTCAAGTATCCTTTGTTGAGAAGGTGACTGATCTCTCTCCGGAGAGCTATGCAATTTTCGGTTGTGTGGCCGAAATCCTCATGATAGGCACACCATTTAGATTTATCCTTCCATGCATACGACTTGTCATTCTTCTTTGGCCATCTTACCTTGTCTCCAAGATCCTGCATGGCACACAATATATCTGTTGTATCTACAGAAAAATTATAATCAGTTATTTTAGGATATTCTTCATCATCTTCGTCAACAGCATTCACACGACGATCCTCATTTCTGGTATAAGGTTTGTTCCGGTTTGATCTGAATGAGGACGAGTCTGACTTCCTGTTAGGTCTATCGTATGCTGATTGAGTATCCACCCTCTTCTGTATCATCGCATCTTCTTCCAATCTGATAAACCTTAAAGCCCTGTTTCTGACTTCATCGAGGTTCCTGCAAGGATTCATAACAAGATCCTCATAAAATGGGGAATCCCTTTTGATTCCCATCTTAAAGGCTTGTACGGCAGTAGGCATATCCAAATTAGGTATGTTCAAGGATTCTCTCCCGAATCTCCCTACAAAATCTCGAAGAGACTCGTTAGCTTTTTGGACAATTCTATATAGATCAGTCGTTAATTTTTCAAATGTCCTACTGCAAGAGAATTGATTATTAAATAAATTAACTAAATGAGCAAATGAAGTAATAGAGTAAGGAGGAACGTTCAATAGCCATTTTAGCGCGGATCCTATGAGAGTAGCACCAAAGCCCTTGCATAAACATGCTTCTTTAAGATCAGAAGGAATTGGAATGATTTCCATCCTCTCTCTGTATTGCGCAATGTGCTCCTCAGGATCCGTCGTTCCGTCATACAGCTTCATATTGGGTGTCTGAAATCTCTTAGGGATCTCGGCATCACAAATAGGTGGTGCAAATCTCGAGATCCTGTGTGCCGTTGGTGCAACTTCTGGAATTGGTTGTACAACTCCGGGGACGCTTGATATCATATCCTTCAATTTCTGTATTTCTCTCGCCATCATAGGACTGACTCCAGGATCCTGAAAATTGTTAATCCCAACAGTATTATTAGAGGTAAAATTATTGAACATGTTACCACCGTCAGGAGTCCTGTATGAGGATCCTGGATTAGATTGTTGACCCCTTGATGTAGAAACTCCCGTAGCAAATATTGGATCTAGGATCCTAGTGCTCCCTTGAATAGATACGAAATCTCCTTGATGTTCCGCTGATGGAGGAGTGCCAAAATCAAGGATCCTGCTTCGGATAGGAGTAGTAACTTGAGAAACCGGAACATTGCTCCTAGTCCTCATGTCCTCCACATCCTTTCTCAGGATTTCGTTGCTTCTCTCCACTCGTTGAAGCTGCTCCTTAACCTGCGTAAACATAGACACGATATCCCGGTTAGCAATCATAACAGGGTCTGGATCCGATAAGAATCCAGCCCCCATAGAAGTGGATCCAGCCGACGAAAGCCTTTGATAGACATTTTGCGGCTGTTGTTGAGATGATGTAAGAGGTGGAGCAGGGGGAAGAGTAGTTCTAGCAGACGATGATGATGGCATGGTGGATGATGTAGATCGTCCTTGGCTCGACATTTTTGACAGAAATTTTTGAAAAAAATGACTCAACAAGGATTTTAACAAAAATTTGATCAAGCAAAACACCAATTGCCCCACAGTGGGCGCCAAATTGTTTTGGTCAAAAATTACTAAAAGCAATTAAGTGATCAAAAATTAGTTTGTGAGGTCAGGTGTAAAATTACTATCAAGATAATTACGCCTTTACACGATTATCTCTATTAGTAAGTCAATATTTTGTGTTAAAAAGATTGATTGAATCCGTGGATCCTTGTTGAACAAACGTTTAAATATCAAAGTTTGAGTATAAACTAAAGATAACGACAATGTTGACGATAAAAAATGTGAACAGAATGCTACGGAAGCAATATAAATGACAAATAAATAGAGTCGACACGATGATATACGAGGAAAGCCATTGATCAAGGTTGATCGCCGGCACAAAACCTCGGGAAGGATCAAACGATCCTTGCCTTTGTTAATCTTATAAAAATGAAAGTAACTTATTACAGACTAAGAGCACAAGGATGATCGGCTAGGTGAATTTGTGTGTGATTTTAGCTAAGTGTTGATGAAATGATCGTGAACGAGAATGGGAGCAGAGTATGTGAGTGTTTACAGGTAAAAATAGCAAGTATTCGTTAACCTAAGTGATCATCCGAGCCTCATTTATATACTAAGAACGTTTAACGATAATTCCGAAATATCAGGGATCCTCCGAGGAATGATGAAGACCTCCAACGTCTCTTTTGACTCTATTCCACACGTGCATAAGACTTCGTCTTCATGGAATTGTATCAGATCCTCTTCACATAATCCGGAGCATATCTCAATAACGCGTTTCTTCTAAGACCTGGTCAATACTCAAGAAAAATAAACGTGTTATATAGTTCATGATCCTTAACTAAGATAAGTCCAGGATCCTGAGCTATGTGTACTCCGAGATTGATCATAGGATCCTTAAATAAATATCTTCCTGGTCCAGAATCCTGCATAATTGTGTTAGATAAATATATCCTGAATAGGATCTTGCAAGACAAATAACAAAGATACTACGAGGATCCTCAGTTATATCCGTGATCCTGAATGCAGACTTATAAATCATCAATATCCTTTGATACGAATAATAAATGTAAACAACTTTCATACCTGAGTAATAGTATTATGAAGCTGGTAAGGATCCTGCAAAGTTAGATAAAAATCTACCCACAACAAGAAACATGAGCATAATAACTCCATAGGTAATCATTGAGAAGTTTTTCTTATTGGATCTAACAATTGATTAATTGACAATTTGATAAGCATTTGAAACTTTATTATTTATCATAAAAGTGTGATCAATAACTTTTAAATTATCTCAAAAAATTTAACAAATATATTTTAGACTCTTTAAGAATTTGTGTAAGTATCAATTACAAGGCTATCAAAGTAATGATTTTTTTGTGGTATAGGTCAAATTTTTATTTTTATAATCGTTGTGGCATTCATTTTGTGACTCCCTATTCATATACTTCATATTTATATTTACAAAGCCGTCCATCGGATGAGATATACACTAGTTGTATATAAATTACATTATTTTTAAATGAAAGAGAAGTGATAAGTTTAATTCTTCCACACCCATAGCTTCAAATTTAAACCTATTACAGTACTAATTTAATGTACTTATATAAATTTGAGCTTTTAAAAGCTTTTTACCATTAGAGCACAAAGCTTAGTTACAAAAACTTTTTACATTTTTCTTACACATAGTTAAAAAAAAATTACTGAAAATATAACATTGTGGATGCTCTTATAAGTTGTGAATGTTCACGGCTTACAGTATCTCCATATAAAATATGTGGTTGTACATTGAGTGATAAAAGTATGTTTGCTATTCTAAACAAAATAGTATATGTACCTAAACAATTTTATATCCACCAATTTTTTTTTTTTTTAAAAAAAGATAAATAAAATTGGTACATAAAGAAAACGTTCATTATATAATTGGGATAATGTTCACTTTATTCAACTAGTGTAGGTGGCTCACACATACCATAAAAAGGTAACAATAATAAAATAATAGTAGTAAAGTAATACAACTAATGATAACATTAATTAATTATTAATTAAAATATGTTGTGATGATAACAATGAGACTTACAAATTTTAAGAGGTAATAAAAATAAAAATAATATACTCGTAATATGAATAAACTTTATTTCAGTATTTTATTTAACAAGTGGACGTAGGGCTCACACCTGCCAAGAAAAGGTTGGTGAACTACTTGCATTATCATTGTAGCAAATTATTTATAATTTTTTTATATGAAAAATAAATAATTGAGGCCACCGCAGCGGCGGAGACAAAGCGAACGCAATGTAGATAACCGTCTCCATAAAAATTTATAAATTACGTACAAAATAAATTTTTTTAAGGTATTAATAACATTTCAGAATTTCCACCCCACAAAACTATAAAAGAAATAAGATTAATTTTTTTTCATCCTCTCTAGTCGAATTTCCTTACTCCACCCTTTGGGCCAACATGCAGTTTATAACACGAGTATATCTTGCAATGAAATGATAACATTTTTTTTCTTATAAAAAAAACGATAACATTTTTGCATGCTCAAGCTGAACTGCTGAAGGAGTCCATATACGGACTTACGGAGTATATGGCTTTTGACAACTATGTTACATTTGACAATTATCAAGTGTCAATTATATCATCTATATCTATATCTATAATCTATAATTTTAATTATAAAACATCTTCGTTGTTGAATCTTAAACTCTTAAAATAAATTAAAGTGACAAATTTGCTCCTCTCAATTATATCTCCACTACTACTACTTATTATTTTCTAATAATCATAATGGTTTTCAATCAAAAATAAATCAAATCACGATTATTTATGGAAAGTATTTCACCTGAAGATTTATTGATCTACTTAATATTATCAATATTTTTATATGCAAAGCATTTTAATATAATTTTGTATATTTACAAACTTTTGAATTTAAAACATTTTCATATTTAACATCTTTTAATTATCAATGTATAATAACTTTATGATTTCAGTATATACACAATTGAGACCAATAACAAGCAATTGTCATATTTAAAAAAAATCTTGGAACCGGATTTAACAAATAACAAGCATGAAAATCATGTGGTATGCGGGTCAAATCAATCAATGGAGACCAATAAAATGTCGAATGTGATGTGTTGATCTTGAAACTAAATTTAAAAGACGATATAGCTTAATAACATCATTTATATGATTTATTAACACCGCTGCATTGTGCGGGTTTGTTGCTAGTCTTATATAACCTTTGACTAAAATTGTTGTTTAATATTTTACCTTATTGTATATATATACATTAGCGGATACGTTTTTACTGTTCATGCGGAGTTTTTATCACATGTTCCCGTTTCCACCGTCTCTAATTACATCTGGCCAATCGTATTCCTTTAGCGCCGAAAAGGTTGACCGACAAAACATTTAAATAATACTGTACTCCGTAGTAGTACAATACTAGCCTTCTAAAGCCGGCGGGCTGACCGGAAAAAGCATACCACCACCGTCGACATCACCGCTTCTACCGACATGATCGACCGACTTAAACATTTGAATCACACACGACTAAGCTTCTAACAACCAACTTACGTCAGAAATTTGACTGCCGGAAAAAATTGAACGACCTAAATGTCGCCGGAAACTCGATATGAACATACAAAACGACGCATCACATAGCCGATTCACTCGCCGGAAGAATACACCTCCATTGCTCGGCGAATTTATTTAGGTGCGGTTGAAGAGAGTGATAGGCCAAGAGCTGAGGTCAGCACGACGGATTAAGGTGTCAGGAAAATTAGGGTCATTTTGTGGCGGAGATGTGGTGGGATCAGTAGTTGTGGTGATGAATGTGGGAAGAGATGTGCTGGAAACCAACAATTTTTGTGGTTTTAATTATGAGAGATATAGTGAAACTAAAAGATGTGGTTTTGGTTTTACCAGCGTAGCACACGGTGTTGGAATTCTGAGCATGAGTAATACACGTGTTTCTCATTTTGAGATGACCAGCTAACACATTATTTTAGCATTTTTTATATAATTTACATATAATAGAAAAAGTATGCTAGCTGTCTAGCATTATGTTAAGTAATCTAAAAGAAATTGAAATTGAAATTGCTATATGTTCTTTTTTTTTTATTCTACAAAGTATTATTATTAATATTATTGTATTATTTGGAATTGGAAGTGTTGGATTGATTAAATGTCTAGATTTTTTTATATTGAATTGATGATTTATAAAAAAAAAAACTTAAAAAACATCATTTATATTATTAGTATTATAAATACCATGTGTATGTATATATTTAATGAAAAGATCATAACAACACAAGTGTTGATAAATAATGCAGATACTTTATGTTTATACGTAGTGAGTATTTATTTTTATTAATAGGAACCAATTTGATCCAATAGGAAAGAAGGGAAATCATCTTTTGTTCAATGTGCCGTTGAGCGTTTAACATGTTTTTTTACACTGGTTGGGACTCGAAATTTCTGACGTTGAAGGTAAAAAAATATGGGGTACTTACTTGGTGCAATTAATCAAATGTGAAGGTTTTATATACAGTATTTCTATTCACATTAATATAGTTATAACATTAACATACTGATTTCAAACTATATTTAAATATATTATATATTGTTACGGTACTAATATGTTATTATAAGTTCGCAGCGAAGCGCGAAAGCGACAACCCTTGTTGAAATACAATATCTATCGACTAACAATAACTTGTTATCTTTCAATAGCTTTGAACAATAGCAAGTTCAAATATTTGCATAAGACCCTTCATTCTTTTAAAGTTTAACCATTATGGTTCATCGTGTACAAGGACATCGGTTCACAAACAATTATTTTTCCATTGCAATCGCTGCAATAACACGATTTAGGATTCAAGCCTAATAAAAACATCATGGCACTTGAATTGATATGAAGTTGAAATGTAGCTTCAATGAAAGAAGCAGACAACCCGGAAGGCAAAAATGTGACCACAAACTCTTAAAATCCTAATTTTCTTCCAGAAATGCCATAACTACATCGATATTGACCATATTTTGCGACTTTAATTACATAAAAAGATAAAGCTCCTTAATTTCTACTATACAATTAGCCAAAATGACTTGCCTGTGCCATCCAATATTGCATCATTACCACCAAGGAGCAACCCCTGTAAAACCATAGTCAGAAATGGTCAATCAAATATGATAAGGTCAAAGGTTCAAGCTGGTTTGGTCTTTACAAATGCTACGAGCCCAGTGCATCAGGGTCAGCCAAAAGTAGTCATTAAACACACAATGGGCTTGATCAATGCACTAAAGTCATAAAAAGTAATATAAAAGGGTGCTGCATGCACCATATTCAATATTCAATATCTGAACTTAAAAGGAAATACAATATGAAGTTCTCACCTATGTTATCAGAATCGTAAGAATAATCAGAATCTTCGTCATTGAAGGGTACATGAGTCTGTAATAAATTGGAAACACGTTAACTAAGAAAGGAAAACTTTCTAAGTTTGAACTGATTAAACTATGGTTGATGCCTTGATGGTTTTTCAATGCAAACTATCGTTCTTGTACAATCAAACACAACATTATGTTTTGCAACAATATGCAAATGGTGAAAAAAAATCATACTTGACACCTTTTTATCCAAACATGTTGGTTTTGGAAGAAAAAAAATCCTTTTATTCTTTGCTTTTGACATAGCTGGATTATTTGCAGTAAAAAGTCAAACGTGATGATTCAAGAAGTCGATCAAAGGGTTCTGATACAATATTTACAATTTTACATAAACATAAACATACCTTGTCAAATTTCCCAACCTCTGCAGAATCTGCCTCCTCATCAACCTATTCATAGAGAAGTAATTCGAGAATCAATATTAATAGTTTCAACTTTCAAACATAAATCTTTTCAAAGACAAAAGAATTTCTAATATGGATATTTAACTTACAAAAACAAAATCATTGAAGAACATATGATTTTGACAACTAGAACTATGACAAGATTTATCAAGTGGAGTATGTTTACATATATATCAGAGTTAATAATGCTCGATTCAATAAAGCGTTACAAATATCATATATAGCATGCATTGTATCCTCTAAACAAACTTACACATGAAACCATTTGATCCTCTTCTTTAGTTAGCTGTTGATAATATGCATCATTCACCTTACTAGCTTGCAGTTTGTATTCTAGTTTTTCCTAAAACAGCATCGGAACCAGGTTATAAACAGAATAAAATCAAAGATCACAAGTAAACCAATAACAAAAACTGATTGTTAGTACCTGACAAGACATGTTTTTCCACATGTCAAACCCTTTTCGATCAACTTCAAAGAAATTTTTACCGTCACAGTCCATCATAAAATGATCCCTACAACCAACAATACATGTTACATACTTACATCACAATTACAAATGCGTAATAATCAGTAAAACATATTTAAGCAAATATGCAACATTCTTACAAGGTCTACCCTTATGCAAACTGCTGCTATGTTTTCACTGTGAAAACTCCAAAGAGTTCAAAATGGCAACAAAATTGGTTCCCAAACAATTCCTTTTTTATTACTACAATAAGTTTCAGAAGTTTATTACAAGTCCAAACACTTAAAACTGAGGTGCATCAAAACACAATAATAGGATAAACACTTTTAATAAGCAATCACATACACCCTATGGCTTACAAAAATCAGTGCTGATACATGTTAAAAATGAAAGTACATTTTTTTTCTTTCTAAAATCTAGAAAATTGAAGCATATTAACAGCAATGGTTCACATATATAATATCAACACAATTTTTGGAAAAAATCAATAAATGCTAGTACAAAATATCAAATGGGATGAAGAAAAATTACATGAAAAATCGAAATTCTGATCTTGGTTGATCAAGAAACCTCTGTTCTAATTCTGGTTGTACTACAGTTATAAACTTCCCCATATCCACTTTCAATTTCTTTATATTTTTAGATTCACATTGATGCATATCCACCAATGCAACCGCTATTGAAACCCCACAACTTTCACTGCATAAACATTTTTAACACTTACAATAAAAATACACAAATATGTATACATATATTAATTTTCAATTTAATAATAAATAAAGGGGGGGATGAATAATGAATACCAAAGCTGAAAGGCACTGCCATCAGGTGCACGACGCAACGCATTGATTCTTTTGCGATTTCTTGATACATACGCCATTTAATTTTATTTCTTCTTAAGCTTTCTGCGTATGTTTATGTTTTTTTGTAATACCCTTTTTTAGGGTTTTAGAAAAGGTAGGATTGAATGAGTGATGATAAAGTACGCTGGTGTGTGGAGTATTTATTTTCCCCTTTTGCTGGGCTTCTTATTGAAATGGTGAGTTGGCGGGTGATGGATGGCGTAAGATAGTGGAAAGTGAGTTTGGGTGCTATTGTACGCTGGCGGGTGAATTTGATTGTTGAATGTTTTGTAACGAGGGTTATTGCCTCGCGTTGCATCGGATGCTTACAATATATATATTGCTATTTATTTATTTTATTCATGAGGTTGTATCTAAATTTAATAGAAACTGATATGTCAATATTTGGTTAATGTTTGTTTCAATCCTTATCATGATTAGAAGTCTCGAATTCCATTTTTAAGAATGTTGCCTACCATCTTTTAGTTACTCTTATGAATCTATTCTATGTTTTAAGAGTATAAGATATTGTAGGAAAATCAACGTAATATATACTCTATAAGTCTATATATATAAATTAAAAGTTTCATTCTATATATATTAAAAAAAGTAGATGAAACCTAAAATATACACCAAGTTTCTTCTATATTAAAAATGTTTATTAATCTGTTTTCTTTAATAAAAATAAAAATAATTATAAAACCCTTTTTATAGAATCAGATAAACATGTGTTGGCAGTGTAGCCACGTGCGCACGTCTCTCAACTAAAACCATCCAACTACACCACTGAAGTAAAATACCACTAAACCATTCACCCACCGTTTCCACCTACTCGTCTCTCTCTCTCTCTCAAAAATTTGAAGCATCAATATTTCCAGAGTTTCATCTACCTTCTTTCTTGTATTAATCGCCACCATCACAGCCTCCTTTCTCATCCCCCTCTTTTTCCGGGCCTGTATAAGAAAAAAGAGGAATAAAAATCGGAGAGAAACACCATATCGTGTACAAAAATTATGTCGACGCGTTGATCATTTATTGTCCAAACGCTTGAAACTGGAGAGGCACAACTATCATTAACATATAATCTGCAACTCTTTCCTCTTCCTAAAACTCGCAAATATAATTCACAACATTTTTTAAGTAATTAAGGAGAATTATTTCCGGCACACCGCAGCTGCCACAGACTGCCGTCGAATCCACTGAAAATTTTTATACGATTTCCGCAATGGCCAGACGTTGATGGTTTTTTTGGGCGCATGCTATGGATGAAAATTTTCGATTTTGTTTTCTAAGAGCCTGTATTTTTTTATCGTTTCGGGTTCTAAAAAAGTATTATTCTGATAACATGCATATACAATATGCCGGGGCAATGGCTACATCCAACAATGTTGAGGGATTTTTCTATGATGAAAATAAATATTATTTTAAAATTTTCAATTTATTTAGGCAAAGCAATGTTTATTGTATTTGTATGAACAATATATTTTAATTGTGTGATTTGATGATGTATTTTGGTATGTCGTGACGGTGGAATCCGATGATCCGGCGAGTTAACCGGCCTAAGAAGCCTAGTTTTCTGTGGGCAATTGTTTGACGGTGGTTTTGGCGGCGGCGACGACCGGCTACAGTTGGGTTGTCGGTTGCTGCAAATTTCTCCGGCGAATTATCTGGTTGAGGAGGCTTTGTTTTCTGCTTTCCCTATTTATTTATTACCCTTTTTTATACCACTAAGCTTTAGAAAATAAGCAAAAGCAGAAACGAAAAAAAATAAAATGTGAAAGTACTATACTGTCCCTAATGAACAGTAACCACCGTCCCCCACAAATGTGTATAAGGTAAATTTTTGACGGAGTGAAAACTTCCCGCGGTAAAAAACGTGTGGAATTGGTGAATAGGTGGAGTGATGTGATTGGTTTATAGGTTTTTGAAGGATTTGCACGCGATGTTGGCGCCGTCACATTTTTGTACCTCGTGGCTCGTGCTCGTAGTCTCGTACTACGCGATGTTAGCGGTTTTATTTACTGGGTTCGATGGCAAGTAGAATGGTTGGGCCAAGGGTTTATGGGCTTATTTAGGATAATTAACAAAATTATATAATAATTAACATAAGATTTTTTATTTTTTTTTCATATACTTGCACACACAATAATCACGAATATATACATTTTTTTAGCCCATGACTTTCAACTTACATGACAACTCGATACTACTACGACAATGACCCTTTGATCAGCAAACATTGTTTCGTTTTTTGTACACGATTTTTTCACTCTTCTCATTCTGTCCGAGAGTTGCTTAATGTGTCGTTTTTATTATTTTTTCCCTTTATTGTAAGTTGATTATTGTAATCTGTATAACAAACTAACAAGTTTTCTTGGTTGTCAGCTGTTTTTTTCTGAATAAACTGCAACAGAATTGCCAATCCATACGAGAAAGTTAAGGAACCAGCATAACAAAAACTGAGTTACATTCAACTTTGGCAGAAGAACACACTTTGCATATAATAGAATCAACATATCATCTACATCCGATTACAAATCATCAAAACATAAATACATCCTCTAGAACAAACACACTATAACTTATATTTGACATATCAACGAGAATCAAACCGACACAATTGGACTCGATACAAGCATACTCCAAATCTAAATCCTTGACATACCGTGTAGTTTAACATCAATAACGGTTAGCCAGGTAAAAAGTATATATCAAACACATTGCTTATTGATTACTAACAATAACTTAACTCATCAACACCCCCAAACCACAACCAAATAAAAACAATCAGAAATTTAATAAATATCATAGACTAAGTGTACCTCATGTTTAATGGTTCTTGAGGTGGTGCGTTTGATTTCTTCTTATGCCTCGTTAAAGGTAACGATACGTGAATGAAACCAAACTTCTTCCTTTGAGAAAAGAATTGTTTTTCCATTCGTCCTTCTTTATCAACTTTCCCAGAATCATGGAATATAAGACCACTTTGTTCGCGAAGCATTTGACTCAAAGATGCACCGTCTCTTTGAACTTGACTTTCAATATCATCTCGAACAACTATATCATCTTGCACGATTAGTTTCCTACTTAAAATATCACCAATTGACACACTCGATCTCAAAACAGGCCTTGATTCCTTGTTAATTAAGTTTGAATCATCCCCAATCAATGGACCATAAGTTCTAGGAGCACGGAAAGGGTATGGGTTTCGGGTTTTCGGATGACCATCTGATCTTCCCCGGATAAACGAGTTTCTTGATTCAAGACTTCTTCCATTTGCAGCTTCTGTTTTAGTCCCTGATCATTAATAAACAAAAGCCATTTGATTCATGTTAAGTTGAGGTGACAATATTGACCCATTTACTTATAAAAGAATCCATTTGGTTTGTTTTTACTAATCCATACAAAATTTAGTAAACGAGGAACGGGTCAATTGTGTCGCAAGTAATGCAAAGTCATTTTTTTTCGTAGACACGACCTTCTCTTCTTTAAGTTTTAGGTTAGTATCGTAATCATACCGTTTTTGCAGTCATTTTTAACACCATAATTATTTAAAATAATAATCAAAATGTTTTTGGGTTATAAAAAGACCCGTTTCAACCTGATCCCATTTTGACCTGATACTCACCCCGTTTGACCCACCCATTTGGCCACCTTCAATCTAAAGTCTAAACAATTGAGTTACTAAAAATGTCAAGATGAAAGTATTGAAATTTGAGTATTATGGTATTACCCAATGCCTCTTCAAGGGTCTTTCTACTATATTTCACATTATCATTTTGGTTGAGTGAGTTCTTCAAAAACGCCATCGTCGAAAGATTAGCATCCTTCCTATCATACTCATATTTCTGAAAAACTTCTTCAGCTTTTTGGGCCTTTTGAGCAAGTGCCGAGTATTCTTCATAAGACAGTGTAATTCCTTCACGAATCAACGGTCTAGTAGTATCATCATTATTTTGAGCACGAGCCACAGCTTCCATAGCTCTTGCAGCTTCTTCCATCTTTTTAGCAGCAATTAACCTCATTTCCACCATTCTTATACTCATTTTTGTGTGCTCAATCTCAGACGTCGCCTTTATCACCTCATATTGTGCAGCTTCTTCCATTTGCCTAAATTGTTGTGCTTCAAATGTTAATTTGTGCGGCCCATTTGTAACGACATCAATCGATTCTTCAATCACACGCTTCGTTTCTCCTTCTTTTTCAGCCAAATTCGCCTTATGTGTTCTCATTTTTTTGTTTAATGCTTCAACAGAAGCACGAATCATAGCAAGATCATTAGTTGTCTTGTTTAGATTCGACTTTGCTTCTTTTAGCTCAGTCAAGATGACCCCTGGTGGCAATGGAATTGGACACAAAGTCAAACTAGCCGTTGACTGATCAATAGGCGTTGTAGCTCCTGATTCCGTAGTATTCAAATCCAGGACTGATGAAACTTCTTTCATTAGGTTCAGTTTTAATCCTTCCATGACTGATTTAGCTGACTCCAGTTCTCGTAGCACCTCGAGTGTTTCTTGTTCTTTGATGATCAGTTCTTTTTCTAATTCCGCAGCTTGTTTCTCTACTGTTTCCATGTCAATTTCTTCAAGATCATGCTGTTTAACAAATATATGAAGTTAAAGTTAGTTCAACTGTAGGTCTTTACTTCAAAGGTCAAACCACTTGATGTCGCACTTAATTTCTTACACATATTGCAAACTATACCCATCTTTTTTCAGTAGCTTGCATTGTTTCACTTGGCTTGCACCAATTCATTCATTACATTAGTAATAGTTAGAAAAAGTTTCATTATTAAAACTTAAAAACATATAGCTAAGGCACAAATATACCAACTATATAAGGTTGGGATCTTTTATGAAATATCACTGTATTTGTACAAACTAAGGCACAAATGTACCAACATTATAAAGTTGGGATCTTTTCCAACCACAATATAATAGCTTTTTGAAAGGTGAAATTGACTATAGTGGGTATAATTTAACCACCACTTTTGAAAGCTATTGTCGGAACGACCAATATGTTTTAATCTCTATCTCAGAAGATGAACACTACATATAAAATAATATATGCAATCATTTCTACAGAATGTATACAACCTTTTAATATACAGTAACTAACATTCAATCTGATACTATGTATTTTATGTATCTCATGTTCTCATATGATCATATCCTATAACTTGTAAGAAAACGATGTAAAACGTTGTAGGGTTGTCATCTTGAATTTCTTTACAAAAGAATTCAAAATTTAGCGGTTACCTGATGAAAAGGTAATCACATACATACGGAATAGGGAAAAACTCAAAGTTTGATACCTTAAATATGTACAACTTATAAAATTCAGCATATACAACGGAAACAGAAAGATAGGCAGATCCATGTGCAATTGTGCATTGCCCAAAAAGAGTTCTGTTTGAGTCATATTGGTAAGTTTAGAGAAGATTGTAGAGTTAATTCTAATTTTACACTTAATTTATGAGAAAAACACAAAAACTTTATACTCCATAATAATAATAATAATAATAAGAATAATAATAACAAAACCATAATTTGTAGTCCGGAACAAAGCTATGATGATTTCTTCAACTTCCAATGTTTTCATCATCATATCCAACACAATGTCATAACACGAAAAGCATATATATCACCATTTTTAACACAAATGAACTACAATGACAAGTTTCATAATTCAATATTAACAAGTGAAAAGCATTTAGAAGTAATAATCAGATGAAAAAGAAAAAAAAATGAAAATGTATAAGAGATTAATTAAGTGAAACTAACACCGGCTAGACGAAGGATATGAAGTGGAATCCACGAACCACTTCCACCGAACCGAGTTACAGCCTCTTTCACTGACCCGAAAGGTGGTGATGTATCAATCTCAACCCTTGGGTTGGCCAGCTTCCCGGTCTCCGATTCTGACCCAACTTGATTAGTATCAGCCATGTCTCATAGGAAGGAATGCTGAAAATGGTTTTGTAGTACTAGTAATAAATACTGTTTTTACTATGATTAAAATTGGAATGATTTAAAAAAAGAAAAAAAAAAGGGTGATGAATAATGAATAATGAAAATGATGGAAGAAGAGGAAGGTAATAATAGTGTTGGGATTGTAAGATGGGCCTAGCGTTATTAGCGGGTTGAAAGTTTGAGTGTTTTGTATATGTGTGTGTGGGAAAGCATGAAATAGTGGGAGGGAGGGACAAAACTCAAAAGTGAAATAAATAAGGATTCGCGTTCGTTTTAAAGTTGTTATCTTTTTACTCCTTTTACCATATAATTTTGTGAGTATTTTCTTTAGAAATCAAAAGTTTATATGTCGACATGTCGTGTATTCTTTCTTAAAAACGAGAATAATTGGACGTACATTGGGGAAGTATTTAAAGTATACAGAGTGGAAGCGTTCCCCACAAACTTCCGGCTCGAGAACACTATTCAACGTTGTTCAGCCCGGACACTATAAAATTAAGTTTCTTTCAAAGGTTAATATTAACTTATAAAAATAAATTTTTGTCCTTTGCTTCTCCACTTTTTCAACATCAGTGTTCTAGCCAAAACATTGTAAAAATAGTAATCGTGCACATACGTTTGATTTTGATTTTATTTACGAATTACTATTGATTTGATTTTGTCCCATAGCAATACCATGTTTTAAAGCACTTTATGTCTTGGTGATGAATATTTTAGATGTTGACTAGTGACATTTATGTGAATTCAATATCTTCTACGTACGAAAACAGGTACGGTATTAGTATTTTAATTTATATTTTACGTAGAAAGATATATGGAACTTTTGTTTTTCTACTTTTCAATAGTGACAAATTCCAATAGTAAACATATATAAATGTTGATTGTACTTCAAAGGCTTGTTATGATCTAATTACAAATTTTGATTAATGATTGCATGTCTTGTGCTTATAACTTTTAGTGACAACACTAAACTGTGTTCTCGAGTTTAATTATTTTTGGGTAGAAATGTAAGATAAATGATCGGAACAATCTTTTTTTTCCTTAGAAAAAGATAAATAAATAGAATAGAGGAAAAGAAGCGGAAAGAAGAAAAGTAGAGTTAATGTAATCCTGTGCAACATTAAAGCTTGAAACGCATTCAAACTATATTTACTTAGTTCGTGACAAAGTAATCACATGAAATGTTTATGTTCTTCTTGTTCCGTCCCGTTATAATAAAAATAACTCATACACCAATTTTGATTTTCTCAAATAGATATTATTGTGATATGGTAAAAACAACAAATAAAAAGCGTGTATCTATATATATCGAAATGATTGACAAACCACCAACATATTCATGTTAGACAAGACCACTAACCTAAAAAACCCCACCCATGTTAACTACTTAAAGTTACGATTTAACCCTAGATGTAATCATCTTTCATTAGTTCCAATAATTCGTTCTTTTTAATAGAGTAATGATATATATGTCTACATAACCTATATATGCCTACTTAATCTTCTTCCTTCTGTCCTTATGTTATCTTATTATTTTTTTTTTCTTTTTTGAACTATATAATTGATATATTAAAACTCCAAAATAAAGGGAGATAACCATAATTACAAAAGAAGGATCTCAAGGAAAGATCCAAAAAACAGACAAAACTATATCAAAATGAAAGGGAGCTAAAAACTAAAACAAATGCAGCCTGAACACAAGCTAACCAATGCCCGTAGCCATATCTACTAGCTTAGCACCGGGGTCTAAAATCCAATTGTCCCAACTCATGCAACGAGATTTGCACCTACTCTTCAACTAAAGAAGAGAAGACGATTGAATACCATGAAAATCATCAAGATCAGAAACTTTGTGTCTTTTGTTATGATTGGCGTGTCCTTATGTTGTAGTAAGGTATGGCACTTTGCTTGAGATAAACCTAGAGGTTGGTCGAATTCTTTTATTGGTTAAAATTTTTTTTTTTAGTCTCATCTAATCAGTTTTTCAAATATATCAGATTTTTTTTTAGAAAAGCAAGTACTCACACACCCCAACATGAATACTTACATTAATCCACGAATATATACATTTGTCCCATCCCCAGAACTTGAACCCCCAACCTTTTGGTTGGAAGGGTCACCACAATACCGCTAGGCCAAAGACTCTTTAGACATACATATCATTTTTCTTCGTAATAATATAACTGCCTACCCGGGCCTATTAAAGTCACAAATGTTTCGAAATTATATTACTAAAACTTTTTTATGGATGATATATAGACATTTGCACAAGTAATCACCAAAAGTGTATATATATATATATATATATATATATATATATATATATATATATATATATATATATATATATATATATATATATATGTAACGGGATTAAAAAAGAAGAAATTTTAAGTGGAGAAGAGGGAGAAGCAATATGATTCAGTATTTTTATTACTATGATTCAATTTATTATTATTATAATTCAAGTAATAAAAAGTTGAATCATAGTAATAAAAATACTGAATCATATTGCTTCTCCCTCTTCTCCACCTAAATTCCTTCTCCATTGAACCTAATCCTATATATATATATATATAATGTTTACTAAATAAATTGACTTTTTGTAACGTGTGGATTCTGAGCACACAATTAGGGGTGTTCAAATGGATGGATCGGTTCAAAACCGATCCGTATACATGAATCCAAATGGATTATGGTTTCGAAAATATGAATCCGATCCGTACAAACAAATTCAAAAACCGATCCAATCCATCCGAATTACTATTTGGATGGATCGGTTTGGTTTTTTGGATATCCATACACATACATAAATATTTATAATATCTACTAAAAATATGTTAGATATTATAATAAACTTATACATAATGGATGATTCTCATTTGAACCTCCCAGTACATATACATGTGCGTGTAATATAATAGTAAAATGCAAAACGAAACTATAAATTACCTACATATATAAGTAAACAATTATGTAAACTAGAAACTATCTATTATATTTAGATATTTATAGAATATTAATAAGTTTGTAAATTATTTTGTATGTGCATGTATACATATAATGAATGAAAAATGAATATTTATTTGTTATTTGGTTTTTTTGGATAATCCGGTTTGTAATTTACTAACCAAAACCAATCCGTGATCCAAAATAATAAGTTTGGTTTTGATCCGAACCGATCCAAAAATCCAATTATCCAAACCATATGGTCCGATCCGAGTTATCCAATTGGATAATTCGGATTTATCCGAACTGTGAACAGCCCTACACACAATAATACGAATATGTCCTTTTTCATGAAGTTATGGAACGTGTTTTTCATATATTTGGTTGAAGTTATTAAACCGTTGCCGCTAGAAATAAAATAATAATAATAATTATTAATTAATTATAATAATTATGATAACAGAATAAAGGGTGAGTGTAAAAAAGAGACATAATGAAAAGGAACGTTGAATAATTTGATTTCCCAGCTTTTGCGTGATTGCAGGAATTAATATTTGATTCAGCCCACCAACCAAATTAACACTTTTCCATCCCATCGAAATAAAGTTACATCTCTAACGATTAATCAGTAAATTAATCCATATACTAATTACCTTTTAGTAAGGGAAAAATGTATAATACAAAGGTTTACCAAATAAAACATGATCAGTAGGGTATTTTTGGACTTTTACTGTTAGAAATATTGTCTTAAACCAATCATCGTTAGAATATTAGATAAAAATAAAGTGCGTAAGATATTGAGATCCGTAATTCGAAAATTTTGTCGAAATGTAGCCAATTTAATCGTGTTTAACTGATAAATCGATCTGTCGGCACAATGCAATTTGTTCATCACAAGCTAAAAGATGACCCATCGATTATTGTACTTGGGTTTATGAAGTCTCACATCAATTGATTACAGATAGTATATTTAGTACGACTTTGATAATTTTGTTTAAAGAATTACTACTATGGGTAGGGTTCAAATGAGAATAGGAATTTGTGTGAGAATAAGGGAACCAATGATATCAAGCCATGTGTACAAAGAGAATGTTCTACATGTACAAAACCCATTCACCACCAACATCAATTATCTCACAAACGACAAATCGAAAAATTATGAAAATTGCACCATTAAATTCGTCGTTTTCTCCTCTTCGATTTGCCGTCCCTCAAGACATACTTTCGAAAAGTTTTGTTTTTTTTCATTTTTTTGGTGGGTTTCACATTTACTAACACATGTGTTAAAGTGTTGCGTTTAGGGTTTAGGGTTTGTGGTTTAGGGGTTAGGGTTTAGGGTTTAGGGTTTGAGGTTTGGGGTTTCGGGGAGAAACCC
This sequence comes from Helichrysum umbraculigerum, assembly GCA_949592205.1. Lineage (NCBI taxonomy): Eukaryota > Viridiplantae > Streptophyta > Magnoliopsida > Asterales > Asteraceae > Helichrysum > Helichrysum umbraculigerum. The sequence continues at coordinate 55,792,615 of CATIUR010000006.1, forward strand.
CAAACCTCAAACCCTAAACCCTAAACCCTAACCCCTAAACCACAAACCCTAAACCCTAAACGCTTTACAAAACGCTAAACCCTAAATCTTTCTAAACCCTAAACCTTGAACCCCTTCTAAACCCTAAACCCTTATAAACCCTAAACCATAAACCCTACTAAACCCTAAACCTAACCCTAAACCCTAACCTTAACCACAAATTAAATGTACAACTAATCACTAAAACATGTGTTACTAATTTGTGAAACCCACCAAAAAATGAAAAAAAAAAAAGTTGTCAAAAGTATGCCTTGAGGGACGGCAAATCGAAGAGGAGAAAAAGTTGAATTTTATGGTGCAATTTTCATGATTTTTCGACTTACCGTTTGTGAGATATTTAATTTTTAAAAATGTGGAGGAGAGAGAATAAAGTGTGGAGGAGAGAGAATAAAGTGACACATGGCAGAAATCTGTTGGTTCCTCATTCTCACTCAAAATTGGTGTACTCATTTGAACCTTACTCTTACTACTATTAAAAACGTAAATGTTGATATACTTTGAGCACAATATCTTGAGAAGTATATCTATATCTATACTTACCTATAAAGCATTTCACACTCTCTTTCTTAAACTCTTAATTTATAAATTTGGTAAGTTATTTAATACACGCCCCATACTTTAATACACCCCTTATGCTTTATCTCTTTGATCTTTTACTTACTCTGAACTTTTAATTTTGACAAATATGAAGCAAATTAACCAATATTATAACATTTTACTTCGGATCACTTTTTTCTATATCTATTGATTTTCTTTCATTTTGTTCTTCAAAAACGACATATGACTGACAACCATTATGTTTTGTATTTAACTCCGCTGCATAGCGCGGGTATCCTACTAGTCAGCAATGATGTATTTGTCATTTTTACCTTAATCAGTTCGAAGTGTCTTGCAAGATGTATTTTACTGGTGTATTAAAAAATAAAATAAATTTGCAAATATAATTTTGAATGTGAAATTTCGAATGGAATTTAAATAAAACTTGAGAACTCGTGAAAGTTATAAACTTGCGTAATAGTTTATATGTGATCTACTTCAGTTACATGTAAACATTTATATATGTTCAAATACACATATGTTCACATTTGAAAAGTTTTGAAACATGTGTAACAAATCTATTAAAGTAAGTTAAAATCAGTTTTAACACACACTTCTAAGATTTTCAAAATTTCATTGATTATTATTGACGTTTTCATAAATACTTTTAACATCATGCGTGAAGAAATACATATCGGTTTGTGTCCATATATTTCCACCGTGTCTTTTAAAAAAATCAAAACCACAATACCGGTGAAAATTATCGGTTGTATCAGTACACGTCAGCTTTTTCAAGTTTTATCCGGTAAAAATAAAGTTTACTTGCATCAACACAAAACTTAAAGTTTATTACCTGCATTAGTAATAAATTGGGTAGTCTACTTAACTCAACATATGAAGGTAAAGTTCGTTACCTATCGGTACATTTAAGTATTTAACCATCTTTTATAATCCTCGATTGTAACTTGTAACTTGTAAGTGCCAAATCAATAAATTTTTGCATGTTAACGGACAACCAGACCAGACCCATATTTATAAGTTATCCGTGTGACATAAACCCATTACCGACCCGTAGTGTTCCGACCTAAAAATCAGCTCAATGGGTTTTTAATGGGCCTGCTAAGCTAACGCCATTAGCCCAGACTCCGAGTCCATTATCCTATTTTATGGGTTAAATTGGAGGTTAGTGCATATTAGCCCATATTTATATTTAAACAAACCATTTTGATTGTTTTATCATTTTCTTTGAGGATTCAAAGTTATTATCTATATCTATATATACTATATACTAAAAATTAAAAGTAATGAATGATTAGTTATTATTATGTAGAATGAATGAATATATCCCTAAGTTACATCATTAAATATGTGAATGAGACTAGTCAATCAATGTTTAATAACCCTGGTACATGAACATCATGAATTATTATTAAGAAGATGTAAATGCGTGTACATACTTTTCATGCCATTTGTAATGCCACATCAGAAACTTATACGTCATATCACACTCACAGGTTAATTAATAGCCAAGGGGGTAAAAGTTGAACATTGTTAGTCGAGGTTTCAAAATCAAATTCTCTAAAAATTTGATTTTTCTTTTTATTATAAATTTCTTTAGATAAATATGTAAGTGACATTGATATATGGTTTGTATAACAAAAGTGCGATAGATGGTTTGTTTGGAAAAACTAGTTAGCAGTTGAAGCTGAAAGCTTATAGCTATTTCAAACAAAAAACCGAAGCTTATTTGTCTAATGTGTTTGAAAAACTAGCTGAAGTTTGAAGATGTGAACAAACAAAAAAAAATAAAAAGTACATGATAAATAAGTGTATTAGTATTTATACAATCATTCATTTCGTAAGTTAGCTTGAAGCATATTTTTAAAAACTACTTTTTTTTCTATAACTTATTTTTTCAATAAGGTCTGAAATTTTAGCGTAACAAACAATGTCAAAAACTTACGTATACAGTAAAAATAAGCTTAAACTCTCGTAAACTTCAATAATCTAGTTTGCCAAACGCCCAAACACACCCGAAATATGATAGTATTTCTCAAGTAGACAACCTCTACAACTATTAAATTCAACATATATTGTGAATTTTGATCCCTTAAGGTGAAATGTGCGAATGTAACCGTTTCTTTGAAAGTTAATTGTGTGTACTGAAAATCAAAATAAAAAAAAAGTAAAAGTGAAAATTATATATGCGTGGGGATGTTATAGTGTTAGGTTGGGAGCTTTGGTAGATAGATGGAGTTATGAAGAATGGGCCAATTCTCAATTACACTTTCATTTATTAATTTTTAGGGGTTAGTGCGTGGGAATGCACCCAACTCGCACTCAATGTCTATTGTGTGTACCCAACTTACGTGTGCTAGTTTTAATGCATCCAACTTTCAAAAAGAAGTTTTTAATGTATTTTTGTGACATGTCGTTCTTATAACGTGCCACGTGGCATACGGAGAGGAGTAACACGTCACAAAAATACGTTAAAAACCCCTTTTGAAAAGTTGGATGCATTAAAACTAGGGAAATTAAAAAAAATGCCCCTTTTTTTAAATGAACATATCGTTTTGTCCTTCCGAAAAAAAAGTTGACAATATACCCCATCCAATCGCAAAAGCAAATTGCTTTTGCGACTGGGTTTCTTGCTTTTTGCGACTCGATCACATGTGTGTCCGTTACCCGTGACTTTGCCCGCTCGATTCCGTGTCTTGCTCCTTCTGCTAGCCGAGTCGCAAATGTTTTTTTTTTTTTTTTTTTTTGCGATTTGCTCCCTTCCAAAAGGATAAAGCCACCTCGTTTAACCATTTGATGGCACTAGTAACCTAGTCGTTTGGGCGAGTAGCAAAAATAAGGGAGTCGCAAAAAGCAAAAAAGTTTTGCGTTTTGCGTTTTGCGATTTGCGATTTGCTCATGCATTTCACCCATGCTCGACAATCACTACCGTGAACCGCTCTCCCCTTTTGGGCGGGAGCAAATCGCAAAAAAAAAAAAAAACATTTGCGACTCGGCTAGCAGAAGGAGCAAGACAAAGAATCGAGCGGGCAAAGTCACGGGCAACGGACACACATGTGATCGAGTCGCAAAAAGCAAGAAACCCAGTCGCAAAAGCAATTTGCTTTTGCGATTGGATGGGGTATATTGTCAACTTTTTTTTCGGGGGGGCAAAACGATATACTCCTTTAAAAAAAGTGGCATTTTTTTTAATTTCCCTTAAAACTAGCACATGTAAGTTGGGTACACACAATAGACATTGGATGCAAGTTGGGTACATTCCCACGCACTAACCCCTTGATTTTTATTATCAACTATGAATTACCAAGCAAATTAAATCCTATAATTCCAAAATTTACAAGTACCAAGCAGTTAACCTAGCTTTTTAATGTTAAAAAGAGGAAATTTATATATGAAAATGATGATTAATACGGAGTACGTTGTACTAAATATATTTTATGAAAGACTTCTTTATGTCACTATTTAATGTTACAAATGTAAACAATGTTTGTAACAATATAATTACATACTAATATATGTAACAATTTTACGTTGAACTTAACTGCACTGTAATTTGAAAGTGTGCATTGGGTCATTGATAAAGTATTATTCGTGTTTTTAACTCTGTATTTCAGATATTAATTTATCAACACCGATCCAAAACGTATTGTCAACGTTTAATGATAAATTAGCAATATATCGATCGCTAAGTGAACAATAATTGTTCTTATAGGCTAAATACTTCGTAACATATACTTTTAGTATTCTACTAATTGGTTTTTACATGACTTACATCTTCACTCAAACTATCATTAAGTATGCTTTTAGAGACTTTTTAAAAGACGTATTACAAATCTTTTTATGTAATAGTTGATTGAGTCATGTATCTCCATCGCATTATATATGGATAGGTTGCCGATTATGGGTTAGTCTAGATTGTCGATTATCAGTCTTTTGTCACAAAAATGGAAAGGAATTAATTTACGATTGTTAACCGATGAAAAAAATTAGAAACTGAAGTTATTAATTAGTTAACAAAAGGTTGAACACTCGTAATCAGTGGTTTAAATCCTTCTAATCTACTTTACTTGGTTACTTGTGTCGTCAGATTAATTACCAACTATGATAAAAGTGACTGGCTACGGTCATGGTCCATGAATCTTTTCTTATTATTATTATTTTTTTTTGGAATAAATAAATGCAAATGTTTGATATTATTCTCATATATATACCTACAAGGTTTTAATTGTTAGTTGTTTTAATTTTCTTTTAGATGCTACAACTCAAATAATTATTAGAGATGTAGTAATATAATTTATGTACATACGTTTGCTTACATAACGAAAAATATAAAATTACGTATATATGAAATGTATAGAATATTGTCTTTGTACATGTGTTTAATATTCGGTTTGAAACCGTTTAATTCGAAGATCGAACCGAATCAAAAGCGGAAAAACCGGACCGAATTCAAATTTGATTTTCAGTGTAGTTTACAAATATGAATTCGATTCTCGATTCGGTTTCCGATTTTGCTTTCAAAAATTTCAAAACTGAACAATCTAAACTGAATAAATCGTGAACCCAACTAATGAACACCCTAATTGTATCTTTAATTTGATGATGGGTTAACACCATTTTTATATTACACAACTTGGACTTAATTTGGTTAGCAAACTAATAATATTATATTATATTCATTAGCATAATATATTTGAAAATATGGGTCAACACAACTTTATTGTCACTGCCCAAAAATAACATTTACTCATGCAAAAACAAATAAATATACTAGAGGAGAAGAAACCCATGAGAACCTCATTGTCATGTCCTACTTCAAAACCACTTCATCATCTCATAACATAAAAATAGATAAAAACCAGAGCACAAACCACAATGGTAGTAACAACCAAATGTACAACTCCTAAAGCACTGCAAATCAATATGAAACAACAAGGTACAATCACCAACAACAATGGTGGTGGTGATTCATCATTTAGAGTATTGTACTATGGTAAATCATCAGCTGGATCTATACCCTTCATGTGGGAGTCACACCCAGGTACTCCTAAACATGCAACCACTGAATCCTCTCTCCCTCCACTCACTCCACCACCTGCGTACCATCAATCAAACCAAATGTACAACCCGTTAAAGCACACCACTACTTCTCTCCGTACTCTTTTTCTGTCCACTAGTACTAGTACTTCCAAAACAACATGGTCAACCTCGGACTATTCGACATCGTATGATTCATCCCCGAAACAATCTAGTACCACTTCACTCCGCAGTCTTTTTCTTGCTTCTAGCTCTAAAAAATCACACGTGGCGATTGCGCCACCGATGTCGTATTCGTTGCCTTCGACTCCGGTGGGTAAAGGGCAAGGGAAAAGCGAGTTTAGGCGGAAACCGACATCGATAATGCGCTTTGGTGGTGGTTTTATGAAGGATTTTAAGATGAAGAATGTGTTGATCTCAATTAGAAATCATGGTAAGAAAAAGAAAACTAATTGATTAAGTTATTGTACGTATCTTTGTTTTAGAAAGGGAGCTGATATATACACCAACTTATTTGATACATACACCAACTGTTATGCATTACAATATGTATCGTAGAATATTGTAATGCATTAATTTGGTGTATGTATAAATTAAATGTGTTGTATTTATCAATGTCCTTTGGAAATGATATATTTTACATTTGAATTGAACTATGAGATCATGGTATAATGTAAATAACATTATATTGATATATACTTTAGTTTAGACATTGTCATATTTTATATGTGATTTATTATATGAAAAATACAAGCTAAGGTAAATTACTATAAGTAAATGTCATATAAGGGATCGATAAATTGATGTTATTGACACATTTATTGTAATGTGGATGAATTTAAACACACATTAGGAAAGTGTATAGATCGGTTTTTCCTTTTTGAATTGAAACACATATGATACACGTTATGATGAAGAGTACTATAGGTATGGGGTGTCGTTCTTTATTTGTATTTTGTATGTATAAAAAAAGAAAAGAAAATTCTATATATATCCCACCCCATAATAATAATAAGTCAATATATAATTACGTATTTTATATACACACGTTATTTTATATTAAATATTGTAACAACTATGTATGTGATATGATGTAAGCTCGCCGTTTACACATAGCGATCAATTGTTATCTTTACTCGTTTGACATTATATATAACTTAGTAACAACTATCAGTAGCAAGGGTCATCTTTCAAAGCGAATGAGGTGGTCGATCGTAGGGGTGTTCAGTATTTGGTTTGAAACCGTTTAACCCGAAAACCGAACCGAATAAAAATCGAAAAAAAACCGAACCGAATTTTGAAAACGGTTTTTGGATCGATAAAACCGAAAACCGAATTTGAATTCGGTTTTCGGTTCGGTTTTAAAAATTTTGAATTCGGTTTAACCGAAAACCGAATTCAAAACCGAATATCAAAAAAATAATATTATTTTTTCGGTTTTTCGGTTCGGTTTTCGGTTTTTTCGGTTTGGTTTTCGGTTTTTTTGTTAGTTTTTTCGGTTTTTATGTTCGGTTTTCGGGTTTTTTGTACGGTTTTCAGTTTTTTTTTTAAGTTTTTCGTGTTTTTGTTGGAATTCGGTTTTTTCGGTTTTAACCGAAACAGAACCGAATTCGAATTCGGCTTTCGGTTTTCGGTTTGAATTCGGTGTTTGGTTCGGTTTTCGGTTTTGCCCAAAAAAATTTCAAAACCGAACAACCCGAACCGAATAAACCGAAAACCGAACCGATGAACACCCCTAGTCGATCGTCGAGTGTCTCCGATTTATAGAGCTCAAAATGTGTGTACGTGTGTATATACATATACATGTATATAACGTGATTGTTAATTGCAAGAATAAAAATATGTTATAATTGTTTGAAAGTTGATTGGGCTGCAACCGAAAAAATATGAAAAATATCTTATGGCTTAGTGTAAGGCCTCATTTCATCAACTAATCATGTTTTTGCTCATGACTACTAAAAACTCATAGATGATCCTATTAATCAGGGGCGGATCCAGCCCTTTAGTAGGGGGTTCCCGGGACCCCCTGACTTCAGCCCAATAGTGATAAGTATATATGTTTTCTAGGATGAACTTTCAATACATGAACTAGTTGGTCCCCATGTTATAATTATTAATCAATGAAAACTTTGGCTCATTAGCTTATTTTGTAATCTTTCCAACGTTACAAACCAATAATTTGTTTTGATTCTCAACTTCAATTCAAGAGGATTTAACTTCAAACCCTTTAACTTTTAATGTTGATTGATTACTTTCACGATGTTAATTTAGGTTGTCGCTATTTGAACTATATTAGGTTAATTTATGCGGTTTTGATGTTTTTTTTTTATATAATTTTTTGGATCTTCGATTTGTAAGGTAATAAATTTGGCCCTCCACGACACAATTTTCTGGATCCGTCACTGAGTATTAATGGTGAGTACGTCAGTGTAATATATGTTTCAATTCTGTATTACTATGTACAATTTAATTAATTTAAAGCTTCATTTAAGCTCGTTTAGTAATTAATTACGTAATAATCTCACACTTTTATGGTTGTTGTAATCTTGTTTTTAAGGTTTAATGATAGTATATGTCGCTTCCAACTGATAATATAACAATCTCTATAGTTTATATCGAACTCGTTTGTCTATGTATGGGCCACGATTTCAGCAGGTACTAATATGGGGAGTGCCCATTTTGCAGGATTCATGATACAAAATGATTTGCTTTCTTCATACTTACGAGTATAAATTACTCCCCCAGTCCCCCTATCAAAATATGTTTCGAAATTTCCTTTTTAAACTTTCCTAAAATAAATGTTCACTTGTAAAAATTACAAAATAAAATTTATAATTTTACCCTCAACTTGCAATTTTTAACAAAATTCTATGTTTAAAGTAAGTGCGAAATAAACATTTTGCTTAAAAATGTATGACAATTCTCAATGGACGAATGAGGGTAAAATTATACTTACGAGTATAAATTACTTCATTTTGAGACGAATGAAGTAATATTTATTTATTATAAATACAATATTTATTTATTGTTGGAAAATCCGTGTTAAATTAAGGTATTGATGGTAACCATAAACTTGATCATCAAAGACTTCCATGGTCTCGGTAAACTCATTTTCCAAGTCAAGTACTTATGGATAATCGCTCGCCTAAAACTAAAAACGATTAAAAAAAGAAGAAAAAAGAAAAGATATTTCAAGTGTGATACGGCATTGAGATAGCAGAACAAATTTTTTTTAAAAAAAAATTAATTTAACAAAAATAAAATATATATGTGTGTCATTGTGTCAACTGTGAAAACTATATCATTGAATGAATGAATTTTTTAGACAAAATAAAGGGCGAGTTATTTGCCTTATAATACGGGTCAAACAAGGAGTGTTATAATGGGTCATCTTCAAATATCTTTAACTGCTCTAGAGGTGTTAGGCAAGGTGATCATTTGTCCCCTTTTCTTTTTATCATTGCAATGGAAGCACTTAACTGTATTTTTGTCAAGGCCAGAAATCTAGGTATCTTAAGGGGTATTCGGCTTCCAAATTAGGGCCCCATAATCACTCATTTCATGTTTGCTGATGACCTAATTACATTAGGTGAGTGGTCTGTTACGAATGTAATGAATATCATGAGAATCATGAGGTGCTTCTCTCTTGTATCGGGGCTTGAAATGAATATCGCCAAATGCAATATCTTTGGGCTAAATGTTAATCAAGACGTGGTTTCTTCAGTAGCTAGACAGATTGGGTGTAAAGTTGGGAAATTACCTTTCGATTATCTTGGTCTCCAAATGGGGGCAAATATGAATCGTTGTAAAAGTTGGTTAGAAGTAATTAATATTTTCAAGAGCAGGCTATCTTCTTGGAAAGCAAAAAGATTATCGCTTGCTAGGAGGGTAGTTCTTATTAAATCGGTTTTAGATAGTCTTCCTGTCTATTACTTTTCCATCTTCAAAGCCCCTGCAAAAGTCATTGAAAGTCTGGAGAAAATACGGAGAAAGTTCTTATGGGGAGGTTCGGAAAATAATCATAAAATAAATTGGGTTTCATGGTCAAGGGTAATAGCTCCAAAGGAGGAAGGGGGACTTGGTATTGGATCTCTCAAACACACAAACCTCAGTCTAATGTCAAAGTGGTGGTGGAGATTTCACCAAGAAACAAACGCTGTATGGAGTCAAGCTATTAAAGCTATTCATATGTGCAAGAGTAATAACTCATTGATTCCCTGTAAGAAAGGGTTATTGAGCTCATGGGGCAACATAGGCAAGATTCAAAACGAGTTAATGGTTTATAACTTGGATATATCACAGCTCATCATGAACAAAAACGGATCTTGGATTTGGATGGGAGATTCATCTGGCACTTTCTCTGTTGCATCAGCTAGGTATAGCATAATTAACTCCTGTGCTCGAGCAAAAGAATTTCACTTTAAATGGAGCAAATTAGTTCCTGGTAAAATGAACCTATTTTTTTGGCGTGCGGAAATGGATCGTATTCCTACCAAATCTGCTCTGGGTAGACGGAATATTCAGGTTACATCTTCTCTTTGCTCTTTATGTAATCAATATGAAGAAACCACTTATCATCTTTTTATTTCATGTGAATATGCTAATTTGTTATGGTGTTACATAAGCTCCTGGTGTAAAATAACACCCATATTTGCCTTTTCGGTTTGGGATCTGTTACTCGTAATGGATAAAGAAAACGGAGAGAAAAGTGAAGTTATACAAGCTATCATTCTTACGGCTTGTTGGTGCATATGGAAAGCTAGAAATGAGACATGCTTTAATGGTGTCTCCCCATCATGGCACCGGCTCAAGGATGAAGTTCTAAGTTCTAGCTTCCTTTGGATCTCCAATAGAGCTAACCGAAAGGACATATCATGTAAAAGATGGTGCGAGTTCAATATATAAATCAAAACAGAAGATGGGTTTCTAGTTTGATATAGTCTAGAGGAGAACAGATGATAATGCATCTCATAGTGTTTATCACGGGTGTACTAAAGGTCATTAGATAAGGAGTGTTATTGTATAGTGAGGTTCCGGATCTGTATGGGGTTCTATTAAAAACGAAATAGGGTGAAAACCGGTGGCTCGGTCCCTATTTTTCGGGGATTTTTTTCTGGGTTATCTCAAGTTTTTTTCATCCCTTTTAGTTCCCTCGCAGTTAAGGTCCGGAATAGGGTGTTAAAGTAACAAGGGTAAACTATATGTATGTAAATGGTTTTCATGGCTATCTGGTATCTTGCTGGTAGTCCATTTATTTATAATATATCCTTCTGCCTTTCAAAAAAAAAAAAAAGTGTGCGTCACTAATTTCTTACCAAATAACGTCACGTTTATTTTAATTTTTAAATATAGAGAGATCGGCCAACTTTTTCAAACGCAATAAATATTTTGTTAGCATCGAGCTATTATTTATTTATTTATATTTATTAATAATAATGTTACTTAATTAATTATCACTATTTTTCATATATTTATACCAATATAAATATATTTTGTATATTTTCATTCTAGACTATTAGGTTACCAGTAGTCCAGACGTCCAGTACATCAACATGGGCTTACTTTGTGGGCTATGTAAGCAAAAATAAATAAAAAAGAAGATAGGCCCATTATTGACTTGACAATTAACAATGCATTCATTTTCCTATTTAAGAAAAGGGATAATATCATATATCTCCAATTTTAACATCTAAATTACAAATTTCCCCAACTAAATATCTTAATATCATATATCCTCAATTTAAACTATAAAACTCTCATATTTTCCCATTTTGTTAATTTTTAATAATATCCGGTACTTTAGAATGTACGAGTATTAATTATATAGCTAATGACCATTATATCCTTCAACAATTAATAACATGTATCATGCCTTGCCGAAAAAATTTAATAATAATAAGACTTGCATATACTCGACGATCTAGTTTACAACCTACACTCTATTTTTCCTAATTAATAAATCCAATATCATCATAGATATCAATTGGTGTTACACATATACAATTAAATATACGAATCACTAGAACTGACTAGGATCCCAATTTTAATCACCGAAAGCAACGAGTTGTCATCAAAACTTTTTAATCAATAAATTTACTAGAAATCTAGAATCAAAGATCCTTGAAGAAAGAAATTTGAATTTAGTTGACGCATTTCTCAATATTCAAAAAAAAAAAACAAAAAAAAAACTAACACAGTGGACAAGTTTTGATTGAAAGCAATGATCATGTGTCGGTTTATGGAATTGGAAATATTTTGGGAGGAAGATAAGGGTATGATGGTCATTAGTTAAATAATTAATGTATTCTAAATAACTAATTATGATTAATTTATTGAATTGAATAAATATGAGAGTTTTAAGTTTAAAATGGGGATATATGATATTAGGGTATTTGGTTGGGGAAATTTGTAATTTAGATGGTAGAATTGGGGATATATGATATTATCCCTTAAGAAAATTGAAAAGGTAGTAAACATGTAGCTAGCTAATGGTTTTACAACACCAATTAATAGTAACCAATTACGAGTAGAGGCCTATAAAGATTACTTAGTTAAGGATTATATTACCTGGAAAGACTTAATTTGTTAATTTAAATCAAAATTTCGAAGGCTAGCTAGCTAGCTATTTCCTTCGATTTGACATCATTACTAATAGATTGATAAGCTGATAAAAGCCAAGAATAAAGAAGCAGAACAGTGAAGAAATTAGAGAAAATTTGATCCCAAATTCTTAATTCTCTTAATCATTGCTTTCGCTCCAATCTTCAATTGCTTGTAGGACCGAGTGTTTTACCAAATGAGCGTCGATGGTTTCTCCAGTTTCTTCGCTCTGCAACAACAATTCATATTCAGATTTCAGTAATAGATCCCATAATGTAATTTCAAATTGGATAGAATGGACTTGCAACCCAAGTGCATCTCTATCTCCCCTTTTGTAATTTTGTTATTTCCCCAGCTTTTTGCTAGTACTCCGTAGTTAATAATATCCGCCGTTTAAAAAAAATATTCAGATTTCAGTACTAGCTATGTGATCGACGTGATACCAAAAGTTTTGAGTTTTACTTAATGACATTAACTTGTGTGTATTTATTTATCTCTTAAAAGTGTCTGATCGAAAGTATGCCTTGAATCAATCTCCAGTACGTTAGTAAGTCCACAGAAATTTGTTAGATCTCACTGTTTGTAAAGTCTACATTTCTGAGATCATCTTTGAAACATCACACTTACATCAATATATATACCTTAATTTGCATACATATAATAACATTAATTTGAACCCTTCAATCCAAGTAGTTGATTGAAAAACAACTTTGATATATTACAGCTAATTAATGCAATGGTTTAAAACACCTGCAGATTTTGGGTTCTTTTGTCCAAAACTCCAAATTAGAGGATGGTTTCCCATTGGGTTCTTTTGGATCATGCATGAATACTGAGAACCTTTGCATGCCATAACACTCTCGAGCTGGGTACACATTTTCACCACCTCTAGGTTTTTAAAATATTGATATATATCTCCATCTTCTTTTTCTATAATTTATTATTATTAAATGTCACACCAGTTTATATGGATTTTTCATATGACTTAATCTGTAAGTCTAGGGTTACTCTAAATTTCATGAAATTTTATCAAGCAGCAAATGATGATATAGACACAGTCAATAGTAATCATTAATTACTCTATCTTTCATATTTTTTTCTTAATGCTTTTGCTTAAAGGAGAACATTAGATTGTATTTTCTCATCAGAACTTGAAACCCTATAACGAAATATCAAACATATATTGTATGTAACCAAATTGTCGGCATATATATATATATATATAAAGTTCAAATTATTTGGTTGAGTGGTTTGATTAGGCAATCCTATATATATAGCTAATTACTAATTACCTCAACTCCAAGTGCCTCAAACTGAAAGCTTTCAGTACAAGAAACCCTAGCTTCCAACATGTTAATATTCAATTCTTCAAACACTTTCAACATAAAAACTATGAGACCCGGACAACTTCTTTCTGAGTACACATTTACTCGTATACCTTTTTCTTCAGTTTTTACCTTTACCTGCGCAAAACACGACCGCAATTTAACCAAAAATTCATATATACGTATACATATATATAGGTACGTACATACCATTGGCCATGAATTCTGGTAGCTCGAGGTTTGAGCTGTGTCTTGAGTCAGTAAGTCTATTTTCTGTTTGAGCTCTTCTATGTACTTTGATGCATCAATTATGATGGATGAATCTTCTTTCTGCAATATAATACGTTTTTAAAAAAGAACGCTTCATGATTAGAATACGAAACACTTGAAAGTGAGTTTCATTTTTTATGATCGAAAATATAAAGGATCGAAATATAGACTTGGAAATTGGAAAGGTGGAACTTTTATTACTTATAGATGAAAATTAGTGGGTGGATAAACTCTAATCGAATGAAAAGAAAGAAATGGGGAATTACTGCATGAGAGTCTGTAACAGATCGAAGAAGTTGCAGCTTGTCATGCAATATTGCAGCTTTCTTGTGCTCCTTTGACACCATTTTTGAGTAACTTATTGAGTTGTTTTCCTCTTGCTTTCTTTCTATAGCTAGCATCAATTCTCAAGGCCTTTTAAAGAGGATATATGAGCACTAAAAATCAAATTGATCAATTTGTTTGCTACTTACTCATGACTGTCCGTCTTATGCTCTCTTTCGACTAAAATACCAAAAACCCCCCTGAAAAAGATCTAGAATTTGCTTGGAACCTTTTTATATTGTCCTACACTACCCTTATGTTTACTATCAACACAACGGATGAGGTTTACCCCGTTCAAGTTACTCTCGGGGAGGATGAGTCTTTTTTTTCTTTCTTAGATGTACATCTAGTAACTAAGGTATAGTATAACCGTGATCGACCGTTTTCGAACCCTTTCACTTGCCACCCCCCAAAATGTTTACCTTTAGAGCTTCAAATTATAATACAAAATTCTTATGAGGATATCAAGACACATGATCATTAGACCACGCCTTGATGATGTGTACTGTTAGTATCCATGATAATGATCAATACACATAAAAAGGCCTAATACCGTATGTCAACTAACTATCTATGAACTTCAAAAACAACAGCTAACTATTATATTTCATATAACTTTTTTAAAGTAATATTAACATGGCTATCCACGGCTCTAGGGCTAGGAACCACTCGTTAAAACAATAACAAGATGAGTAAATGTTTTGTTAATTAACTTAGGGTTTATATCTTTAATACTAAGATTTAGCACTCTTATTATATGTCTAGTTCTATAACTTATCAATGGTAAAAGAATCATGCATAGAATATAACAGGAAGACTGCTTGGTAAGTACGTGTACAGGGGTAGCTATTAGTAAAATTTTGTTTTGGTGAATGTTTATCATCATCTACATAAAAAGTAGTTGGGTTAATGGAGATATGTGATTATTTAAATTATTAATTAAGAATGACAGAGCATTTATTAATACTCCATATAATAAGCTTATGTTAATTGTACTTATGGTAGAATTTAAAAAGGATAGTGAGGGTATACTTGTCCAATTGCAAAGACCATGAGAATAAGCCATTAATTATAAGACAGGGGCAGTGATGAAGAATATTGGGGGTAGCTAGAATTAGGAACTCGTGATCATTGTTTGGAATTAAAGGTGGCTCAACTTAACGTGTGGGTGTGTGTATCATATAAAATAGCATGAATGATAAAGAATATGAAGAAGCGTAGGTACGTGATGGGGAAAAATAGGAAGAAATACAGTGAAGTTTTGTACGTTGTTGGTTTTGGATGATTCCAAAGAGTCCTCACGGGGAATTTGGAGTTCCCATTTCTCTCTTTCTCAAAACAGCCGTCACCTTTGTCTTCCTCTTGTCAATTCTCTCTCTCCACACGTGCACTTTCTTTTCAATTTGCTCAATATTCTTACACCATACGTATTCCTTCCTATACCATTAATTGTGATTTGTGATGTTATACAACACAACATTGTAAATCACAATTAATGGTGTACGAAGAATTTTGGTGTACGAAGAATTTTTGGTGGTGTACGAATCATATAACCGTCATATTATACGGTACAACATATAACTGATGAAGGAATGCGTTTTTTTGTTTATGTCGAACTTTCAATTTATTTTTTGGCGAAAACCAAAATATATTAAGAATAAAAATTAATTCCTTCAACAAAACTAAAGAGAAAAGAAGAACATGAAAAATATGAGATCCTAATCGATCGGTTGATCATGACCCATCTGAACTATGAACTTTGAAAAAACAACGTACAATCGCTAATAAATTGAGATACACATTGTAAAATGTGACCATGATTTACCACTTGGAACAAAAACAAGCACCCTCGTCATTGAAATTCGACCTTCAGTGCCATTCAGACGAAGCATTAATTTATAGTCAATGGTTTATGGCTCTAGCTAGCTGAAACAACACCCTTTCAACTTTTTGCAAACACTTGAATCTAAGTCGTTATGCTTTTAGATATATGACTACTGGTGCCACCCATTCGACGACTTTTACAATCCATCCTCATTGGTACTATGAATGTTTAGACCATCAAAAATTGCGTACAGATAACATATTTGAACCATGTACATTGAAAGGATATGTATAAGTACCGTATGAAAGACTTCATAGAATTATACCTCGTTTGAACTCTAATAATACAAACGGGTAAACGAGTGAGGTTTTGATTGTTCATGTAATTATCTACAGATAGCGAGTCTTTTGTTACTCAGATGCCAGCCTAACCGATGTATCCCATGACCATTTCTGACCTTTTCCCTAGTCACCCCTAAAATGTTTACCCAAGGGATTTCAAATCTCATACCTCTTGTACGAATATCAAAGAGTCTTACCACTAGTTAGGCCACCCAAAGATTATAACTTTTGTAGCCAAGTAAGTATTTGAAAATTTCTCAGTACCGTTTGGCGTGTGAGAGAAATCAAACAAATTGTGTAGAACTTATTACATAGTTTCAAATGAAATTATTATTATGGTACTATATGGCAGAACATGTTACTTCAGGTAGTGGTCGGTTTGCATCTCAAATGCTAAAACATATAAATGAATAACTTTTTATTTTTAATCTCAAATTCTTTGTGTGTTTGGTTGGTGGGTAAGAAAATGTGGGTATATGTTTGATTCCTAAGAATATGTTTGGTTGAATGGTACTTTCACAAAATGGGTATCAAAAGCACCAATTTAATTAGGCATACTCTAAACACCCTTACAATAAAACCTTTGTTTTATATAAAGTTGTTAGCTCCGATTTTTTTATTCAAATCTTAAGCTCTCCCAACGGAGATCGTTGGTTTGTGTCACTTTCAAGCGACCAAAGGGACACCAATGGCACGGGTGTGTCACTTTGGCTCGTCACTTTCCTTCGTCACATATCCGACGATCCGTCGTTTTTTTTTTCTTTTTCTTTTTATGTGTATAACTAAAGGTAAATTGTTAAACGTGGGTCCAAAATTAAGAGTGACGGAGTCACTGATGGCAGGGGTTCGTCAGTTTATGTCAGTTTTGTAAAAAGCTTACGTGGCTCATACGTGGCGCAGACGTGGCACGTCAGTTTCAGTCAGTTTCTGTCATTGTTGGGAAGGGTCTTATACACACAAATTAGATTAACCTATAGGGTTAATTGTTTGGTTATGTATCTAACTTTGCCCTTTTTACTATTATATGTAAAAAATTTTCAAAACATCTATTGTATGTAATAAACTTGTAAAAAATGCTATTGTATGTAACAAACTTTCAAAACATCTATTGTATGCAATAAACTTGTAAAAAATCGCTATTGTATGGTGTGGTAGTCAATGATCTGCTAGAGTTTGCTCGTGCCGCCACAAACCAATGTTAAAGAGCCATTTTCAGTTTGGCATGTACACATGGTAACTCGCAACAAACAATAGAGATTTTTTAAAAGTTCATTGTATACAATAGATGTTTTTAAAGGTTGTGACATACAATAGGGATTTTTACAAGTTTATTGCATACAATATATGTTTTGAAAGTTTGTTACATACAATAGTAAAACGAGCAAAGTTAGGTACATAACCAAACAATTAACCCTAACCTATATGTCTACTATCCCAGAAAAAGTTATACACAAGTTTGCGCCACCTCCTCTGTTTGGCTTGTTATTTATACTTGATTTCTCATCATGCAAATACATGATGGGCTTTATCTCAAAAAAAAAAAAAAAAAAAAAAAAAAAGTTGTTTCAGCTGATCCTTTGGATCCGCTGCGACATGCTGACGTTCCCCAAGGCTCGCTTCTCCCACAATATTTAGGTGTTCATGCGAACAGTGGGAAGTTGGGGTTGACGACGTACGCCGGCCTTAACCTCGTTTACAAAAGCTCTTCCCTTTCACGCCCCACAAGGACTATGCGTATGGGGAATGGTAATGTCGGGCTAAAGCTAGAACGATGGTGCCACTATATATATTCAGTTAATTATAAACAGAACACAAATAATATCTTGGAGTATTAATGGAATAGATCGAATAACCAAATGAATGAATTTGTGGCTTCCTGCCATGCAAGTGTCTATGTACATACATTCTCCAAATATATGCCTATACGCAGACATATTGTCATGTATAAATCACGAGACGCACGTTCATCATCAGTATTGATTATATCCATGAGGTATAAAAAGGTTGGCAGTTTTTGCACTATATACTAGCTATACTTTGCATGCATTCTCCAACATTTGTTTCCAACATTGTCTTATTTACTTACAGCCAAACACATAACCCTCCTCCATTCACATGTGTGCACTAATCATCACAAGAATACAGTTTTCTTCACACAATCACCATATCCTGCTATTCTGACCAATTTTTTGTCTACATAAGTAACATATCACATTTTATACTTCAATTCCATGTAACTTTCAGGTTCTTTTTTTTTTCCTTCCAATTTAGTTACATATAATATACTTGGTTCATCTCATCTCATATCATCTCCGGATTTTAGGTCCTCAAAATTTACTGTAGGTTGTAATTTAGTGAACATTCTTTTAATTTATTTGTCTGCGGTCTGTTTGAGGTAGCTAGACGTACGATACGTACGTATAATAGTAGTTGATACCTTAAACAGACTCTAGATTAAGAAAATATTCATCAAAAACTAATTACTACATACTCCGTATTTGTTTCTAGTTTTGTATCATGCATATATATGCCTTGGGAGTCGGGACCATGTAACACGGCCAGACAAGAAGCATATATAACTTTATCCTATATGCTTTGCTTTTTGGATAGAAAATCACATTCCCTCTTTCAAATGCAACCTTTTTTTAGCTCTATTATTTATTTTAATCAATATATAAGCAGTGGTTTTGTAGACATTCTTTGGTATTTAGCTAATAAGTTTCCAGAAATTCAGAAAAGCTAGTGAACAGAAAGACCATGAATTATTTTTTTAAGTTAAAGTTTATGATGATGGGGGTTCTATAATTTGTTCCAACTGAGAGTGACCGATTTGATGTTCAATTGGAAAATAAAGAGCAAAAAAACAATCGAATAGACAACCGCGAGGCTGGCATGCTTTATTAGATCATAATGTAACACGTTTGCCATAGCTAATAAATCAAATTGAATGGAAAATACTGTAATAAGTCAATCAATCTTATGATTTTTTGATAGTTTAATAGCTAGCAATCCTAGCATGCAGATAAAGCATTTAATTTATCTCATATATATGTCATATATCCAGGACATAGGGCTGGCAACCAACCCGTGAACCCGAAACCCGACACGAACCCAACCCGAATATTATAAGGTTAGGGTCGGGATTTTTGAGGCACTAACCCGTCAACCCGAAACCCGCCAACTCAATATTTTTTTGGGTCGGGTCTGGGTCAGCAAATGCATTTTTGGTTTGAACCCGACAACCAGAAATTCATTTAATATCATTATAAAAAATTCTAATTTAAATATGACACATAATTTAGACCTTTTCAGTTACTGATTTACAATTTTTTCTTTGATATCTTTACGTTTTGATATAAGTTAGTGAATTAATGATGTTTTGATGATCAATTCAAATTGATATAATATTAATTTTTATTAATTTTGAAATTTTATAATTATTTATGCTTATAAATGATTAGCTATTTTTTTCAAAAGATTGATCAATGTGACTTAACTGACCAAAAACCGACCTTAAAACTCGAAAATCACGTGAAAGTTTGTTGAATTATTAGCAATTCGGGTTGGGTCGGGTTGGGTTCGGATTGTCGGGTTTTGGGTTGGGTTGAAATACCCAACCCGATTTTAAAATCAGGTTGGGTTCGGGTTGACCATTTTTGACCATTTCTGGAAGGACATATCTATAACTGCGGCCCCCCATCATGCACTTTATGTTTTCTGAATTTGGGTTGAAATTACTCCATTATATATTCACATGTTTCATGGGCATGATCAGATGGCATGCATGCATGCATGAGCAGCTGGATAAGATCAGCTTCATAGCTTATTGCCAAATACTCTTAATTATATTTTACAGATTAGGAATTACTTAATTAATCTTTAATTCGTTCTCTTCCAAGTATAATTATTCTTGTGAACATTATCGTATTTATTCGATCTGTTCATGCCCGGCCTAGACCAGTTTCAAAACGTGTTGTTCCGGACACGTAAACCGGCCCACGTCAAGCCGCCCCAGACCCATCACGTGAGAGGTAAATCGGACTCGCCAAGGGCCAAGGTCATGCTGGGGATGCCAACCACAAGGATTGAACACCCAACCTCATGTATTCAATAAAGGTCCCACATTGGGCCAACACCCTCAACCACTTGGGTACACGCCCGGGGGCAAAACCTAGACCAGTTTCGGATGCTTATGTACATATTTTTTCCATATATATTTTTATTCGTGAATGGTCCAAAAGTTAACATTCCCAGTTTCTATAAGCGAATATTGATGCATATTGGCATATTGGACATAGGAAATGTTAAGTTTCTTTGTTCTCGTGACATTTTATAATTATTGCTACATTTATCTTTATAAATTAAGTATAGAATTGGGTTCTGCAGAAACCTAGTAATTAAGATGATAACGAATGTCGTATATGCATTATATTTCTAGCTGGAGGCAATTGATTAATCAATTGAGTTCTCAGTTTTAGTGTTTCCAATTGTTAATTAATTTTAATCGTGTTTTTTATTTTTTATTTTTTTTGAAGAAATAGACAAATATATTACCGAACAACATAAAAACAACCGGAGCCTAAACAAAGATAGACACCACCCCAAATAGCAAGAAGTAATTTGGCAGGAATTAATTTTGATCGTTGCATAATTGCGAATCTTTAACATCGAGAACGACCAGCCACCACTCAGCTTTTTTTTTTCTTCTTTTTTCCACTAAAAATTGTCTATTTTCGAACTATATCAACCAGAAGTTCCATACAATGTAAGTAGGGGGTGTACATTATTCAGTTAAACTGTTCGGGGTCGTGTTATTGTATAAAACATTAAAAAATAATTATGATTATTGCTTAGTGTACGTTTTGTTAGATGAGTGGGTTAGTGGACGATGAATATCAATAATATTATTACTTTACACGTTTATTGGCCTTTTGTTAATAATATGTACTCCGTATATGACAGTAATATATAGGTCGGATTCGTTGTACGATAAGAAAAAGTCACGTGATCAGTTGGACTTCTGAGAAATTCAAGTACATTCACATGTGTCATTCCAAACAAATTTACAATTACTCAATCCATATAAAGTTATGAAGTAAGACAATTAAATAAGACAATTAAAGGTCTGGATAGACATATGTGAGAAGCAAAGTGTCATTCAGATTGTGGGGGACTTATAATGTAAACGACTGATAGTAGGTGTGTTCAAAACATCCGTATCCGAATTCGATACCCAAATATTCGAGGTATCCGATGTGAAATTATTCAAAAATTTGAATATCCGAAATGCAGGTATCCGAAGTTTTGGGTATGGGTATTGGGTAGCGGTTTTCAAAATGTGGGTAATTCGGATATCCGAATATCCGAAAAGTAGATTTTTTATATATAGTTTTTAAATTTATATCACTTATTTTGTTAAAATTTTATAATATAATCTAAATCTTGTAATAATTTACTTTATTACATGATATATATGTCAAGTGAGCCTTGTTTATGTGTTTAAAGATCAAGATATTGTACATTTTTTGAAAATATTTTTAGTATTTTCGATCAAAAAATTTGAGATTTCATTCATATACATATATTTAGTACTTATAATATATCAACTTCATTATTTATAGACTTAAAAATGTGGATTTCAAAATACAAAAAAATTGCGAAATCTTTATTTATTTATTTAATTCGGGTATTTCTGATAGGGTTTTGGATAGTGAAATCTAATATCCAAAATTTTGCATATCCGAACTTCGGGTATCCGAAACTTCGGATATCCGAAAATAAACACCCCAAACTACTAGAGTGCTAGTGGATTTATATATATTTTTTAAAAAATAAATAAATAAGCTGCTACCAACTTAATGAATAAGAGGCATTGCATTGGGTAATTTGTGGCATAGTCAAGCATTTCCAAATACGAACACAAGTCTCATTTTCATAAAGCCCAGTTAACCCATACCTAACACTTATTGCCATAAATATGTCATTGTCATTTGTCGTTGCTCATGCCAACATAATTTTGGCATGTATATATAAAATTTTAAAGCTTTGGGCAAATTTGCATCACTACAAAAAAAATCTCATTTTTTCACAACTTTTTTCTTCACACTTTTAGAAAGTGTGTAAAACTTATAAGATTTTTCACACTTATATATGTAAGGAAAAGAAGCTCATACTTAAAAGTGTGGCGAAATTACAGCTTTTCAACACTTAAAAGTGTAGAAAAAAATTTGTAACACATAATTTTTCCACACAAGAGAAAGTGTGGATACATTGGGTGTTACAAAATTTTTTCCACACTTTTAAGTGTTGAAAAGTCATCATTTCTCCACACTTTTAAGTGTTAACTTTTTTTCTCCACACTTATATATGTGAAGATTGTAGTGATTTCCACACTTATTGATTTAACAAATTTTTTCACACTTATAAGTATGAATAAATTTACATATATTTCACATATTTATAAAAAGTGTGGAAAAAAGAGTGTGGATAAATGACATATTTGTTGTAGTGCATATAAGGTTAAGGATTATTCTAGGGGCTTATTTGTGATTGAGATTTCATTTTCAATAATTCTTAACCCTTATAAATTAGAAGTTCCACTTGGTAACTTTAAAAAGATGGGGATTGCTTGAAAAAGTACTTTAAATACCTCTAAAATAGAAGGCTTTTCAAGTAGCCTTAAAAAAAAAAAAAAAACCACAGCCACAAACGATGTATACATAAATATATATATTTAGATTGCCAAATATGGTTGAATAATAGTAAAAAAAATATTTTTGTTGACTATATAAAGTTCTACTCATTTGACCAATGAATTATTTTCTAGCTAACCTATAGTTCTACAATGCTTAATTTGCTGACCAAAGACCATAAGCACAAGTATATTGGTGTCTTGAAAAGTTATGCAATGTAAGTCCTCATTAGCATAGCTACGTACCATCAAACAATCAGCCACTTGTATCTCAATAATACGAGAAACAAGGAGAGGGGGCATACGTACGTGGTGGGGAATGTCAAGATCGAACAGTACTTAAACGCGTCATCGTACCTCATATAATTCACATGAAGTAGATACATAAAATCCACAGGTAAAAATAAAGCAACTACAAAACTCCACAAGGCGGGTACCCTGCCAATCCTGCTTGTTCTATGTGAATTCATATAAAAGACGTTGTCCGGAGCTTATTGACAGATTTTACAGGTTTGGCAATATCTAAAGCATGAAAGTGACTCGAAAACGACTAGTCTTTGATTTAAGAAATAACACTCGACATGTATATGCATGGCAGAATCCTTGTGGTGCAAATGGATGAACATCATGTCTAATGCATATAAATCATTTAGTACAACACTACAACATAGTGATGCCTTTTTTCAATTAAAATATGAGGTACGAAAAGTTTTGAATTGATTGTGAAGCAATTTTGAGCTTTAAAGTTGGAATTCTCAATAAAAGCACAACGAGATAAAGGGTTTGTGGGTAGAAATTAGAGGTGGCAATTTAAGACTCAATTATTATTTACAGGTCAACTTGGTTAATATTTATGAGACTTGGTTAATATTTATGAGAGGATGAGTTTGTTGGGTCTCATCATTTTTTTGGATGGGTCTAAATAAGTATTTAATATAACATCCCATTATATAACAATTAACTAACGGATATACATCGGTCTAGCGGGTAAAAATTTTTTTCCACCTCATTTCATTTTTCACTCAAATAAAAAAAAAGTTTGGTGGAAACCTGATGGATCGACCCAACTCGAGACCCATTTGACCCGGACCCGTTTAGACCCATCCTCCTAAATTACCTATCTAGACCCGGACCCATTTAGACCCTAACTCATCTAGACCTGTGACCCGACCCGACCCATTTATTTTGCCACTTATAGTAGAAATGAACCCGAGTTAAAGACTTTGGAAGCTGGCTGGATACTATAATGGTGTCTGCGTCATTAATAACTTAATACGCAAAGAAATCTCAATACAACTCTCAATGGTCTTTATCTCTAGCTCTACCTCATCAAAACTTCACTATTTCTTTATGTTAAAGTGTTTAGACCGTGGCTTTATGAAACGTCCCACATGTTTTTTTTATTTTTTAAACATCATGTTTAATAACTCAATACAAAAGTACTATTCTTTATTTCTCAGCAAAATCAAACCATACTCAATTGATTCATGTTATACAAAATGGGATCCGTATAGTATAGAGCATGATCATAAAAAGGGATTGGCTTACTAATGCTACAGTAAGTCCCATCAAAAGTTATTTCTCGAATCCCTGTCCCAGAAGGATACCATATCTCGTTACAACTACAACACAACAACAATAGTAAAATGATAATTAAGCAATAAAGCTTAGTAAGTAATGGTAGTCTCTATCGCAATCTCGTCTATAATATATAATCCCGATCTCAATTCTTTAAATGCATAACACTCCTTAATCATACGCAATCTGATTAATTCAAGTAATAAGATATTAGTCGTACTCGAAAGATTAATTACAACAATATCGAGCACACATAAATGTCCCAACTCCGCCACCATTTTGATCACGCTCAAGTGATCAACCACAATACCCCCAATTAACTCATCTATGGATAAGCTCTATTATATTGCAATATAATCAATTAGGATAATTTATATATAAAGGCACGAGCCAAAATCTCTTTTTATAATTGTTCCTCATACGCAAATACTCAAACAACATAGGAAAAGTAGCCTGTACCAACCCATTGTACACGAAATAAAACATCACACAAAAACAAGCATAATACGCGATCCTGCGTGTTATTCGCAATCGCGTATTTTTCATGCCCACGCAATCGTGCCACAATCCACACGATCGCGTGTCATAACGTGGGTAACCTACTGTCACCAAAATACAATGAAACACACGATCACCCCTTTTCACGTGATCGCATATTAACCACAATACGCGATCCTCCTTCTAAATCCACGCAATCGCACATTTTCACAGAACACAGACCTGATTTTTAAACATTTAATACGAACTTCAAATCGACATAACTTCTTACTCGTTAGGAGTTTAGACACGAAAATTTACGGACATCTCCACGATACCAAGACGAATGTTTCCCTTTTTACACTTCTCTCAATTTCCTCAATATCGCGAATTTGGACGTACGACTAAAAACGACCATTTTAGAGCTATTTTGATGTCGACCTATTTTGCAAACCAAAAGCAATTCGGTCTAGGCGTTTTGCCCATATCACAACCGACTCGAGTCAAGTTAACAATCCCAACTCGATTAAACACGAATACTCAAAAATGGCCTATGTGGACCCCTTTTGACCCATTACACTAAATTACTCTTTTCAACACTTGATTCGCCACAAAACTCAAACTCTTTATCAATATAATGACTCGACAACAACAATAATCAATTACTCACTATTATTAACTTATTCACAGCTCATAGCGATTTATCAACAAAGAATAATTACCACCCCAATTTCTCAATATAATCACTAATATCTCAATGCGTATGTCCATTCTCTCTTTTAGACATAACTTAATCTCATTATTTGTCTCTTTTACTCAAATGTTTTAAATCTTATATATCAAGGCATGATCATTTAGGTTTCTCAAGTCTCAAGACCACCCTCGAGTACCACTATTAATAATTCACTCATTGAGCACTTTCATGTGCCTCAATGGCGTTACTCAATTATTAATCTCTATTATATCCTCATTAATCTCGTTATATGAAAGCATTACTCAATATTATACTCAACGTTTAGTCTCATGCATAATACAAGGATGTATATATCAAGTCAAAGAACCAATACTTACCTTTCTAGGATGTCGATTACGTTGGCTCAAGCACGTTCTCAATCGTTACATGGATTCACCTAAACACATCATAACAATGTATTATTAATCACTACTCAAAGTGATTTCTTATAATAATCAACATCTCATTTTCTCATGATTGTAAGCATATAACTAGCTAGTTTAGCTACATATTAACAACAACAACAACACACTAACACTATATCATCATCAACCTTATCAATGATTCCCTCAAAAGCTCATCACTTAACAATACTCAAGAATTGCAACAATTTAGTGTGTAAATACTCAAGCATGTTCATCTACATATACTAATCATCTCAATTTACTTCTAATCACAAGAATCATCATCTAAAAGCCATAAGAATCATCTAATTTTATCACATCCATCAAATCATATAAGTGACCCAAAGCTCATCTCTTTTAACATATAATTAACTCATTTATGTTAAACTAACATAATTTAATACTAATATATCAAAATACCACTCTTTTCTCCAAAACCCAAAAATTGAGTTTATCACCAAATCACAAAATTGAAGGTAGTTAAGTGTAGAGTTTACCTCGTAGATCACGAATATGTATAAATCTAGTTAAAACCTCCAAGAATTGAGGCTCAATTTGAGGTTTTTTTTCTTTGTTTTCTCCCTCTCTTTCTCGTTCTTTTCTCTGTCTCGACCTCTCTCTCTATTTCTAGTTCCAGACACAAGACACAACCATACTTCTCAATTATTTGAGGTATGGGTTTAATTAGGTGTATCCAACTTTGACTATTGTCCTATCACACACCTCTAGTCTCGGTATTAAAATTTTAAGTCGTGAGGCTCGTTTCATCAAAATTTACACTCTTTACTCAATTTAAAATATAATTGCTCAACACAAAAGAATATTAATAATTTAACTCTTATAAGTTTTAAAACGCAAAATATACGAAATTTGGGGTGTTACAACTCTCCCTCACTTATTGGGATTGGGTACTCACAATCCGTTCTCGGTTCACTGTCATGTTA
This sequence comes from Helichrysum umbraculigerum, assembly GCA_949592205.1. Classification (NCBI taxonomy): domain Eukaryota; kingdom Viridiplantae; phylum Streptophyta; class Magnoliopsida; order Asterales; family Asteraceae; genus Helichrysum; species Helichrysum umbraculigerum. The sequence goes on from CATIUR010000006.1 coordinate 55,819,758, forward strand.
TTAAAACTAACCTTCTTCCTCGGTTTCTCTTGTGTACATCAAACCTCTTTTAGCTTTCTTACGACTTATGACTAACAACTAATTGAACTTCTTATATCCTATGACTCGCATAGTACTCATTAGTCCTAGTTTTTTTCTCTCCATAAACTCATTAAATTCTCACTCTATGCTCTCCCAATTGACATCTTTCTCATTGATCTCAGTTTCCGTCTATCTCATATCATTCCAATATCTCTCAAGTTAGTTAATCACGTCATTTATTCTCTAAACGATAAATGTATGTATACTTCACACACACACACACACACACACACACACACATATATATATATATATATATATATATATATATATATATATATATATACATACACACACATACACACACACACACACATAAAATGTAGCAAGAGTTATATAGAAACTTTATTGTTGATAACTATATGTCTCACCCACCAACAAATACGTACGATACAAACTCTCAAAACACCTCTTAATATACACTCTACGAATCATTTAACTCATTTTGAATGTATTATTAACATGAACTCAATTAAATTGGGTGCGATTTCTCGTCACATTGCGTTATATGGTCAATAAACCATCCTGCGAACTCCAAAGTTACTGACGAATACTCATGTCAAAATTTTATCTCTTCACTAGAGACTCATCATGACAATATTCTATTAAAGCGGACATTAACCCTCAAGGTAAGTCGTTAAAGATTCACTTATCATCACACAAATCTTCATGTGTCTTAAATCCCTCGTTATCAACTGCGTTACTTCATCAAGTTTATACACTCATGTATTTATAATTTCTTTCTCATTAATTACTCGTCGTATGTAATAATCATGTAATCAACTCTTTATTCTTAAAATAGCTCCTTTCTTTCAATCTAACTCAGTTCTGTTATGAAATCTATAATATCCCTCGTAAGTTAGAACTTATCTTTCAAACTCTAGAGAGGAATTCTCCCCCACTTAGGTATTAACCTACCCATTTTTTTATTATTTTTTTTCATCCCCAATGATCAGGCCACAACCATATTTTGATCATACTCGGTGATCGTTATAATAAGTTATTGGTCGTACTCAATAATCAGTTTACCACTAGATATCGATCATACTCAATTGATCAAACCACCGCAAAAGATTCACTCTATTATAGTAACTCTATATTAACAACAATATTAAATAACTCCTCAACAATGTAACCGCTAAAATTAAGGTACAACGAGTAATTAATAAAACCATTCACCAGTAAATTTTACACTATTATAATACAACATCGCATAATACACGATCATACATGTACTACGCAATCCTATTATTTCTTACTAAAGTCTCACGAAATATATATTCATAATCCTATTCAATTTCTCGAGATCTCATTCTTATTTAATTACACTTCCACTCTCCACTCGGTCTACTATACTCTTTTCGAACCCGTTACACACCCGTTTCCTTTAAGCTCTATGACCGTCATGGGTCACCTTCCATTTATAAAATTTTAGACATCAGAGGGCGTCATTACTACTTTCTACCCCATAGTACTCATAATATTATTCTTTTTTAAATTATGACTCAAATTCATCATAATTTAAAGAAGCTCAATTTCCTCATTATTCTCTTTTACATCAGTACTCAATTTATTACTGATCAATCTCTACATTTCAAACCTCGATATTTACTACAATTAAGTATCAATCTACTCAATGATTTTATCTACACATGAGCATCTATGTCATAATTAACAACATTATATGCATATATAAGTTTTTCCCCTAATAATTTCTCATTTATAATCTACTCTACTTGCAATTATTAACTAGTGCATATTTTCTCGTTTAACAACCAACTATCTCACTTCTCGTGTGTGTGTGTGTGTATATATATATATATATATATATATATATATATATATATATATATATATATATATATTTAACTGACTAAATTCTCGTTCATTAGTTAGTTAATTTCTCATTTACAACTAATTGAATTCTCAATTACAACTAACTCAATCCTCATAATATCAATTCTCTCAATTGATCATGTATACTCTCTTTCTCATGTAATTCTCACACATATAAGTTGTTTAATTCTCTTTTAACAACTATAACTCGATAACAACAATTTAGCAACATTAACTAACTCATGAAAATCTCAAATTATAACTAACTTGTTAGTTATTCATAAACTCAAGAAACTCAATCCTTTTAATCACAAATTATTCATAGTATTGAGAGTAAACATATTACTTTCCTCTATACTCGTTTAATATATCTCGCTCTTAGTAAGTAATAGAAATCAACAACAACAATATACTCAAAATACTCAAGCATACTCATAATGCTCATGATACTCAAACAACTCATGTAAATGTGCACTCAAGCACTCTCAATAAATGTGCACTTGAGCAATCTCGTGTAGTTGTGCACCCAAGTACTCTCAATGTATGTGCACTCAGCAGTGTCATGTGATTGTGCACTCAAGCACTCTCAATAAATGTGCACTCAGCAGTCTCATGTGATTGTGCACTCAAGCACTCTCAATAAATGTGCACTCAATACTCAATATGTCAAATCCGTTCTCATAGCATTTATAAGCACCGGTAGAAAAATCTCATTTAATGATACACTCAGATACTCAATCATGTAGATAATGTCTACTTTTAACCACCTCTAGTTAGGAATCATCTCAACTTAATCCTCTCAACATCTTGTGACTTCCAAAGTTTCGTATAATGGCATGTGATGAGCATGACGTTGGCCAGCCGTAAAAATCATCACACCACATTATACGTCCCTAGAGTCGTCACATAACATCTCGATTCATAAGTTTTAAACGTTCATTAACTAATCAACATCAATTACTCAATTATATTACTCTAGATAATGCTCAAACATTAAATTTAATGGTCTAAGTCCAAGTACCCACTAATGGTGGATACTCGAATCCCTTAAACCATAGCTCTAATACCAACTTGAAATGTCCCAAATTTTTTTTTTAAAACATCATGTTTAATAACTCAATACAAAAGTACTATTCTTTATTTCTCAGCAAAATCAAACCATACTCAATTGATTCATGTTATACAAAATGGGACCCGTATAGTATAGAGCATGATCATAAAAAGGGATTGACTTACTAATGCTACAGTAAGTCCCACCAAAAGTTGTTTCTCGAATCCCTGTCCTAGAAGGATACCATATCTCGTTACACCTACAACACAACAACAATAGTAAAAGGATAAGCAATAAAGCTTAGTAAGTAATGGTGGTCTCTATCGCAATCTCGTCTATAATATATAATCTCGATCTCAATTCTTTAAATGCATAACACTCCTTGATCATACGCAATCCGATTGATTTAAGTAATAAGATATTAATCGTACTCGAAAGATTAATCACAACAATATCGAGCACACACAAATGTACCAACTCCGCCACCATTTTGATCACACTCAAGTGATCAACCACAGTGCCCCCAATTAACTCATCTGTGGATAAACTCTATTATATTGCAATATAATCAATTAGGATAATTTATATATAAAGGCACGAGCCAAAATCTCTTTTTTATAATAGTTCCTCAGACGCAAATACTCAAACAACATAGGAAAAGTAGCCTGTACCAATCCATTGTACACGAAATAAAACATCACACAAAAATAGGCATAACACGCGATCCTGCGTGTTATACGCGATCGCGTAATTTTCATGCCCACACAATCGTGCCACAATCCACGCGATCGCGTGTCATAACGTGGGTAACCTACTGTCACCGAAATACAATGAAACACGTGATCATCCCTTTTCACGTTGTAACATCCTGTTTCTGGGCCTGAAAATAAATTGTATTTTAATAAGTTCGGTTGGTTTATTTAAGAATAAACAAGTAAAAGAGCTTCAGTTTTTATTGTGATTATTGAAATATTGTTTGTTTTAAATAAACAAAGTTGACGGTAAAATAAAAGTATTTTGACTTACGGGTATTTTCGGGTTCCAGACAATAGGTTAGGAACGGGTATAATTTATACTAAATAAGAGTTGGGGGTCGGTGTGTGGACCGACTCATTCCACCAACTTCTTTTCCCTTTTTCTTACTTGAAACCCTTGCTAGTTCTTCATCAACAATTCAAAGAAAACTAAGAAAAACAAAATTGAGATTGAATCTAGTTAAAGAGAAGTGATTATCATCATCATCTATATCATCTTCTCCATTTAATTGTAAGTAATCTAGTGTTTTTGGTGTTCTTGAGTATATTTCATAAAATTGGGTGAATGATGAAGATTTAAGCTTATGTGAAATCGATGCTAGAAATTGGTTATAACATGATTAAATGATGATTGAATGATAGAAGTAGTTGTGTTCTTCCATTTGAGTTCATGAGTTAGGGTTTAGTGATTTTTGAGAATTAGATGATGATGCATGTTTGATTTTGAGGATAGATGATAATTGTTTGTTGATATATTATGTTAGTAGTTGAAGTTGTGGTTATATTTCAGTTGATATTCGTGTTATGAACTGAGTTTTATGAAATTTGGGGTTTTGGTTCGTGTTGTGTTCTTGCTGAAAGTGCAGGTCATTTTTGAACTAGCAAACGCGATCCCGGCCATGTCTCCGGATCGCGTTCCTTAGTTATAAAATGGCGCAATCGAGTTTTGGTCAAACGAACGCGATCCAGCACCTTGTTCCGGATCGCGTTGCCATGTGTATTTCGGTGACAGAACTTTTTCTAAAGGTGAACGCGATCCAGCCACCTTGATCCGGATCGCGTTCGCATGAATAATTTTGACAAGTTGTGTAAATTTTGAAAATGCGTAAGTCTTTTCAGGGTCACGGTTATGTAACAATTTCATTAACTCGGTTTGGGATGAGATTCACATGTTCACTCGGAAACGGCCCAATGATCAAAACTATATTCTAATAGCCTAGGTGGTTTTTGGCCATTCGGGGTCATTTAAGGGTCGAAAATGACATTTTACAGTTTTTAAACATTAGTTCAGGAGTTTTAATTTCAATTCTGATTGAACTTTTGTTTACTTAGACTTTAGAGATTACTTGATTTGATAAATATGTTATGATGATGATTATGAGACGAGTTATTGACTTGTTATCTTTGTGTTCTCAGATAAGCGGGCGGCCACTCAGTAAGATTAGACCACTGAGTTGGTGATCAGACGATAATATTGGTGAGTGGAATTGTAGTCCTTGGTTCCACCCAGTTGTAACGGGTTCGGTTACAACGGGTAACCAGGATAGTTTATTTCAGTAGGTTGTTGTTATTGGTCGTACCGGTACCAGTCTTGTCTGTTTGTTTATATTACTGAATATATGTGTTGTTGTGTGATTGTTGTTGAATTCTTGTTTAGTTGATAACAGTTGTGAACTGTTGCTTGTTGTTGTGTGCTTTTGCATTGTGAATGCAATATGGTTGTTTTCAGAGGTCAACTGTTGTTGGTTGGGTTTGGGTACTACTGTGTAGTTGTCGAGGTTTCTTTGAGACACATAGTTGAGAACAAGCCTAGTCAGTGAAGGTAGTACTCAAGCTATCGGTTGATTACTGGGAATGGCGTTGCGCCCAGTAGTCGTGGTTTCTGGGTTGGGTGGATACCAGGAACCGCCGGTCCTCTTGACGTTATGTGCTTATGTGTTTTATTTGTTGTTGTTGCTTAGTTGTAAGACTTGTTATGAATGGGTTGAACCGTCGGTTACGGTTCCATTCACTTAGCATTGGCTAATCCCTCGTTGTTTAATGTTTTGCAGACTGTGGTTAGTTGATGTAGATGTTCGGGTTGTAGATGATGACTGGAAGTTTGACTAAAGCTTGGCGCAACTCTGATCTTTTGTGGTTGCCTTTTTGGAAACGTTTTATATAAGGCCCGTTTTGTGTTAATAGGGGTTGTAACTAATATGGTTGTAAATGCTTAACTAATGTTGTCATATTTTGGTCGTCGTTAAACTTGACAACAATATAACTTTAGAAAAAGGCCTTTGACGCGTTCAATTGGCGATTTTGATGTAATTAACGGATAGTAATATTTTGGGGACGCGCTTCCACTTGTTTTATAATATTAAAAAGATATGTTTTGGTTTGCGTAAGGACCGGGCCTTACAAGTTGGTATCAGAGCATAGGTTTGGGTGAATTGGGCATTTGCGAATGTTCAATCCCAAACTTATTTCGGTTTTAGTCAAACTTTCCGGTAAGTGGGATTAGCTTTGGGATTGGGGATTGGTTAGTATAGTGAATACTAACGGTTAACAAGTTGCAAGTTGTGTTTTGATTGTGAGTACAGGAATGGCAGAAAATGAGAACCCGACTCTCAACAATGTTTCTAGAACTGAGCTTCCGCCTCCGGTAAATAATGATGGTAATCATGGGAAGGCCGGGACTTCCAATGTGAATCAGGATGAAACTAACCAAGATGATTATTTGTTGCATATGGAGGATGAGGTTATAAGACTTAGAAAAATTGAACAGTTGTATTTGGAGCAACAAGCTAGGGCAACTCAGCAGAGGAACATCGGTTATCAGTTTCCTTCTCCACAGCAGAATAAGTTGTGTTCATTTAAAACTTTTAAGGCGTGTGGACCCAAAGAATTTGAGGGAGGTAATGATCCGATGGTAACACTGAATTGGTTAAGGGACACTGAGAGAAAATTTGAGGTGTGTCAGTGTGAAGATGAGTTAAGAGTTAAATATGCGGTTCAGTTATTGAAAGGCCAAGCGATGAACTGGTGGGATTCTGCGACTGCACACATGACACCGGAGCAAAGATCTAGAATTACTTGGGCTGAGTTTCATAGAGAGATTAGTAAGCAATTCTGCTCTGAGTTTGATATGCTTAGACTTAGGCAGGAATTTCTGGATATGGAGTTTTCTGATAAAATGACAATGGATGAGCTTATCAATCAATTCACCGATAAGTTAAGGTTTGTTCAGCAATGGGTACCGGATGAGAGGACTAGGATTACCCATTTTGTTAAGACTTTACCACCACAGTACCGAACATCAGTGAGGTTGGCTCGTAATTTGACCGAGGCTTTTGAGTTAGCTAGGTCGGTGCATAGTGACAATCAAGCATGGGAGAAATTGGGTAAGAATAAGTCTGTGCAACAATCTAAGAGTGGTACTACTGGAAATAAGAGTCAGAACCGAAGGATTGAGTTTAGTGAGGGCTCGGTGGGTAGTGATCCAAACCCTTGGTGTGCCGCTTGTAGGTCGAGGCATTCGGGTCCATGTACTCCTCAAACATTAAGGTGCATTAAGTGTGGAGCATTCGGGCATGGTAGTAGAGAGTGTACTTTTCCTCAGTCTGTGTGTTGGAACTGCAAGAAAGAGGGTCATCGGGCAGGGCAATGTCCGGAGAATGTTAGGCAAGGGTTGAGTGCAGCGGGAAGTTCGGGTTCTGGTTCGGGTTCTGCATCATCAATTGGACAGAAGAGAAAGATGGCGCCTCCTCGAGCTTTTCAAATGACAGTAGGAGATCAAATGACAGTGGGGGAATTGCTCGAAGTGAATAACCAAGGTAGATTCTATATTGACTTTGATGTAATATAATTTATAGTATTGTATGCTTATGTGTGATTGTAGCGTTTGGTCTATTTATGTGTGGGATTGGATTTCGGGGACGAAATCCTCTAAGGGGGGAAGATTTGTAACATCCTGTTTCTGGGCCTGAAAATAAATTGTATTTTAATAAGTTCGGTTGGTTTATTTAAGAATAAACAAGTAAAAGAGCTTCAGTTTTTATTGTGATTATTGAAATATTGTTTGTTTTAAATAAACAAAGTTGACGGTAAAATAAAAGTATTTTGACTTACGGGTATTTTCGGATTCCAGACAATAGGTTAGGAACGGGTATAATTTATACTAAATAAGAGTTGGGGGTCGGTGTGTGGACCGACTCATTCCACCAACTTCTTTTCCCTTTTTCTTACTTGAAACCCTTGCTAGTTCTTCATCAACAATTCAAAGAAAACTAAGAAAAACAAAATTGAGATTGAATCTAGTTAAAGAGAAGTGATTATCATCATCATCTATATCATCTTCTCCATTTAATTGTAAGTAATCTAGTGTTTTTGGTGTTCTTGAGTATATTTCATAAAATTGGGTGAATGATGAAGATTTAAGCTTATGTGAAATCGATGCTAGAAATTGGTTATAACATGATTAAATGATGATTGAATGATAGAAGTAGTTGTGTTCTTCCATTTGAGTTCATGAGTTAGGGTTTAGTGATTTTTGAGAATTAGATGATGATGCATGTTTGATTTTGAGGATAGATGATAATTGTTTGTTGATATATTATGTTAGTAGTTGAAGTTGTGGTTATATTTCAGCTGATATTCGTGTTATGAACTGAGTTTTATGAAATTTGGGGTTTTGGTTCGTGTTGTGTTCTTGCTGAAAGTGCAGGTCATTTTTGAACTAGCAAACGCGATCCCGGCCAGGTCTCCGGATCGCGTTCCTTAGTTATAAAATGGCGCAATCGAGTTTTGGTCATACGAACGCGATCCAGCACCTTGTTCCGGATCGCGTTGCCATGTGTATTTCGGTGACAGAACTTTTTCTAAAGGTGAACGCGATCCAGCCACCTTGATCCGGATCGCGTTCGTGTTGGGACATAGATTGTGACAACAGATCTAGCTTGAAATAGGACTAGTGTAATTATTATTATGTTTGTATATTGGTTTAGATTTGTAAATGAATATTTGTTTTGTTAGTGATATTCGTTAAACATATTGTTTTGCTAAGTTAGACGAATGTTAAATACGAAATAAATAAACAGACGTTTGATGCGAGGCGAGTCGAGATCTCAGGTCGCAGCGAGTTGAGCTGTGAGGCGAGTTCTGAATTCGTGAGGTATCAGTCTGGCGAGCCGAGTTCCGAGTTGGGCTTGGGCTGCGAGTTGGACCGAACTCGCAGGCCCATGCGAGCCGAGCCGGACAGAACTATTTAAACGATTTTCCTTAGAAAATCGTTAACAACTTTTGCATATTCAAAACCTGCGATTCCAGCAAACCAGAGAAAAACATAACCTATCGACTAGGCTTTGACGATTCGTTGTTTAAAGCTAAGTCTAGTTAAACGCAATACGAACATATTCGTTGTTAGTAAGATAACACCGTATTGAGGGATTCCGCACCTTAATACTACAGATAACGAAGTTATCGATCCTAAAACTAGGGGACTTACATCTGGTATCAGAGCTTTCGGGCTAGATACGAGTGTGTTCGTGAGTTTTAGTTTATTGCGTTTTTGATTCGGGTCGTTTTTACGTGCATTATTGCAATACTAACGATCAAAATCATTCTCTGGAAGTTTTAGGGTTAGTTTACAGTCGAATTTCTCAGTTTCGTTCGTAAAAATACCTTAAAATTCGTTTTTTCGGGTTTAACAGCCGTTTCGCGAGTCGAGATTAGGGTTCCAGCGTCGCCTGCGAACCGAGTTGAACTAGCGAGTCGAACTGAGGCTTGCAAGTCGAACCGAGATCTCTCGCGAATCGACATCACTTGCGAATCGACATCTTTTAGCAATCCGAACTGAGGCTTGCGAATCGACAAATTCTGCGAGTCGAGCTGAGATTGCGAGTTGAGCTGAGTCTTGCGAGTTGAGATTTCTGAATTCGCTGAAACAGTTTAATTTTACGTTTTTAAGATGTCTGACTTAAGTAGAATGATCGAAATGGACCACGAGGTGGGAAAGTCAAACGTTCCACCTAAGTTGTTAAGAATCGAGGATTACTACAATTGGAAGGACAGATTTGAATCTTACTGTAGATTCCATGATCTGTCTATCTGGATGTGTATCAAGAGTGGATACACCCCACCTACTCAAACTGTTCAAAATGCTACTGTAGTTCTTACCTATGCAAACATGAGTGATCAAGAGAAGGAAGCGTACAGAAATGAGAATAAATCACATTCTTGCATAAAGATGTGTCTTCCTAAATCCCTTGCTCATCAACTCAAGTCTTTTCATACTGCTAAAGCGCTCTGGGAAGCTTTAGAGAAAAGAGGTGAGGGAAGTCCACAGGTGAGAGCTGGCAAGAAGAGTCTTCTTAAAAAGCAGTTTACTATGTTTAAAGCTTTAAAAGGAGAAGATCTTGATGCCTATGTTACACGATTCTACCATCTGCTAAGTGAATTAGAATACCATGAAATTTTTGAAGAAGAAGTATCTAAAACCGACAAGTTCCTTGAGGGTTTGCCTTCTAAATGGGAAATGTATGGTGTTATGATTAAGGATAACGAAACTAGGTATTCTACTATGACCTTAGAGCAAGTCATTGACAAGCTGAAAGGTTATGATTTCTCCAAGAAGTCAAGAGATAGTGATTCTGATCAGGTTCAGAACCCTGGGCTGTATCATGGAAAGTCAAGTCTTTCGACTGCGTCATCGAGTTCGACCACTGCACTGTTAGTTGGTGATACTAATGAAAATGGAGAGATGATCACTGAAGATCTGTGCTTTATTTCCTCCTCTGGTGATGAGACAAAGGGAAAGAATTCTGAGAAGTCACCTCAAGAGCATCAGAAGATGCCGATGAGTGTGAAATCTGCTGAACAGCAACTGTCTGTTCTTGCTTCCTTTGTGGCATCATATGAGAACTACATAGAAGGAAAGATCAATGATCCTATTCTATTTGATGAGGATTATGAGCAGATAGATTCTGATTATCTTGAGGAACTGGAACTTCAAGATCAACTAGCGTTGATATCTAGAAAGGTGAAGAATTTCCTCAAGAAAACTGGTAGAAAGGTGTTGGGCAATAGATCAGGGTTTGATAAAACCAAGGTCAGATGCTTTAACTGTCAGGGTATTGGTCATTTTGCTAGAGAATGCCAAAGACCTAAAGTAGAAGCACAAGGAAAACAAGGTTCGGGAAGTACTCTTGCTTCCAAAGCCTTAGTGGTGAAGCAGTTGGATGGCTCGTATGATTGGCAAGCTCATTCTGAAGAAGCTTTGATGGCCGAGATCGAAGAAACAACTGCTGGATCAGTGTCCTACATGCCCACTGACATGGAACAGAGAGTAGAGGTGGCTGAGTCTGAAAAAAGAGCAAGTGATGATGATGTGCTATATATGGATTCAACTCCAGATATGAGTCCTGAAGAATTAGTGGCACGTATGGCTGAATTACAAACTGACAAGAAGAAGGTATGTTTAGATATTCTTAATCTTGCTGATGTTTGTTACTTAGTTACTGATTTACAGTCTCAGAATAGTGTCTTAACTGTGTCAAATAGTAATCTGTTATCACAATTAAATATGGATAAGGAATCTTATAAGACTGTTAGATCTGAACTTGATCAAGCTATTATGGATGTTCGTAGATTAAGTGATGATAAACAGGTCTTAAAAGATAAAATTAAGTCTGATGCGTTGGATAGAACAAAACTTAGAGATACCATAAGTGAAAAATCTGTTGTCATAGATGGTCTCTATATGAATATCAAAGACTTAAATGAGACGATTGCTAGTAAGGATCAGGAAATAGTGAACCTTAATTTAAGGTTAATTGAGCAAAACCGTAAACTTGAGAATTATAGGACATCTCAAATGGATAAAATGTTAGATGCTCAACGTAGTGTAAAGGACAAGACTGGGTTAGGTTACAATGATGTATCCCCGCCTTTTAATGCCAATTACACTCCTATTCCTGAGGACTCTGAGATGACTGAAGTTAATCCTGAGATTTTAGTAGCTGATAAACCTGAACAGTCAGAGGCACAGAAAGATGTTATTAAGAACGTATCATTAGATAATAGCAAGGCTTCTCAGTTCACCAAAATACATTTTGTATCGGGTGGAGTGATTAACGATGCTAAGATTAATGATAAAGTTGATAAGGAACAGCTTAAACCTTTAGTGCCTAAGACTCCGGATGAGAAAGCAAAAGTGAGCAAATCACGCAAGCAGATGTCATGTTTCAAATGTCATCAAAAAGGACACGTGGCTTCGTGTTGTCCTAACAAAAAGCCTGAAGCACCACATAAGCTTGTGATTGAGGAAAAGACACAGACCGACTCTGATATGACTGTAGACGGGTTAGATACCAAACCTAAGTTAGGTAATAAACCTGTGAACATTCTTAAAAGAGATGGTAAGCATAGTGTCTCCCCACCTAAACCTAAACGGTCATATACTCAAAGTGATAATTATGTCCATAAGTCTAGGGATGTGACACCGTCGAGGTTTAGAACTCCAAGTAGAGGCCATAGTCATTATGAAAGTGGCACTACTTCGCGATCACATGAGTTTAATTATAATTATCATAATAGAGCTCATACTTTTGTGCCTAAGAGGTTCTCCTCAAATTCACCTCTTAAGGCTGATCGTCCACAAACTCAAGCTACTTCGAAAGTAACCAAAGCTCCTGATGGGAAGAATGGTTATTTTAAAGAGCTTAAGTTTGTTGATGATAAGGGACAAACCAAGACCGTAATGGCTTGGGTCCCTCTTGATAACTGATCGTGTTTTGTGTTATGTGCAGGAGCATGCTGTGAACAAGGACAGTTGGTGGTATGTAGACAGTGGATGCTCGAGGCACATGACCGGTGAAAGAAGTCTACTAAAGGACTTCAAGGATAGTCTCAAGCAAAAAGTAAATTTTGCAGGAGATAAAGGAGGAGTAATTTCGGGAAAAGGAAAAGTTTCAAATGGAACTTTGACTCTTGAGGATGTGAACTATGTTGAAGAACTTACACACAACCTAGTGAGTGTTTCCCAAGTCTGTGATAAAGGTCATCCAGTTTATTTCAATGAAAAGGAGGCCTTAGTCCTGAAGCCAGGTTTTAAAATTCCTGATGAATGGATATTGATGAGGGCGCCAAGGAAGAAGGACATCTATGCTATCAACATGGGTGTTCCTAACTCTTCAATGGTGTCTACATGTTTATTGTCCAAGGCTTCGGAAACAGATGCTCTGTTATGGCATAGGAGAATGGCACATCTAAACTGGAGAAAGATGAATTATATAACCAAAAATGGTTTGGTTCTAGGTGTACCACAAAAACGTTTCGAGTCTGAGGATAAGTGTGTTCCTTGCATGAAAGGAAAGCAGCACAAGAAACCACACAGACCTAAGACTGAAAACTCTATCTCCTCGCCATTTGAATTGCTACATATGGATCTCTTCGGCCCTATAAGCAAGAGAAGTCTAGGTGGCAAATGGTACTGTTTGGTTGTCACAGATGACTATTCTAGATTCTCATGGGTATTCTTTTTGGGATCAAAGGATGAGACTCCTGGAATTCTAATTGAGTTCTTTGATCTAGTAGAGAATGTCTATAAAAAGAGAGTTAAGCGTATTCGTAGTGACAATGGAACAGAGTTTAAGAATTCAACGTTGAATATCTATTGCTTAAGCAAAGGGATATTACATCAATTCAGTGCACCTTATGAACCTCAACAGAATGGTGTTGCTGAAAGGAAGAATAGAACGTTGATTGAAGCTGCTAGAACAATGCTTGCTGATTCAAAGCTTCCGGTCATCTTTTGGGCAGAAGCAGTGAATACAGCATGTTATGTTCTTAATAGAGTTCTTACGGTTAAGAGACATAACAAGACTTGTTATGAGCTTTTGAACAATAAGAAACCTAACTTAAAAGGGTTTGAACCCTTTGGAGTTTCATGCACCATATTAAAGACTGGACATCAAGCAAAATTTGGTGAGAAGGCTGACGAAGGATTTTTCCTAGGTTATATGCCCAATTCGCCAAATAAGAGAGTCTTTAATAAAGTCACAGGACGTTTGGAGGTAGTTTATAATATTGAGGTTACAAGCTATTCACCGGATGTTCATAAGGGCTTAGATTGGCAATTTGATTATTCTGATCTTTTTGCATCATTTAAAGTTCCTATTAGTGACTATGTCAGTGATTCAGAGATAGCTGAACATTTAGTGTTTGAAGATGAGAATATTGGTCCCGCTTCAACATCGAGTGTTAAGCAGTCTGGAATCAAGACTACTGTTGACTCAGATAAAGCTTCCACAAGTGAGTCACAAAAACCTTCAGAGGATAAGTCTCTAGAAACAGAAGATCTTGATGATCTTCATACAAAGTTTGATGACATACTTACTCCTTTGAAACATCTAAGAATATCTTCAGCACGTACGGAAGATGTACCTGAATTGGAAGAAATTGGTACTAATTTGGAAGATGAGATACCAGTTGAACCAGTTACTACAACTAGAACGAGTAAGAATCATCCAGTTGAAAACATCATCGGTGATATTAATACTCCGGTTCAAACTAGGCATCAATCCAGAACTAATACGTCTGAGAATTCTGAATACCAAAGCTTGTATACTGCAATGAAAGAGACAGGGATTCCTAATCAATGTCTATATTCATGCTTTATCTCACAAGTCGAGCCTAAAAATGTTCAAATGGCTTTAAAAGAAAACTCGTGGGTAGAAGCAATGCAAGAAGAACTATCTCAGTTCTCTAAATTACAAGTATGGGAGTTGGTTGACCTACCAAAGGGAGAATATCCAATTGGAACTAGATGGGTATTTAAGTGTAAGAGAGATGATAAAGGTATCGTTACTCGCAATAAAGCTCGTCTAGTGGTTCAAGGTTTTAATCAACAAGAAGGTATTGATTACAATGAAGTGTTTGCACCAGTTGCTAGGCTAGAAGCAATTAGAGTATTCTTAGCATTCGCATCATATTATGGTATAAAAGTGTATCAGTTGGATGTTAAGAGTGCCTTTTTGTATGGCAAAGTGGAAGAATTGGTGTATGTTTCACAACCGCCAGGGTTTGCTAATCCTGAGTATCCAGATAGAGTATATCGTTTGAATAAGGCTCTATATGGATTACATCAAGCACCTAGGGCATGGTATGGAACACTATCAACGTATCTACTTGAGAATGGATTTACAAGAGGATCAATTGATAGTACACTATTTGTGAAGTGGAAAAAGAAAGACTTTCTTCTTGTACAAGTGTATGTTGATGACATTATCTTTGGATCGTCTGATGAAAAGATGTGTCAAGAATTTGAGAAAGTCATGAGAAAAAGGTTTGAAATGTCTGCAATGGGAGAGTTGAATTTCTTCTTAGGATTACAAGTTGATCAAAAGAAGGATGGATTCTTTATTCATCAATCTAAATATACATATGAGCTATTAGAACGTTTCAAGATGGATGAAAGTAAGGTCTACAATACTCCAATTCCAGTCAATCATGGATTAGGTCCAGATACATCGAGTGATAGCGATGTGGATCCAACTCTTTATAGAGCCATGATCGGATCACTAATGTATCTAACAGCCTCTAGGCCTGACATAATGTTTGCTGTTTGTTTATGCGCAAGATATCAGGCTAATCCGAAAGAGTCACACATGCAAGCTGTTAAACGAATCTTTCGTTACCTCAAAGGGAAACCTAAGCTGGGTCTTTGGTATCCGATTGATGGAGACTTAGATCTCGTAGCTTATACTGATTCGGATTATGGAGGATGCAATCAGAATAGGAAATCTACGACTGGAGGATGTCAATTCTTAGGAGGTAGATTAGTATCCTGGCAGTGCAAGAAGCAAACCTCGGTAGCCATTTCTACATGTGAAGCTGAGTATGTTGCAGCTGGCAGCTGTTGCTCGCAAGTTCTTTGGATTCAACAGCAACTGCGGGATTACGGGTTAAATATAACCAATACTCCTATGATGATTGATAACGAATCTACTATGTCGATCACCAATAATCCAGTAAAGCACAGTAAAACTAAGCATATTGATATTCGACATCATTTTATTAGAGATTGTGCTGAAAAGAAATTGATAAAGTTAGTTAAGGTTCCATCATTGGATAACTTAGCAGACTTATACACAAAGGCGTTCGACAGAGCAAGATTTGAGACGTTGGTTCAACTAAACGGAATGAGAAATCCAGAGTGATTAGTCTTCCAAGGGTATTCTTGTAATAGTTAGTATTTATGTGTTTATTATTAAAAAAAAAAAAAAAAAAAAAAAAAAAAAAAAAAAAATAATAAAAAAAAAAAAAAAAAAAGGCGTATGGCATTCATTTGCTTGTTACCTAAGGGGAATCGCCTTCATTTAAGTTTTTATTTGCAAAAACTACGGGAAATGATAGTACATTAGGAGAATAAGCTTCACAATAATAAAGCTTAAGTCCTAAGTATGATATGGTAGTAGGTTCAAATAAAGTTGCTTTAGAACTACAGCGGTTCTATCAGGTATGTGTTTATATTTATTTGATTATACACCTATATCCACAAGTTATAATTTGTCTATTTTTAGTAAAATTTTAGATGGCTTCATCATATGATGTACTGGTAGGCAAATTATATGAAATTTTCTAAGTCTTAAGAATTTAATTAACTACTTGTTTATTATTTTGTGTAACTATTCTATGATGTATGACATTAAGTCTTAAATGTTGAATGATGGTATTACCATACACTGTTATCATGCATTTTAATTAAAGTGACAAATAGTAGCAATATGGGTATTAATTTAATTACTGGTAACTATGTTGTACTATGTACAGAACTGAAACCTTTAATTAAATTAATATTCTCAAATATATTTTGAATTATGCTAGAAGGAATCTTCTGTTGTACTACGTACAGACTTAGATAACATAGCATATTCAAAGTATGTTTGATATTTGTCTAACCGTAAAAATTCAAGTGTATGTTATATGTTTCGAAAAGATACATCATTTAGTAACCGCTACCTTGAAAATTTAATGATGCAGTGTTATGTGTTTTACTTGAATTCTTCAGTATGTCATATAATAGGAAGCACTTGATAATTCTCATACTAACAATAAAGAGTTTGCTTAGAAAATTGAGTATAATTTGTTTATGTGGATCATATACTGGTAATCGTCTTGAACTATCTATAATTAAAATATTTACTTTATGTGCGTAATGCATTTATTAATTATGCTATGTGGATAAAGGTACCTAAGATATAGTTTTATAAATATAAATGTATAAATGATATATTTAGTTGTAATTTTATAGTAATTTATTTGAATTTCATAAGGTATGTATACTACCAATCTGCTTAAACTTTTTAAATATATCATGAATTGCTTATTCTTACTAATATGATCCCTAAGCAGATAAATTCTTATTCATTTTGTGTATGTATTTTATTTTGTTTCAAGTGTTTAATAAAATGGTACTTGATACCTATGATTATGTAATTTTGTTTTAGTTTTTAATTTTTGTGTTAATTATGCTTACCCTTCGGAATTAAATCATACTGAATGTTTTTGAGTTGAACAACGTGACAAATACAAGTGAAAATTAATTATAATTTAGACTTGTGAAAATATCGGGTTTTTATTTATACTTAGAATTAAAATTCGCGTTTTTAATTATTTCTGCGAGTTGACTTCGACTTGCGAGTCCGCTTCAAATCTCGCGAATCGAATGTAAAGTATAAAGGTGGTCAAACGAGTCAGACCAACCCACCGAACCCACATACTTCGCGAGTTCAGTAAAGCTTGCGAATCCGTCAACAAGGCGAAACGAGGCGATTTATTGTTTTCGTTTGATTTCGATTCTTAGATTACGGGAACGAGTTATTCAATCCGAGGACTTTATACACCTTCATATTGCGAACATTTTGAGGTATAAACCAACGGATTTCACCGTGTAAATAACAAGAAATTGAAGTTTTTATAAAACTTAGGGTTTCGGGTTAAAAACTAAACGATTTGCGTCGATTACGATGTTATTGGACATAGATCTTTAGGGTTTATGTTAAACGAACATTAATGAACGTGAATCAATCGATAGATCATGTTAAAATTACAAGATTAATCGATTTTAAGTGTAACCTCGCGACGGCAGTTCATCGAACGAGTTGACATTTTGAATCAACTCGCAGCGAGTTGACTAGCGAATCCATGAGATTAGCGAGTTCACTTAAATAACTTTAGCGAGTTGATCAATGTAGCGAGTTTATAAGTTTAGCGAGTTCATAAGCAAAACGAGTTGACCTCACCTCGTTAGGCCAGTTTATGCGAGTCCAGTACTTAGAAAAATTTTATTTTTTAAAGTAGTGATATAAATGTTAAGACTTTTTAAGTAATAACTTTTATGAAATGGATTTGTGTTAATTCTTATATGATTATATCGAAAGTCTACTAATTTAAGAAGAAAATTAGTGGCGTGTCCTAATTTCACATTAGCGGTATAATTTTTAACGTTAACGACTTGAGATTTTTATTAAAATAACAAGTACCTAACGTGATTTAAATTAGACTTAAGACTTTTTAGTTATAAGTAAAATTTTTATATACGACTTGAGATTATTTTTGTATCAAGTTATATATAATTACAATTTTAAACTAAGATGTTTGATGAATCTCGATTCATAATACATAATAGTTTAAATATTTTTTATCGTGCATTAAATGGCTAGAGCATTTGATAAGGGTCACAACATCCTGGTTGATCTGAACCTTGAGGCCAAACGGGCTGACAGGGTTGCTGATATATTACGTTTTCTAGCACGATCAAGGATTAGATATGCCATTACGGCCAATCCTCCTATCTCACAGACTATACTGAACGATTTCTGGACGGATATTGTTTATGACGAATCTGTCACTCCGCCAGAGATTCGAGCTACAGTTGGTGGACAACCTGTTACCTTTTCAGCTGGTAATCTTCGTGAGATTTTGCAGCTAGGTACGGTAGAACAGGAGAACGGGGATATTGAGTATCCTATGGACTTTATTGAGGGTGCTATTGGACGTATGGGATATACAGGAGACAGGCGTGGACGTCAGTTCCAGAAGCCTCTGGTCATTGGCCAGTGGAGGTTTCTTTGGCACGTGATGAATATAGTCTTCGCAGCAAAGAAAGGTGGCTTTGATGAGTTGAGCCCTGCGATTCTATCGGCTGTACTGTCACTGGTTTACAATAAACCATACAGTTTTTGTGATTACATTTTTGGAGAGATAGCTAGACAGATATCGGGTTCTGTTAGATCTAGATTTATGATCTACCCGAGGTTTTGTATGCTTATCATACGTGCGCGTCTACCGAACTTGGTTATTCCTGAGCCGTTTTTATCGGTGAATACCATTGATCAACGTGGTTATAATGCCATGTTTATGCAGACGATTAGGAAGGAAGGAGTGGTGAAACCGGAAATTAGACCACTTTTTGGATATATTGTTGATCCAAACTACGTTGCACCGCCAAATCATGGGTGGTTGGACGTAGCTCCTGCTGATGTTGTTGCTCCTGCTGTTGCTGATGTTGTACCTGCACCTGTAGCTGAGGAAGCTCAACCTGAAGATCCACAAGGGCTCCTTGAGGATGTTCTTATTCAGGCTGGTCAGGTGGATCAGCAGGTGAATCAAGAGGTTGCTGCACAGGTTGTGCAAGAAGTTTTGGAGCAGAATGATGATGAGACAAATCCTTTGCTTCAAGACATTGAGAGTTACTTGGCACCACCTGAGGTAATCTGTTACTTATGTAATAATATAGATGCTTAGTTGATAGATTGTTTTTATTGATCATAGATGCATAATATTATTATATAATGATTCTGATATTAGATATTTAGTAAATTGGATATTATTTCTGATTTTAAAAAAATATAAATATCATTATACGAACAGGAAGC
The DNA here is from genome assembly GCA_949592205.1 of Helichrysum umbraculigerum. NCBI lineage: Eukaryota > Viridiplantae > Streptophyta > Magnoliopsida > Asterales > Asteraceae > Helichrysum > Helichrysum umbraculigerum. The sequence continues at coordinate 55,839,398 of CATIUR010000006.1, forward strand.
TGAAGCTGAGGCTGCACATCCAGAAGTTATATTACTTGAGGATGAGCAGATACAGCTTGATAGATCAGTTGTTGTACCAACTGAGGTATTATATCTGATTAATCTTAAATATATAGAACTTGTATGATAGAGCTTACGCTAATCATAAATGTTTAATATATTTAAAATTTAGGATCCTGTTAGATCATCTAGAGGTCGTGATGGTGAGACGGCTTCAGATGAAGATTCTGATAATACACCTTCTCCTCCTCCATCTGCTTCTGAAAAGAAGAGGAAGGGTAAGAGTATTCTGGAGGAAGGTACTGAGGAAGTTGAGATTCCTTTGATGAAGCGTCCGAGAACGCTTACAATTCGAGAAGGTTAGTATTAATTAAAGTTAAATAATCTTAACTTGTTGTTTATCAGGAGTTGAACTGAGACAGTTAATTCTGTATACAGTTTCTCAGGATACACCACAGGTAGAGATGGTTGCACCGGTGGTTACGGAATCGATGTCTTTACCGCTTCAACATGAGGTTGCTGATTTAGTTCGTGGAGCTAATTTTCCGACGAACAAAGCAGCTAGATTTGCGACAAGTTTGCTTACGCAAGCTTTGTCTCAACCTCATACACCGCTTACCAGAGACTGGCATATTGAGTCTCTTACACCGCCTGGACCCAGAACGATACCTGTTACTCCAACGACTGATGCTGAAAGGATTACATCCTTAGAGTCGAGGGTAAAGGATTTGGAGAAGCTTACTTCTCAGATTCCAGAGCTGGTGTCGAGCAATCTTCTTCTTTCACAACAGATACTCAAGCAGAGTGAATCGTACAATCTGTTGATGAAGACTCATGAGACGTTACTTGCGGACTTCACTGTACAGAGACTGAAGTTATCTTCTTTAGAGAGTCTGGTCTTGAGATCGCATTCAGGACAGCCTGCTCAGGGGGAGATATTGGTATATCTGGAGTCTTGCAAAGAGGATGAGCTAAGGAGGAAGAGAGATTCAGACAAAGACGATGATCCCAATGCACCGAGTGGTGAGCAGACTGGTCCTTCAAAGACTGGTGACCAAGCTACTATTCAGGGGGAGTCTGGTGCTGGTGCACAGGTTGATACAGAAGCTGGTAAGATAGCTTAGTATTAGCATAGTGTAGTAATTATTGGTAGTAATTTGTACAGAATAATTGTAACTTAATATTGTGATAATATATTCGGCTTGAGATTTGTAATTACAAGTTAAATGTATTAGATATTGTTAAGTTATTTGATTTTATAAATGTTAAGATAAAATAGTGATCGAAAGACTTCCGACTCATTGAGTAGTCGAGCGGCGTGTTCCGATTAATTTCGGCGGTCATAATTTTATGATAACATATGCATTTTAGATTTGATTATGGACTTAAGACCGTAAGGTATATAAGTAATTAACAAGTTAAAAATGTATTCGTATTAACTAGACAAATGATATATAATTTAAAGGTTAAATTGATAATGAATGAGATCAATTAACACTTGGAATTATATAAGTTGATTAATAGTAAATTTAAATGTTTGGTGATTATTCACAATGCATTAGAATTTAAAATTAATTAATATTTGTTAAGTAGACTTAAGAGATTTTAGATTGATTCAGGGTAATCAATAAAAGATTTTATAAGTTATATTGCGTTTATATGTTAGGTTAAAATATACAAAAGAATTTATAAAGAAATTCTTAGATTGGTTCAGGGAAATCAATAAAGAATTTGAATTATTAATATATTTGTATTTATGTTTTTCTCTAGGAATGGAAATGCTTAATCTATCAGATTCGGAAGATGGTATTTTTGATGAGATAGATGAAGACATTGATTTTGATCTTGAGGATGGAGAATTTCTACCACCTACAGATTGGACTGCTGTACCTGAGAATGTGCAAGACATGGGTGTAGATCTAGATGCAAACATTGATGAACACCATGTGAGCCCATCTAGGACAGAAGTTGTTATTGAAAATGAACAAGGTCCAACAATTGTCGATATAGATGAAGATATTGATGATTCAACCTCTGATGAAGAAGAAGAAGTTCTTGTTCAAACCAAGAATCCTGCTGTTGTACTTAGGAAACTTCCAAAGAAGAAGAAGAAGATTGGAATTTCTGAAGTTGATATTACGAAAAAGCGTGTACCACGTAAAGGGATTATTGGTTGGTACTTTGACTCAGAACTAAAGCTTTTTGCGATCAAAAGGTTTGACGGAGTTCAATATTTTGAAAGAAAGCTTGCAGTTTTTAGTTCTCTACCACGTTATGAAATACGTGATTTGGCTAGATTAGAGATTAACAACCCAAGTCGTGATGATTATGCTGATCGTGTTGAAAGAATCATTAGACATGAGGTTGGTACGAATAAGTTTGTTCAGATTAAGCCAAGAAAGGGAAAGACTGTGAAATTACAAGAGAGAAGTCAAAGAACAGGAAGAAGAAGAAGGAAGAAAGTTTACCCAGCTGTTAGATGCATACAACAGATTCCACTGAAGACAATGCCACAGGATATTTTGGGAAATATGAAGAGTTGGCACGTGGATTCAGGAACTGGAGAAGCTGTTATGGTTGAAGCTGATAATGAGGTTGAAGGTGGTGAAAGAGAAATCTTTAGAGTTTATGATCATCGACACCTGATGAATATGTCGAGAAAAGATCTGTTAAAGTTGAATGAGAACAGAATTTTGACGACTATTGAATGGGCTGATTTAGCAAGAGATTATCAGTTGATGGTTAAAACTTGTATCAAGATGAAGATTTACGCAGGCAGTAAGATTTACAAATGAAGACCAAAGACAGCGTGAAGATAAAGATGCTAGAGCTATTGTCAAGGGGGAGTCTGTTGGGACATAGATTGTGACAACAGATCTAGCTTGAAATAGGACTAGTGTAATTATTATTATGTTTGTATATTGGTTTAAATTTGTAAATGAATATTTGTTTTGTTAGTGATATTCGTTAAACATATTGTTTTGCTAAGTTAGACGAATGTTAAATACGAAATAAATAAACAGACGTTTGATGCGAGGCGAGTCGAGATCTCAGGTCGCAGCGAGTTGAGCTGTGAGGCGAGTTCTGAATTCGTGAGGTATCAGTCTGGCGAGCCGAGTTCCGAGTTGGGCTTGGGCTGCGAGTTGGACCGAACTCGCAGGCCCATGCGAGCCGAGCCGGACAGAACTATTTAAACGATTTTCCTTAGAAAATCGTTAACAACTTTTGCATATTCAAAACCTGCGATTCCAGCAAACCAGAGAAAAACATAACCTATCGACTAGGCTTTGACGATTCGTTGTTTAAAGCTAAGTCTAGTTAAACGCAATACGAACATATTCGTTGTTAGTAAGATAACACCGTATTGAGGGATTCCGCACCTTAATACTACAGATAACGAAGTTATCGATCCTAAAACTAGGGGACTTACAGTTCGCATGAATAATTTTGACAAGTTGTGTAAATTTTGAAAATGCGTAAGTCTTTTCAGGGTCACGGTTATGTAACAATTTCATTAACTCGGTTTGGGATGAGATTCACATGTTCACTTGGAAACGGCCCAATGATCAAAACTATATTCTAATAGCCTAGGTGGTTTTTGGCCATTCGGGGTCATTTAAGGGTCGAAAATGACATTTTACAGTTTTTAAACATTAGTTCAGGAGTTTTAATTTCAATTCTGATTGAACTTTTGTTTACTTAGACTTTAGAGATTACTTGATTTGATAAATATGTTATGATGATGATTATGAGACGAGTTATTGACTTGTTATCTTTGTGTTCTCAGATAAGCGGGCGGCCACTCAGTAAGATTAGACCACTGAGTTGGTGATCAGACGATAATATTGGTGAGTGGAATTGTAGTCCTCGGTTCCACCCAGTTGTAACGGGTTCGGTTACAACGGGTAACCAGGATAGTTTATTTCAGTAGGTTGTTGTTATTGGTCGTACCGGTACCAGTCTTGTCTGTTTGTTTATATTACTGAATATATGTGTTGTTGTGTGATTGTTGTTGAATTCTTGTTTAGTTGATAACAGTTGTGAACTGTTGCTTGTTGTTGTGTGCTTTTGCATTGTGAATGCAATATGGTTGTTTTCAGAGGTCAACTGTTGTTGGTTGGGTTTGGGTACTACTGTGTAGTTGTCGAGGTTTCTTTGAGACACATAGTTGAGAACAAGCCTAGTCAGTGAAGGTAGTACTCAAGCTATCGGTTGATTACTGGGAATGGCGTTGCGCCCAGTAGTCGTGGTTTCTGGGTTGGGTGGATACCAGGAACCGCCGGTCCTCTTGGCGATTTTGATGTAATTAACGGATAGTAATATTTTGGGGACGCGCTTCCACTTGTTTTATAATATTAAAAAGATATGTTTTGGTTTGCGTAAGGACCGGGCCTTACAAGTTGGTATCAGAGCATAGGTTTGGGTGAATTGGGCATTTGCGAATGTTCAATCCCAAACTTATTTCGGTTTTAGTCAAACTTTCCGGTAAGTGGGATTAGCTTTGGGATTGGGGATTGGTTAGTATAGTGAATACTAACGGTTAACAAGTTGCAAGTTGTGTTTTGATTGTGAGTACAGGAATGGCAGAAAATGAGAACCCGACTCTCAACAATGTTTCTAGAACTGAGCTTCCGCCTCCGGTAAATAATGATGGTAATCATGGGAAGGCCGGGACTTCCAATGTGAATCAGGATGAAACTAACCAAGATGATTATTTGTTGCATATGGAGGATGAGGTTATAAGACTTAGAAAAATTGAACAGTTGTATTTGGAGCAACAAGCTAGGGCAACTCAGCAGAGGAACATCGGTTATCAGTTTCCTTCTCCACAGCAGAATAAGTTGTGTTCATTTAAAACTTTTAAGGCGTGTGGACCCAAAGAATTTGAGGGAGGTAATGATCCGATGGTAACACTGAATTGGTTAAGGGACACTGAGAGAAAATTTGAGGTGTGTCAGTGTGAAGATGAGTTAAGAGTTAAATATGCGGTTCAGTTATTGAAAGGCCAAGCGATGAACTGGTGGGATTCTGCGACTGCACACATGACACCGGAGCAAAGATCTAGAATTACTTGGGCTGAGTTTCATAGAGAGATTAGTAAGCAATTCTGCTCTGAGTTTGATATGCTTAGACTTAGGCAGGAATTTCTGGATATGGAGTTTTCTGATAAAATGACAATGGATGAGCTTATCAATCAATTCACCGATAAGTTAAGGTTTGTTCAGCAATGGGTACCGGATGAGAGGACTAGGATTACCCATTTTGTTAAGACTTTACCACCACAGTACCGAACATCAGTGAGGTTGGCTCGTAATTTGACCGAGGCTTTTGAGTTAGCTAGGTCGGTGCATAGTGACAATCAAGCATGGGAGAAATTGGGTAAGAATAAGTCTGTGCAACAATCTAAGAGTGGTACTACTGGAAATAAGAGTCAGAACCGAAGGATTGAGTTTAGTGAGGGCTCGGTGGGTAGTGATCTAAACCCTTGGTGTGCCGCTTGTAGGTCGAGGCATTCGGGTCCATGTACTCCTCAAACATTAAGGTGCATTAAGTGTGGAGCATTCGGGCATGGTAGTAGAGAGTGTACTTTTCCTCAGTCTGTGTGTTGGAACTGCAAGAAAGAGGGTCATCGGGCAGGGCAATGTCCGGAGAATGTTAGGCAAGGGTTGAGTGCAGCGGGAAGTTCGGGTTCTGGTTCGGGTTCTGCATCATCAATTGGACAGAAGAGAAAGATGGCGCCTCCTCGAGCTTTTCAAATGACAGTAGGAGATCAAATGACAGTGGGGGAATTGCTCGAAGTGAATAACCAAGGTAGATTCTATATTGACTTTGATGTAATATAATTTATAGTATTGTATGCTTATGTGTGATTGTAGCGTTTGGTCTATTTATGTGTGGGATTGGATTTCGGGGACGAAATCCTCTAAGGGGGGAAGATTTGTAACATCCTGTTTCTGGGCCTGAAAATAAATTGTATTTTAATAAGTTCGGTTGGTTTATTTAAGAATAAACAAGTAAAAGAGCTTCAGTTTTTATTGTGATTATTGAAATATTGTTTGTTTTAAATAAACAAAGTTGACGGTAAAATAAAAGTATTTTGACTTACGGGTATTTTCGGGTTCCAGACAATAGGTTAGGAACGGGTATAATTTATACTAAATAAGAGTTGGGGGTCGGTGTGTGGACCGACTCATTCCACCAACTTCTTTTCCCTTTTTCTTACTTGAAACCCTTGCTAGTTCTTCATCAACAATTCAAAGAAAACTAAGAAAAACAAAATTGAGATTGAATCTAGTTAAAGAGAAGTGATTATCATCATCATCTATATCATCTTCTCCATTTAATTGTAAGTAATCTAGTGTTTTTGGTGTTCTTGAGTATATTTCATAAAATTGGGTGAATGATGAAGATTTAAGCTTATGTGAAATCGATGCTAGAAATTGGTTATAACATGATTAAATGATGATTGAATGATAGAAGTAGTTGTGTTCTTCCATTTGAGTTCATGAGTTAGGGTTTAGTGATTTTTGAGAATTAGATGATGATGCATGTTTGATTTTGAGGATAGATGATAATTGTTTGTTGATATATTATGTTAGTAGTTGAAGTTGTGGTTATATTTCAGCTGATATTCGTGTTATGAACTGAGTTTTATGAAATTTGGGGTTTTGGTTCGTGTTGTGTTCTTGCTGAAAGTGCAGGTCATTTTTGAACTAGCAAACGCGATCCCGGCCATGTCTCCGGATCGCGTTCCTTAGTTATAAAATGGCGCAATCGAGTTTTGGTCATACGAACGCGATCCAGCACCTTGTTCCGGATCGCGTTGCCATGTGTATTTCGGTGACAGAACTTTTTCTAAAGGTGAACGCGATCCAGCCACCTTGATCCGGATCGCGTTCGCATGAATAATTTTGACAAGTTGTGTAAATTTTGAAAATGCGTAAGTCTTTTCAGGGTCACGGTTATGTAACAATTTCATTAACTCGGTTTGGGATGAGATTCACATGTTCACTCGGAAACGGCCCAATGATCAAAACTATATTCTAATAGCCTAGGTGGTTTTTGGCCATTCGGGGTCATTTAAGGGTCGAAAATGACATTTTACAGTTTTTAAACATTAGTTCAGGAGTTTTAATTTCAATTCTGATTGAACTTTTGTTTACTTAGACTTTAGAGATTACTTGATTTGATAAATATGTTATGATGATGATTATGAGACGAGTTATTGACTTGTTATCTTTGTGTTCTCAGATAAGCGGGCGGCCACTCAGTAAGATTAGACCACTGAGTTGGTGATCAGACGATAATATTGGTGAGTGGAATTGTAGTCCTCGGTTCCACCCAGTTGTAACGGGTTCGGTTACAACGGGTAACCAGGATAGTTTATTTCAGTAGGTTGTTGTTATTGGTCGTACCGGTACCAGTCTTGTCTGTTTGTTTATATTACTGAATATATGTGTTGTTGTGTGATTGTTGTTGAATTCTTGTTTAGTTGATAACAGTTGTGAACTGTTGCTTGTTGTTGTGTGCTTTTGCATTGTGAATGCAATATGGTTGTTTTCAGAGGTCAACTGTTGTTGGTTGGGTTTGGGTACTACTGTGTAGTTGTCGAGGTTTCTTTGAGACACATAGTTGAGAACAAGCCTAGTCAGTGAAGGTAGTACTCAAGCTATCGGTTGATTACTGGGAATGGCGTTGCGCCCAGTAGTCGTGGTTTCTGGGTTGGGTGGATACCAGGAACCGCCGGTCCTCTTGGCGTTATGTGCTTATGTGTTTTATTTGTTGTTGTTGCTTAGTTGTAAGACTTGTTATGAATGGGTTGAACCGTCGGTTACGGTTCCATTCACTTAGCATTGGCTAATCCCTCGTTGTTTAATGTTTTGCAGACTGTGGTTAGTTGATGTAGATGTTCGGGTTGTAGATGATGACTGGAAGTTTGACTAAAGCTTGGCGCAACTCTGATCTTTTGTGGTTGCCTTTTTGGAAACGTTTTATATAAGGCCCGTTTTGTGTTAATAGGGGTTGTAACTAATATGGTTGTAAATGCTTAACTAATGTTGTCATATTTTGGTCGTCGTTAAACTTGACAACAATATAACTTTAGAAAAAGGCCTTTGACGCGTTCAATTGGCGATTTTGATGTAATTAACGGATAGTAATATTTTGGGGACGCGCTTCCACTTGTTTTATAATATTAAAAAGATATGTTTTGGTTTGCGTAAGGACCGGGCCTTACAAGTTGGTATCAGAGCATAGGTTTGGGTGAATTGGGCATTTGCGAATGTTCAATCCCAAACTTATTTCGGTTTTAGTCAAACTTTCCGGTAAGTGGGATTAGCTTTGGGATTGGGGATTGGTTAGTATAGTGAATACTAACGGTTAACAAGTTGCAAGTTGTGTTTTGATTGTGAGTACAGGAATGGCAGAAAATGAGAACCCGACTCTCAACAATGTTTCAAGAACTGAGCTTCCGCCTCCGGTAAATAATGATGGTAATCATGGGAAGGCCGGGACTTCCAATGTGAATCAGGATGAAACTAACCAAGATGATTATTTGTTGCATATGGAGGATGAGGTTATAAGACTTAGAAAAATTGAACAGTTGTATTTGGAGCAACAAGCTAGGGCAACTCAGCAGAGGAACATCGGTTATCAGTTTCCTTCTCCACAGCAGAATAAGTTGTGTTCATTTAAAACTTTTAAGGCGTGTGGACCCAAAGAATTTGAGGGAGGTAATGATCCGATGGTAACACTGAATTGGTTAAGGGACACTGAGAGAAAATTTGAGGTGTGTCAGTGTGAAGATGAGTTAAGAGTTAAATATGCGGTTCAGTTATTGAAAGGCCAAGCGATGAACTGGTGGGATTCTGCGACTGCACACATGACACCGGAGCAAAGATCTAGAATTACTTGGGCTGAGTTTCATAGAGAGATTAGTAAGCAATTCTGCTCTGAGTTTGATATGCTTAGACTTAGGCAGGAATTTCTGGATATGGAGTTTTCTGATAAAATGACAATGGATGAGCTTATCAATCAATTCACCGATAAGTTAAGGTTTGTTCAGCAATGGGTACCGGATGAGAGGACTAGGATTACCCATTTTGTTAAGACTTTACCACCACAGTACCGAACATCAGTGAGGTTGGCTCGTAATTTGACCGAGGCTTTTGAGTTAGCTAGGTCGGTGCATAGTGACAATCAAGCATGGGAGAAATTGGGTAAGAATAAGTCTGTGCAACAATCTAAGAGTGGTACTACTGGAAATAAGAGTCAGAACCGAAGGATTGAGTTTAGTGAGGGCTCGGTGGGTAGTGATCCAAACCCTTGGTGTGCCGCTTGTAGGTCGAGGCATTCGGGTCCATGTACTCCTCAAACATTAAGGTGCATTAAGTGTGGAGCATTCGGGCATGGTAGTAGAGAGTGTACTTTTCCTCAGTCTGTGTGTTGGAACTGCAAGAAAGAGGGTCATCGGGCAGGGCAATGTCCGGAGAATGTTAGGCAAGGGTTGAGTGCAGCGGGAAGTTCGGGTTCTGGTTCGGGTTCTGCATCATCAATTGGACAGAAGAGAAAGATGGCGCCTCCTCGAGCTTTTCAAATGACAGTAGGAGATCAAATGACAGTGGGGGAATTGCTCGAAGTGAATAACCAAGGTAGATTCTATATTGACTTTGATGTAATATAATTTATAGTATTGTATGCTTATGTGTGATTGTAGCGTTTGGTCTATTTATGTGTGGGATTGGATTTCGGGGACGAAATCCTCTAAGGGGGGAAGATTTGTAACATCCTGTTTCTGGGCCTGAAAATAAATTGTATTTTAATAAGTTCGGTTGGTTTATTTAAGAATAAACAAGTAAAAGAGCTTCAGTTTTTATTGTGATTATTGAAATATTGTTTGTTTTAAATAAACAAAGTTGACGGTAAAATAAAAGTATTTTGACTTACGGGTATTTTCGGGTTCCAGACAATAGGTTAGGAACGGGTATAATTTATACTAAATAAGAGTTGGGGGTCGGTGTGTGGACCGACTCATTCCACAAAATAATATTAATAATTTAACTCTTATAAAATTTTAAAATAAAAAATTTATGAAATTTGGGGTGTTACACTTTAATCGCACTGATTAAACATTTTTAGAGCAACAAGCCAAAAAGGGAACATAAGTCCGGTCGCACGGCCTCTGTCGGTGGGGGGTTTTTCTCATGTCTTGGTCCGCTGTAATTGGAAAGAGTTTTTTCACCCATTTTACAATTCTTGTAGTTAAGGTTTCCGGGTAGTATTTAGAATTTGGTTTTGTTGTAATTCTGGATTTTTGTTTCTTTGGTCTCTAGCTTCTTGCTAGTAACTTTTTATTTTATATAATTATTCTGCCGTTCAAAAAAAAAGTGTACAAAATTACTAATCGAGGGAACATAAACATTGACATTAAAAAAAATACATATTTCAATTTTATGCTGTAAACGATAATTTTTAACACGTTTTTAATGCCCGAAATACATATATTTTGAAAAGGCTGCTTACATGTAATTGTCATGTCAAGTCAGACGCAAACCGGGAACAAATCTTTAAAAATAAAAAAATTTCGATCAGTTTTCCTTTCATTCTGATTTTTAACCAAAAAAATTCCTTTTACGACCTATAATTCTAGTATGTATCATTTTACGGTCTAAAATTGAAGGGTTAAAGCTATAAATTAGTAACGTATTACCCTTGCATTTTTACCCCCACGCTCCCATTTGCAATTATTTTCAAAAAATACTCTTCTGCTTCCTCTCTCTTTTTCCGGCAAGGGTTAACAGCTAATTTCATGTTCTTTTGAGATTCCGGCGACTGTAGGTGCGTTTTCTTTTTCCGATCAACTTTCCGTTTGTATATTTGAGCTTTCGATTGTTTCTGTGTGTATTTTATGATCATGGAATCATCATCCTCTGCCGCTACTGGTGCCCTTACGACCACCCCCATGTTACTATTCCGGCGACCACCACCCCTATTTCTCAATTTTTCGGTGGGAGTGTCGTTAATGCAGAAAGTAGGATTCAGATGAGTGATTTGTTGTCCCTGGCAGAAAAATATTCGAAGCCATAGAACCCGCCCATGAGCAACGCGCACACGTACCGCCTGTCGGGAAGGTTACTGTATATTCAAATTGGTTTGAGCTTAGTAATTTTAGGCTTCCCTCCACTCCTTTACTGATTTCCATGTTAGAACATTATGGTATAGGCTTTTCGCAGTTACATCCCCTTGGGTTACAAAAATAGTGATGTTCGAGATGTACTGTCGCCTACACAAGAGGGAGCCCTCACTTTTATTTTTTATCTCTCAATTTACAATTGCCAGCTATCCTGATAGTTGGTTCACTGTTGCCAAGCGTTCCAATGGAAGCTTATGTGGCAAGAGGGTTGATGGTCTTAGAAACTGGAAGGACTAGTTCTTCTTTGTAGACGACAAAGTGCATCCTGACGGACAGGAGAAGCTGCTCCTGTGGACCGACCCTCTGCTTTGGGTGAAATGACTGGGGTCAATAAAGAATGCTCCTCCTGCCATGAATGCTTCTGATCAGGAGGTTGATATGGATTTCTATCGCCTGCTGTCCAAGGCAAGGGTTGTGATGAGACGTTATCTGGACTTTGTTCTTGGCATGGCGAACCTCAGCAGGAACTGGAATAAAAAGGACAGGGTTTTGGTGTGTAGGCGGAGGAATAAAGGTATGAGGCGGGGGTGATATGCTTGATGTTTCCATGGTTATTGTTGATTCTATTTATTGCACTTGTGACCTTGCTTGCTTTCTCTAAATTTTCCTATTTTATTTGCAGTGATGGACATCAATTTCACCCTTGCGGTGGAGGACCTATCCGGGATTGACGTTGGCCATGTGTCTGTGGACAATCTCCCTGTTAACCCGGATGGGTCGGTTGCTTTGACAAGTTTGGGGAAAGCAAAAAGAGGGCAGCTACAGGAGGTCCTCCTGCAAAGAAGAAGAAGAAAACCGTCAGGGAGCTTAAGGATCAGAATATGAGTACCTTTGTTCCTTTATCTGACCAGGAGACCAGAACACAGGAAACTGGTAAGTCAGGTAAAGCAGAGCCGATGGAGCGGTCCACCTATACCGTACATGAATTGTCAGGTATTGATTTGCTTGATTTCTATATTATCCAAGCATACCCTTTCTCCCTAATTATCCTAGCTTATTTCTATTTTACTTTGTTTCAAATGAAGGAGAAGACGATACTGCCGTATAGGCAAGGAGAAAAAGGGTTGTGCAGCTGCAGACTAGTCAGGAGGCTACCAAGAAGAGATCGACAGGGGGTAGTAGTGGCAGGGGAAAGGCCTTGCAGCTTTATGACAGCAGCTCAAGCCTTTCCCTCCCTGACATAGATATATACGAGGATGACGATGCTACTGACTTCCTGGCTCTGCTAGGGGTTATATTCCTGCTACCCCGGAGGGTGACCTGGGTGCTTCTCCTGTTTTTATTCCCGGCTGGGGATTTCAGGTCGACAACCCTGGATGTGATCTTCAATCTTGTAAAGATTACGTCCTGCATGCAATGCCTCCAGCCGTGGAGAAGAAGATGGGTTCTCTGTCGATCCGCTAGAGCATTAATCGGGGGATGAAGGTGACTTTTGATAGTTTTATGTGGAACATTAACACAGACGGGAACATTTGGCAGGCCACAGTGTCCTCCCAATGCCGTGTTTTGATGGCGTGGTCGTAAGACTAAATGAAGTCCTCCGGATCGGTTGTTCCATCATAAGTTCCTAACGTTGCAGAAACTGTTGCCCCCAAGGGTAGGGGCACACTTGCTATCGCTGAATGAAATTGCATATTTGAATCAGGGATAATATTCTGAGGATTTGGCATTTTTCCCAGCATAACAGCAAGAATGTTTGCCAACATTGGTGGCAATGGAGGAGGTGGGGGTGGCACTACTTGTGGCCGCATCAACTGTGTGAAAATTTTCCCTAAGGCATTTGCAGTCTCCTGAACAGAGGGTTGAGCCTGAAAGACTACCTGCACAGAGTGTTGCTGAAATTATTGCTGGAAAGGCTGCTGCACAGGCTGTTGGAACTGCTGTTGGAAAGGCTGCTGCGCAGGCTGTTGGAATGGCTGTGGGAATGGCTGCTGGAATGCCTGCCGAAAAGGTTGTTGGAATGGCTGCTGCCTGCTGGAATTACTTATTTGGGGCCTACTAGAATGGTTGCTGGAATACACTTTGGAACATCATTTGGGGGGTCTGCTGAAAAACGTGCTGCAACGACTGCTGACCAATGCTCGGTGGAGCTTGTTGACCCCTCGGTGGCCCTATCCTCATAACCATCTGCTGTCCAACAGAGGGTAGGGGTGCCTGCTATTGAGAGCTCTGTGCGCCTGGAGTTGAAAATTCCAGCTGACGGCTTGACTATTCCAACATCTGTCATCGTTCTCATTCTGCCTGCTCGCCGGAGTTAGGCATTGGTGTTTGTCTATTCTGAGCAGCAAAGTGATGTATGTTTTCTTCGGCCGTATGTGTTATGCAGGAGTTAGACGCCATTTGTTGTTAACAAAGTTGGTGTTTGTTTGAATTTTTCTTGCAAGGTTCTTTTTTCGGCTAGAACACGACGGTTCTTTCCGGCTAGCTATACGGCAGATCTGGGTTTATCGAGTGGATGGCGCCATTTGATCAAGCATAGAAATGGGATTGAGTGCAGGTGGGTTGGATCGATTCGTTACTCTCCGTGGATTACGTTGATAACCCGTTAACTTGTATAGAATGAAGCTATGGGTGGTGCGAATCGGCTTAAAGAAGATAAATTTGTTATCTTCCTTTGGAATTAAGGTTTTTAGGGTTTGTATGATGAGGGTTTATTAAGAGGTGCTTGAAGGGTTATGGTGCATATACCCTTGTATTTATAGTGATGGTATAATCACCTTGATGATCAAGTTTAGCCGCATGGCATCATCTGGTGATACCAGTGGGTGGATGCTGAATACAGATGTTGCTTGTGGGTCCCATGTATGTGATGTGGACCAATGGGCATGCGTGGATCGAAACCTTGTCTGTGCCGGGGAGACGACCACTAGTACTAGTGGTGGTACTATAATACAAGGTGGTGCCATATCTTGGGACATGAACTCTAGTTTGGTGGCTTACACATGTCTTGGGGCTGATTACTGGACCCGTGTTATGTGCTTTAGGCCCGTAAGACTCTTCTGGATCTTGGCAATCAGTTCCATTAGTAGCCCAGCTACATGGTACACGATTACCCAACATTTTAATGTACATTTTAGTTGATGGCCCCAAAATGTAAATAAATTGTGGCCCAATTGCAATAAAAAATAAAGGATTTTGCTTAACAAAGTCCTAAGGGCTTCTTATAAGAAACTCTAATGTGCATTAATTGAAGTAAAACATGCCATTTTTATTTATAATCTATCTTATCTAATAAAGGGGGGTTTCGCTGATGTCATGAAGCTGATTTGTCAAGTCATGAGGTATGTTTTGCTGCTGACGTGTCACAATGTGTTTAAACCGCTGATGTCATCAATATGTAATAAGAAGCTCTTAAAATGGGTTAAAAATCATTTTGTAATAAATTAAATAAATGGTTAGAATTTGTTTTTCAAAAATACAGCTTTTTTTGGAACTTTAAATTAGTTTGCATGCTTTCATTTTATTGGTTCTTTTTGCCCACCAATGTTTTGACTGTTGGTTTTCTCTCCGATTACTATCGCCAAATTAAAATGGGGGGTTTTCTTTCTCTACCCATTTCATGCAATAATTCAAAAGCACAATCTCACTTTGATACTCTTCCAAAGAAATGTTGACAGGATCATTTCATCTTCCTCATCTTCAATTTTCATATGCGATTTTTAGGGTTTCTTTATCTTCTTTGATCTCCGTTACATCGAATGCTTTCAGGTAACCCGTATACTTCGATTTAGGATTTTCGTTTTGTTCAATTTTGTTAGCTAGGGTTTTTAGCACTATTTGTTTAAAAAGTAATTTAAGGTTTAATACTTCTTAATTTCTATTTAATTGGGTTTTTAATTTTAACTTTTCACACCCCCGTGTTTATGCTTTTGTTTGATTTACGTTATGGTTTTGTTAGATATACCGGCTATTGTTTATGATGATCGTTTTTTAGTGAGAAAAGTGTCCAACAAAAATGAAGTCGTGGAAGATCAAACATCATCCGTATTTTTCATCGCTTCTTCAAGGTAATTTCCGCCACTTTTTTGTTTTAAATATGCAAATGTATTTTACATTTCTGTAAATATGTATCTGCATCATAAGTGTTTGATGAAATGCCTAATTGAAATGAATTTTTTACGTAGATGCATTGGTACTTTATATTTGATTGTTGATGTGTTGAACCAACATCACCCTATGGATGTTGCTGCTATAATGGGAAGGTTATAATGATTTGAACTAAAATACGTTTGTTCTTGCTGGAAAACTAATTAGCCTGTGCAATTTGTGAAGTGAGAACAGTGGGTTGGGGTGGAAGTGTAGTACCAATGACAAGGTAACTGTATCGTCTTATATGTGTATGTTGATTTAGTTGATCAAGTTTTTTATCTGATAGGTATTGGAACATTTGAGATTGGTGTTTCTTTCAATGGGGTCTATACTTTTAGTAACCTCTTACATTCCTAACCTTGCAATTGTTTCTATAGGTTACATGTGGATGATTTTGTGCATGGTATAATTTGTGTTACACCTATTTCACACAAAGTGATGATGGTCTGATTATATTGCCATTCAATCATTTAATCACTAGAAGTTGTTTATATGTGCAGTTTGACTAACAATAAGTAGTATCTGTATATTTTAGTGTAGGTGGAAGGGTTGACATTTGTGTTTAACAGAATCTGATACCAATGCACAAAATCAATGTATTTATCAACTCTTTTATTTTCATGAAAGGTCTTCAGTTTAGAGAAGTTGCTTAATGGAACCAGTTTAGAGCGATTTCAACCTTAAGGTATGTATTATTCTACTTATTTATCAATTATTTTGCTGCAGATCATGACCCAAGCTTATTTTGCTACAAATCATGACCCAAGTTTATTTAGCAATTATTTTGATCATGACCCAAGTTTAGAGTGATTTCAACTGTTGTTTGAAGATACTGATTTTGCTAAACAGATTAAACTTGGGTGTTGTTTGAGCTACGGTGCTTACCATCACACTAAAGCTTCAAATTCAACGGTCAACAAGGCTAATATTTGTGTTAGAAGGTATGTCTGAGTTTTCGGTCTTTTATATGTTCACCCGAAGAGTTTTTATTGTTGCTACTGAATGAATGTTTTTTTTTTAATTAGACCTACAATTGGGCGGAGTTAGAACATATTGTATTTGGCCATAGATGATCATGTACATTAATTGTGTTTTTTAATCAGTTGTTATGCTCTGTTTTTTAATCAGTTGTTTATTATGGTCCTACTGTTTTGGCATGTAAGATTGATGGGTTAAACTCTCTTTGAAATAAAAAATTGGCCAGAGATCTGAAAGGGTGTTACATCGTTCTAATGAGATTTTACTATTTGGGTTGTAATTACTACTATTTTTTCTTTATAAATTCAAGACAAAATAGACGATTCTATTTGAGTTCAAACAAAAGAGTATTTAAGTTGGTTTGGTTATTTTAGGGACTATGTTTAAAATGTACCGTGGTATGAATTTAAGATTTTGTGAACAAGTAATGAAATTATTGAGTAACAATGATAAGAAGCTGATGGTTATTTCCTTTGTCAAGCATGCCATGGTTAAGACTAATGCTAATGTCATCTAAATAATCGTTTCATTCTAGGTACTGCTATCTATGAATGTTTAAATAATGACTCTTTTCGTCATTGATTCTATCCTTGGGTTATTAATAGATGCTAAGTGATTGTATACAGTTAGAAGCCATTGGTTTTGGTAATTAGTTACTAATATCTCATTTGGTGATTATTGATCTGGAGTATATATGGTTGTTCGAACAGCTGGTTTGAGCCTAAGCTAAATGAGAGATTTGAATCTTAGAAGGACAATTGGCAGAAGAATGGGCTGCTTGATTTAAGGTTGAAGAGGATGCTAAAGCTGGTAAAGAGCATTCAGATGAGGTGGAATGTAATCTTGAAATGGAGCTTCGTATTGCCTTTGCACTAACAGAACAAAAGAATCAAATAGAGACATTAGAATTAGTCGCATTTGGTTTTGGTCTTGATTAGTTTTAGAGTTCTAAATTAAAAACCAATAGTTGTTTTGGTTCAACTTTCCAAAGTTGTAATACACTGATATCAGTTGCAGCAGTTATACGGACTACTCACGGGGTAAAATTACTTTTCAGGAGTGTAATTTTTTTGCATTATTAAATACTTTGTCATGACACCTTTATGAATCTTATTGTATGAGGAATTCTCCTCTTAAAAATGTAGGACTGAATTTGCAGATGCATGCTCATTGAGTTGATGTCATATAAAGATGACCTGTTACAATTACAATACCATGCTCTTCATGTTTTTGGCACTTGCAGTTGTATACACCATACACTGATAATAATCTTGGTAGGCATTATGATAAACTTAAGAGTGGGGATTATGCCTTTTATTATTATATTTTCTTTATTGCTTCAGAAATTGTCTATTAGAAATTGAAAAGTGCTGCAATTGGTAAAGTTCTACACATAATCAATCCATTAGATTATAATTGGACAATTTAGATGTAAGATGTTTCAAATTTAAATAAATGGACTTTAAGTAGTAAAAGTTATATTAAATTATTACTTGATGTAGTTCCAATACAGGGACTTTGTTATGCTACTGTTTTTCAATGAGTTTGATTTGATTTTTTGGCTAATACAAAATATTTGATATGTCAAACTAAGGAGCAAGTACCATACGAGCATCTGTAAAAGTTAACAACGTAACACATGGGTAATGCTTATGTATTTTGTTTGTTGAGAATTTACAAATAAACCTTAATGTAAAGGGATCGAAGTTTACAAATAAAATGACTTTTTCAGAGAAAATTACGTATATAGTCAACTGGGATATGTTGTTTCATGATATTTGATCAATCTTTTGAATTTATGGTTATGGTTTATTACAATATAGAAGAAATTACAATTGACTTTAGACAAAAGGAATACATTTACAAACTTAAACTTTTGAAGCTTCACTAGAGTGGATATGGGGTACGACTGTACGAGTGGTATATTTTACCTACAACACGAAATACAAGATGTAATACGTAAAACTTATATTAACATTTCTTATACTTACACAAAATAACCTTATAATTTGATTCTTCGTCAAACCCGTGTTGACACGGGTCTTAAAACTAGTTATACTTAATAAACTTAAATTTTGCATTGAATAAACTTAAAGTTTCCTTTTAAAAAACATATATACACTACAAGAATAATGACAAAAGAACACGCGGGTTTTTTAGCAACGATTAAAATCGTTGCTAAAGGTCACAAAACGACAAAAATATTCCCGTGTTGACCAAGGCCGGGTCAAACTTTTGACCAAACCCTTTAGCAACGATAAAATCGTTGCTAAATGTATTTATTTTACTTTTTATTTTTTATTTTGGCTCCAAATAACTTTATATTCCCGCGCACCTTTTAGGGACGATAAAATCGTTGCTAAAAATATTTTATTTTATTTTTACTTTTTCATTTTAACCTTAAATAATTTCATATTTTCGCACACCCTTTAGGGACGATAAAATCGTTGCTAAAGGTATTTTTCTTTTATTTTTACATTTTCATTTTGGCTCCAAACTTTTTTTTTTCCGCTCAGCCTTTAGGGACGATAAAATCGTTGCTAAAGGTATTTTTATTTTGTTTTTTTTTTTTCATTTTAACTCGAACCAATTTTTGGGACAATAAAATCATTCCTAAAGGTATTATTAATTATTTTTTTCTTTTCTCCAAAATACAAATTTTGTTCATTTTATTGAAGAACTAAAATAAAAAGGGATTACTAAAAAATTTATATATGAAAAATTAATATTAAAGTTTATCGTCATGATTATGCCGTTTTGATTGACAATATGACATCTAAAGTTTCATATGACAAGGGCAAATACTTCTAAAATGAGATAACTAGGTTGTTTAGGATTTAGCTTTTATTGTTTATGGTTGATGGTTTATGGTTTATAGCGTATTGTTGAGAGTTTTTCCTTGAGGGTTTATTGTTTAGGGTTTGGAGTTTAGCATTTAAGGTTTAGGTCTATGATTACGTTGTTTGATTCACAATACGAAATCTAAACTTTCATACGGTAAATTATGTAATTATAAAAGTAGTTAGGTTGTTGGGCTCTATCGTTGAGAGTTTATCAATTATAATTTATGCTATAGGGTTTTGCGTTTATTGTTTAGGTTTATGATTACGTCGTTTGATTCACAACGACATCTAAACTTTTATATGATAAATTATATAATTATAAAAGTAGTTCAGTTGTTGGGTCTAGCATTGAGGGTTTATCGGTTAGGGTTTTAGAGTTTAGCGTTTAAGGTTCATGATTAAGTCGTTTTGATTCGCAATAAGACATCTAAACTTTTACATGATATATATATATATATATATATATATATATATATATATATATATATATATATATATATATATATATATATATATATATATATATATATATATATGATGTAATTATAAAAATAGTTCAGTTGTTTTGGGAAGTTAGCGTTTTAGGTTTAGTTTTTAGGGCCTTATGATTCCGCCGTTTTGATTATTAAAATACGACATATAAAATTTTATATGTTAAAATATGCAAATAATAAAAGTAAATCTTAATCAGTTGTTTAGAGTTTAATGACGTTTTCGGGTTTATAGTTCATAAGATAACGTTGGCCGGTTTATTGACCATATCATTCATCGAACGCTGATCATCATATAACCCGAAGGTGTTTTCTCTACATGTCACTCAATATATGTTATTTACATAAAGTAAAAGTTACGAATTGTGTAGTATTGATCGAGAGAGGTCATTGTCGTAACATGGGTCGTTTGTACCGGACATAAAGTTATTCAAGTTTGTTTAATAACATAAGTATTAATATTATTTATACATATTAAATAAGCATAGTTCGACCATAATTTACTAGTTACATAATATATAATTGAATACATAAATTTTAATTATTTTTTAAGTTAAATGTATTTACGAATTAATTAAATTCTAATACCTTTTTAGCAACAATTTTATGGGCTTTAGCCACAATATTTTCGTCCCTAAAGATTTTCACGAAAAATCAAAATTGCCTCCAAAATATTAAAGTTTCCCGGCCAACCTTTTAGCAACAATAAAATCGATGCTGAAGCTAATAAAATCATCCCTAAACCCCACTAGTAAAAGACAAAATTACTTAACCCCATCTTCTTCCCCATTTTCATCCAACTACTCTCCCACCAAATTCTCTCCACAACCTTCACCCCTCTACTTCTCCACCAAAACCCACCTAACTTCAACAAAAAACCCCCACTTTTAACATCACATTTGCACCACTTTCACCACCACACCTTCACCACCACTCAATCGCCGGAAAACCACCTCCTACTTCCCCATCGTCGCTGGTAACCCTCCCCCTGCTGCCCCGTCACCGCCGCCCCCTACCTCTTCTGCTGACCACCGTCACATACCACCACCACCACTCAAGGTTTGTCTAAATTCTTCATTTTTTTTACTTTTTGTTAGTTATGTGATTTGATATATTGAATATGCTTTTGAATGAGTGTGTAGATTTGTTAGCATGATTATGTAAACTAGTTAAAGGATTTGATCTATCTATTTCTCTTAAAAAATCAAAATTGAAAAATCACTTTTTGGGGTTCTCGCCGATTTCGTTCCTGAGATGATTGGGAGTGCTTGTGTAAATTTGTTAATGCCTTTATATCTTAAGAAAGTCATGTTTTTCTAATGGAATTTGGAAATTGAAGGCTAATGGGTTTTTTGGCTTCAATTATTTGCAAATATACAAGTACGTTGAGTGCATAGTGATAAAATTAGATATTTCTTTTTATAATTAATATGTACACACAGATGCTTCTAGTCAAGATTATTTAATAAAGGCAGGTGAGTATTGATATTTGAAATTAATTACACTAATGAACGAAAAATCCAAAGACACTAACAATGCAAGAATTGACTTAAAAAATTTGAACATTCGAAATGAGTTGTGGCTAAAAGATAAAGGAAAGGGGAAGTCATTAAAGCCTCATCCCCAATACTCGTTCACAGTTGATGACAGACGACATTTTTGTCAATTCATTAAAGGAGTTAAATTACCCGATGGATTTGGATCAAACTCTAAGCGGAAAGTGACCGACAATGATAGTAACATAACTGGCATGAAGTCTCATGATTGTCATATAATGATGCAACGGTTGCTTCCGGTTGGAGTTAGAGGGTACTTGGACCCAACTATTTCAACACCAATAGTCGAGCTCTGCGCATTCTTTAAGCAAATTTGTGCTCGAAATTTGATGGAGGCCGACATGATGAAAGCTGAACGACAATTGATCAACATTTTGTGTACTTTTGAGCAAATATTTCCTCCGGCTTTCTTTGACATAATGATTCATCTGGTTATGCATTTACCCGAGGAGGCCATTCAAGGTGGGCCTGTTTACATGAGGTGGATGTATCCATTTGAAAGATACATGAAAAAGTTAAAAAATTATGTCAGAAACAAAGCTAGACCTGAAGGTTCCATAGCGGAGGGGTACATTGCAGATGAAGCGTTAACTTTTTGTTCAATGTATCTTCGCGGTGTACAAACGAGATTTAATCGCCCAGACCGGAATGAGGACACTCCAATTCCGAAACGTAAGTTGCGTGTTTTCCAATCCATATGTACACCAATTAGTAAATGTGTACCTACAAAGTTGGACCAAAAACTTCGAGAGAAAGTAGAATGGTACGTACTTAACAATAGTCCGGACATCGACCAATACAAGAAGTAAGAGTTTTTACTATGATTAGTATTTTTATATGTTAATCTTTTTGATGCTCATACTAGTAAAATAAATATTTACAGTGAATTTACAAGTGACGAGCCTCGGAATGATTTTCAAAAAGGATTTCCTAGTTGGTTTAAGAACAAGGTAAACTCATTATATGTATTACCCTATAAACTCTTGAACATTTACAAAAGAGTTTCCTACTTATTTATTAGTTTTCACAGATTTGTCGCTTGCGAGTAGGGCCATCCGGCTGTAGTTCTGAATTACTTGCTTTAGCAAATGGACCGTCGAGCAATGCAAACTCTTACACTGCTTGCGTAGTTAACGGTGTGAGGTTTGTGGTTCACAGTCGCGATACACGTCGTACAACTCAAAACAGTGGTGTTTCAACACCAGGGGATGATGGATGTACATTTTACGGTCAGTTGGAAGATATTCTGGAGCTAAATTATTCTATTGGTTACAATGTTGTGTTGTTTAAATGTAAATGGTTCAACACCAAGAACACAGCTCGTACACAACGTTTTATCACTAAAAATAACATAACTAGTATTTCTCAAAGTCAAGAATGGTATAAAGATGAACCATACATTCTTGCAACACAAGCAAAGCAAGTCTTTTACCTTGATGACCCATCTGGTCTCCAACACTGGAGAGTCGTCCAAGAGGTGAATCATAGAAAAATTTGGGATCGAGAAACCATCTTAGAAGAGAACGAAGAAGATGTTATACATGGCAGCAATTCATCTGATCTTGCATTGGATGCTAATTTGGATAGTTTGACTTATACGAGCTTGAGCAGAGATGGTCAATCAATGGAAGTTAGTGATATTCATAGCATTGTCCACGACGATGATGATTTTATTGATGATGCATATGAAGATGATCATGATATTGAAGATTCTGAAAATGAAGATTTGGAGTCTGATAATGAATGTGAACCACGTTATTGTTCTAGTGATGAGTCTGATTGATTTTAAATTATTATATGTAACAAGACACTACTTTGAATGAAATTGTTATTGATTTGTTGGTTCAATTATGTTTGTTGTATGCTTATTGAGTAGTTGGTGTTATCATGTTGTTTTGTATACTTGTATTTTTGTAGATGACATCCGTTGAAAGGTCTCATGGTGGCGATGGAGGTGATGATGATCGTGATCCACCTGGTGGTCATTGGCAGCCACCTACCCAGTGCCAAAGTAAGAAATCTTAAATATTTTATTTACTTGCTCATGATTACTTGTATCATGACTATTTTGTTTACTTAAATTTTATTAGTTATATTTTTAACTTGTTAAATTGAGTTTGTAGGTACAAAAAAAGGTCCGTGGACCTAGCACTGGGAAAGAGCTAAAGAAGAGGTTTAAGGCAAACGGCAAACAACGATTGCCGATTGAGTTCGATATCGGAGATCAGGGGACAGGTCGAGCTGTTGGTGATAATACTGGGCCATTCGTCAATCTAGTGGGGTCAACTATAGGCGAGCAAGTCCCATTACGTTACAAATCATGGAAAAGTGTGCCACCTGAAGAGAAATCTACAATTTGGCCTGAGATTAAGGTTGAACAATGCTTAACATATTATTTCATTCTTATTTTGACATTCCCTACCAATTATATTATGACTATTATGATAGTCGGTAACTATTTCCTTAAACTTGTAGACGTATTTCAACATGAAGCCCCACTTGAGAGGGCGATATGGACAAAAAGTCAAAGATGGTGTTGAAGCTCTTTGTGCGGAAAGATATCGGAACCGCAAATCTAATTTTAAGAGTACATGGTTTACCGATCGAGGAGGGTATGATGATCCCGTACAAATCAGACGCATGCCGCCACCCAATATGAGTGTAGCCGAGTGGAACAAGTATTGCGACTACTATTTGAATGTGAAGACTAAGAAACTTGCAGAGGTGAATGCTGAGAATCGGGGAAAACAAATTATCCCGAGTTTGCATGGAACAAAGTCTTATGCTGCTCACCGACATAAGGATGTATGTGTTTTACAATAGTTATTTTCAATAATCATTATCTAGTGTTGTGGTTAATTTGATTGATTGTCCTTATGTATTCATTTTATGTGTTTACAGCTTGAAGACGATGGTGAATATCCTGGACTCATTGAAACTTACGGGAAGATGCATAAGAAGAAACGTAAAGGTGCTTGGGGCCACACAGGAGCCGAAACTCGATATGTAAGTATTAAATTGTTAATCTATGCTTAGATTTTCTATAAACTGATTAAGTGATGATTATGTAGAATTAAAGTATCAAAGTTTGGGTCTTCTAGTCACATTTAGGGAATATTGATCATGCTTATGTTTGAACGGGTTGTAGGTCAAATGGGACTAATCGATCAAATGGGTCAAGTGGGTTATACGTTAATTGGTCAAGTGGGTTATAGATTAAATGAGTTATCGGCTAAATAGGTCAAGTAAGTTATAAAATAAATGGGCTAAGTGGGTTATATGTAACAACCGCCAAATTAGGACTAGTAATTAGTGCCTAATCCTCTGTAAATACATGTAATTAGTTCTGTGTTAGGCTAATTAATGTAACAAATTATATATTGGTGAATATATACGATTATGCGATTTGATTAAATCGTACACAATTTAAATCGAATGAAATTCGATTCAAACATTACGGACGTTGGTGAAACATTTTGTTTAATAACGCGATCATTTTTCAAATATTGTTTTGAATACATTTCAAGTAGGTAATGTATCGCACAAATAAACGTCAACACAATTAAAATATTAAACGCACAATTTAAATTCAAATATAAACAAACTGTTAAAGATTTGACAAAATGATGTTATTAAATTATCTAACAAAGATTAGTATTTTTAAATGAATAATTACGCGAAAAATAAATATTTAACGCTTAAACAACGGAGAAAACGAACGCCGCACGGGGCACGGAGACGGAGGCTGAAAATGGGAGGTTAAACCTCCCACCTCCTTTCTTTTTCCTCATTTTCTCCATCTCTTTCTCTTTCTTCTCTTTCTTTTCTCTCAATTAACAAAACCACCACCACCTTACAAAAATCACAAAATAACATCACGAAACGACGCCGAATCATACCACTCCTTTGGAATAAAAGAACCACCGCGTTACGATCTACAACTTCATCTTTCCGGATTTTCATTTCGCCATTTCGTAAGTTTCCGACAAAACCCGAAACTCTCCGTTTTTACTCATTTTTACGTTTTTATAGTTTATATATGCTTAAAATGTCCAAAAATGGGTTGGGTAAAAGATTTGGACCGAACGGAAGCTTTCCGACCGATTTTCCGGCCACCAACCTCCGATCAGACCGTAACGTCGCAGAGGCGCTGGGCTCTCTGCGACGTAGTCAAAAACGTCGCAATACCCTCACAACGTCGCATATAGCGACGTCATCCCCAACGTCGCATTGACTTGCGAACGTCGCACTTAGCGACGCAAACCCTTACGTCGCAGAAATGAACAGCGTCGCATATAGCGACGCCACGTACAACGTCGCATTAAATTGCGAAAGTCGAACATAGCGACGTCATGCTCAACGTCGCAGTCAGGATCTGCGACGTCGCACCCAACGTCGCACAAACCAGAACCTCAAAAACACAGATTTTTACTAAGTGTCGAGACTCGAAATTTATCACTCGATTTTACCCAAATTCAGATCCCAGATGCGTTTTTCACCAAAGCAATATAGTAGAAATAAAAATTTTCCAAGCTGACCTGGCAGCTCGACCCCAGCCAGGGGCTCTGCCCCTTGGACCCCGCCAGGGGCTGCCGCCCCTTGGACCCCGCTAACCAGGGGCTCTGCCCCCGGACCCCCGTACTTAGATTCCATAAGCACATTTCTCACCAAGTGTCAAACTTGTACAATTTCAAATACTTATACAATACGAATTATCGAACATAATAGAACATACTTTTCAAGTGCAATCACTCTAAATCGCGTTATAAGTGATAAAACTTTAATCATAACGAATCACCAACGGGCCGAACACTTTATTACAAACGATAACGAACCAACATTTGGACAACGGGTTGTATGAACAACTAGCCTAGATGGTCTTGCGAGACATCTACTTACTTAACCTTACATGTTTAGGCATTTAAAGGTTACGGGTTCGGAGAACCTACACGCTACTTACAGTTTTCAACTGCTTACTACTAGGCTCAGGTGAGTCTTACAGCCCCACTTTTACTTTTTATATACGGGGTGAGATACATTGCTTGCTTTTCTTGAACACAAGTACTAAAACTGTTTACTATACCAAACGGAATTGCATGAGTTGTTTACTACTTACAGAAGTCTCTCCATCATATATCGTTAGTTATGGACTTAAGCGCGAACACTAGTTAATGGATCCATTAGGGAAATGACCCTCCCCGCCCGGGGTAGTAGCGCTACCACGAACTGTTCTGTATAAACGGGCGACTATTATTTCGTTACTTATGCTTGCTCAATTACGAGCATGTCACGGGAGCAACTGATTATTTACGGGTTAAGCTTCGATTATGAGCCTCATGGCAACGGTATAACTTAATTACTTTACTTTTGCTGGATTTGCAAATACTTGATATACGCCTGCGGGCACTACTGATGAAATCTTGTGTTCAAACTGATTATTTACTGATAAACCTGTGAGATTCACCAACCTTTTGGTTGACCATTTTTAGCATGTATTCTCAGGTACACTTACGGAGTAGGATCACTCCAGGATCACTAGCTAGAGTCGCATGATTTCCAAACTGCATTTAACGGAGATTCTTTGGCATTATCTTTTGTAGCTATGGTTATGTAATAGAATCTCCCGCCACATACGCGGACTCTAGGCTTACATATTTTTGTAAAGAAAACTATATGTTTTCAAACGATTAATTTATGGAATGTAACTATTTTACAAAACGTCTCATTTAGAGGTCGTTTGCTGTATATCTTTTGCTTTGTATATTGATTAGTAACACCCAAGTATGCTTCTGCAAATCACTAAATTTGGGGGTGTTACATTATAGTTCAAATGTGTCAAAATGTTTAAATGGATCTGTAAGTTATTAATATCAATAATATGAGTGAAGTGTATTAACTGTTTCTACATGGTACTATGACTAACAAAAACTAAACACTACTAATTATTCTTGTTTTGTGACTTTTCGAATGAGATGGTGGGTTTGCGAGATAGCGAAACGGTGACTATGGATGAGCATGCTATATTAGGAAAAGTGTTGGGCGTGCGTAGTGGGTATAATCCCGGACGTGGTAGAAAATTACCGGGTCATGCATCTACATCCACAAGCAAGCCACCACAAAAAAGGATGTATTCACAAGAGCAAGTTGATAGAAAAATGGCTAAAGTTGTGACGTATACTAACAACCAACTTGATGCATTCTATAGTGCTTTTGAATCCGCAAACATTAGGGTTCCCTCGTATAGGAAGTTAGAAGCTCAAGACTTTGATGAAGATGATGAAGACGACGAGGAGGAGGATGAGGATGAGGATGAGGATGAGGAGTAAGTTGATGGGTTAGTCGTTTCTTAGCTTTTGTAGAGACAATGTTTGTCTAAACAATTATTACTCTAACTATCTAAACTTGTAGAACATTCGGATGATCATATTCTTGTTAAACTATGGATAATTAGTATGTTTGTTTAGTTATCTTTGTTTAGTAATGTTTTCATTGAGATATCTACGGAAATTTGATTATATAGCTGCTGGAAATCTGCAGAATTGAAACAGGAAAAAACCTGGGAAATCTAAAAATAGTAAAAAAGCTGTCCATTTTCGCAGTTGAAAACAGCAACGACTTATTCCACTTTAGCAACGATTTTTTCGTTGCTAAAAGTACCTTTTATTAAATAAATAAATAAAAAAAATCTTTTAGCAACGATTTAATGGTTGCTAAAGACACTTTTTAGGAAATATAAAAATAAAATAAAAAAGTTTTAGCATCGATTTTATCGTTGCTAAAAGGTATTTATTAAAAAATGAAAAACAAAATAAATTACTTTTAGCAACGATTTTATCGTTGTTAAAATTATTTATTAAAAAAGAAAATTCGAATATTAAAATACATTTAGCAACGATTTTTTCGTTGCTAATAAAGCCTTTGACCAGTTAAAAGTGGGCCCCACATAATCGTTGCTAAAAAAAATAATCGTTGCTAAAAACAATTAGATACGAGCTTTCAGCAACGATTCATCGTTGCTAAAACCTTTCAGCAACGATTTATTGACCTTTAGCAACGATTTTTATCGTTGCTATTTAGACCGATTCTAGTAGTGATATAGTGCATTAATTGATGTAAAACATGCCATTTTTATTTATAATTATACTTAATAAACTTGAATTTTGCATTGAATAAACTCTAAGTTTCCTTTTAAAAAACATATATATTGATATTTTAAATTATAAAAGGAATATTTGAGTATAATAAATACATTTGAGTTTCTTAGAGCACAGGGAGTGGTTGATGAAGTTTCAGTGTTTTGTTCAGTGTTATTGAAAACACTGAAGTATAACATTGAAAGGGAAAAGTGGGGTAATGGTTAATCTTGAGGTTCAGTGTTATTGTGATTATTTTATTATTATTATTTTTTAAAAACAAATTAAATATATAAAAATAATACCAAATAAAAACAAATATATTAAAAGAAAAGGATTTAGAAAATAAAAAAAAAATCGAAAAGAAACAAAAAAAAGTTTGGACAAGTGCTTTCACTTTTTCTTTTAAATAAAATATTTTTTTTTGTTTTTTTCCTTCCTGTTGATCGTCTTCTTCATATTTTTTTGCTCATCATATTTTCTTTCTGCCTTCTTTTTTTTTTCTATCACTTCTTTCAGTTCTTCTTCCTTCAGTACAAAAAAACAAAAAAGAAATAATATTTAAATGCAAAACGCTCAAAGTTTCAGCGTTGGATTTTCGATCTTGAGTAAAAACGCCGAACGAAAACATTGAATGGGAGTGAATAATCTTGGGGGCCGGCGTTTTTCAAGCAAAAACGGTGAGAAAAATCCTCCAACTCCCTATGCTCTTATAAGAAGCTCTTAGGGCTTTGTTTAGCAAAACCCAAAAATAAAAACCACCTTTGGCTTATAGAGAGTTTCATTTTCAAAACATACACCAACGTAAGCAGCCACGACGATGAACAAAAAGTTTCGAGAGTCTCAAAACACGGTGATTTTTTATTTGATCATTTTTTAGTTTCACTCATTGTTTCCTTCAATGAATTTCAGTTTTAATATAACCTAAGTTAATCGTCACAACACACCATTTTAAAAACTGTGGGCAGTTAATTTCTTCGTTTTACTGGAGCAATTACATTTATGACGCTTGCTGATTGCTTAAAATTAAAATCAACCATATGTTGCAGTTAACTTTCTTGATCAAGTGTTTTGATTAGCAACTGCATTTCGTAGTCGATATAGCTGTTTTGTTCATTTAATGATCTGATCATACATTAAAGTTTTGATTGTTATACGATCATTTATTCTTAATGAGTATTATAATGCTTCTAGGGTTTCATCGTCTGAAACAATTATTAAATTACACAATCCATATTCAAGGTTTAATTATTAGCTCAGTTAAATGTGCATGTGTGCATTATTGATTGTTTAGATTATTAATGACTTGCATTTGTTAAGGATATCAGGATGTTCGAGAATCTAGTCCGAATGATTTCATCAGCCGAATGTCGGATGACATTCTTCTTATGATACTATGTCTTTTACCGATCAAGGAGGCAGTGATCACCAGCATTCTCTCCTCAAGATGGAGGTTCTTGTGGCGTAATTTAACAAAATTGAATTTTGATGGTGAAAGCACCCGTAAGAGGGAGAAGAATCAGAAATTGCGTGTTTTATATGAGTATGAATATGTGAAACAAGTGAACAATGTCATCAAAAGTCATGACAACCCAAAAGTTCAAGATTTTCGGATAAGTTTCATATTGGTCAAGAAATATCATAAAGATATTAATAAATGGCTCAAGTTTTCGGTAGACAAGAAAGTTGAGATTCTTGAACTGGACTTGATTGAGAGCAGTCATATGTTTCGCGAACTTCTATTTAAATATCCAGTGGTTGTTAATATGCCGTATTTAAGAAAGCTATATTTAAAAAGCGTTTACGTGAGTGAAGCAAGTCTGCAAGAATTATTAACTAATTCACCAAATCTTGAAACGTTATCTTTTCATCATTTTTCATATAAATTCACTTGTATTGATGTTGGTGGACGGGTTCTTAGCCTGAAACACCTTGAAATAGCCTACTGTTTTGGGGTTAAGTCTATTACTTTATATAATTTCGACCTTGAATCGTTCACTTATTTTGGTCCAATAATAGAATTACGCCTCACTGATCTTTCAAAGCTTAAAGAAGTTAACATGGGTCAACAGCTTGTGGGCTTGAAGTATATGTTCCACCAATTATTATCTTGTGCTTCGTCCCTGCAGGTTCTTTCGATAGATATATATCTCCATATGGTTAGTAATTTATCTTCTGATATGTTTATGATTCTTGATGGATGAATATTGAGAGAGTTTTCTTGTTTCGGTAGGGTGGTTCAAGGCGGGATTACATCCCTGAATTACCAAATGTCAAGAAATTGACACTCACAGTTGGTGCTTATGAAGATGATTGTCTGCTGGAATTTGCTTACTTAGTCAATGCATGTCCAAGATTGAAGAGTTTTACAGTAAAGGTACTTACTATACATCCAATTAACGAGTTAATATATTTCAACCACATTATTGCTGATCATTTTACTTATATTAATTTTAAATATAGTTACAAATAAAATATGGATCTTTTTGCAGCTAGTTTGGTTTCGACCAATCAGAAGTAATAGGGAAGCAGAAAATGCTACTTTTAGTCAACCACATGAACACCTCAATCTTTTCCAAATTTTGGGGTATTATGGCCGAACCAGTGATCTTGAACTTGCCGCATACGTCATACCCAATGCTGTTGCACTCAAGAAAATTGTGATTGATCCTAGCTACCAGGGAACTGCAAATCCAAAGAGTTACTTGAAGAGTATGCAAGAATCTCGATCTTTTGCCAATTGCCAGCTTGTACCAATAGTGGCCCGAGGCGTGGAATTGGTAATACTGTAGATCGGAATTCAACATTTCCAGTAATTATCGACTCTACATTAGGATTTAGGAATGTAGTATAAACTGATAGAAAGATACATCTTTTCACGAGTCACTATTGAACGTTTGTTATTATTTTACCTTTTCAGAAAGTTTCTTAGGTTTTTTTTTTTTTTTTTTTTGCATAAGAACAGCATATGTGCCTATGCCTTTGAATAACTATTAAACTGGTTTTACTTTTACTTATATTCATTGATTATGTTGAGATGGCTTTAGTGTACGTTTCCCCTTAATTGCCAAAAGATATGTGGTATTAATATAAAATTCACCTTTTTTTTGTCTCGTATGATGAACTCTCTGAAGATGAAAATGAATAGATGAAGTCGATAAAAAATTAAAATATATATATCAAAAAAGCCTGGTTGCAGTTTGCCCAGAAAGATCAAACAAAATCACCCGATCCAAAGAAAGTAACTCTAGGCAACTCGATATTCACTTATCTTTTGGTTGATGTTAGAAGTTCAGAACAACAAGAATCTACAGAAACAGAGTTGGGTATGCTAAGTTTTTTTATTACTATTTGATTTGATGCTGTATATCTGATTCTACTATTTGCATGTGATAATGTTGTGATTATTTTGGGATATGAGTGGTTTAATTTTCTGTATCGACTTGTCATGGTTTTAAAAACAGAGGATGTAAGATATATTTTGGGATATTATAAGAAATGAAGATATTATAAGAACTAAAACCGAAAGTAGGATGTTGTAATAAGTAAGATGATGAGAGTAAGATATATTTTGGGAGTTCAATTTGGGAAACTGATAAAATATGAAGATTGAAGGAGTTAAAAGCTTACACCATTCATGGAGGATGTTAAGTGTGAAGATCGATGCATATCTCAAGTGTGACTACACAGTACAAACATACTTTCAGTTGGGAGTATTAACATTATATGCAAAGCATTATGTGACAAGAAAGAATAGTTGTGAAGTTTAAAAAAAAAGATGTGGACTTGAATGGGGGTACTCATTGCTAAGCGACGACTTGTAGGTAGAGCGATAAATAGAAGAAGAAAAACTGAAACATAGTGAATTGGGTCTGATGGGGGAATTGTTAAATGTTAGACGTAAACTCCTTTGAAGAGCTATCCCACTTTGGTGGGTTTGAAGAAAGAGGGACGTGCATACCCAATATAAATAGAAGGCACGGATTAGGGGTTTTGCATAAGATTAGATGAAAGAGATTTGTGAAGGCAGACAAGAACCTTAAGCATCTCCATCTTGTAAACCAAAGTCGCCGAGCTGCTCTATATAAGGTAATTTCTTCGCGTTGCATTTTTAATCTTATTGTTTATAGTGAGTTATTAGCAATTACATTTTCATTTTCAGTTGTTTCTTTTACATCACTGCATTTCGTTTTCATTTTCCGTTGTTTCTTTTAGATAATGCATTACGTTTTCAGTTGTTTCCATTACATCACTGCATTTGTTATTTTAGAACTTAAGTTAATTGTCACTATTACGATCAGTATCCCCCAAAATTTGCTTTACATATGTATTTATTTATCGTTACTATTAATCAAGTGTTCATAGATCACTGATTTAAAAATGTTAAGCTGCGCAATGCAATTTCTTACTTTTGACGGTGCACTTGTTTGTATAAACATTTGAGTTTGTTATATTGATATCTTCTGGTTCTTTTGATGGTTGATCAAGTGATTTTGCAAATAAATTTTTGCAATTGGAATCATTTTTTTTTGTTTTATTAGTTCTGATCATTCCTATAAGTTTTCATTCCTTGAATTATTTACAGGTTCAATTGTCCACAAATCGTTATGGAGGATTGTAGCTTTTGGAAAGACCACAGACCACTATATTGTGGAGGAACTGCTTGTTGTATATTTTAGTGCATTGGGGTTTAGTGGACACGGGGTAGGTGATGTGAAGTGCATAACCGGTTAAGTTACTAAATACCGGACACAACCAAAATTGCAGGGGTCAAGGGGGCTGCGCCCCCTTGTGGGGTCCAAGGGGCAGAGCCGGAAAAACCCAAGGGGCAACGCCCCGAAACAACAACGAATTTGACTATATTTAGTGACCCGGAAAAACCCGTTTGGATGTTTTGACCCGAGTTGTTTAAGGACATATAACTGTCCTATAACTCCCGTTTTCTGGTTACATTTTCGATAAACTGCATATTTGCAAACACATAAAACACACACACAAAACGATCTGATCATCGATTTCATTGCCAGAAAACATTGATATCTCTTGAATTATCCCAGGACGAATTTCGTGGTAATTATAGGGTCGAAATATTGTATTTGAAAGTGATTCCAAATACGATTCACAGAGATTATACCCTGTTCTTTATTTCTAACACTGCTTGTGACCACAATTTCTAAAGATATGGAGAAAGTGTTAGAGATTCATGAAGAATTTCTTTTGTCACGTTAACCTTGTTATTGGTAAGATTTTTTTTTAAGACACTAGCTTTGCCACTGTATCATTTGAGGTGGTCTTTTGAATAGGTTTCGTAGGTTTCTATCGCATATTTGTAAGACGAAACCAAAGTTTTCTGCAGGACCATGAACCTTGTGTCAGTTCTTAAAAAAATTAGTTCAAGCATTTTATCTTCTTTTTACTGCATATTGGAGCCATTTATCAATAACTCCCTGATATTGGCTATTTTAAATTTAAACGAATCAGGATATCTTGACGATAAGCTTTGAATGACAGAATTCACCTGCTTGATGCATCTTTAGTTCTTTGAAAGAAAAATTAATATTCTCGAATCCCTAGCCATTGTATCTATATTTTCACTACCATCAAAGTTCAATTGGATCAAATTACAAAAGAGTCTCCATCTTATGAAGAGTTTACGTGTGACCACCATATTCTTGAAGTTGTTGTTCTGATTCCCCTTTTCTATCAAGGATACAGTGTCACTAGCTAAAAGGCACTCCACAAGCTAGAGGTTTTTGTGGTGTAATTCAATGCAACTGAACTTTCATGGTTGTAAAGAGTTATACGATGGCCAAGAATTTGAGGCTGTTTATATCACAGAATTATAGGCACGTCAACTAGGTGAACAATGTCATCCAAAGCTATAAACAGCCAAATGGATCAAGACTTCCGGAATTGGTTCAAACAGAATAGTTTATATCAGGTAGATTATGATGAATGGATTCGGTTTGCATAAAAAAGAAATTGAGATGCTTGAACTGGATTTTATGGAGAACTGTCACGTGCTTCAGGGAACTCTGTCCATAACTATTGTTTCGTTTTAGAGATTATCAAGTAGAAAAATATAATAACATATTCAAGAGGCCACTTCATATGATATGGTGGTGGAGATAGTGTCTCTAAAAAACCTTATCTTAGACAATGTTAATGTGAGAGAAGAAATTCATCATAAACTTTTAATAATTTTTCTACATCTTGGGATGGTTGCGGTCATTAGCAGTCTCTTTACAATTGGAGATTCCTGTGGTGTAATTTGAATGTTGACTCAGATTCCCGTGGTCTCTTCATGAGTGGTCCCGTTCAAGCATCCAAGCAAAAGAAGTAGAATAAAAATAAGCAAAATATGAAGAACACAAAGAAGATTTTTGATACCAACTCCCTAATCTTATTAAAAACATTAACAAGACGGATACACTTCACTTGTATCGGGTTTGTGCACAACCTTAGGGAGCTAACTAAAATATTATACGCGTATACATGGGGAACGATCTCAAATTATGAGATCGTGGTGTGCCTGAAAAAAATACTATCAAGAAAAACACACACTCTAAAATGTCTATGGGTTTCTTTATTTATAGAGCCCCACAAAACTTTACAGTTGGAAACACAAAATAATATTACAAAGTCACACAATAATATTCTCCATACTTCTAAGAACACAAGTCTATTTATAAAATATAGAGTTGTTATTTACAAGTTTTTCTAATAAATGTATGGAAACAAATCTATCCAAGCATGGTCTGAAACTTAAAAGTATGGTCTGCAGTTACTGTACATGTACTATTAAAGTAAAAAGTAAACTCACAGACCCACTAAGCAGTGGTAATGCCCAAAATGACACCAGCAGTGGAAACCTTGTAATTTGGCTTAGCAGTGGAAACCATGGTGAAAATAGCCTAGCAGTGGAAATGGAAAGCAGTGGAAACTTGTGACCTGGACTTTATTTAAACCTTTGGGTCCGGTTATTTAACCGGACTCTATTTGAATCTTTTGGATCCGGTTGTTTAGCTGGACTTTATTTGATATTTGACTGGACTCTATTAGTTTTATATGGACTAGTTGTAACCGGACTCTATAATATCAAATAGTGTCCAACATTGAATATAAATTATATTCCACAAGTTATGTACGAGCACTGTGACTATGAATGAGCATTGGAAACGTTGAAGCTTGGCTTGGCTTAATCAGTTACATTTTGTCTCATCAAATCTATTATGTGACATAAAAATTCATGTCACGTAATTTTTCCAACAATCTCCCCCTGATTTGATGATGACAAAATATTTTTGTAAACTGATTACTCTTCCCCTTTTTACAAGTTTCTTCTTTAAGTTCAGGACTCTTCTCTTTAAAAGTTAATCATGAACAGTTTGTACATGTTCAAGTTGTAAACTTTGAAGCTTTTAATCTCCCCTTAATATCAGCTACCCAATGTTGAATAATTCTCCCCCTGTTTTGCATTACCCTTCTTTAACAAGACGAATACATCTCCTATGTATCAGGTATAAAAACTTAGGGAAATCTTCTAAAATCCCTAATATTATTAAAAAAGGTTTGTATGATTTGGTTTGAACAGATTTCAAGCTCTTATCCTCAACAACACTTATAAAGTTAAAAAGAAAATTTTCAACTGATTTGAACATAAGAATGCTAACCCGTCACAGAATGTAAACCCACCATTCTGAACGTACAAATGTATGAACATCTCAGTTGAACACTTTATCTTCAACTTCACAACTGTTGATTAGGCTTGAGCTAACCTTTAGGTCTGATTGACGCGTTCTGAGAAACTTGTTTTTCTTCAATCTTCTTTGATACAACCTCTATGCTTGGAGTGGATCTTTGCAAATCTTTGAATAGATTCGACGCGCTCTGATACCAATTGAGTGGTCCCGTTCAAGCATCCAAGCAAAAGAAGTAGAATAAAAATAAGCAAAATATGAAGAACACAAAGAAGATTTTTGATACCAACTCCCTAACCTTATTAAAAACATTAACAAGACGGATACACTTCACTTGTATCGGGGTTGTGCACAACCTTAGGGAGCTAACTAAAATATTATACGCGTATACATGGGGAACGATCTCAAATTATGAGATCATGGTGTACCTGAAAAAAATACTATCAAGAAAAACATACACTCTAAAATGTCTATGGGTTTCTTTATTTATAGAGCCCCACAAAACTTTACAGTTGGAAACACAAAATAATATTACAAAGTCACACAATAATATTCTCCATACTTCTAAGAACACAAGTCTATTTATAAAATATAGAGTTGTTATTTACAAGTTTTTCTAATAAATGTATGGAAACAAATCTATCCAAGCATGGTCTGAAACTTAAAAGTATGGTCTGCAGTTACTGTACATGTACTATTAAAGTAAAAAGTAAACTCACAGACCCACTAAGCAGTGGTAATGCCCAAAATGACACCAGCAGTGGAAACCTTTTAATTTGGCTTAGCAGTGGAAACCATGGTGAAAATAGCTAAGCAGTGGAAACTTGTGACCTGGACTCTATTTAAACCTTTGGGTCCGGTTATTTAACCGGACTCTATTTGAATCTTTTGGGTCCGGTTGTTTAGCTGGATTCTATTTGATATTTGACCGGACTCTATTAGTTTTATATGGACTAGTTGTAACCGGACTCTATAATATCAAATAGTGTCCAACATTGAATATAAATTATATTCCACAAGTTATGTACGAGCACTGTGACTATGAATGAGCATTGGAAACGTTGAAGCTTGGCTTGGCATAATCAGTTACATTTTGTCTCATCAAATCTATTATGTGACATAAAAATTCATGTCACATAATTTTTCCAACACTTCACAATTTGGAGTTACAACTTACAACCACCCATTGATTCGGATTTTTCGGATTTAAGGAAATTATTGATGAATGGATCTAAATTTCAGTCAACAAGAAAGTTGAGATGCTTGTACTCGATTTTGATATCAATGGTGAGGTTGTGAATTAGAGTATCTCATAGAAATAGAGCACATCCTTTCAAATGGCCGTCCTCAAATGCTGCAGTCATAAGAGTTGGTGTTTCTGATAAAGACCACGAGGGAAGAAATTTCAGGATATTATAAGATAGTCTACACATCCTCAGAGGATATCAATCCATTGCTCCGGATACTTGATGCCAATTTTTTCAGTGAACGAGCTTCTAAATTAAAACGCCTGAACTTGTGTAATGTTAGTATGTGGAGTTCATTCATAAATCTGATGCTGTTGTCCTTGTATCATTGATCACCTTGATCTCTGATCTGATTCCTTCATTTCTGATAGGCTTTCTGGTTCCAATACATACATGAACTACACATAGGAATATTGTTATGGTTAATAAATTTTAAAGCTGAGATGTATTTTTTGTTGGGAAATGACCATGTCAAATAAACGCATGTCCGGAAACGTTTAAGCCTACGGGGTCACACGCGTTAACACGTAGATACCACTTATTTAACCAAGTTAAGTTAACCGTAATAACTAGTTGAGTTATTAGTTAATTTGTGATAATTTAATAAATGTTATTAAAATTATAAGGTTCAAGGTGAAAGTTATTAGGACTAAATTGTTACTTCTAATACTTAAAGGGTTAAATTATAATTAATAAATAATAAGAGGTTATTAGTCATTAATTATTATCAAATCTATATATATATAATAATAACCCTTGGTGGTGAAAGAAAGATGAATCACTTTTGGCCTTGCTCTCTGTTTTGTGTTCGACGGACGAAGGAAAAAGTAAAACCCCAAATTGGGTGTTTGACTTTTCATACAATTTATTTGTTCTTGTGATATTCGGCCGCCGACTAAAAAGAAAACCCATGTGGTTTGTTTCTTTTGACGTAAAACACAAAGAGAGGTGATCAATCAATTTGGTTAATTGAACTAGCATTCGGGTAGTTATCAACGACGTGTTGTGTGTGCGATCGTAGAGGGTTTTACCATTTGTGAAACCTATTCGTTTATTAAACGATTAATTGGAGCTAGCTAAAATGTACACGTTTTCTATCTTAACTAATTATAAATGCGTGTTTATTCGCTTCCGCAATTGTGTGACAATTTGAATATATATTTATTTGCTATACTCTAACATTTTT
This sequence comes from Helichrysum umbraculigerum, assembly GCA_949592205.1. NCBI lineage: Eukaryota > Viridiplantae > Streptophyta > Magnoliopsida > Asterales > Asteraceae > Helichrysum > Helichrysum umbraculigerum. The sequence goes on from CATIUR010000006.1 coordinate 55,877,812, forward strand.
CGTATATTCATCACTGATGACTGGCTGTGCAATTAATTTGATTAGGTTACATTTGATGTATTTGATCCTTTTCATTTTAATTATAATACTTTTTACTTGTTTGACCAGAAGTCATCGATAAAATGCAACCCGGCAAATGTGTTTACATATAAGTGAGTTGAAATTGTCATCACTATCAATTAGTAATTGTGATTGTGATTGCTGTTCATAAGTTTTCCATAAGGTCTGCTATGAAATATGTTATGTGTTAAATCAGTAGTTAAAATTTTGCGCGTATGTTCAAGTCAATTTACTTTTCACCTTTTTATAGGTTCCATCTCAAGTTCTTAAAAGGTCTAATAAAACGATATTAATTACGTGGCTAGCTACTTGCATCTCGTACGAAGAATTACAGTTCAGAGCTCCATCTTACTGCTCAAACTCTCAGCTTCCTAACTTGTAGCTCCATTTTAACCTATTTTTACTAAATACATGTGAGATAGTGTTGAACACACTTTTGAGTATAATTTCATTCACTCATTCACAATTCCATATGCTAAACAATTTGTATATAAAACTCGATCCATTATATCATTCCAAGAATATCATAAAAAAAACCCCACTTATATCACTTATTTCACGTGCTATTGAGGCCCTGTTTATATAAAATAAAAAAGCTCGATCACGTAAAAATAAATAAAAAAGAAAAAAAAATACTCTCTAACGAGTTTACATTGGTTAGGAGTTTAACATACATATTTAAGTTTGACATTTTTTTTTTAATTATAATTTATGTAGTAGCCTATGGGTTTTTTAAATTGTTGTTATGTATAAACTTTACTATATTTCATTAATTTTGTATTGAGTTTTTTTACACTCCATAACCGGAATAGGCCGGGGACCAAGGCCGAGTTTCCACTTTTGAAAATCATATTTAATTTAAATACAATAAGCAGACCCAAAATAAATCTTAAATACCTTAAATATACTATAGGAAGTTGTTGATGATGTCATTGAAAGTTGAATTGACCAATAGAATTAAAAAGAATTATTAAGGCCCAACTGGAAGAGAAAAGATCCTTGCATCTCGTCGAATCCTGTTTTGACTGCTCTCTCTTCTTCTATCACGAGGATGAGGAATCTAAGGCCATGAGATGCTAAGAAAAAGGTGTTTTTTTTCTCCATTCATTTCGACTCTTTTTTTTTTTAATCATTATTGATTTAGCGACTGTTGTTTGCAACTAGAATCAGATATTTTAATAATGATAATAATTCTTATAGGTTGTTGCTAATAAAATTGTGCAAAATCATTCAATACATTAATGAGCTTTAGGCTTTCTTGTTAAATTTGTTTATGTGGATTAATTGTTGCTAGTTAAGATTATTAACATAGTTGTTAACTCGTGATTCGGAACGTTGATTTTTAACTCGTGACTCGTGACTCGACTCGACTCGTAAGAATCATAATTTTACAATAAATACATATATTTATATCTATATGTATATTATTGCTTAGATTTATATCCTTAATTGAAGTAAAACATGATGAAAGTCATTAAATAACACAAATATTTAATTTAAAATGGATTATTAGTCGTTTCCTATCATATTTTGTCATTTTATGTTTTTTATTAGATTACATTAAACGTGTGTCCGGTTTCTGACTCGTAAAAGTCGCCCAAGACTCGTAAGAGTCGCCCACGACTTGGAAGAGTCGATAAATGACTCGTAAGAGTCAAAGTCATTTAAGAGTCGGGGTCGCCTCGTTTTTTGAATTTCTGGGTTGACTCGTAAGAATCGACTCGTGAATCGTAAGAGTTTAACAACTATGATTATTAATGATTTGCAATTTGTGAAGGTGTGTTGTCGAATATCAAACTCGAAATATTTCATTGGCCAAATGCCGGACAATATTCTTGTTTTGATACTATCTCTTTTGTCTATAAAGGAAGTAGTGTACACCAGCTGCCTCTCAACAAGATGGGAGTTTTTATGGTGCGAGTTAATTCAATTGAACTTTGATGGTAGTGACACTGCAATTTATTTGGTTAAGTATAGGAAGGTTTGTGCTTCAAAGCGGTCCAAGTACGTCAAACAGGTGAATAGTGTTATAAAAAGTTATAAATACCCTATCGTCAAAGAATTTCATATTCGTTGCAATTTGGATGAGAGTTATTATGAAGATATTAATAAATGGCTCAATTTTGCAGTAGAAAAGAAGGTTGGGATACTTGAACTAGATTTGATGGATAACCGTTATCAAAAGATTGGGGATTTTGTTGAACAAGACTATTTTCCATCTCAATTATCGGACAAAAAAAGATCACAACTTCTTAAATGGCCTTCATCGAAAGCTGTTGTTGGAATGATGGTGTCTTTACGAAAGCTTTACTTGAAGAATTTTAACGTGCATGCAAAAGATGTGGAGGAATTTTTAATAAATGCTCCAAATCTTGAAACGCTATCCATTCATGCCTCGGGTAACTTCAGTTATGTTTCTTTTGGTGGACATGAAAATAGTTTGAAACACGTTGAAATAACCGAATGTCAAGAAGCTGAGGCTAACAATTGGTGCATGTGTGATGATTGTCTACTAGAGTATGCTTACATAGTCATCGTATGTCCAAATTTGGAGACTTTTACAATCCTTTCCTTTGTATGCTAATGATTAACTATGAAATTAGGTAAAATTGTCAACTTATTACTAGAAAATCTTATCATATGATCTGTCTGTTTTGAAGCTACTTTGGTGTTCACCGATAAAAAGGAGGAAAGTAGGGCATGTCGCCACTCACCCCCATAAACACCTCAAACTCCTCCAAATTTTGGGATATTATGGTCGAATCAGCGACGTTGAACTTGCTGTATACATCATAAACAATGTTGTTACACTAAAAAAAATGGGTAATTGATCCTCGGTGTCATCCTTGTAAGGGGCGTCTTACTGCAAAGGACTTCTCAAAGAATAAGGAAGCTGCTCGAGCTTCTGCCAAAAAACAGCTGATACCAATATCACCTCGAGGCGTGGAGTTGGTCATACTCTAATTTTCCTTTGAACATTTGAGTAAACTTTTTTTTCTTATCTGTACATTTTTAGTATATATGAACTATAATAGAGTAGGATTTAAGAATAAAGTCTAACCTTTCTTCAGTATCAGAACAGCAAGAAGCACAAATTGTTAATTCACATTGAACTTCCCTGTTTTGTAACTCAGTTCTGGTTGGCAATTTGTCAAGTAACATCAGTCAAATATGGAATGACTATATTCGAAACCAATCTATTCCATATCAGTTCAGAAGTAGTGATTGTAATGTGTGACACGAGCAAATTGACTTCATCGTTAATAAATGCCCAAATTACTTTCATGTTATTTCGTGTCACATGATTGTAAGCGTCATATAAACCACTCTATGGTTCCTACGGAAACCTTATAAACAAAATCACATTGATTTGTTCCACAGAACCTAAGGGGATGCCCTTTATGACGATATTAAACTCTTTTCTTTTATTTGGGGCTCAATTAGAAAAGAAACTATATTTCAATGACTAAAATGTTATCTTAAATCAGAAAAGGCCATTCATTAAGAAAGTAAATATCAGCAGAATCAACAGATGATATTGTCAAAAAACAATAGCATATAAATATAATCTACATTTCTTAATTAACAACACAAGCGTAATGTTCATTTCCTTATAGACCAATTGTATTAGATAAAGAACGTGTTTCACAAAAATAGAGTTTAGAGTTCTAATACTTTAAAAACGACATTAGTAATTCACGATACATAATTTTCGGTACATAAAGTCTACCGCTTCAGTTCACGAGTAATTGTAACGTGCATGACAAATCATATTGACTTCATCCTCAATAGATTCTTAAACAACTAAAGTTTTTTAACTTCATTTTGTTTTGTGCATGACTTTGGAGGTTGTTTTGTTGGAAATATCTACTTCAAAAAATGATAAACCTAATATCCAATGATCGTCTTCTTACTTGGATAATTATAATGAACGTATTATATCTAAATCCTAGTACTTGATGTCCTGTTTTGGACAACAATTTATAAGATCCACTTGTTGATAGAGCCAGATGTCGAGCAGAATCATCTTTTTCATCTATTTTATTTGTTACTAAATATTATAACATCTGCATATATGTGGCTGGATAATTAGTTGTCAATAGTATGAAGATTTTTTTTCCAACAAACTTAATAAGCGATATACTCTATATAATGAAAACCCTCATTTAGAATAACAAATTTGGCTTTATAATAGAATAAGGGCTAAAGCTATAAATTAGCAACATACTTATCTTTTTGTATCAAGGTGAGTAACATAACCATTTTATTACCGATGTAAGTAACAAACTTTTAAATTTTGTTCCAATATTAATAACATGGTACTAAACTGTTTAATTATCATAATTGTTGACATGTCGCTGACCTGTATACTTTTAATGACTTGGCATGATACGTTAGATATATTTAGTGTACTTAAACTTTATTTCTTGATGAAATTCATTTGTTACCCTAATTTTTTTTCACAACCGGTCTTTTTGTTGAATTGAACTTATAAAATTAGTGTTCCAAATAAATTTCATCAAGAAATAAAGTTTAAGTATACTAAATATATATAATGTGTCATATCATGTCATTAAAAAGTATACATGTTAGTGAAATGTGAGTAATGGTGATAATTAAACGGTGACTAAAGTAACATGTTATTAACATTGGAACAAAACTTAGGAATTGGTTACTCACATTGGTAATAAAATGGGTACGTTACTCATTTTGGTACAAAAAGGTAAGTATGTTGCTAATTTATAGCTTTAACCCATAGAATAAAGACTTAAATATTGGCATTAAGTAAGATATGCATCTATCGCATGAGAGAGTCATGTGTTTTTTATGCGTTTCTATCGCGTGAGAGAGTCATGTGTTTTTTATGAGTTTTGAGGGATACAACACATTTAGGCTGACTTTAAGGCCCGAAAGTTGATTGTAACGAAACGGTTGAACACCTGGCATCAACTTTAACCTGAATTCCAGTTAACTTTTATCTATAAAAGCAGCGCTTCATATCAAAACTCTCCATCAAATAATTTAACCAGAAGCTTTTGCTGCTCATTTTCTTTTATCCTTCGATTGTGTGATCATCAGCACCCACTGCACAATGAGGAATAAAAGGCTTCCATCTCCTCAAAAAAGGTTAAATAGTGACTTATATGCTTTTCATTTCGCCTCTCAAGTTATACTGTGATCGTTACTTTTTTTTCGGTTTTAGTAATTGATTTATGTTGTTACAGTCTTAATTAGCAATGGTAATTGTTTCTATCTGCGAATCCTGACTAAAAATATTGATTTATTCATGATTATTTATAAAAAATAAATAGTATTGTCCTAGGGTTTCGTCAATGCAAATTCTTGATCCATAAATTAGGTTAACTGGTTCAATCACTTTTCGGAAGATTCTTGATTGTTAAAATCATTGACTAATTTTTACTTACACCCATGCACATTTGAATTTTTATTCCCTTCTTTGGGTTTCTGACCAAAATCTTACCGTAAAAAGTTACTAATTTTTATCATACAAGAGATGATCTATTCCCATTAATGCGTTCTTTTGATTTTTCACCTTTTGTTTTCCTTCTCTTCTTGTTTGATTTTTATGTATGATCCTTACCTATTTCTGTTGGATGGGATTGACGTTATTCGCCAGGCATTTGCATCTCCACAATTTTACACCTCAAAAGACAAGTTGTATGAAATTTCGGGCCAAAAAAGTCTCTAAAGGAATATGGTAAGAACTGAGATAACCTCCTTCCCCTGTTTTATATAATCTGTTCATATTTTCATTTATTGTTAGTGCTAACTTCACTCGATTTATTGGAGAGTCGGCACCTCATTATACTATATCTGTCTGACCAGATATGTGACTTTTATCTTTCGTGAAAAGCGTAAATTGTACAAAATAATTATAATTGGCAAATCAATTATGTATACCACAAAATAAGGATTAAATACGTACATGAGAAATATTTTCCTTTGAATTTGTGTTTTCTTGGAAATTCATTAAGGTTTCTGTATTGTCAATGCATTTCTCCCCAGTCACAAACCACCATTGGTGATAAAGAACTTGGCCACCATGGGGTTTCATCATCCATAGTTGGTGTATCAGCACTTTCTCAACACCTATATCACTATGAATATCACCTCCCAAGTACTCTTTCTATCTTTTAACATATTTTTAATTTTTAATTTTTTTTTTCATTTATTAAAATCTAAATTTTTGTTAAAAGACTGAATCTACTTGTTTTTGAATTATATATATAGGTTCTTGAAGGTCTGAGTAAGCATGTGATATCATCTAAGAAAGCTCAGTCTAACTGGTAATGTTTCAATGATTACTACATCCACACTTCATCATTTTTCCTTGCTGTACTTAAAAAGGACAAATTTCACATAGAAGTACTAAACTTTTTAATTAGCATAGCAAGTTATGGAACTCCTTTTAAACATACAAGCAAGGAATTTTTTTTTTCCCTCAAAGTTTTTTTGGGATCATTTGATCAGGTCAGCATACCTAGTCAGCAAGCCATATCATTAAATGACACAGTTATGTGCTTGTATGAATAGTGAGTATAAAAAATTTGGTTTTGATACTTAAATGGACTAAAATGAAGGTATAAGAAACTATCAAAGGCATGGAGGGAATCAAAACCACCACCAAAGACACCTGAAGATGCTTCTAGACTTATAATTTACATCCTACAGAGACACCGAAGACCTGATGTTGAGGTTCTCTCTAAACCAAACAAATCATATAGTACATTAGAGCTTTTTACAAATGCAGATGTCTAATTTAGGTGTTCTATCTCTACTTTGAAAAAGGGCTTATTGTCATTTTACGGGCTCCCTCTTCCTTATTCGCTAGTTGAAATCCCCACTGGTGAAACTCCCACTTGCAGATGGACCCAAGTTCGAGTTAAACACGGTTCCTGTAAGAACTTGTGATACATTTACAGTCTCACACTTTGTACAAACTTAATTTCTTACTAGATTTACAAATTCACTAGGTTAAAAAAGGTGGATGCAAGGGCAGTACCCGATGGGGATGGTATAACATTATGTGTTAGTACCTCACATACTCGGGAGTCATCGGGTGTTCCTCAAGAGATACAAATGGCAGCGGTTGAACGCAACGAAGCACACGCAAAGAGGAACTACACAAGAGCAGATGCACTGTTAAAATAATTCATAGATGCAGGCTATGGGTAACTACTTTTGTCTATCTAGTACTATTACAATTTTTAACTTATACAGAAATCTTTTCTAAATTATACTACTACTTGTTGACACAGGGTAATATGTATCAGTAATGAGGAAATTCTAGCACGAAAGTTCTGTAACAATATCAGAAAGAAGAGCCTACTGGAAAGGTTGGATAGCATGTAAAAAATGGGCCATAATTATAATAATCTATATCCATATGTGTGAATATAATTTTGTTATTTTTTATTAAATATAGTAAGCAGCACCAAAGTATTTATGAGTTGATGAAAACAGGTGAATAGATGCGCATGAAAACGGAACGCCTTATGGGAAACTGGCGAAGAATGAGCTTGTGAATTATTATCAGTGGGTAGTATTTGAAATTAATGCCAATATCACTACCTCATATGCTCGGGAATCGTCACGTGTTCCTCAAGAGGTACAAATGGGGGCAGTTGAAGGCAATGAAGCATGTGAAGAGAGGAACTACACAAAAGCAGATGCACTGCATAAACATATCACAGATGCAGGCTATCAGTAATTACTTAAGAAAAGATGGGCAAGGATTGGACGGTGCAGTTTATAATATATATATGTAGTATTTAGGATTTGGAAGAAAGTGTAATCTGCTGTATAAAGTTTCGATATAATAAGTAAGCATGTAAAGAGTTTCTTTCAAGTGGTTTGAAGATTTTAGATTTGTTGAAGTTTTCTATATATGGAAGTTTTGTTTATTGATTTCAAATGGTTTTTAAGTTACTGTTGATGAGATTTTTAGTTTTAACTCTTTTTGTGGGTTCTGTTCAGTTGGAGACATATATTCACTAATCAATAATTAAATCGGAAGATTCGTTTCTTCACCCTCAAATCAAAGTTTATGTGCCGTGTTGTTCACCAGGCCACCAGCTAATGGATACCGTTTAGTGAATCACTGATTCTGTAAACCACAGACAGCGATAGTGAGAGCAATTATCCATTTGATTGATTCACGGCTTCTACGCTTCAAGCATCTGACTACTAAAACGGGAATAAAATTAGTCTGATTTTAACATTTAGAAACCTGTCGGCATCTTGTACTTCTTCAGTATCACAATATCAAGAAGCACAAACTGTTATTCAGATTAAACTCCCCTGTGGCGTAATTCTGTTCTGGTTGGAAATCTCTCAACATTCGCAAAAAAGTGCAATTATTGGATGCCCTTGTAGGCTCACATGATCTCCTAAGTTTTGCTGTTGCTTAAAAAAGATGATTATTACGATTTAAAATTGAATGAAATTAAAGTTGTATGGTAATTAGACTAAGGACTTGTTTGTTTTTCACTTAATGAACTTAATGAGTATAATGCTTAATTAGGTAAGTCATTTAGGTTACGTTTGCTATTGACTTAATAAAAAGGACATGTCTTAGTGAATAAAATCTTACAAATGTGAAATTTCGTATTTAGTCATGACTCGGATATCCAACTATCATCGTTACTCAGATAACTATAATTAAAATAAATGGGGCTATTAATCTATATACTACTTGATGTCCCGTTTTGGACAAGAATCAATAATTGGAGACACGCCTTTCATAGAGATGTCGAATAGAATCCTGTTTTTCATCTAAAAAATTTTTTGTTACTAAATGATATAATATTTACATATTTGTGGTTGGATAATAAGCGGTCAAAAGTAAGGATTTTAAAAAATAAAAATTAGTAAGCCATAGATATGCAAACTCTTGTTTAGAATAAGAAAGTTGGCTTTCTAAATGGATAGACTATCAAATTTGGCATTTTATAACATAAGCACCTATCATGTGAGACAATCATGTGTTTTATATGAGTTTGAGTATGCTGAATACAATAAAACTGGCTTTTTATTCATCTATCGCATGAGAGTCATGCATTTTTAATGAATTTGAGGCTGAATACGATGAAATCGGCTTTTTATGCTGACTTTAAGGCCAAAAAGTGGATTGATAAGGTTGAAGTATATAGCTGGCATCAACTTTTAACCTCAATCCCAATTAACTTTTAACTATATAAGCACCTCTTCATATCAAAGCTTTCCATCAACACATAATCTTCAATTCCTTGATCGTGTCATTAGCACTCATTGCACGATGAGAAATCAAAGGCTTCAATCTCCTCAACAAAGGTAAATAAATATCTTATATGATTTTTCATTTCACCTCTCAAATTATATTGTGATCGGTACTTATTATTTGTAATTGACAAACATTTTATCCATATTTTTTGGTTAACTCGTTCAATTATGTATGAAAGGATTGTTAATTGTCAACTCAGTTTCATTAGGGCATCTCCAATGGGAGGTTTCAATACGAAAAAGTCATTAATTTTTGTTTCTCATTGGAGCTAAACACTCTTTTAACTCATGAAATGTCTGTCAAAAATTGAGTCTTAAGGTAATGACCCCCCCCCCCCCTCCCCCCCCCCCCCCCCCCCCCTTTATTTTATTTTTTCTAACTTGTTAAAGGGTGTAGAATTCGTATAAAAAAGCTTCGAAAAGACTTTTTTATTATTGAAGTGAAGAGGTTCTTTACATACAAATATGAACGGAAATTGTGGAACATAACAAACATAAAGTAACCTACCCACCTGCTATAACTAGTAACGAAAGATTACCTAGAGGCTTTGATTGTTAAAGTATAAAGTTTATTCTTTCACATGTTCTTTTGTTTTGTTTTTTTTTCTTTTCTTCCCATTTGAGTTTTAGCAACTTGTTATACCGATTTATGTTGGATGCGGATGACGTTTTCGCCAGACATTTACATCTCCACAATTTTACACCTCAAAAGACAAGTTGTGTGAAGAACAATGCTAAGATGTGGGCCAAAAAAGTCTCTAAAGGAATATGGTAAGAACTGAGATAACCTCCCTCCCCTGTTTTTTTTTTAATAATCTGTTCATTTTTTCATTTATTGTTAGTGCTAATCGATTTTCATCCTATTCTGGTGCAGTTTGTTCTGGTTACCAAGATCCTTTCTCATGTTGGTGCTATTTTGTACGAATGACACTCTTTGAACATATATTAAACCTAAATGCATTTTATTTTAATTATATGCTGACTGTATACAAAATTAATATCTAACGTTTTGCCTAATTCATCCATTTAATTTGATTATCTATGTAGGTGTTCATTTCTATGCTAATCTATATTGACAATGGTACTTTTACCTGTTCTTTTTTAATATTATTAAGTAAGTTTTCTCTTCTTTAAATTGATTAGTGTTCCTCATTTAGTAATAATTATCTTATTTGTAAACGTTCCATAGAAAAAGTAAGAGTTTCTTAAAGTGGTTTGAAATTTCAGATTCATGTTTATAGAAGTTTTTCTATATGTGGTTTGTTTGTTGAGATATACTAATAGTTTTATGTTTCTTCTATTGGGATTCTTAATTTTATGTCATTATGCTATTTGTGGGTTAATTTGTTCAGCTGGAAGCTTCAACCAACCAAGAGGTTATCATATGTTAGTACCTCAGATACTCAAGAATCATCAAGTATTCCTCAAGCGGTACAAATGGCGGCAGTTGGACGCAATGAAGCACGTGCAGAGAGGAACTACTATACACCAGGAGTAGATGCACTGACTGCACAAACAAATGATAGATGCAGGCTATCGGTAAGTATTTGTGTCTATTTAATAATATTATAAGTTTTTAACTTTCATGGAAACAATTTCTACATTATACTACTTGTTGACACAGGGTAATACGTATCAATATTGAGAAAATTCTAGCACACCGGATTAGACTAAGGTATTTCAAATCTAATAGATTTGTGCTTCATACTTGTTCGGTTTTGTTTGATAGGTTTGTACTCTTACAATAATATATAAAAGAGCCTAGTAAACAGTAACACTAGGTGATAAGAAAAGCTGACAAACAGGACAGATTGGATAACAGGAAATAAATGGGCATTAATAATCGATATGTAACTATAAAAGCACATTTACATTTTTTATTAGACTTTATAATTTGCAGCACCAAAGTATTTATAAGTTGATGAAAACATGCGCCTGAAAACGGAATGCCTTATGGGAAAGAGGCGAAGGATGAACTTGTGAAGATAATCTGTGGGGAGAGGAACTACAAATGGCGGCAGTAAAACAAAATGAAGCACGTGCTGAGAGGAACAACACAAAAGCAGATGCACTGCATAAACAAATCACAGATGCAGGCTATCGGTAATTACTCAAGATGTAGTGATAAATATAAATGATGGGCAAGGATTGGAGGGTGCAGTTTGTAATATATATGTAGTATTTAGAATTTAGAATAAAGTGTAATCTGCTGTATAAAGTTTATATAAAACAAGTATGTAAAGAGTTTCGTAGAAGTGGTTTAAAGATTTCAGATTTGTTGAACTTCTCCATATATGGAAAGTTTTGTCTGTTGATTTTAAATGGTTCTTGTGTTACTGTTGATGAGATTTTTATTATTAATTCTTATTGAGTTTTATTTTGTGGGTTCTCTTCACTTAAATCAGATGATTCATGTTTTTAACCGGGTTTAAGGTTTTATAAAACTTATTATCTGTGTACATTATTAGGCAAGGTGTATTGCTTACCATAGTTTGTTTTTCTCGTGTATATTTACCTAAATGATATCCGACTTGTTTGCTTAGAGTTTGAAACATATTCTCATTGGCAATTTTGTGTTAATTGGATACAAAAACAATATCGATTTTCTAACTCATCCCCAATGGTATATGATAAGCATCAGATAGATAGTATATTATATAGTAATTTATCCCTATATTTATATACATTTTAATGTATTTATATGATTTTAGATACTTATTTCGTTAATATTTGCAGAGATATATTTTAATTAAAGATTGAAGAAAAAAAGGAACGAGAACAAGTCCAAAACTGAAGAAAATGAAGAAATGAAGAAAAACCCGAAAAGAATAAAGACTTAAAGAATGGGCCAAGAAAAGATTTTATAAAGAAAATAGCTCAAAAGTGGAGTGATAAGATTAAATAAGTGTTTTGAATGGAGCTTGGATGAAAAGGAGCGGAATTTAGATCAAAAACCGAAGAAAAGTGTAAATGCTGAATTTCCTGCTATGCGTTAGTATTTTGGCCATAACTTCCTCATACGAAGTCCAAATGAGTTGATTCAAGCGGCCAAATTTAGCTAACACATAGGGCTACAACATATCAACAATTCAGCCCATTTGGAGAAAAACTCAACCGCCGATTGGGCCTTTCAACCGGCGGTTGGACCAAAATTTCTAGAATATTCAGCCAACGAGGAGTTGTACTTGGAAACAAAGTGCCCAACCGCCGGTTGGACCTTCCAACCGCCGGTTGGGACCGCCACAGCTCAATTATAAATAGAAAACACCTTCCAGCTTCGAAATATAACCCAATAACCATAATAATTCGTATATTACGAATTATTAACCCCAAATTCGACTAGAAACACTTTCTAGGGGTTTTAGGAGCAATTTAGAGTCGCGGGCTCGCAAAGGTTTTTCTACGATCAAGCGTACGGAGCGTGGTTCATGGTTTTGGTTTGCGTATCTTATTCTTTATTTAATTTTGAATGTGTTTTATTATTGAATATTGATTATGATTATGTTTAACTTAATTATGAACTAATATTTATTGTATTTGCTTAGATTTATATTATTGTTGGAATTATATTATTGAATATTTATTATACAAAAATTGTCTCTATTATGATATATTAATGAAAGTTCTTGACATAATTAGATTGATTTGTACAAAACTAGGATGACCATAAACTGTTTTTATAAATTAAGTAATTGTGTTTATGTCTTGATCTTAACCTTATGCGATAGACTAAGAATAGAGTTAATATAAAGTAATATTGTGATTCAAGCCTAACCATAGAAATTGTATTAATAAATTGATAATAGATCTTATTAATTAGTAACACTTTGCGTAACCTTAAGATTGTGTTGCTATAATGAAGATTTGACTTAACCCTAAGTGATCTTCTACATTAGTAATTCACCAATAATAATAACCAACAATAAATAATCTAAGTAAATACATATTTATCTCTAATTGTTTACTATCCTTAGTTAGTTGTTTTCTATTGAATTGGTTATAATTTAGTATTCTTAAATACGTTCATACGGAACTAAAACGTATCCCCTTTAACTGTATATTGTATATTTTAATTGAATTATAAATTCTATTTTATTTATAACCACCATTCCCAGTGTTCGAATCGGACTTACTTAAAAGCTATATTATATGAACGAGTTATTCTTGCCTGGCTTGTGTGATAGTTATTTTAGTATTTCCATTTATTTAAAACTTGTTATTTTGTACTCTATTCACACGACATCAAGTTTTTGGCGCCGCTGTCGGGGAATGGTTGCGTTTATTTAATTTGGAATTTATAGTGTTTTATTTTAAATTTACCCTGTAAAATTTTTTTTATACATTGTTGGTCAATCGAAATATCGGCTCACCCATTGAGAATACTGACAAAAACAAAGGTATAAGGAGAGTAAAGCCCTACCTCATTGATTTATCATATAAGAGGTAAGGTGCTTCTCGAAAGAGAGATGTTTTTAATACGCTTCGCGCTGACCTATTTCTCCGCTTTTGTGTACAATCAATGGAGCTACCGAGATTTGTTGACTACCTTTGTAAAAGAATTTTTATTAGAATTTTTTTTAGTTAGTTTTTATTTTCTTTTCTTTTCTACTCTTTTTCTTTTTCTTTTATTTTGACAGGTATGTACATATTCCTGTGATTTATCAAAATGCGAGAAACTATCATATGAATGAAGATATGATGATTATGGATGAAGAGGAGGATATGCATCGAGCTTTTGATAGGATAGAGGCATTAATTTCAAAAGCTATTCAAGATAATGAAACTTCAATGAAGCGTAATGAAGAATTTTGGAATGAAGATCCAATTTTGAAGGATATGGAAAGTGACAAGGTGGAAAATTTTGACAAACCTAAAGATGAATGATAAGGGTAAATTTGGAAGAGATGAGTCAAATGTCCACTAAAACTATGCGAATGGAAAAAACCGAAGCAATTCTAGAAAGTCAAGGTGATTCCATTCAACGAATTGCAAAATTGTTAAAAGAAATAGAAAGCACACTTGAGGAGAATCTTAGCAAAATCGAGATTGAAGGACACGAGACAAATGAAAAACCAAATTTCAAAAATTATACGCCTTCACCTTCTTACCCAAAAGCCTTAACGGAAGAAATTATTAAAAAGTACACACCTCCATCGCCGTATCCAGCTGCTTTGAATAGAAATTACATGGAAATAGATGGATCAATTTTTCCAAAGCTTAAGAAAGATACTGTTAAAAGTTTATCTCGACCAGTGATTGTGAACGCTACGCAATCTATGGAGACCTCAAATGAAAAAGTGGAAGATACCGAAACTATTGGCCACAGTCAAGGAGATTTCATTCAACAACTTGAGGGTAGAGATGAGCAAAGACCAGATAAAACTGGTTTTCAATCCAGTTCAAAAAAGTTCAGTTTTTTAACAGAAAATTAAAAACCAGTCTTTTCTAGGACTGGTACAGTTTCAGTCCAGTTTTTTGTCAGTTTTGCCAGTTTTTCTTAGAATTTCAGTCCAGTCCCAGTCCAGTTTCAGTCATTTCCAGTCTTTTTTTTCATGGTCGATAATTTTGTCAATAGTTACAATAAAATTTTAAAACCAATAGAAAAAATCAATAAATGTGAAGTATGATTAAATTAAAATGTATATAATTGAAATTGTTGATGTGAAAATAAATAAAAGTTTATAAATAAAGAAATAAAAATGTATCAAATACAATTTGACCTAAATTTAAATTTTATAAGGAAAGAAAAAAGTTAATAAACAATAAATAAACATAAATAGCTTATAATACATTTCAGTCTTTTTGCCAGTTTTAAACCAGTTTCAGTCTTTAACCAGTTTAAACTTATTTCAGTCCAGTTTTTAACCAGTCTTCTGACTGAAAAGTAGGACTGAATTAGGACTGTCAGGCAGTCCTAGGACCAGTCCAGTCTTTTTCCCGGTCCAGTTTTTATAGGACCGGTCCCAGTCCGGTTCAGGACCAGTTTTAGTCTTAGACTGTTTTGCTCATCTCTACTTGAGGGGATGGACAATCAAATCGATAAGTACTCTCAATCCTCTGAATCCTTATTTTCTAATGAAATTTTTAGTGAAATTAAACAGGAAGAAGATATGGAGGTAGATTGGTTGCCTTTGCCAAAATTTGATCACTATGATTCTGATGAGGAATCATTTTCGTTACTTAATTGTAATGAAGAGGATAATCTTGATTTAGAAAACCATAATGGGGTTATGACAGAAGAAGAATTAATAGCCATTCCGGATCTAGCTATTAGTAAAACTTCATCATTACATCCGGAGGTTGACGAACAGGAAAAAAATGATCAAGCAATGGTAAGAATTGGAAATGAAACAGAAAATAGAATTTGCGGTAATCTGATATCAAACAACATATGGATTAAAACACAGTCAACAGTTGAAATCCAAACGGTGGTTGAGTCGACACAACCAACGGTTGAAGTATCTATAAGCACAAGTTCATTGTTTTACAAATATGAAGATCCTTTTTGGCAATTCAAGCGAAAAGTAAGTTTCTCACAGTTTTTGGAAAATCATGGAGCATCACGGTCTGGACAAATGCCTGCATTAAACGATAAGTATTTCTTTTCTTAAATTTTATTAAATTTAAATTTTTGGATTATTTATAGATATTACCATCCATGCTTACTTTTAAGTGTGGGGAAAGTCACTAGATTTTTAGGTAAATAAGTTTGGAGTCAAGCTAGTGACTCGAACAAAAACAAGCGCTTTTCGGGAGGCAACCCGTGCTTGTATATTTATGTATAATTATTAGGTAGATTTAGTTTAATTTTGAATGTGGTTTAATTTAGATTAGTTTTTAGTTTATTCTTAAGGATAGGTATAAGAAACCATAATTACTAGAAAACACTATTGGAATTCAGGTACGGAAGTTAAATAAGGCTAAGTAAACAAAATATGATATAAAGGTCGTTATTTTGGAAAGTTTCTGCTAGCAACCAACCGGTGGTTGACATTGTTAACCGGCGGTTGGGTAGATTTCTCAAAATTTCTGCTAAATTATTTTTAATTATAGGTTTTTAAACTGAAGAGAAAATTTTGACTACAATTATTTTGGGCCTATTTAAAGAAATAATAGATGGACTTTTCAA
Source organism: Helichrysum umbraculigerum (assembly GCA_949592205.1). Taxonomy (NCBI): domain Eukaryota; kingdom Viridiplantae; phylum Streptophyta; class Magnoliopsida; order Asterales; family Asteraceae; genus Helichrysum; species Helichrysum umbraculigerum. Next base: position 55,894,283 of record CATIUR010000006.1, read on the forward strand.
CAGCTGGGATCTCAACACGATGCAAATGTGGGCCAATTAAGTTTTGAGCTACATTGATTACTTATAATTGAATTTTAAAATTAATTAAATGAGCTTATTGGGTTTTGAATTAAAAAGAATTTGACCAACTACTATGTTGAGTAAATAATGGGCTAAAATGGTTTTTATATTTTTAAAACTGATAGATTTAATATTTATAATAAGCTTACTAATTTGGGTTTTGATTTTTAAATTGAGCTTAGAATCCTAACAAATTAGGAGGTTAATTAAAATCATGAGATGTTAGACTTTTAGACTATTGGATTAACGTGTTAAAAATATCTTTGGATCTTTAAACATGCTAAGAGATAATTATAAATTGATGATCCAAATCATGATTAGATTTTATATTGAACTTTATTAGGCTATTTAATTTTAAGCACTAGATGATTAAATTAGAAATATATAGCTTCAAGGATATTAGGCTATAAAATTAGAAGTGCTAATAAACTAGTAGTAACTACGGGCCATTAAGTTTAAAATATATAGATTATTTATAGGTTATTGATTTAGGGCATTAATGGACAGATTCAATCCACGGTTGATTATGTCAGTCGGCGGTTGGCTTTATTTGAGGATAACCTATGAATAGCAATGGTTTAGATATTTGCTACATAATTAGCCTAAGTGGAATGACAAAAGTAACAGTACTTAATAGTATATGGTTATGTGTTTCTTTCTTATTTTTAATATTTTTATTTTTACTTTAGTTTTTATTTAGATTATTTTAGTTTTTATTTTTATATTATCTGGTATGTTTAATTTGTTTGTTAGTTTTGCTAGAATTCATAAGTACTTATGAGGCTGGAGCATAGTTCAGCTGAACAATGAATTAATTTTTGGAAAAATATGAACTTTGTGGGTGTGTTCCCTGAAAACCCTCACGAGACTATAACTCGTCCACTCAGGATACCGAGGGGTTTAAAGGCTTATTGCATATGCTAAATGCAATCGTGATTAACTACGAAAGTGTGGATGTTGTATATTGTTGAATAAAGATCGCGGAAACCAATACGTTGAACTACAAATAGAAAAGATGAACCATTAAGCCGAATCAGATAACGATAATCGCTTCTAAGTCAGGGGAGTTTTTCTGTTCTACTTTTTCTTTCCCTTACTCACTTTTGTTTATCAATTTTTATACAATGAGGACATTGTATAATTTAAGTGTGGGGATAGGGTTCGTAAGAAAAAGAATTTCTTTAATTAAATAATTAAGTTTGTCTTGTCTAATATTTTTGAAAATTTAAAATTTTTAAGTTAATAACTAAGTATTTATTGTTTAGAATACTTTTGTTAAGAGTTTTGTTTTGTATTTAAAAATTTAGACTTTAATGTGGATTAACTATTTTGTATAATATAACGTAAGCTACTTAATAATAAGTAATATATAGTTATATGATATGATGTACTAATAGGCAATCTATATGAGAATTTCTGAATTTTAAAAAATTAATAAAATAACTTGTATATTATTTTATGATACATAATATGATGTATGACATAAAAAGTCTTAAATTTTAAATTTATTATACAATAATTTTATATATCTTTTTACTTATGTGAATACATTTGGGGGTACATACTGATGGCTTCCTCTGTTATACGAAAGTATAGACCTGGTTTCTATTAATATATACTTAACATTAAGCAAACACAAGTCAAAAGTACTTGAAAAGTCTTAAAAATAAAAGATACCTAATGAGGTCGCCAAAATGGTTTGACCAAGTCAGGTTTTGCTTAAACCTGAATCAAGTTATGTCGCTCTGTTGCATGAAAATGCAGACCTGTCACCAATGTCTTGATTCTTAAAAATGTATTTTATATATTTAATGGGAATATAAAAGAAAATTGTATAATTAAGTTTAAGAGTATATCATATGTGGAAATCATAAGTAATATATATACTAACAATAAAGGTGTATTCAGAAGTATATATATAGATTGTTTAAAGTGGGTAAATATATTAGTAATCATTCATGAACTATATGTTGCATGAATAATAATAATTTTTATTTATACATTATAGTTATCCATGTTAATTAAATTATTTAAAGTTTTAACTTATGAAACAAATTTTTAATTTAAGTATTTTGATTATTAAATATTAGTTTGATTATTATCTAAATTTTATTCAGTATTCTACTTGAGGACAAGCAGAACTTAAGTGTGGGGATATTTGATAAGCATCAGATAGATATTATATTATATAGTAATTTATCCTTATATTTATATACATTTTAATGTATTTATATGATTTTAGATACTTATTTCGTTAATATTTGCAGAGATATATTTTAATTAAAGATTGAAGAAAAAAAGGAACGAGAACAAGTCCAAAACTGAAGAAAATGAAGAAATGAAGAAAAACCCGAAAAGAATAAAGACTTAAAGAATGTGTATAGTTAAATAAACATATAATTCAGATAATAAACTCAATAAACATTCATTCAACAGTTATAATGAAAACCTAATTCACAATTAAATCAAATAAACAATATCATAAATAACTTTCGTATAACAATAATATACTGCGATATATATATAGATTGTTTAAAGTATAAATATAGATTGTTTAAAGTATAAATATTATAGTTAAAAGTGGATAAATATATTAGTAATCATTCTTGAACTATATGTTGCATGAATAATAATAATTTTTATTTATACATTATAGTTATCCATGTTAATTAAATTGTTTAAAGTTTTAACTTATGAAACAGATTTTTAATTTAAGTATTTTGATTATTAAATATTAGTTTGATGCTTATCTTAATTTTATTCAGTATTCTACTTGAGGACAAACATAACTTAAGTGTGGTGATATTTGATAAGCATCAGATAGATAGTATATTATATAGTAATTTATCCCCATATTTATATACATTTTAATGTATTTATATGATTTTAGATACTTATTTCGTTAATATTTGCAGAGATATATTTTAATTAAAGATTGAAGAAAAAAAGGAACGAGAACAAGTCCAAAACTGAAGAAAATGAAGAAATGAAGAAAAACCCGAAAAGAATAAAGACTTAAAGAATGGGCCAAGAAAAGATTTTATAAAGAAAATAGCTCAAAAGTGGAGTGATAAGATTAAATAAGTGTTTTGAATGGAGCTTGGATGAAAAGGAGCGGAATTTAGATCAAAAACTGAAGAAAAGTGTGAATGCTGAATTTCCTGCTACGCGTTAGTATTTTGGTCATAACTTCCTCATACGAAGTCCAAATGAGTTGATTCAAGTGGCCAAATTTAGCTAATATATAGGGATACAACATATCAACAATTCAGCCTATTTGGAGAAAAAATCAACCACCGGTTGGGCCTTTCAACCGGCGGTTGGACCAAAATTTCTAGAATATTCAGCCAACGAGGAGTTGTACTTGGAAACAAAGTGCCCAACCGCCGGTTGGACCTTCCAACCGCCGGTTTGGACCGCCACAGCTCAATTATAAATAGAAAATACCTTCCAGCTTCGAAATATAACCCAGTAACCATAATAATTCGTATATTACGAATTATTAACCCCAAATTCGACTAGAAACACTTTCTAGGGGTTTTAGGAGCAATTTAGAGTCGCGGGTTCGCAAGGGTTTGTCTACGATCAAGCGTACGGAGCGTGGTTCACGGTTTTGGTTTGCGTATCTTATTCTTTATTTAATTTTGAATGTGTTTTATTATTGAATATTGATTATGATTATGTTTAACTTAATTATGAACTAATATTTATTGTATTTGCTTAGATTTATATTATTGTTGGAATTATATTATTGAATGTTTATTATACAAAAATTGTCTCTATTATGATATATTAATGAAAGCTCTTGACATAATTAGATTGATTTATACAAAACTAGGATGACCATAAACTGTTTTTATAAATTAAGTAATTGTGTTTATGTCTTGATCTTAACCTTATGCGATAGACTAAGAATAGAGTTAATATAAAGTAATATTGTGATTCAAGCCTAACCATAGAAATTGTATTAATAAATTGATGATAGATCTTATTAATTAGTAACACTTTGCGTAACCTTATGATTGTGTTGCTATGATGAAGATTTGACTTAACCCTAAGTGATCTTCTACATTAGTAATTCACCAATAATAATAACCAACAATAAATAATCTAATTAAATACATATTTATCTCTAATTGTTTACTATCCTTAGTTAGTTGTTTTCTATTGAATTGGTTATAATTTAGTATTCTTAAATACGTTCATACGGAACTAAAACGTATCCCCTTTATCTGTATATTGTATATTTTAATTGAATTATAAATTCTATTTTATTTATAACCACCATTCCTATTGTTCGACTCGGACTTACTTAAAAGCTATATTATACGAACGGGTTATTCTTGCCTGGCTTGTGTGATAGTTATTTTAGTATTTCCATTTATTTAAAACTTGTTATTTTGTACTCTATTTACATGACATCAGTATACATATATCTTCTTTCCCCATTTAATCTAATTATTTATTTAGGTTTTCCATATTTGTGCTAAACTATATTGATAAGTTCCCTGTTTTTCGATACTCACTATTGAGTGTTTAAATAAGTTCTTTCTTATTTAAGTTTGATTATTGTTCCCCGTTTATTGAAAAAATGATGTATAGAGTTTCCATATAACTAGTAAGTAAGTGTTTCTTACAAATGTTTGATTTTAGAAAAGTTTATGTTGCTGCTAATGGGATTTTTACTTTTATTCATTTATGCTATTTTTGAGTTTTCTTCAGTTAAGGGCATCCATGAATCGGGAACTGGACATAAGGATTCCTCTCTTTAATCTGAATCCAAAGATTCGGTGCAATGCCGTTGACCAGCTAACGGATGTCGTTTAGTAAATCACTGCTACTGCAAACCTGCTGATATGAAACAGATAGTGACGATCCGTCTAATTGGTTCACGGTTTCTACGCCTGAAGTATCCGTCTTCTCGAAAAATGACGAAGCTGCTTGATCTTCTGCCATGAAACAGCTTGTCACGATATTGCCTCGAGGCGTGGAGTTGGTCATACTTTAATTGTCCTCTGAACATTTGTCTAAATTTTGTTCTCTATATATGTGTAATATTTATATGAAGTGCAGTAGAATTTATTTAGGACTAAAGTGTAACTTTTATTTCTATTCGAAGAGCTGGTACAGTGAAATATTGAGAACAATGTGACATATAAGTTACTGTTGCAAAATTTCTCTGGTTTTAGCATCCCAAATTTTCTTTGGTTTTTGTACTTCTTCAGTATCACTAACAACAAGAAGCACAACCTGTTGATGCACATGAACTCCCCTACAATTTGCATATCTGCATTGTCTCTCCGTTCTGATTGGCAATCTCTCAAGTCTAATCCTCCTAAACACGTATTATTGGATGCCCTTATGGCCTTACATGATGTCCTATGCTTTTTGTTGTTGCATACAAAATGATGATTATGATGCTTTAAGATTGAAACAAAATAAAGTTGATGGTAATTAAACTAACTAATGCTATTTTCTAAAGTTGACCACCCCAAAAATAAATATAGCCCTATGGATATTGATACAAAACAAAGTGTTTTGCAGAGTTAAAACAACATTGGTAATTCATTTTTAGTAAAATTTAAAGTCTACAACTTCAGTTCAGAGGTGAGTGTAACGTCTGTGACAAACGTATATTGAGTTCATTATCAATAGACACTCTACTACTAAAAATTTCAACTTTCAATTAATTTTGTCGTCACACTACTTTGGAGGTGATCCCAATCGTCCACGGTAAGTCAGAGGAAAGAACCTGCACATGACGAATAGTAACAACAATGTGAATGATATATCTTCATTTTTAAACATTTGAATGGAATCGTTTACATATAGTGTTGGGTCAGATTGTCTGCTGATGCAAAATTGGAAATTGATCTAAGTATAGTTAATACTGCTGGAACTATTTGTTAGTACTGCTAGTTTTGGTTCGCACCGTTGGTTGAAGTTTACACTGCTGCAGCTGTTACAACCGGTGGACTATTCTCAGTTTCCACCGCCAAGTCATCTGAAGTTAATACCGCTAGTCTAGTTTACATGGTTTCCACCGCTGGTACTGATAGCAGCGGAAACAATGCCTAGTGGATCCGTCAGACTTGCACGTGCAGTGAACAGTAATTACAGACCATGCTTAGCAGAAATACAGATACAGAGTTAGATTAGTTTCCAAACTTTAATGAGGATAACTTGTAAAAGAAAACTCTAATAATGAAATAGAGTTTTCTTATTTTCAAAGCATGGCATGCATATTAGTTGGTGTACTTTGTTTTGACTATATGTATGGCTTATCATCTTCATTGTAACAGATAGCTTCAAGGTTTTCTCTTTGTAAAAACCCTGATACAAGTATAAGTGTATCCGTATTATTACCATCAATAATAATATTGAAGCTTTGGTTGTTAAATTGTTTCTTGTTGTTCATACAATTAAAATCTTCCTTGTTAACAAGTGTTATTCCGCAAACTTCTTGTTAATACTTCAAAGCTTTTAGTTAGTTAAATCTTGACATTGTTCAAGTCTGGGATCCACAAGTGGTATCAAAGCAGTTGTTAGCTTTGAATACAGGAAGTGTTTGAAGAAGTTAAGCTTTAGAGTTTAGGCTACATTTGAGGTTGATTTTAGAAGGTGATTTAAAAATGTCTGCAGAAACTTCAGATGGGATTCAAGCAACAAAGATCCCAATACTCAAACCTGATGAGTATGAGATGTGGAGAAACAGAGTTAGGCAATACATGTTGCTTACAGATTATCAAATGTGGGATATTGTTGAAAATGGTCCAAAGTACAAAACTGATGCAAATGGTGTTAGACTATCAAGATCAGCACCAACCTCTGATATTGAACGAAAGGAGAGAGCAACAGAGATGAAAACTCTCAGTACTCTCTTGATAGCCATTCCAAATGAATATCAAAGTAATTTTGATCAGTGTACAGATGCAAAGGTTCTAATGGAGGCACTGGACAAAAGATTTGGTGGAAATGCTAGCACCAAAAAGAACAAAAGATCACTGCTCAAGCAACAGTTTGAAAACTTTGGAGATACAAAGTTCGAAACTTTAACTCAAGTCTTCGACAGATTCTCAAAGTTAGTAGGTGATCTGGAAAATCACAAGGTCAACATAGATAAGGATGATCTTAATAAAAAATTCTTAAGATCATTGGGAGATGAATGGACAATGTATACAGTTGGGTTAAGACAGAAAAGTGATTTAGATGATAAGGAGTTAAGTGACTTGTATAATGATCTCAGATCATTTGAATCAGAAGTGGAAAGCAAAAAGCAAGCAGATGGTTACTCTTAAAGTGCACAAAATGCAGCATTCATATCTACTGGTAAAAGACAAACTGAGTCAAAGTCTTATGGTGGAACATCAGTTGGATATGGATCTGGATCTGGTTCACTACCACAGGATAGATCTTATGATCAAGTTATGGAAGCTTTCTTTGCAGCTCATGTAAACTCATCACTTATTCATGAAGAATTGGAGCAAGTCAATCCTGATGATCTTGAAGACATGGATCTGAAATGGCAGATGGCTATGATTTCCATGAGGGTAAAGAGATACTTACAAAGGACAGGAAAGAGTAATTTCGCTTTGAGAAGAGAAGACAATGCTAGGTTTGATAAGAGTAAGGTTGAATGTTACAATTGTTACAAGATGGGTCATTTTGGTAGAGAATGCAGATCTCCAAAGCAAGAAGGAAATGATCAAAGATCAGGTCAAAGAACTGGTGGGTACAATGGAAATCAAAGAAAAAACATTCAAATTCAAGATACTTTCACAAATGCTTTAGTATCTTTGGATGGACTAGGAGTGGATTGGAGTGATCAAGATCAAGTTGAAGAAATGCAAAATCTTTCACTAATGGCTCAAACAGAAGCTGAAGATTCAGATGAGGTTCCATATGAGGTACAAGCTAAATTATGTTCTAATGTATGCAAGAAAACTGTCAAACATTATAGAGATCATAATGCTAAAATCTGCAATGAGCTAAAAGAATGGGACATAAAAAATAGACCCTATGTGGCTATGTTGCTTCAATTGAAGATCTAGAAAACAGAATTAAAGCATATCAACAAAATGAGATTCAATTTGTTTATGATATTGAGTATGTCAAATATGAAAGAGATGTTTTAAAAGATAAAGTTGAAGATCTTCAAAAATTATTAGCTCGGGTCTCTAGTGAAAAAGAAAGCATGAAATTGACAGTATGGGATCTTGAAAATGCATCAAAGAGTGTTCAAAACATAATTGACTCACAGATTCATAATAAAATTAAAACTGGATTAGGGTACAGTTTAAATAATGTACCCCCACCTTATAATCACAACTACTTTCCTCCTAAAAATGATTTAGATATGAATAAGCTTAAGGAGTGTATGGTAGAAGAAGTTAAAAAGGTAGATCCAGTTAAAATTTTAGAAGAAAATGTTTGTTGAAAATGTAGAGATAACATATTGGAACTCTGATGATGAAAATTAATCAAAACCCGAGTGCAGTAAGACTGAAACATCATGTGAAAAGGAAATGAAATCTCTCATTGGATTAGTTTCTGATCTGAAGAAAGAAAAAATTGTAGAAGGAAAGAAAATGTTTCAGGAAAGTGCAAAGCTTAATTTGGAAAAGATGAACAACACAGATAAAAACTCAAAACAGGTCTAGGTTTGGTTAACAATAAGGGCAAGTCAATGTGTGAATATGTTAACAAACCTGTGTCAAAAAATCTTGAGTCTGTAAAGTGTTCAAAATGTATGTGCAAAACAAGCAGCTCATCATCCTTGTCAAAACCAAAAACTTATTCCAGAGGAAATCAAAGAAACTGGAATCAAATGGTCTCACAAAAATTGGGATCAAATTTTCAAAGAGAAGGCTTGTTACATATGCGGACGAACCAATCATCTTCAACATGATTGCTTTCATAATCCAAGATTTCAAAGGATTACGAAACCTTCATGGACATCTGTTGATAGAATTAATCATCAAAATTTTAAATCAAAAATTAATTCTATTAACATGGTTAAGAAGAGCAAGGCTTCTATAGTTAACACTGTTGCTTCAAAACAAAAAGCAGTGTTAAGTAGACATAGAGCCAACAGTGAAAATCAGAAGACATTTGCAGCAACAAAACTTAAAACCGCCAAGCATATTAAGACTGCCAGCAATATTAATACCGCTAAACAAGTTACCACTGCTAACACAGTTAAGACCGCTCGTCCAGTTAAAACTGTTAAAGCAGTTAACACTTCTAGTAGTATTAACACTGCTACCAATCTTAAGACTGCCAGGCCTTTGAATACTGGTTCAACTTCAAAATCTTTTAAACCAGTATCTGCTGTTATGTCTAATATAAGTTGGACTTGGAAATTAAGAAATAATGACAAATCAAAAATTTCCAAGAACAACAGTGCATCACAGTCAATGACCTTCAAAAGAGTTGACTGGGTGAATGCACAAGGGATACCCAAAACCAAATTGGTTTGGGTTCCCAAGAGAAACTAATTTCTGTTTAAATTATATGTGCAGAGCAAGTCAAGGAGTACATGGCACATTGATAGTGGTTGCTCTAGGCACATGACAGGGGATAAAAGCAAGTTGCAGAACTTCAAGAAATTTGATGGAGGTCCTGTAGCTTTTGGAAGTAGTCCAAATGGTGGAAGGATTACAGGAAAAGGAATTGTCAATAATGATAAGATAAGCTTTACTGATGTGTATTTTGTTGAACAATTGAAGTATAATTTGCTAAGTGTGAGCCAAATTACTGAGAAAAAGAATCCAGTTCACTTCACAGACACAGAATGTTTTATTCTTTCTGACAAATTTAAGCTTGATCCAAATATGATCTTAATGAAAATTCTAAGAAAGAATAACATGTACTGTTGTGACTTAGCAAATTTCATACCTCAAAAGGAGTTAAATTGTCTTATTTCAAAAGGTACTGTTGATGAATCTGATCTTTGGCATAGAAGGATGTGTCACATGAATTTCAAAACCATTAACAAACTTGTTAAAAGTAAACTTGTCAAAGGTTTATTTGAGAATACATATTCATGTAATGATCACTGTGTTGCCTGTCAAAAAGGCAAGCAACATAAATCCTCTTATAAGCCCAAAATCATGAATTCAAATTGTATCCCTTTACAATTACTGCACATGGATTTGTTTGGACCAACGAATGTGAGTAGTATAGGGAAGAAATCATATTGTCTTGTGATCATTGATAACATTAGCAGATTTTGTTGGGTATTCTTTCTTAGGACAAAAGATGAAACTGGTGAACAACTTAGATCATTCATCACTAAGATAGAAAATCAAATGAATCTGAAAGTTAAAATCATTAGAAGTGACAATGGTACAGAATTTAAAAATCAATTGATGGATAAATTCTGTGATTCAAAAGGTATTGAAAGACAGTTTAGTGCTCCTAGAACTCCACAACAAAATGGGGTTGCTGAAAGAAAGAATAGGACACTAATTGAGGCTGCTAGAACAATGTTAGCAGATGTCAAATTACCAATGACTTTCTGGGCTGAAGCAATTAGCACTGCTTGCTATGTTCATAACAGAAACTTAGTCATTAAGCCTCACAACGAGACACCTTATGAGCTACTTTTCAATAGAAGACCTTTAGTTAGCTTTTTGAAACCATTTGGTTGTTCTGTTACCATCTTAAATACCAAGGATCATTTAGGTAAATTTCAAAGCAAAGTTGATGAAGGATGTTTTGTTGGATACTCTATTCCCAGTAAAGCCTATAGAGTGTTTAATCACAGAACTAGAATTGTGGAGGAAACGATGAATCTGACTTTCAATGAACACACTCCAAATGTTGTAGGAACAGGATCAGCACACTTGTTTGACTTAGATGCTCTAACCAAATCTTTTAGACACTTGTATGAGACATCAAATGCAGGTACAAATGCAACTGTGCAGGTTAAAGCAGATAAGGAAAAGGGAAAAGCACCTGAATATGTTCTCTTTCCCATCTGGACTCATGGTCCTCCAGAAGTTTTTGAATCTCCACAACAACAAACTCCAGAACAAGTCACAACCATTGATGATGATGAGAATACATCATCAGATCCTAATCTACAACAAACAGAAGAGGAAGAAGATCAAGGAAATGCTGAGAATGCATCAGATTATGTAGATGAAGATCAAAGTACACCATGTCACAATGTGTCTGATCCCCCTGATTTGGATCAGAACATGACAAATCTTGAGACCAGTATTCCTGAATCATCTTCATCACATTATCAAGCTCACAAAAGCTATCTTCCTTTAGATAATGTGATTGGTCCCATAGATGCACCCATGCAAACCAGAAGGCAATCAAGAGATAATGAAGAGGACATCAACACTTCATTGTATGCATGTTTCTTATCTCAGATAGAACCTAAGAAAACAATTGAAGCTTTAAAGGATTCTAGTTGGGTTGAAGCAATGCAGGAAGAACTGCTCCAATTTAAGATCCAAGAGGTGTGGACTCTAATGGATCTTCCAAAAGGTAAGTGGCCCATTGGCACTAAGTGGGTGTTCAAAAACAAGAAGGATGAGAGAGGGATTGTCGTAAAGAACAAAGCAAGATTGGTTGCTCAAGGTTATTCTCAAGAAGAAGTTATTGATTATGATGAAGTTTTTGCTCCTGTGGCAAGAATTGAAGCAATCAGATTATTCTTGGCCTATGCATCCTTCAAGAACTTCAAAGTATATCAAATGGATGTAAAAAGTGCATTTCTTTATGGTAAAATTGAGGAAGAAGTGTATGTGTGTCAACCTCCAGGATTTGAGGATCCTATGCATCCTGATAAGGTATACAGATTGGATAAGGCATTGTATGGTTTGCATCAAGCTCCAAGAGCCTGGTATGATATCTTATCTGTGTATCTTTTGGAAAATTGATTCAAAAGAGGTTGCATTGATAAGACTTTGTTCACAAAAAGAATCAAGAGTGATATTCTACTTATTCAAATATATGTTGATGACATCATTTTTGGTTCTACAAAAGATTGTTTGTGCAAAGAATTTGAATCTCTAATGCATCAAAAATTCAAGATGAGCTCAATGGGTGAGCTAACATTCTTTCTGGGATTGCAAATAAAATTACAGTCTGATGGTATCTTCATTCACCAAGGGAAATATGTGAATGACATTCTAGAAAGGTTTGGTTACAAGGATGTGAAGTCTGCTAGCACTCCAATGGAAACACACAAACCACTGGTTGCAGATCTTGAGGGGGAGAGTGTTGATGAACACTTATACAGGTCCATGATTGGATCCCTTATGTACTTAACATCAAGCAGACCAGACATCATGTTTGCAGTATGTGTGGGTGCAAGATTCCAAGCAAATCCCAAGCAATCACATCTTTATGCTGTCAAAAGGATCTTTAGATATCTCAAAGGTCAATCAAAATTAGGCCTATGGTATTCAAAAGATTCTGCATTTGAGCTTATTGCTTATACTGATAGTGATTATGGAGGTGCAAATGTGGATAGGAAGTCCACATCAGGAGGATGTCAATTTTTGGGAGATAGGCTAGTCTCATGGCAATGCAAAAAGCAAACCACTGTATCCACTTCAACAGTAGAAGCAGAGTATGTTGCTGCAGCAAGTTGCTGTGCGCAGATCTTGTGGATTCAAAATTAATTGCTGGATTATGGTTTGCAATTTTTAAATACTCCCATGTATATTGACAACAATTCTGCTATCAGTATCATCAATAACCCTGTTAAACACTCAAAAACAAAACACATTGAGATCAGATATCATTTTATTAGAGATTGCAATGAGAAAAGATTGATTCAGATTTTCAAAGTCCATACTGACAATCAATTTGCAGATCTATTCACTAAAGCATTTGATGTGGGTAGATTTACATATTTGATTACAAGTATTGGAATGATCAACTTAACATAAATCTTTTTCATTAATATCATTTTGTATATATATCTCATAAAGTGTTTAAAACGGGTTAATTATTTTATCTGAGATGTTAACACTACCGCATTCATGTTAATACCGCCAGTACACAAGTTAACACCGCCAGTGCAAATATAACCACTGCCAGTTCAGTTGTTATGTTAACACTGCCAGTTCTAAATTATAACTGGTACTTGTCATATTTTTGGAATTTTTGCTTTGTGCGTATATACATTTGGTGTGCAGGTTGCAGGTTTACTTTAAAATGTGTGGCTGATTTTTGTCAAACTAAAATCCAAAAGTTTTATCACCACATATTTTTCTGTAAGAAAGATTCCAATGTGTTTAAGTACAACTTACTCACATCTTTTTAGGAGAATAGTAATATTTTCAGTCTTTCAATCTTTCTTATTTTCAACATTCTAATCATAGCTCTGGGTTCTATAACTTCGTGCTTATCAAACAAAAATGTCATTTATTATTTCAAAGTTTTTCAAGAAACTCAAATCTTTCAAGGCAAAAATGAACCCAACTGCAGAGCAAGCTGTGATTGTTAATGAAATTCCAACTTCCTACTTGTTCGACAATTATTATTCTCCAAGAGAACATTTTTCTGCTGAAACATCGGGAAATACAACTTCTGGAACCTCTGATAATGAGATTCAAGAAGAACCAAACCCTGAGCTGATCAGTTTGGATGAATACCATCAAATGGAGGCTATCCAATAGTATGAGCATGATCATGTAGTTGAAACACTACAAGAGCAGATTCAGCAACTGGATAACTACAACTGGGGATTAATGCATCAATGTCTAGAAACTGAGACTAGGCGACGCATTGCTAAAAGATCTCTTCCATGGAAAATAAAGGACAGATTACTTCGTTGGAAATACTTGGCAAAAAGAGCAAAAACCAAAGCCAAGATATGGATCAAGTGTAAACTGGATCCATCTAATGAAGCCAGATATAACTATATTCCTCCTTACACTTCCCATAAAGATCATCTGATGAATCGTCATTATGCTCAAGACTTGGAATTTCCGGATCTCCAAGATCCTGAATTGTTTAAAAAAATATATATATGTGTGAGTTACAACCGCTAGCTATAGTTACAACCGCTAGCTATACTAGTTATAGTTACAACCGCTAACTATACTAGTTATTTTGTTAACACCATCAGTCTAACTATCTGTTTTGCACTGCCAGTAATATTGTTACAGTTAGTACTGCTGGTGTCATTGATACCGTTTTAAATTAGGGCTTCTAACTACCGCTAGTTTATAACAGGAAAAAGAAGGTGAAAATCTTTCATTTTCACATACAGCTCTTACTCGCTCTCAAAACTTGAAATCCTCGACCAAAATCATCAAATCTTCGCACTCGATTTCAAGTTTAAATCGATCATGGCTTCGTCTTCTTCATCTGAAACTCTTGCAATCGCGGAGAAACATAATATTCTCGCATTTCTGAAGAAAGTTCAAGGATCAGATGATTATCATGAGATGATTGATTTTCTGTTACACAGCAACCTTAAAGAAGCTCTTACTGTAAACCCCATCATCTATATTTCTCATCTAAATGATTTCTGGACATTGGCAAAAAGAACAGAAATCGACGGGGTCACTACTATTGAGGGAAAGGTTGCTGGGAAAGTGATCAAAATTTCTGAGGCCTCAATCCGTGCTCACTTGTTGCTACAAGATGCAGATGGTATGGATTGTTATCCTATTCTTGAAATTTTTGATAAATTAAAATTGTTAGGGTATGAGGGGAAGAATGATGGCAAGTTAACATTTTTCAAATCAATGTTTTGCCCCCATTGAAAATATTTAATTCATATCCTACAACAATGCATTTCTCAAAAAAGGACTTCTTTTGATCAGTTTAGTAGTAATATTGCAACTGCAATAATCTGCTTAGCTAATGGAGAGAAGTTCAATTTTTCAAAATTAATTTTTACTGGCATGTTGTATAATCTGGAGCATCCCAAAGATAAATTTTTAATGTATCCAAGATTTTTGCAACATTTTTTCAACAAAGATTTGAAAGATTTGCCAACTACTGGTGACAAAATTGTTATCTCTTCTCATTCTAAAAAGGTTTTTACAAATATGAAGAGAAAAGGTACTGTTAAAGGTACTGCCTTCTCTGGGAAGGATACACCTTTAACTTCACATATGTTGAGAGCAGAAGCTGGTCCATCAACCACTTCTGCACCTGCAGTTCAGAAGGAAGATACACCCCCTTCCTCTCATCCCAAAACTGCAGTAAAACCATCAAAGAGAACAAGGGACCCTAAACCATCCAAACATAAAGCCAAAAAGGTTAAGAAACAGGCATCTGAGGCTCCTCTTTCTCAGATGTCTCAGTATGAATTAAACATAAATGAGGTGGTCAATGTAGAGGGTGATGACCATGTGGAAAGGGCTGCCACTACTGTAACTACCTCAGAAGGAGTACAGGACAGTGGTAATGGAAATAGGACCCAATCCATGGAAACACAAGATGCAGAGATTCCAATGGATTCCTCTAATGCAGAGGACCCAATGGATATCATTGCATCTAGTGGTCCCAGTACCAAGAACAAAGGGGCCTCTGCTAGTCATGCTAGGCATGATGCAGCTGGTGGTTCCAGTGATCCATCAAAGG
This sequence comes from Helichrysum umbraculigerum, assembly GCA_949592205.1. Classification (NCBI taxonomy): domain Eukaryota; kingdom Viridiplantae; phylum Streptophyta; class Magnoliopsida; order Asterales; family Asteraceae; genus Helichrysum; species Helichrysum umbraculigerum. The sequence continues at coordinate 55,909,910 of CATIUR010000006.1, forward strand.
AGGTTAACACTTCCAAAGATGGTGAGGACAGTTCTTTACTAAATGAATTGACGAATACTTGTACCAAGCTGTGTGATGTGGTGAAAAAGCAGGGTGAGGAAATTGCTGATCAAAGAAAGCAATTGAAGGAGTTGAGAGATTTAGTAGATGAGCTGGTAAATGAAAGAAACATGAGAAAAGAAAAGGCAGAGAAGAAGTCTGAGAGTTTGAAAAGGCTAGTTAGAGGTAGTAAAAAGAATGTAGTTGAATCAACCTCTGATTCATCTAGTTCTTCTGAAAGCAGTGATAAAAATGATGAAAATCAATGGTGCTTCACTGAAGCTATGCCTTCATCTGCTGTATCAAAAGATCAAGCAGACAAACTTCTTGAAGAAGATGATCAAAGAAAAGAGCTTGAAGCAGAAAATGAGATGCCTCCTCTGTTTTCAACTCTTGAGACCAATGATGATAAGATTGATGATAATGAACAGATAGGTGATGGTGAAAGAACAGTTCTTGGAACAGGTTTGTTTGAAGATGTTGAACCAGAAGTGGTAGATGCTACCATAATGAATGTGGTAAATGATGCATTAGATTTGGAGTTGCCTTCTTCTACTACTGATGTTGAGAAACCAGTTTCTACCGCTGGAGATAAGGATAGTACCGCTAGTGAAATTCCAGTAGTTTCCACCGCTGGCACTAGTACTGCTATTGAAACTCAATTGGTTTCTTCTGCTGCAACAAATACTACCACCTCTGAGCAACATGATCCAGTTAGCACTGGTGGAAAAGATGAACCAGTTGCTACTGCAAGTGATGAGCACACTGCTGCTGAGGCTTTAATTGAAGTGGCTAAATCTGCCCAAACAAGAAATGTGGGTATATCACTGAGAGAGCCTGATGTTGACAAAAGGCATGAAGATGTCAAAACAAATTTAAAAGAAAAAGAAAAGTCTGCATCAAAAGATAAAGGCAAAGGTATTATAGTGGAGCCAGAGAAGCCAATGAAAAGAAAGCATCTTGAGGCTATAAGTGAAAATGTGGCAAGACAACTTCAAGCTCACTTTGAAAATGAAAGAGGAGGTGGATACATTGAGGTGGATGTAGGAGATGATATGAAGGTTCTTATGACCCCAGAAGAACAAATTCACTTTGATCATCTATTAGCTGATGGATCAAGGAATGCTCAAATGGAAGCATTCACTCCTGATCAAAGGTTAATGTGGTATCTGGATATGCTGGAACAAAGAAGAAAACATATGTCAAAGAAGAAAATGGAGGAGAAAAGAAAGAAAGCTCCCAGTATTAGGCAGCTAAAGGATAGATATGCAAGAGTGGTGAGAAATTATACTAGTTAGACTTTGAAAACCCTGATGGCTATGGACTTCTATGATCTTGAAAAGAAATACTTAAGGATTCAGAAAGAGAAGGAAGAACAGGCCAAGAAAAGAGAAGAAGAGGAAGCAAAAGATGCTCATAAAAAGGAGTTGACTGCAGAAGAAATAGAAAGAAATCAAAGGACTGCAGAAATCAACAGGGCAAAGGCTGAATTGGAAAGGAAAGAAAAAGAAGAATTGAATGCTTTGAAAAAGAACATTCCAAAGGAAACAATTCAATTCAGAAGAAGAGTAAAGAAGATGGATGCTCAGACTAAATCTGAAGAAATGTCAAAGAATACAAATGAATCTGAAGCTGAAACAAAAATTCATTCTGAGAAGGATTCTGCATCCAAGTCTGCATAGTCTACTGAAGAGGAAATGGTTGATTGGGACAAGATCAAAGCAATGGTAGAAGTTGAGGAACCTAAAGTGCCAATTGCTGTACAATTTCCTATCATTGATTGGTACTTTGTATCTGATGAAAAGATGAAGAGATGGCTAAAAATTGTGAGAGCTGGTCACTCAGAGGAAAGATTTCTATCCTTCTACAGGTGTGTTCAAAAGATATCCAGAGATGATCTGGATGATATGTGGGGGATTGCAATGAGAAAATATCAGAATTCTAAAAAATACAGTGATGAAGAGAGGGTCTACAACTATCTTTCAATTCTGTATGAAATAGATACTGAAAATGAATTCTACAAAGATATGACACGTGCAAAAGTATGGCTTTGCCACTCTCACAATGGAGTTCATGTGGTGCAGCTTCAAAGTAGTGTATTTGCATATTTCTTCATTGGCACTGAATATCCATGGAATCTAGGTCAGTTAGCTTCTATGCTCAAGCTGAATATCAAATGTGATGATCTAGATACAGCTGCTTCTTTAGTTCATGAAGTTCAGAACTATTATAAGAAGGCACTTGCAAAGTATGCTGTTGAAAGTGAATAATATAGAAAGAAAAAGGCTGAAGAAATCAAAAAGAACTTCAAGAATCTGAAATAGAAAACTTGAGTCTGTTCATGGAAAGATCAAGTTTAGGGGGAGATTGTTGGGTCAGATTGTCTGCTGATGCAAAATTGGAAATTGATCTAAGTATAGTTAATACTGCTGGAACTATTTGTTAGTACTGCTAGTTTTGGTTTGCACCGTTGGTTGAAGTTTACGTTGCTGCAGCTGTTACAACCGGTGGACTATTCTCAGTTTCCACCGCCAAGTCATCTGAAGTTAATACCGCTAGTCTAGTTTACATGGTTTCCACCGCTGGTACTGATAGCAGCGGAAACAATGCCTAGTGGATCCGTCAGACTTGCACGTACAGTGAACAGTAATTACAGACCATGCTTAGCAGAAATACAGATACAGAGTTAGATTAGTTTCCAAACTTTAATGAGGATAACTTGTAAAAGAAAACTCTAATAATGAAATAGAGTTTTCTTATTTTCAAAGCATGACATGCATATTAGTTGGTGTACTTTGTTTTGACTATATGTATGGCTTATCATCTTCATTGTAACAGATAGCTTCAAGGTTTTCTCTTTGTAAAAACCCTGATACAAGTATAAGTGTATCCGTATTATTACCATCAATAATAATATTGAAGCTTTGGTTGTTAAATTGTTTCTTGTTGTTCATACAATTAAAATCTTCCTTGTTAACAAGTGTTATTCCACAAACTTCTTGTTAATACTTCAAAGCTTTTAGTTAGTTAAATCTTGACATTGTTCAAGTCTGGGATCCACATATAGTATATAATATAATATAATATTTAGTCGATTGGAATCATAATTTTCATCTAAGATAATCCAAACCCCTAAATTTGGCTTTTTAATCGGATAAAGACTATAAAATATGGCATTTGACATTGTTCTTTTACAAGAATGGAAGGAAACATACAATTAAGGGTTTGTAGCGTATTCATCTATGCATGAGATAGTCATGTGTTTATTATGAGTTTGAAGCTGATTAGGATAGAACCGGCTTTTTAAGCTGACTTTAAGGCCATAGAAAGGATTGATGAGGTTAAACTGTTGAACTATATAGCTGGCATCAACTTTAATCTAAACCCAGTAAATTACAGTAACTTCTAACCATAAAAGAGGTATTAATCTAGATACCACTTGATACCCTGTTTTGGACAACAATCAATAATCGGAGACATGCCTTTTAGTAGAGCGAGATGTCGAGTGGAATCATGTTTTTCATCTGAAACTTTTTGTTACTAAGTATAATAGCCACATATATGTTGTTGGATAATAAGATGTCATTTACAGATTTACTTAAAATTTTAGTTAGCCGTATGCCCGTATGTATTGCAAACCATTGTTTAAAATAATAAAATTGGCTTTCTAATTGGATAAAGACTATAAAAGTTGTCATTTTGTAAATGGGTGAGATAGTCATGCGCTATTCATGAGTTTGAGGTTGAATATGCTACAAACCCGGCTTTTTCTGCTGACTTCAAGGCCCAAAAGCAGATTGTAACGGAAAGGTTGAACAGCTGGTATCAACTTTATTCTGAATCCCAATCAACTTTTTAACTATAAAATCACACCTCTTCATATCAAAATTTTCCATCAACCAATATAACATGAATCCAAACTTTTACTACATTTTTCTAGTTATTTGATCGTATCAACATCACCCGCTGCACAATGAGGAATCAAAGGCTTTCTTCCTCTCAACAAAGGTTAATTACTTTATGTGACCGGTTATAGTGATTAATATTTGTTGTTACAGTCTTTCATTCACGTAGATGTACTGATTTAATTAGCGACCCTAATTTAGCAACACTAATTGTTTTATGTGCGAATCGTACCTAGAGGTTTTGATTTCTTCGTGATCATCAACCTATAACAAATTGTGTCATTATGGGGTTACACCAATTGAATTGCACAAACTTTCTCAATTCACATTTTAGGTTTACTGGTTCAGTTACCTATGTAATCGTTTTTTATTTTCAAAAATCTTTAAATTGTGAACAGATGTAATCAAGGATCAAATTCTAATGATCAATTTCATCTGCCACAAATTACACCATTTAAGGTCTAAAACTTGTGTCAAACTCTATCTTTGATTAATTTGTTAAATTCACACCCACGCTTCTATGAATCTATCATTTCCTTGATTAGGTTTGGTGACCAAAAGGATATACTAATTTTATCACCCAATACATGATCTATTCGATTTCATTAGTAGTATAACAAACATAAAGTAACTACCACCTGTGATAACTAGTGACAAAAGATCACCTCATTTGGCTTAAATTCTTACTCTATTAAGTTGATTCTTTCATATGGTCTTTTGTTTCTCTAATATACAAGTGATCCTTACCTAATTCTGCAGGATGGGAATGACGTTATTCTCTGGGTCTTTCCCACTTCACAATTTTACTCCTCAAATGACAAGTTGCGTTAAGAACCAAGCTACCGTTTGGGCCAAAGAAGTCTCTAAAGGATTTGGTAAGACTTGAGAAACATTAATTATCTGTTCATAGATATAGTTTGATTGTCTATGTTGTTACTTTGATATTTTTTTATTTCCCTATATATGAAGAACATGGATATAACTAATTTGCTGCTTCTTGGTTTTGAAGTCAGAAAATATTATCACAAATGGTTTGAGGTCATATGGATGCACAAGAAGTTGCATTCAAAGTAAGTCTGATACTGTTACATTTTATGTAGTCATCTAACGATTATTTCAAATTTATTTCTAAATCCTATCCTTGTTATAATCATAGTAGAAAGTCTCTTATTTGAGAACAAATTTATAATGTGAAGTCACTTTAAAGTTGGTATTATTAGGACAAAAAATTAACGAATGTTTGTTACTAATTGAGTTCCAAGCCTTATCACTAGAGTTTGTAAGAAAACTTTACCCGAGGAACTTGAAAAATATTAACGAATGTTTGTTACTAATTGAGTTCCAACGTTTACCTGAAGTAAATTCATGTTTTTTTATGTTTTATTATCGTTCCCGTTCATTAAAAAAATTATGTATAAAGTTTTCAGGTTAAATATTTTTATATTTTGTTACCTTGATTTTTACTTTTACTTATGTACGCCATTTGTGGGTTTTGTTCAGCTAGAGGCAAACCAAGAATTGAATGAGAGAATCCCCTTATTCAATTTGATTTAAAGATTCTTTGCCGTGATAGTGAAACTAATAGTGATGATTCATCTTACTAGTTCACGGTTTCTAAGCCCTTAAGCATCTGACTATGAAAATGTGAATAAGACTACCGTCTAGTATGTCAAGAAATTGAGTCTCACAATTGGTGCTCACATATAAGGGTAGTGCCAATACTATAAAAGACTTCTTGAAGAATGAGGAAGCTGCTTGATCTGCCAAGCAGCAGCTTGTCACCATATCGCCTCGAGGCGTGGAGTTGATCATACTGTGATTTTACTTTAAACATTTGACTAAGCTTTGTTCTTTGTATATTATGTCTAATATATATAATGAAGTACAATAGGATTTATTTCGGAATAACTTTTTTTTTGCTGTTCGAAGAGCTGGTATTGTATGTGAAATATCGAGAACAATGTGACATACAATTTACTATTGCATAACTACTCTGATTTTACAAATAGCAAGAAGCACAACCTGTTGATTCACATTGAACTCCCTTGCATTGTAACTCTGTTTTGGTTGGCGTTCTCTCAAGTATCATTAATTTGCCAAGAAATGTATTATTAAATGCCCTTATGGCCTCACATAATGTTCTATATTTTTTCCGCTCCTTAAACAATGTTGAGTATGAGGCTTTAAAATTGAAACAAATTAATGTTGTATACTTGTATGGTAATTAGACTAAGTATTGCTACTTTTTAAGGTTGACTACCCCTACTTTTAGCCATATGGATATACTGATCAAAATAAAGTGAGAGTTAAAACCACATTATAATTCATTTAAATTTTCCTATACTTAAAATCTACAACTACAGTTCAGAGGTGACTGTAACGTGTGTGACAATCATATGGACTTCATCCTCAATAGACGCTCTAACTACTAAAATTTTCAACTTCATTTTAATTTGTCATCATACGACTTTAGAGCTGATCCATATTGAGGTTTTCGCAAGCATCTTAATCAAGCATTAATTGCGGTATTCCTTTCGCCTAATATATTAATAATCCAAAAAATAATATAATACCAAGCCTTGTTTAGAATAACAAAACTCACTTTTTAATTAGACGAATACTATAAAATTTGGCATTTGACGTTGTCCTTTTACGGGGAGTACTAGTGACAATGGAAGGAAAATAGAATCAACGAGGTTTGAAACAATGCAACGAATGCATCTATCGCGTGAGATAGTCATGTATTTTTTATGAGATTGACGCTAGACAACCGGCTTTATAGGCGGACTTTAAGGCCAGAAAGCATATTGATAAGGTTGAACTATAACATGAGATAGCCATGCGTAATTTGGCTTTTTGTATTTTAGAATTCAAAATTTTGGCATTTTGCAACATATGCATCATCTATCATGTGAGATAATCATGCTTTTTATATGAAATTGATGTTAAATACGATAAAATCAGCTTTTTGGCTAATTTTAAGGTCAGAAAGCACATCGTAACGGAAAGGAACAACTGGCATCAACTTTAACCTGAATCCCAATAAACTTTTTAACTATAAAAGCACCCCTTCAAATCAAAACTTTCCATCAACTAATTCAACCTAAATCCTAATTACTTGTGTTGCTCATTTTCTTCAATTCTTTGATCATATCATCAGCACCTACTACACAATGAGGAATCAAAGGCTTCCGTCTCCTCAACAAAGGTTATTTGTTTATGTGATTGGTTATAGTGATTGACTGGTCGGTATTTGTTGTTATAGTCTTTTGTTCTCGTTGATCTACTTATTTAATTAGCGACCTTAATTTAGCGGTTGTAATTGTTTCTATGAGCGAGTCATATCTAAAATTTTTGATTTTTTTTCGCGCTTATTAATTAAATTAAGTAGTGTCATAGGGTTTCACAATTGAGTTGCACAAATTTCTCAAATCATATTATAGGTTCACTGGTTCAATTAGGTATGCGGATTTTTATTGTTTCAAATCGTTGATTTTTTGAACACACGTAATTAAGGGTCAAATTTTAATGATCGATTTCATCTTCTGGTTTGTGTGAACTTGACATTTAAGCCACAAACTACACCATTTAAGGTTTGGTGATCAAAATCTAAGGAAGTTACTGTTTTTATCACACAATACATAATCTATCAGTTTCATTATTAATATAAGATTACCTCTTTAGGTTTTGGTTCTTACTCTTTTAAGTTGATTCTTTCATGTGTTCTTTTATTTTTCTTAGTTAAAAGTGATTTGTCGCTTTTTTCTTCTCTTCATGCTTGCATTTCTAGCAAATTCTAATTTTTATGTTTGATCCTTACCTAAATGTGCTGGATTCGAATGATGCTATTTTGCAGGTATTTCCCTCTCCACAATTTCACACCTCAAGAGATAAGTTGTGTGAAATTTTGGGCCAAAGAAGTCTCTAAAGGATTTGGTAAGACATATATTGTTTGATTGTTAGCGAAGTTACTTTGAATCAATAGTTTTTTTTTTATTTATACATGAAAACATGGATAATACCGACTTTCTGCTTCTTGGCTTTAAAGACAGAAAATATCATGCAAATGGTTTGAGGTCATAGAGATGCACAAGAATCTGCATTCAAGTAAGTCTCACACTGTTACAATTTTTGTATAATATTGTTGACTGTTAAAGTAAATTTATCTTTTTTAAGATTGATTACTATTCTTCATCCATTAAAAATTTGCTGTATAATTTTTCTTATGAGTGGTTAAAACTTAAAATATCTCAGACTGGTGTTTGCTGAAGTTTTTCTATATATGGAAGTTTAATTTGTTTATTTTAAGGGTGTGTTTGACGTAACTAGCTGGTAGCTGGAGCTGGAAGCTTGTAGTTGGAGCTTGTAGCTGGAGCTTATTTTTGGAGCTGGAAGCTGGAGCTTATATAAATTTTTAGAAGGGTGTGTTTGGCGTAACTAGCTGGTAGCTGGAGCTGGAAGCTTGTAGTTGGAGCTTGTAGCTGGAGCTTATTTTTGGAGCTGGAAGCTGGAGCTTATATAAATTTTTAGAAGTGTTTGTTAAAGTAGCTGGAGCTGGAGCTTAATATGTGAATAGACATAAAAGGACAAAAAGTTTAAATCAAAGACATGTAGAGAGGGGTATTCATGTAATTTCACACCCAATAAGCTTGTAGCTTATTTTAAAAGCTAGTTGAAGTAGCTTATTATTCTAGAGCTTATTTTTTCAATAAGCTCCCAATAAGCTCCTACACTTTTGTATGCCAAACAAAGCTTGTTTTGAAAAAAATAAGCTCAAGCTGCAACAAGCTCCAACAAGCTCCTACAAGCTAATTTGCCGAACATAGCCTAAATATGTTTATATTAATGTTACTTAGATTTTTACTGTTATTAATGTATGCTATTTGTAGGTTTTGTTTAGTTAGAGGCCAACCAAGAGTTGAATGAGAGAATTCCCTTGTTCAATTTGAACTCATGATTTTTTTTCCCGTGATATTCACCATCCACTGAATATCATTTAGGGAATCACTGCTTATGTGACAGCAATGATCCAATTGCGATTCACTGCTTCTAAGCCCTCAAGCATCTGACTTTGAAAGTGGGAGAGGATCAGAGTGTGTGGTTTACAGAGCACAATCTATCTACATAAAAATGGAAGAAGTTATCTATAAATATAATGGCCTGAGTTTGTGGTAAACAAGAAAGTTATCATATTAATGCTGTCTTTCTCAAGAAGATAGTGATTGATCCTCGCTGTCGACATAGTAAGGGATGTGCCACTGCAAAGGACTTCTCGAAGAATGAGGAAGCTTCTCGATTGTTTTTGAACATTTGATACAATATCGCCTCGAGTCGTAAAGTTGGTCGTGTTCTAAATCTTTTTGAATATTCTGTGTATAATTCCTATGTATATGAATGACAGTAGGATTTACGAATAAAGTGTAATTTTTTTATTTTCTTTTTGGTGTGCGTGAGTGTTGGAAGAACTTGTATGGTAAAATATCTAGGACAATGAGACATACAAGTTACTATTGCATGATTACTTTGATGTTAATATCTATAAATGTTGGGTCAGAATGTCCACTGATGCAGAATTGGAAATTAATCTAAGTATGGTTAATACTGCTGGTATTTCGTATTAATACCGCTAGTTTTGGTTTTCACTGTTAGTTGAAATTTACGCTGGTGGAATCGTAACTACCGCTGGACTACTCTAAGTTTCCACCGTCAAGCCATTTGAAGTTAATACCGCTAGTCTAGTTTACAAGGTTTCCACTGCCAGCACAGATAGCAGTTGAAACAACGCCTAGTGGATCTGTCAGGCTTGCACGTGCAGTGAACAGTGATTACAGACCATGCTTAGCAGAAATACAGATACAGAGTTAGATTAGTTTCCAAACTTTAATGAGGATAACTTGTAAAGGAAAACTCTAATAATATAATAGAGTTTTCTTATTTTCAAAGGTATGGTATGCAATACTAGTTGGTGTACTTGTTTGACTATAGGATAAATGACAAAAATCGGCTACGTACTGCCACCGGTTACTCCAAGTATGCAATGTATCCATTAAATTGCTCATGTACGCAACCAACCGGAAGATTTTGTGTTGAGATCTTTGCAAAGTTCATTTTTACCTTTTGAAATTTAAAAAAGCTAACTAGACATACACATCAGCTGACACATCGAATTTTTTTGCCACATCATATATACATCTGGCATCCACGTCAGATCTAATGTTGATGTAACTAATTTTCCTTTTATTTTTTCTCCTCATTCGACCCAGATTCTGTTAAATAAAAAAAATACACTTAAGTTTTAACTAACAATATTTTACTCGTTTTGCCTTGTTGTTTGCTGACCAAACACAATAAAATTTTTTTGTCTCAAACCTAGAAACTTTATCAATGTCTTCTAGATATTTTCTGGTTCGTGTATACATTGTGTTTCATATTTTCTGTTTTTTCTATAAAAAGTGGAGTATTATATTTATTAGTGTTTAGTGTTTACAATATTAAATATCATTTTATTATTTAACGGTTTTTTTAATAAATATTTGTTAATTGTTAATGTGAGATATCACCCACATTCATCACCATTTCACTTTCATTGCCAGTTATCCGACGGCCAATCGATTCCGGTTACCACAACTACAAACTGACTTTACAACCATTTGCAACTTTACAACCTAAAAAAACATGTTCATAAATAAACAAATCCAATACTACATACTTTAACACCACCAAATCACAAATCCAAAATCAAATACTTGTAATCTACCACTCGAATCAATTGCAAAATGAAAATATACACTTCTAATTGAGACTAAATTCAAAAATCCGATTTGCTGTTGCAGACATGAGAAAATTATCATATCCGAACATCACCTGAATATAACAATTATGAATTGTATTCACCACTGCTACCGCTACCGGAGAATATAGACGAAGATGGTCGGTGGTGGTTGGAGGTGATTCTCGTCAAGATCTGAGTGACCAACATCCGCCAGTAACACTAGCACACCTAAAACCACCTTCTCGTCTTCATCCCCAATCAGAAATCCTAGATCAAGGGTTTCGAACAATTTCATGATGAGTACATAGAAGAACAGCAACCTCTTCCCTCATTTTTGTGGCGGCGACGGCGTTGTATTTTGCACCTTCTTCCTGTTCGTTTCCAATTAGAAACCCTAACCTTGACCGGTTATAATCGATACGAGTGAGAGGTATTTAGTGATGTTGATAAGAAGGATAATTGTTAGGGTTAGGGTTTGATGAAGAAAGATACGGTGATGAGTGATGACTGATGATCTGATGAAGAAAGAAAAGAAAATCTTTTAAAAAATATATATATGTTGATGAAATTAAGATATTGTGTTAGTTAAGTTGATTTCAATTTCTTTTGGTGAAAAGAAAATCCAAAGATTAAAGGAAAAGCTTAATTCGATTAAAACACTCTTTATTATACAACATCTCTCCTATATATAAAAAAAGGTTTGGATGATGAGGTGTCAACATTTCGCTGTATGCATCTGACATGGCAGCCTTGTAACGCGGCCCCCTACAACAGTTGAAAAAAAACCCGCCTCCCTCCTCTGTATCACAAAAAAAACCTAACGTAATCCTCAGTTCTTCAAAAAGGAAAAAAAAAAGTCTCCCTATCAACAAACTCATGATTCTTCTGGAAATATACATGTCCCATTTAAAAAAAACATTGGTTGATCGAGTTCATGTGACATCGATTGGGAGAATGCGAATCCGTACGATTCGATTACGGGCGATTGTCGTCGCTGGCGGTGGTGGTGGCGTTGCGGACGATTGAGAACTTCAAGATGGTGGTAATTGATGATATTCTCAAATTTTGATTTTGGTTTTAGGGTTTTTCGTGGGTTTCTAATTTGGGGGATTTGGTTTGCAGGTGGTGGTGCTGATGATGATAAATTGATCCCAAATCGAAAACAACCTCATCAAGTGAGTATCAACAGTAATTTTCTCCTGAATTCTTATTATGTGTGTAATGTTTAAATTTATACCACTTTATAAGACTTAAATTGGATTTCATGCTCTGGTTTCTGCATACTATTGAATTCGAATGGCATTTGTTGATGTAGGGAAGTATACAACAATTTTTTTTTGTGGTGGTTCAATGTATTTAGACTTTCGGATTTACTTCAGTCTGGTTGGATTACTGTAGGAATCAAAAGTTGTGATTAAAGGAAATCTCATTGAGTTTAGAAGCGCTAAATTTATGTAAAAAAAGATTTTACTTGTATAGTTGTATTGGTGGTGTTGACAATTTCATTGTTAAAAGCCAGAGTGCCTGATATGAAGAGTTAGAAAATAATAGGCATGCAGATGGTTATGATATTTTGAAAGTAGGAATTTGTTTGCTTAGTATATATGTGATAAGGTTATCTGCCATGTAACTTGTAGTAGCAAAATGGGTGGATTAGGTAACAAGTTAAAATGGGGTGATTGGATTGACCCATAAACGTTGTATTATTATGAAGTGATAAGGATTTAGGAGGCTATACTTTGTGCTGTTTTCAACCATTCGACCAACTAGAGTATTACAAATAAACTTTTTGCCACTTTTCAACATGTTTAAGTTGAGTCTGGTTCACTTTGTTTCGTGCATACTTTTGTGATTATACCATTTATGTTTTATCTATCTTTGCTAATACCTACTTCAGCCTTTTAAGCTAAATATAACTCAATCCTACCCCTTTATGGCTTTACCTATACGGTTCAATTTTATCGCATATGCATCTGACTTTAAAATTCTCTAGAGAAGTCAAGCACTCAACATGTACCCCCATGTGAACATGAAGAAAGGTGAATGAACAGGAGAAAGAGAGATATGCAGTGGGATGTTTGGCCATGTTTGGAGTCATGGGATGTTTGCGAAATTCTCACGTGAAGTTAGTTACATTTCTATCTAGGTTTTTATAAACTTGACAAAGAAGAAATTTATACCATCTATATGGTTGTAGGCAAGTCAGTTGAACTCTTCATCCTGACCATTTAAAGTAACTAAAAATTGTAGCTCTCTAAAGTACAAGAGGCGGTTTCATAGAAGTTATTTAAGCAGTTGCATTTGTCAGTTTTATAGATAACAACTGCCTTATATAAGCACGTCCTATTTCTTTGGCTTCTCCTTAGAAATTACAAGAACATCAAATGATAAGTTCGCATTGCATTGTGTAGGTGGGGCGAACTCTATATCCCTCTATATAAATACTGGGAGTATATTGTTAATCTTATATGTCAACCTCCTCCATTTAATAAAACAGCAAAAAACTGACTTGATGTCGTCTTGCTTTTGCCAAAAAAAAAAATTGTGCCACCTCATCATTGACATTCTGGTATTCAAAACATGAAGAATAACTCTCCGAAAAAACGCAATATATCTCGCCTTTTCTTTAGAGAGTTTCGATAGGGAATTCTTTCTTGCATTTTCTTTAGGTTGCTTTGATCGATTTTCTATGAAATTTTCTTGCAATTTATATGGAGATTCAGTTGCAGTCTTAGATTTTCAATCTCACAGAGTTCACTTTTGTAGATTAATTTGTGTGTCTGACTATTCAAATTCACTCTGTTTTGTCTAATCATTTTCAGTGATTGGTTGTTGTTGATAATGTTATTACTCTTACTTTTCTATATGCTTGATGGTGTACTCCTTCTTTGGGATCATCCGGATTATGCTCTGCACGGGTTTCTTCAATACATGGAATAATATATAGCTAATGATGATCTATTGACAACCTTCTCCTCTTCTCTTCTTACTGAATTCTTATCACCTGGATTTTTTTGTTCCCGAGGTATGAACATCTTAAATAAAATTGTTGGTAAGTTTTTAACATCTTAAGTTTTACATGAACTGTATGTATACATGTTAAAAGCTGCTTTTAAATTACAATATGATTATAAAGAGATATGACTAAGGCTTGTAAGTTCATAACTAAGTTAATTATTGAAGTGTCATTTCACTAGCATGTTATATATCTGGTTATCCAGCAGACCAAAGTCGCACGTTGGCTAATTTATCATTAAATTATTCACTTGATTGATTGATGTTAACTTGGATAGTGTGACGGGCTGATGTATCAAATCTTCTAATGTTCACTAGGGATCCTAAGAATCAACCAATGTTTCATGTTCTTCTTTTGCAGGTATTGGTTACCCTTTTAAGTAAACAATTTAATGTGTATGACAATGACTATATCGGTTGTGTGGCTGTTTTTGCTTGCTAAACATAGCTCGTAGGTTATATGCAATACTTTATCACCCTTTTAGGGGATTCAATTGTAGGCTTTTTGGATAGTTCTAACTAGATTTGTTGATTGGTATTGTTTCCACTTGCTAGGTTAGTGGGTATAAGAAGGATAGGACAAGAATAGTACTTTATTCCATTAATAGATCACGATAAGAATGGTTCAAGAGAGCTTTTCTTTTGGTAGTTGAAGTTGCTTTTCTTTTGAAAATATTGCAGGTTCGTTGCAGTTTTATGTATGATTCAATTGCATGGGATTTCAGCTTGAGATTTGAAGAACATAAACAAGTTGATTTACTGATGGGGTCCGGTAACTCATGGGATCTCAAAGGAAATCCATGATAAGGTATATGATTCTTACCTGCCTTGGATTTGATAATTATGTAAAGTTGTTTATTAATGTAACTGCAATTGACCATTTTATCTCGGAGCTTCTTTATACAAGTAACATGTAAGTTGAAGAAGGTTCACTTTAAAATAGTCGGTGTTAGCTGTGCTCAAAAGTCAAAACCCTGACATGAGTGGCAAGTTTGACCCACTTGGATTTTGCTTATGAACCATTGAAGATTCTGGGTAAAAGGTAATAAAAAGAGATTGGCAATAGGTCAAATGGGTAAAATAAAAGAAGGTAATTTAAAGGAATTGAGCTCAACGGGTCAAAAGTAACTTAAATCTAACACTAGCATGTTTTAGAGTAATTATCAAATTGCAGCCCATTTATTTGTTGTCATTTAGCGAACTCAAGCCTCTACAAGGAAACAGTCTATCTTCTTCTCATTTTGAAATTTTTGGTTTTTTTTCATCACTGAATTATGTTATTCTTTACTCTATCTCTTGACATTTCCCTCCGGATCCAATCAATCTACTACTATTGACTATCAAATACAGATCTGCTGGATGTCTGGTAATTTGCATAGTTTTATGTATAAATTTGTCTTATGTATTATTAAATTTTATATAGCAAACGAATTAGGAGGTTGCAAGCTTAATCATATATATTGGATGATTCTGCAATCTGTTGGTCTACTTGATCCGTTAAAGAATAGAAATAACTTTCTTTGACCTCTTTATAAGCATATGGGTCAAACACCTACAATTCACTTACTAAATTCTAAATTCTGACTTTACGCACATCTGGAGTAGTTGTATCTAAGTTCAAATTTTACATTGCAATCATTGTATTTTTTAACAGTAAAATCTTTTACTAATTTGATTATAAAGGACTCTTTTGTACTAATGTTTGGTCTTTGTATATTTTACACCAAGAGTGAAAGTCTCAGATGGTGGATACTTCATCTTGACGCACATGAATTGATGCACCTGGGTGTTGCATGGGAGTATTCTCGAAGGTAGATACTTCTTGATATCTCAGTGATGGGGATATGGTGGTCTTTCCGATATGTAAGTTATCTTTGATGCCTAATATATTCACTAGATCCAACTGCTTTTCTGAAAAACGAAAATGCAGGGAAAATTTACGTTTTGTAGGATATGATGGTAAACAAAAGCGGCAAACTCAATTGTTTGGGAAGTTATTCACTTCGTAGTTAACTGCTAACATCATGAATATTTTGTTTTCTCCTTTTCTGTACTGGTGAGCGATGACCTCAAGGATTCTTTTTGAAAGGTTTTGAATTATCTACTTTGTTTTACTGCATATTTTAAACTTTATTGTATACTGTAATTAATTAAGGTCAACAAGATATTCTTCATGTGTCTGCTTTATAATCTTACTATTGTAATAAACCAAAGTAAAAAGTTACATTATTTAAGTGTAAATTATTTTTTGTATTTATTTGATTAGTAAACAAAGTTCAAAAGAAACTATGAGCATCTCCCAAGGGATACCTCTATTGGCATGTACAAGGAATCTACTCATGGGAATCAAGTAAGCTATTTTATTTTTCATTGACCGCACCTTATTAAGCTATTAGTATCACAGTTCTAAGCTGGTATTATTATAAGTTATTTGTAACTGTAGTATTTAGGCCCCTACTATTAGTTTATTTGATTTATATTTATGTTTTCTTTTTAGTAATTACAATAACTTTTGATTTACATCCCACGAAATGGCTGATGTTCAGACTGGTCACAACGGTACTCAGTGAAGGGTTTCACCTTTTCTTTTCTTCCACAAACATTCTTCTTTTCTTTTATCCGTAACCACTTCAAAAAAAATAATGTTTTGATCTATAAGAAAATTATATTTGTTCATTTCTAGAGGTGGCAGAATAGGCAGACCAGAAACTTGTCAAAATGGATAACTATTGTTACGATACATTATTCTTGACGCATTTGCTTGTACATGTTCATTTTCAAATGGAAAGTATGATCAATACATGATTTTATTTTTACTTAGTTTACTGATGCAGTAGCATAAGTTTCTACGCATTTGAGCAATTGATGTCCAAACAAGTCGAGCGGTGAAAAATAAGAGAAACTAAAAGTGGACAAAAGTGTGTGACCCAACACGCATTACAAATTACCCGTATTTACATATTGCCCCACCTGCCCATTTTGCCACCCGATACTAGCTTATGGAACCGTCATGAATCCATAAAAGATTCACCATAATGTTCGTTAATCAAGCATCACCCTTTGTTTTGCAGAAGTTCTATAGCTTGATGACATATAAAATTCAAGTATGATTATTGAATTCAATTCTCTTGGTGTGATTATGCAGTTGTAGGCTTGAAGGTATCAACTCTATGATGATGTCTGCTTAAAAAAATGGCAACCCATCACTAATTTTATTTTCATAATGATGTCTAAATAGAAAGTCCAACATTGAACCATGAATTAATTAGATTACTATTGCAAATCATTATCATGTAATTGCTTATTGAACTCTTAGTTATTGGTTTTCAGGTTCAAAAATATATTATAACTGTATGAATCAGGCTAATTTATCCTGCTGACCCGCCCATCTTGCCACTGGTATGTTCTTTTTTTCTTTTATGCTTATGTGAATACCTAGCTGTTAAATGTCAACCTTATGTTTATGAAAATTATAATGATGGAAGAAGTGTTCATCTTACACTGAAGCCTGCTGAGAAAGCCTGTCGTCCATTAGTCAATACACTTCCTGGTAAATAACCACATCACCAATATATATAAATGAAAGTTTTAGTAACTGCCTTATTAATTGACGTGTCATATTTCAATTGGTTAACTTTTTGCTTTTGCTTATGTGTCACTTTGTCAGGACCATTAACCAATAACGGGTTTCTATAACCCAATATATGGTAGCCGATTAGGGTGCAGCATTTTAAAAACCGCCTTTGATTCCTTGTATTCTACTGTTAGCAGATCATATTGACCCCCACAAATTATCACCCTCCTAAAACCGTTCAATCCACCCACAACCTCTCGATTCATCAAATTGAATTTAAATTTTAACAAACAATTCTCGGTCAATTTTCCATGATCGTTTATTGAAACCGTTCAGTCCACCCTCAAACTCTACTTTTAATCAACACTAACGGCGACGAAACTATATTATACCCAATGATCAGGTGATGAAAGGTTACTTCCGTTAACCCACGTTCCCGTTTACCCAAATCGCCTTCCCTCTCTAGACACGCTCAACTCCTCATCTCTTTTCTTATTTTTCTGCAAACATCATAGTCAATTGGGTCTATTTCCTGATTAACGTAACGATTGTAGGCGGTGGTACTACCTACTAACCATAAGCAAACCACTTGATTTATCATTCTGCTCCTGCACATCTTTAATTTACAGAAGTAATACGGCGTACACATGTTAACAGAAGCAGTCACACACAAGATTGAGGTTTGAAATCATGAACTTATGTGAATCTTTGGTGTCAGGTGTTTGGGTACTTTTGAGGAATGTGTAAATTTTATACGTTTATAACTACTCGTATAATGTCAGCTTCTGACGGGTTTTTTTTTTTTTTTAAACTTAATCATATCTTCCGACCATCTGTTCACTGAATTTTCTAAAACAAACTCTAAGATGTTTTCACAATCAACACATGAGATTGAAGATGTCCTTTTGTTTTCTTTTTTCTTCCAAATTTGAATTTGCATCCTAATTGAAGATACAATCTAATGATGAAGACGTGGTAAACAACTCTTACTCTCAGTATGTATGACATTATATTTTGAGTTTTGTGTAAATGTCAATAATACTCAGATTGACATGATTGTTTATTGAAACCGTTCAGTCCACCCTCAAACTCTACTTTTAATCAACACTAACGGCGACGAAACTATATTATACCCAATGATCAGGTGATGAAAGGTTACTTCCGTTAACCCACGTTCCCGTTTACCCAAATCGCCTTCCCTCTCTAGACACGCTCAACTCCTCATCTCTTTTTTTATTTTTCTGCAAACATCATAGTCAATTGGGTCTATTTCCTGATTAACGTAACGATTGTAGGCGGTGGTACTACCTACTAACCATAAGCAAACCACTTGATTTATCATTCTGCTCCTGCACATCTTTAATTTACAGAAGTAATACGGCGTACACATGTTAACAGAAGCAGTCACACACAAGATTGAGGTTTGAAATCATGAACTTATGTGAATCTTTGGTGTCTGGTGTTTGGGTACTTTTGAGGAATGTGTAAATTTTATACGTTTATAACTACTCGTATAATGTCAGCTTCTGACGGGTTTTTTTTTTTTTTTTAAACTTAATCATATCTTCCGACCATCTGTTCACTGAATTTTCTAAAACAAACTCTAAGATGTTTTCACAATCAACACATGAGATTGAAGATGTCCTTTTGTTTTCTTTTTTCTTCCAAATTTGAATTTGCATCCTAATTGAAGATACAATCTAATGATGAAGACGTGGTAAACAACTCTTACTCTCAGTATGTATGACATTATATTTTGAGTTTTGTGTAAATGTCAATAATACTCAGATTGACATGATTGTTTATTGAAACCGTTCAGTCCACCCTCAAACTCTACTTTTCATCAACACTAACGGCGACGAAACTATATTATACCCAATGATCAGGTGATGAAAGGTTACTTCCGTTAACCCACGTTCCCGTTTACCCAAATCGCCTTCCCTCTCTAGACACGCTCAACTCCTCATCTCTTTTCTTATTTTTCTGCAAACATCATAGTCAATTGGGTCTATTTCCTGATTAACGTAACGATTGTAGGCGGTGGTACTACCTACTAACCATAAGCAAACCACTTGATTTATCATTCTGCTCCTGCACATCTTTAATTTACAGAAGTAATACGGCGTACACATGTTAACAGAAGCAGTCACACACAAGATTGAGGTTTGAAATCATGAACTTATGTGAATCTTTGGTGTCAGGTGTTTGGGTACTTTTGAGGAATGTGTAAATTTTATACGTTTATAACTACTCGTATAATGTCAGCTTCTGACGGGTTTTTTTTTTTTTGAAACTTAATCATATCTTCTGACCATCTGTTCACTGAATTTTCTAAAACAAACTCTAAGATGTTTTCACAATCAACACATGAGATTGAAGATGTCCTTTTGTTTTCTTTTTTCTTCCAAATTTGAATTTGCATCCTAATTGAAGATACAATCTAATGATGAAGACGTGGTAAACAACTCTTACTCTCAGTATGTATGACATTATATTTTGAGTTTTGTGTAAATGTCAATAATACTCAGATTGATTCATGTGCAGTCTAGGTGGTACGTGTTGGTGTAACAAAAATAACGCGTGATGTGTTATAGTAAAGTTCAAGTTTGTCCTTGGATGATTGATTTACGCATGGCTCCCAGTTATCATTTTGTTATTCTCTTTAAATGTTCATTGACTCATTGTTTCCTCTCGATTATTATACCAATTTGTTATCTGTATAGATATAACACAATCACTAATATGTTATGTTTGTACTCTCTTATTAACATTGCTGATGATAGAAAAGTTTGCGGGCATATACAATGCTGTGTTGATATGGTTAAACTGTGGCATAATATTTGTTGCCTCACTTAATGATTAGTGATTCATAATGGTTATTTATTTTTCTGACGTCTTACGATTTCCTCATCCTCTGTTCCATTTTGCAGAACTTGGGTTCGTCTGCAAGAAAACTGAATCTTTCATAAAGATGGGTAACTTTTTCTGAATTTACTTGAGTTCTATACTTCTCTAAGCATCTTTAATGATCATAGTGGTTTCAGAAAAGTTATATCGTTTTTCTTTTCTTTCTAAATGAAAACACGTCTATGCTTCAAATTTTGAAGTATTCTGCATATATGTCATCTTGGTATAACCTAATTATTACACCCAAACCTCTTGTATTATAGCGAAAAATATGGCCCTATAAAACCAACCTCCATTCCATCTCCACTAACCGCCTTCCCTCCCTATATCTCTCGGGAGTGCAATATCAGCAGAACCTCTCCACAGCCACTGGAAACTACCAATCAATTCTAGACAGTCCACTTGAAACTGAAATTGAGTGTTTGAAATTCAAAGAATTGAAGCACAAATATTTTGTTTCTGGTAATTTTCTGTTTTATATCTCATCACTCGTTATCGTACAATTAACTTTAAGAAAGTTTGTACTCTTACAAACCTGTCAAGTGTTTGATACAATGACACAATTTTTGGTCTTCATCTTCCTGCCTGTTATCTATCTCTAAATGGTATGGCTCAATTACCTTCTTCCCCCCCCCCCCCCCCCCCCCCCTCCTCCTCCTTCTTATATTTAAGATTTGTTTTCTTACTTTAAGTTTTCTCTATCTCTATTATATGGTTCTCTACTTAACGTTTTTAAGTAGAAATGATCATAATGAGAGTATTATCTCTAAGGTGTGGGCTTTATCTTTTTGTGCTTTAGGTTCTGAACAATAGTTGTGTTTATGAAATGTTAGTTTTGTTAGTGACCCTTTTTAGAATGTGTCGTTTATTGTGTATGTGAACCTCCTAATTATGTTGTTCGTTTAATGTTGATGTGAACCACTTAATAGTTGATTATGTTCCTTTTTTAACAGTGAAAAAGAAAATAACATTAATGTTTGATGTTCTTTCTTATAGTCGTTAATATAATATAATGTAAAGCAACTTAACTATCTGCCATCATATTCTTAATTACTGAATTGACCACTGTATTTGTCCTGCAAAAAGCACATTATACATTAGATTTTAGGAGTTACACATCAAATTTTATAGGAGTGCTATTCGGGCAGGTTATTTGGTCCGGCTTAGTAAGGTTTTACAGATTTTAAAACTTAACCAAACCGAATATAAGCTAGGGGTTATTTGGGTTTAAAAAGCCAAATAATCTTTATCAGTTTTGATTTTTAATAATTGTGCATTGACCATTGTATTTGTCTTCCAATTAATAGGTTAAAATTAGGAGTTACGTATCAGATTTTGGGAGTGCTATTCAGGGGGTTATTTGGGCCAGGATAGTCTGTGTTTTTGCAGAGTATAAAGCTTCAGGTTATTGGGGTTCAGGTTCGGGTATATTGGTAACCAGAATAACCTTAACTACTCTTTCTTTGATTCTCAGTTTGATTTGAATATTGTATTTGTCCTCCAAATTATAGATCAAATTTTGGAGTTGCTTATTAGATGTTGGGAATGTTATTCGGGCGGGTTATTTCTTATGTGGGCTGGGTTAGTATGTTTATGGAGACTATATAATTTAACAGATTAGGGACTGACATCGGGTTATCTGGGTTTGGCCTACTTACTAACCTAGAAAAGCCTTAAGTAAACCTTTTAAGATTAACAGTTTTGGTTTTTTAAGTTGTTTAGTGGTTCAAATATACATGTTAAATTAACAAATAAGTAAGTATAGTGTACAGTTAATGGGGAATAATATTGTACGAAAGTCATATATTATGCAAATGCCCACATTAACGTATTCGTTTAAGGTGTTCCTCCCATGGGTTATAAATTATAGGTAATTTTTTGGTCTCCTTATGTATTTGAAAGTAGAGTACATATAATCTCCGTATATTATTTAGAATTAATTACATTGATAAAGGATGCTAAATCCTTATACTGACTTGAGTCGCATTATAGTAATATGAGTATCAGCTTATGTTATGTATGGTGAATAACATACGTTCAACCATAAATGACTAAATGTTCTGTGTTTCATGTTATTCTCAGGTCAACAAAGTCATGTAGGTCATTTTGATACTTATGAAATCTAAGGTCAGGGTTTCACAAAGTGTCCAAGCCATCAAGGTAAACATTATACTTCAGTACCTTGCCCAGTATTATGAGTATGATAAGTTTATTCCATTGCTTAGGGGGTGTTTAGATTAGCTTTTTAACTTATTTGCATTATCATAATAATTGTCTGTTTTTTTTTTCACTTGGCAATAAGCTTTTAGTCGATACTTTTGGTAATAATTGTTTTTTTTCTTTTCCATTTGTGTTTGATTTATTTCAATAACGATCAAAACAATAACCTTATGGAATTTCCCTAAATAGGTATTTGTTTCTGAATTTGAAATTGGTTAATCATGTTGATAGATATTTTGTTTCTGATTCATCATAGTAACTTTTGGTTCGTTACGAAGTGCGACGTTATTTAGTTGATCAAGAAGGGAAGCTGTGGGTCATGTAGTATATATTCTGGTCAATCAGTAAGTGAATTATGTGTCTATTTTGAGTTATTTTTGTGCAGTATTCTTCATATATATCATTACTCTTTTCCATTTGGTTTCTTTGCTTTCTCTCAGGTTTACACAAACTGTCTAGAGATTAGCAATAGCTTCCTTGGTGCTGTCAGGATTTAGTTTGCTTACTCTGTTGGACTGGTCTACTGTTAATTTATAGGAGTATTGAAGTTTGAGACTACACTTATTGGTTAATTGTACCATATGAAGAAATCAAAACGATGGATATTCCTTTGGTTTGGGTCCTAAAAGAAACAGACGCGCGCCCATGTCTTTTATACCACTGGCCAATATGAATTCAGTGGTACTATTTCTCACGTTATAATCCCTTCCATTAACTTAGAAAGCTAAGAAGTAAAAGTATTCGTGTTTTGACAACCGTTCTTGGAGAAATAAACTATAGATTTGATTTCCGTAGTATCATAATCAAGCACTAGATCAGTTGAATCTGCATTCAGCTATTCATTTTCAATGGCACACTTTCCTCTCAACCGGACCATTTAATAGTAAATGCTATGTTTCCTTTACTTTAGAGGATTGATAAATACAACATGGGTTTTGTTCCATACAACAAAACTGTGCATCAATAAGTTGTACTGCATGCATAAATATTATAAACTTTTGTTGTATGCAACAAAACTTTTGTTGTATATATCAACACCCTTAACTTTATATCATCCCGTTAAACTCTTGCATATTGGTACTTGTCTTGTGTTTGAATTCCAAATATATGATAGTTTGTCAAACATGAGTTATTTTAGTACTCAAAAATAACTAGAGATTGGTATAACTCATATGACACGTTTGTTTCGGTTATACGTTTTTATTTTATTTTATTTTATTCAATCAATTGGCTGAATAGAGATAAAACAAAAATCAAACGACCTGCTTACTAACTGATTTACTATTCTTCACTACAATAAGTAGCACATAACTATCGACCAAGTAACAAAATAGTACAATAATTAAATCATTTGTTAGCCCTACTCATGATGAGGTACACCGTAGGTATATTATTAACATATGTAGATTGATTCAATTTCTACTTAGATACTGAATCAAGAGATTCTAAGATCATTAGATTACAACAATTTATTAAAGAGAGAACGGAGAACCAATGAGAATGTGTTATTTGTACAAAAACTCATTTACCCTCATTTTTTTTTGTAAATTAATTATCTAACGTCAAATCGAAAAATTACAAAAAATGGTAATTTTCATATTTTTTTTATTTGTCATTTGTGAGATATTACTTTCTAAAATCTTAGGGTAAATGGGTTTTTCGTATGGGTGGTGATTTGTACAACATCAAAAATTAGCCATACACCATTAAAGCTGCTTTACATTGTTGTACAGTACAACACAATGATGCATAGGTGTATGGCTAATTTTTGGTGGTGTACAAATCACCACCCTTTTCCTTTTCGTATACATGGAACATTTTCATTGGTATTATCATTCTTTCAAAAAAATGTTGTAATCTAAGACCGCTCCCAATGGACATCGGTTTGCCTCGTCACTTTTTGGTAACAGAACCGACGCCGTTGGCACGCCAAAGTCGGTTAGCGGTGTTGGTTTTTGGCGTCGGTTATGGGATTTTAAGAAGCGTCGGTGAAGGTGAGGGGCCCAATGGCTTTTATATATATATTTTTTTGTTTTAATGTTTTTGGTTCCGTATGTTTTTTGTTTCACTTGCAGGGAAGAAGACTGGAACCATGGGAACGATGATGATGAAAAATTTAGGGCATATAAAATAAATGAGCTTGGGCTTTTAAGTAGGGTTTTTAATAAAATAAATGGGCTTTGAGGCTTATAATTAAATGGGTTTTAATTTTTTAATTATTTAATTAATGTTTTCTTTTTAATTAATTTAATGTTTTATTTTTAAATAATGTAATGTTTTTAATTATAATGAAAATATTTTATTTAATTTTGTGTTTTAAATAAATAAAGTAAATAATGTGAGTTCAGAAAAAAGTGAAAAATGTTCACTGTTGGAAGTGTAATGTCACTTTTGTATCAGTTTTGTAAACTGCTGACGTGACGTTGATTTGGCAAAAACGCACTTGGGAGCAGTCTAATTAACTTTTTTTTTTCTTTTTTGAAGCCTTATTTGTGTGCTTTATTAAAGGTTGGGTTCTGTTTATAATTATTTTAGAGTTTTGTGTATAATTATTTTTAGACGGATTATTTGCATTTTAATTATTTGCATTTTAATTTTAAAAGAGGTTACATTTTTAACTTTTAGAAGGGTTGTGTCAAGAGTTTGATGTTTAGCTTTTAGTAGACTTAAGGTGTGATGCACCGAATTTATCTATAATGCACTTTAATAACTATGAGTTAGCATTATGATACACCAAACATTTCAAATGTTTGTCATACTTTATAATTATAATGCAGTATGCACTATAGTTACAACTATCACGCACATAGGTTGGTTAACATTTAAAGGCACACCAAATCAGTGCATCATAGTTCAACAAAAATGGTGCATCACTTACATTTATTTTGTTGTTGGATAAAGTAGAAAAAACAGTTAATAAAATTATCATCAATAAATAAATACACACGTGCATAATTTTATCATATTTGACAAAATAGTCATTCTTGAAATTGTTAAACGATTCATTATTTAGGATTTTGTAGAAATTTATAAATGATGATGTTGCTCAACCCATTTGACTCATAATCTAAGCCATCCACTTGCATTATTTGGTGAAGTATAAACTATTCAATAATTTCGTTCCTTCATTTCGTTGCTATTGAACTTCAAATGATTTATTCGATCAGCATCTTCACTATATTAATTTCTATAATTTATCGAATTACTCAAATTGATAATCTAATAGTTAAAACTTGAAGTTGTTTAATGAAGATTCAAGAGGACTTTAAGTTTGAATTTATTGCTCTATCATCATTACGTACATTTTTCAGATAAATAAGAATGTAAAAGACATGCATCGAAAAAACTAAATATTTTTTATTACTTTATTTATGTGCAATCATAAGAATAAATGATAATTCACATTTTCAACATTCTAATGTGCATTTGTGTTGTGTTTTAGAAGGATTATGTATTTACCTTTGACAAGGGGCTATGCGTGAAGGTTTTCAGAAGGTATGTGTGTTTACTTTTCTTGAAGGGGCACACGTTTTGGTTTTTAGATGGGTTCCACATCAAGAGTTTAGTGCTTAGTTTAACAAAACTTATGTTGTGTTTAGCTTTTAGAAGGTTAATGTGTTAAGGGTTTAGTGTTTTGTTTTAGAAGGATTATGCATTTACCTTTGAGAAAGGGCTATGCGTGAAGGTTTTTAGAGTGTGTGTGTTTAACTTTCTTGAAGAGGCATACATTCTGCTTTTTAGAAGGGTTCCATATCAAGAGTTTAGTGCTCCTTTTAACAAAACTTATGTTGTGTTTAGCTTTTACAAGGGTTCATGATGAGAGTTTAGTGTTTAGAGTTTAAAGAAGTTATGTATTCAGCTTTTAGAATGATTATGTTTCTAGGTTATGTGTTTAGATTGTTTTCACGAGGGATATTACTAACTATTTTTATTACTTTATTTATGTGCAATCATAAGACTAAATGAGCTTGATATATTTTTACACTTTCAACATTTTAATGTTCGTTTGTGTTGGTTTATTATGTTTTAGCATTATCAAGTTCCTTATAATGTCATAATATTTTCTTAACCGGCACATCGTGCGGGTATTTACCTAGTAAAAAATATATATATATAAAAAAACTCCACCTCACTTTTTAAAAATTTCAAACAATGCCACGTCACATTTTAAAAAATGTAAAATGCCAGATATTGAATGTGTACCGGGCTAACCGGTAACTGGTTACCATATTACTTACATGAGTACATGTTTTTCCGGTTGATTGCATACATGAGCAATTTAATGGGTACATTGCATACTTGGAGTAATCGGTGGCAGTACGTAGCCGATTTTTGTCATTTATCCTTGACTATATGTATGGTTCGTCATTTTCATAGTTAACAAGTGTAAGCTTCAAGGTTTTTTTTGTAACCCTGATACAAGTATAGTGTATCCGTATTATTATCATCAATAATAATATTGAAGCTTTGGTTATCAAATTACTTCTTGTTGTTCATTTTGTTCATGTGATTAAAATCTTTCTTGTTAACAAGTGTTATTCCGTAAACTTCTTGTTAATATTTTAAAGCATTTAGTTAGTTAAATCTTGATATTGTTCAAGCCTGGGATCAACATTATCAGACTCAACTACCTCATCAGACTCAACTACATACTCCAACAAATTTTCTAAAACTTAGAATTTTTGACTCATTAGATTTATAATATATGTTTGACCATTGTTATTACCAACAACACATTGTACATGGCTTTTAATCATATTTATGGTGCACATCACTTTTTGTGTTGTAAGAATCACTACACGTTTCTTATTGAGTGATGATAGTATACTTTATGATGAAAAAAAGTTGTATGGTAACTATACTAAGTGACTAACCGTTGCTACTAGCTATAGATGGCTGCTACCCTAGAAATCATTTTAATTTTAAGATCTATAGATACTAATTAATGTTATTTTGTTTTTCTGTAGAATAATCTACAACTTCAGTCCCGAATCAAATATCAAATATAACATTTGTGAGAAAATCATATTGATTCCGTCCTTAACTCAAACTATAAAAATTTCAACTTCGTTTTTATTTTGTCGCCACACACTTTGAAGGTGATCCATTGGAAATATCTACTTAGAAAAAGGTAAGCGTATTTATATGGAGAATTTTGAACGACCGTCTTCTTACTTGGGTTAATCATCATAATTCACGGAAAATCAATGTAAGTAGAAAAAAGTAGTCAATACCTTACAATGCAAAAGAATGAGTTAGTTATTCATTTTTTTTTACAATTCGTTCTACTATATGGTATATTTATCATCACTTATAATTTATTATTATAGGATAGGGTTTAAATGAGAATAGGAATTTGTGTGAAAATAATCTCAGCCACTCAGTTTCATCATATACCAATTTCCACCATCTTTTTTAAAATTAAATATCTCACAAATGACAAGTTGAAAAATTATAAAAATTGCACCATAAAATTCATCGTTTTATCCTCTTCGATTTGCCGTCCCTCAAAGCATACTTTTGACAACTTTTTTTTTTGGTGGGTATACAAATTAGTAACACATGTGTTAGTGTTGCGTTTAAGGTTTGGGGTTTAGGCATTAGGGTTTGGGGTTACTCCCCGAAACACCAAACCCCAAACCCTAAACCCTAACCCATAAACCCCAAACCCTAAACGCTTTACAAAACTCTAAACCCTAAATCATACTAAACCCTAAACCATACTAAACCCTAACCCTAAACCCTAACCCTAATCACAAATCAAATGTAAAATCAATCACTAACACACGTGTTATTATATTGTAAACCAAGCAAAAATTATATAAAAAAAAAAAAGTTGTCGCAAGTGTGCCTTGAGGGACGGCAAATCGAAGAGGAGAAAACGTTGAATTTTATAGTGCAATTTTTATGATTTTTCGACTTACCGTTTGTGAGATATTTGAGTTTCAAAAATGTGGAGAAATGGGTATTTGATGAAAATAAGTGATTGAGATTGATTCCCATATTCTCATTCAAAAATTGATGTACTCATTTGAACTCTACTCTATTATTATATTATTACAATCGTATTATTTGGCCTCAAGGCCCAATTGTAATAATAGAGGTATGGTATTTAATTTTATGTAAACACGACTCCGTACTTGATGTCTTGTTCGGGACATCAATCGATCGATGATCGAAGACGCACACCTTTTAATAGGACGAGATGGGGAGTGGAAATGTGGAATCATGTTTTTCATCTAAAATCTTTTTTTTTTGAACGGCAAAAAGAAAATTGAATATATAAAGATCAACTAGCAAGGAGCTAGAGACCAACATACAAAAATCCAGAAATACAACAAATACATATTCTAGATTCTACCCGGAACTTTAACCGCAAAGATTGCAAAAGGGGTGTAAAAACTCATGCCGATTACAGAAACACCGAGACATAAGAAAAACCCCCCACCAACGAAGGCCATGCCACCGGTTTTCACTCTGTGGCGTTTTTGATGCAATCCCATACAAGTCTCGGAGAAAGCTATCACAAAACGAAAACATATGATCCGGAATTAAAAAAGCAAGCTTCCAAGATTAGCGAAGCTGTCACCAAACTTCCACATCCATAATATCCATAAAGATCTTCAACGATTCCAGCAAGATCTTGTGACACCCCGCAAAATTTGAGTACAATTAAGTACAGTAAACACGTGCATTTTAGGCTACTTCCCTACTTAAGTGAATTCACACTATTTTTATGAGATAAGTCTAGCAAAGCCCATTATTTTAATACATGACGTATTTCTATTTTCGTAGTTATTTATAATTACGCGGAACTAACGGGACAAATCCGACAAAAATATACGTACGTTGGTGATGCGAAAATTTATAAATAACGTAAAACTATTTTTATAGTAGTTATTTACTAGAAATATTATGCAAACGTATAAAGCATAACAATAAAACATAAACATTTATTTATACGTTTTATATAAAACGTATCGACGCGACAAAAATACGCAAATCAAACCCGACAACCAAACAAGTCAAAATTTATATTTGAAAACTTAAAACAAAGTATTTGAAGTAATACTCTGAAAATTATTAACGTATAATAAACGTTAACTAAATGGAAACAAACAAACGTTTAACGAATTGAAAACGTAACGCGATTAACGGGTTAAATACCTAAATGCCTAACCACTCAATTTTGGAGACAAAAACTTGCTGCATACCATGCTCTTTGACTTTGCAAAAAGCCAACCATACCCTCCATTATGGCACACCACACTTCAAATTATTGAACACACAACACACTTACACAATCACATTCAATCACCAACTATACTTCCTCCTTTCTCTCTTCTCTCCCTACGGTTTTCATCCACAAAACACAACCACCATCATTTACTAAAATCATCACCATCATCTACTTGGATCTTGCAAAGAAAAAAAAAAAGAGGAGAACAAGCAACAAGATCAAACAACATCATCATCTCCTTTTCGTTTTTTCTTCGAGTTTTGTAAGGACACAATCTTCACTCTTTCTTTCTTAAATCTTGCATATTTACATGTTATAAGTCCATTACTTGAAAGATCTAACACAAAAACATAACCAAAACTGAAAATCATTTTTATGAGAAAAAAATAAAGAAGACAGATTATGTCCCAGATTTTTGGTCCCACGAAAACGTCCATATCTCGGGTTTTAGGATGAGTAAGACAACGAATTTTTTTTAAAAGTTGCGTATTGAAAAGATCTACAAGAAGTTCTTCTTTAGCCCTTCCCAGAAATGCACTGATATTCGTGTAGAAACCGATTTGTGGACTGAGTTTAGTCTCTGTAAGAAACCGAGTCGGAGACATTCACGAAATTATTTAACTATCGAAATGGACACTATTAATCACGGAAAAATTAATTTAAGTACTAGATTCATAGTTGATTAGTTGGTAAAAATTGTGGACATTGATCCGGACCAGAACTAGTCAAAAACAGGCCCGAAAATAGACGAAAACTTACGAAAACCGAGTTACGGGACTGTTTTGATACGTTTTAAATAACGACACTTTTTCACCAACTATAAAACGCAACGACAATTTTTCCGAGCTCTATAAACATATTTAAGATATCCCTAAAAGTTTCGGACTAAACCGAACTCGTTTGATCACGTTCCCGTTAACGAAGAACTTACTTTTTGTATCATACGTTAAGTGTCGCACCAACCCCGAATTATATGCGACACTCAACTGAGTGTCGCCAACTTGCACTAAAAGGTTACCTGCGACGCTTAACCAAGTGTCTTCACATATACACTATCAGTAGAAACAACAAGTGTTGTTAACAATTAATATTTGAAAAACTCTCAAATTCACTAAGTGTTGATACATGATACGATAACTACACTATATACAATACTTCTTGTATACACGATGATTAAATACTTTTACAAGTATACGACGACACAAAATATAATAACAATATCATTTTGAATTATTATTACGAAACCATCACCAACGGATCGTACAAACTTTTAAAATAACAATGATCTTTCAACGAATGAACGAATAACATGTTTTAGCGTTTAGCCATCCACTTATATGAAATGTCTTATACGTTTAGGACGTTAGAGACTTACCTTGGGCTTAGGCTTTGCTAGCACTCACATACCGAGCTCACGAGGTGAGTTCACAGCCCCTACATTTACTGTTTTAACGCTTTCAACTAGGGGTGGAAAACATAGTTACTATTTTTCTGAGCCATAACTACATGATTTCTATAAATGCTTAATGCTTTATACTTGCAAACTATTGTTGACATGAATGTATCTTTGTTTTACTCGACTGACTAGAGTACTTTTGAACTATGTCGCGGATACTTTTATACTAGGGGTATAAACTACTTATAAAATGCTTGTAGGCTTTTATACAAATAGTGATTTGCGAAATAACATTTTATACATTATTGGGTAACGTCCCAACATGTTTGTATTATTGGGTAACGTCCCAACGTGATTGTATTATTGGGTAACGTCCCAACGTATTTGTATTATTGGGTAACGTCCCAATGTATTTGTATTATTGGGTAACGTCCCAACTTGTTTGTGCTATTGGGTAACGTCCCAACGAATCTATAATATTGGGTAACGTCCCAACGAATCAGTGTATTTGGGTAACGTCCCAACGAATTTGTAATTTTGGATAACAATCCAATTAAAAACTATATTTTGGGATAACGATCATACAAAAATCTATACTTTAGGATAACGATCCTACAAAACCTACATTTTAGGATAACAATCCTACAAAAATCTATACTTTAGGATAACGATCCTACAAAACCTACATTTTAGGATAATAATCCTACAAAAACTATATTCTGGGATAACGATCCAATTAAAACTATATATTTGGAGAACGTTCCAACAAAACTTTATTAGGATACATACTTCCCTACACAAAAACTATTGACTAGGATACTACTTTCCTACCACTACTAGGATACTTACTTTCCTACAATTTGGTTTGAACTGTATTTGGATAACGTTTCACAAAACTTTATTAAACTGTTATGGCAATAACTATTAATTTGTGAATATATTTGACTGATCAACTATTCTTGCAAACTTAAAACCTATGAATTCACTCAATATTATTGTTGACCTTTTACTATGTTTTTCAGGGAATTAGCTGCACACGTAAGCTCCGCTTGCATATATGGAACTAGGCGACCTATGAAGCTTTTAGGGTAGGTGGAGGATACCCTCTGGATCCCGGATCCGTAGATCCGCAGTGTCCCACCCGCAAGAGACGATCTGCCCGGCTAAACACCTGTCCACAGTGACCCCACAACCGGGGCATGGGATTTTAATGCCCAGAGGCTCGAATCCGGGTGGGGCGTGTGGGTTAGCGGCTGCGGTACCTACCTTGATAAATGTTTACCCAGAGCAGGGTTCGAACCCCTGACCTCTAGGAGGCCAGGTGAACTCCCTACCACTGGGCCATTTATGCAAGTGGTCTATGAAGCTTTTAGGATGCCATCTTTTGGGATAAATGGATTTCTTTTGTATAACTAATTTGTTTTTAGTCATATCTACGAAATCCACTTTTGTACAATTTAAACTACTTTGATACTTATACGAAATCCACTTTTGTACAATTTAAACTACGAATCGTGTACTTTTGTAAACAAATGATTTATGGCATCTTAATATATTTATGTTCTGCGATATCCATATGCTCTGATATGTATGATGTCCAATGTATACATCAGCGCCCCCACTCGATCTAATGCTTCCGCAAATCTTCTGATAATCATGATTACTGATTTTGGGGGTGTGACAGATCTGTGCTATACTTCAAGCAAAAATAGGAACATAGCATCCAAATTGGATTGTGAAGAAATATGGATCTCGTGCGCGCTCCCACATGAGGATTACATAAATAATAACGGATTTTTAATCCACTCATCCCAATGAATACTCGACTTTTTGCACCTGCTACTATACCACAAAAACGAAAAATTAATTATAGACTCAGCAAGAACAATATCATGCTTCCTGGACGAATTAAAAATGAAATCATTTCTGAAACGCCACAATTTCCACCAAACGACATAGATAATAGTATAAATGATATCCTTAGCTTTAGCATTCCTGTTCATCGACTTCACATAGTCTAGAAAATCATTAGGTTCCAGAGCAGTAGGTAAATGAATATCCAACCATTTGGTGATCGATTTCCAGACCTTTTTAGCAACACAGCACTCAACCAAAATATGATGAATCGTTTCAAGACCATTACCGCAATTAGGACAAACAATAGATGTGATATCAATACCTCTAGACCACAAATTAAAACGAGTCGGTAACCTGTCTTTTAACACTCTCCATACATGGATATTAACTTTGCGCGGAGCAATTTTGTTCCATTTAGTTGCTATATAATGACGGGCAATATAAGATTGTCAAGGTGTTTTCGAACCCCATTTACCGTGAACTCGTTTAACTGAGCATAATTCCAAATCCGACTGTCGGGGGAATTAAAGATAGTCATCTAAAATCTTTTTGTTACTAAACAGCAAGTATAATATATACAACAAAGGGAGTTGATATATACAACACACAAATTGATATTTACACCACTGTACAAGTACATTATAGCATAGTGTTGATGTATGCATCAAATTGTGTATGGTAGATATCATCACCCTACAACAAATATATATGTCGTTGGATAATAAGGTGTAATAGTGTCGATTCTTAAGAAAATTAGTAAGCCATAGATAATCCAAACTGATATAGCAACAAATATGACTCTCTAATCACTAATCAGATGACATTTTATAACGTATGTATCTATCATGTGAGACACTCATGCAATTTTTATGAGTTTAAGGCTAAATATAGCTGACATCAACTTTAACCTGAATCCCCGATCAACTTTTTTTGCCTATAAAAACACCGCTTTATATCAACAATTTCCATCAACTAATATAACCTAAATCCCAATTTTTTCTGCTCAATTTCATCGATTCTTTGATCGTGGGGGAATCTAAAGACACCCCCTGAAGTCTGGATCTACCCCTGGCCCACCATTTCGGTATACTTTTATTTAAATTTGATCCAGTTCAGTACAGAATCAGTTTCAGTTTTAGACTAAACAGAAGGCTGAGATGGGGTATACCTAAAAAATAAAATAAAAAAGGATGGGCCAGGGGGTAGGAGCAGGAAAAAAGGGTGGGCCAGGGGGTAGCTTTAATAGGCCCCTTTGATCGTGCATCGGCACCCACTGCACAATGAGGAATCAAAGGCTTCTATCTCCTCAACAAAGGTCAATTTTTTATACATTTTTATTTCGCCTCTCAAATTATAAATGTGATCGGTTATAGTGATTGATATTTGTTGTTTCAATCTTTTGGTTCTTGTTGATCTACTGATTTTTATTAGCGACATATTAATTAATAAAAGTAGTGTCCTTCTAGGGTTTCACAGATTTAAGGATTGTTAAATTCATTGATTTGTTAAGAAGGGTCATCAAAGATTGATTTCAAATGATCGTTTTGTCTGCAAGTTTGTGTTAACTTTACAATTAAACCTCAAAATACACGAATTAAGGTCCAAAACTTGTTTCAAAGCATTGGATAACTCTGTAACATCATAATTACATGTATCTTTGAACTCAATTTCTTCTTGTTTAGATTTGGTGATTGAATAAAGGAATAATTTTTTTTAATGCAAGAGATGATCTATTTATATTTCATTAGTAATATAGAAAAAACGTAACTACCCCACATGCCTTTACAGGTGACCAAAGATTACCGAATTGGGCCCTTCGATTCTTACTGTTTTAAGTTGATTCTTTTACATGCTCCTTCGTTTTATAATCTGCAAGCTTTCAAACTCAGAACAAAACAGTTACACTAAAGTAGCTTATGAACAAAACTACTCAGTCCTATGAAGTATTTTCAATTTTTGGGATACATCTTTAATCATTTATGCAAACTTGTCTTTTCAGATGTTGAAGTCTTGCATATGGCTTCAAACTGCTGATGGATCCATTGAACAAGTAGACCTTGTGGCTTTATTGTTCGTATATATGTCATAAAGTGTGTACTGGCATCCTATTATTGGAAACTCACCCAGTCCATCTTTCAGAACTGGTGGATTACATTATGCTTGGTGTTGTAGTGAACTTTTGTAAATTCCATTGTTCACCTGGGCACTTAGACATGGTATTTATGCTCTCAATTGATACATTCATTTTAATTTGTTGACTTTTACTCCGTATATTTTAATTGTTGAAAATGTATGTTTTTTTTCTCCAGGTAAAAAGTTATCATTCTCATAGCATTGCAAGAAGGTGTGTAGTCTCTAGCAGATAATTATCGATATGATATAACTGTTACACTTCTTAACAGTAATTGCAAGTTGTTTAGTATCTGTTTCATTATATTCTTGTTATGCCCCCAATTTAATATCTGAATTGAAAGCGGGTTTTTTTTTTTATTCTTACAGCTTGAAGCCTCCATGCCTCATGGATCATCAATGAAGATCCCATTTATCTACTTACCTGATAAAATTTATGCAAAGTGGTGAATGTTCTGCTTCAGGTAAGTCTTAGTGCGTCATAAATATATATATTTTTTTTATCTGTTATTGGCGATAACTTAATGTCTGACTTAGTAGAGAAGGTTGTGATTGAGATGTTAGTCGGTGTTCAACATTTGCTTATTTAAACAGATAATCTGCCCATTGCATTCTTGAAAAGAAGTTAAGCACTTTTGTGTCATGGGCAACTAATTATACATTTTTCTTCTTCTTGGATATGTGTGCAGATAAATTAGAAAAAGGGTCAATCAGAACTTAATAATAGTATAGGGGGAGTTATGTAAGTATGGGTATTACTCTATTAGTTCTTATATATTCATATTCATTTGTATACATGTCAAATGAAATTACCTACGTTGTGTTTTTGGTGTTAATCAATTCGATTTAGTCTCAATTCAATCTAATTCTAGTTCGTATGGACATCAATCCAATTGTCGATCAATTAAGTAGACGATTCACCCAGTTACCTCTTGTATATAAACTAGTTATTGCGGAAATCACTTATTTAGAATCAAATTAGCTGAAACTTTTAGTCTTATACCATATTTCTATCCTTGGATGCAAATTTTAAATTTTTTCGCAAAAAATCTTGACTTTTTGTGAACTTTAAATATTTGTTGCATTTTTCCTTTTTATCATGCTATACTAAGTCTTCTTAATTCATTCTTCTCACCATGAATTTAAAGTTCACTAATAATCTCTATTAAATTTCTTTGTTTTGGCAAGTGTAACGATTTTGTTGTTAAGATGATAAACAGCATAACATATTTCTAAAGAAATTCAAGTAGATTAATCGTTTTTTTTATGAGACCAAGCCCCTCAACATGTCTTCGAAAGATTCATGTATATCGACAATCATCAATTTGGTCCTGAGGTGT
This sequence comes from Helichrysum umbraculigerum, assembly GCA_949592205.1. Classification (NCBI taxonomy): domain Eukaryota; kingdom Viridiplantae; phylum Streptophyta; class Magnoliopsida; order Asterales; family Asteraceae; genus Helichrysum; species Helichrysum umbraculigerum. The sequence goes on from CATIUR010000006.1 coordinate 55,946,305, forward strand.
TATTCACCACATGAGTTCATTCTTCCATCGAAAGACAAAGATCAACTTCCTCTCCTTACTATAAAATGGAGGCCAATGTGTTTAAAAAGACAAAAGAAACTCTAGTTCGCCAAAAGCATACTAGATGTGCAACAACTTTGACGATTTTGAAAAATTACTTCTCCTATGTCGAGAATTTTGCACCCTCTAAAAGCCCAGAGGTGGAGGTAAGAAATCTGAATGTCGAAAACAAGAAACTAAAGAACATTATGATGTTCAAGTGTCTAAGCTTGGAAAAAGTAAATTTGAAAGTACCAAACTTGAAAGTGAAGTGTCTAAACTTGGAAAAAGTAGAGTAGAACATTATAGTTCCTAAATCGAAGTTATGACTCCAAAAGCTTTCAGATTTGGTACTTTCAACTTCACTTTCTCCAAGTTTGGACACTTGATCATCCTAATGTTCTCTAGTTTCTTGTTTTTGACATTCTGATTTTTTACCTCCGGGCATTTTTAGAGTGTATAACACTTTCGAGAGGGGACGTAATATTTCAAAATCATCACAAGTTGTTGCTCATCGAGTTTGCTCTTGTTGAGAACTAGAGTTTTTTTTGTTTTGTTTTTGAGCATATTAGCCTTGATTTTGTTGCAAGGAGAGAGAAGTTGATCTTTGTCTTCTTATGGAAGGAATGAACTGTTGTAGTGGATAAACACCTTTAGGACCAAGTTGATAATTGTTGCTATACAGGAATCTTTCCTAAAACACTGTGGGTCTCTTGCTGGTCTCATAAAAAATGATTAGTCAGCGACTTTTTTTTTTGTTGGAATAATCATATACTCTTCTACTTAACAACAAATTTTTACACTTATCAAAATCAAGAAACCGAATAATGAGAGATTTATTAGTGGATTTCAAATTTAAGGTTAAAGTGATGAGTTAAGAAGACTTAGTAGAATGATGAATGGGAAAAACTTAAACAAATCTGAAACTTTCAATCCACTTATAAGAAACTTTTTACGTAAGTGTTCTACAAACACTTTACCGTTGATGAGATTTTTAGTTTTACTAGCACAGCTTCATATCAGACCTTTCAATCAACTAATTTAACTTGAAGCTATTGCCTTTTCTTTTGCTGTTCATTTTCTTCTTTTCTTTGATCGTCTCATGAGCTGCCACTGCACAATGAGGAATAATAGGCCTCCATCTCCTCAACAAAGGTTATTTTTATATGTGCTCGGTTATACTGATTGATAGTTGTTACACTCATCAATTCTCGTTGATCTACTGATTTATATTAGCCAACTTAATTTAACAATACTAATTTTTTTTGTATGAGCGAATCATAATTCAGTAGATTTATAATTAATACTATAATAAGTATTGTCGTTCTAGCGTTTCATGTGCTCTTCTGTTTTTCTGATCTATAAGTGATTTGTCGTTCATTGGAATTCTAAGAAGGTTTTTACTTTTGTGTTTGATCCTTACCTATTTGTGTTGAATCAAATGATGTTATTCGATTCGCCAGGCATTCCCATCTCCACAACTTTACACCTCAAAAGACAAGCTGTATGAAGAACCATACTGACATTATATGGGCCAAGAAAGTTTCTAAGGGATTTGGAAAGAATTAAGATACCCTTCAATTCTTCCTCTGTTTTTAATAATCTGTTCATACTTGTACTCCAATTGTTGGTGTAATTAATTTGAATAAATCCTTTTTATTTCCTATACATGCCAAAACATGGATGAAATTAATTTGCTGCAAATTCTGTTTGAATTCAAAAAATATGTCCTCAGTTGATTTGAGGTCAACAAGATGCACAAGGAGCTGCATTCAGGTAACTCTCACACCGTTACACTCTTCATTGTCAGCTGATGATTGTTGCCAGTTTATGTTGAAATCATATTCTCGTTATTCTCTTATTATATAGCACGGAGTATTTTCTTAGTATTATATGTTAGGGTAATAGCAAAATTACAGTGTTTTGGGTTCTTAATTGTTTTTTTTCCTGTTATTAGAAAATTAGAAATTGAAAGACTTGGGTTCCTGTTTTTAATCGGGTTTAAGGTTTTATAAAACTTATGATCGTTGTACGTTATTAAGCGAGGGGTATTGCTTACCATAGTTTGTTTTTCTCGTGTATATATACCTAAATGATATCTGACTTGTATGCTTAGAGTTCGAAACATACTCTCATTGGTCATTTTGTGTTGATTGGTTGCAAAATCAATATCGATTTTCTAACTCATTCCCAATGGTATACATATACCGTCTTTCCCCCATTTTATTTTAACTATTTATTTAGGTTTTCCAGTTTTGTGCTAAACTATATTGATAAGTTCCCTGTTTTTTGATACTCATTATTTAGTGTTTAAGTAAGATCTTTCTTTTTTAAGTTTGATTATTGTTCCCCGTTTAGTGAAAATATGCTGTATAGAGTTTCCATATAACTAGTAAGTGTTTTTTATAAGTGTTATAAAAACCTCATGGTTGTACTTTTTGAAGTTTTTTATGTATGGATATTCTGTTGATTTTATAAAATTTTATGTTACTGCTAATGGGATTTTTACTTTTATTCATTTATGCTATTTGTGAGTTTGTTCAGTTAGGGGCATCCATGAATCAGGAGCTGAATGTAAGGGTTCCTCTCTTCAACCTGAAGCCGAAGATTCTGTGCAATGTCGTTGACCAGCTAACGGATGCCGTTTAGTAAATCACTGCTACTGCGAACCTGCTGATAGTGAAACAGATAGTGACGATCCGTCAGATCGGTTCACGGTTTCTAAGCCTCAAGCATCCGACTTCTCGAAAAATGAGGAAGCTGCTTGATCGTCTGCCATGGAACAGCTTGTCACGATATTGCCTCAAGGTGTGGAGTTGGTCATACTTTAATTGTCCTCTAAACATTTGTCTAAATTTTGTTTTCTGTATATGTGTAAATATTTATATGAAGTACAATAGGAATATAGTGTAACTTTTATCTCTGTTGGAAGAGCTGGTATAGTGAAATATCGAGAACAATGTGACGTATAAGTTACTATTGCAAAATTTCTCTGATTTTAGCATCCCAATTTTTTTTGGTTTTTGTACTTCTTCAGTATCACTACCAGCAAGAATCACAACCTGTTGATTAACACTGAATTACCCTGCAATCTGCATTGTCTCTCCGTTCTGGTTGGCAATCTCTCAAGTCTCATCTGGCAAAAAATGTATCATTGGATGCCCTTATGGCCTCACACAAGGTCCTATGTTTTTCGCTGTTGCATAAAAAATGATGATTATGATGCTTTAAGATTGAAATTAATTAAAGTTGTATGGTAATTAGACGAACTATTGCTACATTCTAAAGATGACCACCACAAAAATTAATTTTAGCCCTATGAATATGGATGAGAAAAGTTCATTAAAGTACATTATTTTTTAAAAGTATGGAAGAATGTATTTTAGCCATTGGATTATAAAGATCAATGGCCCCAATTAATTTCAGAATTTTTAAAGAAAAAAATTGGTGTATATATTATTTTGGGCGGAGGGGTATATGTGTCATTCTGCCAAAACAAAAAAAAAAAAGCCAGATCCTCTTCTCCTTCATTTTTTCTTCACGCTACTTGCAACAACCCTCTGTATCTCACATAAACCCTAGAAGTAATTCTTCAATTCCATATATAATTTTTAGATTCATCAAATAAGAGTGTAAATTACGTAATCTTCTCAATCCCCCGGTCGATTTGATCCGTTTAATTGTGTTTTTGGTGCAGTTTTGCCCTAAATCGATTTTACCCTAATTTGTTCTATTTTCATCCGATTTGAAGGTATAAATCATGGATATTAAGAGTGAGCGTGCATTGCGAAAGGCTGCTAGGTGTGTTGTTCCAATGATTCCATTGCAAACGATTCATGATGGTAAGATTATGCTTAATTCGTTTTTATACGGTTTTTTCTTTACTGTATATGTTCGTATGTGAGTTATTGGATGATTTTATATGATTAATTCGTTCTTCTTGTATGTGGTTTGATGATTTCGAAATCATAGTAGCCTTGTTTGAGTGGTAGGAGTTATTAGAGCTTTTAGGTACATTTGGCTTGTTTGAGTGTTCAGTTATACGAATTAGGTTCTAGATAATTTTGAATTTTAATGTTCTAGCACACTTATATGCTTACATGGACCAAAATATGCATTTATGTTTATCTTACCGAACAGGAATCAACATAATTAGATACATAAAGTGACTGGACTTGGTGTCACATAGTATATGTATTGCTTTTCAAGTAGGATTCTTCATGTAGTGTATTTTTCATTCTTTCTTTTAGTTGTTATTCAAACACTATTGTTTTGTTATTTTTATTATTTTCTTATGCATCACATGTGTTATATTTGTTTATACAGTGTTGATTCAAATACATTTTTCGAGAGTTGTCTCGCATTCGAGTTCACAAGCCTAATGCTGGTTAATAGATGCTGAAAATCAAATGCGGATCAAAATGAAGGCCGGTGTAGATGATTGGGTTGATCTAGTTAAAGTAACAAATGTACCTAGCTCTAGCGTATCTTTTGTTTCATTTCGAACTTTAACTTTGCAATTATCTTTTAAATCATGATATAGGTAACCAGCTTGTTGATTTTGTTGAGCCTACTGATGCCAGTGTATAAACGTCTCTTGAAGATCTGTTATGATGATAATGGAAAAGATTAAGTCTGAGAAGTTTGTAGCAGATTAGTTTTGAGGTTACTTTGCGTTGGTCTGTATTAATAACTTTGATCTTTTTTTTTGTAACTAGTACTTCATGATGTTTGTATCTAAGATTATGGTTTGATATGTTTTTTAGAACAACAGATGAAGTTTTTTGAGGTATAAATGAATATTCATGGTCTATTTGCTCTTCGTGTTTATATAACTTCTAGCTTTTATGGTTGTATTTGCACATTTGTTATATAGAATATATTAACACAACACATGTGTTACGTGAACACAACATATATGTTACATATTCACAAAATTAACAACTATATTTTTGGTGACTATATTTTTACAGTGGTTTAACCCATTTTATATAGTCACACTAAAATATAGATTTAACACATGTGTTATACTGATTTAACACATGTGTTACTGATTTAAACACATATGTTACAGAGAACTAACACATGTATTAGAGAGAACAACAAATGTATTTGTGGTGAATATATTTTTACAGTGGTTTAACACATTTTATATAGTCACACTAAAATGTAGAATTAACACATGTGTTATGAAGAATTAACACGTGTGTTATACTGATTTAACACATGTGTTATAGACTAAAACACATGTATTAGTGACTTAAACACATATGTTACAGAGAACTAACACATGTGTTAAAGAGAACTAATACATATATTACCAAGAACAACTACTTAAACACATGTGTTACTGACTTAACACATGTGTTACAGAGAACTAACACATGTGTTACAGAGAACAACTGTATTTGTGGTGTTTATATATTTACACTGGTTTAACCCATTTTATATAGTCATACTAAAATGTAGAATCAACATATGTGTTATGCTGAATTAACACATGTGTTATTAAATTTAACACTGAGAATTAACACATGTGTTACAGAGAACTAACACATGTATTACAGAACACTAGCAACTGAATTTATTTATTTACTTCTGTTGTATGTTACAGAACGGATGTGTTACCAACCCACTAACACATGTGTTACCAACCCACTAACACATGTGTTATCAACTGATAACACATGTGTTACCAAGCACTAACACATGTGTTACAGAACCAATATCACAAGTGTTAGAGAGCACTAACAATTTTGTTAACATACGTTGTACTCAAGTACATTTGTTCATACCAGTGTGGTTTTAGGTTTCATTAATTTCATTTTCTGTACCGATGTTGTATGCAACAGATGTGTACCAAATCATTAACACACGCCGTTATCAAACCACTAACACATGTGTTACATAACACTAGCAATTTTATAACAAGTAACAAATGTGTTTACCAATCACTAACATATGTGTTACTGAACACTAATACATATGCCACATGTGTTTGTAATATATCGTGTTGTACTAAACAAACAAACATGTGTTATGATTAATTAACTCATGTGACAAGAAAACACAACACATGTGTTACATGTTCACAAAATTAACAACTGCATTTGTGGTGACTATATCTTTACAGTGGTTTAACCCATTTTATTTAGTAATCTAAAATGTAGAATTAACACATGTGTTATGGAGAATTAACACATGTGTTACTGACTTAAACACATGTGTTACAGAGAACTACCACACGTGTTTGTAATATATCGTGTTGTGCTAAACAAACAACACATGTGTTATGATAAATTAACCCATGTGACAAGAAAACATAACACAACAAATGTGTTATCAACACAACATATTCTTAAAAAAACACAAGTTAAATGAGAAGCTAATGTTTGATTAAGTAATATCAAATGCTATCAATTCTAAAGTTTGTATCATATGTAACTAATAATCACATGTAATGAAAGTACCACTGTCAATGTATTTTAATTTTCATTTTCAATATTTTGTGCTTCTTTTTCTTTTGCTATTCTCTTTGCTTCCGCCTCTTCTTGCTTCCTTATACATGACCGCCTGTTATGGTCCGTCATTCCACATATTCCGCACGTTTTGGGCTTTACTGCTTTCTTCTTTTTTGCCTTCTCTTTCTGCTGTATACTCTGCAACCGTCCATCATTTGCACAACCTTTGTATCGTGACACTTCAGGATTTTGTATTTCAACAGCATCATGCTTTTCAATCCCGTGCAATTTCTCTATAAATAAAGAAGATGGAACTGTATGTCACATGTGTTATAACTATTTATACGTGTGCTATAATTACTAACACACGTGTTTTAACTACTAACACATATGTTATCAAATATTTGCAATCACATGTGTTTTTTAACACAGTGACATCATATTTTGCGATAATAACACATGTGTTATTATCAATAACACATATGTTATTTAGATATTCATGATGTGTTAATACAAGAGTTTTATTAATCGTAACATATGTGTTATTAACATTAAGACATGTGTTTATCTCAGTAACATATGTGTTTAGCATAAAATCATAAACACGTGTGTTATAAACATATCATCACAAGTTATGTTGCAATATATTTTTCTGAAGTCACCTGTAGCATTCTCTTCAAAAGGCTCCTCTTCAATATGCTCCTCATCCCGAGTTTCTGTGTATTCTTTGAATTATACCATTTTTTTTGTTGACCAATAGTTCTATAGAAGCGAAAATATACATGATTAGATATCAGAAATCACAAATAACATAATATCACATTAATTTTAGAGCTTCAATTCGATGAAATTAAAGCTTTGAATCACCAGATATTGCAGCTCTATTCATGAGATCTTTTTATGAAATCTGAGAAAATTACCTGTAATGTGATGTTCATACGTTCAACCTCAATCGTTGTTTCTTCACTTGCTCGTTTGTTCACTCGATTTTGAACTCCGAAATCATAGATTCTTCAATTGCGAGTGTGGAAACCCTAAAAACTGTCTGATCTAAGCAAATAACCTGTAATGCGATGTTTGTACGTTGAATCTGAGTCGTTGTTTATTCAATTGCTCGTTTATTCACTCGATTTTGAACTCCGAAACCATAGATTCTTCAATCGTGAGATGTAAAACCCTAAAAGTTTCTGCGTGAATTGTTCTGTACGTATCTGAGTATTATTATGTTATTTGATTTCCTTTTTTGCTGGAGTAATTTGTAAATGACTGGAATACCCCTCCACCTTTAATGAGAATGGTGAAATTTAATTGGTTCTTCCATTCTTTTTAAAAAAGCCATACTTTAATGATCCCATCTCACTGAGAATAAAGTGTTTTGCAGAGTTAAAACAACATTGGTAATTCATTTTATGTTAAGCTTAAAATCTACTACAGTTCAGAAGTGAGTGTAACGAGTGTGACAAAAGTATATTGAGTTCCTCGTCAATAGACGCTCTACCACTAAAATTTTCAACTTTTAATTGATTTTGTCGTCACACTACTTTGGAGGTGATCCCAGGTAAATCAGGTAAATCAGGTAAATCAGAGGAAAGAACCCCTGCACATGACGAATAGTAACAACAATGTGAATGATATATCTACATTTCTAAACATTCGAATGGAATTGTATACATATAGTATTTACTATAATATTTAGTCGATTGGAATCATGTTTTTCATCCAAGATAATCCAAACCCCTAAATTTGGCTTTTTAAATGGATAAAGACTATAAAATTGCCATTTGACATTGTCCTTTTACAAGAATGGAAGGAAACATACAATTAAGGGGGTTGTAACGTATTCATCTATGCATGAGATAGTCATGTGTTTATTATGAGTTTGAGGCTGAATAGGATAAAACCGGCTTTTTAAGCTGACTTTAAGGCCATAAAAAGGATTGATAAGGTTAAACTGTTGAACCGTATAGCTGGCATCAACTTTAGCCTAAATTCAATTTATTACAGTAACTTTTGACCATAAATGAGGGTACTAATCTAAATACCTCTTCGTGTCCTGTTTTGGACAACAATCAATAATCAGAGACACGCCTTTGAGTAGAGCGAGATATCGAGTGGAATCATGTTATTCATCTAAAACTTTCCGTTACTAAGTATAATATCTGCATATGTGGTTGGATAATAAGCTGTCATTTATGGATTTTCTTAAAACTTTACTTGGCCATATGTAATCCAAACCATTGTTTAGAATAATAAATTTGGCTTTCTAATTGGATAAAGACTACATAAAGTTGTCATTTTGTAAACGGGTGAGATAGTCATGCATTTTTCATGAGTTTGAGGTTGAATACGCCAAAAGCCCGGCTTTTTCTGCTGACTTTAAGGCCCGAAAGCGGATTGTAACGGAAAGGTTGAACAGCTGGTATCAACTTTAACCTGAATCCCAATCAACTTTTAACTATAAAATCACACCCCTTCATATCAAAACCTTCCATCAACTAATATAACCTGAATCCAAACTTTTACTGCTCATATTTTTGTTCTTTGATCGTCTCAACACCACCCAGTGCACAATGAGGAATCAAAGGCTTTCATCTTCTCAACAAAGGTTAATTACATTATGTTATCGGTTATAGTGATTACTAAATGTTACAGTCTTTCATTCTCGTTGATATACTGATTTACTTAGCGACCTTAATTTAGCAATACTAATTGTTTTTGTGTGCGAATCGTACCTGGAGGTTTTGATTTCGTCGTGATCATCAATCAATAATAAATTGTGTCATCTAGGATTTCACCAATTGAATTGCACAAACGTTCTCAATTCACATGTTAGGTTTACTGGTTCCATGACCTATGTAATGATCTTTTATTGTCAAAAATCATTGAATTGTGAACAGATGTAGTGAAGGATCATTTCTAATGATCTATTTCATCTGCCACAAAATACACCATCTAAGGTCTTAAAACTTGTGTCAAACTCTATCTTTGATTAATTATTAAACTTACACCCATGCTTCTATAAATCTTTTATTTCCTTGATTGGGTTTGGTGACCAAAATTTAAGGATATTACTAATTTTGATCTAATCGGTTAAAAAAAAATTACATGATCTAATCGGTTTAATTAGAAGTATAACAAAGATAAAGTAACTACCACCTGCGATAACTAGTGACGAAAGATTACCTCATTAGGTTTTAATTCTTACTCTATTAAGTTGATTCTTTCATACGGTCTTTTGTTTTTCTAATATACACGTGATCCTTACCTAATTGTGTAGGATGGGAATGATGTTATTCTCCGGGTCTTTCCCACTCCACGATTTTACTCCTCAAATGAAAAGTTGCGTTAAGAACCAAGCTACCATTTGGGCCAAAGAAGTCTCTAAAGGATTTGGTAAGGCTTGAGAAACCTCCTTCCCCTGTTTTTAATTATCTGTTCATACATATAGTTTGATTGCCTATGTAGTTACTTTGAATAAATCATTTTTTATTTCCCTATATATGAAAAGCGTGGATATAACTGATTTGCTGCTTCTTGGTTTTTAAGTCAGAAAATATTATCACAAATGGTTTGAGGTCGTAGAGATGCACAAGAAGCTGCATTCAAGTAAGTCTCATAGCGTTACATTTTTTGTAGTCATCTAACGATTATTTCAAATTAATTTAGAAATCCTATTCTCGTTATAATCATAGTAATTTCTGAAGGTCTCATATTTGAGAAGAGAGTTATAATGTGAAGTAACTTACAAGTTGGCGTTACTAAGAAAAAAAGTTAACGAATGTTTATTACTGATTGAGTTCCTAGAGTTTGTAAGAAAACTTTACTGGGGGAACTTGAAAAATATTAACGAATATTTTCTACTGATTGAGTTCGTTTACCTGTTATGTTTGATATAATTGATTGCTGAAGTAAATTCATGTTTTATATATTTGATTATCGTTCCTCGTTCATTAAAAAATTTATGTATAAAATTTCCATATAGAAAGTAAGTGAAAGTTTCTTATAAGTGGTTTAAAATTTTCATATTGGTGTTTGTTGAAGTTTTTCTGTATATGGAGGTTTATCTGTTAATGTTAAATATTTTTTTTTATATTTCTGTTACCCGGATTTTAAGTTTTACTTCTGTATGCTATTTGTGGGTTTTGCTCAGTTAGAGGCAAACCAAGAATTGAACGAGAGAATCCCCTTATTCAATTTGATGTAAAGATTCTTTGCCGTGATAGTGAAACTGATAGTGATGATCCATCTGAGTGGTTCACGGTTTATAAGCCCTCAAGCATCCGACTATGAAAATGGGAATAAAACTCTACCATATGTCAAGAAATTGAGGCTCACAATTGGTGCTCACATATAAGGGTAGTGCCACCATAAAAGACTTCTGCCAAGCAACAGCTTGTCATGATATCGCCTCGAGGCGTGGAGTTGGTCATACTGTAATTTTACTTTAAACATTTGACTCAACGTTGTTCTCTACTTCTCTGTATATTATGTCTAATATATAATGAAATACAATTGGATTTAACTCGGAATAAAGTTTAACTTTTTTCTGTTGGAAGAGCTTGTATTGTACGTGAAATATCGAGAACAATGTGACATACAATTTACTATTGCATAATTACTCTGATTTTACAAGCAGCAAGAAGCAGAACCCACAACCTGTTGATTCACATTGAACTCCCCTGCATTGTAACTCTGTTCTGGTTGGTATTCTCGCAAGTATCATACGCCATAAATTGTATTATTAAATGCCCTTATGGCTTCACATAATGTTCTATGTTTTTGCCGTTGCTTAAACAATGCTAATTATGAGACTTTAAAATTGAAACAAAATAAAGTTGTATGGTAGTTAGACAAACTATTGCTACTTTTTAAAGTTGACCATCCCTACTTTTAGCCATATAGATATACTGATACAAAATAAAGTGTATTGCACAGAGTTAAAACCACATTAGTAATTCATGTTTTTTTTTTCTGTACATAAAATCCACAACTTCATTTCAGAGGTATAACGTGTGTGACAAAATCATATTTGACTTCATCCTCAATAGACGCTCTAACTACTATCATTTTCAAAACTTCATTTTATTACGTCGTCATACGACTTTAGAGCTGATCCATATTGAGGTTTTCGCAACCATCTTAAGCAAGCATTAATTGTGGTATTCCTTTCGCCTAAATCTTCTTTTATGTGTGTACTTCTATAGAAAGCATGTTGGGCATTTGCTTTCGTATTACAATAGCAGAAGCTTTCTCCATAAATTTGCCGAATTGGACTTCACACATGGTTTGATAGAGTTGTTTGATTGTTGTATCTTATTACATGAGAAAATGCCAATAAAATATTCTAGATAACTTTACCTGATTCTAGAACTCTCTTAAATGATGCAAATATACGATAATTGAGCTCTTAACTATTGTTCTCTTTCACTAGCTATACTATAAGTATACAATCCTGATTATCTTTTAAGTCAAATGGTTTACGTTGTTTTCTAACTTGTTGAAATTGAAGAAGTCTAATTTTAACTTTTTCTTAGTATGAATTTATTATCATCTTTGGCATAATGAATTTCATTGGGCTGTAAACGTAACTAGGTTGATAAGTCGTCAATATTTTCAATTTTTGAAAAATTTCAATAAGCTAAAAAATAAAATAATTTCATGCCTTGTTTAGAATAACAAAATTGGCTTTCTAATTAGACAAAGACTATAAAATTTGGCATTTGATGGTGTCCATTTACGGAGCTAGTGAGAATAGAAGGAAAAATAGAATCAAGGAGGTTTAAATCAATGAAACGAATGCATCAATCGCGTGAGGATAGTCATGCATTTTTGATGAGATTGAGGCCTGACAACCGGCTTTTTAGCGGACTTAAAGGCCAGAAAGTGAATTGATAAGTTTGAATTATAACGATTGATAAGTTTGAATTATGGTTAAGTGTTTGTAAATGCATACAACTATGCGTTGACTTCTATAGTGTGTTGAAAACTATTTTGACCACCATTGTGTGTATGTAACTATTAAATTCGACCATTGTATGTATAAGATGACCGATTCAAAAGGTAACCGGTTACTTTATGTTTGTGTACACTGTCTTTGCTGATATCAGCATCCAGTCAGCTTCCAGGTCATCATATTCATGAAACGTCACCGTTGAATTATTACTACTATATACGAGTATTTTACAAAAGTTAAATATTAGTATTGATATATTGTGTGTGCTTTACATACTTGTACATTAAGCTAGTTACCTTGTAAACCTCACCAAATACAATAAGCAAACTCAAATCTGTGTTTCAACATTCAATTTCAACCACCACCGTCAAAACACATCTGAACCATTTACGATCAAACAAACAGCCACCCCTATAATGGTATCACATTCAAATCACTAAAGAAACTTAAACATACATGTCACAATGTAAAATGACTATATATTATTTCCACAACTCAAAACAAATACATGTAACAATGTAAAATGTAATAAGACACCAAAAACTCACATAGAACGATACCAAATGCTTAAAAATGAATGATTGATTACTCGTACAATGCTCAATTTTACTAATTACTAAATTGTCACCATAAATACAAAACGAAACCCACCTCCAAACAGATCTTCTTCAACCCCTAACTCGTCATCGATAAGACGATAACGCATCATGGTTGGCCAATAATTCAACCTTTCAGATCTGAATAATATGGCTTTCAACGAAAGTAACGGTTGCAATTATTAGCATTTCAACCCCGATTTTAAAACACTAATTTCTGTTTGGGAAACCTTAAAACGAGTTGATTTAGGGTTTGTGGGTCTGATTTTATATGAACACGGTTGTCGAGGTGGTGGCCGGAATACTCTCCAAAGGTCATGATATGCCCAGACCTTCACGCCGTCTCCTCCATCTCCACCGGATCTGCTATGTACTGCCATTATCACCGCCATCTCCACCAGATCTATATTCATCTCCATATCTATATCCATCTCTCTCCTCCGAAGGATGCCTCCTCCCTCGTGTTGGGCTTCACCGGAATTGAGTTTTGTGTACAGAAAGAGGGTGGTGGCGACGTCTCCATCGCTAGAGTTTAATGAAATTATGTTCCAAATTTGTTTGGGTTTTGATAAACTGGTGTTAAATGATTCTTGTTGACTTGATATAATGATGAAAAATGTTTTTCTTTTCATTTTGTTATTTTTTTTTTAAAGGAATTTTCATTTTGTTATTTGGTTTGTTGATTTTTACAGTTCATAAACTGACGTGGAAGTTAGACCAATGAGATGTAATTTTGAGATGATACAGCTCATTTCCTTTGTGGATTAAAAGAATAAAATAATATGATAACCTGTTACACGTAAGCACCTAACTTGATATAGCCCGTCTCATACATACAATGGTAAAAAATAAAACTTAAGTACACACAATGGTGGTCAAAATAGTTTTCAACACACTATAGAAGTCAACGCATAGTTGTATGCATTTACAAACACTTAACCCTTTGAATTATAACGTGAATTGATAAGTCGTGCGTAATTTGGCTTTTTGTATTTTAGAATACAAATTTTTGACATTTTGTAACATATGCATCTATCATGTGAGATAGTCATGCTTTTTATATGAATTTGAGGTTATATACGATAAAAAAATATAAGTTTTTTTTTTTTTTTTTTTTTTTTTTTTTTGCTGATTTTAAGGCCAGAAAGCATATAGTAACGGAAAGGCATCAACTTTAACCCGAATCCATTAACTTTTTAACTATAAAAGCACCACCTTCAAATCAAAACTTTCCGTCAACTAATTCAACCTAAATTCCAACTTGTGCTGCTCATTTCTTCAATTCTTTGATCCTGTCATCAGCACCCACTATACAATGAGGAATCAAAGGCTTCCATCTCCTCAACAAAGGTTAATTTTTTATAGTGATGGGTTATAGTGATTGTCTTGTTGGTATATGTTTTTATAGTCTTTGGTCCTCGTTGATCTACTTATTTAATTAGCGACCTTAATTTATATAATTAACACTAGTATTTGTTGTTATGAGCGAGTCATATCTAAAAGTTTTTATTTTTTCGTGATTATTAATTAAATTAAGTAGTGTCGTTCTAGGGTTTCACCGTTGAGTTGCACACATTTTCTCAATTCATATTTCAAATTTACTGGTTCAATTAGGTATGCGATGATTTTTTATTGTTTCAAAATTGATTTGTTTGAACACATGTAGTTAACGGTCAAATTTTAATGATCGATTTCATCCCTGTTAGTTTGTGTGAATGAACTTGACATTTAAGCCACAAAATACACCATTTAAGGTCTAAAACTTATATGAAACTCTATCTTTGATTAATTGTTACTTACACCCATGCACTTATGAATCTAGGGTAAGGTCCAAATGAGACTAAAAATTTGTGTGAGAATGGAGGAACCAATGATATGATGCCATGTGTACAAAGAGAATACAAAACCCATTTACCCCTTAAGTTAAATATCTCACAAACGATAAATCGAAAAATTATGAAAATTGCACCATTAGATTGAGCGTTTGATCCTCTTCGATTTGCCGTCCATTAAGGCATACTTTCGACGAGTTTTTTTTTTCCATTATTTTTGATGGGTTTCACATTACTAACACGTGTGTTACAGTGTTGCGTTTAGGGTATGGGGTTTAGGGGTTAGGGTTTAGGGTTTAGGGTTGGGAGTTTGGGGTTAACCCCAAACTCCCAACCCTAAACCCTAAACCCTAACCCCTAAACCCCATACCCTAAACCCTAAACGCTTTATAAAACTCTAAACCCTAAATCATACTAAACCCCAAACCCTAAACCCTAACAATAAACCATGCTAAACCCTAACACTAAAACATGCTAAACCCTAACTCTAAACCCTAACCCTAAACCCTAAATCAAATGTACAATCAATCACTAACACATGTGTTACTAATATGTAAAACCCACCAAAAAATGAAGAAAAAAAAAGTTCGTCGGAAGTATGTCTTGATGGACGGCAAATCGAAGAGGATAAAACGCTGAAAAATATGGTGCAATTTTCATGATTTTTCGACTTGTCATTTGTGAGATATTTAATTTTTAAAAACGTGGATGAGAGAGAAAAAAGTGACACGTGGCATATTGTGGTTGGTTCCCTCATTCTCACACAAAATAAATGGTCTCAATTGAAGTCTTCTCTATGAATCTATTATTAATTCCATTAGTTTAGTTTGGTGACCAAAATCTAAGGAAGTTACTATTTTTATCATGCAATACATAATCTATTCGGTATCATTAGTAATACTCCGTATAAGATTACTTCTTTAGGTTTTGATTCTTACTCTTTTAAGTTGATTCTTTCATATGTTCTTTTTGTTTTTCTAAATTTCTTCTCTTCCTGCTTGAATTCTAGCAACTACTTATTTTTATGTTTGATCCTTACCTAAATGTGCTGGATTCGAACGACGCTTTTTTGTAGGTATTTCCCTCTCCACAATTTTACACCTCAAAAGAAAGGTATAGGATCATGAGGGCAGGGGTTGTTTGGAGAGAAAGGAGGGCAAGGTCCCCACCCATCCAAAAAGTGACATGTGTCACATACCAATTTTCATGTTGGTCCCTCCGCTTTTAATATATTTTTAATTTCATTCCTAAATTTCTTAAATAACACTCCACCACTCTCACCCCACCAACCACCCACTTCCACCTTCTGCCACCACCTACCGCCTGCTGCCGCCGCCCGCCGCCGCCGGATTCCGGCCAAAAAAATTTTTTTTCCTTTTTTTTTAATTTTTTTTTTAACTTTTTTACATTTTTATTTTTAAAAAATGTACTGCATATTTTTTGTTTTTACTGCAGTTTGTATATATATAATTTATAGTTTTTACTGCATATTGTTTTAACCGTTACATATAATTGAGTTGCAAATTGCATATTGAACTGTTAGCATTTTATGTTAATTATACTGCATATTGTTTATTTGACTGCATTTTGTAACTCATGTTGTTTATCTTGTACTGCATTTTGTATTGTACATAGCATCTTTTTTTTACTGCATTTTGAATAAAATTATAATGCATATTATTATGTTTTACTACGTTTTGTATAAAATATTAATGCATATTATTATGTTCACTGCATTTTGTATATATATTTAAGTACATATATGTGGTTTATTTTGTACTGCATTTTGTATTATATGTATTATCATTTTATTGCATTTTATATATAACATACTGCATATTGTTCTTTTTACTGCATTTTGTGTATATAATTTTAGTAAATATTGTTTGCTTTTTGTACTGCATTTTGTATTACATGTATTATATTTTTACTGCATTTTGAATAAAATTATAATGAACATAGTTTTTTTTACTGCATTTTGTATATATAATTTCTAGTACATATTGTTTGTTTTTAACTGCATTTTGTATAAAATTATACTACATATAATTGCTTTTACTGCATTTTAAATATATATTTTTAGTACATATTATTCGTTTGTACTGCAGTTTGTATTATACTATTTGTACTGCATTTTGGTGACTGTGTATATAAAATATATAAGATACAATGTTACATAAAATACAAAATGTAGTAAAAAAGACTAACATGTATACAAAAAGAATGATGCAATAAATATATATACAAAATGCAGTTTGTGATATCACATCTTGAAAATAAGTAATAATAAATACATAAACATACACGATGCAACACATAAACTACTATATGCAGTAGTATATGAATATTTATTAATGTATATACAAAATGTAGTTAAATAACCGCAAAATGCAATAAATTTCTGTTTCTTTTTTGTTTTAAATTAATATGCAGTGTTTTTAAGGAGGAAAAATTAGTTAAAAAAATTTTGGAAAAAAAAAAGTTGGAAAAAAAAAAAATTGGCCGGAATCCGGCGGCGGCCGACGGCAGTTGACGGCGGCGGCAGCAGGCGGCAGGTGGTGGCAGAGGGTGGGAGTAGGTGGTTGGTGGTGGTGGGGTGGAGGAGTGTTATTGAAGAAGTTGAGGGAAGATATATATAATATAAGTATAGACAAGGGGTTCAAGTGAAACTTGTGTTGAACATGTGGCAAGTGGTGATTGGTTGCTCTCCTTGCTCTCCATTTCACCTTTGCTCTCCTGATCCTTACTCAAGTTGTGTGAAATTTTGGGCCAAAAAAGTTTCTAAAGGATTTGGTAAGACATATATAGTTCGATTATTAGTGAAGTTACTTTGAATAAATTTTTATATATCTCTTTAATATATTATAATAGAGTGCATATTAGGTTGTCATTATTAATTTAGGAAATCCTAATTTGATCCCAACCCTCCATTAATTAAGCTTTTTAAATTAAAACCATTGATAATCTTAAACACAAATGACAACCTAAATAGTAAATGTGTATTCTTCAAAAGTCATAATTGTCCCTTCTTAAATATTACAAATTAATCTAATATAATTTGATTATTGATTATGTTTTTAAATGCGGCTATAATTAAAAATAATCGGAATACTTTTGTTTTTAAACCCTACCAATAATTTGTACTCACTTTCATCAAGCAACTAAAACCCCTGGGTCATGGCGAAGATAACTTCAGCTCTCAACCTACAATTCCCTACAAAAATTGTTCATTCGTAATATTCATATTCATAGTTCTCAATTCAATCTTTGATTTTTTCATATAATTAAATCTTAATAACTAATTATCAATTTTATAGGAGAATGACTTTGAGGCCCCGATCAACCGTGACGATGAAAGAAATTGATATAACAAAGAGTCCTAAAGTTGCGGCTATTAAGAAGAAGTCGTCGAAGTTCGATGCTAATAAACCTAAAAACCACCTACAGCCTTCTTCCATTATTATCTGTAAGTTTTCTTTCTTTTAACTTAGTTATTTGTGTAACTTTGGAAGACATCACAATTGAGAGCAATCGTTAAACATTCATTTATCATTTGTTGATTACAACTCCGTTCATCTCACACCCGGTGAAGATTTCGGCATCAAAAGGTTAGGGTTTTTACATTTATATACAATTGAATTGATACACTTTTGTTATGGGAACTGGGAAGTTTAATTTTTTGTTATTGTGATGACATTCTTATTAATGAATGTAATAGAACCTGATCCCGTTCTCATTTGTCTCAAAGTGTTAAAATTGCTTGTGGTGCAGAACGATCTCTACGGTATGTACATGAAAAGGATCAGCCTTAAGTTGTTCATAGTGATGCTCGGTGTTTTCTGGTATGCTAATTTTTAAACCAAGATCGTTGATTTCAATTTGAGCAATCAGTCTTCTGTCCTTGCAGCTCGATTGCATTCGACTAGATTGTTGGGAACTTTTGGCAACCAGCCTCATAGGTGATGTTAATGGTCTGCTGCTATTTGTGTTCACATATGTTACTGTTTTACTATGAAACAAATGACTGAAATATTCGGATAATATGTATGTATGATCACATGGAATGTAGTTGCTGTAGGAAACCAATTGCTTGAATAGTACATATGATTACATGATCGGCCAAAAATTGTCGATTGCGATTGAAACCTCAAACAACAAGACACCATATTCTTCGTATATCTTTAGTAGGTTGTGGACTTTGTCGCAACTGGCGATTTTGGTCGGTGGAGAAAGTGGAGCTGGTAAAACAGAAAGGCACCAAAATGCTTTTAAACTGTGTTAATATGTTGGTTGCTTTTACGGTTATTTTTTTTTAATTTTCTTTTGCAGGTTGTTGGTGCCATTTAGAATGAGCCAACATAGATCACTAGCATAATTGGTGTATAAAATGATAATGGCTCAGTGCGAGTCAAAGCTCCTGGCAAGCTGTCTCCTAGCCGTCACAAGCCTGTATATGGAGAAACAATCAAGAATATGAAACGAGATGGTGTCATATCTTGACTTGGAATTGGAATTTAGTAAAAGACTTGTGCTGTGCTTAAAAGGTAGAAAAGGGAAAAAAAACACTTTCTTATTTCGCAACCTTTTCTAAAATCAAAAGAAGATTGGGCATAAAAAAATATACAGCTCGCCAACAAATGGCCTGTTTTTAGAATGTAAGTTTTTTTTTCCCTTTTACGTGCGAAGAGGTGATTACAACGTTGTTTATGTGGCTGTAATATAGTGGGTTAGCTTTGTGTCTTGTCTTGCTAATGGCAGCTCTAAATTGGTTTGTGTTTCTGATGCTCTCATTGGAAACATAGAGGTTTAAGGACCCCTTTGAGAATGACCTCACGGTTAAGTAACATGGTCTAGGATATATGTATTTCTCATTCATATCATGAACAAGAACAAAGGAAGTATTCTTTAGCTGTACCGCTAATGGCTGAAGTAAATGCTTTCACACCTCTCAATCTTTTGAACAAGAGCATAGATGATTGGAGATACGCGTGAAGGTATTCTTGTCGTGCACTCAAACCTACAAGGACAATCTGTCCAGTTGGATTCATTAGAGATGATACTAATTGATCACGAGGTAACGAGTCTTCAATCTATCATGTACAAATAACATTCTGTTTGTTCTCTTTATATGGTTTACTATAGGTTGTCTACCATTGCTATTTTTATTTGAATCTGATAAAATGATAGGTATATAGGCTGTAAAAAACGTATATGTTTTCTGCCATTTTCAGTTGAATCGGATATAATGATGTGTAGACATAACAAATACATGGATTGTAATGAGGAGAATTAGTATCATGTTTGCTCACTATGTAATCTCGGATTAATATATTGATTATAAATGTTTGAATTATGTTGACTGACTATGCATTTGCCATTCATCGTTGTCATCATAATCTATTAGATTAACCTGAAGAATGTCTAATACAGTGATTGTATCTCCAGCTAATACTAACATTTAATTGTGGCTTACAATATATGCCTACGTATATACAAAAAATGCTAACATTTTAATGGCAGTCATGATGTATGTTTATAACAAAAGATACTAACGGATACATGTTTTGGGTGATAAATTCTTTGAAGTATGCTGACTGATACTATGCATGCTGAGGAATAAACACTGACTTTGGTGTTTTGATCAATACGTGTTTTAGTATTATATGGCCATCACTACTTACCACCTGATCAATACACGAATCTCAGCGCCGTCGGTTTGCAAGTGTAGAACTTGATGATATTGTTATTCATCTTGACAAAGAGTTGTGACTACATAAGTTGTTTTTCACATTACAATGATTAATAGTTGGCTTGGTTTATAAGTATGAGTTACAATGTTGGAAAATGTATATATAATGATTATGTTCCTTCTTTATCCTATGATTTACAGGTATATTTGAGATGCAATAGTTGCAAAAAGACTTCAACAGGATCAACAAAGAAATCGCCAAAGCTTAGGAGCAGGTTAGCTTTTTATGTAGTTATTAAGATAGAACTTTGTATGTCTAATTAGCAAAGTTTAAGAAATGGTAGCTGTATAAAAGTTCCAATCGTTTGTAAAAGAATTAGTTGTGATTCTCCATTGAACTTTAGGTTTGTATTTGTTGATAAATACTCAGCATACTTGATGGTAATGATGATTTTTTTTTTCTTTATGATTGGCTCATGTTATCATATTTGACACACAAGTAGTTTGTAGAAAAATCTATAATTTGTCAAAAGAGACTGACCCGAGTTGATCATACGAAATATTTATCCCCTTTGACATGTTACCTAACATGTATTATTGATATGATACACTCTTGAGAATAGCTTCAAGAATACTCTATGCTTATTAGGGAGATTATTTAATGATTCATAGTGGTGACAAGTTGGGTCTAAGCTTTTAAGAATAACTAGAATTGCTACCCTTACTTTCATGTTTCTTTGTCATGATAGAATGGGTCAAACTTGAACTCAGTCTATGTTTTGTATTTGTCCTTTTTATATAGAAACACTTTTAATAAGTATAGTATGTATAGTGTGCTACTACTGATCCAGATGGTCAGTGAGCTTTTGTAGTGGGAGGTGGAATGGCGAATTTTGCTCACGTTGCATGATGGGGTTGATTAAGGCCATCACAGCAGATATAGTAATGAATTTGGTTGACTGAATGGTAGCAGTGGTAGCGGTTGCGGCAGTGGCAGTGGGTCTGAGCAAAGTTACACCAAAATATTTTTTCAATTCTCATATTCGAGCTGTCTTTTTGTCCTAATATATGTGAATCATCAACTTTTCCGAATTATTGCTTCAAATGCCTCCTAAAACTAAATTATTTAGAGGTGGTTAAATGGGTGGGTAGTAGGGCATCTTTAGTATGGGTCGGGTTGGGCTGATTTACACGTAACTTTTTGTCCATTTTTTAAGAACCGGTGATACTTTAAATTTCAATTTGATTACAAAATCTTTTTTTCTCAGTTTATAACCATAAAATCTTTAATTGAGCTGTTTAGAAGCTTATATGAATTCAAGATACACTTTGGGAGACCTTTGAGTTATCTGACCCACTCAATTTTAAATCTTAGATTATATTCCAGAGACTAGAACATACAACTTGCACTGCATCATCCAAAACATATAACTTTGTATTTACTTGAAAACATATTCTTGCAGGGTAGGTAACAACTAGCTGGAAAAACTACCCGGATCACCATCTTTTTTGTGGTTGGTCACAATTGTGGCTTATTTGTGGTGCTTCTTTATGGGTAGATGCAGTCGTGTATCAGGTTATAGTAATTGTTTACGATCGATGTGTATAAATCATCTGTAAAAATTATTCATTTCCCCCCATTGATCTAATTTTTTAATCAAGTATTTAGTGGATTGTATACATTAAAAATGCATTCTCGGTTAGTTTTGACAAATTCCACTATATTGCTAACTTTTCTTATCTTTTACTCATATGACATGTTCAAGATATAACATGGCTCTATTCTCACCCTTTTATATGTGAATGGGTCAAAATTATGACATACACACATAACCATTAAGTTTGTACATTTTGTTTCATTTTGATATTGTAGTTATGAATATTCGAGGTCGATGAGCTGATTGTAGTAGACTATTGGAAGAGTGAAATCGTTGTGACTAACATCACCTTTATCCTCTCTGTACTCTTTGCAGTAAGATAATATAAGCTTTAGGCAGCATGCCCTGACGTGTAGGACCTGTGAACCCGAAACCCGACACGAACCCAACCCGAATATTATAAGGTTAAGGTCGGGATTTCGAGGCGTCAACCCGAAACCCGCTAACTCGATATTTTTTTGGGTCGGGTCTGGGTTAGCAAATGCATTTTTGGGTTGAACCCGACAACCCGAAATTCAGTTAATATGATAAATTTATTTTAATTTAAATATGACACATAATTTAGACCTTTTCAGTTACTGATTTATAATATTTTCTTTGATATCTTTACGTTTTGATATAAGTTGGTGAATTAATGATGTTTTGATGATCAATTCAAATTGATATAATATTTATTTTTATTAATTTTGAAATTTTATAATTATTTACGCTTATAAATGATTAGCTATTTTTTCAAAAGATTGATCAATGTGACTTAACTGACCTGAAACCGACCTGAAAAACGAAAATAACGTGAAAATTTGTTGAATTATTAGCAATTCGGGTTGGATCGGGTTGGGTTTGGGTTGGCAGGTCAGAAATGGTCAACCCGGACCCAACCATCAAGTCATTTGTAGTCTAGATTTTGATTGTAATCATTGAAAAGATTTTGGGCATCGCAGTTGCTTTAGATGACGTAAAATTTATGCCCCAATTCTTTTGGTTGTTAGATACATACATTGTGTCCAAGCATGTATACTTTGAGTACATAAAAAAAAAAAAAAATTAAATTCCATCAATAGTCCATATGGTTTACATTGATTTATGAAAATAGTCCATGTACTCTTTTTTCAATGTTTTTGGTCCAATAATTTTAGAGTTGCTCGCAAATGATCCCTTAACTTTGAATTTGCTCGCAAATGGTCCCTCCGACGTTTTTTGTCCTGGGAGTACAAAAAATCCCATGCTCCGTGTGTGGGGTCACTGGGGCCAGGTGTTTAGCCGGACGGGTTGCCTCTTGCGGGTGGGGCTCCGTGGATCTACGGATCCGGGGTTAAAGGTTCCCTCCAATAAAAATATAATAATATCGATAGAGTCATATTAATATTTTCAAAGTGATGAAGATATTGGTAGTATCAAGTAACTTTATAAAATCGTAAACAAATAATTATTATATTCGCGTTGTGTTTTATATTATTATCATAATCTTAGTATTTTGATAGGATACTCATCGTGACCTAAAATTTACATGTGTTTCAGATTTGACAATTTACGCATATATAAAGGTTAACAAAACGAATACACAACACTATCAAAGTGTACGAATTTCCAATCATCTTAATTGAAAAAAAACCTTATTATATTTCGTTAAATGGATAAGACGTGGTAGACGGTCAACTAAACCAGGTGAGTCATTTTAACTTGCCAACAACCCGCCCACTTATCACTTCTTATTATATAGTATAAACTTTGCTACCATGTGGTCTAATTGTCTTATTGTATATAGTAGTTCATAAATGCATGCTCCCATTAGTTCATCTCTAATGCCCAATTCGTAAAAATATGTTTTTAGTTAAAATATAAATGGGAAAATGGGTTAAAAGTGACCCAAAATGTACAGTTAATGCATACAAATTAAAAGGTTAGATTACATGAGTAATATGATATATCAAATATCATTCAAAATAACTATATTTGAGAAAGTGGAGAAAAAGTGTTCAGAGTTGAACTAATCCAACCTGATATGGTCAAGTTTTAATTTACCCTTGCCAGGCTTCATGCAATAAGTGCGCTTTGGCTAGCACGTCCTCGACATTCATCATAAACCTAATGCTTTATTCGTCCATCAATGAATTCATAAACATACAATCATTCAAAACTTTGAATGATTATTATAAACGTTATTCACAAATTACAGTTACTTGTAGTCATCATTTATTTCTATTTATATAAATCTCATTTACCTCAATCAATTTTATATCACATTTTATATAGTTTTGAATATTTTATATAGTTTTGAATATATGTACAACTTATATACCCTTAAATATTATCATATTAGATAATATTTTTAATCTCTTTCATTTACTCAATAAAATAAAATTAATTTTATCGTCTAGCCCGCAAAACTTGCGGGTTATAATCTAGTTTATAAATGAAAACATGGATAATATTGACTTGCTGCTTCTTGGTTTTGAGGTCAGAAAATATCATCGATAAATGGTTTGAGGTCTTAGAGATGCACAAGAAGCTGCATTCATGTAAGTCTCACACCATTACAATTTTTGTTGATTGTTGCGAATTTATTTTGGAATCGTAATTTCGTTATAATTATTGTGGTTTTGAAGGTTTCTTATATGAGAAACAGAGTTTAAATGTGAAGTCACATTATAGTTGGTAGTGTTAGAAAAAGAAATTAACGAATGTTTGTTACTGATTGAACTCCAAGCCTTGTTAGTAGACTTTGTTATAAAACTTTAATGGGGGAACTAAACTTTCTTAACTTGAAAAACATGGCGCCATGCTTCAACATTTACATGTTCTGTATAATATTATGGGGTAAGTACCTGGGAATGCACTCAACTTGTCCCAAATGTCTATTGTGTGTACCCAAGTTACGGATGCCCTATTTAATGTACCTAACTTTCAAAAACGGTTATTGTGTGTACTTTGCTGACGTGTCATCTTCTAAGGATGCCACGTTGCATCTTAAACGGACGACACATCAGCAAAGTACACACAATAACCGTTTTCGAAAGTTGGGTGCTTTAAATAGGGCACCCGTAAGTTGGGTACACATAATAGACATTTGGAACAAGTTGAGTGCATTCCCAGGTACTTATCCCTAATATTATTGAAGTAAATTTATCTTTTTAAAGATTGATGACCGTTCTTCATCCCTTAAAAGTTTGCTGTATAATTTTCTTATAGGTTTATGGACCAGATCGCCAACGTACTTTACTTTTTGTCCCAATGTCACCAATGAACCAATTTTATTACCAAGGTCGACACCAAACTTTTTACTTTTGTCTCAATGTCACCAACGAACTAATTTTATTACCAATGTCGACAACGAACTTGTTAAATATGTTTTGAAGTCACCAAAATACTTTTTTTTTAACGAGCTACGTTTTGAATTTGTTGATGTGGTGTTGCCATGTCATTTCATTTATGTGACCAGGCTTCCACGTAAGCTAAACTTGTACATGTATGGTTAATTCTTCTTCTCCTATCGAATAACATGTAATTTTTGATTGTTTTACGATAATCACCACTTTTCGAATGAATCTAAACGCAATTACTACTTTTTTTTATTAAAAATGTAACCCAAAATTACATGTTAGTCGGTCGGAGAAGATGAAGTTAACCATACGTGTACATGTTTAGCTTACATGGAAGTCTGGTCACATAAATAAAATGTATGGCAACACCACGTCAACAAATTCAAAACGTAGCTCATTAAAAAAAAGTATTTTGGTGACCTCAAAACGTATTTAACAAGTTCATTGTCCACATTGGTAATAAAATTAGTTCGTTGGTGACATTGAGACAAAAGTTAAAAGTTTGGTGTCGACCTTGGTAATAAAACCGGTTCATTAGTGACATTGGAACAAAAAATAAAGTACGTTGGCGATCTGGTCCATAAACCATTTTCTTATAAGTGGTTAAAACTTAAAATATCTCAGACCGGTGTTTGTTGAAGTTTTTCTATTTATGGAAGTCTAATCTGTTGATATTAAATATTTTTATATATCTGTTATTACTTGGAATTTTACTTTTACTAATGTATGCTATTTATGGGTTTTGTTCAGCTAGAGGCTAACCAGGAGCTGAACGAGAGAATTCCCTTGTTCAATCTGAAATCATGATTTTTTTGGGTGATATTCACCAGCCACTGGATAACATTTAGCGAATCACTGCTTCTGTGACACTAATGATCCATTTGAGATTCACTGCTTCTAAGCCCTCAAGCATCTGACTTTGAAAGTGGGAGATGATCAAAGCATGTGGTTTACAGAGCACAATCTGTATACATAAAAAATGAAGAAGTTACCGATAAAAAATAATGGCCTCAAAGTTATCATATTAATGATGTCTTTCTCAAGAAGATAGTGATTGATCCAAGATGTCGACGTTGTAAAGGGTGTGCCACTGTAAAGGACTTCTCAAAGAATGAGGAAGTTGCTCGATTGTTTTAGAACATTTGATACGATATCGACTCGAGGCATGGAGTGAAAGTGTTTATCGATTATTGCTTGAATCAAATGATTACATGAGACACATATAAATAGGGCAAGGAACACCCCAAACCTAAAGCCCGCAAACCCATTGGGCTTTATATTGGGCTAAATACAATAATACTAATGGGCTATAACTATAAATAATAATACACATTAATATGCCCCCGCAGTTTGAGCGGGAGGAGGCTGTCGAACGCTCAAACTGGATCGAAACTCAGTAAACAGAGGTGAAGGCAGTCCTTTCGTGAAAATATCCGCATACTGATAACGAGATGGAACATGAAGAACTCTAACATGACCTGTAGCAACTTTCTCACGAACAAAATGAATATCAATCTCAATATGCTTGGTCCGCTGGTGCTGAACTGGGTTAGCTGACATGTAAACTGCACTAACATTGTCGCAGTAGACAATGGTTGCAGTGAATAACGGTGTGTGAAGCTCCCTCAAAAGATTTCGTAACCATGATGTTTCGGCAACCGCATTAGCCACCCCTCTATATTCTGCTTCAGCACTGGAACGAGAGACTGTGTTTTGGCGCTTTGAAGACCAAGATAGCAGATTATTACCAAGAAAAACACAATAGCCAGATGTAGACCGCCGTGTAGTAGGGCATCCACCCCAGGCTGTGAGCTGAGAAGTAGAGGAAGAATACAGCTGAAGACCATTGTCAATGGTGCCCCGAACATATCGAAGAATACGTTTGAGAGCATGATAGTGAGGCTCTCGAGGATCATGCATGAAAAGACAAATCTGCTGAACAGCATAAGTGATATCTGGCCTGGTAAATGTCAGGTACTGTAATGCCCCCGCAAGACTACGGTATAAAGTGGGATTAGCAACTGGAGTACCTGTAGCATTAAGCTTAGAATCTGTATCAACCGGAGTCTTGCAAGGATTACAGTTTACCATATTTTCCCGTTCAAGAATATCCATAGCATATTTCCTCTGAGAAAGAAACATGCCTGCTGAAGTTCGCGTTGCTGCAATACCCAGAAAATAGTTAAGAGGCCCTAAATCCGTCATAGCGAATTCTCCATTTAGGGAAGAGATTACTCGATGTAAAAATGCAGCTGATGATGCAGTGAGGATAATATCATCCACATATATCAATAAGTATGCAATGTTTGAGCCTCTGCGAAAAATGAACAGCGACGAGTCGGTTTTGCTATGCTGAAACCCGACTCTCGTAGCATATGAAGCAAACCGCTGAAACCAAACACGAGGAGCTTGTTTCAAACCATAAAGAGACTTCTTCAAGTGACAGACATAACCTGGGTGATACGGATCAACAAACCCTGGGGTTGCTGCATATATACGGTTTCCTGCAGAGAACCATGTAAAAACGCATTTTGTACATCCAGCTGATGTATCGGCCAAGAGCGAGAGAGAGCTAAACTGAGAACTGTACGTATGGTAGCCGGTTTGACAACCGGGCTAAAAGTCTCCTCACAGTCAATGCCAAGTTGTTGACTTTTCCCATCAGCCACCAAACGGGCTTTGTATCGATCAAGTGAGCCATCGGCACGCAATTTACGTTTATATAACCACATAGAACGAACCACATTAACTCCAGGTGGTCGTGGAACAAGATCCCAAGTTTCATTTTTAATTAAAGCATTATATTCAGTCTGCATAGCTGCATGCCAATGAGGATCCCTAAAGGCTTGGGTGTATGAGCGAGGTGTGGAAGGAGTGACAGTAGTGGTGTGAAGGTTAAGTTTTTGAATGGGTTTGTGGATGTTATGTTGGGAGCGAGTGGCCATTGGATGAGTGCGTAAAGGAGTAGAATGAGTTGGCGATGATGTAGAGGAACCGGAAGAATTTTCAGAAGAGGTGGGAGATGAGTTGCTTGAGGTATTTGTAAGAGGTGGAGAAGGTGGTGTTGGAGGAATGGAAGTACTCTCAGGAATGATGTTTGGTGTGGTGGGGGTTGGAGGTGGTGGATTTGTGCGAATGGTGTGATGTGTAGAATTTGGGGATTGAGAATTTGCGGGAACAGGAGAGGAACGAGACATAAGAAGTTGGCGAGCAATCGGAGAGATGTCACATGACGTGTCTAAAAACTCATATGATGGAGCTTGGTTGGGAGAAAAAGAAGCGAATGGGAAGGATGACTCGTCAAAGATGACATGTCGGGAGATAATGATTTTCTTGGTGTTGAGATCAAGACACCGATATGCACGATGATTTATTGGATAACCAAGAAATACGCATGGAGTGGTGCGAGGTGCGAGTTTATGAGGAGGAAAAGTATATGGGTAACAGAGACACCTAAAGGTGCGTAGGTGAGTGTAGGAAGTTGGTTTGTTAAGTAGTTTGGTGTATGGGATTTCATTTTGAATTGAGGTGGATGGGAGAATATTTAGAAGATATACAGCCATGAAGAGAGCTTCAACCCAATATTCAGGAGGAAGATGTGCTTGAAATAAGAGAGTGCGAATGACATTATTGATGGTGCGAATCATGCGTTCTGATTTTCCATTTTGTTGGGAAGTATGAGGGCAAGAGAAGCGAAACTGAATGCCATTAGTGGCAAAGAGATCATGCATAGAACGATTGTCAAATTCTCCACCATGATCGCATTGAAAAGCTCGAATTTCACGATTAAACTGAGTACGAACAAATGCACGAAATTGTACAAATTTGGAAAATGCATCGGATTTTCTGTGAAGTGGGTATATCCAGAGAAAGTGGGAGAAATGATCTAAAAACAGCACATAGTATTTAAAGCCACTTGTGCTAGGAATTGGGGAAGTCCAAATGTCAGAATGAACGATATCGAAAGGAAACTCAACTATAGACTCAGAACGATAGAAAGGGAGTTTGATTTGTTTGCCTAACTGACACGCATGACACAAAGTGGATGTTTGATCTTTGTGGTATGAGATGAAACCTCTAGATGCAAGAGTTTGTAGGATTGTATTCCCGGGATGTCCTAAACGCTGATGCCAAACAGAATGATTTTGATTTTGAGAGAGAATAGAAAAAGCAGAAGCTTGTTGAGAAGAAATGGGATAAAGATCCCCGGTGCTGTCAGATCAAAGGAGGAGTTGTCAAGTTTTTAAATCTTTTATCGAGAAGCCATAAGGGTCAAACTCGATTGAGCACTTATTATCTTTAGTAAACTGACGAACATAAATAAGGTTTTTAATAATGTTTGGGGTAACAAGGACATTTTTAAGGTATAGTGGGCGATATGGATTTGCAATTTGGCTATGTCCCATTTGGGTAACTGGAATAGGAGATCCATCACCTACAACTACAGACCGAATAGAGCTAGAATTAAAATGAGAATTGAGATTACCTGCATGGGAAGTGAGGTGTGAAGAAGCCCCGGTATCCAAAATCCACGATTGCTGATTTCTAAACATTTTTTTTTTTTTTGATTACATCAGCACCCAGTCAGCATGCCACGTCAGCAGAAAAAAAACACAGTCAGCAAGACACGTCAGCAAGTTATGCACAGTCAGCGTGCCACACAGGTAGTCCAGCAGACTGCAACGTAAGCAGCCACGTCAGATGCCACGTAGTAGATACGTCAGCAACTTGTCCACGTCAGATGCCACGTGTATGACACGTCATCAAGAGTATCAAGTTCTTTCCAACGGCGCGTGTGGCGCGTAGCCGGCGCGTGGTCGGCGCGTAGCGAGTGTCTCGTCGGACGAAACTCGAAATTTCCAGTTTGGGTCGGATTTTAGCGATAAAGAGATCTGTATAGGAGGTGTCGTTTAATTCGAAGCGTATGTGGTCGTATTTTTAAAACTCCGATTTTGTGATTCAAAGCTTTAATCGGCTCTATCGGGCGTGTTTTTGAGAGTTGGATGTCGAAATTTTTGGAGGTTACTCGGTTGTTGATTACGAATCTATTGGTGGTAGTATTTCTTCGTGATTTTTAGTTTACACGAATGAGAATTTTGGGGCAGGGATGCGAGATGAAGAAATGAGAGAAAGATTAGAGAAAAGTTAGCTCTGATACCATGAAAGTGTTTATCGATTATTGCTTGAATCAAATGATTACATGAGACACATATAAATAGGGCAAGGAACACCCCAAACCTAAAGCCCGCGAACCCATTGGGCTTTATATTGGGCTAAATACAATAATACTAATGGGCTATAACTATAAATAATAATACACATTAATATGGAGTTGGTCGTACTCTAATTCTTTTTGAATATTCTATGTATAATTTCAATGTATACGAACGACGGTAGGATTTACAGATAAAGTTTTAATTTTTCTTTTTTATGTGTGTGTGTTGTAATAGCTGGTATGGTAAAATATGTAGGACAATGTGACATACAAGTTACTATTACATGATTACTCTTATGTTAATATCTAGAAACTTTTTGACTTTTGTAAATCTTCAATATTACAAACAAAAAGAAGCACAACATGTTCATTCACATTGATCTCCCCTCCCTTGTAACTCTGTTTTGGTATCCTTTATGGCCTCACACAGTCACACGTCCTATGTTTTGCCGTTTTCTTATGGTTAATGATTCCCTGCAACACAAAAAATAGACGTGCACACCACAAATGCACTATCTTGATGCACATGCTACAAGTGTACAACGCCTTTTATGCATATTTGTGGTGCACATCACTTTTATAGTTGTAAGAATCACTACCCGTTTCTTATTAAGTGATGATAGTATGCTTTATGATAAAAAAAAAAAAAAAAGTTATATGGCAAATAAACCAAACAGGGGCGGAGCTAGGAACAAATATTTAGGGGGGCAAAAAAAACTTTTAGGTTTTGAGGGTCAAAACTTATAAAATATCATAAATACCCTTCAAAAAATTTCTTTTATGCATGATTTGGAAAATTTTGAGGGGGGGTGGGCAACTGCCCCCATGCCCCCTCTCCACATCCGCCCCTGAAACCAAGTGACAAACCGACGAACCGTTGCTACTAGCTATAGATGGCCACCCTGGAGATCATTTTAATTTTAAGATCTGTAGATACTGATACAAAATAAAAGTTCTTGTAACAATAAATTTCAAGAATTCTAATACTATAAAACCTGTTGTAAAATAATAAAGAATAAAGAGAAGAACAAGAACAATATAGAGAGAAACCGAAAAGAGAATTGTTTTATTCATCTCTCAATGGAGGTATATATAATGTTACAAGGTAGAGTATTCCCAAAGAAAGAATCTCGTAATTATAGTAACCGGTATCTAGCATTGTTATAATAAGATATGGACATCCATCCCATAATTATTTATAACACTATCCCTTGGATGTCCATTCAAGGATTATGCCTCATTAAAACCTTACTAGATAAAACCCAGTGGGACAAAAATCTAGTGAAGGAAAAAGAGTACATAATTCCTATATACGCTTGGGGATGTTGCCTCATTAAAAACCTTACCAGGAAAACCCAACAGGGACAAAATCATGGCTAAGGGAAAAAGAGTGCAACGCGTATCTTATCTTTTCTCCCCCTGATGATCACATCACTTGAATTCTTTAGTTATTGAAATCCAATATCATAAACCAACTTCTTTAATCAAGGTAACAAGTTTCTTGATAGAATAAATATGTCTAATTCTTGCATTAACAAATGTCCTCTATTTGTTGTTCACATATCTAGAAGGATTTAATATATGCCATACATATCATTCTAGTACAACCTAGTACTTTACAAGTTATATAATCCCAACAAATTCAGAATATATTATAACATGTATGACCAGTACGAGAACTATTAATACTTCAATGCATTTAATTATGACACTTTTTAGATCAATATTGTGATCATCATCTTTGAAAGTCAAATGGGGTCTTTCAACATCATGTAACCTCATAACCATGAGTGACAACGAAAAATTTAATACAATATTTCTTGATCACTAATTTCTTTGTCATCCTTCGAGGGTCGAAAGGAATAAAATAATATTATACAACCATTGAAGTGCTTAGTGAATGTAGTTAGCCCATAAATTCTTATTAGCACTTCTTATATAGGTTTCTATTAGGGCACAACTATTACGTCATCAGGATGCTTCAATCCTTAACCTATGATAGTACAAAATCGTTCATCTCAATTTCTTTAATGAGTACCAATCGCCTTTGGAAGCTTCCAAATAGTTCTGATAATATATGAATTTCAAAATGCTTACATTCAAATAATGCATGGGGTAATACAATCAATGTATATATCATATTCTTCATGAAATATTGCAAGAATGATTTTATCATATGTGCCAAAATATTTTCTCATCGATATAAGGACTTACTTATTCCGTTTGATCAAATAGTGTTCTCAAGAACATTTCCTTCTATCATAAGATCTTTTAAATCGTGAAATATGCTTTATGCATTTCATATCTTTCATGGAGTTTCAATAGTATAGAGCTCTCATAACATCCAATAGACGCGATCTAAATTTCTCTTTATTGCCAGACTTTTTAATAAATCAATAAGATAATTGCATCCACCAATCAAAAATATCTTCTCATAAATAAATCTCGATCTTTACAAATAATCTTTGTATCACCACTCTTGTCTTATATCTCAAAAATTCATAGTTATTGGGCTTTTGCATTAAGATCGAATCATATACGACATGTTTACACCTTCGCGTGTATACAATTTAATTTTAACAATCTCTCATCAAGAGATTTCACTATTCATAAGTTTCTTGCGTCTTTTCATATTGGCCAATAATTTCAACATCTGCACTTTTTAGCATGAATACTTTTCGATCCTCATTTACAATATCTAGCGCTACATAATACAAAATATTAACGACGTCGATTTCATTTATTCGATTCCACACTTTCCAAGACACAACTTATTAAGATCATTTTACTTTTCAGTTTTCACTTTTGGGGTACCCGAGGTTCATCTAGAACCTTCTTGTCTAGTTTCTCTTTATCAAACTCTCATGGGGTCTTAATTACCTCGATTTTGACCATCTTGATTTCCTGCTCCTTTTTACTTCGAGGACTTTATTTGGAATCGATTAATCTACCATATCTCACATGTTGTGAACTTATCATCAATTTTAATCGGAGCAAGAGCAGCTTATATAGGTGACCTAGTCACTCAACTTTGATCAACGAATATGTCTGGCAATTAATAAAATTGAATTATCATTTGAACTTTAAGTTCTTATTTTCCACTATGAGGATCAATATCGTATTGTGATAATTCCAATTTAAGTTGCTTATCCCCCTCCCCATACATATTCCCACCAATCTTTCAGGTTTATTCATAACCTTCTTTCACATAATATCATTGTATGTTGTGGTGGAGCAACTAAATTGCGTATAACACAAGATGGGATATATCTTTTTCATGACCAAATATCAATTATCAAGGGGAGGAATCATAATCTCATTGGCCTGATGCGAATTCATATTAATTCATGTATACTAACATGGCCCCATACTATAAGTAATAGTTATGCTCTCATCATTACCACAGTCTTGTCGTATACTACATACACTTGTCAGCGTTTCGACAAAAGTAATCGGTGTATGAACTAATAAATGTTCAACACTTATTACAATCAACCGAAGACGCTTAATATGATAATCAGAAAAGTATACATTCACCGACATTATCAAAACAAATATGATAATTTGAAATATATGCTCGCAATCTCATTTGCCGAGTCACTTAATCATGCAAACTCTAGGTTGCAATTTTCTTCACCATTTAGACGATGCATCGATTTAAAACTCTAAATGGTCCAAGAGGTAGATATATAGGCCTACATATATCCCCTTATATCATATCCAAAATCTTTAGGAATTCCATTCCAAGTTTAGTCGGTGATCATTAACTTTCTTTGAGAGCATTCAACTCATTTCAAAATCACAACTTTGAAGAACTTTCCTAGTTCTTATATACATTTCGCATCATCATTGACTCGGTATGGTCTAACCGGGCATGCCAATATATCATAACCATAAACGTCAAGTTTATATTGCACTTTCCTTTTATATTACAAGTTGGTACAAGCCGAAGAATATGAGAAAAACTGGTGCATCTTCACTTTAAGATTATATCTCTTACGGCTATATTAACTCGTTAATTATTATGTATGGTATCAGCATTACTTTATAACATCAAACAAATGCAATGTTCTAATATCACATATTATCATGAATAAAAACACATAATATAATAAAATCATGTAGATCTCATAAACTATGCAAATGTTAATTTAAATAATGCATTTAATTAATCATCTTTTAAACCCCCAAAATTCTCGTACAAAACTATGACCATTACAATTATATGTATATTACCACATTTCACATTAATTATAATGAATGAGGTATGACCAATTTGCACATATTCAATGTCCTTATTAGACCCTGATTATTATGCCCGGCTACATAAATCATAAACTTGAACATTCTTAATGTACTTATCAATATCTTTTCATAAATAATACTACGTATCCTCTTAACAAATAAAGTGGAAAATAATTACATGGTCACATGAAACTTATCTAGAATTTGAATATTGTACAATCATATGTGATTTATTCACGACGAGCTTTAAGTTTTGTACTAGAAAATTTTTCCGCTTTAACCTCTCTATCCAAACTGTTTTCATACATAAGACCTTTGGCATCTATAATATAGCACATAGCTCCTTAGCTTATAATCAAATCATGCAAGCTCATATAATAGCATAATGCAACACAAATTATAAAATCGTAACAAGTTTATAAAATATATATCACATGCTTAGTATGCACATACACATATATATACTAAAATATATCTAATGATAATTAACTTTGTAATGCTCCATCTACCATGGTTATTCAAACTCAATGAATATGTTATGTCATAACCATGCTTGAATATCGGGTGTATGTCACGTACTATAAGAGATATAATACTTACCATGCTAGCATACTCTCTAATTATAACCGAATAATACCGTTATAAATTGTTCGATTACCTGAACACATTATCAATACTTGGAGTACGTACTACATTGTTACTTTTCTTTATGGCAAATGAGCATATTCTATTTACACATTAACTTAACTAGAGGTATACAACAAAGTTTATACCGTATCATTATCATCATAATCATAATTATAATATAACACTTATACTTAAAACGAATATTATAAGCTTATATCCCCTTATACAAAGTACCTTTTAACAGTTAACACACGGAGTAATCTCAATTAATGACTGTTTAAACAACTAGACCATCAAAAACTTAGATAACTATATCAAGTATAAACTTACAACTACGCGAATGATCGCGTGTCCATGAATTAAATATGTGCTACAGAGGATTCCCGAAACAAATTAAATGCTGTATCAAATCGTACAGCAACGTTTCTTTTCTTGATAAAGAACATCTTGTTATAGCAAATAATTATAGTTTAGATTCATAACTAAGAGCGTTCACAGCATAGACATATAATTTAAATAGACTTAACCTTTGATGATCTCACTAATGAATATATTAGTAGTTTTATCCATACCGCATGCATTACTTAATTTACGCACAAAAATTAAGATCTCAATTTACGTACATCTAAAAGGTTCAAGTCATGTACTGCAACTTCTAATTTTAATTTACCTGAATACGACCGTTTCCATCAAATATATATTTTAATGATATCGGGTTTAACTGAAAAGTCCAAGTCTAATCCCATGATAATATTCAGTACTTCATTTGTTTAGATTAATCGACACTACTTTATTTTGAAGATCGATAAAAACAAATTACGAGGTCCAGTTTTCTTATGGTTCCCTAGTCATGAGTAGAAGAAAATAAACCAACTATATATAAATTCCTATTGAATTTTACTGTGCTTACTATATATACTAAGCATTAGCATGTGAACATAGCTTAGTTAATGAATGTAGGTTTAGCTGTTCCAACTATGACAAAATATCAATTGGCCGGTTTATCTTGTCAAGAATACCGGTTTAATGGTGTCATGTCCTAAATTATAACAAAACTCGACTAAGCATATATAACATACATCATCCTCTTCTTTGAGTTTTATTAATTTCTTACTGACTTACTCCATTTAAAAGCAATCATGCATAATCATGAATACATGAAGTTAATACATATATATTTTCACATTGGTGATATGAAAGATTATGTGCTTAATATTAACATAATTAAATATCAAATCCAACTTCATATGAACACCGCAGGGTCACACCGATGAGCACAACCGAACAAGTAGTGTGATACTATAATTAAATATTTGATATCGTTCATTTAGTTGAAATGAATTAGTTGGTCAAATACAATTGAGATATTTATTAAAGTAAATAATTAATGTAATTATTTATTTAATGAAATTGATTTATTTGTAAATGATTTTATAAATAAATTAACTAGTTTAATTAATATTAAACTACAAGGTTTCAATTGTAAATTGTTTACTTTGAGATTAGTTTAATAAGTAATTGAATTAGAGGGACTATAGGTGTAAACTTGATTAACTTGTTAAACAAGTTGAAACAACCTATAAATAAATGGTTAAGGGTTAGGTTTTTAGTTGATCAATACCCTAACAATTTATCCTCTCCCTCTCTTTCTCTCTTGTGCGCCGACCACCCCAAACCCACACAAGCCGAAAGTCAGCCAACCCAATCAAAGGGTTTTAGTTCGTGATCCGATCGCGTTCTTGTGCTAGGGTATTTTAGTATACACGCTTTAGGATACTACCGTCCGTTCAACCGTGAATTATTGGTGGATACCTAACGTATCCTTGAGCTAGCCGAATTCAAGAAGCAAAAGGAAGAAGTCGACTCGTACTTGGGCAACGAGTAGAAGACTAGAGATTCTGCCGAGCACTCAATGTAAGAATGTTCATTCTTATGCTATTAATTATGTGTAATTAATTGTTTCATATGTTTTATTTATGAAAATTATTGATCTTGGCAAAGGGTTTAATTTAATGTGATTAAATTGGTTTTTGTAAACGCTTCCGCATATTAATCGTATTAAACTGTTAATAAAGATTAAACTTTTATAACGTATAAATTCTGTTAAAAACCCTTCAGTGGTATCAGAGCCATATAATTTTCTAATAAAACTGTGATTATGTTTCTTGTATGCTTCTTTTAATTTAGTTTTAATAATTGTTCTCTTCTTCTACCTTTCTTGTAATCGGTTTAAAACCGTGTAGTTTGTTAAATTGTTTAAACAACGCGTTAAGTTTGTTATTCGCGATTAATCCGAAACAAGATGTAATTTGCTTGTACCCAAAATTGCTCCAAGGTTTACAAGAAACCTTGTTGATCGATTTTAGGTATATGGTGTTAAACACCATAACCGAAATTATATATTGTTTTTGTAGATTAATAGTTTAAACTGTTTAATCCGAAACTAACGATTATAACTTTCTTGTTTTAAGTTAATATTCATTGTATTGATTTAACCTATGCAAAAATCGATTTTAGGGTTTACCAAAACTCCTAGGAAAATCGGTTTTAGTATTAGGATTAGGTATTTGATGTCCTAACTAAATCTAGTACAATTAGTAATTAACTTATCGAGCAAGAAAATAATACAAGGGATTATGTGAACCTTGTATTAGCCGATTTTTACAAAGGGTTTTAGAAACCCAAGAAAATCAATACTTTAATCCTTGATGTGATCAACTAATGTTTACGAAACTTTAGGTATAAGTTGATGTTTGTAAAGATGCGTGATCTTTGGCAAAATCGATTTTAAGGTTTTAGCTAAACCTATGGATTAATCGATTTTTGGCTAGGATTTATTAATCTTTTAGCAAAGATCGAATTTGAGGTTATTTAACCTAATAATGTTGATTTTTGAATATTACAAGAATTGTTAAAAGGAATTGAGATAAGGTTTGTAAAATATGTAACTAATCGAAATTTGAAAGTTTATGAAACTTTAAGAAATTCAAATTTTTGGA
This sequence comes from Helichrysum umbraculigerum, assembly GCA_949592205.1. Classification (NCBI taxonomy): domain Eukaryota; kingdom Viridiplantae; phylum Streptophyta; class Magnoliopsida; order Asterales; family Asteraceae; genus Helichrysum; species Helichrysum umbraculigerum. The sequence continues at coordinate 55,984,939 of CATIUR010000006.1, forward strand.
TTAGTTAAATTTGTACGAATTAGGTTTTATGTGAAATTCTAATTTTGTATAAATTAATGTTTTAAGTAAAAACCTAATTAAAACTAATGTCACTTAAATAAGTTAGTATTTTGAAAATCACTAAGGTAACATTTTTAAAAAAGGTTTAAATAAAATTGACATGTTTTTTAAATTAAAATTGTTTAAAAGTTCTGTTTAAAAGAAAATATAATTTTCGGTCAAACATGTTAATTCTATTTAAAAGTTAAGTCAAAGAAGCAATAAATCAAGAAACTGATTAAATAATAATTGTTAGTTTATAATTCAATAGAATTGTAAATAGACGATTATTAATTGTTGTATGTGATACAAAGATAATGTATATATAATTGAACTCGTAGTTTGTATGTCTTGAATAGGTGCGTTTATTAGATAATGCATGTGTTCAAATAAACGCCCTAAGCAAACTATAGTTTAAGTTTCCATTATAGTTATATAATTTAGATTATAATTGTAGCATGCATTGTGACCATAGCCGAGCCAATCTTTGACATAATATATAAACTGCGTGGTTGTGTTTATTTTAGTTGTGTTGTATTTTTCTTTTTGTTTAAGGGGAGACCTGCGTGTCACTTACAACCCCATTTATTTTGTAATTTTGTTTTATGTAAAAATGTAGTTTTAGTTTTTATGTAAAAGGTAGTTTAGATTTTGTTTGTAAAATGTAAATACAAAAGAAGATGGAGCCCAAAAGAAAAAGGAGCAACCACAAGGAGTCTTAGCTTTCCATGAAGTGATGAGGAGTCATTGGAGCTAGTGGGAGCACGAAGATCAAGATTGCCAACCATGTGTGTTGTTTGTCCCTTAGGTTGACCCTTGATTTCCGTAATGGCTCACGGAAATCAAACTTAGATTATGGCAAGGCTATGGCACTATATTAAATGTGTTTTATTTTATGTCTATGCATTTTTAATTATTTGAATGATTGGTGAATTGTTAGATTAATAATTAGGACATAAATAAAACATTAAATAATGAGTATTATCGAGTGAACGCATTTATGAAATGTTGATTCCTGTAGGATAAACACATTAAAAAGTTAATAAAACGCTTGTTTTTGAAATAATAAATAAAAACTAGGAAATGGTTTAAAATTGATGATTTCCTAAGGGTCGTGTTTTATTAAAAGCAACGTATGTAAACTCATGCATAGTTTATATACATATTTTAAAAGTAATTTTTGAAATTAGTTTAAAATTAAGAAAAAATACCGAAGTAGGTATAATTAGAGAATTAAGACCTAAAACCCTATTTAATCTAAGACCGTAAGCACCCTCCATTTGTGGACATTCATACCGAACTCGACTCCGTGTCCTTTGCCGCCTTCGCGGATGGGCATGGATGTACTCGATTAGGGTGAAGTGAAAGGGCCGCGATATCTACTTGAGAAGATGGCCGGTTCCCCACAGTTAGCAAATGGTTTGGTCTATTGGTGATTCCAAGTGAGACTTGGCCCAAGGTGTAAGTTGAGATTAAATATACCCGAATAATAAATTTGGAATCTCAAACGTCTAGGAATTGTATATGTGATGCAATTGATATGTGATCTACCTAAAAAGCTATCGTGTGTCATTGCAGCCTTCGTTGAGGGCACACTTTAGTGTGAATGTCGGATCCTAGCTTAATAGTTCTATTAGGGTTTATGAATTATTAAGAGTTTAAATCGGAATAACTAAAGTTTGTTTGTTTTAATGTAAATGGCTAATAACAACATTAACGCGAACACTACCATGAACTTGTCGCTTCGTTCAATCCTTGAGAAGGATAAGTTGACCGGGCCTAACTTTCGTAATTGGGAAAGAAATCTTCAGATTGTCCTTCGCCATGAACGAAAGTGGTATGTGCTCGAAACACCACTTGGTCCCGCGCCAGCAAACGATGCCGCCGAGGACGTTAGAAATGCTCACTCTAAGCATGAGAACGATCTTCTCGACGTGCAATGTTTGATGCTTGCTACTATGTCTCCCGAACTCCAAGTTAACTACATGGAGACAACGGCGTATGATTTGATTCGTCGTTTGAGGGAAACTTTTCAATCCACTGCTAGAACTGAAAGGTTCAACGCCACTAAGGATTTGAATAGTTGCAAGATGGCCGAAGGATCTGATGTGAGTGCCCATGTTGTGAAGATGATAGGATATCTTAACCGTCTTGAAAGACTTGGTCATGCCTTTCCGCAAGAATTAGCTATTGATATGATTCTTGGTTCATTGAGTAAGGAGTACAAACAATTTGTGCTCAATTACAATATGAACAATACGGAAAGGACGATCCATGAGTTGCATCAAATGTTGAAAACTGCTCAACGGGATATGGAACCCGTCAAGACTAAAGATGTGCTTATGATTCGTGATGGGGGCATAAAGAAGAAGCGTAAGTTCCGTGGCAACAAGGGAAAGAAGAAGAATGTTGATTCAGCTTCAAAGCCAGCACCTAAAGCCAAAGTGTCCAAAGCTGAGCATAACTGCTTTCATTGTGGTAAGCTTGGACATTGGAGGAGGAACTGTCCCGATTATCTTGCTGATAAGAGGAATGGTGTTGAAAGTTCTGGTTAGTATTGATATCCTATAAAGGATTGTTTATTTACTTCACATGACTATATTAGATGGTTGATCTAATGTGTACAACTTTTATTGTAGGGGTCAAGAAGTGATGGAGCACTTGAAGTGGAGCTATAGAGATGGCGTTATTAATTCGAGAAGCTTGGATGTGGAAGAATAAGTTCTTTACGCACATTAGTTTATTTTTGATATTTTGGGATATTATTTCATACTTTGGTTTTCACATAATGGTTTGCTCATTTTGAGCTTGGATAATTGTTTTTGAATATTTAAATATTTTGGTTATTTAATATTAAAGTTTGGTTTGTGAAATAATGTTTGAAATATGTTTAAAAGTTTTTGATATGTTCTTTATTTTAGAACTTATGTTTAAATCCCAAAATGAGATCCACATGTAACAATTTTATTGTATGACTCATTTAGAACTTATCTTTATAAGATAAGAGTTTATGAGTAATACATGTTATTTATTGATATCCATATAATTGTGAATTATTGAATACGTAAGTTGCCATATAATATGAATGTTTGATTTATATAAAACTTAGCACTAAATAATAATACTTCAAGATTGTGAATCTTAATAGATTATTGAATCTATTATATGCATGAAAATAATTGAATTGTCAATTAATTTAAGATAATAAACTTGTTGTGGTTTGATTTATTCTTATCTATGAGAAATAAATTGATAATGTGTTTTCTATAAACACATCATGAAACCAAAGACTTAGTTTATTTTATTGATGCATATCAAAATGAATCATTTCTAAAATGAATCGTAGAATTTGTCTTGTAGAAATTGGATTCATAAGTATCATCGGATTTAGTGGGAGCGTTAAAAGGAAATTTTAATATCTCACAAGAACATTAATTTGTTAGTATTATTGTTGAAGAATTAAAGTTGATTGTTGAGTTGACTTAAAATGTTTGATGATTGTTTAAAAGAAATTTTAAAATCCAAGTATTTGGAAACATCAAATTCATTATGAAGTCAATTTCTTTAACGTGAATTAATGGTTAGTCATAGCAAGTACTTTGTATAAATGATATCATGATCTAATGTGTTTTACTTCGGTGTACATATTAAATGATCATTGGATAACATTAACAAAGGTTTGAATTATAGTTACAACAAATAAAATCAAAAGTCTTTAAGATTTTGATTAGTGGGTAGATATTTAATAAGTTATATTTGGAGAAATATATCTTAATAAATATAGTTGATGTGAATTAATTTGAAATAGTTCTAATTATATTCATAAATGACATCCCGATTCCGAAACCATGAACTGTAGCATGTTAAGGTTGTGTGACTCATTGAGATATGACGAGGCCTTCATGTTGTTCATATTTAGTATATTTTAGTATCCATGAATAAATGCAAATTTATTCTAAAGTGTATGAGACATATATCCATAACCGCTTGTTGTCGTGGGAACTACAATAGGGCGATCGGTTATAGTGAAAGATGGTATGTTACAGCTTTAAATAGCAACTTGTCCTGCAGATAAGGTACAGTCACTGTTAATTCGTGATGCCTGATCACTAGCACTTAATGCGATTAAATGTTGGATTGACCCACACATTGAGTGAATACTTCGTAGACCATTGTCATGGGTATTCTCAATCGTGGCGTACTATCTTCTGACCTGAGCAGGCTAGATTTTCGCATGTGAACCTAGTTGGTTACTAATGAGACCTAACGGTGTTCGTAAATAAGCATCCATAACGGTTATTCGTTGGCTTACGAAGAACACATGTTGTGATTTCTAGTTTAACTTGCAAGATGGGACTTTGCAACTCTTGTGTAAAAACAAGAGAGATATCTCCTAGGCCGTCGATGATTTGGACTGAAGAAATGTATGGCCATACTCGAGTGATAAGTCACTTGCTTAGCAGGTACAAATCTGTAATCGAAAATAGGAATTGAGTATTGGAAGGTTGATACGGTCCACGCCTTATACTCTAAAATATCTTAAGAAAGTGCAAAAGGATAATAGCCACACCCTCACCATTAGAATTTTATTTCAGCTAGGCTGTATAGCTATGAGGAGTGATTGCTTCATTGATCTGGTTAACCTAAGTGTCTTGGTAGGGACCGCCTTAGGTACATGATATTTAGCCGATGCTAATATTTCGCACAAGTGGGAGTCTGAAAGATTATGTGCTTAATATTAACATAATTAAATATCAAATCCAGCTTCATATGAACACCGCAGGGTCACACCGATGAGTACAACCGAACAAGTAGTGTGATACTATAATTAGATATTTGATATCGTTCATTTAGTTGAAATGAATTAGTTGGTCAAATACAATTGAGATATTTATTAAAGTAAATAATTAATGTAATTATTTATTTAATGAAATTGATTTATTTGTAAATGATTTTATAAATAAATTAACTAGTTTAATTAATATTAAATTACAAGGTTTCAATTGTAAATTGTTTACTTTGGAATTAGTTTAATAAGTAATTGAATTAGAGGGACTATAGGTGTAAACTTGATTAACTTGTTAAACAAGTTGAAACAACCTATAAATAAAGGGTTAAGTGTTAGGTCTTTAGTTGATCAATACCCTAACAATTTATCCTCTCCCTCTCTTTCTCTCTTGTGCGCCAACCACCCCAAACCCACACAAGCCGAAAGTCGGCCAACCCAATCAAAGGGTTTTAGTTCGTGATCCGATCGCGTTCTTGTGCTAGGGTATTTTAGTATACACGCTTTAGGATACTACCGTCCGTTCAACCGTGAATTATTGGTGGATACCTAACGTATCCTTGAGCTAGCCGAATTCAAGAAGCAAAAGGAAGAAGTCGACTCGTACTTGGGCAACGAGTAGAAGACTAGAGATTCTGCCGAGGACTCAATGTAAGAATGTTCATTCTTATGCTATTAATTATGTGTAATTAATTGTTTCATATGTTTTATTTATGAAAATTATTGATCTTGGCAAAGGGTTTAATTTAATGTGTTAAAATTGGTTTTTGTAAACGCTTCCGCATATTAATCGTATTAAACTGTTAATAAAGATTAAACTTTTATAACGTATAAATTCTGTTAAAAACCCTTCATGATATATAAACACATATTAAACATGTAGATTATACTATACATATATAAAATATAAACTATGTGACACATATACATATTCCATTATAAAAATAAACTGCCGGTATAAAATTATATATAAGAAAGTTATTATATATACCAAGCCTATATATACATCACATACGTACTAACGATTTCATTAAACAAATACTAAACTCAAAACTCGATACAATCAATTATCATATAAATTGAAATTTATAACAAGAGTAAACACACATATATACAGGCTAATACGTACGACAAAAGTTTATCTCCAACAATCAAGAAAAAAAAAATAAAACAATATATAATATAATAGTATTCGTTTTCCAATAAAGATTTCTACTATTAAGTTTTAAAGCTTGTTAATATGTGTCATACCCCGTCTAAAGCGGAAACAACGGGATATAACGACGATAGGATCACAACACATTATTATAAAGAATCTATATGAAAATAAAACTCCAATGTGTTATGATACTTGTAACATGAATAGTGGTTCATGCTACGTGTACATATCAACAAGGAAACAAATTAACAAACAAACATCCCACAATATAAATGTTAAGGCAAAACACGCCTTTCTCAAACCACCGAAATACTAAAACCAAATGTCATGTCTTGAAGTAACACTTAATGCAACCTAATCGGTCCACTAAGCTTTCTTGTCCTCAGTCTTAGTTCCACTACTGCTACCTGAAAAGATATGCTCAAAAAGTGTCAACACAATGGTTGGTGAGTTCCGCAGGTTTATAAATGACACAAAATAAAATTTGCTGTGGTAAAGATACGAGTTAGGACAATGCAATAAAAATGTACACATAAGTGAAATAATGTAAATGAAACACCTAACACACTGTCATCACTCCACGAAGAAGTATGACCAAACAAACTCTATGAATGCAGTAGCTACCCATAATGGCTTTAATGTATACATAACGTATAACATTAGGTACTAAGGCCTTGTGAAACAACATGGCTTTAATGTATACCAAGAATAATGTATACACCAGGTACTCACTCCCGAAAGAGCAAGGCCTTACAATGATAATGAATCCAACAACCAAATGCACATACTTCACATAGTGTCATACATTTCATGCAAATGTCCAAAATGAAAACAAATACGTTTCACAGCGGAAAATGGTAATAAAACGTACGAGCATATTTTTCCCCCAATTTAAAAATAAGTAAGAAAATGGGGCCGCAAAACTCACCTTGAATAGCAAAGCAAACCAAGTTCCCAAACAAGTCCAATTAAGTCCGCACGTTAATCCCCATCACCTATACACATACTTGTTCGTTACAAATTTTAGATAAGGCAAATAGCCCTTCCATTTAATCCCACTTGATGTTCCATTATCAAATATTAAGTCACCCTTAACCCTTACTTCGTATGTTTATTTCAATATAATCTCTTTTGTATGAATTTAGTATAGTTTACACCAATAATTTAATCTCATGTTTTATGCCCAGATTCTTAATATCTCCTTTCCAACCTTAACCCATGATCCAAACGAATCTATTTGACTCCCAAAATAATTTCACAGACTTTGACATATCTAAAGCTTAAAATAATTTTTCAAGAATTTATTTTAATGTCTAACTATTTTACAAATTTACCGAAACGGACTACTCACATAAAACACATTTTCTGGCAACCAAAAATATCTTACAAATGTTAGAATACTTACAAACCTTACAAAATTATAACAATTTTATAGAAGTCAGTCATCATACTCAAAGGGTTGTAGAAAAATTTTCATAACCAAATTCAAAGCCAAACAAGTGATTTCATGCTAAAACCGCACTAATGTTTTTCCGAAAACTCGTCACTCATAACTGTAGTTTACAAAATAATTTTTATAAAATCATACAATGCGTTTCAGAGGCCGAAACATTGAGAACTTAAGTAAAATTTCGAGATCTACAACTTTCGTGTTTTGGCCGAAGCCTAAAAACGAACGGAACTACATCAAAGTAGCCGTCGAACCTGACTGGATAATCTAGACAGCTTTTAAGATTGAACGAAACAAGACTTTCGGTTTGCAAAACTTATTATACCCAATATATCAAATCCCCAAACACATAAATCATCTCTAATATTGTAACGCCCCAAATTTTGTAAGTTTAAATTATATTATATGCGTTTAGTTATTTAATTATATGTATATAATATTATGTTATGTGAAATAATTGTTATGTGTTAGAATTAGTTAGTGAAACTAACTATGTAAAGAAACTTGAGTTAGAGGGTAGAAACTGCCACATTAGCAAAGATGAGGGGTTTATGTGAAAAGATTGTAAATAAAACCCAGCTTCTACTTGTTTCTACTGAAATCCTTATTACTGAAGAACAGAAAATACGTACAGAACATTTCTAGAGAGAGAGAGAGGCGATTTTAGAGAGAGAAACAAGAAGAAGAGGTGAATCAAACTAGGGTTTTGATTAATTGAGGTTTCTAAGCTTCAATTCAGCTTTTGTAAGGTATGAATCAACTCCCTCTTTGTTTAACTAAGTTAGGGTTTAAGAACATAAAACCCTAAGTTAGTGAAATTGTTGGGTAATTGGTTGTAATTAAGTTCCATACATGTTATTAAGTTAGAAAGAACATATAATTCATGTTAGTTGTATTGATAATCTCTAATCATGTGTTTTATGGGTAATTGAATTGTTTATGTATAGGTAAGATCACTAAGAAGTTAAGTTCTTGGTGATTTGTGATAGTAATGGTAAGAACTAATGTTAATTACCCATATTACATGTGATTAGATATTAATTGTATGGGATTTATGTTAGAAATATGGGTGTTATGTGATTTAGCACCTAAGTATTATGTGAGAAGTAAGAAAGGGTAGTTAAATGTGTAATTGATAAGTGTTTATGTGATTATGTGAATAGGTGATCAAGTGTGAAAGAGTTCAAATTATTGTTTGTGCAAGTGATAAGGTAAGTATTTGGACATGTGGAACCAAGGAGTGATTTATCATTCGCTTGGTGGTATCTAAGTAATGACTTTGTCATTAGCTTAGTTTGATGTCAATTCTTCGGAATTTGGCATGTTAGATGTTATGGATCCTTAACTTGTTGCAGATTTTTATTGTTAGAGTCCATTACTTACTAAGCATTTATGCTTATGTGTTATGTTTAACATGTTTCAGGAAGTTCAAGTAAGGTAAAGGAAGAATCGGGAAAGAAGGTTATGGAAAGCTAGTGGTGGAGCTCATTGCTTGGTTGGTAATGAGTTTTATCCCTTTTGATCATGCTTATGATACAATAACACCCCCGTTTGTAAAGTTTAAGATTTTAGTCAAAGTTTGTAAAAGTTAGTAAGTCTCACTTGTGAAAGACATATGGTTTGATGAAGTTTAATGTTTTGGTTAAAGTTAGATTAGTGAGACTTGAAATGTTAAAGCTTATATACATATGAATGAAAAGTGTTTTGTTTGACTTTGTAAAGTCAACTGAGTAAAAGTGTAGGTAATTGGAGAGTCAAAGATTGAAACGGGTCAATTTGGTACCCAAATGGGTCATTAAGTGCTTAAGTGTCAAAATGGGTCAAGTTGGTCGAAAGTCAATGGCTTTGGTTCTCACAAGTTTTAAAGCCAAGTTGAAATGTGTAGTCAAAGGCTGGAAGTCAAATTTGATGTATTAAAGAATTTGACATGTTAGTATTTTGGTGAAAAATGGTCGAAAACTAGTTTACGTGTCAAAATGGGTTTAAACGAGAATTTTGAAAAAGTGAAAGTTGAGTTATGTTCATTTGACCATTTGAAAGATGTATGCTAAATTTTACGATCCCAGGTGTTGTGGTTTAAGAGTTATGCGTTGTCAAAGTTCGTGTTTTGGTATGAAAATGTGCAGTTTTTAGGAATCTGCTGTAGGAAGTGGGAATCCGGTCGGATTCATGGGAATCCGGAGGATTGCCATGAATCCGGGCGGATTCCGGGGCGTATTCAGGAACGGATTGCTTAGTTTCAGTTCTGGTCAAAAGTTGGGTCTGAAGTCGTTGGGAATCCGGCGGATTCCCGTAAATCCGGCCGGATTCAGCCTGTGTCCAGCAACTTTCATTTTTGAATGTTGATTATAATTAAGTAATGTAATAACCAGTGTTTTGGGACCACTATAAGTAAGTACAAGTAATTAGAAGTGTTATGTTTTAAAAAAAAAAAAAAAAATTTTTGTTCACGTTTCGGGGTGTTTCAAGTTGGTATCAGAGCACGGTTTAAGGGATTCGGGTATCCACCATTAGTGGGTACTTGATCTTAGACCATTTTAATTGTTGTATTGAGCATGATTTAGAGTTGTTATGTGTACGAGATTATGTGTGCTAATGATTTTGAATCAAAGTGTGTCGTGTGGACTTTGGATATGTTATATTCTAATACGGTAATTAGTGCGCCTGGCCAACGCAATGATTATCATATTACCATATGGGTATCCATGGAAATCACGAAACATTAGAGGATAAGTTATTAGCTATTGTTAGTGTCATATGTTAGAAGTATAGATAAAGTAGACTTGTAAATGTTAAGTAAATTGAGTTAAATTTTACCATGTCTACTTTCAGTAAAGATGGATGAGCGAGAAATAGATCTTACTCTTGGATTTAACCCGGGTAATAGAGCCCAAGATGATGAAGCAGGAGGCAGAAATGAAAGACCAAGGTCTCCTATTCCTGACACCGAATTGTCTTGGGAAGGTATAAAATCCCTTGTGTCTAAAGAGATTAGTCAAGCTCAAGAAGCATCTCTTCCTTTCTTGGTGACTACGATTACAGATACGGTAAGAAAGATTGTAAGTGAAGAAATGCAGAAAGGGAGAGGAGAAGTAGTTATACCTAGACCAGGGGAAATCCCACAAGTTAATATTCAGGATGAGCAGAAAAAGATCAGTTATAGAGATTTCTCAGCTTGTAACCCACCAGAGTATGATGGTGATCTGGATCCAATTAAATGTTATCGTTGGATTTCAGAGGTAGAAGGGGCATTCGCTACTGTGGATTGTCCCAACAAATTTAAAGTAAGGTATGCAGCTAACCTTTTAAAGAATCGTGCTAAGTGGTGGTGGAATGTACAGTGTAGAACTAAGGGTGATGAAGTTATTAGCAAATTGACGTGGGAAGAGTTTAAAGTGATGTTTGAAAGCACGTATTCTCAAGATGCAGATTTGAATAGAATTCGTCAAGAGTTTTTAGCTATGGAGCAGACAAACGAATCAGTGAATGAGTTGGTGGGAAATTTTCTGGATAGAGCTCGTTTTTGTCCAGAGTACATGGATAACCCAAGGATGCTTATGAATCATTTTCATAAGGTCTTGAGAAAGGAAATTAGAAAGTATGTACTTCCAAAGAGATGTCAGACACTTGAAGAGATGATAGACGAGGCGCGATTCCAGGAATTGGAATTAAAGAAAGACGAACAAGTGGCAGCTGCTAAAAGAAAAAGTGAGCAAAGTTCCGGTTCATCAAAGAAGTTTAGACCGAGTGGGAGTACAAAGAAGGATGATAGACCGGTGCCAGCTGAATGTAAGAAGTGTCATCGAAAACACTTTGGAGAATGCAAGTTTGGCACCAACGCATGTTATCAATGTGGACAAGAAGGTCATTTTGGCCGAGATTGTCCAAACCCAATCCGTGTATGTTATAATTGTTATGAACCGGGGCACATAAAATCAGAATGTCCGAAACTTGGGAACCGGCCTACTTCTTCAGCACCTCGAAGAACTTCAGAAAATAAAGCTGTAGAAGTTCCAAAGTCTAAGGGCCGTTCCTTCCAAATCACTGCTGAGGAAGCTCAGCGAGCCCCCGATGTCCTGACAGGTACCTTTCTTGTAAATTTCATGCCTGCACACGTATTATTTGATTCGGGAGCTTCGCGATCCTTCGTGTTAGAAAAATTTAGTCAGAAATTCTCTATTCCCCTTAGTGAGTTAGACACTCCACTGGATGTTGAGGTTGCAGATGATAGAATAGTTTATGTTGCTAATGTATTCCGTGGGTGTCAATTACAGATTAGTAATGAATCTTTTATTATTAATCTCATTCCAATGCCAATGGGTGAGTTTGATGTAGTAGTGGGTATGGATTGGCTAGGTAGGTATAATGCTATAATTCAGTGTGAGAAAAAGATTATTCGTATCAATACTCCAAGTGGGGGAGTGATTGATATTTATGGGGAAAAGAAAAAGCCTTCCTTATCCATATGTACCTTCGCTCGTGCCAAACGTCATTTGTCACGTGGTTGTCAAGCCTTTTTGGCCCACGTGATAGATCTTCAGAAAAGTGTTCCAAAACTCGTGGAGATTCCTGTTGTAAAGGAGTTTCCCGATGTTTTTCCTGACGAGCTACCGGGTATTCCACCCGATAGGCAAGTCGAGTTTCGTATAGATCTTATCCCTGGAGCTACTCCAATTGCTAAGACTCCGTATAGGCTTGCCCCTTCTGAAATGCAAGAATTGATGAAACAGTTACAAGAATTGTTAGACAAGGGGTTTATTCGTCCGAGTAGTTCCCCATGGGGTGCTCCAATTTTATTTGTTAAGAAAAAGGATGGTACAATGCGTATGTGTATAGATTATCGGGAATTGAATAAGGTCACCATCAAGAATAGGTATCCCTTACCTAGGATTGATGATTTGTTTGACCAGTTGCAAGGTGCCAGCTATTTTTCTAAGATTGACTTACGTTCTGGGTATCACCAACTCAAGGTTCGAAAAGAAGATGTGTCTAAAACAGCTTTTAGAACTAGATACGGTCATTATGAGTTTGTGGTGATGCCATTTGGTCTAACTAATGCACCAGCCGCTTTTATGGATCTTATGAATCGGGTGTGTCGTCCAATGCTCGATAGATCTGTAATTGTGTTTATTGATGATATTCTTGTTTATTCTAAATCTGCTGGTGAACATGAACTTCATTTAAGGCAAGTTTTGCAAATGTTACGTAATGAAAAGCTTTATGCCAAGTTCTCGAAATGTGAATTTTGGCTTCGTGAAGTTCATTTTCTGGGTCATGTTGTAAACAGTCAAGGAATTAAGGTTGATCCTACCAAGGTCGAGGCGGTGATGAAATGGGAACCCCCAACCAATCCGACTGAGGTAAGGAGTTTTCTGGGTTTAGCCGGGTATTATAGACGGTTTATCCAGGATTTCTCCAAAATTGCTACTCCACTCACAAAGCTTACTCGTAAGAATATTAAGTATGAATGGAAAGATGAGCATGAACAGGCCTTCAGAACCCTTAAATTAAAGTTAAGTCAGGCACCTATCTTAGTACTTCCCGATGGTACTGAAGATATGGTTGTATATTGTGATGCCTCTCATAATGGGTTGGGTTGTGTACTGATGCAACGTGGAAGAGTGATAGCCTATGCCTCGAGACAGTTGAAAGAACATGAGAAAGGGTATCCAGCACATGATTTAGAACTTGCAGCAGTTGTCTTTGCCCTTAAGATATGGAGGCATTATTTGTATGGAGTAAAGTGCACTATTTATACTGATCATAAAAGTCTTAAGTATTTCTTTGATCAGAGAGATCTTAATATGAGACAAAGACGTTGGTTAGATTTGGTGAAGGATTATGATTGTGAAATCCTTTATCATCCTGGAAAAGCGAATGTAGTTGCAGATGCTCTCAGTAGAAAGGCAATGCATCATGCCTTGATTGTTAGATCTCTTCGAATTACAGTCTCTCCAAATTTGTTCGATCAGATTAAAGAGGTGCAGCAGAAAGCCTGGCAGAAAGGTGATTGGAAAGTAGAACGTATTAAAGGCCAGATTCAGAATATTGTTGAAGATTCCCGAGGATTAAAGACTCGATATGGCAGAATCTGGATTCCAAAATCAGCAGAGTTAAAGAAATTATTGCTTGATGAGGCGCATAGATCCAGATATTCTATTCATCCTGGTGCCACTAAAATGTATCACGATTTAAAAGCAGATTATTGGTGGCCAGGCATGAAAAGAGAGATTGTTAAATATGTCGAACAATGTCTAACTTGTTTACAGGTGAAAGCAGAACATCAAAAGCCAATGGGAATGATGCAACCCTTGGATATTCCTGTCTGGAAGTGGGAACATGTTACTATGGATCTAATCACGAAATTGCCAAAGACCCGACGCCAGCATGATACAATTTGGGTGATTGTGGATCGGTTGACGAAAAGTGCTATATTTCTACCAATTAAAGAGACGTATACTTCAGAAGCTCTTGCAGATTTATATGTTCAAGAAGTGGTGGCACGTCATGGAGTACCTCTTTCTATTGTTTCTGACCGGGATAGCAGGTTTACTTCCAGGTTCTGGAACAAGTTTCAAGAAGATTTGGGTACTCGTGTTAATTTGAGCACAGCTTTTCATCCGCAGACTGATGGTCAGAGTGAAAGAACTATTCAGACATTAGAAGACATGTTAAGAGCTTGTGCTATTGATTTCGGTGGTAATTGGGATGAACATTTACCTTTGGCAGAGTTTTCATATAATAATAGTTACCACGCGAGTATAGGTATGCCACCATATGAAATGCTTTATGGAAGGAAATGTCGAACTCCAATTTGTTGGGGTGAAATTGGTCAGCGAGAATTGGGTAATACTGATATTGTGCAGAGAACAGCTAAAAAGATTGATCAAGTCAGAGAAAGGTTGAAAATGGCACAAGACCGTCAAAAGTCTTATGCCGATGTTAGGAGACGCCCAATTGAATTTCAAGTTGGAGATAGAGTGATGTTAAAAGTATCTCCATGGAAAGGCATCATACGTTTCAGAAAACGAGGAAAGCTAAGTCCTCGATTTATCGGTCCATTCAAGATTCTAGAAAGAATAGGAAAAGTAGCTTATAGACTGGAGCTACCGGAAGAACTAGCAGGAATCCACAGCACTTTCCACGTGTCATACTTAAGAAAGTGTTTGGTGGATGAGGCGTTGTATGTACCTTTAGAAGAGATAGAGATCAATGACCAATTGAACTATGTAGAACAACCGATAATGATTCTAGAAGAGAAAGTAAAGAGATTGAGAAATAAAGAGATTAAGTTGTTCAAAGTTCAATGGAAGCATAGAAAAGGGTCAGAGTTCACATGGGAGCCGGAGCATGAAATTGTTAAGTATTATCCGGCTTTGTATCAAGAATGGATTGTGAGGACACAATCCTGAATAAGTGGGGGAGAGTTGTAACGCCCCAAATTTTGTAAGTTTAAATTATATTATATGCGTTTAGTTATTTAATTATATGTATATAATATTATGTTATGTGAAATAATTGTTATGTGTTAGAATTAGTTAGTGAAACTAACTATGTAAAGAAACTTGAGTTAGAGGGTAGAAACTGCCACATTAGCAAAGATGAGGGGTTTATGTGAAAAGATTGTAAATAAAACCCAGCTTCTACTTGTTTCTACTGAAATCCTTATTACTGAAGAACAGAAAATACGTACAGAACATTTCTAGAGAGAGAGAGAGGCGATTTTAGAGAGAGAAACAAGAAGAAGAGGTGAATCAAACTAGGGTTTTGATTAATTGAGGTTTCTAAGCTTCAATTCAGCTTTTGTAAGGTATGAATCAACTCCCTCTTTGTTTAACTAAGTTAGGGTTTAAGAACATAAAACCCTAAGTTAGTGAAATTGTTGGGTAATTGGTTGTAATTAAGTTCCATACATGTTATTAAGTTAGAAAGAACATATAATTCATGTTAGTTGTATTGATAATCTCTAATCATGTGTTTTATGGGTAATTGAATTGTTTATGTATAGGTAAGATCACTAAGAAGTTAAGTTCTTGGTGATTTGTGATAGTAATGGTAAGAACTAATGTTAATTACCCATATTACATGTGATTAGATATTAATTGTATGGGATTTATGTTAGAAATATGGGTGTTATGTGATTTAGCACCTAAGTATTATGTGAGAAGTAAGAAAGGGTAGTTAAATGTGTAATTGATAAGTGTTTATGTGATTATGTGAATAGGTGATCAAGTGTGAAAGAGTTCAAATTATTGTTTGTGCAAGTGATAAGGTAAGTATTTGGACATGTGGAACCAAGGAGTGATTTATCATTCGCTTGGTGGTATCTAAGTAATGACTTTGTCATTAGCTTAGTTTGATGTCAATTCTTCGGAATTTGGCATGTTAGATGTTATGGATCCTTAACTTGTTGCAGATTTTTATTGTTAGAGTCCATTACTTACTAAGCATTTATGCTTATGTGTTATGTTTAACATGTTTCAGGAAGTTCAAGTAAGGTAAAGGAAGAATCGGGAAAGAAGGTTATGGAAAGCTAGTGGTGGAGCTCATTGCTTGGTTGGTAATGAGTTTTATCCCTTTTGATCATGCTTATGATACAATAACACCCCCGTTTGTAAAGTTTAAGATTTTAGTCAAAGTTTGTAAAAGTTAGTAAGTCTCACTTGTGAAAGACATATGGTTTGATGAAGTTTAATGTTTTGGTTAAAGTTAGATTAGTGAGACTTGAAATGTTAAAGCTTATATACATATGAATGAAAAGTGTTTTGTTTGACTTTGTAAAGTCAACTGAGTAAAAGTGTAGGTAATTGGAGAGTCAAAGATTGAAGCGGGTCAATTTGGTACCCAAATGGGTCATTAAGTGCTTAAGTGTCAAAATGGGTCAAGTTGGTCGAAAGTCAATGGCTTTGGTTCTCACAAGTTTTAAAGCCAAGTTGAAATGTGTAGTCAAAGGCTGGAAGTCAAATTTGATGTATTAAAGAATTTGATATGTTAGCATTTTGGTGAAAAATGGTCGAAAACTAGTTTACGTGTCAAAATGGGTTTAAACGAGAATTTTGAAAAAGTGAAAGTTGAGTTATGTTCATTTGACCATTTGAAAGATGTATGCTAAATTTTACGATCCCAGGTGTTGTGGTTTAAGAGTTATGCGTTGTCAAAGTTCGTGTTTTGGTATGAAAATGTGCAGTTTTTAGGAATCTGCTGTAGGAAGTGGGAATCCGGTCGGATTCATGGGAATCCGGCGGATTGCCATGAATCCGGGCGGATTCCGGGGCGTATTCAGGAACGGATTGCTTAGTTTCAGTTCTGGTCAAAAGTTGGGTCTGAAGTCGTTGGGAATCTGGCGGATTCCCGTAAATCCGGCCGGATTCAGCCTGTGTCCAGCAACTTTCATTTTTGAATGTTGATTATAATTAAGTAATGTAATAACCAGTGTTTTGGGACCACTATAAGTAAGTACAAGTAATTAGAAGTGTTATGTTTTAAAAAAAAAAAAAAAAAATTTTGTTCACGTTTCGGGGTGTTTCAAATATATATTCATCTCATCCCAGAAAATTTAATAAGAATATTAATTAGGGTTTATGAAAAATACCTTCACAAACATTCGAACGATAAACACACGTAACTCAGAAACACAACTCGACCTTGGTGATTTCTTGTCTTGAGTTCGGTTGACAAAAACACAGCAGCAGATCACAGAGAAAAGGGACGACTCTTGTTTTTTTTTTTTTGTTTATAATGACGAAAAATTTTAGGGTTAAATCTAAGATTATATTTATGGATACAATATTACTTGGATGTTAAGTTCAAGTTTTGAGTTTGGGAATGGGTTTGGTACTCATGGTTGGCCGGATCCCTCACAAAGAGGATTTTGGGTTGATTTGTTTTTAAGCCCACATTTCGACATACATGAAACTAAAACGCACGTTCGATTTGAAGAATTCATGATGATGATTATTATTATATTTGTTTTATTGTTTATTAATACATGATGATAACGATTTGTTATCACTATATTATTATCATTATTTCTAATTGCTAATATTATTATTCTAATTATTATCATTATTATTAGAATTATTAGATTAGATGGTAAGAATGTAGGACTATATTATATTAAATTTATTATTATTTCATTATCTTTAAACTTTATATTTGTTTCTAAATTAACTTCATACGAACGATATTAGGGTCGGTCCTATACGAGAAAACTGAATATTTCTCAAAAATGAGAATACGAAATATTGAATAATTCTTTATCAAATACACGAACTTGAATACAAATAATAAATGATTATAAATAACAAATCTACGAATTGCAATTTGGTGACGGATGTCACAGTA
The DNA here is from genome assembly GCA_949592205.1 of Helichrysum umbraculigerum. Classification (NCBI taxonomy): domain Eukaryota; kingdom Viridiplantae; phylum Streptophyta; class Magnoliopsida; order Asterales; family Asteraceae; genus Helichrysum; species Helichrysum umbraculigerum. The sequence continues at coordinate 56,002,717 of CATIUR010000006.1, forward strand.
TCCCCCCGTTCAGGGAATTTCGTCCCGAAATTCTATCAAAAATATTACTGAAAACGTTATTATGGAATAGACATGGGTTTCGAGTTTCTTATGGTCCCCTCGTTCCTAAGTTATTTTGAATTCTTACCTAACCTTATATCTTATCCTAACCATAGTGATAACATTAAGTTTTCTGCTACTTGACTTCTCGTCCCGTAGCCTTTACCGGCCCTGTGACCACAATGTTGTTTTAAACTCCATCTCAAATTTTTTTTTATTGCAATTTACTCATAAGAGACTCATCACTGATTATGTATCGCGAATTCCATTTGCTCCATCCGTCCCTTCGATTGATAGGTTATTGAACCTATTTGTTTACGTATACTACGAATTCATTTGGTCCATTAAGAAAGTGAAAGAAATTTGGTATTTGTAAATGGTGCGATCTCAACATCAAAAAGGGTCTTTCTTGATTCCGAATCTCATGGGTAGTTAATTTATATGGTTTTGTATTAGACTTTGATTTATCGAAGTTCATTTATGTCGTGTAGCAATCCATACATGTGGCTTACACACGTAAGGCTTGTAGCTGAATTATAGGTGCGGAAAGATAAATGATTATTAATGAATGGTCTTGACCAAATAAGTGAAAAATATTTGTTCTTTATACTAGCATACAATTTGTTGATTCTACAGAGTTTGTATAAGGTTCCCACACTGAAAACTTGGGTTTAACGTGGAACAATCAGAGTTAGGTTCAATTTGACACAATGAAATATTGACTATACGAAAATGAGTCTCAATGATTTAAACTTCAATAATGTTCTCAATTTGTCCTAAGTGTATTGTATGTTGAATTCTAGTCCCTTAAGAATATAAGTGAGCTTGCTTATTGTTAATTCTATTGTATTTTAGATGTTGATTCCATTTTTTTTTTTACATTTTTAGGTGAGAGTAACCATATGTATATAAAAGGGTTGAGTAGCCAAGGAAGATCAATCCACAATGTCAACAAAGGAAGAAAAGTTCATACCTACCTGAGCGTCTCTTGGTAAGGTTATAACAGTTTATTTGTATAAGGGGGGTGAGTAAGTGTGAACTTAGATTTCATCCTAAAATCTAAGGGAATTTGATTTGGGTCTAATCTCACAACTGTATGTTCACGTGCATCAGAATTTCAGTTTTTTAAGGACTGGTAACATTCCCGTGCTACGCCGCGGTAAACAAGTAAGAAGTAAGTAGTTGTGATTGATATTGATAGCTGACCATTCTGTGAATGAAAGAATGAATAATAATAGTTGTTATTGGTGGTCATCATAAATGTTAAATTTATGATGTGAAATAGTATATAAAAGATTATCTTAATAAGTGGCGCCTTAGGATTCACATATTGTTTGAATTAATTATGAGAAATTTGCATATACTGACATAGTGTGGAATAACTATTTGGTTATCTCACATTTCAAAGACAATAGCTCCCAAACTTGTTGAATGAATAATTAAAAAGTTTAAATCTTATACTGGTCTAAGCTTCTTCTTCTTTTTCTTTTTCTTTTTTTTTTCATGAGGAAAGTAAGGTAATAAATTTTGTTTAATATAGTGATGGTAGTTTGGTCCTTTCACAGCTTTAAAACTTATAAGTCTAAAAAGAAATGGATAAGTCATTTATATGGAGGTATAGATATAGATGGAAAATAATCTTTGGGGTGGGTGTTGGCAGGTTAGTACCGTACCATGTGTTTCATCGTGTCCACTGGTTCCTCCATGTCGTTTTGTATTATTTTCAGCAAGTTTTCAACTAACTTTATCCCCCATTTAGGCTCGTGCTGTGTTTTTCAGAAATTTTCATAACTATTAGTGAAAGAAATGTGTTGTTTAGCTTAATCTTTATTGATGTTTTGATGACGACTATAATCAGAGTTTGGTTCCGTTTGAAGGCAGAATTGGTTCTTTAGTTTGGAGTAATCCCCTTTTATGTATCAATTTGATAACGCTAGTAATATACCCTCACACAACGTGATGGTCAACGAAAGAAAATTGATCAGAGATATCATATGTACATATTTAGATTTAAGGCCGATGCCTTATGTGAACTGTTCTATTGATTCCCTATCGATCGATCGATTATTATTATTTTTTTTTTATTTTTTTTTGCGATAATATTTAAGATCCACAGTCTCATTTCGTGATTAGTAGGGAACCATTCTCGTGTTAGTGCGCAATATGGCATAAGATACGTGAATTCATTTCAACGTGTCAACAAACGATTTCTCATGATTTCCTCTTGTCCATTTCATCGGTGAGCTTGTTATACTCGTGGAAGTTATGAACGCTCATTGGTTTTGTATTTCCTTTTGACTTAGTAATAACCAAATGTTATTGTTGATTAAGTTCTTAATGTTAGGTGACACAATAAAATAGTTTCATTATTGGAGCTGGGCATTTGTAAATCTCAAATTCAACATCTATCTCGTTATTTGATTCTCTCTTAGAATAGTTACAACTGGGAATTTCTTCGATTTTATCAACATTATGAGTGAATTTTCCCCTTGAGAGCTGATGCGATGATGTGTCATATAGAAATGAAATATATTACAAAGCTTGAAGCACTAAATTTTTAGTTGTAGACATTAAAGGAAATGGAGGTTATTATGTTATGTTGTTTGATTTATTTTCAGATATGGGAGGGTAGTAAATCATAATTGTTACATGTTCCAAGACATAGAGAGTTTCAAAATGGTATAATTTATTTTGGGTACCAACGATTTTATAGGAGAATCTTAAGCCCTCACTTAAATAGATCATCAATGGTTATATATTTTAGTTGAGAGGACCATTGAATAGGTTGACTTAAGCTTCTTCTTCATTCAAACCCCTTTCATTAAGTAGTATAGATAATAACGGGTTGGTTGAATATGAGAATCATTGCCAAGTTTTTGATTACCAACACATCAACACGTGGTTTTAATAAGGTCCTTTGGAAAAAGTTTGATTCACCCGTGTTGCAATCGTGATATTGGCAGAGATTATGGTGTAGGTATGTTTTAGATTCACTTTAATTCTTACGGATGTTGTAGTCAAATGGTTTAAAAAAACGAGAATATAATGCATGTTAAGAATAGCCTTGTTCAGTTACGTCCTATTGTAAAATGTGGCATTGGAGACCTTAGGTGAAATTGCCAAGCAATACAGAGAATTCGGATGCATGTCCAAAAGATATCAAGATCTTGGGCAAACTTGCAAAAGAGATTAGAAACTTAGTTGCGATAATGTGAGAGTAGCCAAGTGATGATTACATCACTGACAAGAAAAGATTATCGTGTGATTCTTGGTTGAAATGGGAAATTTCCCAAGGAAGTTAAAATATAATTATGTCCAAAGAATTTGAGGGATAATGAACCAATTATTTTGATTCCAGTGAGTAATGATTTAATAAAGTTTTCGCACGGTTATTCGTTAGCGGGTTATTATCCACGTATGTTATTCTCACGATACAAATTTCATAGCTTAGAATGATGTTTACTACAAAATTTCACTTTTATATTTATCACCCTTCGCTCTCGTTACGTTTTTAGAATTTCGAGTAGAATGTCTTGGCGGCATATTTGATACGATTTTCAGTACATGTGAGTTTAGGATAAATGGGAGATTTAGATAGTGTATGCACTAAACCAATGATCAAGGATTATGATCTCAAAGCTTGTAGAGTCGAGATTTGACGTCATCACGCGACTTTGAAGGCGACACATTGGACACTAGAATGTGGTCATACAAACACATATATGTCGTGATACCTTTGCAATTACGTCGGCCGCCGTAATTGTTAGGGTATCCTTTCATATATGTACTTATTACCAAATCCTATATCACAATGTTCAACTTCGTTCCTACAGTTTTAATTCTAAATGTGACACGAATTTATAAGGAAATGATACTATGATCAATATAGTTTTGCTAGATGACATTAATGATCTCATGCCGTTAAGCCTACATAACCCTCTCGGGTACGCGGGCATGTGCAGAAACCACCAACGGAGCATGTCCTACTCGAGAATCGGAATGCGAATGTGTATACAACGTCAATGTAACATATAAGTATATATCCTAGTGGATAAGTCCATCTTGAGTGACATGTAAGTACACATCGTTTCGAATAAGCACATATAGTTTCATGCACACGTAATTTCTAATTCATGTTCTATATGCGGGTTTCTTATTTATAGTCTAGGTCAATCCACCTAGATCTCTATAAACAATGTCTCTGATACCAATCTGTCATACCCCGTCTAAAGCGGAAACAACGGGATATAACGACGATAGGATCACAACACATTATTATAAAGAATCTATATGAAAATAAAACTCCAATGTGTTATGATACTTGTAACATGAATAGTGGTTCATGCTACGTGTACATATCAACAAGGAAACAAATTAACAAACAAACATCCCACAATATAAATGTTAAGGCAAAACACGCCTTTCTCAAACCACCGAAATACTAAAACCAAATGTCATGTCTTGAAGTAACACTTAATGCAACCTAATCGGTCCACTAAGCTTTCTTGTCCTCAGTCTTAGTTCCACTACTGCTACCTGAAAAGATATGCTCAAAAAGTGTCAACACAATGGTTGGTGAGTTCCGCAGGTTTATAAATGACACAAAATAAAATTTGCTGTGGTAAAGATACGAGTTAGGACAATGCAATAAAAATGTACACATAAGTGAAATAATGTAAATGAAACACCTAACACACTGTCATCACTCCACGAAGAAGTATGACCAAACAAACTCTATGAATGCAGTAGCTACCCATAATGGCTTTAATGTATACATAACGTATAACATTAGGTACTAAGGCCTTGTGAAACAACATGGCTTTAATGTATACCAAGAATAATGTATACACCAGGTATTCACTCCCGAAAGAGCAAGGCCTTACAATGATAATGAATCCAACAACCAAATGCACATACTTCACATAGTGTCATACATTTCATGCAAATGTCCAAAATGAAAACAAATAAGTTTCACAGCGGAAAATGGTAATAAAACGTACGAGCATACTTTTCCCCCAATTTAAAAATAAGTAAGAAAATGGGGCCGCAAAACTCACCTTGAATAGCAAAGCAAACCAAGTTCCCAAACAAGTCCAATTAAGTCCGCACGTTAATCCCCATCACCTATACACATACTTGTTCGTTACAAATTTTAGATAAGGCAAATAGCCCTTCCATTTAATCCCACTTGATGTTCCATTATCAAATATTAAGTCACCCTTAACCCTTACTTCGTATGTTTATTTCAATATAATCTCTTTTGTATGAATTTAGTATAGTTTACACCAATAATTTAATCTCATGTTTTATGCCCAGATTCTTAATATCTCCTTTCCAACCTTAACCCATGATCCAAACGAATCTATTTGACTCCCAAAATAATTTCACAGACTTTGACATATCTAAAGCTTAAAATAAGTTTTCAAGAATTTATTTTAATGTCTAACTATTTTACAAATTTACCGAAACGGACTACTCACATAAAACACATTTTCTGGCAACCAAAAATATCTTACAAATGTTAGAATACTTACAAACCTTCCAAAATTATAACATTTTTATAGAAGTCAGTCATCATACTCAAAGGGTTGTAGAAAAATTTTCATAACCAAATTCAAAGCCAAACAAGTGATTTCATGCTAAAACCGCACTAATGTTTTTCCGAAAACTCGTCACTCATAACTGTAGTTTACAAAATAATTTTTATAAAATCATACAATGCGTTTCAGAGGCCGAAACCTCGCGAGCTTATGTAAAATTTCGAGATCTACAACTTTCGTGTTTTGGCCGAAGCCTAAAAACGAACGGAACTACATCAAAGTAGCCGTCGAACCTGACTGGATAATCTAGACAGCTTTTAAGATTGAACGAAACAAGACTTTCGGTTTGCAAAACTTATTATACCCAATATATCAAATCCCCAAACACATAAATCATCTCTAATATATATTCATCTCATCCCAGAAAATTTAATAAGAATATTAATTAGGGTTTATGAAAAATACCTTTACAAACATTCGAACGATAAACACACGTAACTCAGAAACACAACTCGACCTTGGTGATTTCTTGTCTTGAGTTCGGTTGACAAAAACACAGCAGCAGATCACAGAGAAAAGGGACGACTCTTGTTTTTTTTTTTTGTTTATAATGACGAAAAATTTTAGGGTTAAATCTAAGATTATATTTATGGATACAATATTACTTGGATGTTAAGTTCAAGTTTTGAGTTTGGGAATGGGTTTGGTACTCATGGTTGGCCGGATCCCTCACAAAGAGGATTTTGGGTTGATTTGTTTTTAAGCCCACATTTCGACATACATGAAACTAAAACGCACGTTCCATTTGAAGAATTCATGATGATGATTATTATTATATTAGTTTTATTGTTTATTAATACATGATGATAACGATTTGTTATCACTATATTATTATCATTATTTCTAATTGCTAATATTATTATTCTAATTATTATCATTATTATTAGAATTATTAGATTAGATGGTAAGAATGTAGGACTATATTATATTAAATTTATTATTATTTCATTATCTTTAAACTTTATATTTGTTTCTAAATTAACTTCATACGAACGATATTAGGGTCGGTACTATACGAGAAAACTGAATATTTCTCAAAAATGAGAATACGAAATATTGAATAATTCTTTATCAAATACACGAACTTGAATACAAATAATAAATGATTATAAATAACAAATCTACGAATTGTAATTTGGTGACGGATGTCACAATATGATAGGGCTATATCGATCAATTATATATATATTGACGAAGAAGAATTTAAAAGCAGAGAACTCGGAGGATATATCTTATCGTATATCCAATATATAAAACTAGGTTAATTAATACTATAATTATTGATGCTAGCAATTAATTTAATAATTTTCAATTTATGAAAAAGAAAGAAGCACTCAAACAATATGATTTTGAGAACACATATTACTAATTGGTAATTCGGAAGACAAACCAAATCCATATTACACGTATATTTATCAAGACTAGACGAACGAAAATTTAAGGTAGAAAAGCGTGTACCTCAAAAGTCAACCGAAGCAAACTAGCTGCCTTGCATAATAAAAAAACGCGACCATAACTCAAATACTTTGTAGAGAGTCGTGCTGATAACGTATTGTAAAATAATAAAGAATAAAGAGAAGAACAAGAACAATATAGAGAGAAACCGAAAAGAGAATTGTTTTATTCATCTCTCAATGGAGATATATAATGTTAACAAGGTGGAGTATTCTCAAAGAAAGAATCTCGTAATTATAGTAACCGGTATCTAGCATTGTTATAATAAGATATGGACATCCATCCCATAATTATTTATAACAAAACCGCATTAGTAATTACGTTTTTATTCTTAAGTAGTTTAAATCTACAACTTAAGTCCCGAATTAAATATTACTTATCTGAGAAAATCATATTGATTCCGTCCTTCACTCAAACTATAAAGAATTTCAACTTCGTTTTTATCTTGTCATCACACAACTTTAAATGTGATCCATTGGAAATATCTATTAAAAAAAAAAAAGGTAAAGATATCTATATGGAGAATTTCAAATGATCTTCATCTTACTTGGATTGATCAGGTTGATCATAAACACGGAAAATCAATGTAAATTGATGGGCGAAAAAAAAAGAAAGTAAATACCCTAAAATGCAAAATAAGTGAATTAATTATTTATTGTTTGACAATTTGTCCTATTATAGGATGTATTTATCATTACTCTAAAATCTTAATCAAATGTGTTTTATTATTTTTGAGTCTTAAGGCCCAATCGTATTAATTGGGTATCTAATTTTTTTAATTTTTTTTTGCGAAAAAAATAATATATTAAATTGGATCTAAACAATCCATAGTGTACAATTGAAGTAGGAAAGATATGTTTCCATTAGGGGTGAGTATGGATCGGTTTGGGTCGGTTTTTGGTTAAAACCGAAAACCTAACCATAAACTTCGGTTTTTGAAAACTTAAAACCGAAACCGTTCGGGTTTTATGGTTCGGTTTTGAATTCGGTTTTGGGTTGGTTTTTGGCTTTTTTCTGTTTTGACATTTTTTGGATTTGGGCCAATGAAGCCTATTAACTTTTGCTAGTTTTTTATAGCCCAACAATTTAATTCAAACAAACCATAGTATCATGCCATATGTTTACAATATCTTTTTAAATGATCCAACTTATTGCGATTCAAGTTATATGCATGTAAGTCTATATTATTTGTAAAATACAAGTTATAAAGCTATAATCGAAAGTATAAAATTTTAAGTATATGTTTTTCTTGGTATGGTTCGGTTTTTTTGGTCGGTTTTTTCGTAAAAAACCAAAAATCGAACCGATACTTTGGTTTTTCTAAAATTAAATTCCAAACCGTCGGTTATTGATATGGATCGGTTTTTTAGGTTTCGGTTTCTTGATTATTTTGATTTTTGGGTCGGTTTCGGTTTTCCGTACTCACCCCTACTTTCCATACCTATGTGAATACAACTTGAATACACAAACCAACCTTATTAAAGTGAAGGTTGGCTTGTATATTCAAGTTGTAAATAGTACTTGATGTCTAAATAGTAATCGGGTATCTAAATAATTCTTGATGTCTTGTTTGGGAAATAATCAAATAATCAAAGACACACCTTTTCATAGAGCGAGATGTGAAGTGGAATCACGTTTTTCATCTAAAATCTTTTTATCACTAAATAGTAAGATATATAATATATCTCTTCTCTTCTCTTCTCTTTAATATATTATAATAGAGTGGTTATTAGGTTGTCATTTTTAATTTAGTCAACTCTAATCTAATCCCAACCTTCCATTGATTAACCATTTTTAATCTAAACCATTGATAATCTCCCATGTAAATGACAACCTAAATAGTAAATGTGTATTCCTCAAAAGTCATAATTGTCCCTCCTTACATATTACAAATTAATTAGTTTAATTTGTTTAATTTAGGTTACTTTTAGAAAACAAAAAAACCCGTAAAAAAAAAACATTTTTTTCTTAATAATTATAATTAAAAAATAAAAAACCATCACCATTATGGAAGAAGCAAAAAAGCAAAGATTACGGAAGAAGAAAAAAGTGCCGCTACAGAAGAAGAAAAAAAGGACCGCTACACTCACATTCTTCTTCTTCACTAAAACCTTTAACATAGGCGGCGGCGTTAGTGGTGGTGGGTGTGTTTGTGTAAGTAGTAACTGGTGGAAGAAGGTGTTGGTCGGCGGCGACGGCAGTGTAGGAAAGGCCCCGTTTTCCTGCAACTATTCCGGCGTTGACGTTCGTTCTTGCAAGTATGAAACCCTAACTTTACCTTAGTTTTATCATTCTGTTTGGGAATATGATTATGATTTTGTTCATATGTTGTTGATTTTGATATACAATTTGTATGATGTTACAAACCCACGATTTGAACTTGACAATGGTAATTTGTAATTGATCCAATGATTAATCAATTGGGACTTTAATTTTAATGCGGATCATTTAATTTAAGTTTCCTGATCTTAGTTAATTAAGGTGACATGATTAGTTGTTGGAAGAAGATTTATATATATATATATATATATATATATATATATATATATATATATATATATATATATAGTGGAATGATCCAGAGGGAAGTGCATTTTTTGGGGGAAGGGGGAAGCGTTATTATGCATCAAGAAGCATATTACCTTCACTCATACAAATCTCGAAAAAAGCAAACTGAAATTTAGTAAATGTTAATCAGAATCGATGCTATGAATGTTAAGCTTCCTTGATAAATTCTTTCTTCAAGTTATAGCATCGATTTATGAATATTAGTTCCAAATCCGTTAATATGCATCGTGGTGCATATTAACAATAAAAATATCTTTCAAATAATGTGAAGTTTTAATATGCATCGCGATGCATATTAGTTAATATGCATCACACTGCATATTAACAATTTATTAAATAAATATTCATCAATTAATGTTATGACTTAAAAATGAAATTCATTCGTTAAAATATTCTTTATAGCATCGATTTTGATTACTATTTAACAATAAAAATAATTTTTTGTTGACGTTTTGATTGATAATTGTAATATGTTTCTTGATGCATACTAACGCTTCCCCCTTCCCCCCAAAAAGGCACTTCCCTCTTGATCACTACCCTATATATATATATATATATATATATATATATATATATATATATATTATGTATGCATTCTATGTGTTTGATAAAATGCAAAAGAGAGTTTAAAGCTTACGTTTCAATCAAAGACTATTATGAAGATGGAACTTTTGGTGTTCTATCTCTTGAATGGAAAATGAATCATGTAACTATTTTTACAGTCTTTGTTTAATATATTCAATGGTAAGCTTCTGAATGCGCTTAAAATTTAATAACTTTCATGAAAAAGAATACCTTTCTTGTGGAATTGAGTGGCTTATGTTTGTTAACAGGGGTTGGTGGATCACGAGCTGTAATGTATTTTAGTTTGCAATATAGTGTATTTGGATGATGTTGAGAGGATTTATTATCCATGTGAAGTATTGAGACTTGGCATGGATTACTGTCCTAAGATCTTGCCTTTGCGCGTGGTGAATGATTCTTCAATTGTTGAAAAGGTACCCTTTTAAACTAATTCCATTTCGTTAGCATAAATTAATTAATTATGTATCTAACTATGAATATGATAAGGCTTAGAAAAGATGTTTTAAGGAACTAATATATGTACAGATATTATGCTGATGGATTTATGTGCAATGATTCACATGTATTCAATATCAAATAAAATTTATGAGATTGTATTGCAACACCAATTTTGTGTAATTAAAGATTTTAGGTGATCTTTAGGCTCATATGTTGGCTTAACAAATTCAGTTGGTGATGGTTCACCAGATGGGCACTATCTGACTGAAATTAAAGATCCACATCAGTTATTGCTTTCAAGTGACAAAGTAATGAATCAAATAGTCATCAATTCCTAAATTACTTTAGCTACCTTTTTTGATCTTTTCTCAATTTTCTCCTATGATACACCAATCGTCCCATTCTTATACCCTACTTATTATTTATCAATGTGGGGTTTCAAATTTTGCTATATTCTTCATGGCAAATGTAATATCAGGTAATGTATACTCCATATCACTAAGTTCGTTTTTATTGTTGTTATTGCGCTATATTAATATGTATGTAACTATGTATACTTCATATCATTGAGTTCGTTTCTGAATTGCTTATGTTTTGCAGTTAGTGTTCTTGGAGGGTGTTGAATGGAATTGTATATTACTATGATCTAACTCTGTTTTCTTCTCTTTTGTAGAAACCAACATATTTGATTACCAACTACCATGTATTTTATGAGCTTACAACACCCACAAGGTGTTCGATGACTAGACTAAATTACATGAAGGTTGAATCACCTTAATAATTTCTTATTGAAAAACGACCACAAGTAAGAATAATTGGCGTATATAATTATCTTTCTTGTGATCTCGGCTTTAGCTTTAAAGTATATGTATGTTGTACAAATAGATTTCTATTCATTTATGTAATAAATCCATGGTCATTCATTATATAATTAAATTGAAGCGTATTCCTTTAAACGAAAAATCCAAGTTTATTCTTATTTTGCCATTTATGATCCAGATTTTCATATATTATGTTGATAATAATAATAGTATTAATTATTTGTGAAGGCAACAATTTTATAGGAAAAGTTGATTGATCACAAGCATTGCTTGCTTATCTTAAAGTAACAAATGCAATATATTACTGAGCTCAAATGGAGAATATAATCTGGTATGTTTGTGGCTTGAAACAAGTGTCCTGAGGTGAAAAACATAACCAGGTTACGGTTTCTTTTAGGAATGTTCAAAGGTAGAAACAGTTGATTAGTACCTCCGAATTGGGTACTACGGAGTAATATGTTTTTTGTACCATTTTAGCAGCTGATCACTCGACGTAGTGAAATTGACATGCGTAGGTAACTCAGAGATCTATTGTTGGAGCTGATCACTTGACGTAGGGCAATTGACAAGAGCAGGTAACTCAAAGATCATAGCTTAGTTGCTTGGGTAAGTTTCAGCTGATTTATTGCATTTCAACACTATTTATTTTATTAATTGTAATCCATGGCAACATAGGGGCGAAAAAAATGACCGGTTTGTGTGGGTCATACTAGCTAGGTGTATTTTGTCTGCGATTGAAACGAGTTAAGGCTGACTTGAAATAGTGTTAAGAATACACTTTAGGCCATCAGATCCGTAATAGATAACGTCATAACACATAACCCGAATTCAGTCATTCATAAGTCAAGGTCGGATTTAGCACTTGAAAAGGCACCAAGTTGCTGTATCAGCCCATTAACAGGTACCTTGAATACCAGAATCCTGTTTCACATCTACCACCTTATATGATGATTGTATCAAATTCTGTAGAAAACATTAGGTGTAACGAATCCATCTGATTTCGTGATGCAACTATCTTCAAGCTGTTAGTCGAGAAGAAATATGCTCTCCCGGATCGAGTTATTGATGCAATGGTTGTTAGATTTTGTGTGGACTCAACATTCTTGTGATTTGGAATTAGTTCAGCTTCTTGCGTTTATATAAAGGTTAGTTTCATGTTTTCCTCAAGATGATGTTACCTCACATCCTTTACAACTCCCATATTTATCTATCAGATGTGTAAAATATTACATGACAATGGCATCTTATAATCCTCACCTATTTGAATATTAATGATGTTGCTTATTTGTAGGTACAAACATGAACTCACAAAGGAGCAAGGTGCATGATATCAATTATCTTGTGAAGAAGCAAAGACATAAATTTGTGTTGTGTAACTATCCACAAATTTGCCTCTGTAAAGTGCTAAGGTTAAGTTACCCTTCTCGATATGTGATGCTATAATGATCACATTGTTAAAATACTCTAATGTTTTTCTTAGTGAGATTTTTGGAATCCCAAGGTACATAATGTTCATTTAATGTAAATATAAAAAGAAAGTAACGATTTTAAATCCTTTTGCAGGTTTTGCTTGTGACTGTGCAGAATGCACCACCTGATCTCGACTATGAAAGGGACACAAAGTTTTGAAAGGTTTGTGTCATTTTATGAGGATTTTATTTTTTTTAAACTAATACAATTTGGGCTTAACATGATGTGTTTGCAGTCTTTTAACGATATGGTCGCTAATTGCTTAGTGACAGACCCAACCGAATGAAGAAATTTGATCCTTTTTACACCATATATGGCATAATCTTTTCCAAAATAAATGATTTTTTTAGGAAATCAAGGTTATTCGAGATTTTCTTTATCGTCTCCATTTGTACTTAAAAAATATAGGGATGTTGCCTCCTTGTACTGTTTGACTTTTACTTTAATTTTGTGTTTGATCGGACATAAAGATGGAGGTCATTGTCATAACTGTTTCCGCCACATTTATTTGTATTGTTGCTGGTACAAACATGTGTAATGAGGTATTCGTTCTTGTGAAGACGCACCTCTACTTTGACTCCGTTCAATTTTACACATGCTTATGAAATACAAAAGGTACTCTGAAACTCCTACAATAATATGCACGTTTTCCACTGCTACCTGATCCGGCAATTGTTCTTTCCCGGTGTTTTTATATTATTTTGTTATATTGAAATGCATTGTGATCCCAAGTACTAAATGCTTGTCATGGTCATATTATACCATCATTGAAGGAGAATAGTTAGTTTGCAAGATACAAATCAGCTCATATATAAATGTCAAAAATGGTTATACTCTTTATACCATTCATCGCGCTACAGTAGATGGTGAAATCTTGACTGCCTTCAAAGCTAAGCAGTATGATGTGGATGAAGAACTGGACTTTGAGGAAATGCTTGAATCAACTCCTATTTCCAAGATACATTCAATATTGATGCTTTAATCAAATATTTGGAATTAGTTGTCTATACACATTAATTTCTATATATTGTACAATGAGCCTTATTTAAATTTATTAGTCTTAAACGGTATAAGGTCCATACTCTCGATAAAGACATTTATCTCTTGCTTCTGCTATGGAAATTACCCCCCCTCTCATTTTACTTAAAGAGGAAAATTACGTCCCCATCCCGATCAAATGGGTAATAGTTCAGGCGCCACAAGCACTTCTAAGGAGTTAGCATCCCTCAAAATCGAGAAATGATATGTTCAGATAATGTATAGAAAAACTAATTCACAAAATGATATGGCACAATGAAATGAAGGAAAAGAATAATGAGAAAAACAATAAATGAATTTGATTAGTTAATAGCATCTGACATGTCATTTTGAGAAACAGGCTTTGTAACTTTTAAGTGGATGCAGAAGGTATTATAATTTCGGTTTTCAAGTTTTAATGATCATACACCCATCTCATATCAAACATTTAACATACAATTATTCACTTCCTCCGTCTACAATTATTTACTCCCTCCGTCCCCATTTTTATAGTTCGATTTTCCTTTATGGATGTCCCAATTTTATTGTCCACTTCGATAATGAGCTTACCCCTTATGTATATATGTATGACAAAAGTAGATAAAAATTAGAGAGTAAAACTGTCATCTTACCAAAAAGTAGGAAACATAATTATGTTTTCTTGAACCGCGCTTTTTTTTGTAAATTGACATTAAAATTGGGACGGATGGAGTATTTACAAAAGTAGCTTTAATTTGTATTAACAAATATATATTATTTCGCAAATTTTGCGGGTTATAATCTACCCCTTTATTTTTATTTTAACAATAAATTAAATCATTAATAAAAAGTGCATTAAATGATGTTACGTTAATAAAAAATCGATCTAAAACAAAACTAATAAATTTAATTTTTGACAAAAAAATTTACATTATGCTCACTTTTTTATGTTTTAATGTACGCAACACATAGAGATTCAAAACACAAATGGACACAAACATATATTAATTCTATGGTTGTGTTTGACACGCCAGCTTATTGAGCTTAATTTTTTTTTTAAATAAGCTCAAGCTTCTAGGATCGTTTAAAAAAATTATAAACTTATTGAAAAAATAAGCTTTGAAAAAAAGGATACTTGAAGTAGCTTATAAAAATAAGCTCCAAGCTTATAAAAGAAGAAATTACATAAATACCTCTTATTACATTATTAATCAAATACTTTTTTTCTTATATGTCAATTTACATCAATAAGCTTATACTGCGTATTAGTTTTACCAAATACTTGTGAACACATGAGCTATAGCTTCTGTTAACTTTTTTTTTTACAAACACACCTTTTTTATATTATCACCACCTCAAATAATCACTGTCAAATGTCTAAACTACCTCTTTATTCTTATTTTAACAATCAATTAAATTTAATTTCTAATTATTAAGGTAAATACAAATCAAGGTTTAATCTTATTCACATAATAATTGTCAAACAATTCATCATTTATAAATTCGAATTTGAATATTTTCTTTAACTTTTTATTATTATATATATGCACCATGTATTGTTAATTTGCTAATAGTAGTTTTAATTATTCATTTTCAATCTATTTTTTTTGCGATCATCAAATGTATTTTCACCAATTAATTATAAATTTTCAAGTTTCGTGAATGCACACGAGATGTTCGACTAAATGTCTCTAAGGATTTCAATGTGTCTATCCCAAATGTAAGATTTATAATTTAATTTTTGGTTAGTTGTTCATTTTTTTATATAAATCTCATACCCCACATATGTGACCTGTAGGTCACGGGTTCGAATCCATGCCTTAACATATGTGGGTGATTTGTGGATATATGATTTGTCCGGCGTTGATACTCGCCTTGCGTGGTGGAGCGGACACGTACCATTAAAATATGGTATAGGAGTCGAGGGTATCCTCCAAATTACTTTTTTTCCCAATCTATTATTTAGTATAAGTTTTTTCTTAAAAAAAAAATAACACTTAGAGTCGATAAATTTTGGGTAGAAATTTGTTTCCTTTTTTTTTTTTTTTGTTATATTAACTTTTTTTGTTATTGCTTGCTTGGTTCTAATACAATAATGTGATGTCGTAGTGTAGTCTTTGGATTCAACCCTATGGAAAGTGTTATTTTTTTCTAAAAAAACATTTTAGACTTAGAGTCGATAAATTTCATATAGATATTTGTTTCCTTTTTTTGTTATATTAACTTTAGTTTTGTTGCTTGCTTGGATTTAATACTATAATGTGATATCGCAGTGTACTCGTTGGATTTAACCCCATGGAAAACCTTTTTTTTTATTCTATCTTTTTTTTGTGAATTATGAACTTTATTATTATATACAACAGCCTCAATTCATCATTTATAAATTTGAATTTGAATATTTTCTTTAATTTTTTATTATATATATGCACTGTGTATTTTTAAAATGCTAATAGTAGTTTTAATTTTTCATTTTCAACTTATTTTTTCCCTAATCATCAAATTTATTTTCATTGATTAATTATAAATTTTCAAGTTTCGTGAATGTACACGAGATGTTCGACTAAATGTCTCCAAAGCTTTCAACTTTCTATCCCAAATGTAAGATTTATAATTTTGATTTGATTAGTTGTTCATTCTTTTTATAAATCTCAGACCCGACATATGTGACCTATAGGTCACGGGTTTGAATCCGTACCTTAGCATATGTGGGTTATTTGTGGACATGTGCTTTGTTCGGCATTGATGCTCGCCTTGCGGGTTGAGGTGGACACGTACCACTAAAATATAAAAAGCATTTTACACTTAGAGTCGATAAATTTCTAATATATATATTGGTTATATTAACTTTAGTTTTGTTGCTTGCTTGGATTTAATACAACAATGTGATATTGTAGTGTACTCTGTGGATTTAACCCTATGGAAAGAGTTTTTATTTTTCTATCTATTTTGTGAATTATGAACTTTGTTATTATATACAGCTAGCCTTATTATCACAACAATCTAAATTATAATGGTAACTTTCTAAAAAGAAAAAAATAATTCTAATATACTATAAGAAAAAATGAAACATTAGTTTATTTTAAATATGAGTGTATGGTCCGTGAAGAAAATCATAATATTGTCGTGACGGATGACTACCTAAATAGCAAAATAAATTATATGCAAAGACCAAAATACCCTTAATATTACTGATATTTACCCTTAATTAATTAGTAGCATTTAATTAATTAATTACTATGAAAGTAAATAGTTAATAATTTTCACAATTAATGTTCTTGAAATATAGGGGTTAATTATGCTCCAATATAATTAATTAATAATCAATGTCTATCATAAAAAAAAAAAATCGTAGTTACATATGCAAATTTTAATTCCATTTCAAACACAATACTGATTATAATATTTACTTAAAGCATTTTTAATTTAACAATTTACGTAATCATATCATGATCCATATTCATAATCATCATCTATGTTCTTTTTTAGAAATTATATATCTCATATTTACGTACTAGCAAGGTATCCGCACAATGCGACGGTATCTTATATATACAACGCGACTATCTAATTTATCTAGATGATGATGATAATAATAATAATAATAATAATAATAATAATAATAATAATAATAATAATAATAAAAATAATAAAAATAATAATAATAATAATAATAATAATAATAATAATAATAATAATAATAATGATGTAACATTAAAAAAATGAATATTGAATTTTGTTTGACTTTGGTCACTTCATCTTCCTTCCTATTATTGCCATACGTTGATGCCATATATATATATATATATATATATATATATATATTAATTTGACAAATCTTATTAAAATTACCTTATTTGTTATTGTTATAGATCAATGTAAGTTAACTTTGTTTATTTAACTAATATAGAAATAAAAATAATTAAAGAGGGGTAATTTAATCATTAATTAGAGTTGAGTTTAATTTTTAAGATATAATAATGTAAAGCAAAATGCTTTATATGTAGTAGACATAAATATTTAATAAATAATAATTACAATATTGATTATAATGTTAGTTTAATAGGATACATGATCTTTTCAGTGTGAAATTATAATAATAAAAAAAACATACATCATATTTTCAAGTATGATTGGTAATTCGTTGACATGACTATTAGTATATACATATAATTTTTCAAGTATATAAAAAATAATGAGGTTGAATTTGAACAATTCCAAATCATTATTATTATTTGATTCAAAATTTTAAATTTTGAACCCAACCCACATAATGAATAACTTTATAAAATGTTGCAACTTTATTAATAATACTGTTTATTGTTGTTTACAAAATCATCTTCAGTTAGTGATTCCCATTGTTTTTTAATATATATGGTTATGGTTATGGTTATGCTTTACCCCTATGAACCTTATTACAATGAGAGTGATGATTTTAAAGTCCATATTAAGGTGTTTCTTTTAAGAAAATATAGCTACTTAAACACCCCAAATCAAGTTACAAATGGAACAATGATGCATATGAAAAATTTGCTACAAATAGAGCATGATGATGACTTCCAAACCTTATTCTATAAATGTCAAGACAACGCTATGCCATAAATATAGGTTCAATTTTATATACATGAACTAAATAAAAATTTATGAGTTAAAGAGAGCGGAATATTCCTTACAAAGTTATCTTAATCTTAATTATTATATATACATAATCCATATAGCTTATACATTTCGCTCATTCATACATAAGAAATACTTGAATGCCTTTGCGCTCAATAATTTTTATGGTTTTATCCCACAAGAATGCCTACCCATATATATAATAACTTTACGGTTTTATCCCTTTCATTGCGATAGATGCATCAGACTTTGAACTTTTTAAATATAAATAAATATATTTTATTATATTCAATGTATCATCAAATTGCGAACAACGTAACAACGTCAAACAAAACAACAGTATGTAACAATGTGATCTGTAAAAAATAAATAAAGAAAATAAGTAATAGCGTGTAATATAATAGCGTGGGTTTTTAAGATTTTAGTAAGTTGGATATATAATTCAATAAATCTTATTGTCAATAAACAGTAAATATATAATATATGTTGTTGGATAATAATGTTGTAATATAATAGCGTTGATTTTTAAGATTTTAGTAAGTTAGATATATAATTCAAACCGATAACAGTAACAATTTGACTTTCTAATAAGATAACATTAACAATCAGGACAACACTACAGCCACAACAAATTTCCAGATCTGACATATGTGACCTATAGGTCAGGAATTTGAATCCGTGCCTCAGCATATGTGTTTGATTTATGCACATGTGATTAGCTCGTCGTTAATACTCCTTACGAGTGAGTAGAATGTTTACCATTGAAATACGATACGGGAATTAGAGGTACCTCCAAAAGTCCTAATTACCCTTTAATCGGATGAGTTTTTGTAACGTATCTATATATCACGTGATGTCGTGACATACTCATGCAATTTTTGTGAGTTTAAGGCTAAATATAGCTGGCATCAACTTTAACCTTAAACTTTTTTTACCTATAAAAACACCGCTTCATATCAACAATTTCCATCAACTAATTTAACCTAAATCCCAAATTTTTCTGCTCATTTTCTTCGGTTCTTTGATCGTGTCATCTGCACACAGTGCCCAATGAGGAATCAAAGGCTTCCATCTCCTCAACAAAGGTTAAATCTTTGATGCTTTTTCATTTCTCCTCTCAAATTCAGCATTAGTTACAGTCTTTTGTTCTTGTTGATCTACTGCTTTAATTAGCGACCTTAATTCAGCATCAGTAATTGTTTATTTGTGCGCGCAAATCATATTAATTAATAATAAGTAGGGTCATTCTAGGATTTCACCGATTGAGTCTTTTTTAATCCTGTTTTTAGGTTTTCTGGTTCAATTAGGTATTTAAGGATTGTTAAAGTCATTGATTTGCTAAGAAAGGGTCATTAACGATCGATATCAAATGATCGTTTCATCTGCAAGTTTGTGTTAACTTTACAATTAAACACCAAAATACAACAATTAAGGTCTAAAACTTGTCTCAAAGCATTAGATAACTCTATAACATCATAATCACATGTATCTTTGAACTCAATTTTTTTCTTGTTTAGATTTGGTGATCGAAATCTAACGAAGGTACTAACTTTTTATTATGCAAGGGACGATCTATATATATTTCATTAGTAATATAGAAAAAACGTAACTACCCACATGCATTTACCAGTAACCGAAGATTACCGAATTAGTCCCTTCGGTTCTTACTGTTTTAAGTTGATTCTTTCACATGCTTTTTTGTTATAATAATCTGCAAGTGATTTGTCATTCTTTTCATCTCTTCCTTTTTGAATTCTAGCTGCTGTTTTCTATGTACAATCTTTACCTGTTTTTGTTGGATGGGAATGATATTAATTGCCAGAAATTTCAAGCTAAGCTTTCAAACTCAGAACAAAACAGTTATACTAAAGTAAGCTTATGAACAAAACTACTTGGTCCTATGAAGTATATTTTTGGGATACATCTTTAATCATTTTGAATATGTATGGGTTTTTTTTGTTCAGGTAAAAAGTTATCATTCTCATAGAATTTCATGTTGGGTTACTAGCCAAGGCAAACCCCAAACATATCATGCACAAGCAAAAACACTATGTTTTGCTTTGCAATGTACTGTTATTTACATCATCTACATGGAGATGTAACCAGCGAAAACCAAAAATCATGTAATAACCCACAAGTTTAGACTTTAAAAGTAAGATCTTAAAGGGTATGGTTAGAATAGCAACCATATTGCAAGAAGGTGTGTAGTCTCTAGCAGATAATTATCGATATGATATAACTGTTTCACTTCTTAACGGTAATTGCAAGTTGTCTAGTATCAGTTCATTATATTCTTGTTATGCCCCCAATTTAATATCTGAATTGAAAGCGTTTTTTTTTTTTATTATTCTTACAGCTTGAAGCCTCCATGATCAGCAATGAAGATCCCATTTATCTACTTACCTGATAAAATTTTATGGAAAGTGGTGAATGTTCTGCTTCAGGTAAGTCGTAGTGCATCATAAATATTTTTTATCTGTTATTGGCGATAACTTAATGTCTGACTTACTAGAGAAGGTTGTGATTGGGATCTTTGTCGGTGTTCAGCATTCGCTTATTTAAACAGATTATCTGCCTATTGCATTCTTAAAAAGAAGTTAAGCACTATTGTGTCGTCATGGGCAACTAATTATACATTTTTCTTCTTAGATATGTGTGCAAATAAATAGGAAAAAAGGGGTCGATTAGAACTCCATCGAAGTATAGAGGGAGTTATGTAAATATGGGTATTACTCTGTCAGTTCTATATTCATATTCATTTGCATAAATGTCAAATGAAATTACCTACGTTGTGTTTTTGGTGTTAATCAATTCGATTTAGTCTCAATTTAATCTCATTCTAGTTCGTATGGACATCAATCCAATCGTCACCTCTGGACATAAACTAGTTTATGCGAAAATTACTTATCCAAAATCAAATTAACTGAAACTTCCTATACCATACTTCAACATTGTTTTGCTTCTATCCTTTGATGCAAATTTTAAATTTTTTCGCTGAAGTTTTTGAGTTTTTACGAACTTTTAATATTTGTTGAATATTTTCTTTTTATCATGCTACTAAGTCTTCTTAATTCTTTCTTCCAACCATAAATTTGAAATTCATTAATAATCTCTCATTATACATTTTCTTAGTTTTGGCAAGTGTAACAATTTTGTTGTTAAGATGATAAACAACAGAATGTATGAATTCTAAATAAAATTAAGTAGATTAATCCTATTTTTATGAGACCAGCCCGCGACCACAACATGTCTTGGAAAGATTCCTATACAGTAACATATCAACTTGGTCCTAAAGGTGTTATTCACCACATGAGTTCATTCCTTCCATCGAAAGACAAAAATCAACTTCCTCACCTTACAAGAAAATGGAGGCTAATGTGTTCAAAAGCACAATAGAAACTCTAGTTCTCTAAGAGCATAATCGATGTGCAACAACTTTTGACATTTTTGAAAAATTACTTCTCCTATGAGATTTTTACACCATCTAAGTGCCCAGAGCTGGAGGTAAGAAATCGGAATGTCGAAAACAAGAAACTCAAGAACATTATGATGATGAAGAGTCTAAACTTGGAAAAAAGTAGAGTTGAAAGTACCAAATTTGAAGTAAAGTGTCTAAACATGGAAAAACTACTGTAGAACATTGTAGTAGTTCCTGAATCAAAGTTATGACTCCAAAAGCTTTCGGATTTGGTACTTTCAACTTTATTTTTTTAAAGCTTGGACACTTGTTCATCATAATGTTCTCTAGTTTCTTGTTTTTGACATTCCGATTTTTTTACCTCCGGGCATCTTTAGAGTGTAGAACTCTTTCGAGAAGGAATGTAATATTTCAAAATCGTCAAAAGTTGTTACTCATAGAATTTGCTCTTGGAAAACTTGAGTTTCTTTTGTGTTTTTGAACGGGTTAATGCAAATTACTTATCCAAAATCGAATTAGCTGAGACTTCCTATACCATACTTCAACATTGTTTTGCTTGTATCCTTTGATGCAAATTTTGAATTTTTTTGCTGAAGTTTTTTTTACGAACTTTTATATTTGTTGAATATTTTCTTTTTATCATGCTACTTAGTCTTCTTAATTCTTTCTTCTAGCCATAAATTTGAAATTCATTAATAATCTCTCATTATACATTATCTTAGTTTTGGCAAGTGTAACAATTTTGTTGTTAAGATGATAAACAACCGAATGTATGAATTCTAAATAAAATTAAGTAGAATAATCCTTTTTTTTATGAGACCAGCTCGCGACCACAACATATCTTGGAAAGATTCCTATACAGTAGCATATTAACTTGGTCCTGAAGGTGTTATTCACCACATGAGTTCATTCCTTCCATTGAAAGACAAAAATCAACTTCCTCACCTTACAAGAAAATGGAGGCTAATGTGTTCAAAAGCACAATATAAACTCTAGTTCTCTAAGAGCATAATCCATGTGCAACAACTTTTGACGTTTTTGAAAAATCACTTCTCCTATGTTGAGATTTTTATACCATCTAAGTGCCCAGAGCTGGAGGTAAGAAATCTGAATGTCGAAAAAAGAAACTAAAGAACATTATGATGATGAAGAGTCTAAATTTGGAAAAAAGTAGAGTTGAAAGTACCAAATTTGAAGTAAAGTGTCTAAACCTGGAAAAACTACAGTAGAACATTGTAGTAGTTCCTGAATTAAAGTTATGACTCCAAAAGCTTTCGGATTTGGTACTTTCAACTTTACTTTTTTCAAGTTTGGACACTTGTTCATCATAATGTTCTCAGTGTTGTAAAACACGGCCTACACGGCCGTGTACTCGGCGTGTAATCGCTGAACGGGTATGGGCCGAAGCGATTAGGCCTTAATCGGTCAAAATACACGGTCAACCGTAGTCAACGCGGTCAAACTCGGTCAAACTCAGATTACACGGCCAATTCGGGTCAAAGTCGGTCAAACATGCCAAAGTCGGGGGTGTACTCGGGTCAAAGTCGGTAATACCTGTTACCTTGTCGGAAAAATGCCGGTTGTTGTTGCCGGTAGATCATCGGAAGCAAAGGTGGTGGCGAACACAAAAGGTACGATGGTGAACCAGATCGCACGCCCGTGTGAGCAGTAAAAACAGATCGACGATGACTGAGAACGTAGATGATGATGGTGGTTGACAGAGGGGAGATGATGGTGGTGATTTCGTGAGGGGTTTAGAGATAAAGAGCAGGTCAAACCGTCAAAGACGTGTGTGTGTGAATTACCAGAGAATGGAGATAAGGTTTTGTCTTTGAACTTTGAAGTTTTGTCAAATATGGTCCCTTATCTTGAACAAACTATCAAAATACATATCAAACAAGTTTAATTCTATTTGAACCTTCCCATTTATTCATGTATAATTTTGAAATTTATGTAAATGCTAAAAAAGTCAACAAAAGTCAAAATCCGAGTACACCCCGTGTAGGCCGAGTACACCCTCGAAGGCCCTTGCCGTGTACACCCCGTGTAGCGTTTTTTACAACCTTGAATGTTCTCTAGTTTCTTGTTTTTGACATTCCGATTTTTTTACCTCCGGGCATTTTTGTAACACCTCAAATTTCGTAACTTTATTCATTAAATGAGTAGAGTATTATTTATAATATTATCTTGAGAAAATGAGTTTTTGTGGTCAAAATGTGAGTAATCAAACTTGAGTTTAATAGTTGTGACTAAAATGTAACCAATGAGACTTGAGGGTTAATTATCTAAATTAACAATTAAACCTTTAAATGAGTTAAGGGAGTATCTGGAACTTATTTTTGTTCCTGGAAGGTTCGAGCAGAGAGAGGGAGAGACGGGAAAGAGATGCGAGAGAGAGAGAGAGAGCAAGAATACGAGAAAAACCACAAATTGAGGCACTAATCTTGTGAGTTTGGAGCTAAAAAGTATATATATATTTGTGATCCTTGAGGTAAACCTAATCTTAATCTACTTTTAATTTGATGTTTTAGTTGATTTTGAGAAGAACCCTAGATGGGGTTTTATCAAAATATGATGATTATTGTGTATTAGAAGGTATATATTTGTGATCCTTGAGGTAAACCTAATCTTAATCTACTTTTAATTTGATGTTTTAGTTGATTTTGAGAAGAACCCTAGATGGGTTTTTATCAAAATATGATGATTATTGTGTATTAGAAGGTTAAATGATGATAAATTGAGTTATTTGAGGCTAAATAAAATGAGTTTTGTGATTAGTGATGAGATTATGATGTTTGAGGATTTTGTGTGATAAAGATGGTTATGATTATGTGAAGATAAGTAGTTGTTAATGTATTATTGTTGTTAGTAATTAATTAACTAGCTATATCTATGTTCGAGATATGAGAAAGAGAAACTAAGAGATTATAACAACTTGAAGTGTAAAGAGTAAGATGATGAATTGAGATAATGAGTAAGCCATATATGAGTAATCATGAGTCATGAGTTAAAAAGAGATTGAGTTAATATTAATGAGCTAGAAATTTATGAAATTGAATTGTATATGATTTTGTGTGTTCATATGATGTTTGTAAATAGGTGGACCAAAGAGTTAAACATGGAATCAATGAGTTAACTAGAACACACAATTATCGCGAATTCGAGGTAAGTAATGGGATGGGGAAAGAGGTAATTTTTGAGATTGAGTTTAGTGGCATCGAGTTGTCACTATAATTGAGTAAATGAAAATCAAGTGTATAACGAGTTAGTGATTGAGTTCACTCATGAGATTTAATGAGATATGAGAAATACACTTGATGAGTTGAGTAAGGATCCTTTGAAATGAGAAATCACTTGAGTGTGATAAACTCCTCGAGTTGGGTTCACCAATTGAGTTTGGTGTTAAGTGATCGAGTTCACTAAAGAGTTGCTTACGAGCTAAGAGATCGAGTTCTCTCAAGAGTTATTTATTATCATTATTTACCCTTACTTACTAAGCTTAAAGCTTACCCCCTTTATTGTGGTTGTTTTATAGGTAACGCAAACGGGTTAAGGGGCTAATTGGGCGAGGAGCTAAAGATCGACTAATGGTGAACTTGCTAATGAGTTAGTAAGTCAATCCCTATTATTAAATCATGCTCTTGATATTTGAAGCCCCATTTGAGTAAAACTTGATCATTTGAGTATGATAATGCGATTTGAGTATTTTGATGCAAAGATGTGTAAATTATATTTTGGATGATAATAGAAGTAAAATGATGTAAATACTTGAGAAATGGAGTTGAGATGTATGAGTTGTGGTTAAATAGAGAAGAGTTTACCTAAAATGTCCAAACGGGTCGTTTGATTAAAATGAGTCGAATTGAAGAGTTAATGTTGCAAACATGTGTAATTATGTATAAAAGAATGATTTGAGTTGTTGGAACTAGAAAGGAGTGGCTAAATCAAAATGAGTACATGAGATGGGTTTTTACCTTAAAAGTGTCAAATTGGATGAGTGTATGGGTCATAGGTGTCCATATTGGTCACTAATGAGGTTACGTGTCAAATTGGGTTAAAGTTGTTGAAAGTCAAATGTTTTCGCACCCACAGATTAGAAGTGGAAACGGATATAACTAGAAGTGGAAACGGATATAACTATAAGTGGAAACGGATATAACTAGAAGTGGTAACTAAGTTATAACTAGCAGTGGAAACAAGATATGATGTGGATATGATCTGGTATAATGAGGTCAGGTATAATACTGGGACATTATTATTAAGTGTTATAAAAAAAAAAAAAATTCGGGGCGTTTCAATTTTAGAGTGTAGAACTCTTTCGAGAGGGGACGTAATATTTCAAAATCGTCAAAAGTTGTTACTCATAGATTTTGCTCTTAGAGAACTTGAGTTTCTTTTGTGTTTTTGAACGGGTTAATGCAAATTACTTATCCAAAATCGAATTAGCTGAAACTTCCTATACCATATTTCAACATTGTTTTGCTTCTATCCTTTGATGCAAATTTTAATTTTTTTCACAGAAGTTTTTTGACTTTTTATGAACTTTTATTATTGTTGAATATTTTCTTTTTATCATGCTACTTAGTCTTCTTAAATCTTTCTTCTAACCATAAATTTGAAATTCATTAATAATCTCTCATTATACATTTTCTTAGTTTTGGCAAGTGTAACAATTTTGTTGTTAAGATGATAAACAATAGAATGAATGATTATTCTAAAAAAAAGTAAGTAGATTAATCCTTTTTTTTATAAGACCAGCCTGCCCAAGATTCCTATACATTAGCATATCAACTTGGTCCTGAAGGTGTTATTCACCACCTGAGTTCATTCCTTCCATCGAAAGACAAAAATCAACTTCCTCACCTTACAAGAAAATGGGGGCTAATGTGTTCAAAAGCAATAAAGAAACTCTAGTTCTCTAAGATCATAATCGATGTGCAACAACTTTTGACGTTTTTTGAAAAATTACTTCTCCTATGTTGAGATTTTTACATCATCTAAGTGCCCAGAGGTGGAGGTAAGAAATCTGAATGTCGAAAACAAGAAACTAAAGAACTTTATGATGATGAAGAGTCTAAACTTGGAAAAAAGTAAGAGTTGAAAGTACTAAATTTGAAGTAAAGTGTCTAAACGTGGAAAAAGTACACTAGAACATTGTAGTTCCTGAATCAAAGTTATGACTCCAAAAGCTTTCGGATTTGGTACTTTCAACTTTACTTTTTCCAAGTTTGGACACTTGTTCATTAACTTTATGTTTTCTGTTATTAGATATCAAACGGCTTGTATTACTATTATCTTTTTTTTTATTAGGTTCAATAGGTTTTGTATATGATTTGATTGTTATACTTTATTAGGTAGGTTGCTTACCATAGCATGTTGATGTCGTAGAAATTTACCTGTATTATTTGATTTTGTTTGTTCAGTGACTTACTCACTTTGTTACTCCCTACGACTCTAAGAAGTCAAGATTTATTCAAACTCTAGAATACAAACATGTGCAAAGCATGTATAGTTGATCATTCACGGACCTTCTAATAAGCTAAGTTTATAAGTACGAACATATGAGTAGATATAAGCTATTTTAATTTTTTAAAGGTCATTTAGATGAGAACAGAATTAAAAGTTGAAGTTACATTTAAGTGTTGCTAAGAGAAAACTTACCCGTTAGTTTTGATTTTATTGATTGTTGAAGTAATTTCTTTCTTTTTTAAGTTTGATTATTGTTAATCGTTTAATGAAAATTTGCTCTATAAAGTTTCCATATAACAAGTAAAGAGTTCAGTATAAGTGGTTTAAAAGTTTCAGATTAATGGGTGATGAAGTTTTTCTTTATATGGAAGTTTTGTATTATGAAATATACTAATAATTTTATTTTTCTGTTATTTGGATTTTTACTTATATTTTTTTTTCTACTATTTTGGGGTTAAACGAGGAAGTGTGTTTTGAGGAAAAACGTGTAGTGTGACATTTGGTTCCTTGCGACTATTTTTGAAGATTTGGGAAAACTGTTTGGTTCTTGGTTGAATATCGATGTTCAGGGGTTAATGATGGCGTGGAGATTAGTTGCAAGTTTTGTTTTGTTAGAAAAGGTGGATGCGTTTTATGAATATACATGGCGGAGTGGTGTAATTAATAATTTTTTTTGCAAATCACTGCTTTTGTAAATCCACCTTTAGTACAGGTGCTAGCGAGATCCATCTGGTCAATTAACGGGTTCTAAACCCTCAAGCATCTAACTACGAAAATGGGAATAAAACTGCCATATGCTAAAATTCAAGAGCAATTTACACCTTCTGCTGCATGATATACAATTCTGGTTTACTTTGATTTCACCCAACCAATTAGCTTTCTTAGTTCCTTTTTATGGGAAATCACTAATTACATCCTTTGACCAAGCCTATTTAATAAATTGATCCTTTGACTTACTCTTTTAACAAACTAATCCAAGTATTATCGCTTGTATGGGCGATAACGGCAATAATGCATTTAATATTCAAAATTCAGCCAAAGTCAAATATAAATTATTAGTTTTAAGGTGACACAAAATTAAAATAAGTTAAGGGTTATCGTCAGTGGGGCCATGGCGAGCACTATGAGAATCAGTCATTGGTGCGTCAACACGTGGCATGGCCTTTGACCAAAAGCCATTATCATCTTTTTAAATTAAGAAAAGAAGAAATTTAACACTATATGTTTTTGTGGCATGGGCGATAAAATGACAGGCAACACCTCCCCTTCTTGCGACATGTGGATCGTGCCACGTCTACTCCATATGCGCCGGCTCTGATCTTTTTCACTTTTCTTTCTTTTTTTAATCATTTTGAAGTATTTGTACATTTATTATTTAATTTTGGCCCGACTTTGAGTTTTAAAGGCATTAGCGCTGTGAGCTCCATTACCGGCACGAAAAGGTGGATTAACTTATTAAAAGTAGTAGTCAAAGGATTAATTTGTTAAATAGGCTTGGTCAAATAACGAAATTTGTGATTTTTCCCCTTTTTATTATGGTAGAAATTGAGGTACATGTTTGATTGAATGATGTAACATTTATCCTGTGTAATTTGTTACTGTAATTAATGACCACAGACATCAATGCATAGTAACCTGCTAAAAATAATATAACACTTTTACAAAACCATATAAGGGTTTTTGCTGATGTGTGCCTCGTGGCTTTGGCACATGATAAAGTGTATTTAATGAACCTGTAATTTTTTTAAATATTAACATTTGCATTTAATACTCATTAATTCAATATAATATTTAACATTTTTATACATATATTAATTACAAATATGTTATTTAAGAAAATTACGAATTTATTAAATGTATTTTAACGTGTGAACTACGTTATCAAAACCCACCATATAATTGTACTATTATGGTATTCAGTTTTAAAATTTTGTTTTCTAATTAAAGGGTTTTTGATACATAGTGCCCTAAGAACAATGTATAAAGCTTCCATAAATAATTTATAGACATTATCTACCCTTCTTTGTTAATAAGTAATCAAAAACTTATCTATCATTTGTAATTTTTAAATTAGTAATTAATATGAAAATTTTTGTATTTATTTAATGTTCAGTTCTATTTTTAGTAACTTTATGCATTGCTCTTAGATAGGGATGTCAATGATCATTCAATTCAGTGGATATCAATGGTGGATATGGACGATCTAAATAGATGAATAGTGGATATGGATATGGATGTGGATGATTAGTGGATCGAATATGGATGTCAATTTATTATACATGGATTTATCCATTATCACCCGAAATACATATACATATACACGTACATATAAATTTACATATCCACATATAAACGATAACTATTAAGGTGTTATTGATTATATAAAGTCGTAAATTTTAAAGATCCAATGTATATTTGAGGGGGTTTTTTTATTATTGATTTCATATATAAAATCAAAATGCATGAATCTATCGAGCCGAATCAAATTATGCTTCCGACCATATAGCGAAGTCACAATCAACGATATATGACAATCAAAACATGTAAGATTAATCGAGACATTTACATTTGTCAAAATATATGTTTACTTGTAAAGGTAACAAATTATGTTTCATTGACGACAATGGTTACACGTTCTTATGACTAGATTTCCTTATGTAACGTTCTATATATTATTTTGTTACAATATTTGTTAGTTTTATTTCATATTAGAAATTTTTTTAACATTTTTTGAATATCCAACGGACATCCATCAACTAGCTTAATTTGACGGATATGTATATGGATGGATGGATTGAATGTAACTGAATATGAATATGGATGTGGACAAAAATATATAAATATATATGAATATGAATGTGGACGAAAATATATAAATGTATATGAATGTAGATATGGCACCACCCGAACGATATCCGATCCATTATCATCCCTACTATTATTAGGGCACCATTTATAGCATCATTTATCAAAACCCTTTAATTAATGCAAATGCAAGTAACATCCAAGGATGAGTTTTGCGGGTGATATGTTTATGGGCTGGGCTGGCCTAATGAAGGCCCAAATTAAATCCGAGTATAAAACCACCGACTCCTTTTTAATTACAGTATTTTTTTTTTTTTTTTTCTTTCTCTATAAGAATGAGGAACCAAAGGCGTCGACTTACTCAAAATAAGGTGATTTCCATAAATAACCTCTTTATTCAATTGCTATACGTAATACTCCGTAGTCCATACGTATATGGTTTTTTATTTTTAACTAGTTTTGAGTACGTAAAAAACATTAAAACGATTATGAGGAACATTGCGACATAAAAAAAATGTAACATAAACTCCAAATTTAATATAGTCGGTTCAATGAAGAAGGAAATTTAGGTGGGGAAGAGGAATAAGTAATATGATTCA
Organism: Helichrysum umbraculigerum; assembly: GCA_949592205.1. NCBI lineage: Eukaryota > Viridiplantae > Streptophyta > Magnoliopsida > Asterales > Asteraceae > Helichrysum > Helichrysum umbraculigerum. The sequence goes on from CATIUR010000006.1 coordinate 56,033,594, forward strand.
TTATTTTTATTACTATGATTCAATTTTTCATTACCTATAACTTTTGAATCATAGTTACAAAAGACTAAATCTTATTAATAAATAGTGAACCAAGGCACTAAATTGTAGAATTATACGGAGTAATAATAATAATTTGAATCATAGTAATAAAAATAATCATATTGATTCTCTCTTTTCTCCACCTAAATTTCCTTCTTCTTTATACTATTACTTTCTTTTTATACCCTTTATAGTCAATTATGTATTTTATCTTTTTATGTTACATTACTTGACATTTTTTTCGAATTTTATATATTATACGATAATGAATTAAAAGTAATGAGATTTTTCAAACTTCTTCATGAAAAATTTTTAGCTTGATGATTAAAACCTTTTTTTATAATGAGTTTATCGTATATATGAGGACAATGAGTTAAATATATCAAGGAAAATGATTGCTATACCTAAGTTTATAAGCCTAAATCTAGATCTAAAATTGTGATTGGTTGATGTGAAAAATTGATTGGATGAGATTAGGAAAGAAATTTAAATCAACCGATGAGAGAATTAAGTCTATGTGTAATTAGGTCTCTATAGCATTACTCATCAATCAATGCAAAAAATGTAATGTTTTTAGTTTTAACTGAACCTGTAAACATCACAATGATTCTAATGAAATTGTTAAGTTTGAAAAGCTAAAACGGCATTCTTTTCGATTATAATTTATCAATAGGAAAAACGAAAAGCATGTTATTAATGTAAGAAATAATGCGGATTGCCGGATGATGTATATATGAAAGTAAAATGTGATAACTTGAAATCTCTACCTTTTTATATAGTGTATATATAAATATATAGATACACATGTATAGATGCAGCCAATTGAACTGTTTACTTGCATGTTGTGAAGGGGGGTTGTCAAGGATCAAATCCAAATGATTTCATTAGTCAAATGTCGGATGACGTGCTTCTTGTGATATTGTCTTATTTGCCTATCAAGGACGTGGTTATCACAAGCGGTCTCTCCACAAGATGGAGGTTTTTGTGGCGTAATATGGACCTATTGAACTTCGATAGTTGTAAAACTTTAGGTGAGATCTCCAATGTTTCAGAGCGGTCCAAGTACGTCAACCACGTGAATTGCATCATTGGAAGTTACAATTGCCCAGAAGTTCAGGTTTTTCGGATTCAGTTTAATTTGAGTTGTTATAATAAGGAAGATATTGATAAATGGCTTCAGTTTGCCACAAACAAGAAAGTTGAGATGCTTGAACTGGATTTGGGGAACACTAACAATTTTCGTGGTATTGCTACAAACTATGAATTCCCCTTAAAATTATGGGATATGAACATAGCACGCCTTTTCAAATGGCAACAGTCAGCTGTATTTGTAGAGTTACTATGTCTAAAGAAACTTTACTTGAAGAGCGTTAACGTGACAAATAGAGTTTTTCTTGACTTTTTAACAAATTCTCCAAATCTTGAGATGATATCAATCCATGGATTAGGATACTTAAAGCATGTGCATGTGGGTAGACGAGATCTTAAGTTAAAACACCTAGAAATAGTGCAATGCTCGTCGGTGAAATCAATTTATTTATCTGATTTTGACCTTGTATCATTCACATACGAGGGTCCACCGATAGATATACGGCTTACTCATCTTCCAAAACTAAGAGAAGTCGATATGTGTCAAGGATTTGAGGGGTTAAATGGTAATGTTATCAGCCAGATATCATCTTTTGCTTTGTCTCTGCAGGCTATTTTCATCTATATATGTGACAACTCTCCAAATTAGGTATTAATTAACATTTAAGCATGTGCATTCTTACTCTAATTTCCTGATTAAGTTTTAACAAAACTTCTTGATGTGATGTAAGTCTAGCAAGCCCGGTACTTTTAAACAAAAAGTAATACGTAATAAGCAAGTATTAAAAGTTACGTACAAACGTATCGGAACGAACCCGACAAAAATAAATGACAAAAGTTTCGTGATACAAAAATAATTAATAATATAATTATTAATTACGAGTATTTATATATCTATAACATATAGATATAAGGGTCTAATTTTACGTTTAACATAAAACGTATTATAACACGAACAGAAATAATTCTAAGACGCGCATACGACGTCAAATCATAAAAAGGCAAATTTTCTAGTTCATTCGATAACATTTAGAACATTACCTCAAAATATGAAATCATAAATTAACTGAAATTTGGCGCTCAAATAGTTATGCGCAGTAAAATGTACAAAATTGTACAACTATTTAAAATAATGATAACATCATTATTCTGATCATAAATAACGAACCAGGAGAACACCTACAAAATAAAAATGTAAAATGTTTATTTTTATATTGCTATAATTATACCCGTACTCGAAATTGAGGTGCCAAAATCTGGCACCTAACTCAAATAATTGAGAGACCAGTGCTGTATCACTCCCATACCCGTTTGATTTTTCATACTCCCTCCATTCCCTCTCTGAGATCATACGACACACACACCACACCAATAATTCACTTCATATTTTTCTTCTCCTTTGATCTGGAGAAACACAAACAAGAACAGAGGTAACAACAAGCAGGAACATATCATCATCATCACCATCGTCTGCCTTCATCATCATTCTCACCATTTTCACTTTGTAAGAAAATCTCAAATCTTTGATCTCTTTACTTTTAATTCGTGATATAACATGTTTATACATCATAATCTAAACATATAACACACCAAATTGTTGATTCTTGATGTATCTTGAAAATGAGTTTATAAAACCCAAAACTTTAAAACGAAAATCGTTATACTAAAACTTGTTACAATGATGTAATAACTTATGAAAACAACCTATAATACTTAGATGAACATTTGGTATTAATGTATTATAGATTGGAAACAAACAAAGGTGTGTATATATATAATCAGACGCGAACAGGGGACTGAAACGAGTAACGAATACGGCGGATTCCTTTGAATCCGGCGTATTCCCAACCGAAAACCAAACGAATCCGGCGTATTCACGGGAATACGGCGGATTCCCGTTACTAAACAAGTCGAATACGGCGTATTCCGTTGAATACGGCGTATTCCCGAACCTTCACACGAACTATCTGATGAACACAAACGAATCCGGCGTATTCGATTGAATACGGCGGATTCCCCCGAACTGGATTGAATACGGCGTATTCATTTAAATACGGCGTATTCCCGAACCTAAAACGAAACCACATGAAAACCACGATGAATACGGCGGATTCACCCGAATCCGGCGTATTCCGAACCTTGACTTGAATCCGGCGGATTCAAGGGAATCCGGCGGATTCCCACACCTGGTCAACAACTTTGACTTTGATTTTTAAAACATAAACGCTCCCGTTAACGATTTCATTTATACGATACATTCACGAGACATTGTAAACTATTAATAAAACATTAATGAGATATATCCGAGACACGAACATTGGACTTAATTATTTCGTACGAACAAACGATATATGAATAAATACATATATGACATATATACATATACGAACTTTGTAAATTATACGTTTTGGGAAAAACGATTTCACAATCGGGACATTTAGACTTTTAACACGTATTAAACAAACGTAACAATACTAAAGGCAAATGACATTTATTAAGCGGAATAAGGATATTATCAAGTTTTATATAACAAATAAAACTCGACACGTTATAAATACGAAGCAACGTATTACAAGATATATATATATATATATATATTCGAGGACACACGATATATATAGACACAAACGTATACGTTTTCTTAAACAAATGAAAACTTATATATTTTGATATACATAAACAATGTATTTATTTAACATATATACATATGACAATTAAAAATATATATTCACAAATATATATATACACAATGAAGTTCACGTTTAACAAACGTACAACTTAATAATTTACAACAAGTATATTTTCATACGAATACATATATAAAACAAATATATGTACAAACAATGATATTTGAATAACGTTCAAATTATACGAACAACTATATACAAAGTATATGTACAAATGGAAACAAAACGACCTTCCGTTAAATAGACAATTACACATTTATTTATATACTTAACCAAGTATACGATGAAAGAAATAATAACAATATTTCTACTCAATGTCACCAACAAATACAACGACTTAAATTATTAAGAAATCAACCATTTCTTCAAACGAACAAACTGTTAACATAAGTGATTAAAACAAATCAAACGTACTTATGTTAATATATTTATTGTATAGGTTAACATACCTTGGGCAAATATATGTTTGGCTGCTAGCTTTCATACCGAGCAAAACTACAGTGAGTTCACAGCCCCTACTTTACAAATGTTTTCTGTTTTAAACATAGGGGTGTAAACATAGAAACTGCATGCAAACATATGCAGCAAATTATATAAATGCTTTAAATTGCTTTATACAACTGTTTGATATGAAATATTATTTCACAACTGTTTTGGGAATTAGACAACATATCCTAGTACGGACCCAGACTTGAAATGTGTGCATGAAAGACCTTATGTCATGCAGACTATAACCATTAGCTAGGTGACTCTAGCCACTGAGTATACGAATAGTACTATTGTCGTGACGACCCTCCTGTGGATGGAGCGTATACTTAACTGTCCTTCAGGCAAGAAACATAAGTTGTGGTTGTGGTTTGGTTATAGGGTTAGGTCGCGTTACTTTAACCTGCGAGGTTTAGCTCACCTTTCAGGGGATTATAAGTCTAAGCATTCCCACAATTATTATTTAGGATGAACATATCCTACAACTGCTTTATTTCAGTATACGTACTGATTATATTTATATTCTGGTAAACAACCAGACATATGATTTGGGTAATAACCCACATAAAACTATATTTTAGGGTAACTATCCCTATCATCTTATAATTTGCAAAACCTGCAAACTTTTATTTATTGAATAACATTTCAATAATTTAAACATAAATGGTTTAACATACCACATATTTATACAAAACCTGTGAATTCACTCAACATATTTGTTGACGACTTTCTTTCTATGTTTTACAGGAAATTAGCTATGTAAGTAAGGATCGCATGCATTCAGGAAGACAACCCTGGACTACTTAGGATGCCATACTTTATGGGACAGCTTTTGAGGATTTCCTCTGTATTACTGCAGACATTGCAGTTATACTTATGAAATCTTATTTTAACATATGTATTGTAAAACTTAAATGTTTTAAACTTTATTACTACTGTACGACTTACACAGTCGTACTACTTTTGTAATAACTATTTAACTGGCATCCTTAATATATTATGTTCTGTATGATCATATGCTCTGATACGATGAATGCACAATTGTAACGTCAGCACCCCCGCTGTTAAACTAATTACACCTAATGCTTCCGCTAATCTTAACTTGCTTCCGCTAAACATTAAATAAACGCAATTACCGATTTTGGGGGTGTGACAGACTTGGTATCAGAGCCATTGGTTATAGCGAACAAGAAGTCTTTAGGTGACTGAAAACCTTAGAGACCTAGACTATAGCCTTGGCTAGAACATTCATGCATTCATACATACAGTTTGCATACGTCTAACATATGACTGACACGTCACACACAATTTCCTTTGTCACAGTATGTCTAGTCAATCAGTTTACCATGTTTATGCTTCGGACGAAGAGCCGACTGAGGCTCCTTTTGAAGGTCCCGCGATCACTGTAGGGGATGAGTCATCTGTTCATTTGAGAGACATGTCAGACGACACTAGTGACGCTTACATCGCGCCACCACCGACAGCACATGAGGTTACCCCTATCATTACAGGTATTCACCATCAGGCCGGTGAGACTTCTCGCAGGCCTGTATATAGGAGGACACCGAGGATGTGTGTCCGAGATTTTTCTATAGGTCCGTTAGCACCAGCGGACGAGTCTGTTGAGTCTCCACAGAGGGCACCCAGGTTTGCTCATCTAGAGTGGATGACTCCGATGTTGAGGCACTGGAGGTCATTAGAGGGTTTTCCCTCCACTTTTGAGACAGGAGAGTCCTCACGACCCCCAGCACCACTGTCTACCACTGGAGAGCCGATAGAGCAGACTCTCCCTACATTAGTTGCTGTTATGCGTACATTGTTCTGTATTACTTCTAGCAGGGGTTCTCACCTTGGACAGGTACAGGAGGAGATCTCTCGTCTGTATGGGGACATGGCTGGTATGCATGAGCATCATCACTTTTTGTTGAACCATGTGTTTACTGCCCAAGAGATAGCTGAGTCCGCACGTGCTCGTGTGAGGACACTTGAGAGACGTGTTAGGATTGCAGGGCTTGTGGTTGGTGCTTGTGTGGTGATGGCTGTGTTGAGGACAGCCGTGGGATCGTTTCTACCGTACTTCCGTTAGACCTATGTATGGCGAGATGTGCCTACTTAGGATTGTATATATACTATGTATTAAACTTGGAACTTTGGTTCGACGGGTATAGACAGACCTGTCATGTTTTGTATATCATTTGGATCGACGGTGTGTAGACAGACCCGTCATGCTTTGATTAGTCTTTGGACCGATGGATATCTAGGATAGATCCATCATGTTTTGTATAAAAACTTGTGAACTAACTATGATCAGTTATATGATATGACATATGTATTTGGTCTATTATTATTGTTTATGTTACTGTGCGTTGTGACTGGATTATATATTGACAATAGATACTACATAACTGTGGATACTGAAATATGTCTTTGTAACCTATAGATCTCTTGAAACTGGAAAAATGGCAGAACCTGTCATAAGTGAGTACTCATCAGATGATGACATAACCATCGACGAGCAGATACAATATGTATATGTCGATATCGAAACAATTCCGATAATGGAACTGGTGGAAGAAGAAATTGAAGACCACCACTTTGGATTGATTGACATAGAGGAATATGAGAGAGTTAGAGACCAAGTTGAAGAGCTAGATGGTCAAAACTGGGAACTTGCATCTAAATGCAAGAACTATGAAACTGAGTTGAGAATCCTAAAGAGGCCTATGTCTGTCCGAGTTAGGGATAGAATTCGCTTCTGGAAGAAAGTGGCTAGTAATCGCAAGAAAAGAGTTAAGTCTTGGATCAAGCGTTTGTGCAAATGCTCAACTGAGAATGATCTAGGCTATTATCCGACTCTGCGATATAAGACTATGCTGGAAACACGCTACTTCTCTCCCAATCTGAATCAGGAGTAAAAGTGAAAGATCTACACTGCGACAGAGAACATAGCTAAAGATAGCTTAATAATGAACTGATGAAGAACTGTCGTAGGAATATAATTGTTTTGTTAGGATCTAAGTATAGCTAAGTTTAGTTTAATTAGTACTGTAACAACTCGTGTTGTATTGGAAATCACTCTTGATGGATATAGAAGATATCATCAAGTTTTGCAATGAAACGATGTAAGAACGTTCTAGTTAATGTATAATATAACTTAGGTTCGATTCGAAATTTCGTGCGAATTATATTCATCTCTATATACAGGTGATAGAAAAGTTATCACGTAATAATTGTTGAAGCCATTTCTTGCAAACTTTGAAAACCTACTACACCTTGAATTATTGATTTTATCTTGAATTCCCTAAAACATTGTTTGCGCTTGATCGATGATGAAAAGAAATATGTATTTGGCATTATATAATGACGCCTGGCCAACGTGATTATATTGTGCAAAGTACATATGGGTGTTTCAAAGTCGTGCGATATACAATGTGAAACATTATCCTCTCAAATTCTCCATACTGTTCATTTGATAGACAATGTGAAATCTTGTTCATCACATTCATTATCTTGGCATTGACTTCTGCATTTTATTCATCGCAGAACTGAATCATGCCGCCAAAACGACGAATTACTAGGAACAGTCAGAAGACAACTGTACCTCCTACATCTGAAACCATTCCACCCCCTAACACTGAGGAAACTACTGAGCAGTTGATAGCCAGACGCATAGCTGAAGGTATTGCCGAGTATGAGGCAAGTCGAAACCGTGAGACTGGAGTTAATAACAGTGGATCGACCCCTGTTATTGCAGAGACTGTTGTGAATACTCGCAAAGGGTGTTCATATAAGACATTCCAGGCTTGTAAACCACCTCCCTTCTGTGGCACTGAAGGTGCTATTGGTATTATACACTGGATAGAAAAGATGGATTCTGTGTTGGACATCAGTGATTGTCTACCAGACACTGCGGTGAAATATGTCGCCTGTACATTAGCTGATAAAGCTTTGACTTGGTGGAACAGTCAAGTCCAGTCGATGGGACGACCAGCTGCTTATTCCATGACATGGGAAACATTGAAGCATATGATGATGGAAGAATTCTGCCCCCGCAGTGAGATGCAGAAAATTGAGACTGAGCTGTGGAACATTGCTATGATTGGTGCTGATATCACTGGTTACACAACTAGGTTCCAAGAACTAGCTCGTCTTGTGCCACATATGGTAACACCTGAGTATAAGCGTATTGAACGCTATGTGTATGGACTGGCACCGCAGATCAGGAGTTTAGTTACGTCCTCCAAACCTGACACTTTTAGGAGCGCTGTTACCTTAGAGCAGAGTTTGACTGATGAAGCAGTTAGAATGGGGACACTGACCAAGAAGACTGTGTCGGTTAAGGTTGAGCAGAGCAGTGCTGAAGCTGGTAGTTCTGGAGGTAAGAAGCGTAAGTGGAATGACCGTCAGGGTCAATCCAACAAGAAAGGATCTGGAAATCCAAAGTCTTATGCTGCCACCATTGTGGAACCAAAACCATACTTGGGTAACAAACCTAAGTGTGATAAGTGTAGCAAACACCACGAGGGTGAGTGTTGGTTTTGCGACAGCTGTAAGGGATGGGGTCACAAAACCCAAAACTGTAAGGTAAACCCTGCCCCTAAGGGAAACACTGCTCGTCAGAACCAAGGATGTTTTGAGTGTGGCGACACGAGGCACTATCGAAACCGATGCCCTCGACTCAATAACCAAAACCGTAACGCCAACAACGCTCGTAACCGCAACAACAATGGAAACAACCGTGGAAACAACAACAACCGAGCCAACAACAACAATGCTAACAACAACAACAATCAACCAGCTCGTGGACGCGTGTTCATGTTAGGAGCACCAGAGGCACGTCAGGATCCTAACACAGTCACTGGTACGTTTCTAGTAAACAACCACTTTGCTTCTGTGTTATTTGATTCCGGTGCTGATTTAAGCTTTGTGTCCACTGAGTTTAGACCACTATTAGAGATCGAATCCCTTAAGCTAGATAACAAATATACTGTAGAGCTAGCCGATGGTAAGTTGATTGAATCAGGAGAAATAGTACCAGGATGCACCTTAACGTTAGAAGGTCATTCTTTCAAAATAGACTTACTACCGGTAGAACTAGGGAGCTTCGATATAGTGGTTGGCATGGATTGGTTGTCACTGAACCGCGCGGAGATCATCTGTCATGAAAAGATTGTACGATTACCTTTACCGTCAGGAGAAATGTTGATGATTCAAGGAGAAAAGAGTAATCGTGTGGTGAAAACGATTACATGCATGAAGGCAAATAAGTATCTACGAAAAGGGTACCAAGCATTTTTGGTACATGTTGTGGATAAGAAACCCGAGGAGCGACGCATAGACGACGTGGCCGTAGTACGAGAATACCCAGAAGTATTTCCTAACGAGCTACCAGGGTTACCACCTCCTCGGCAGGTTGAATTTCATATCGACCTAGTGCCGGGAGCTGCACCGATTGCTCGTGCGCCTTACCGTCTAGCTCCATCAGAAATGCAGGAACTGTCTGCACAGCTGCAAGAACTGTTGGATTTAGGATTCATCCGACCGAGCTTTTCACCGTGGGGAGCTCCGGTGTTGTTTGTCAAAAAGAAGGATGGATCAATGCGGATGTGTATCGATTATAGAGAACTAAACAAGGTGACGATCAAGAACCGATACCCATTGCCACGCATCGATGATTTGTTTGACCAGCTGCAAGGGTCAAGTTATTACTCAAAGATCGATTTGAGATCGGGTTACCATCAACTGAAGGTACGGGATGAAGATATCCCTAAGACTGCGTTTAGGACTCGATATGGTCATTACGAGTTCCTGGTTATGCCATTCGGGCTAACGAATGCGCCAGCAGTGTTCATGGATCTAATGAATAGAGTATGTAAACCTTACCTTGATAAGTTCGTCATCGTGTTCATTGACGATATCTTGATATACTCGAGAACGAAGGAAGACCATGAACGACATCTGAGGCTGATTCTTGAATTACTGGAGAAAGAGAAGCTTTATGCAAAATTCTCTAAATGTGAGTTTTGGATGCGTGAGGTTCATTTCCTTGGTCACGTGATCAATAACAAAGGAATTCACGTGGACCCATCCAAAATTGAGGCGATTAAGAATTGGGAAGCCCCAAAGACCCCAACTGAGATACGACAATTTCTTGGGTTAGCCGGTTACTACCGAAGGTTCATTGGGAATTTCTCGAAGATAGCTCAGCCACTTACCGCCCTAACGCAAAAAGACAAGAAGTTTGATTGGGGCGAGAAGCAAGAGAATGCTTTTCAAATGCTGAAAGAGAAATTGAGCACCGCACCTATCATATCCTTACCAGAAGGAGTAGAAAACTTTGTTATCTACTGTGATGCTTCACATCAAGGATTAGGTTGCGTGTTGATGCAAAACGACAAGGTCATTGCATATGCGTCTCGTCAATTGAAGATTCACGAGAAGAACTATACGACGCATGACTTAGAGCTGGGAGCAGTCGTTTTTGCACTTAAGATTTTGAGACACTATCTATACGGTACAAAGTGTATGATCTTTACCGATCACAAAAGTCTCCAACACATATTTGATCAGAAAGAACTCAACATGAGACAAAGACGTTGGGTTGAACTGTTAAATGATTACGACTGTGAAATCAAGTACCATCCGGGCAAAGCTAATGTAGTAGCGGATGCCTTGAGTCGTAAGGAAAGAGTGAAACCTCGAAGAGTTCGAGCCTTAGGACTGACAATCCACTTGGATCTAATTACCCAAATTCGTGATGCTCAACAAGCAGCCTTTACTCCAGAACGTATGAAAGACGAATCCCTCAAAGGGATGGAGAAGCAATTGGAGTCTAAGGAAAATGGAGTATTGTACTTCATGAATCGAATTTGGATTCCTTGTGTTGATGAGCTACGTAGCCTAGTATTGGACGAAGCTCATAAGTCCAATTACTCGATACATCCTGGTGCAGATAAGATGTACCACGATCTGAAAGGATTTTACTGGTGGCCTGGCATGAAAAGAGACATTGCCACCTATGTTAGTAGATGTCTGACTTGTGCAAAAGTTAAGACCGAGTACCAAAAGCCGTCTGGGCTTTTGCAACAACCTGAGTTGCCCAAATGGAAATGGGAACACATCACGATGGATTTCATCACAAAATTACCGAAGACAACATCTGGAATGGACTCCATATGGGTGATTGTCGACCGACTGACAAAATCATCTCACTTTCTAGCCATCAAAGAGACAGATAAGATGGAGAAACTGGCTAGAATCTACATAAAAGAAGTTGTTTCTAGACATGGAGTACCATTGTCCATCATCTCTGATAGAGATGCACGTTTCACCTCTCGCTTCTGGCAAACACTGCAACAAGCTTTAGGCACTAGACTCGACATGAGTACCGCCTACCATCCACAAACCGATGGTCAAAGCGAGCGAACGATACAAACGCTTGAGGACTTGCTACGAGCCTGCGTGATTGATTTTGGAGGAAACTGGGATGTTCATCTCCCTTTAGCCGAATTCTCGTACAACAATAGTTATCATACGAGTATACAGATGGCACCTTTCGAGGCGTTGTACGGACGCAAGTGCCGATCCCCACTTTGTTGGGCAGATATGGATGACAGACAGTTATCAGGTCCTGAGATAGTCCAAGAGACAACGGACAAGATATCTCAAGTGCTTAATCGATTAAAAACGGCACGAGACCGACAAAAGAGTTATGCCGACAATAGACGAAAACCTTTAGAATTTCAAGTAGGTGACAAAGTCCTACTTAAGGTATCTCCTTGGAAAGGAGTTGTACGATTTGGGAAACGCGGCAAACTGAACCCACGTTACATTGGACCTTTTGAGATCCTAGCAAGGATTGGTCCTGTAGCTTATAAGCTTAAACTGCCGCAAGAACTTAGTAATATTCACGACACGTTTCACGTGAGTAATCTTAAGAAGTGTCTATCTGACGAAGCGTTAATCATACCTCCCGACGAAATCTACGTCGACACAAAACTCAACTTCGTGGAGGAACCGCTTGAAGTAATGGATACGAAAACGCAGAAACTCCGAAACAGTCGGATCAAACTTGTCAAAATTCGATGGAACTCGAAAAGAGGCCCAGAGTTCACCTGGGAACGTGAGGACGAGATGCGCAAGAAGTATCCCCACCTATTTGAACCCGTAACCATGACTCACGACACAAATTAAATCTCGGGACGAGATTTCCCTAACGGGGGGAGAATGTGACAACTCTCCAAATTAGGTATTAATTAACATTTAAGCATGTGCATTCTTACTCTAATTTCCTGATTAAGTTTTAACAAAACTTCTTGATGTGATGTAAGTCTAGCAAGCCCGGTACTTTTAAACAAAAAGTAATACGTAATAAGCAAGTATTAAAAGTTACGTACAAACGTATCGAAACGAACCCGACAAAAATAAATGACAAAAGTTTCGTGATACAAAAATAATTAATAATATAATTATTAATTACGAGTATTTATATATCTATAACATATAGATATAAGGGTCTAATTTTACGTTTAACATAAAACGTATTATAACACGAACAGAAATAATTCTAAGACGCGCATACGACGTCAAATCATAAAAAGGCAAATTTTCTAGTTCATTCGATAACATTTAGAACATTACCTCAAAATATGAAATCATAAATTAACTGAAATTTGGCGCTCAAATAGTTATGCGCAGTAAAATGTACAAAATTGTACAACTATTTAAAATAATGATAACATCATTATTCTGATCATAAATAACGAACCAGGAGAACACCTACAAAATAAAAATGTAAAATGTTTATTTTTATATTGCTATAATTATACCCGTACTCGAAATTGAGGTGCCAAAATCTGGCACCTAACTCAAATAATTGAGAGACCAGTGCTGTATCACTCCCATACCCGTTTGATTTTTCATACTCCCTCCATTCCCTCTCTGAGATCATACGACACACACACCACACCAATAATTCACTTCATATTTTTCTTCTCCTTTGATCTGGAGAAACACAAACAAGAACAGAGGTAACAACAAGCAGGAACATATCATCATCATCACCATCGTCTGCCTTCATCATCATTCTCACCATTTTCACTTTGTAAGAAAATCTCAAATCTTTGATCTCTTTACTTTTAATTCGTGATATAACATGTTTATACATCATAATCTAAACATATAACACACCAAATTGTTGATTCTTGATGTATCTTGAAAATGAGTTTATAAAACCCAAAACTTTAAAACGAAAATCGTTATACTAAAACTTGTTACAATGATGTAATAACTTATGAAAACAACCTATAATACTTAGATGAACATTTGGTATTAATGTATTATAGATTGGAAACAAACAAAGGTGTGTATATATATAATCAGACGCGAACAGGGGACTGAAACGAGTAACGAATACGGCGGATTCCTTTGAATCCGGCGTATTCCCAACCGAAAACCAAACAAATCCGGCGTATTCACGGGAATACGGCGGATTCCCGTTACTAAACAAGTCGAATACGGCGTATTCCGTTGAATACGGCGTATTCCCGAACCTTCACACGAACTATCTGATGAACACAAACGAATCCGGCGTATTCGATTGAATACGGCGGATTCCCCCGAACTGGATTGAATACGGCGTATTCATTTAAATACGGCGTATTCCCGAACCTAAAACGAAACCACATGAAAACCACGATGAATACGGCGGATTCACCCGAATCCGGCGTATTCCGAACCTTGACTTGAATCCGGCGGATTCAAGGGAATCCGGCGGATTCCCACACCTGGTCAACAACTTTGACTTTGATTTTTAAAACATAAACGCTCCCGTTAACGATTTCATTTATACGATACATTCACGAGACATTGTAAACTATTAATAAAACATTAATGAGATATATCCGAGACACGAACATTGGACTTAATTATTTCGTACGAACAAACGATATATGAATAAATACATATATGACATATATACATATACGAACTTTGTAAATTATACGTTTTGGGAAAAACGATTTCACAATCGGGACATTTAGACTTTTAACACGTATTAAACAAACGTAACAATACTAAAGGCAAATGACATTTATTAAGCGGAATAAGGATATTATCAAGTTTTATATAACAAATAAAACTCGACACGTTATAAATACGAAGCAACGTATTACAAGATATATATATATATATATATATATTCGAGGACACACGATATATATAGACACAAACGTATACGTTTTCTTAAACAAATGAAAACTTATATATTTTGATATACATAAACAATGTATTTATTTAACATATATACATATGACAATTAAAAATATATATTCACAAATATATATATACACAATGAAGTTCACGTTTAACAAACGTACAACTTAATAATTTACAACAAGTATATTTTCATACGAATACATATATAAAACAAATATATGTACAAACAATGATATTTGAATAACGTTCAAATTATACGAACAACTATATACAAAGTATATGTACAAATGGAAACAAAACGACCTTCCGTTAAATAGACAATTACACATTGATTTATATACTTAACCAAGTATACGATGAAAGAAATAATAACAATATTTCTACTCAATGTCACCAACAAATACAACGACTTAAATTATTAAGAAATCAACCATTTCTTCAAACGAACAAACTGTTAACATAAGTGATTAAAACAAATCAAACGTAATTATGTTAATATATTTATTGTATAGGTTAACATACCTTGGGCAAATATATGTTTGGCTGCTAGCTTTCATACCGAGCAAAACTACAGTGAGTTCACAGCCCCTACTTTACAAATGTTTTCTGTTTTAAACATAGGGGTGTAAACATAGAAACTGCATGCAAACATATGCAGCAAATTATATAAATGCTTTAAATTGCTTTATACAACTGTTTGATATGAAATATTATTTCACAACTGTTTTGGGAATTAGACAACAGATCCTAGTACGGACCCAGACTTGAAATGTGTGCATGAAAGACCTTATGTCATGCAGACTATAACCATTAGCTAGGTGACTCTAGCCACTGAGTATACGAATAGTACTATTGCCGTGACGACCCTTCTGTGGATGGAGCGTATACTTAACTGTCCTTCAGGCAAGAAACATAAGTTGTGGTTGTGGTTTGGTTATAGGGTTAGGTCGCGTTACTTTAACCTGCGAGGTTTAGCTCACCTTTCAGGGGATTATAAGTCTAAGCATTCCCACAATTATTATTTAGGATGAACATATCCTACAACTGCTTTATTTCAGTATACGTACTGATTATATTTATATTCTGGTAAACAACCAGACATATGATTTGGGTAATAACCCACATAAAACTATATTTTAGGGTAACTATCCCTATCATCTTATAATTTGCAAAACCTGCAAACTTTTATTTATTGAATAACATTTCAATAATTTAAACATAAATGGTTTAACATACCACATATTTATACAAAACCTGTGAATTCACTCAACATATTTGTTGACGACTTTCTTTCTATGTTTTACAGGAAATTAGCTATGTAAGTAAGGATCGCATGCATTCAGGAAGACAACCCTGGACTACTTAGGATGCCATACTTTATGGGACAGCTTTTGAGGATTTCCTCTGTATTACTGCAGACATTGCAGTTATACTTATGAAATCTTATTTTAACATATGTATTGTAAAACTTAAATGTTTTAAACTTTATTACTACTGTACGACTTACACAGTCGTACTACTTTTGTAATAACTATTTAACTGGCATCCTTAATATATTATGTTCTGTATGATCATATGCTCTGATACGATGAATGCACAATTGTAACGTCAGCACCCCCGCTGTTAAACTAATTACACCTAATGCTTCCGCTAATCTTAACTTGCTTCCGCTAAACATTAAATAAACGCAATTACCGATTTTGGGGGTGTGACAATATATATCAGCGAGTGGTTAGTAGATCATGAACTCTAATACTTTATAATCTTCTATGAAAATACCGTAAAAGTGTTTTCTTCATTTTGCAGAAAATAGCAACGCTCTATTCCATTCTTCAACTAACAAATGTTAAGAAATTGAGGCTCACTATTGGTGCTAAGAAAGATGACTGTCTACTAAAGTTTGCATCCATATCTAAGGCATGTCCAAATTTGGAGACTTTAACAATTAAGGTACTTACACAATGCAATGTCAAATTACGATTTGATATAACAACATTATAATCATTTTGACTTTAGCCCATTGGTATCATTCTCCTGCACAAACGTCCTCGTGGGCCGTGAAAGGGAGGACTTTTGTGAAATAGGTCTGGGTTCAATCTCAGCTCCCTACGTTTTGGTAGGAAACAGGTGAACCTTGCCCGAGAGGGAAGGGTCGCATCAGGTTCAAAGGATCCCGGGTTAGGGTTGCCCCGTCAAAACAACCTTATTGTGATGGTCTAATTTTTATACAAAGATGTCATTTATTTTTGCAGTTACTTTGGATTTCACCGGTTAAAAAGAGATACAAAACAAGGCATGTTACTAATGACCATCCCCATGAACACCTTAAGCTATTCCAAATTTTGGGATATTATGGTCGAAGTAGCGACCTTGAACTTGCTGCGTACATTATAAACAATGTCGTTGCACTCAAAAAGGTTGTGATTGATCCTCGCTTCCAGGCTCATAACAGAATCACCGCTTCAAAGGACTTCTCAAAGGATGAAAGAGCTGCTCGATCTTCTGCTAAGCGACAGATTGTACCCATATTGCCTCAAGGTGTGGATTTGGTTATACTGTAGTTCGCCTTTCAATATTTCAATAAACTTTGTTATTTATACATTAGGAAAAGCTATTTTGGTGAATGAAATTGCAGAGCATTCTATTTACAGTTTTTCAGGTTTTGTGCATCCATGAATTGAACCGCGAGTAGGATAGATTTTATGTCATACCTTTGCAAGGTGCACCCTGTTGTACAACTGATTGCTCTTGTTTTATACTTTCAGAAAGTTTTATACGATTTTTATACATGAGTAATAGAAGTACTATGTTTATGTTTTTTAAACCTGAGAACTATGAAACTCGCGTGATCTCTTTTTTCGATCTTGTGCTTTTTAATACTGCTCGTCTGATTTTGGACTTCCTTTAGTACATTGCCACAAACACAATATAGTAAGAAACAAAGTTATAAACTGGAGTAAAAGTTTGTGTTAAAGAGAAAACAGAAAAAAGAAGTATGGTAGTAGTTGAATGATGATGGAGACTGGACTGGTAGTATTGAGTGGTTGCCTTAGCTTCCAAAATACACATCCATCCATCAGTGGAGTATTAATATTTCTAGTATAAGGCTGCCTTCAACTTTACTTCTCTCAGCATATAACCAATTTTGTATGCATATGATTACCAAAAGTATTACTATTAGAATCGCAATCCGACTTTTTAAATACAACGATTATACGGATGGATCTTAAGCTTATTTTTTTCATAAGCTCAAGCTTGTAGCTTTGTTTGGTAAACAAAATGATAAGAGAGCTTATAGAAAAAATAAGCTCTTAAAAATTAAGCTACTCCAACTAGCTTTTAAAATAAGCTACAAGCTTATAGAATGTGAAATTACATAAGTACCCCCTTTACATGTCTTTGTGTTTTACTTTTTGTCCTTTCATGTCTATTCACATATTAAGCTCCAGCTCCAGCTACTTTACCAAACACTTATTATAAAAAAATATATAAGCTCCAGCTTCCAGCTCCAGCTATAAGATTCCAGCTCCAGCTACCAGCTAGTTATGCCAAACACACCCAATGAAGATGATCGATGTGGGCTTTTCCATAGTGATCTAATGAAATCAAATAATGTAACTTTGGTTTTAATCTTGCCTACTTTGTGAATTGGTAGGAATCTATCTCTGGCTTGATAACATGGGTTTCAGTTGATGATATGTAGCTTGTTGAAAAGAAACTATCAAGTATTAGTGTTGGTTATTACTTATCAGATATTTTTACAGTATATATATCTATATTGTACTTGTCTGGAGTTATTTACAATTAATGTAGCGTTACATTCTATTGTGATCATACAGACTTATGAAATAAAGAAGGTTACTTATAATTTTTGGTGCAACATGAAATGTACATAAAGGCTAACCACCGTACGATTCAGCTGAATTTGATCTTCTTATCGTCGTAACGAAAAATGTCATTTTTAAAAGAGTAAACATATTCCATAAAATGAAAGAGCGACTGCATAAAACCTTATCCCTTAGTGCAATTTAACCTCAAATATAGAGAATTTTGTACAAAGAAGAGGAAAGAGTTGAATTTGATCAAATTTTCTTTCTATGAGCTTTGTAACTATTAGCTCAAAAATGATAGAACATATATATTTTTTCTATTCGGTTTTCGGTATTAAATAGCCACAAAAAACTTAGAACTCCTAATTATTCAGTAATTAGTATGCAAACCAAAATGAGTCAAGATGAATAGAAAGCTTTTAACTGTTGTGAACGTATTTTTAAGTTTTTTGTAAAATGGCTAAAATAAATTTACTTTGTAAGTGCTATAAGACTAAGAGTGTACGTAAATGGTCCGGAACCGTCAGAACTGGTAAATTGAACCGGAACCGAACCAACCCGAAACACAACGGTCCGGTTCTCGGTTCTATCTTTTAGCCTTAATGGTTCACGGTCCGGTTCGGTTCTAGAACCGCTAAAAACGGTTCGAACCGCTAGAACCAGTTCTATAGGAAAAGAGAAGTATATACTTTATATGCATATCATTTAATATCGATAGAAATTGAGTTATATTATAAGATTTATTAAAATAGTAATATTAATCATAAGTATATATGTTACTTTAGGTTTTTATATTTTATACTCCATGCACTCAAAAAATTCAACTTACATTTTCTTTCTCTCCTTCGTCGTCCGCACACAAGTAACAATTTTGTTACATTGCACACTCCTCTGATCATGACTTTTGATCAATTGTTAAGGTTTGATCCATCTAATTCTTTTTGGCAACTTGTTCTACGATATATTTTCGTGTCCTACATACATGCATATTTTGTTTGAAAAAAAAAAAAACTAGATGCATATATCTTATGTTTGAATTGCAGGAACATTTTAGTTTTTAAAAATTAGACGATTTTAAGTTTTTTTATAATTCTTTAAGTCTTATATTTAATTTGATAACTACATATTTTTTCACATCTCCTTTATAATATACATGCGAGTATATTATTTGGTTCGCGGTTTTGAACCAAAACTGCAAGAACCGAACTAGTACCAGACCAGACCAGAACCGAATTGCATGGTGCAGTTCACGGTTCTTGATTTTCCATTTAGTGGTTCGCGGTCCGGTTCGGTGCGGTTTTTGGACCACGTACACCTCTATATAAGACTGCTCCCAACAATGACGCTAACTGACGCGTCAGTTTTTGCCAAATCAGCGTCACGTCAGCAGTTCACAAAATTGACATTACACTGCCAACAGTGAACATAACTTTACTTTTTTCTATACCCAACAACATTATTTACTTTATTTATTTAAAACACAAAATTAAATGCGAATACAACATTTTCATTTAAAATAAAAACATGACGTTAATTAAAAATAAATTAATTAAAAAGAAAACATTATAATAATTAAAAAATTAAAACCCATTTAATTTATAATCCTATTTTATAAAATACCCATTTAAAAGCCCAAGCCCAAACCCATTTATTTTATAAGCCCTAAATTTTTCATTATTCATCATCATCATCATCATCATCGTTCCCATCGTCTTCCAGTCTTCCTCTTGCAATTGAGAAAACAAAAAAAAAGAGCTAAAACTTGTTTTCTGAAAAAGAAAAAAAAAAAAAAAAGTGCCAATGGCGGTCAAACTAACACTTCTCTCCTTTCCGTCGCCAAACTGACGGCCAAAATCGAGGGTCCCGTGTCAACGGCATCGATTCTGTCGGTTGCAACCGACAGCCCAAATAGCGTTTGGAGCATTCTTAGAGCAAATAATGATTCAGTAGATTATTACTCTTTGCCTACATGACATGTGACACCCCATACACTGTTAGCTAGGTCCCCATGCTACAAACGACCTTAACATATCGGTAAACAGCACACATCGGATGAGATCATGATAGTATAATCGTTGTACAATCGCAATTAATGTTAATCGTCCCAAAATTGGAATAATTTATCAACTACCAATTGTGTATAACCAAAGTCAAGAAACATCACATACATGTTAATCTCAAAAGCCATCTTATATATACAACAAATATTACTCATATCTTTTATCAACTTATCATTTTCTATCACACAATTTTTACATGTCATTTTATCATGATTATTCAATCAAATCTTTAAATTTTATTTTAGACTTACAAATTTAAGCGTACATTCCTTTTTTTTACCGCATAATTTGAAAGTCAATGACAACATATCACATATGTTATGATCGATAAACTTCAATTATGTAGTAACCAGAACCGATTGATTTATTATTGATGTTTAGGTACTTGGTCACTTATTGCTTAACATTAAATTACTCATTATTCTTAAGAGGCCCATATCGTGGCCAACACTTACACTTATTTTAATTAATTTTATGATGATGTATAAATTATCATCATACTAATGGTTTGGTAGTTATTTGACCACATTTTTTATCAATAAACCCAAAGATATTTCTTTTTTCTTATGCGTTGTGATATTAAATTGGAACGTCCCCTTCATATTTTCTTATTATCTATTACTACTTATAAAGCGTGTCCAATGTTGAATCTTAAAATACTTAAAATAATTAAAGTTCCTAAAATACTCCTATCACATTTATACCTATTAATTAATGCATATAATAATATATGACCAAATCATTTCCATTAATACGTTGATTACTATAAACAAATCAGATTTCTTTCTATTATATTTATCATATAGATAAAATAATACACAACACAAGCATCATACAATAAATCTTCAAAATATTTACATTTATTTTCATTTTAAAATCGTCAATCACCGCTCGACACTACTTTCACCGCCGCATTGCGCGGGTATTGTGCTAGTATGGAGTAAATATGTGACATCTAAGTAAAAGTGACACTAGCAACAAGGTCAGAAATATTAAAGCCTTTATAACCTACGTTAAAAGGTCATAATTTTAGTGATAGTACGGTGAACCTTTAATCATTAAATTATGAGTTCAGTTCGGTATATACGAAATATATTGGCCGGTAAAATCTGTCTGTATATTCATTATTAGGCCTGTTCAAAGTCGGATAATCCGATTTTCGGATATCCGAATTTCGGATATCCGAAATTTCGGATACCTGATTTTGCTATCCGAAATCCGAATCCGAAATTTCGGATATCCGAATTTCGGATATCCGAAAATTCGGATATTCGAACTCGGATATCCGATTATCCGAAATTATGTACATATTCAACACTTCAACATCAATCTGGAAAACCCACTTATAAAATTATAATAAATAATTTTAATCGCCATCTCAAATTTCTCTCACAAACCACATACTATTACAAAAAAAAAATTTACATACAGATTAAAGATGGAGGCACTACATATGAAAAGGGAGAAAACAAAGCAACAAAGATCAAAACCAAAACCATATAAATTATAATAAAGTTTCTGTTTGTTGTGCTATGTTTGGGAAGCAGGTTAAAACCAACAACACAACCCAAAAGCACAAATCAAAAGGCACCCACATGCCATAATCTGGTAAAGATTCTTGTATATCTATACAATCTATACATACACCTCTCTACATATCTATATATAAACATATACATACACAGCAAGTCAGCAACACCACCGGCGGCGGTGACACAGAGGTTGCAATCGAGTGATCAATTGCAAACGTTGATGCAAGCTGGACAGATTTCTGGTAGTTTAAGTTTTAATGGATTGATGACGAAGGAAGATGAGGAGATGTCGAGATCTGCACTATGGACTTTTAAAGCGGAAAAAGAGGAAATCAAGAAGAAGAAATTAGAAGTTAGGAAAAGGGTTCGAGCTCAATTAGGACGAATAGAGGAAGAAACTTGCAAATGATTTACTAATTTATTGTTGTTTCAAACAATATTTCGGATTTGGGTGTTCTTGAATCTTGAGTTGTAGGTGGATGAAAATAAGATACGGGGGACGGGGAGAGGAAAGTGATGATTAGGGTTGAAAATGATCCCTCAAATCTAGTTATATATTCATTTAAAAATAAAATATTAAAAACATAAATTCAACTTTCGGATTTCGGGTATCCGAAATATCCGAATTTTATGGAAATCGGTATCCGAATCCGAACCCGAAAAATCGGATATCCGAAATTCGGGTATCCGAATTTTCGGATATCCGGTTTTTCGGATAAATTCGGATCGGGTTTTCGGATTTTCGGGTAACGGGTTCGGATACGGATATTTTTGAACACCCCTATTCATTATAGCTATAGCTATGTATATCTTTAAAAAAGTGTGTTAATATTTCCACCATTTAATTTGATAGATCCACCAAACTTATACATTAATTAGTTGTACTGTACAAACAGTTACTGCATACTTTTGGTGAATCTATCAAATTAGATTGTGAAAATCTCCCTTTAAAAAAAGGGAAAGGCTTTCCATACCATTAAAAATTACTCATCCTACCATTTATCATTAAAAACTTCAGAACACTGTCTAGAACACTATCCAGAACACTGTCCAAAGCATTGTCCTGAACATTGTCCATCACACCATAAAATTCTCAACAACATTCTTCCTTAGCTCCCAGAAAAATATAACCATGGACAGTCATTGTAACATCCTCTCCAGTGGCCTGGTATTTTTTTATTTAAATTAAGTATTTAACTGTTTTAGAAATTATTTGATATAATTGTTTAATTGTGAAATTTGGTAAAATAGGTATCAGGACTTATTGTGATTAGTGAAATGTTGCTTGTTTTAATATATTAAAGTTGACGGTATAATAAAATAAATTTCTCGCAGTTGGTATTTAGGTTCCAGACAATAGATTTAAGAAGGGTATAAAATACCCAAATGGTGAAGTCGGTTTAAAGGAGAGCCGACCTCCTTTTATTCTTTTCCCCATTTCCAGTTTATTCTTGTTGAACTTTTACCTCTTAAACACTAAACCCAAAATCAAGAGAAAGAAAGGTTGAAATCATTAACAAGATTAGAAGAATCAAGGCTGTGATTTTGTGATTACAAGTTCATCTTCTTCTTCCAATCACTCTCATCATTATAGTGTAAGTATTTGATTTTTCATGAACTCAAGCTTGGTTTAGGTCAAATATGAAATTGATGTAGTTTGAGTTGAAGGATGTTAAATTGTTGTAATATGATGATATGTGGTGTTATTTCAGTTGTGTATAACCTTAGAACTGAATTTGAATGACCAAAAATGGTATTAGGTTCGAGCTGTGTGTTTGCAGGTCTGTACCTGAGCTGAAACGCAGCTCAACGCGATCCCAGCCTCGAGTCCGGATCGCGTTCCCTAGTTATAAAATGACCCAGTCAAGTTTTGGCCTTGGAAACGCGATCCTGGCCAAATATCCGGATCGCGTTTGCTAGTGCTTTTCGGTTACAGAATTTTTTCTACTGAAGAACGCGATCCCACCATGCCTAGTCCGGATCGCGTTTGTCTGTTAAATTTTGATGATTATGATAGTTTGTGAACCTAAGTTTATATAATACAAATAGTTATTATTGTTACTCATTGTAACTTGAATTGTGAAGTTAACTATTATTAGTTAGAAACAAGTTACTAACTTGTTTGTTGTGTGATGTTTCAGATACCTCAAAGACTCAGTGATTAGAAGCTGAGTGTAGCGACTTCTGAGGTATCGGTGAGTGGATTCAAACTCACCATTTGGTTTAGTTGTAATCATTTGATTACAACGGGTAATTGTAGATATGATTATAGAGTTGTTTAATCGTTATTGTTGATTGTATCACTATGTGCTATATGTGATCTTTGAATATTGGTTGCCAATGAGGTCGACGAGTTGATGAACTGTTGGTTGGGTTAGTTGGTTATCATGTGAATGATACAGGGATATGCTTCATATGTTGTGTGTATTGAGCTGTATCTGAGTAGGATAACCACTAGCTATCGGTCTCGTCCGTATGGCCATACGGATATGGTTGGATAAGAGTTCTTGGGGAGCCGCCCGGGTATTATGGTTATCCCCAGAACCACCGATCCTCATTATTAAGTTGTTGTTGATTGTTGTAGTTAATGGTTATGCTAAGTTGAATGTTGGGTGTTGAACTCTCTCACTTAGCTATGTGCTAATCCCTCATCTTTAATTCCTGCAGATTTTGTAGCTTAATGGGTAGCAGGAATGGGATGCTTTTGGAAGCAAGGATAGTTTGACAGCAAGCTACTCTGATCCTTTTTGTACTAAACTAGTTGGTTTTATATAATACCCCGACCTATGTAATCTTTGGAACTGTTTCAAGTCAGTGTGACTTTAACTTATAAACTGTTTATGTAAATTAATGTAATGTAAAGTTATAAAGTTGTTTAAATTTCTACACTTCCGTGTTCTTAATATAATATTGTTATATCAAATGAGGGGTGTTATAAGTTGGTATCAGAGCGTGGTTTTGGGTTAATTGAGCATTGAAGAATGTTCAATCCCAAAACTGGAGCATGGTATGTCAAACTTTTCTGGTTATGGGATTTAGCATTGTTGATAATTGTTAGTAGATAGGTACTAATGATTAACAGATTTCAAGTATTGTGTTGATTTCAGAAATGGCAGATAATGAGCAACCGACTACTAACCCCAATAATGCTTCCCGGATTGAAGCTCCGCCTTTTGAGACTAATACTGCGCAACATGATCATGAAGGTGTTTTTCATACGGTTGGAGAAGAAGCAAATAGGGATGAATATATACACGAAATGGAGGATGAGTTGATAATTCTTAGAGAATTTAAAAAGAAAGCTGAGGAAGATGCAGCTAGACTACTTGCTCAACAACAAACTTCTGTTTTTGGTGCTAATCCATCGTCTCAAACTAGTAAGGTGTGTTCTTTCAAAACTTTCATGTCTAGTAAGCCACCGGTGTTTCATGGAAGTACAAATCCAACTGTGACCTTAAATTGGTTAAGAGATATGGAACGTAAATTTAGTGTGACTCGTTGTGAGGAAGAATCTAAGGTTATGTTCGCGGTTCAGTGTATGAAAGATGAAGCAATGGTTTGGTGGGATTCAGTGACAGGTCATTTAACCGAACAACAAAAAGATTCTATCAAATGGAAAGATTTTCACCAAGCAGTGTGTAATCAATACTGCTCTGATTTTGACATGGCGCGGATTAGGAGAGAATTTGTGAATCTTCAGTTGAATGATAATATGACCATTGATGATCTAATATCCCAATTTACAGAAAAGCTTCGGTTTGTTCAACATTGGGTTCCTGATGATAAAACTCGAATTGAGCAGTTTGTGGATACCTTACCTCATCATTACCGTACTACTGTAAGATTGGCTAATAGTTTATCACATGCTTTTAATCTTCCACGATCGGTTGACAGTGATATTAGAGGTTTTCGTGAAGCACGATCTAGAGATAATGCTGCAAAGTCTAGAGGTGATTCTTCTAGCAAAGGAAAGTCAAGTTCTCAGGGCAGTCGACAGAATAAGAAGTATGTTAGTAAAAGTGGGTCGTCGGGCAGTTCTAACTGGTGTGGTTCGTGTAGATCTAGGCATGATGGGCCTTGTACAGTGGAAACTAATAAATGTTTGAAATGTGGAGAACTGGGTCATGAGATAAAGAGTTGCCGGTACCCAAATTTTGTGTGTTGGTCTTGCAAGAAGGAGGGGCATCGAGTGGGTCAATGTCCGGAAGCAGGGAAGTCGGGGTCTGGTTCGGTTGGGAGCTCTGCATCTACAGGTCAGAAACGTAAAAACCCTCCACCAGCAACCAGTAGAGCTTTTCAGATGACAGTCGATGAGGCTGTGCACACTGAAGATGTTATAACTGGTACATTTCTTATAAACTCTGTACCGGCGCGTGTGTTATTTGATTCGGGTGCTAATTGTACTTTCATATCTGTGAAATTCTGTGACAAGTTGAAATTAGTGCCTACTGTAATAACAAAGCCTGTAGAAGTAGAAATTGCTAGTGGTAATTTGGTTCCTGTTACCACCTCGGTAACTGGAGCTAACATTGTGATTGATGACCAGACTTTCCTTATTTCTTTCTTGTTGATGCCAATCCCTAGTTTTGATGTGATAATTGGTATGGATTGGTTGAGTCAGAATAAAGCTAGCATTGATTGTCATCAGAAGTTGATTAGGATCCCAATCTCTGAAAAGTCATATGTTGTGGCTCGAGGAGAACGGGATAGTTTGGTTTTTCCTTTGATTACTATGATGAAGGCTAGGAAGTCGTTGTCCAAAGGTTGTGAATCATATCTAGCCTATGTAGTTGATGCCAAACTTAAAAAGAAGACTGTTTTCGATGTTCCGGTAGTTTGTGAATATCCAGAGGTGTTCCCTGATGAATTACCTGGTTTACCACCAGTTAGGGAAGTAGAATACCGTATTGATCTTGTTCCTGGCTCGTCGCCTATCGCCAAAGCTCCCTATAGGTTAGCTCCATCTGAAATCCGTGAGATGATGAATCAGATACAGGAGTTGTTGGATAAAGGTTTCATTAGACCTAGTGCTTCGCCGTGGGGTGCACCGGTGTTGTTTGTGAAAAAGAAAGACGGGTCTTTTCGTATGTGTATCGATTATAGAGAACTGAATAAGAGAACGGTAAAGAATAAATACCCTCTGCCCAGAATAGATGACTTATTTGATCAGTTGCAGGGTTCTTCAGTTTATTCTAAAATTGATCTAAGGTCGGGTTACCATCAGGTTCGTGTTCGTAATGAAGATATTTCTAAAACTGCTTTTCGGACCAGGTATGGTCACTATGAATTCCTGGTTATGCCTTTTGGTTTGACGAATGCACCTGCAGTGTTTATGGACTTAATGAACCGGGTTTGTCGACCTTTCTTGGATAAATTTGTTATTGTCTTCATAGATGATATTCTTGTATATTCGAAATCTGAAGCTGAGCATGCTGTGCATTTAAGACTGATTCTAGAAACGTTGAAACGAGAACAGCTTTATGCCAAGTTTTCTAAATGTGAATTTTGGATTAGGGAAGTTCAATTTTTAGGCCATATAATTTGTAATGATGGTGTGAAAGTGGATCCTTTGAAAGTTGAGGCAGTAATGAATTGGAACGCCCCAAAGTCTGCTTCTGAAATGAAGAGTTTCCTTGGTTTAGCGGGATATTACCGGAAGTTCATAAAAGACTTCTCTAAACTTGCTGGTCCATTAACAAGGTTGACTCGAAAAGATGAAAAGTTTATGTGGACTGATCAACAGGAACATGCTTTCCAGACTTTAAAGCAAATGTTATGTCAAGCTCCTGTTTTAGCCTTACCAGATGGAACAGATGATTTTGTAGTTTACTGTGATGCTTCTTATTCTGGTTTGGGTTGTGTACTAATGCAAAGAGATAGAGTTATCGCCTATGCTTCTCGACAGTTGAAACCACATGAACGGAATTATCCAACACATGATTTGGAACTTGCAGCGGTTGTATTTGCCTTAAAACTTTGGAGACATTACTTATATGGTACTAGATGTGTTGTTTGTACTGACCATAAGAGTCTACAGTATGTGTTTTCTCAGAAAGAGTTGAATATGCGACAGAGGCGGTGGTTAGAGTTAATCAAGGATTATGACTGTGAAATTAAATACCACCCAGGCAAAGCTAATGTGGTTGCTGATGCTTTAAGCCGAAAAGGTACTCCTGATCGAGTGTATTACTTAAGAGTGGATATTTCTTCTGACTTGATTTCTCAGATTAAAGTTGCACAAATAGAAGCTTTGAAAGATTTTAATTTGAAATCAGAAGTCATGTTGAAAAGAAAAGATGAATTGGTGGAAGATTCGGGAGGATTACTAACTTATCAATCTCGAGTATGGATTCCTTTATTTGGTAATATTCGTGATTTGATTTTGAATGAGGCACATAAGTCTAGACTATCTATTCATCCTGGAAGTACTCGGATGTATAATGATTTGAAACCGTTGTACTGGTGGCCTACAATGAAAACGGACATTGCTAGATTTGTTGGTACTTGTCACATTTGTGCCCAAGTTAAAGCTGAGCATCAAAAGCCGTACGGATCCTTGAAACAGTTGGAAATTCCCGAGTGGAAATGGGAACATCTAACTATGGATTTTGTGACTAAACTTCCCCGCACTATTCGAGGTAATGACATGGTTTGGGTTATAGTTGATCGGTTGACTAAAAGCGCACATTTTCTTGCTACTAGTGAATCTGCCTCGTTGACTAAGCTTGCTCAGTTGTACATAAATGAAATTGTCACGAGACATGGTATACCTTTGTCAATTGTGTCAGATCGAGATTCTCGTTTTGTATCTCGTTTTTGGCAAGGTTTGCAACAAGAGTTGGGTACACGTGTAAATCTTAGCACTGCTTATCATCCTCAGACAGACGGTCAGTCAGAACGTACAATTCAAACTTTAGAGGATATGCTTCGTGCTTGTATTCTGGAATATGGAGGTTCTTGGGATTCACATCTCCCATTGGTTGAATTTACTTATAACAATTCATATCATTCCAGTATCGGTATGCCTCCGTATGAAATGTTGTATGGTAGACGTTGTAGAACACCGACATGTTGGTTGGAAGCCGGTGAGAAACAGTTTGCTGGACCTGACATTGTACAGATGACAGCTGACAAAGTTGCAATTGCACGTGAAAAGTTGAAAGCCGCACGTGATCGACAGAAACAATACGCAGACCCGAAAAGGCGACCAGTTGTATTTTCCGAAGGTGAATTGGTTTACCTCAAAGTCTCTCCATGGAAGGGTGTAATCCGTTTTGGAAAACGTGGAAAATTGGCACCTAGATATATCGGTCCATTCAAAATTCGTCAAATTGTAAATGAGCAGTCTGTTTCACTAGATCTCCCACCTGAACTTGCTGGTATTCATGACACCTTTAATGTGTGTTATTTAAGAAGATGCAATGTTGAGGATCAGTCGCAAATTCTTCCTTTGCAGGAGTTAAAAGTTGATCAAACTCAGAAATTGGTTGAAGAACCTGTTGAAGTCCTAGATAGGAAGGTTACTAAACTTAGGAAGAAACAAATTCCTATGGTACTAGTAAAGTGGCGACATAGTTTAGGTCCTAATTTGACCTGGGAGACTGAGGATTTGATGAAATCCAGATATCTTGGATTGTTTGTTGATGTTGAGATTTCGGGGACGAAATCTCTTTAAGGAGGGGAGATTTGTAACATCCTCTCCAGTGGCCTGGTATTTTTTTATTTAAATTAAGTATTTAACTGTTTTAGGAATTATTTGATATAATTGTTTAATTGTGAAATTTGGTAAAATAGGTTTCATGACTTATTGTGATTAGTGAAATGTTGCTTGTTTTAATATATTAAAGTTGACGGTATAATAAAATAAATTTCTCGCAGTTGGTATTTAGGTTCCAGACAATAGATTTAAGACGGGTATAAAATACCCAAATGGTGAAGTCGGTTTAAAGGAGAGCCGACCTCCTTTTATTCTTTTCCCCATTTCCAGTTTATTCTTGTTGAACTTTTACCTCTTAAACACTAAACCCAAAATCAAGAGAAAGAAAGGTTGAAATCATTAACAAGATTAGAAGAATCAAGGCTGTGATTTTGTGATTACAAGTTCATCTTCTTCTTCCAATCACTCTCATCATTATAGTGTAAGTATTTGATTTTTCATGAACTCAAGCTTGGTTTAGGTCAAATATGAAATTGATGTAGTTTGAGTTGAAGGATGTTAAATTGTTGTAATATGATGATATGTGGTGTTATTTCAGTTGTGTATAACCTTAGAACTGAATTTAAATGACCAAAAATGGTATTAGGTTCGAGCTGTGTGTTTGCAGGTCTGTACCTGAGCTGAAACGCAGCTCAACGCGATCCCAGCCTCGAGTCCGGATCGCGTTCCCTAGTTATAAAATGACCCAGTCAAGTTTTGGCCTTGGAAACGCGATCCTGGCCAAATATCCGGATCGCGTTTGCTAGTGCTTTTCGGTTACAGAATTTTTTCTACTGAAGAACGCGATCCCACCATGCCTAGTCCGGATCGCGTTTGTCTGTTAAATTTTGATGATTATGATAGTTTGTGAACCTGAGTTTATATAATACAAATAGTTATTATTGTTACTCATTGTAACTTGAATTGTGAAGTTAACTATTATTAGTTAGAAAACAAGTTACTAACTTGTTTGTTGTGTGATGTTTCAGATACCCCAAAGACTCAGTGATTAGAAGCTGAGTGTAGCGACTTCTGAGGTATCGGTGAGTGGATTCAAACTCACCATTTGGTTTAGTTGTAATCATTTGATTACAACGGGTAATTGTAGATATGATTATACAGTTGTTTAATCGTTATTGTTGATTGTATCACTATGTGCTATATGTGATCTTTGGATATTGGTTGCCAATGAGGTCGACGAGTTGATGAACTGTTGGTTGGGTTAGTTGGTTATCATGTGAATGATACAGGGATATGCTTCATATGTTGTGTGTATTGAGCTGTATCTGAGTAGGATAACCACTAGCTATCGGTCTCGTCCGTATGGCCATACGGATATGGTTGGATAAGAGTTCTTGGGGAGCCGCCCGGGTATTATGGTTATCCCCAGAACCACCGATCCTCATTATTAAGTTGTTGTTGATTGTTGTAGTTAATGGTTATACTAAGTTGAATGTTGGGTGTTGAACTCTCTCACTTAGCTATGTGCTAATCCCTCATCTTTAATTCCTGCAGATTTTGTAGCTTAATGGGTAGCAGGAATGGGATGCTTTTGGAAGCAAGGATAGTTTGACAGCAAGCTACTCTGATCCTTTTTGTACTAAACTAGTTAGTTTTATATAATACCCCGACCTATGTAATCTTTGGAACTGTTTCAAGTCAGTGTGACTTTAACTTATAAACTGTTTATGTAAATTAATGTAATGTAAAGTTATAAAGTTGTTTAAATTTCTACACTTCCGTGTTCTTAATATAATATTGTTATATCAAATGAGGGGTGTTATAGTCATGTGTACTTTCTACCTCAAATAAAGACAAAATGTTTTTAAAGGCACAATTTTCTATGAAAAAAATAAAAAGGTGAAAGAAAATGGTAGGAATAGTAGGACCCTAAAAAAATTGTGAGTAATGTATATTGAAGTATCTCCAAAAAAGAACTTTTTGTAAACTTTTTTTTTTTAGCTTTACTTTTTTATTATTTTAAAAGTTCTAAAATTTTTGAAGTAAATGTACGGCAACGAGTATAAGAGCATCTCCAATGTATGCACCATTTGTATCTTTTTTGCACTATAATAGTGTAAAAGTGCAAAAAAATGCACTCCAATGTATGCACTAAACCTTACACTATTATAGTGCAATCAGAAGTCAATGCAGATTTACACTATATTTGGTGTAACACTAAACTTAGCACTAAAACACTATTCACATTAAATAATTATATATATAATAACTAAAGTGTATTATTATCATGCATTATTTATAAATTTATGATTACTTTTTTTAAAATTACTAATTATAAATGTTTACTATAATATTCATCAAAGAAATTCAAAAATTATTATAAAATTTTCATTTATAATATTGAAATTTCTAAATATAATGATTGTTATTATATCTCGTATGACAATGTAATAGTTATATAAAAGTTTTAGTATTATATTGTTGAATTGTATGTTTTAAATCAATTTAGAAAGATTTAGTGCAACACATTGGAGCAATTTATTTTTAGTGCAAACATATTCTCAAAAGATTACATTTTTACACTAAAATAGTGCAATTTGATGCACTATAATAGTGAATACATTGGAGATGCCCGAGAGAATGATATATGTTGTTTGTTTGAGGAGTGTAGATTTTAAATTTCGGGAATCAAACCCTTAAAATGATGGTTTTTCAAACCCATGGGAAGAGATGAGTACTCATTTTTTTTACCTTACTATCAATTTCATACCCATAGCCATTTTTTTAAGCAAATCAAACGCACCCCAAGTATAAAATAAGGGTGGTGATATTTCCACCATGAAAATTGATAAATCCACCAATACAGTGCATTAAGTAGTTGTACTGTACACACAAATGATGCACAGTTATGATGAATTTATCAATTTTCATGGTGGAAATATCATCACTCATAAAATAAGACAGATGGAAAGTAAACGCTTATAATATGTCAAGCTATCCATTAAAACCTTCAAATTTATTCATCGGTAAAAAATCATACTTTAGTTGATTTGAAAGCAATCAGTTTTGTTATTTAGCATAATTGCGTAAGGATAAACAAGACCCTCTTTTAGAAAGAGTATCCAAAACGCACACCCACTGACCCACCTCTTCACAAACCCTTCTTCTCACTCCTCACCCACTCCCTCTAAAACCAAAGACTAAACTATAAAGTTGTTAAAACAGTTGTTTTTTGTTTATTTTTTCCTAAGGTAATTAATTTACCAAATCCTCAACAATTACACTTCACCAAATTTATCTTCAATCCCCCGATCAATACATGTATTTCTCACCATCTCCGAATTTCTCATTTCACCTACAAAAGCAGTCATCATGATTCACCGGAAAAATAACCACCTCTCTGTTTCCATCACCCTCTTCTCTGTTTTTCTCATTGGTATCATCTTCTACAACGAAGATGTTAAATCCTTAACAGAATTCCCATTCCCACAAAGAACATTTCAACTATCAAACGTTAATAACATCGAAAATATCGAGCTTCCACCAGAAACCTGCGATATATTCGATGGAAAATGGGTTTTTGATGAGTTCACACATCCATTGTATAAAGAAAACGAGTGTGACTTCTTGAGTGAACAAGTTACATGTATGAAAAATGGTAGACCAGATTCTATGTATCAAAAGTGGAGATGGCAACCTAAAGATTGTAATTTACCAAAGTAAGCATGCTCTGGGTTTTTTTTTTTTTTTTTTTTTAACTCATGATGAATAAAGCTTTAAGTTTATAATTAAGTAATTTTTTGTGGGTGTGGGGAATGAAAGGTTTAGAGCAAAATTGTTGGTGGAGAAACTGAGGAACAAGAGGATTATGTTTGTAGGGGATTCATTAAACAGAAACCAGTGGGAATCAATGGTGTGTATGGTTCAATCAGCTGTTAATTCAGGAAGAAAAAGCTTGATTAAATCCGGATCTTCCACCATTTTCAGAATCCAGGTTTGTTTATTGTTTATTACATGATGAATATATCTTTTTTACAGGGAAATTATAAAGACACCCCTCAAATTATAGGGATACCCCTAGCCCACCTCCAGTCCCCGTCCAGCCTTTTTCAGTTCAGTTTTATCTAAGATCGGTCTAGTTCAGTACATAATTAGGTTCAGTTTTAGATTAAACAGGGGGTACGAATTAGAAAAAGAGGGGGTATACCCAGAAAATAAATAAAAAAGAGTACGATGTGATTGATCATAGGTGAGAGGGGTAGGAGATGGGAAAAAGTACAAAAAAGGGTATCTTTATGAGGACCCTATTTTATATACACACAAAAAGAAAAATAAAATTGACGGTAAGTCGGATATCCGACTCAAAAAACCGACGAGTAGGAGTAAGCATGGGACGGAACCGGTACCGAATCGTACCGAACCGGTTGGTACCGGTTATCTTTTTTGTCCTAAATTGAGTACCATATACATGACCGTTTAAAGCGGGACGGTACCGGTACGGTTCCGGTACTGGTACGGGTAAAAATGGTACTATATTGTGTTGGTACCACAAAAATAGTATAATAATAAGTAAACATATCTACATATTTTGTACTCGATCAAATTCAAAGAAGATAAATATCAATGAATCTCAAATAAAAAAAAATCATCATTATGTGACATAGATGGAAATTGACGAAGAAAAACAAATATATACAACAACGTTATTGTACAAGTGATTTAGTAATGACACAAGTCACGATCCTTACCCTTATATTTACAAACAATATGTTTGAAATTCGATTTAACCAGGGTACTACAAACGTGATTATTTGTGTGGCAAAGAATACTAGCTAGACTTCTATAAAATTACAATTGTATACATACGCGAGGGTCTAAATCTATTTTTATACTTCTTAATCACCCAAAAAATATCATTTTTGTATTCATAGACATATTATATGATCATAGAAATGGGGTTTTAATTAAATCTTATTAAAATATAGAAAGAACCTACCAACCTATAACAAAGAAAAACATGTATATTTCGGATATGGCACCAAAGCATTAAAAATGGGAAAATACCGATACCGAACAGGTTGGTACCGGTTATCTTTTTTGCCCTAAAGTGAGTACCGGGTACCGGACCGTTTGAAGTCGGTTGGTACCGGTTCAGTACGGTACCGGTTCGGTACGGTACGAGTACGGGATCGAGATTTTGGGTACGAATGCTCACCCCCACCAACGAGTCAAAGTGACGGGGTGATGACATTGGTGTCACCTAAGTGACGGCGTCGGATGGAACCGACTTGCAAACCGACGTGTGCCATGGGAGTGCTCCAAGTATCATCATAGTATATGACAAATCTACGTATGAACAATGTTCAATTGTGGTACGTTTAAGAGTACGTGGCGGATCACGTATGAAATTCGTTCAATTTCACAAGTTAGTATGTTACGGAGTACATTAGACACGTTAAATTTCCTTTCGCTTCCAACCCTTTTTATATAGGATTAGGATTTATTCATTTTCAGCACAATATAAGAGCTCATATTGTCTTATATGTGAAAATTGTGGGTCCACACACACTTTAACATATAACGACCTTTAATCTATTTAACTTTGTAATGTCACATAACATTACCTTAAATGAAACACTATTTTTAGATGAAACACTATTTTTAGATGAAACATTATTTTTAACAATATTCTACCTTAAATGAAAAAACTTTTAATATAACTTAATTAGGTAAAAAATTAGAACTGTCTAAAACAAAATTGAATTGTAAAGCAATAGAAATGATAGAGACAGCATAGACCATAATGAAGCTTTTAATTGGAAAAAAGCTTTTGTGGTCTTTGTTCATGATAATGTCTATAGCATCTAGAGAAAGAAAAGTAAATGGTCCAAGCATGAATCCTCAAGTGATTTTGTACTTTGCGGTACTTTTCACAACAATTGTTTTTTAGTTTTTTTTTGTTGCGTTTTTAGCCGGTGGATATGGTTATATCTACCGTCATTTTTACTAAATCAACCAAAATTGTGTTGTAAGAGCTTGTACTATACACATAAGTAATGCATAATTTTAGTTGATTGATCGAAAAGACTGGATATATCATTAGCCTTTCTTAAAAGATATACTATTTGATTTTATTTTTTTTAGTGTCTTTTTGGTAATAACAAATGCACCATTTATAAGTGTAAGATTGTTACTCCGATGAAGAAATTATTTTAGTTTTCTCATTTCCAACTATTTGAGATTTCTTAATTCTGATTCATCAGTCTTGTTAGATCTAAAGCAACCTGCTTATTGTGTGATTTTTAACCAATAATTTACTTAATTGTACTTTAATTAGTAGACACCATATATGTTAAACCAGATACACTTGAACTTATTAAAAAATATTTTAAGATTATAAGTTCAATTATTTGCATATGATTTTCTAGGTATGTTTAAAAAGATACATTACATCAAACCTTGATTAATTTTGTATAAATAAACCATAAGAAAGTCAAACGTTGACTTTGTACTTTTTTGCAGGATTATAATGCCACGGTGGAATACTACTGGGCCCCGTTTTTGGTCAAATCTAATTCTGATAACCCTGATATGCACAGCATCTTAGATAGAATTATCATGCCTGAATCAATCAATGGGCATGGTCAACATTGGAAAAATGTTGACTATTTGATTTTCAACACATACATTTGGTGGATGAACACACGAAACATGAAAGTCCTGTAAGCATGACTTATAATTACATTTTTTCTCTCTTTTATCTATAAACAACCAGGATGTATGTAATTTTTATTTTCATTGATAAGTTATTGTAAATGCAATAAAATAGGCGAGGGTCGTTCGATGAAGGAGCAACTGAATATGATGAAGTCGATAGGCCTGTGGCATACACGAGAGTGTTAAAAACTTGGGCCGAGTGGGTTGATAACAACGTAAACCCTGATCGCACCATGGTCCTTTTCAATAGCATGTCTCCTCTTCATATTAAGTAAGCTCACAACTATAATTGTAAACCTACAATATTTATGGTGACACTTCAACTGCATATCATATCATATATAGTTATTATATCACATTCCAAAAATTTGTGTCGTAGCGTATATATAGAGTACTTACAATTGAATGTAAGTTATTTCAACCAATTATAATGAATGAAAAATCTATAGGAGCACGGACTGGAACAACCCTGATGGCATCAAATGTGCCAAGGAGACGAGTCCAATCCTAAACACGACCATGACACCATTCGTGGGCACTGATCGACGGCTTTACACGGTTGCAACCAATGTGATTAAATCAATGCAATTCCCAGTGCAATTCCTCAACATAACTACTCTTTCAGAGTACCGAAAAGATGCACATACCTCAATCTACACCACCCGTCAAAGCAAATTGTTAACTGATGAGCAAAAGGCAAATCCCACTATTTATGCAGATTGTATACATTGGTGCTTACCAGGTTTACCTGACACATGGAATGAGTTTCTTTATACATATATCATTTCTCGCTCTTGACCCGTGATGAACGTTTTACTTTTTTTCGACTTTTTGACATTTTTTTTACTTTGTAATTGAAAGGCGTTTTTTTTTTTTAATAATATATTTCTTTTTATAAGGGTTAGTTATGTTCAAAGGGGCAAAAACTTGCTGATCATTTGGAGATGATGTAAATTGAAAATGTTGTAACAGAAAGAAAAGGAAAAAAAAAAAAAAAACATGTGCAAAACTGTAAGTATTTGATTTATCCAAGATGTTGTGTTTCTTTTGCTTTCATGGCAACTTCATAAATTTTGAAATAATGGTTATAAAGAGTTAATTTTTTCCTTAACCTATTAGAGATCAGTTTTGTTTCAACGAAATCATTTCAGTACTCACGTAATACTGATTTTATGTTTCTTTCTTATGGAACGATTATTGCTCAGCTTATTGTAATAGTACCCAAAAGTAATTTGAAGTACAAATGATTAATGATTAATGATATACAAATTCTAAATTTCTGATTGTATGAAAATACATACATTCATCCAATTTGTGTCTAGCTATACTTCTGCATCTTCACCAGGACTAAAAGTTGAAAGAAACCACAAAGAGCACCCTTTGCTGCTTCAAGAAGAGATTAATAGCATACTTTATATTTCCATTGCAAAGCCCACTGGCCACTTTTGGATATCATTTGTATTAACCAAATGGAAGCTATTCCTTTTATCGAGCATAATGATGCGAATCGGGCATTTTTGCACAGCAGAGTTATGAAAATCCACGAGAACCAATTGGACGTGACAACTAATTGGGTTGTAATGTTGTATAATGAGTTACTAATTGTGTGTGTTTTAAACTACAACAAAAATGGATACAAACTTTTAGTCGTCTATTATTATCGCCAATTTATGTCTTCAGCCACTATCTGTAATAAATACTGAGCATAAATGTTTATTGGGCCTAAATGGGCTTAGGTTCAACCTGTCAGCTAACCCAGTCCCCATTCCCCAACGGCCAACCTCTAATAGTCTAATCCATGATTCCATGGTGTGTCAAATACATTGCAACAAAAGCAAATGGATCAATTAAAATTCGAAGAGGCAACTTTTTCGTCCTAAAATAAAAGATCGCATCTTATATAAGTCGTGTTGTACTAATACTTCTTTAATTTTTCAGAAAGACAAATAATATACCACCAATCACACTATACTAGCTGATGACCCGCACTATGAGACCGAAACGATTTTTGAAATCGATCATTATGATTTATCATTTCATAGTTGATGCAAATAATATGTCATAGATCAAGTAAATAATAACAATAACAATAATAGTATTAAATTTGGTGTGATATCTATAAAGTAGTCTGATCATAAAAGTTAAAATTCGTTTATTGAAATATAATTTATTTTTGTTTTCTCTTTATTTTATTATCATTTCTTATTTTTTTTGAAAAATACTCAATTTTTCAGTCTTTTTTAAACCGTGTAAGAATAGAAAGTACTTGTTGATTTGTGTAATTGGTTAAAAGAAGATTGTTTTCAAAATGAAAAATATTAAATGTATGAAATGTTGACTTTTCCAAAAATACATACTATTGACTTTTCAACGGGTATAATTGATATTTTCGATAGGACAAATAGTAAGTTTTAAGCCAAAACCTTAAACCAATTATAAGGTAATTAAAATTAAATATCACACACATTTACCTTAAATAAACATACAACCTTTTGGTTCTTGTACGTGTTACTCTAATATATTTAACAAAATCACATATATATGCATCTGGAGCCCGGACTCCTCCTTGATCCCACAATCCGTCGAGGTCTCCTTGCATGTTAACGTTCCCACAAGATAACACACATGCATAACAGCATAATCGTTACAACTTAGTAAGTACCAAATTTATGTATGGACACTAGTAAATTCAAACCTCTGTAAGCATGTTTCTAAATTCATTTTGCATAAAACATGTTTTGAATGTAATGTTGGACCCTGTATAACTTTATTGTGTCAAGACAAGGCAATCGACCTAGCTAGCTGGGCTTTATTTCTCCAATGGCTAGAATCACAACATTTTTTTTTCAGTTCACGTAAGGTGATACCCAAAACATTTGAATGCATACATGCTTCCAACTTCCAAGATATGCATTTTTTACCTTTGTGATTCATAGGAAAACAGTGAGTGTCATTGGATCACAAATCGACATCCTTCTGTCACATATACATTTGAACTACTATAATTAGAACGAAAAGTGAAAACTACTTCCAATTCAAACCATCTTTTCAATTGACCGGTTACATAGAGTACATTTGTTTATGACCTCGTATATATGTTATGATAAGGTAAACAATGAACATTGCTAATTTGGGACCCTGATCGATGACGGTTCATGGTTTAGCCATAAATAGGTGCTTACTTTACTTCATTTTTAAGGTTTAAAACTCGATCTATTATATACTGTATTTAATCTCATTAATTACTTTAGAAAGACAATCTTGTAATCTAACACATATGCTACATACAATCACCACAAATATGTATACAACTTGAATCCACAACCTCCCGATTGATAGGCTCCTCCCATATCAATAGGACAAAAGCCCCTTTATATTAGAAATCAAATTACAATCTAATTGTACACACAATACCCTGTGTGCTCAACTCGCTTTTTAATATTCATTCGTCACAATGACATGTTGTAAACGCCATTACTTTGGAAATATAACTAAACCATTTATTTATTTACATCATCAATTAAATATTACATTGTGACTAGTAGGAGTTTAACTAGTGACACTTAAGTTTTAATAAAATAAACAACATGATATCAAAGTTATAAAATAATGTCCAAACCAAGCCATATGTAGTGTGCAAGTAAAATGACGTGCAATCGGTTACATGGAAAACACCACAGAAAACATGGTCAATAAATGATATATGGATCAAATGAGCAGATCGCACCACACCATTTTTTTTAATCTTATAATTCCAGCGCACGTCTTTTTCATTGGTTGTTAGATCACCAAATGGTATGACAAATAGAAAATTAACAAAAACATAGAAAGATAAAAATACAACATTTACATAAACACCCCTTGATGTTCAAAAGATTCATTTTACCACCCTTGTCCTGGCTTATTATTTAGCATTAGATTAGAAGTTCATAAAATAGCACTTTATCCCGTATAAACTCGTAATGTCTACCCGATAAAAGATCAGTAAATTTGAAACTTAAGGTACAATTTAATAGAAGCAGAAAATTGGTCTTTGAATTTTCATTAGATGAGAGACTACCACATTTTGTATAAGTATAACATGGGTAGTTGCTTGACTTTGAAATCAATATGAGATAATATAGTATTTGTTGTCTAATATTGTACATGCTACATATATGAATGAGACGTACGAAACAGATGACAAATGAGACGTAACAAATAGATGGCATCATGAATAGCTAAATTATGTTTCGTATGGTGAGTTTTTGGTATTGGTCTACACCATATCATTTTAGAAATATTCATAATTTATGGTGTTAGTTTTCATGCAATGTTATTAGTTCTATTTATATTTAATACTATGAGTGTGATATTAATCCATATATATATATATATATATATATATATATATATATATAGGGTAGTGATCAAGAGGGAAGTGTCTTTTTGGGGGGAAGGGGGAAGCGTTAGTACGCATCAGGAAGCATATTACAATTATCAATCAAAACGTCAACAAAAAATTATTTTTATCGGTAAATAGTAATCAAAATCGATGCTATAAAGAATATTTTAACGAATGAATTTCATTTTTAAGTCATAACATTAATTGATGAATATTTATTTAATTAATTGTTGAGATGCAGTGTGATGCATATTAACTAAGATGCATCGCGATGCATCATAAAACTTCACATTATTTGAAAAATATTTTTATTGTTAAGATGCATCACAATGCAGATTAACTAATATGCACCGCGATGCATCTTAACGAATTTGGATCAAATATTCATAAATCGATACTATAACTTGAAGAAAAAATTTATCAAGGAAGCTTAACATTTATAACATCGATTCTGATTAACATTTACTAAATTTCAGTTTGTTTTTTTCGAGATTAGTATAGGTGAAGGTAATATGCTTCCTGATGCGTACTAACGCTTCCCCCTTCCCTCAAAAAATGGACTTCCCTCTGGATCATGCCACTATATATATATATATATATATTTCCCGTTTTATCTATTATGTTAGACTAAAAAACACTATACAAGATATAAATGTGCCGGGATGATAAAAAAATGGGCGAATGATGATAAGCAAACATGGGGAGTAACATAGTGGTTAGTATACGTTGAATCAGATATAAGCATATGAATCTTGTAATTCGATGCCCAGGGTTGATCAAACTTAATGATCTTCAACTCATTTATAGGGGTAAGGGTTATGTGACGACCTATGAATGTTAACAAAGTTATGTGACGTGTGAGTCAAGATCTACAATTTTTCTATAAGAACTATTTTCTCGTTTTCACAGATTATGACAACTTCATTATCTATTGTTGAATACATGTTTTAAGTTGGATTTTTGCGGTCTACTTGAATATCCAGTCCTAGAAGGCTTACCTCGGTGTTGTGTAGATTTTGATATTTAAAAGAGGAATGATCCATACACTATAAAAAATTATCCGTACACCATTGAATATGCTGTATGGTGTTGTACAATACAACACTGTAAATCAGTGTTAGTAATGTATGGATAATATTTGATGATGTACGGATCATCAGGGGCGGATCTGTTAAGGTGCTAAGGGGGGCACATGACCCCAATAACCCAAGAAATTTTAGTGGAAATGTATATGTGTGTTGGTTCATGCCCTCACTCTAAAAAAAATTATGCCCTCAGTGACTCGGTCCATAAATTATCTTTTACTCAAGTATGAAATACCTTGCATGTATTCAGTAAATAAGCATTGAAGTAACCATAAAATTGAAAAGCTTGTATCTGAGTTTTAATGGAAGATGTTAAAAGTTGGGGTTTGTGGGGAAGAAGACACAAGAATGGGGTATCTTTCACAAAGTTCAGTATACAAAGTTCAGTATTTTTGTCAAAATGCCCCTTCTAATATGTATAAAGGTGACAATTTAGACCCTCCTATTTGACAACTTTTTATCTGCATTTTTTTCTTCCTTTGGTCAACATTCAACAATTACAACTATTACAAAAATTATATTGTTTGTGTTATTTATATATAAAACATTAAAGGTAATTTTTAACATGTATTATTTATAATTTCTTATTAATTATGAAAATTTATAAGGAAGTTAATTAAGTTTATAAAAAGAATAAACCAAGAAAAAAGTTGTTTTAATCTTAAAAACAATAACGTGTCGAAACTAATTACACGATGAGTAATACTATGAGTAATACACGAACTATTTTTCCCCCCGCATCACAACTCTTTATTTAATCAAATTTGAAATTCAACCATAAAACCATACTTATGTCATTTATCCTACAAGTTTGATGTTAATTAGTATCTATTTCGATTGATGTAGTTTTTCGTAGTTTTATATTTAAGAGTTAGTTTTGCATTTACTTTGTTGTACCGCCACTACAATGTGATTTGCCCAACGTTGATGCTTCTTGTGGATGAAGCTAACGCGTACAAATGAAATATTATACAAGGTGAGGAGTTCCCTCCAAAATTACCCCTTTACACTATTGTTGTTCTTGGTTTCAACTACTCCGTATAATAGTTTACCTAACGAAATTTTATACGGTTTAACAAAAAATTTGTGCCCCCACTAACACAAATTCCTGGATCCGCCACTGCGGATCATCACCCTTTTTAAAAACTAAAACTTTTGCCACAAACGTGCTATG
The DNA here is from genome assembly GCA_949592205.1 of Helichrysum umbraculigerum. Taxonomy (NCBI): domain Eukaryota; kingdom Viridiplantae; phylum Streptophyta; class Magnoliopsida; order Asterales; family Asteraceae; genus Helichrysum; species Helichrysum umbraculigerum. The sequence goes on from CATIUR010000006.1 coordinate 56,076,549, forward strand.
TTTCATGAACAATTACCATCTTAGCGCCATTCAAGGGTGGTCAAATATCTACTTTATTTATAGTTTTGCACTTCTAATCCGAGTCCATAGTCATAAAAATAAGTTTTGGGGCTGTTTTGTAAATGTAACACAAGACCAAGGTGTTTGTCTAAACTAGTAGAAAGAAGAAAATAAAGAAGAAAAAGTTGAATTGATTTTCATATTTTTACAAATCGAAGGCATCTTCACCACTGTCGCCGTGTTTTCTCAGTATAAATATTAAATTAAATAAAATAATATAAACAAAGTGTTTGTTTACCTTCAACAATTTCCACTCTCTCTCTCTCTAGATCTCTCACTCCCGGCTGCGATTCAATCAAATCAAATCCTTAATTAGATCACAACCGCATCTGATCCGTCGTCGTTTTGATCTCTCTCGCCGTCACCATGGCGGCCGCTAATGCTCCGATCACCATGAAAGAGGCACTTACGGTATACCTCTCTTTCTCTCCCTCTATACATACAAATACATAAAACCTAGTTTCATTATATATGTATAGATGTATAGATTTGCACTTCTATTGTTAAAAACCTACCTCCGTTTATGCAATTTTGTAGTTTCTGGTTCAAATTGGACTTGTAAATGTTAAATTGAAATAGTCTAATCAGTTTTTGAGCTTATTTGGTTATGTGATGTTTAGATTTGTTAGATGTGTAGATAAAAAATGTTTACGAATACTAGATTGCAGTTTGATTATTCTTAACCTAGCTCAATTTGGACAATTTCATCGTTTAGGAACCTCATAGGTTTACTTAGGTTTAATCTGATTCGAACTGATGAATTTTGCTAGCATTTAAACTCTGGCAGTGTTTAGATTTGAGAGATAATGGAACTTGTGTGTGATATATTTCCAGATCTGGGAAATGAAATGATTTGTTATGGTTTAGAAAGTATAGGACAGATTGATCTGCTTACGCTCAGGATAATTGATTTAATTTTGAATTGTATAATGTTGTTGCAGTTGCCAAGTATAGGTATCAATCCACAGTTCATTACGTTCACTAATGTAACGATGGAGTCCGATAAGTTTATATGTGTTCGTGAAACATCGCCTCAAAATAGTGTGGTGATCATCGACATGAGCATGCCAATGCAACCACTGAGGAGGCCTATTACCGCTGACTCGGCTCTTATGAATCCAATTTCAAAGATTCTGGCACTAAAAGGTAGAATTATTATCTATTAGGTCATAAATTTGTGAATGAATTGGTTTGTTTATGTCGTCTTTTCTATTAGAACTGGCTTGCCCTTCGATGTTGATTTCTGATTCAGTTTTACTGCTGTTGTATCTATACAAGTTGGCATCTATTGTTCACATGCTAGAAGAGCATCAGGTTGCACTGACATGCAGCAGACTGGTGCTCTTAAGGACTGCCAAATGCAGAACATAAGAACTATTTTCTGACAATTAATGAAAACTCTGAAGTAACTCAGGAACTTGTTGATGCTACTACAACATAATGTACCAATCAAGATGTAACTTGTAATAGGTTCCTTAGTGAAACAGAAAGGTTAGTTTTGGGTGTATAGTTAACCAACTTTGTAATTTTCTTGAAGCTCAACTTCCTGGGACTACTCAAGACCACCTACAGATATTTAATATTGAGATGAAAGCTAAAATGAAGTCTCATCAGATGCCTGAGCAGGTGACAAGTTTATCTATTATATCATCCAATGATTTGTAAGTTGTCCATCATTTTCGCTAACACTGACATGTATGTGACTTTACTGCAATTCTATCTCCAGGTTGTCTTTTGGAAGTGGATCACACCTAAGATGTTGGGAATGGTAACCCAGACCTCAGTATATCACTGGTCAATTGAAGGTACACTGTCTTCGTTTCCCTTGAGTGACACTGTTTTCTTCTGTTATGTCATATGTAAGTTGAAGGTTGTAGCTTTTGACGTTTCCCAATCTATTTCTTTCTGTACAGGCGACTCCGAACCTGTGAAGATGTTTGATAGGACAGCCAATTTATCAAACAATCAGATTATTAATTACAAATGTGATCCATCTGAGAAATGGTTGGTGCTGATTGGTATTGCCCCTGGCTCGTCCGAGGTATTCTATTATTCTTTCGATAAATTCGATCATATCAGGAACCATCTTTACTGGTTAAAGATTATGTTATACTCTTCCTAATAGTTTTTAGGGATCACTTATTGTTAATGGTTGTGATTAGATCTGATGTAATCTGAAGTGCATGTTCAACACCACTTGTATATGACTTGAGTGACACCTATATCTTACTCTTTTGTGGATTTAGACAGCCTGCTCTGCATTGTGTTGAACAACTATTTGAATAATGCAAGAAACCCATGTAGATCTAGCTCTCTTTTAGTGATATGTGCTGCATATAGGATCTAGTATTTGTCAAGTGCATTGCTTGTAATCTGCAAGGTGCTTTTTAATGTGGGCAATCACTTAATTGCTAATAGGCCCCATGAAAAGTTGATAATATAATCGTAGTGTTTATGACTGCATGCAATTGTGTATATGACTGCCCTAATTTTCACAATTCAAAGAAAGATGGAGCCTAATCATGACTTAGATTGGCTCCCTTGTTTGTTTTAACTGTTTGCCTTCATTTGCTATTACCTTGCTTCCTCACTCAAGTCACTCAGACGCTCGCCTCACGTCACTTCGCTCGCCTTGGGAGGAAGATATATTTGGACATGATGCTGCCGATTGTTTCGCTTTTTCATGTTTAACAAGAAATTGTGTATTGGTCTATGGTGTCATATTCCCGTTCCTCTTTCTTTGCTGCTATAGGCGCGTCTAGATAATGTGTCCAATGTAGTTACAATTGTTTAACCGCATATACCTTAGAAAGGAAATCCTAATACTATTTCTGAGTGGAATTTTGGTTAAGTCAATATGAAAGTTGTCACATGTTCAGTATTCTATGTTTATATTAATTTAATTTTTTCATCTTCTTCATCTGTGATTTTTATTTTGATACATCATAGCGCGTCATGTGCACTAGATTGTTTGCTGACTTTCCAGCTGCTATAACTTCTATTCGTTTTATCATTTTACAGAGACCTCAGTTAGTCAAAGGAAATATGCAGCTTTTTTCGGTCGATCAGCAGCGAAGTCAAGCTCTTGAAGCGCATGCAGCGTCATTTGCCTCCTTGAAAGTATGCATATTTTCATTTATTAAATCATACTTGGAAAGCATATATCCGTTAATGCCATCTATATTTATCACATACTGTTATGTCTCATACAGGTTCCAGGCAATGAGAATCCTTCAATTCTCATATCTTTTGCAACAAAAAGTTCTAATGCTGGACAGGTTACATCAAAGCTGCATGTCATTGAACTTGGGGCCCAGCCAGGTTCCCTTCTATCCACACGTCTTTCATTTGTTACAGTTACCTTTTGATTTGACCTACTTCTATTTAGTCCTGAAAAATGTGGTATCTTTCCGTTGCTGGTCTTCTTATGCGGATTTGGTTCTCTTCTGATATTCTTGTTTCTAAATTTCAATTCAATGTGCAGGGAAGCCCTCATTTACCAAGAAACAAGCAGATCTCTTTTTCCCTCCCGACTTTGCGGATGACTTTCCAGTTGCCATGCAGGTACCTCTTGTCTTTGTTTTCTTTGAGATAGTTAGCTGCATTATGATCTTACATACTTATTTCTGAATTTCCAGATATCCCACAAGTACGGTTTAATATATGTCATCACCAAGCTTGGGCTTCTATTTGTATATGATCTTGAAACCGCTACTGCAGTGTATAGAAACAGGATTAGCCCTGATCCAATTTTCCTGACATCTGAAGCTTCCTCAGTTGGGGGCTTCTATGCTGTTAATAGACGTGGTCAGGTGTTACTTGCTACTGTAAATGAATCAACAATTGTGCCTTTTGTTAGTGGACAGGTAAGTTTTCACGCTCTTCCATCAATGATTGATATGATAGTTTTGCTTTTGGGGTATGAATTCAATTTGTCATTGCAGTTAAACAACCTGGAACTTGCTGTTAATCTTGCCAAACGAGGAAACCTACCTGGTGCAGAGAATTTGGTAAACTTGCTTACTGTTTCAGTCTTATGATAACTTAAATCACTCTTATTAGTTATGTCAATGTTTGGATATTGGCATGAGTTTTCAAAGTTATTAGAATACGTTTAAGGGTCAATTACTTTTTATTATGTCTTGTGTCACAGAGTAGTCTTGCTTTATTCTTCTATAGAAGTTTATTTTCGGAATTGTATGTTTCAAGGCATACGATGTAGAAGTAAATATCAAATATTTATAGACTATAGTCCAAGTCATTGAAATAAGACCATGGTAGAAGTTATAGCATTGATATCAAAGTCATAAACATAATTCGTTCATAAGAACATTAGTATGCAAATGCTATTAAAAAAAGAAGCAGAATATTCATTCCATAGTAGATTGTCAATGGTTACATATAGCCTTTTCAGACCTGGGATGAATTAAGGTTACATGTCTTGCATTTTATGAAACATTATGGATAGTGGATCTTGTGAATCAGTTTCTTTGTTTTGGTGTCTTTAATAATCTCCAAAAATTGATGTATACTGACGGAAGAACCACCCAGCTTTGTTTGTTATCGCCAAGTGTATATTAACTATATACAGTCATCTTTCTCATGGACAGTTATTGACCAGTTGACAATTGTATATCTCAGGTTGTTCAGCGTTTCCAAGAACTATTTGCTCAAACCAAGTACAAAGAAGCTGCTGAGCTTGCTGCAGAATCTCCTCAAGGCATACTCCGTACACCAGATACAGTTGCAAAATTTCAGGTAATTACACTCCCAATCTTATTATTTGATTAGAACTTTTAATTTTTATTTTTCTATTTATCCTGCTTTACAAGTTTGATTGTTATGCATTTCTTTGCAGAGTGTACCTGTCCAAGCCGGTCAAACACCACCATTATTGCAGTACTTTGGAACCCTTCTGACAAAAGGAAAACTAAATGCGTTTGAATCTTTGGAACTTTCTCGCTTAGTTGTCAATCAAAACAAAAAGAATCTTCTGGAGAATTGGTTAGCTGAGGACAAGTTGGAATGCAGTGAGGAACTTGGAGACCTCGTGAAGGTATGCATTATAGAATAATTCGAAGGTTTTAGGTATACTTGCATTAGGAAAATGTTCTTGTGTTACTTACCATTTCTCTTCCTCGAATTGTAGACGGTAGACAATGATCTTGCATTGAAAATTTACATCAAAGCCAGAGCTACCCCAAAAGTTGTTGCAGCTTTTGCTGAAAGACGAGAATTTGACAAAATTCTGATATACTCCAAGCAGGTAGGTGTGGCTCCAATTGCAGTAGTTTGTAGCTGCTGATATCAGTTTAATTTTTGAAGAAGGCACACCACACCACACCACACCACACCACACCACACCACACCACACCACACCACACCACACCACACCACACCACACCACACCACACCACACCACACCACACCACACCACACCACACAAGAAGTAATAAAACAGAAACTAAAAGCAACACCCCACATCACAAGAAGTAATAAAAGGGCTAAACAAACATAGAACTAGCTATACAAAAAAACTACATAATTAAGCATTAACACCAAACGATAGCAGCGGACCAAAACCCGAGCAGGAAGAAATCTAACAGCAGACATCAACCGGGAACCAATGCAAAAAGACTCGAGTCTACTTGAAACCATCCTCCATATTTAACCACTGGTTCCATGAGATTTTGAATCCTGAAACTGTAGCTGAGATCCATCCAAAAGAACGCACTTGAACTTCCTTAAACAATTCTGGAATTCTATCATTCTTACTCTTGAACACCTTTTTATTTCGATGCATCCAAATATCAGTTTAATGTTTTTCATGTGAATAGATTTTCAACTTTTAATTTTCTTCTTATTGCCACAAATTTTCATGAAATTTGTTCTGAACTGACAGGTTGGGTATTCACCTGATTATTTGTTTCTTCTGCAAACAATTCTTCGATCGGACCCTCAGGTATTATAGCTTTTTAGTATATAGTACATTTGTGAATGATTTATTAGCTGGCAGGGATGTTTATGTTAATCCATGGATTCAGTTTCTAATCAGGCAATAAATTGCTCAAAAATGTGTCTCTAAACTTAAATTTGTGGATCCCAAAAAATAAAGTGCATGAAAGTTAGATTGGTAACATGTTTACTTTTTTGAAGGGAGCTGTTAACTTTGCTCTAATGATGGCCCAAATGGAAGGAGGCTGTCCTGTTGATTACAACACCATTACAGATCTTTTTCTTCAGGTCAGTTCATCTTTATGACTTTTCGTCTTGAACAATCTTTAATATCATGACAAATAACTTTCTTGTTAAACTAATTTCAAATGTACTTCTTTCATATCTTCAGAGGAACTTGATAAGGGAGGCAACAGCTTTCCTCTTGGATGTGCTGAAGCCCAATTTGCCAGAACATGCTCACCTCCAAACTAAGGTTACATTCATCTGATGCTTATCAACTGCTACCAAGCTATCTAGGATAGCTGCATGCTCACAATTTTTATTTACACCCAGGTCCTTGAAATCAACCTTGTTACATTCCCTAATGTTGCTGATGCAATATTAGCTAATGGTATGTTCAGTCACTATGACCGGCCTCGGATTGCTCAACTTTGTGAGAAAGCAGGCCTATATGTCCGAGCCCTTCAGGTTGGCTAATGTTCAACGACTTGTGTGTTTTCCCTTTGATATTCTATCATCTGCTTAAATGAAACTTGGTTCTTTTTGCAGCATTACAGTGAATTGCCGGATATTAAACGTGTCATTGTGAACACTCATGCAATAGAGCCACAGGTTTGTCTTTTTTGAATCGTCCATTTTGTGGCATTTAGCAGAATTGGTACCTAACTAGTTTCCTTTTTCAGTCTCTTGTAGAATTTTTTGGAACTCTATCAAAGGAATGGGCACTTGAGTGTATGAAGGATCTTTTACTTGTCAATTTGAGAGGAAACCTCCAGATAATTGTTCAGGTAACAATGAATCTTGTTTCTGTGTGAAAGCTTATCATTTGAACTTTAGAGTGGAACATAAGGAATATTGCTGATGACTGATACCATTGTGTGGATTGTAGGTTGCTAAGGAATACTGTGAGCAGCTGGGTGTTGAAGCATGTATTAAACTCTTTGAACAATTCAAATCTTATGAAGGCCTTTACTTCTTTTTGGGGTCATATTTGAGCTCCAGGTAAAATCTTTCTAGTTATTTCAGTGTTTACAAAACTGCTGCTTCTAGTTTAGGATATTTTGTTTTTTGTGATGTACTTGCATTCAGTCATTCACTAAGCTTAACACCACAGTGAGGATCCTGATATACACTTCAAGTACATTGAGGCGGCTGCAAAGACAGGTCAAATCAAGGAGGTTGAGCGTGTAACAAGGGAATCAAATTTCTATGATGCTGAGAAGGCTAAGAACTTTTTAATGGAAGCCAAACTTCCCGATGCAAGGCCATTGATCAATGTGTGTGATCGTTTTGGCTTTGTTCCTGATCTCACTCACTACCTGTATACCAACAACATGCTTCGGTATATTGAAGGTTATGTTCAAAAGGTATGGTCTTTTCATAGAGTGTGTCCATATTTCATTTATGAGGGTTTGAAAAAGCTGGAATGTCTGAGGAGTTATATGGTATATGTGTAGGTCAACCCTGGGAATGCTCCACAAGTTGTAGGACAGCTTCTAGATGATGAATGCCCTGAAGATTTTATTAAAGGTCTGATCCTATCAGTTCGCTCATTACTTCCAGTTGAGCCTCTTGTTGATGAGTGTGAAAAGAGGTTGGTTTTCTCTTCACATAGTTGTTCTTTATGTTCATTCTGTTAGTTTGTATTCATATACATTTACTTGTGGTTTACAGGAATCGACTGAGGTTACTAACTCAGTTTTTAGAGCATCTTGTGAGTGAAGGAAGCCAAGATGTCCATGTTCATAATGCTTTGGGTAAGATCATCATAGATAGCAATAACAACCCAGAGCACTTCCTTACGAGCAACCCATATTATGATTCACGTGTTGTGGGGAAATACTGCGAGAAGCGTGATCCCACACTTGCTGTTGTTGCATACCGCAGAGGGCAATGTGATGATGAACTTATCAATGTAACAAACAAGAACTCTCTGTTCAAGTTGCAAGCCAGGTACTTGACTTGCTACTTTCTTTTATTTACTCTCTTAGTCTCATTTATTCAACGTTTCCTTTGTTGGAAAATATTTTTTTCCCCCTGTTGCTTATTAATAATCATTGTTTTATTTTATCAATGTTGGTATTGGTCTACAAATTTTTTGTATTTACAAAGTGACATCTTAGATACTTTGTTTAACAGTTGAACATATACATTAGTATTTTCCTCATAAATACTTTATCCTGTTTTAAATAGGTATGTTGTGGAGAGGATGGATGGTGATCTTTGGGAGAAGGTTCTTAACCCGGAAAATGAATATAGAAGGCAACTCATCGATCAAGTTGTTTCAACTGCTCTACCAGAGAGCAAGAGCCCTGAGCAGGTTTCTGCTGCCGTCAAAGCTTTCATGACTGCTGATCTTCCCCATGAACTAATTGAGCTCCTTGAGAAAATTGTCCTCCAAAACTCTGCTTTTAGTGGAAATTTCAATCTACAAAACTTGCTTATCTTGACTGCCATTAAGGCAGACCCATCACGAGTTATGGACTACGTCAATAGGTTAGACAACTTTGACGGGCCTGCTGTTGGTGAGGTGGCTGTAGAAGCACAGCTATATGAAGAGGCATTTGCCATATTCAAGAAGTTCAACTTAAATGTTCAAGCAGTCAATGTTTTGTTGGATAACATCCAAAGTATTCCACGTGCTGTTGAATTTGCATACCGTGTTGAAGAAGATGCAGTATGGAGTCAGGTGGCTAAAGCTCAACTTAGAGATGGACTAGTGAGTGATGCAATAGAGTCATTCATTCGTGCCGACGATGCTACTCAGTTCTTGGATGTCATTCGTGCTGCCGAGGACACAGAATGTTACCAGGATCTGGTTAAATATCTTCTGATGGTGAGAGACAAGACTAAGGAGCCAAAGGTGGATAGTGAGCTCATCTATGCGTATGCGAAGATTGACAGATTGAGCGATATCGAGGAGTTTATCCTTATGCCAAATGTTGCCAACCTACATAATGTTGGTGATCGTTTGTTTGATGAAGCGTTGTATGAAGCTGCTAAGATCATATACGCCTTCATCTCCAACTGGGCTAAGCTGGCTGTGACACTTGTGAGGCTTCAACAGTTTCAAGGTGCTGTTGATGCAGCTCGTAAAGCAAATAGCGCTAAGACATGGAAAGAAGTTTGCTTTGCTTGTGTTGATGCTGAGGAGTTCCGTTTGGCTCAAATATGTGGGCTTAATATTATTGTTCAGGTGACAACATATAAGCTACTACCAGATATTCAATAGTACTCTTGATTTTTGACTTGGTTCAGAAGTAGAGTTGGCAAATGGGTGGGTCGGATAACTGGTCAAAACGAGTACTTTTTGGTATGAGTTGGGTTTGGTTGACCCAAAACACCTTACGTTAAAAAAGTTGATGCTTTTAAGAAATGGTTGTTGCCTCAAATACGATTTCAAAAAGTTCCGCATTTCAGTAGTAATCCAGTTTTTTATTTCCACTTAAGAAAATGAACTAGGTGGATTTCTGTATTAGAAATGCTTTTTCCGAGAATTATGACCCGTTTCCTTTCTACCAAATTTCTTTGATTTACCTGTTTGACCTGGGGAGGGAAAACGTAACCTAAAATTTGACCTTGCCCTGACAAGTAAATGGGTTGAAATTGCCACTTGCATTACGACTAGTGTTTAAAGGTTTTTCTTTTGAAATTTGTAGGTTGATGATTTAGAAGAGGTCAGTGAATACTACCAAAACAGAGGATGCTTCAATGAGCTGATATCTCTAATGGAGAGTGGTTTGGGGTTAGAACGGGCTCATATGGGGATCTTCACCGAGTTGGGTGTTCTCTATGCCAGATACCGGCATGAGAAGTTGATGGAGCATATAAAACTCTTTTCAACCCGCCTTAACATTCCTAAGTTAATCCGTGCTTGTGATGAGCAACAACACTGGAAGGAACTTACCTATTTATATATTCAATATGATGAGTTTGACAATGCTGCCTCAACCGTCATGAATCATTCTCCTGAGGCTTGGGATCATATGCAATTTAAAGATATTGCAGTTAAAGTGGCAAATGTTGAGCTTTATTACAAGGCAGTTTACTTCTATTTAGAAGAACACCCTGACCTTATCAATGATGTTCTCAATGTCCTTGCCCTCCGTGTTGACCACACACGTGTTGTGGACATAATGCGCAAGGTTTGTATACTATTCAACCAGTACCATGCAAACTTGAGGTTCCTTAAGTATTCTGTTCTGACTTTAATTATTACAGGCTGGTCAACTTCCACTCGTGAAACCATACATGGTTGCAGTTCAGAGCAATAACGTGTCTGCTGTAAATGAGGCATTGAATGAAATTTATGTCGAGGAGGAAGACTATGATAGATTGCGTGAATCTATTGATTTGCATGATAACTTTGACCAGATTGGACTTGCACAGAAGGTGGGTTCAGTTGGTTTTCTTCATTCTTGTGATGTAATTTTCTCTCATGTGGAAAATTTGATTTCGTATTCTGTGTATGTTCTGGCAGATTGAGAAACATGAGCTTCTTGAGATGAGGCGTGTGGCTGCATATATTTACAAGAAGGCCGGTAGATGGAAGCAGTCTATTGCACTGTCCAAGAAAGACAAGGTTTACAAGGATGCAATGGAGACTGCATCGCAATCCGGCGATCGTGAACTCGCTGAAGAGTTGCTCGTTTATTTCATTGAGCAGGTAGCAAAAATTTAAATCCTTTTGTCACATTTTTCAAGTGTAAATGTGGACCATTTGGTAATGATTACATGTATCGCTTGTGTAGGGAAAGAAGGAATGCTTTGCTTCCTGTCTGTTTGTTTGTTATGATCTGATCCGTCCGGATGTTGCTCTTGAGCTGGCCTGGTTGAACAACATGATTGATTTTGCCTTCCCGTATTTGCTTCAGGTGAACTGTTAAATTTCTTGTTTCGACTTTTTCAGTATCTTATGCACCTGGAGAATTAGCTAACCTTGATTATAATTATTTGTTTTATTTGCAGTTTATCCGTGAATATACTGGTAAGGTTGACGAACTCATCAAGGACAAGATAGAATCAATCAAGGAAAATAAGGCCAAGGAGAATGAGGAGCAGGATATTGTTAAACAGCAGGTTTTTGTTTCTCAGTCTACTCTTACGCTTCCTCGTTTGATTTCACTTGTTATATATGTTAAATAATAAAAGTTATTGATGCCCATGCTTTTGGTAATTTTGCAGAATATGTATGCTCAACTTCTCCCTCTTGCTTTACCAGCTCCACCGGGTATGGGTGGTAGCCAAATGGGCGGAGGATATGGTCCACCACCACCCATGGGTGGAATGGGGATGCCGCCAATGCCACCTTTTGGGATGCCGCCAATGGGCTCTTATTGATGGATATGCGGCTTTAGTGAATAGTGTTGGTTGCTTCTCGCGTATGTGGGTAACTTTTTGAGGAAACATCATAATTTGCTTGATTTGGAGGGGAGATGGATTGAATTTGTTATAGTTGAGACTAATTGTGTTTTTTTTTTCTAGTGTGGATATGTTTTCATTGTAATATTCTTTTGGGTAGACGGAGGCATTTTTTGCAGCTGGTAGGGCAGCAAAATGAGTATAATGGTGATTTGTGTAATGTGTACTAAGAACAAGGGCTCGATAGGATGGATATGCAACTTCTTATACTTGTTTTTAAATGTACTTTCTTTTTCAACTATGTTTAGTTTCAATCTTTTGATTAATTGTACTCTGGTTCCATAATTGAACACTACAGTTCTTAACAGAACTTTCTGTTTCTCTTATCGGGACGTCAAGTCTCGTTAACTTCCTGTTGGAATTTTGTCGGACCCCATTAACACTTTAGATACATCGAGCATATATGAAGATACAGCTAAACTGCGAATAAAGTCACAAACATATGACGTTTACCATGTGATTTGTACTAAAAAAGACACGTTGACAGAAAACTAAACATAGTCGTCTGTGAATGTAAGAATTTTACTCGAAACGCTCATAAAGATATGAAATACAGATATATCAGAAATTTGTTTTCCAATAACGTCATATCATATGAATTAGAATGAGAGATTGTCCAAAAATCCAAAATGGAAATTGTTCCAAAATGGCATAAGCATACAAAAATTGTCATTAACGACAAAGACACATCATGGATCGCATATATCAGGCTCTATAGTCTATACTACTCGTATACAAATCCAATGTGTATCAAGAATCTTTGGTGCCCAATTAGTCATTGGTGTACCTTCAATTTGTTTCAGATGTCAGATCAATGACGATGACATATATGTTTATATGAAATATATATATATTTATATCGTTTTTTCTTTTCTTTTCTGGTTGCACATGAATTATTCTATTGAATTGTATTATTGGCTTATTGCTAACTTACCGAGAGACTTGATGCCCTTTCGTGTCTTGCCATCGTTTTTATATTATTAAAATTAAAATACTCCTCATAAGAGAAATGATAAAAGACACTTCTAAGGGAGCTATGAATAAGAGCGTCTATAATGCAATGTTGTATTTCACTACGTACATTTCCTTTGTTTGGATTTTGATGATCGATAGTTGAAGGTAGTAGCTATAATTTATGAAGGTAAGCCGTTCATAAATACAACCACCCTAACTAACAAAACCGATCAAAATATACTCTATACGCGAGTAATCAAAGATAAGATTTTTTACACATGCTAACATCCGTAATAACAATCAAAATGAAACAACAAAAGTAGAATGAGAACACAACAAATAATGGCGTCATCACATAAGTTATGGGTCCATGAAAATAATAGAATTGGTCCACATCTCCACATTCATATCTTAGTGATCTTTAAAGATCTTTCATAACTACTGTATCATATAATCATTTTCCTTATAGCGAATAGCATCCTAATCTATCGCTGAATTATATTATATATCCCTTTAAAACGCAACCACTCCTTAAGTTATCATACCAAGAATTAAATACATTTATTTTCTCGATTAACTATAAGCAAATGTGTCTTTTTTGTTAAATGAAAATATAGGCGATTTAGATATGGACCCATTTCTTGTTTTGTTTTCATTGTGATGGAAATATAAGCCATGCAGATGCAATTGCTCTTTCTATAACATTTCTTTCTTTTCATTTAGTTAAACAAAAACTATTTAAGTACGTATCGATCAGTAAGTGAGGAAGTAGTAAATAATTTTAACTTTTTTTGGTTAAGAGCTTGCTAACGTGTGTTTACGTAGCACACATTAAGGTCTGGTAGTTATGAATGAATAAAAAAAAGTTAAAATTTAAGTATATTTGTTTTCAATAAATGCATTTTAACGTCTGATACATGGGCACATGTTAAAAAGTTTAAAAAAAAAAAAATAAAAAAAAATACTTTAGTCAAACCTATATCATTTTTCTGTTCCGAAAAAAGTTACAATTCCTTGTAAAATTTATGCCGATTGGATAGGTTTCACATTTACTTTTTTGTCGTTCAAATCAAACTTGAAACTTTTACTTTTGTAGCGTGTGGGTGCTTCAGACTCTCCCACGTCATACTTTGGATCCACTTTTTCTTTATTCTTGACTTCCGGTCAATTTTATCTACTTTAATTTAATCAATTTCATGATTAAATAAATCTATCTATTTACGGAGTATAATGCAATTTATAATTCGATTGAAAAAAGGTAATTAATTAATTTGATACTTTTTTCTAGATCACAGATTTGGGTTCATTTGATTTGATTTGATTTATTATAATTATAATTATAGTTATATAATTATATTAGATTAGAAGTGCATAATTGATTCATAATAATACGATACCTATATTACAAACAGATGCATTGGAATCAATTAAATATTTAAATGAGTAGTAAAACACGTTTATTTTATGATAACCAATCAATAAAATCTAATATCACAGATTTGCCCGCATCTGCTCCACCACATTCTTGTACATATTCGCATTGATTCAATGTTAGATTGTACTGTACCATTTAATAAAAAAATACTATATCTTTATGATAGTAGTGTAAATAACCATCACCAAGATAGGGTTAGTGGTTTATCAGGTAAAAAATTTTGGGTTCAAACCACACTAACTCACATTTTGCCATTTTGGGGTACCCAGGGAAAGAGTCGAAAACAATCACGAGGATACATTGATTATGCCAACTGTATCTAAGTAAAAAATATCCGCCCTCTTCAAGTATCCTGAACATAACAAATCTTTCACATTTACCCGGTTTTAGTAGTGTAAATGACTTTGTTTATAACCTAATTAACCTGGTATACCACTTTAACATTTTATTATGACCTTCGGCGTAAATGAATTGGTAAATTTGATGTTTCAGTTTGATTAGGGCTGTTCACAGTTCGGATCAAACCGGATTATCCAATTGGATAATTCGGATTGAACCATATGGATTGGATAGTTGGATTTTTGGATCGGCTCGGATCAAAACCAAACTTATTATTTTGGATCACGGATTGGTTTTGGTTAGTAAATTACAAACCGGATTATCCAAAAAAAACCAAATAACAAATAAACATTTATATTCCAAACATTATATGTATAAATGCACATACAAAATTATAACACCCCATATTTTTTTTTAAACCTGGAAGCGTTGAACAAAACATACATAATATATCATTGAAACCTTGTACATTACATCATGTCTTAACTTAGTACATATTCTATATATATATATATATATATATATATATATATGATACCAGGGTTAGGTTCAAATGAGAACCAACTAAAAGTTGAGAACCTTGAGAACCACTAGATTACATGCTTGTTCACATGTGATTAACTTCATTCACATGTGAACATTGATTTAGATTATATTGGGAAAGAAAAAAATTCAAAAATTACGTCTTAAAACTCGTTTTACCTGATTTGTTCACATTATCGTCAAATGTGAACATATATTTGTTTTTTGTGTCTTTCGCTATAATTTAGTAATGTTTGAATTTTTTTTCTTTCCCAATCTACACTAAATCAATGTTCACATGTGAATGGAGTTAATCAAATGTGAACAAGCATGTAATCTAGTGGTTCTCAAGGTTCTCAACTTTTAGTTGGTTCTCATATGAACCTCCACCTATGATACCAAAAGACATAATTTCGGTGTCATATCATACTACTTCAGTGTTAATTTACATCAAAACAGATCAGAGTAAGAGGTTGCCAAAACATTCTTCAAAGCCCAACTTCTTGACTTAAGCATAGCAAAATTAACAACCTGCAAGAAGTTGAAGCGGTGGGATTAGCACGAAGCTAAGTGAATAGACTTATAGCTAACAGTCTAACTTAGCCACAACAATTCAGTTCACAGCAAATAATATGGTAAACACGATATCAGAGAGGATCGGTGGTTCTTGAGGTAACCCTCAAGCCGCGGTGGCCCTCAAGCCGCGGTGGCCCTCAAGAACGCTTATAACCAACTGTATTTGGCCGATACAGGAAACCGATAAGCTAGTGTACTATTTATTCACACAACACAGTTTCCATAACAACACATGTGCAAGAACCTGTATTGGCCAATCAATAGCAGCCTTAAGCTCAAGAACATATTGACCTCTCGTTAAACACTTATATGCACATGGCAATATAGCATAGAATCAATAATACTTGGATCATGACAGGCAGCAGTATAATAAAGTAAACCACAATTACTCATTGTAACCTTAACTGTTACAACTAAATTATACTGAGAGTATAAATCCACTCACATGTCCTTTGTATCTTCAACTCAAAGATCTTATATTATTGAGTTCTGGGATTATCTGAAATACAACAAAACAACTGAAATCATTAACTTGTTCCAGATATTCATAAAATTGAAAAATCACATCAATCATTCAAACTATAGCAGTTAAGTTAATTACATCTTAACACATATATTGGTACTAACATATATTTACATATAGGTCAGAATAAGTAGTCTCTGTACATATACAATGCAAGCTTATACAATTACTACTAGTAAACATAAAAATTTCAAGTTCTGAGATAAGTGGGGAATCCGCCCGGATTCAATTGAATCCGCCCGGATTCATGCTGAATCCACAGGATTCAGACTGAATCCGCCGGATTCCCGACCACTTTTCAACTCAAATTTGAGACAGATCAAAATCTAAGGAATACGCTCAGTGAATCCGCCGGATTCACTTAAATCCGGTTACCAATTTTGCTCGGAATCCGCCGGATTCACTGGAATCCGACCGGATTCCCTTGTTTTTCAGCTCAACGCAGAAGCAGGTTTTCCTGCACTCAATTACGAACCAAAACCTCAAAATCGCCAAACTCAGCTATATACCAAAACTTTTACCAATATTTGACTACAATAACACATATTAACATCATATAACAAGTATTCAAACATCAACTCATTACAATTCAACCAAATTCACATATAACCAATTTCATCCATATTCAAACCTAATTTTCAAGAAATCTAGTAATTTCTTCATGAAATCATCATGTAATCAACTTAATAAAGATTAAAATCATCATTCAATCATTATACAATTAACAAGTTAATTTATCAAACATTAATTTATACCACTCAACAACTTAACCCAATTTCATATTCTATGTTAAAAGAACTCTTACTTACATGAGAATTGAAACGCCCCGAAACTCGGAATTTTTTTTTTTTACCTAACACTGAAAACATACTCTATTAGGTCCCACATCTAAAATATGACATTATAGACTCGTTATATCGTTCCCTTAAATCAAATAATGACTCAATTAATAAAATGTTGAATTTACAAACGATTCCCCAGGAATGACTCTCATTCCTCAAGAATAAGGGCTGCTGTTAGCACTTAAGTTCAGATTCCTCAGGAATGACTCCGATTCCCCAGGAATCAGGGCTGCACACAAACTAATACCAAAATATGAATTTCCGACGCGCATATCTTTTTACTCGTAAACACTTAGACTCTGAAAATTTGCAGGCACCTCCATAATGCCACAATGAAACTTTCTATTTTTGCACTTTTCCAAAATTCACGTTTTACGAGAAAACGGACATATAACCACTTTTCGACCATTTTAACCACTTTTTGACTACAACTCAAATCACAAACCATGAACACTTGGACTCTAACTTTTTGCTCACATGATCAACATACCAAAACAAGTCTAACACCATTGACCATACCCACATAAGTACATTCTAACCCGATTTAACCCTTTTGACCCGTTTGGTGTCTATTTGGACAATATAACCAAATCTACTACATAACACCACCACATTACCCAATACCACACATGTTTGACTCTTACAACATTGTTGACTATTTGTCAACTTCATCTTTGACCAACCAATCACTTTTGACCTTTTTCTACAATTCAACACTTTAACCCAAACCAAACCACTCATATGACTTCATACATTTGACAACCACATACACTAGACACCATAACTCTGTTTGACTTTCAAAGTCAACTACTATACATTGACCAACATATTTAATTCAAAAACTCATTGTTTGGGCGATTTACACAATTGAGCATCAAAACAACAATTCAAAAGAAAGAAGCATATTTTAACCATAAGCATGCTCCATATCCATGTCACTAGCTTCTCATAACCCTTCTATCCACATGTCTCTATCAAACATCAACCTACAACATAAACACTGAAACGGGTAAGCACAACTGCTTAGTGAGTACACAGGCAATCAAACAAGCAATACACATAACACTTAGCATATATCAACACAAATACATGAACACATAATCACTGAGCTCTGAACACTGAACACTAAACACTGAACACTGTGTTAACCGTAGTTAACTCTCTGATCACCACTGAATCATTACACATAATCATTAACCAACAACAATCAAGTCACTAATCAACAACACCTTTTTAACATAATCTTAAACACACACACATAAGAAACAAAACATATAACAAGCAACTCTCACTTGATTGTATGATCCTCTAGCTCGGAAGCTATCCGGAAACACATACAACCAATTCATACACGGTTCACCACATAATCACTATTTAATCCACATATATCAACAAGTCATCTTCCACCCAATTGTGTAGCCTCTTACTCGAAAGCAATCCGGATCCAACACAATCGAATCATACACTATTCATCACCAATTCTTTTCCTTTACCTTTAAGCTAGTGACTTACTCATTACTTGGCTAACATCAAACTAATGAGGAAATCACTACTTTTCTTACCAAGTAACATTTAATCACATAACAATTAAGAATAACAAGTAATTTAACACAACAACTAAAGTAAGCAATAAACATAATTAAACAAACATAAACAAATAACTTATTCCTGATTGTGTAAACCTCTAGCCCGCAAGCTATCCGGTACTACACAATCACATCACCTGTTTAACCCCCGTATCACTCACCATAATCTTTTAGACGATTTCACCATCTTGATCAACATAAGCCTCCATGTCTCTAGTCACCTATTGCATAAACACATAATCATAACGACACTTTTTGACACTAATAATTATCGACTTCAATCATTTTCAATCCCTCCCCCACTTTGATTACACTTACTTTGATTCTTTAATTAACTACACTAGACTTCATCATATGATCACTTATAAGTTTTCACTAATCAAACTCTTACCACATAATATTCATCATCATAATCATACTCTATAAGTATCACTAATTTCATAATTAAACTCATTAACATAATACACATGAATCACCATGAACACTCTTTTAATAATTCATCACTTATCAACTTTACTACTTTGAATTCATGTTCTATCTTCTTAATTATACTCCATTAACATTACTAATCATGTATTTAAACTTATTTCATCATTCCATACAATTTAGCATAAACCCTAGAATTTCTCATAAACACTAAATCATGATTTCATCACTTTCAACATGTTATATAATTACCTACAAGCTTAATAACACTAATAAATAACAATTCAATCAATTTCTAGCTTAAATTTTGGATTAAAACCCTCACATTTACAAAACCCATCAAAACCCCATGAAAGCTTAAAACCCTAGGTTAAAACCATGAAGAATTCAACTTACTTGATGTTCTTGATGATTAGAAGAGATGAATTAAACCTTAGAAACCTTGAATTGAAGATTAAATTTGATGATTGAAACCTTGGAATTGATATAAATAACACGCACCAAATTTACATGGCATTTTTTTTTTTTTTTAAAACTCGGAAGCGAAATCCCATTCATATTAACACTGATGACATTAAGTCATCAACCAAAACATATTACAAGTTATAAGTATTAACTGCTCGTTTACAAACCATTAGTTTTATCATAATCATTATAACAAAACATGAACACTGTGTCTAACAAAAATCAGAGTAATCCTGGTCAAACAACTCACAGTCACTCCTTGCCCAGTCCCAGTCACATCAAAACCTGCAAGGAGTAAATAACGGGATTAGCACGAAGCTAAGTGAATAAACCTGTTACAAACAGTTTGACTTAGCTATAACAATATCAATTATCAACAATATCACTTTGACACAACATCACCTAGAGGATCGGTGGTCCTTGTGGAGCCCTCAGACCGCGGTGGCCCACCAAGAGACACTTACAATCACAGCAGGCCAATACAGTGATTTTACCGATAACTGATTGCTACCTTTAATCAATATGTGTTCCATTCTCAACACATGATTACAAATCTCACATTGACTAACCTGTAGCAATCAGTCCAACAATTGTTGACCTTCGAATCACCAGAATGCACATAGGCAACACATCACAGTTATATATATTTTCACAATATAAATCACAATCACTATTTTATATCGTTGTAACCAATATGTCACAAACAAACCACACTGAAGTTCCAAGTCAATTCACCTGTCAACTTCAAGTCACTTACTCAGCTGACTTATCTCGCTGAGTCCTCTGATTATCTGAGAACACAATTCAATTATAAGTTAGTAATGTATTCGATAAATGCATAACTTACATTAATGCATAAACTTTAAAGGTGTTATAATTTAATTATTTAAAATCTTTCGACATGTATCCATCACATAAGTTAGGCAAATTATTAATTACACATTAATAATAGTTTCTCAATAAGGTCCTATATTTAATAAACAATAAATTTATAACCATGTAATAACACTTTGCATGAATTAAAAATCGGAATTAGTAAAACATGGAATAGAATGGAAGGCTGCTGGCTTTGTGTCCAAAACACTCCAAGGTCGCCAGTTTCATGGCCTTTTTGGCCCAGTTCCGAACAGCAGCTAGGGTGCTAGTACGTCACTAAACACGAACCAAAAACATGCTATGCTCACAATCAAGTTGCTAAGTCGATCTATGTATCATTTTCATGATATCCTAACATCGATTATCATCACATAACATAAGGTTTCTACACTTCTAAGTTAGATTCAATCAATTTCTATAATCAAGGAAATTAAACCCCAATTCATGGTTCAAAGACAATAGTTTTACAAGTTCACAATTCAAGATTATGGTTTACTAATTCAACTACACAATCAGTTTATAATTTCAATTAGTTGTCAACTATAACAACTAACAACAATAACATCAACTAAATTATCAATTTCATCGATGGCTATCACAACTCAATAATACCAAATTTTCAATTTCAAAGTCAAGTTTATGGATAATATAAGTTTGAATATACTTACAATCAAGTAGTAGAAAACAAGTTGATCGAGAAGCAGAATTCACCCCAAGTCACAATTTAATCTCTTACTTTGGAACTTTAAGTATTATAGAGGTGTTTAGGTTGTTAGTCTAAGTAAAGAGGGAACACGTGATTTGGGGAAATAAGGCAACAGAGAAGTCGGTTCCAACATATGCCGACCCTATATCTTTTTTTTTTTTTTAATTATTATTATTATTATTAAATCCCCATTCTAATCTATTGTCTGGAACCTAAAATCCATTCCCGAGAACTAATACTTTATTTTATCGTTATTTATAAATTAATTCGATCAATAATTTACTATTCCCAATAAGTCCTTTGACTTATTTATCTAAGTTTCGCAATTAAACAATTAACATTGATAAATTTCTAAAACAATTAAATAATCATTTAAATAGAAAATTTACCAGGCCACTTGAGAGGATGTTACAATATATGAATCGTCCCTGTGTTTTCTTACTTTGTCTCTGGAACATGAATGAGATAAACTCATTCATACGTACATATATATTCAAGTCGGTTTAATTAATTTATTCCCTTTATTTCCTACAGTATGGAACTGGTAAAACCGTTTACGTTATTCACTATATCTCGTTATCTACATAATAATATTTCGTAATAAAAATATATCCGCGTACGATATTAATTTTCCTGAAATTTGGGGTGTTACAAGAATCAAGAGCAAGGTAGTGATGATGAAGAAGGTATGAATTCCTAGCTTCAATCTTGTCTAAACTTGCAATAATTTAAGTGTATATTTGTGTTCTTGAATTGAGCTTAAGGTTTTCAAAGAAAGAGTAAAGTGAGAAGAAAGAATAGGTCGGCCCCAAAATTATATTAAACCGACTCTCATTTAATTACAGTGTAATATTATACCCTTCTTTGATCTATTGTCTGGAACCTAAATACCAGATTGCGAAAAACTTATTTTATTGTACCGTCAGTTATAACTATTTAAAACAAACAATATTTCACTATTCACAATTAACTAATTGATCAAATCATCTAAGTTACACACAAAACATATAAATGTGCATAATTTCTTATAACATATTAAATAATTATATAAAATAAAAGTAAAGTACCAGTTTACCCCTAGGTCCAAGGAGTGGATGTTACAAATCTCCCCTCCATAAGGAGATTTCGTCCCCGAAATCTCGTCATGACCAAAAAGCTGTGGGTAACGTATTTTCATACTATCTTCCGTCTCCCAAGTGAGATTAGAGCCCAAACTATGCTTCCACTCGACCAAAACCATAGGAATTTGTTTCTTTATAAGTTTGGTCACTTTTCTATCTAATAGTTTAACAGGCTCTTCTATTAACCTTCTATTCTGGTAAACTCTTAGGTCATGCAATGGAAGGATTTGAGATTGATCCTCCACATTACATTTCCTTAAATAACAAACGTTAAAAGTATCGTGAATACCAGATAATTCAGGAGGAAGATCTAAAGCAACTGTTTGATCATTAACAACTTGCCTAATTTTAAATGGGCCAATAAATCTAGGGGCTAGTTTTCCTCGTTTTCCAAAACGAATAACACCTTTCCATGGTGAAACTTTCAAATATACCATTTCACCTTCAACAAAAGATACCGGGCGACGACGAGGATCAGCATATTGCTTTTGTCTATCTCGAGCAGCCTTAAGTCTTTCACGAGCAATAGCAACCTTATCGGCGGTAACTTGCACAATGTCAGGACTGGAAAACTGTTTCTCTCCAGCTTCAAGCCAACATGTAGGAGTTCGACAACGTCTTCCATATAACATTTCGTATGGAGGCATGCCAATACTGGAATGATATGAATTGTTGTAGGCAAATTCTACTAGAGGCAAATGAGAATCCCAAGAACCGCCATATTCAAGTATACAAGCACGCAACATATCCTCAAGTGTTTGAATTGTTCTTTCTGATTGACCATCAGTCTGAGGATGGTACGCAGTACTTAAATTCACACGAGTACCCAATTCATGTTGAAGACTTCGCCAGAAATGAGAAATAAATCGAGAATCACGATCAAAGACAATCGATAAAGGAATACCATGGCGAGAGACAATTTCATTAATATATAATTGGGCTAATCGAGATAAAGATGCCGTCTCACTGGTAGCAAGAAAATGGGCACTTTTTGTCAATCTGTTGACGATTACCCATACCATATCATTACCACGGGATGTTCTAGGAAGTTTGGTGATAAAATCCATAGTAAAATTCTCCCATTTCCATTCAGGAATTTCTAACTGCCGTAAAGAACCATAAGGCTTTTGGTGTTCGGCTTTGACTTGGGAGCAAACATGACAAGACTCAACAACACATGCCACATCAGTTTTCATTGTGGTCCACCAATACAGAGGTTTCAAATCATTGTACATTTTGGTGCTTCCTGGGTGAATCGATAACCGAGACTTATGAGTTTCTGTCAAAATTAAATCACGAAGACCACCCAATAATGGAACCCAAACACGAGATTGAAAAGTTTTCAAACCTCGAGAATCCTCCATCAATAAGTCTTTTCTCTTTAACATTATTTCAGACTTCAAATTATGATCTAATATGGCTTCGGACTGTGCAGCTTTTAACTGGTTCACTAAATCAGAGGAAACTTCTAATCGCATAAAATAAACCTTATAAGAAGTGCCTTTTCGGCTCAGTGCATCTGCAACTATATTTGCTTTACCCGGATGATATCTGATTTCGCAATCATAATCTTTAATTAATTCTAACCAACGGCGCTGACTCATATTCAATTCTTTTTGAGTGAACACATACTGTAAACTTTTTTGATCAGTACAGATTACACACCTGGTGCCATACAAATAGTGCCTCCAAATCTTTAAGGCAAATACAACAGCTGCTAATTCCAAATCGTGTGTAGCATAGTTTACCTCATGTGTTTTCAATTGCCTAGAAGCATAAGCAATCACTCGTTCTCGTTGCATTAAAACTGCACCCAATCCAGCATAAGAAGCATCGCAGTAAACAACAAAATCTTCTGAACCATCCGATAACGCCAAAACTGGAGCCTAACATAACAACTGTTTTAATGTCTGAAAAGCTAACTCTTGCTGATCATTCAACTGAAATTTAACATCCTTGCGAGTTAATTTAGTCAAGGGACTCGCAATTTTCGAAAAATCTTTGATGAACTTTCGATAATATTCAGCAAGACCGAGAAAACTCTTGATTTCCGAAGGATTCTTGGGAGCATTCCAATGCATAACTGCTTCTACTTTAGATGGATCCACTTTTACTCCATCCTTGCAAATAATGTGACCCAGAAACTGAACTTCCCGAAGCCAAAACTCGCATTTGGAAAACTTTGCATAAAGCTGTTCTCTTTTCAAGATTTCAAGAATCATTCTCAAATGCATAGCATGATCAGATTCAGACTTGGAGTATATTAGAATATCATCAATAAAAACGATCACAAACTTATCCAAAAATGGCCGACAAACCCGATTCATTAAATCCATGAAAACTGCAGGAGCATTAGTCAACCTGAAAGGCATAACCAAAAATTCATAATGGTCGTACCTTGTACGAAAAGCTGTCTTTGGAATATCCTCATCACTTACCCGAACTTGATGATATCCTGATCTTAGATCAATTTTAGAGAAATAAGATGACCCTTGGAGCTGATCAAATAACTCATCAATTCTAGGCAAATGATATTTGTTTTTAACAGTTCTTTTATTTAACTCCCGATAATCGATACACATGCGAAGGGTACCGTCTTTCTTTTTAACAAACAGAACAGGAGCATCCCAGGGAGAAGAACTTGGTCTAATAAAACCTTTATCTAACAAATCTTGTATTTGATTCATCATTTCTCTTATTTCAGAGGGAGCTAATCTATAGGGAGACTTAGCTACAGGATTCGAACCAGGAATTAAATCAATGTGGTATTCTACATCTCTTACTGGAGGTAACCTAAGTAATTCGTCAGGAAACACCTCCGGGTATTCAGAAACTACCCGAATATCAGAAACATATTTCTTATCTATTTTAGCATCTACCACATAAGCCAAATAAGATTCACAGCCTTTTGCCAGAGATTTTCTAGCTTTCATTAATGAGATTAAAGGAATATGGCTGCCTTCCCGTTCGCCTCGAGCCATGATATATGACTCACTGGAAATTGGGATTTTCACAAGTTTCTTATGACAATCTATATTAGCCTTATGATGGCTCAACCAATCCATACCCAAAACCGCATCAAACCCGGGAATAGGCATTAATAAGAAAGAAACCGGAAAAGTACAACTTTCAATCAAAATATGTGCTCCGGTTACCGATGTGGTAACAGGAACCATTTTACCACTAGCAACTTCTACTTCAATAGGATTTTTAATCACAGAGGGAATCAGATTCAGTTTATCACAAAAACCAACAGATATAAATGAGCAGTTGGCTCCAGAATCAAATAATATACGTGCTGGTACTGAGTTTATAAGGAATGTACCAGTAATCACATCATCAGTGTGAATAGCCTCATCCACCGTCATCTGAAAAGCACGGCTTTTTGCAGGAGGCGGATTCTTTCGTTTCTGCCCAGATGATGACGACCCACCAACCACTCCTGTTCCCTCAGTCTTCGCTTCAGGACATTGACCAACACGGTACCCCACTTTATGACAATTCCAGCACACGTGTCTCGGAAAAACACAATTTTGAATTTCATGACCAAAACCTCCACATTTAACACACCGATTCGTTTGAGGAGTACAATGTCCATTATGTCTAGCTCTACAATTATTACACCAATTTGGTCGATTTCCAGAACCACTTTCAACACCTTTTCCTTTCCCTTGCTGTTGACCTTGCCAATTTTGCTTTCCTTTCCCAGAATTATTATTTTTGGAACGTTGTGCAAATCTTTCCTTATTTTGTTGTGCTCGACCTCTTATATCGCTATCAGCTGCACGCGCCAAATTGAATGCCTGAGGAAGAGTACCAGCAAGTCTCACAGTGGTGCGGTAATGATGTGGCAGAGTTCCAACAAAATACTGAATCTTTGTTCTTTCATCGGGAACCCACTGATTTACAAACCTCAATTTCTCCGAAAATTGATTAATTAAATCATCTATTGACATTTTCTCAGTTAATTGCAAATCCATAAACTCTTGTCGAATTTTAGTCATTTCAAATTCGGAGCAGAATTGCTTACAAATCTCATTATGAAAGTCCGCCCATTTGATTGAAGCCTTTTGTTGTGGTGTCAACGTTGCGGTAACTGAATCCCACCATGACATGGCTAATCCCTTTAATAATTGAACCGCATATGCAACTTTAAACTCTTCTTCACATTGAACCACTTCAAACTTCCTTTCCACGTCTCGAAGCCAATCCAAAGTAACGGCTGGATTAGAACTCCCAAAATACTCAGATGGTTTGCTTGACATAAAAGTCTTAAATGAACAACCCTTTTTATGAGGTGATGGAGTCTGTGAAAATGGAGGTGAAGATCTCAATTGTTGTTCATGTAAATATTGTTGTCTTAAGGCTCTTAATCCGATTACTTCATCCTCTAATTTATGCATGTATTCACTTTGATCAACATCATTTTCAGGAGGAAGAGAAGTACCCGTTTGATTTTGATTTCCGGAAGGTAACTCAGACTCTGGAGTTTGATTATGAGTGGTGGTTGGTTGTTCATTATCTGCCATCTGTATTCAAAACAACAAACTCACAGTTTGTTAATTGTTAGTGTCTAACATACTAACAAATTGCTAATTCATACTAATCCCCACACTTAGAATGTTTGGCGTACACAAATAGGTTTGGGATTGCACACCTTACAAATGTACAATTCGCCCAAACCTAAGCTCTGATACCAATTTATAACACCCCATATTTTTTTTTAAACCTGGAAGCGTTGAACAAAACATACATAATATATCATTGAAACCTTGTACATTACATCATGTCTTAACTTAGTACATATTCTATATATATATGATACCAAAAGACATAATTTCGGTGTATTATCATACTACTTCAGTGTTAATTTACATCAAAACAGATCAGAGTAAGAGGTTGCCAAAACATTCTTCAAAGCCCAACTTCTTGACTTAAGCATAGCAAAATTAACAACCTGCAAGAAGTTGAAGCGGTGGGATTAGCATGAAGCTAAGTGAATAGACTTATAGCTAACAGTCTAACTTAGCCACAACAATTCAGTTCACAGCAAATAATATGGTAAACACGATATCAGAGAGGATCGGTGGTTCTTGAGGTAACCCTCAAGCCGCGGTGGCCCTCAAAAACGCTTATAACCAACTGTATTTGGCCGATACAGGAAACCGATAATCTAGTGTACTATTTATTCACACAACACAGTTTCCATAACAACACATGTGCAAGAACCTGTATTGGCCAATCAATAGCAGCCTTAAGCTCAAGAACATATTGACCTCTCGTTAAACACTTATATGCACATGGCAATATAGCATAGAATCAATAATACTTGGATCATGACAGGCAGCAGTATAATACAGTAAACCACAATTACTCATTGTAACCTTAACTGTTACAACTAAATTATACTGAGAGTATAAATCCACTCACATGTCCTTTGTATCTTCAACTCAAAGATCTTATATTATTGAGTTCTGGGATTATCTGAAATACAACAAAACAACTGAAATCATTAACTTGTTCCAGATATTCATAAAATTGAAAAATCACATCAATCATTCAAACTATAGCAGTTAAGTTAATTACATCTTAACACATATATTGGTACTAACATATATTTACATATAGGTCAGAATAAGTAGTCTCTGTACATATACAATGCAAGCTTATACAATTACTACTAATAAACATAAAAATTTCAAGTTCTGAGATAAGTGGGGAATCCGCCCGGATTCAATTGAATCCGCCCGAATTCATGCTGAATCCGCCGGATTCCCGACCACTTTTCAACTCAAATTTGAGACAGATCAAAATCTAAGGAATACGCTCAGTGAATCCGCCGAATTCACTTAAATCCGGTTACCAATTTTGCTCGGAATCCGCTGGATTCACTGGAATCCGACCGGATTCCTTTGTTTTTCAGCTCAACGCAGAAGCAGATTTTCCTGCACTCAATTACGAACCAAAACCTCAAAATCGCCAAACTCAGCTATATACCAAAACTTTTACCAATATTTGACTACAATAACACCTATTAACATCATATAACAAGTATTCAAACATCAACTCATTACAATTCAACCAAATTCACATATAACCCAATTCATCCATATTCAAACCTAATTTTCAAGAAATCTAGTAATTTCTTCATGAAATCATCATGTAATCAACTTAATAAAGATTAAAATCATCATTCAATCATTATACAATTAACAAGTTAATTTATCAAACATTAATTTATACCACTCAACAACTTAACCCAATTTCATATTCTATGTTAAAAGAACTCTTACTTACATGAGAATTGAAACGCCCCGAAACTTGGAATTTTTTTTTTTTACCTAACACTGAAAACACACTTTATTAGGTCCCACATCTAAAATATGACATTATAGACTCGTTATATCGTTCCCTTAAATCAAATAACGACTCAATTAATAAAATGTTGAATTTACAAGCGATTCCCCAGGAATGACTCCCATTCCTCAGGAATAAGGGCTGCTGTTAGCACTTAAGTTCAGATTCCTCATGAATGACTCCGATTCCCCAGGAATCAGGGCTGCACACAAACTAATACCAAAATATGAATTTCCGACGCGCATATCTTTTTACTCGTAAACACTTAGACTCTGAAAATTTGCAGGCACCTCCATAATGCCACAATGAAACTTATTAAATAATTATATAAATGTGCATAATTTCTTATAACATATTAAATAGTTTACTAACAATGAAACATAATTTCTTTTTACTCGTAAATACTTACACACAAAACATATAAATGTGCATAATTTCTTATAACATATTAAATAATTATATAAAATAAAAGGAAATTACCAGTTTACCCCTTGGTCCAAGGAGTGGATGTTACAAAAATAGTTTACTAACTTATTAATATTCTATAAGTATCCAAATATGATAGGTAGTTTATAGTTTACCAAATTGTTTACTTATATATATGTAGGTGATTTATAGTTTCGTTTTGCATTTTACTATTATATTGCACACACATGTATATGTATTGGGAGATTCAAATGAGAACCATCCATTCTGTATAAGTTTATTATAATATCTAACATATTTTTACTAGATATTGTAAATATTTATGTATATGTTTGGATATCCAAAAACCAAACCGATCCATCCAAATAGTAATTCGGATGGATTGGTTTGGTTTTTGAATTTGTTTGGATGGATCGGATTCACATTTTCAAAATCATAATCCATTTGGATTTATCTATACGGATCGGTTTTGAACCGATCCATCCATTTGAACACCCCTAAGTTTGATAATCGATCTGATAAAATGAAAACTAAAATTAATTTTATTTTTTTAATATGTAAACTAGGAGACTGTAAATTGTAAGTAAAATAAGATGACGTTTGATTTGGGCTATTTGGATACAATATAAGAGCACACGGTACGCTATGAGGTGGCATCGATGTTTATGGACGAGAATGCCGTGCGACGGCGTTCCCGCGCACCGTGCCGGTGGCTCGGCCCCTATTTTCGGGGATTTTTTCCTGAGATCTCTCGGGTTTTTTTCATCCCTTTTAGTACCTTCGCAGTCAAGATCCAGGGATATGGTGATTAAGTAATAGCGGAGTGTATCTGATATTTGTAAACTGTAACTCTTTGTGGCTTTTAGCAACTTGCTAGTAGTCTGTTTTTTAATATATTGCTGCCTTTCAAAAAAAAAAGTCGTAATCAAACTGTTCCCATTTCTTTTGATTTTGTCCTAAAAGACAACTTGCATTTTTATACGGAGTAATAAATGTCAGTTTGCATTTAGCTTCAACATCCACTAATTAATGTATTTAATACGGGGTTCGACGTTCTCACTTCTCAGTACAAATGTTGGAACTATTAAATACATTAATTAGTGGATGTTGAAGCTAAATGCAAACTGACATTTATTACTCCGTATAAAAATGCAAGTTGTCTTTTAGGACAAAATCAAAAGAAATGGGAACAGTTTGATTACGACTTGATTTAATTTATTGATTTTACTTGTATTGTATTGCATATTTAATTTAGTATTTGTATTGCATATTTAATTTTTAGGACTTGTATTGCATTTTTAATGAATAAAATGTTATTTATTTTATTTATTTGTTTTTTTATATATTAATTTATACAATTATCTTTATTTAAATCAAATAAAACAAATAATTAAAAACTCCAGAACACTGAGAATTCAGTTTTACCACACCACAAAATCCTCACTTTCAACATTCACCAGAACACTGTCCCAGAACACCGACACCACACCCTGTGCTCTAATATATGAGGACGAACTTTAATTATAGGTTAAAGCATGACTAGACACTTATGGGCCACCCATATAATAAGTGGTAAAATATCATAACGTTTGAAAATTAAATTTGATGTGCCAATACTACATTACTCCTCGATCAGTCATTATAATTTTTTATTTTATTTATCATTTATTTATTATATTTATTTGACATGCCCCCAACTCAAAAGATTAACTTTATTTTTAACAATTCATCTTATAAATTATATATAGGAAGCGGATGATGACATCATTAAAATCTCAATTAACCAATTAAATTCTTTAATTTTGTCCAATTAGCTAAAATTTAGGATGTGATGATGTCATAAATACATATTTTGTATTGAAATATATTTATATATTAATTTATCATTATAATTATTATTATTTTAGATTCCTAATTTCATCAGGAGACTTGCATAAGGAGGATTTTAACTTTTACGAAATATAATTTTATTGTATACATTATTACAATCAATCTATTATACTACTTTTGTTTAAGGACTTTTGAACTTCATTGCATATCTTTTTTAACTTTTACAAAATATAATTTTATCGTATACATTATTCGCGTAATTATAAAAATCAAATTCATATTCAATGGCCCGTGTGTATACACGGGTTTGATGCCTAGTATGTAATAAACTAAACTCAATTTTTTTCATTTTAATATTATTAATTTGATCATTGTATTTTGTTTCAATTAGGTACTTATTAAATCATATCATCTAATTATTTTTTACAACACGTACTCAAAGTGTCATGCATCATTGATTTTGCATTTATATACAAATATACACAAACAAAGCATATGCGCAACATTGATCATTAAATCATGAGTCTTCTGAGGTAATTTTGAGGCTAACACATAAATTACCCCTCATTTTACACTAGGGGTATTCTAAACATACCACCTGTTTTAATGTCCCATACCCCATGTCACATTTTTGTCTTTTTCAAACTGTCAGGCAGTCCTAAGATCAGTTCAGTCCTTTTTCCAGTCCAGTCTTTTTTAAAACCGGTTCCAGCCCAGTTCAGAATCATTTTCAGTTTTAGACTAACCAGGGGTAGGAATTAGAAAAAGAGAGGGGTAAGGGATAGAAAGTAGAAAGAAAAAACATGATGTGATTGATTACATAAGTGGGAGGGGGTATGAGATGGTAAAAGAGGGAAAAAGGGGTATGTATAGTAGGCCCTTTTACACTAATATAACGCGAACGTTACCGATGATCTTATCATGCGATAAACTATTTATTTTAAGATTGACCTTTAAAGTTCAAACCCGATTAACATGAATCTTTATGAGCTATGCATCAGACAATCCAAAACTTCACCTAGTGTATCACTATATAAAAACAAACTTCGAACTGATACGCACGTCATCGTATAAATTAGTCAAAGATATATACGTAGTAATAAATAAGTAGATATCGGATTAAGTTAATAATAATGCATTTGTAATAGTAAAGGTAGGTGACAAAAATCTTTCTTGGATCCATGGACTGTTGTTTTCCCGATCGATCGATCGATTGATCACACTTTGCTTTTGGCATATGATCATTATAATCATTAAAGTTGCTTTGCGGCTGACGTGACTTGTGGATAACCACCAAAAACATGATTTTAAATTTCATTGGAGAAGATCAAACAACCCTCATTATTCACCTTCAAATATATCCACCAAGAATCTCAAATTCATCAACTCCTTTGTTTCATTCAAAATGGACGATTTTGTTTGGTCTTCTTGGTCACATGATCATGATGAGGGTACTGTTTCTGATCACTTCAACAACTCATGTGATCATGCTAATTTTCTAGCTCCAAGTATTCATCAATTCGGCGACTTCGATCACGTTGTTGGTGGTGGTCGTGAATGTGAAGATAGTAAAGCGGCAAGTGCTTCCAAGAACCATAGTGAAGCCGAAAAGAGGCGTAGAGATAGAATTAATGCCCATCTTGCTACTTTAAGGAAACTTGTCTCCAATTCTGATAAGGTACGTTATTACTCTCTCTTAATTTTTCGACAATGGTGCCAAAAACTTAAGTTTAAATATATCTCAAATGAAAAACTGCAAACTTCTGAACCAAAAAATTTTATTGACAACGTGGAGCACATTAAGTCTAGCTAGTGCTTTTCGCAATAAGAAAGTAATAATTCAAGTGTATGAAATTATTTTAAATAAGACAAAATTGCAACCAAGAAATGGTGTCACTACTACTATATACTACGTATATTCCATGTACATTATATGAAGATAACTTCTTGTGACCAAAAGGATGCACTAATTAAGTTTCTATGGCTAATTAAATGATATCATATGTAAATATGTAACATTCTATATTTGGGTAGGCAGATGGACAAGGCAACACTATTAGGGAAGGTTGTTGAATATGTTAAAGAACTAAAGTCAGAAACTATTGAATTAAGCAAGGTGTTTACAGTTCCAACAGAATTAGATCAAGTTACTATCACGCTTGAATCGAATACTTTGGGCCCTTGTAACAATATCTTCATCAAGGCTTTAGTTTGTTGTGAAGATCGACCAGAGCTATTTTCGGAGATCAAGCAAGCGATTGATAGCCTAAGATTAACAATGGTTCAAGCCGATATGACTTGTTTGGGTGGCAGGTTTATATGCAACTTCATTTTATGTGTCACAAATAGTACGAGTGAAAATGAAATAACAACGATCAAGAAGTCTCTAAAAATACTACTAGGTAGAATTGTTTCATCGTCGTCGTATGCATTGTCATCAAATTATCGCATCAAAAGCAAGCGGCAAAGGTTCTTTGGCTCTTCAAGTTATAACACCAGTGATAGTCGATAGAGGAATCACGTGTGTATGATCAAAGAGCCTCACAAAATAAAGGGTTAAGTGTTTGAAAATGTATATAACTATGCGTTGACTTCTTTAGTGTGTACAAAACTAAATTGACCTCCATTGTATGTACTTAACTATTAATTTCGACCATTGTATGTATTTTTGTGACGTGTCAACTGTGTAGAGATGCCACTTGTCACCGTATATTTGATAACACGTCATAAAAATACATACAATGGTCGAAATTAATAGTTAAGTACATACAATGGAGGTCAATTTAGTTTTGTACACACTAAAGAAGTCAACGCATAGTTATATACATTTTCAAACACTTGACCCCAAAATAAATTAGTGTTGAGAATTGGAGACGATGATCACAAGTGTTATTTGAGCTATTAGGTGGATAATTACGAGTGTTATTTTGAGTTTATTGTTTCATGTCTTCTTTGTTTCACTGTGGGTTTATAAAACGGGTGAGACACTTTTTGTGACAGTTGATCATCGTATTGTGATGGTCAAAATGTACTTAAAATAAAAAACGTCATATTTGTAGCTAAGTAATTTACAATGTGTAATGTTTTTATATTCATAGAGTAATAGGAAATTATAAATAATATATAAATAAATGATAAATTCCGTTGTTGTTTGTTATATATGCATGGATGGCAAAACGAATGAAACTATAACTAGGCGTTCATTCCATGCGCGAGCAGTTTACGGTTCATGCCAATAACTCGCTCTTCTCAAAACGGTTAAACTTAACCCCCTTTTTCCCACATTAAAACCGTTTCACTTTTATTAATTAATTAAACAAACTTCATCAGTTCTTCAATTAATTTCTTCACAATCTCCAGTTTTGGTTATGGCCACAACCAACGAAAGTATTCACATGACCAAAATCAAGGGTTCGTGGAGCCCACAAGAGGACGCCATACTCGTGTCACTAGTCGAACGACATGGCCCCCGAAACTGGTCCTTGATCAGCTCTGGCATTCCTGGTCGTTCGGGAAAGTCGTGCCGCCTGCGGTGGTGTAACCAGCTATGCCCCACCGTTGAACATAGCCCTTTTACTCCTGAAGAAGATGACATCATAATTCAAGCCCATAAGGTTCATGGTAACAAATGGGCCACTATTTCTAGGCTCCTTCGTGGGCGTACTGATAACGCAATAAAAAATCATTGGAATTCTACCCTTAGGCATAGAAAACGTAGATTTGATGATGTGGCAAGTGAGTCGACCCAAGTGGACCACGTGTCGAAAAAGGGTAGGCCCGTTGCAGTTGTAGATTGTAACGGGCCTGAGACTTTATTAAGTCTTATGCCGCCCGGTGAGATCAAAGAAGTGGAAGAGGTAACGCACGACAAGAAGGTGGAAGTTTCCGTCGAAGCTGACGTTGAAGACAAGTGGATTGCGGGTGTTGATGACACGTGTCTTATGTCGATCATGAAGAGAATGATAGCAGAGGAGGTTCAGGCATATATCAAGAGTTTATGGGCTAAAGAAGATTTTGGGTTTACTTTCCAGCCCAAGGCCCACAAACAGTAAATATATACGAGTAACAAAAGTTTTTGAATTTTTCTTTTTTTTTTTCTTTCTTTTTTTTTAATACACTGTTTAATCTTATATTCTATCAAAACTTACTGTAAATTACATTACACTGTTTAATCTTTTATTAGTACTACTGAAAGAACTAATAAAAGAAATTAAAGATGGTTGGTTGTTATAGATTTTGCTACATTAACTATAACAAAATACTTGAACATCAATATAATTCATTAATTCATGTGTAAGCCATTAATTCATGTTTAGAGCTAGATGTAATTCACGCCTGATCACAAATTTAATTTAATTTTCAATTCAAGATACTTCAATCGGATTCAAGCGAAAACCTAAACAACATAACAAACTAAACCAATTTTAAGATCAAAATCCCGAAAGATCATAACATACGAGTTAACATTGTATTCATAATAAGAACCACTATCAAAAGAATGCTAGCTCGAACTAAATAGCAGTCCTACAAAGAGGACAAGTAGAGTGATGAATCAACCAATTATCAATACACTGAGAATGATAAGAATGGGAACAACTAGGCAACACTTTTAGTTGATCTCCTTGTTCGAAAAAACCGAGACAAATACTGCATTCAGAATTTGCCTCACTATTATTCAAGTGTGAATGGTGAATGGTGATTGGGAGGCTGTTGATGGTGGCAGCATCACAGCCTCGTGGCTGGCACA
The DNA here is from genome assembly GCA_949592205.1 of Helichrysum umbraculigerum. Taxonomy (NCBI): domain Eukaryota; kingdom Viridiplantae; phylum Streptophyta; class Magnoliopsida; order Asterales; family Asteraceae; genus Helichrysum; species Helichrysum umbraculigerum. The sequence continues at coordinate 56,111,938 of CATIUR010000006.1, forward strand.
ATCGTCGTCTCCTGCGATTGGAGGAGCGGACACAATAAATATCATACCACAAGAAGCCGAAGGCTATGAAGATGATAACAATAATGATGTAGAAAAAGTCGTCTCCTGTGAATCGCCACTTATGTTGTTTGTGAACATTGTTGTAGTCGACTGTCTGGTTTGCATGTGAACTATTGTTGTAGCTGAATGTTGTTGACAACCCATTGTTGGTAGCCATTATTATTTTTCCGAAAGACAATCTTTTTATTATTTTATATATTATCTAAGATATATATATATATATAACCTAATAACCTATAATATAATATAATGATAATGATAATTAGTCGCCTTAGTTCGTTTATCCTACTATTTTGTAGGGAGAGAGGGTTATCTGAAATTGTTTTAATTATCACTAAAATAAAATAATTCTTTAAATGTAGCACTTAGAGCTACGTACAATCGATACGTATAAAAGTGCTCTTGATTTCGTCTTTAGTTGGTTGATCTACAGCATCTAGTGGTGCCTTCGTGGGCACGTTCCTCTCTCGGTCGGTCTAGTATAATCGAAGTCAACTTACTCACATGGAATACGGAGTGAGTTTTCACCGAGCTCACCGCTTGTACAATTATAATACCGATAATCTAAAATTAATAAATAACCGGCCACCATCTACGATGCTTTTAAGCATGTTATAAAGAGTAAGGTACCTATTATTATTTGATTTGATTTAATTATCTTCAAAATATTTAATTATCTGATGACACGTGTCGTATGTCGATCATGATTCATGAAGAGAATGATAGCAGAGGAGGTTCAGGCATATATCAAGAGTTTATGGGCTAAAGAGGATTTCGGGTTTACTTTCCAGCCCAAGCCCACATAACAAAGCTATAAATTTAGTACGGATTGGAAATGCTTCTTTTGTTCAATACACTCTTTAATCTTATTATATCAAAACTCATTGTAAATCGCATTAATGTTTTACTTGAAAGAACCAGAGAACGAAATTTAGAATGGTTGTCATAGATTTACTTTAGCAAGAACAATTGTTTTTGCAACATTCTAACAAAATAATTTGAACATCAATGTAACTCTAACACCAAGCAAACAACACTTTTGTGTAGACCATTGATTCATGGTTAGAGTTAGATGTCATTCACGCCGAATCACAAACTCGATTCGTTTTCATTTCAAGCTACTTCAATCGGATTCAAGCGAGAAAACCTAAACAACGTATATGACAAACTAACGCAACAAAATCTGGGAACCAAACTAGACCAAATTTAAGATCAAAGTCCAAACAAATCGTAACATAAGAGTTAACATGTACATTGTATATATGATGTTATGCGAACCAGTATTTGACATGACATAATTATTGAATGGTATAATTCTTGATTGATTTATTCCATAAACATGCTGCCAATATATAGGATACAAGAGATGATTCTAGAAAAGCTACAATTGGGTTGGGCCAAAATACAGAAGAGAGCCTATAGAGAACAATCGACTAATACTCCCCCCCAGTTGGAGCGGGAGGAAGACGGACGCTCAAACTGGATCTGAAATCTTCAAATAATGCTGAAGGAAGACCCTTGGTGAAGATATCTGCGTACTGATAGCGAGAGGGCACATGAAGAACTCGAACCTGACCAGCAGTAACCAAGTCTCGAACAAAATGTATGTCAATCTCAATATGTTTGGTCCGTTGATGTTGAACAGGATTGGCAGACAGGTATATGGCACTAACATTGTCACAGTAGACAAGTGTAGCACTGGACAATGGAGAGTGTAGCTCTCGTAGAAGGTTGCGAAGACATGCAGTTTCAGCAACGACATTGGCAACGCCCCGGTATTCAGCCTCAGCACTGGAACGGGAGATAGTCTGCTGACGTTTAGAAGACCAAGACAGGAGATTGTCTCCCAAAAAGACACAGTAACCTGAAGTAGACCGCCTTGTTGAAGGGCAGCCTGCCCAATCCGCATCAGTGTACCCAACAAGAGAGGTGGTATGAGAAGAGTACAAGTGAAATCCAAAATCCAGAGTTCCTCGAACGTAGCGTAGAATACGCTTAAGGGCAGCAAGATGAGGTTCACGAGGTTCATGCATATAGAGGCAAATCTGTTGTACAACATAAGAAATATCTGGTCTAGTAAATGTGAGATACTGAAGGCCTCCTGCAAGACTGCGATATAAATTGGGGTCCTGAACTGGAACACCTTCAGGACCCAGTTTGGAATCCGTATCAACAGGAGTTCTGGAAGGGTTACAGTTGGTCATGTGAGCACGCGCAAGGAGCTCAATAGCGTACTTCTTCTGAGACAGAAATAGCCTTGTAGAGTGACGAGTAGCAGAAATACCAAGAAAATAATTAAGTGCCCCTAGGTCAGTCATGTCAAACTTGTTATGAAGAGAAGCAATGACTTGCTGTACTAAGTCTGTAGAGGAAGCTGTAAGAATTATGTCGTCCACATAAATAAGTAAATAAGCAACCTGAGTTCCCTAACGAAGGATGAATAGGGAGGAGTCACAACGACTGTGGTAAAATCCAACACGAGTGGCATAACATGCAAATCGCTGAAACCAAGCACGGGGTGCCTGTTTCAGACCATATAAAGATTTCTGCAGGAGGCAGACAAGGTGAGGGTAGCGGGGGTCCACAAAGCCTGGTGGTTGGTGCATATATACAGTCTCAGATAAATCCCCATTAAGAAAAGCATTCTTAACGTCAAGCTGATGAATGGGCCACTTGCGAGAGACCGCAAGGCTAAGAACGGTGCGGATGGTGGCTGGCTTGACCACTGGGCTGAAAGTCTCGTCACAGTCTATAACAAGTTGCTGACTACTACCATTGGCAACTAAACGAGCCTTATAGCGGCTCAGAGTACCATCAGCATGGAATTTATGCTTAAATAGCCACATAGATCGTACCAAATTAATGCCACCGGGTCGTGGTACAAGAATCCAAGTACCATTTTTAACTAACGCATTATACTCATCATGCATAGCATTATTCCAGTGAGGGTTTTGGAGAGCAAGGAATGGAGATTTAGGTAGTGGTGAGATAGAAGTAGTGTGAAGGGATAGACGGTCAATGGGTTTGACAATGCCAGATTGTGACCGAGTGACCATACGGTGAGTACGGGGTGGTTCGGTGGGAGGTTGATTTGGGATGTCGAGTGGTTGGGGAGGAGACTGATGGATTGGTGATTGTGGATTTGATGGTTCAGTTTGGGGGCTGTTAAGTGGTGGAGAATTGATGGGAGTTGTGCTGGCGGGTGTAGTGGGCGCGGTATGAGTTGGAGGATCGGTTTGTGACGGAGATGGGGTTGGGAATTGGGTTTGAGTGAGAACGGTAGTGTCTAAGAATGTGTAGGAAGGTGGGGAATCGGGTGTCATTGAGCGGTAGGGGAATTGGGTTTCGTCAAAGGTGACATGGCGGGAAAGTAAGATTTTGTTTGTTTCAAGGTCTAGGCATCGAAAACCACGATGGTAGGCGGGATAGCCCAAGAAAATGCATGGTGTTGCGCGTGGGGCAAGTTTGTGTAGTGAGTGAAGGTGAGGATAGCAAAGACAACCAAAGATACGGAGGTTAGAGTAGTCGGGTGTTTTTTAAAAAAGTCGTGTGTAGGGGATTTCGTTATTGATGGCTATAGAGGGTAAAAGATTGAGGAGATAAGCGGCCATATGAAGAGCCTCGACCCAAAACGTGGAGGGAAGGTGAGCTTGAAACAAGAGCGTACGAATGACATTGTTGATGGTTCTAATCATGCGTTCTGCTTTGCCATTTTGTTGAGAGGTTTTGGGACAAGAGAATCTAAATTCTATACCGTGTTTGGCAAAAAGATTATGTAGACGCTTATTATCGAATTCACCGCCATGGTCACATTGGAAATTTTTTATTTCGCATTTGAATTGGTTCTTAACATAATTACGAAAATGCAGAAATTTATCAAGCATGTCAGATTTATTACGAAGTGGGTAAATCCATAAGTACTGAGAAAAATGATCAAGAAATAATACGTAGTATTTGAAACCACTTTTACTAGTAATTGGAGATGTCCATAAATCGGAATGAATAATATCAAAACAATGTTTAACAATAGACTTGGAACTATGAAAAGGAAGCTTCACATGTTTGCCAAGTTGGCATGCGTGACACACATGAGAAGACTTTTCTTTATTACACGAAATAAATTGACGAGAAGCAAGAGACCGTGGCACTTCTTCACCGGGATGACCAAGGCGTTGGTGCCACGTGGAGGAGCTTGTGGAGAGGAGAGCGGTAGGGATTATTGACGGCTTGGTGACGGGATAGAGATCCCCGGAACTATCACAACGAAGGAGGATATGGCGAGTCCAGAAGTCCTTCACAGAAAAACCAAAAGCATCAAATTCAATTGTACAATTATTATCTCTAGTAAATTGACGGACGGAAATGAGATTTTTAATGATGTTTGGGGTTACAAGAACATTATGTAAATGAAGTGGGCGATTAGAGGATGGAATAATGCTATGTCCGGTATTGGTGACGGGAATAGAATTCCCATCGCCAACATGAACAGATGGGAATAAGCGTGTGTTAAAAAGTGTACTTAAATTATTTGCATTGGAATTTAAATGGGAAGAAGCACCTGTATCCATGTTCCACGTAGGATCTTGCAAGGTCATTGTGCTAAACGCGCTTGGTAACGTTGTCGCCTGAGAAGGATAGTAACCTGGTGCGGGTCCAAGAAGCCCGCTGTTCTGATTGGGCTGAGGTGTAGTGTACAAGGGCTGGACATGATGGGTCTGTGGGTAATATTGGGCCTGATGTTGGGCTTGCGTTGGGGGTAGAGGGGCTGCATAAGCAGTGGGTTGAGATGGGCTAGTTTGGTGCTGTTGTGGATGGGTAAGGGGTAGTGGATTAGGGTAACTTGGGCGAAGGGATTGACGAGCCTGGTATAAGCCTGGAGGAGTCCAGGGAATGGGGTTGGGGTGATGCGAGTTCCAGGGTTGTGATTGGTAGGTATTTCCTTTGTTTGCTAAACCTGACCGATTTCTATGGTCATGTATAAACTTGCATCGGTCCTCGAATTTACACGAACCTCTGTTAAAGTGATTACATGTTTGAGGTAAAGGTTGGGTTTTAGTGTGGGTATTTTTCGTTTCTGTTTTGGTTGCCATAAGGACGGTGGGGGATGAGCTACTGCTGTCGTATGTGTTGGGCTGATCAGTGGCTTCTTGCAAGTTGGATTCTTCAAGTAACAGCATGTTGCGAGCAGTTTCAAAAGTGGGTAAAGGTTGGCTGTGACGTATGAGACGAGTTATACCCTTATACCGTGTGTCAAGACCATTTAGAGCATATATAACAAGGTTTTTATCACTAACCGTTTCTCCAAGATTAGCCAATCGGTCCACCATAGCTTTTATTTTGGTGCAGTAAGCGTTTATGGTGAGGCTGCCCAGCTTGATAGATCGAAGCTCGCCATCAAGGGTTATTGCACGAGCATCTTTATTGTCGTGAAAGATATCCTTAATGCGATCCCACAAAGCCTGTGCATTCCCAGAGGTTGCGACAACTTGATCCTGAAGGGATTCTTCTAGGGTGCCGAGAATCCAGACTTTTACAAGGTCATCTTGTTTTTCCCATTCTGGATCATTAGAGCTTGTAGAAGAGCCCTCGATATGAGATTTTAATCCTATGCTGCCTAGATGAATTTTGAGAAAAGAACACCATGAGGTATAGTTATGTTTTTCAAGGCTCAACTTGATAGGGATATTAAACGGGATGATCTTATTGGTGGAGGTGTGTGTTGTGTTTGTTACAATGGTGTCATCTCCAGCCATCAGATTCGATGGATTGATGAGAAGGGATTAGTTACAGAAGGAGAGGTGTGTAGGGAGAAGAGATAGGAGATAGACGTGTTACAGAAGAAGAGGTGGGAGGAAGAATAAGGAAAATATTTTTAGGATCGTAATTCTTTTATCTCTGATACCATATTGAATGGTATAATTCTTGATTGATTTATTCCATAAACATGCTGCCAATATATAGGATACAAGAGATGATTCTAGAAAAGCTACAATTGGGCTAGGCCAAAATACAGAAGAGAGCCTATAGAGAACAATCGACTAATAATAATTTGGTGCATCATCATATAACAGATTTATGTAAACAATTAGTTCAACGTAATACACAATCAAAAGAACGCTCAAATATATTTAAAAAAAATTAAGTACTACGTAGTACGTACTCGAGTTCTACAAAGAGGAAAGGTGGAGTTATGAATCAACCAATGATCGATACACTGAGAATGATAACAAGAGAAAATTACACGGGTCGTCCCTGTGGTTTGTCCAAAATTGCACTCGTCGTCCCTAGCACTTTTTTTTTGACACTGGTCATCCTTGTGGTTGTTAGATGTTGCACGGGTGGGCTAACGACCGTTTACCATGTCCGTTAAAATTAGTCACGTGATAGACATGTGAGGGTACAATGGTAATTTTAGTGATTATTTTGTAAACTACATGGACTATTCGTATAAATTTTATGTTACAATTTATTTATTCATTTAAATTTAATACGGGGATATATTTTTTTGAATGTATTTAGTTATCATCCTCATTCTTTATGTTCTACGGAGCAATTATCTTCATCATCATAACAACAAGAATCAGAATTAGAGCGACCCTCTTTTTATTTTTTTCCTTCTTCAATCCTATCATCTCATTAACAACAGCATCAAACAATAGACTTTACATTCATCATCTTTTTTTATCACAGATACACCCCACCAAAATCCTAATCACTACCACCCTTAATCTTTGAGTTCAGTTACCAACACAACTACACACGCAATAGTTCACAAATATCCGATGATATATAAACCTCAAGAACCCTATATATCTTCCGATTATGCTTCGATTATGTTTGTGGACCTCCGGTTCCAATCAAACACCTCCATTTGTAATTTTGTTCGGACCTCCGATTCCGGTCAAATACCTTCATCTCAGATCTATTCATGGACTTGCGATTCCGGTCAAATACCTTCATCTCCAATCTATTCATGGACCTCCGATTCTGGTCAAACACCTCCATCTCCGATTCTATCACAGACCTCCGATTCCGATCAAACACATCCATCTCCGTTTCTATTCGCGGATCTTGCCATCTTCGAATTCGTACACAGTAAGATTAGGGTTTAAGTTTACTAATTTGAGTAATCGTAATCGATCCAAACAATGAAGCGGGGTGTAGATTTCGATTAAGGTTTTTTGTTGTTGATGATGAAGTTGTTTCGATTAGGGTTTTTTGTTGTTGTTGATGATGAAGTTGTTGTGTTTTTCTTGTGATGATGATAGAATTGGTAGTTGTTTTATGACAATGATAGAATCTGATGTTGTTGATGAATCATGAATGTATTGTTGTTGATAAAAATAAAAGGAAAAAAAGATAGTATACGGATAAAATATTGTTTTTAATTTAGAAAAACTAATTATAGTTTATAATTAAATTATCTAGTCCATGTGGTTTACAAAATTACATTTGTAGTCCCTTAAATCACTAAAATTACCACTGTACCCTCACATGTCTATCACGTGACTAATTTTAACGGACATGGTAAACGGTCGTTAGCGAGAAGGACCACCCGTGCAACATCTAGCAACCACAAGGATGACCAGTGTCAAAAAAAGTGCTAGGGACGACGAGTGCAATTTTGGACAAACCACAGGGACGACCCGTGTAATTTTCTCTGATAACAATGAGAACAACTTGGCAACACTATTAGTTCATCTCCTCGTTCGAAAGCACGGAGACAAATACTACATTCAGAATTTGTCTCGCTATTATTCAACGGTGACTGGTGAATGGTGATTGGGAGGCTGTTGATGGTGGCAGCATCACAGCCTTGTGGCTGACACAATCGTCGTCTCCTGCGATTGGAGCGGTAGACACGGTAATGGTAATAGAAGCAGCAGCAGTAGGCTATGAAGAGGATAACAGAAATGATGTTGTTAACGCCGTCTCTTGTGAATCGTCCCTTTTGTTGTTTGTGAACATTGTTGTAGTCGACTGTTTGGTTTCCATGTGAATCATTGTTGTAGTTGAATGTTGTGGAGAACCCATTGTTGGTAGCCATTATTATTTTTCCGGAAGAGAATTCGTGGGTTTTATGTTTTATTTAATTAATATTAAATATTAATACGATATATATAAGATTAAGATTAAGATATATAACATATAATATAATTAGTCGCCTTAATTTATTTATCCTACTATTTCGTAGGAGAGGGTTATCTGAAATTGTTTGAAAAGTTTATCGTGAAAATAAAATATCTCTCTAAAGGTAGCATAAAGAGTGGTTGCATTTGTGCTCAATTGAACACTAAAGTTAACACGATGTTCAATTGGAAGTTCAATTGGTTCCACACTAAATGTGTTTAACTAATCAAATAAAAGAAAAAGGGAAAAGAAAAAGGAAAAAAGAAAAAGGAAATTCATGAACACCAGTGCAATCAACGTTCGAGGCTGAACACTGACCTTGAATGCTGGGATTGAACGCTGGCCGAGAGTGGTGAACGTCAGGTCCCGACCTTCAAGTTGGTGAACAGTGACGCCTTCCTGCCTCCACTCCTTGTGCTCTTAGAGCTACGATCAATAAGTAGAAAAGTGTTCTCAATTCCGTCATTAGTAGGTTGATCTATAACATCTGGTAGTGCTTTCATGGCCATGTTCCACTCTCGGTTGGTTTTTTATAATTGAAGTCAACTGAATCACATGAAATATGGGGTGAGTTTTCATCGCTCGTCACTTGTACAATAAATATACCAATACCCTAAAATTAATAAATAATCTCCGTGTACAATACTCTCAAGCATGTTATAAAGCGTAAGGTAACTTTTATTATTTGATTTAATTATCATCAAAATATTTACATATGTACAACAATGAATACATAATTGCAAATAGTAAATGTTTATTATATAAGGGTCCATATTTAGATACCCCTTTTTGTACTTTTTCCCATCTCATACCCCCTTCACTCATCTAATCAATCACATCATGCTTTTTTTTTTACTTTCTCGGTATACCCCCTCCTTTTCTAATTCCTACCCGCTGTTTAATCTAAAACTGAAACTGATTATGTACTGAACTGGGACCGATCTTAGATAAAACTGGTTTGGAAAAAGACTGGACAGGAACCGAAGTGGGCCAGGGGTATCCCCTGTAATTCGGGGGGTGGCTTTATAATTCCCCTTTGTTTAATATTGAAATGATCATGGTGTTAAAAATATAATTACTCCCTCCGTCCCAAACTAATTGTCACCGGATAAAAAACACGCAGTTTAATAAAACATAATCATTATTGCTTTCTCTTTCTTACTTTTTGCAGAATGACAGTTTTACCCTTAACCAATTAATTAGTGCTTTCTTAAAAGTGTGTAATAATAATTTCAATTAAGGGTAATATAGTAATCATGATCAAACTTCACTATCTATTTTTGGAAGTGGATTGGACGTCCGAAAAATGAAACATGGACTATAATTTAGGGACGGAGGGAGTATTACTTATTAATAATGAATATGTATTTATGTATTATTATTTAAACTATAAATTAGTACTGGCAAAACGGGCGGGTGAGCGGGTTTGGGTAGCCGGGCCAAAATGGTTCGGGTCTAAACAAGTTCGGATTTAAACGGACGCGGGTTTAGAAGGGCACGGGTCTAAACGGGCACGGATGTAAACACGCTCGGGTCTAACAGTCAAATTTTCAAATTTCTTTGTTTAATAAAAACCAAACTTTGTGACTCTTCTAAGTTATAAATCATTATTATTTAACAATGAAGAATCACCGAACCGAGAAAATCGATTAACCGAGTATCGATTAATTGGATTTTTCGATTTCGGGTTAGTAAAATGTCGAAAAGATATTTCAATTAATCAGTTTTCGATTTGCCGAATCTCCTATTGCACTTCAATAAAAACACGCCCTACACGGCCACACTCCTATGCCTAGTCCAAATCCAAACTCCAATAACCCACTTTCAATAAACATTTTCTCTCAGTATACAGAAGAAAAATTTGACTTTGTTTCTTAAACCGATTAGATGCAAATAATTAATTAATCTATCTCCTACAAAAGTTAATAAATTCATTCAATAATAAATTACTACGGATAAGCACCATTTTGGCGATTGTAAATAATTCACAATTGATACCTTTTTATAATCATAAAAAATCTTCATCCACATGGTCGAATCTTTTCGCAACTATGGTGGGTGAACCAAAATAATTCAACTAATAATCATTAAAAAAAAATAAAAAATGAACCGAGTCAAACAGGCGAGTCGACTCGTACTTCCGTCCTGCAAATAGGACAACTCGTATGTGTAATCAACCATTTATCAACACAATCACAATGATAAAAATGACAACAGCTTGGTAACATCTTAACTTTCTCATCTTCTTCAAAAGCTCCAAGACAAATACTGCATTCATACGTCGCCGTTTCATGCATCTCCGGCGAGTGTTTGTAAACTTTGATCGGTAAGTTACTAATCGTAGCCGCATCAAGTCCTTGCGGCTCCGACAACTGTACTACAGATACCAGTGAAACTGATGACGTGGCAGACTGTGATCGAGCAACACAACGAGTATAGAGGTAGTAACAAATAGTAAGTACGAGGATGATGGAAAAAAGGATTATGATGTAAAGAAGTGTGCTTCCTTGGATTTGGAAGTTGTCGTCATCAAGATCGTCATCTTGAAAGTGGAACGTTTGAGAGCCTTCGGTTGACATTTGCGGTGATTATGAGGGAGTTTAGGTGGTGGTGATGCGGTGGTACGACGGCGGATTTGACGACGGAGGTGGCATGGTTTTTTTAGATCTATAAGGAGTAGGTTTGGAGTTAAGGCAACTAGTTGGGAAAAGGGAAGAGATCTATTTTATATAGTTTTAATAATAATAAAGGTAACTTGTCACTTTTAGTTGTATATATTTTTGCTAATTGATTATTGGACATTTATTTATAAATTAGCAACTTGTAAGGAGGTACTACGAAGAAGAATTTGATTATGAAACAAAGGGTATACTAAAAAAATGTCATTTTACCACAATTTTTCTTCACACTTTTAGAAAGTATGTAAAACTTTTTGAAAAATATATGATTCATAACACTTATATATGTAAGAAATAAAAACTTACACTTGCAAGTGTGGAGAAATTACAATTTTTCAACACTTAAAAAGTGTGAAAAAAATTTGTAACACGTGATTTTCCCACACAAGAGAAAGTGTGGATAAATTGGGTGTTACAAACTTTTTTTCACACTTTTAAGTGTTGACAAGTTGTAATTTCTCCACACTTGCAAGTGTAAACTTTTTTTTCCCACATTTATATATGTGAAGATTAGGGTGAATTCCACATTTATTGAAGTAACAATTAAAAAAATGTGGATAAATGATATTTTTGTTGTAGTGGTAGAATTATGTGAGATCCGAGGGTTAAATATGGGAAAATCATAAAATACAATTATCACAGTATTTGATAAATATGAAAGTTATAGTGTTATTGTTACGGTTTGAATCAATTACCTAAAATAATAAGATTTTGATGATCAAATTAATTTATGGGTTATAAGTTTACTTGGAAGGTAAGAATTTTAATTGAGAATTGGATACGCGACTACATTAGGAAGGTTATGTTGTTTGGCCTATATAAATAGTAGTGGTGCTAGAGATTTTGGTGAGGATATCGATCGATAATAGAGAAAATATGAGAGTTATATTGTAAATCTCCCTCCGTCCATGAGTTATGAGCTGAGTAACCAGTTATAGTGTCGATGGGCGGCTCCATTAGTGGAATCTATCATTGAGATATATGTGTGTATATATACAATATTGTCGAGATAAGCGTCTATCTTTGTAATAACGTTTATATATAATAGGATTTTAAGTGGGTTAATTTAGGGTCACATGATTTTTATTCTCTTTGAAAGGTTTCTTTTATGTAAAAAGATATATTTATTTTATTATTTGCTATAATACTAGCTCTGTCCCAACATGTCCATAATTCTATTTTTGATTGTCCGAAAATAAGTGTCAACTTTATATTTTAACTAATCAAAAAAGTTTAGTGGGTAGATATACTACCTGATTGGTGAATTGTATAATCAGTGGATATTCAATATTCTTAAACTGCATGATTTTTCAAAGTGAATATTTGTTAGCTTTTTAAAAAGAACTAGGTTTTACAGAAAGTTATACCGAGATTCAAGAATCATTTTTCTTCCAAGATAGTCGAATGACCTCGTTTAGCACTCTTTAGCTCCGTCCCTGCAAAAGGCTTGATACGTATACAATGTATTTAAATGAATTCCACTTCCAACGATATATTACGATATCAAGTCATCTATATACAAAGATTAAATAGCACGGACCAACTACTTTTTTTTTATGGGAGACTTTCTCATGTTCATTTCGAAATTCTAATCCATTATCTTATCTTACTCCTTTATTAAGCATTTACATGTTTTGCCTTAAAACTTAGTCAAAGTAGGATGGGAAAACCCTAATATACCCCTTGAATTAAAGTCAACTAAGAAGGTTTTTCATTCAAGTTGCAGTTGTCTTTTTCATGAATAATAACAATTGCTTTCAATACATTCCATTTTTAATATATTTACAGTGATTATAAGAGATTGTTCCATACAAGGTAATACGTACCTATCTACAGAAAGTATATTCCTATTAAGAGTAAGTAAACAAACATATGGTAATTTATTAAATATTACCATTGACTCCAACAATAAAACATCAAGACATTCCAAGTAACCAACAATAATATCTCTCCGGCATTAACATTGTCTCCTTGCCTCCTCTATATTTACGTGCCCACATCTGCTCTCATTCCTATCGCTCAGAACCCTTTCTTGGTTGGTCATTCACTCATTTGCATGTTAAACATTGTTTTATGTGATGTGTTTGAAATCACTTAATTTGTGCTACAACTATATATACATGGGGCAAAACGGTTTTACTACTCCACACCTCTCACGCTCTCTCTCAATCAACATCGCCTTTGGTAATCTCTTTGTTGTCAACTTACAACCAAAAACCACCATATTATGGTTATCATTTCAGTTTTTTTATGTGTTGGTTTTGATTTATTTATTTTATTGATTTAACAGGATAAAATTTAGGTTGTAGAATGAAAAGACATGGACAAATTCGGGATTTTAGCATATTAGTATTTGAGAAGCTTTCATTTAGGTAGAGACATATACGTAAGATGTTGAAATATTTCATCGATATACTCGATGTTTCTCTATCTTTACTTCTTTACTCCTTTATTAAGCATTCTCATGTGTTGACCTTAAGTTATATGGGAAATAGCCATAATGCCCCTCTATTTAACCTTAAATCAAAAAATAATGTTAATAATAATCATGAGTCTTTCTGTTACCAACTTTTGGCACCAGCTGTCACCTAACATGTCAACCTATTTTGAAAGGTCAACTACACAATAACTAATACAAAATCAATTACATCAAAACATTCACTACTCAATAAATTTCAAAATCACTACACAAAGATAACACATCAAAATTAACACTATATAAACACACTTGTACTGATGAAAAAATTACCACACCAACATCAACACACTCTTAAACATGGATTCTGACACTAGCATGATTCTTGAAGTTGCTTCAGAAACTGCTCCACTCGCTGCTCCTGAATCATGCGGTGTTTTTAATTTTGCTATAGTGTTATTCATCATATTACTTCGTATTATTATTATTTGTTTGATTTAATCCGTATATTTTATATCAGTTTTTCAACTGCTATTTCACTACTTTATTTCACGAATTTCAAATATGTTCCCGCCACATTGCGCGGGTTACCAGCTAGTTTCATTTAATCGCTCTCATAAAACACAAACCAACCAACATCCTGCTTTTCCACCCTTCTATTTGAGTATTTGATACAAACCAAACCCAATGACAAATTATGCTTCCCATATGGACCCTGGTGAAGAAGCCCAGAATTAAGCCCAAAAGGTGATGAACTAATTTAGCCTCTAAAATTAATTTCAGAATGGGCCTCGTTAATGGGCTGAATTGTAGGATTTTTATATCACCAAATCACCAATTGGCGTAGAATAACGTACCCTCGTGTACTTGAGTTAACAGATGTCATTAAGATACCAAATTTTCATGAGTAATGCAATATTTGATCCGGTTCATTTGAGAACCAAAAAAATTGCGAGAACCGTGAGAACTACTAGATTGCATGTTTGTTCACATGTAATTAACTTGATTCACATGTGAACATTGATTTAGGTTAGATTGGGAAAAAAAATTCGAAAATTATGTCTCAAAACACGTTTTACCTGATTTGTTCATATTATTGTTCATATGTGAACATAAATTTGATTTTTTGTGTTTTTCGCTATAATTTTAGGATTTTTTGAAGTATTTTTTTCCCAGTATAACCTAAATCAATGTTCACATGTGAATCAAGTCAATCACATGTTAACAAACATGCAATCTAGTAGTTCTCACGGTTCTCGCAATTTTTTTGGTTCTCAAATGAACCGGATCCATGCAATATATACCTAATTACTAGGCATGTAAACGAACCGAACGAATACGAACGGAGTCTGTTCGTGTTCGTTCATTAAGGTTTTGACGACACGAACGAACATGAACGAATAAGCGAACTGATTTTGTTGTTCATGTTCATTCACTAAGAAAATTTGTTTGTTCACGAACATAAACGAACGTACACGAACAAACACATAATTTAATGCATTTATTCGTTAATACTTTAAACGAACCTCAACAAAAATAAACGAACGTATATATACACATCTACACATATATATTATAGAACTTGAAACTTTGCAATGCATATTCAACATTATAAAACGATCACTATATGAAGATAAACTCCTTTGCTTAGTCCGATTGTAGGTAAGAGCAGCAGATCTGGAACTAGTTAAAGTATGTTTGGAGTGGAGGAAAATGTGAGTGAGAAATGTGAGTGAGAAATGTGAGGTAAAAATATCTAGATGTTTAATACTCCCTCCGTCCCAAAATAAATGTCTCATGTAAAAATGCACACAGTTTAAGGAAAGTCACTATTTACTAATAACATCTTATCTTTACCCACTAAAGTCTTTTCTGATTGGCTGAAAGGGAATCTAGACACTTATTTTGGGACGTCCCAAAATAGTAAGTCAGACACTTATTATGGGACGGAGGGAGTATTATTAAATGAAAATATCTAAATATTTAACAATATTATATTTAGAATTTAGCTTAAATCAAAATAAGATATACAAATATGTATTAATTTAATTAAACTATTAGTTAATAAACGAACATTTAACCGAACGTTCACGAACATTTTATCGAACGTTCACGAACGTAAATGAACGACGAGACCTGTGTTCATGTTCGTTCATATAATTAAACGAATGTAAAAATTTGTTCATGTTCGTTCGTATAACGAAACGAACGAACATAAACGCACTTCCCGTCGAACAGTTTGCGAATAGTTCGCCGAACGTTCAATTCGCTTACAGGCCTACTAATTACATAGATTTAAAAATAGATCTAATTCTCTGATTGGTTGAATATTTTATCTCTCTTAATCTCATCCAATCAATTTTTCACATCTACCGATCACATTTTTAAGTCTAAATTTAGATCCACAAGTTTAGGCCTACCAATCATTTTTCAATTTGGTGTTTCCGTCAATAGACTTGAAGAAATGCTTAGAATAAGGTACATCAATACTTGTATCAATGTCTAAATGAGTATTGATTTGACCTCTATGTTTTAGTTGAAATACAATAAATTTATTAGAAATTTTTCATGTCAAAATTTCTTAATAACCGTTATCAATAGCCATATTTAGTTAGTAGTCTTGGACTCTTGGTAAAATAAAACTAAAAATATTCTCCCTCGCCTTAATTCCTCATTCCCACGTCTCAAAATTCAAAGAGAAATGATACACTCACTCAAATTTTACAAAAATATTTTCACAAAATGATATGACAAAGGAGTTTAACCAATCACATCAATTTATTTTTTCTCTCTCATATTTCTCTCTCTTCATCTTATTGGAGCAACTCATTTTGTGAACAAAATTTTGTAGAAATTGTGTGAAGTAATCATTTCTCAAATTGAAAATACTATCCCACTCTCATAGTCTCATGCATGCAAACTGATAATTTTAATTTCCTAAAAACAAAATCAAAAATCAAACGATGGATCACCATAATCCCATATACTAGGTGGTGGATACTCATCATCATTCGTGTATAACCACAATGAAGGTGATGTCGGATCATCACCAACCACCGTCGACGGATCTAAAACCGCTCCCATTGGAGGCAAAGAATTCGATACAAGTGACAAATTTGATCCCACCAACCTTTTGATCTCATCATCATCTTTCTCATATACTTGACATTGTTGCCATAATTGTGGCCACGTCTCACGTTCACAAAAATGGTTAGGGTTCGGATCGTAAGAGTTCAAGTATTGTTGTTCTACAATTGCCGGTGGATATTGTACTGTACTAGCATGATGAAGTCCGTACGGCAGGTAATTACTTCCAAAAACCAGCGCGTGAGAATTAGAAAACGCTAGATTAATTCCGGTAGGCCGTGGGAGAATTGACCGGAGTGTTCGTGTGGTGGAAGACGAAGAAGAAGAACTACTGCTTTCGCGGCGAGAAGAGTTAGTGACGTTGTCGTTGGTGGACGGTTGTTGTAAATTAAGTTTAGCATGTGAGCCGTAAAGGATAAGAGCGGTACGACCGTAGGCGCGTGCAGCATCTTCCGCAGTTGGAAACGTGCCGAGCCAACGACGTGTGCGTTTACGTGGCTCACGGATCTCGGCTACCCATTTGCCCCAGCTACGTTATCGAACACCTCTATATAAAAATTTGTTGTTTTCTGGACCTCCTTTGCCTTTGGCATTACCTTTTTGGGGAGTGATATAAATAGTATTATTTGTATGATGATGATTTGTGCGTATTGTTATTCATGATGGTGATGACTACTTTACTAAGTTTTAAGGAACACTACAACAAAATGATCATATATTCACACTTTTTAAGGCATGTATACACGCTTAAAAGTGTGTAATATTGTTAAGTACACGCTTGGCCTAAGCGCAAGAAAAATGGGCGTAACAAAATTATACTCAATTTCACATCTTTAGGCGTGAAGAAATCAGATGATTCTTCACATGTACAAACCTGAAGATATTGACAAAGTTCCTCACGCTTCTAATTGTGAAGATATTGACTTTTTTCTTTACACTTTTTGCGTGAATATATTACATCACACTTTAACTGTGAAGTCTTAATACATATAGAAATAATAGTTCACGCTTTCAAATGTGAGAGTGTGGCATCAAAATGTTTCACATTCTTAATACACATGTAGATGGATACAAATAAATATACATATATAGTATTATAAAAAAATCAAAGAAAGACAAATTTATACCACTTTGATTAAACTATACAGAAAATACAAGGGTTAAATGTCTGTAAATGTATTGAACGTGTCACAAAATCCTATTGTATGTATCCAACTTTTAAAAGTCCTATTGTGTGTATCGAACTTAGTAATTATTCCTATTGTATGTACTCGTTAACACTAATGACGTTTGACTGGTCATAAGCATCCTACGTGTCATTTTCATCCTACGTGTCACTGCCACGTAAGCTCCACGTCATCAAAAGTTCAATACATTTTTCGGATCATCATCTTCAATTTTTCGACGACCCATTTTTTCCGGCGATCACCATTTTTTCCGGCGACCCATCTTTCTTCGTATTGTCCGTACAAGAACCACCATGGACGTGGCTACAGAGTAGAATATGTGCAAAATTGTGGCTACATGGACTTGTGAATTCATGCAAGACGTTTTCAAACTAATACATATAATTCTTAAGTAGTTGACTTTTTATGACTTAGTGGTTCACATTTAGCTGCAAATCAACCGTCACTTTCCAACTAAAAACAACAAAATAGCAGAAGTTTATGGACATAAAATGGATTAAAAACAACTATTTTCCAAAATTGACCTTGTTGCAAAATTTACTGTCTGTTTTGCATTTCTATAAAATCATGGTGTGTTGTCAATGGAAAGCCAATTCCACCCATTCATTAAATCAACCATCAGCTTACGCTTCAACTTTCAAATAAAATTAACTAAACATCCAAAAATACTGAGATAAAGAATGAAGAGCGGGAAAGGGAAATTGAAGATCGTAACGACGTTGGATTGGGAGCTGATGAGATGAGGAACGGTGGTTTAGTAGTTGTTTTTTGAGCTAGTTTTCTTAGTGATATGAGAATGGCCATTGTTTAATTTTACAATTAATGGTGGTGGTGCATTTTTTTTGTCTGATATATATGTGTGTGGGAGATGAGGATGATGATGAAGATGGAAACTAGGTTTTTGCAGGGTTTGATGAACAAAGAAGAGAGGTTGACACGTGCAAAATTATAACACGTGTTCTTGTACGGACAATACGAAGAAAGATGGGTCGCCGGAAAAAATGGTGGTCGCCGGAAAAAATGGGTCGCCGAAAAATTGAAGATGATGATTCGAAAAATGTATTGAACTTTTGATGACGTGGAGCTTACGTGGCAGTGACACGTAGGATGCTTATGACCAGTCAAACGTCATTAGTGTTAACGAGTACATACAATAGGAATAATTAGTAAGTTCGATACACACAATAGGACTTTTAAAAGTTGGATACATACAGTAGGATTTTGTGACAAGTTCAATACATTTACAGACATTTAACCCAAAATACAAACAAACAATATATAATATCAAACTTAAAATGCGTTTTATCCATATACATGTAAGAAACTTAATTACATTTGACAATAGAAGGTGGCCCAAAGGTATTGATGACGATGTTGATTGCGAACATGCAATCTATTCTTAAGCATGCAAGTCACCAAATGTACATCCAAATGACAACGATGACACCATAAACACCTGCAAGTATGCAACATTTATTTTAGCCATTGAAAATCATTAAATTTATAATTAACATGATTGAAAGACAGCCATAAAGACTGTTTATCGAGTAAATATGCATTATATCAAAGAAGATGACTAAGCTAAATTTGTAAAAGACAATTCATAAGTGATTTATGTAAAAGTTGGGTAAGGTCTTATATGATCAAAGGCTTCATAAGACCATAAAATTCTCCACAAAAGCTTATGAAACTTTAATCTTGAGTACGGAGCTTTTTTCATAAGATCATATTTAAATGTAGTCTTATCTTAATGCTATAGTAACATAACTTTTAGCTATAAAAACAGTGTGCACAATTGGGTAAAATCTTACAAGGATATCAAAATGAACCAAACCAAGACAAAACATATGTCAAAGTTTCCTCCTGCAATATCTCATAATCCACAGCAACTGTTAGTGTATTTTATCTCAAACAGGTCCAACGGGCAATCTAAGCATTACTTACTTAATTAGAATGGAAAAAAAGTGCTTGCAAATTCCGATCCAGTTCATACTTAAAAAGTACGTTTTGACCCATTCTGCCACCTCTATTAGATACCCCATTATATACCATATTGTGTTGTCCTTACAGTTTAGAGAACAGATGTATATATTATTCACAAACCAATTCACTATCAACATGAATATGACAAGAAAACTTACTTGCGTTGATTTCTGTATTTCTTGCATAGATAACTATAGAGTTTCTTTCAGTATGTGAACAGTAACTTGTTAAGATTTTCTGTTGTACATGACTTCAATCTCTTCTACCTATGTACATTCATGAAAAGTATCAAATCACAATCTGAACATGGTTAAGATTATATCATTATTCAATCACTTACATGGACCATCTGAAAATGGTCAAGTCATTCATTAGAAATATACAATAGATGGATCTCATAGACTAGGTTAGTGTATCAATCAAAAGTAGTTTCAACTTTTATTGCCTAAAAAGCAATGTGATTATCAATAAAAGAGTAATACAAGTATGCTTCCCTATCCATATCATACTGGGAGAAATTATAATCTCAATAAACAAACCTGACAGGGTTGAGACACAATTGTGCTATAATCCGCTCACTTCCTTTTCATGAAGTTCATCTGAGAACGAAACGTAATCACAATAACGCTAAGATGCATATATCTCTCTGTAGTCTGTACTTCAAATAGTGACAACGTAAACTTTTTGCATAACATTTTTGTCATCATATCTATAATTCATAGATAGCTATGACCCTGTGGCCTGTGATATCTAACTACATAGAGGATACACTCAAGACTCAAGAGCATTAAATATACCACATCTCGCAAATAAATAACACAACATGGATATTGCTTTAAAAAGACACATCTTTTATCTCAAATTTTATGGATGAACCTTTAAAAATAATGAGAAAATATCACCAACAAGTAATTTACTCAGGCAATAGGCGTTCTTAAAATAAAGAAGAATAGATCCAACATCGGATCTAGAAACTCAATGGCAATTGACACCTCCTAAAAAATACACAACTCCAACACCACTTAATGAGTATCCTGCATCCATCAATTAAAGACTTCACTTCTAGTATCACAACTATACTACCTAATTGAAACGATATCAACAAACCTTCTACTCTTTTTCTTAACTTTTATCTATAACCTTGGTCACCTTAAGAAAGTGAATGAGCTCCACTTCTAATGAAACTAATAACACAACCAAATGTACATTCTCATTTAGGCATTTTAACATACACCTAGAATGCTTTGAGCTGATTTCATTACTGTAGAGGATCTTCACCTGAGACAATTACAAGGCCATAAACCTAATCAATATAATCAATTTTATGGAATAAACTATGTGAAACATAAGCTGATGCAAATAAAATGAACCAAACAATGACACATAAAGCAATGACAGGGGAAAAGCTAAACCTTGTTTAATCATGTTTAACAATTAAATTGATAAATAACAGCATACATATCGATTAATGAGATAAGAATCGAAGAATTGTAGAGAAATGTATAACCTTCATGGAGCCTAGTTTGAAAACTTGTGATCGATTCCATCATCATCACCACCACCATTGTAACATCTTCAAATTGGGCCTAGGAGTAATAGGTATTTCCTGTAAATTTAAATGCGATTTAAATTTGTTATATGTGTTTGATTGTAAAAAAAATAATAGGTCAAACAGTTAAATGACTTATTGTGAATACTAAAATATTGTTTGTTTTAAATTTATTTAGTTGACGGTAAAATAAAATTGTATTTCCCCGCAAATGGTTTTTAAGTTCCAGACAATAATAAATACGGGGAATGAAAACTAACACTTATATGGTATATTATGTGGATGGGTCGGTTTTATTTCCCTCCACACATACATACATACGTACGTATACACACACACATCCAACCTTAAATCAATTCACAAAATCTTGAAGAAATCATCAAATTGGAGCTTCTAAACACGAATTCAAGCTTCCTTAATCATCACAAACAAGGTATTATCATGTGTTCTTGATTTTATAAACCCTAGAAATTGGGGGTTTTGATGTTCTTGATTTAAATCCGAAATTAGGGTTTAAAAAGTGTAAATTGATGTTAATTAAGTTTCAATAACATGTAATAATCATTCTAGCATCATCTTAATCATGTTATATGTGTTAATTTCGTGTTTGAGATAACCCTAGAAATTGGGGGTTTTGAGTAGTTGCTTAATTGGTAGGATAATCATGAAATAGAAGCTTGGAATGATGATAAAATTGTTAGTTGATGTTTAAATGATGATTAAAATCTAAGCCTAACCTTGAAATGAAGAAAATGATATATGATCATTAATAAAGTTTATGAGTTTAGTCGATAATTCAAGGAATTAAAGCTTCTATGCTTAGAATAATGATGTATGATTGATAAGTGTTGATTAAAGATGATGATTTGCATTGATTATGCTAAGAGTTGTGAAATTGGTTAAGTGTTCATGAGAATTATGATGATCATGATGAGTTTGATGGTTTATATGAAGAAAGTAGTATGATTTGCTAATAAGAACCCTTAATTGATAATTAAAGAGGACGGTGTGAAATTAGTTGGTTAAGTATTCATTAGATCAAATATTGATGTTTTGATGAATAATTGATGTTGAAAGTTAGTAATCTTGTTAATGGTTTCATTATATTAGTTAACAATGATGGAGATGAATGTTGGATTAATACAAGTTAATGATAAATGGTTTGATGTAATTACAATTGTATGATATTATATCAATATTGAGGCAAGTACCAAATGACTAACTTGTGTTGTGTTATTGTATTCTCAGATGTGGAGAAGACTCAGTGACATTAGACTACCGAGTGGACGACTATGATTTGTCGGTGAGTGGATCTTGGACTTTCTGTCTAAGTTAGTTGTAACAACATAGTTACAACGGGTAAACTTGGTTTATTGCAATGATTGCTTTAATATTAAATTGCCATGACGGCTAACTTTTGATTGATTATTGGCGTCCATTGTGCTATGATAGTTGTGGACTATTTGATTTGGTGGGGGTCAACTAATGTGTTGGGTTTGGATACTATTACTAGGACTTCGCAAGTGCCTTGTACATGTGTTGGACACTGAAATTGCGTCGTGTGTAGTAATAGTACCAAACTATCGGTTTAACCTCTGATTTGGCCGTCAGTTGGTTTTAAGTGTTACTTGGGGAACCATCCGCGGCATGAGGGTACCTCAAGGACCACCGATCCTTCTATGTTGCTTGTGCATTGCTTGGTTATAGGCATGTGTTAAGCTGAGTTAGATTGATAGCTTGGGATCTATTCACTTAGCTTCGTGCTAACCCCTCATTACTTCTTGCAGGTTTACTTTTGTATGTGGGTGGGCAAGAAGTACATATGGAATGGAATGTTTGACAAGCTCACTCTGAAATGGATAATACGTTAATGGTTTAACAACATATTTAGATTTCTATAACACCTAAACTTAATGTGTGTAATGATTAGAATAATCTAGTTTTAAAGGTTTGTATGTAAGTGGATTGCTATTTGAAATGTATGTATGCAATCTACTGATTTCTATTTATCATGCGCTTCCGATATGTTTAAAAAAAATGTCCTTGTATTTCGAGACGGGTGTTATAAATTGGTATCAGAGCCTAGGTTTGGGTGAATTGTACATTATAAGATGTTCAATCCCAAACTTAGGATTGTGTCAAGTCAAACATTCCAGGGATGGGGTTTAGTGGTTGCTTGAGAAAGTTGCTATGAAAGGTGTGCTAACCTATAACAATATGCAATAGTGTTGTTTTGAATGCAGAGACGGAGGAACATGAGGAACTGTCTGGTATTCTCAATGATTCCTCAATACTCGTGGGCCTAGATGTGCCAGGTAATTTCTGATAAGCTTGATGAATTTTAATAAGCTTTGACTGTTTGCTTTACTATGATATGATTGTTAGTAAAGTAAATTGAATTATTGGTGAATATCGCTTGTTAATAAGTTGATAAATGCAAGGTGTGATTATAGATCCTTGCTAGGGAATTATTTGATAAATGATAAACTGAATTGATGTGACTTGATATGATGAAATTAATGGGATGTTGGTATTCTCCATTAATAGGTTTTGAGTCGTGTTGTTATGTGAATTAGAAAGAGTCTAGTTGTTAGAATATGTGTTTTGACTTGGTAAAGTCAAGTTGAATGTGGTCGTGTCAAACTTGATAATAACTATATTACGAAGTGATGAATGTGACTAGATGTTTATGTGTTTAGCATTAATCATAATTGGGTTGAATTATGATCCTTGTATTGAATGTGTTAAGATAGAAAGTCAAAGTGGTCAACGAGTCCAAATGTGTGTTGACAAGTTGTGAAAAGTTAAAGTGATTATGAATTTGGAAAATTTGTTGAAATTGATTTAAAAATGATGATTTTAATGTGGATTGGTGTTTTAGAGTTATAGCATAATACCAATATTGAAAATGGTTTTGTTTGACTTGGAATAGTCAACAAAGTGTGAATTGATTGTTTGAATAGTGGTTATATGGGTTGAAACCCAAATGGGTTGTTAAAGTACCCAAATGGGTCGGTTATTGGTCAAATGGTTAATATGCATGTGGGTTCGAAAATAATGAATGTTAAAGTGACTTTAAGTCATAAGTATAGTAACAAAGTGCGTGAAAGTGTTTTGGATAGTCAATGTGGTTGTTTGGTTGAAAATGCCCAATTGGACCCTAAACGGATCAATGAGTCAAAACAGGATATAATGTGTATATATAGATGATGAATGTGCCCACACGTCATAATTATATGTAGAAACATGTTGGCAAAGGGTGGAACCCTGAAAGTATGCCGTTTGGAATATAGTGTGTCAACCAAAATGGTCCAAAATGGCCTAAAATTGGTTATACGTCCGTTTTCTCGTAAAACGTGTAATTTAAAAAAGTTGAAAAATGGAAAGTTGCATTTTGATTATATGAGGGTGCCTGCAAAATTTCAGGACCTAACTCTTTACGGTTTGTAAGATATGCACGTTTGAATTTTGTAAAATTGCATTAAAGCTTGCTGGTTCAGATTCTGCTGTGTAGGCAGGGACCCGGCGGGTCAGATGGTAAACCCGGCGGGTAGGTGGTATGACCCGGCGGCTGGAGGCCCCAAACCGGCGGCAAATCCAGCCCAAATACGGCAAAATAGTTCTGTTGTGTAAAAATTAATTTACCCGGTGGTTAGGGTGTAGGACCCGGCGGCTTGGGGTCTGAAGCCGACGGCTTGACCCTATAGCCGGCGGCTTGTGGCTCTTTTCTGTGAAAAATAAAATTTTTAAGTTTTTCGACGTTCGTAGTTACGTTTGACGTAGAATTTCCGTTATGAAATTTCGGTGTCCGATTAAGACGAAATTTACATGTCCACTCAAAAACGGGTCAACGGTCAAAGCTCATCGCTTTGCCATGAGCCCAGTCAGTTTTCGGCACTTCGGGGTCGTTTGGGGCCCGAAAATCGCGTTTTATTGTTTTTCGGACATTATTTCGGACTTTTAACTTATGATTTGTATTGGGCTTTTGTTTCTTTGAGCCCAGAGATCATTCATGTGACTATATGCAATATTAAAAGTTGTTTTAAGAGGTCTATATGGTTCTTTGTGTAGGAGTTGTTTGTAGGCAGTTTATTTAACTGCAAAGTATACCTGTAAGGGTATTGTTGATTGTTGCTTGTTAGGGTAAATAGATATTGATTATGTTAATCATGTTATATGAATTATTTGAAATACAATGAAGTATTTGAATCATGAAAATATGAGATATGGTTGAAATAAGTGTTTTAAGAGTTGAAGAAATAATTATAGGAGCTTACTCTTGTTTGATAACTGAACATGGAAAGTTTATTGTTAATCAACTTAGGAATTATATATTGATGAATATATGTGGAATATGACATGGCATTTTAATAAGGCATTTGGTGCTAAATGTTATATATAGTATTATACGTATTAATTAATGTATTAAGGGATTGATATTGAATCCAGTGATAAAGATGTTACATTGACTTAGTTATGTCAAACTCTACACCTGTGTTAATGTAATAATAAGAATTTTATTGAACAATTGGATTATTATGTCTACTTAGTTATGTGAGTAGTCGCACATTCAAGTAATAAAGGAAAATAGTAACAAGTTAATATCTGATTTTGTACTTGTCGTTAAAGTGATATCATTGTTAATGATATATATGAAATTAAAGATTAATCACTTTGAAGATTAACGGTATGAAGTGACCTGAGAATGAAGTGTGACTGACATAATATGACGACGTCTGGCCAACGTATTCATATTATGCCATTTCACATGGAATTGTTGAGGTTATCAAGTACCAGGGAAATTAATACGGATTTAAATGGTATGGTAGGTAAAGAATGACGACCTGTAGTTGAGAAATAGTCATAGATTGACTAAAATTAAGGTAGTAGCAAACTATTAAAATTATTGTTTAATGTGATATCATTGTAAAGGAAAATTTTGGACTGTTTCTATTACTTGTTAAAATGTGTAAGTGATTATTCGGTTATGATAATTAAAGCTTGATAAAGATTACCATAGTCGGATAGCCTGTTGTAGGGAAAATGTTATGGATATAATGGTTGAAATTGAGAAAATGTTTAATTATATTGCCATGATTTGAGGATCGTGTAGAGGTTGACATGAATAATATCAAGGCGAAATGATAAGTGGCGAATAGAAAAGGGTAAAACATGAAATAAGCTAATGTAGAGGTCGACTAGATATAATTATTGAGATGATATTGTTGAAAAATGTGTTGATGATTAGCGCATTTTGATAATGTGGTACGTGTGTTAGTATAGCAAGGTACCCATTGAACGAGACTTAGCATGTATCCAATATAATTTGGTGCTAAGTGATGGTGTAACTTTATGATAATGGTATTAACCATAGGATTTGACCTCTACTTTGCTTATTAATATGTGGTTAGTGTTACATGATTCCGAGATATTTTAATAAAAATGGGTTTCATGTACCTCAGTGATATGTGGATATTAACGTGGATGCTAGTTATAATTGAAATTTAAATTTCATTAATGATATGTGTATGGTGGTTTTCATAACCACTGTTTTTGTTATTGAAAATGATACAATTCATATATTAATTTTAAAGACCTAGCACGTTGCTAGTCTGTTTGTGAAAGTATATTACTATACTTAGTTAAGTGATAACTTGTTTAAAAGTGACCATGGTGTATATGAAGATAAGATTAGGTACATTATATGCGCTGAAATGAGCAATTGAAGCATGTACATTTGGATATGTGCATGTGTAATAGGTTGAAAACGTATATCTATATAAATAGATTTAAATGTATACATATTTTGTGTATGTGTGGTTAGTGATTAAGATATGCATAGAGATGATATGCATAAGTAATTTAAATTGTACACATATCTTATGTGCATATAGTGATGAATAATTATGTAGTTAGGGAATTGGAAATAAAGTGTGAACCAAACTTCACACGAGGTATGATGTGATTAAATTCCCTAGATTAATTAAGGATGATTAGATTTCGAGGACGAAATCTCTTTAAGGGGGAGAGATTTGTAACATCCTCAAATTGAGCCTAGGAGTAATAGGTATTTCCTGTAAATTTAAATGCGATTTAAATTTGTTATACGTGTTTGATTGTAAAAAAAATAATAGGTCAAACAGTTAAATGACTTATTGTGAATACTAAAATATTGTTTGTTTTAAATTTATTTAGTTGACGGTAAAATAAAATTGTATTTCCCCGCTAATGGTTTTTAAGTTCCAGACAATAATAAATACGGGGAATGAAAACTAACACTTATATGGTATATTATGTGGATGGGTCGGTTTTATTTCCCTCCACACATACATACATACGTACGTATACACACACACATCCAACCTTAAATCAATTCACAAAATCTTGAAGAAATCATCAAATTGGAGCTTCTAAACACGAATTCAAGCTTCCTTAATCATCACAAACAAGGTATGATCATGTGTTCTTGATTTTATAAACCCTAGAAATTGGGGGTTTTGATGTTCTTGATTTAAATCCGAAATTAGGGTTTAAAAAGTGTAAATTGATGTTAATTAAGTTTCAATAACATGTAATAATCATTCTAGCATCATCTTAATCATGTTATATGTGTTAATTTCGTGTTTGAGATAACCCTAGAAATTGGGGGTTTTGAGTAGTTGCTTAATTGGTAGGATAATCATGAAATAGAAGCTTGGAATGATGATAAAATTGTTAGTTGATGTTTAAATGATGATTAAAATCTAAGCCTAACCTTGAAATGAAGAAAATGATATATGATCATTAATAAAGTTTATGAGTTTAGTCGATAATTCAAGGAATTAAAGCTTCTATGCTTAGAATAATGATGTATGATTGATAAGTGTTGATTAAAGATGATGATTTGCATTGATTATGCTAAGAGTTGTGAAATTGGTTAAGTGTTCATGAGAATTATGATGATCATGATGAGTTTGATGGTTTATATGAAGAAAGTAGTATGATTTGCTAATAAGAACCCTTAATTGATAATTAAAGAGGACGGTGTGAAATTAGTTGGTTAAGTATTCATTAGATCAAATATTGATGTTTTGATGAATAATTGATGTTGAAAGTTAGTAATCTTGTTAATGGTTTCATTATATTAGTTAACAATGATGGAGATGAATGTTGGATTAATACAAGTTAATGATAAATGGTTTGATGTAATTACAATTGTATGATATTATATCAATATTGAGGCAAGTACCAAATGACTAACTTGTGTTGTGTTATTGTATTCTCAGATGTGGAGAAGACTCAGTGACATTAGACTACTGAGTGGACGACTATGATTTGTCGGTGAGTGGATCTTGGACTTTCTGTCTAAGTTAGTTGTAACAACATAGTTACAACGGGTAAACTTGGTTTATTGCAATGATTGCTTTAATATTAAATTGCCATGACGGCTAACTTTTGATTGATTATTGGCGTCCATTGTGCTATGATAGTTGTGGACTATTTGATTTGGTGGGGGTCAACTAATGTGTTGGGTTTGGATACTATTACTAGGACTTCGCAAGTGCCTTGTACATGTGTTGGACACTGAAATTGCGTCGTGTGTAGTAATAGTACCAAACTATTGGTTAACCTCTGATTTGGCCGTCAGTTGGTTTTAAGTGTTACTTGGGGAACCATCTGCGGCATGAGGGTACCTCAAGGACCACCGATCCTTCTATGTTGCTTGTGCATTGCTTGGTTATAGGCATGTGTTAAGCTGAGTTAGATTGATAGCTTGGGATCTATTCACTTAGCTTCGTGCTAACCCCTCATTACTTCTTGCAGGTTTACTTTTGTATGTGGGTGGGCAAGAAGTACATATGGAATGGAATGTTTGACAAGCTCACTCTGAAATGGATAATACGTTAATGGTTTAACAACATATTTAGATTTCTATAACACCTAAACTTAATGTGTGTAATGATTAGAATAATCTAGTTTTAAAGGTTTGTATGTAAGTGGATTGCTATTTGAAATGTATGTATGCAATCTGCTGATTTCTATTTATCATGCGCTTCCGATATGTTTAAAAAAAAAATGTCCTTGTATTTCGAGACGGGTGTTATAACCATACTGCACTCATCTACATCGATTTCAAAACCTCACAAAATTCAATCGATTAATGAGACAAGAATCGATTAATAATTAGTGAATCGACGTAAAAGTAACTACGTTTATAATAAAACTTAACAAATTGAACGATTTACCTAGGAGAAGATGAGGATACCGTAGTAATTCTTCGATCGAATGGCAGAGAACAAAGATTAAATGAAAATAAAATGAGAATCGTAGAATTAGGGCTTGATAAGAGAGAATCGCATTATCACTTGTAAGCATATATTCAAAAAAATAATACGAGAATCGTAGAATTAAGGCTTGATATACGACTGCACTCAACTAGAATGGAGAAATTAGTTGTATATCATGATAATAATAATAAATAAATAATATTTGGAATAGTTGACCTGGTAAAGTAGTTTGTTTGTTATACTGCATTTGTTCACGGCTGCTTGAAACGTGAACTTTTGTTGTGTAGATATCGTTGTTACTGGTTCTCCCTATTA
The DNA here is from genome assembly GCA_949592205.1 of Helichrysum umbraculigerum. Lineage (NCBI taxonomy): Eukaryota > Viridiplantae > Streptophyta > Magnoliopsida > Asterales > Asteraceae > Helichrysum > Helichrysum umbraculigerum. The sequence continues at coordinate 56,141,610 of CATIUR010000006.1, forward strand.
CAGTATTACGTATTTTGTTCACACTTTGCTAAAAACATGAAGTTTTGTTGTTTGTAATTTCATTATAAATTTCTTCACTGATAAAAGTGTGAAATATATTCATGTGAAAAGCATACGCTTGAAAGTGTGATAAAATATTCATGTGAAAAGTACATGCTTAAAAGTGTGATGAAACTAACTTACATATTAAAGTGTGAAAATTTATATTAGAATCTTTACGTTTAAAGAGGTGAGTATCTTCAGTTTACACTTGATAAGCATCAAATAGATAGTATATTTTATAGTAATTTATCCCTATATTTATATACATTTTAGTGCATTTATATGATTTTAGATACTTATTTTGTTAATATTTGCAGAGATGTATTTTAATTAAAAATTGAAGAAAAAGGAACGTGAACGAATTCAAAACTGAAGAAAATAAAGAAATGAAGAAAATGGAGCTTAAACCTTAAAGAATTGAAGACTAAAATGATAATATTGAAGAATTTGGCCAAAATGAAGATTAAAATCCGTAAAAGAAAAGAAAAAAGCCCAAAGTAAAGCCCAGCCCGAAGTTGGAAGATTCTGGAATTTAAGACCAACCGGCGGTTGAGAAACCCAACCGGCGGTTGAATATATTTAATCAAAGGCTGTTCCAGACGCGGAGTTGGAATAGGATACAAATTGATCCAACCGACGGTTGGGAAGTCCAACCGGCGGTTGGACTGGCTGTTTTGAAAACTATAAATAGAGGCCTAGTTTAGGTTTAACGATATACGATTCTTAGAATACAAAGTTGAATATCAGGGTTTAAGGTCGACTTAAGGTGCGAATTTGGAGGCTAAGGAGCTAGGGTTTGAAGTTTTTAACCCTAGGAAAAGCTGGTTCGACAATTGGTTCGGTTTCTTTATCCTTGTAACTTTAATAACCTTATTGAGTTAATTTATGGATATTGTTTATTTGAATTACTTGTGAATTAGGTTTTCGTTATAGCTATTTGAATGAATGTTTATTGAGTTTATTATATGAATTTATGTTTATGTTGGAACTATATTATTGAATGTTAATTATACAAGAATTGTCTATATTATGATATATTATTGATTGTTCTTGACATAGTTAACTGATTTATATTAAACGAGGATGACCATATTAAGTTTTTATAAATTAAGTGATTGTGTTTATATCTTGATCTTAACCTTATGCGATAGACGAAGAATATAATTCATTAATATAAAGTAATATTGTGATTCACGTCATATCGATGAAATTGTATTAATAAACTGCTGATAGATCTTAATAATTAGTGATACTTTGCGTAACCTTATGATTGTGTTGCTATGATGAAGATTAGCTTAAGCTTAAGTAATTTTCTACATTAGTAATTCACCAATAATAATAGCCAACAAGCAAATAGACATAAGTAAATATAATAAGTTTAATAATTAATAGTTTGAATAATTATAATCTTCTATCCATCTGAGTATTCTTAAGTTGTTCCAGAAACTTATCTATTAGAATCTGTATCAATTATAAATATGTTCGTTCGGAACTAAAATGTCCCCTTATCTTGTAATATTAATTGTACATTGGATCCTATATTTGTATTATTATTGTAATTAATTGTAATTAGGAATAAATAGATAATTAGTTATAAATTAGAATCACGTTCCCTGTGTTCGAACTTGGACTTACTTATTAAGCTATATTATACGAACGGGTTAATCTTGCCTGAATTGTGTGATACTATTATTTAGTATTTCCTTAATTTAAAACTTGTGCTTATAATTGCCTATACTTAGCACACATCAAGTTTTTGGCGCCGCTGCCGGGGAACACTTAACCGGTTGGACTTTTGTTCTGCATGGGAAGTGGTGTATTTTAATTAAACTAATTATTTTCCCTGTATAATTTTTATTTCTAATACTTTGCAAAGTCAATCGAAAAATCGGCTCACCCATTGGGAGTACTGACAAAAACAAAGGTATAAGGAGAGTAAAGCTCTACCTCATTGATTTATCATATAAGAGGTAAGGTGCTTCTCGAAAGAGGTAGGTTTTTAATAAGCTTTGCGCTGACCTATTTCTCCGCTTTTGTGTACAATCTTTGGAGCTACCGAGGACTTTTGACTTAATTTGTGAAAATGTGTAATTATATAAATGCATCTTATTTGTATAATATGTTTTACTTGTATTATATGTGTACTAAATTAAGTGATAATTTGTGTATACAGAATTCATTAACTGTTAGTGAAATGAAAAATAAGCAAATGGAAATTGTGAATGAAACTGTGGAATGCAAGGATGTCTGTGTTGATGAACATTCTCTTAGGATATTTGATAACCCTACACTAGATACTATATCTGAAGAAGAGGAAGAGGATTTATAAAGTATGTCTGAAGAAGAAGAGATTGATTTAGGTATTAGCACTGAGGTTGAAGATACTAATTTAGGAAGTATACCTGTGCCAGTAGTTAGTACGAGAGGTGGAATGATTCAGCTTTTAGAAGTTGGAAAAGATGATACATATTATATTATGGCTGTCATCAGGGCATCTACTATTGACTTTACACCTGAACAAAAATATATAATTGAGAAGATTGAAAAAGAATATGAAGACTGGTATAATCCTAACCAAACTCAGATGCTGAACTATTTTGTTAAATATATAACTGAACTGAAGGATACGCTATATCAACAAGAAGCTCAAGAGGAAGATTTCTTTGAAGGTCAGAAGATTTTGTATTCATGTGTCTACAGAGCATTGACAAGATACATGTTTCCTTATTCTGATAAACAAATGAGTTTATTGGAATCCTATAAGAATCAAATGGAATGGGCGACTGAAAATCCAACACAGATGGCAGATATTTGTTTGATAGAAGAATTGCAGGAAGTAATGAGCTTAATGGAACAAAAGGATTATAAGAATTGCAGCACTTACTATGTAGACTGTACGGTGGAATTTTATGTGCAACAAATAATCAATGATTTGTACTATCCAGCACAAGATGAGCTGAAGAGGAAAGTTCCGGATAGGATATCTGAAGTGGCATTAGTTAATGTGGCGAATTATGTGATTATGGAGCTTAAGTCAATTTTTCATGGGGTGTATCACTTTTGTCATGTTGATTTATTTCATTTAGGATTATCTCAAATTTATACGAGAATGATGAATATGTTTAGATTTTCGGGATTGTTATTTACTGAGCGTCAGAGGGAGTTAATGAAAGGAATGCTATGGGAAATTGAAGAGGTAGTAAGAAACCCTACAACTGGAAAGTATGAAATGTTACATTTAGGATTTTATGGTTTTATGGATGAGTTAAGACGTATCAAAAGCGTGAAATTAAGGAAGTAAATGGATGTAAGGTGATTGATGAAGAAGGACAAGTAGCTAAAGCAATAAAGAAAATAATGAGGGAATTTTACGAATTGCAAATAGCAGCTGATGAACATCACCGACATTTTGAAGATTCCATTGCTCAAGTACCTGATATCACTAAAAACATGTTTAGATCCTTTTTAAGAATCTTTCCACCTGATCAGAAAATCCCTATAACCTTTATGCTACCGAATGGTTACTATGTTTCACCACTAGCTCGAGAATGGGTTCATCAACCTTGAAGACATTCACACATTCTTATTCCCATTTGAGTTTTCATTTTGTTATTAGTTATGATTTCTTTTGATTAAACTTTCGTTATTTGGTTGTTGACAGTTATTAAGTTTTTAATATATGTGTTATTTTAGGAATAATTGTCATGTTCGTATATATGTTTGAATGTTATTTCTCATTTAGTATTGAAATGGTTAAATGTTTTCATATTAATCTCGGTTATATTATATAAGGTATGGTACTTTTCAATTTATTAACCATATTTTATGCCTGCATAAAAAATCATTTTAAGGTTCATATTGGATTTTATCCTCACTTTTATAAGTTTTTTTTATGACACCGTAAAATGTTTATAATGTTGGTTTGACAAGTATGAAGTTATTTTATAAGAATTGTTAAAATATTTTAATAAATAATGGAAGTAGGAATGAAAAATTTAACTATGTTATATGCTAGACTAATAACATACATACCATATTCTTAATTGTTAACTTAGTGAATGAATGGTTTTTCTTTGAATATTGATATTATTTTCTTACTAAGGTGTGGATACATTAATCCAGTGATTGCTTTTATTTAATTGTTCTTTATAGTTAGGATTTTTGAAATCTGAATTGTATATATGTTTTTGCTATAAAGATAATTACTATAAAATGTTTTACTAGATAATGATATGAAACATTTATAAAGAGACTTTTAATCAATTATTTGAAGTAAATGAAGTATGTTCAATAAGTTAACGTTATTAAAAAAACTAGTGTGTTAATATTATGATATATTAATTTTGTGTGGCTACTTAGTAGATTTTACTTTATTTTTAGTTTTTAGGATAGGTTTAAGAAACCATGATCACTAGAAAATGTTGCTATGTAAATTGAATTAAACAGGGCTAATTAAATAAAATATGATAAATGTCGTTCTTTTAAAAGAAATATGAACTTTGTGGGTGTGTTCCCTGGAAACCCTCACGAGACTATAGCTCGTCCACTCGGGATACCGAGGGGTTTAATGGCTTATTGCATATGCTAAATGCAATTGTGATTAACTACGAAAGTGTGGATGTTGTATATTATTTTTCAAGAGATCGAGGAATCAACCAAGCAGATTTTTCTTAGCCGATGATGAAATTTATAATCTTAGTCAGAGGAGTTTTATGTTCTATTTTTCTTTCCCTTACTCACTTTTGTTTATCAATTTTTATACAATGAGGGCATTGTATAATTTAAGTGTGGGGATAGGGTTCGTAAGAAAAAGAATTTCTTTAATTAATTAATTAAGTTTCTATTGTTCTTAAATTTTATCAAAATTTAAAATTTTTAAGTGAATAACTAAGTATTTATTAGTTAGAATACTTTTGTTAAAAGTTTTGTTTTGTATTTAAAAATTTAGACTTTAATGTGGATTAACTGTTTTGTATATATAACGTAAGCTACTTTAATAAGGAGTGATTGTAACACCCAGTCAAAAAGTCAAAATCCGCATACAATTTAAACTTTTTATAATCGTAGTTTTATATACAATTATAACCAAGCAAACGAAAATTTTACATTTTTGTATATAACGAATAGTGATTATTTAATAATCACAAATAAATCAATTTGAAGTCACATTATATATTTAAATTTAGTAAAACAATTTTTGATTTAATTGATTTTTAACCGGAAGAACGGAAATAGAAATTTAAAAATATTAAATTTATATATATCATTCGGGTACAAAATACGGGCATTTTACGCTGCGAAATAGGAACGAAGTGGGGGAAAACTCCTCCCCACCTCTTTGGATCAGCCACCCAACCCCAAACCCCCCTCATTCTTTCATTTCTTTCATTTCATTTCACACACACCTCACCTAAAACTCTCTCTAAAAATTCTTACCAAATTTCGGATCTTCAAATCGACCCACGAAAATTTACATTTTCGGAATCACCATCAAGAGAGGAACAACATTAACAAAGGCGCCACCATCGTTTTCTTCCTCATTTGGCCTCGATTCGCATTTGTAAGAAATTCTCAAATTCTTAGATTTAATCATTTTGGAGTAATGTTTTAGTGTAAAAATGTTTACATAAGTTACTTATAACCTAAACAACCAAAAAACCACGATTTTATAGCCTGAAAATGCGTTTGATTTGCGATTTTAGCTGAAAAAACGCGATTTCCGAAAGTTTCTGGGCTGGTGTTCTTCAGTGCGACACAAGCCTTGTGTCGCATACTGTGTCGCATAAATTTCCCATGCGACACAACCATTATGTCGTATCCTTGTGTCGTACCTTGTGTCGCAGACTCCATGCGACACAACCGTTATGTCGCTATTGATTTAGCATCGCAAGCTTTTGCGACACAACCACTGTGTCGCAGAGCTTTTGTGTCGCACTCCATGCGACACAACCATTGTGTCGCATGACACATTTTTGTGTCGCATGTTATGTCGCAGAAAACAGAAAGTTTAAAAACTCACATTTCCACTAAGTGTCGAGACCCTAAATTTTATCACTTGATTTCACCCAATTTCAAGTCCAGATGCGTCTTTCCTTAAAGCAATATAGTAGAAATAAAAATTTTTCAAGCTGACCTGGCAGCTCGACCCCAGCCAGGGGCTCTGCCCCTTGGACCTCGCCAGGGGCTGCCGCCCCTTGGACCCCGCTAACCAGGGGCGCTGCCCCCGGACCCCCGTACTTAGATTCCGTAAGCACATTTTTTCACCAAGTGTCAAACTTGTACAACTTCAAAACACTTATACGATACACGTTTTCAAACATACAATTCAATCAACCAAATCGTAGTAATTTGGACAAACAACTACAAAGGTAGTCTTTCGAGATGCCTAAACAATTAATAACCATCGCGTGTCATGGACACCCTCAGGTTACAAGTATTCGGACCACACTTCAAGGCAAATCAATCCAAGTTATTAATTCAAACTTTCAAGACTCAGGTGAGTTTCATAGCCCCACTCTTTCAACTGTTTTACTATTTTCGGGGTGAAACACATGCTCAATTGCTGTATTCAAATCATATTAACAATCGTTTATAATTTACAACTATTTATATTACTGTATGTAATACGAAATGTGTAATACTTAGGAATTACACCCGCAATATTGTTTTAGAACAATATCAATACTTAACCTAGATAGGTTACAATCGTACCCGGTTAGGTCGTTGGAAAACGATTACCAATACATAACTTGATCTAGTTTTCACAATCCTTTGGCCATATTGTCGCGGGACAATATCATTGAATACATTAGAACTAGTTAGTTCTACCTACACTGGACAACATCGATACTATTACAAGTTTAGTTATTCTTTAAGAACTAGAACTGTCGACATACTCCCTTATCACTCGAATGGGAACTGAACGTAAGTGAACATTTTCCAAGACTCCGTTATATATACTTACTAGGCTTTAGGCTAGGAGTATACAATATCATCACACGTTAGTACAGACTTCTTATATCAATACAACTCAACTGGTGACGACTCTGGCTCAGGATGTAATCCAACCAGGGATGGTCCCCCGGCTCAGGATGAAATCCAACCGTGGGGGTGTCACCTGATATATATTTACATACTATTATACGATCTACTTAGTCAGGCATGTCGAGTACTGCTGGCTCTCAAACAACTTAGTCGGGCATGTCGTTGTACTGCCGGCTAAATCACAAATTGCTGCGAGCAATTCCAAAAACGATGCCGCGGTATTGCAGCGGGCACCAAACGATGCCACGGTAAAGTGGGCACAAAACGAAACCACGGTATTGCAGTGGACGAAATTTCAATCAATGGATCAGCGAGTGATGCTCGGGATTCACAATAAGTTAACGGATCGGTGGTGCTGCCACGCGAGGCCGTTAGCTCAATTCATGTCCGGGTTAGCTTATGCTAATCGGGTAAACGGACACGCTAAATGTTCAAACATAGATCTGCGGATCTACAATCACTTGTTGCTGGATGCAACACCTCATATATTAAATCATAGTTCTGCGGGACTACAGTTACTTACTATCATATGACGTGGTCATACAGTTAATTGGTTACAACTTAGGCAGGTATTGCCTCCCGTTATATACTTACTCATACCAGATAGGTATTCTGGCTCGGTATGCCTCAATTATTATGTACTTAGGTACGGACCACAATTGCTTAGGTATTAGGTACCTAGATTTTCGAATTACATATTGGTAATTACAACTACAAATTGGTATAAATCAGAATCGGGGATTCTGAACAATTTCTCAAAACATACAAGATTTATACTTTATGTTTTCAACTAACAAACCTATGAACTCACCAGCTTTATAGCTGACCTGTTTTAGCATGTGTTCTCAGGTGCCCAGCAGGATTAGGATTACTACCAGATTATGCTAGCTCGAGTCGCATGGTTTCAAACATTTGGGACAACTCTGCATTCACTTTTGTATTTTCAAATTATGTATTTGAAATTTCTATTTAAACTTGCCACGTTGTAAACGCTCTATTTGGTAAATGAATCAATATTTTCAAACGTCTCATTTAGAGTCGTTCATTATGTATCTTAAGCTGTGATATTTAATTTGGTAACATTCGACCCGATCGCTTCCGCAAACCGAAATTTGAGGGTGTTACAGTGATATATAGTTACATGAAATGATGTACTAATAGGCAATCTATATGAAGGTTTCTGAATTTTAAAAAATTAATTAAATAACTTATTTATTATTTTATGATACATAATATGATGTATAACATAAGTCTTAATTCTTAGATTTATCATGCGATAATTTTATATATCTTTATACTTATATGAAGACATTTGGGGGTTTACTAATTGTTTCATCTGTTGTATGAAAGTACAGACCTGGTCTCTAATTAGTATTCTTAAATAAAGCAAAAAGAAAGAAAAATCTTTCAAAAATAAAATAGAATAAAAATAAAAAAATCAAATTATGTCGCTTTGTTGTACGGCTGTACAGACCTGTCACCGCTGGTTTGATTTAAATAAAACTGCTTTACCTGAATCAAGTTATGTCGCTCTGTTGCATGAAAATGCAGACCTGTCACCAATGTCTTGATTCTTAAAAATGTATTTCATATATTTATTTGGAATATAAAAGTAAATTGCATGATTAAGTTTAAGAGTATATCATATGTGGAAATCATAAGTAATATACATACTAATAATAAAGATGTATTCAGAAATATGAGTATAGATTGTTTAAAGTGGACAAATATATTAGTAATCATTCATGAGCTATATATTACATAAATAATAATAATTTTTATTTATACATTATAGTTATCCATGTTAATTAAATTGTTTAAAATTTTAAGTTATGAAACAGGTTTTTAGTATTGTTATTCTGATTTTTAAATATTAGTTTGATGCTTATTTTAAATCTTATTCAGTATTCTACTTGAGGACAAGCAGAACTTAAGTGTGGGGATATTTGATAAGCATCAAATAGATAGTATATTTTATAGTAATTTATCCCTATATTTATATACATTTTAATGCATTTATATGATTTTATATACTTATTTTGTTAATATTTGCAGAGATGTATTTTGATTAAAAATTGAAGAAAAAGGAACGTGAACGGATCCAAAACTGAAGAAATGAAGAAAATGGAGCTTAAACCTTAAAGAATTGAAGACTAAAATGATAATATTGAAGAATTGGACCAAAATGAAGATTAAAATCCGTAAAAGAAAAGAAAAAAGCCCAAAGTAAGGCCCAGCCCGAAGTTGGAAGGTTCTGGAATTTAAGACCAACCGTCGGTTGAGAAACCCAACCGGCGGTTGAATATATTTAATCAAAGGCGGTTCCAGACGCGGAGTTGGAATAGGATACAAATTGATCCAACCGGCGGTTGGGAAGTCCAACCGACGGTTGAACTGGCGGTTTTGAAAACTATAAATAAAGGCCTAGTTTAGGTTTAACGATATATGATTCTTAGAATACAAAGTCGAATATCAGGGTTTAAGGTCGACTTAAGGTGCGAATTTGGAGGCTAAGGAGCTAGGGTTTGAAGGTTTTTAACCCTAGGAAATGCTGGTTCGACAATTGGTTCGGTTTCTTTATCCTTGTAACTTTAATAACCTTATTGAGTTAATTTATGGATATTGTTTATTTGAATTACTTGTGAATTAGGTTTTCGTTATAGCTATTTGAATTAATGTTTATTGAGTTTATTATATGAATTTATGTTTATGTTGGAACTATATTATTGAATGTTTATTATACAAGAATTATCTATATTATGATATATTATTGATTGTTCTTGACATAGTTAACTGATTTATATTAAACGAGGATGACCATATTAAGTTTTTATAAATTAAGTGATTGTGTTTATGTCTTGATCTTAACCTTATGCGATAGACGAAGAATATAATTCATTAATATAAAGTAATATTGTGATTCACGCCATACCGATGAAATTGTATTAATAAACTGCTGATAGATCTTAATAATTAGTGATACTTTGCGTAACCTTATGATTGTGTTGCTATGATGAAGATTAGCTTAAGCTTAAGTAATTTTCTACATTAGTAATTCACCAATAATAATAGCCAACAAGCAAATAGACATAAGTAAATATAATAAGTTTAATAAATAATAGTTTGAATAATTATAATCTTCTATCCATCTGAGTATTCTTAAGTTGTTCCTGAAACTTATCTATTAGAATCTGTATCAATTATAAATATGTTCGTTCGGAACTAAAACGTTCCCCTTATCTTGTAATATTAATTGTACATTGGATCCTTTATTTGTATTATTATTGTAATTAATTTTAATTAGGAATAAATAGATAATTAGTTATAAATTAGAATCACGTTCCCTGTGTTCGAACTTGGACTTACTTATTAAGCTATATTATACGAATGGATTAATATTGCCTGAATTGTGTGATAGTATTATTTAGTATTTCCTTAATTTAAAACTTGTGATTATAATTGCCTATACTTAGCACACATCAATACTCAAAGGAGTGATCATTTTTTTTCACAATCATACACGTGAACTTTTTTCTATTGGTAATGTATTCTTCACATCAATAAATGTGTAAAACAAAATATACACATCTAAGTGTGAACATCCTGATATTAAATTTTCACACCTTCACCACATGTGAAGAAAAAAGTGTGAGCAATTGATCATTTTGTTGTAGTGGAAAGAGATTGATGATGCTGATGAAACCTAAGTTGGGAAATGGTGGTGGTTAAATGGTGGTTGAGGGCGGTGGTGTTTAATAAACAGTGAGCTTATGATGGTGTACGTGCTACTTATTTCCTTAGTGGTGGGAATTAAAGAAAGGGGATTGTTGACCAAGTGAAGTAATCCAATTTATTAATTGGGATATCCATGTTTTGTGTTGTCGTTGCATGTTTTCTTATGGTCTTGAAGAGTAAAACTATCTAAACGAGGCTACGGAAACTCGTGAACAAATGAGCATCACCAAAGTAAGAGCATGACGCCAATATTTTACTGATCCGTACATTTAAAACTAAGTGTTCACTACGTCATTTTTATCTGTGTCAAAATTAAATCATTCTTATATGTGTCAATATAAATGTTTACTTTTAAAATAATTCCATTAAACTCATTATCACATTATCACACTTAAAAAATATTAGTTGGCCCATCAAAAATTGTGTGCTAATCGAATATTGTACATTTATTTTGGAAGCGGATTGGCCGACTGGGGGAGTATCATATACAATTACAATATATAATTTATAGTTGATCTTTATATTTTATACAATTTTGTATAACTTTTTACTTTAAAGTTAACAGTGAAAAAGCTTATATATATATACAACTGATAGAATACTCATCGTTTGTCAAAGGGTTAAGTAAAGTCGATGTAAAGAGAGTCAAGTTTACGTGAGCATAAGCGTCTGCCCAAATAGATGTTGAAAGAACATTTGGTGTGCTTCAAGAATCATGTATACATGCATATTGTTGCATAACATGATTCAAGAAGGCAATGGATTCAATATTGCCAAAAATGATGAGTATTATGTTTCTGTTACGAATATATGACCTACACATATTTTCCACACTTTTAAGTGTTGACAAGTTATAAATTTTCCAAATTTACAAATGTGAGCTTTTGTTTTTAACATATATAAGTGTCGAAAATATTATCTTCTGCAAAAAAAAAATTAAAAGTTAGACACTCTCTAGAAGTGTGAAGAATAAAGTGTGGTAAAATGACTTTTTTTTTTAATGAGTTATTATGTATAATGTGAACTATATGTCTTATAGGAATATACTTCGTAATATCGAAATGATTTAAATTACTAACCCCGTCGAGTTGTTAATTATCCGTCTTCTCTTCTCTACTCATTTAAAGTCGCCAGTTGATCATTGTTAGCGTGTTGGTTCTTATAAAAGTAAGTAAATGGATGGGGTTAGTTAATATGGAAAAGGAACATGTAAGAGAGGCGTTGGTGAATTCACACCCAATTCCCTTCCCAAAAATTTTACATCTACACTCTCAAATTAATTAATTGCTAATTAATTTTATATTCTATACCCATCATGTTTTATATTTACCACCTAGTGATTTACACTAAAAGTATATCTGATTTTTTGACTCGTAAGAGTTGCACACGACTTGGAAGACTCACACACGACTCGAAAGATTTAGCAAATAAATCGTAAAAGTCAAAATCATTTAAGAGTTAAGATCCGAATCGCCTCATTTTTTGAATTTTTAACTCGACCCGACTCTTGAAAATCGAGTTGTCAACTATGTGAATATGTACCCCAAAGAGGCATCATAAAGTTGCTTATCCTTAAAGATTGTAATGTGCATTTCATTCATATATGTAGAATGTAGTCATCAGAGATAAACTTATGCCCACAATTGTGAACAAAGATTAGTAGCCCAATAGGCCCTCTACAGTTTAGCCCAATGTACAAGTATCCAAAGTCTGATTTGCTAAAAGCCAATTAATCTGTGTTTATTAAAACTATTTATCGCCATCATAAAGTACGTGGTCGACAAAAATAAAACTGTTTCTTTTTTAGCTTTTGATGCATAACACTGTGTTGGAAATTTAAATGTGATGCCAATAACAGTCATATTTGGTTATCCTGCTAAAATAAAATTAACGGAAAATAATATGTGCAGCAGCTAATACCCAACTTGCTATTAGCTTTAAAAGCAGTTAATTGCGTCTATAAAAAAGCGTTGAAAGTTAGAAATGAAAAATATTAAAAATTACGTGTTATAATCGATCAACGACGTTCAAAGACTATGATGTTGAGTTGTTGACAACACAACATTATGTTGTTGCCGGAACAAATATAAATCCCCTAATAGAAGTATCGATCCGTTCAAGTTGATCAACAATAGATTCCTTATTTTCTTTGTTCATCGTGTGAAGCGTGATGTAAACCTATAAACGTTATCGCGTATCAATGTTTTAAGTAACATCAACGTTTAACATTACTGTTTCTTCTCATTTTTAACTTATAAGCTAACAGGATTTTAGAATGATTAGATGATATTATTTAGTAGGTTAATAATGCAAAGTTACTATACCCACGAAACAAGGCCAAAACATTGCTACCATGTTTGCCTAGTGGTCGACATTTGTACATTCTTGGTAGTCGTCATCATTGCCACGTGTCCAATATTCCACGTGACGACCTCATTCCCTTTCAAATAAATAAAAAGAGTTTGACTCGGAAAACTATGTTGACACGAATTAGAATCAAACATTTTTTAAAATTAAAACCAAAAAAGTCAACTATTCATTCAACGGCTCTGATCAGATGCTCAAATTTATCAACTGCTACAGATGGCACAGCCAACATCGATTTCACTGAACGGCTTAGATCTTCTACTGGAAGTAGTATGCAGTACCTATCTGTACAAACCGGTGACACCTGAACAGGCCTCCCTAATCCAAAGTCAATACTTTCCAATCCTACTTTTGACCATTGAGATAAAATTAGTACACCCACTGAGTCAGGTACTTGACTCCCCCGATTCAAACTCACCGAGTCAACCACTTCTCGAACGAAACCGTCATCGACTCGGTCCTTCGCTTCTCGTATTAAGTCGGCCGCGTATCCTAATCCGTTCTCGGTTAATTCTTTCGCAGTCGTTTGCGCGCAACCGAGTACAATGGCATTACCGTAGTACTCACTGGGTAGACTCGGTTTGACTCGGTTGCGAATGTTGATGCTAAATAATAGTTTTAGTGTTTGTTGTGGTGGAAAGTTGATAGCTCGGGCCCAAGTTCTCCAAATATGGGACGATAAAACCTCGAACGATGTGAGTGACGATTTACTGAGTCGACTCGTCGACGCCGCGAGACTCTTTAACTCGTTTAATCTCCATTCGTGGAATGTGGTCGAGGTTGGAGTGAGTTGATCCGAGTCAAACCGAGTCATGAACTTACAATGGTCCGTGACTCGGTTGAACTCCGGGTGGTGACCCACTTCTAACTTGTACGGTTTCGGGTCAAAAAAATGTCGTTCCCAAACGGGCTTCGGTTTAAAATCGCGCCCAGTGGCTAACTCGGCGAAGTACTTTAGAAACTCGACACTACCAATACCGTCGCAAATACAATGACTAAACCCGATTCCAAGCGCAACAGACCCATCCGAAAGCCACGTCAGCTGTACAACCAAAGGTGGGGCCCCTTTAAGAACGTCCGTGACCTCCAAAGCCAACAGCTTCCGCCACTCGGTAACAAACCGTGGAGCCCGTTCGAAATCTGAAACCGTAAACTCCCCAATTGACTCCACGAAAACCGCACCTTGTCCTCGACACACAACTTCTAGGCAAGAGCCATCTGCTCGAGTTCTAACTCGACCAGATAAAGGATAGTATGGTACCAAGGCTCGTGCAAGGGCGTCCTTAACACGAGCCACAATAACGTTTCTGTCTACCGCCCTGTTTGTCGCAACAGGGCGATAGATTAGCAAGTATTCAATTGTAAAACGTAAGAAGAGCTGCGAATCAATAGATGATAGTTTAAGAACATGTGAAGGAGTTGGTTCTGAAGGGGTGATGAAAACTGCTTCTTTTACTTGGACATCAGCCATGTTGGTGATGAAATTGAAAATGTTGAATCAACGCTTTATAGAGCATTAATTTACGTATATATAAATAAATAAATAAATAAATATTGATTTATAATAATGTAGATATGTAGAGGGTAGTTGAAATATATATATATATTTAGGGTGGGGGAGGTAGCTTTAAAAATTGTATCACCTGTTAAAGATTTGGAAAAGATTCTGGGGAGATAGCTTTTAAGGAAATAAAAATACAGAGGACACATCCATCACAACTTGCTTTCATATTTCTGTCATCTTGTGAAAGTTAAAAGATATACCCTGTTTGGTAAAGATTGTGTCTCAACTCATTAATAATAACGTTAGAAATGGTTTAAATAAGTTTGATCACATTTATTTAGTTAGGGAAAACTAATAAATGTATGAAATCGACAATTGGAAATGTGATTTGTTAATAAGGTTACCATATAATTTATTCAAATAATTTCACTAATATTTGTGGAAAACTATAACACGTAACGTTTTTTGTTTCGTTAAACCTACAGAAACATTTTGTTTAATACTCCGTAATAACGAGTGTCGTATCCGCGTAATACGGTGGTGTTATTTTAAAGAGAGTGTGGATGTCATGAATTCAATTGACTGGTGCCAAAGGCACACGGGACCAGAGTGTTCCCGCCAATTTACACATTTTGCTGGATGAATTCGTATTTTTTTTATACTTTTTCAAGACGTAGTTTGATGATTTGCATATTGATTCAAATGTGTGTGTATAAGTATGTTGATGAACTTCTTTTTTCTTTCTTTTTTTCTCATTTAAGTCGATGTATATATGTTTTACCAAGTTATGCCTTGATTTTGTGAAAATAATACGAAATTCTAGAAACAAAAGATCAACATTTATATAAAATTTCGATAATTCTTGCGCAAGCAACATTTATAGTTGCAAATAGATGATAACCGTATATACGTTTTATGTTTCTTATTCGTTGGTAAGTTGTGTATAAGTCGATTAATAAAAAATTATATGTAAAAAGAATATTATAAAAGCTAATGATTTAAAGTTGTGAGGTCATACCCGAACTTGTTAAATCGTTGTTTGTGCTTTTAATATACCCTCACGTGCAAATCACGTGGTAAAACTTAACGACAAAAATAGACGGAAATGGACGAAGGTATCATTTACGGGCAATTTTGAAAATTATTGTATTGAAAACCTGGAAAAAAAAAGTTCGGGTATGACCTGTGAAAATGTGTGTAAACCACATGTATGATTTATGAAATTTTCTCAAATCAAATGGTCAAATACTTTATAGTACTCTGTATATATAGTATAGATAATATAAATACAAAATGACATTAAAATAAATATAATAATAATAAATAAATACAAGATTACCTTTATTGAGGTGATTGAGAATCTGGATTTTTATATTCAGTAAAACTTTATTTAGTTACATGTGTCCGTATTACTGTTTCAATGAAAGAAAAGGTTCAAAAAAGTATTTATATACGGAGTAGTATTTATTTGAGAAGAACATGATTTACCGCATTATTTTAAATCAAGGTCTTTATTAGCTAAAGTAAAATAAAGTGGTATAAAAAAGGATGATCATTATAATTACTACCACATATCTATCTTATAAAAACAAAACAATTGGCGATATTTAATATGTTTTGCAATTAAATAGGTTTTATTAGTTCAATTGATTTACGGTGTACCTCCACACAACAGGAAGTGAACACAAAACTGTTTAAGCGAACCGTAACCATATTAACCGCTAAATCGATCCATATTAACCGCTTAACCACACAAACCAACGGTTCGGTTATGTAAAATGAATTTAACCGCCGGTAGTGGTTCGGTTACGGTTAAAGTCCATAACCGATCCGCCATTAACCGCCCCGCTTTAAATATATTAATACATATATTATTCTTATTCCTATAGGGATTAGTGCTAAAAATTAAGAAATACATACAAGTTAATTTTTGTATTATTGATTTTGTACTTTTGTTATTTTGTTTTGGAATTTTGTATTGGACCAATATAATATATAGACTTTACATATGGACTTCTAAACCAATATTTGAATTTTAATATTCATTCATATTTACTTTTGCTCTTTTGAATCTAAAAGGTTAACTCGTAATTTATTTTTTTATTTTCAAAACCAACACATTCGGTTAACGGCTTTAACCGTCAGGATTAACCGATCCGCCAAAATTAACCGCTTAACCGATCCGCCAATTAACCGAACCCAACGGTTATTAATATCAATTAACCGCCATATTCGGTTCGATTACGGTTAGTGTCCATAACCGTCCCAAACCGAACCGTGCACACCCTTAGGGAAAACCCACCATATAGAGGTTGTGTACTTGTATAGTTGTATATAGGCGTGCGAAAAAATCGGTTTTTTTCGGTTTTCGGTTTTTTAAAAACCGTTTTTTTATCGGTTTCGGTTTTTTTCGGTTTCGGTTTTTCGGAAGCGGTTTTTTTTCGGTTTTAAATGTTCGGAATCGGTTTTTTTCGGTTTTGACCCGGTTTTAATCGGTTATTTTTTTTCGGTTTTTTTCCGGATTCGAATTCGGTATAATTGTATAACAAAATTTCAATAATACAAATGAAAATAAAATATACAAACATAACTTTTATCCAAATAAAATATATAAAATTCAAACACGTTTGAGCGTTAGGCGTTTTAAGGAAAATCAAGGTTTGGGTCAATTTTTTTTCATTAACTTCGTAGAGCATTAGTAAGGGAAACATAATTGTTCAATAACATAACCAAAAGGCTTGTAAATCTTCCTAAAAATATTATTGATTCTAAAAAGTCTATAAAATTCAAACACGTTTGAGCGTTAGGCGTTTTAAGGAAAATCAACGTTTGGGTCAAATTTTTTTCATTAACTTCGTAGAACATTAGTAATGGAAACATAATTGATCAATAACATAACCAAAAGGCTTGTAAATATTCCTAAAAATATTATTGAATCTAAAAAGTCTATAAAATTCAAAGTAAGTTGATACATTCAAGGAATTTTTTACTAAATTCAAGGAAACATGTGCATAAAAAGTGGTACTGTAAGCAAAAAGAGTTGTACATTTCCGTGGATTTAGTAAAAACTTCCTTGCATTTATCAACTCCCAATTTCAAGTGGTTCGAACGTTAAGCTTTTTAAGGAAAAACAATGTTTGGGTCAAATTTTTTTTATTGAATTCATAGAACATTAGTAATGGAAACATAATTAAACAATAACTTAAACAAAAGTCTTATATAGTCTTCTTAAAATATTATTGAATCGAAAAATGCTTCATAACTTTCATTATAAATAATGCAATTACAACTAAAAATATAAAATACAAACATAACTTTTATTTGGATGATACAATTACAACTTAAAATATAAAATACAAATACATTTCGAGCTTCGGCATGGCCATCACCCGAAAATGTAATCGTGTAGTAAAGTATATCGAGCTTCGGCATGGCCATCACCCGGATACACTTAACTACTTATGTGATTATGTCATCCCAAACTTCATCCTCATCCACGGATTCAACTTCAAGTTCTTCAAATTCACCTTCATCTAATTCGATCGTTGGAGGTGATATCCCTAATGCGACTTCTTCATCTTGGATAATATCTTCAACATTACCTAATAGTGGGCCTTCCAACGTTGTTACATTTTGTATCCTATCTACCCCATCCAAGTAATCTTTCAAACATACACATACTTCCACGGCTTCAGCGGTTAGTCTTGACCTTCTTTCCGATATGATTCTACCGCTAGTAGAAAAAGCCGATTCGGAAGCTACAGTCGAAGCTTGGACGGCTAATAAATCCCGAGCCATAGCGGATAAAATTGGAAATTGTACTTCTCTTTCTTTCCACCAACTCAAAATGTCAAAATTACGAAATTGGTCAACACTTAAAGTGGTTAAAAAGTTTGTAGACTTATAGTGTCCCAACTCGCTTGTTGGAGCCGATGTGCGTTGACGCTTTGAAGCGTCTTCAAGTAAAGCATTATAAAGGTTTACGCTTATGTCACTAGATGATGCCCGAGATGTTCCCGCCCGCATGGAGTCAACAATTGGATTTGGTTGGTAACCAATTTTTGACGCATAGATCTCAAATAATTGTGTAAAACCATTTTCAAATCGAGTAATTTCATTTGGAATATAGTTCGGGTCGTCGGTTAAGTTTAAGTCCAAATTTTCCAAAATTGTTGTGAGTATACGTTGTACGCCGCCAACATTTATAGTTGGATTTAGTGCGGCGGCACAAGTAAAAACCAAAGGCATGTTACCAAAATATTTTATAAATTTCTTTTTTATAACTCTAACCATTTTTCTAAACATTGGATATGACGAAAGTTCAAATTCTTTTAATTTTTCGGTCATTATAAAAACTTGGTTTAAAACTAAGGAGCTAGTTGGGTAATATACACCCGAAAGGATAGTAGTAGCATCTTTAAAAACTACTAAAAAAGAAGTTAAATCGTAAAGTTGATCCCATTCATTATCGGTTATAGGTACGGACTTATTTCTATCAACTAACAACGTATTAAAAGCATTTAAAGTTTCACGTTGTCTTAAAATATTTTCAAACATATCGTGAGTAGAATTCCACCTAGTATTATTATCATAGCATGGTCCTAGGGGAGTTTCACCACATTGTACACGAAAACGTCTATAATTAGCTTGACGTTCGTTACTAGAACTATATATAGTTACTAATAAACTCTTAAATTTTTGTCGTAAATTATCACATATTTTTAATGCCGCTTGTACGGCCAAATTTATAATATGAGCAACACAACGAGAATGAAAAAAAAACGCCATTTAAAATTGGTTTTATACGTAATTTTAGTAAATTCATTGCTCTCGTATTGTTTGACGCATTATCTAGTGAAATTGTAAAAACTTTATCGTCTAGATTATATTCAATTAAAGTGTCATTTAAAATTTTTCGCAAGTTACATCCCGTATGCGGATAACCAAACAATTTAAAAGCAATAGTACGTTTCATCAATAACCAAGAATCGGGATGAAACCAATGGGCGGTAACGGCTAAATAAGAATTTGCCGTTCCATGTGGTGCGGTCCAAACATCACAAGTAATAGAAACACCATGTTTATAGTTTAGAAAACCATCAATTATATCTTTTTTAGCATTTTTCCATAATTTAAAAGCATCGTTTCTTAGGGTAGTACGACTTACTTGTTGGTATCGCGGTTGTAGTCTCTTTTTGATGATACCCGTAAGTCGTTGGTTGTCGAAGTGGTTGAATGGAAGCGCCTCTTGGATGACAAACTTTGTAAAATCTTCTCGAAGCGCATCATTGTCGTATATAAAAACCCCACCATCCGAACCAAGTGTCGCTTGTGATGGATCTTGACTAACCGATCTACAAGCCGTGGTCATGTGAGCTCGTAATGTGGAGTTTGATGAGGCGTTATAAAAGTTCCCACATCTCTTGCAACGAGCCTTACTCGCCCCATCATTCATAATGCACAAATCGTAATTCACCCAAATTTCTTGGTTCCGGGTCGTATTTTTAACAAGCACGACATCTTCATTTGTGTAAACTTTCTTTCGTGCACTGCTAGCAACGGAACCGGAACCGGAAGCTTGAGATTGTGTATTTTCCATTTCGGAAAGTAAAAGTGTATATATATATATATATATATATAGTTTTTGATAGAATATGATAGAAATGTATATAATATGAGAGAAAAGAAGAGAATTTGGTGTGATTTAAACCCAAACTAACTAGGTCTATTTATAGTGCAAGTGAGGGGGCAAAAGCACCCCAAAAAGTCAAAAAAATTCGAAATCCCGCTCCTCCAACGGCTACTAGCCGTTTGTGATATTTTTTCGAAAAAAACCGGTTAAAACCGGTTTTTTATAATAACCGGTTAAAACCGGTTAAAAAACCGGAAAAAACCGATGGGCCAAAAAACCTATAACCGGTCATAACCGGTTCGGGTTTGGGAAACCGGTTTCGGTTATTATATAACCGGTTTTTATAAAAACCGGTTTCGGTTTTTCAATCGGTTTTTCAAAAACCGATGACCGGTTTGCACGTCTAGTTGTATATAGGCCCTATAGGGTGAGTTACATGAGAGATCCATGTGAAGTGTATAAAATTGGATACAACGTAACACTATTTCAAAAATATATGCTAGCATTCATCAAAGTATAAAATTCTCTCTTGTCTTATGTGCGGTTCGCACGCGAGGGCAAATACACAAATACTAATTATAATTGTGTTTGTTTTGGAGAATTAGTGAAATTGAAAATATATTGGGCAAATGGCTCAAAAAGGTAACTAACTTGTTAAAATTTGACAATAAAGGGAATATGAGTTTTGTCGATGCCCAAAAAGGACTCACATTTCAAAATCATGCTATAAAAGGATTTAAGTTGTCAAAAAAGTTCAATTAATGGTAAAAATTACCGTTTCATTTTAAAAACGTTCCATACAGGGATTTACTATTTTGAAAGGGTGCCATAAAAGGATTAAACATTTTGAAATCGTGTAATAAAATGATTTAACACTAAAAATGAAATTCGGGTTTAAACACTCAAAAAGTAAAATTAGTGTTTATATTATATGTTACTTAGGTAAAAAATGTCACATATTAATTAAATTTTTGAGATTTAAGTCCTGCATTAGCTAAAACCAATCAAAAATTGAAAGAAAAAAAAATGTAAAAATAATTACACCTTTAATTGAACTTTTTTGACAAATTAAATCCTTTTGTGACACGATTTTAAAATGTGAGTCCTTTTTGGGCATCGATAAAACTCATATTCTCTTTATTTCGGGCCATTTGCCCAAATATATTTCATTTCATAAGGGGGTTTGGTTTAAAAAATTAAAATGTAACTCGTCAAATCCTTTCACTTAAGCTAATTGGCATTCCTTAAAACTTCAATTCCTTTAATAAATTTTAATTTTATTGAAAACGCTTCACGAATCAAACGGGAAGTGACCGATGTGAATTGTTATTTTAATATGTTGGATAACCTTGTTTACTTACAATGTCAAATTATATCGGATTGTCAGGTTGAAGATGACAAGTCAACAGATTTAATAATGTTTTGATTCGTTCTATTTTATTTTTTTCTTCATTTTTTATCATAGAATCATGCTAAGATGTTCACTCTTTATTTTTATCAAAGGTCAAAAGGATTAGAATATACATTAGTTTAGTCAATCTTGACTTCTTATATTTTAACGTATTTAACAAATAAAATTAACTAATTTTAATTGAAGAGTGGAAGTGTTGTAATTATTCTTTGGTTAATTTATTTTGATAATAATCCAATTACGCGTGAGCACTCATACAACCTGGGACGTGAATGCAATTCTTAATTCTGTCAAATCTGATATATTCCCCTCCTGAGAATATATACATCTAGTATTTACATTATATGATCTTTTTGATTTAGTCGGTGTGATACAAGATTTTTCAAGCTAGCCAATAATTACATGCGTATATATTCCATACTCTTAGATTAAAATGTTGTGCTAAGTATATAATATGCATTGAAATGTAACAAACTATGATCGAAAATTTATTGTGTGTATGAACTTTCAGAACATCTGAGTATATGTAACTTTTTGACGTGTGACTTTGTGTAGTAGCATATATAAATGACACATTAACCAAATTACATACAATTAATGATAATTGAAAGTTATATACATAGAATGGAGGTATCAAATAATAGATTTCGGTCATAGTTTGATTTACTTGGATAAAGGATATTGTATTGGTGATGATCATACTATGAGGAATCATGTAAATGACTAAAAGTTGAAAGAATGATCGGGTTGAGTGCAATGAAGGATATATAGTACATCGATCAAATGATCAATTTATATATATACTATGATACGATGTGGAGTACATATGTGATAATATATATAAACTTTCTTGCTTTGAATTTTTTTTTTTAGTGTGGAAAAAACTCATTCAAAAGAAACTCATATACGTGATATATATATATCGACATCAACCACAACATCTTCATGAGTTACCTAACAAAACCCATGTCATTTATATGCACATACGTACCAACCAACTTCACAATGGTGATTAGTGAGTGTCATGTTTCGATCTATAAGCTTAACAAAATTTATTTCATTTTTAAATTTGTGTCTATAATTTGTCAATCATTTTATGTAGGGATTTATAACGAGTATCCAGATGCGGAGTCATATAGAATATAAGGGTAGCAGTCGCTACGGGTCCATTCCCAATACGAAGTGTAATTCTATTAAAAATGTCATTTTTAGTTGCTTTTATGTGCTACTGGTTTAGAAAAATTAGAATACCATTGTTACGGGTTAATCAAAATTCTGAATCCGCCAGTATGAGTACCCCGAGGAGGCGAGGACACATGTTGAGGTGCATACAATGATCCTGAATTTCTATAAATATTGAAATTTAGATTTATAATATGTATAAGAAAGGCAAATAGTAGATTGAATTAATAAGTAACAAATATAAATTTTAATAATTTTTAGATTTGATTAAATACATTTTTATTATATGTCCACGACACACGTTAGCAAAATTCTATCTTGTAAAGTAACTTAATCCAATTAACTTTTTAGATATGTATAAAATCAAATTTGTCACCTGTAAGGCTTTAATTTATGGGAAAATGAATACTCGTATTAGCTAGTTATGGTGTGGGGTTATGGGTGATGATAAAGTTAAGGCTACACCGGCTTTCTTGGATGTGAGTTCCTGACCCCTAACCTATGTTATGTTATGTAACAAGAGATCAATAATCACCCCAAAACTGTTGATCTTTATAATAGTAGTAGTTTAATGCATGGTACCCGTTTTTAAGCAATTTTTGAGAAAATTGAGGCACATTAGATTTCCCATAGATTCTACTTTTGGCTCTTTTTAGGAACATAGATTCCATTAGCATTATTTTATTTTATTATTTTATTTAAATAGGAAGCCTACATTACATATCTCACGAATTATAATTATATGTACAATCATCACGAATATATACAAATTGCCTTCCATAAGGCTTGAACCTGAACCCCCAACCACTAGGTTGATAGGTTCCTCACGTGCCGTTAGACCATAAACCCTTTGGTCATTAGCTAGCATTATTACTCGTAATACAAAAGCTAAAGTAAGCTATATGTAATTATTTAACTAAACCTACCAAATTAATTATCCAACTTAATTATATCCTACACTTTACAAACTCACTTCACGTACGTTTAACATATTAAAATTCTAGTAGCTAATTAATAAAGTGAGTACGGAGTAGCTTCTAATTGGCAAACCGACTAAACACTTATTAACACTCCTTTAATTACCCCACACGCACATAATATTCAACAAACTGGAATTAAATCATGGACGGCCAAGCAATGACTATCTAGTACGTTGACCAATTTTGTTGACTGGAAAAAGTTACAAGATGCGAAAAGAAATTAGAAACGGATCGATTATGATTATATAACGAAGAATTACCCATCAATAATATCCGTCCCAAATTGTTTGTCACTAAGTTGAAAACACAAATATTAAGAAAATCATATTAAATGCAGTTTTGACCTTAGTATAATGACAACTTTAACCCTCAATCATTAATTAAATTGTTTTCTTTGAAGTATGTGTAGTTTTAAAGTTAAGGGTAATATGGAAAATCTAATTATTAATGCATATTTAATTTTAGAAGTGGACAATAATTTTGAGACACATATAAATAGTAAGGTGGACAAACAATTTGAGACGGATGAAGTATTTATTAGCTAGGATTTGAAAACGGTCAATCACTTTTGACCATTCCTACCTAATACCTTTTGGAGAAAGCCAAACAAAAAGTTTTTTTTTTTTTTTTTTAATTTTTTTTTAATGCAGTTAATATAGGCGTAAGTATCGGGAATTGAAGATTTTTTCTATCACGTAAACCCACATAGATAAGTGCAAGCTTAATTCCATAGTAGAAGAATAGTTAAGAGCGAATCAATATAATAACATTTGGGCTAATTACGACGGATATATTTGTGATATGTTACTATTTATTCAATCCGTTATAGATAAATCATTTTCTTTTACATAATTTATGGGCTTGTCAATCCTTTCAGATAGTACGTAACTTATGAGTTGTTAACCGCACAAATGATTTTTCTGTAAAATTATCGATGGATATATATATATATATATAAATGCTAATGACAGCCCTTAGGGCGGTCAATAACACACATATAACGCATTTATTAAACTCAAAGTTTCTTTATTTATCCAAAATTATACTCCCTCCGTCCCAAATTGTTTGTCCACCTTTCTATTTATGTTTGTCTCAAAATTATTGCCCACTTTCAAAATCAACCAATCAAAATACTTGAAAATTGTAAAGTTGAAATTCTACTGGCCAGTCAACAGTAATAAATGCACTTTTCTTAAACTGTGTGTTTCTTGTTTGGTGACAATCATTTTGGGACGGAGGGAGTAATTAATACAACAATGATTTGCATTAAATTCATTGAAACTTTCCTTTTATTGGTAATGTATTAATTGAAATCTTTGATTATAAAGAAAACTTTAAGTTCAATAAATGCATTATATATGTCTTATTGACAGCCCTAAGGGCTGTCATTAGCATTTCCCATATATATATATATATATATATATATATATATATATATATATATATATATACTACTTCCGTCCCATTTAAAATGTTCATTTTGACTTTGCACGTAGTTTTAGAATTCTCCACTAACTACACTTTTCACCAATCAAATATTAAATTTACCCACAAAAGTCTTTTTTGATTGGTTAAATATCAAAGTGGACACTTACAATGGGACATCTCAAAATGGTAACGTGTACATTTTAAATGGGAAGTTTTGATCAACTGCATACTCACTCTAATTAGTTTTAAAGTGAAATCTCATGTACGATTAACGGTGGGATCTATCTCGTGGTGGACTGAGTGGCAACGCTAACAACTTATATCAGAGTGATACGATGGTGTGTGTAACCTTGAGTTCGATGGGTATTACGCTTATGGAATCGTGAATTGAACGAAGTTGAAGAGAGGCGCGCCTTACCCAAATAGTCATTAGTATCATTAGATAACGATATCTAATTGATTAGATTGTATAAGGAAATAGGTGAATGTTGATAGACCAATGTGCATGTGAGGATAACATGCAATATTATCATGGTTCCAAAAGGACAAAATTAAAACGTTGGATTATTAAAGCTTAGACATACATATCGATATGGTCCGTTAAGTGGTCCTTGAGATATATCGAATAATTTGCATGACATTATGTTTTCTTTCTCAAATATCTTTGCATCATCATCATCATCATCATCATCATCATCATCATCATCATCATCATCATCATCATCATCATCATCATCATCATCATCATCATCATCATCATCATCATCATCATCATCATCATCATCATCATCATCATGATGTATTCAATATTCTATCTCACCAGGCCTCGTGAACTTGTACGGTAAAAATTGTAGTAGAAATTAACGAATATCTATATATATCCAAGTTCAATTCCAGCGAAAAATAAAGTTGGAATTCTTTTTCAGTAGTCTCTGGTTGAAGTAAAGTTGACAATTACTCCACTATATATCTTACAGTTATATCCATGATTAGTGGATTAATTATAGTTATAGTTAGCTTTACGTTATATTAAAGTATATATACTAATTCGGCATATGAATATACAGGAGCACAATATATTTTAAATTTAATATTTAATTCCCTCATTTCCATTTGAATTTCTTTATTGCTCAAACTCGACAACAGGGTGTCAAAATGGATGTAGCAAGAGAGGTTTAAGATATATGAATGACGTGGAGTTTATTTGGATATATGTGAAGAGCGTGTAATTTATTTAGATATGTGACTAACATATAATTTTCCGAGATTTGATGGTAGTGTAGACATTCGTCCCTACTACAGAATTTATATAATGTAAAAAATTTTATTTCAGACACCGGAAAAATAAATTATGACTTCGCCCCTGATTATATACGTAACTACGTCGTATTACTTTTTTGTATTCTATAAATTAATATATCAACTTATTTCTATCTCATTTTTTTGTCGTTGTCTCACGATTAGTATAATAACGTGATATACTGCATAAAAAGTCACGGATAAAATAGCGATTCACTGTATAAATCGTATATAAGGAATAATTTCCATGCAGGCTAATTGAAATATATTTTTTTTTCTATATAGTCATGCACATTTTTGTATAGTTAATTACGAGGCAATTAAAGAGAATGTATATATATAGTATATCATAGGTTGTAGTTTTTACATGTAGAATTAAAAACTAAATTATTGTTTATTGGTTATTTAATTTCCTTAAATTCCCTTCTACTTGGCTAGTTTTTTATTTGCAGTATTTTTAAATCTCTTCTTCTGATAATTGTGATATATGATTAATAGTGATTTTTTGTAAGAGAAGGTTTATCAATAGTTAGATGATAATTATAATTAAATTAAATTCAAAAATAAAATTGAAAATGAAAACGTGACCGAATCTAAAAAGTAAGATTTAGGTGGGGATAAAATTAGCCATGCTGACCCCAACTTTCCGCATGAATATCTGCATGTTCTTACGCTTCTTCTCATGGATAACTTCCCTTTTCGCAACTTCCCTTTTCGCTTGTCCAATTATTTAACAGAAAATTATGGGTGTAGCTTGCAACATTCGTGTTTACGCAGGTTCTCTTGTTATACATGAATGATAACTTTACATGTTATAACGATGATATGGTAAACATTTGATGTAGAATTTACCTTGACGGTACGTAAATTTGGTGTTGGTAGCAGTATCTTATATAATTATTTAGAATAAGCATCGACATGATATGTAATGAAGTAATATTTTGATAATTTTCTACATTTTTACTACATGTAACATAAATTACGCTAATACGCTCTATGAATGATGTTACGAGTTATTTCATTTAAGGAATCAAAAGTAAAATAATGAGAAATGACAAATTTATTGTAGGGTTAAGTGTTTGTAAATGTATTTAACTATGTGTTGACTTTTTTAGTGTGTACGTAACTAAATTGACCTCCATTGTATGTACGAAACTATTTATTGTCGTACATTGTATGAATTTTGGTGACTTGTCAACCGGTAAAGATGCCACTTGTCACCTTATATTTGATAACACGTCACCAAAATACATACAATGTACGACAATAAATAGTTTCGTACATACAATGGAGGTCAATTTAGTTACGTACACACTAAAGAAGTCAATGCATAGTTATATACATTTACAAACACTTAACCCTTTATTGTAACTATAAGTCGATATTATTCTTATTCAGTAAAATTTAAAACCAGAGACGAAATAGTAAGTAAATCAAGATTCATATGTAACATCACGTGTACGCGAACACTTTTGGTGTAAAAAGGATAAAAATATTCGTTTTGATCAAGAAATGATGACATTAAAAAACTATTCCCATGCACGAAATGATGACTTGCTTTTACCAATTTTCACCATTTCTAGTGAGTTTTTGTATATATATTTGAAATATTTGATTTGATTATTATTAAAAAAAAAGGTCGAATGGAGAAAATACGTACAATTTAAAATTCAATACGACATCGACATATCATTCTG
Source organism: Helichrysum umbraculigerum (assembly GCA_949592205.1). Lineage (NCBI taxonomy): Eukaryota > Viridiplantae > Streptophyta > Magnoliopsida > Asterales > Asteraceae > Helichrysum > Helichrysum umbraculigerum. The sequence goes on from CATIUR010000006.1 coordinate 56,169,931, forward strand.
TTTAATCCATGTTAGTCAAAGTGAGTACGCGTGCTTTAATTATTCGTAACTAGGACTTACGACATCCCTAAATGCCAATCCAATTAATGTACGTCCTACAAAAATTTGTACTTCGGGAGTTAAAATCGGTTGCCTAAATGTCAGTTTAAGTTTAAATGAATTTATTAAAAAATTAATGATTTATACTCTATCTATCACATTATAAGTGTCATGTTTAGACTTTTTGAAGTCTTTATTTTTCAATTTTGACCTTAAATATTTTTGTTTGCGTTATATAATACTTTATGCAAAATATATGAATATATAAGGTTTTAAATGTTTTTTAATTGGTATAATTTTTTTTATCAAGTATTATATAACACAAACAAAAATATTTACGGTTAAAGTTAAAAAAGAAAGACTTAGACATTTGTAATGAGACGGAGGTACGTAGTATAATAAATTAGGGTAAAATAAGAAGTTTAATGATTTTTAGTGGTTATTTTTGCAAGCGAACATTATTTTGGAGCATACGTAGTATATAAATGGTAATGTACACATTAATTTTTGAGATGGAGAGAGTACTGTTGATACTTAAAAGTTCGTAATCCTTGTATTACTTTGAACAGTTACGATTTTTTTTATTTTCTCAATCTATATTTACTATTCGAATCGACAAAAAAAATATATATATTATCTTTTACACTCATTTACTTTTCCAATTCTTTCACTATTTTAATATATATATTTTTTAATGGAAGCCCTTAGGGCTTTCGTTAAGACTTTCAGACATGCATAAAGAATTTGTACATTTACCAAAATTCAGGAGGTCAAAATAAATTCAAGGGTAGACATAAAGTTGATTAAAATTATGGTACAAATTTTAATGCGTGTCTGAAAGTGCTAACGAAAGCCTTAAAAACTTCCGTTAGCGAAATCCTAATTTATATTTTTCTTTGATTTGCTTAGAAATAAGATTTTATAATGCACACTTGAATAAGAATCACATACGTTAGCTTCGTAAAAAATGAAACAATAACTTATTTTGCTTCAAAACAGCTATATTTCTATATAAAAACGTTTACTTTGTTATCTCCATATACATAGTTGGTATTATCATTACATAGACAATGAAGAGAGAATAATAATCATCCGTAGTGCTTTTTTAGTATTTATAAAAGATATCCTCATATTTTTTTAGCAACTAAAGTTTCGATGAGTTTTCGACTGCATCGTGTAAACTAACATAGTTTATACAACTAAGTAGTTTTTCAAATAGTTAATTATACATTACCAATGCCATAAAGATTAGTTAATACTTTGACCAAACAAACATCTTAGGTTGCATTGTAAAATATAAACATTGACATTTTTGTCAAGGACCTTGCGATACACGGGCTAAGTACTTTAATAGCGTAATCAGGGCCGTAAGAAGGTGGTCGACCACTTAGGGCCTCCGAATTATATATAGGGGTCTTAAATATGTATGTATGTATATATATATATATATATATATATATATATATATATATATATTATATAGGATCCGGTTCAATTGAGAACCAAAAAAATTGCGAGAACCGTGAGAACCACTAGATTGCATGCTTGTTCACATGTAATTAACTTGATTCACATGTGAACATTAATTTAAGTTAGTTTAGGAAAAAAAAATCAAAAAATCCTTAAATTATAGCGAAAAATGCAAAAAAAAATCAAATTTATGTTCACATATGAACGATAATATGAACAAATCAGGTAAAACGTGTTTTAAGACATAATTTTCGATTTTTTTCCCCCAATCTAACCTAAATCAATGTTCACATATGAATCAAGTTAATTACATGTGAACAAGCATGCAATCTAGTGGTTCTCACGGTTCTTGCAATTTTTTTGGTTCTCAATTGAACCGGATCCTATATATATATATATATATATATATATATATATATATATATATATATATATATATATATATAATTATTTAATTTGATTTTTAATTGTAAAAAGGGAAAATATGTTCTAATTGTTGAAAGTTAATTAAGCCGCAACAAAAAGAATAAAAAAGAATCGGAAAACATCTTATACTCGATATCGGGCCCCATTTTAGCAATTATTTATGGTTTTGCTCAGGGCCTCCGAAACTCACAGACGGCACTAGGTGTAATATACACATACACGGATATACTTTTACAAACAAATACTACAGTAATAATATACTTGTTTATAAGTTTATCGGACGCTTAATTGTGTAATGACACACCAATTATTGATACTAACGTAATACTCGCGCTATGCAGCGTAATATGATATTTGTATATTATGTCTATTCTTCAAGAACTATTCACGAGGATGACTCAATAACAATAGTGTAATCGTATATAGAGTTGAGCATTCAAAATTCGACGGCGAAGAGTGAAAATTAATAATGAAAAATGGTAAATTAATATAAAATAAAATTTACATAAGTTAAATTTGGAAGTGTTTAATTTTAGTATTAAAATTAAAAGTGTCTATATATAAATAAGGAAATAAGTAGTATTAGTCTATTAGATGGGAGATGTGAGAGGGGCAAATTTGTCATTATTTAATTTAAGAGTTTTAAGATTCAATTATAGGTATTCGATATTCAATTCAGATATTCATTATTCTTTAAAGTTTAAAGCTTAATCATATTTTATTCAAGTTAGATATAAAAACTAAATCTCGATCGTTCAATCCACACGTATTACATATTAAGAGTCAACGATTGTATGTTTTATGTCGTCATATTAATATTAACTAGTTTATAACCCGCGAATTCGCGGGCTATTTCATGATATTTGTTTTATAAACAGTGAACATTAGATCATTTTGCAAGTCTGATTTCCAAATTTGAAAGTAAAATCAATTAATAGTAATTATGTGATATCGTCAAAAATGAAAAATCAACCACATTATTTTCGTAATCTTCCAAAAAATATGATCATAACAAAGTAGGAGATTTTCTCTCTATTCCGAATAAAAACATGGGAAATGGTATTGACAGCCGTTGTCGATAAGAACTATCTAAAGACAATTATTAAACTTAAAGTGCCCTTTATTATCAGAAATCATAATTAATACATCACATATAAAAGTAATGTTTCAGTGAATTAAATGCAAACTTTCAGTGTATTAATTATAATTTTAATTAAATAATGAAGTTTTAAGTTCAACAAATGTACAATTTTTTCCTTATAAGCTGTCCTTAGGGCTGTCATTATCAATTATCACCTAAAACAGTTACTATAACTAACATCAAAAGTTGGATATAATTTAAGAAAATAGAAAATAGTCAATATATACAATATACATTAGTCATGCATTAACAGACATATCTATATTTTGAAATCGTATAAAGATAATGAAATATTCATATATATTCACTTATTCACTTTCAATCAATTGAATACGTTTATTTTATGAACTTATAAAGACGAATTAAATACAAGTGATTTATGTTAAATCAGTGTGCCCTTATAAATATTTTTTTGTGTATTTAAAACTATCATACAACGTTAATTCTCATATTTTTAGTATTTCAGTCATGCAATTAAAACTGGAGCAGTATAATTGTAGGTACATACTAATACACAAATATATGTCTTAATTATTAAAGTCTAAATATGTTGTATGTTTTTTTATCCACTTTAAGTATGATTATGTAACCTATATACCTAAGTATAAATTTAATAAATATTATATTCAGTGTTGTATTCAAATTTGAAATGAATTAATTGAAACAACTCACTTTACAGTGTTACACTAATATATGGATACGTCTACACTATAACCTTCTCCAATTTCATTGACAATAGCTATTCTACACTTTTATCCACCGTTCTCTTATAATTTTAAGAAAAGTTTTAATCAGCTATAAAGCCTTGTGAGAATCACGTTTTCACACAAACATATAACCACAATTTTTATATCCCAATTTGTGACATAAGCAATAATGATTAAATACAATAATTTCTTTTCAATTTCAATTTCCACATTTACCTTTTGTCCACTATTTGATTGCAAATCGTAGTTTTACACATTTTCCACTTTTCCACTTTTTGATGGCAAACCGTAGTTTTACACTTGCCACTATTTGTTATTCGTACACTGTTTTTGTTCACTTTTTATGTGATTTCATTATTATTTATATATATTGGATAATCAATACGCTTTTAGTAACATTTTTGTTTTCACAAAGCTAACATGTAACACCCCAATTTTATCAGGAATTTAATTTCGTACGCGGGTATAATTTTATTATAAAGTATTATTATATAAGTGATACAATATAATAGAAAACGTAAAATGGTTTCCCAGTTTCAGACTGTGTAGTTAAAAATAAGAAAGGATTAATAGAAAAACACGTATACAGTGTCGTGTATATTCCATTTCCTTCCTGTTAGTTCCTAAAAACACACAGTAACAAGAGATAAATCGCAGAAGCTAAGTTCCTTCATCAAATCTTTGATCAAACATCAAATTAAGCTTTAATCCTTGAAGAATCAATTCCTTTCATCATCTCTTTCAATCCTCTAATCTTTGTAAGTGATTTCTCATTCTTTTAACCTAGTTTATGGGGGTTTCCATGGGGTTTAGGGAATTAGTGAAATTAATCCGAAATTAGGGTTAGGAATTGTTAAGATCATTGTTAGTAAGTGGATTAGTGATTGATTCTAGCTATATTACATCTTGAAAATGATTAATTGGTTATGGGTGTTCTTGAGTAAACATGGGGTTTTGGTTAAATGTGTATGAATTAGTGTTAATTAGTTAAAAGTGTGATCTATGATGCAATTAGAGTATGAGAACTATGTTAGAACATGATTTAAGTAAAAGTGTTAATGAATCACTTAGGTTAACCAAAGTGGGGGAGGGTTTAAAAGTGATTAATGGTTTAGAGTTATGAATTACTTGAATTTAAACATGTTGTTATGTGATATGTTTATAGGTGATAAGAAGTTGGAAGCGTTACATTTGGTTGTGTATTGTGAATCATCATTTCAAGACAAATGTGAGTTATATAAGGATTTAATCAAGTAAATGGTTGTGTGTGATTCCGGATTACTCCCGAGTAAGAGGATTATACAACCATGTGAAGTAAATTATGATTTATTTGTTTAAATTGTTACTTGTGAAGTGTTATGATATGAATTGATTGTACATGTTACCGGATAGCTTCCGAGCTAGAGGTGGGTACAATCAAGTGAAGATTATTTGTATTACTTGCATATGATTATAGTGATATGAATTGTGATTGTACATGTTACCGGATAGCTCCCGAGCTAGAGGTGGGTACAATCATGAGTTAGTGATATGAAGCTTATGAAGTTTATGATATAGAGTTGCTAGTTTTACTAGCATAGTGTTTATGTAGCCATGTTATGTATTATTTGGTTAAGTTGCTTATATGCTCACTAAGCAAGAGTGCTTATTGTTTAAGTGTTTCATGTTTTAGGTGGAAGTGGACAAGGGAAGGGGAAGGTGGTTAAAGAGGACTAGCGTGGATTGCATGAAAATAGTGTATGGCAAGTTTCTCTTTTATGTCGTTTGGATATACTTGTGTAAAATCGCCCTTCTAGACATGTTTTAAAAGTGAGTCATGGTGAGCCATGACTTATGCATTTTTGAAATAGGTTGACTTTGAAAGTCAACGACTCATGTAAATGATGTACATTATGGTCATGGAGTTTTAAAGTTAGTGTTTGAATATAACTAGTGTTTATGAAATGAGTGTATGGTTGAAAATAGTCAAATTGTGTTTTCATTGGATATAGAGTGTTGACATGTAGTCGAACATTCTATTGGTCAATTATGGGTTGTGATTGGCTAGTCAATGAGTCAAAATAGTCATTGTGGGCCAACGGGTCAAAAATGGTCAAATTGGGTCTTTAAATGCACCTACGGTCTGAAATTGGTTAGAGAAAGGTAAAGGGTGTGGTAAAGAGTCTTACAACTTTGTCTTGGTATATATGGTATGTGGTCAAAAGCTCAACATCTCAGCCTTCATGGTTTGAGATTTGGTTAGTGCACTAAAATGGTCATTTTATTGTCAAAATTGGTCATACGTCTGTTTTCTCGATAAACGCGTATTTTGAAAAAGTGTAAAAAGGGAAAGTTTCATTTTGGCATATTAGAGGTACCTGCAAAATTTGGTGGTCTAACTCGTAACGAGTAAAAAGTTATGCGCGTTTGAAATTTGTATTTGGGTATTAGTTTGTGCAGCCCTGATTCCCGGGGAATGGGAGTCATTCCTGGGGAATCCGTATCTAAATGTTAACAGCAATCCTGATTCCTGGGGAATGGGAGTCATTCCTGGGGAATCACTTGTAAATTCAACATTTTCTTAATTGAGTCCTTATTTGATTGAGGGAATGATATAACGAGTCTATAATGTCATATTTTAGACGTGGGACTTTACTAAAAGAGTAAAAAAAAAATTTCACAATTTGAGGCGTTTTAAGTTGGTATCAGAGCGATAGTTTAAGAGAATTATGTAATCCACTTTAGGATTGCGTAGTCTTAAACTATTATGAATGCATGATTATATTTTTATATGATTTCAAGATTTGTTGTTATGACTGATTGTGTTTAAGGGTAATGAATAGAAGTGTGTGGTAAGTCTAATATGATTTCGTCTGGCCAACGAAATTAATATTATACTATTGCACATGGGTGATTCATATCACTTAAACATAATGCAGATTAAGGGAGAATTGTTATGATAATCTATGTACGAAGCTTTAATTGTTGTCTATGTCATGTAAAGATTTACTGTATTAACTGAATTGTTGATTTTGTGTTAGATGGAAGCTACTAAGAATACTAGTGAACGTTCTCCCCCGCGTGAGGAGAACCGAAATTTGACTCATGAGGAAGAAGTAATGATAAAGAGGATAGTTGGACAATCTCTAGAAGCTTTTACCCCAACGATGATTACTAGGATGGAAAATATGTTGACCGAGAGATTTAGTGAGTTTGAAAGACAACATATAGCTCCCTTAAGAAATATTGGTACTTCCTCGACCCATGTAGAGACGAACAAAGAGAAAGAGAAGTTTGAGTATAAGAGTTTTGCTACGTGTAATCCACCTGAGTTTAGTGGAGAGTTAAGCCCAGTTATTAGTAATCGTTGGATTAGTGAACTCGAGGAGACATTTTTGTTGTGTAATTGTCCAGATGAATCAAAAGTGATATTTGCAGCCCATCAACTTAAGGAAGATGCTCATGAGTGGTGGAACTCACAGTTAGAGACGTATGGTTTTGATGTAGCTTCAAGGTTTACTTGGGATAAGTTTAAAGAGATATTTAGAGAGGAATTTTCACCACCTGCAGAATTAGAGAAGTTAAAGGGAGAATTTTTAGCGATTGAGCATGGAAGTAAGTCGGTTGCAGAGTATTCTAAGGTATTCCATGAGAAAGCTAGGTTTTGTCCTGAGTATACCTCTAATCCTAAGTTGTTGACCGACCACTTCTATCGTCATCTCAACCAAGAGATTCGTGAATCCATTGACCCACTTGTTTATAATACCATTGCTAAAATCTTGAATAGAGCTTTAGTGCGTGAGAAGGATTTGCAAGCTAGAGTTGCTGAAACAGTGAGTAAGAGAAAGATAGAACACACCACCTCACCATCTTTTGTGTCTAAGAAAACGCGTTTTGATGAAACTATACCACAGCCACAACCATTACAACAACTTAGCTCCCAAACTCAACCAAAAGAGATACCCCCATGTGAGAAATGTGGTAGGAAACATACAGGGGAGTGCAAATGTTTTAAGTGTGGGAGACCGGGGCATATGGCATCGAATTGTCCAAGCCTTCTTCGTTTATGTTATTATTATGTTAAGAAAGATCATCTTCAAGCTGACTTTCCTGACAAAGATAGGGATAAGCTTAAGAGAATGGAAGAGAAGGTAGCAATGACGGTTCCAAATCCTAAAACTCGTGCTTATCAAATAACTGCTGGAGAGGTGAAGGAGTCAGCTAATGTGACGTCAGGTACCTATCTTTCAATTCTATACATGCATACATTTTGACTCTGACGCCGTTAAATCTCTAGCATTTATGTTGTCGTGTGTATTAAAGTCTTCTTAAGATTTATTATGATGTTAGCGTGTGTCTAGAAGTGTTCGTGAGGACACGAACAGTTTAAGTGGGGGAGAGTTGTAACACCCCAATTTTATCAGGAATTTAATTTTGTACGCGGGTATAATTTTATTATAAAGTATTATTATATAAGTGATACAATATAACAGAAAACATAAAATGGTTTCCCAGTTTCAGACTGTGTAGTTAAAAATAAGAAAGGATTAATAGAAAAACACGTATACAGTGTCGTGTATATTCCATTTCCTTCCTGTTAGTTCCTAAAAACACACAGTAACAAGAGATAAATCGCAGAAGCTAAGTTCCTTCATCAAATCTTTGATCAAACATCAAATTAAGCTTTAATCCTTGAAGAATCAATTCCTTTCATCATCTCTTTCAATCCTCTAATCTTTGTAAGTGATTTCTCATTCTTTTAACCTAGTTTATGGGGGTTTCCATGGGGTTTAGGGAATTAGTGAAATTAATCCGAAATTAGGGTTAGGAATTGTTAAGATCATTGTTAGTAAGTGGATTAGTGATTGATTCTAGCTATATTACATCTTGAAAATGATTAATTGGTTATGGGTGTTCTTGAGTAAACATGGGGTTTTGGTTAAATGTGTATGAATTAGTGTTAATTAGTTAAAAGTGTGATCTATGATGCAATTAGAGTATGAGAACTATGTTAGAACATGATTTAAGTAAAAGTGTTAATGAATCACTTAGGTTAACCAAAGTGGGGGAGGGTTTATAAGTGATTAATGGTTTAGAGTTATGAATTACTTGAATTTAAACATGTTGTTATGTGATATGTGTATAGGTGATAAGAAGTTGGAAGCGTTACATTTGGTTGTGTATTGTGAATCATCATTTCAAGACAAATGTGAGTTATATAAGGATTTAATCAAGTAAATGGTTGTGTGTGATTCCGGATTACTCCCGAGTAAGAGGATTATACAACCATGTGAAGTAAATTGTGATTTATTTGTTTAAATTGTTTTCTTTGTGAAGTGTTATGATATGAATTGATTGTACATGTTACCGGATAGCTTCCGAGCTAGAGGTGGGTACAATCAAGTGGAGATTATTTGTATTACTTGCATATGATTATAGTGATATGAATTGTGATTGTACATGTTACCGGATAGCTCCCGAGCTAGAGGTGGGTACAATCATGAGTTAGTGATATGAAGCTTATGAAGTTTATGATATAGAGTTGCTAGTTTTACTAGCATAGTGTTTATGTAGCCATGTTATGTATTATTTGGTTAAGTTGCTTATATGCTCACTAAGCAAGAGTGCTTATTGTTTAAGTGTTTCATGTTTTAGGTGGAAGTGGAAAAGGGAAGGGGAAGGTGGTTAAAGAGGACTAGCGTGAATTGCATGAAAATAGTGTATGGCAAGTTTCTCTTTTATGTCGTTTGGATATACTTGTGTAAAATCGCCCTTCTAGACATGTTTTAAAAGTGAGTCATGGTGAGCCATGACTTATGCATTTTTGAAATAGGTTGACTTTGAAAGTCAACGACTCATGTAAATGATGTACATTATGGTCATGGAGTTTTAAATTTAGTGTTTGAATATAACTAGTGTTTATGAAATGAGTGTATGGTTGAAAATAGTCAAATTGTGTTTTCATTGGATATAGAGTGTTGACATGTAGTCAAACATTCTATTGGTCAATTATGGGTTGTGATTGGCTAGTCAATGAGTCAAAATAGTCATTGTGGGCCAACGGGTCAAAAAGGGTCAAATTGGGTCTTTAAATGCACCTACGGTCTGAAATGGGTTAGAGAAAGGTAAAGGGTGTGGTAAAGAGTCTTACAACTTTGTCTTGGTATATATGGTATGTGGTCAAAAGCTCAACATCTCAGCCTTCATGGTTTGAGATTTGGTTAGTGCACTAAAATGGTCATTTTATTGTCAAAATTGGTCATACGTCTGTTTTCTCGATAAACGCGTATTTTGAAAAAGTGTAAAAAGGGAAAGTTTCATTTTGGCATATTAGAGGTACCTGCAAAATTTGGTGGTCTAACTCGTAACGAGTAAAAAGTTATGCGCGTTTGAAATTTGTATTTGGGTATTAGTTTGTGCAGCCCTGATTCCCGGGGAATGGGAGTCATTCCTGGGGAATCCGTATCTAAATGTTAACAGCAATCCTGATTCTTGGGGAATGGGAGTCATTCCTGGGGAATCACTTGTAAATTCAACATTTTCTTAATTGAGTCCTTATTTGATTGAGGGAATGATATAACGAGTCTATAATGTCATATTTTAGACGTGGGATGATCGTAGCGAAACGGTCGGTGTTTTAGGAATCGCTTCCTGTCGTTGCGGGCCTCCCGCCTGGCTGCGTCAGTGGGTTTTTATTTTATGTTTTGCTGGGCCTAAGTATACTAAAGCTATGGGTGAGTACAGCGATAGGTATGACCTAGGGTCGTTCTTCAAACTACAACGGGCATGGGATCTAGGACTTCAGTTATCTATGTGGATTTAGCTGGGCTTTAAAAGAAATTTTGGTTTGTTTTTGGTTTTAACTAGCTACTATTTATCTAAAATAAAACTAAAATAAAGTAAAGTGGAAAGGAGGTGGCAACGAGAACTTATAGGTGAAGCGAGTGTTTACTATGATAATTACTCATGCTATTTAGGGGTAGTTAATGGGATAAAGCCTTAGTTAGGATGACATCTATATTTCCTAATGAGCCATAACTCCTAGCCTATTATCTATCTAACGTAGAGTTGTCCGCAATCAGATAAATAACATGTCACGTGGATAACAGTTATGGAATGTAAACTACACCGGAAGTTGTCCCAAATGTAGCAACCAATTTAACCAACAACCATCCTCGAGTCTTGTTCCCCAATCTCGGACATTTGAGATATTCGAATCATGGCATGAATTGTTGAATAAACAAAAACATGAACAGGGGTTTCCTACCGGAACAAGTTGGGATGATCTAGTCTAACGGCTGATTAAATTGTTCATCATTATTTCATATAAATCATTTTAACTATTCTATGCATGTTAAACTGGTGTATGCAATTGATAAATATTCGAAAACCTAATCATGTAACTAATCAGCATAACAGAAACTAGCATGCAAACCCTAAGCAACAATCAAACAAGAACATGCAGTAAGGCAACATAGCAGGGGTCCATCATGCAGAGTGACGGGGTACATGGTTAAGTCACAAGTGTCCCGAAATTTCTCTCAAAGACACTTGTTAAATGACCTGAATCTAATCTATCTCTAATCCTACGCTCCGTGTCTCCCTCCAGTAATATTTCAACCAGGAGAACACCGGCCATGTCGAGTTCAACGATCATCAGACACAGAATAATTAGCGGCATACAACTAGCAATTGGCCAAGCCTAGAAGGATGTTACTAACCACAGCATAAGTTGGATAGATAAACATTTGAGATTCAATTCATAGATTCAAATATATTTCAATAGCATACAGACAGAGTAACAACATGATTTAAGTATAACTACCCTAGCATGGCAACTATTATAGCAAACACAAATTTGTCTAGCTAAGCATGGCAATAATCCTAGCAAGTAATTCTAAACAAGTATAGCAGCAGCACAACATTATTTAAAATAACAAGATAGAGATTATAATAAAACCTGACAAAGCGTTATTACAAATCGTGCGACACCGCAGTCTCGGAGCACCTCCGTTACAATTAAGCTACTAATCTACTAGCTTAACTAACCTAATTAACTAACTAACTAATTTTAGAGAGAGAGTAGTGAGAGAAAGAGAGAAATTGTGTGTAGAATGTGAAGTGTGAAAGTGTATGTTGAAATGTTGAAATGAAGCCTCTATATATAGAATTCACACAACCGTATCCAAATCTTCAAATGCACAACCGTATCGCAAACCCGAATAAAAACCTGATTTTTATCGCCCAAATGCACGATACGGTTGAGCTAGGGCAAATACGGGAGAACTGGAGCGAATACGGCTGAGCATAGGGTGAATACGAGAGAACACAGGCCGTATACGGCTGTGCTAGGCCGTATACGGTCTAGCTAGGCCGTATACGGTCTGTGCTAGGCCGTATACGGTCTAGTTTGGCCGTATACGGTCTAGTTCTCCCGTATCCAGATTCCTCGGTTCTTCGTTCCTTCGTTCGGGCGTAACTTCTTCGTCGTTTATCCGTTTTGAGTGATTCTCGCGCTCACGGTTTCGTAATTTCCTAACGAAGAAAATGACATAAGTTAGAGGTCATAATTCCAAGTATAGCTTAAATTGTGCTTAAATGCGTGAACGGAGGATTCGTTAATCGTTTGTGCTCAATTTTACTCGTTTTTAGGTCTTTTTGGTTGAATCTTGAAACATCGTCTATATTTTAGCCCTAATGATGAAATGTGATGTTTAAGTTCATATTTAAGTGTTTTCATCAATAATTGGGCTAAAATGGTGAGATAATGGCACACAAAAACATGACTTTTTGCGTGTTATCAAATATCCCACACTTAGACATTTGCTTGTCCGCAAGCAAACTTCCCTTCTTACCGCCAAAAATTCTCCATGCAAAAAGGTTTTTGATTTTGACCCACAAAGAAGAATTCACACAGATTGAAAACAAGTATTCGCCTGTTAGATAAATAAGAGGTGTTCACATGAAGTATCTAAAGGTTTTCAAGATGATTCACTTAGGCAAACTTTCAATTCTCGAATTTGTGGAATATACACGACTGGGCGATCTCACTGGTGGTCACTCAATTCACTCAAAGTGTATCGGGGTTCCTATTATCCTAAGCCAAATGAAAAATCGCTCAAATACCAGTCGTGCAGCACTCGTCGTTATAGGCTTGCCCGAGGATCAAATCTCCATCACTTAGACAGGAACGGTACTGATTATCCCAGGACATTCAAATGGGTTGTAGTGTTTGGTGTGGGTTTTAAGGGGTATGGATAGATTTGGGGTATCTAGGTTTTTAAGGGTGTTTGCTTATCTTGGGACTTCTAAACTTTCGAAAAAACTTTATCTAGGTATCCTTTTTAATGAAAACGGAAACGGATAACACTTTTAGGGGATAAGATAGCTATTTTGACTTCTATCTTTTGAAAACACACGGAATGATATTTCTTTGAAGAGTCGAGTTTTCGAGAGAGTAAAAGCACTTAGCTTTATTTCAGCTGTTTTCTTTCTTTTTCCTTGCTTTTCTATTTCTATTTTTGGGCTTAGATTTTTCTTGCCAAGAAATTTCTAAGGGATTTTCTTTTATTTCCCTTCTCGAGATCCCTTCTTATTTTCATTTTTCAATCCTTTGATGATTTTTGAGTTTACTTTGGTGCCAATTTTTCGCACCACATGACTCTCGATTCTTTAGTATAGATCAATAAAACGCACACGAGAAGTTTTAGTAAACATTATTTGTGATTTTCGGAGTGAAAGCAAAAAGGAATAACTAAATATCGTTTTTCAAAAAAGATTTAAAAATTCTAAGATAAGTTTTTGGTAGGTAAGGGAATAAATGGGTTTAATAATATGGGTTGAAAGAAATGAAAAGGCTAAGGCTCAACAGGGTTTTTTAAGCGGATCATCAACACTAAAATTGAGTGTTGGAAGGGTTTTGGGCTTGAAAAGATATGTGAAAAGGGGTTTAAATCCTAAGGAATGTCAAGGTCCTCTAATCGTACCTATGTCACGTATGACACCTGTCAATGTGATCTCGAAATGTATACCTGGGGCAAGTTCTAATTCAGAAATGCGTGCACCGGTCACACACAACAAACGAACAGTGAAGCATTTAAAATGAATGCTTATAAGGCTCAAATTCCTCACCGCAAAAATGGGTTATATGTGTCCAGTCGTGCGATGCCCCTCTTAGATCCTCATCTTAAATTGTTTAGAATCCGACATGATTTCGACCTCATATTTACCAACTTTTGACCTACTTGTAAAAAAAATATGTACTTCATCTTACTTTACGACTCATGAAAGTTTAAAATTTTTGAAAATTTTGGCAAAATAAGGGTTGAAAATTTTATTTTGAGGACTAGCATGTTTCTAGATCAACTTAAACAGATATTTTGACAGACGAGAGATATACCGCTATCCCACACTTAGAAATAAACATTGTCCCCAATGTTTCTATACTAAGTAGGGATAAAATCCCACACTTAGGGTTTTGGTTTAGGAAAAATGTGAATTTAAAAGTTATAAGCGAGGGGGATCCCACACTTAGAGATTTAAGTGGTCAATAGGCATATCGAAGTTATACTAAAATAGGAAGAACGGGTTTAGGAGAGATACTTCCCTACGGACAGTGGGCACTGGATATAGGACCAGATTCGTGTAGGATTGGTGTAAATAATTTTCTGGATCGTGAGGACCAGACTCTTTTCAAAGCTCATCCAATTCCTACGAAGATACGGTCTGCAATATCATAAAATACCATCATAATCATCATTTCAACAACACAACAGGTCTAAATAAAGATAACTAAAGATAAAAATAAACTAGAGATCGTCTAGTAAATCATCCATGTCTGGATCAAATGCTGCAAGTGCTTCAGGATCTGGATCTGAAGTGAGTGATAAGGCAGCAGTGCGATCAGACATCATGGATGCATCAGTGGGGATCCGAGGTCGCCTAGAAGGAGCAACAGCAGCGAGGGGAACAGTCTGTGGTGGGGCAGCTGGGAAGAAGGACCAAGGTGGGAGAGCTGGCCTGGGACCCTGACCAAGCTGATACGGCTGGTCGGCGAGTCTCGGCAATCCCATCGCCTCTCTGATTTCGGACTGAGAGCTACGCTGAATCGAAAGCTTACTGAGCATCGCCCAAATCACCCTTGGGTCTGAAGTGGTAACTCCAAAGTCAAAAAGTGGGGCTGATACAGGAGCAGTCGGAGCATGCTCATCAGTAGTGGTGGTCGTCTTCTTTCTTTTTCCTCTGCGGGTTCTCTTCCTCTGTTGTTTCTGAGTAGCTTGTCCTGAAGTCTCGGCTGAAGCGTCCATCCGGAAACATAAAGATAAACAGGTAATGTTATAGTTTTAAATGGGTATACAAATGCAAAATAATCAGATGACTTCAAGAATTGTTTGTTTAAATGTTAAAGCTTTGTGAGGTCATCTGTTCATTCGCATTTGTATACTATGAATAAAACTTATCTGATGTATATGTAGGAGTGTGGCATCGTCAGATATTTGGGTTATCCTGCATCGTTAGTTTAGGGATGATAATACTAAAGCAAAAATAACTAAGAAATAAAATAAAATAAAATAAAATAAGATAAGCAATGGGGTGCCTCCCAAGAGCGCTTGTTTAGAGAGTCTCTAGCTTGACTCTTTGTACCTACTATTCGGCTCAAGGTGGTTCAAAGATATAGACTTCCTCACCAGAGGGGAAATCTTCGATGTAGTGCTTTAAGCAATGGCCATTGACTTTAAAATTACCGTCTGGGGCTTCTAGTTCGACTGCTCCGAAGGTATAGACTTTTGATACAACAAATGGTCCGCTCCACCTTGATCTGAATTTGCCGGAGAATATTTTGAAGCGCGAATTGAAGAGAAGAACTTTGTCTCCGGGTTTGAACTTAGAATATTTGAGTTTAGCGTCGTGAGTATTCTTTGTTCGTTCTTTGAAGTGCAGAGAGCTATCATATGCTTGGTCTCTTAATTCGGCTAGTTCATTCAGTTGCATTTTCCGATGTGATCCAATCGCAGAAGGGTCTAAATTACACTCTCTCAACGCCCAGTGAGCTTTATACTCCAACTCTATCGGCAGATGACACGCTTTTCCGTAGACTAGTCTGTAGGGCGTGGTTCCTAGTGGTGATTTATATGCGGTTCTGAACGCCCACAGAGCATCGTCTAATTTTTCAGCCCATCTTTCCCTATGATTAACCACGGTTCGTTCTAAAATTCTCTTGAGCGCTCGATTCGTCACTTCAGCTTGCCCATTCGTCTGCGGGTGGTAAGCCGGAGAGGTCTTATGGGTGACACCATAATATTGTAATGTCCTCATAAACTGAGCATTACAGAAGTGCGTGCCCCGATCACTAATGATCGCTTTTGGAGTACCGAAACGTGAGAAGAGCTGCTTTAAGAATTTCACCACTACTCGGGAATCATTTGTAGGAAATGCTTGAGCTTTGGCCCATCTGGAGACGTAGTCGACAGCAACTAGAATATATTCTTTCCCATATGATTTTGGGAATGGTCCCATAAAATCCAACCCCCATATATCAAAGATCTCGCAGGCCTGGATGTTAGTAAGTGGCATTTCACTCCTCCGTGAGATACTTCCAAACCTTTGGCAAGCATCACAACATTTTACCAGGTCGTGAGCGTCTCTGAATATAGATGGCCAATAGAATCCGGAATCATATACCTTCCTTGCAGTCATATTCGCTCCATGATGTCCTCCAGTTGGTCCGTGATGATTTTGGTGAAGAATGTTCCTTGCCTCCCTCTCGTCTGCGCATCTTCTGATGATTTGGTCCGGGCATACTTTAAATAAGTATGGATCGTCCCAATAGTAGTTCTTTACGTCTCTAAAGAATTTGCGTCTTCTAGAGGTGGGCATTCCTTTTGGCACAGTTCCTCCAACCAGATAATATGCGTAGTCTGCATACCAAGGGTTGTAAGCGAATTGAGATCCCTTTTTGTATCCTCCGATATTCATGAGTTGTTCTTCAGGAAACTGGTCTTGAATCTCTCTCTCATCAAGGTTCTCCATCGACGGATTTTCCAATCGACTAAGATGATCTGCTGCGACATTCTCGGCTCCCTTTTTATCCTTGATTTCAATGTCAAATTCTTGGAGGAGGAGAATCTATCTAAGCAGTCTCGGTTTAGCGTCTTGCTTTTTGAAAAGATACTTCAAGGCTGAGTGATCTGTATAGATAATAGTTTTGGACAATATTAAATAAGAACGAAATTTATCAAAAGCGAATACTACCGCAAGAAGCTCTTTCTCTGTTGTGGTGTAATTCTCTTGTGCATCAGTGAGTGTCTTGCTGGCATAGTAGATTTGCTGAAACTGCTTTTCCTTCCTTTGCCCTAAGACAGCTCCAACAGCGAAGTCACTAGCATCGCACAAGATCTCAAATGGAAGACTCCAATCGGGGGCGACCATGATCGGTGCATGTGTGAGCTGATCCTTCAAAATGTTGAAAGCTTTAAGACAGTCATCTGAAAAGACAAACGGAGTATCCTTCTCGAGAAGGTGTGTCATAGGTCGAGAGATCTTAGAGAAATCCTTAATAAAGCGACGGTAGAATCCGGCGTGACCTAGAAAACTGCGAATGGCTTTAACAGAAGTAGGTGGCGGAAGTTTGGCAATAGTCTCAACTTTGGCTTTGTCAACTTCGATTCCAGATTTTGATATTCGATGTCCAAGAACTATTCCTTCTTTCACCATAAAGTGGCACTTTTCCCAGTTTAAGACAAGATTTGATTCTTCGCATCGGGCTAGCATCCTTTCAAGGTTGGAAAGACAAGATGTGAAGGAATCACCGAAGACTGAGAAGTCATCCATGAATACCTTCATACACTGTTCAACCATGTCATGGAATATTGCCACCATACACCTTTGAAATGTTGCAGGCGCATTGCATAAACCGAATGGCATGCGGCGGTAGGCAAATGTACCATATGGACATGTGAATGTCGTCTTTTCTTGGTCCTTTGGATCGAGAGGAATTTGAAAATAGCCGGAGAAACCATCGAGGAAGCAGTAATATTCATTCCCCGATAATCTTTCCAACATCTGTTCGATGAACGGCAGAGGGAAGTGATCTTTCCGAGTGGCTTCATTTAATTTCCGGTAGTCGATACACACCCTCCAGCCGGTGACGGTTCGTGTAGGAATTAGTTCATTATTTTCGTTAGCGATAACCATCATTCCTCCTTTCTTTGGGACAACCTAAACTGGGCTGACCCATGGGGAATCTGAGATAGGATAGATCAAACCAGCATCCAAGAGTTTGATAACCTCTTTCTTGACTACGTCTTGAATCTTCGGATTTACTCTCCTCTGTCTCTGTATGGAAGGTTTGAAGTCGTTTTCCATGAGTATCTTGTGCGTGCAGTAATTTGGACTGATCCCTTGTATATCAGAGATCTTCCATGCAATCGCCTTTTGGTGTGACTTCAAGACCTGGATAAGTCTTGCTTTCTATTTGGGTGAAAGACCTTTGGAGATTATGACAGGTAGATGTGAGGTTCCTTCGAGAAAAGCATATTCCAAGTGAGAGGGTAACTCCTTCAGCTCCAATTCTGGCAGTTCTTCGATAGAGGGTTTCATTCGAGCGATCTCGTCTCTTTGTAGTTCGTCATACTCCTTTTGGAACTCTGATTCTTCTGGAGATGAGTCGACTGTAGTGGCTGATGCTATCTGTACTAGTTCTGTCTCATTGAAAAGCGCGTTCTTCTTTAACTCGTATTTGCAGGTAGATGATGAAGAAGTTGCATTATCCTCAGTGATGATGACATTGTTGTTGTCGGTGAGTGCGAACTTCTGAAATTGAGCTTTAGAAGAAGTACTTATGGTGATTTCTGGATTTGATTTCTCACAACCTTCAGATAGTTGTGGCAAAGTACCGGAATCCATCTCCTCGAAAGATTTGAGAATCTCAGCTACAGATGGAGACGATTCGGGTATCGGAAAAAACTGATTTCTTCTTAAAAATGGGATAGGGATGCCTTCGCCTAAAGGAACAGCAACAACGGAGTTGTTTGTGGGAGAGTAGTTAGGCGGTGCTGAAGGATTCTTCATTTCAGGTAAGGGAAATAGCAGCTCTCCGGAAAGTGCTGGTTGGTCGGAGATAGCTGAGCAGAGTCCGATGTCGTCCTGGCAAAGTCTTCTTTTGGTGATGACAGTGCTGGAGAAAGGTTCGTTACTGCTGACTTCTAGAATCTCCTCCAAATGCTCGTCATATATTTCCTGCATGGCATCCACAAGACCAAGATCTTCTCCCATAGGGTGCTTCATCAACTTATCGATATTAAAGGTGACTTCCTCCGCTCCGACCCTCAGTTTTAAAGATTTTTCGTTTACATCTATGACAGCCTTGGCAGTGTTTAGGAAAGGTCTACCAAGGATGAGGGGAACGTGGGTATCTTCCTCAATATCCATAATGACAAAGTCATCTGGGAAAGTTGTGACACCCGTCAAATTAGGACTAGTTTTTAGCTCCTAATCATTTAGAAATACGTGTAATTAGTTCTATGTATTAGGCTAATTGTATGTATCAAAATATATATTGTTGAATATATATCAATACTCGATTAGATTTAATCGTGCAATTATCAAATCGGCCAAATTTTCGATTCATATATATATGGCGTTGGTGAAAAACAATATTAAATAATATAAGAATTATTATTTAATACTCACATCATTTATTATATATTATTTTGATAATATATATCAAGTATTACGTATCGTACAAATCAAAACGTTCGCTACAAAACTCATAAACAATGAATTATTATTTGAAATAATAATTACTAGTTACTTTGGTTGAAATAAAACATATTTCGTTTTATAACATTTTACTCAAACGAAACGAAACCATTCAAATCGTGTCCGTCTCTAAAACGTAAAACAAAGATATATTATTATATCTCACTAAAGGTATTTTTATAAAATACTTCCAATAAAAGTATAAACGAATTCATTTTTAGAAATTTATCAAATTAAAACATTTTACTATTTTTCGATCGGGTACAAAAACACGGGTATTTTGTACCACAAAATGGAGCCACCCAACTCCAATTATTGGAGCTGGGCATAAACCAAACGAACACACCCTTTGTTTCATTTCATTCTCAATCTCACTCTCTAACTCTCTCGGCTCTCTCTCGGTTCCAAATCAAACAACAACAACAAATAACAAAAACAAGATCAAGCATCATCATCATCATCGTGATCATCCTCATCATCATCTTCATCATCTTCATCGTTCATCATCACCATCATCCGTTCATCATTTTGATTGTAAGGAATCGTTTACGTTTTTGTTAATTTTACATGTTTATATTACGTATATTAGCATGCTAGGATGTTCTACAAACTAATTATGCCCCCAAATCAAACACAAGTTTTTGAATTTAATCTGCTGTTCGTCACAGACCTGCACACGCAGACAAACCACGCGATCGCGTGATTTGTCCAGCCGATCGCGTCAAACTATAACCCACGCGATCGCGTGATCATTCAAACCGATCGCGTCATTTTAATTTCAAACCGATCGCGTGACATTTTAAACCGATCGCGTCATTTCAATTTCAAACCGATCGCGTGATCTGGTCCCTGGATCGCGTGAATTTTCATAAACTTTGTGTGCAAATTTCAAAAGTGCATAAGTGTTTAGTAGCCCTTTTTCCCACGGAAAATATAACAAATTTTCAATTAACTCGGATTAAGCTCAAATTCGCACGGTCATTCGAAAACAGCCCAATGATCAAAGCTAAGTACCTTAGCCTTGTCAGTTTTAGGCCATTCGGGGTCATCTAGGGGTCGAAAATGGCATATTTTAGTTTTCGGACCTCCGTTTTTCCATAAACTTAAAACTAAAGGTTTACACTAAGTGTCGGACATCGAGACGTATTTCATTCTTATACGATACAACATTTAAACACTTCAAATATGCTTTTATAAGTTCACAACAAATGAAAGTAGTAATAATAATTGAAGAATTATTATTTCAATCAATCACCAATGGGCCATATACATTTTCACAACTCAAATATAATCATTTACCAAAGTATTTGGTCATAACTAGTTAAGGGGATAACTAGCATAGATGGTCCGTAGAGTCATCTAATCAATTAAACCTTGCGCGTTTAATACGCCCGGCAAGTTTCAAATATCTAATCAATCAAAACCTTGCGCGTCAAAGACGCCCTGCAGGTTCGGTCGTTGTAACGACATCAAATCATTGTGAATCATTATAATTGTTGGCTAACAATTCATTAGGCTCAGGTGAGTCTCATAGCCCCTTTTTAAATATGTTTTCTCAGGGGTGTGATCCATTGCTTGTTTTGTTTTACAATATGAACGCAAGTATCATTAAATCAAATACTACATGAGTTATTTTCTCTAATCATTTTAAAGCCCTCCATCAACATAGTTTGGTAATACGTAGTAGCGTGAATATTAGTATATGGATTCATATAGGTTTGACCAGCCTCATCCGGGTTAGCACGCACTAACTAGTAAAACGGATGTATTAATATTTGTGAAGACGAGTGTTGATTAGGCACTCGTAGGAGGCACCTCGATCAGGATACCTTAAATGTGGACCTGACATCTCGAGTTAAGCTCAGACTATGTGCTCATGGATGTATAACTTTTATTTTGCTTAATTGCATTTTAAATTCAATTATCATTAAATCTTGCGGTTCATACAAATATGTGTTGACATACAAACCTGTGAGCTCACCAGCGTTTTCGCTGACCCATTTTAGCATGTATCACAGGTGATCAGCAGCAGTAGGTCTGCCACTCAAGATGCCCATTAGCTCGAGTCACATTCAGACATCAAGAGATTGTCATGCATTACTATATTTTGTATAATTTAGTTATGCCATAGAATCTCTATCAATCGAACTCAGGAGCTTTTGTAAACTATGTTATAACAGTGTAAAACTTTTATAATATCAATGTATTTGTAAACGACGCATGTAGTGGTCGTTCATTATGTAATCTTGTGTGCTTTGTATATTGATTAGTCGCGCCCCGAACCGACCCGCTTCCGCATCATAATTTGGGGGTGCGACAGATTGGTATCAGAGCCTAAGGTTATAGTGAACTAGGTTGCATTTAGTGGGCCTAGACTATGACCGTTAGGCAGTATTCCCTATTAGGTATAACTGGTTCAGTGATCATGTCATACGAGTTTAATTTAACATAGCGTAGCTAACTATGTACAATTAAATGAAGATGATGTGAAATCTGAAAGGGGTTATGTTGAACAGGAATGCGATAGTTGACTCTGACCATGAGAGAAACCGTGACTAATACTGGATTAGTGTTAGACACACATTAGGCTATTATGTGATATAGGCGTATATACATACATAGGCCTCATTTATGTGCTACCTTATAGGCTATTATATATTGAAGATATATGATTAAGCCCCACTCGCGTATTATCTTCTAAGCTATTATATATATCGAATATATATATAGATCACACACGATAATACACTCGTTAACATCTTTACTATCAAAGACGATACGTATGAATTACTATCGTCTATCCCTTTATTACGCACATAACATCTCACAACACAATTCCGCTGTACCATCGTATGTTCACGAGGAGTATATCATTTCGTATTTCCCCTATCATTCTATTTCCTTAGAATCACAAATGGAACTTATTGTTTGAAGGACTATAGGCTCCATACATAAAACCATACCCCATCTGCTCGCAAACTCGCATCTAGTATTCAACTCTGTTGTTGGTCAAATGTGATTATCACTGGTGTCATTGTATATTACCTCATAAATATATATATGCATATGTGATGTATCATGTTTTGGTGCAAACAACTCATCCACTCTCTTTGCCTTTGTCAGAATCATGCCGCCAAAGAGGAATGGTTTCAGTCAAGCTGAACTCAATGCTGCGGTTACCCGAGCTGTAGCCGAAGCCATGGCAGCTCAAGAAGCTCTAAGGAATGCAGAGACAGTCAATGCTACTCCTGTTATCAAACCTTGTTCCTACAAGGACTTTCTTAGCTGCAAGCCACTTTACTTTAAGGGCACGGAAGGTGCTATTGGCTTAATCCGATGGATTGAAAGAATGGAATCTGTCTTTAGTCTCTGTAACTGTACTGAAGATAGTAAGGTCAAGTTTGCTGCTTACACCTTTCAAGAAGGTGCACTAACGTGGTGGAACACCCACGCAAACTCTATCGGCGTCGAGATCGCAAACCGACTTCCTTGGCCTGAATTGAAGAAAAAGCTAAGGGAGAAGTACTGTCGCGAGGAAGAACTACACCAACTGGAAGTCGAGTTCTGGCATCTGGAGGTACAAGGGAACGATATTGCTGGGTACACCACCAAATTCCAGCAATTCGCTCTGTTGTGCCCAGGTTTGGTTGATACGGAAGGAAAAAGTATCAAGAAGTACATCCGCGGACTTCCGGAGAATATCCAGGGGAATGTCGCCTCAGCTCAACCAACTACCCTTGATAGAGCTATCGAAATTGCTCATGAACTTATGGCCATGATTGTCAGCCGTGAGACATCTGCTCCATATTCTGGTAACAACAACAAGAGAAAGTGGTCTGGGAACACCACTCAAAACCAATCATCATCAAAGAGGTCTGAGTCTGATAAGACCCTCAACACTGGTTCTGGTTTCAACAAGGGTTACACTGGAAATAAACCCTACTGTTCAAAGTGCCGCCGTCATCATGATGGTCCTTGCAGCACACCTTGTGGAAAATGTCAAAGGTATGGACATTTGACCAAAGATTGTAGGTCTACTACCGTCAACACCACCACCAGCCAACCAAAGACTTGCTATGAGTGTGGAGAAACTGGGCACTTTAGGAATGATTGCCCAAAGCTGAAGAACAAGGGTAACAACACTGCGAAGGGAAGAGCTTTCGTTCTGAACTCAGGAGAGGCCCGTCAAGACCCGAATGTGGTCTCGGGTACGTTTCTTCTCAACAATCTTACTGCTTCTGTTCTGTTTGATTCTGGTGCTGATAGGAGCTTCATATCTGATGAGTTTAGTAAATTGCTTAACATTGCCCCTATTGCCTTAGATGCTAAGTACATGGTAGAATTAGCTAATGGCAAGTTAATTGAGACTGACAGTGTAATACCAAATTGCACTTTAAATCTATCTGATGAAATCTTCTCTATTGACCTTATACCCGTTGAAATTGGAAGTTTCGACGTTATTATTGGAATGGATTGGTTATCCAAGCACCGAGCTGAAATTGTCTGCTATGACAAAATCGTCCGTATTCCTCTTGTCACCGGTAGTACTCTAATCATACAAGGGGAGACCGGTAGGACGAGACTGAATATTATATCCTGTATGAAAACTCGCAAGTACCTTAGGAAAGAGTACCAGGCGATTCTCGCACATGTCTTGGAGAAAAAGTCGGAAGAGAAACTACTTGAGGATGTGCCCATTGTTAGAGATTATCCAGAAGTCTTTCCCGAAGACTTACCTGGCCTTCCACCACCGAGACAAGTTGAGTTCTCGATCGATCTCGTACCGGGGACAGCACCTGTTGCACGAGCACCATATCGTTTAGCCCCTTCAGAACTCCAGGAGTTGTCTACTCAGTTGCAGGAACTTCTGGATAAGGGATTCATTAGACCGAGTTCTTCACCATGGGGAGCTCCGGTTCTGTTTGTGAAAAAGAAAGACGGTTCATTCAGAATGTGTATCGACTATAGAGAGTTGAACAAGTTGACCGTCAAGAACCGTTACCCACTTCCTCGAATTGATGACCTATTCGACCAACTTCAAGGGTCAAGTATCTATTCGAAGATAGATCTAAGATCAGGTTATCATCAGTTACGAGTTCGTGACATCGACATCCCAAAGACTGCCTTCCGAACTCGCTATGGACATTACGAGTTCCAAGTGATGCCATTTGGTTTGACTAACGCACCGGCAGTATTCATGGACCTTATGAACCGTGTGTGCAAACCATATCTAGACAAGTTTGTCATTGTTTTTATCGATGACATTCTTATTTACTCGCGCAATGAACAGGAACACGCGCAACATCTTAAAGTCATTCTAGAACTTCTTAGACACGAAGAGTTATATGCTAAATTCTCCAAGTGTGAGTTCTGGATGAAAACTGTTCAATTCCTTGGTCATGTGATTGATAGTCAAGGAATTCACGTAGATCCATCAAAGATTGAGGCTATCAAGTGCTGGCAAGCACCGACGACGCCGACCGAAGTACGCCAATTCTTAGGACTGGCTGGTTATTATCGGCGTTTCATTGAGAATTTTTCCAAAATAGCTCAACCTCTCACAATACTGACTCAGAAGGAAAAGAAGTTTGATTGGACTGAAAAACAAGAGTCAACATTTCAGCGATTGAAGCAAAAGCTTTGCAGTGCACCAGTTCTATCATTACCCGAAGGAAATGAAGACTTCGTGGTATACTGCGATGCCTCACACCAAGGTCTTGGTTGCGTGTTGATGCAACGAGACAAGGTTATTGCCTACGCCTCCCGACAACTCAAAGTTCACGAGAAGAACTACACTACTCATGATCTCGAATTAGGAGCCGTAGTGTTCGCACTTAAGATCTGGAGACACTATCTGTATGGCACAAAGTGTACCATCTTCACCGATCACAAAAGCCTCCAGCATATATTCGATCAGAAGGATCTTAATATGAGGCAACGTCGCTGGGTCGAGCTACTCACCGACTATGATTGTGAAATCAAGTATCATCCGGGGAAAGCAAATGTAGTTGCCGATGCCCTAAGTCGCAAAGAGCGCACAAAACCACTTCGAGTCCGAGCCCTTAGCATAACCATCCATAATGATCTAATCATTCAAATTCTCACTGCTCAACTCGAAGCATTGAAACCTGAAAACATCAAGGAAGAGACGTTGCGAAATATGGAGAATCAATTGGAAACCAAACCCAATGGGGTCAAATACTTCGCAAACCGAATTTGGTTACCCAAGTTTGGGAATCTTCGAGACTTAGTGATGGATGAAGCTCATAAGTCTAAGTATTCTATACATCCTGGATCTGACAAGATGTATCATGGCATCAAAGGATCATACTGGTGGCCAAACATGAAAGCAGAGATTGCCACGTATGTCAGCAAGTGTCTCACATGTTCAAAAGTTAAAGCTGAATATCAGAAGCCCACCGGTTTGCTACAGCAACCGGATATTCCAGAATGGAAATGGGAGCAAATCGCTATGGACTTCATCACTAAACTCCCGAAAACATCAAGTGGTTGCGATACTATATGGGTAATTGTTGATCGTCTAACCAAATCTGCTCACTTCCTTACCATGAAGGAAACCGACAAAATGGAACGTGTAACAACCGCCAAATTAGGGCTAGTATTAGCGCCTAATTCTTTGTTAATACATGTAATTAGTTCTGTGTTAGGCTAATTTATGTACCGGATTATATGTTGGTGAATATATACAACTTTGCGATTTGATTAAATCGTGCGCAACTTAAATAGAATGAAATTCTATTCGATTAACACGGACGTTGGTGAACAAATGTTTATAAACTAAAATAACGCAATTATAACTGAAATGCTATTTTATAATAGTTAATAACTGACTTGTACTACTCGAATAAAACGTACACGATTTTATAAGCAAAAGTGATTAAAATTAATCTAACCTATTAAAGATTTAAGGAAATAATTTAAATAAATCATTTAACAAGATTTGTGATTTATAAATATAATTAAACGCGTAAAATAAATATTTAACGTTTAAATGACGGAGCAAACGAACACCGCACGGAGCGGGAACGCGGGGCGAAAGTGGGGATTTAACCTCCCACCTCCACCCACTTTCTTTCATTTCTTATTCTCTCTCTCTCTCCTCCTTTTCTTTTCTCTCAAAAACCACAAACCAAAAATCAACGAAAAACGCAAAATAAACATACTAAACGACCTCGGATCTTCAAGCCCCTTTGGAAATAAACGACCACCTCGCGACGATCTACACTTCTACCTTTTCGGATTTTCAATCCGACACTTTGTAAGTTTCCGACAAATCCCGACATCTCTCGTTTTTGATCATTTTTACTAGTTTATGGTTTTGATAGGCTTGTTATGTTCATATAAGGGTTGGGTAAAAGAATCGGACCAAACGGAAACCCGAAAACATGTTTTTGGCTCAAAATCCGTCAATCAGACGTAAGTGACGCACTGATGAACCCAGATATGCGTCACTTCGTGCGACACTGACTAAGTGTCGCATAAGCCCTCTTTTCCCGTCACTACCTAAGTGACGCATTTTCAATATCCGTCACTACTAGCGTCACTTGCCTTAGTGACGCCTATGATCGAAATCTAATTTTACACGACACTCTTGCCTGACACTACTCTAGTGACGCCTAGAACCTTAAACCGACACTTGTTACCGTCACTGCCTAAGTGTCGCCACCTTATGCGTCACTTCCCTAAGTGACGCCCTAAACTTATATTTCGCGATTTTATGCGACACTTCCTAAGTGTCGCCTAAACCTTAAGTGACGCTATGAAGTGTCGCACAAAGCAGCAGATTTTCAACTATTTTTACACGAAGTGTCGAACTTATACAACTTCCAATACTCATACCCTACGACTTAACAAACATCATAGAACATACTTTTCTATTACAAATACTCTAAATTGCGTTATGAACGATAAAACTTTAATTATAACAAATCACCAACGGGCCGTATATACTTTGACACGAACGTGAACGAACCAACGTTAAACACAACGGG
This sequence comes from Helichrysum umbraculigerum, assembly GCA_949592205.1. Classification (NCBI taxonomy): domain Eukaryota; kingdom Viridiplantae; phylum Streptophyta; class Magnoliopsida; order Asterales; family Asteraceae; genus Helichrysum; species Helichrysum umbraculigerum. Next base: position 56,197,464 of record CATIUR010000006.1, read on the forward strand.
GTATGAACAACTAGCCTAGATGGTCTTGCGAGACATCTACTTACTTAACCTTACGTGTTTAGGCACTAGAAGGTTACGGGTTCGGAGAACCTACTTGATTTACTACCACTTGCTATTTACCCCTGCTCGACGCAGGTGAGTCTTACAGCCCCACTTTTACTGTTTTATACTTTGGGGTGAGATACTTAGCAACTGTTTTACGCATGAACACAATGTAGTGAACTGAAAACATTACTGATTACAAATAAACGCATGAGTTACTTTTATCCACTGAAAGCCTCCTTATCGTAAGTTGTTAGTTATGGTCTTAAGCGCGAGTACTAGTAAATGGATCCATTTGGGACTGACAATCCCTGTCTGGGGTGGTAGCGCCACCACGTACTGATTTACACGTAGAAACAGACATATTAGTATTTGTTACATATGAGTGTGTGGATAGCACTCACGGGGGTACGTGATTTATTTCACACTACACGGTTAAGCTTCAACTTATGAGCTCATGGCACTGTACTGATATACTGATTAACTTACTTTGCTTGATAGCAATACGGGTACATACTTGTGGTTCATTACATCTACTTATTACCAAACCTGTGAGATTCACCAACCTTTTTGGTTGACACTTTTTAGCTTTGTATCTCAGGTACACATACGGAGTAGGATCACTCCAGGATTACTAGCTAGAGTCGCATGATTTCCAAACTGCATTTAACGGAGATTCTTTGGCATTATCTTTTGTAACTACGATTATGTAATAGAATCTCCCGCTATACGCGTGGACTCTAGGGAACTACTTTTTGTATACGAAAACCTACGGTTTTCAAACGATTATTATTTACTAAACCTTTTCTAAATGTCACATTTAGAGGTCGTTTGCTATTAATCAGGTGCTTTGTATATTGATTAGTAACACCCAATGTATGCTTCCGCAAATCGTTAAATTTGGGGGTGTTACAGATTGGTATCAGAGCCTAAGGTTATAGTGAACTAGGTTGCATTTAGTGGGCCTAGACTATGACCGTTAGGCAGTATTCTCTTATTAGACATGACTAGTTCAGGAATTACAGCATACAACTTTAATTTAACATAGCCTGATCAACTATGTATAATTAAGGAAAGATGATGTAAGATCTGAAATGATTATGTTGAACAGGGATACGTTAGTTGACTCTGACTACGAGAGAACCGGACCATTTCTTGATACGTGCTAGGCACTAGGCTGGATATGATATATGTATATATTAGCCTCAATCTTACTAACGCTTTGTCTCAGAAATGGCAAACATCCCATCCAATTCATCTCGTTCTCAATCCGGGTCGCAGAACCCAAGGGTAGCAAGGAGGAACGCTAGGTTGCCTCGAGCTGGCCCGTACTCCACTCACTCTACCTTGCCGGCCTTAGCCGCTAGGGTGAACCAACACGAACAACGACTTCGCACCATGGATGTCGTGTTACAGGAAACAAACGAAAACTGGAGACTTACATCCCTCGAACGCATAGAAGAAGTCTCCGACGACCTAGAAACCACAAACAACAACATGGATGTCCTTCGCAACCAAATTATAGAAATAAGGGTGGAAAATGCCCTTCTGCAACAAAGGATGGATGAATGTGTGCAACGCTCACTTGAGGCAGAAGAGTATGCGCGCGGACTAACACAACGACTAACACTAGCCGAAGACAACGCCCGACAAGCTAGCAGGCTTGCAAACACTGTGGACCGTCTTGTCACGATGATGGAACAAATTAATCTACGTTAAAACTAGTGTAGTCTTTATCCTGTAATCTAGTAACTATCTAAGCACTACTCTATGTTTCAGTCGGATGTAATAATTCCCGACACCTTTTGTAATACATCTGTAGGATGTAACCTTTGAACTCGTATCATCTATCAAGTATTTCTTGCTGTTTCAACTCATATTAATTGCCATAATCCTTTTTCATATTGATGTTATGTATTACCATCTTTATACATGTACATCTGAAATAAATGCAATTTCTCTTACAAAAATCTCATGTATCTTCATTTCTTTTATTGAAGAATCATGCCGCCAAAGACACGACCATACACCGATGCCCAGATTACCTCTCTTATAACTCAGGCTGTTACTGAAGCCTTAGCTCGGAATACTCCACCAGGTTCCACAAGAAACAGCGATGCCGCTGAAACCTCTGCTGCTAAACCTTGTTCATACAAGGATTTCCAAAACTGCAAACCCTTGAGCTTCAAGGGGGCCGAAGGAGCCATCGGACTTATCAGATGGTTCGAAAAGATGGAATCCGTTTTCCGCATCAGCAAATGTGCGGAGGACGACAAAGTCAAATTCTCCACCTGCACCCTCGAAGATGGTGCCCTCTCGTGGTGGAATTCCTATACCCAGTCTATGGGTATTGATACCGCTTATCTACTCCCTTGGGAGGATCTAAAGAAAATGCTCACTGATGAGTATTGCCCGGCCGAACAACTATACAAGCTGGACGAAGAGTTCTGGAACTTGAAAGTGCAAGGAACTGATATCGTTGGATACACCACCCGATTCCAACAACTCACCGTCCTTCGCCCAACCATGGCGGGTACTGAACCCGAAAAGATCAAGAAGTATATCCGCGGCCTCCCGGAACCTGTCCGGGGAAATGTCGCCTCATCAAAACAAACCACACTTCATGGTGCCATTCGGTTGGCCCATGAACTTCTAGCCATGAACGAGGACCCCGAACCACCCACTCCAGCCTCCAACAGCAACAAAAGAAAATGGTCCGACAACCACAACAACCACCAAAACAAGAAACCTGAAACCATTAAAGCCTACACCTCCAATACTGATGACAAGGGGGCGTACAAGGGAACCAAGCCCTATTGCTCAAAGTGCCAACGACACCACTTTGGTCCGTGTCCCTGTAGCAAGTGTAAGAGATTCGGACACGTGGCTAGGGACTGCAGATCCAACACCACTGACATCAACTTCCCTGCACCAAAGACTTGTTATGGGTGCAACGGTACGGGGCATTTCAAGAAAGACTGCCCGAAATTGAACAACAACAACAGGAACAACAACAATGCTCGAGGAAGAGCTTTTGTGCTGAAATCTGGGGAAGCCCGTCAAGACCCGAATGTGGTCACGGGTACGTTTCTTCTCAACAACTTGACTGCTTCTGTATTATTCGATACTGGTGCCGATAAGAGCTTTATTTCCGACGAATTTTATCCACTACTTGACACTACACCTATTGCTTTAGATTCTAAGTACACTATAGAATTGGCAAACGGAAAACTTATTGAGGCCGACAGTATGATACCTAATTGCACCCTGAACTTAGCTAACGAGCTTTTTCCCATTGACTTGATACCTGTCGAAATCGGCAGCTTTGACATCATCGTCGGTATGGATTGGTTATCCAAGCACCGAGCCGAAATCATCTGTTTTGAGAAAATTGTACGCATTCCTCTCGTCACCGGTAGAACTTTGAGCATACAAGGGGAGACCGGTGGGACGAGAATCAATATCATTTCTTGCATGAAAACCCGAAAATACTTGAGAAAAGGGTATCAGGCAATCCTCGCACACGTTATGGAGAAAAAGTCGGTGGAGAAGCGACTTGAGGATGTGCCTATTGTTCGAGACTTCCCAGAAGTCTTTCCTGAAGACTTGCCTGGCCTACCGCCAACTAGACAAGTCGAGTTCTCTATTGATCTTGTGCCCGGCGCGGCACCCGTGGCACGAGCCCCTTACCGACTAGCCCCGTCCGAACTTCAGGAGTTGTCTACTCAGTTACAGGAACTCCTGGACAAGGAATTTATTCGACCAAGTTCCTCGCCTTGGGGAGCTCCGGTCCTATTTGTGAAAAAGAAAGACGGTTCTTTCCGCATGTGCATCGACTACCGTGAACTCAACAAATTAACTGTCAAGAACCGTTACCCACTTCCTCGCATTGATGACCTGTTTGACCAACTTCAGGGATCGAGTTTTTACTCAAAGATCGATCTACGGTCTGGTTACCACCAACTCCGAGTTCGTGATGAAGATATTCCTAAAACCGCTTTCCGAACTCGCTACGGGCATTACGAATTCCAAGTGATGCCATTCGGCTTAACCAACGCACCGGCTGTATTCATGGACCTTATGAATCGGGTGTGCAAACCTTACCTTGACAAGTTTGTTATCGTCTTTATCGATGACATCTTGATTTACTCGCGCACTGAACAAGAACACGCGCAACACCTGAAAACCATCCTAGAGCTGCTCAAACACGAAGAGTTATACGCCAAATTCTCTAAGTGTGAGTTCTGGATGCAAACCGTTCAATTCCTTGGACACGTCATTGATAATCAGGGAATTCATGTCGATCCTTCAAAAATCGAGGCTATCAAATGTTGGCAAGCACCTACAACCCCGACCGAGGTACGCCAATTCTTAGGACTCGCCGGATACTACAGGCGGTTCATTGAGAATTTTTCGAAAATAGCCCTACCTCTCACTGCACTGACTCAAAAGGAAAAGAAGTTCGATTGGACTGACAAACAGGAGTCAGCTTTTCAGCTACTAAAACAGAAACTCTGCAGTGCACCTATCTTATCTTTACCCGAAGGCAACGATGACTTCGTGGTATACTGTGATGCTTCACACCAAGGTCTTGGTTGCGTGCTGATGCAACGAGACAAGGTCATCGCTTACGCCTCTCGACAACTCAAGGTCCACGAAAAGAATTACACAACTCATGACCTAGAGTTGGGGGCTGTTGTATTCGCTCTAAAAATCTGGAGACACTACTTATACGGTACCAAGTGTACAATCTTTACCGACCATAAAAGTCTCCAACACATCTTCGATCAAAAGGATCTCAACATGAGGCAACGTCGATGGGTCGAGTTGCTCACTGATTACGATTGCGAAATTCGCTATCATCCAGGCAAGGCGAATGTTGTCGCCGATGCCTTAAGCCGAAAAGAACGAGTGAAACCACTTCGAGTTCGAGCTCTCGGTATGACCATTCACAACGACCTCATCAATCAAACTCTCACCGCTCAAATCGAAGCACTCAAACCAGAAAACTTGACAAACGAGACCTTGCGAGGCATGGACAAACAATTTGAAACCAAACCTAACGGGGCCAAATACTTCTCGAATCGAATCTGGTTACCAAGTTTTGGGAACCTTCGAGACTTGGTGATGAATGAAGCTCACAAGTCAAAATACTCTATACACCCCGGCGCCGACAAAATGTATCACGGTATCAAGGAAATGTACTGGTGGCCCAACATGAAATCTGACATTGCAACCTATGTTGGCAAGTGTCTTACTTGTTCCAGAGTTAAAGCTGAACACCAGAAACCTTCCGGTTTGCTACAACAACCTGAAATACCACAATGGAAATGGGAGCAGATCACCATGGATTTCATTACTAAACTCCCGAAAACTTCTAGCGGTTGCGATACCATTTGGGTGATCGTCGACCGACTCACTAAATCTGCTCATTTCCTGGCCATCAAGGAAACAGATAAGATGGAACGTTTGACACGGATCTACCTGAAAGAGATCGTGTCAAGACACGGCGTGCCCATCTCAATCATCTCCGACCGAGACGCTCGGTTTACTTCTCACTTCTGGCAATCACTGCAGAAATCTCTTGGTACTCGTCTGGATATGAGTACGGCTTACCATCCTCAAACCGATGGCCAGAGCGAACGAACCATACAAACACTGGAAGACATGCTACGAGCCTGCGTAGTTGACTTCGGTAAAAACTGGGAAAATCACTTGCCGTTGTGCGAGTTCTCGTACAACAACAGTTATCACACCAGCATAAAGGCTGCACCCTTCGAGGCACTGTACGGTCGTAAGTGCCGGTCACCTATCTGTTGGACCGAGGTGGGGGATACACAACTCACCGGTCCAGAAATCATACATGAAACAACTGAAAAGATCGTCGGCATACAAAACCGACTAAAAGCCGCGCGTGATCGTCAGAAAAGCTATGCTGACGTGAGACGCAAACACCTTGAGTTCCAAGTTGGGGACAAGGTACTTCTCAAAGTGGCACCGTGGAAAGGTGTCATTCGATTCGGAAAACGAGGCAAACTAAATCCTAGATACATCGGACCATTCGAAATCCTTGAAAAGATTGGTCCAGTGGCATACCGCCTGCAACTTCCTGCTGAGCTTAGCAGCGTTCACAACACATTCCACATTTCTAATCTGAAGAAATGTCTGTCTGACGAGACACTGATTATACCGCTCGACGAAATTCAGATCGATGATAAACTTCATTTTGTCGAGGAACCCATGGAAATAATGGACCGCGAGGTCAAACAACTAAAACAGAGTCGTATTCCCATCGTAAAAGTCAGGTGGAATTCTAGACGGGGTCCTGAATTCACCTGGGAACGGGAAGACCAAATGCGACAAAAATATCCACATCTCTTCCCAGACAACGCACCGACCGTGCAACCGAGCTAATTTCGGGACGAAATTATTTTTAACAAGGGGAGAATGTAACAACCGCCAAATTAGGGCTAGTATTAGCGCCTAATTCTTTGTTAATACATGTAATTAGTTCTGTGTTAGGCTAATTTATGTACCGGATTATATGTTGGTGAATATATACAACTTTGCGATTTGATTAAATCGTGCGCAACTTAAATAGAATGAAATTCTATTCGATTAACACGGACGTTGGTGAACAAATGTTTATAAACTAAAATAACGCAATTATAACTGAAATGCTATTTTATAATAGTTAATAACTGACTTGTACTACTCGAATAAAACGTACACGATTTTATAAGCAAAAGTGATTAAAATTAATCTAACCTATTAAAGATTTAAGGAAATAATTTAAATAAATCATTTAACAAGATTTGTGATTTATAAATATAATTAAACGCGTAAAATAAATATTTAACGTTTAAATGACGGAGCAAACGAACACCGCACGGAGCGGGAACGCGGGGCGAAAGTGGGGATTTAACCTCCCACCTCCACCCACTTTCTTTCATTTCTTATTCTCTCTCTCTCTCCTCCTTTTCTTTTCTCTCAAAAACCACAAACCAAAAATCAACGAAAAACGCAAAATAAACATACTAAACGACCTCGGATCTTCAAGCCCCTTTGGAAATAAACGACCACCTCGCGACGATCTACACTTCTACCTTTTCGGATTTTCAATCCGACACTTTGTAAGTTTCCGACAAATCCCGACATCTCTCGTTTTTGATCATTTTTACTAGTTTATGGTTTTGATAGGCTTGTTATGTTCATATAAGGGTTGGGTAAAAGAATCGGACCAAACGGAAACCCGAAAACATGTTTTTGGCTCAAAATCCGTCAATCAGACGTAAGTGACGCACTGATGAACCCAGATATGCGTCACTTCGTGCGACACTGACTAAGTGTCGCATAAGCCCTCTTTTCCCGTCACTACCTAAGTGACGCATTTTCAATATCCGTCACTACTAGCGTCACTTGCCTTAGTGACGCCTATGATCGAAATCTAATTTTACACGACACTCTTGCCTGACACTACTCTAGTGACGCCTAGAACCTTAAACCGACACTTGTTACCGTCACTGCCTAAGTGTCGCCACCTTATGCGTCACTTCCCTAAGTGACGCCCTAAACTTATATTTCGCGATTTTATGCGACACTTCCTAAGTGTCGCCTAAACCTTAAGTGACGCTATGAAGTGTCGCACAAAGCAGCAGATTTTCAACTATTTTTACACGAAGTGTCGAACTTATACAACTTCCAATACTCATACCCTACGACTTAACAAACATCATAGAACATACTTTTCTATTACAAATACTCTAAATTGCGTTATGAACGATAAAACTTTAATTATAACAAATCACCAACGGGCCGTATATACTTTGACACGAACGTGAACGAACCAACGTTAAACACAACGGGGTATGAACAACTAGCCTAGATGGTCTTGCGAGACATCTACTTACTTAACCTTACGTGTTTAGGCACTAGAAGGTTACGGGTTCGGAGAACCTACTTGATTTACTACCACTTGCTATTTACCCCTGCTCGACGCAGGTGAGTCTTACAGCCTCACTTTTACTGTTTTATACTTTGGGGTGAGATACTTAGCAACTGTTTTACGCATGAACACAATGTAGTGAACTGAAAACATTACTGATTACAAATAAACGCATGAGTTACTTTTATCCACTGAAAGCCTCCTTATCGTAAGTTGTTAGTTATGGTCTTAAGCGCGAGTACTAGTAAATGGATCCATTTGGGACTGACAATCCCTGTCTGGGGTGGTAGCGCCACCACGTACTGATTTACACGTAGAAACAGACATATTAGTATTTGTTACATATGAGTGTGTGGATAGCACTCACGGGGGTACGTGATTTATTTCACACTACACGGTTAAGCTTCAACTTATGAGCTCATGGCACTGTACTGATATACTGATTAACTTACTTTGCTTGATAGCAATACGGGTACATACTTGTGGTTCATTACATCTACTTATTACCAAACCTGTGAGATTCACCAACCTTTTTGGTTGACACTTTTTAGCTTTGTATCTCAGGTACACATACGGAGTAGGATCACTCCAGGATTACTAGCTAGAGTCGCATGATTTCCAAACTGCATTTAACGGAGATTCTTTGGCATTATCTTTTGTAACTACGATTATGTAATAGAATCTCCCGCTATACGCGTGGACTCTAGGGAACTACTTTTTGTATACGAAAACCTACGGTTTTCAAACGATTATTATTTACTAAACCTTTTCTAAATGTCACATTTAGAGGTCGTTTGCTATTAATCAGGTGCTTTGTATATTGATTAGTAACACCCAATGTATGCTTCCGCAAATCGTTAAATTTGGGGGTGTTACAGAACGTCTCACACGAATCTATTTGAAGGAGATCGTATCCCGACACGGCGTTCCAATCTCAATTATCTCTGATAGAGACAGCCGATTCACATCTAACTTTTGGCAGTCATTGCAAAAGTCATTGGGTACTCGTTTAGATATGAGTACAGCCTATCATCCACAAACCGATGGCCAAAGTGAAAGGACTATTCAAACACTGGAAGATATGTTACGCGCCTGCGTAATTGATTTCGGCGTAAATTGGGAACATCATTTGCCATTGTGTGAATTCTCATACAACAACAGCTATCATACCAGCATCAAGGCTGCACCATTCGAGGCACTGTACGGTCGTAAGTGCCGATCGCCTATTTGTTGGACCGAAGTTGGAGACAGTCAACTCACTGGTCCGGAAATCATTCATGAAACCACCGAGAAGATCATTGGTATCCAACAATGGCTGAAGGCCGCACGTGATCGTCAGAAGAGTTATGCTGACGTGAGACGAAAGCATCTCGAGTTCCAGGTTGGGGATCGAGTATTGCTCAAAGTATCACCTTGGAAAGGTGTCATCCGTTTTGGTAAACGTGGGAAGTTAAACCCTAGATACATCGGACCTTTTGAGATCCTTGAAAGGATTGGTCCAGTCGCTTATCGATTGCAGCTACCTCTAGAGCTCAGTAGTGTGCATCCCACATTTCACGTTTCTAACTTAAAGAAATGCCTGTCCGACGAGACACTCATTATCCCGCTCGAGGAAATTCAAATCGACGACAAACTTCATTTTGTCGAAACGCCAGTGGAGGTCATGGACCGTGAGGTCAAACAGCTTAAACAAAGTCGTAATCCAATTGTCAAGGTTCGGTGGAATTCGCGGCGTGGTCCGGAATTCACTTGGGAACGAGAAGACCAGATGCGACTCAAATATCCACATCTATTTTCAGACTCCACTCACGCATCAACTCAAAGTTAAATTTCGGGACGAAATTCTCTTAACAAGGGGAGAATGTGACACCCGTCAAATTAGGACTAGTTTTTATCTCCTAATCATTTAGAAATACGTGTAATTAGTTCTATGTATTAGGCTAATTGTATGTATCAAAATATATATTGTTGAATATATATCAATACTCGATTAGATTTAATCGTGCAATTATCAAATCGGCCAAATTTTCGATTCATATATATATGGCGTTGGTGAAAAACAATATTAAATAATATAAGAATTATTATTTAATACTCACATCATTTATTATATATTATTTTGATAATATATATCAAGTATTACGTATCGTACAAATCAAAACGTTCGCTACAAAACTCATAAACAATGAATTATTATTTGAAATAATAATTACTAGTTACTTTGGTTGAAATAAAACATATTTCGTTTTATAACATTTTACTCAAACGAAACGAAACCATTCAAATCGTGTCCGTCTCTAAAACGTAAAACAAAGATATATTATTATATCTCACTAAAGGTATTTTTATAAAATACTTCCAATAAAAGTATAAACGAATTCATTTTTAGAAATTTATCAAATTAAAACATTTTACTATTTTTCGATCGGGTACAAAAACACGGGTATTTTGTACCACAAAATGGAGCCACCCAACTCCAATTATTGGAGCTGGGCATAAACCAAACGAACACACCCTTTGTTTCATTTCATTCTCAATCTCACTCTCTAACTCTCTCGGCTCTCTCTCGGTTCCAAATCAAACAACAACAACAAATAACAAAAACAAGATCAAGCATCATCATCATCATCGTGATCATCCTCATCATCATCTTCATCATCTTCATCGTTCATCATCACCATCATCCGTTCATCATTTTGATTGTAAGGAATCGTTTACGTTTTTGTTAATTTTACATGTTTATATTACGTATATTAGCATGCTAGGATGTTCTACAAACTAATTATGCCCCCAAATCAAACACAAGTTTTTGAATTTAATCTGCTGTTCGTCACAGACCTGCACACGCAGACAAACCACGCGATCGCGTGATTTGTCCAGCCGATCGCGTCAAACTATAACCCACGCGATCGCGTGATCATTCAAACCGATCGCGTCATTTTAATTTCAAACCGATCGCGTGACATTTTAAACCGATCGCGTCATTTCAATTTCAAACCGATCGCGTGATCTGGTCCCTGGATCGCGTGAATTTTCATAAACTTTGTGTGCAAATTTCAAAAGTGCATAAGTGTTTAGTAGCCCTTTTTCCCACGGAAAATATAACAAATTTTCAATTAACTCGGATTAAGCTCAAATTCGCACGGTCATTCGAAAACAGCCCAATGATCAAAGCTAAGTACCTTAGCCTTGTCAGTTTTAGGCCATTCGGGGTCATCTAGGGGTCGAAAATGGCATATTTTAGTTTTCGGACCTCCGTTTTTCCATAAACTTAAAACTAAAGGTTTACACTAAGTGTCGGACATCGAGACGTATTTCATTCTTATACGATACAACATTTAAACACTTCAAATATGCTTTTATAAGTTCACAACAAATGAAAGTAGTAATAATAATTGAAGAATTATTATTTCAATCAATCACCAATGGGCCATATACATTTTCACAACTCAAATATAATCATTTACCAAAGTATTTGGTCATAACTAGTTAAGGGGATAACTAGCATAGATGGTCCGTAGAGTCATCTAATCAATTAAACCTTGCGCGTTTAATACGCCCGGCAAGTTTCAAATATCTAATCAATCAAAACCTTGCGCGTCAAAGACGCCCTGCAGGTTCGGTCGTTGTAACGACATCAAATCATTGTGAATCATTATAATTGTTGGCTAACAATTCATTAGGCTCAGGTGAGTCTCATAGCCCCTTTTTAAATATGTTTTCTCAGGGGTGTGATCCATTGCTTGTTTTGTTTTACAATATGAACGCAAGTATCATTAAATCAAATACTACATGAGTTATTTTCTCTAATCATTTTAAAGCCCTCCATCAACATAGTTTGGTAATACGTAGTAGCGTGAATATTAGTATATGGATCCATATAGGTTTGACCAGCCTCATCCGGGTTAGCACGCACTAACTAGTAAAACGGATGTATTAATATTTGTGAAGACGAGTGTTGATTAGGCACTCGTAGGAGGCACCTCGATCAGGATACCTTAAATGTGGACCTGACATCTCGAGTTAAGCTCAGACTATGTGCTCATGGATGTATAACTTTTATTTTGCTTAATTGCATTTTAAATTCAATTATCATTAAATCTTGCGGTTCATACAAATATGTGTTGACATACAAACCTGTGAGCTCACCAGCGTTTTCGCTGACCCATTTTAGCATGTATCACAGGTGATCAGCAGCAGTAGGTCTGCCACTCAAGATGCCCATTAGCTCGAGTCACATTCAGACATCAAGAGATTGTCATGCATTACTATATTTTGTATAATTTAGTTATGCCATAGAATCTCTATCAATCGAACTCAGGAGCTTTTGTAAACTATGTTATAACAGTGTAAAACTTTTATAATATCAATGTATTTGTAAACGACGCATGTAGTGGTCGTTCATTATGTAATCTTGTGTGCTTTGTATATTGATTAGTCGCGCCCCGAACCGACCCGCTTCCGCATCATAATTTGGGGGTGCGACAGATTGGTATCAGAGCCTAAGGTTATAGTGAACTAGGTTGCATTTAGTTTGCCTAGACTATGACCGTTAGGCAGTATTCCCTATTAGGTATAACTGGTTCAGTGATCATGTCATACGAGTTTAATTTAACATAGCGTAGCTAACTATGTACAATTAAATGAAGATGATGTGAAATCTGAAAGGGGTTATGTTGAACAGGAATGCGATAGTTGACTCTGACCATGAGAGAAACCGTGACTAATACTGGATTAGTGTTAGACACACATTAGGCTATTATGTGATATAGGCGTATATACATACATAGGCCTCATTTATGTGCTACCTTATAGGCTATTATATATTGAAGATATATGATTAAGCCCCACTCGCGTATTATCTTCTAAGCTATTATATATATCGAATATATATATAGATCACACACGATAATACACTCGTTAACATCTTTACTATCAAAGACGATACGTATGAATTACTATCGTCTATCCCTTTATTACGCACATAACATCTCACAACACAATTCCGCTGTACCATCGTATGTTCACGAGGAGTATATCATTTCGTATTTCCCCTATCATTCTATTTCCTTAGAATCACAAATGGAACTTATTGTTTGAAGGACTATAGGCTCCATACATAAAACCATACCCCATCTGCTCGCAAACTCGCATCTAGTATTCAACTCTGTTGTTGGTCAAATGTGATTATCACTGGTGTCATTGTATATTACCTCATAAATATATATATGCATATGTGATGTATCATGTTTTGGTGCAAACAACTCATCCACTCTCTTTGCCTTTGTCAGAATCATACCGCCAAAGAGGAATGGTTTCAGTCAAGCTGAACTCAATGCTGCGGTTACCCGAGCTGTAGCCGAAGCCATGGCAGCTCAAGAAGCTCTAAGGAATGCAGAGACAGTCAATGCTACTCCTGTTATCAAACCTTGTTCCTACAAGGACTTTCTTAGCTGCAAGCCACTTTACTTTAAGGGCACGGAAGGTGCTATTGGCTTAATCCGATGGATTGAAAGAATGGAATCTGTCTTTAGTCTCTGTAACTGTACTGAAGATAGTAAGGTCAAGTTTGCTGCTTACACCTTTCAAGAAGGTGCACTAACGTGGTGGAACACCCACGCAAACTCTATCGGCGTCGAGATCGCAAACCGACTTCCTTGGCCTGAATTGAAGAAAAAGCTAAGGGAGAAGTACTGTCGCGAGGAAGAACTACACCAACTGGAAGTCGAGTTCTGGCATCTGGAGGTACAAGGGAACGATATTGCTGGGTACACCACCAAATTCCAGCAATTCGCTCTGTTGTGCCCAGGTTTGGTTGATACGGAAGGAAAAAGTATCAAGAAGTACATCCGCGGACTTCCGGAGAATATCCAGGGGAATGTCGCCTCAGCTCAACCAACTACCCTTGATAGAGCTATCGAAATTGCTCATGAACTTATGGCCATGATTGTCAGCCGTGAGACATCTGCTCCATATTCTGGTAACAACAACAAGAGAAAGTGGTCTGGGAACACCACTCAAAACCAATCATCATCAAAGAGGTCTGAGTCTGATAAGACCCTCAACACTGGTTCTGGTTTCAACAAGGGTTACACTGGAAATAAACCCTACTGTTCAAAGTGCCGCCGTCATCATGATGGTCCTTGCAGCACACCTTGTGGAAAATGTCAAAGGTATGGACATTTGACCAAAGATTGTAGGTCTACTACCGTCAACACCACCACCAGCCAACCAAAGACTTGCTATGAGTGTGGAGAAACTGGGCACTTTAGGAATGATTGCCCAAAGCTGAAGAACAAGGGTAACAACACTGCGAAGGGAAGAGCTTTCGTTCTGAACTCAGGAGAGGCCCGTCAAGACCCGAATGTGGTCTCGGGTACGTTTCTTCTCAACAATCTTACTGCTTCTGTTCTGTTTGATTCTGGTGCTGATAGGAGCTTCATATCTGATGAGTTTAGTAAATTGCTTAACATTGCCCCTATTGCCTTAGATGCTAAGTACATGGTAGAATTAGCTAATGGCAAGTTAATTGAGACTGACAGTGTAATACCAAATTGCACTTTAAATCTATCTGATGAAATCTTCTCTATTGACCTTATACCCGTTGAAATTGGAAGTTTCGACGTTATTATTGGAATGGATTGGTTATCCAAGCACCGAGCTGAAATTGTCTGCTATGACAAAATCGTCCGTATTCCTCTTGTCACCGGTAGTACTCTAATCATACAAGGGGAGACCGGTAGGACGAGACTGAATATTATATCCTGTATGAAAACTCGCAAGTACCTTAGGAAAGGGTACCAGGTGATTCTCGCACATGTCTTGGAGAAAAAGTCGGAAGAGAAACTACTTGAGGATGTGCCCATTGTTAGAGATTATCCAGAAGTCTTTCCCGAAGACTTACCTGGCCTTCCACCACCGAGACAAGTTGAGTTCTCGATCGATCTCGTACCGGGGACAGCACCTGTTGCACGAGCACCATATCGTTTAGCCCCTTCAGAACTCCAGGAGTTGTCTACTCAGTTGCAGGAACTTCTGGATAAGGGATTCATTAGACCGAGTTCTTCACCATGGGGAGCTCCGGTTCTGTTTGTGAAAAAGAAAGACGGTTCATTCAGAATGTGTATCGACTATAGAGAGTTGAACAAGTTGACCGTCAAGAACCGTTACCCACTTCCTCGAATTGATGACCTATTCGACCAACTTCAAGGGTCAAGTATCTATTCGAAGATAGATCTAAGATCAGGTTATCATCAGTTACGAGTTCGTGACATCGACATCCCAAAGACTGCCTTCCGAACTCGCTATGGACATTACGAGTTCCAAGTGATGCCATTTGGTTTGACTAACGCACCGGCAGTATTCATGGACCTTATGAACCGTGTGTGCAAACCATATCTAGACAAGTTTGTCATTGTTTTTATCGATGACATTCTTATTTACTCGCGCAATGAACAGGAACACGCGCAACATCTTAAAGTCATTCTAGAACTTCTTAGACACGAAGAGTTATATGCTAAATTCTCCAAGTGTGAGTTCTGGATGAAAACTGTTCAATTCCTTGGTCATGTGATTGATAGTCAAGGAATTCACGTAGATCCATCAAAGATTGAGGCTATCAAGTGCTGGCAAGCACCGACGACGCCGACCGAAGTACGCCAATTCTTAGGACTGGCTGGTTATTATCGGCGTTTCATTGAGAATTTTTCCAAAATAGCTCAACCTCTCACAATACTGACTCAGAAGGAAAAGAAGTTTGATTGGACTGAAAAACAAGAGTCAACATTTCAGCGATTGAAGCAAAAGCTTTGCAGTGCACCAGTTCTATCATTACCCGAAGGAAATGAAGACTTCGTGGTATACTGCGATGCCTCACACCAAGGTCTTGGTTGCGTGTTGATGCAACGAGACAAGGTTATTGCCTACGCCTCCCGACAACTCAAAGTTCACGAGAAGAACTACACTACTCATGATCTCGAATTAGGAGCCGTAGTGTTCGCACTTAAGATCTGGAGACACTATCTGTATGGCACAAAGTGTACCATCTTCACCGATCACAAAAGCCTCCAGCATATATTCGATCAGAAGGATCTTAATATGAGGCAACGTCGCTGGGTCGAGCTACTCACCGACTATGATTGTGAAATCAAGTATCATCCGGGGAAAGCAAATGTAGTTGCCGATGCCCTAAGTCGCAAAGAGCGCACAAAACCACTTCGAGTCCGAGCCCTTAGCATAACCATCCATAATGATCTAATCATTCAAATTCTCACTGCTCAACTCGAAGCATTGAAACCTGAAAACATCAAGGAAGAGACGTTGCGAAATATGGAGAATCAATTGGAAACCAAACCCAATGGGGTCAAATACTTCGCAAACCGAATTTGGTTACCCAAGTTTGGGAATCTTCGAGACTTAGTGATGGATGAAGCTCATAAGTCTAAGTATTCTATACATCCTGGATCTGACAAGATGTATCATGGCATCAAAGGATCATACTAGTGGCCAAACATGAAAGCAGAGATTGCCACGTATGTCAGCAAGTGTCTCACATGTTCAAAAGTTAAAGCTGAATATCAGAAGCCCACCGGTTTGCTACAGCAACCGGATATTCCAGAATGGAAATGGGAGCAAATCGCTATGGACTTCATCACTAAACTCCCGAAAACATCAAGTGGTTGCGATACTATATGGGTAATTGTTGATCGTCTAACCAAATCTGCTCACTTCCTTACCATGAAGGAAACCGACAAAATGGAACGTCTCACACGAATCTATTTGAAGGAGATCGTATCCCGACACGGCGTTCCAATCTCAATTATCTCTGATAGAGACAGCCGATTCACATCTAACTTTTGGCAGTCATTGCAAAAGTCATTGGGTACTCGTTTAGATATGAGTACAGCCTATCATTCACAAACCGATGGCCAAAGTGAAAGGACTATTCAAACACTGGAAGATATGTTACGCGCCTGCGTAATTGATTTCGGTGTAAATTGGGAACATCATTTGCCATTGTGTGAATTCTCATACAACAACAGCTATCATACCAGCATCAAGGCTGCACCATTCGAGGCACTGTACGGTCGTAAGTGCCGATCGCCTATTTGTTGGACCGAAGTTGGAGACAGTCAACTCACTGGTCCGGAAATCATTCATGAAACCACCGAGAAGATCATTGGTATCCAACAATGGCTGAAGGCCGCACGTGATCGTCAGAAGAGTTATGCTGACGTGAGACGAAAGCATCTCGAGTTCCAGGTTGGGGATCGAGTATTGCTCAAAGTATCACCTTGGAAAGGTGTCATCCGTTTTGGTAAACGTGGGAAGTTAAACCCTAGATACATCGGACCTTTTGAGATCCTTGAAAGGATTGGTCCAGTCGCTTATCGATTGCAGCTACCTCCAGAGCTCAGTAGTGTGCATCCCACATTTCACGTTTCTAACTTAAAGAAATGCCTGTCCGACGAGACACTCATTATCCCGCTCGAGGAAATTCAAATCGACGACAAACTTCATTTTGTCGAAACGCCAGTGGAGGTCATGGACCGTGAGGTCAAACAGCTTAAACAAAGTCGTAATCCAATTGTCAAGGTTCGGTGGAATTCGCGGCGTGGTCCGGAATTCACTTGGGAACGAGAAGACCAGATGCGACTCAAATATCCACATCTATTTTCAGACTCCACTCACGCATCAACTCAAAGTTAAATTTCGGGACGAAATTCTCTTAACAAGGGGAGAATGTGACACCCGTCAAATTAGGACTAGTTTTTATCTCCTAATCATTTAGAAATACGTGTAATTAGTTCTATGTATTAGGCTAATTGTATGTATCAAAATATATATTGTTGAATATATATCAATACTCGATTAGATTTAATCGTGCAATTATCAAATCGGCCAAATTTTCGATTCATATATATATGGCGTTGGTGAAAAACAATATTAAATAATATAAGAATTATTATTTAATACTCACATCATTTATTATATATTATTTTGATAATATATATCAAGTATTACGTATCGTACAAATCAAAACGTTCGCTACAAAACTCATAAACAATGAATTATTATTTGAAATAATAATTACTAGTTACTTTGGTTGAAATAAAACATATTTCGTTTTATAACATTTTACTCAAACGAAACGAAACCATTCAAATCGTGTCCGTCTCTAAAACGTAAAACAAAGATATATTATTATATCTCACTAAAGGTATTTTTATAAAATACTTCCAATAAAAGTATAAACGAATTCATTTTTAGAAATTTATCAAATTAAAACATTTTACTATTTTTCGATCGGGTACAAAAACACGGGTATTTTGTACCACAAAATGGAGCCACCCAACTCCAATTATTGGAGCTGGGCATAAACCAAACGAACACACCCTTTGTTTCATTTCATTCTCAATCTCACTCTCTAACTCTCTCGGCTCTCTCTCGGTTCCAAATCAAACAACAACAACAAATAACAAAAACAAGATCAAGCATCATCATCATCATCGTGATCATCCTCATCATCATCTTCATCATCTTCATCGTTCATCATCACCATCATCCGTTCATCATTTTGATTGTAAGGAATCGTTTACGTTTTTGTTAATTTTACATGTTTATATTACGTATATTAGCATGCTAGGATGTTCTACAAACTAATTATGCCCCCAAATCAAACACAAGTTTTTGAATTTAATCTGCTGTTCGTCACAGACCTGCACACGCAGACAAACCACGCGATCGCGTGATTTGTCCAGCCGATTGCGTCAAACTATAACCCACGCGATCGCGTGATCATTCAAACCGATCGCGTCATTTTAATTTCAAACCGATCGCGTGACATTTTAAACCGATCGCGTCATTTCAATTTCAAACCGATCGCGTGATCTGGTCCCTGGATCGCGTGAATTTTCATAAACTTTGTGTGCAAATTTCAAAAGTGCATAAGTGTTTAGTAGCCCTTTTTCCCACGGAAAATATAACAAATTTTCAATTAACTCGGATTAAGCTCAAATTCGCACGGTCATTCGAAAACAGCCCAATGATCAAAGCTAAGTACCTTAGCCTTGTCAGTTTTAGGCCATTCGGGGTCATCTAGGGGTCGAAAATGGCATATTTTAGTTTTCGGACCTCCGTTTTTCCATAAACTTAAAACTAAAGGTTTACACTAAGTGTCGGACATCGAGACGTATTTCATTCTTATACGATACAACATTTAAACACTTCAAATATGCTTTTATAAGTTCACAACAAATGAAAGTAGTAATAATAATTGAAGAATTATTATTTCAATCAATCACCAATGGGCCATATACATTTTCACAACTCAAATATAATCATTTACCAAAGTATTTGGTCATAACTAGTTAAGGGGATAACTAGCATAGATGGTCCGTAGAGTCATCTAATCAATTAAACCTTGCGCGTTTAATACGCCCGGCAAGTTTCAAATATCTAATCAATCAAAACCTTGCGCGTCAAAGACGCCCTGCAGGTTCGGTCGTTGTAACGACATCAAATCATTGTGAATCATTATAATTGTTGGCTAACAATTCATTAGGCTCAGGTGAGTCTCATAGCCCCTTTTTAAATATGTTTTCTCAGGGGTGTGATCCATTGCTTGTTTTGATTTACAATATGAACGCAAGTATCATTAAATCAAATACTACATGAGTTATTTTCTCTAATCATTTTAAAGCCCTCCATCAACATAGTTTGGTAATACGTAGTAGCGTGAATATTAGTATATGGATCCATATAGGTTTGACCAGCCTCATCCGGGTTAGCACGCACTAACTAGTAAAACGGATGTATTAATATTTGTGAAGACGAGTGTTGATTAGGCACTCGTAGGAGGCACCTCGATCAGGATACCTTAAATGTGGACCTGACATCTCGAGTTAAGCTCAGACTATGTGCTCATGGCTGTATAACTTTTATTTTGCTTAATTGCATTTTAAATTCAAGGGCAAATTCCACGAAAATGTGTTGAACTTTCCCAAAATTGCTATTGTATGTACTCAACTTTCAAATTTGCTATTGTATGTATCCAATTGCCTAATCACACCCTATTGTATGTATTCAACTTTCCCAAAATTGCTATTGGATACATACAATAAGGTGTGATTAGGCAATTGGATACATACAATAGGGTGTGATTAGGCAATTGGATACATACAATAGCAAATTTGAAAGTTGAGTACATACAATAGCAATTTTGGGAAAGTTCAATACATTTTCGTGGAATTTGCCCTAAATTCAATTATCATTAAATCTTGCGGTTCATACAAATATGTGTTGACATACAAACCTGTGAGCTCACCAGCGTTTTCGCTGACCCATTTTAGCATGTATCACAGGTGATCAGCAGCAGTAGGTCTGCCACTCAAGATGCCCATTAGCTCGAGTCACATTCAGACTTCAAGAGATTGTCATGCATTACTATATTTTGTATAATTTAGTTATGCCATAGAATCTCTATCAATCGAACTCAGGAGCTTTTGTAAACTATGTTATAACAGTGTAAAACTTTTATAATATCAATGTATTTGTAAACGACGCATGTAGTGATCGTTCATTATGTAATCTTGTGTGCTTTGTATATTGATTAGTCGCGCCCCGAACCGACCCGCTTCCGCATCATAATTTGGGGGTGCGACAAAAGTAAATTTACCGACTCGGACCATTATATCTTCAGCAATTCCTCGGGGGAATTTAACTGATCTATCAGCTAATTGGATGGTCATTTGAGTGGGTAGCAGTTCACCTAATCCTAGTTTTTTATAGAGAGAGTAAGGCATAAGATTGACACTAGCACCTAGGTCAGCTAAGGCGTTACTAACTTGGACGTTTTGAAGAAAACAGGGAATAGTGAAACGGCCAGTATCTCCTAGTTTGGGTGGAAGGCCATGTAACATGATTGCTGAGCATTCAGCATCTAAGGGTAAACTAACTATTTGTCTTAATTTTTCTTTATTTGAAATGAGTTCTTTGAAAAACTTAGCACTACTAGGCATCTCTACTAAAGTGTCTAATAGTCTAACGTTTAAGTGCAGGCTTTTAAACATTTCTAGATATTTCCCAAATTGTGCTTCCTGCTTCTCTTTCTTAAGCCTACCAGGGAAGGGTAACCTAGTTCGTGGAATGATTTCTGGGGCTTTAGGTGATACTGGATCTGGTGCAGTGACAGGGGTGTCACTAGGCACTGGATCAGTGGTCGGTTCAGAGATAGGAAGTTTATTTGAAGAATTATCTGAGGACTTCTCATTTCTGGTCTCTTTACCTCCTCTAGTGATGACCATGATTCCTCCTTGGTTATTAACTTTTAAAAACAGTTGTTTAAGACTAACTTCCAGGTTTTTGATCAAATCTTCTGATATTCTAAGTAAAGCATCAATTTTATCTTGAAAATCTATTACTTGTTTGTTTATGTTCATTTGTTCAACCATGAAATCAGTCAAAGTTTCATTATAGTGTTGTTGAGAATTCATGGGGGAAACTGGCATATTAGAGGATAAAGGTTGCAGAAACTGAGTAGGTGGATTATTGGTCGGCCGCTGAATGAAAGGTTTAGAATGAAAGTTCGATTCAGGGTTTTAAACAGTAGTGACAAGAATTTCTTCGGTAGAAGATTGAAGATCCTTGAAGACTCTGGAGAGATTGTCTACCTGAGCTTGCAGAGCTTCCAAGGATAGGCTTGAAGTACTAGTTACTTCCTTAGCCGGTTCACCAAACTCCCAGTCATGTTGATGCATTGCTATCGTCTCAACTAGCTCCCAGGCTTCTTCAGAAGTGTGTGACATGAAATTTCCTTGAGAAGCAGCATCGAGGGTTGACTTATGCTGAGGAGTCAGACCATTGTAGAATATGCAGATTAGGTTCGTCTTACCCATTTGATGATTCGGACATCTGTTAAGCATCTTCTTAAATCGTTCCCATGCTAGATATAATGATTCATTGGTTTCTTGTTGGAAACTGATGATGTCATCCTTGAGCTTGGTTTGCTTGGAAGGAGGGAAAAACTTAGTCATAAACTTAGTAGCCAACTCTTCCCAAGTATGAATCGAATTGGGTTCGAGTTCATCAAACCAGGTTCGAGCATGCGAAGACAAAGAATAGGGAAAAAGATTTAGTCGGGAGACGTCTCTTGCAATCCCTAATTGCTCACAGGAATCAGAAAGATTGATGAATCTATCCAAATGTGAATTTGGATCATCAGCGGAAAACTGTGAAATTGGCAGAAGGTTTTGAGTAACTTGATAACGCTAGGCTTAATTTCAAAGTTTTCGTCGGGCAGCACGATAGGTCCTCCTCTTCCCTCCAGTAATGGTGTGCAGGTTGAGGCGAGAGTAATACGATTCGTCATAGCTGATGAAGTTCGGGTTTGGTAGAAAAAAGAGTTTTGGAAAGGAAAGAACAGAAAAGGAACTTTCGGATGATATTGATCTTCCGAAAGGATCGCTAAATAACTAAGACAACTAAATTCCTAAATCGGTCGTTGTAGTCCCCGGCAGCGGCGCCAAAAGCTTGATCGCAGCCAAATGGTCAGTGTTTTAGGAATCGCTTCCTGTCGTTGCGGGCCTCCCACCTGGCTGCGTCAGTGGGTTTTTATTTTATGTTTTGCTGGGCCTAAGTATACTAAAGCTATGGGTGTGTACAGCGATAGGTATGACCTAGGGTCGTTCTTCAAACTACAACGGGCATGAGATCTAGGACTTCAGTTATCTATGTGGATTTAGCTGGGGTTTAAAAGAAATTTTGGTTTGTTTTTGGTTTTAACTAGCTACTATTTATCTAAAATTAAACTAAAATAAAGTAAAGTGGAGGGGAGGTGGCAACGAGAACTTATAGGTGAAGCGAGTGTTTACTATGATAATTACTCATGCTATTTAGGGGTAGTTAATGGGATAAAGCCTTAGTTAAGATGACAGCTATATTTCCTAATGAGTCATAACTCCTAGCCTATTATCTATCTAACGTAGAGTTGTCCGCAATCAGATAAATAACATGTCACGTGGATAACAGTTATGGAATGTAAACTACACCGGAAGTTGTCCCAAATGTAGCAACCAATTTAACCAACAACCATCCTCGAGTCTTGTTCCCCAATCTCGGACATTTGAGATATCCGAATCATGGCATGAATTGTTGAATAAACAAAAACATGAACAGGGGTTTCCTACCGGAACAAGTTGGGATGATCTAGTCTAACGGCTGATTAAATTGTTCATCATTATTTCATATAAATCATTTTAACTATTCTATGCATGTTAAACTGGTGTATGCAATTGATAAATATTCGAAAACCTAATCATGTAACTAATCAGCATAACAGAAACTAGAATGCAAACCCTAAGCAACAATCAAACAAGAACATGCAGTAAGGCAGCATAGCAGGGGTCCATCATGCAGAGTGACGGGGTACATGGTTAAGTCACAAGTGTCCCGAAAGTTCTCTCAAAGACACTTGTTAAATGACCTGAATCTAATCTATCTCTAATCCTACGCTCCGTGTCTCCCTCCAGTAATATTTCAACCAGGAGAACACCGGCCATGTCGAGTTCAACGATCATCAGACACAGAATAATTAGCGGCATACAACTAGCAATTGGCCAAGCCTAGAAGGATGTTACTAACCACAGCATAAGTTGGATAGATAAACATTTGAGATTCAATTCATAGATTCAAATATATTTCAATAGCATACAGACAGAGTAACAGCATGATTTAAGTATAACTACCCTAGCATGGCAACTATTATAGCAAACACAGATTTGTCTAGCTAAGCATGGAAATAATCCTAGCAAGTAATTCTAAACAAGTATAGCAGCAGCACAACATTATTTAAAATAACATGATAGAGATTATAATAAAACCTGACAAAGTGTTATTACAAATCGTGCGACACCGCAGTCTCGGAGCACCTCCGTTACAATTAAGCTACTAATCTACTAGCTTAACTAACCTAATTAACTAACTAACTAATTTTAGAGAGAGAGTAGTGAGAGAAAGAGAGAAATTGTGTGTAGAATGTGAAGTGTGAAAGTGTATGTTGAAATGTTGAAATGAAGCCTCTATATATAGAATTCACACAACCGTATCATTAGACCGTATCCAAATCTTTAAATGCACAACCGTATCGCAAACCCGAATAAAAACCTGATTTTTATCGCCCAAATGCACGATACGGTTGAGCTAGGGCAAATACGGGAGAACTGGAGCGAATACGGCTGAGCATAGGGTGAATACGGGAGAACATAGGCCGTATACGGCTGTGCTAGGCCGTATACGGTCTAGCTAGGCCGTATACGGTCTGTGCTAGACCGTATACGGTCTAGTTTGGCCGTATACGGTCTAGTTCTCCCGTATCCAGATTCTTCGGTTCTTCGTTCCTTCGTTCGGGCGTAACTTCTTCGTCGTTTATCCGTTTTGAGTGATTCTCGCGCTCACGGTTTCGTAATTTCTTAAAGAAGAAAATGACATAAGTTAGAGGTCATAATTCAAAGTATAGCTTAAATTGTGCTTAAATGCGTGAACGGAGGATTCGTTAATCGTTTGTGCTCAATTTTACTCGTTTTGTTAGTCCCTGTTTAACTTAATAAACAATCTTACTTAATAAGCCTTGAATATATTATTGAGAAGTTGCGGAATCACACTCAATAATATTAAGAAGATCAATGAATATTAATTAATTTAATGAACACAATAATATACCGAAAGCTTCAATCTTATTAATGATATAAGACGAATACACTTGATGTATTAGGGTTACAGAAAACCTTGAAGCTGCGCAATTAACATTAACCTATCTAGGTCTAAAGGATCTCTATTTATAACATATAGAGTCCTATACAATCTCCTACAAATATGGAATAAAATAACTTCCATAACCGACTCATACTTATCACAAAATCATAAACAGTTTTAACTACCATTCTGATGTAAACAGTTGTAACTATTACACATTCAGTGGTAACTGCTTCAATTGTAATATGTGACTAAGTACAAATACATAATCAGTGTTAACTGTTTCATACATAACTAACAGTTACTAATACATAAGCAGTTTTAACTACTTACAGACACATAACTATCAGTTGTAATCTATCTTCAAACAGTTGTAACACTTGTCTTCTCTTCAGTTTTCTTCTATCAGTTGTAACTTCGTAAAGACAGTTTTAACCTTTAAAGCAAACAGTTTTAATCACTTGTATTCTGTCTTCTCATCAGAACTTCAACTCAGACCTGAAACAGTTTTGACCCAACAATCTCCCCCTAAACTTAATCTGTCCTTCACAGCATTAAGTTTCTTCTAATCCTCCATTATAAGCTTCACAAAATTCTTTCAAAACTGTTAGTCTTTTCTTCTCTTCCTCCTATCAATCTCTTCCTTCTTATAAATCTGATTTAACACCATATATACCAGTTCTAGAGCTACATCATCTAACACTGCAGCTTGCAACCTTGCATTTCTCAAGCTCATCAAAAATCTCAGATTGATATCATAAAATCTATCTGTCAATAACCACATAAACACTGCATCCTACATAACAATCTGATGTACTCCAGGTTTAGCATGATAAATCCAATTTCTGACCTTGCTAAAAGTAGCAAACTGAAATGGAAACTCTTCTGGCTCAAACATAGCTTTAATCCAATGCCATGTAACCTTTTCAACCAAATTATCAAATCTTTTTAAATCTAACTTCTTTTCCATTCCAATCTCATACATCCTCACCAAATCAGTTCTACTAATCCTCTTTATCAAATCCCTAAAAGATCTCCACCAAGATTTATTTCCATCTGCTCTTTCAACTTTAATCTTGTGAATCTTAACAGGATTGACAAATTGCTCTATAGACCAATCAATAATACCAGGTAATTCAACATTAATTACCTCAGATTCCATAGGCTGTAACAAAATAAACTCCTTCAATTCATCAATATTCCTTTCTCTATCAGGAATTTCATCTAACTCTCTCTTCTTTTGCTCAAGCTCATCTTTCCTCCTCTTTTCAGCTTCTATCTTTTCTCTTTTTTCTTTTTCTTCCTTTTCCTTCAATTTTCTTTCTTTTTCAGCCTTTTTCCTTTCCTTTTCAACTTCCTGCTTTTTCTTCTCAGCTTCTTTCTTTTCTGTTTCTTTCTTTTCAATTACATCAGGATTCAACTCATCTTTATCCCATAACTCCTGCAATCTCTCTAAACTCATCTGTTTCAATGCATTCAAAGGAATAATTCCACATTTTAGCTTTGCAATTAAATTCTTCTTCATTTGAGCTTTTGTTGGTGGTTTTGCAGCTTTCTTCTTTCTTGCTTCTTCTGCTTTCTTCTTCTTAAGCTGATCAACTAAATATTCAATATCATCCTGTCTCTGCTCTTTCAACAAATACTCATCCCATTCTGCCACTTGCTCTTTTGTCATTTTTACAAACTTTCCTTCCTCAACCTCAACATCAATCAAGCCCTCTGCATTTAGCTCAGCCTGTAATCTTTCTGCATATTCAGTATCATGAGCAGTTACTTCTGGTGGCACTGGTTTTTGCTTCTTCTTCTTTGGTTCTTCTACCAGTTTTTCCTTTCCCTTAGCTTTTGGATCTATCTTTGGCAATTCTTTCTGTTGAACAGGAGCAGCAGCAGGTTCTCTAATTTGAAATCCAGGCAAAGATGGTTGTTGTGAAGATTTCTTCTTTGGAGTTTCAACCTTCTTTCCTGTTCCAGTCATCTTAGCAGTTTTAACTGGAATGCTCTTCTTTCTAGTTTTTTCAACTTGTTGAGCATCAGTTTTAACTTCAGTCTTCACTTCTTCTTTTTCAACTGCTATCTCAGGTTTACTCACCTCTTCACCATCATCCTCATCAATCTTTAACTCCTCAGTCTTATCATCCAAAATCACCTCTGTAGTCTGCTCCACTGACCCAATAACCTCAGTATGATCAGACCCAACAACCTCAGTATGATCAGACTTATCTTCATCTGCCACTGATTCCTTCATTTCTGTTTCCACTGTCTCAAATACTGACTCATTAACCTCTGGCTCTGTAGGTGGTGTTGGAGGTGTATGCACAAATTCATCTTCCACTGGTTGTTCCATTTCAATGTCTTCATCAACTTTTTCATCATCAGACACAACCTTCTCATTCTCATTCCTCTTATCACCCATATTTGTCCATACCTTCTCCCCCTTTTTGAAAGCATTTTGTCTAAAATTATAATGCTCCTCAGGTTCTGAAGTATCATGAACCACATATCTCCTTCCTTTCTTCAAACACTTAATAACAACCTTCTCTAACTGCTTCACTTTCCTCTGCAACTGAGTTATAACTTCATCCTTAGCCTTATTCTTCTTCCTCTCTTGTACAAACTCAGCCCATACATAATCAATCATTTTCGTCAATTCCAAGTTAGTTCTAGCCTCAACACCTTCAGAATGTGAATCCTTTGGTGAATCATTGACATCATTAAACTCTGACTCATGCCTAACATGATCATCAAAGTCCCCTTGGTTCTTGGTACTGGGACCACTAGGATCATCTACAGGTGTAGAATCATGTCCATGTGTTGCCTCTGATTGGGTCTTATCAATGTTACTTCTGTCCTGCTCTGCCAGTGGGCTAGAAGCAGTAGAAGCAGCCCTCTCAGAATGGTCACCCCTCTCCTTATGGACCACATGTTGTTCTGAACCACTGTCCATTGACTGAGATGACTGAGCAACATGATCCTCAGACATCTGTGTTCTAGCCTTTTTGGCTCTAGAAGATTTGGCTGTTTTGGTCCCTTGTTTTCTCTTAGTACCCCCAACTACTGTGGGTTGAGAAGTGGTGGGTGGAACCATTCTCTCAGTAGTTGGTTCAGCTTCAGTTGGTAGTACTGATGCTGTGGTGGAAGGTGCAGGAAGCATTGTAGAAAATAATGCTGTAACCTTCCCAGAAAATTTAGTATCTCTCTTCATATTTACAAAAACTTTTGGTTTAAAAGAGACAATACCAATAATCTTTTCAAGTGCAGTGATATTAGGAATTTGTTCATTTAAGAACAACTGCACAAAACGTGGATACATCAAAAACTTAATCTTTGGCTGCTCAATGTTTCTAAGCATACCAGAAAATATCAGATTTGAAAAATTAAACCTTTGACCAGTTGCAAGACAAGCAATTGCATAAGCAATGTTGCTTCCAAACTGCTCAAAAGATGATCTCTTAGATGATAAGCAGTGTAAAATTGTATGTATTAAAAATCTCCACTGATGAGAAAATAAGGTTTTCTGAAAAGTAAAAATTTCAAAAGAACCCTCATAACCCATCAATCGTAAAGTATCATACATAACAGTATCCTCTAAAAAAGATATACCTGCCTCATCATCTAGTTGTAATGAAGCTCTAACAGTAGCTTCTGTGATTACAACACGTGTATCCATAACTTCTGAAACAATTCTTTTAATCCCCTGTTCCTCTTCTATTGATGCATTCACCCAGAAATTGTTGATATGATCGTGAGATATTCTGGGTGCTACAGTGAGAGCATGACGAATATGTGAAGCACGAAGAAAATCAATGATTTCCACATACTCGTTTGCCTCCGCAGGTTTCATTAAGAATGCAATCATATTGTGATCTTTTCCAATCGGTAGTTGAACAGTAGACGAAGTCGATGCCATGATAAGAAATCAAGTAATCGAGAAGAATCGAAGATGATTTGACAGAATCGAAAATCAAAGAGACTTATCGCAGTTGTTTGTATGTGAAATTTTGAAAGCGTAATGAGAAACCCTAAGTGTTGAGAGTTAAGTACTGAAATGAAATCAGTTGTAAGCCCTAATTTGATCAGATCCCCAATTATAACTAAAACAGTGTTAATTAAACAAAATCACACGTTCAGTGATAACTGTGAAAATAACCATCAGTGATAATCAACACTTGGTTTCTCAAATGCATTATTTACATAATTAAGCTAGCAGTGCTAACTTGTACAAGCAGTACCAACCGACCAAGGCAGTGCTAACTTAATACAAGTAGTACTTCAGTTCTAGCAAAATCATATAAACAAAGCAGTGGTTGAATTTTTTTTTTTTTTTTTTTTTTTTTTTTTTTTTTTTTTTTTTACCGAAAGCAAACTCCATAAGCAGTAAAAACGTCAAAAAAACACCTGCATAAGTTAGACTCCAAGACATAGCAATATAACCTGCAGTGGTAATTTCAAACAATAATACAAGTATACAGTGTTAACTATACACCAACAGTGGTGAAATGATTATTACCACTGTTTATATTAAAAATAAGAAACAGTGATAACGATACACATTACACACAATCAGTGTTTAATTAACAAATCAGTATTAACCCAAATTGAAATCACAGTGAATATTATTCACAGAAAGCAGTAACAAGAGAAATAACTTATGACAAATTTATCATTCCAATACTAGTAACCAAGAATGTGAATCTGCCTACATCAAAAGCTTTTGTAAACAGATCAGCAAACTGATTATCAGTATGAACTTTCAAAATTTGAATAAGTCTTTTCTCATTACAATCTCTAATGAAATGATATCTGATTTCAATATGCTTTGTTTTAGAATGTTTAACTGGGTTATTAATAATACTGATTGCAGAGCTATTATCAATAAAAATAGGAGTATTAAGAAAGGTAAAACCATAATCTAGCATCTGATTCTGAATCCATAGCACTTGAGCACAGCAACTTGCAGCTGCTACATATTCTGCCTCTGCTGTAGATGTAGATACAGTGGTTTGTTTCTTGCATTGCCATGAAACCAATCTTTCTCCCAAAAATTGACAACCTCCTGATGTAGATTTCCTGTCCAAGTTAGCTCCTCCATAATCACTATCTGTGTAAGCTATCAGATCAAAAGAATTAAACTTTGGATACCAAAGACCCAATTTTGATTGACCCTTCAAATATCTAAAAATTCTTTTGACTGCTAGAAGATGTGATAGCTTTGGATTAGCTTGAAATCTTGCACATAAGCACACTGCAAACATGATGTCAGGCCTTGATGAAGTGAGATACATAAGTGACCCAATCATAGATCTGTAAAGATGTTCATCCACACTCTCCCCCTCAAGATCTGCATGTAATTTCTTGTTTGTTTCAACTGGTGTGCTTGCAACTTTAGCATCTTTGTACCCAAACCGATCCAGTATATCATTCACATACTTACTTTGATGAATAAAGATTCCTTCTTTCTGTTGCTTTACTTGTAGCCCCAAGAAAAATGTTAATTCCCCCATGGAGCTCATCTTGAACTTTTCATGCATCAATGATTCAAACTCCTTGCAAAGACTATCCTTTGTTGAACCAAAAATGATATCATCTACATAAACTTGAACCAGTAGTATATCATTCTTAATTCTTTTAGTAAACAAAGTTTTATCTATTGCACCCCTTTTGAATCCATTCTGCAACAGATAATCTGAAAAAGTATCATACCAGGCTCTAGGTGCTTGATGTAAACCATAAAGAGCTTTATCCAGTTTGAAAACTTTATCAGGAAATTTAGAATCTTCAAACCCTGGTGGTTGACATACATATACCTCTTCCTGTATAGTGCCATACAGAAAAGCACTCTTAACATCCATCTGATACACAATGAAACCCTTGAATGAAGCATAAGCCAAAAACAATCTAATTGCCTCTATCCTTGCAACAGGTGCAAAAACCTCATCATAATCAATCCCCTCTGCTTGTGAATACCCCTGTGCAACCAATCTAGCCTTGTTTTTGATCACTATACCTCTTTCATCCTTCTTGTTCTTGAAAATCCATTTAGTACCAATTGCCCTCTTCTCTTTAGGCAAATCAACCAATGTCCAAACTTCTTGAATCTTAAACTGAAGCAACTCCTCTTGCATAGCTTCAATCCAACTAGGATCTCTCAAAGCTTCAGTAACCTTCTTTGGTTCTGTTTGAGACAGAAAACAGGCAAACAAAGAAGTATTTACAGCTTCTGTATCAAGATTTACTTCTTCCTCATTTGCTGAAGCTTCAAACACCTGACTTTGATTTCTTGTTTTAACAGCTGATTCAATATCTCCAATTATATTCTCAAGTGGATGATCTTTATGAGTAATGTATTTAGATGCTGCTGTTTCTTGAATCCTCTCCTCCAAGTTGGTAAAATTCCCTTCTTGTCCAGACTCACTACTTGAAACTTCTCTTGCAATTCTCTTTGACACAGGAGTAGAGCTCATCAAATGTAGATAATTCAATTGTTCCTGCCCCTTGTCAAGATGCTTTGTAGGTGTCTGATCAACATTCACACGTGCCTTTGTATTCTTCTGTACTGGACTCACATCACTGTCTTCTGTACTATCTTCAATAACAGGTCTATCAGAATCATCAACATGAGAAAATGATGTTTCATCTGATTTTCCTGTTTCCATATCCTGTGATGTCGTTGGTTGATCAGTATCAAACACTTCTGGGGGATCAGGAGACCAAATTGGAAATAATATATATTTCAATGAATCATTCTTCTTTCCAATTGATTTTCCTGATGTTTCTCTACCTTCATCATCACCTGTTCCTGCATTTGTACCTGCACTTGTACCTGCACTAGTATCCACATTTGTATATCTAAAAGCAGTATTAAGTGCATCAATATCAAACAGTGATTCAGGACCTTTTCCCTCAGGATTAACAGTGTTTTCATTAAAAGTAATGTGCACTGTTTCTTCTATGATTCTGGTCCTTTGATTGAATACCCTATAAGATTTACTTTGAATAGAATAACCAACAAATATCCCCTCATCAGCCTTACTCTGAAACTTACCTAAGTGATCTTTGGTATTTAAGATTGTACAAGGACACCCAAAAGATTTTAAGAAACTAACCAAAGGCTTTCTCTTAAACAACAGTTCATATGGTGTCTTGTTATGAGGCTTAACAACTAATACTCTATTCTGAACATAACAAGCTGTGCTAACTGCCTCTGCCCAAAAAGACATAGGTAGCTTTGCATCAGATAGCATGGTTCTAGCAGCCTCAATCAGTGTCCTATTCCTCCTTTCAGCTACTCCATTTTGTTGAGGAGTTCTAGGTGCACTAAATTCTCTCTTAATACCTTTAACTTCACAGAATTTATCCATCTCATGATTTTTAAATTCTGTTCCATTATCACTTCTGATGATCTTTACTCTTTTATCCAATTGATTCTCCATCTTAGTTATAAATGATCTAAGTATTTCACCTGTCTCATCTTTTGTCCTAAGAAAGAAAACCCATGTAAATCTAGAATAATCATCAATAATCACAAGACAGTAAGACTTTTTCCCCATACTACTTATACTGGTTGGTCCAAATAAGTCCATATGCAATAAGTGTAAAGGTGTGATATTTGTGTTCACAGATTTGGACTTAAATGAGGATTTGTGTTGCTTTCCCTTTTGACAAGAAACACAATGATCATCACATGAATAGACCTTTTCAGGCAAACCTCTAACAAGCTTGTTTTTGACAAGTTTATTAATGGTTTTGAAATTCATGTGACACATCCTCCTATGCCACAGTTCAGATTCATTCACACTTGCTTTAGAAATAAGACAGTTTAAATCAGGTTGAGGTGTCATATTCACTAAGTCACACTTATATACATTATCTTGTCTTGGAATTCTCATCAAAATCATGTTTTCTGGTATTTTAAATTCTTTGGACAAGATAAGGCATTCAGTGTCAGTAAAAAGAACTGGGTTCTTTTTATCTGTGATTTGACTCACACTTAGTAAATTATACCTCAATTGTTCCACAAAATAAACATTATCAAAACTTAGCTTTTCACTCTGAACTGTTCCTTTCCCTGTGATCCTTCCTCCTTTTGGATTGCTTCCAAAAGCTACATATCCTCCATCAAAAGATTTAAAGTCCTGCAGCTTTTCTTTGTCTCCAGTCATGTGCCGTGAGCATCCACTATCAATATGCCATAAGCTCTTAGGCTTGCCCTACACAAATAGTAAAAAAAAAAAATTAATTTCTCTTGGGAACCCAAACCAATTTGGCTTTGGGTTTCCCATGTGCATTCACATAATCAACTTTCTTAAAGATTATTGATTGTGAAGCACTGTTGGTATTTGGATCTGTTAATTTATCAGACTTAATAGGTGTCCAAATCCAACTAATTTTAGACTTAACAGTGTTCTTTGGCTTAACAGTTTTAACTGTTTTACCAATTGAAGATACAGTGTTAATTTTGTTAACACTGTTTTTGAAATCAGTTACCACTGTTTTAGTCTTTGAGCTTTTGGCTAATCTTGTTATTACTGCTGCAGTAGATTTACCTGTAACAGTGTTTAACATCGTAGCCTTTGAGTTTATCTTCTGAACTCTGGCAGTATGATCAACTTTTGATTGAAAATTTTGTTTGTTAATCATATTTGCTTTTGTCCATGACTGTTTTCTAATCCTTTGAACATTCTCAGGATTATGATAGCAGTCATATTTAAGATGACCCATTTTTCCACATATAAAGCAAGACTTTTCTTTAATCACAGTAACATTATTACCCAGTTTTTGTGAAATCATTTGATTCCAATTTCTTTGATTACCTCTGGGTTTTTGATTTTGAAAACTCTGTGAAGAAGAAGCACTTGCTTTACATTTACAATTCACACAGTTATTCACAACAGATTCAACAACAGGTTTAGTAACTGAGTTAACTGTATTACTAACATATCCTAACCCATGTTTAGATTTGTTAGTATTCAAACACACCTTCTCTAAGTCCAGTTTAACCTTCTCCTTGAACATTTTCTTACCCTCTTCTAGTTTATCAGTTTTAAGATTAACAACTAGATCAGTAATTACTCTCTTCACATCCTCACATGTTGACTCAGACTTATATGATTCAGATTTCACACTCTTCTCACTATCAGATGTTCTATCACTCTGATCATCTTCTTCAGTCCAGTCACTTACTTCACCTTCTATAAACAGATCATCATCAAATAAACTTTTAATTGGATCAGCCTTTTTAACCTCATCTACCATTTCTCTTTTAAGTGAATTGATATCAATTTCACTTTTGGGAGGAAAGTAGGTGTGATTATAAGGTGGAGGTACATTATTGTATCCTAATCCAGTCTTAAGTTTATCATGAATCTGTGAATTAATAAGTTTATTTACACTCTTTGAAGCATGTTCTAATTTACTTACATCAAGCCTTATACTATCTCTTTCACATGTGACCTCAGTAAGTTTCTTAGATAACACATCAACTTTATCTTTAAAAGAGTCTCTCTCCCACCTAGCATATTCAATGTCATACTTAAACTGTGTTGCATTGACTTCATATGCCTTAATTTGATTTTCCAGATTTTCAATGACAGCTATGGTGTGTTTACTTTTGATTTCCCATTGTTTTAGTTCCTCACACACTTTTATATTATGATCTCTGTAGTGTTTAACAGTTTGTTTACAAACAGCAGAACATAATTTATTTTGTACCTCAGTAGGAACTTCTGACTTTTTGTCAGATTCTGCAATGGCCATGAGACATTGATTCTTCACAACATGCTCTTCTTGATCACTCCAATCCCATCCACAGCCATCCATAGACACCAAAGCATTTGCTGAAGCCCCCTGAATTGGAATGTTTCTTGTCTGTGTCCCATTGCTTCCAGATCTCTGACCATTACCATTCTGCTCTTGCCTAGGGTTTCTGCATTCTCTGGCAAAGTGTCCCATCTTGTGACAGTTGAAACACTCAATCTTGCTCTTATCAAACCAATTTGCATCATTCCTCTTGTATGCAAAATTATTTCTACCAGTCCTCTGCATGAACCTTTTTGCTCTTTGAGTAATCAATGCAATTTGCCACTTGATGTCCATCTCCTCCAGATCATCACCATCAAATTGTTCCAGATCTTCATTAGTAAGTGAAGAATTCACATTACTTGCAAAGAAAGATTCTAATATTTGATCATTAGAACTATTTGATGATGATCCTGCTCCCCCTGAAACATGAGTAGAACCCATTTGACTTGATTCTGCTTTTGTTCCAGCCATAGACATAAAAGCAGCATTATGACTGTATCCAGTAGCTTGCTTCTTACTTTCAACCTCAGACTCAAAGTTCCTCAGATCATTGTATATATCTTCTAGTTCCTTAACTTCAATGTCTGAACTCTGCCTCAATCCAACAGTATAAATTGTCCATTCATCACCTAATGATCTCAAGAACTTTCTGTTAAGATCTTCTTTGTCAATCTTAACCTTGTGATTTTCCAATTCTCCAACTAATTTAGTAAACCTATCAAAGGTTTGAGTTAGAGTTTCAGATTTCACATGGCTAAAATTTTCAAATTGTTATTTTAACAGAGATCTTTTATTCTTTTTGGTGTTATCATTACCACCAAACCTCTTCTCAATTGCCTCCATTAATAACTTGGGATCTTCACAATTATCAAATCTGCTCTGATGCTCATTCGGAATGGATAGCAAAAGAGTACTAAGTGCTTTGTACTCAGTAGATCTGATTTTCCTCTCTGTTTCAGATGTTGGTGGTGCTCTTGGTTGCTTTACTCCATCACCATCAAGCGTTACTGGTATACCATTAACAACAACTTCCCACATCTGATAATCCGTGAGAAGCATATATTGCCTGATTCTGACCTTCCATAGGTCAAACTCATCTGGTTTAAGCATTGGTATCTTCGTTGCTTGAATCCCTTCATTGCCTTCAGACGCCATTGAAATCAAAACTTAATATCTGAACTAAACTCAAATACTAATACTAATAATCCCAGATCTTCCTGTCTTCAAAGCTTCACAAGCTCTGATACCACTTTGTTAGTCCCTGTTTAACTTAATAAACAATCTTACTTAATAAGCCTTGAATATATTATTGAGAAGTTGCGGAATCACACTCAATAATATTAAGAAGATCAATGAATATTAATTAATTTAATGAACACAATAATATACCGAAAGCTTCAATCTTATTAATGATATAAGACGAATACACTTGATGTATTAGGGTTACAGAAAACCTTGAAGCTGCGCAATTAACATTAACCTATCTAGGTCTAAAGGATCTCTATTTATAACATATAGAGTCCTATACAATCTCCTACAAATATGGAATAAAATAACTTCCATAACCGACTCATACTTATCACAAAATCATAAACAGTTTTAACTACCATTCTGATGTAAACAGTTGTAACTATTACACATTCAGTGGTAACTGCTTCAATTGTAATATGCGACTAAGTACAAATACATAATCAGTGTTAACTGTTTCATACATAACTAACAGTTACTAATACATAAGCAGTTTTAACTACTTACAGACACATAACTATCAGTTGTAATCTATCTTCAAACAGTTGTAACACTTGTCTTCTCTTCAGTTTTCTTCTATCAGTTGTAACTTCGTAAAGACAGTTTTAACCTTTAAAGCAAACAGTTTTAATCACTTGTATTCTGTCTTCTCATCAGAACTTCAACTCAGACCTGAAACAGTTTTGACCCAACACGTTTTTAGGTCTTTTTGGTTGAATCTTGAAACATCGTCTATATTTTAGCCCTAATGATGAAATGTGACGTTTAAGTTCATATTTAAGTGTTTTCATCAATAATTGGGCTAAAATGGTGAGATAATGGCACACAAAAACATGACTTTTTGCGTGTTATCAAATATCCCACACTTAGACATTTGCTTGTCCGCAAGCAAACTTCCCTTCTTACCGCCAAAAATTCTCCATGCAAAAAGGTTTTTGATTTTGACCCACAAAGAAGAATTCACACAGATTGAAAACAAGTATTCGCCTGTTAGATAAATAAGAGGTGTTCACATGAAGTATCTAAAGGTTTTCAAGATGATTCACTTAGGCAAACTTTCAATTCTCGAATTTGTGGAATATACACGACTGGGCGATCTCACTGGTGGTCACTCAATTCACTCAAAGTGTATCGGGGTTCCTATTATCCTAAGCCAAATGAAAAATCGCTCAAATACCAGTCGTGCAGCACTCGTCGTTATAGGCTTGCCCGAGGATCAAATCTCCATCACTTAGACAGGAACGGTACTGATTATCCCAGGACATTCAAATGGGTTGTAGTGTTTGGTGTGGGTTTTAAGGGGTATGGATAGATTGGAGGTATCTAGGTTTTTAAGGGTGTTTGCTTATCTTGGGACTTCTAAACTTTCGAAAAAACTTTATCTAGGTATCCTTTTTAATGAAAACGGAAACGGATAACACTTTTAGGGGATAAGATAGCTATTTTGACTTCTATCTTTTGAAAACACACGGAATGATATTTCTTTGAAGAGTCGAGTTTTCGAGAGAGTAAAAGCACTTAGCTTTATTTCAGCTGTTTTCTTTCTTTTTCCTTGCTTTTCTATTTCTATTTTTGGGCTTAGATTTTTCTTGCCAAGAAATTTCTAAGGGATTTTCTTTTATTTCCCTTCTCGAGATCCCTTCTTATTTTCATTTTTCAATCCTTTGATGATTTTTGAGTTTACTTTGGTGCCAATTTTTCGCACCACATGACTCTCGATTCTTTAGTATAGATCAATAAAACGCACACGAGAAGTTTTAGTAAACATTATTTGTGATTTTCGGAGTGAAAGCAAAAAGGAATAACTAAATATCGTTTTTCAAAAAAGATTTAAAAATTCTAAGATAAGTTTTTGGTAGGTAAGGGAATAAATGGGTTTAATAATATGGGTTGAAAGAAATGAAAAGGCTAAGGCTCAACAGGGTTTTCTAAGCGGATCATCAACACTAAAATTGAGTGTTGGAAGGGTTTTGGGCTTGAAAAGATATGTGAAAAGGGGTTTAAATCCTAAGGAATGTCAAGGTCCTCTAATCGTACCTATGTCACGTATGACACCTGTCAATGTGATCTCGAAATGTATACCTGGGGCAAGTTCTAATTCAGAAATGCGTGCACCGGTCACACACAACAAACGAACAGTGAAGCATTTAAAATGAATGTTTATAAGGCTCAAATTCCTCACCGCAAAAATGGGTTATATGTGTCCAGTCGTGCGATGCCCCTCTTAGATCCTCATCTTAAATTGTTTAGAATCCGACATGATTTCGACCTCATATTTACCAACTTTTGACCTACTTGTAAAAAAAATCTGTACTTCATCTTACTTTACGACTCATGAAAGTTTAAAATTTTTGAAAATTTTGGCAAAATAAGGGTTGAAAATTTTATTTTGAGGACTAGCATGTTTCTAGATCAACTTAAATAGATATTTTGACAGACGAGAGATATACCGCTATCCCACACTTAGAAATAAACATTGTCCCCAATGTTTCTACACTAAGTAGGGATAAAATCCCACACTTAGGGTTTTGGTTTAGGAAAAATGTGAATTTAAAAGTTATAAGCGAGGGGGATCCCACACTTAGAGATTTAAGTGGTCAATAGGCATATCGAAGTTATACTAAAATAGGAAGAACGGGTTTAGGAGAGATACTTCCCTACGGACAGTGGGCACTGGATATAGGACCAGATTCGTGTAGGATTGGTGTAAATAATTTTCTGGATCGTGAGGACCAGACTCTTTTCAAAGCTCATCCAATTCCTACGAAGATACGGTCTGCAATATAATAAAATACCATCATAATCATCATTTCAACAACACAACAGGTCTAAATAAAGATAACTAAAGATAAAAATAAACTAGAGATCGTCTAGTAAATCATCCATGTCTGGATCAAATGCTGCAAGTGCTTCAGGATCTGGATCTGAAGTGAGTGATAAGGCAGCAGTGCGATCAGACATCATGGATGCATCAGCGGGGATCCGAGGTCGCCTAGAAGGAGCAACAGCAGCGGGGGGAACAGTCTGTGGTGGGGCAGCTGGGAAGAAGGACCAAGGTGGGAGAGCTGGCCTGGGACCCTGACCAAGCTGATACGGCTGGTCGGCGAGTCTCGACAATCCCATCGCCTCTCTGATTTCGGACTGAGAGCTACGCTGAATCGAAAGCTCACTGAGCATCGCCCAAATCACCCTTGGGTCTGAAGTGGTAACTCCAAAGTCAAAAAGTGGGGCTGATACAGGAGCAGTCGGAGCATGCTCATCAGTAGTGGTGGTCGTCTTCTTTCTTTTTCCTCTGCGGGTTCTCTTCCTCTGTTGTTTCTGAGTAGCTTGTCCTGAAGTCTCGGCTGAAGCGTCCATCCTGAAACATAAAGATAAACAGGTAATGTTATAGTTTTAAATGGGTATACAAATGCAAAATAATCAGATGACTTCAAGAATTGTTTGTTTAAATGTTAAAGCTTTGTGAGGTCATCTGTTCATTCGCATTTGTATACTATGAATAAAACTTATCTGATGTATATGTAGGAGTGTGGCATCGTCAGATATTTGGGTTATCCTGCATCGTTAGTTTAGGGATGATAATACTAAAGCAAAAATAACTAAGAAATAAAATAAAATAAAATAAAAATAAGATAAGCAATGGGGTGCCTCCCAAGAGCGCTTGTTTAGAGAGTCTCTAGCTTGACTCTTTGTACCTACTATTCGGCTCAAGGTGGTTCAAAGATATAGACTTCCTCACCAGAGGGGAAATCTTCGATGTAGTGCTTTAAGCGATGGCCATTGACTTTAAAATTACCATCTGGGGCTTCTAGTTCGACTGCTCCGAAGGTATAGACTTTTGATACAACAAATGGTCCGCTCCACCTTGATCTGAATTTGCCGGAGAATTTTTTGAAGCGCGAATTGAAGAGAAGAACTTTGTCTCCGGGTTTGAACTTAGAATATTTGAGTTTAGCGTCGTGAGTATTCTTTGTTCGTTCTTTGAAGTGCAGAGAGCTATCATATGCTTGGTCTCTTAATTCGGCTAGTTCATTCAGTTGCATTTTCCGATGTGATCCAATCGCAGAAGGGTCTAAATTACACTCTCTCAACGCCCAGTGAGCTTTATACTCCAACTCTATCGGCAGATGACATGCTTTTCCGTAGACTAGTCTGTAGGGCGTGGTTCCTAGTGGTGATTTATATGCGGTTCTGAACGCCCACAGAGCATCGTCTAATTTTTCAGCCCATCTTTACCTATGATTAACCACGGTTCGTTCTAAAATTCTCTTGAGCGCTCGATTCATCACTTCAGCTTGCCCATTCGTCTGCGGGTGGTAAGCCGGAGAGGTCTTATGGGTGACACCATAATATTGTAATGTCCTCATAAACTGAGCATTACAGAAGTGCGTGCCCCGATCACTAATGATCGCTTTCGGAGTACCGAAACGTGAGAAGAGCTGCTTTAAGAATTTCACCACTACTCGGGAATCATTTGTAGGAAATGCTTGAGCTTCGGCCCATCTGGAGACGTAGTCGACAGCAACTAGAATATATTCTTTCCCATATGATTTTGGGAATGGTCCCATAAAATCCAACCCCCATATATCAAAGATCTCGCAGGCCTGGATGTTAGTTAGTGGCATTTCACTCCTCCGTGAGATACTTCCAAACCTTTGGCAAGCATCACAACGTTTTACCAGGTCGTGAGCGTCTCTGAATATAGATGGCCAATAGAATCCGGAATCGTATACCTTCCTTGCAGTCATATTCGTTCCATGATGTCCTCAGTTGGTCCGTGATGATTTTGGTGAAGAATGTTCCTTGCCTCCCTCTATTCTGCGCATCTTCTGATGATTTGGTCCGGGCATACTTTAAATAAGTATGGATCGTCCCAATAGTAGTTCTTTACGTCTCTAAAGAATTTGCGTCTTCTAGAGGTGGGCATTCCTTTTGGCACAATTCCTCCAACCAGATAATTTGCGTAGTCTGCATACCAAGGGTTGTAAGCGAATTGAGATCCCTTTTTGTATCCTCCGATATTCATGAGTTGTTCTTCAGGAAACTGGTCTTGAATCTCTCTCTCATCAAGGTTCTCCATCGACGGATTTTCCAATCGACTAAGATGATC
The DNA here is from genome assembly GCA_949592205.1 of Helichrysum umbraculigerum. Classification (NCBI taxonomy): domain Eukaryota; kingdom Viridiplantae; phylum Streptophyta; class Magnoliopsida; order Asterales; family Asteraceae; genus Helichrysum; species Helichrysum umbraculigerum. The sequence goes on from CATIUR010000006.1 coordinate 56,238,356, forward strand.
TGCTGCGACATTCTCGGCTCCCTTTTTATCCTTGATTTCATTGTCAAATTCTTGGAGGAGGAGAATCCATCTAAGCAGTCTCGGTTTAGCGTCTTGCTTTTTGAAAAGATACTTCAAGGCTGAGTGATCTGTATAGACAATAGTTTTGGACAATATTAAATAAGAACGAAATTTATCAAAAGCGAATACTACCGCAAGAAGCTCTTTCTCTAATGCAGATTAAGGGAGAATTATTATGATAATCTATGTATGAAGCTTTAATTGTTGTCTATGTCATGTAGAGATTTACTGTATTAACTGAATTGTTGATTTTGTGTTAGATGGAAGCTATTAAGAATACTAGTGAACGTTCTCCCCCGCGTGAGGAGAACCGAAATTTGACTCATGAGGAAGAAGTAATGATAAAGAGGATAGTTGGACAATCTCTAGAAGCTTTTACCCCAACGATGATTACTAGGATGGAAAATATGTTGACCGAGAGATTTAGTGAGTTTGAAAGACAACATATAGCTCCCTTAAGAAATATTGGTACTTCCTCGACCCATGTAGAGACGAACAAAGAGAAAGAGAAGTTTGAGTATAAGAGTTTTGCTACGTGTAATCCACCTGAGTTTAGTGGAGAGTTAAGCCCAGTTATTAGTAATCGTTGGATTAGTGAACTCGAGGAGACATTCTTGTTGTGTAAGTGTCCAGATTAATCAAAAGTGATATTTGCAGCCCATCAACTTAAGGAAGATGCTCATGAGTGGTGGAACTCACAGTTAGAGACGTATGGTTTTGATGTAGCTTCAAGGTTTACTTGGGATAAGTTTAAAGAGATATTTAGAGAGGAATTTTCACCACCTGCAGAATTAGAGAAGTTAAAGGGAGAGTTTTTAGCGATTGAGCATGGAAGTAAGTCGGTTGCAGAGTATTCTAAGGTATTCCATGAGAAAGCTAGGTTTTGTCCTGAGTATACCTCTATTCCTAAGTTGTTGACCGACCACTTCTATCGTCATCTCAACCTAGAGATTCGTGAATCCATTGACCCACTTGTTTATAATACCATTGCTAAAATCTTGAATAGAGCTTTAGTGCGTGAGAAGGATTTGCAAGCTAGAGTTGCTGAAACAGTGAGTAAGAGAAAGATAGAACACACCACCTCACCATCTTTTGTGTCTAAGAAAACGCGTTTTGATGAAACTATACCACAACCACAACCATTACAACAACTTAGCTCCCAAACTCAACCAAAAGAGATACTCCCATGTGAGAAATGTGGTAGGAAACATACAGGGGAGTGCAAATGTTTTAAGTGTGGGAGACCGGGGCATATGGCATCGAATTGTCCAAGCCCTCTTCGTTTATGTTATTATTGTTTTAAGGAAGATCATCTTCAAGCTGACTTTCCGGACAAAGCTAGGGATAAGCGAAAGAGAATGGAAGAGAAGGTAGCAATGACGGTTCCAAATCCTAAAACTCGTGCTTATCAAATAACTGCTGGAGAGGTGAAGGAGTCAGCTGATGTGACGTCAGGTACCTATCTTTCAATTCTATACCTGCATACATTTTGACTCTGACGCCGTTGAATCTCTAGCATTTATGTTGTCGTGTGTATTAAAGTCTTCTTAAGATTTATTATGATGTTAGCGTGTGTCTAGAAGTGTTCGGGAGGACACGAACAGTTTAAGTGGGGGAGAGTTGTAACACACCAATTTTATCAGGAATTTAATTTTGTACGCGGGTATAATTTTATTATATAGTATTATTATATAAGTGATACAATATAATAGAAAACATAAAATGGTTTCCCAGTTTCAGACTGTGTAGTTAAAAATAAGAAAGGATTAATAGAAAAACACGTATACAGTGTCGTGTATATTCCATTTCCTTCCTGTTAGTTCCTAAAAACACACAGTAACAAGAGATAAATCGCATAAGCTAAGTTCCTTCATCAAATCTTTGATCAAACATCAAATTAAGCTATAATCCTTGAAGAATCAATTCCTTTCATCATCTCTTTCAATCCTCTAATCTTTGTAAGTGATTTCTCATTCTTTTAACCTAGTTTATGGGGGTTTCCATGGGGTTTAGGGAATTAGTGAAATTAATCCGAAATTAGGGTTAGGAATTGTTAAGATCATTGTTAGTAAGTGGATTAGTGATTGATTCTAGCTATATTACATCTTGAAAATGATTAATTGGTTATGGGTGTTCTTGAGTAAACATGGGGTTTTGGTTAAATGTGTATGAATTAGTGTTAATTAGTTAAAAGTGTGATCTATGATGCAATTAGAGTATGAGAACTATGTTAGAACATGATTTAAGTAAAAGTGTTAATGAATCACTTAGGTTAACCAAAGTGGGGGAGGGTTTAAAAGTGATTAATGGTTTAGAGTTATGAATTACTTGAATTTAAACATGTTGTTATGTGATATGTTTATAGGTGATAAGAAGTTGGAAGCGTTACATTTGGTTGTTTATTGTGAATCATCATTTCAAGACAAATGTGAGTTATATAAGGATTTAATCAAGTAAATGGTTGTGTGTGATTCCGGATTACTCCCGAGTAAGAGGATTATACAACCATGTGAAGTAAATTGTGATTTATTTGTTTAAATTGTTACTTGTGAAGTGTTATGATATGAATTGATTGTACATGTTACCGGATAGCTTCCGAGCTAGAGGTGGGTACAATCAAGTGGAGATTATTTGTATTACTTGCATATGATTATAGTGATATGAATTGTGATTGTACATGTTACCGGATAGCTCCCGAGCTAGAGGTGGGTACAATCATGAGTTAGTGATATGAAGCTTATGAAGTTTATGATATAGAGTTGCTAGTTTTACTAGCATAGTGTTTATGTAGCCATGTTATGTATTATTTGGTTAAGTTTCTTATATGCTCACTAAGCAAGAGTGCTTATTGTTTAAGTGTTTCATGTTTTAGGTGGAAGTGGACAAGGGAAGGGGAAGGTGGTTAAAGAGGACTAGCGTGGATTGCATGAAAATAGTGTATGGCAAGTTTCTCTTTTATGTCGTTTGGATATACTTGTGTAAAATCGCCCTTCTAGACATGTTTTAAAAGTGAGTCATGGTGAGCCATGACTTATGCATTTTTGAAATAGGTTGACTTTGATAGTCAACGACTCATGTAAATGATGTACATTATGGTCATGGAGTTTTAAAGTTAGTGTTTGAATATAACTAGTGTTTATGAAATGAGTGTATGGTTGAAAATAGTCAAATTGTGTTTTCATTGGATATAGAGTGTTGACATGTAGTCAAACATTCTATTGGTCAATTATGGATTGTGATTGGCTAGTCAATGAGTCAAAATAGTCATTGTGGGCCAACGAGTCAAAAAGGGTCAAATTGGGTCTTTAAATGCACCTACGGTCTGAAATGGGTTAGAGAAAGGTAAAGGGTGTGGTAAAGAGTCTTACAACTTTGTCTTGGTATATATGGCATGTGGTCAAAAGCTCAACATCTCAGCCTTCATGGTTTGAGATTTGGTTAGTGCACTAAAATGGTCATTTTATTGTCAAAATTGGTCATACGTCTGTTTTCTCGATAAACGCGTATTTTGAAAAAGTGTAAAAAGGGAAAGTTTCATTTTGGCATATTAGAGGTGCCTGTAAAATTTGGTGGTCTAACTCGTAACGGGTAAAAAGTTATGCGCGTTTGAAATTCGTATTTGGGTATTAGTTTGTGCAGCCCTGATTCCCGGGGAATGGGAGTCATTCCTGGGGAATCCGTATCTAAATGTTAACAGCAAGCTTGATTCCTGGGGAATGAGAGTCATTCCTGAGGAATCACTTGTAAATTCAACATTTTCTTAATTAAGTCCTTATTTGATTGAGGGAATGATATAACGAGTCTATAATGTCATATTTTAGACGTGGGACTTTACTAAAATAGTAAAAAAAAAAAAAAAGTTCACAATTTGGGGCGTTTCATAACATTATCAAAATAGTCATAAAGCACTTAAATAATTTTATAAGCGTATCATTTATAAAACAATTGCAACACAATTAAAAAGTCACGTAAACACTCTCTATATAATATTAAACAATCGAGTTTGATTTCCTTTTTAATTTCCTCCAGAAAGACCGACTACAAACCAATTTCTTTAATGCCGTCATTATTTTTCTCTTTTACTCCCTCGACTCACACACATAAATACATGTAAACTTTTATTTATTTATTTATTTATTAATATTTTTATCCGCGAGTACATTAATGTGCATGTATATATAATAAGCTAGCATGTATATTCCAACCACAACTCAATAACTACCTGTAACCCAACAATTTCGGTCATATACTGATTCGCATGCACGTATCCATTTATTTTAATATATTATTTAAAGTTATACCCTATTATAGTCGATGTATTTATATTTCAACCCATTAAGTTTCGGTCATATACAGATCATTTATTTTAATATATTATTTAAAATAATTTGATGACCATTAATCCCTACATTAAAGAAGCCTTAATCATCTAAAAAAAGAGTGTATTTAAATTACTATATTAATTAAATTTAATTACTAACTAGATCATAACCCGCAAAATTTGCGGGCTATGTCATATTATATTATAAGACAAACGTTTTATTATATTTGGATTCTACGCTATAATACATATACATTGAATTTTATGACCTTGAATACATGTTGTACATAATTGTCTATTGTCTATCATTATATACTATGGGAGTTGATATATACAACATGAAAATTATTTCATATGGTTTCTTATTACAAGTTATTTATGAAAAGTCTAAGGGAGCTAAATAAAAAAAAAGTTATTCCTACACCAACACTATATGCAATACTGTACAGTTGTATTTATCAATTTTATTTTTTCAACTGCCCTTGTGTAATGTACCTTGATGATGTGAATCCAAGGTTAAGATGTGAAGAATATACATACAGAGTAAAAGAGAAATAGAAAGACATTATGAAGCTCGAATAAACAAAAATAAATCATTATGAAAAAACCAGGGTAAAGTTGTTGGAAAATATACATACCCCTTTGACAATTTCGAGTAAGCAGTATTCTATTGATGATTGAAGTAAGGTATTCAAGCTGAACTCATGTTCACCAACTGATTCAACAGTTGCTTGAAGGCTTTTTCTCAAATGCCGGCAGAGATTGGTCACATATCCTATATCTTTCAGCGCAACTTCAAACCTAACTTGGCGAGCCAAAAAAGCAGTAGTATGTATGACATATGACTTCAATTCAGGATATTGTGAAACATTTTTGTGGTCCAAATGGTGAACAACCGAAGCTAATATCAACTGCTTGTTTTCTGAAATCAGAACACAAGAAAATTTCAGTATTTATAAATACTGCAAACAAAATGTAAAAGTTAACTAAGATACAAGTGTAAACACTAAGTACCCGGGCTCTCTATGAAGTACGACATATCAGATAGAACAATCAAGCCTCACCCACGAGGAGGAATCCATTGTCGGTTAGTATCAAAGTAGACAAACATTGGGTCCAACATTCTACGCGTTGGTGTACTTTCTTTGGCAAGTTCTACCATTCTTCGAATACAAATTTGAGCCCATATTTTTGGTGTTTCAGCCTCTTCCCTGTACGTGATACAAAAACTACTTTAAAAAAGGTACGCCCTAACTCTTTATTGCAGATGGCGTGATTTATTAAAGTACAGCATTTTCATTTTAAGGGAGGAGTGACAATAACCTAGTCAAAAGGGAAGGATCTTTCTTTTCTGCCCGTGGCTTCACAGGCAAGTAGCTTGAATCAGCTTCATTGATAGTCCCTTTCCTTTACATCTAACCATTTCATCCACCCATTCAAGTAAAAAACAAAGCAATTAACTTCTCATAACCCTAATTATACATACACCCTTAATTATTTTGTAGGGAAAGAAACCTACATCAACACATTCTGCTATATCATAATTATTATATACACCAACCCAAAATGTAGAAGGAAAAATAAGCATAAAAATTGCCTCTCAAAATAAAATCTTGAAAAAACAAAGATAAAAACAACCCATAACAGAAAATAAGATGATGAATCGTAGCCCGGTTTAATAAGTGTGTAGAAGTAGACGTCAAGCAACTATCAGTTGGACAAAAAAATGATTATTGTTACCGAAATAGAAAAGCCTTACCAGCGAATCCATTAGGATCATATCGTATGAGGCGGCTTGAGTTGGATTGTTTTTGTAGTTCTGCTTCCACAGCATATGAACTTTGACCCTAATCTTCAAATCGGTTCTGCCGTCGCTGATTTCGTTTAGCGGCGTAAACACAATCTCGGCGGCCATTGAAGTTGGTTCTTTTGGAGCTTTTCCTTCGGCGTTGAACAGTGGACGAGATAAGCAGAACCCGAGCGATTGCAATTTGTAGACCGGTTAGGGTTCCCATGGTGATGGAAGGAAACTGCAAAATTGAAGGAAACTACTTCACAAATTCAATTCTTACCATCAATAGATATTCAATCTCCCTAAAATAAGGTTTGAAATTTTTGAAATTCAAATTTGGGGATGCCGTGGTTTTTGTGCAGTAGGTAATTAATCAATGGAGGGTAATATAGTCATTACATAATAGAGGTTGGGATTATTGGCTAATCACCATTTTTCTTAGCTAATAAATGGCAAAGCTTAAGCAATAAAGGATTGCCTAATCAATCTCTCAAATAATATAATAGAGAGATCTTAAACATGGGTAATTATGTTTAAACTTCAAGGGCATTAATGTCATTTGACTTTGTTTCAATTTGCTATTTAGGTAGTCAAGGTTAGGAGATAAGATCTATGGTTCAAAATCTTTGACCTTGGGCATTTAATGGACAAAATTACTTTATATTGATCTATATTTAGTAGGGAAACCTAATTTAGTTTTTCTTTTAATATATAAATAAAAGAGAAGAGATTATTAGTTCTAATATATTTTTAGTCTAGCCTATACTCTGTATTATTTATTATTCATATATGTATGTGGAAGTATTTATTTACAGTGTTTTTACATAGAAAACAAAAGGTTCTAGCTTTTCAGTTTACGTATTGAATTTTATAATAGTACGTACAGTATTATAAATTGTTTTTGAGCAATTTTTATAAACATATAACTGACGGATAATCAAAAGCTCTTTTTTTTTTTTTTTGAACGGCCAAATTTAATTTTGATTTTTAATGGAGTTGACTTTGGTAAGGGCATTAGTTTTTGAGCAATTTATTTAAGTAACTCGTTGACCCTTTTTATTCGGTGATGATGTGTACTCTCTAAAAACACCAACAGCTAACACTCATAAATGGTACTATTCATGTATCTATGAGTATATGTATATAATTATTGATATTAATATATTAATATTGAAGCTTGCTAGTATACTATTGGTGTATCTATAAAATAAGCCTAACAACTAAGGCATTATTTGGTTATATTCATGTATCTTTTAAGTGTTTATTTTTGTGTATATAATAAAGTTTTGACTTATACTTGTTTGACAACAAATCATAAAACGTGTTTAAAATATAAGTATATATATATATATATATATATATATATATATATATTTTCTTCCTAAATTCATGAATGTTTGGAATTAAAAAGAGAAGCTCGCCAATGCGAGTCAGTTGTTAGAACCAAATAAACAATTCAAAGAGCAACGCTTTTTTATTTATATGAATATATTTGGATCATTTTGAACTCCAAAGGTTAGTAGTGTTTCGTCCATTGAAAAGGCCAAAACGATGAAATCATGTGATCCTTTAAGTCAAAAATATGTAGACTTGTTTTGTACGGAGGAATACATTACCATAATATAGCATATTGCATAGTGATGGTAAAACGTAACCTAAAATGGATAAACGGAGAATGTTTTTCCTCTTCAGATTATTTGAGGAGGGTGAGTATTTTTACCTTAATGTATGCAACCTAACTCGGTTATACCGTGATCATTTCCAACCATTTCCCTAGCCACCTCAAGATGTGCTGCGAGTGAAGTTCGAAGCTGAGTCCTCTTGTAAGGATATCAAGACGCCAACCATTAGGCCATCTTGTGATCTAACACACACCGACCAATAACTTTTGCCTTTTTCAATATTGATGTATTATAAAAACTGTGTTCAACGGCATGAATAACACGAGTTTACTGAAGTCACAAACACACCTCCTTTTGTAAGCCATTAAAAGTTCCAAACATCAAAAGTGAATTCATACTCTATAGTGGTGTAATAGTTTACAACATGTTGTTTAATGTAAACTGACTTTTGATTTATTTTGATGTATATATACCGGCCAAACAATATTTTTATTGTTACTTTTATTTTAGTTTGTAACATATAAGTGACAAAAACAATGATAAAATCATTTCCAAATACTCTTTATCTTTCGGATGAATTGAGGGTGATTTGTATATCAATCTTTCTATCCGTACACCACTAACGGTACATTACGTTATTGTATTATACAATATTATAACGTACAATTGATCGTGTACGGAGAAGAAAAGTGACGTACAATCATCAATTAAATTAATCACCCAATGAATTTGGTGCTTTCATGAGCAATTTATCGTTCTTAAAATTTATAAACGTCAATACGTCATTAACATACTTGGAAGTTGGACTTCATTTCCAAAATTTTGGTTAAGCTTTCTCTTATAGGCTTAGTTACAGGCCCAATTACACATTAGCCCAAAACTATTGATAAATTCACAAAATCGGAGTAACGCACGAAACCCTAATTAATTATGTTCGCAATACGCAAAACCCTTAAACCACCATCAGTATTCACCACAATCCGCCGTTTAATCTCCACCGTTAACCTTCCCGAACCGGAAAACTCCGCCGCGTATGACGACCTAATAACCACCGCCGGCAACAAACGAGACTTTGCCGCCGTCCGCCACCTCCTCGATCAACGTCACACAAAAGGTTTCCATACAACTAACAACACATTCAAATTCATTTCAACCGATCTATCAGTTCTCAACGACGTTTTACAAACCATAGCTGATCTTGACGAGAAAAACAGTCGGAAAAGATCATACGAATCGCTAATTTCGCGTCTGTGCAAATTGCACCTAATAGACGACGCTTTGAGGGTGGCGGAAGTGGCAGCCGGCGGAGAAACGTCTGCTGCTGCCGTCGACGCCGACGCGTCTACGTTTCATCCGATTCTGAGCTTGCTTACCCGAAAGAAAAATTTCGACCGCGCGTGGAACGTAATTGAGATCATGAAAGCGAAGAAAATCGCGCGTGATGTTACGTGCTATAACTATTTCCTAACTTCGTATTCTGTCGCCGGAGATTTGAGATCGAACGTCGACGTTCTGAAGAAACTGACGGAGGAAGGGTTAAAAGCTGACGCGCGTACCTACGACGCGCTGGTGCTTGGCGCGTGTAAGGCTGGGAAGATGGATGGTGCGATGGCGATTATGGGAAAGATGGTGGATGATGGAGTTGAGCCAATGTATGCGACGTATGCGCACATTATAGTGAAACTGGTGAACCTGGACTATTGTGCGCAGGGGGTGAAGTTTGTGATGAGTTATGCAGGTAGAGACAGTAAATTGGACTCGCATAATTTTGGGTTGTTGGCTACTCGGTTGATAGATTCGAAGAAAGCGGAAGAAGCTAAAACTGTATTACAGGAAATGGTTAAGAGGGATTTACAGATGGGTGATAAATTGAGTAATTTTTATAAGCAAAATGTAAAAATTGATAGTTAATTTTACATTTTGGACTGAAGGTTACTACGGAGTAATCGTAATCAAGTATACGATCATGCTAATTATCTATTACGTATTAGTCCGTACAATACATAAATCGTGTAATGAAATATGTAGTCGGCGATTTTGGAAAAAGGAAATCTGAGTTTATTAGCTCGTAAGCTTGAAAATGAGTTAACCGGCTTCATAAAATTTGAACACACTGATAAAGCACAGAATATAAGTTAAACCAGTGACGCCTCCATACTTGTGCTATCCTCAAGAAAGATGAATTACGTGGTCTATTAGGGACGAACTGAGAGTTGGACGTTGCAGAGTATGGATTCACCAAGATATCTAGTACATTTTTCCTTTGAGTGAAATTTTAAATGTAAGTTTGTTCATGCCAGTGTGTATACAGTATTTTAGAGGTTTCATTTGTAAGATAGGTAGATGTTTATATATTTTAGATGAATACTTTAACCGTTTCAATTTTATCGTTCACTATATAAATGCATATTGTTTATTAAAACACCTACGGATTGGTTGGTTGAAACAAAAGGTAAACAATTATTTTGAGATAAATTAAAATGAAAATATATAGATAATTAAATTGAGACGGACGAGTAATGAGTAATGAGGCAAGTGCAAAATAATCTGGGTTATATAACCTTCAATTTCACATTGTGACCATCAAATCGGGTCAGACACCTTTCAATTTCACAAATGTATCTGGACCAAAAATATTATTCGAGTAACAATTTACTTTTTGGTTCACTAGTTTTCCTCTATATATATTGAAAAATGTAAATGTTTAATTACTAGTGAAAAAATGTAATAAAATTACATTCACTTTAAACAATATACTATTTACTTAACCAACTTAAATGGTCACAATTGCTAGAATCCAACTAAATGTAATAAAATAAAATAAAATTGTATTATTATAGGAGGATAACTTCAATGGTCAGAATTCAAATCCACAACTAATTTCATTTATATTATACGTTTTAATATAATGCATAATAAATTCGAAATTAATGTATACTAGCCTTCATCTATATCTATTTTATATAAACCCCATAACGTTTCTTGTAATCTCATCAAGTAAAACTACTTCTTTATAGAGTTATAAATATAGTATAATTAATCATGGGTTTGGTTCTGTCTTTCATCAACATCTTGTTTCTTCTCATTATTCATCTCAGTTTTCTTGCTGGTAATCTATATGTGTATTAATTTCTTTATAAATAATACTCATTCATAAAAAAAAAAAAAATTGTTGTTTCTAATTCATGTGTTTGATCTTTTTCTTTATTCACAGATGCTGGTGGCGTTGGATTGAACTATGCATTGTTTGGAAATAACCTCCCTTCTCCACCACAAGTCATATCACTCGTAAAATCAAGAAACATAGAGCAAATTCGTCTGCTTGATCCCAATCATGACGCTCTTGACGCGTTTAAAGACTCAGGAATTCAAGTGATTCTCGGCATAACAGATGACAATATTCCTTCTCTAGCAAACAATATCGACGACTTTGCTAAAGAATGGGTCAAAGAAAACATTGTCCCATATGCATCAGCAATCAAATTTCGTTGCATATCCGTTGGTAATGGAGTCGAAGGCGTTAATCTAAAAGTTTATTTGTTTGCAGCGATCAGGAATCTTCACGAAGCATTAAAATCATCAGGTTATCAAATTCCCGTGACTACAACCATAGGGAATTACTTGTTAAGAGATTCAGATCCTCCATCAAGTGGGGATTTTTCTGCGGAAGTTAAACCAGCTATGCAAGATATCTTGAGTTTTTTAAGTAGTAACGGTTACCCTCTTTTGGTCATGATGTACCCTTATTTCAAATACGTTCGTGACCCTAGTAAAATGCCTTTATCGTACGCGTTAGGAAACTCTACTGAAGTTTTTGTACGTGATGGAAATTTAGAGTACAAGATATTGTTTGATGCTATGACTGATGCGCTGTATTCGGCATTGGAAAAGGTGAGTGAAGGATCTGAATCTCTGGAGGTTGTGATTTGTGAGACTGGGTGGCCATCAAAAGGGGATTGGGATTTTGAGTCTATTGAATTGGCTCAAACATATAACCAAAATCTTGTGAAACATGTTTTGAGTAACGGTACACCTAAGAAACCTGGAAAGAAATTAGAGACTTATATTTTTTCCATTTTTAATGTGAATCATAAGCCTGGAGAATCTGATGAGCAAGATTTTGGATTGTACTATCCGAATATGACTGAAGTATATCACATTGATTTTTAGTTAGTATCACATTAAGAGTTAATTTATCTATGGTTTAATGTTTTTTTTTTTTTTTTTCGTTTTTAGACTAGTGATAGTTTAGCACTTTAGCGAAGATGAGTACATTATATCAAAAGGTGAAACCTTATGTTATTACGAATTTAAGATCTTAATTCGAAATAGAAGGAGCATGAGAAGCAAAATGAGGTACAAAATTCAACTGAACATCATCTTTTTCATCTATATGGACTATGGAGTATGCAACTATATATTAAGACTCTGAATTTACGTTTGTGCCAAATTACAAATTTTCATCCTTATGAAACTATAGGACACATGTACTATTATCATAAGAAAACATTGGGTTCGCAGATATTTTGATTTTAATTCTAGTTCCGGATTTTAAGTGAACATTTAGTTGTTTAGTTGCCCTGCAATAATAGATTGTTCTAAATTTTAGAAGTTATTATTTAGCAATTGCTACCTTATTTTCCAACTGTGTATATATAACTTGCGTGCTTCCAGTCTACAATAGATTTTCAACAACACGAACAAATATTGTATTTCGAAGATAATAGATCGATCACTACTAGAAAAACTTGAAATAGATCACAAATATCCTTTTAGGCTAATCACAAGCTAATGTTATCATGAAAGTTTCAACATTCCAAACGTCAAGGTATCCTATTTCCAATCGTTTTTAGATATAATCTTTGTAATTTATTTGTACCGGTCGATTAAGGTTGGTAGTAGTAGAAATCTTAATCTTATCTTATCTTAATATCAATATATAGCTAACAACATGCTTTAGGCCCAATGGACTATATGGACTATCCAAATCCATCAATCAAATGGAAAACATTAAAATATGATTGTTCACTAACATCTTGGAAAGATGTCAATAACAAATCATAGCTTCATTTCTTAAGCTCACTATCGATCAGTTGGTTACTTTTTAATTTAAAATCAGGTTATCGATCATAAGTAGGTATATTGCTCGGTTGCTCCTTGAGTCGTTGTAGAGATTTCTCACAGCCTTCTTCAATGGATAAACTCTCAAACACAAACGAGGTTATACAAATGCAAGAACCAAAAAAGATGCATAATAATTGCTCAATTGATTTTTATGCTATGGAATTCGAAAAACACGATCAATCCAATTTTCTTGTGTCAGGAAACCTCAATCTCATAACAAGAACTCAAACAATCAACCAAACTTATACAAATAACCGAATGTTTATCAAATCTATTACAGAATGAACACGAAAATTAATACACAGAATCACTCAGAAATACATAATCAGAAAGAAAAATTGTTCATCAATGGGATGAACTCTAACACGATCAAATATTCAAATACAATCTAGAAACCTTAACAGAGCAAATACGTATGTGTTGAATGAGAGGGATCCGGGTTTGTGAGAGTATCAAGAAGCTTAGCTATCTTTTCCATTTGAACAACTTTAGTCCATCTACTCATAATCTTCACAATTTGGACAACATAGATGACCAACAATACATTTCTGCCCTTGTACTTCATGAAAAATACACCCAATCCCTACAACATTTTGACTCAAAGATTTTATCAATATAAATGTAGGAATTAGATAAAAACCAAGATAATTTCGTAATCAAAGAATACCAAAATTTTATACCATATATTTGTCAATAATAAAAGCATCATTAGATATATAGTAGCATGACTCATTAATTAGCTAATACTAGCATATTGTCCGAGCAATGTGGCGGTGGCAACTAACTTAGTTATAATTGTTACGTATTATAGTTTGTTAATAGCATCGTTGAATTGTAATATAACATTTTATTTCAATTTTTCATAGATCGTATTTCACTTTGTTCAAATAACATGACAAAATATTACATTATATTACGTTTAAGTCAATAACAATGTGTGTTTTCTTCTCATCTTGTAAAAAAAAAAATTGTAGATGAATTAGATTAAAATCAATGCCGTGACACAAATGAAATGGTCAAATGCTTAAGTAAATTTCTTAAATGTGAACTTTATGTGTAAAGTTGAAAATCAATATATAGAAATAATGAATTGGTTGCGTTCTCTATAAGTGAGATTGAAAGGATGATTACCACATGCGAATAGGTAAATTTGACATTTTAATTTTTTAAGAGGTGTAAGATTCAACACAAAAAACATCTTATAAATACCGAATACACTAATGTTTATCAATAAATATCTGATGCAATTTAGAAGGATTCCCTGTTCTCATTGTGATTCCTCCCCTCAACTATAAATGGGTGACTTTAGTGAAATTAAGAATATTATACGAGTAACAATTTACTTTTGTTCACTAGTTTATCTCTTTCATATATATATATATTCAAAAATGTAGATATTCAAATTCTAGTGAAAAAATATACTCAAAAAATTACATTCATTTGAAACAATATACTACTATTTAATACGTGTTTATATATTTTAGCATCATCATCATTATAAGATAGGATAACTTCAATGGCTAAAGTTCAATCCAATACTAATTTCATTTATATTATTGTATGTTATAATTTAATGCATAATAAATTTGAAATTAATGTACACAAGCCTTCTTCTTCTTCTTTATATAAATAAATCCCATAGCATTTCTTGTAATCTCAACAACTAAAACCACTTATTATAGAATTATAAATATATTATAATCATGGGTTTGGTTCTATCTTTCATCAACATCTTATGTCTTCTCATAGTTCATCTCAGTTTTCTTGCCGGTAATATACATGTTGTATTAAATTAAATTCAATGTAAATTATATTTATATTTATTTATAATTATAAATGTATCATATCATATATAGATATAAATTTGTGTACGTTTCTAATTCATGTGTTTGATCTTTCTTTAGATGCGGGAGGCATTGGACTGAACTATCCATTGTTTGGAAATAACCTTACTTCGCCATCACAAGTCATATCACTTTTAAAATCAAGAAACATACGACAAGTTCGTCTGTTTTATGCCGATCACGACGTTCTTGACGTGTTAAAAGACTCAGGAATTCAAGTGATTCTCGGCATAGTAGATGATGATATACCTTTTCTAGAAGAAGATATCGACAACTTTGCTAAAAAATGGGTCAAGGACAACATTGTCCCATATGCATCAGCAATCAAATTTCGTTACATAACCGTTGGTAATGGAGTCCAAGGTGTTAATCTACAAGTTTACCTGTTCGGAGCAATGAAGAATCTTCACGAAGCATTAAAATCAGCAGGTTATAAAATTCCCGTGACTACAACCATAGGGAATTACTTGTTAAGAGATTCACATCCTCCATCAAATGGGGATTTTTCTGGAGAACTTAAACCAGTATTGGAAGATATCTTGAGTTTTTTAAGTAACAACAGTTACCCTCTTTTGGTCAAGATGTACCCTTATGGTGCATACGTTCGTGACCCTAGTAAAATCCCTTTGTCGTACGCATTAGGAAACTCTACTGAAGTTTTTGTACGTGATGGAAATTTAGAGTACAGGAAATTGCTTGATGCTATGACTGATGCGATGTATTCGGCTTTGGAAAAGGTGAGTCAAAGATTCCAATCTCTGGAGGTTGTGATTTGTGAGACTGGTTGGCCGTCGAAAGGTGATTCGGGTTTTGAGTCTATTGAATTGGCTCAAACATATAATCAAAATCTTGTGAAGCATGTTTTGAGAAATGGTACACCTAAAAAACCCGAAAAGAAATTAGAGACTTATATTTTTGCTATTTTTAATGTGAATCAGCCTGTAGGATATGAACAAAACTTTGGATTGTACTATCCGAATATGACTGAAGTGTATCACATCGATTTTAGTTAGTACGGAGTATCTCATTAAGAGTTAACTTTTTTTTTTTTTTTTTCTCATTTTCATTTTTGCACTAGTGATGATTTATCGAACATGAGTACAACAAAAGGCGAAACCAAGCTTATGTTTTACTCACTGACTTACGAATTCACGATCTTAATTCGAAATAGAAAGAACATGAGAAAGTAAATGCGGTACAAACTTCAACTGGACATCATCTTTTTCATCTATATGGAGTATTTAACCGTTTAAACGTACTCCAAATTTACATTTGTGCGAAATTACAAATTTTTGACTTTTTTGAAACTATAGCACATATGTACTATTTTAAGAAATCATTATGTTTGTCTATATTTTGATTTCAATCCTAGTTCCAAATTATAACCAAATTGTAAAACTTGATAGTGAATTTCACATTTTCGACTGAAGTACGGAGTATATGAAGTTGTCGGATTTAAGTTTGTACTTGTCGATTAAGGTTGATCATTGATGGTAGTCGAAATCTTATCTTATTTTTAAGGAGTTAGTGTCTGGAATGCTCGATGTCTATTATGTGTACTCAATTTACATTTGTTATTTTTAATGCATTCAACTTTCAGAAAGGGTGTTTTAATGTATTTTGATGATATGTCGCTCGTTTAAGGTGCCACGTGACATCCTGAGAGTTTGACACATCATCAAAACGTCAACAAAATACATAAAACACACTTTTTGAAAATTTGATGCGTTAAAAATAGCAAACGTAAGTTGAATACACACAATAGACATCGAATACAAGTAAGATGCATTACCAGACACTAACCCCTATTTTTAATAACTAATAACATGCTTTAGGCCCAATGGACTACATAGAGTACTCAAATCCATCAATTAAATGGAAACATATCAAAATATGGTTGTTCACTAACATCTTGGAAAGAAGTCAATAACAGATCATTATTTCATTTCTTAACCTCACAAATCACAATAGATCAATTAGTTACTTTGATAAAATATTAGGTTATTATAAGTAGAGAAGTAGATGTGTAGATATATTGCTCGTAGAGTCGTAGAAGAGGTCTCTCATAGCCTCCTTCAACGAATAAACTCTCAAACACGAACGAAGGTTAACTTATATGTATACAGAACAAAACATGATGAATAACGATTGCTCAATTGATATCTATGATACGGAATTCGGAAAACATGATTAATCCAAATTGTTGGTGATCAATCACGAACTATAAAAAGTTGAAATCTTGTAATGTGCCAGAATATACATTTTAAAAAAATGAAACATCTAATGATTTTTGATAAGGTTAACATATTGCAAGTCAAAGGGTGGAATTAACAGAACGCCGGTAATGTTGACTAGTCTCTGTTTTAGAAATAGAAAAAAAAAATCAAAACGGTGGAACCCCACACATTACCCGTTTTCCGTCCAAAACTCCAATAACCGTTGACCGTTAAATCTCCGGTCAGATGAACGGCTGCCATCATCCTTCCTTGTTCCCCTTCTCACTTCCCCCATCACTCCGATGCCTTTTCACCCTTCCTTCCTCCTTTAACGTCTTCTCACCTAACCTCCGTCATCGTTACCGTCACCGTCAAACCAATGGAGCCTACCAATAATCAGATCACCACCACACACACTTCCCTGCACCACAGACTCGATTGTTGGAGTGAATCCGGTACCGAAACGTTAATCGAAACGTGGGGCGAACGTTACCTTCAGCTCAACCGTGGAAATCTCCGTCAGAAAGACTGGAAACATGTAGCTGACGCCGTTAATGCTAACCGTGACGACTCAAAACCACCGAGAACAGATGTGCAGTGTAAGAACCGTATCGATACTTTAAAGAAGAAATATAAACTTGAGAAATTAAAATCCAAAACGACGCCGTCTAAGTGGCCGTTTTTTAACCGGCTTGATTATCTCATTGGTACAGTAGCTAGTAATAGTGTTAGCAGGAAGAAAGGAAACACACTGAATTCGGCGTCTGTGGCGTCTGTTACGGTTACTATTAAGTCGATTTCGAAACCGAACACTAACCCTAGCCCTAATTTGAAAGGTGTTGTGTATTCGGGTGAAAGTGTGGGTAGGATTGAGAATTTGGGGACAGAGGAGGGAGGGGGCAAATCGGGGTATACGGAACTGGCGAGGGCGATTTTGAGGTTCGGGGAGGTTTACGAGAGGACCGAGAATTTAAAACAGGAAGAAATGATGAAGTTAGAGAAGCAGAGAATGGAGTTCACAAAAGAAATTGAGTTTCAGAGGTTGAATATGTTTATGGAAACGCAACTTGAGCTTGAAAAGACTAAGACGAAGAAGCTATGGGTTACGGATTCGTTGAGTCCAGGTACAACACTGGTTTTAAAGATTGATTGTTAGCTGTAATAGGTGTTTGGATTGGCTTATTTTATGGACTTATCGGCTTATTGAAGTTTAAAAACGACAATAAGTTCATAATTAGCGGCTTATGAGCTTGAAGGTTAATAAGCACATAAGCCGTGAAAAATGAGCGGATCGGCTTTTTCAAAATTTTAATAAGCCGATAGGCCTAGGAAATAAGCCAAGCTAAACAAATATAAAAATGTTGTCTTTAGCATTGCAAAATTCTGTGATAATGAATTGGATTCTGGTGGGTAGCTTTATTAGGTGCTTGAATAATGGCAAGCAACTAGTTGCAGGTTATATTTCTTGAGCATGTTATGTGGCTAACTAGGTAGCGAGTGAGAATCAATACTATGGATACTAAGAAAAAGTCAAAAGTTAGCTACAGGAAAGATATATTCATGTGTAGCAGCGTTTTCTTTGTAGCTTTGGCTCACAAGTTGCTATACTTATCCTCTTTTAAGTTATTTCTAGAAGTTCTTACAGATTTTGCTATGTGTTAGATAGTATCCAGGCATTTCTGTGTCTGTAGGTGGTTGTTTAACTGTAGGGAACAAAGATCAAAAGATCATGAATCACAAAACAAGATTGCTTTCACCGTTTCAGTCTATGTTTATGGGTTTGTTCTTGCATTATTCTAACACTAACAGGCTAGTATGTATACTATAGTACGGAAAAGATGATTATAAAAAATTTTATAGACTCTGTAGTAATTAGTCTGTTCACTCGATAGTCAGTAGTGCTTGCTTAAACTTTAAAAGACTAGAAACTGGATGATGCAAATTGTTCTCGGAAAGGCGTATATGTTCCTACCGTTATAAACATGAAATTGAAGATTTGAGAAGCGTATGTTCTTGGGTAAAGGGGAAAAACGATCTTAGGCTGGTCACTAAACTCTTGTGGGTATAGTGGAGGGGAATGCACTTAACTTTGGTCCGATGTTTATAGTATGTACCAAACTTTTTTTTGGTCTATTGTATGTATCAATCTTTCAACTTTGGTCTATTGTGTGTATCCAATGACTAATTTGATAACGTGTCAACCGTATAATTTGCCACGTCATCTGATACGTCATTGACACATCATAAAAAATGGGTGCCACGTCAGCCGGATACACACAATAGACCAATATTGAAAGGTTTATTCATACAATAGACCAAAACGAAGTTGGGTACACATTATAGACATCGGACTAAAGTTAAGTGCATTCCCCTGCACTAATCCCAACTCTTATATCTGCATTTTACATCAATTGCGAATGCATGTAAGCGAATCAATTAGCTGCCATTGTTTCTTGCTTGAATGAAAGGCAGAGTCTTTGAGCATGATATTTATATGCTACAACTATTCCCTTAAATTCAGCCATGTCTCTGTTACGCCCTATGTTTGACATTTAAGTGTTTGACATTTAGTTGTGGGTATGATCAAAAGACGGTTCATATAACTAATTTTTGGACTCTTTGGAGCTCCTTTTTTCTGGATTTTGCAATACTGTGTCATGCTCCTGTTTTTTTAATGTTAATTTTGTTGCTTATAAATGTTGTACAGGTAAGAAATCAGAGCTATGATGAAGGGCAGTTGATAGAAGTGATGTAAAGACCTTACTCCAGAATGGGTTTGTAATTACGTATGTTGAGTTTCTGAGTTATAGTATATATATTACGAAGTTAATCTAGACATGACATGCCTGCTAATTTAAAATTGCTGTATTTTCTTGTACATAATGCATTTGTGTTATTGCGTGTGTTTTTATGTAAATTATCTACCGAATGCTACATATCGGAAGCTGTTTGACCGGTAATTAAATCTGTAAGTGATGGTATCTTTGTATACTATAAAGTCTATCAAATGCAACTATACCCAACTAACCATCAAGCCCCTTTTTTAGAGCATAACAGGAAGATGAGCTTTAGCAACTGCAGGATCATTTTGGTTCATTTATCCTGTTCTCCACCTTTACTTTTCATATTCAGCAGATTCACTACTCTTTGGTATCAATTCAACCTCTGTTGATATAATCCGATATTGTAGACTCGTTGTTGTGACATCTTCATGTCTCATATTTTCATATTATCTCTTGTTTCGGTAATTTTATCAATGAATCATTGATCACGGACCTTGGTTAAGCCTTTATCATATTCGAGCTCTTTCTCTGTTTTTATCCATGCTGGTGTGTAAGTAGGGCTAATATTATGCAACTATACCCCACATAGAAATTAAAACTTAGAATTTCTGGTAGTTAACTGGTTAACCAACGGACATATTTCATAATAAATGAAGTGGTACAAGTACAACCTAGTATAGTCAAACAAAAAATGTAAGAATATAAACTATTTTAAGGATTACCCAAAAGCTGTTGTAGCCACTAAAGCCACACATAAAACACAGGGCAAAACCGCAAGCCATTATTTTACATAGAAAACAACAGGCCCTGACAGCTTCATATATATTAAAATCGCCCGACATCCGGATCAAGCTAGCTAGAACCTTATCATCAGTATTCTTGATCCAATTAGCATTTCAGAATATGCAGATGCTCACGAAAATATACATAATTAGTATTTTTCTCTTGTCCGTATAATTGAATGTGAATCACTAGTCTCACTTATAGGGGTAAGTACCTGGGAATGCACCCAACTTGTCTCCACCCAACTTGTCTCGAATGTCTATTTTATTTATCATACTTACGGGAGGTGTATTTAATGTACCAAACTTTCAAAAACGGTTATTTAATGTATTTTGCTGATGTGTCGTCCATTTAAGATGCCACGTGGCATCCTTAGAAGATGACACGTCATCGACACGTCAGCAAAGTACATACAATAACCGTTTTTGAAAGTTGGGTGCATTATATACACCTCCCGTAAGTATGATACATACAATAGACATTCGGGACAAGTTGGATGCATTCCCAGGTACTTACCCCTCACTTATATTATCGACTAATTATAATCAGAACATATAATAATCATCTTTAACACACTATCAATATAACTATATGCTAATTAATTATACCCCCAAATATAAGTAAAGGTAATAAGATAAATTTAGGTTGCTTTTGGTTCGCAGTATTCCATGGAATTAGATGGAATTGGAATCTCAACCATTCCATATGGGTGTTTGGTCACGAATTAATTCAATTGTAAGTCATGAAATTCTTTCATTTCAAAGAATTTACAATCCATGTTATATCAATTCGTTTATTGAATTACAATTCCAACAAAGATATTTCGCGAACCAAACGCAACGTTAGAAATCATCCCATGTCTCATATAATGCATACAAATTAGTTGGCATTAAGCATGCATATGCATTACTATACGTTCTAATTAAACCATAACAACATTTAATTAATTAGTATCATATAATTTTTTAGCAACAAACATTTCTATATATCATTGAGATATATATGACCAGCAGTTTGAACAAAAAAAACAAAAGTGGTAGCTAGCTAGTAAGCAATTGTTAGTAGTATACAATATTCTAGTCCGGGTTGATTACTTAACTATCTATCTGGCAATATTAATACATCTTTTTATATATACTAATAATGAATAAAAGTATTCAGAGTCTCACTTAATCAGCCAAGACTTCTGTTTTATTTACAAATTCAGATCTAGGTTTGTACTACTACTGCTACCATCCATTATTTTTGTTTGCTTTGATGACCTTATATTACTAGGAGTATTATTACTTGAACTTGACGAAAATAAAGATAATGTTAAGCCAGTACTCTCATTGTTTCTTGCATCATCATCCTCTCGGGTCTTGATTTGTAACGAAAGATTCAAATCTAGATCACTATTTTCTGGCTCGTGTTGATTGATGGCCTTTCGTTTCAATATTACTTTATCTTGATCGTTGACAATGACATCCTCTTTAGTTTTTATGTCGGTTTTATTATCCCTTGACAATTCATCATGATTTTCGAATAATTTGAATTGGGATTCTTTGGTATTAATATTGCTGCTATCTTTGAAGATTAATCTCTTTGCTCTTGACCCATATACTCCATGCCTAAGTCCATCGATGAAAGGGCTGTAATCTGGATTCGTTTGGCGATCCCATAAGCCGTCCGGATACCTGATAACAACCATCGGAAATTAATATAGTATACCTAAATCAGTGGAGTATATTATTAAAGAAACAATGACAAACTAGCGATTCCAATATCAAGATTTATTGAAACGGTCGGATTTTCAATTATAAATAGTATACCTAAAACCAGAAATTGATCCATGAGTAAAACTTTGGAGCATTGGAAGTTGGCTAAGGTTGTAAATATGATGATCATCACCTTCATAAAGAAGCCTTTGTTCGGAATCTACTGCAAAAAAAAACCTCATTACTTGCAACTAATGACAAATCAATCTTGAATTAATATCGTAGATCCACAATTCAATAGTTATATGTTATATATGCATGTACCTTGATTTGGATCGTCAGTCTTCTTGCTTCTATACATCTAGTTCGACAATTCAGTCACTAAAAATTAAACTATGATATAAATATATGATAACTATATGATGAAATATAAAATTAGAATAAACCAAAAATAGAAATAATTACTTGAAGATGGCTTTTGACATGAGAGATGCTAAGGCCCTTGATATTCATCAACTGAAGAACTAACTTAGGTGTTGCCCCTGTATGTATATAGCACATTATATTTAAAAAATACAACACAAAAACACATGAATTTGATTGATTTTGATTGTAGTTTACTTACTTTCTTGACCTCCCAACTTATCGACTGCATGAATAAATCGAAGATGGAGTTCAGGTGTCCAGCGAAGCCTAGGATTCTTGGAACGAACATAGGGTCGCACAGAACCGGAGGCAGAATTAGTCTTCTTGTCGCTCTCTTCAACCGTGCTGTTGCTTGAGGTTGATCCATTTTTGGGTCTACTTGTACTAGTCGAGTTTTCGTCTTCATCATCGTCTTCTTCTTCTTCAAGGCCTGGAAAGCTAGGGTTTTTCTTGGTAGTATGATCTTGGTCATGATCATTAAAGCTATTATGCCTCTTGATCATTTTTTAATTATTAATTGTAGCACAACGTACTTACGGTTGAATGATATGAAGATAGTAATATATGTAAGGTTTCTGTCTTTCTTTATCTTGATAGCTCTGATACAACATGTACAGACACGCACCAAGAGACCAAATATGAAGTAGGTAAAGATTATTCTTTGGAAGATTGAAGCTAGCTTGGATGAGCTCAAAGTAAAAAATTTATATAGTTGGAAGGAGAAATTTGCCCAAAGAATATAAATAAGGAGAGGTTCGTCTATTATCTCGTGTTTAGGATTGCTTAGTTAGTTATTTATAAGTGATTGTTTGCTTTAGAAAAAGTAGCTAGCTAGGTCTTCGTACGTATTCTTGATTGAAAAATGATTGGGAGACCTGAATATATACTGACTACATATATGCCTAAAGATATGATTGGTAGGTATTAAAAGTTGATTGGATGAGATTAGGAGAGAGAAAAAAAAAAAATCAACCAATCAGAAAATTAGGCTTAGATTTAGGTCTATGTAAGTAGTTCTCCGCATTACTCTTCTCAATTGTAAGTTCTCAGTTTTTGACTTTTTTCAGCAATAAGCGGACAAAAAATTTATATCCTAGAGCTTATCAACTCTCAAAATATGCAATAAATTTACGGATTAGTACGTATTTGTAAATGTATTCAACTTTACTCAAAAATCTATAGTATATATTTAACTTAGAACACTTTTATTGTGTGTATTGAACTTTCAATAATCTCTATCGTATGTATCGGATGTGCTTTTTAGTGATGTGTCAAATTATATGGATGACACGTGGCACATTACATGAATGACACGTCATCTAAAGTACAATCCAATACATACAATAGAGATTATTGAAAGTTTAATACACACAATAGAAGCGCCATAAATTGAATACATTCAATTGATTTTTGAATAAAGTTGAATGCATTTACAAATACTTATCATTGTATATAACTATGACTTACTTTAACATGACAGATTCTGTCGGTAGTTAATTTTAGAATTTGTGTATAGAATGTGGATGAATCTCATACGTGTAGTTTAATTAGTTTTTGAAAAGGGTCATTTTTCTATTATTATCAAAAATAACACATAAGAAAAAATTGGACTCATATAGGTTGCATAATCATATAACAGTACTGAACGGATTATTTTTTGTAGATCGTATCAATCGCTATGATCTTCGTGTATGTTCCATTTTCGGATTCTTATCTTTGCATACAAATACAGAATAAAACATGCACGTCATATTTGTTCAACTATATATTAACATGAAAAAGTGTCATTTAATAAATCATCATATGAACCAAAACTTTTATGTGTATTTCATTTCAAACTCTAATTGTTCTTAAACATTTTGTAAGAAATTTATATCATTTCGTTTCAGTCAAAGTGTCCACTTTGCTATACACACAATTTTAAAATTCTCTACTAACTATACTATTCACCAATAAGAAAACATCTCTACTCACTAATATGATTTTTTGTTGGTGGTAACATTAAAATGAATACTTATCTTATATGATACAACTCAAAATAGTAATATAGACACTTGTAGTAATAATATTTCGTAATAAGGAGTTGATTAATTTGGTACGTGGAATTCGTAAATATGTATATTCTCATGATTGGGTTAAAAATCTGATCGAATTCCCAACAAGATACCAATAATTCCTTGCTCGTGTGGGCCGGCAGCCGTAGGAATTAATGTAAGTCTACTTTTTAAACCCCTTTTGTTGTAACCAAATTAATCACGGAGTTCTTGAGATACAGTATACAAGATCACAGCCGTATGAAGATATACAGGAGGTTTTTTCATATTAAAACAGTAAACTAATTTAATTTCCAACCATGGAAAATATACTTTTAGGATGGAAAGGAATTGTAATTCAGCATTGTCGTGATGCTTTGCATGCTAACTTTTGGGATTACGTACATATTGGATATATATATCTGGTGAATCAATTTTCTTTAATAAATAGGTGTGCGCTCATTATATAAAAATATTTGCGGTTTTAATCTTTTATTTTTCTATAGGTTTGTGTCTACTGAAAACTAAAAGAGATTCAGAAAACACATTAAAACATAAGGAAATATGAAATTTATGAAACTATGAATACATTCCATTTTTATTGATACCTCGTATGAGGTTTAGTTACGGAAAACTTTTTAATATTATATTCAAGTTCTTGAGATATAATGATGATGTTTTGTAAGAAAACCACAACTTCGAATATTAAATTTACAATCTTTCAATTTTTCGACGAATTAATCGAAATATTTTTTTGTAACTAAATGCACCGTAAATCATGATAGTAAATTTTGCTATTGTTTTATATTTTCTTAATTATTATATAGATTTCTCCCCCAGTTTATTTTTATTGAGTTTAGATGTTATTAAAACTGACCTGGAAAATCCCAAAGCGTAAATACATAAAAGAATACAAATATCCATTTTTCTATGATTTAACGTTTTTGATAAATATCTTGGATTGGGATTGGGTTGGGACTTGGGGTTTACTTGCAAACATTATAAAAATTAAAAAGTGAAGGTAGGTGACAAGAGCAACCCTCCCCCCTAGCTTTTGCTGTAAAGTCAAACCCCAGACAAAAGACTAATGTTTTTCTTTCGTATATTCTTTTTAAATTTCGACACCTAATTAATTTCTCATTTATTCTTATATTTAAATTTAAAAAAATCATTAAATCGATCAACACTTACTGTAAATTACTAAAATTATGTATGTACGCATTTGTATGTTAATATTTCTAGAGTTCAGCCATGTAAATCAAAGTGTAGCGAATCGATCGCACTCAATCATAGAAATATGCACGTTTGATCACATACATACATAATAACTCTTGTAATTGACATTCACTAGAAGAAAAAAAAAATGATGAATTTTTTACGAAGAACACAAAATATCACGTTATAATTTGATAGAAAACAAAAAACCTGTACGTGAGAAGCTACTTATCCGGATCTCGTAATGTGGATGTCTGTCTTTTTAGCTGTTGCCACGTCACGCAATATGCCAGTATATGCATGGCTTACTCTACCCTAATTTAAAATATATTAGAATATATAAATCGAATTTTAACTAAGATTCTCTATGATTAATAAATTAACTATATACAGCTGCTACATATATTAAAATAATTTGCAACATGTAGTGATGAAAATATTCTATTATTTTCCCATTTATTTAAGTGTTAGTTCTTTTGTCTTTGCCTTGTAAGATGCTGCCTACTATATTCCTTACATTTCTAAAAGAACATAAATTTTAGATTTCCTCAAAATTAAACTGAAGTATTTAATCACAAAAATGTGATTATAACATGATATACTAGTGATCAACATGAAGCTATTCTAAGAAAAATTGGTATGATTTTTAATTTTGGTAATTCACTACTAGGAAAACGGGCTAATACGATGAAGGGTATAGCGACGCCGCCATGATGTTGCAAAGACAAAAATTTGCTTAAGCCCATATATACTTAAGTTTGTTGATTGAGTAAATTTGTCAATTAACAAAGTGATATGATCATACTCTCACATTAATTACTAATTGTAGTTAGTGTAGAAAATTTTGTAGGTAGAGTTTATAACTTGATTAAATCATTCCAAATCTAATGGAAAGGGCGATTTGATATAAGATAATATTATGGTATCATTCAAAATATAATATTATAATTACCATGCTAGAGACATCTCACCCACCAATTATTTCAAACTTTATTGTTAATTTTTATATATCTGTGTAATCAGCTATTAGTCCAGTTTTCCGGCCACTTTCTTGAATCTATATATATTATACGGAGTACTTTGAAAGCAATCAAAAGGTTTCTATATAGAAATATACATATTTAGGTTACTACACCTAGGCACCTAGCTACTAGCTTAGCACTATATAGATTGTATCTATCCATGATAAGTAAATAAATAAACTTAAAGACCTTAAAGCATTTCGATCATCTTCATGACCTATGTCCCCGCGATGGTAGCTTAATGGTGGGGACACGCAACATAAATGAAGGTCATGGGTTCAATCCCTATCTTCATGTTCCTTTGACCATGCGTTACGTCATCTTCCTCTCTCATATTTACTGTGAGACCGGTTGTGGGAGAGTAGCAAATTAAAGGGTCGATTTTTGCCTCATGTTTATCACCCCTTATATATAACCATAAAATAAGTAGAGATGTAACTTGGAGTTTGATTGCAGGTACTTTCACTCCTTTCCATTATTTTGTGTTTAGTCTAATTAACAGTTGAGCATATGTTATATTTTCATTTACCTTAATTAATCATTAAATATTGTCTGTTTTTGTCGTTTGTGAATGAATACGATCGAAGGTCTAATACTCAACCAATTACTTTAAGAAATTCCACATTTAACTCGTGGTCAATGGGGTTTGTAGTCAATTTGTCACCTCTCCTGAAATATGATTGTGGGGGATTATTTGGACAAAAAATGTCAATTTGTTACTGTAGTATATAATTAAAATATTATGAATGAATGAATATATTGTTTAAGTTTTAGTAACTTGACGAAGTCATATACAAATTTCATAAATTGGTAGAAAGATGACAAATAATATATAGCATGAATTTTATATGTAAGACTTATATAATAATTAATATGAAATACTACCTATGTAAATAATTACTTAAAATTGTACGAACCAATCTAGTTTCTTGATTTCAAATTAATTATATGATTTATTAATTTATGTCAAATAAATCCAGGTCATGACTTGATCATGCTAGCTCATGTTATCTTGACATGTATGCAAAAATCAGGCAAGAATGTATATCGACAAAGGAAAGATTGATTAGGGCTTAAGAAATGGTGATTTTATTAACCTCGGACTATATAATTTGTATCCTACAAAAAGCATAAAATGTTTTAACAGTTTGAAACATCATCGTATTTTGAAATTTCCATCGGAGAACGATAATGGTACATGCAAATTAAGCCCAACTTGGGCCCAAAAAGAGTACAATGTTAACGTCGTACTTTTTTTTCAGGCTGTTGTCCTTAATGACTGTTATAAAAAACACAATTTTGACCGCTTAATTTTTTTTTTTTCTTCAGTGACATGCATTAGTAGGTACCTTAAAAACTACTGTATTTGTGGCACGGGTACATTCTACGATCCCGTAGGTATATATACACTTTACGCAACATGCACAAACTGTAACTCTTGATATTTAATGAAATTCAGGATTATATTAAGATAAGCTCCTCACGAGTAATAGTATATTGTATACTACCTAGAAACATTTTGAAGACTTCAATTCTCAATCATAATTTATAAAGTGATCGTTAATAATAATAGGTATTAGAGGTGTTGGGGTTGTTATACCATTTTCAAAAATTTTAGAATTTTCAATTCAAGGAGCCAAGTGTTTTAATTTTATGTAATGTATCGCACTGTTCATGAGCTTGCATCTCATTTGTCTTTAATTTTCACTTGGACACACTCATTTGTAATCGATTCCAGTGCTCTTCTCAACATATGTTGAACTGAGTTACTTTATTTATATAATATATTCTTCTTTTTGCCAAAAAATAAAATAAAATTAGAGGTGTTGGGGGAATTTAGGGAAAAAGTGTTGGGGGTGAGTAAAGTTTTAAAAAAAAAGCTTTATATCAAAAAGAAAAAAGTTTGGGAAAGAATGGTTTTTTATCCAATAGAAAAAACTCACAAAGTTTTAAAAAAGTTTTCATCGGAGATACTTTAATACCAAGTGATGTAAGGATGTGTTTGATATACTTTAATACCAAGTGGTCTAAGGATGTGTTTGATACATCTATTTTTGGGGCTTATAAGAACTTGAAATTTTTGTTATTTGGATTTCAAGCTCAAAGAAAATATTATTTGTTTGACAAACTAAATTTTTAGAGGCATCTTAAAAAAATAAGGGTGTTGATTTGTACACCACCAAATACACCATTTTTATGCATCATTGTGTTGTACTGTACAACACTGTAAAGCAGCTTCAGTGGTGTATGGTTAATTTTTGATAGTGTACAAATCACCACCCAAAAAATAAACCTCTATAATAAAAACTAAAAACTACTTTAACTAGCTTATAGGAAATGGAAAGAAACCCAAGGAAAAGCAAGTAGAACCATTTGACAAATGGAAAGAAACCCAAGGAAAAGCAAGTAGAACCATTTGACAAAGATACATTTAACTTCAAAACTCCATATATACGTACAAGAAATGGCCTATATATTCATAGCATCACAATAATTATCCAAAGCATTTGACATGTAAGATCACCCCTAATTTCAGATTCACATGTTTAACACTTCAAGAAACCAACATTTTCTTTCGGGCATAACCACCTTCCTTGAGAACTGAGAAGCATCTCATCAAAATTTCAAACACCTTACCAACATCTATAACAAGAATCGACTATAGCTAAATTTAGAGTAAATTACATTCTCCGTCCCTATGGTATGTCATATGTTTCATTCACATTCCTTGGCTCGGGTTTTTTGCGAGTTCAGTCCCTTGATTCGGATTTTCATTTCGCTCTAAGTCCATCTTCCTCATGAAATGACTTAAAATACCCTTTAAATTTTCACTCTTCTACCCTTTGAGGGATTGAGATCGAAACGAAAATACAGGTCAATGGATCGAACCGGCAAAAAATCCGACCCAGGAACCGGGATATACCACAAGGACCGGGAATGTAATTTACTATCCTAAATTTAAAACCGAAAAATTTCACATTTACAAATAATAATTCCAAAACCTGTTTAGGATCATATGTACATAAACCACGAATGTGTGAAATAAGATAATTGTATTTGAACTTCATCAATAATCATTCTCAGAGTTTCTCCTTCATACTTTCCACTTGGAATGTCATTTTTCTCATATTTTCAACCAAAAACTCAATCTTGAGACTTCAACAACCACACCCTCAACTTTCTTCCCACGAGGGGTCCCCCCCCCCCCCCTCTAGAATTCTCTCTCTAGACTTGGCGACTTATGGTTTTTTCTGACCTAAAATCCGGTTTCTTCCTTTCTATTCGGGCTGCAATCTGATGATCGAGTAATGTTTTAATTAATTCTTTGATTTATTCACTGATTTGATTAAACATCTATTCGTTTTTTAAGGTCTCTTTCCGATTGATTTGAAGCGACGGCTATTAGGGTTCTTGTGTATCGTCAAGTTGTGATTTGGGTCTGGTTTTGGATTACTCTGTACGTAATTTCCTTAATCATTACATCAGGTTGCTTAATCTAATTCGTTTCGAGTCTTCTCTCAATCGTATTTGGGTTAGTGTTATCTGGTTGTTTTGATTTGATTCGAGTGTGTCCAGATTGGTTGTGTTTGTTGCTTAATGGTTCGTATTGTTTAGAACCTGCAACTAGCGGACGTGTTGGGGTTCTTTCAATATTGCTTTGGCGGTATTAGGGTTTTGTGGCGGTATTAGGGTTTCGATTAGGGTTTTCTGCTTGTAGGGACGAAGGTGACCGACTTGTTATTTCTTGTTCTCCGATCAGTTTGCCGGATTGGGGTTTTGGATATTAGGGTTGCTGTCTGACATGTATAAACACATAGGAGATGACTACGATCTAGGGTTCAGGTCTGGTTAATTCCGGCTATTGGATTCCGGTTGGATTAGGGTTTTTCCGGAAGTGGTTTTCCGGTTGGTATTAACTGAGTTATTATTTGGTTGGTCGGAATAGGGATTCGCCTTTCCGGTTGGATGTAGCTGTTTGGAATGTTTAAGGTTGGCCGGATTATCTTTTACGGCTGCAACCAGGGTTTGCAATTTGCTTGACCTACTTTTTTTTTCAGCTAGCTTTGATTTCTCGAGGGGTTAGGGAGAATCGTGCTGGGGGGGGGGGGGGGGGGGGGGGACTCTTGGTTGACCTTTGGTTGTTCAATGGTGCGTTTGTGTTGATTGTTCGTATCACTATGATGCGTTTTATATCAACCTCCATTGATTGTGGTGAATTGGATAGGTATGGATTCAGTTTGGGTTCCTACTTTGCTTGGACGATTTGGTTGTAGGTGGTTCCTTTTTCCGGTTACGGTTCCACTGTTTGGATTTTTCAGCTAGGTCACTTTTTTGACTTATCCTGTGTGTGGGTATACCTGGACCTTTTGCCATTACCGGAATTGGTAGGGCAGGTGTATTCAACATATTGGAGTTGGCTTGGACCTTTTGCCAATGGTCATTGGGACGTGTTGGTAGGGCAAGTTACCTCAATGCATTATGATTGCTGTATGATGCAGCTTGGACGTTGGTGGTTGTTCTCATAGGTCATACTTCGAAGATTATTGAAGACTGAGAAGATCACTATGGAAATGGTTTTTTGAACCTGGTTATTTTTACATTTAGTTGGTTTATTTAAATGTAATTGGTTTATTCTGCGTTTAGCAGGTCTAGTTGTTGGTTAGTTACTGTGGTTAGCAGTGTAGTTGTACTGCGTTTAGCAGATTTGTTTGCTTTGTTGCATTTGTTTTCGCCTATGTAACGGGCTGAGGGCATGGGATTCACCTATGTCAATTGTACTTAAATGATTTTGGGAATACATTTACCGGGTAAAATTTTACCCTTTACCAAAAAAAAAAAAAAATCTCGATATACACATATTTAAAGAAAAGAAAAATCACTTGTGACATATTTAAGTCACATGTGATTAACAAAATATGCACGGAGTGGTAGAAACGGGATACTAGTTCAAAATATTCAAATAAATACAAATTAAAGCTTTTCTTTTGCTCATAGAGCCCTAAAAGTATAGTAATACTCCCTCCGTCCCAGTTTTATTGTCCACTTTTGACTTTTAAGGTCTTTCTTTTACAACTTTGACCTTGAATATTTTTGTTTGTGCTATATAATACTTTATGCAAATTATACCAATGAAAATACATTCAAAACCCAATCCATTCATATATATTTTGCATCAAATATTATATAACACAAACAAAAATATTTATAACGCCCCTCATTTAATACAACAATATAATATTAAGTTTGGCGGAAGCGACTACTTGAAATACATATTCTATTAAAACCTGCTAGAAATTTTCGCAACACTTTATACAATATGTTTAACTACTAAACAAACATAGTTAACATGTTTACAAACCCGGGGCATTATATACTATAAAACATTATTTATTACAAACTAGATCAGAGTTGCAAGTTTCAAACATTCCCAGCATCAAAACGTCCCTTCCTGGCTACCCACATAATTAAACATAACCTGCAGGAAGTAAATTGAGGGATTAACACGAAGCTAAGTGAATGAATAATCAACTACAATTCAATTTAGCTAGCAATCTGTTCACAATCAATAATGCAACAAATATCGTCAAGATGAACGGTGGTTCCTAAGGACCCTGTTCCGGGTGGCCCCATCAGAACACTTAAATCAACTGTAGGCCAAAACAGTGATTAACCGCTAACTAAATGCTAATCTCTATCAACACATGTACGCAACCCTGTGTTGACCAACATTAGCAATCAAGTCCAACCGACAATCTAGTTGACCTCTGTATTCATCAATCAAGCTCACAGGCTAATCAAACCACCAATCAAATGGCATATCATTTCAAAGTTAATATTCTATCAATAGTAATCCTATAATTACTGATTGAAATCAAACTGACACAACCAAATCAAACTATGAGTTTCAAATCCACTCACCGATACCTCAGAAGTCGCAAGACTCAGCTTCTAATCACTGAGTCTTTGGGGTATCTGAAACATCACATAACAACAAGTTAGTAACTCGTCTCATTATCATTATCATAACATATTTATCCAAATCAGGTAAATCCCTGAAGTCTTAGCAAACAAAAGTTCAACCAGAAAATTCCCGAAATGACGTTTAAAACTGAAAAATGCCATTTTCGGCCCCTAGATGGCCCCGAATGGCCAAAAACAGACTAGGCTATAAAATATAGCTTTGATCATTGGGTCGTTTCCGAGTGACCATGCGAATTTCAACTCAATCCGAGTTAGTGAAATTCGTCACTAAACCGTGACCCTGAAAACACTTATGCATTTTCAAAATTTGCAAAATCCTTCAAAATTTTTCATGCAAACGCGATCCGGGAAGTAATGGCTGGATCGCATTCACTCTTAGAAAAAGTTCTGTCACCGTTTTACACTTGGCAACGCGATCCGGGAAATAGGGCTGGATCGCGTTCGTTAGAAGAAAATCGATTGTGACGAAATATAACTATGGAACGCGATCCAGGTCAAAACTGGGAATCGCGTTTAACTGTATTTCAGCTCATATTCAGACCTGCAAACACACAACTCGAACCCAATTTCTTATATGACCATTTTAGCTCAACAATTTCAGTTTGTAACTACCAAATCACTCAAATATCAGTATATACATACACTAACACTTCATTCAAGTTTCAATTCATACCAAAACTTCAAATGATCATAACCATGAATTTAAGCATGGAATTAACATCAAAACAACTAACCAATTAGAGGTTTACAAGTGATGATGATGATGTTTATACTATCACTAGATCACAGCAACTAATTCCCTTGGTTTAAATCTTGTTTTGCAAGTGTTTAAAAGGTTTTTGAGGTTTTAGATTTAGGTTACCAAATAAGGAAAGTAAAGAACTTTCCTAAAATGGAAGGTTTATAAGTCGGCCCAACTTTTTAACACCGACCCGTATCCACTTAAAACTAGTCCCCTTTTTAATCTATTGCCTGGAACCTAAAAACCATTTGTGAGAAACTTATTTTATTGTACCGTCAACTATAGTAAATTAAAACAAACAATAATTTACTAAACACAATAAGTCCTAAAGCTTATTTAATTAAGTTTCGAAATTAAACAAATAATATCAAATAATTTCTAATACGATTAAATATATCAATTTAAAAATTAGAAATTACCGGACCAAAAGAGATGATGTTACAACTCTCCCCCCCTTAAGAAGATTTCGTCCCCGAAATCTTATCACGATCAAACAATCCAGGATATCTGGATCTCATGCTATCCTCAGTTTCCCACGTTAGGTTTTCACCTAAACTATGTCTCCATTTCACTAATACCATGGGAATATGTTTCTTCCTAAGTTTAGTCACTTTTCGGTCAAGAAGTTCAACTGGTTCTTCTACCAACTTCTGACTCTGATCTACTTTCAAATCTTTCAAAGGAAGAATATGAGATTGGTCTTCAACATTACATTTCCTCAAATAGCAAATGTTAAACGTGTCATGAATACCAGCAAGCTCTGGAGGAAGATCCAATGTAACAGACTGATCATTAACAATCTGACGAATTCTAAACGGTCCAATATACCGAGGAGCTAATTTACCACGTTTCCCAAACCGAATTACCCCTTTCCAAGGCGAAACTTTCAGATAAACAAGTTCACCTTCAACAAAAGTAACAGGTCGACGTTTAGGATCTGCATATTGTTTCTGTCTATCACGTGCAGCTTTCAACTTTTCACGAGCCACTGCCACTTTATCAGCTGTCATTTGAACAATATCTGGACCTGCAAACTGTTTCTCACCTGCCTCTAGCCAACAAGTTGGAGTTCTGCAACGGCGACCATAAAGCATTACATATGGAGGCATGCCAATACTAGAATGATAAGAGTTATTATAAGCAAACTCAACCAATGGCAAATGAGAATCCCAAGAACCACCATACTCCAGAATACAAGCTCTCAACATATCTTCCAATGTCTGAATCGTACGTTCTGACTGACCATCTGTTTGAGGATGATAAGCTATACTAAGATTCACTCTGGTGCCCAACTCATGCTGCAAACTTTGCCAAAAATGAGATACAAACCTCGGATCTCTATCAGATACAATCGATAATGGAATACCATGCCGAGAAACAATCTCATTTACATACAACTGTGCAAGTTTACTCAAAGATGCAGTTTCACTAGTAGCGAGAAAATGAGCACTCTTGGTCAATCGATCAACAATAACCCAAATCATGTCATTTCCTCGGGCAGTTCGAGGCAACTTGGTAACAAAATCCATAGTCAAATGTTCCCACTTCCATTCAGGAATCTCAAGCTGTTTCAACGATCCATACGGCTTCTGGTGTTCAGCTTTAACTTGAGAACAAATATGACAAGAACTAACAAACCTTGCTACATCCATTTTCATTGTAGGCCACCAATACAAAGGTTTCAAGTCATTATACATTTTCGTACTTCCAGGATGTACAGACAATCTGGACTTATGGGCTTCATTCAGAATAACATCCCGAAGACCACCAAATAAAGGAATCCAAACACGAGACTGAAAGGTTTTTAATCCTCTCGAATCATCTAATAACAATTCCTTTCGATTTAACATAATTTCAGATTTCAAATTATGATCTAACAAAGCCTCCAACTGTGCAGATTTAATCTGACTCACCAAATCAGAAGAAACTTCTAAACGCATAAAATAAACTCGATCAGAGGTTACCTTACGGCTTAAAGCATCAGCAACCACATTGGCTTTCCCTGGATGGTATTTAATCTCACAATCATAATCCTTGATTAATTCTAACCATCGTCTCTGTCGCATATTCAACTCTTGCTGTGAAAATATATACTGAAGACTCTTGTGATCTGTACAAATAACACATTTGGTACCATACAAGTAATGCCTCCAGATTTTCAAAGCAAACACAACCGCTGCAAGCTCTAAATCATGGGTAGGATAATTTCTTTCATGAGGTTTGAGCTGACGAGAAGCATAAGCAATCACACGATCTCGCTGCATTAAAACACAACCCAAACCAGAAATTGATGCATCACAGTAAACAACAAAATCATCGGACCCATCTGGCA
The DNA here is from genome assembly GCA_949592205.1 of Helichrysum umbraculigerum. Classification (NCBI taxonomy): domain Eukaryota; kingdom Viridiplantae; phylum Streptophyta; class Magnoliopsida; order Asterales; family Asteraceae; genus Helichrysum; species Helichrysum umbraculigerum. Next base: position 56,274,350 of record CATIUR010000006.1, read on the forward strand.
ATGCTAACACAGGAGCCTGACATAACAACTGTTTCAGAGTCTGAAAAGCAGCTTCCTGTTGTTCAGTCCATACAAATTTTTCATCCTTACGGGTTAGTTTAGTCAATGAACCGGCGATTTTAGAAAAATCTTTAATAAACTTCCGGTAATAACCCGCCAAACCAAGAAAACTTTTTATTTCTGAAACAGACTTTGGAGCTTTCCAATTCATTACAGCTTCAATTTTCGAAGGATCAACTTTAACACCATCATTACAAATAATATGACCCAAAAACTGTACTTCCCGAATCCAAAATTCACATTTAGAAAACTTGGCATACAAATGTTCTCTCTTTAAGGTTTCCAATACTAACCTCAAATGCATTCCATGTTCTGATTCGGATTTAGAATATACCAAAATATCATCGATAAATACAATCACAAATTTATCAAGAAAAGGTCGACAAACACGGTTCATCAAATCCATAAAAACTGCTGGAGCATTCGTTAATCCAAAAGGCATAACCAGGAATTCAAAATGACCATACCTGGTTCGAAATGCAGTTTTAGGAATATCACAATCACGAACACGAACTTGAAGATAACCTGACCTCAAATCAATCTTTGAATAAAACGAAGATCCCTGCAACTGATCAAACAAATCATCTATGCGAGGCAGAGGATATTTATTCTTTACTGTCCGTTTATTCAATTCCCTATGATCAATGCAAATTCTAAAAGACCCATCTTTCTTTTTCACAAACAGAACTGGTGCACCCCAGGGAGAAGAACTAGGTCTAATAAACCCTTTATCCAACAACTCCTGTATCTGATTCATCATTTCACGTATCTCAGACGGAGCTAATCTATAAGGGGCTTTGGCTATAGGCGAAGAGCCAGGAACAAGATCAATCTGATATTCAACTTTCCTAACCGGTGGTAAACCAGGTAATTCATCAGGGAACACTTCCGGATACTCAGAAACAACCGGTACATCAGAAAGAGACTTCTTTTCTAACTTAGCATTGTGACACCCGGTCAAAATAACCCAAAATTAGCACCGAATTTAAACTTTTAAAACACGTAATTACATACGTGTCAATACTCAAGTACACAAGTATTATATATATATATGTATATATATAAACCGAAACGATTATTTAATAATCGCAAAGACACGAATTTAACAAAACGTAGAAACTCAAAATGAAAGCGAGCGAAAAACATTTTTAAGCAATGTATTATTATTGAGGATAATAATTACGTATTCTGTTTTAAATTTAAATACATTTTAGATACTGAAAACTATCCGTACATTTTAAGTTAAACAAAGATATATTTTTATATCTCTTTAAAAGTATTTTTATAAAATACTTTGATTTGAAACGTATACGATTACATTTTTAGAAAATTATCATTTTAAAAGATTACACTATATTACGATCGGGTACGCAAACACGGGTCAAAAATTACCATCTACCTCAATTATTGAGGCCGGTTATATCAACCGACCTCAATAATTCAAAAACACACACGCACACAATCGATCTATCTTTCTCTTCCTCTGCTCTCTCTTTTGATTCATCAAACAACAACAATAACATTAACAACAAGAAGATCAAGCATCAACATCATCATCATAATCATCTTCTTCACTATCATCATCATCATCGGATCATCATCTTCATCCTCACGTTCCAAATTTTAAATTGTAAGAATCATCCACCTTTACTCGTTAATTTTATGTTTATAATACATTATTTAGCAAGTATTAGCTTTGTATTAGGATATTGTATGCGGAAATTGGAATTAAAACTGGTTTTGTAAACATACTGCACGAACAGACCTGAAAAACCAGGGGATACCCGGCGGGTAACCCATATGCCCGGCGGGTACTTCTGTAAAATCCTCAGAATACGGCGTATTCAAGGGAATACGGCGTATTCCCAATCCAGAACCGAAAACCCACGCGATCGCGTAAAATTTCCAGCCGATCGCGTCATGTTAAAACCCACGCGATCGCGTGATGACCTTTAGCCGATCGCGTGAAACTGAACCCACTCGAATCCGGCGGATTCGATTGAATCCGGCGGATTCCCTTCACAGCCTCGTTACCCGGCGGGTACTTCGCCTACCCGGCGGGTACCCTGCCCAGAATACAAACTGTACTTTAAAAATTACTTTTAATGTTTTAGTAATAAAACTATTGATATTAACAAACAATACGATACATTAGGATAACTTATAATGTATGATTACACGAAACAAACTAAATTATACTTTTCAAATATAATTGTAACTCGATACCAACGGGCCGTGCATTTTTACAACAACTTCAAATGTAAATACGAGTCGAATACTTTGGGACTTAATTAACCAAACAAACAATTATACAAATGAATTATTAGGCGTACACTTACGAATATGTAATCTCGCGTGTTAGGGCATTAGGAGATTTCGTTGGTACACACGCACACTTTAGGGATTGCTTGCTCAACAGGTGAGTCTCACTGCCTCTTTTTACTGTTTTACTTTGGGGGAGATGCATTACTTGTTTACTGAAATTCCTGTTTTACTTGAATACATGTATATATGTATTGATTACTTACTTGCACTCAATGTGTTACAAACTTACAAACAAAATACTTAACTGGTTTACAAACTTACTGAATACTACTTTACGACCTTCGAGGTTTATTACTTTACGGAGTTACTACTCCATGAAAATACTACTTTACGACCTTCGGGGTTTATTACTTTACGGAGTTACTACTCCATGAAAATACTGCTTTACGACCTTCGGGGTTTATTACTTTACGGAGTTACTACTCCATGAAAAATACTGCTTTACGACCTTCGGGGTTTATTACTGTACGGAGTTACTACTCCATGAACTTACGATTTTACAAATGAAATTCTTTACTACTGTACAAACTTACAAACTTGTTGTGTACTACGATACTGAATTACTACTCACTGATATACTGAATTACATGAGTTCCTTTGAATCCAATGAAGTCCTCTGAAATCATAGTTGTTAGTTAAGGGATAAGCGCGAGTTTTAGTATATGGATCCATATGGGACTGACAATCCCCGCTCAGGGTGGTAGCGCCACCACGAACCGTACTCGTATAAATGGGCGTTTTCTACTCGTTTCATATGAGTGTTTTTGGATTGCACTCACGAGGGGCGAATTTACGGTTAAGCTTCGACTATGATGGCTCATGGTAGACCGACCTTACTTACATAATTACTTGGTTGTAATTGGGATTACTTACTAAATTATCTGGGAATAATTGATGCGTACTTACATAATTTCTTGTATGAAATTGATACTTACTTACTAAATTACTGGTTTGAAAATGTTGCTTACTTACTAATGCTGTACTAAATTTTCTATTACTATTTATTACAAACCTGTGAGATTCACCAACCTTTTGGTTGACCTTTTTAGTAATGCTTTCTCAGGTACTCAGCGTTAGTAGTGACGGGCCGCAGGATATGCTAATCTAGACGAGTCGCATGCATACACCCTTACGAAGATTTTATTGGCATTATCTTTTGTAGTTGATTATGTGTTTAAAATCTTCTGAATCATTTTGCGAACTCGCTAATGATGTATTTCTTATGACTTAAAACTTTGTACTACTTTTGAAAATTTATGTAATGTAATGTATTTTCTAAAACGTCTCATTTAGAGTCGTTTGCTTGTACTTTGGTGTTTTGATTATTGATTAGTGGCACCCAAAACTCGCTTCCGCAAAGCTTATTTTTGGGGGTGTCACAGATTGGTATCAGAGCCTAAGGTTATAGCGAACTAGGTTGCATTTAGTGGGCCTAGACTATGACCGTTAGGCAGTATTCCTCATTAGATATAACTGGTTCAGGGATTTCGTCATACGAGTTTAATTTAACATAGCCTGATCAACTATGTACAATTAAATGAAGATGATGTAAGATCTGAAAGGGGTTATGTTGAACAGGAATGCACTAGTCGACTCTGACCACGAGAGAACCGTGACTTGTACTTGTTTTGCGCTAGATACAACTAGGTGGATCAGATGTATGTATACATGGGTTATACATATATGATTAGGCCTAGTAATATCCTCGGATATTTGGTAAAGAACTTGTTGCTCATATACGTCTTAGAACTCGCCAACGGTAAGTTGATCGAGTCAGGAAAATAGTACCGGGATGTGCCCTGGCAGAGAGGGTCATCTCTTCGAAATAGACTTACCCTAGGTAGAGATTAAGAACTTCGACACCTTAATCTACACAAACTGGTCATCAGAGGACCGTCCTTCTCTCACCTATCACATTTAACATCCGAATTCAAAATTTCTCTAAGTACTCAAATCTTTTCTACTTCCCTATCACATTCCGCGTAACTACTGATATCTGTTTGGGATGTAATACCTCCGACAACTCTTGTAACACTCAAAAATCTTGTAATCTTTTGAACTCGCATGTTAAATGATTACAATCTTCATTATTCTACACTATGGATTGTCACTTGTGTTGTGGTATATTACTGTTATATATACAACTAAGATGATCACATTCTTATACGAAACTTTAACATGTGCCTAATACTTGATACTTAATCCCGTAGCTTAGATCCTATGAGTAAGATAGGATTTGAAGGACAACAATCCAGTTTCTAAATGGTAGATACATATATGATTAGGCTATTATGTGATATAGGTATATATACATAATTAGGCCTCGATTTCATACTACTTTATAGGCTATTATATACTGAAGGTATAGGTTTAGGCCTTAACTGATGATACTTTTGTTACTACCTACACCACTGAAAACGACAAATATAGCTACTCTAGCGTCCTTTGATATGAAGATCGGGACTTTGTTTTTCATTTACTACCACCTACCTAATTCTGCGTTTATAACATTATACAACGTACTCCCCTGTACCGTTAGGTGTATCCTAGGAGAACCATTGTCAACAAATTTCAAAATGCTTCTACACCGAAACTTTTTCATAACTTCTGTTTTTGAACAGATTTTGTTAAACAAAAATTTCAAACTTTGTCGCTGACAAGAATATTAACTGAATTACTCATCGACTCAAATTTTCACTGGAATTCGAATTTCAACAGACTTCCACCATTATGGTTTCTAACAAATGAATTTCTGACAAAATTCTACGAAAATTTCTCACGAAATGTTTTATAAAATTTTCAAAATTTTATAACTATGCAAACTTATATATAGTACAAAACTTTATACACATTTCAAATTTTGAATGGTCTGCAAAAATTTCACAGTATGCAATGACGCCCTTGCTCCTATAAGAAAGGTTTACTAGGACCCGAATTAGGGAACGGGTATGATTACTTACAGATGACCCGACCGCTTGTAAAAATTTTTACCTCAGTAGATTTTACTTACTGTTAGATAGCTTCCATATTTTCCTAGATTCCATGTACTTGATAGAATTAGGAAAATGATGACTTGCTCTAAAATCTGACCGATACGTACCTACTACTTGATACTCCATTTCGTACATTGGATCCTATGAGTGAGATAGGATTTGGATAATGACAGTTTAGATTCTATAGTTTCTTTAAGGGACGATGTTTAGCTAGTACAAGTATTGGGATAACAAATCCTACATTGTTTATACCGGAAAACATACCGGTTAATATTTTTATATATACAATGGGTCACATTCCATATAAAGCTAATGTAGGCTAAACATCTAGTTTCTATAGGAGACTGATAGAGTCTAGTTTACGCTATGATACTACTATTCGTTACAAACTTTGTGAACACAATGGAAGTTACTACTGTACCTTAAGTTCCTAGTACAAATTATAGCTACCCCCTAGTGATCGACTGGACTGATCATGTAGGCACAATAGTTAAAACATCTTGAAACTTCATTTCGAACTCCTTAGTTGTCGGAAGGGCACTAGTTCAACAAGGGGAGATAGACATCTCTAGATAGGTGTTGTCAGACTTACATAGATAACACGCGAACTATAACTTGAATACAACGATAAATACTACGAACAAATTTCGGGACGAAATTCTCTTAACAAAGGGAGAATGTGACACCCGGTCAAAATAACCCAAAATTAGCACCGAATTTAAACTTTTAAAACACGTAATTACATACGTGTCAATACTCAAGTACACAAGTATTATATATATATGTATATATATAAACCGAAACGATTATTTAATAATCGCAAAGACACGAATTTAACAAAACGTAGAAACTCAAAATGAAAGCGAGCGAAAAACATTTTTAAACAATGTATTATTATTGAGGATAATAATTACGTATTCTGTTTTAAATTTAAATACATTTTAGATACTGAAAACTATCCGTACATTTTAAGTTAAACAAAGATATATTTTTATATCTCTTTAAAAGTATTTTTATAAAATACTTTGATTTGAAACGTATACGATTACATTTTTAGAAAATTATCATTTTAAAAGATTACACTATATTACGATCGGGTACGCAAACACGGGTCAAAAATTACCATCTACCTCAATTATTGAGGCCGGTTATATCAACCGACCTCAATAATTCAAAAACACACACGCACACAATCGATCTATCTTTCTCTTCCTCTGCTCTCTCTTTTGATTCATCAAACAACAACAATAACATTAACAACAAGAAGATCAAGCATCAACATCATCATCATAATCATCTTCTTCACTATCATCATCTTCATCCTCACGTTCCAAATTTTAAATTGTAAGAATCATCCACCTTTACTCGTTAATTTTATGTTTATAATACATTATTTAGCAAGTATTAGCTTTGTATTAGGATATTGTATGCGGAAATTGGAATTAAAACTGGTTTTGTAAACATACTGCACGAACAGACCTGAAAAACCAGGGGATACCCGGGGGGTAACCCATATGCCCGGCGGGTACTTCTGTAAAATCCTCGGAATACGGCGTATTCAAGGGAATACGGCGTATTCCCAATCCAGAACCGAAAACCCACGCGATCGCGTAAAATTTCCAGCCGATCGCGTCATGTTAAAACCCACGCGATCGCGTGATGACCTTTAGCCGATCGCGTGAAACTGAACCCACTCGAATCCGGCGGATTTCCTTCACAGCCTCGTTACCCGGCGGGTACTTCGCCTACCCGGCGGGTACCCTGCCCAGAATACAAACTGTACTTTAAAAATTACTTTTAATGTTTTAGTAATAAAACTATTGATATTAACAAACAATACGATACATTAGGATAACTTATAATGTATGATTACACGAAACAAACTAAATTATATTTTTCAAATATAATTGTAACTCGATACCAACGGGCCGTGCATTTTTACAACAACTTCAAATGTAAATACGAGTCGAATACTTTGGGACTTAATTAACCAAACAAACAATTATACAAATGAATTATTAGGCGTACACTTACGAATATGTAATCTCGCGTGTTAGGGCATTAGGAGATTTCGTTGGTACACACGCACACTTTAGGGATTGCTTGCTCAACAGGTGAGTCTCACTGCCTCTTTTTACTGTTTTACTTTGGGGGAGATGCATTACTTGTTTACTGAAATTCCTGTTTTACTTGAATACATGTATATATGTATTGATTACTTACTTGCACTCAATGTGTTACAAACTTACAAACAAAATACTTAACTGGTTTACAAACTTACTGAATACTACTTTACGACCTTCGGGGTTTATTACTTTACGGAGTTACTACTCCATGAAAATACTACTTTACGACCTTCGGGGTTTATTACTTTACGGAGTTACTACTCCATGAAAATACTGCTTTACGACCTTCGGGGTTTATTACTTTACGGAGTTACTACTCCATGAAAAATACTGCTTTACGACCTTCGGGGTTTATTACTGTACGGAGTTACTACTCCATGAACTTACGATTTTACAAATGAAATTCTTTACTACTGTACAAACTTACAAACTTGTTGTGTACTACGATACTGAATTACTACTCACTGATATACTGAATTACATGAGTTCCTTTGAATCCAATGAAGTCCTCTGAAATCATAGTTGTTAGTTAAGGGATAAGCGCGAGTTTTAGTATATGGATCCATATGGGACTGACAATCCCCGCTCAGGGTGGTAGCGCCACCACGAACCGTACTCGTATAAATGGGCGTTTTCTACTCGTTTCATATGAGTGTTTTTGGATTGCACTCACGAGGGGCGAATTTACGGTTAAGCTTCGACTATGATGGCTCATGGTAGACCGACCTTACTTACATAATTACTTGGTTGTAATTGGGATTACTTACTAAATTATCTGGGAATAATTGATGCGTACTTACATAATTTCTTGTATGAAATTGATACTTACTTACTAAATTACTGGTTTGAAAATGTTGCTTACTTACTAATGCTGTACTAAATTTTCTATTACTATTTATTACAAACCTGTGAGATTCACCAACCTTTTGGTTGACCTTTTTAGTAATGCTTTCTCAGGTACTCAGCGTTAGTAGTGACGGGCCGCAGGATATGCTAATCTAGACGAGTCGCATGCATACACCCTTACGAAGATTTTATTGGCATTATCTTTTGTAGTTGATTATGTGTTTAAAATCTTCTGAATCATTTTGCGAACTCGCTAATGATGTATTTCTTATGACTTAAAACTTTGTACTACTTTTGAAAATTTATGTAATGTAATGTATTTTCTAAAACGTCTCATTTAGAGTCGTTTGCTTGTACTTTGGTGTTTTGATTATTGATTAGTGGCACCCAAAACTCGCTTCCGCAAAGCTTATTTTTGGGGGTGTCACAAGCATCAATCACATAAGCTAGATACGATTCACAGCCTTTGGACAAAGATTTCCTAGCTTTCATCATACTAATCAAAGGTATACAAACATTATCCCGTTCTCCTCGAGCCACGACATATGACTCTTCAGAGATTGGAATTCTAATCAGGTTATTGTGGCAATCTATGCTTGCTTTATACTGACTTAACCAATCCATACCAATAATCACATCAAAACTAGCAATTGGCATCAACAGAAAGGAAATTGGGAAAGTCTGACCGTCTATCATAATACTAGCTCCAATTACCGAAGTGGTAACAGGAACTGACTTGCCACTAGCTATTTCTACTTCAACTGGGTTTGTTATAACAGTAGGCATCATTTTCAACTTATCACAGAAGTACATAGATACAAACGAACAATTTGCACCAGAATCAAACAAAACACGAGCTGGTACAGAATTTACAAGAAAAGTACCCGTGATCACGTCATCTGTATGGACAGCTTCATCCACTGTCATTTGAAAAGCCCTACTAACTGTAGATGGCAGAGTCTTCCGCTTCTGACCGTAAGATGATGAACTAACAACCGACCCAGAACCCTGTCTCTTAGCCTCAGAACACTGATTTGCACGATGACCTTCCTTATGGAAATTCCAACACACATAAGTAGGAAAAACACAATATTTGGCTTCATGACCAATGACGCCACATTTCACACATCTAGTGGTTTGCACAGTACACGGCCCAAAATGTATAGCTCTACATTTAATACACCAATTGGGACGATCAGAAGTACCACCACGACTTTCTTGTTTCTTACCCTGTTGATTTCCTTGCCACCGTTGCTTACCTTTATCAGAAGATTCACTCCTAGATTTCTGAGTAGTCATTTCCTTACTTAATGCTTGTTGAGGTTTCAAATCACTATCAACTGATCGAGCTAACATAAAAGCTTGAGAAAGAGAGCCCGCTAATCTCACTGAAGTTCGATAATGATTAGGTAAAGTACCCACAAACTGTTCTATTTGAGTTCTCTCATCAGGAACCCACTGCTGAACAAACCTGAGTTTCTCTGTAAACTGATTAATCAAATCATCCATTGACATTTTATCAGTTAATTGCAAATCCATAAACTCTTTTCTAATTCGAGCTATATCATAGTTTGAACAATATTGCTTACAAACTTCATTACGAAAATCAGGCCATCAAATAGATGCTTTCTGAAAAGGAGATAATACAGAAGTAATTGAATCCCACCAATTCATAGCTGCTCCTTTTAAGAGTTGAGATGCATAAGGGACTTTTAATTCTTCTTCACATTGACAGACCTCAAATTTCTTTTCAACATCTCTCAACCAATCTAGAGTTACAGAAGGATTTGTACTACCAGAAGACACAGATGGATTACTGCTCATAAAGGTTTTAAATGAACACACCTTTTGTTTTGGCGGTGAAATCGTACCAAACACAGGATGAGAAGATTCAGCCTCTTTTTGTTGTTTATACATTCTAAGTGCTTGGTTTTCCTCTTCCAATTGAAGCAGATACTGATCCCTTTCTGCCTCCTCTCTAGCATGGAAAGAAGTACCAGCATTCTCATTCCGGTCATCATGAGTCTCAGCAGTAACTTCAGGCCTTGAGACATTATTAGGGTTAACAGGTAGTTGCTCGTTACCCGCCATATCTGTAAACACAACAACAGCTCACAAATCGTTAATCGTTAGCACCTATCCTACTAACCGATTCATATCCAGTACATAATCCCATTCCTAAGAATGTTTGACACAACACAATCAAAGTTTAGGATTGAACACACAATCATATTCAATTGCCCCAAACTATTGCTCTGATACCAACTTATAACGCCCCTCATTTAATACAACAATATAATATTAAGTTTGGCGGAAGCGACTACTTGAAATACATATTCTATTAAAACCTGCTAAAAATTTTCGCAACCCTTTATACAATATGTTTAACTACTAAACAAACATAGTTAACATGTTTACAAACCCGGGGCATTATATACTATAAAACATTATTTATTACAAACTGGATCAGAGTTGCAAGTTTCAAACATTCCCAGCATCAAAACGTCCCTTCCTGGCTACCCACATAATTAAACATAACCAAACGTCCCTTCCTGGCTACCCACATAATTAAACATAACCTGCAGGAAGTAAATTGAGGGATTAACACGAAGCTAAGTGAATGAATAATCAACTACAATTCAATTTAGCTAGCAATCTGTTCACAATCAATAATGCAACAAATATCGTCAAGAGGAACGGTGGTTCCTAAGGACCCTGTTCCGGGTGGCCCCATCAGAACACTTAAATCAACTGTAGGCCAAAACAGTGATTAACCGCTAACTAAATGCTAATCTCTATCAACACATGTACGCAACCCTGTGTTGACCAACATTAGCAATCAAGTTCAACCGACAATCTAGTTGACCTCTGTATTCATCAATCAAGCTCACAGGCTAATCAAACCACCAATCAAATGGCATATCATTTCAAAGTTAACATTCTATCAATAGTAATCCTATAATTACTGATTGAAATCAAACTGACACAACCAAATCAAACTATGAGTTTCAAATCCACTCACCGATACCTCAGAAGTCGCAACACTCAGCTTCTAATCACTGAGTCTTTGGGGTATCAGAAACATCACATAACAACAAGTTAGTAACTCGTCTCATTATCATTATCATAACACACAGCTCGAACCCAATTTCTTATATGACCATTTTAGCTCAACAATTTCAGTTTGCAACTACCAAATCACTCAAATATCAGTATATACATACACTAACACTTCATTCAAGTTTCAATTCATACCAAAACTTCAAATGATCATAACCATGAATTTAAGCATGGAATTAACATCAAAACAACTTACCAATTAGAGGTTTACAAGTGATGATGATGATGTTTATACTATCACTAGATCACAGCAACTAATTCCCTTGGTTTAAATCTTGTTTTGCAAGTGTTTAAAAGGTTTTTGAGGTTTTAGATTTAGGTTACCAAATAAGGAAAGTAAAGAACTTTTCTAAAAGGGAAGGTTTATAAGTCGGCCCAACTTTTTAACACCGACCCGTATCCACTTAAAACTAGTCTCCTTTTTAATCTATTGCCTGGAACCTAAAAACCATTTGTGAGAAACTTATTTTATTGTACCGTCAACTATAGTAAATTAAAACAAACAATAATTTACTAAACACAATAAGTCCTAAAGCTTATTTAATTAAGTTTCGAAATTAAACAAATAATATCAAATAATTTCTAATACGATTAAATATATCAATTTAAAAATTAGAAATTACCGGACCAAAAGAGAGGATGTTACAATATTGAAGGTCAAAGTTGAAAAAGAAAGACTCCAAAAGTCAAAAGTGGACAATAAAACTGGGACGGGGGGAGTATATAGCAAGTATTCTTAAACGATTAGAGGCCTAAAAATTGGTGGCTCCCGATACCTTCCACCGTAATAACATGCAACGAAATTCATTATAAGGAATTTTAAAACATTTTCATGTCCTTTCTAAATAAAATTACATTAAAGTGGAGAATAGTACCAATATCATAATGCTTAACACTATGTTTTACTTATTGTGCAAATTAAAAATGACATAAAGCTTGAGAAGAATCCGACGTTACTACGTTAGTTTAAGCACACATTTTGAACTAAAACTCGATAACTACAGCCTCAACAACGCCGAGTCGAGTTTGAACTCTTTGATAAAGCAACGTCTCATGCCTTCCTAACCAAACCAAATTGTGGATCGTTGATAACTTTATTTGTAAAAGACTAAATATCAACCAACATCCTAGAGTGTAATTTGATGCATACATGGTTTCACTTTTAACTATGGATGTTACTCGCGGGTCGTGGGTGCGGTTCCACTTGATCCATTACCTGTACTCACGGATTTTTGTTCAACCCGAACCCGCGGATCTTCATTGGCGGGTTTATCTTTAGACTCATACCGGCGACTCGTGGATAACCGCGAGTCATGGGTTTACCTGTGAATCTTATATAATTCAATGGTTTTATAGAATACCACGAGTTTTTTTCGTCAAAAAGTTTAAAATAAATTATCATTTAAATTAATATTCAAATAAAATATTTTTGAAACATTTCTAGCACTATAAATATCATTCCAGATATACACTTAACTTTACAAACTTGAAACTTGTGAACAAATAATTAAATGATTAGCATTCTAGCTGATAATTTTTAGAATATCGTTGTACAATTATTTATAGTTTGTAGTAACTTATAATCTGTATAAATATTAAAGAACCCAACATAACTAATACAAATATTTAACAATTGTAAAGGTATATCGGCGGGTGATCAAATGGGTCTCATGGGTTAGAAAATCGGATTTTCCCCGCGGCGGATAGTGCATATATACCCGCGATTCACTCATGACCTATCTACGGCTAAATTTTGTAGCCTGTACCCATTCTCGCGGGTAAGATTCCATGGGTCACCCACTTATCACATAACGGATACTCACGGGTCGTGAATTTTTTCCTTGCTTATTGTCATCCCTAGTTTTACCACTACGTCCTACGTTCCATCGATTTTCTGACACCAACTCTGACCTACAAAGCCAATCTGTGGTTAAGATTAAGGCAATAGTATAAAAACGATACATAAAGGCAGCATAATAAAAGCGATGCAGTATTTGACCAACTTGCCACAAATTTGTAGTATTTACACCTTTTTGACCGTTGTTGTCACATCGTAAACACGACCTCATTTTATTTCGTTTTTTCATGAACGATCTCGATATCATTCTTCCTAGAATAAGGATTAGAATATAGTTAAGGGCAGTACTAGAACCCTATTAATTAAACATTACATAGTACTATTATTACAATTTTTACAAACGTAAAAATTACAAGTAGATATCATTAAAAAATGAGTAGTGCTAACTCGGCATACTTAGATACCTAATTTTTTTTATTGGTTGGACTTTTTTATCCCTCTTAATCGCATCAAATCAATTTTTAAACCTATCAATAACATGTACGGAGTATATCATTTTTCTAAAGTTATAGTAGTATGTTATACTAATAGAGTAAGGTTTAAATGAGTCCATGATTTTTGAGTGAGACTAAGGAACCAATGATATCATGCCACATGTACAAAGAGAATGTTCCATACTACAAAACTCATTTACCCCAAACATCAATTATCTCACAAACGACAAATCGAAAAATCATGAAACTTGCACCATATTTTTCAGTGTTTTATCCTCTTCGATTTGTCGTCCCTTAAGGCATACTTTAGAAAAAAAAATCGGTTTTTTGGTGGGTTTTATAAATAAGTAACACATGTGTTAGTGATTGATTGTACATTTTATTTACGGTCATGGTTAGGGTTTAGGGTTAGGATTTAGCAGGGTTCATGGTTTAGGGTTTAGATTTTATGTTTTAGTAGGGTTTAGGGCTTATTAGGGTTTAGGGTTTAGTATGATTTAGGGTTCAGAGCTTTATAAAAAGCGTTTAGGGTTTAGGGTTTGAGGTTTAGGGGTTAGGGTTTAGGTTTTGGGGTTTCGGGGAGAAACCCCAAAACCCAAACCCTAAACCTTAACCCCTAAACCCCAAACCCTAAACCCTAAACGCAACACACTAACACATGTGTTAGTAACATATGAAACCCACCAAAAAAATGTAAAAAAAAATTTCGTTGGAGGTATACCTTGAGGGACGGCAAATCGAAGAGGATAAAACGCTGAAAATTATGGTGCAAGTTTCATGATTTTTCGATTTGTCGTTTGTGAGATAATTGATGTTTGGGGTAAATGGGTTTTGTAGTATGGAACATTCTTTTTGTACATGTGGCATGATATCATTGGTTCTCTTAGTCTCACACAAATTTTTAGTCTCATCTCAGTAAAATAAATTATATCATTTTCCATAAATAAATAGATAAAATAAAATAATACTCCTGGTATATTTGAGGGTATAAAAGCGATTGAAACCCTATAATCAAACAAGTGTGTTTTGTCGGCCAAAAAGCTCGTGTAAATCGTTGGCTCGTATAATCGTAATGGCTTGTATTTTGAAGAGAGTTGTTGGTCCCGCTAGATCCGTGGTCGTTCCCGCTTTCCGATCAGCCTCACTGCAAACTAATCGGCGCACTTTCTTCTCTGGTAATAATTATAACAACTTTCATTGTTGCAATTTCTTAGAATATCTGATTTACTTACTGAATATGGGTGGTGACAAGTGACAACTGTAGTTTGTATTCAAAGTTTTCTACTTTACTTTGTTTGCTGAATCAATGTTTAATCATAGAGTAGTATGTAATTATTAATATGTATGCGAAGAATCCAAGGATTTGTAATTACAATATTTAATTTTGTATATATATATATACCTCTTCACAGAGCTATCCAGAATAAAGTAAGCATTATTATTATTTGTTAAGTAACCAGTTAGATAAATGATTTCAGATGGATATGGTCAAAGATTAAAATTCAGGGGATTGCTGTGGCTGTTAAAACATGTACCTTTTACACTTTTAAGGATGGCTAAAGTTACAAGGGAAGGTGAAGTACTCTTGAAGGTGTACGGCGGTATGTGTCAGAGGTTAATCGTAAATGAAGGCTCAAACGTATCTCTAAATCTCCCTGGAACAGCGCAGACCGAGGAGACTGGTGAAGGACTACGTGTAGCTCTTGATTTGGAACTGGATAACGACAAGGATTTTGTTCCTCAGAAACAGAAAGTCGAATTGAAAAAGGAAATCAACGCTCTGTTCATCCAAGGATACCTGCAGAAACAGGACATCCGCAGATTCTACCACGCCAGGGTTAATTTACCACCAACGCAGTTAGGCGAGCCCATCAACACGGAGATCAAAGATGGAGTGCTAGTCGTAACTATTCCTAAGGTGGTCAACTATGAAACACCAGGACTGACTGCTTAACTAACTGCCACTGGTCGATCATGTACGATATTTTACCCAACCTCTTATTTATGTATCGTCTACTATTTCTAATCATATTATTATTATAATTTGCTTGGTGTATAATGCTACAATCCGCCCTGCTGTGTTCATAGTTCACGTGTAAGGGTACATGTGGCTTCCTTCCTTCCTTTGAAGGTTATATTATGCTGGAAAAGTTTGACTTGAATGTTTCTTAGCTTCATTTATTTAGTCATCAATATTCAATGTCCAAAGAGGTTGTAGATTTTAAGCTGAGATGCACTGCTTAGTTCAAGTGGAGAAGTGACTGATTATCTATTTCATAGGTTGAACACTTTAAAAGCACATATTTACTCACATTCATACATGTCGTTCAACAAAACAACATTGGATAATGTTAGTTATATAGTATAATAATATTATTAAGACTGAGTTCGTAATATTAACAATAAGTTGCTTATGTTTTTTTAAACCGTGCTCTCATTTATCAAAACCATGAAAGTGTAGTAACTCTTGAAATAAATAAGATTGAGCCATTCAAATACTTAGACTCGAAGACCTTGTCGTTCCTATTTTCTATATAAAATACCCGGTTATCCACACCACTACTTGCCATACTAGGCGCTTGTTTTGATCTATAGCTATTACCCATATGACAGTAGATTCTCAAAGATGAAAATTTGTCGACCAAGGCAAGTTTCCACCACTTGAATTCCACAACGCCCATGCATCCATACAAAGTACCAAGCTATGATCAGCAGTTTCAAATATCAATGTCATATCACAACACCGTACTAAATGAAGGCCGACACCTCTTTAATCAAACTCTACGCTCTGACACTATATTCTTCATAACCCGCCAAACGAAGACTAGCTTCCACTTTCAGGGGAACTGGTATGTCAGGTTTCGTCTCACTTGGGTTTGCCAGTCTGTTACATTATAGTATCATCGAATCAATCCTTTGTAGCTAATGACTTGACTGTGAATTGTGCGTCTTCTTCAAGGACCCACTACCACTTAACCCTACAGCTATGGTTTGGAACACTAGAAACAAAGGAAGTAGTTAACTCATTTAACTCGCCTAGAGACCGACCCAGACCCCTAAGCTTTCTTGATATGGTGCATCAAGTATTATCGCCGTATAATATCTAGCTTGCATTATGTGTTGTTTATCGGGTCCTGTCGTCCTGATGAACATGAATCGTTTGAGCATAGAAATATTAACAAAGACAAACATATGAATCTCTTTGCTATTTTTTTTATTAAGCACAAGACTCATTATAAAACTTCTTTATTTGCCATTCTCGCTCACGTGGAGATCCCACCACTACTAAAGTATAATCTCTTGTTCGTGTGGTAAATATCTTGATTTTTGGCTTGCCACATAGTTTGATGAGTAGATTTCAGAGTATTTGTAAATATGGGAAATGATGATAGTCACAGCACAAGGATTAAACAATGAGGAAAAAATTTGAATGGTAAAAACGAAAAAATAAAAAATGAAACTTTGAAAATTAAACTGTTATTAACCCTCTAACAAAATAGTTACCGGTATACATAGTGCAATATTTGTCTTGAAACATCGTATTTTACTTTTTCTTTTGGTGAGAAATAAAGTATGATATTGATTAGAGATGTAGGAATTTACTTTTCCCACTAATATCCATGGCGGTATTGATGGCATCAAACAGTGGCGGAGCTACTTAGGACCTAAGTATGGCCTAGGCTCACCTTGAATATTTTAATTGCAGTAACGAGTAGGCGTGAACAAAACCGGTTTTTAAGCCGACCCGACCCGACCCGAATACCCGAACCGGGTATCGGTCAAAGTCAAGAAACCGGGTTTTTGACAACCCGACCCGGAACCGACCCGGTTTTGGGTGGGGGAAAACCCAACCCTATACTAACCGGTTGGTACAGGTTAGGAACCGGTTCGGGTCTAATACCCGGTTCCAAACCGGGTACGGTGTACCCGCCGGGTATATATGGTTCCCGCCGGGTAGAATGGGTTCACGCCGGGTATCTATTGTTCCCGCCGGGTACTTTGGCTTGATCCACTTCTGTCCATATTTTCCAAACACTACCCGCCGGGTTCAAAAGTACAGGCCGGGTACTAAAGGCTTGATCCAGCATAACTAACAATTTCCCGCTGAAATTTCACCTAATTTCAAATAGAAAAGTGTTTATGGATGTCGTTCTACAAAAATGTACCCAAAGGCCATCCACAGTCAAGCATTCCAAAATAACCAAACATAAAATTAAAAGTACTCAAATAAACCGTAATCAAATTGTCAAGAAAAGTGTCTGAATCATACGAGGCACGCAAGCACTCAAAATGGGGAATAGTCATAGGGGAATCCACGCTCCTCTTGCTCTCTCTCCTGCTGCCTTCGATACTCTTCCTGCAGCTCTGCCAAGGCGGCACCCTCGTCATAAACCGGTGGTGGATAGCTTGCTCCAGACTGACCCCACATGGGTGGGTAGTGGTAGGCTGTAGGTCGGTAGTTGGGCACCACTTCAGAAAGTCTTTGTGTGTTGTGTGCCGACCAAGCGTTGTGGTAACGCTGTGCTCCATGCTCGTACCTGACTTCCTGCGAAAAATTATCATGGCTAACCTGAAGGCCCTGAATACCATGCATAACATCCAGCATGGATGGCAGTGCTGCGCCTAGCTGCTGGAAACCTCCCTGCTCATATGCAGCTTCTTCCTGTTGATGTTGTTCTTGTTCCACCTGCTGTTGTCTTCTTCTTCTTCTCGGTGGTTGAGCCGCTTGCTCCTCTGGTGGTGGTTCCTGGTAGGGCACGAACCGGTTGTTGACAACTGAGACAGCCTGTGCCCCCTGAAACTGAACTAGCCCTACTGTTTTTGGCCTAGTCGTCACTCGCTCTAAATTGTCAAAACTGATGTTGAAGGACTTGGCAATCCTAGTCACAAATTGTCCCCCACAGATAGGGGATGCCCCTCTAATCCCGCTAGCATTATGATGTAAATACCAGGCAACAGCGTATGGAACATTGATATTCTCCTCCGCTACAAACTTCCTCATATACCATAAGTCGACGAAACCGACTCTCTCTGTGTTCTCCCTTCTATGAGAAATGGTATGCGCAAGACATCGTTGGATAACCCGCAACTGCATGTCCTCTATATCTTTGTATGAATTTCCACCTCTAGCGTAAGGTATTTGTGAAAATTCGTGCCACACATCCTTGGGAAAAAACTCCGTCTCGATCATCTCACTAGCCATCAAATAATCCTCAAAATGAGTTGCATCCAGCTGCTCTCGAGAATAAATGCCCAAACAGGCAGCAAGTTCCACCATACTCATTTTCCTTGGTTGACCTCCCAGTCGGAAAGTCATGAAATTTTTATCAGTCGCCGACTCAACATCCTCTTTCATTTCATATGTGCTGTGGAATTCCATGCATAGCTCTTTGTATACCTGCTCATTAATCTTGAATATGCCTTCCCATTCTTCATATTCGAATGGTATGTGATCCACGAAATAACGTTGCCTAATCAATTCCTTAATTCCGGCGGCTACCCCTGCTTGTTCTAGTGGTTCCCAATCGACCACCCGAGATAAATCACATTCTTTCCAGTGTTGTAAAAGTCGGTCTGGGGCGGCGATTAGTCGGGGACTAGTCGGCCTCAAGCCCCATCCCGACTCACCCTCGGCCAAAACGCTACCTTGAGTCGGTCAGCGCCGGTCAACGCCGATCAACGCCGGTCAACTCAAATCAACGGGTCAGAATCGTTTGTCTATGGCTTAAATTTGTTTCTGCATTGCTTTTTGTTGTTAAATATGAAAGAAAATAGAAGAAAATGTGGTGGGAAGGGGTAGAAAATGATGAAGAAGATGAAGTAGAAGTAGATGGAGAAGTAAATGGAGAAGAAGATGGTGGAGGAAAAGGTTGGATACTTGGATTTCCTGTCAGATCTCAAATCTGATGAAAGATAAGGTTATTGTGTAAATAATAAGTTAAAATAAATTTACAATTAAGCCCCTTATCTTTAGAATATATCTATATTTAGACATAAACTTATAATTTATTATTTAAATGTATAAAAAGTCAACAAAAGTCAAATCCGACTAGTCCCCGACTAGTCCCCGACTAGTCCCGACTAGTCCTTCTGAGGTCCCGACCGACTCGGCTCCGCTTATGACTTTTACAACCATGATTCTTTCACCCTCAATAAGTTCAGTTTCTGACAGTATATATTGTACTTTGTTAACCTGTTACTAAATCTAAGTCATGGGTGAATTGTCTCGGGAATAAGTTGAGCATCAATGCTCATCGGCTGAGGGCGGTCACCCTCTTCATCGTTAGCAGTACCAGAGGTGCTGCCTTTTTGTTTCTTTCTTCTTCCCTGCAAAACACAACTAAAATGAGAGAATTGCCTTGACCAATTCATCCATGACCTAAGGTAATTGCACAATTATTCCCACATTTTATTTACAAAGCTCAAACTCATCCTCTTTCACAAATGCCCTAATATCAAGCTAAACTCGAATTATGCAATTAAACACATAATGTGATTCAAGTGAGCATTATAATCGTGAGTATTATGTAAATGGATTACAATTCTAAGCATACCATTTAACAGAATTAATTTTCCCCAAATTTTGTTACAAGAACCCTAAATTCATATTTTTGATAATCATATGTGACTTAAACACGAATTCACGATATAAGAAGGTGAGAGTACATATAACTCACAATATAATCAGAAATAAAAACAACTAAAACTTCCCCACATTCAATTTCAAGAAAACCTAAATCTAAAAACTTCAATCAATCCATGAAAACTAAGTGTTTTGAATTAAAAAGTTGATAATCATACCTTAAACATGCTGTAGAAGAGTTTTGCCGGTTTAATTCGTGAGTTTTTGCTTCAAAAATGGTTAAGTGAGGGGTTTGGAGGTGTTGCTGCCGTTTTTTGGAGAGAAAATTGGTTATTGTAGTTGTGTGGAAAGCGTGGGTTTGCTCCAGGAATAACCAGAAAAGCGAGAATACCCGGCTGGTACAACTTATACCCGGCGGGTAATAATGTTTAGTACCCGAAAAAAGATGAACTACCCGGAGTGAATATGAACGGGTAAATATATAGTACCCGGCGGGTACATATAGTACGCAGCGGGTACTCAAGGCTAGCTAAATTCTGTTATGAAATTAACCTTTGTACCCGGCGGGTACTACTTGTACGCACCGGGTAATGTTTGGTATGCAGAATTTTTAGAAGCGAAATTCCGACGCGCATAAATTTTGACTCGAAAATACTTAGAAGCTGAAATTTTGCAGACACCTCCACTATAACAAAATAAAACTTTTTATTTTTACACTTTTTCAAATTTCACGTTAACGAAGAATTCGGACGTGTGACCAATTTTTGGTCATTTCGGACACTTTGGGTGACCATACCAAATCACAAACGACTCACATTCATAATTTCATTTTTTACCAACACATTTTAACATACATTTAACACCTAAAGCAATTGCAAGCCGCTACATAATTACACCATCGCTCGTTTTGACATAACCACACTTTCATGAACCATTTGGACACCTTTTGACCCGTTTACCATAACAACAACACTTTGACCATAACAACAACACTTGATCATTGCATAATCTTCATAAAACATACACACAATTATTTCACAAAATCTTCAAGTTTTATTAATCTTCAAGTCTTCTAACATCTTCAAATGCGTAGTCTTCATTGTTCAAAGGTCGTAATCTTCATCGGTGTTAGCCTCTCGCGAAGCTTCATCAAGAGCAATTTCTTCATCGGAGAGTGATATTGCCGTAACCGATTGCACCTCGATATCGTGTATATCTCCTTCATATTCCATTTCACCTTCGAGGCTAAAAATGTGTTGTATATGTTCCGCGGCGTCTAAGTGATCCTTCAAGCAAATGCACATCTCTAATGAGGCCGGTGTGAGTCTTGTTCTTCGTATAGATAGTACCCTGTCACTAAGAGAAAAAGCGGATTCCGAAGCTACCGTAGAAGCTTGGACGGTTAGTAAATCTCGGGCCATGATGGTTAGAACGGGAAATTGAGATTCCCTCCCTTTCCACCAAGCCAAAATATCAAATTGTGCGAATTCATCGGGTTGTATAGTGTTTAAAAAATCAGTTCCGGTATACCTCCCATATTCGCTAGTGTTCGTTTGATTACCTTCACCCCTTGCCCGTTTATGGTTTTCTTGTCTTAAACTATTATATAAGTTAAGCATTGGATCGCGCGAGGAAGATGAACCAAACATTGTGGAAGCCGAACTAGAAGAAGGATTTGTTGAACCATATAATTGAAAATAATGAGTAAATAAATCTTGAAAGCATTTGTTAAAATGTTTTTTTGTATTTTGTGAAAAAAATTGGTCCTCGTCATTCAATTCCAAATCGTTACAAATGTTATCGATAAGCAATTCCACCCCGGAAACGTTTAAGCATGGGTTTATTGCGGCGGCACAACTAATTATCGGTGGCATTTCTTTAAAATATTTTCTTAGTTTTTCTTTCATGGGAGCCACCATTTGTGCGTATAAAGTATCAATAAATTCGTATTCGCTTAGTTTTGAACACATTAAAATTTTTTGCTTAAGTACCAAGTGAATCGTGGGATAATAAACACCCGATAACAAAGTAGTTGCGGTTTTAAAAAGTTTGAGCAATTCGGTTATCTTTTCAATAACATCCCAAGATCCGCTTGGAAATTCGTTTATAGCATAACCCCTTTGGACAAGTTGAAAATGAAAAGCTTGTAAAGTCTCACGTTGGCGTAAACCACATACAAACATGTTGTATGTCGAATTCCATCTTACGGGCATGTCCCAATTAGGGGTTAAAAAAATGTTCTCCGTATCCTTACACAATTTCATATAAAGTTTGTATCTAGCCTTACCCTTACAAAATATATCTTGCAACATGTTTTTATACGCGTCTTTTACTTCACTTATTTGTCGAACCGCTAACCCGTCTTGCACCACCAAGTTAATTATGTGTGCAACACATCTACTATGGTAGAAAATGCCTTTCAAAGGTGGGTTGTATTTTAGTATTAATTTTTGAACGTGTTATTACTCGCATTATCAAACGAGATAGAAAAAACCTTTTGTTCTAATTTAAACATTTTCATTACATCCCGTAACATGCAAAATAAATTTTGACCCGTGTGAGGATACTCAAAGTCTTCAAAAACAATGGTACGTTTCATCATTTGCCAAGTTGAGGGATCAACCCAATGTGCGGTAACACAAAGGTACGAACCGGGCAAACCATGAGGAGCCGACCAAACATCGGTTGTTAGTGATACACTTGTAGTTAAGTTTTCAAAACCAGTTATTAGTTGAATTTTAGCATTTTTCCACAATTTAAGTGCATCACGTCTAAGAGTAAGACGTGATACATGATTATATCGGGGTTGAAGAGTATTTTGAATAACCTTAGTAAGCCGAGGGTTGTCGAAGTGGTTGAACGGCAAAGCTTCTTGAATCACAAAGCCGGCAAATGCTTCTCGACAACGATCCGCTTGGTATGTGAAAATACCTCCATCCCGTGACATGGTTGCTTGACCCTCCTCCGGATTAGTTTTGTTTGCATTACAATACTTTAAAGTATGTTTGCTCAACGTTGAGTTGGAGTCGGCTTTTAAAAAACTCCCACATCGTTTACAATGTGCTTTAGTCGAACCATCCGACAACAAAACTTTGTCAAAGTTACAACAAATCTCCGGATTACGTTTTGTTGTAAAGACTTGAACAATGGTTGGTGCATTTGACGCATTTGACGAACCAACAAAATCGTTAGTTGAGGAACTTTGAGTTGCCATTATGAGAGCGTTTTGAGAGGATGAGAATAATGTTTTGAGAGTTTCGTATGTAAATCGTAAGCGTTTTGAGTGTTTTTTCACTAGAATGAGTGAGTTTGAGTGTTGTAACTAACCCAAACCCAATGAATCTATTTATACTAGTTTTAGGATGGCAAAATGGTAAAAAAATAGCAAAAAAAACGGATATAAAACGGCTAGGAGCTCAAACACAACGGCTAGTGTAAAAATCGGGTACAAACCGGGTATTAAAACCGGTTTTTGGAACCGGTTCGGGTACAACCCGGGTCCAACCCGATTTGAAACGTATGGGGCCGTACCCGGTTTGGTACCCGGCGAGTACTAGTAAAACCCGAACCGGGTATTCAAAAACCGGTTCCAAATCGGTTCCGGTTTCGGTTTTTAAATCGGGTTCGGTTCCGGTTTCGGGTTTTTTTTTCACCCCTAGTAACGAGTTTATACTAGTATTAAGTAATATTTTGGTCCGTAACTAGCTTTTGGCCCACCCATTTGAAAATAGCTTTGCCCATCTAGTTTAAATTATTTAGAATAATAGATAGGAGATTTTATAAACTTATAATTACTACTTTCAAATATTTATCTTTCATTACTATTACTATTCAAGTTCTACAATCACGGATATTAGCTACGAGAATAGGTACTCACCAATTTAATTTTAAAATTGTTACATGCAATTCATGATTTGATAAGTTAACTTTGTTATCAACACTTTAAGTATATTCATCTTATTAATATTAATAAATGGACAATTAACACAAGTTACAATTATTGTGCGTATGTTGCAATGTTCAATAAACAAGGCCCCGTTGATTCATTATGTTTATTTGAGATTCATCTAATCTTTTATTTTGATTCACTAAATGACTAAAATTGTTACACTAATGGTCAATGACACAAATTTATTTGTTCCAATCTACTCCGTATAAGTTTTATAAATGCATTATTTGTTGGAAATGGGCTGTCAATAAGAACCCCTTAAACTTATTTATTTAACTCAAACTTTCCTTTATTATCATAAAACATAATTAATACATCACATATAAGAGGAAAGTTTCAGTAAATTAAATACAAAACTTCAGTGTATTAATTATAATTTTAATTAAATAAGAAAACTTTAGCTTCAATAAATGCACAATTTCTACAGCCCTAAGGGCTGTCAATATCATTTCCCTTATTTGTTTGTGAATACTAAAGTTAACTACTTATCAAGGTTTAAAAATAGTTTATACGATCATGTATTACTTTCTGTTGAGTGTTTATAGTCGTTCGTAGTGTCATGTATTTTTAGCACTCCATGTTTTGTTTTGGCAGTTTGGCCCACCTTACATAAATTTCTGGCTACGCCAAAGTCGTCCTACGGCAAGACTTTGGTCTGAAAATTTGCATTTGAATTATAAAAAATATATAGTTTGTACTTCCTGTTTTCTATATTCATTTCTCTCTAATTTATATATTCTATGTAACAAAAATCATCCACTTACTTCTCATTGAGTTTAAATTATAGGTTTTTATGAGCTTCTTTTTCCTTATTTTGTTAGGAATTTCGGGTCAAATGTTTTGAGTATTGACTATGCTGTTTGACACCGATTTTCCATTTATCTTTTGTTAAGACCTTCGCGTTAAATGTGGGCAATTTTGGTTTGCCACCGATTGAGGTGGTGACTGAAGATTTGAGGTATGTTAGATAAAATAGGGTTTAACTTATCCGAATATCGATACATCCAACTTGTCTTCAATATTTATCGTGTGTACCCAACTTATATTTGTTATTTTTAATATGTACATTCAACCTTGTAAAATGTGTGTTTAATGTGTTTTATTAGATTATATAATATCCGCGTGTAAACCAGTGATCCATGGATATCCGCCGGTCGCCGTATGAGTCCAAAAATAAACCCGTCAATGAAGATGCGGGTTCATTGGTTGAAAAAAAATTTGCAGGCACGGGTCATGGGTTGAGTGGATCCGTGCCCACAACCTGCGGGTGCCTATCCCTAAATATAATATTTTACGTATTTCGTAAAATAATACTCCGTATGATATAATGTTTGTTGTTAATTGTGATTACTCTCTGGAAGTTAAAGTAGTCAATATGTACCATACTTTAGTTGCGGTGTAAAAATTAAACGAATTATCATTATTGACAAAGAAAATTGCTTCCTTATTGCGATAATTGAAGTAATTTAACGTTGACTTTTCATTGATTGAGTTTTATCAAGATACCTGGCAAAGAAAAGAGTAAGGATCAGGAGAGCAAAGGTGAAATGAAGAGCAAGGAGAGCAACCAATCACCACTTGCCACATGTTCAACACAAGTTTCACTTTAACCCCTTATCTATACTTATATTATATATATCTTCCCTCAACTTCTTCAATAACACTCCTCCACCCCACCCCCACCAACCACCTACTCCCACCCTCTGCCACCACCTGCCGCCTGCTGCCGCCGCCGTCAACTGTCGTCGGCCACCGCCGGATTCCGGCCATTTTTTTTTCCAACTTTTTTTTTTCCAAAATTTTTTTAACTAATTTTTCCTCCTTAAAAACACTGCATATTAATTTAAAACAAAAAAGAAACAGAAATTTATTGCATTTTGCGGTTATTTAACTACATTTTGTATATACATTAATAAATATTCATATACTACTGCATATAGTAGTTTATGTGTTGCATCGTGTATGTTTATGTATTTATTATTACTTATTTTCAAGATGTGATATCACAAACTGCATTTTGTATATATATTTATTGCATCATTCTTTTTGTATACATGTTAGTCTTTTTTACTACATTTTGTATTTTATGTAACATTGTATCTTATATATTTTATATACACAGTCACCAAAATGCAGTACAAATAGTATAATACAAACTGCAGTACAAACGAATAATATGTACTAAAAATATATATTTAAAATGCAGTAAAAGCAATTATATGTAGTATAATTTTATACAAAATGCAGTTAAAAACAAACAATATGTACTAGAAATTATATATACAAAATGCAGTAAAAAAAAACTATGTACATTATAATTTTATTCAAAATGCAGTAAAAATATAATACATGTAATACAAAATGCAGTACAAAAAGCAAACAATATTTACTAAAATTATATACACAAAATGCAGTAAAAAGAACAATATGCAGTATGTTATATATAAAATGCAATAAAATGATAATACATATAATACAAAATGCAGTACAAAATAAACCACATATATGTACTTAAATATATATACAAAATGCAGTGAACATAATAATATGCATTAATATTTTATACAAAACGTAGTAAAACATAATAATATGCATTATAATTTTATTCAAAATGCAGTAAAAAAAAGATGCTATGTACAATACAAAATGCAGTACAAGATAAAC
The DNA here is from genome assembly GCA_949592205.1 of Helichrysum umbraculigerum. Taxonomy (NCBI): domain Eukaryota; kingdom Viridiplantae; phylum Streptophyta; class Magnoliopsida; order Asterales; family Asteraceae; genus Helichrysum; species Helichrysum umbraculigerum. Next base: position 56,301,308 of record CATIUR010000006.1, read on the forward strand.
AACATGAGTTACAAAATGCAGTCAAATAAACAATATGCAGTATAATTAACATAAAATGCTAACAGTTCAATATGCAATTTGCAACTCAATTATATGTAACGGTTAAAACAATATGCAGTAAAAACTATAAATTATATATATACAAACTGCAGTAAAAACAAAAAATATGCAGTACATTTTTTAAAAATAAAAATGTAAAAAAGTTAAAAAAAAAATTAAAAAAAAGGGAAAAAAAATTTTTGGCCGGAATCCGGCGGCGGCGGGCGGCGGCAGCAGGCGGTAGGTGGTGGTAGAAGGTGGAAGTGGGTGGTTGGTGGGGTGAGAGTGGTGGAGTGTTATTTAAGAAATTTAGGAATGAAATTAAAAATATATTAAAAGTGGAGGGACCAACATGAAAATTGGTATGTGACACATGTCACTTTTTGGATGGGTAGGGACCTTGCCCTCCTTTCTCTCCAAACAACCCCTGCCCTCATGATCCTATACCCAAAGAAAATTGCTTCTTTATTGCGATAATTCGAGTAGTTTAACGTTGACTTTTCGTTGACTGAGTTTTATCACGATACCTTACTCCATGGAAATAAGTCGACAATATAGGTTATCGTGAGGACAAATGATTTTCTTTTTGTATGGTATATCGCCGGTTGCTGCTCTTTAAATTATTTCGATTAATGAACAAGCAAGAAAATAGAAAATCGAAAGAAGTTACTTCGAAGAAGAACGATCAAATATCCAATCGATCCAATATACATGTACATAAAAGGTGCGGTTCGATAACCATAAGAAGGATAAGAGTTTGATTTCATCACCAAGCAAGTCGTCCTCTTTAGGCTTCTTCAGGTTGAATATCATGTCGTTTCTGAACTTCCATAAAACCCATAAAGCAGTGTGAATCACCACACCAATCCCCGTTCTCTGATTCTCTTTGATTTGATCCAATTAATCAAGGTCTAGGGCATCCTTTATGGTTTGCGGTATTGGAATATACAAATTCCAACATGTCTCTCTAAACACCGACACCGATCGAACACTTTAGAAACAAATGGTCTTATGATTCTAGATCGGAGTCACAAGAGGGGCATCTCGTTGAATCAACACAGTACATTACTCGTACAACCTTTATTCATCCAAAATCAAAACCATTCGATAATGAAGAGAACAAAAGAATTTATTATTTGGGAGTTTTCACTATCTTATCAATGTAGAGTACTTAATTAGTTATTATTTGGGAGTTTTCACTATCTAATTCATAAAGATTGCAATTTCATTTATTTACTACGAGACTTTTACCTTGAATGAATACCCTTATAAAACCATTGTTGCATGTTTAAATATCCATAAATACGTTAGAGTGAAGATCGAGTCTCGAACGCGAATTGGGCTTTCGGTACGGAAACGATGAGGGCTGTTTTTGCTATTGTATGATCATGAAAGTAAGAAATTAAGTGTGACAAAAGCTAATTAATATATAGGAACCTTTTCCATCGATCTAACAAGCAGCTAAGTCCACAGGGCATCATAAAGTTTAAAGATCATATATGACCACTATAAATAAATTAAGGAGGTTTAATTTGCATGCTTTAATTGTAATAATGCAAGAGAGTGCAAAAGTTTTAATATGACAAAATCATCCACAAGCCCAAATCAAGTACCCTTAACTTTCACTTCGAATGTATGCCTAATCGCCTTACCCAAAGAAATCGGAAAGTAAATCTTCAAAGTACGCTCCTCCACCTTGGCATACACCTCTTCGGGCTTGTAAGGCAGATATGGAACTTGTGTAGTTTCATTCAAAACCTCCCCGTCATGATTGAGTATATAAATGAACTTTCCGTTGATGTGAATGCTTAGTTCCTCATCCTTCACCAATTTTCCCATTGCAAAGACCATCACGTACATATGTGCTGGTTTTCCGTTAAACTCATGCTTTATCAACTCAACCTTAGATCCCTCCATAAATAGCTCATACACCCACTCCAATGCCTCTTTTATTTATAAATTTCAGAGATGTTAGGAAGAATATTGCATGCATATAGGAGTAGTAATTTTGAATTTGAGAATAAAGAAAAAAACTAATACCTTCATTAATCTTGAGCTCTTTTGATAACAGCTCAAACATCACCTCAAAAAATCCTATAAAAAAACAAAACAAGTTAAATAATTCATATTTAAGAGAGAAATAAAAAGAAAAATAAATCAAATACCTTTGTTGTTTTGTGCCTCCTTGATAAAAGCTTTTTTGTATTCTTGATACTTTTTCATAATAGCTAAATATTTCATATTGTTAGAAAAATAAATCAGATGTTAGGAAGAAATCTGAAATATTATTTATAGATAATCATAAAATTAAGATAAATAAGTACTAGTAGTAAAAGATAATCACCGGCTTGAATTATGGGATCCATTGCCAAGGGTAGCAACATATATCCCTGCAATACAAAACACACCACCTCATTCAATTTTTCATGTAAACCCTAATTTGCATAAAAAAAAAATTAAACAACCAAAATTAGTAGGCCGGTACTACATTATAAGAGTTTTTTAATGGAGTATTACACTTTCTAAAAGTACTTAAGAATGGAGTAATAATAGTCCGCAGTTCTCAATTCTCACTAGTATTTTACCAAGCTAGTCAATAACTTTTGACAGTAAAAACAGAAAAATAACCACATACACAATTACTGTCACCTCTTGCCGTGAATAAATGTATTTTCATTTGATTTTTAAGGTTTTAAAAACTGTTGAAGTTTCACGCAAACCGAAATGAGAACACCCATTTTTTTCTCTTCTCTCACATCACCAATTCAATGATTCATAAGGAGTAATACTTTAGCATCATCTGCATAATTTCATGTTCAGTTTTCTAATCTTCAACAATATAATAAAGCTACTGAATTTAACAACAAGATCTAACAAAATCTTTTTTTTCATCTTCAAACAACCCTTGAGTTAAACTTATAGTCATTCAAACAGCGTACCCTTGAATTAAAAATGGAGGATACAAGCTACTCTAAAAAGAAGATGAAATTTTATGCAACAAATATACTAAAAATGGAAAGAAAACCCTTTTATATTTATTAAAAGTTTCCAAGAGCACCATACTGATTTCTTGATTACATTCTAAAAATAAAGGCTCAGTTAATTTATTCTAGAGTATAAACATATGATTATACCTGCAGCTAAGAACTTCCCATTCTTTAGAAGGTAAGATTTCACTTCTACCGGCAATTCTTCAAAACTTTTCACCACCGTAGCTATTAAACGCTGCGCTTCTTTGGTTTGTGCTATGTCCATCCCCATTTTGGCGAGCTTCAAAGCTGCGATTGTTGACACCGCTTTTATACCCAGATATTTTGTTGTTTTTGTAGCTTCTTCTTCTTCAACTAATTTTGTTGAAGAATCAGATTTGTTCTTCTTCTCATCTCCTTGTGCAGATGTGCACAACAACTTCGATGATCTTATTAGGGTTTGATATTGGTTAAAACATTTACTCCTGATAAATATTGCCATTTCTCAAGAAAGTTTTTAGGGTGAGTTTAAAGGGAAAATGGATTCTGGAAATGGTGATATGATGAACACATTTATAAAAGGAAAACCATTCTGGTTTTATAAAGTATGGCTATATGGCAGTTTGCTTTTGTTTTGTATCAGTAGTACTCTAGGTCAGGAACGTGTATTCTTGTTATAAGCCTTTAAATTTTTTCAAATTACACCTTGTAGCAAGGTTGTCAAGATCAGGATCTTACCTAACATCGTTTTCGTCTTTGCAAGATCGAGATCGTAACAGTAGGATCGAGATTGTAAGATCCTACTTTAATAAATATTTTATATAAAAAAATAATTTATATATACATTTTTTAAAAAATTAAAACGATCATACGATCTTAATCACGATCTTACGATCTTGTTAGAGATCCTACGATCTATATTTACGATCTTACGATCCTACAACGATCTAACACGTTTTTGTGAAGTAGGATCGTAAGATCGTTCGATCCTACGATCAAGATCGCGTGGGGTAAAAGTCTTTTAGTGTTGTAGGAGGTTGTTTTGTTTCGTTGTAATTTGGATCTTTATTTTATTGGTAGTCTGCATTTTTCAATAAAAATTATGATTTTATAAAGGGTCTAAGGAAATATGTTTGTATTTTTATAAATTTTTTTTGCCTTTTATATGCTTCAACATAAAGAAAAATAAAAATAAAGTCAAAGCACCAACAATTACATAATTACAAACGGAAATTAGATGTACCATCGAGGGTAAAGTTAGTAAAGCTAACGCTTTAGGCTCCCGAATTTGTAAGGTTCTAGAGCTGTTAAAGAATCGAGCAGTTAACGAGTTACTCGAGTTCGAACTCGTTTATCTCGAATTCGAGTATTATACTATTCGAGTTCTAGTCGAGTTCGAAAATAAAAAAAAATTGCTCGATTAGTTTTACGAGCCGAGCTTTTAAACAATAAATTCGGCTCGGCTCGAATAGTATAATGTTTGAATTCGAGAAAAACGAGTTCGAAATTTAGTGACTCGATAATTGCAACTCAAGTAGCTCGTTAATTGCCCTAGATCCGAGCTCGAGTCAAACTCGAATAGTATTTTACAAACTTTAGTTCAAGTTTTATAAAACAAGTAGTATACTCTTTAAGTAGTTTATTTGAGCTTATAAACGGGCCTATCGAGCTTGAGCTTCTAAACAAACATTTTGAACTCGAAAACTAGTTTTTTTGTAAATTGTCAAAGATTTAAATGAGTATCGAGCTCGAGCTCAAACACTAATCTATTATTCGATCTCGAACTCGAATATGGTTTTAAAAAATTAATCGAGCTCGAGTCGAACTCGAATAGTATTTTACAAACTTTAGTTCAAGTTTTATAAAACAAGTAGCATACTCTTTAATTAGTTTATTTGAACTTATAAACGAGCCTATCGAGCTTGAGCTTCTAAACAAACATTTTGAACTCGAAAACTAGTTTTTGTAAATTGTCAAAACCTTAAACGAGTATCGAGCTCAAGCTCGAACATTAATTTATTATTTGAGTTCGAACTCGAATATGGTTTTAAAAAATTAATCGAGCTCGAGTCGAACTCGAACATATTATATTTTTTAAACGAGTTGAGTCGAATACGAAAATATTTGAATTTACTCGGTTCGTCAACCGCCAATATATTTCTTCTAATTTTATTTTTTTGGACTAAACTAAACTAAAAATTAAAAGAATAAAATCGGATGTATGTGGGTGGTTTTGGGTTTCTGGCGGTATGTAATGATGGACTTTTTGAGGTTGTCTCCTCATCACCGACGGCAGGTCACTTCTATACTATATACTAAAGGGTAAATTCGGATGATGTCATCAAGCTGCTTTCCTCCAATCGTGAGCTGGAATCTTGATGACGTGGACATGCTGGTTATTAAGGAATATTGTGGTAATTTTGAATTTTTTTATATGCAACCATTTACTTTCCATAAAGCAATATTAGGAAGATAAATATTTGTAGATTTTGTTTGGTTGGTTCTTTCCACCACCATATGCTTGCTTTTTCGAGTTCCAATACATGCAGCCAATATAATGCAAGTAATTTTTATGATTATGGTTTTGTTTACAAGCAAACATTTTCTTTCCATAAAGTAATAATGGAAAGATAAATATTTGCATGCTTTTGTTTGATTGGTTCGTTTTTTATGATGTAAAGCTAATGAGAATCAATAAATTATTTGGTAATTTTGAATTTTCTTGATTATGGATTATTGAGAGAGACTTCCCATACAAGCATATGTTCTTGAAACATGAGCTTTAATTTAGTTGTGTTTTTTCGGCCTATTCATTTAATTGGTTTATTGGTAGCTCTCAAAATTGACCACCAGTCGGCCTATACTGCTTTTTTCCCTCCCGATATCACACTGCGTCCTATTTTAATTTTCTCTCCTTTCTGCCTTTCTTCACCTCATTTATTTCTTCTGTCTTCTCACACTCATTGTTCATCCTAATTTTGATTACCAAACATTTCTTCAAGTTCGATTTTTGCTGCAAAGAAGATAAAGATTGGATGATCGTTGTCCATTGATTTTCCTTTCAATCGATTCCTCCAAGTCCCCATGTTGAGTTGTAAGATTTGAATCTTTATTTTCTAATTCTTCTTGATTCAAAGTTGTTCAAAACCATATTTTTTACTTTATCATTATTCTACACTCGAATTTTTTCCAGATTTGCGTTACAGTAGGTTGGATCTTTATTTGAGATTCAACGAGATAAAATTGATTTTCATCAAATAGCTTGCTTGCGAGGAAGAAGATGAAAATATGTGTTCACTGTCTAAAGATGGGTTAGTGCTAACTAGGTTTTCATTTTATGATCATATAGAGTTACATCTTAAGTTTCTATCACTAAATTTGTCAACAGTTAATTGCAGTTTTTTCATTGTTAATTAGCTATTTATGTTTGCTTAATTGCTTTATGATGTAAATACACAACGAGAGCTGTGGATATTTTGGGTTATCATGTACATCATAAGAGCTTCATTTTTTTCTTTGCAAGGTTAGTTTGTTTGATTTAATTTGTTAGTATTCTGATTCGTAAGTTTCATTTTCTGTTGGTGTGATTTGTTAATATAATGATTTGATATTTATGTGGTGTTTGTTGTAGGTATTATGTTTATTTGGTTTTGGTATTTTAATTTCATTGTGTGCTTAGTAGTTTGGTATTTTAACTATGTTATATATGCATTGCATGCTATGTGTTTGATAAAATGTTTCAATGAAAACATGCATCTTTTAATAGGGTATGTTTTTGGAAATGCTGAAGCAAAATATTTCAGGCCTTTCTACTTTCTGCCCATTTTGACATCTGAAAGTGCTAAGGTAATGCTTGACCTTGACTGCTTTCTACAAATGTAAGAGTGTTTTGCCGTCTGGTGCTATATTGTATATTATTAAAGGCATCATGGTTATTCATATGTGAGAGTGTTTTAGTGGCGACAACTTTGCATTAGTAGTATTTATTGGACATATGTTTTCAAATGGATATGTTCGGGGGTTAATAGACAATTTCGTTACTGTACTTTCCGAAAAAGTTCAATTTAGTTACCGAACTTTTATTTGGTTCAATTGAATTACTGAACATTTAAATAATTGATCAAATTGTTACTCAAGTTTCTAATCATACACATATTAGTTACTGTAGTTTACGAAAATGTTCAATTTCGTTATCGAACTTTCATTTTTTTGGAATAAAAAACGAGGATTTTACACTTGTAAACCGGTTTTGTAAGTTCAGTAATTCAATTGAACCAAATAAAAGTTCGGTAACTAAATTGAACTTTTTCGGAAAGTACAGTAACGAAATTGTCTATTAACCCTATGTTCGGGGTAACAGTTATCCAGTCTACTTTAGTCTACTTATATTGTTAAATGGATTGGTTGGGTAACATGTTTTTATAAATTGTTCAATAATGTTTCTATGAGTTTGTCTTGCTGACGGTGAACCTTTGTAGTTTCCACAACTCCTTAGACAATACGATGGTCTACTTGATAATTTTGTTTGACCTGTTTGAGACTGCCAACAATTAAAAATTGTAATTGTTAACTTTCGCTTTATTCTATTTTAAGTTTGTTTAATTGGTTTTGGAAGTGAAGATTGAGTGGGCTATTAAGGGGGACTTTACCAAGTTTCAGGCCTCTGCCTTTGAAAGCTCGGTTGTATGGATTTGCTTATGGGTTTGGATTCTACTCATGATGCTTCGGAGGTACAAGATACAATTTGATTTTTTATAGTATTTATTTTGGAGGGAAATAGTAATTAGATTGTGGCAAATTGGGTGCAATTTGAACCTTTTTTGTCAAAATAAAATAAAGGGTTGTATATGTTGCATGATACTTTGGAAGTTACTTAAATTGATGATCATATAGTTATTGCAGAGCACACAGAGTTGATGCTAGCTGGCTCTATTTTTCATTTTAGTGTGTTTTTCTTTGGCAATGCTCATCATATGTAAGATCTGTATTTCAATATTAAAAGTTACGGATTATTATTGTTTTGGAGTTCAAAGTCTTCAAGTTTTCTACGGGGTTTTCATATGGGTGATTGCCATTTGTCATCTCTTTTTTTCTTATAGGGTTTGCACTCTACGATATTGAATCTGCTCATGTACTTGAAATCGGGTTCCTTTTTAGTTTAACAATCCGCTCATGTGCGCTTCATTTTAACTTTTTTTTCAATAAACTATTGTAGATGTTGCATTGATAATTGATTGGAAGTTGAAGAGCATTCTATTTATTTAGTGTATTTATAATTTTTAGTTTGATTTATAAATTTTTTATTAAGGTTTGTAAGAAGCAGCCTCAGCTGGTGAAAAAGTTGTTTGATTCCCTGAAATTTTTTCATTTATATTGGTGCTGAATATGGTGAAACTCTTAAAATTGCTGAACCTTTACATGGATCCATTGTGATAGGTTATCGTGCTCTTGCAAGGTAAGCTTCTCAGGGGCGGATTTAGTTTATAAGTATGGGGTTCCAAGGCCCCCCATGAAAATGGGTTTATAGTGTAATTATATGCATATTTTTTACATAATCAAACACTAAATGTGATTTGGCCCCCCTAAAAATAGTCTATTATGAATAAAACTCATTAAAATGGCCCACTCTATTAGTATATTTTGAACTTTTTCTCAAGAAAAAAAATTACAAACACCAAGTTTAATGAATTTTCTATCGAAATTTTTTTAAATGTTAACTTTTGCCCCCCACGATGAAAATTTCTGGATCCGCCACTGAAGCTTCTTATGAGATATGCACCCATCTACTTATAAATGAGTCGATTTAGGTTGTGTTTTGTCTCAAATGGGTCAATGGAGTTGAATTAGAAAAATTTAGTTAAGAGAGGACATGGTCAAATGGGTTCGATCAGAGTAGCCCCAAGTCTATTTTCAATGCATATCACCTACTAAATTGTTATTATACATAGATTCAGATTATCATTGTTGTCATACTTGGTTTGCATGAAGAGTTGTAAAAGGGTTAGTTGGTCAACCCCTGGCCGTTTTGATAATAAATACAGACAACCATTATAATCCAAACTCACTTTGACCCGTTACCTTACATGGCCTCTCTGTTTTGCCTCATTGCTTTAACATGTTTGAGATATCATAATACAAAAGTTTAGAAATTTATGTAATTTATTGTGATAAATTACAGGGAGTCAAATATGTGGCTGCAACTTTGTGTGTTCCAAGAAAGATGGTCTGATGATGCATTCTTATGTAATTTATATGTTTTGATTAATGATGCTGGAAATATAGGAAGCGCCCACAAGAATATGCATTTGTGAGATGTTTAACATTTGCAATTTTATATGGGCTGTAAATGACAGCGTTCACTATGAAATAGTGGTATTGATGGCAAATTTGTTCTTTATATATGAAGGTTTGATATGGAAGTGCCTAGGGGTGCAGTTACGGAAGCAGGTTCATTATTCATTTACTTATTAGTGTCGCCGATATACTTTCGGTGAGAATATATAGGAGTTGAAGGCACACATGAGTGTACAAGTTGTAATGCACCTTCACTGCCCTTTAGAATTATGGGATGTTTTAACAAGTAGAGTTTACACCATTTAATAGTCGCAGATGTGATTATGGGCTGATCCAAGATTAGACCATTTCTATTTTTGCATCCGTTGAGTTTGTTATGGTTGAACAATGTAATTAAGATTAGCACTGACGTTTTTGCATGTTGTTATTTGCCCGCTACTGTTGGTGTTTTTTAACAAGCTGGAGCATTCAAAATTGGTGCAACTGTGGGGAACAGTCTACATTGATTGATTTAATTTGAGTTTATGATTAATTATGGCTGTTTGTAGTGGCATTAAAACATCAACATTTTGGTAGTCAACGGTTTTATAATAAAAAGTTAGCAATGAACCCTTTTTCTTAAAAATATACCATCAGTGTTGAGTTTTAGTGGAGGTGTCAAAATGGATGGGTCTTATGAGTTAGGTAGCATAAGGTTGTAGACATGATCAATTTTCTTTTCTATGGGAAATATTGTTTGATTTTTAGTGTAACTTTATAAGAGCATGCTTAAAATACTCGAAATCTTTGCAGTTTCTGACTTTTATATGTCGAACTATGCATGGCAAAATGGTGGGCAATGACAATGATTTTAATAATTTGATTGACAGATAGAAAGGGCTGAGATGGGATTGTATTTTATAGATTATGGAAGTGAAGAAAATTGAGTTATTTCAAGATAGGGAAACCTGCAAGCATGAATTGAAACCGAATGACATATCAGTTTGCCTCAAACTTCATTTTTAAAGCTAATAGTCTAATCTGAAACGGGAGATTGCATGAAAGCTGTCAAGAAATTTTTAATCATGGTGTTGAATATTATTTTTCTTTCATCACAAGGCAGAAGATAGTGATCAAAGTCTTTTTTTTTTTTCGTTTCAAATAGTCTAAAACTATATTTTTCGTCAAACCCGTGTAATCACGGGTCAATAAACTAGTTAGTACACTACTAGAAATCATGCCAATACCAACGATTATTTTTCAACGAACAGAGAGTCGTTGGTAAATATGGACTATACCAACAACTTAACCAACAATATTTATCAAAACAAGCTTTTTTAAATTCCAACGACATAATCGTTGGTAAATTCGTTGGAATAGTGATGAATTTTGGAGGGAATATTCCCGCCACTTTTACCAACAACATAATTGTTGGTAAATTCGTTGGAACTCAAATGGTTTTTGGAGGGAAAGTTCCCGCCATTTTTAGCAACGATTAATAGTTGTTGGTAACTATTTCAACAACAAAAAATTTCCAACAATGTTTAAATCGTTGGTAATCGAGACCACCTTACTTTTTGACTTTTTCTTTGGCGATGACTCTTTAACGAGGACATGTCCTCGCTAAGTTTTTTTTTATTTTATTTTTGATATTTTCATTTTGGCTCCAAAAATAATAAATTCCCGTGCATTTCTTGGCGACGACCTTTCACGAGGATATCTCATCTCAAAGTTTTTTAGTTTTGTTTTTAATTACTTTTTTTGGCCTGAAGAATAAAAACTTTTAACGTGCAGTTTTGGCAACGATCGTTCGTGATGACATGTCGTAGCCAAATTATTTGATTTTTCATTTTGGATCTAAAATGGAAAAAAAAAAAAACCTTTCTCGGGCACTCTACGGTGACGCCATTTCTTCATCAACATTTTTTTACAGTGTCAACCCTCTTTGAACATTCGACACATACCATCGATAATAAAACAAGTTACTGGATAATCACCTCAAAGACTATTTAAGTTTGTGAAACCCTAAGGCCTTTACGTGATATCTTCTGTAATCTATATGTTGGCGAACGGTTGAGATAAACCGTAATACGCCAACACTATGGGTTTGGGAGTTAACACTATTCGAACATTTGAATGATCCAGATAAACCCTAAGACGTTAACATTATGGGTTTAAGCGCTAACCCTCTTTGAATATTCGAATGATCAGGATAAACGTAAGGCGTTTGCACTATGGGTTTAGGCGTTAACCTTGTTTGAACATTCGAATGATAGAGATAAACCTTGAGACATTTACACCTAGGATGCACGGAAACGTCACCAGGGTGCCGTATGACGTTTCAGAAACGTGGGGAAACGGGGTAACGCAGGGAAACGCCGGGGAAACGTCCCCAAAAAACGGGGAAACATTTCTAGAATTATGGTACATTAATTGATTTCTATCTAGGAAACGTTTGGGGAAATGTTTCTGGCCCAAAAACCCGCGTTTCCTGAATCATGTATGAAGAAAAGTCAGAAAAACATATATAGAAGAAGAGGATGATTGCAAAACAGATCGGAGAAGACATAGATGATTGAGAAGACTTTCAACATCTGATGGGCTTACGAGCCTATTAAGTTTTAGGCTTTTAAAATTATGACTTGTGGCACATAAATGTTATCTATTACTATTAGTCGGTAAACATTAAACAAATGTATACACATATATATCTGTATTATCTATTTATATAATATAATGGCATATTATATAATATAATATGTTTTGAAGAGAGAGGGTATTGAATGATGCGATACGTCATCTCGAAGACAATTTGTCATATATTGAAAATTGAAATATACTAAAATATTATAAAACAATTAGACGTATCCCTGCCGTACTCATCTCTTGAATTTTAGGAAATTGTCGTTTTCCGGTACCCGTACCTGTCCTCATCCCCGTCCCGGTGCAACTTAGGTTTACACCATGGGTTTAGGCTATTACCTCATTCGAACATTTGAATGATCAAGATAAACCCTAATTAATGCATTTACAATATGGGTTTTGGCGTTTACAAGATAAACCCTAATTAAGGCGTTTACAATATGGTAATTGCTACTAGAAATTTTAACGGGCATCAAAAACACATCGTTAAAAGCGGTTACCTTGAACCGCCTAATAGTACGGTAGTATTTTATTTTTTTTGTTAAAACTTAACAAAACGCGTTCGAAAATATGCAAAACGCCCCCGATAAACGAAACAAACTCAAATACAGTATAAGAGCACACGGAGTGCATGAATCTTTATCGCCGTTCCACCCCCAGAACGCCGTGTTTCGGCGTTCAACCACTCCGCCAAGCCGTTCCCGACGGTGTTCTTCGAAGCATTCAAGGGCCAACGTCCATCTTCGGACGTTGTATCGCACGACGTCTTCCATTTTTTTGGGCCCCTTTACCTTTTTCTTTCTTTTTTAATTTCATTTGTGTTTTGTTTTTTGTGTGTATTTGTATGAGTTTGTGTTTGTGTTTGTAAGAAAATAATTTTATTATATTATATATTACAAAGCAAATGACACACTGACATCTAAACCAAATGTTGTCTTTTTTTGGGTTTTTTTTCCCTCCAACGTTTTTTTATTTGTTTTGAATGGATAAAATGTTATTTTAATTTGTAATTTGATATATGTGCTTTTAAATGTTAATTTATACATTTAATTACATTAAAAAAAACAAATAAAACAAATAATAAAAAACTACAGAACACTGTCCAGAACACTGTTACCACTCCACAAAATCCTCACCATAAAATTCTCACTCAGAACACTGTGTTTAGGCTGTCACCACTCCGTGTGCTCTAAGTGCCAAATTACTTAATATAATGTATACTTTAATATATTTTATTAATTATTAAAGATAAAAATTAAAGATTTCAATATTAAAAAGATAAGCAATTTCACCAAATTTTTGGTAGCTTCCAGCCTTCCCCCTTAAAATTTTCATCATTTTGTAACCTCCCGCCTCTAATTTTTCCCAAAAATCAAAAGCCCTAGTATCCGCACCACATCTCCCTCTCGATCTATTCTCTTCCATGGCCACAATCCCTGTCTCTGCTCTCTTCCATAGCCACAATCCATATTCTCTTCTCGATCTTTCATAGACCTCCGGTATCACCTCGTGGCCGGCCTCTTTCTTCGACCACCCTTCACCATCGCTTGCTGTCGTTGCTTGCTGCTGCCTTCCTTCTTACATCATCGTCCAACAATCACAGCGCACCACCACCATTACTGGTCAGAAAATTATTTAATTTTTTCTTTAATTTTGTGTTTACTTTTGATAATTTCGTTAACCTTCCGTCCATTAACAGTGTTACTGCTGTTGCAACGGCGCTACCATCGGACCACCACCTCTGACCGACCACCACTTCTTACCGCTGTTACATTGACCCTCACACGTTCTTATTATTTTGTGGTTAATTTTGTGTTTACTTTTGTTAACCCAGATCCGATCCCGTGCTTTTTTAGAGGACACAAGTGAGACCACACAACTTGACCTTGGCAGTACGCGCGGTTCTGAATCTGTGAGTGCAGCGGTACCGTACCTCAACTATGGGTATGGTACTATGGTGTGATATTACATCTATTGAATATATATATTTTGTTTAATTAAAGTTATCTGTTGATGTTATATTATATCTGCTTGTTTTGTCAATTTACGGATCTGTATGTATCTGCGCTGCGGTATGAATTAGATTTTAATACGGGGTATGATTTTTTTGTGAACTTCATACGCAGGGAGAATGTAGGTATTGATGGTTGAGCTGTTGTAATTGTTAGTGTGTATGATACTATTATTAGCTTTGATTACAGCTGTGAGTATGTGAGGCTAGATATGCTCTTGTGTTTATTTGTTCTTTTATTAATTTGAAGTTAAAACAAAGCTTTTTCACTAGTTACAGTAGTGAAAGCGATCAATTTGTTGCTCTATATACAGTCTAACTTGTTTGTTATGCGTTGTGACTTGTGGATTACACCACCCTTTATATATATATGTAGTTTTATTAGTTGCAGGATGTACGCAGACCATTGCCTATTGAAACAGATGAGCATCTTAAAATGGATTTTGATATTTGCCTTTACTAAAGGTAATGTCATTTCCTCACTTAATATCCAGTGTCTATTATATGTAGTAGAATCAACAAATATACCAACAAATCCATCTGATCGTCAAGTGATACACTTGTACAAATGCTGTACAAATGCTTTCAGGTATGCCCCGAGCTAGCTAAAAAAGTGTAGTTCAGGCTTTTCTTGTTCTAGTTTGAAAGATTCACTTCCTACTTACGGGCCAAGTGCCAGCCACAATGTTTCACCACGGATGGATTATTCTCAAGTTTGTAAGGCTTAGCTATCTCACCCAACTCAAGTTCGTTATTCTTTGATATATTTTGTCTTCTATACTCGGAAACTTGACTATTTTATGCGTCATTAGTTGTCAATTTTATTATTCGTATACATGTAAGTTCTCTTTGTAAGAAATGACTTGGTTTTTTGAGGTTTTTAATACTAAATTGAATGTGACAGGTAACTGCCTTATTGACAGCAGAATAAATGCAGAGGAGCTTAACATGTCCTATTATGGTATGAAAACCCTCAACTCAGTTTGAAACATGTAAATTTTATTCATTAACCTCTTTTATCTGCATTACAAATACACCTAAAGGATTCATTATTGTAAAGCTACTTGAGCATCTCAACTCAACAATTGATTAGGTACAATTAATCAACACATGTTGTTCTCCCAACTAAGTTGTTTGGATTATTTATATTGTGACACTTTCTTGTTTGGATGTATGCAGAAGCTTGAATCCTATCATATGATTACTATATTAGTATTTGAAGGTGCAGTATTTATACATCAACATATATATTAAGTAATATACATTAAATCACTTTTCAAGAATTGAATTCATTGACTACTTTATGTGCTGATTTATCCATCAATACTGGTAATGAAGATGGCAGAATTGGGTTCTTGACCCAAATGGTGTTACAAGGTTTCTGTCATGCATTTACTTTATCTTTGGCCCATCATATTTAGCCCATCGTAGTTCACTAATTAGAATTGCTAGCCCAAATTAATGTTAACAAGGGATGGTAAAAATGGTTAGCTTACATACTTTGTCATATTTGCCACTGATTGGGTGTTTGTTTAGTTTATCTAAGGGTGCTTGGTTTAACTTAATAGTAGTTTCTTGGTTTGCTGATGTCTTAAATGTTTTTTGGGTAAAGGATATCTTAAATGTTTATTCACATATATTAGTACCAAATAACATGTCAGTGGTGATGTTGGTAACATGGAACAATGGTTGAATATTTAGTTTTCTTGAACTATTAGATATTAATGACTTGAACTATCTAATGCAGGTAACATTCTTGGTTTTCTTGAACTATTAAAGTTAATATACATAACTCGATACCCTCGTGGCAACATGGTACTTTTTCTCTAGCAAGGTATCTTATAATTTTCTGTTCCTTACTTTCTAGATTGTTAAATAATTGTTAAGTATATATAATCTAAAAGTGTATAGATTTGTTAATGTATATGTAATCTATTTAATTTATTTAATTGAATTATAGGTGATTTACTGATTATTAAATCCTGTAGGAAGCCTGTTATAAATTAAATTCGAAAAGTCTTTTGTTCATATGGGTTTATAAGTGATGATACGATTGAAATGAGTCAAGTAGGTCAAATGGGTAATTAGAGTAACCAAAACTAAAGGGTACTAATTACTTGCTTTGATTTTTAGGACAAGATAGTGGACATGCTAGTGCAAAAATTCAGGACGTGGTCGAAAGTTACTGGGTGGTGCATCTTCTTCATCCTCAAGCGTTCGATCACACCCAAGAGCAAGTAGATAAGAAAGTGTTAGAAGACGAGGGCGGACAAGGATGAAGACGAAGGCGAGGATGTTAAGTAAGTTGATTGTGATCATAGGTTAGTCATTTGTTAGCTTTTGTGAAACGATGCTTTTTTAAACAATTTTGTAGTTGAACGTGTGGAATGTGTTTATGTTGTTGAACTATCAGATGATTTGTATGTTTGGTAAATTATGAATAAAATGTATGTTTGTTTAGTTATGTTTGATTGAGAAAATTGTTGGAGTTTGATATAGTAGATTGAAAATCTGCCCAAAAAAAAAAAGGAAAAACCTGAAAATTTTGCAAAATAAAAAAAAATCTTTAAAAATGTAAATGAAATTTCCCAACGACTTAAGGACGTTGGATAAGTTGTTGATGTTTTACCAACGACCTATGGATGTTTGGCAACAATGTAAATGTCGTTGCTAGTTTCGAAAATACCAACGACTTAAGATTGTAATGAAATTTCCCAACGACTTTGTATATCGTTGGTACGTTGTTGGTAATACACCAACGACTAGTGCTAGTCGTTGGTATTATTAGTTTAGCGACGAGCATATTTCCCTTGACCATGTTTCGTTGGTAAGTTCGTTGGTAACACCCATTACCAACGAAATATGGTCCTTTACCAACGATTTTAGGTTGTTGGTATTGGCAGTTTTTCTAGTAGTGAAAGTACTGTATAGGAGTAGTGCCTCTGATTATTTCTTTTCTGCTATTGGCTTTTCTTATACTCCGTATTTTGTTTTTTCCATTTCCATTTCCATTATTATTATTATTATTATTATTATTATTTATTTTTTTGGCATTCGTTGCCTTTTTTTCTTTAACTTCTAATTAGAAATTTAGAACGTAAAACACTGTTACAATTATTATTCATATTCTTACAGTAATAACTTTTGTACTATAACGGAGCTTAGGAAGAAAAATATAATGATGCTCAATTTAGATCAAGTAATTTTATTATATTTTAAATGTGAGTCCCAATAAAAAAAAAAAAAAAAGTAGAAAGATGTGGTAAATACTACTCTAGTAGATAGGACTATAGAAGAGAGTTCATTATGATCACCTATGGCCTAAATGGTTACTATTATATGTTTAAATGAAGCAAATATTTAAATTTATTATTAGCAACAACAACCTACATGCACAAAGGAAAAAAGAAAAAACATGCATAATATCGAGAGTTCAATATTAATAATATATATATATATATATATATATATATATATATATATATATATATATATATATATATATATATATATATATATAATTTGTCAATATCTATTCATTTGTATATCAACTTTTTAAAAATTAATGTATCATTGCTAGAGACGGTAGAGTATAAGAGTTGTGTCATGGAATGGTTCAGTACGTACGTGACGAAGACGTTAGACACGTGCAATTAAGCTATATATAGATATAATATAATAATAATTTTGTGGTTCAATTAGAAAACTTGATCTCTCGAATTAATTAATTAAGATAAGTGATTAGTGATGAGTCTAATACATAATGATATGGAGGTTACATTATGATTTATGAGGATCTAACCTAATAATTTACATACTTAATAATAATTGGTATTGGTATTATAGAAACCCAAGCCAGTTTACAATCGACTCCTCATCCATTACGAGGATCAAACCTAGTAATTGACATACTCTGTATTGTATTATTTATTTATATAAGTTGTTCTCGTAGTTAATTTTGATGAAAGTTAATTTCCATCTTACACTTAATTAGTTAATTAACAATTGAAAGGTTCGTTAAGTTACACAATG
This sequence comes from Helichrysum umbraculigerum, assembly GCA_949592205.1. Lineage (NCBI taxonomy): Eukaryota > Viridiplantae > Streptophyta > Magnoliopsida > Asterales > Asteraceae > Helichrysum > Helichrysum umbraculigerum. Next base: position 56,319,275 of record CATIUR010000006.1, read on the forward strand.
GTTCCATGGTGACATTCAAGTGGGATTTAAGATTTAAGGCAACTCGTAGTATAATTATTTTAATTTCAAAAAAATGTACGATTTGTTATAAGAAGTTTGTAATTCGTTTCACGAATGAATCCGTATATACATATATGTCTACATTTACCTTCAATGTAGTGGACGATTAATTTAGAAGAATGCAAAACGAAAAGATCTACAATTATATTGGCAAAGAGCGAATATTGTTTTAGCGGTAAGCTAAAAATTAAAAGATTATAATATACGAGTATCAAACGTCAAAGAAAAACGTCGAGCAGAAACCGGATACACGTTTTGGACGACTCTTACGAGTCAGAAACCGGACACACGTTTAATGTAATCTAATAAAAAATATAAAATGACAAAATATGATAGGAAATGACTAATAATCCATTATAAATTAAACATTTATGTTATTTAATGACTTTCATCATGTTTTACTTCAATTAAGGATAGAAATCTAAACAATAATATACATATAGATATAAATATATGTATTTATTGTAAAATTATGACTCTTACGAGTCGAGTCACGAGTTAAAAATCAATACTCCGAATCACGAGTCGAGTCACGAGTTAACAACTATCATGATGGATAGTAATGTATCGATCAAATTTTTAATAAATTGATCAAAACAGTTTATTTGTACACAATCATGATGGAGCTATTAAAAAACATGGTGGATATATCACCATCCTCTTAGTTAATGTGTTACTATATTGAATAATAAGTGTGTTTGAAAACAAATAATTGGAGCTATAGATTTTGGTTGTAGCTGAAGCTGGTGGTTGAAGCTGAAGAATCTCATAGAGGATTATAGAAGCTATTTGAAAAAGCTTCTAAAATAAGGAATTCTAAAAAGAAAAATAATTGGTAAACCTAAATATATAGGTTTAAATTTAGACCTACAAATGTAATTGGTAGATATGAAAAAATTATTGGATGAAATTAAGAGAGAGAAAAACATCAACTAATGAGATAATTAGGTCTATGTTTAGGTCCAAATAATTAATCCTATATAGCATTATTCATAAATAAGGCCGGGTTCTATAATAGTTTTTTTTTTTATTTTTTGCTAAACAAAGATTCTTTTATATAAGAAATTGCGTTTCTAAAAAAATACACTCTCAATCCGTTAGAATCTTCTAAAAGTGATGTGTCAAACATATAAAAGGCCTAAACTAAAGGGGTTAGCGTTTAAAAATTCATCTAACTTGTACCCGATGTCTATTGTATGTACTCAACTTAAGTTTGCTATTTTTAATTCATCAAACTTTCAAAAAATGTGTTTTAGTGTATTTTCATGACGTTTTGATGATGTGTCAAACTCTCCGGACGCCACGTGGCACCTCAAACGAGTGACACATCAGCAAAATACACTAAAACATACTTTTAAAAGTTTGATGCATTAAAAATAGCAAATGTAAGTTGAGTACATACAATAGACATCGAGTACAAGTTAGATGCATTTCCAGACACTAACCCCTAAACTAAATGGCCACCACTTGAAACCAATCAAGTTGTTATTTTTATCTTATTATAACTCTTAGACCATTCCCAACAGACCACTGAAACTGACTAATACCGATGGGCCACATCAGTGCCACGTAAGCTTTTTTCAAAATTGACTGAAACTGATGAAGTACCCTTGCTATCAGTGATACCGTCACTTTAATTTTTGGGTCCCACATTTACCAATTTACCTTTAGTTAAATATACACACACGGAAAATAAAAGGCAAAAGGAAAAAACTGATGGACCATCGGAAATACGACGAAACCAACCGACGGAACTAAACCGACGGGCTGTGCTATTGACGTTGACTTCGTCGGTTGAGACCTACTTAAAGTGATGAGCACCGTTGGATGTGCTCTTACATATATATACTTGATACAATAATAATTGTCATTTTGTTTCTACAAATTTATGAATTTTCGTATATAAATAAGCTTTTACATCTTCACATGCATACGACTCTAAAACTTAAACTATATATAACTAAAGTTTATATATAGTAACAAATTACATTAGAGAAAAAAAATTCCAATTAATTAATTAATACTCCTCACATTTTAATCAATCTCTAAGACTCTAATGCTTAACTTAAATAAATGAAGGGGTGATGTAAATATAAAGGGCCTTTTTATATGAATGCAAATGCAAATATAACTAATTAATTCCAAGTTTAAAGAAGTTGTACAGTACATGTAAGAAAAGCACATAAGTTACCACCAGTGAAAAACCCAAATAAGTCCAGTTCCTAAAGTTTGCATAAAACCCATTCATGATTCTGAGTTCTGACATTGTGACAGTAAAAAAGACTACTGTGTATATATCCAAACTTTACTGTTTCACATAATTTTATATGGAAAAAGTAAGTTATTTTGAAACCCCCCCATCAATTACATCCCTTCCAATCACATCGCCATTAAACCAATTACTCCGTATCATACTCCGCATATTTGATTATTTTCTTATTTCTTTCTAAGATTTTTTTTTGTGTACCTCTAAAATTTCGTATTTATAAAAAATTAATTTTATCAATAAAATGAACATATCATTATCATCATGAGTTGTATATAAGACTACACCCAATGGTGACTATATCGATTGAAATCGAACGAGCCACGTCAGCGTTACATCAGCTTTTTAAAAAACTAACTGAAACTGACGGACCCCTACCATCTGTAACCCGTCACTTTTATTTTTGGGTCTCACATTTACCAATTTACCTTTAATATTATACACACACGAAAAAAAACAAAAAAAAGTGACGAACGTCGGATTACCGACGAACCAAACCTACGGAACCGTGCCATCGACATCGGCTCCGTCGGTTGAAACTGACGATGAAGCGACGCAACCACTAGGAAATAGGGGTGAGTATGGGTCGGTTAAGGCCCAAAACCGAAACCATAACCGAATTTTCGGTTAACTGAAATCTTTAACCGATCGGTTTCGGTTAAATAAAGGTTCGGTTATCGGTTAAACAATACGAGTCGGTTAATTTTTCGGTTAATAACCGCCAGGATGATAGAATAGTTGATTGAATCTCACAAATTTACATATTAAAGGATTAGGTAATACTACGAAGCTTGATGAAAAGATAGATGTTTGAATAACTAAACTCGTTGTCTTTTGTGCTTAAACTCAGTGTGAATATTGAAGTGCACCTCCAAGAAGAAAATATCTTAGTATGTAGTACTTTTGTAAGATGTTCATGGAAGAGAGGTTCGATAGTGTAACATCCTCAAATTGGGCCTAGAAGTAATAGGTATTTTCTGTAAATTTTAAATGCGATTTAAAATTGTTATTGCGTTTGATTGTAAAATTAATAGGTCGATAAGCCTCAGGAAATATTGTGGCTAGTGAAATATTGATTGTTTTAAATTTATTTAGTTGACGGTAAAATAAAATTGTATTTCCCCGCAAATGGTTTTTAAGTTCCAGACAATAATAAATACGGGGAATGAAAATTAACACTTATATGGTATATTATATGAGATGGATCGGGTTTTATTCCCACACACACATACATACGTACGTATTCATACATTCATACATACAAACACAAACCCTAACTCAAAAACATGAAGAAATTATCAAAATTGGAGCTTCATAATTCGGATTCAAGCTTCTAACATGAAGATTATCATCTTCTAATCCTTCCTTTCAACTTGTAAGTTCTTAATCTTCAATTTTAAACCCTAGAAATTGGGGGTTTTTGATGTTCTTGGTGATAATTCTAAATTGGGGTTTGATTATGTGAAATTGATGTTAGTTAAGCTTATAGTTGTTGATATCTAGCAAGATTCTAGCTTAAGTTTGTAAATTAATCTTGGTTCTTAAGTTTTTGATGATTTTGATGGGTTATTGATTTTAATCCGAAAATTTAGAGATGTAGTGATTAAATTCTCGTTAGTTGATGATTAAATGATGATTATCATGTAAACCCTAAGTTAGAAATGAAGAAGGTGATAAAATGATTTGATGAGTTCATGAGGTTTTGATGGGTTAATGGTATTAATCATAAACTAAAGCTTGATATTAGTTGAAATGGTGTTAATAAGTGTTAATAAGAGTGTTAGTAGCTTTAATATAACCTAATAGTGGATTAATCAAGTTGTGTGAATTATATACAAGTGAAAGTGTTTATTAATGGATGAGTTAAATTGTGAATTCTTAATATATGAGGTTGATGGTTATTTATATTGATTAACTATAATTGGTTTGGATCAATGTGATGATATGATTCTATGTTCATAATTTGATAGTGAAGTTAAATTGGTTATTATTAATCTTGGATTGAATTGTATTAAATGACTATAAGTCATAATTTGAAAAGTTGAATACTGGAATGCTTGAATCAAGTATAACCAATTCCATGGGAGTGATGGATTGATGATTTGGATTAACTCATTATTGTGTTGTAATTACTTGATTGAGTTATTTAGATTTTGATTACATTATGTGATAGTATTTCACATTGATACAAGTAACTGACTTGTGTATTTTGTTGTATTTCCAGATATGGAGAAGACTCAGTGATATTAGACTACTGAGTGGGCGACTATGGTAGTCGGTGAGTGGACTTTGATCTCTCACTATAATTTAGTGATCACTATTGTGGTTACTTCAAGTGTTATGTGTTATACCTGTGTTAAGTTGAATTGTGAATTGTGTTAAAGTGTTAAAGTGTTAAGTGTTAAGTGACCTATTGGTAATTGTGTTAATAGAGGTCAACTATGTTGGACTGTGTGGTTACAGGTTAGTCAACACAAGGGTTGTGAACATTCGTTGTAAGTAAGGCTTGTGTTGACTAAAGGTAACAAACAGTTATCGGTTAACCACTGTATTGGCCTGCAGTTGGTGTAAGTGTCGCTTGGTGGGCCACCGCGGCTGAGGGCGCCACAAGGGCCACCGATCCTCTGGTGATGTTGAGTCAAAGTGTTAAATGTGGTGAACTCATAGTGTTAAACTAAGTTGTATTGTTAGTGATGAGTTAACTCACTTAGCTTCGTGCTAATCCCTCGTTGTTTACTCCTTGCAGGTTAATATCTATTGTTATGGGCGGGTCAAGGAGTAACTGAAGAATGTTTGACTAGGATTACTCTGATATTATTTAATACAGTTTAAAATGTTTGATTATATAATGCCCAGGATATAATGGATTGTTTTGTAAACGGTAATAATCAATACTTAGAACTTAGGTAATGGAAGATGACGACATGTCATTTTATATATATATATGTTTTGGGACTTGAGCTTCCGCATTGTAAAAAAAAAAAAAAAAAAAAAAAAACAGTTGTAAATTCTGGGGCGTTATAGATAGACCGCGAGGTTGTATTTTTGTTGTATTATAAAGATTAAGTTAACGGTGAATGGATATAAAAGGGTATTAGGTGTCAAGAGCTGGGCTAACATATTACCAACCATAACATTTAGAAATTGTTATCAATTTGGGCAAGTAGTTACATGAATGGAGTAAATCTCAAGTATATCGGTATATGTATGTTAAGTGTTATTATCATTATAAGTATTTATTAACGTATATAACTATATATACATACATATATATATGTATAAGCATAATAAGAAAAATACTAAATATTAAGTGGGTGGCTCGGTTAAACTGGGTCGGTTTTGAGACAATAACCATAACCATAACCGATATGATCGGTTAATCGAAAATTAATAACCGAACCGTCGGTTAATCGGTTAATTCGGTTATGGGTCGGTTTTTCGGTTTTGTTGCTCACCCCTACTAGGAAAGGTCTAAGGGTAACATCTTCACTTAAAAAAACTTTATTATTTTCCCATACACTTCAAATGTACCATATATATACAACATTTATAAACTATTCAAATGTTAAGTATAACATAAAAATGTACATCCAAGATATGATATGATCTCACTGGATGAATAGCCGAAAGCTACCTTTGTATCATGATCGACTTATACAGGTTAGCTACGCATCTCTTCATGTGACAGTTTCACCTAAAACTTTTATACTTGGAGCATGTTCGTTGTTTGAATCAATTGTATCTTTTAAGCTAAAATAGTGCCAAAAAATGTATAAAAACTTATTCAATGTTACGTCACTGACAACATTTGCATCATGAGCGTCGGTGAATTATTTTTCTTATACATAATGACATAATAAACAAGTGAGCATGACTATTACGAAAACAGTTAAATTAAAGTGTAGGGAAGAATTTGTAATTACCATAGGATGAATTACAAAAACAAATTTCCAACTCCAAAAATACTTGTAAAATGGTTCTTTTGTAAGGGAGAGTAAGAGAAATCAAAATGAACTATAAACCAATTAACCATTTTTAACATATACAAATTAACCGACTCAAACTAATACAATTATAATTTGAATTAACCGGATAATTTGGATTAGTAGTTAAAAGAGAAATTCAAATGTTCAGACACGACAAACTGTATATATATAGCTGTTGGTAGGAGGAGTAATGGAGTATATTCGTTAAACACCGTGTCCCAATTGTACCATATATTCCCCAATAAATGTAACTCATTTATTTCTTGGAATTAAATAATTTTTGATTGAGAAAGAATGTTCTTTTAATTTTTTAGTTCATTTAATATCATGTACTCCCTCCGTCCCAATTTTATTGTCTCCAGACAAAAAAGACGCAGTTTAAGAAAAACATTACCATCTCTCTTGCTTTTTGGTAACAAGACAATTTTACCCTTTACTTTTTACCTACCTTTTTGTCTTACATATATAAATTAGGGTCAAAAATGAACTATATATCATTATTCTTTTCTATTTATGGAAGTGGACAATTAAATTGTGACATCCCAAAAAGGAATACTGGACAATAGATACGGGACGAGGGAGTATTTAATTAATACTATGATCGATCCTAGATATTTTATGTTGTCCCAGCTCTATCTATTCAAAAACGGAACTTTGTTACTTTCTAATTTAATTTACCATTTATTTATTAATTAATATTTTTAAATGGTTAAAAGCTTTCTTAACTGTTAGACCACAAATTTTTGAAAAAGAAGTTTTAAAGAGAATTCTGATTAACAAGTTCTACTAACATTTAAGTTTGAATTAGATAAATCTAATCGTGCCGTAATAACATAAGATTTAGTTGTAAATGAACAATTTGTAGATAATTTAGTAGGAAAGTTCGTTTATGTTAGTAAAATGGGAAAAACTAACTAGTGCCCTAACGATACATACTAACTTTCTTTAATACACTAAAAGTTATGGCATCGTAATACAATTATATCCGTTGAAAATGGGCGGATATAATTATTTTTCCTCTTCCTATAACTAAATGTAAGAATAAGGACATCCATGTCATGTATGTTATCTTTGTGGTAACCGTTCATTAATGTCCATTTATCTTCGTAGTCATGCATGTACCCTCCGCAACGGCATAACAACATTCTTCACATGATGTAAAGGTAAACCATCTTACATGAAAAGTTATAACGGAGGCCAACAAACCGCATAATATTATAGTCAACTTTTAATTTTCATCACACTTGAATCTTTTGGGACCTCATTTGTGATGTCTTACGCGCATGACGTTCGAATTCTAAGAGACGAACTTAAATATGTGGAAGAGTTACCGTGAGTCTTTTTTCCTCAACGCATTTTGTGCGGTGTTAGGTAACCAAGTTGTGGATGCCCTAATTAAGTACCCCCTTCTTCATACAACTACGCCATTGATTGGGAACATGCATGAGTATAATGGAGTAACTTAACAAGTTTTGAAAATAATAGATTTTAGAGCCTCAAGATATTTGTTTATTTAAATGTTATAAAGAAGTTAAACAACTTTTTACATGAATAAAAACGGTCTAAATACCAAATGAATATTAATTTCGATAGGTTCTTTATGTATCTCTAGACTAGATGTGCTATTTTGTACAACGAAATTTACTTATGAAAAATTTAAGTTGACTAAAATAAATCATATATATATATATAAATATATATATATATATATATCGTAATTGATTAGCCCAAGACCATTTTAAGCAAAAGGGTGAGATTTATATACTTTTGTATGTGCAAATTATAGGGTGGATTTTTTGAGTATGGTGGTGGACTTGGGCACTTGAACTAGCTCTTACATTGCATTGAAGTGGTAAATTTTGACTGTGACCATATTGTTTGTATTCTCATTATTAACACAGATTTTGTCTGGAAATTGGTCTCTCTTTTTGAATATACGGAGTAGTAGTGTATGTATAGGTCTACTCTTTAGGGGTGGTAAAAGATGAGAATTAATGGTGTTGGTAGCTTGTGCAGTTCTTGTTGATTATTGTTTCTTTTTTGGTGCAATTTTAGCTTTGTCCGTCTTACTTTGACTTTTAACTAATCCTGGTAATTATTTGACTTATTTGTTGGCATCCGTTTCATGTTAGAATTAGAATTTAGAAACATATATGATCCAACTTTTCTTTACATGTATTAATTTTGTAGTTTTGATGATTTGAATATTATATATAAAATGATGATCAATGGTCTTCAATTAGCTTAAAATTGATGATCAACCAACGCCAGAAGATGGATTGTTGGGTATGGAACTTAATAGGTGAACGATCCCTAATGTTAGCGGGTAATACGACAAGGTCATGACCATTTTTACCATGTTACTGTAAAATTTATTATTTAACACTTCAATTCAAGGGTGAAGTTCATATTGGAATGGCTCAAACTCGTGCCGCGAGTTTCATGTTGTAAATCAAACCGAATTTACTCTCTAGTCGCGTCGCGATTTCTTCACCAGCAATCACTGTTTCATCGAACTTGATTTTCTCGTTCCAACACATCCTGAACCTTGTCATTCCAATTGTTCCTCAATATTTATCTTCAACCGGATCTAGATCAACTGTGATTATCTGACCACAATAGGAACTGCTATTTCGTCTCAACCCACCGGGCGCTTGTTTTTGATCCGAAAACCCGACCCATTGCCCTGACGACTGATCAACAGACAATTCGCTCAACCTAGAGTTCTGATATATATCATTTGTTGAGAATCAGAAGGAACCCAAACAACGCATGTTAACATAAACACACACCCACAACAATAAATGAATCAACAATTACTAACTAAAAATCAACAAGATAAATTAACATGAACATTACGACACAAGGTTTTAACGTAGTTATGTATAGTTTCCAACTTGGAGATTGGTTTAGTCTACATGGCTAGACCAAGAGATTTTTCATTATTATTTTCGTATTCTAGATTACAATAAAATAGGTTTTGCTGCAATCGAGTCGCGATCTTGTGGAATAAAGTCGTGATAATGTACAATCGAGTCGCTATCCTCTACAATCGAGTTGCAATTTGCTGCAATTGAATCTCAATTTGGTACAATCGAGTGTCGATCTCAGATAAGAAATTCAATTTGTTTTCTTTTATTAAGCTTCACTATTCCCATCATGAACATCTTAACATGTTTTTGTCTAATAATTCAAAGTTGTAGGAAAATGTTTAAGCCTATTGAGAACTTGAGTTGACACCATAAGCGAGGTTAAGTACTTAAGTTATCCAACAATAATAATAATAATAATAATAACAATATATGACTATACTCTCTATATTACTTTATACTTTTGTTTATACTCATCGTCCCATATTTATGGCACACATTTCATTTTTTAAATATTCTAAATTATTTATATGCTTTCGAAAGTGGTAGATATAATTAGCTAAACTTATTATATTACCCCCTTTATATGTATTTCATAAAAAAGTGGGTAAAAAGTTGAAGTAAAGTCCTAGTATAACTATACATTTACATGATCTAATTAGTTAATTTAATAGCAAACTCCATATACACTACTATATTTGTTAATATAATGGTTGATAAATACTACGGAGTATTACGAATATCGTAAATTAAATAGTTAAAGTCGCATATTGTCAACGTATTTATATTTTTGTTTCGATGTCATCAACGAACCAACATTATTATAAGATCGACAACATACTTGCTAGTTTTGTGTTTGAGTTACCAACTAACCATTTTTTTCGACAATGATGGAGAAACTATGACGTGTCATTGCCATGTCAACTCATTTAGATGACATAGTTGCCACGTAATTCACTTAGCTAACGTGGCTTCTATTTTATTAAACATCATTATTTGTAAAATAAACAAAAAGGGGGACTTGTTTTGTCATTACACCATTGATTATGAGATTGGGATCATCTTCTCCGACAACTGTACTTAATATTCTCCGGCCGTTTTCCGGCTAAAACATAAAGACCCAAAAACTTAATAATGTTCAAAATCATCAGACTAATAGCAACGATTGTCATAATAATTGACGTTTGCCATTACGGTACCCAAAAGTGTGGTCGTGTGACAGTCATCTTCTCTCCTCCGGCATTTCATCTTTTCCGGCAATACTCTGAAACTCAAACATTTTAACGCTAACAAACCTTTCGTCAAAATCTGGCTCCCTTGATTTTCAATGTTATAAATGAACGACGTGGATGACGAAACTTCACGTTTTCATCTCTTCCGGCCATATTTAACTTTCCGTTGTTCTTTGTTGTTTTCTGGCGTTCTTCATATTTTCCGGCCATTATCACCTTCTCCGACTTACTTCATTTTTTCCGGCAGCCTGGGCTTTGATGTTGTGAAAGAAGAGGAAGAAACGTAGTCAGCAAGAATTGAGGTCGGAAAGAAGCAGTAGTGTGGACCCGTTGTACGTCGATCACGCGTGACAAACGTACGTTTTGAATTGAGGGGTAGTTGTGGAACAAACAACCTGTACTCTTTTCTTTTTCATAAGTTTCATAATGAACCCTTGTGTTTAACTATCATGACAAATTATAAAATCTAGTCTACGTTTGTCTTCATTTTGCATTTGTCAATAAAAAAGAAATTAAAAAACTATAATAAATGAGATTTAACGGTATAACCGGCAACCGATTAACATAGGATGACATCGAGACAATTTTTAAATTAACATTATGAACCTTGGTACTAATATTGGTTCGTTGGTCACCTCGAAACAAAAATGTAAGCAGGTTGGCGATCCGTGTCTTTAACCCTATATTAAAACTCACTACTCATATTTTGTTAAAGTGGTGTTTGAGGGAGTTTATTTTGAAGCTTATTGTATATTCATATAAGCAAATAAGCCATTAATTTGTGGCTTATCTTGAACTTATAAAATTTATCTCATATGTAAACAAATAAGCTAACCAAACAAGCTTATCAAAACACTAAATATCAAACTTATTATGTTACGATAATTAAATAAGAAAAAAAGGCAACAAAATAAGCCCCAAACACCCCCTAAGTCGAAAGTCAAAAAACTTAACTAAATCATGATCGACCACGCATGAATCTCATTTTCAATGTCAAGCCAAATCACAACCCCAAAATCCTTAAACATACGGATGATCCGTTTTGATTAGAACACGGAATAAAACACAAATTCAACTTGATAACTTAACGTCGTTGTTTTGTTTGAGAACAGGTATTCGTTATCCATAACATACATCATCGATCACGAACTTATATCATTCAAAACTTTAGCACAAAGCTAGCGAAGTCGATCTAAATTGATTTGTTTCGAGTTGTTATGGCATGGTGTAGTAGCATTAATAGGTTATAAATTTTAACTTGAACCCGGTTCAAATGCTTTAATTTTGTAAAGGTTACTAATTAATTAATTGCTACATGACATGTTTTGATTGTTTTTATATATAATATAAATAAAATTCAAAACAAGCTACTAAGCTAGGCATAAGTGAAGGGATCAACATGTAAAATTACGAATTCTACAAGGGCTGGCTTGTACAAACTACACTAGAAACAAACCCATCAAATACACATTCTCTCTTCAGATAGTACTACTCTCTCTCTCTCTAAACCCTAACTCATCACTCTCCTTTCATCACCTGAAAAAATGGCATTAACAACAATGAGAGCTTCGAAGCAATTCCAAATTATTGCAAGATCATCATGTGGTAGACGAAATTTGTGGAGTTCATCTAAAACTAAAGATGATGATAACAAAAAACGTTTTTATGATTTTGCTTTCATTAAGAATGTATTCAAGAAATATCATCATGAGACACATGTTTTGAAGAAGAAGTACGAGGATCTGAAGCTAAATACATATTTAGCAGCAGTTGAACAGATTGGGAGACCAAGACCATGTATGATCTTTATTTTTAGTGTTTTTTTATTTTTATTTTTTTGTTAATAAAAATAGGAGTATCTCTTAAACTTTTTTGTTTTTGTTTTTTCCTTTTGATCTTAGCACTTATGGGGTTTGCGTTCAAGCTTGTATTAAAGATTTTTTCCTTGGACGAAGGTATTTTTTCTTCTTCCCTGATCGAACTAAATATATATATATATTAAAGCTTAGATACAATCGGCCAACTAAATCGCTTATTTCTCGGGAACAATCGTTGAAATTCGCTTGACTTTTCATTGACCGATCGAGTGTAAGTGATTATCAATTTTATTATTTACACCTTCCAAACACGTGTAAAGTTCAAAATATATGTGCTGCTTCCTAATCTATCTTCACATTTTTCTCCTCTTTGATTAATAAGATCTCATAATACAAATACATAATAATTAATATTAATTAATAATTGTTGTACCTTCGACTCATCGGAGATGAAGCATGTGAGGGGTGATGATGATGATATATAGTAGGTTCCGTTTGGAGATTTTTGGGAATTATTAATTTGTTTTGTTTACTAAAGTTATTATCATAAGTTTAATTAAAGGGTTAATAAGTTTCATTTTGAAGAATATATACCAGTATTATTTTTTAGAAAAGTTTATTTTTGATTTGTGCTTTCATTTTGTGTTTCGTATTTGCTGTTATTGGGTTAGTATCACTATCCATGTTGCAATTGAACTTTTTTATTACTCATCAAAGGGCAGAACTTTTGGGTAAATAACAAAGTTTTAGACACTTTACAGCCCCCTTAATTTCGGAGTTAAAAATCTACTCGTATTTGAGAATTTTAACCGTCTACTTACTAATTACTATACACCTAAATCATCTCCTGCAAGATTGCTTTCCAAAACAACTAAACAATTTCCCCAATTTGTCAGTTTGGGCTTTGGGATTAAAGGATTTCTTTAGTTCTTACTTTAAGGATTTGTTTATGTGCTGTTTTATCATGCATGTGAAATTCAATTCTCAGCCATGTGACACAAATAAGCAAACGCAAAAACGTAATTAGTTCATCATATTTGCTTACGTTCATGTAATCTTCTTCATCTAATCTAATATTTCAGCTGATTGATTTTAGAGAATTTGAGTTACTATATTTTCACATTTTAATACCTACTCAAATTTTGTAACAGTGGTTGAGTTGGTCGGGCTTAAAAAGACAGCTAAGGTGATGTACGCTCTCACACGAAGAAAGGATAATCGTGTTACTTTCCAAGAGTATGGGACTTATGGAGATCCTATAGAGAAATATTATTTTCATTACTCTATTGGGAAAGCAGTGAAGAAGGAAAATTTAAAGGTTTATATCTACAAATGGTTGTTATTAGTAATGACAGATGACGTGTTTACTAATGAAAGGTCATTGGTGCCTTGTATGGCATTTAACTCGGACGATGTATTTGCCACTGTCGAAGATGGGGCTTTGAAGGTCATCATTCCATTTTCTGGTGAAAGTAATGGGATGGATTCACACACATTTAGGGTGAAGATAATTTAGCCATTTACGTACTTTATATTATGATGATAATCGCCGGGTGACTTATTTTGATATATACATATGGATATGATATTGATCTATGTCGACAGATTAATTAGTATCGAACTCTCTGTTTTTTCTTATTTTTAACTTGATGATGTATGAGTAAAAGTGGGTCAAAGGTCAAGTTGTGGCCATTTACAGTAGTATTTTTACTCTATTAGGATTTTGAATTTATCTTTTTGAATGTTGAAGAAGTAACTTAATTATATATATATATATATATATATATAGAGGATTGGGATCAAGGGAGAAGGGTTTCAAAGTGGAGAAATGGAAGAAGAGATTCTGACCTTTAGATGCTTGATTTAACGGATGAGATGAGTCAAGGCAAATATTAAATTTTTAGCTGTATTTTTCAAAGGGTTGGGGGCATAATGGTCCATTCATTTTAATATAAAAAAAAGGAAACAATATCAATGTAATAAGGAAGTAGATTTTTGATCGGTTTTCATGCAAACTTATGAATTGAAACTCTCCTCTTTCTTCTTCAATCTGCTCGATCCAAGTAGGACAAAAACCCTAACCATGATTCTTTGCGCAACCACTCCTACCAAAGATCCTTGCACGATTTCTTTTTTATTTTGAAGCGACGGTGTTTATAGCGAGTGAATCAACGCGATCAAACTTGAAGATCGGTTCAGGTTGTTGGGATGTTGAAGCGCAATGATCAGAAAACACGGCAAATGAAGCAATCGAGGACGAAAAGTAATTCCGATTTATTTTTATGCGTGATTTGAATATTTTATTTTTTGGGGACAATTCTATTTAGGGTTTTGTAAAGGAAAAGACAATGTGATTATATGGGGTTAATTTTGCTTTCAGATTAGTTGACATTGAATCGAAACAACCAATATTTGCGCGTGAGTGCTGTTTTTTAGAATTAATTCCTACGAGCCATCGATTCAGTGAATACCAGGCAAAATTGACGAGTTGATTTATAAATGTGTGTAATGTTCATGTATGGTTGACGTAGTAAACGATATTCGACGAGTAATTTATTGAAGTGTTATGATGTAGGCCTACATATGATGGTGTAAAGTACAATGGATAGTTGAGTTATATGTGGGATGACATGCTAACTAGATTAAAATTGGTTCTTCAGTTATATGTGTACTCTGAATCAAAATGCGTATTTGCAGAATCATTGTTATATAGGAACTAGCATCTGCGACATGGTTGCTTATAAACGACAATTTTTGATATTTTGTTTGCTACTGTTGTTGCATAATTTACTTAAATCCATAATTGTTTTTTTTGAGTACATCATATAATTGTATATACTATGTTGGTGTATTTAAATTCAAAACAAACATGTGTTGAGATTTATAATTGACCTGCTGAATCAAACCTTTTCTAAAGCTGAATCAAAGATTTAAGATGTCGAATGCTTGTGGTAGGAAGTACGTTGAGTAAATGGGTTGATCATAAGTGGCCTGTTATTATTAATGGTTTAATGTACATCTGGCAAGACTTGTTAAGTTTCTAAAGTGCTTAACAATGTTTCGTTTGTTCTAGTACGGTTCAATATAAATGTATTCTGAATCACAATGTGGATGTACAGAATCATTGTGGCACCAACTAGGATCTGCGACATGGTTGCTTATAAATGGCGAATTTTGATTATTTTTGTGCTCATCTTGTTGCATATTCGACTTAAATGAGTAATATTTTTGTTGGAGTACATCATATAATTGGATATACTATGGTGGTGGCTTTAAAATCAAAATGAACATGAAATGTGATCTATATGTGGGCTGCTGAATCGAACCTTTTCTGCAACTGAATCATAGATTTAATATGTCCAATATTTGTGGTAGGAAGTGCGTTTAGTAAATGGGTTGCTTATAAGTGGCAAGTTATGTTTAATGGTTTAATGTACTTGTGGCAAAACCTGTTAAGTTTCTAAAGTGCCTAACAATGTTTCGCTTGTTCTAGTATGGTTCAAGATAAATGTTTTGTGTGGCTGCTTCTTATGCTTGATTTATTGTTTGCATGTTTCAGGCAAGGACCTAATGAGTGCTGGTGCGTCAGATGATGACTTTATGGCAACTCCTGATTTGAAAATTAGGAATGATAAGCGTAAAAGAGGAGACGGTAATAAAGTAGTACAAGTCAACGGTAACACAAAAGTGGGAAAACATAGATTGTTATAATTGTTTTAGAGTTTTTATAATAGTTGTTTTTACTTAAATCCATCGACCGTGGGGTATTGATGCTTGTAAATTTGTGCTTAGTTCATGATCACCAAATTTATGTTTGGTATTTCTTAATGGTGGTTGGGGTGGAGTTGTAGTTCACAAAATGTTCAATTTACTGAATCAATGTTATAACAACTCGATTCAACAAGTAATTCATCTGAATCATTGGGAAAACCTATCCGGCGATTTATGATTGATATAGTTGTGTTTGGTAGAAACCAAAAAGTAATGGAACTTGATGGAATGTTTTAGTTGATTGTTAAAAATTAATGGTTGACGAAATCTAGGTGGTATATAATTGTAAAAAATGCAAGTACGTTTCTAATGTTTTATGAGTTATAACTGTAACATCCTCTCAAGTGGTCTGGTAGTTTTCTATTTAAATTGAGTATTTAATAGTTTTAGAAATTTACTTGATATAAATGGTTTAATTGAGAAATTTAGATAAATAGGTCTCAGGACTTATGGTGATAAATAAAATGTTGCTTGTTTTTAAATCATTAGAGTTGACGGTACAATAAAATAAATTTCTCGCAACTAGTAATTAAGTGCCAGACAATAGATTTAGAGCGGGTATAAAATACCTAAAATATTAGGTCGGTTAAATAAAGGGCCGATCCCTTTTGTTGATCACTTTCCCAATTCCTTTATGTCTTCCTCATTTCATTTCAAGATTTCAACAAAAACCCTAACTTAAATCAAAAACTCAAATCATCAAATTGATGGTGTAAATTGAAGTTGTAATCTTTTAACAAGCATCATCATCATCTTCTATCTTCTATCTTCTATCTTCTATCATTTGTTCCTCCATCCTTTGTAAGTGAGTTTCCTTCATAAACTCAAATGTTAGATTAAATGATGAAATGATGAATTGATTTGATTCTTGAGTTTAGATGATGATTACTTGTGATATATGATGCTATGTGATGATTATTGATTGATGATATTGTAACACCCTCAAATTTCGGTTTGCGGAAGCGATCGGGTCGGGTGTTACTAAATCAAATATCACAGCATAAGATACATAATGAACGACTCTAAATGAGACGTTTGAAAATAGTTATACATTTACCAAATAAATCGTTTACAAAGTTGATAGTGGATTTCAAATACATAATTTGAAATACAAAAGTAAATGCAGAGTTGTCCCAAAGTTTGTAAACATGCGACTCGAGCTAGCATAGCTTGTAGTGGTCCTAATCCTGCGGCCACCTGAGAATACATACTAAAACAGGTCAGCTATAAAGCTGGTGAGTTCACAGAGTAGTTAATATAAAATCGTGTGATAATACCATCCGTATTATAAAAAGCGGTTATCCACCGTGTATTTAGATTTAATAAGTTTGCAAAGACATTACAAAAGTTATATATCGGGGTGTAGGTTACCCTAACCATAGGGTTTAGCTAGGTACAAGGGTTTAGTATGCATCGTCTAATAGTCTTTACATGGGGGTGCGGGTCCCTAGAATCCGGTCATCTACCAATATAGGAACCACAACATATGTTGATTTGTTAATAAGTATCCCGAGTCCCAATAATCCATCGGATTATCCTGCAAGTATATAAGTAATGAAAGTAGCACTACATGCATACTTTATGTTCAAGAGCACCACGTGCTTGTTAGATAAACAATGAAGCAACCTGTGCTTAAGTTCAAATGTAGTGAGGCACCCTGTGCCTGATGTACGTAATACGTATGCATAAATATGAAGCACCACGTGCTTAGTAAGACAGTAGTAAGTATACATCAACATGTATAGGTAATCAGTAGTAGCACCACGTGCTATGTAGTGGTTCAGCGAACCCGGAAGTAGCACAACGTGCCAAGTAGTGGTTCAGCGAACCCGGAAGTAGCACAACGTGCCCGGAAGTAGCACAACGTGCCCGGAAGTAGCGCAACGCGCCCAGTGATGGCCCCACGGGCTCGGCAGTAGCATAACATGCCTACTGTGTGATCAAATGAAGCATTACATGCTTGTTTAACGTTAATGAAGCACTACGTGCTTAATGGTGTAAGTAAGGTGTGTACATGTATATATAAATATAAGCGAAGCACCGCGTGCTTGTTAGTGTAAACGTGTGTACATCATCATGTACATGTAATCGTAAGTAGCACAACGTGCCAAGTAGTGGTTCAACGAACCCGGAAGTAGCACAACGTGCCAAGTAGTGGTTCAACGAACCCGGAAGTAGCACAACGTGCCCGGAAGTAGCGCAACGCGCCCAGTGATGGCCCCACGGGCTCGGTAGTAGCACAACGTGCTAAACAGTTTATGTATGCATAAATTAGTGTAAGCTATCTACAGATAAACACTACACTCAATTTACGTGTGTTTATTACCCTACGGTAATGTTGAAGGTGTAATCTAACAATCTACACCTATGAGTAAAGTTTAGTGTTCACAATGTATCTAAGTGTGACTAATCACCACCTAGGTGATGGGTGTAGCATGTCAAGTCCAAATATGTATAAACGTTACCTAGCCATTCCGAATAGAAAATAATGCCTAAGTATGTCATCACAACACTTAGTTATCGAAGGGTACTGGTAGCGCTATGATTATGTATGTTGTCATTCGGTTCCATGAAACGTGTCATGACTAGTGAGTATGGTCTAAATGTTGTGTTTCACGAGTAAACTAACCAAGTTTAGTAATAATGCTTCGCCGATGTGACGAGTGTTTAAATAGTGTTCCTTGTATAATTTTAGTTGTTGTCTAGCTAAGGCACACTTAGTTTGCATAGTATGTACGGTTGTCTCAAGGGCATTGGAGTCTAATATGTCATTTGCAAACATTTGTAAAGCAGTTGTGAGTCGTAGTTCATTTACCAATGAAAAGTAAGTAAATCATGAGTATGTATCTCCCCCAAAATCAGTGAAAACAGTAAAAAGGAGGGGCTATGAACTCACCTGGAGAGCTAGCGTCCTAATGTAGCGAGTCGTACCAATGAGAATCTCCTAGTGTCCTAAACACGTGAGATTTCGTATAAGTGAGTGGATGTTTAAGTAAAACAATCCAATTTGTTGTTCGTTCGGTTAAATTGTACTCAATGTGTTTGTTATATATTTGCGTTTGAATTTCGTAAAGAAATTGCGTGTCGTTTGTCTCGTATTGAAATTATATTTAGAAAATATAATTAAGTTGTTTTCGTATAAAAAGTGTATATAAACGTGTCTCGGTTCATATATAAGTTGCGTAGATGTTTCCGGATAAGTTTGACATTTTAAAAGTGAGTTTTTAGCTCAAAAACTGATATTAGCGACACTTCATGCGTCACTAAGGGTTTTATAGCGTCACTAGGCTAGTGACTCAAAGATTTGGATTTTCAGGATTTTTAGCGACACTAGGCGAGTGTCGCTATATGCGTCACTAAGGGAATAGCGTCACTAATCAAGTGTCGCTGGTCTGCTGGTTTTCGGACATACCCGCCGGGTATGATGCTTGCCCGCCGGGTAAGCAGGTCTGGTCAGAACCTGCTCGAGCTACAACAAAATCAACCCGATTCCATCCTAATTTTTGGGCTTAATCCGCTTAAACAAGGTATATACATGATACATTAACTAATATAATCACGAAAAAAAGAAAGAAAAGGGGTGGATTCCTTACAAATCAAATGGGGTTCGGTTTTGATGATGATGATGAAATCGATGGTGAAGACGATGGTGATGATGTTTGTTGTTGTTCCCGTTTGCTTCCTTCTCCTTGGTGAAATCCGAAAATAATGGTGGTGATTGCGGTTTGTGTGAGCCGAGAGAGAGGGAGAGGAAGATGTGAGAAAGAGATTGAGTGAAATGGAGTGAAAATGAAAGGGGGGGGAAGGGGATAAGGAAATGGCCGGCCATCTCCAATAATTGGAGGTGGTTGGCCCGGTTCGTCCCGTTTCGTGGTATTTTGACCCGTGTTTCGGTACCCGTTCGTAAAATAAATAATGTTTTTAAATTCGTAATATTTATTCGTATAGTTAATAATGGTTTCGAATTGGAACATTTTATAAAAATAAAAATGTTTAAGTTTAAGTCGTACGAGTCGTTTTAGTTTTTATATATATCATTTTTAAATGATACGAAAGTATTTAAGTTTCGTCCACCAAAATACGTTTTTAAACAAAACGATTTATGTTCTAAAATAGTTTAATATTTCCCGCGTAAATAACGTTTATTAAAAATAATAACACATTATTTAGAAGTAATTCGTACTAAATACGATGGTTTAAAGTTTAAAATAGGCGTGAAAATTTGCCTTTTTGACCGGGTGTTACAGATATAGAGTAAATTCATGTTCTTGAGCTAGGATTGAATCTAAATGAAAACCTAAATGGGTTTTTGGTATAAATGATGAATTAGGATGATTGTTATGAAATTGAAGCCTATTGTTATGTTATAGTTGTTAGTTAGTGCCTAATTCATGAGTATAAGTTGAGTTATAACTTGAATTTAAAGAATTTGATTAAGTGTTCTTGAGATTATTGATGAACTTGATAATGATAATGAATGATATGATAAAATTAGCATTTTGGTGATTAAGAACACTTAATTGATGATTAAAGATGATGATTGTGTGAACTTAATTATTAAGTATTCATTAGACTTAAACATTGGAAGTTTGATGAATTGTTGATGGTAGGGGTTGATAACCTTAGTTTTGGTTTAACCATGTTGATTACTGATGATGGAAGTGGACTAATGAGATTCTATGATCATAATTTGCTAGTGATGATAAACTAATGATGTTGAAATAGTTATTTATAATATGAATTGAATAATGAGAATTGTGGTAATTGTGTTAATTCATATGAATTGAGTAAATCGGGTTTGTTGTTAATCTATTAGAATGATGTTGTATATATTTGAGACAAGTAACTAACTTGTATTATTCTATTGTATTGTCAGATGTGCAGAAGGCTCAGTGATATTAGACTACTGAGTGGATGCCTGAGGTGATCGGTGAGTGGATCTCTAATCCTCAGCGTAACTTGGTTGTAACAAGTTTGGTTATAACAAGTCACGTGTTATTACTTTATTAGTTGCATTGATAATACTGTTGATATGTTGACTAGTTGAATATGTGACTTGTTGATTACGTGATCACTTGAATTAATTGGCCTTCGGGCATCAGTTGTTAATGAGGCAACGAGTTGTTGAACTGTTGGTTGGGCTAGTTGGTTATCCAAAGTTTAACACATCTCCTGTGTTAGTTGAAGATAATCACTAGCTATCGGTCTCGTCCGTATGGCCATACGGATAGGTTGGGTAAGTGTTCTTGGGGAGCCTCCCGGGTTAATGGTTATTCCCAGAGCCGCCGATCCTCATTATGGTGTTGTTGATTAGTTGAATTGTGCATTGTTGAACTGATGCATTGTTGATGTGTTGTATTGTGTACTTGCTTGTTTAGTGCTAATTGTTGTACACAAAGTTGTTGAGCTAAGTTAGGCTGTTGATTAGTTATCTACTCACTTAGCGTTATGCTAATCCCCCACATTAACACTTCTTGCAGGTTTTGGCTTTATTATTGGGTGGGCAAGAAGTTGGATAAGAAGGAATGTTTGACTACGAGGCTCTACTCTGATAGTTGATTTGTATAAAATAATGTTTTAACCTGTTTTATATAACACCTCTGTTGAAAAATTATGTTTTGAAAATGTTGAATTTTATATGTTGATAAAACGATGTAAATTATTATTATCTATTTGGACTTACGCTTCCGATTTACTATATTTAAATGATTATAAATGATGGGTGTTATAATAACAAATAGGTGTGTATTATGTGGTCGAATGAACTAGCTGAATGAAAGATGCTATATGAACGAATCACTGTGTTACTTTTTTTTAAGAAAATAGTAAAGTATGATGAGACATTGTGGTGAATCAATGAATAACTGTGCTTCGGCACTATGACATGGAATGTGAGGAAATGTGTATTTAATTTTTTTCTAGTCTCCGGTTTTGGATGACCGGGCGCATAAAATTTGTCAGATGCAACGTAGCTACTTGTAGTTCGAGTTGTGACTAAAAGGTGATTATTATGTGGTTGAATGACGTAGCCGAACCAAAGGGGCCAAACGACTGAGTCAATGTTTTATTTTTTCCCTAAAAAAATTTGTCAATGTTTTATGGTGAATCAATGAATAACTGTTCTTAGATCCATCACTTGATCGCCGTTCGCCATTTCGATTATCCGGAACTCACCTACTAATACAATCACTTATGGGTTACTCCCAAGTTTCATCACAGGTCCTTGATCAATAACTCAAGCAAACAACACTAGGGAACGTTTGATAGATTGTTGTTTGTAAGAAAAAATGAACAGAAATTGATCGAGTATAACAAATTGAGAATGCGCGGGCTGTTTTTTTTTCCGATGAATAATTCAAAATAGTCGATGAGATTCCACAAATGATGGAGATTCTTTTTGATAGTTTCCTAATATGATGGAGAAACATGCATGAAGATAAAAACAGCCATAATTAACGCATTTAATTAACAATATATTAAATAAAACAACCAAATTACAATGGACTAATATACCCTTTGACCTAAAATAGAGATGAATGGCCAGGATTGCTTCTCCCTCTTCTCCCTAAAACTTTTCTTCTTTTTAGATCCCCTTACTATATATATATATATATATATATATATATATATATATATATATATATATATATATATATATATATATATATAAATCCTAGCTTGCTCCACTTTTATATTATCCGCCGGCTTTGTTTAACTCGTATTAGTAGCATTTTTTTTGTTAGTACCAAGCTAGCTTAATTCCATAAACTGATATGATGCAGTTGTGCAATATTGCTTTTTAAGCCAAACAATATATATGAAGTTTTATACAGTAAGGTATTATTAACTCAAACCATTTCGAATCGAATTGAACTTAGTTTAAATTGGTTAGCGATTTAGTTGTTTAGGCTTGTTGAATATCCCAAAATGAATACAATGAGTGATCATTCTTTTTTAATCTAAACGTTCAAATAGATAAAGTTGTACTCCATATATAGTGTGTGTATATTGGGGCAAAAATGGCAGCGGCTATAGGGAAGGGGCAGTTGTGAGTTATGCATATGGGGCAAGCCAGATCAGATCTAGAGTTCATGAAATATGAATCACTACAAAACAATGGCCATTTAATGACTGTAACATTTTATTACTCAAATAAACAAAAGTCATTAAAAGTCTTTCCGGGCAATTCTTACACACAATGTACTGTAGGTAAAAGCAAGTTTAAAAAATATTAACAGTGATGATTTAGCCGAAACTTTAAAAATACGTATTAACACAAAATCTTATTTGTTCAAATTATCATCGAAGTTCG
This sequence comes from Helichrysum umbraculigerum, assembly GCA_949592205.1. Taxonomy (NCBI): domain Eukaryota; kingdom Viridiplantae; phylum Streptophyta; class Magnoliopsida; order Asterales; family Asteraceae; genus Helichrysum; species Helichrysum umbraculigerum. The sequence goes on from CATIUR010000006.1 coordinate 56,342,589, forward strand.
AACTCCCTCAATTCCTCATTCACTTTCACCGCCTTCCTCGGGTATCATTGTCACCGGCGCTTGCTAGGCTCCACCGTCGCCGTCGTGCTAGGCTCCACCGTCGCCGTCGTGCTAGGCTCCACCGTCGCCGTCTTGCTAGGGCTCCGCCGCCGATGGCTAGGGCTTCGTCATTCTCGAGGCTTCTTTCAGGCTTCACCATCGCCATCAGTATCACTGGCGCTTGCTAGGTCTCTATCATTGCACGACTAGGTTTGATTGTGTATGTATCACTTTATCGTAGTTCATTTTTGTTCAATCAATGAACTGTGTTGTGGTTTTTAATGATATGTGTGTATATTTTGCCCTAATTCTGAATTGTATGAAGGTATAATATTGAAATCGATACATAGACACTTCCAGCTATGTATCATAACTTGTATCTATATGTTCAGTTAAATTATATTACTTTTTTCCCTAATTATTTGACCGAGTTAGTTTTAATTTTGTAGGTATAGTGATTGAATTCTATTGCTACTCAATTTCAGGTATGTGTCTATGCTTTTTAGCTAGGATATATTGGATTATTGAGCTCGATTGTGATGCTAAGTAGTAGTAAATATGTTAATCAAGGACTAGTATCTATTCGATCTTATAATTGTGCATTACTGTAGGTCTTTGCTTTGTCAGTAACTGGATACAGAATATATTTGATGAAGTCTACATTCTTTTACCTAATCAAGTTTGTAATATATATAAACTTGATTACTTGTGCAATACTTGATTGGTAATGGCAAGCATGAATTAATTTTTATGGCTGTTAACATTATTATTTCATCACTATGTGGTTCATGACACAATGACCTGTTATTTTTCTATACAGTCATCTGTACGGAAAGTGAATTTATCAGATATTCAGATTGCAAAGGTATCAGACTAATTTCTTCGTTTAATGACACAAAAATGTCTTGGTGCTATAGCATTTGACTATCGAAACTAATGCTGTTGATTTTCTTAATTACTCCCAGATAGAAGCCCTGCACAAAACAGATGAATACTTATTTTGGGGAAGGTTTAACCCTTTTGCCTGAATGGTTAGTAAGTTCAAAACCTTTTGTTTTTGTGCAGTTTGAACCTGCGTCTATCTATGCTAGTCAATCAGCTAAAATTTCTGTACATTTGAGCATCTCATCTTTATCAATAGTAGTTTGAACTTCTATGAGAAATACATTTTACTTGTTGATCATTTTAGTAACATCTATATATAGTCGTACTTGTGTAGAAGTATATAAGCTCCCCTTAACCATCATTAACAACTTCATCAGCTTGGGTCTATGATCATTAGCATTTAGCAATTAGTTTGTTGTTGGGTAATTGATTAGATATGATGTCAATGTGTATTATGCTTTCAGTATCTCCATTTGCAAAATTTTTCAAAAATGCATTAAACTATTTCTATTTTTAGCTATTGCGATTGATAAATGTTAGTAAATTAAATCCTCCGTTTGATGATTATGCATGATTTATTGATCAGTACTGTATCCCCAAAAAAGTTTATATACGAAGAGTACCTATTTTCTCATGCTAAATAAGAACCTAGTTTTGTTTGTCTTCAGATGAGAGAGAGAAGAGGATAGGAAGCTTCTGGTCTTCGATAGAAGAGAGCAATCAGACAGGTTAGCTCTCGTTTTCGTTGTATAGCCTAACTTTTTTCACATGTATCATGTCAATGCTATATATTATTGAGGTAATTGTACTAAAAATTACCAGGAATATACTGAACTAATAAATGAGTTTATGTTTTCTGTCAAGTGCAACTCTGGCAAGAAGGTGTTAATTCAGGTAAGCAAGTTTTTAGTTGCTTACAAGTTGATTTATAAAGAATGATTCAAAATTCTAATCAAATGTTTTGATATTGCAGAGTACAATGTAGCCCACCTTTTTTTCTGATGACATGTAGGTACATAATGGATTGTTAATCTTAGAGTTTGTTAATTTTTGCATGTCTAAAGTCGGTGTGATTTGTTTTAGGTGACAAGATCAGTGGTACTTGCAGCGCTTCTGTCTGCACTAAAATAAGATGATGGATCACTGGTTGACCACTGATTATTAGTCCTGTTTATAACACCTCTGACTTATTTTGTTATGACAAATCAGAACTGATGTGATCCTAGCTCCACATTGGTCTTACTGTTATGTGCACCAAGTTTTTTTTATTAGTGTAGATTTATATCGAAGATATGATTGTATTTGATTGTGATAATTCTTGATGTTAAATTTTCAGGGTGCTAATGATTAATGGAACGCTTGTATCCACGGTTATAATGGAATCATACATCATCCCATGAAGCTCCAAGTGTTGCAGTTCTGGTAATGATGCATCTTACTCGATTAGTTGTTATCATCCCATGAAAGTCAATACTTTTTTGCCTTGCTGGTATGAATTTTTTTTATCTTTTTTAATTTTTTTGCAGATTTTGAGCAAAAATATTGGTGGAGTTATTTTGGAGCAGAGTGTTTGTTCCTGTTCATACATGTTTGTAGTGTTTGTTCATGTTTATACATGTTTGTTAATGTAACCTTAAAGCTGTAGATATACTTGTACATTGAGAAGTTTTGATATATTTTACAGTAATAATATAAGTGTTGTTCATATTTGCATTGTGATTTAGAATAATTATTATGCTACGGTATTATTTTAAATTGATTTGAAATAATATTGTAATTGAATTCAATACAAAAAATTAGAAATTTCAGTAGTGAACTTATGACCCTATTATGACTGAAAGTTCAGTGAGTAAAGCATTTTGAGTAACTTAGTTTTTGAACCCCCTTTACTCACTGAAATATGTTAGCCATTATATGTTTTGGACTTTTAATAACTGAAACTGTTAGTCATATTAGACTTTTAGCGATGGCTTTGTTAGTGACTCTTTTTTCTTAAGTAGGAGTAGTCTTTTTGACCTTTAATGACTGTTTTTATACCTTTAATGACTCTTTATTTCAGTCATTAAATGGCATCTATCTTGTAGTGAATACACGCTTACAAAATCATGTAATACCAATTTCATAACAAAGCCGATAAGAGTTTAATTGATTTTCGCAAACCACATTGAACGAGAAAGGTATAGTATATACTCCGTATCACTTATCCCGACAAAAATAAAGTGTTACGTTCCGCTGTATAGGGCAAGTAACATATACAAGTTTATTTAGAAAGTTGGAATCCAACTTGAAGGAAACTATCTTACTGTCAAATTAGTTACGTTTAAGGAACTATGATTGAATAGTTTTTTTATAGACAGGACTTACAAACTTTTTTTTTTCTTCTTTTTATGTATATCCATAGATAGATAGATGTGTATTTAATTAGAATTTTGATAACACTTGCCCTTAGGGCACTACTTAATATTACCATAAATAATACATAAACATTAAATGAACATTTAACTTTCCATGTTTATAAGTAATTACAAAGTCACTATCCATATATAATTGATAAATTGGTGATTATCATGGAAACAATGTTATTTATTTAATCTTTGAAACTATTTTTAGAAGCCTTAACCAATGCACTAAGGGTAATGGTTATCAAAACCCAATTAATTATGCTTCCAAACTTTTTAATAGCTAAATTGTGATTTATGGTAAAGTTAGAGCAAGCGGGGTACCACCTCGTTTTCGCCGTTAACCGACCGTTAACATTAGAATTGTCACTCCCGCTCATCATTGACAGCTGCCATTGAAGCTAGGTCAGGGTTGAGCGAGCCTTCAATGGTGCAAACCCTTTTTTTCTTTAACCCCCAACGATTAAGCGGAGCAACTAATTTCACAAACGACGACGTCCAAGAAACTTCTATCAATTTATTCAATCATTCCTTTCAAAACATATATATCATCGGAGTGTTTGATTATATATTCACCATGACTATCACATATATACACATTTTTCATTCCAAAACCTCTTATATACACAAAATCACCAAACCCCCCCGGCCCTAAAATATATCTTTCATTTATTTACACAAAATCTTATCAAAATAGCTTTACTTTTGTATTCAATAACATAGATATGATATATCAATTAATCTTTAAGCAGTTTGACTCTTTTATTCAAGTTTCTATCACTTATAGCACAAGGAGCAGTTGATATGATGTTAATTTTACACTGAAGTTGAAAGTTGAAGCATTGGTTAACACTGAGTTTTCAATGTTAATCAATTTTATATTCTTTAATAATTTACATATTTATTTATTTAGTTTGATGAATTTTAATTCAAATAAGACAACAAATTACTCAAAATTTAATAACTAGTAGTTAACTTTCCAATATAACATTGAGTTTTCACATGCACGTGATTTTACATTTGAAATTGTCAACACTTATTGAAAATAAAAAGAAAAATAGTTCTTCAAAAATATATCATATGAAATTTCCGATAAAAAATAAAAAGAGGTTGCTTTCAATAATATAACTTTTATAAATTATAGATACACGATGATACTTGATTTTAAAATAAAAAAATGGAAATGAGTATTTTTGTGTACAAACTATCTCGAACCAACTAATCATTTTTCTATTTGAATTTATTCATTGATCATTCTATGTAATCCCTTTAATACCGATAAAACACAAAATTTACTCACTTTCTTTAATATTGTGGTGCATAACGTCTAAAAAAAGTGTTCTTATTTACGATTTTTTAAAAAATTTATTACTTAAAACTTTTGAGTGTTGTTTTTGGAGAAGGGATTTTGCAACGATACGGAATAATTACTTTGTAAAAAGCTACTACTTGTAAAAGTATTTTAATTTTCTAACTATAGTTTTCATCCATTTTTAATTATACTAAGTACAATAATAATGATAATAATCTTAAATTTTAAATATAATAGATGAATAACCTTTCTTACATCATCTTTCAAATTAGTAACTAAAAATTTTACATTTTTCCCCCTTAAAGTTTTATTCCTTTTTAATTTTATACTCTTTATGTTTTAATGACTTTTTATTTTCCACGCTTTAACTTTTATAACTTTTTCATTTTTTACCCTACAATTTTTCAATCTACACCCTTTACGTTTTAGCATTTTTTCATCTTTTACCCTTTAACTTTTACCTATTTTCTAATTTCTTCGTCTGAACTTTTAGCAGCTTTCTATTTTCTACCATTTACATTTTAACATTTCTTATTTTCCCCCTTTACATTTTAGAATTAACTTTTTTCCCTTTTTTTTTACTAATATCTTATACAATTTTTTCCCCTTTACTTACAACAAAGTTTTATACTAATTTTATTGCGACAAAATTATATAAATTATTATTGCAAACGATAATTTAACTTAACATTTTTATGTACTATTCTATAAAATTTGTATTAATTTACATTGTATGTTATTACTTTATTTTCTTTCAAATATACACATACATATTTGTTAATATTAATTAACAAACTATTATTAATATTAACTCTTTACTAACTTTAAACCCTACTTATGAATAGAAGAAGGAAAAGCATAAAGAAAACCAACCGTTGGACTCGAACCATGGTTGCTTCTATAAAAATTGGACATCAACCACCAATCTAAAGCACAACTCAATGTCAATTATGTTAAACATATAATATATATATATATATATATATATATATATATATATATATATATATATATATATATATATATTGTTACATAAGCTGCCTAATAAGACAAAAATACTATTCATAGTAGGTACTCAATAAGGTAAAAATTATTCAATAAGTATGTTGTACAACCACTTTATGTTATATTTTATGTTTTCATTTCTATATTTAAGAAAATTTCAATTAACCTCCGATAGTAATATGTATAAGTTAGAAAAAAAGACACCGATATTAAAAAAGTACAAAATTTTAAATTTATAATTATTACTCTTGCTACGAAAAATTTAACTTGGGCAACTACAATTAGTGTTTCATTGTTATTATTATTATTATTATTATTATTATTATTATTATTATTATTATTATTATTATTATTATTATTATTATTATTATTATTATTATCTAGATCTAGATTATTATATATTTACAATTAAAAAAAGATTATCAGCTCATAACTTTTCTATTAAAATTAAAAGAAACGAACCGAAATTTGAGGTTTAAGATATTTATGTAAAAAATATCAAATTTTTAAAACCCGTCGCATCGCGAGGGCAATAAAAAACTTGTTAAGATTCAATTGATTAATTTGGGCTTAGTATTTACGACGGGTTTGGGTTGTAATATGATTCGGATTTTGGTATTTACGTTATTGGTGTGTTTTATTCACTATCTTAAATTATAGTAGATAGGAATCGGATGATGACATCATCAAAATCCTAATTAACCAATTAAATTCTTTAAATTTTGTTCAATTAGTTAAAATTTAGGATGGGTATTGAAATATATCTATATATTATTTTATCAATATAATTATTATTATTTTAGGTTCCTAATTTCATTAGGAGATTTGCATAAGGAGGATTTTAACTTTAAATAAGTAAGGTAATAGATAAATATAATCGTAATCTTAATTATTTGTATTTTATTACAATTATTAATTAATATACGCAATCAATCTATTATACTACTTTCGTTTAAGGACTTTTGAACTTCATTTCATATCTTTTTTAACTTTTTCAGAATAGAATTTTATCATATACTTAATTCGCGTAATTATAAAATCAAATTCACATTAAATGGCCCGTGTGTATACACGGGTTTGATGTCTAGTTGGTTTTATATAAGGGTAGATTCCTTATATATAATAATTAATTAATTAATGATTAGTTTTTTCTTTTTACATTTTCTTTTTTTTCTTGGGTATTGTAAGATGAGTGAGCTACATAACATTTACTCAAATGTTTTCATAAAATTATTTTTTTATTACAATTTAACGATAAATTTAATAATAGATTGTAGGGTACCCAATTTACATTAGGTACACATAATAAACATCAAATATAAGTTGGATGTATTAATAGGCACTAATCCTATAATACTATAGTACTTTTTAAGTTCTTCATGCAATTAAATTTTTATTAGTGAGAGAACCCGATTTCTCGCCTTTATATTATACCAAAATAAATTTATTAATTAATAATCTTTCACACCGTCTGTCAAAATGTTGTGAACGGTACTATAATATTATATTATTAGTAATTAATCCGTGTATATACACGGGTTTAAAAAGCTAGTAATAGTAATATTAATAATAATAATAATAATAATAATAATAATAATAATAATAATAATAATAATAATAATAATAATAATATTTTTTATATATACTCATATATATAACCAAAGCACATTTTAATGATATTCATTATTAGAAAAGGATTACCGTGTTTTTAAATTAATGACCAACACAATGAAAAATCTACATTTACATTACATATGTAATGCATTTCGATACATTTTATTTTTTTTAGAAATTATTAAGATTAAGATTAAATATTTTCAAATTTAAACGGTGTAATTTTCATACTGTTGTAACTTTATCGTGCTCATACTTTTTTCACCATTAACCCTAATATTCCGAATATGCAACTCTACATATTAAAATTTCATTTTTGATTCGCCATCATGACTAATACATCAGTGAATAATAAACAAAATTTTCATTCATCAACAAGTTACAAATTAAAATAAAGTATCGTATGTTTTCGCAAATCGTAAAGCGCGAGTATCATGCTACTAACTACTCCCGGTCCCAATTTAACTCTCACCAGACAAAAAAAAAAAACACAATTTAAGAAAACATAATTATTAATGGTTAATTTTTACATAATTACATTTGTAACCCTCACTAATTAATTAAAGATTCATCTCACTTTTGTTATTTTTATTTCAGGTACAAATTATATTGTAAACTTGATCAAAATTTTCTATCCATTGATATTTGGACGGTTAATTTTTGACAAAACGAAAAGAAAATATGGACAAACAAACTAAGATAGAAGAATCAATAAATAGATTTCAAATCACTTATTTGTATAAACATACCTATCATCCTTTTACTGTAACGATTTTTTTAATGTATGTATATATACAATGATAGAGACAAAGTACTAATTTTGAATAAAGTTTATGGATAGTCTTTCTCTTTATTAGTTAGTACTACTCCGTACATAGAAGATATCTTGGATGGGACACAAATTATATGAGATGACACTGCAAAAAAAATCGGATGATACAACACTCCAAAGACGCATAGGCTATCATTCCCAAAGGCCAAAATAAGCATTGAATCACACCCCAGAGTGAAAACAAGTTAAAAAGCGGGTCGGGTAGATTGGTTAATTATAAAAAATATTATAACTAATTTGTATGGCCAAATGGGGTCATCTTGTGGTTGACTCATAAATAAATTAGTTCTTTTACTTTTTGTGTTTTATGAATAATTAATCAGTATTGACAAATGATGTAAACTTTGTATATTGTTTTGAACCTTGGTGCGGATAGTGGCAAAGATACTCTATACATGTGTTGTTTTATAGGCGTTCCTAACCGACCCGTTAATCTTATAATGAGTTACGATGCGGTGAAATTCTATCACTTCCGGGTCAATGGGTTAGTCATAAATAGAACATGAGTTAAACGGGACTAATTTCGGTCTCATTATTGTGCTTTTGTTGCTAACATACGTATATGATCATACAAAATTTAATCCATTGCAGGTGCTAGATGATTAAGAGGGAGTCTTTGGAGTGATTATTGTCACTTCTAGAAGTAAAGTTACTTCTAGAAATAAAAATTAGATAATCATATCAGACTTGTATTTTATCTCGGTAGGTCAAACAATAAATTTTAGAACTTGGCTATATGGTTATATAGGAAATGAGATTGATTGAGTGTGCTAAAACATCCCAAATTGCCTTATTAAAAGCTTAGATTAGATTAGTGTTTTAGGATTATAGTTTGTATACTCATGTTATTCCTTTTTTTTATTGCATTTTATGTTTCGCCTAAGATTTTCTTTAAGATATGATTATGTAACTGTAGTACGTATAAGTTTTCCGATGTTATTTTAGATATTGACATATATATTTCCGTTTCTGTTTAATATTGTATTGCAGAATTATGGACACGAAATATTGGATGGTTTCATACACTTGAAATAATCTAACTGATTGTTATAATCGGTAAGTTGCAGTTACACAAGTATTAAGTGAATTGATCCAATTGTTTATATGCATATTATTAATACTAGCAGAATCCCGCGCAATGCAGCGGGTAAACTTTTTTTATCACGTCCACTCGATATAAAGTATTCAAATCAAAATTAGAATTTATATGAAGAAACATTAATACATTAAAATGTCATTGCGAACTCGATGATCCAAATGCGAGCGTCACGTCCAATATTTTAAAGCACTGACCATTTAAAAGTTATGTTAGCTAAAAAGTAACTAATAAACATCTCCTCTACAATTCAAGCAAACATTAATCCACGATAATAATTTCAACGTATAGTATGATACACATAGTTGTAATAGGAAAATAATTGTTATTATATGTAGTAATTTTCAAATAAACAAAATTTTCTCACTGATAAAATTATTAGGAAGTATTAAAAACAATGAAATTGTTAACATACTATTTAAGTCAATAAATTGATTTCTATATTTATTGAAGTTAAATGAAGGGTATTATTGTACTTTTGAATCTTGAAAATCTAAGGCTTAAGGAGAAAGAGTATAAACTCTTTATAATATAGTAAATATAAAGATAATTGTGTCAAACTCAGGCTCTGTTTACAGTTTGGGGATTGTTCCAGCTTTCTAAGTGGTATTCGGGAATCATTTTGGATGTGATTGAATTCTAGCGCAATAGGCTGGTTGTTGACATAAATAATCATGCTGCTATGACTTTGCTGATCTTTTATTATTGCACAACCCCTAATGCTTATAACTGATATAACCATTAAGTTCTTTTTGATGACTCTGCAGTCTGCACAGGAAACTATGGTAAAAGCTACCAATTTTTCATGTAGGCAATTGCAGTTAGAGGTATAACAAATTTGTATATCTAATGGGAACCGACAAGCACCATCACTTTGAGTGCTTTTTCTTATGTGGGGAATTATTACTATATACCAGCTTGAGTTTGAGGAAATATAATTGGTTGCAAAGATCAACAAAGTTACTTTCTTCCTTTTAGGTTAGGATAAAAGACAAAAGTCGGCAACGAACTGCCACAAAATATTCCATGTATGCAACTTACCATATAATTTGCTCAGGTCTGCAACAAACCGGGAAGTTTTGTGTTTGAATCTTTCAAAGTTCTAATGTTACCGTTTACGTTGTTACATTGCTGACTGTATCTCCACGTCATGCGACACGTCCTATTTTTTGACACGTCAAATGTGCCACGTGGCAGCCACGTCATACCTTTACATCAATTTAAGAATGCTTTATCCCTCATTTGTAACCCCCGTTTTTTTTTTCAAACCCTAATCCGCACGAGCGTTGTTCCACAATGTCCTCTTGTTCTTCGTTTTCATTAAATTCAACCTGTAAAAGTGAGTTTCCAACCCACTGCAAGTGCAATCCCCCACTGTCATTGAAGAAGCGCACATCGTGGACCCCTACCAACCCTGGACGACGTTTTCTGACTTGCCCTAATTCCATGGTTAGTGTCAATTCTATTTTGTATTTAATTTTTACTTGTTATGTAACGTTTGTCCTTGTTTTTCTTTATAGAGTGCTTGGAAAAGGTGTGATGCATATTGGTTCATTGACGAAGAACTCAATAGTGATTGGTACAAGGCGACTTTAATTGAACTATACAATTCACTAAATCGAGATCAAAGAGAAATTTTTAAGGAAGCAATGAGGAACAGAGAAAGGGTAGAGCAGATAAATGAAGAATTTGGGGTTTACAAGACCAAAAAGGAAGAAGAAATTGTGAACCTTAAAATTGAGTTGCAGACAGTGAAGTCAACTGGTGGGATGATGAAGAACTTTGTGATCATTTTGCTGTTTCTTGTTGTTGTTTTAGTGTTAATTAAATAGACTCCGTTAGTAGCTTTTGATTAGAAGTTTTTGGTTGATGGCTGGAGTAGTTTGAAGGTAGATGTATGGTATTAATGGTTGTAACCGATGAATGTATGGAGTAGTTGAATTGAATACAAGTGGTGTAGTACTTTGGTTTGAAGTGAATGCATCTGTATTGTGGTCCCTCTGATGTCTAACAGATTATCAATTTGCAAATGACCAAAGCAAGCTACCAAGTTGCAATAACTGTACTTATTTGTATCCTATTGGAGCAAATCTGGATTTTAGAAAATCTGGAAATAAGCAAGCTTAAAGTATGTAAACAAAACTGCAAATGTAAAGCAAGCTATAACCAAATGTATAACCATCTATAACAAAACTGCAATTTAGCTATTCTGGTACAACCATCTATAACCATCCATAACCAAATGTAAAGCAAGCTAAAAGGATGCTAATTGCCAAGGATCCAATTGCCAATGTTTATTACCAATGTTTACATGCAAATTGCCAAAATTGCCAATGTTTATTACATTGGTAATAAAACCCATCCTGCAAATATGGAAATCTAATCTGGAAAGCTGGAAAATGGTCAACAAACATAGGGAATCTTACTGCCATAAAGTACCATATAATTTACAATAATAAGCTGACCCGTTTTTCCACCATACATTTAAAAGTCATTAAACACCAAAAGTGCACATCATCACATGTCATTGACGCTTACAATACTACCAAAAAAGTGGAGCAAAGGGACCACTTTAGCACATGGTTTTGTCTTGGTCATTACAAAAGATAGAACAAATGACCATACATTAAAGGATATCCTACATTAAACCCTATCTCCACTACTCACAACCATACACTGCTACTCTTTCTCTTTGATTGGTTCAGTTGTACCTTCATCTTCATCCATCAACTCGAAAGGCTTCTCCAAAGATTGACCAGTTCCATCTGCAGGAAGTTTTGCCTTCCACATATTTTTGATTCTCTCACTCTTCTTTCTGGGTTTCACATGATGTGGATCTTTCTTCCACGTGAAGCCCTTTGCAACCTCATCAGTCTGTGGTGGGACCATGCTCTCTTCAGTCTGCGGTTGATCCATGCTATCTTGAGTCTGTGGTGGTGGTTCCAAGCTTTCTTCAGTCTGTGGTGGTTGTTCCATGCTCTCCTGAGTCTGTGGCTGTTCATCATTGAATAGTCTTCTAGCCAAAGGTGGCTGTTCCATATCTAATTCCTCATCAACAGTATCTTCAGATGAGGAATCATCACCAGCTGCTTCAGTTGTACCCTCAATAACCAATTCCAAGTTTTCATTCCACACATGGTTAGGGTTAAAAACTGGTGCATTAACATCTTCAGTAACATTTCTACCAAATATCTTTAACAATTAAAACAACAACATCAGTATTTTTCCATAATAATTAGGAAACCAAATATAGACAAAAATATGTATAATTACCTCATCATCTGGTATTTCCTTGAATGGATCATACTTATCTGGTGACTCACCTTTTCCACCGCTTCCACCTCTAGCACCCCTTCCACCTCTACCAGATGTTGCACCTTTACCACCTCTAGCAGTTGCCCCACCTCTGGTTACCTTACCAACTGTTATCCCTTCTTCTTCATCCACACCACTAGTTCCAGCCTTTGAAATACCACCTCTTTTCACCCTTCTACCTCTACTAGCTGTTGCAGGTTTTGGTCTTGTTGGGTTGCTGCAAAATGCCTTGTTGTGGCCTTTTTCCCAACAGTTGTGGCATGTCATGATTCTTCCAACTCTTGTAACTTGATGATCATTCTCTGATGTGTGTCTAATCAGTTTGTGTTTTGGTCTACCAGGCATCCTTCTCATGATTGGTGGCACCACTGGTGCATCTGCTGTCTTGGGCCAGCTTGCAGAACCTTTCACTGGCTTGATTGAATAGGCATATGTATTATGCCAGTGCCCCTTGTGCAACCATGGACTTACTCCCTCCTCTGGTTCAATGTGGCAATGTATGTATGCTGCAATAGCATGAACACAAGGTATGCCACTCAAGTCCCACAGTTTACATTCACAACTCTTAGATCCTATATTCACACCATATGATTCATTTGCACTTCTTACTTCAAATACTTGAAACTCACTTTGATAGACCACCCATTCCCTAACATAAGCAATATATGTATAAGCAATAATTAAACTAAGGATTCTAAAATTAATAGGTACATAGATAAATTGTATGATGGGTACCTTTGTTTGACCTTCTGCAGCTCAATGTACTTTCTGATGAGGGACAAATAGTATCTTCCAGTGCATCTGCTTGCTGTCTCATATTGAATAGCCTTTGCATAAGATAGACTCTGATGTCTTCAAGCATGGTGATGATAGGCTTATGTCTTATATCTAAAATGGCTCTGTGATAACTCTCACATATGCCATTTTCATATGCTGCACAAGCTCTGTCCATTGCAAAGTAAGCCCTGCACCATGTGTTGGGATCCCTCTCTAACAGGTACTTGTATGCTCCCTCATCTAGCTCCTTTATGTCAAGCATTATAAGTTGAAACTTATCCACTATGATTGTTGATGCTGCAGCCCAAAATAATGATCTGAATTCAACCCCTGACCATCTTGATTTGAAGTTCTGATAGATATGCCTAGTGCATTGTCTATGTTCAGCTACAGGCAACCATGTCCTAACTGCTTCAATGAGTCCCTGCAAAGTACAACATATAAATAATTGGATATGTAATTTAATATGTACATACGACAAAAATGGTTAAACAGTTCAGTATAACCAGTTTAGAATGCATTACCTTGTGTCCATCTGAGATGATGGTGACATAGTAGCCATTGTTTAACCTCAGATCATCACACAATGAACCTAGAAACCAGCACCAGTTGTCTTTGTTTTCAACATTTACAACTGCCCAGACAATTGGGTACATTTGATTGTTAGCATCCCTACCCATTGCAGTTAACAACTCCCATTTAACTTGACCCTTCAGAAAACAACCATCTAGTCCACTAGAACAAAATTGAGATTTCGTTACACCAAAAAAATGTGACGATATGCATATAGTCACACTTGGTTTTTTAACGTAGGTGTGACGAAAGGTCGAGCGACCATAGGGTACATACGATGACATTAGCGAGTTAGTGGCCGTATCCATTTAAAAAGAGTAACCAAAATCATAAAATGTGTGACCATATGCTTTTTAAAATCAAGTAAAAGTATATTTTGTGTGACTAATGTTCATCCAATGGCCACTTGAATTGTATGTTTGTGTGGCGTTTTGCAACATTTAGTCACACAACAATTGTTTTATTTTGGGATTTGGTTACATAAAATTAAGCCAAAAGTAACCAAAAGTGTTAATAAGTGTGACCATATACTCTTTAAAGTCAGGTAAACTTGTATTTTGTGTGACCATATACTCTTTAAAGTCAAGTAATCATGTATTTTGTGTGACTATTGTTCATCCAATGGCCACTTGAATTGTATGTTTGTGTGGCATTTTGCAACATTTAGTCACGCAACATTGTTTTATTTTGGGATTTGGTCATATAAAATTAAGCCAAAAGTGGCCATAGGTGTTAATAACTGTGACTATATGCTCTTTAAAGTCAAGTAAAGTTGTATTTTATGTGACTATTGATCATCCAATGGCCACTTGAGTTGTTTGTTTATGTGGCGTTTTGTAACATTCAGTCACACAACGAGTGTTTTATTTTGGGATTTGGTCACATAAAATTAAGCCGAAAGTGGCCATAGGTGTTAATAAGTGTGACCATATGCTCTTTATATTCTGGTAAACGTGTATTTTGTGTGACTAATGTTCATCCAATAGCCACTTGAATTTTCTGTTTGTGTGGCGTTTTGCAACTTTTAGTCACACAACGATTGTTTTATATTGGGATTTGGTCACATAAAATTAAGCCAAAAGTGGCCATAGGTGTTAATAAGTGTGACCATATGCTCTTTAAATTCTAGTAAATATGTATTTTGTGTAACTATGTTCATCCAATAGCCACTTGAATTTTCTGTTTGTGTGGCGTTTTGCAACATTTAGTCACACAACAAGTGTTTTATATTGGGATTTGGTCACATAAAAAAAGCCAAAGGTGGCCATAGGTGTTAATAAATGTGACCATATGCTCTTTAAAGTCAAGTAAACGTGTATTTTGTGTGACTATTGTTCACCAATGGCCACTTGAATTGAATGTTTGTGTGGCGTTTTGTAACATTTAGTCAGACAACAATTGTTTTATTTTGAGATTTGGTCACATAAAATTAAGCCAAAAGTGGCGATAAGTGTTGATAAGTGTGACCATATGCTCTTTAAAGTCAAGTAAACATACCTTTTGTGTGACTATTGTTCATCAAATGGCCACTTGAATTTTATTTTTGTGTGGCATTTTGTAACATTTAGTCACACAACGATTGTTTTATTTTGGGATTCGGTCACATAAAATTAAGCCAAAAGTGACCAAAAGTGTTAATAAAAGTGACCATATGCTCATTAAAATCAAGTAAACGTGTATTTTGCATGACGATTGTTCATCAAATGGCCACTTGAATTTTATATTTGTGTAGCATTTTTTAACATTTAGTCACACAACGAATTAATCAAACAGTAGCCACAAAGTGTAACCATATTATGTGAGTGCATCTTTTAGTCACATATAACAAATTAATAATTTGTGTAACAGTTTGAATTATATAACCCAACAAATTAAAATTGGAATGTACATAATTGCGTGTAACCAATCTAAAATTGGAACGTTTTACATACTAATAACCGAAAGTAATTGCTTAAATATCAAAATAAACTAATTATACATCACATTTTTAAGGACTTTTGACTCTTGAATTTGGTCCTCGCTTGCTTTTGAACGGTATCACTAGATACAAAAACTGTTGCTTTACGCTTTTTCTTTGATACTTCTGGTGTAGTATTGTTCTCATTACGAACCTTTTTTGTCCAGAAGTTGGTGGTGTTACCTGTAAAAGACAAAAGCCGCATATGTATCAAACATTAAATTAAATATGAAGAATGATATATATGTAGGTTGATAAAAACGTGTACTATGTACCTCCTCGTCAAAAACCAAACCAGTGTTAAAAAAAATGATGAAAATCGGAAAGTCGCCAAAAGTAGTGTTAAAATTAATTATATGGTATATGATGTACCAATAATGCAGAATAAAGGCCTAGTTCACCCAGACTGCTGAAAAACACCACAGTAGCAGCTTGCGAAAATGTCCAACTGCAAGTAACATTCACAAAAGAACGTGATTCAGTCCCATTATTTACAATACCGAAAATTATTAATATCGAAAACCTATTTGTTGAAGATGAGAGTGTAGATTAATACATATCGATGTACTTGCAGTTCTATCTTATTTTTTAATATCAGTGCTACCCAAGGAGGCAAGGAGTTAAAGTTGGTAAGATTCAAATCTAAGAAAGTACTTCCATTTTTTATACCAATCATAGCAAGAACTAAAGAAGTGTTTTTATTCCTAGTACAGGAAGGGAAATGCATTGCTATGACTGTGTAACAAATGCAAGTGTTGTGTTAGTAATAATATTTTTAGTACAATGCTATACTCAGTAAACGCACGTATCTCGAGAAGTGATTCATTCACTGTTTCATCTTTTAATGAAACAGCAATCACCGCTGCCTCCATACTTGATTCGGGCAGGAAAATTCTCACGTACACTACAAAAACCATTGCTACTGCTGCTGCAGCTACCTAAAACAAATTATATACAACAAAATTTTACAGCACACGTTCATTCTATAACTTCTTACATATAAGCTATTTTCAATTTTACCTGGAAAACAGAAGCGGCTGAGGGGAGGAAGCGAGTGGAGAGGTTGCCAAAGACAAACAAACATGATGATATCCCTGAAAGGATTCCAAACGTAAACACTCGTCGTGACTATGTCACGTTATCCACCTGACACAAGTGTATGAATGATTTTGATTTGGAAGTCAAATTAGTTTCGATTGACACCACCATTTTATGGGTCAGTATTGCACTTGTTATTATCTGTATCCAGTATCAAAATAGTACTCCCTCCGTCCCATTTTATTTGTCCATCTTTCCATTTTGGTATGTCCCAAAATGATTGTCCTCTTTCAAAATCAACCAATCAAAATGCTTAAAAATAATATATATGAAATTCTATTGGTGGTCAACAGTAATAAATGCACTTTTCTTAAACTGTGTGTTTTTTGTCCGGTGACAAATAATTTGGGACGGAGGGAGTATATAATAAAAATGGAGTTGTACATGAGTATATACAGAGAAATAAAGATAGATTATTACCACATAAGCATGTGCAAGGAAAAGCACACTTTCTTCACAAATCATGGAGGTGAGGGTTTTGAACACATAGTATGGAAAGAAGAAGTTCCTCTCCCTGCTGTATGCCAAAATTACTGTTTCAATTTTATCCAAAAAATAATGAGTTAGTAACTACTAGTATATATTTGCATAAATTACTGTTTTATTTAGCTACTAATCACTTTCCTCTTTTTTATCATTACCAAACTTGAACTCAGTTGTTATGGGTATATTACCACTGCGAACCGGAGTATTAGCAGATTTATGAGGTACCTCGTGCATCTTTGAAATCAAGACTGTTCCCTCCCGGTACCTCTGCCTCCTCCAAGTGAGTGGCATGCCTAAAAACCCTCCATCACAATAACACAAACACGATTAAAGTCTAACACAACTCAGCACGTTAATGACCAAAGTGCACTAAGGGCATTTAGCAACATGACAAAAAAGTCTATATTTCCATTGGAGCATTTATCCAACGGCATCAAGATATACCTGGTGTCTGGTGATAAAAAAACTACCTTGTAGTTAACATCAGTTATACATAAATTGTAAGACTCGTAGTGAGATATACATACACACAGTCACCGACTTCCAGTTAACACATATACAATAACCAATCGAAGCATATTTTAATAATCTCTAAACATATATACAATAACCCACAATCACCGACTGGTTAGTGGCCGTATACATTTCAATTGAGACGATATCTGATAAAACGTCTGATTTTACACATATCATTCCATGTAATAGTTTGTCATCCATGATTTCCACCTCAAGGAAAGAGTTTCTCTTGCATAATCTCTAAACACAAAGATCTACAACACATAACGAGTAGAATTAAAACTACACAAAATCGAATAAGCTGCAGTGACATTTTAATAATCTCTTTCTAATCAATTCCTCTAGCATTTTCACCCACAAATAGACCTCATCGTTACCAACATTGAAAAACATAATTCAAGTAGACAGGTGAGCAATACCTAAAAGAATGCAGCAATGTGCTCACCGGAATTCCAGTGCATGTGTTTGTCAATGCGTATGCATATTATATATACAGTTTGAAAGTCCTTAGTAGCAAGGGCATTATAGAAATCTCAACCAATAAAATTGAAACCGACACCAATTCCGGTGGTTCCTAACGTTAACACGCAAACAGAAGCTAATTGTATCCTTGCTTGAACCTTATCATCGGAAAACCAATAGGGTGCAGATAAATCAAGTACACTTAACTCAAAATATCAACGACTATAAATTATTACATATACATATGAATAACTATAAATATATAGTTCACTGAAAAAGATACATAACTTATACAACAAAAAACATAATATGAATCCATTAAAATAGAACTTATCCATACTTCTATGAGTGCACCACATTAAGCAACTATACAGGAGACATAAGACTTCAATTATAGGCTAAAATTAACTCAAAATGTTTGTAATGCCTAGCTCAAACATATAGTTCACTCAAACATATAGTTCACTGTAAAGATGAATATGGATGAAGATAATACGAAACCACTAACCTTCTTTTACCACAAGGTGAGATTATTAGAAGCATTCAGCAGATTAAAAGTGGTCGGTGCACTGAATTTCATATTTCGGCCAAATGGTGAGCAATAAGTTAATATCGAACTCACATGATACGTTATTAATCGCACATGTCTGAGCCTAAACTCCGTCCGTGTCAATCGAATAAACCCTAAGAGATGAACCAAGGTTGTAGTCTGACGGCAAGGGGATATGGGTAAAGATGCGAGACGAGGGGATTCATATGAGAGGAAAAGTTGACGCCTTGACGGTGACAGTATAGAGAGAACGATCAAGGGAGGATGAAAATTTGGGGAAAATCTGACTTTTGGGAATTAGGTTTTGGGGAAATATTGGGGGGAACTTTTTACGTTTGGATTGGGCGGAATTTTAAATTTTTTGGGATTGAAGGGAAGTCAAAGACGTCAAAATAGTGTTACTGCTTGTATAAAAAAGTTTAAATTTATAACAAAATTTTTATGAACTTTGTTGTAAAGGCTAAAAACGCTCATACATTTTATTTTATTTTTTTTAAAGTTAGGGGTTTATTGTTTCAATTTAAAATTAATGTACAGAGTTATAGATTGTTGCATAGTTCACGATTTATTAAATTCATACTAATAATTTGTATAGTTAAGAATGAAATCATATAAAAATAATGAATAACATTAATTTAATAGAATAACTTTTAGTAATTAATGGTAAGAAAGTTTATATATTTAAACTTAGGATAATGTTCTATTTTTCAAAATAATTAATTTTTTTTATCCTAAGTTTAATAGTGGCATATGAAATTTTGGTAATGTCATATATTATATATTTCATTATTAGATTTAGAATAATGTCCTATATTCCAAAATGATGATTAATTTTATCCTAAGTTTAATAGTACTATATGTGATATTGGTAATGTCATATATCATATATGTCACTATTAAACTTCTGATAATGTCATATATCACATATTTCATTATTAAACTTACTATATTCTAAAATAATGAATTAATTTTATCATAAGTTTAATAGTGGCATATGTGATATTAGTAATATTGTATACCATGTGTTCCATTATTAAACTTAAGATAATGTATTATATTCCAAAATGATGAATTAATTTTATCCTAAGTTTAATAGTGACATATGTGATATTGGTAATATCATATATCATATATTCCATTTTTTAACTTAGGATAATGTCCTATATTCCAAAATGATAAATTAATTTTATCCTAAGTTTAATAGTGATATATGTGATATTGGTTCGGTTAATTGGTGGATCGGTTAAACGGTTAATTTTGACGGATCAGTTCATCCATTCGGTTTAAACTTTTAAACGAATATGTTAGTTTTGAAAATTAATAGCATTTAAAACAAGAGTTCACTTTTTAGATCCAAAAGAGCAAAGGTAAATATGAATTGATGTTAAAATTCAAATTCAAATATTGGTTAAAAGTCCATATGTAAAGTCCATATATTATATTGGTCCATTACAAAGATATAAAACAATATAACAAAAGTATAAAATCAATGATAAAAAAAAATAACTTGTATATATTTCTTAATTTTTTGCGCTAATTCATATAGGAATAAGAATAATATATGTCTTAATAGAATTATTTAAACTAGTAAAAAGATAGGTACAATATTTGAGGCGGGACGGTTAATGGCGGATTGGTTATGGATATTAACCGTAACCGAACCACTACAGGAAGTTTATTTCATTTTACATAACCAGACCGTCAATTTGTGTGATTAAGCGGTTAAAATGGATCGATTTAGCGGTTAATTTGATTATGTTTCGATTAATGGTTTTTATGCTCACTCCTACCGTTGACCTCCATTATTTGCTAAAATGAAATCACTATTTGAGGTATTGATAAATTATGACATAAAAACAAATAGGGAAATTAAAAAAAAATAAAAAAATTTAAAAATAAATGTCTAATATATACACGTATTCATGAATTTTTACATTATAAGTTTAAATTATCAATTTTATTAAACCTAATTTATTTTGTGTACCAGATGCTGTCCCTCCCTAAATTTCAACATTCCCTCCCTAAAATTCAATATTCCCTCTATCAATTTCACCCTTGATTTTTCATTTCTGTTAATAACAAAGCGTTGAGGATATCCCCTATTGGAACCCTAACAACCTCTCATTCTTTGAACTTTCACGCAAGCAGCAGCAGATCGTATAGGAGAATCGATTCAGGTATCAAAAACATGAAATAAAACCTCTTCGATTTCACGATGTTTATGCAAAATTGTGTTCGAACATATAGAAAGATTTATGTGTATTAGTATGATTAATCTAAAGTTTCTGATTTATGTGTATATGTATGATTAATCAATATTTCAACTTAAGTAATTTTAATTAATCTTTCAGACGGATTTGGTGTTCATTAGTTCTAGGCTTTGATTGAAGTATTTTAATTACTGCATAGTTGCTTATTGTGGTCTATTCATATAACTAGGTATTTGTATTATTTTAGTGATCATCTAGTGTTTTTATATATCTTACTCTTGTTCCAAACTAGTTACTGGAAATTGATTTTTTTGCTGTAAAAGTTATGTATATTTTTCATTCAATTATATGTGTGTAATTATTAACATGTACATCTTTTTAGCATTTGGTAATTTGAGTAAAAAGGAGTACATGGTTGTCTGATACATATGCAATCATCTTTTTAGCAGTTGGTAATTTGGGTAAAAAGGAGTACATGGTTTTGTGATACATATGCAATCATCTTTTTAGCAGTTGGTAATTTCGGTAAAAAGAAGTACATGGTTTTGTGACACATATGCAATCATCTTTTTAGCAGTTGGTAATTTCAGTAAAAAGGAGTACATGATTTTGTGATACATATGCAATCAGGGTAGAAGTTATTGTTTATTGTACATAAAACTGTCCGTTCTTTCTTGAAATATCATTTATATGTTTTTGATTGATAATGAATTGGATAATTGGGTTGAATATGAAGATGAAGATACAAATCATATGAAACTCGAAATGAATTGGATGATGAGGATGAGGAACTTGTGCAAATCAACATGAAGTCCCCAGCTCACCAAAAGAAACAGGTTAAGTATATTACACTACTTTTTTATTGTCTTTTTTACATTTTCATAATAATTATGTTAAAATTATATACAGAAGCGTTGTATTTTGATATCTAGTTACAGTATCATAATAATCAGCGAAAGAACATGCTAAGTAAAGTTAGAGTCACAACATGAGATGATATAAGACCTCACACACAAAAGCCCCTATAAGTTTGTATTCCTACAACTTTTTACAAGTAATGAACCTATTGGTAATCAATCTTGAAATGCATTAACAAACACCCTATGCGCTTGAAAGCTTGTTTAAGACATATTATATAAAAAGTTTCCATGCTAACAGATTAGTCATAAGGGACAAGTAGTGCAATATAAAATTGTGCATTAGTACCCTCATTTTTCAGTAGTTCATAGTTACCACATATATACCTACACACTTTTGGGTGTTCAAAATCGGATAATCCGAATTTTCGGATAGTGGATTATGGTATCCGATATCAGTATCCGAAATTTCGGATATTCGAAATTCGGATATCCGAATTTTCGGATACTGATATCGGATAATCCGAAATATCCGAATAGAGAATCAAGAATATACAGTTTAGAATAAATGAGAAGATTAAGAAGTTTAGAACTCGAAAATCAACAAGTAACTCATCAACTAACATTATCAGTAGTTTAATAAATCTAATCGACAATTATTTAGGAAGAGTTGTATACTTGTGTGCTATATTCAGTAGGTTCTTCACGAGAATCAAGTGGGAATCTCTTATTTGAGACGTTGAATAATGTTTTCAACAATTACCCTTGTCCTTCAATATCTATTGAAACAAATACTTACAACAAATAGTGTATTTTACAACATAATTCCTAAATGAGCATTCCAATCAATGAGAAAGAACTTTATATGGATAGCTCAAATTATGGTTGAGAAGCGCAGCACAGATCTGGACTTGAAGGAAGTTGCTGGACTTGAATGATGTTGACTTTGATTTCCAACCAGGAGACTCACTTTATGTTGTTGTGTCTTTAGAGTTTAGATCTTAAAATGCAGATGTGGTTAGGGTTGTTTAAGAATGTGTGGTTATTAACTTGGAACTTGGAAAAAAATATATAAAATTAAAATTTTTCGGATTTTTCGGATATCCGAATATCCAAAATTTATTAAATTTGCTATCCGAATCCGAAACCGAAAATTCGGATGAATTTCGGATATCCGAAATTTCGGGTATCTCAATTTTTCGAATAATTTCGGATCGGATTTTCGGATATTTGAATTTGGGATTCGGTTACGGATATTTTTGAACACCCCTACTTTTGGTTGGCTCTACAAGCCATTGGTATCAAGATAAAGAAGCCTTTTTCACCCTGCTATTTATCTGCGTATTTGGATATCTTGGAATAATACCGGAATCGACATAACTTTGATACAAAGACTGTTATCTTTTGTGTTTATGATATATTTAAGCTTATTTCATAGTTATAATGGTTTGTTTTTATATCTTGTTTGAATAACATTTAGAGAAGAACACAACATTGACTTTATATAATTTATAAACCATGTTTAATTTGTGTAGGCGCGAGGAACATTCAGAGAAGAGTAAGGGGTCCAACTCATGGAAAACATATGGGGTGAATCAGATATTATAAAGGTTCAACCTAACCCTAAGAGGGAACCTCATTATAAAAGCAGAAATGGGAACCTCATTATGGACTTAATTATTTGAGTTAATCTGGATTACGGACTTAGTAAAAAGAGAAGTGGGAACCTTATTATGTAACCCGCGCATCAACCTGACCCTAAGGGGTCATATAGGGTTCGGATTTGGTCGGGTCAACCCGACCTTTTTGACACCCCTAAGTGTAACTGCTATCTGTATCTTTATAAAACTTTTAAATTCAATTTGTCTATATATATATTTGAATACACGACTCTGTTGAAACAGGCCTCTTCGGGATGTGAACCAACGGGATGTGAACCAACTAGAATGGAAATGTTTCGTGCGTGCTTTTTTAAAGATGGCACTACAAAGAACAAAGAAGCTGCAGCTGCACTAGTATGTACTATATACGTTTTTTTGTCAAATATTCCATTTTCTGAACATGTATATGTTTTTCGCAGAGCATATTGTGTTAATGGTAACACGTCATTGACCGTATTTCGCCATCGCATATTTGAATTGATATAGTTAGCATTTATTAATTTAATGCTTCATATATAATGTATTTAATTCTGCTAGGTGTTCGTGCTACTGATGTTTGGGGTGTGATTACTAGTCTTTTAGCTTGTCGTAGAGAGAACATTGAACTAAAGCTTCAAATGGAACAATTTGAAGCTAAAGTGGCTCGATATGAAGAAAACAAGTCAGAGAATGAAGGGTTGAGCGAACTTGTTATTAATGAATCACGTGTCCCTTTACGGGTATGTGTTTTAATTATTTAAAATTTATGTTATAATTGTTCCTTTTTATTTACGTATACATGTTTATTCGAACATGATCCTCATGTTGGTTGAAAATACAATATATAGGTTGTAAAAACGATTTTATTTTTGTCTGCTCAACAGCCTTCTCTTTATATTTATGTTTGCCATATTAATTATTTGTAATGTTTGGAGCTACTTGGACTTTGATAAGACTCTTTTTGCAAAATCATCTTTATGTGGTAGGGTATGCTCGTTTGTCACTATGTTGACTGAAATTCATACCCAATTATACTATGCTCCTAAAAAAATTTCATGTTTTGTTGTATTTTATTTGATTAATGCGGTATGATATGCAGTGCAAGAACGTGGAAGAATTTGTTGCTGTCAATGCTCATGAACTCGGTCATTGGAAATTGAATCACACAATATACTCCTTCATTGCTGTTTAGGTGTGCTCTTTTATTGATTTCTTGTAACTATTACCTATTGCATCGTATAATATAATTTTTTACTTAGTTATTAATGACTTCTGATAATACAATACAATTTTTAAGTATTAAGTATATCTAGTTGTGTTAGAAATTGGACTATTGATTAATGTCTTGTTCTTTCTTTTTCAACAAACCACATTCTTGCTGAAGTCTTTTAGTTTATAGTCATATGGAATTAGACTATGAACTAACTCTTAGTATCTAAAACCATATGAACTGTAGGTGTATATTGGCAGATCTACCAGGAGGCTAGTTGATCTACTAGGAAGCTATATTCCAAGTTTTCAAGTTAAAGAATAACAGCTCAAAAGAAAGTATATGTGAAGAAGGCTAAGGAGCCTAATAAAGTATTTGATGCAATGACTTGTTATTCATTTTGAAGAAACAACCTTGTGTAACACAGACCTTATGTAACACAGAATTTTCGATATCTTATGCATAAAATATTTATTCCTATATCTTTATACGGAGTAGTGTTATAACAGGTTTCTAGTTTGATTTTAATCATAAATTACATATTAGCTACTGTGTCTATGGTTTTGGTTATTCTGGAAAAGATTTACCATACAATTATTTTTAGTATACACACGGAGAACCATTTTAAGTTATAGAAACCGGTCTAAATATGAATAAATTTTTTTTTGCCCCAAACAGAATTCTTCAATCGATCTATCTGATCTAACTGGTCAGTCACATAAACAATTACTCCATTTGACATATAAAGTCTCATGATTCAGACACACAAGCTAACAATCAATGTGACTAATATCAAATTTAGTGATAATCGTTTTTACCCATTTTTGCTCTAAATAATAGCCACGTGAATATTTAATAACGTAACTGTTGTGAATACATTGGTCACATATAATCACCTAAAATGTGGCCATAAACATCATTTAGATACACATTTGTGATATGGTGTGGCTATTATAAAGTCATATAGTCACATGATCGTGCTAGAAATTAATGTGACTATACACATTAGCTTTTGGCATTCTAACACATACTAAAATTTAGACACACATATTAAATTATGTGACCACATGAACCGGATTTTGGCTACACTGAAATTATGTGTGACAAACTCGACTATATGATTTAGTTACATAAACAATTACTTCATCTGACATATAAAGCCTCACGATTTAGACACACAAACTAATACTCAATGTGACTAATATCAAATTTAATGATAATCGTTTTAGCCTATTTTTGCTCTAAATAATAGCCACATGAATATTTCACAACGTAACTATTGTGAATATATTGGTCACAAATAATCACCTAAAATGTCGCCATAAACATCATTTAGATACACATTTGTGATATGGTGTTGCTATTATAAAGCCATATAGTTACATGATCGTGCTAAAAATTAGTGTGACTATACACATTAGCTTTTGGCATTCTAACACACTAAACTTTAGACACACGTAATAAGTTATGTGACCATATGTACCAGATTTTGGTTACACTGAAATCATGTGTGACAAACTCGACTATATGATTTAGTCACATAAACAATTACCTCATGTGACCATATAGTGGCATTTGGTCACATTGTTCAAGTGTGTGACATAGATTTGTCACGTTTTATGTGTATAACGTGACTAATGCTTCAAACTTACTCTTCAATTGTCACGCGTTCCAAATTCATATGTGACTAAGTAATTAGCCAAAAAACATCAGTGTCCTTTAGCCACATAAATCTTCGAAGGTGTGGCAATACATTTCAGAATGGTTACACGATTGGAGTTTAGATGTGGCTAACTAATAACCTCAATTTTATTTTTGTATCTTTAGTCACATAAATATTCGAATATGTGACCATTTCATTTCGACTATGTGTGACCAAATCTCAAATTTGTACTAGTGGTCCTATCACCCTTCTACACCCATCCTGCCAACCATCTTTTACACCCTTGAAACAAATATACATCCTCTTAAAGTATTGGTCAGTACCATTACCTTTCTCCTCAGTCTCAAGCTTCACTGTTGATCCAGGATTGCTGTCTAACAGAGCCTGTCTATACTCCCACAGTCTTGCATAATGCTCCTTCAAACCCCCTCATGATCAAATATAGACCTCTGCTTTGCTCGTCTGCACACATTCATGCTAACATTAATAAAAAACTTGCTTTTAATGTTAGCTCTCATCTCCCTATGAGTCATCTTCTTGTTGGTCATAATCTCTTGAGCATAGTGCTTGGCAATCCACTTATAATTGACCAACGAACCCAGGTCAAAGTTCCTGTTACACTTATGGGTTGGGATTAAAGACTTGATCTGAAAAGATCTTTCAGTTGACATCCATGTAGCCCAAAGCCTAAATGGACAAACAGCTTTCCCAGTTTTGTTTCTTTTTACAGGAGTCACTACCTTTTTGCACTTCTTCCTCTTTTCCTTACCTTTCTTTGGAGTTTCAGTTTTCTTTGGACTTTTTTTACCTTTACCTCTGGTTGTCACTTGACTGTGTTGTGTGTCATCCACATCATTCTCTCTTGCCAGCTTCTCTGCCAACTCCTTCTCAGCCCTCTTTCTCTTCCTGTTACCACTAGCACACCTGCCCTCAGCCACATTCCTACCACATTTCACCAATAAACTCCTCCAGTCATTCCTAGCATACCACAGTTGATAACCATGTGCTACCCCATAGTTGGCCAAACAAAATTTTAGCTGATCAGGATTAGCAAACCTTAAACCCAACATTGGTTTCATGTGTTTCCATTCTTGGTCAGGGTTATGAATTGGATATGTAACACCATCTTTAACTTTGTACTTAGGGTCTACCTCTAACTCCTCTAGTACCTCTGGGTTGGATCTAGAATCAACTCTATGAGAATCCATAGGGTCATATGAATATGTCTCATTAAATGACCTAAGAAACTTATTAGTACAAAGCTTGGTTAGGAAGGGGTCATCAATTGCTCTATGTGGTATAACAACATGGTCCTCACCTTCATTATGCATTTGCACATACGGCAATACATCTTCCTCAATCTGAATGTCATCATCTGATTCCTCACTATCATACAATTCATCATCATTTTCATTTAACCAAGATAGAATGTCATACCCTATGTGCTCACAATATATATCTAGTTTACCCCCCTTGTCATTTCCAATTTGATGGCATTCTTTGATATGACCATCGTGGAGTATCTCCCTTAACCCAGATTGTAAGCTAAAACTAGGAATGCAATACTAAAGTTTTTTAACACTACCATCGCAGGCTCCACTCATGTACTCCAACAGTTTCTCATAGGGAATATGACAGAAATCCATATCTATCATAGTGTCTGCATCACCATTTACGTACCTCAATGGCTTTGGAGAGAATAGTCCATCGTGGTGCATAGTCACCTCCAGATAATACCTCTTACTGCTCATCTGAAAAGATTTAAAAAAAAATGAAACTTAACAACCTCATTGCCAAGAATACGTCCACGTTAAACAAATAACGAAGAAACAAACTCCAATTTGGCAAATTTCAGAAATTAGGGTTTCAAAAATTAGGGTTTCAAAATTTGGGGGTTTTCCGTACAAATGTCGTTACTTAAACACATTCAACAAGAGTTAAGTTTTTAGGAACTTTTATTCATCAAAACAATCTTTTTTTTATAACAAAAGAAAAAAACCCTAATTTTTATCATCAGGGAATTATTAGGGTTTCTAGCATGAAATTGAACCCCATAAACGAACAACGTCTTTAATGACACCATACCTTTATCACGATGCGTGAACCGGCACATTAAATGCAAGATCTTGGTCGGTAATTTCTGTTTGTTCGTGTCTAGTAAAATGAGAAAATGGTGGTCGGATGTGTTCGTGTGGGTGAATGAGACGAAAGGGTTAATATATATCCGAATTTAATTAACATCACTCAATTAAATTAAATAGAAAAAAGATCCACGTCAGCTATTATTTTTCCACCTCATATTTATTATGAAAATAAAAATAGTAGAAAATGGACGTTGACCGGTCAATCCGGTAACAGGTTGCCATATTACTCACCTAAGTACAAGTTTAGCCGGTTTGTTGCAGACCTGAGCAAATTATATGGTAGGTTGCATACATGGAATATTTTGTGGCAGTTCGTTGCTGACTTTTGTCTTTTATCCTTTAGGTTATGGCAAGTTGCTTATGTAGATTTGGGTTTTGTTAGTTGCGTGAGTTTGAGGTTCTTGCATTGGTCAACATCTTAGTAAATATTGAAGGGTTCCCAATGAGATTTTAAATCATAAGCCAGGCTGTTATCTATATGGTGAATTGTGCATGGAGTTTCGGCTATAACAGCTAAGTTGCATTTCGGCATTTTTGCTTTTGAGTATTAAAGGTAAAGATTAATCCGGAGAAAATGGTTGTGTTTTATCTTTGAACATAATAATATCTTATGTGCTTTTGACATTGCATATCCTTGACATGCCTCAATGCAGATCATATTTTGGAACCACTAACCAGGAGTTGGATTCTAGCATTATCATGAAACGGTGTTGGATATTGAACTGCAAGGCTGCTTCTTTTTATATGAAAAAGTTAGGTTGATAATACAATTGTAAATCTTATATATTGTATTGCTATGCTCGCTTTGTAAAGTCCTTAGCATATGTTGTGGGTAGAATAGTTGGTGAATCTTTTCATTCGTTTCCTTTACATAACTTAAGAAAAAAATATTTATAGTTGTCTTCTTTATCTCTTCATTTGATTAACTCATTTTCTTCTGTTTTTATTTCAGTTGACTGCAATACCAAATGACATAGTTTAGTTGTTGTCTGTATAATAAAGTTAGTTATTTATATGAATAATGTTCGTATTGTCGAGGCAAATTTACTTAATTTGAAATTGTTCTAAATTACTAAAACGCATTGCATAAACATTTAAAGTGGCACACAAGTAGGTAAGGGCGGAGGTAAAAAAAAATTATTTCCTATCATTTTAAGAGGGTAAAAACTTAAAAACATTGCTAATTATCTTAAAAATTTAATTTTAAATTTTTTACGTCGGAGCTGGCCCTGCCCCTTTTAAGATTAGATTCACCCCTACAAGTAAGAAGGAACACACTCAACGCAAGAAAGGGACTCAAATTGAGGTCCATCAAAGTTTGCATATACATTATATATTTATATGTTGATAAAATTTTGACTATAATTGTAAAATATATGGCAGTCAAGTTAAATCGGCAACGCCCATGTATCAAAACTAATTATATGCATTGATGAATACATATTTTAGTGTCTGGGAATGCATATAACGTGTGTCTGATGTTTATTGTGTGTACCCTACTTATGTATGCTATTTTTTGTACATTCAACTTTCAAAAATGGTGTTTTAATGTATTTTGCTGATGTGTCACTCGTTTAAGGTGCCACATGGCATCCGCAGAGTTTGACACATCATCAAAACATCACCAACATAGACTAAAACACATTTTTTGAAAGTTTAATGCATTAAAAATAGTAAACATTAGTCAGATACTTAAAATAGACATCGAGTATAAGTTAGATTAATTCTTAGACATTAACACCGGTCCCATATATATTTGTGCTAAATTTACTATCTCCCTAGTTCCTGAAAATTTAATGTTTTTGTAGATTCTTTCTCTTCTTTGAAATAACCCGAAGTGTACCCACAAAATCCCACTTTCATGTTGGTTGATTGTTTGCGTGGTTAAAACTCTTTTATGATGATCTAAAATTTATGGTTCGTGCTTGATACAACTCCCATTGAAAATGGAAAGAAACCCAAGGAAAAGCTAGTAGAACCATTTGACAAGTGACAACAAAGATGTAAGCCCCAAAAGATATTTTTAACTTCAAAAATCCAAATATATGTACAAAAACTGGCCTATATAGTCATAGCATCACAATAAGGGTTTATTGTTTCAAAGTGCATTATACTTTGCCTCTTTTACTATTGTATGACACGAATTTTCATATGTTCTATTGTATGTATTGAATTTGTCAATTCCGTCTATTGTATGTATACTTTTTTTTTGGCATTCTATTGTATGTATGAGGAAACACACAATAGAATGCCAAAAAAAGAAAAGTGTACATACAATAGACGGAATTGACATGTTCAATACATATAATAACTGTTTTAAAAGTACGATTCATACTATAGTAAAAGAGGTAAAGTATAATACATGTTGATATAATAAACCCTTACAATAATTATCCAAAGCATTTGACATGTAAGATCAACCCTAAATACAGATTCACATGTCTAACACTTCAAGAAACCAAAATTTCCCTTTAGGCATCACCACCTTCCTTGAAAAGCATCTCATCAGAATGTCAAACACCTTACCAACATCTATAACATGAATCGACTATAGTAAAATATAAATAAATTACATTGTCCGTCCCTATGGTATGTCATATGCTTTACTCACAGTCCTTGACTCGGATCTTTTGCGGGTTCAATCCCTTGACCCGGATATTCATTTCGCTCTTAGTCCATCTTCCTCATGAAATGACTTAAATACCCTTAAAATAATAACTCTTCTACCCTTTGAGGTACTGAGATCGAAACGAAAATACGAGTCAATGAAGCGAACTGACAAAAAATCCGACCAAGGAACCGGGATATACTACAAGGGCCGGGAATATAATTTACTACCCTATATTTAAAACCGAAAATTTCACATTTACAAATAATAACCCCAAAACCTATTTAGGATCATATGTACATAAACCACTAATGTGTGAAATAAGATAATTGTATTTGAACTTCATCAATAATTATTTTTTTCCATACTCACTAAATTAAAAAAAAAAAAAAAAAAGTCACTTGTATTTGAGTCACATGTGATTAACAAAACAAGGATTATTGTTCGCGCTCCGCTGCAATATAATTTGAAAAAAAAGAATGCGATATAATTTGAAAAAAAAGAATGCGTCGATCGTTTAACATATTTAATATGAATAATAAAATATTTTATTACAATGATATACTACCACATCTATTCCATTTAAAATGTCCACATTACTATTTTGTGATGTCCATTATAAGTGTCCACTTTGATATTTAACCAATCAAAAACGACTTTAGTGGGTAGATTTAATATCTGATTGGTGAAAAATGTAGTTAATGGAGAATCTTAAAACTACATGCAAAGTCAAAGTGGACATTTTAAATGGGACGGAGGGAGTATATTCAATCAACTACTAAAAGAAAACAAAAAGTTTACTAAGAAAGAAAAAAGAAAAGAATATTAAAAAATTAGGATGAGTCATTTACCTTATTTATTTACTCTACTTTATTAGAGAAACCAAATAAAAAGAATTTATAATTTGTAATATCATTAAAGATGACGATCTAAATTAAATATTAGTTAAAAGTAAAGGGGGTGGAAGTGAAAATTATTTATGAACAGTAAAAACACCTCGCCCATTGAGTATATGTATAATAGTAAATACATATGGTAATTTAGTAATTACTAATTGTGATAAAAGTTAGCAAAGTTAAAAAAAATTATTGATATGTAACATGTTTAAAGATGAGTGTTTGAATTAAACATTAATTCAATATGTAAGAGTTAAAATATGTAATCTGACTAAAGATGAGGGTTTAAAATAAATATTAGTTGAATATGTAAGGGTAGAAGCCATAATTAAAGATGGGGTTTAAATTAATATTAATTGAATATGCAGGGGCGAAAGCGAAAATACTGTTATGAACGGTACTTTCGCCTAGCCTATTGATATTACGTATAATATGTACGGAGTAGGAGAAACGAGATAATAAATATGTAAATATATTATAAAGTAATTCTATATTTGAGGGTATAAATAAAGCGATTGAAGCCCTAGAAACAAACAGACAAGTGTGGTTTGTCGGCCAAAAAGCTCGTGCAAATCGGTGGTTGTTTACTTGTGTTAAATATAAACAATCCCCAGCTTGATCGTGATGGCTTCAATCTTGAAGAAAGTTGTTGGTCCCGCCAGATCCGTGGCAGTCCCTGCTTTCCGATCAGCCTCACTGCAAACTAATCCGCGTACTTTCTTCGCTGGTAATAATGATAATAACTTTTGTCGTTGTTTTTTTTTATCATAGAATATCTGATTTACTTGCTGAATATTACTATAAAATTATCATATATGTTGCTGTTACAGGAAAAATCATTAATTTCATTTTTGTTTGCGTGTTACGGTGTTAGTATTAGTTAAATCAATGAAATATAATGTGAAGTAGCTAATTGGATGAATGAATTTCAGAGGCATTCTCAAGAAAGCTATTCTATGGATTTTCAACAAAGTTGGCTAGTAGTATAGGTAATAACGTATATAGATACACACCTCATACAGTCCGTATGACAGGAAGGGTGGGTCATAAAGATCCGAATGAGTTTGGGGTATCCATTGGTAAACCCATCAAGTGTTCAATCAATATCCCTGGAATCGAGAAGGTATTCGAGACTTCTCGAGAATTCAATATATTCATTGATTTGGGACTTAAGCTGGAGGCCAATGAGTTTGATCACATAAGTTCACAACCCAAATTGAGTACCATGTTCAACCTTCTCTTCATCGAAGGCTACGTGCAGAAACAGGAGGTGCGTAGAGACTACACCGCCTTGGTTAGTTTACCATCGGTCATAAGGTTGGATGATGATAAGCCTGTCCAAACGGAGATTAAAGATGGAGGCCTATGGGTAACTGTTTCCAAGTATATTACTTCTAAATGATGTATTCTATTCTGTTCCCAATTAAACGTACTCTTAGTATTTATGTATCGTATGAATATGATGACGTTGCTACCATCTCTAATTATCACAGACATGCCTCCTCTTATTAATCTAATGTACTATATCACTCAACAAAATGCATGGCCATCTGAATATCTGATGCTACCATTTCCTTTCTTATTCTGATATTAGTTCCGACCTTCCTCTAACTTTAATCTAATGTACAGTGTTTAAATCAATTCAGTAGCTCTTTTGCAACATTTTCTTACTTGTCTGTTTGGTCTATCTATGTATACGCTTATAATTAAGATGCATATTTATTTGATTTACCAGATCAGACAGTACCATGAGTAGTACCTTAACGCAACAAATCATTAACCACTGTAAACACATTTGCTTTATACATCTCAATATACGTGTCATTAAGGTTGGACGATGCATCCTTTTTCTAATTGTACTATGTTATCTGCTTTATTTTCTGTTATTAGCTCATTCTTTTCCGAATATAATAAAAACAATGAGTGTTAATTTCCTCAACTATACTTCAATTAACAATGCAACCGGCTTATTATATATTCTGATTCTGATATTAGTTCCCGCCTTACTCTAACTTTTCAGAAGGCATAATGTACCAAGTGAAGTTACTCATATAGTCATATCCATTAGAAGCTATATGCCTTTTACTTAATTACCTTGGCCTGCATATGACAATTGACATCATATCTTCCCCCATCTGGCCACCAGACTTGAGCTCCTCACAGGTGCTATGGAGAATTATCAGGAAAGGTAAGTGGATCATGTTTGACCACCACATAACTTAACGCGTCTCCTTTTTGGCACTCATCATGAGAAACACTGTTTGCTGATGATTCGGTCTAAATTCAGATTGCTGGCTGGGTGTTCATATCATTTCTGATCATCTTGCTGGTAGTAAAAATTAGCTCTTTATCTGAACATCTTTCACATTCTTCATATAAAGGTCTTCTGTTGCTACCATTCTAACACGCTTGTTTATTGGGATTTGTATTGTGCTTTGAATTGATATCTTGTTCAAACTTTTTAACTGTCATGAAACATCTGTTCTGTTGGTCTCATCCGCTACATAGTATTTTCTTGATTCTAGAATCTTCTTCCTCCCATTAGCCTAGTTAAAGATATTCCATTCCTTATTGATATCATATTTTCGTAATCCTTTAGTGAGAAGTGCCACATGTTTCACTCAACTCCTTTATCTGATTTTCGTTTTCTTTTCTTTTTGAACTATCTGTAAGGATTGTTCATCTGTTTTAGTCATATTTTGTCAATTCAGGGATTTAATATACTCATTTTTACTTGCGTTTTGACAATTTTAAGGGGAAAAAATGATATACTCCTATTGATTATCAACTATATATCATTCAAAACCGTATGTGATTATATATCTCACGTGCTTCCTCCAATCATTTTCCCCCTTTTCCGGGATCATGTTGATGTATATGGAATCTGTGAACAGGGACCACCTGTTGCTACTAGGTTTCTTAGTATATGTTTTAACACTTCACTCCCTACATTCCAATTCCAATACAATATATACATGCATAGATGATTAGTCAATACAAGACTTCATTTCTAATGGTTGCTATCGCTCCTCTCCTTTCAGTTGATTCGGTGCCGCCCCTTTCTCTTTTTTTACAGCCTCGTGGACAGTAGTAGGGGCGTTAAGACCGGAGCTTTTTGTCCCCTCCTATCACTTCGTCTGGATGATACGGGTAGGGAACCCCTTGTAGCTTTCAACAAAAAACCCATAAAAAAAGCTAGCTTCTCCATACAACCAGGGGTTACAGTCACAATTAAAATTACTAACGTTTGTTATGATTCACCTACTCTTTTCTGAATGTCCATTATAATCTTTTAGCCCAGATGCGTCAAACATACGGTACACTTGATCTACAGTTAATATCATTGTTATCATGACAAGTGTACGTGCTGTTATAGGAAAATAAATTAATTTAGGTTTTGTTTGCGTGTTAATATTAGTTAGTTAAATAAATGAATGAATAATAATAATGTGGTAGCTAATTGGATAGATGAATGAATTTCAGATGCATTCTCAAAAAGGCGAACCTCATACAGTCCGTATGACAGGAAGGGTGGGTCATAAAGATCCGAGTGAGTTTGGGGTATCCATTGGTAAACCCATAAAGTGTTCAATCAATATCCCTGGAATCGAGAAGGTATTCGAGACTTCTGAGTACGTCATGTTAAAATTTGATGCTATAATTTAGCAAAAGCTAGTAAACAATGTTTAATTAGTGACGGACATCAGGATTTCTATTATATATGCCAGGTAATGCAATGTAGATGACAATTTTTGATTATAAAAGATGCACGAGTTAAAATGCATAATACATAAAATAAGGGATTCACATCTAGTTTTTGAAAATGGTAAAGTCGTTGATCATTATATAATAAAATAAATACAGCTGAAAAATACATCAATCGATCTTACTGCCCAGGAAGCATGCACGAAATGTGTTATAAAGTGTTTGACGCTGTCTTCATTTTCTTGACAATTCAAGATTACACTTACAACTTCAATTTTTGATTCGTAAGTATCATTTGTTTTAACACGTTGTCACTTACAACTTTAGTTATTGATCGTCTAGACGTCAGTAAACTCAAGTTTAATGTATTTACACACTAATCATAGAGCAAATTATGTGTTTCGTAAGTTCGAATTGAATAAACAAATGGATGTTTGAAGATGTGATTGGAAAAAAATTTCAAACAAATATTGAAGAATGGGATTCCGCAACGAGTTATGACACACATACGAGCAACCGCACTACAAGAAGAAAGCAATTTAACGACATTTTTAGTGACATAAATCTTGATGCTCTAAATTGTGACGCAGACAGAGACACATTAACAACATCGAAGTCGTTCACGTCTTAAATAATGTCGAAAAGTAGATTTGTAAAAGACGATGTCGCAAATAATAATAAGACAGTCTCTAATTTGACATCGTCTTACATGAATATATCGCGGATGTTGTCTCTAGTTTTGTGATGTCTTCATGCATATGCAGAAACAATTGATTTAATTAATAATAAATGTTCATTATGGACACTAAAATAATAGTGAATGGAATATTAGAAAACGAGTGTAGGAAACCTGGTTTTGGCAAGGTGGGAAAAGTCAACCGAAACATGGATGGTCAATGATATAAGAAACTGGGTTTGGTAACCCTGGCTTCTCCCTTTACTTTTCAGAATACGGGTTTGACACCCACGACTTCACAATGCCCGTAGGGGGTTTACTGCGCAAGGCTCCTGCAGAGGAAATTGTCACAATAGAAACCGGGTGTGCCAAACCCGGTTTCAATAGTCTTGAAAATTGGTTTAAAAAGGCCATAGTTCCGATAAATTATTTTGGAACTAGCGAATTCTCAAAGTGGGCTCGAGATATCCATTTCGTATTTAAAGGGCCCTAATTTACTGAATTTATATGCCTAATTTAGTTCCGATCGTCAATCAATAGGTATTAGTATTTACTAAAGTAAATTTATATGTAGCTTATCTTATTGAACTATTGGTCAATTGTTTTTTCTAAACATGAATTCGTTGATTAATTAAGAACACGCTTTTGAGCAAAGTTAATTTAGTTTTTGAGTAATGTATGGGTTTGCATGACACACCAGTGAAACTATTGCCAAACAACAATTGGTTCCGTCACCATATGTACGAATTTTTTTCAAAAGTATGCGGTTTTCAAAATTTCATTTGCTAGTTTCTCTTTTTACACTTTTCATATTTGGATTTTTTGTTATTTAGAAGGCATAATGTCTTATAATACAATTGATCGAGCAAGAAGTGACAAGTGTCTAAATGTAAATTAATAGGCTTATAACATATTGATGGTGTATATAAAGAATTATACTTTATTATCTCGATAGTACTGTGTCTAACAAATTGAATTATACATATACTATATTTAATTTATCATATTATAATAACATCATACAATTTTGTGTACCGTGTATTATTTCCTAGGTCATATTCCTTTAAATTGTACAATCAACAACTTACAAAGTTAGATTATATAACATTCAAGGGTAGGGTTCAAATGAGAATAGAAATTTGTGTGAGAATGAGGGAACCAATGATATCAAGCCATGTGTACAAAGAGAATGTTCCACATGTACAAAACCCATTTACCCCCAACATCAATTATCTCACAAACGACAAATCCAAAAATTATGAAAATTACACCATTAAATTCAGCGTTTTATCCTCTTCGATTTGCCGTCCATCAAGGCATACTTTCGACGAAATTTGTTTTTTTTTTTTCATTTTTTTGGTGGGTTTCACATTTACTAACACATGTGTTACAGTGTTACGTTTAGGGTTTGGGGTTTAGGGTTTGAGGTTTTGGGTTTGGTATTAATTCAAGTACGGGTGAAGCTCATATCATATTGATTGATTGATTCACTTAATTAAGTATATCAAATCTGTAACACAATAATCGGGATCCCTAATATTAATAAATTATCTTAAATCATTAATTGATCATATTCATCATTGCGTGTGATATTTTTGTACACAAACACACACGAGCTCACTAAGCTTTTAGGCTTACGCATTACGTACATTCTCAGGTTTACATCAGTACGGGTGAATGAAAGTATGAAGAATAAAGTTGGACCAAGATTATGTGACATCCGGCATTGTTCCGAAGATTTAGTTATATTACTTGGGGCTTTTGTAAGTTCGGATGTTAGAAAAATTTGTATTCCGCATTAAGTTTTTTGTCTAGGCCGCTCTTTTGAATCGGGGTTGTTAAATTATTGTTAAACATTTTAAATAAACAATTAATTAATTAAGTGTAAAACTGTAAATATTTTTTTTTAATTAAGAAATAGAAAGTAGTTTTACAAAGTTTAAGTAATCATATTTTTAGGTAGTAAAGATGACAATTTTTATCCTTACTTTTTGCGGTAGTAAAGATGACAGTTTTTATCCTTACTTTTTGCATATCGATCCCATGTATCAGTTTCAATACTAGTGTTTTATATTAATTATATTTTTATGTTTATTTTAGCTGTATTTTACTTTGAAAATTATGTATAAAGTAGTAGTTAGCATCTAACATTTTTTTGTAAATGAATATGTAGGCAGTTTTGTTAAGTTTGGCATATCCCATATCGCTTGCTAAAAAAATATTGATGTAAGGGAAGGATTATATATAGAGATGGAGATGTCTGCCAAAAAATTAGTATTCTTGGGCTTTCATTAATAGCCTTGACCTCGAAATTTAACCTTGAATTGGGGGCCACTCATATATGACTTAGGGGGCCTAACATGGGAGTTGTAAAAATTTGCCTTAACATTCCAAAGTTGAGGGGGGCCCTTGGACCCCCTACTTAAAGGGTTGAATCCGCCCCTGGCGGCGACCTAACACCGCACAAAACGCGTTGAGGGAAAAATACTCTCACTATAACTCTTCCACATATTAAAGGTTGTCTCTGAAAATTTGAAGGTCATATATAAGATATCACAAATGAGGCCCCAAAAGATTTAGGTATGATGAAGATTAAAAGTTTACATGCACTCTATCCATATGAAGTGTAAATAAAATAACGAGGGACTGAGGGTTAAGGAACAATAAGAATTTGATATTTACTAAAGAAACTTTGATGTGAAAAAGTTATTTTAGACACATTTGATAGTGAAAAGGGAAATGATAAAAAAGAGCAAGATGAGTTTTCATAAACTATAAGTAGTGTCGTGGGAATTACCTTACCTAGATTAGAGTTCAAATGAGTACATCTATTTTGAGTGAGAATAGGGGAATCAATCTCAACCACTCATTTTCATCAAATACTCATTTCCCCCACATTTTTGAAACTCAAATATCTCACAAATGGTAAGTCGAAAATTCATAAAAATTGCACCATAAAATTCAACGTTTTCTCCTATTCTTTTTGCCGTCTCTCAATGCATACTTTTGACAATTTTTTTTTGTGTGGGTTTTACAAATTAATAACACATGTGTTAGTGATTGGTTGTACACTTGATTTGTGGTTAGGGTTAGGGCTTAGGGATAGGGTTTAGGGTTTAGGGTTAGGGTTTAGCAGGGTTTAGGGTTAGGGTTTAGCATGGTTTAGGTTTTGGGTTTAGTATGATTTAGGGTTTAGAGTTTTGTAAAGCGTTGAGGGTTGGGGGTTTGGGGGTTAGAGTTTAGGGTTTAGGTTTGGTGGTTTGGGGTTTCGAGGCGAAACCCCAAACCCCCAACCCTAAACCCTAAACGCAACACTTTAACACATGTGTTAGTAAATGTGAA
This sequence comes from Helichrysum umbraculigerum, assembly GCA_949592205.1. Lineage (NCBI taxonomy): Eukaryota > Viridiplantae > Streptophyta > Magnoliopsida > Asterales > Asteraceae > Helichrysum > Helichrysum umbraculigerum. Next base: position 56,382,456 of record CATIUR010000006.1, read on the forward strand.
ACCCACCAAAAAAGATGAAAAAAAACTCGTTGAAAGTATGCCTTGAGAGACGGCAAATCGAAGAGGAGAAAACGCTGAATTTAATGGTGCAATTTTCATAATTTTTATATTTATCGTTTGTGAGATAATTGATGTTGGGGGTAAATGGGTTTTGTACATTTGTAACATTCTCTTTATACACATGTCGCAATATCATTGGTTCCCTTATTCTCATACAAATTCATATTCTCATTTGAACCCCACCCAACCTTACCTAATGATAAACAATGGTAAAATTATATAAAAGTAAACAAGAAATATTAAGATGCTTGGAATAAAAAAGGGAACCACTTTAAAGAGATTTTACTTAAAAATTAAAAGAACAAATTATAATAATGAGGTCTTGAAAGACGTTATTATGTTTTAAAAGTAAAAGTTTGTATAAAGTGATCGAAGAGATATAATAGATCATAACACAAGAAAAATGACGCTCGAATAGAACAATGCGAAGGAACATATACAATGGTAGACTATAATGAAATAGATGACGTACATCGACACTATCGTGACTTCTATGCCTCTTACCCTTTATTTAAAATAAGATCAAAGTGATATTTGATGGGGCTACACATGCATTATATAAAGATAAATTTTTCTATACATGTCATTTCTAAACTCTTAAATATCATATATATATATATATATATATATATATATATATATATATATATATATGCTCTATGTACACTAGTAACTAGTTCAATGCATGATATGAGGTACGATGATTTTGTGTATGTTCGAGCTAGTAAATATTACTGTATATTTTGAAGTTTAAAAATGACATATAAGAAATTCAATTCAACCCAATATAAAAATATGAATAGCTGAAAGATATCACCATTAAACCGAAACAAATTATCTTTCTTCCGTATGTGGAACTTAATTGATCATGTTTCAAAAGTAACAGCAAGTTGCTACCTCTGCCCATCATTACCGTCTCTTGGACACCGGAATAAACTTTTCACACAAGATGGTTTGCTTTTATATTATGCAATAAAGAATGTTGTTATGCCGAGGGTACATAGACTATGAGGATACATGGTCATTAAAGGGACGGTTACCACAAACATAACATGACATAGATGATGTCCTTATTCTTACAATTGGTTAAAGGAAGAAAAAAAACAAAAAAAAACAATTATATCCACCCGTTTTAGTGTTTTACTAATATAAACGAACATAAACCAACTTTCATACAAAATTCTTCACCCAAATGTTCATTAGGCGTTTACTTCATTTACAACTCAGTCTTATTTTATTATGGCGCAATTAGTTTAATTTGCTCCATTCAAACTTACTCTTATACTTCATATATAACACAATCTTAATTTAACACGTGTATGGTTTGACTCACCGTTTGAGCACGTACATAATCAACTTTTATCGAAAACCATTTTGCTAGTATTTTTTTTGGGAGATGATATTTCCACCGTTTGAATTTGATAAATCCACCACAACTGTGCATCGCCTGTTTGTACAGTACAAGTACTTGATGCATAGTTGTGGTGGATTTATCAAATTCAATTGTGGAAATATCACCACCCATTTTTTTTAGTAGCTTTCGAGAAGATTTCGAATTGGAGTGGATACATTTTGTTATAGTTACTCCGAATAACTTTTTTAGTCAAAATTCTCGTTAAAACTTCTTTAGCAAAAATTTTTAAAAATGACATATAAGAAATATGAATAGCTGAAAGATATCACCATTAAACAAAATCTTAAAAAATTTAATAAACAAAACAAAGAAAAGCCAAAGTAACTCTTATAACATCTGAACTAACAAACAAAACCATACTTTCCATAACAAACAAATTGTAATAGAACCATAGAAGTGTCTGTATAAGTGAACTGACTACATTAAGCTTCTGTTTTGTAGCCTTCTCAATACGAGCCCGAGACTGCTCAAGTTTCACGAGCTTTTGTATAATTTTTCATGAGCCACTTCCTAACCTCCCAGAGACTGCTCAAGTTTAACGAGCTTTTGTATAATTTTTCATGAGCCACTTCCTAACCTCTGCAGGTGATACATCCCCATCAGATTTCATCTTGTCAGTAACTACATCAGCAATTCAGCCCTGAGTAGCACACTTATTACCACCCTTGCTGCTTCGAATACAAGAGTGTGATTCGACCAATTTCTTAACCTGCACATTCATCAAATAAAAAATAAGACTTTTAGCAACATACATTGTCAAAAAGTGTGATCTTTTTAAAGTTTTACACTCACTTCAAACGTAATTTTATCTTGTAGGAGAGCAACATGAATTCTCCACTCATACTCTATTTTCGCACACCTTGCCTTGAATCGCTTCGGTTCACTTCTCTCAATGAAATACTCAAATTCATTTGCCAACGCATAGTGGTTCAAAGCGTTTCGAAAAGCCACCACATTTGAGAATTTTGAATCCACTTTCAGTGTAGGAGTTTTCTTGCCATTTGAGTAAGTTTCGTCTGCGTAATTATAGTGCTCGTCTTCATTGTTAGTACTATAATGGCTATGATAACCCTCTTCACTCGGACAATAGTCTCACTCGTCTTCACCACGTGGGTCATCAGCAACATCATTTTGACCACTGTGCCAAAACTTAGATCGGTTAGATGCATATATTTGTATACCAAGCTAGATACATAAACTAATTGTCTATACCTTTGTTGTGTTATGTTTGTGACAAAATTACTATCTGTAGTCACATAAACGGTTACTTCTTTCTCATTCCCATACATGCTAAGCATCAACATGAAGTTTTCATCCGAATTAAGCTCAATAAAACATTGTTCTTCGGCATACTTGTCAACAAAAAAAAAACAGAGTAGCCAATGTCGCTCTTTGGTGGATAATGCCTCGCAATTTCATCAATTAATTGGTTTAAGTTGGTGGATAGTGCCAACCGTGACCAACATAGCCGTGACCAACGAGGACGTTGGCTCTTCAAAGCGTGGGGTATTGTTACTATCCCACATCGACCATGTATGGGAATGGTTGGTAGCTTATAAGTCTAAGTGTCCCCTCCTCCTTCAAGCTAGCTTTTGGGAGTGAGTTCTACACTAGGGCTTATGGCTTGAGATGGGCCTAGTATGGGCTAGGTTCGTATCAGATAGTTTTTTGATGGCCAAGACTATATCTTTTTCGATATGAGTCTTTGCCAATCCGAAAGAAGCCTCCATATCTCAATTTTAACTTATAGTTGGATGGTATTTGCCTGAAAATAGAAGTAAATATGCAAATAATGTTAACAATCGCAACAAAATAGACAAATGTTTAACTAAACTTTTTAGCATAAACGTACTCGACTATTGGGGATTCTACCATATTCTCCCATCTTGGTCTTGAGTCATGCATAGTAATATCTACAACATCATCCATCATTGATGATCAAAGTAATCCATATACCTCTAGCAAATTAGGCACTTTCAGAGGCAAAGTAATGGAATAAAAATATCAACAATTGGTACAATAAATCTATCCATTAAAAAATAAAAGATGTAAACGTATTACGATCCAATAGCTTCAAATATCTTGTTTCTTTCTTTTTCTCGGGAATCGAAGATGAAAGTAATAACATTACAACTTAGTCTACAACATCATATGAGAATTACATAGGTTTACCAACCGATAAGCAGGAAAATAACACATGATCTATGTATATATAAAATTATTGAGAGCATATTAGTTTACCAAGATACATAAACAACACACGATAAGATTACAGAATACGTTCTTGATCGTCAAGTAGGTTGAATCTATTGAGAGCTAATAAAGCAGAGCCATGAATTTTGGAGGAAGTTATTGAATTGATCGGCATGCTAAAAAAATTAGCGGGAGGGTTTGCCTCCATTCAGAAAAGGAGTAAGGGTATTATTGTCATTTAGTTGAGTAATAGATAATTAGTAGAGATTTTTTTGTTTTTGATTTAATTAAAATAGGGATTTGGTTAGATTTGTAATTTTTTTTTAAGTGGGTGTATATGATATTAAAGGAGTTTAAGGTGGATAAATATGTAATCATCCCATAATCATAACTACTAATCCAAATTATTAATTCAAATTTATAATTGTAGAATCAGTTACTAGTTTGAGTCGATTAATTTGTACATATGTTAAGACCGTTAATTCAGTTATAGTTGATTTTGATTTTTCTTGCTCACCCTTACGGAAGAACCATTTTACAAGTATTCTTGGAGTTGGAAATTAATTCATCCTATGGTAATTACAAATTCTTCCTACACTTTAATTTAACTGTTTTCGTAAGGGTGATGATAAATCCACCTAGAAATTTGATAAATCCACCAAAATCGTGCAATAATGATTTGTACAGTACAAGTTGTTGTTGCATAAGTGTGGTGGATTTATAAAAATAGTGAGTGAAAATATCATTGCCCTTTTCGTAATAGTCATGCTCACTTGTTTATTATGTCATTATGTATAAGAAAAATAATCCACCGATCGGTCATGATCCAAATGTTGTCAGTAAAGTAACATTGAAAATGTTTTTATATAATTTTCGCACTATTTGAGCTTAAAAGGTAGATTTGATTCAAACATTGAACACGCTCCAAGTATAAAAGTTTTAGGTGAAACCGTCACATGAAGAGATGCGTAGCTAACCTCTATAAGTCGATCATGATACAAAGGTAGCTTTCGGCTATTCATCCAGTGAGATCATATCATATCTTGGATGTGCAAGTTTATGTTATACTTAACATTTGAATAGTTTATAAATGTTGTATAAATATTAATAAGAGTAAATTGCATGAATGGTCCCTATGGTTTACACACATTCTCACCATTAGTCCTTGTACTTTGTTTGTTACATGGATAGTCCAAAAACTCAAAAATTGTTGCATGCTTAGTCCATCCTCTACTAAAAATGACCAAAATAATTTGGTGAAGCTATATATTTTGCTTGGTTTGAGGAGGGTATTTTAGTTATTTTAGGTAGATGAGGGACTAAGCATGCAACAACTTTTGAATTTTTGAACTGTCCATGCAACAAACAAAGTATGAGAACTAGCGGTGAGAATGTGTGTAAACCACAGGGACCATTCATGCAATTTACTCTATTAATAATAATATATGGTACATCTGAAGTGTATGGGGAAAATAATAAAGATTTTTTCAATATCTATAGGGTGGTGATTTGTACACCATCAAAAATTAGCTATACACTATTTTAATGCATTGTCGTGTTGTACTGTACAACACTGTAAAACAGCTTTAGTGGTGAATGGCTAATTTTTGATGGTGTACAAATCACCACCCATATCTATATGTACATTTTATTGATAACATTATTTTTTTATAAATCGAATTTTTCAGAAGTATACAACAAAAGAAATCTTAGAAAGAGAAATACTGCGGAGTAGAGATGAGCAAAGACCAGATAAAACTGGTTTTCACTCCAGTTCAAAAAAGTCTAGTTTTTTAACAGAAAATTAAAAACCAGTCTTTTCTAGGACTGGTTCAGTTTCAGTCCAGTTTTTTGCCAGTTTTGCCAGTTTTTCTTAGAATTTCAGTCCAGTCCCAGTCCAGTTTCAGTCATTTCCAGTCTTTTTTTATGGTCTATAATTTTGTCAATAGTTACAATAAAACTTTTAAAACCAATAGAAAAAATCAATAAATGTAAAGTATGATTAAATTAAAATGTATATAATTGAAATTGTTGATGTGAAAATAAATAAAAGTTTATAAATAAAGAAATAAAAATGTATCAAATACAATTTGACCTAAATTTAAATTTTATAAGAAAAGAAAAAAGTTAATAAACAATAAATAAACATAAATAGCTTATAATACATTTCAGTCTTTTTGTCAGTTTTAAACCAGTTTCAATCTTTAACCAGTTTAAACTGATTTCAGTCTAGTTTTTAACCAGTCTTCTGACTGAAAAGTAGGACTGAATTAGGACTGTCAGGCAGTCCTAGGACCAGTCCAGTCTTTTTCCCAGTCCAGTTTTTCAAGGACCGGTTCCAGTTCGGTTCAGGACCAGTTTCAGTCTTACACTGTTTTGCTCATCTCTACTGCGGAGTGCAATATACGGAGTAAAATACGGGGTGCTACTATTTGCACGGTGACCGTTAGAAATTGGTCAAATCATACTTCAGTCAAATGTCTTATCAATGTTTAAATAACTACGGAGTAATATTTTAACTAACTATTGTTAAAGAGTAATTTATTACAGTAAATAATTAGTTAGCTTATTATTTTGCTTTTCGTAAATAGCTTTTTATATTTTATATATATATATATATATATATATATATATATATATATATATATATATATATATATATATATATACTAGTCCTAAAACCCGTGTATACACACGGGACGTTATTTTTTTATTTATTATTTCATAAGTATTTGTTGTATATAGTTATTTTTAAATGGTAAGCACTTTATATAAGTAATAGTACAGTGAATTGCAACGGTATATGATTATACATAAGCTAATGAATCATTTCAATAAATAAACTTATGTTGTCATTTTCAACTAATAAGTTGAAAGACATAGTTTTTTTTATATTTTTTGTAAGACTTCTTTATACACCACGTTTGTCGTCTTGTTCGTATGGTGTCCATCCTTATGACAAAGAAGAACTTTCAGTCCCTTCTTGTTTTTAACACGTGAGACAGCAACGTAGAGTTGTCCATGAGAGAAGACCGGTCGTCGTAAGTAAAATCCCACGGTTTAAAGAGAATGAATTGTATGGACTTTTAATTCCAGCAATCGTCATATTTAAAGATGAGGAATTAGATTTTGTAAATGGTATGGATTCAAATTGAGTTGGAGTTGAGTTAGGGTTTATGAGCTAATTTGGGGAAGAAGAAGAACCCGAAAAAAGTAAGGAAAGAGGTTTTATTATTATTTTTTTAATCTAGGAAGGGATATATATGGTTAATTAAGTTGCTTTTTAAATTAATCAAATTAAAAATAATTTTAATTAACAATAAAGAATTTGTAAGCCTACTAAAGTTATGAAACATGATGGAAGTCGTGTTTTTCTTTATATTAAGTTATAATAATAAATAAATAATGAATTTTGATTGTTAATTGGACTTCAATTTTAAAATTGAATGCCTTAAGTCTGCTTTCTTTCTTAAATAAGCCTTTAAACCCGTGTATACACACATGTCATATGATATTAACATGATACATGATATTAGTCGTATATATTAGACTTATAGTAATTTTTTATTGTTTATTATGATTATTCAAATTACATAGTTTATAAACTTTCATTTTTAAATACAAATTTACTATTGTAATTGCTAAATGAATTTCATTTAACACAAAGAAATTAGGTTCAAGCCTAAAGTAAAAACCTATTAAGAGTTTGAGATAAACAAATTTCAGCATATCCATAATTCAAAAGACTGATACCCACTGAGGTTGCAAATCCGTAGATATTTAAGTGTAGAAATATGCTATATTTATTGTTATAAATTTATGATTTATTTAAGTGTAGGAGGTAATTGATTAAATAACGTAAATAAATAAAATAATACAATATAATTACATGGATATGGTTGTATTCAAATACAATTCAAATCACTTAAGACTATAGAGTTTGGTCCACAAATTGAAGGATGCTTCATTTAAATTGTAACTCCGTGATTACATATTATTATAAAATATTGAAAGCTATTCTTATAATAGATTAAGTATAATTGACTAAATTGATCAATTGATGACATCATAAAGATGTTTCTTTTATTATAATTATAATTATAATAATTATATATATAAGATTATATATATATAGTGACAGTTTTTTCTCTCTCTAATCTATGTGATAACTAAAGCTATCTTAAAAGTAACCACTAATACACTTGAATACTAATAATTTAGTTCAAACACAATAAAAGTGAATAATAATTTTATTTTAACATAACGACTTGTTTATAACAATTATAGAAGTATTAGGATTAGTAATAGGATATGATTAAATTAATTATTTAATTAATATTGTAAAAATGAAGTCCTTAGTAAGAGTGGCTACGGCCTCTTTTTAAATTAGGATTTATTATTAATCAGTTTCCTTATTTATATATATTTGGTGATACAATAGATGGATAGATCATATATTGTAAAATTTGAAATTTAGAAGGAAACATACATTATAGAAAAAGTTGGAGGATTTATAGGAATGTGTAGATTGTATTACTTAAAAATTATATACGGATACAATGAGTGTTATTATTGAATTTAAAATCAATTTAATTTAATATATTTAATAAAAAGATAAAGAAGATAAGTTATAATCCTACTATACAAAAAAGTTGAAAGAACCATGAAGTTGAACGAAACTATACGTGTTTTATTATTGTTCTTATTAATATATTTAATATTAAATATAATATTAATAATACGTAAATTATTGATATTAATATATTATTTAATCTAGATAAATGGTCAAAATTGAAATTGACTAATTAAGTAATTGATGATGTCACAAAGGTGAATTGTATATTATATTTAAGATATGTAATAAGTAGATTTTAATGTAAGTATACTTAACTAGCGTTAAACTTGTACGATGCACGGTTAAAAATATATAATATCTTAATATGTAAATCATAAGTAAAACGGTAAATGAAATATTTTAATCATATTCAAATTTGTGTTGTATAAACTTTATATAAGGGTGATAATAAATCAAAATTAGAGGGAAAAAATAAATTAAAGAATGTCATAAATTTTGATTATTATAAAAAAATTATATGTGTTATCAGATGACACATTAATCTAATTGAAATAGTTATACTTTTAATTTTATCAATTAACTTATTAAATGATATTATTAAAAATATAATATTTAATTATTAATTACCTTATTTAGAGTAGTGTTGTATGAAAATCTATATTATCAAGTTGTTTTATATGGCAATGACACATAGGATGTATATGATGTGACATGGGTTAATATTTGACAAATAATTTAGAGTCCCCCCTTTAATTATAAAAATAGATTTATTTACATTTTTGTTACGCAGTATTATTCATGGTTATAGTACAAGTTTTATTGCATGTCTGAAAGTGTTAACGGAAGTCCTATCTTAGGGCTTCCGTTATCAAAACCCGTAAAGAAAATATTTTTCTCATAGTCCCACGTGAGACGGTGAGGTTGAGCATTGGATAGAACGGTTAGAACAACATTGTCGGGGAGTGGTGAACGTTGACTCCCGACGTTCTAAATATTCCTTCTGTCCCGAATTTATTATCAATAGACGAAAAGTACACAGTTTAAGAAAACATAATTATTACATTGTATTTTTGTGTACTATGAGTGTTTTACACTTACTTTCTAACTATCTTTTTGTTACATACATATAAAGTACGGGTAACATAAGAAATTAAATTCATTATACCATCCTATTTTTGGAAGTGGGCTACTACCTCCATCCGAAAGTAATTGTCCACTTCCAAAAACAACCAATCAAAATGTTTCAAAATAGTAAAAATAATATTTTATTGGTGGTCAACTGTAATAAATGTACTATTATTAATTTGTGTGTTTTTTTATCTAATGACAATAATTTTGGGATGTAAGGATCATTAATTTGGAACGTCCACAGAAGAAAATGCAGACTATAAATATGCGACGGAAGAAATATAAAAAAGGTTAATTATCATAATGAAAAACACACTCGTTAAATAATTATCAAACAACGATAAAAGTATATGAGTATTTAAGTGAGAATAAAATGATCAAAAATATATATTTCAAATTGTATCACAAACAAACAAACAAACTACTACTACAGATACACTAACTAAAGATAATAATATAGGGATAAAATAGTCAAGTTTCATGATTCACGTCAACTATCATCTCTCAAACATCCCTTCATGTCACTATCAAGAGTGTAAAAAATACTTTTTGGAGTGTAAATAGATTTCGGGTGATGCTATTCGCACTGCCGACATGGGTGATGCTATTCGCACGGAACGAAAGACGTCAATTTGACCGATTGATTTGAAGTTCCTACATGGTTCTCCTAATTCATATTTAATATATTATATTTTTTATTTAATTAATGAAGTATTTCGTTTTTCTTTAATAACTTTTTCCATATCGTGTTTAAAATAATTCCGAATATATATTCATGATCAGTATAATTTTATCTACATTTCGACAGAAATTTTATCACCATATATTATGCATTTAACGAAAGCATTTTTTTAATCTCAAAATCAACTTTTTTATATCAAAATGTAGATAAAAATAAACTAGTCATAGTGATATATTTAGATTTATATTACAACATATTAACGCATTATTGTGTTTTTGACTAATAAATTTTCTTACATATGTTATAGTATAAATCTAAATATACCACTATGGCCTGTTTATTTTTATCTACATTTTGATATATTTAAAAAGTTGATTCTGAGACTGAAAAATGCTTTTATTAAATACATAACATATGACGATAAAATTTATGTCAAAATGTAGATAAAATTACACTGATCATGAATATATATTCGGAATTATTTTAGACATTGTATAAAAAAAGTTATCAAAGAAAAATGTATATACTAACTAAATTAAATATAAACATATAATATACTAAATTAAATATAACAAACATATGCCATTATCATCCGTCGCTTCTGTCCTTTCCGTCATTTTCAGGAGTGTAAAACACACTTTCAAGTGTGTAAATAGAATTTGCCATAGATTTCCCCTAAAATACGGAGTAATTGGTTTAATGGCGATGTGATTGGAAGGGATGTAATTGATGGAATAACTTACTTTTTCTATATATAACTAGATGGATTGCCCGTGCGATACACGGGTATTCTACGTTCCGATGTTGGTTAATTTGTATGTTTTAGTGGTCATATCATGAACATTAGGTAGATTGAATGTCTACCAATCAACAGTTATGAGATACTATATTTATCCAGGGCCAAACCCCATAATCTATCCATAAAGAGTGTTGACATACGCTAATGTTGCCTCAAAGTTGTTCATCACTCATAGCTGTTCATCACTCCATATTCATATATATATGAGTGTCTTTGTAAATAAGAACTCCTTAGTTACCCTGTATAAAAGGTTGCAAAAAGGAAAGTTTAGTAACAAATGACTTCATTTCATTCACTCAATATGTAAGTCATGTAAGCCTCGATAACTTTTTCGCTAATCGGGTTTTCAGTTGAAGTATCCACATAGGAGTCATAATCAACATTCATAAAGGTAACTAAGCATAATATATTTGGAAGGAAAAAAAGCCACTATGTACACACTAACGTAAGTACGTAGAGGTTTTCTCTAATATAGACGTTTAAGTTCATACATATTTTAATAATATAAATGTGAGATCGGAATCTTGTACGTATTACTGATTTACTGTTATATATGACTCGAAATATATGTACCCCAATTTGTTTTTATCAAGTTCACTAAAAGCAAATCATATTATACAATTATACAGTAACTTTCTTATGCTTTGAAATCCAAACGCCTGCCTTGAAATAACGATAATATTCCTTGCATTCATAGAACATGGTAAATTGCCCAACAAAGATACATGACGTTTTGATTTATGAAAACTCAAAAACATGTAAAGAAAACAATGCTATCTAAATGTTTGTAAAAATCTCAAGAAAAAAAATCATCATTTGTATTCCTCTACTATATACACTCCAAATGCTTAAATCGACAATAACTCGGTATGTTCTACCATATATATCATCTAAGAGAACAAAAATATATACATACATGCAACAACTCGTGACATATCATCGAATAATTAATTTTAGGTTCTTCATTGTGTGATCAGTGTGTATTCCTATACTCTGCAATTGCTTAGTCTAAGACACATACTATACTATCTAAGATAACGTACAATAATTCCCATAACAACTCGTCACATATATCCGTCTTGAGTTCTTCATTGTAAGTGTGTTTGTCAACTAATATTGATGGCATGTAACTTGTATCAAACACCACTAACATGGAACCATCGAGATCTATTTTGCTTAGAAAAATGATAGACAATTCTTCATGCAATTTTGCATGTGAGTTTTATCCATTGAAGATCGTAGATTGTTTGTTAGATGTGATCGGTAAATGCTATTCATATGAAAATATAGCTATATATATATAGTGGAACGTGTCAAGTTACTTTCAAATAAATTTGATTGTTGTAACAACAATTTAATTTAATTCAAGAAAGTAAAAGGATGTTAAACTAATTGTGTGTCATTAAAGAGTTTTTTAGTATTCTACTAATTAAGAGTTTTTTAGTATTCTACTAATCAACCCTTTTTTAATAGTTGATAGTTGATGGAAAAAACTTAAACCTAGGAATTAAACCTTGTTAGAGAAGAACATGACGTATGTCTCAAAACCATAAAATGAATATGAAACTTTATCGATGGATTCATTCATCATTAATAATCAAAATTTTTACCATTGATAATAACAAAATAGGGGTTATTAATCATCACAAATCTATCTTTTACCATAATATAATAATAATATTGATATAGAGGTTAATAATCATTATAAGTTCATCTCTTTACCATAATTTATTGTAGAGTTGATTATCATCACTAAACCAAGAATTCAAAATTTATATTAACTCAAAAAACATCACCTGATATAAAAAGGCCGGTTGAAGAGTTTGCTTAAGAGTTGGATAGCCGGGAGATGATGAGATTGATCTACGGAAGTAACCAAAGTAATTGAAGAGTTGTGTAAATGTTAGGTATTGATTATCATTATCATTATCATTATCATTATTATTATAGATTTTTTTTTGGAAACGGCAAATAATATTAGAAAACCGCAACTTAGAAAGCAACTAAGAGCGGCGAAAATACAAAGTACAAAACGAGAAATACAAGATAACTTTTAGAATGGAGAGTAACTCCAATCTTCCCAATTACAAGATGATCTACTTCTATGTTTAAACCACAAGAATGATAGCGAAATGATATCCCCTGAAATATCCATTTGCGATTTTCGGATGTTGTTAAAAACCAAGTCGTTCCTAGCCCTCCAAATACACCAAAGCGAACACTGAATGATAGCAATTAAGATCTTCTTTTTCTTTAAGCAAGAGCCCCATTTTGCACCAAAATCCAACAAGTCAACCACCGAAGTAATATTAGGAAAATTAATGCCGCACCAATTAAAAATGCACTTTAGCGAGTCAGAAGCCCTTGGACATGAAATTAACGCATGATTCGAGCATTCTTCAACCACCCTACAAACCCTGCACATAGAAGATCCGATATTAATGCCTCTGATTTCGAGACTTTTTGCCACCGGAATTCTTCCCAAGCACGCTTTCCAAACGAAGCAATTCACTTTTAGAGGGACCCATTTAGACCATTGCATAATATAAGGACTGCGAGCCGTGATCTTCTCTTCTATTAATCTCCGAGCACCACTTACTGTATATGATCCATCGTGCGATGTTTTGCTGACCCAAATATCTTCGGCATCATTTGGAGAAAAGGGAGAAATCAAATGTAACATGGAACACAGATCATTAATGAAAGATTGATTACTAAGGCCATGGGCCCACTTCCATGCAAAACCATTTTCCAAAACACGATCTGATATCCTGCAATCTTTCTGTGTTTCCAGTGAATATAACAAAGGAAAAGCGGAGTTTAAAGGATCATTACCTATCCATAAATCTTTCCAAAATTGTGTCTTCTTGCCATTCCCAACCTTCAGGAGAAAAAAATCATCTATCTTGAGCCCAAAACCAATAATTTCTTTCGAAATCTTACATATGTTGTGCCAAACACCCGGAGCATTAGGTTTACACATGAAAGACAACGATTTATCTTTTAAACCATGAATTGCCATAACAACGTCCTTCCAAATATAATGATTATTATCCCGAAGTTTTCACCACCATTTTAATAATAGCGCACAATTTTGTGCTTTGAGCGATCCCACACCTAAACCACCATGAACTTTTGGAGCCATAACATACTGCCAAGACACCCAGCTTATCTTTTTAACATCGGAATTGCCTCCCCACAAGAACCTTTTCCTTATTCGTTCCAAATGATCAATAATACCCGAAGGGGCTTTGAAGAGTGAAAAGAAATAAAGAGGTAAGTTGTTAAGCACCGACTTTACAAGTGTTAGCCTACCCCCGAAAGAAAGGTTGTTTGCTTTCCATCCGGATAATTTGGATTTGAACCTATTGACAATTGGAAGCCAATGTTTTTTGAGATTCATATTTGCGCCTACGGGAACTCCGAGATATGTAAAAGGGAGAGAGTCATGAATACAACCGAGAAATCCTACCTCATTACCCACCATTACGGTAATCATGAATACAACCGAGAAATACAACCAGAAACGACCTCTCGAAGAATCGGATCATCGATGTTGATCTGAAATCCTACCTCATTACCCACCATTACGGTATTTGCCAATTCCTTAACAGAAGAATCTTGAGAGTAGCACATATTATCAACTTTTGATCCTGAAGAGATGAATGATTGGTTAACCGATTTATTTAAATCTATCGAAGAATTAAGATCTTGCTTATTAGACGACGAATCACACGAATCATCTTTAGACGGGGAAAATTGTCTTCTGCGTTTCTTTGAATTGCCGATGATATCGCTGGGCTGAGAATTGTTTTGATTAACTGGGCCACAGGAACGAATTTTACTTCTGGAATTGCACTTTTCATGGGCCCTAAAAGAGAACGGCCCACTTCTCGAATGGGCCCTAAAAGAGAACGGCCCACTTTTCATAACAGGCCCATCGGATGTAGCCTGTATAGAATGTAAAACGTCACGATTCAAATTATCTAGTGTTGGGAATGTATGCGGCAATATGGGAACTGGTGTATCATCATTATTGCATGAGACGTCATCATTAACTTTATCATTTAAGGAGTTGCCGCCCATATTAAATGAAGACTCTTCGACTACTACGTCATCACCCGCCGGCGAATTACCTGCGTCGTCTTCCTCCGACAAAATTTCTCCATCCTCAACCTCCAATGGTTTTTCTTGTACAGAATCCATGCTAATTGAGTCTGAAATTCCGTCATCATCGCTTTCATCCTCGCTACAAGTTTGATCAATCACCATGTTTTCACCCTTGTTAACAACACAAAACTCGTCAAATGGATTAAGAAAGCATGCATCTTCCACCACCCCAATTGAAAACTGTTTACCATTGCCATATTCTATGATGATTTCCTCGTTTACTTTCGTTTTAGCTTTGGTTAAAATGCACACATTCACGTATGATAAGTCTTCATACTTCCAGATGTTATCATCTCCCATTTCGAGGATACGTCCATGATGAGCTAAGATCTTTTGAATGCTGTCTAATGAACGAAATTTCATTGGTAATCCAATAATTTTAACATCAACGATTCTTTCGAAATTCCAGTTATTAACAGAGTCACCTCTTTTAAGCCAAGAAAACCAATTATTCCAGCAATCTCTGTTTTCTAACAATCCAGAGGCATCTACTTCGTCATCAAACCCAATTAATACGCATAAGCCACCGTAATAATACACTTTGCCCACTATGATTCCAGCGTCTTTGAGAAGACTAGGAATAGCCTTTAACGTTTCCACATCACTTGCTTCACCGAAAAGGAAATAACTAAACAAAGATTCGTCGATATCCGTTGAAGGTTTTAAGTTAATTTTCATAGGAGCAGGTTTTGAAATCGTATTAGAACCAGACACCACATTCGCAAATGACCTAGTACCTTTAAGGTTCCAAGCCGAAGTTGGTGGAGTAATATGAGCCTGCTTTTTGACAACGTTGCGAACTTGAGGTTGAATGTACGGCTGTTTCCGTTGGAATCTGGCAATATTAACCATGAGAACATTGCTACCTAATCGAATTTTCCGAAGAGACTCCTCTAACTTCTTTGCGTCATTCACACCTGAAAACTTAACGAATCCAAAGTTTAATCCACCTTTATCCTTCTTTCTAGCAATGTAAATGTTGAGAACTGAGATACTGTCGTATCTGCTCAGAATACAAGTATCATGCCACTGTTGGTATATGACTTCAACCACTGTTAGTAGAAGTCAACCACTGTTAGAAGAAGACAACCGCTGTTAGTACATTTGTCTAACAGGGCCACTGTTGGTATATGTAAAGCGTTTTGTATCAAGTACTCAACCACTGTTAATGTTATATGAGTACTACCCCTGTTAGTTATATACTCAACCACTGTTGGTTAGTCGGTTAGAGATAATTATGGAATAGATAGGATTTCCATAATAGTTTGATTCTGTAAAGGACTCTATGTGTTGTAAATAGAGATTCTGTAAATCCTAGAAGGAGGAACATAGGACGAATTTATTCTAGTTATTAGCTTCAAGGTTGTAAACCCTAACACAAATTGTGTGTTCGTATTATTAATAATATTGAAGCTTTTGGTTAGATATTCTGTTATATACAAGTTTGTTCTTCAAGTTATTAATAAACTATTCCGCAAGCTTATTAATAATCAATCAAAGTAATACATACTAAGATCTCTAGCTGGGATCATCAAGTGGTATCAGAGCTTGATATTACTTTGATCTTGAAGAAGGTAATTGAATTTCGCAGCTTTTTCAACAAATAACAAGATGTCTACTGAATCAATGGAAGGTATACAAGCTACAAAGATTCCCATGCTCAAACCTGATGAGTTTGAGCTATGGCAGACTAGGATTAGGCAATACATGTTGCTTACGGATTATATGATGTGGGAGGTGGTTACTAATGGACCAAACTATACTAAGGATGCAGATGGTAAAAAGGAAGAAAGACCACCACCAAAGTCTGATGCAGAGAGAAAAGAAAGAGCAACAGAGTGGAAGGCATTAAGTACTCTACTTTTGTCTATTCCTAATGAGTATCAAAGGAAGTTTGAAAACTGTGAAGATGCTCAGGTTCTTATGCAAGCAATTGTTAAGAGATTTGGTGGTAATGATAACACCAAGAAGAATAAGAGATCTCTTCTCAAACAACAGTTTGAAAACTTTGCAGGTGTAAAGTCTGAAACTCTGACTCAGACTTTTGATAGGTTTCAAAAACTTGTGGGTGATTTAGAAAATCACAATGTCAAGATTGATAAAGATGACTTGAACAGGAAGTTTCTAAGATCACTTGGTACAGATTGGAATATGTACACTGTGGGACTTAGACAAAGTCCAGATCTTGAAGAGAAAGAGATTGAAGACCTGTACAATGATCTGAGGAATTTTGAGCCTGAAGTTCTAGCGTTGAAACAGTCCAATGGTAGCTCTAACAATGCTGCTTTTGTTTCTGTTGGTGAATCTGGTAGTTGTAGCACATCTGGTGCTAATGATAATGTATTGGAAGCATTCTTTGCAAGCCATGTGAATTCATCATTAACTACAGAAGATTTGGAGCAGGTTAGTGAAGAGGACCTGGAAGAGATGGATTTAAGATGGCAGATGGCCATGATAACAATCAGGGCAAAGAGGTTTATGCAGAGTTCTGGGAACAGAAATTTTTCTTACAAGAGAGATGGTGTAGCTGGTTTTGACAAGAGCAAGGTGGAGTGTTTCAACTGTCACAAGATGGGACACTTTGCTAGGGAGTGCAAGAGCACACAGGCTGGAGGATCTCAGAATGGTTTTGTAAGAAATAATTCTGATCCTCAAAGAAGATTGATACCAGTTCAGAACACCACTTCAGATTCATTGGTTGCTCAAGATGGAATGGGAGGATTTGACTGGAGTGACCAAGAAGAGCTTGTAGTTCATAATCAAGCTTTGATGGCTGTCACAGAAGAACCAGAGCCTTCAGACATTCCATATGAGGTACAATCTAAATTATGTTCTCCTGCATGTAAGAAAATGGTTAAATTTTATAGGGATCATAATATGGTTGTGTGTAATGAATTAAAAGCTTGTAAGGAAAAGAGTCAACATGCCACTTTAGCTATTGAAAACTTAGAAAATCAGATAAAAGCTTATGAAAAGAATGAATCTCAATTTCACTTAGATATTAAGTATATAAATTGGGAAAAGAAAGCTTTACAAACAAAAGTTGATATGCTAAGTGCTAAGTTGGCTGAGGCAATTTCTGATAAGGAGTCAATAAAATTAAAAGTTGATGAATTGGAAAATGTTTCAAAAGGTGTTCAAAACTTAATCAAGTCTCAAATTCATGATAAATTAAAACTTGGATTAGGTTACAACCTTAATGCTGTTCCTCCACCTTATAATCATACTTATTTCCCACCTAAAAGTGATTTTGTTTTAGAAACACTTAAGGTAGGTGTGTCTGAGGAGGTTAAAAAGGTAGATCCAGTTGTTAATTGTGCTGATAATGTGAATTTTGATAAAGTTGAGGTATCTGATTGGACTGAGGAAGATGAGAGTGATAATGATAGCTCATCAGGTGGTAATTCTGTAGATGGTAGTGTTAAGTCTATTACTGGTCTAGTTTCTGAACTTAATAGTACTAAACTAGAAGAGGGTAAAAAGATGTTTGTTGAGAAAGCAAAAGCTCAAATAGATCAAGTCAGGAAAACCAACAAGGCTAGTTCAGGTTTAGGGTATGTACACAAAAAGGTCAATACTGAATCAAAAGACAAGTTGAAATCTGAGTGTGATAAGTGTACATGTAAATCAAAGAAGTCTGAGTTACATGCTGCAAATAATGTGAATAAATCCATTCCCAGGGGTAATCAAAGAAATTGGAACCAATTGGTTTCACAAAGGTTGGGTAATGGGTTTGAATGTGTGAAAAGAAAGTCATGTTTTATTTGTGGTAGATATAATCATCTTCAACAGGACTGTTACTACAATCCTAAAAATAATAGGAACAGTGGTATAGGTCATGTGTTGATAAATAAGCCTAACAGAGGCAAGGCTGCAGCCCCTGTTAATGCTACAGCAGTGCCCCTGTCAACGGCTAACAGAGGCAAGACTCGAACAGGGGAGGGTTTGACCACTGTCAGGCATGGTACCTCTGCTGGTATTAAACATTTCAAAAGAATGTATATACCAAGTAAAGCTACCACTGCCAGGGTAATCAATACAAACTTAAAGGTGACCACTGTCAGACCATTAACCCCTGTCAGGTCTAAAACAGATTGTTTTTGGAGACATACAAATGTATCTACATCTAAAGTTTCCAAAACCAATGCAGCACTGAGATCAATCACTGTTAAAAGGGTTGATGTCAAAGGTGCTCATGGGAAACCCAAAGCCAAATTGGTTTGGGTTCCCAAGAAAAACTAATTGTTTTTCTCATATACGTGCAGGGCAAGCCACCAAGCTTATGGCATATTGATTCTGGCTGTTCAAGACACATGACTGGAGACAGGAAAAAGCTACAGGACTTTAAAGCGTTTGATGGAGGAGATGTAGCATTTGGAAGCAATCCTAAAGGAGGTAAAATCACAGGTAAAGGTAAGGTAAAAAGCAGTAAGCTCACTTTCAATGATGTTTATATGTTGAGCAATTGAGATACAATTTGCTTAGTGTGAGTCAAATCACAGATAAGCAAAATCCTGTATATTTCACTGACACAGAATGCCTTATACTTTCTGAAAAACTCAAAATACCTGAAGATAAGATTTTAATGAGAGTTCCAAGAAAGGATAATGTATACTGTAGTGATTTAAACAAGATGGAATCTCAAAATGTTAACTGTCTCATTTCTAAAGCAACTGTATCTGAATCTGAACTATGGCACAGGAGGACGTGTCACTTGAATTTCAAGACTATGAATAAACTTGTTAGGAATAAGCTAGTGAGAGGCTTACCTGAAAAGTTATTTGAATGTAGTGACCACTGTGTAGCATGTCTCAAAGGCAAGCAACACAAGACCTCTTATAAGACCAAGCTTGTGAATACCAATACCACTCCCTTACACCTGTTACATATGGATTTGTTTGGCCCTACCAATGTAGCTAGTCAAGGGAAGAAATCTTACTGTTTGGTGATCACTGATGATTACTCTAGAATGAGTTGGGTGTTCTTTCTTAGGACTAAGGATGAGACAGGTGAAATACTTAGATCATTCATAACTAGGATTGAGAATTCAACTAATCAAAAGGTTAAGATCATCAGGTGTGATAATGGGATAGAATTTAAGAATCATGAGATGAATAAGTTCTGTGAGGATAAAGGTATAGAAAGACAGTATAGTGCACCTAGGACTCCACAACAAAATGGAGTAGCTGAGAGGAGGAATAGGACACTAATTGAGGCTGCTAGAAGCATGCTAGCAGATGCTAAACTTCCAATGTCCTTCTGGGCAGAGGCAGTTAGCACTGCTTGTTATTTTTGAATAGGATTTTGATTATTAAACCTCATAACAAGACACCCTATGAGTTATTCTTTAAGAGAAAACCTTTGGTTAGCTTTTTAAAACCATTTGGATGTCCTTGTACTGTCTTAAATACCAGAGATCATCTTGGTAAGTTTCAGAGTAAGGTAGATGAGGGTGTATTTGTTGGATACTCTATTCAAAGCAAGGCTTATAGAGTATTTAACAAAAGGACTAGGATCATAGAAGAGACCATGGATGTGACCTTTAATGAACATACATCAAATGTAGAAGGAAAAGGTCCAGAAGTTTTGTTTGATATTGATGCACTAACCCATGCTTTTAGATATCCAGATTTGTCTATTAGTGCAGGTACAGATGCAGGTACAGATGCAGGTAATGATGCAGGTAAAGATGGGCATTCAACCTCAAGTCAAACTAAAAAGGATGACTTGAAGTATGTCTTGTTTCCTATTTGGACTCCAGATCCACCAGAAGTATTTCAACAGGAACAGGATCAACCAAAGAAAGATGCTTCTTCTGATGATTCAAATGGTTCACCTGGTAAAACTGGTGCAAGCAAGGGTGCAGATGATTTAACTTCACCAGATCATCAACCATTCACTTCAAAGGGATCTCATACAGATCCAGAGCATGAGTCAGAGGAAGAGCATGATTCTCCAAAATTTGTTGAACAAAGTCCTCCATTTCAAGTTTTGGAAAGGACTTCTTTGTCAGATTCTGAAGCAACTCCAAAGCCATCAAAGGAAAGAGAGGAAAGAGAGTCTTTTTCAGACTCTGAGATAGATAATCTTTTGGGTTCTAATTTGGAAAGAGAACTACTTGATCCTTCTACCTCTAAATATGTGGTTCATAAAGATCATTCCTTGGATTTGATCATTGGTGACATTAGTACTCCTGTTCAGACTAGACACCAAACCAAGGTAAGAGAAGAAGATGTAAATACTTCTTTATATGTATGTTTTCTTTCTCAGATGGAACCAAAGAAGGCAGTGGAGGCTCTCAAAGATCCAAGCTGGATTGAATCTATGCAGGAAGAATTGTTGCAATTCAAACTGCAAGATGTGTGGGATTTGGTTGATCTTCCAAAAGGAAAGAAAGCTATAGGCACAAGATGGATCTTCAAGAACAAGAAAGATGAAAGAGGAATAGTGATCAAGAATAAGGCTCGGTTGGTAGCACAGGGGTACACACAGGAAGAAGGCATAGATTATGATGATGTCTTTGCCCCTGTTGCTAGAATAGAAGCTATTAGATTACTTTTAGCTTATGCATCTTATCAGGATTTCAAAGTCTATCAAATGGATGTGAAGAGTGCTTTTCTTCATGGTCTAATTGATGATGAGGTGTATGTTTGCCAACCACCAGGGTTTGAAGATCCAACATATCCAGATAGAGTGTGTAGATTGAAGAAAGCATTGTATGGATTACATCAAGCTCCAAGAGCTTGGTATGATACTCTATCTGAGTACTAGCTCAAGAATGGATTCAAGAGAGGTACTATCGACAAGACATTGTTTATCAAGAGGGTTCAAAGAGATATATTGCTGGTACAGGTGTATGTTGATGATATTATTTTCGGGTCTACAAGGGATTCATTGTGCAAAGAGTTTGAGGATTTAATGCATAAGAAGTTCAAGATGAGTTCAATGGGTGAACTCACATTCTTTTTAGGATTGCAGGTCAAGCAGAAGTTAGATGGAATCTTTATTAACCAAGGGAAGTATGTGAAAGATATTTTGAATAAATTTGGTTATAAAGATGTGAAGGTAGCTAGCACTCCCATGGAGGCACATAAACATCTTAATTCTGATCCTGAGGGGGAGGAAGTAGATGTGCACTTATACAGGTCAATGATTGGTTCATTGATGTATTTAACTTCGTCTAGACCTGATATAATGTTTGCAGTGTGTCTTTGTGCTAGATATCAGACCAATCCAAAGCAGTCACACATGTATGCTGTGAAGAGGATCTTTAGATACTTGAAAGGTCAACCAGACTTGGGCCTTTGGTATGCTAAAGGATCAGATTTTGAGCTAAATGCATTCACAGATAGTGACTATGGTGGTGAGAATATGGATAGGAAATCGACTAGTGGAGGTTGTCACTTTCTTGGAAATAGGTTAGTGTCATGGCAATGCAAGAAGCAAACCACAGTTTCCACTTCTACAGCAGAAGCAGAATATGTTGCAGCATCAAGTTGCTGTGCACAGGTTCTTTGGATTCAGAATCAAATGCTGGATTATGGTTTGACTTTCATGAACACTCCTATTTATATTGATAATACTTCTGCTATTAGTATCATTCAGAATCCAGTCAAGCATTCAAAAACCAAACACATTGAGATCAGATATCATTTTATACGAGATTGTTATGATAAAAGATTGATTCATATTTTTAAAATTCATACTGATAATCAACTTGCAGATCTTTTTACAAAAGCATTTGATGTAGGAAGATTTACATTTTTGATAACTAATATTGGTATGATCAATCTCACGTAGTGTTTTGGTCTGGATTTGATACTAACAGGGATAAAATATATTGTAATGTGACAGGGTCAGGTGATGCCACTGTTAGCTTCATCATGATAACAGATGGTGCCACTGTTAGTTTACCTTTGCCACTGTCAATGTATTTTAAACCCCTGCTGTATATGTGTGTAATTTAACCCCTGCTAGTTGTTTTTCTTAGTTTAATATTGCAGGTTTCAGCCACTGTCAAGAAACATCACTTGAGCTGGAATTTAATGTTTTATTTGTTTCTTCTTATTTTCTTTTGGTTAAAAAAAAAAAAAAAAAAATTAGTTGTCTAACTAAGCTAAGTTTATGCCCCTGTTAGTTCTAAGTTGGAGTTTCCTTGGTCGGATGCCCCTGCTAGACTATCAGCCGCTGCTATCTTTGTTAGATGGTTAGAAAGGGTTGACTATAAATTGATCAAGTGAGGTACCCCTGTTGAGTTTGTTTGTAAATTGTGCCGCTGTTGGGTATAACCAGCAGTGCCACTGCTAGTTCTATTTTTTAGGGCTTGGCACTGTCATCAAATAAATACTCAAATACTTCACTTTTTCAATTACGCTTTCAAAAGTTTCAAAACCCTTCAATAATCGCTCTCGCTTTGAGTTGTTTATTGTAATTCACTCTTCGTTCGTTCATCGATTACATCAATGGCATCTTCATCGTCATCTGATTCTGATCATTCTACGCTAAGTGTTCATTCTGAACACAATATGAGGGCTTTCTTGAATAAAGAACTTGCCGATGAGTATTTTCACCCTATCATCGATTTCTTGAGTAATTGTCCAGTTACTTATGCCCTTACTGTCGCTCCACGATTGATTCGATCACATATTCAGGAATTTTGGAAGAATGCAAAGGAAGGGAATGTTAATGGCATTACTCACATTCATTCCATTGTCAAGGGTCAGAAGGTAATGGTTACTGAGATTGTTCTAAGAGAGCTTTTACAGTTTGATGATGAAGGTGGAATTCTGGAATTATCGAGAGAAGATTTGTTTAAAGGCATTATGGATATGGGGTATGAAGGTTCAGGAAAGACAAGATCAGAATATACTTTCTTGAAGTCATGGTTTTGTCCTCAATGGAAGTTCTACATTCATACTTTTCTGGTATGTTTGTCTCAAAAGAGAACTAGTTTTAATGAATTTAGTTCTACGATTGCATATCCTTTTATCTGCTTGGCACAGGGTATTAAATTTAATATGTCTAGATTTATCTTAGATAATATGGTTAGGAATGTAAAGGGTGATACATTCATTATGTACCCTAGATTTGTTCAGCTTTTGTTGAATAATCAATTGTCAAATCTGCCAGCAGAGGATAGTGTGATTGTTAGTTCTACTCTATCTTTAAGGACTATTCAGGCTATGAATAAGTATCAGAATGCTTTTTCTAAGAAGGAAACTGCATTATTTTCTATAATGCTAGTTACTCCTTCTGCCACTGGTGGTGTATTACCAACACCATCTGGACCAAATGATGACAGACCAACAACACAAGTTGGTTCTGAACACACATCAAGAGGTGGCATCAAAAGAAAACAAGGGAACAAACAGCCTACCCAATCTAAAGCCAAGAAATCCAAGAAGGCTACACAGGCTATGGAGATTCCTGTTTCTCCACAGTCTCAGTCAATTGTCCAAACACAACAGGTGAACATACTTGATGAAAATGTTCATTCTGGAAGGGCTGCCACTACTGTTTCTAGCCCACTGGCAGGGCAGGATAGTGGTAACATTAATCAGACCCAACCAGAGGCAACTATGTTTGATGAACCTATGGGTGATGATTCAAATGTAGGTCCCAGTACCAATAACCAAGGGACATCTGCAGTGGAAGATGTGGGCAAGGATTCAACTAAGAGGTCACACTCTAATGTTGATGAGCCTAGTGATACTGATGAATTGACGATTTCCTATCTTGTACATGATGTCAATAAACTGTGGAGCAAATATGAGAGGGAAAGGGCTTACAGAAAAGAGGCTCAACAGAAAATTCAAGCTCAGGATGAGTTAATTGCTAAGCAGAAGGAGCTCATTGATCATCAGAAGGAAGAGTTGCTTGATGTGAAGAATAGGTTGTTAGTGCTTGAGGAGGCTGTCAACAATATTCTTCTACCTGCAAATAGGTTAAAGGAATCTTCAGGCAAGGGGGAGAAGAAAGCAGATGATGATATTATGCCTGAAGATGATGGTTCAAGAAAAGCAGGTGATGATGATGATGATGATTCATATGGACCTCATGATGATATGGATGGGGCAATGATAAATATTGATGAGATGAATGATGATAATACAGCTACAGAGGTGCTTGAGTTTGATGATAACACAGTTGAGATGGATATATGTGAGCATAATGAGGCACAATCAGAAGACACTGTGGAGTTAGTGTTTGATGATAAAGATGATGATTATGTGCAGAGCAGGGATAAGGCTGAGGAGGAGCTAAATGTATCTGATTATGTGATACATGAAAATTTAGATGATGAGGTGGTTGATGGTGCAGGAGCAGAGCAGACTGATGAAACAGTTTATCAGGTATTTCCATTGAATAAAGGGTTGCCTGAGAAAGCTGCACTTAGATTATATGTTTGGGATGTGATGGGTGCTAACCTGGATGATAAGAAAAGAGTTAGTTTCAGTGATAGGTCAGTGTATGAGGTGGTTGATGATGTTGAAAAAGAGATGAAAGGAGAAGTTGAGGTTAAGGGGGAGCAATCAAAGTCAATTGATGAAGAGAAGAAGTTGCAGACTTTTACAAGAAAGAAATCAATTCCAAGAAGAAAGTCAACTAAAAATTTATCCCCTGTCAAAACTTCTACCACTGTTGTCACAATTTCAACCCCTATCAACACTAACACAACCACTGTTATGTCTACCCCTGTTAGTACACCAACTCCTACCACTGTTGATACACCAATCACCACTGCTGTCATATCAACCCCTGCCACAACTACAACAACAACAAGACCAAGAGAGGTACCTGTTACAATAAGAGAACCAACTTCACCACTCAAACCTAAGTCTAAATTGCCTGTGATTGATCCAAAAGACAAAGGTAAAGGAAAGTTAAAAGAAAAATCAAAGGTGAAAGAAATTAAAGAACCTCATATTGAGTCTCATGATATGCTGAGGATGCAAGTAGAAGAAAGAGAAAGGTTGATAAGGAGAGCTGCAGAAGCTAAAGCTGAAGAAGAGGGTGATGATGTGAAAATGATTTTGGATGATCTGAGTGTAGTGACTATTACACAGAAAGCTGCAGAGATTGTTAAAGAAAAGATTGCACAAGGATTAAAGCTTCCTGCTCAGAGAGTTCATGATTATTTAAAGAAGAAGAAAGGTAATGAAGAGGAAGAGTTATCTTCTGGATTTTTGTTGATGAAAAGATCAAATGAGGAAAGGGCTAGAAAGAAAAAGCAAGAGGAATTAGCCAAGAAGAGGAGTAAACCTTTACCATATGCTGAAAGGAGAAGACATATGATCAATGCTTTGTCTGAAAATTATGCCCCAGCTAAAATTGTTAAAGGATGGAATATGCAGAAGCTGCAACAGGCATATGATAGGTATATGGGGAGAGATGATGAGTGGACAAAGAAAATGGAAGAGAATAGGCATTTGAATGCATTGATGAAGGAGAAGAAAGAAAAGGCAGATAAGGAAATGGTAAAATTTTTGAAAGAAGAAGAAGAAAGAAGAGAAAAGGCAGCTGCTGAGGCAGCAGAGAAAGCCTTAGAGGATAAGCAGAATGAAGTTAGACGAAATTCATGGAAAAATCAGATTTCTAAAGATAATGTTATTCCTGATATTCCAAGATTTGATCCAGAACTGAAAAAGAGAATCAAGATTCTGACTGATAGCAAGGAGATTTCTGAAGGACCAAGAAAGGCTAGAATTATAAATTGGGAAGGAGTAGCAATTGATTATGGTTTCAGAAAAATGATCCTTGAGATCAAGATTGAAAGGGAAAGAGGATTTGATGATCATGTTGGGAGTATGGTTGATTTGCTCAGAATTTGTACAAGAGATGATCTTATGGAGTTGTATCAAGTGAGCAGAATCAGGAATAGAAAGAACTCTGAAGCAGTGATTGAAAGACAAATGATGGAGTTATTGCAGAGCCTGTTTGAACCAGCCAGCTTGTATCACTTATTCTTTCATTGTTATCAAAGGGTTATAACCTGGAGATATTTTGCCAGAGCTGGAGTACACATGGTAGTATTTAACAATGGGCAGGTGATCTACATGTTTGATGATCGACACTATGTGTTGGGAACAGGGCTGCTGAATAGATTGGTTGATTTGAAGTTATCTACAACCATCATTACTGAAGGAGCTTACAGAGCTTTATACATGGTGTTCAATCAACTGCATAAGAGGCAAACGATGAAGGAGAAAGAAGAAGAAAAGAAGGATTGAAACTTGAATCATTACTCTGAATGATCAAGTTTAGGGGGAGATTGTTGAGAACTGAGATACTGTCGTATCTGCTCAGAATACAAGTATCATGCCACTGTTGGTATATGACTTCAACCACTGTTAGTAGAAGTCAACCACTGTTAGAAGAAGACAACCGCTGTTAGTACATTTGTCTAACAGGGCCACTGTTGGTATATGTAAAGCGTTTTGTATCAAGTACTCAACCACTGTTAATGTTATATGAGTACTACCCCTGTTAGTTATATACTCAACCACTGTTGGTTAGTCGGTTAGAGATAATTATGGAATAGATAGGATTTCCATAATAGTTTGATTCTGTAAAGGACTCTATGTGTTATAAATAGAGATTCTGTAAATCCTAGAAGGAGGAACATAGGACGAATTTATTCTAGTTATTAGCTTCAAGGTTGTAAACCCTAACACAAATTGTGTGTTCGTATTATTAATAATATTGAAGCTTTTGGTTAGATATTCTGTTATATACAAGTTTGTTCTTCAAGTTATTAATAAACTATTCCGCAAGCTTATTAATAATCAATCAAAGTAATACATACTAAGATCTCTAGCTGGGATCATCAGTAAACGTCCGCGACATTACCATACTTAACAAATAAGTCCTTCACATCGTTGGAAAATACATCATCTGGCAAATTTCCAACGTAAAATGTAAGCAAATCTGAGTTCCTATTGTGTTTCCGCCTGTTCACCGTTCTCCACTCACTCTCCATGTAGTAACTCACTCACTTGAGGGATGAAACTTGTAACATATAATTATAATAGATACATTTTTTATGGCTTAACTAAATACACCATTAATTGCATCTAGAACTCAAAAATTATAGGATTGTAGATTATATGGGAAACAGTGGAGTTCGGATACATCGAGAGTATTCTTTTTTAGTGTCACATGTCGGAACTCAGAAGCATGACTGGGTTTATGCAAACATTAGGAACCCGCCTTATTTGGGTTTTTCTTTTACATGCATTGTACAACAACTTCTTTAAACTTGTAATAAATTAATTATATTTGCAATCAATAAAGGCCGTTTATATTGGTAGCTGATAAATACAACACATAAATTGATTCATACATCAACATTATGCTATTATATACTTGTACAGTGAGCTTCAAATATTGTACAGTGTGTTGTATGCAACAATTTTTTTGTTGCATTTATCAACTCCCTTTATATTACGTTACCCCTTCTTATATTTAACTTAACATTTGAGATTGATTAAATGTGGGGAGTATTACGGAGTAATTAATTAAGTGGATTTTTTTATTGTAATTTGTTAATAGAACTAGTTTGAATCCTGTGAAATTCAAGGAATAGTTTACGAATAATATTTAAGTCGCCTCATATATATGTACGTCCGAACTAAGTTACATTATCAATGTATGTTAACAGTCAATTGATCACGTCTTTTAGCATATGATGCGAAATGTAAGATATAATTCGAATGATATGAATATATGTATAGCGAATGTGTTTATGGATTGCATTAGTATATCAAAATACTTGTGATTAAAATATTGTTCAAATGTTTATCGTCTGCAATAAATTGGATGATTGAACTTAATTATCAGTAAATCACAACTATCTTGTGAAATCATATACTTTGATTTTTGTTTGAAATATGATAAGATACATTATGCTATATTATTTGTTAGAATTCCTATATTGTTTTCATTCATCGTAAATTTGTTAGGTTATGCTCATTTCAACAATGAGAAATCGTCCGAACAATAACTCGAATAATGCAAGTTATATTCAAAAATTAGTGAGGACTTTTGCGATATATTTTTCAAGAACAATGGAAGTTATATTCAAGAAAATTGTTAATGCTATGGGATTGTTATTATATTTTTAAAGAACTTTAACATGTACTTATTTTTAAAATATATTCACGTGATACTGTGATAGTATGAGCGAAAAACAAAAGCCAAAAATTTAATATTTGAGATTAAAACTTCATATCAAATTTTCATTACGCTTCTATTGACAATCATATGATGTGATCAACCGTGCTTGTATCATAATCATTATCTATAAGAGCGTTATCCTTTGCTTGACAGATTTCACATTTTTTTGCTTTATAAGTTAAAGAGTAGACTCGGAACGAAAGCTAACTCAAGAAGATACATACTTATGACTTATATACTTTATCATCATCTAAAGCTAACTCAAAATTAAGCTTTCAAATGATAATCCTTACCCCAAAAAGCTAAACACATCATCATTTTCTCTAAAGTGTTCGTGCATTGCATACTCTAATGCTAGATACTCAACACGTTGAAGGGGTGTTCTACAATTAAGGAAAAAAAGAATTTATATTATTACTTCGATCTTCTTTAGGAATATGTATTGGGGCCTTTTTCAAGAAAAAAAATATTAAAGAAGATTGAAGTAAGAGTTTAATTTATGCAAGAAATAATAAAGTATTTACCAAATTAAAGTTTTCTAAAATATTTGGATGCGTTATTTACTATTTAGAAAAAATAAAAGGTTTATATTGTAAATAAATAGGTGTATGTTGTAAATATAGAAGAGTATATTAGTCTTTTAATCACATAAAAATGAGATTAAGTATGTCATTCAATAAATTAAGGGTTGGATTTTTGTTGTTAATCAAATCTAATGACAATTATTCTTCCATGATTTTTTTTACAATGTATAGAATAAACATATAAACTATATATACAGTTTAATTTTTAGAGTGTTGTATGTGAAGATGTAAAAGCTTATTTATGTATGAAATTCATAAATTAATAGAAACAAAATGACAAATATTATCAAGTACGGAGTATATAAATGTAAGAGTTGATTAGTAAGATAAAAATAACAATTTAAAAACACACTTCATCACTCGATCATGTTCAAGCTATCTAGACATGTAGGCAAAAAATTAGAACAAGTCTAGGGATGATAACGATCTAAGTTGAGTTACATATGAGGAAATATGAGCTCGACTCCTTTAGTGTTTAATCTACTCAATTAAACTCGAATAAATACAAAGAAATGTGTTGAAGCTAGCTTATTATTAATATCCGAACCTGTGTTAACAATTACACCTTATCATGAAAAGTCATCCAATATATCCGGCCATGTGTAACATTATTAGTTTGTTTTGGTCACTAATTTGCCAATTTAATTAATTACGTACATATTACACCATCTCTTAGCATCATGGTAATATTCAAACTTATTAACTTCCTTTGGTTGTTTTATTGAGAGTCGACGTATTTTTAATCAACAAATCTGACTCATTAGGAGTTTTTTTTAGGCTGTTGGACGTCATTATTTATAGTTGTAAACCTTGATTCATTTAAACATTACCCACACTACTAGAAAATCTGATTATACTTACGGATTTCCCACGACAAGTTTTTGGTGGGTATATTTCCCACGAACTTTTGTCGAATTATGATCGGGAATAGGAATGCCAAATTTTAGACAACATTTGTGACGGATTTACTACGAAATTTCGACGGCAGAAAATCTGTGGGAAATCCGATGACACAAAAATGAAATCCCACTATTTTTCAACGAATTTCTAACGAAAATTTATGTCATTATCTAGAATAAATGAATAAAATTTGGCATATAATATTCGTTGCTAATTCGTGGGAAAACTACAAAATTTCATCAGATTTGTAACGGTCAAATTCATTTCGTTGAAAATTCGTGGGAGTATTTCTAAATAAAAACGATAATTAAAATTATTTAGCTGTTGAAATTTCGTGGGAAATCATTTTATAGGTGCCGTTGAAAATTCGTGGGAACTTTCAATGGATTTTCAACAATTTTAGAGGTTCTATTGAAAATCCGTGGGAAGTATTACAAAATAAATAAAATAATAATAATTGTCCTAGCCATTGAAACTCCGTGGTAACCATTTAAAATACATCGTTAAAAATTTGTGGGAACTCTCAACGTATTTTCAACCACCTTAGAGGTTTTGTTGAAAATCCGTGGGAAACTTTGACGGATATTCAACCATCCATAAAAAATTGAAATGATTTTGTAGTATCCACACACAATTATTTATATGTATATGTACATAATAATAATGTATGTATTCGTACATATATAATGAGGATACATGTCTATTTAATGTGTATGTTAATATGATGCTAAGTATATTTATATATAAGATTAAGAGAATACATTTACTCATACTTATAATTAATATACGTTTAACATATTCATAAGTTAGATGCAACTATGTGGGAATCCATACATCTAAGTATGAATATATCAACATGTTTAGACTTCAACATATGATAGTTGGTATTGGTATATACAAACACATAATATATATATATATATATATATATATATATATATATATATATATATATATATATATATATATATATATATATATATATATATTCAACTTTTATTAAGTTATATAGGTATAAGTATGTATATATTAAGTATGTATATATTTCTTTTAAATGATAATTATATAGAAACTTTCATTGATAATTCGTGGGAAATTGTGACGGATTCTCAACCATTTTAGGGGTTCCGTTAGAAATTCGTGGGAAATTGCAACGAATTTTCAACCATTTTAGATTTTTCGTTGAAAGTGCGTGGGAAACTGAGATTTTACGAATTTATATATCTAATTATGTATTCATGTCTTAATATGTTTCAAAGTTTATATGTATAATAATTGGTATTAAAGTATGTATACCTACACATTCAATATCTATATCTATATACTACAATATGTTTTTCATATGATTAATGAGTATTTTAATCTTAATTATTAGTTATTAATAAAGAATGCAAGTAATGTATATTTATTTATAGGGTTTATACACAAATAGACCACTGTACTTTGCGAAAATATTCATCTAGTTTATTAAACTTTAAAAATGTTCAATTGGGTTACTGTACTTTCAAAACGTTTTTCACGTCTATTTTTGCTTGATTCCGAGTGACCCAATTGCTTATTGTTACGTATACTTGTGCAAGTACAGTAACCTAATTGCACATTGGCGAAAGTTTGGTAACCTAATTGAACATTTTTACAAGTACAGTAACCCAATTGAATTTTTTTCAAAGTTCAGTATGAAATTGAACATTTTCGCAAAGTACAGTAACCTATTTGTGTATAAACCTTTATTTATATCTTAAATATATACTCTCTCCGTCTCAGTCAAAGTGTCCGCTTTGACTTGCAAACAGTTTTAGAATTCTCCATTAATTTACTTTTCACCAACCAAATAACATATTTACCCACTAAAGTTTATTTTGATTGGTTAAAATATGAAAGTAAACACTTATTTGAGACAAGTCAAAATAGTAATGTGGACAATTTTAATAAATATATATAAATGTTGGAAATCCGTGGTAAACTACAACCAATTTTCAATGAACTAAAATATATGGTTACAAAATCGTGGAAAGTATTTCTTTTTTCATTTTTCATTCTATCCTAAACTAATACAGTAATAATAAACTAATAAGATAGATTTTATTCTTTGTTACAATCCCCAAATTTCACTTTCTCCCTCTTAAATTACTACGGATTACTAGTAACCCCGATTGGTTTCAAGTGGTGGCCATTTAGTATTCAGTATAGCGACTAAACATAGGTAGGGTGTGAGTATTGGGGGTAATAATGAGATGAAATCATGTAAGATTGTAAGATATATGAGTAGATCACTAGTAGAGTATGTTTGTCGATCATTTGTCAAACATATCAAATCAAAATGAAAAATACAGAGAAATGTAAGGATTTTGATTATTATTTTAAATTGTATTGCTTTTTCATTTTTTATTTGTAAACAATATTATTAATTGAAAGAAACGATTTCAATTAAAAGTGTTTAATAATTAGTTTAATTAAAGAGAGAAATGTAATATATATTTTTCTTTTATTTTTTTAAGGCAATTATTAGAGTAAAGATACCTGTGAGGGCAAGGGGGAGTATGATACGTAAACAAACGATGCATACCGCATTACCTCATACCATTCATGTTTGATGTTTTATTGCGACGTCTTTCTTTGATATCTTTTAATTTTTAGCTTTTTGATAACATAATATTCATAGGTCTTTCCCACTATAATTGTCTATCTTTTCATTTTGAGTTGTCTCAAAGTTCACTATTAAAAATATATACGAAAGATGATCGAGATTATCATATTAGCCTTAATTCAAATTGAGATACTGATACAAGTTCTTACCTTCTGAATCAGATAGATTCATATCTGAAAGAGGTTGACAATAAGTTCTTTCAAAATTGACTATTTGTCCATCTGTTAGAGGTGTTCCAGAAATGTCTACGATCAAGTAAATAGCTCTACGAACGAATGAATTGGATCGACTTGGAAAATGGAAAGATTTGTACAAGTTATACGTTTCATCACCACTTTGTGGAAAAGCCTTAGGTATGAATATGTTAGATACATGTGACTCGATTGCTGAAATAGTATCTCTCCCCCAAAAAACATGTTTTTGTTTACCGACGCACAAAGAAAATATTTTGTTGCGAATGAACAAGATATTGAGGAATTGTCCATACGTAACTGGAGGTCTATGGCTAACGGATACTGCACACCATCATTTAGCTATTGCAATTCTTTTTCTGATAGCGGGTCACATGTATAGGACCTAATGGAGCATTGGTCATGGTCTAAAAGATATTTTAGAAGCTCATAAAGGTCCATTTACGGGTAAGGGTCATAAAGGCCTATATGAGATCCTAACAACGTCATGACATGCTCAATTATCTCTTAACCTAGCTATGTTAGACTCTTTAACCATTGTTGTAGCTCACCATATGTATGTCATGCCCCATTATCTATATCTATCTACTGACTATGGTAGAATACTGTCATAGTTCACACATCATATGTGGATTGGTGGATTTCTCATAGATCAAGTTTTCTAACAATAAAAATTATATCTATAGCTTAATGAACGTGTCTAACGTCTTCGTCACGGACTGACGGACTGCTTCATCACACAACCTTATACTCCACCGCCTCTACTCTCTAGCAATCTCTAGCAATGATATATTGAACTTTCAAGAATTTACTATAAAATTGAATAGATATTGACAAATTATATAATATTGAACTCTCAATATTATGTTTTTCTTTTTTTTCCCTTTGTGTAGGTGGTTGTTGTCAATTTTAAATTTAAATTTTGCTTCATATAAACTGTAAGGCCCGGTCCTTTACGCAAACCAAAACATATCTTTTAAATATTATAAAACAAGTGGAAGCGCGTCCCCAAAATATACTATCCGTTAATTACATCAAAATCGCCAATTGAACACGTCAAAGGCCTTTTTCTAAAGTTATAATGTTGCCAAGTTTAACGACGGCCAAAATATGACAACATTAGTTTAGATTTACAACCATATTAACTACAACCCATATTAACACAAAACGGGCCTTATATAAAATGTTTCCAAAAGACATCTACAAAAGATCAGAGTTGCGCCAAGCATAGTCAAACTTCCAGTCAACATCTACAACCCGAACATCTACATCAACAACAAGCTAACCTAATCTGCAAAAAGGATCAACAACGAGGGATTAGCTCACGCTAAGTGAATGGAACCGTAACCGACGGTTCAACCCACTCATAACAAGTCTTACAACAAAGCAACAACAACAATTAAATCACATAAGCACATAACGTCAAGAGGACCGGCGGTTCCTGGTATCCACCCAACCCAGAAACCACAACTACTGGGCGCAACGCCATTCCCAGTAATCAACCGATAGCTTGAGTACTACCTTCACTGACTAGGCTTGTTCTCAACTATGTGTTTCAAAGAAACCTCGACAACTACACAGTAGTACCCAAACCCAACCAACAACAGTTGACCTCTGAAAACAACCACATTGCATTCACAATGCAAAAGCACACAACAACAAGCAACAGTTCACAACTGTTATCAATTAAACAACAATTCAACGACAATCACACAACAACTCATATATTCAGCAATATAAACAAACAGACAAGACTGGTACCGGTACGACCAATAACAACAACCTACTGATATAAACTATCCTGGTTACCCGTTGTAACCGAACCCGTTACAACTGGGTGGAACCGAGGACTACAATTCCACTCACCAATTATCGTCCGATCTTCAACTCAGTGGTCTTATATTACTGAGTTGCCGCCCGCTTATCTGAATAAACAAATAATATCAAGTCAGTAACTCGTCTCATAATCATCATCATAGCTTATTTATCAAATCAATTAATCTCTGGAGTCTAGACAAACAATTGCTCAATCAGAAATGAAATCAGAAAATCCTGAAATGACGTTTAAAAACTAAAAATGCCATTTTCGACCCCTAAATGACCCCGAATGGCCAAAAACCACCTAGGCTATTAGAATATAGTTTTGATCATTGGGTCGTTTCCGAGTGAACATGTGAATTTCAATCAAATCTAGGTTAATGAAATTGTTACATAACCGTGACCCTGAAAAGACTTACGCATTTTCAAAATTTACAAAACCCGTCAAAATTATTCATGCGAACGCGATCCGGAAAACATTGGTGGGATCGCGTTCCCCTTTGAAAATAATTATGTCACCGTTTTACACTACGAAACGCGATCTGGAGACGAGTGCTGGATCGCGTTCGTATGACCAAAACTCGCCTATACCAAATTTTAACTAAGGAACGCGATCCAGCAAGGCTTCTGGGATCGCGTTCGAGTGAATTTCAGCAATACACAGACCTGTAACTTGCACACTCGAACTCTAACCCAATTTACCACAAAATCAGCTTACAAACTCGAAAATACCAAGTAAAAGACCACTAGCATCAACTATGATTATATACAACAACAAACAAGTGATTCTATAATGAATTCCTATCATGCATCATCATCAAATCAACAAAATCACCAAGACCTAATCTATGAGCTCAACTTGAAGAACACTAACAAATTCTAGCATATAATCACCATGTAATCAACTCATTTCAATGAATAATCAACAAGTAATTAACAAAACATGATTTTCAAGCTTCAATTCATACAAATCACTTATGTTCATCATTTTCCCAATTTCTACAAAATAAGCTCAAGAACACCAAGAACACTTACAATCCAAATGAAGAAGATGATATAAATGATGATGATAATCAGATTTCTCTAGCAAGATTCAATCTCTATTTTGTTCTTGATTAATTTTTGAAAGAGATGAGAGAGTTTAGAAAATTTAGGTGAAATGGAGAACAATTGATTTAGGTAGGAAAATGAGTCGGTCCACACATTTTAATCCCACCGCCCCGCTTACAACACAGTATAAATTAGACCCGTTTCTAGCCTATTGTCTGGAACCCGAAAATACCCATAAGTCAAAGTACTTTTATTTTACCATCAACTTTAACTTTTTAAAACAAACAATATTTTACTTGTCACAATTAAAGCTGAGGCTCTTTTACTTGTTTATTATTAAATAAACCAACCGAACTTATTAAAATACAATTTATTTCCAGGCCCAAAAACATGATGTTACATAAACATTAACCATTTAGGCCATAGGTGATTTTAATGAACTCTCTTCTATAGTTCTAGCTGGTATCTACAACGTTCATATTTGTTAATTCGTGACTCGAAATCTCACTTTTTAACTTGTAACTTGACTCGTGATCACTACCCAAAAAATTTGGTTTGTGAAATAATGTTTTGAAATGTGGTTAAAAGTTTTTGAAATGATCTTTAGTTAACAATTTATGTTTAAATCCCAGAATAAGATCTACATGTAAACAATCTTATTGTGTGGCTCATTTAGAACTTATCTTTCTAAAATATGAAGTTCATGAGTAACACATTTAAATAAAAGTTATTTGTTGATATCTATATAATTGTGATTATTGAATACGAAAGTTGCCATATTAATAAATACGTTTGATTTATATAGAACTTAGCGCTAAATGATAGTACTTCTAGATTTGTGAATCTATTATATGCATGAAACATGTATGAATAAGTGAGCTAAACTTATTAGATACAATTAATTGAATTGTCGATTAATCATGGTAGATTAAAATAATAAACTTATTATGGTTTGATTTATTGTTGTCTATAAGAAATAAATTGATAATGTGTTTTCTAAAAACATATCATGAAACCAAAGACGTGGTTTATTTAATACATTGCATATAATAAAGTGAATCATTTCTAAAATGGATCATGGGATTTGTTTTGTAGAAATTGGATTCATAAGTATGGTTAGATTTAGTGGGAGCGTTAAATGGAAATTTTAATATCTCACAAGAACATTAATTCGTTAATATTATTGTTGAAGAATTGAAATTTATTGGTGGATTGACTTAAAAATGTTTGATGATTGTTTAAAAGAAATTTTAAAATTCGAGTAGTTGGAAACATCAAATTCATTGTGAAGTCAATTTCATTTAGTTGAATTAATGGTTAGTCATAGTAAATGCTTTGTATAAATGATATCACGATTTGATATGTTTTACTTCGGTGTGCATATTAAATGATCATTGGATAACATTAACAAAGATTTGAATTATAGCTACAACAAATAAAATCTAAAGTCTTTAAGATTTTGATTAGTGGGTAGATATTTAATAAGTTATGTTTGGAGAAATATATCTTAATAAATATAATTGAAATGGATTGATTAGAAATAGTTCTAGTTATATTCATATATCATGATCCTATTCCGAAACCATGAACTGTAGCATGTTAAGGTTGGATGACTCATTGAGATATGACGAGGCCTTCATGTTGTTCATATTTAGTATATTTTTGTATCCATGAGTAAGGTAAGCTTATTCTAAAGTGTATGAGACACATATCCATAACCGCTTATTATCGTGGGAACTACAATAGGGAGATCGGTTATAGTGAAAGATGGTATGTTACAGCTCTAAGAAGCAACTTGTCCTGCAGATAAGGTACAGTCACTGTTAATTTGTGATGCCTGATCACTAGCACTTAATACGATTAAATGTTGGATTGACCCACATATTGAGTGAATACTTTGTGGACCATTGTCATGGGTATTCTCAATCGTGGCGCACTATCCTCTGACCTGAGCAGGCTAGATTTTCGCATGTGAACCTAGTTGGTTTCTAATGAGATCTAACGGTGTTCGTAAAAGAGCATCCATAACGGTTATTCGTTGGTTGACGAAGAACACATGTTGTGATTTCTAGTTTAACTCGCAAGATGGGATTTGCAACTCTTGTATAAAAGCAAGAGAGATATCTCCTAGGCCGTCGATGATTTGGACTGAAGAAATGTATGGCCATACTCGAGTGATAAGTCACTTGCTTAGTCGGTACAAATCTGTAATCGAAAATAGGAATTGAGTATTGTAAGGTTGATACGGTCCATGCCTTATACTCTAAAATATCTTAAGAAATTGCAAAAGGATATAGCCATACCCTCACCGTTTAAATTTTTATTTCAGCTAGGCTGTAAAGCTATGAGGAGTGATTGCTTCATTGATCTGGTTAACCTAAGTGTCCTGGTAGGGACCGCCTTAGGTACATGATATTTTTCCGATGCTAATATTTCGCACAAGTGGGAGTCTGAAAGATTATGTGCTTAATATTATCATAAATTAATATCAAATCCAGCTCCACATGAACACCGCAGGGTCACACTGATGAGCATAACCGAACATGTAGTGTGATACTATAAATAGATATTTGATATCGTTCATTTAGGAGAAATGAATTAAGTTGGTCAAACGTGATTAGAACATTTATTAGTATAAATAATTAAGTGTAATTATTTATTTAATAAAAAGAATTTATTTATAATTAGTTTTGTAAATAAATTAGTTAGTTTAATTATTATTAAACTACGAGGTTCTAGTTGTAAATTAATAAGTTTGAGTTAAGTTTAATTAGTTATTAAACTAAAGGGATTAAAAGGGAAATTATTTAACTTGTTAGACAAGTTGGTTTACAAGTATAAATAAAGGCCTAGGGGTTCTTTATTTGTTGATCAATACCCTAACAATCTTCCCTCTCCCTCTCCCTTTCTCTTTGTCGACCGGCCCCACCCGAGCCCAAGCCGAAAGTCGGCCAACCTCTATTGGGGTTCTTGAGTTTGTGATTCGATCGCATTCTTGTGCTAGGGTTTTAGTATACACTTAGGATACTACCGTCCGTTCAACCGTCGATCAAAGGTGGATACCTAACGTATCCCGTAGCTAGCCGAATTCAAGAAGATGGAAAGAAAGATCAAGATAAGTTCACTCGTACTTTGGCAACGAGTAGAAGATTGAAGATTTTGCCGAGCACCCGATGTAAGTTATATTTAATTAAGTGTAATTAAATACTATACATGTTTTATTATGAAAATTATACATCTTGGCTAAAGGGTTTATTTAATGTGATTAAATATTTTTTATAAGCTTTCGATTATTAATTGTATTAAACTTTAATAAAGATTAAACTTTTATAACGTATAAATTCTATTAAAAACCCTTCACTTGCTCTACTCCTTTGTTAAGTTTAGGGTGGGTCATGATCTTTAAACTTCATGAAGTCTTGTGAAGTTTACCGCTTAATTGTTTGGTCTATGGAAAAGGTTCTAATCAAGCTTTGTTTACATTACACTTTCTAAACTTTAATTAATGATCATACAATCGTATATAATTCAGAGCAAAAATAACCGTCATCGTATTCGTACTGAAAACCAAATTCGACTCTAACGTACTTCCGGATATTCAAACATGCAACAATGGTTTTTATATATAAGGGTTCGATCTCATATAAGGTAAAAGTCTAGCACTAAATAAATGAAATTGCAAGTTGATAAATAAGATGGTGAAATTTCATGGAGCAAGGTATCGCGATAAAACCCAGTCAACAGAAAGTCAACGTTAAACTTAGTCAACAAAAAAGTCAACGCTAAATTATTATTTGGTTATTGTTATGATGACGATGAGTCAACTTATTCTATTTTCAAAAAAAAAAAAAACATTCATTTGGAGGACCAACTCTTATAATCCATGTTTTATATTGGTTTTCACTTTTCAGAGACCTCAAACTTGCATTTTGTAGAGTCTACTACTCTCTTGCTCATCCGGCCAAAAGTGCAAATTAAATTAAGAAAATGAATGTTGTTCCGTATCACGTTTTTATCTTTACTAGCATAATACCCGCGCAATGTAGCATAGTATAATATATTATAATTAACTCAACGGTAGCTGTATAATTAAGTATATAATATAATTGTGTTTATTATTTTATGATGTACAGTATTATTTATGATGATGAATCGATAACAATAATTTAGTGTGTAGAGTTAAATATTCGGAATAAAAAAAGGGTCGGGTTAAGAATAAAAAATTGATAGGGCTAAGAAAGGGATGAAGTTAATACAATATGAAAATCAAACATTTTAAATTTAGAAACGTTGAGTCTAAAATTTTAAGATTACTAAAAATAGATTACTAAGATGCATATGTAGTATTGATAGATATGAAAATTAAACATTTTAAATTTAGAAATGTTGAGTCTAAAATTTTAAGATTACTAAAAATAGAGTACTAAGATGCATTATATGTACTATTGATAATTTCTTTTAACATTTGATTGATATTGATATGATTGGTAGCTTCTATAATTTCTTTTAACATTTGATTTGATTATGTATAACAATTACAATACTATTCTATGTTGTTTGACTTATGTTAAATGACTTAGTTACAAATTTACTCTCTACATCTAGATTTTTATACAAAAAGTTAACTTAATATATATGGCATGCTACATTTCTATTTTATAATATATAAAGCATCTTCATATTTTATATTTAAAAACTTTTAAAAGTAAAACTCAACACTTGTATATTTAACAAATGTAATTTAATTCTCATCTTTTTACAAATTTATTATTTTCATGACATTTCACTCTTCAGTACTATATTAAGTCATGATAACAAATTTTTGCCGGGTAATAACATAATTTCATATTCTGCTCCATTACGCGAGGTTACGCCATAAAAGAAAACTATGCTTCATATCTATGCGTCAACATCAATACTTCAATTCAATTCAAGATCTCAATCTGCCGATCGATTTTAATTCAATCTTATTCTTCAATTCAATCGGTTCTTCGATCACTTTATTCAGGTAACATTTTCTTTTATTCAATTCGATCTTCATATACATCCAAAAATCGAATTAGCAATTGTAATTAACCATTCGTAATATCTTTTAATTTTAATCGATTGTTGATCTGATATAGAAATCAAAGGTGTTTTCTCGTTCATTCGGATTGTCGATAACCCGTTAGGTATCAACTAGACTTTAATTGATGATATTTGTGCAATTAGGATCAAATTTATCAGCTCTGAGACGAGTTTTCAATGGATTTCAAGCAGGTAATGTAAATTTCATTAATTGTTATATATAAACTTTAAAGCGAAAGGAAAAGCAACATGATATTTTCAATTATACTTCAATCGATTCTTAATATGCAACATAGATGGGTTATTTATAAGTTATTCTATAATCCCATGAGTTGATCCAGAATTAGGGATGGCAATGGGCGAGAAAAAACCCGCGACCCGCGGGTATCCGCACCTATGACGGGTGGGTAAATTCAAAAAACTTCACCCGTGGGTACAGGTCGGGTAAAAATTTGTACCCGTTGACGGGTCGTGGGTGGGTCATGGATATAGGAGATCCGTTTCAGGTAAAATCCGACCCGTGAATCCGT
The DNA here is from genome assembly GCA_949592205.1 of Helichrysum umbraculigerum. Classification (NCBI taxonomy): domain Eukaryota; kingdom Viridiplantae; phylum Streptophyta; class Magnoliopsida; order Asterales; family Asteraceae; genus Helichrysum; species Helichrysum umbraculigerum. The sequence continues at coordinate 56,424,440 of CATIUR010000006.1, forward strand.
GATACCCATTTAAGCAACCCGCGGTTATACCCGTTAGATGATCCGTGAACCCGCATATGTGCATCTAGTTGTATATTTATTATACTTATATTTCCAATTACTATTTATAAGGTGTTCTTAGAGTGGGCATGTATCAAGAGGTAACTTTTTGTCTCTGATGCCTTTGTCGGGTTCGAAAGTGTTAGATTTTTGAAAATACGGCCCATCATATTCAAGTGGGCCTTTGTGTTTGAGAAGTTCCAAATCAGCAAGGTTGTTCAACTATCCAAGTTTAATAGAAGTAAGTTGGGATTGGGATTTAGTTACACAAGATATTTTAGAACTGAATTACAGTATAAAGAAATGTGAGCTATAATTTAGTCATATTTCGTCATGTATTTAGAGCATGGTTTTTCCTTCTATTTTCTTTTTACTAATTTGATATATGCTAAAAACTTACAGGACGAGCATGTCATCATAGGGTTAAGAAAGTATATAGCAGCAGTAAACATTGCGTTAGGGGTTGGTATGAGATTTAAAACGTATTTTGAGGGCAAGGATTTATTTCAAAGAATGTTTAACGGTATAGTAGTTAAAGTTGGAGCCAACTAAATCATTTATATACATATTAGCTTAATTACTTTATTAGAAACAAGATCCTTATACATATTAAGCTATTAACTTAATTATTTTATTAGAAACAAGATCCTAAACAATGCGTTGGGTATTACGGTAGTTGCATTTACAAATGGTAGCTTTAGATCGCCAATTTATCTGTGTTGGATTTGTAACCTTCCAAAAAGAAAATTTACTAGTTAATCATTTCTCACCATGTACGCTAACTGAAAATCAAATAAAAAAAAGTATATATACACGGATACAAAATGTAGTTGAGATTTGTATAATAGATTACTTTCGAGGGTAATCATAAACAATAAATATTGTATTTATTTTATGAAATCCAATATTACGAGTATATTATTAGAGTCAACGATTTCGTCGGTTTTGTCTTCAGGTTTCGTCAGTTCCTTTGTTTCGGTTTGGTGACGAAAGGAAGAAGGGGGTGGGGTGGGGCTCAACTTAATATTAAATGAGGTGGTGTGTTTTTTGTATCGTAGGGATTTTGATACCCTTGGTACTCTATCACATATTTCAAGCAGGTGATTACCTTTTACTACTAGTCTTTTTGTTAATGTTCATTCAAAATTATTGCTTTCTTATTTGTAACATATATATACAATTTATTAATATACTTTGTGTACATTTTGAAAGCTAGAAAGAAACAATATGAAACATTTAGTGAGGCTTTTACAGAGGAGGCAAAAAGTAACCCAGGTTTTTGTTTCATTTTCCTTTTTATTATATATGTTATATATGAATGAATGAATGAATTATTCAACTTTTTTTGTATTTTTATAGGAAAGGTTAAGCTAATGGTTGAGGCAGGGCCGTCTTTGAGGGTGGTCGAGGTGATCGACCGCCCAGAGCCTCTAAATTTCGAGGGCCTCCAATTTTTTTTCAGGTAATGTGATATGCGTAATACATATGATGTTTACATATAAGATTGACACCTCTTATATTTTGAACTAAACGAGCTTTGTTAGTAACTTGATTTGGACTAAATATATATTTAAACAAATATATAGGTCGAATGAATGGTCCGAAATTGAAAACTCATATTGACATATTAGAGTTTGAGTAAAAGAGTTAATAACTAACAACTGAGATTTGAGAAAATAAGTATCAATTAAATAAATATGTATCAGTGAAATAAATAAATTATTTGAAAATCGGATCATTGAGAATCAATTTCATCGAACCTTTATCTTACTTGATATCTAGTTATAGGGTCTCATTTCGAAACACGACAACTTTGTCCATGGCCTCTAAAAGTTCAGAGACGGCCCTGGCTTGAGGTAGTTGGAAACGAGTTGGAGGATGCAGGTAAAGGTTATTTGGTTTATTTTTTCTTTACTCAAATTCAAATTTAGTATTGTTATATTCTTCCTGATATATCTTTTTTATTTACAAAAGAGGCTTTTAAGTGGGTGCAAGATATCAATGGAAGAGATTATAAGAGATTTGGAGACTGATTTTATTTATTGCATATAATCTTTGTTATTTCTTAGAATTATATAAACTTTAATTGTAGATTAGCTGTATAGTATAATTTTCAAAGATAGCTTGTACATAAATTATTATTTAAAGAAATCAAACCTCAAGAGGAGGGCAGATTGTCATTCACGTGTTATGGTATCAAAGCTTTGTTTCAATGAGAATTTTATTCTTATGTTCTTGGTTGATTAAGTATTGATCAACTAACAAATCTTGTTTTTCTTGGTCTAGTTTTTCTGTGCTCAATCAAACTGTGGTTGGAAGTCTTTCGTTTTCGATCTTTTGCTTTCGATCTTTCGTTTTCGATCTTTCGTTTTCGATCTGAGAGTTTTGATCAGAGTTTTGTTATCTTTTCGATTTGATAATATTTTGAGAGAATGTCTAGTGAAGGCATTATGGGAAAGCTTTTGGTGGAGAATTTGAGTATCAAATTTATAGGAAAGAACTATGCTACATGGGAATTCCAATTCAGGATGTTCCTGAAAGGGACGGACCTCTGGAATCACATCGATGGGTGACATTTCTGCAAGCTTCGAAGGTCAGATTCATCAAACATGAGTTTATTGGAGAGCTAAAACCGATACATGTGATGCATTTTGAACTGGGAAAGTTGGTGAAGGAACATGACCTCAGCATTTACATCATGGGAAATTATATTTTCATACTCAATGGTGATGCGGAGGTTTTGAACGAAAAAACACAGGTTCCAGATGAGCCATACAAGCCGGATGAGGTATATGCTACAGTCGAGAAAGGACGTGTGTTGAAGATACGCTTTCCTATTTCTGGAGGTGAATCGATCAGGCACGTGTTCGAAGTGAGTATGAAGTGAAGTTAATTTGGGATATTGTTTAAGGTTGTCGATATATGATTCTTATATTATATCAAGACCTCTGTAATCTCTTGCTTTTTTACATGGTTAGCATGCAAACTTGATGTACTCCTTTGTTAAGTTTAGGGTGGGTCATGATCTTTAAACTTGTTATAATTAAGCCTTTGTGGAGTTTACTGGGTGTTTGGTATTTGGAAAAGGTTCTAATTAAGCCTTTGTTTACATTACACTTTCTAAACTTTAATTAATGATCATGCAATAGTATATAATTCATAGCAAAAACAACCGTCATTGTATTCGTACAGATATTTTTCCGATGTTAATATTTCGCACAAGTGGGAGTTTGAAAGAATATGTGCTTAATATTGTAACACCCTCAAATTTTGGGTTGCAGAATCGGTTGGGTCGGGTGTTACCAAATCAAATCTCACAAGCACAAAGGTAAATAATGAACGATTTTAAATGAGACGTTTGAAAATAGTCATACATTTCCAAAATAAAAGTGTATACAAGTTACGACTTCGCAAAATAATTTCAATACATAATTTGTAATACAAAAGTTATGCAGAGAAATCCAGTTGTTTGAAAACATGCGACTCGAGCTAGCATATCTTGTAGCAATCCTAATCCTGCTGGGCACCTGAGAACACATGCTAAAACGAGTCAGCTATAAAGCTGGTGAGTTCATAGGATTGTTAGTTGAAACATAAAGTATAACCTTGTATGTTTTAAAAAAAATAGTTCAAGATCTACGATCTTGATTTGTATTGTTATAGTATTGTAACAGAGATGTGTATACAATAATCGAGGTATCTAATACCTAAGTAATCCGTAGTGTGTAACTAAGTACATAGAGAAAGTGGCAGTCCATGCCTAGATACCTATCAAGTCTGAGTAAAACTACCAATGTGAGGCAATACTTGCCTGAATATGAATCGAGTAACTGTATGACTACGTCATATTATATCAAGTAATAACTGGTATGCCACCTGGCATATTGTGTTGCCTCCAGCAACATGTAATTGTAATCCCGCAGAACTATGATTGAGTATTTAATCAAATACTGAGTTAACGACCTCGCGTGAAAGCTCACCGATCCGTTAATGAGTGCGGATCACGAGCATAAGCTCGCCCATCCGTGAATGAGTGTGAATCCCGAGTGTAAACTCGCTGATCCATCGATTTTATCGCTTTACCGCGATATCGTACTTGTGCCCACTCTAACCGTGGCATCATTTTGTGCCCACTTTACTGTGGCATCGTTTTGTGCCCACTTTACCGTGGCATCGTTTTGTATCACCAGACTGAGATATGATTTTGGATCACCAGCCTGAGATATGATTTGTATCACCAAACCGTGATATGATGTGTATCACCAGGTTGAGATATGATTTTGGATCACCAACCTGAGATATGGATTTGTATCACCAAACCGTGATATGGATTTGAATCACTTTACCGTGATCTCGAATAGTGTTGCCCGCAAGCAATGTATGTAATTGGGCCGGCAGTACTACAACATGCCCGACTTGGAATAATTGAGCCAGCAGTACCACGACATGCCTGACTTAAGTAGTTGTGTTGCATAAGTGTATGTCTATCAATGTACATATGTAAGTTGTATGTAGCACCAAGTGCTCGAGTTTGAGTACGAGTATGTGTATATATATAAATATATATATATATATGTATAAGTCGAATCAACAAACACATCTAATAGGGTATCATGTAACACATGATAGTAATTTATTGTATCTAATTATGTATATACAATACTTAGATATTTGTTGTAACACAATGAGCCTAGGTATGAAAAATCATCACCTAGTGGTTTTGTATTAGTATAAAAAGTCTATACTAACGTACGATACTAACTGATACTCCTAGCCTCAGCCTAGTGTGACACCCGCCAAATTAGGACTAGTATTTAGTGCCTAATTCTATGTTAATACATGTAATTAGTTCTGTGTTAGGCTAATTAATGTATCGAAATATATATCGTTGAATATATACGAATAATGCGATTTGATTAAATCGTACGTGAACTTTAATCGAATGGAATTCGGTTCAAATATTACGGACGTTGGTGAAACATTTCGAATTAAATTGTAAAAAACATTATTGGCGACACTTTAAATGATATTTCTAATTCCCTCGTATCACACTATTTAAAAATGATAAAAACGTAAATTAATCTAAATTTCAGTTCATAAATTAAAACAACCCAAATAAAATGATTTATAAATATTCACGCTTTAAATAAATATTAAACGCGTAAACAAACATCTAAACGATTAAATAACGGAGAAAACGAACACCGCACGGAGCGCGGAGGCGTGGACTGAAAAGGGAGGCTTAAACCTCCCACCTCCTTTTCTTTTCTCATTTCCATCTTTTCCTTTCTCTCTCTTTCCCCTCTTTTCTCTCAAAATTCACCATCACCACCATCTCACTAAAATCTCAAAATAACAACATAAAACGCGCTCAGATCACCCCAACCGTTTGGAAGAAAAGCATCACCACTCCGCGATCTACAATCCTATCTTTTCGGATTTCCCATCCGACACTTTGTAAGTTTTCCGACAAAAGTCGAAACCCCTCGATTTTACTTATTTTACGTGATTATGGGTTTTTTAAGCTTATAATGTCCAAAAATGGGTTTGGTAAAAATTTTGGACCAAACGGAAGTCGTCCGGCCGATTTTCCGGCCACCGGAACCAGATCAGTCGCCAACGTCGCTTTTGGGTTGGCCCAATTGCGACGTCAGTTACAACGTCGCTAAACACCTCACAACGTCGCATATAGCGACGTCATCCCCAACGTCGCATTGACTTGTGAATGTCGTATATAGAGACGCAGACCTTAACGTCGCATATAGCGACATAATACGTAACGTCGCATTAAATTGCGAACGCTATACTTAGAGACGTCATTCCAAACGTCGCGGTCATCATGTGCGACGTCACACCTGACGTCGCACAAACCAGAACCTTGAAAACTTACATTTTTACTAAGTGTCGGAACCAAGATTTTACCACCTAATTTTACTCCAAATTCAAATTTCGGATACGTTTTCACTAAAGGAAAGTAGTAGGAATAAAAATTTTCCAAGCGGACTTGGAAGCTCGACCCCAACCAGGGGCTCTGCCCCTTGGACCCCGCCAGGGGGCGCCGACCCTTGGACCCCGCTACCAGGGGCGCTGCCCCCGGACCCCCGTCATTAGATGTTGTAAATACTTTTCACACTAAGTGTCAAACACTTACAAATAACGAAGCCTGATTCAACGATACATATTATAATAACACTTTTGGATTATTATTATTACAAACCGTCACCAACGGGCCATACTTGTTTTCAAACTACAAACGAATTACTAAACAAAAGGTTGGACATTTCCTAGTTGTGTGGACAACTAGCATGGGTGATCTTTTAAGACACCAACTTATTTACTTGTTTACTTACAACCTTGTGCGTTTCGGACGCCAGAAGGTTGCAGGGTTCGGAGAACCACATACGGGATTACGTCCGCCTTACTTACTCGATCTCACATACTTACTTGCTAGACTCAGATGAGTCTTACAGCCCCACTTTTACTGTTTTACATACGAGGTGAGATACATTGCTTACTTTTCTTGAACACAAGTACGAACTATACATTTTACTATACGGGATTGCATGAGTTACTTACTTTTACTGAAGTCTCTCAATCATATATCGTTAGTTATGGACTTAAGCGCGAACACTAGTTAATGGATCCATTAGGGAAATGACCCTCCCCGCCCGGGGTAGTAGCGCTACCACGAACCGTACTGTATAAACGGGCGACTATTATTCGTTACTTATGCTTGCTCAGTTACGAGCATGTCACGGGAGCAACTTATTACTTACGGGTTAAGCTTCGATTATGAGCCTCATGGCAACGGTATAACTTACTTACTTTACATTTGCTGGATTTGCAAATACTTGATTTACGCCTGCGGGCACCACTGATGAAATCTTGTGTTCAAAACTAATATTACTTACAAACCTGTGAGATTCACCAACATTCGTGTTGACTTTTTAGCATGTATTCTCAGGTACTCATACGGAGTAGTATTTCTCCAGGACATAGCTAGAGTCGCATGATTTCAACTAAACTGCATTAACGGAGATTCTCAGCATTATCTTTTGTACATGTTGATTATGTAATAGAATCTCCCGCCATACGCGTGGACTCTAGGAAACTACATTTTGTATACGAAAACATTAAGTTTTCAAACAATTATTTCTATGAAATCGTTTTACAACGTCTCATTTAGAGGTCGTTTACTATATATCTTTGTGCTTTGATTATTGATTAGTAACACCCAAACCGTGCTTCCGCAAAACATTAAATTTGGGGGTGTTACACCTAGCGAGTATATTGAGGTCCGTGGTTACTGTTTACTTGCGTACAATCCAATATAGAAGTCCTGGAATGTATAGGCAGTCTTAGTTCCTAAAAGGAAAACTAATCCTGTAAGAGTCTAGATGTTGTACAGTGTAAGTAGAACGAACCAGTTCTAGTGGATGCAATAGTATTATCCCGCGACAATATGTTCAATAGGTAGTGATGACTTAATCAAGTCATGTAATGGTAGTTGGTTTTCAATAGTGGTAGCCTATCCCGGTTAAGCTATGATATTGTTCTACAACAATATGACGGGTGTAATTCCTAAGTATTACACATTTGTATTACATACAGTAATATAGATAATTGTGAATTATAAAAGTTTATCATTATAATTCGAAAATAGTAATTGTGCATGTTTCTCACCCCGAAAATAGTAAAACAGTTGAAAGAGTGGGGCTATGAACTCACCTGTGAGTTGTCGGCGATCCTACGATACGCGCGTCGTCCGATAGGTAACCTCCTAGTGTCCTAAACACACGGGGTTATATGAGTACGAGATCAAATAGTATGACCAAGTAAGTCGTTCAGGTTTGGAAACCGTGTACGGGGGTCCGGGGGCAGCGCCCCTGGTAGCGGGGTCCAAGGGGTGGCAATCCCTGGCGGGGTCCAAGGGGAAGAGCCCTTGGCTGGGGTCGAGCTGCCAGGTCAGCTTGGAAAAATTTTATTTCTACTATGTCGCTGTAGTGAAAACGCATTCTAAAATTTCATACTTCTGTTTGTAGCGACACTTTGCTAGTGTCGCTATAGGCGACACTTAGTTTTAGTTGGCGACACTGGGATAGTGTCGCTGGTTCCAAAAAGTTAAATAATCTGGCGACACTCGGTTAGTGTCGCCAAAAATTGATTTTATTTGGTTAGAGTGTCGCTGGCAGCGACACTTAGATTTGTAGCGACACTTGACGAGTGTCGCTAACACTGTTTTTGACCCTCTAGCGACACACGTTGTCTGTTCGACGATTTTTGAAGAAAAACGAGTTTTCAACCAAATTTTCGACCAAATCAGCTAAGACAACGATAAGGCATGATGTATTAAGTATTTTAAATAACAAAAATCAAAGAAAACGAGGAAGATTCTTACGGATCGAAGTGTGGACCGAAAATGGAGATGAAACCAAGATGATGATGAAATCGTGATGATAATCTTATGATGATGATATATTGTTGTTGTAAATGATGTTGTTGTTGTTGATTATTGTTGTTTGTTGTAAGTTGTTGTTGTTGTTGTTGATTATTGTTGTTTGTTGTAAGTTGTTGTTGTTGTTGTTGATTGTTAGTAGAGAAAGAGATGAGAGTTTTGTGAAGAAGAAGAAAAATGAAGTGAGAAAATGAGGAGGGGATTTGGGTTTTGTTAAAACTCAGATCCCCAATGTTGGGGACTGTGGTCTCCCACCACAGTACAAAATGCCCGTGTTTTTGTACCCGATCGTAAAATAAATTTAATATTTTAAATTTCTAAAATTCATTTATATGTTTTCGAAATGTTTTGAGTCGAAACATTTTATAAAAATAAAATGTTTGGGTTAAAGTTTTATAACCAGATTTTGCGCGGTCTTAGATAACTAGAATGCGTTTTTAATTAAAACGACTTACATTTTCGAATGTTTAATATTTTTCCTCAAATGTATAATGTTTATTTTAACTAATAAAATATTAGTTGTGAAATTTTGTCACCAAAATTCGGACGCGTTATTCTGCGTTCTTTTAGATTCTTTCGAGTGTGATTATTAAATAACCATTGTGTATTATATATATATATATATATATATATATATATATATATATATATATATATATATATATATATATATATAATTTATATATAATTTTTGAATACTTTGTTATAAATGTGTACTTATTACGAAGGTTTAAAGTTTAAATTGGGCGCGAAAATCTGACTTTTTGACCGAGTGTCACAAATATTATCATAAATTAATATCAAATTCAGCTTCACATAAACACCGCGGGGTCACACCGATGAGCATAACCGAACAAGTAGTGTGATACTATAAATAGATATTCGATATCGTTCATTTAGGAGAAATGAATTAAGTTGGTCAAACGCGATTAGAACATTTATTAGTATAAATAATTAAGTGTAATTATTTATTTAATAAAAATGATTTATTTATAATTAGTTTTGTAAATAAATTAGTTAGTTTAATTATTATTAAACTACGAGGTTCTAGTTGTAAATTAATAAGTTTGAGTTAAGTTTAATTAGTTATTAAACTAAAGGGATTAAATGGGAAATTGTTTAACTTGTTGGACAAGTTGGTTTACAAGTATAAATAAAGGCCTAGGGGTTCTTTATTTGTTGATAATACCCTAACAATCTTCCCTCTCCCTCTCCCTTTCTCTTTGTCGACCGGCCCCACCCGAGCCCAAGCCGAAAGTCGGCCAACCCCTATTGGGGTTCTTGAGTTCGTGATTCGATCGCTTTCTTGTGCTAGGGTTTTAGTATACACTTAGGATACTACCGTCCGTTCAACCGTCGATCAAAGGTGGATACCTAACGTATCCCGTAGCTAGCCGAATTCAAGAAGATGGAAAGAAAGATCAAGATAAGTTCACTCTTACTTTGGCAACGAGTAGAAGATTGAAGATCTTGCCGAGCACCCGATGTAAGTTATATTTAATTAAGTGTAATTAAATACTATACATGTTTTATTACGAAAATTAAAGATCTTGGCTAAAGGGTTTATTTAATGTGATTAAATATTTTTTATAAGCTTTCGCGTATTAATTGTATTAAACTGTTAATAAAGATTAAACTTTTATAACGTATAAATTCTATTGAAAACCCTTCAGTGGTATCAGAGCCATGTAATTTTCTAATAAAACTGTAAATTAGTTTTCTTGTATGCTTCTTTCAATTAAGTTTTAATTATTGTAATCTCTTCTTCTACCTTTCTTTCTAATCGGTTTAAAAACCGTGTAGTTTGTTAACTATTTAAACAACGCGAATAAATTGGTTTTTCGCGATTGATCCAAAATAGATGTGTTTTGGTTGTACCAATATTGCTCCAAGGTTTATATGAAACCTTGTTGATTGATTTTTAGTATACGGTGTTTAACACCATAACCAAAAACACATCGCGTTTTGTTGATCAATGGTTTGAATAATTTAACCCGAAAACTAATGGTCGTTTCTTCTTGCTTTAAGTTAATATTAATTGTATTGATTTGATCTATGCTAAAATCGATTTTAGGGTTTGCCTAAACCCCTAGGAAAATCGAATTAGGCATAGGTGTTAGGTATTCGATATCCTAAAAGAATCTAGTACAATTAGTAAGTAACTTAGCGAGCAAGAATTCGATACAAAGGTTTAATTAAAACCCTTGTGTAGGCCGATTTTTATAAGGGTTTTTCAAACCCAAGAAAATCAATCTTTAATCCAATGATATGATCAACTAGGGTTTATGAAACTCTAGGTACAAATTGATTTTTGCAAAGGTATGAGACCTTTAGCGAAAATCAATTTAGGTTTTTTTATTAAACCCATGGATTAGTCGATCTTTGGCTAGGATATTTTTCATCTTTTAGCAAAAAATCGAGATTAGGGTTATATGACCTAAATATATTGATTTTGGAATAATAGAAGAATTGAGATAAGGTCCATAAAACATGTGTCTAATCAAAAATCTAGGGTTTATGAAACTTCATGTGATTTGGATGTTTTTGATTAGTTAAAATATACAAATTAGGTTTTACGTGAAACCCTAGTTTTGTATTACTTAATGTTTTAAGTAAACCTAATTAAAACTAATGACACTAAAATAAGTTAGTATTTTGAAAAACGCTAAAGTAACGTTTTAAAAGGTTTAAATAAAATTGACATGTTTTTAAATTAAAACTGTTTAAAAGTTTTGTTTTAAAAGAAAGTGTTATTTTCGGTCAAACATGTTAATTCTATTTAAAAGTTGAGTCAAAGAAGCAATAAATCAAGAAACTAATTAATAGATAATTGTTAGTTTATAATTCAATAGAATTGTAAATAGACAATTATAAATTGTTGTATGAGATACAAAGATAATGTAGATATAATGGAACTCGTAGTTTGTGTGTCTTGAATAGGTGCGTTTATTAGATAATGCATGTATCCAATTAAACGCCCTAAGCAAACTATAGTTTAAGTTTCCATTATAATTTATAATTTGGATTATAATTGTTGTATGCGTTGTGACCATAGCCGATCCAAACTTTGACCTAATATATGAACTGTGTGGTTGTGATTATTTTGGTTGTACTGTAATTTTCTTTTGGTATAAGGGGAGACCTGCGTGTCACTTACAACCCCATTTATTTTGTAATTTTATTTTATGAAAAAAGATAGTTTTAGTTTTTATGTAAAAATGTATATTTCAAATTTCATTTGTAAAATGTAATACAAAAGAAGAAGGAGTCCAAAAGAAGAGGAGCAACCAAAAAGGAGTCTTTGCGTTCCATGGTGTCACGAGGAGTCATTGAAGCTAGTGGGAGCACGAAGATCAAGATTTCCAACCATGTGTAATGTTTGTCCCTTAGGTTGACCCTTTGTTTCCGTGTTGGCTCATGGAAATCAAATATAGATTGTGGGAAGGCTATGGCACTATATTATATGTTTTTGTTTATGTCCTTATTTATTTATTTAGTTGATTGAATGAAATAATGTGTGAATTATTAGATAATTAATTAGGACATAATAATAAAACATTAGGTAATGTGATATCATCGAGTGAACATGTTTACGAAACATTGATTCCTCTAGGGTGAATACATTATTAGAAACTTAATAAAACACTTGTTTTAATAAGAGATATAAAACTAGCAAATGGTTTAAACTTGATGATTTCCTAAGGGTCGTGTTTTATTAAAATCTATTGTATATAAACTCATGCATAGTTTATATATATTTAAAAGTAATTTTTGAAATTAGTTTAAGAAAAATACCGAAGTAGGTTTAATTAGAAAATTAATACTTAAAACCCTATTTAATTTAGACCGTAAGCACCCTCCATTTGTGGACATTCATACCGAACTCGACTCCGTGTCCTTCGCCGCCTCCGCGGGTGGGCATGGTTGCACTTGATTAGGGTGAATTGAAAGGGCCGCGATATCCACTTGAGAAGATGGTCGGTTCCCCACAGTTAGCAAATGGTTTGGTCTATTGGTGATTCCAAGTGAGACCTAGCCCAAGGTGTAAGTTGAGATTAAATATACCTAAACATTAAAATTTAGAGTCTCAAGAGTCTAGAAGTTGTATATGTGATACAATTGATATGTGATCTACCTAAAAAGCTATCGTGTGTCATTGCAGCCTTCGTTGAGGGACACTTTAGTGTGAATGTCGGATTCTAGCTTAATAGTTCTATTAGGGTTAATGAATTATTAAGAGTTTAAAACGGAATATAACTAAGTTTGTTTGTTTACTGTAGATGGCTAATAACAACATTAATGCGAATAATACCATGAACTTGTCGCTTCGTTCGATCCTTGAAAAGGATAAGTTGACCGGGCCTAACTTTCGTAATTGGGAAAGGAACCTTCAAATTGTCCTTCGCCATGAACGAAAGTGGTATGTGCTCGAGACACCTCTTGGTCCCGAGCCACCAAACGATGCTGCCGAGAACGTTAGAAATGCTCACACTAAGCATGAGAACGATCTTCTCGATGTGCAGTGTTTGATGCTTGCTACTATGTCTCCCGACCTCCAAGTTAATTACATGGAGACTTCGGCGTATGATTTGATTCGCCGATTGAGAGAGACATTTCAATCCACTGCTAGAACCGAAAGGTTCGACGCCACTAAGGATTTGAATAGTTGCAAGATGGCCGAGGGATCCGATGTGAGTGCTCATGTCGTGAAAATGATAGGGCATCTTAACCGTCTTGAAAGACTTGGGCATCCTTTGCCGCAAGACTTGGCGATCGATATGATCCTCGCTTCATTGAGTATGGGGTACAAGCAATTTGTACTTAATTACAATATGAACAACACGAAAAGGTCCATACATGAGTTGCATCAAATGTTGAAAACTGCACAAAGGGATATGGAACCCGTGAAGTCTAAAGATGTGTTAATGATCTCTGATGGAGGTGTTAGGTAAGCATAAGTTCTGTGGCAACAAAGAAATGGTACCGAAAGTACTGGTTAGTATTGATATCCTATAAAGGATTGTTTATTACTTCATATGACTATATTAGATGGTTGATCTAAGGTGTACAATCTTTGATTGTAGGAGTCAAGGAGTGATAGAGCACTTGAATTGGAGCTATGAAGATAGCGTTGTTCAAGAAGCTAGGATGTGGAAAATAAGTGTTATAGGCACATAAGTTTATTTTTAAATTTTTGGGACATTATTTCATACATTAGTTTTCACATTCTGGTTTGCTCATTTTGAGCTTGGATATTTGTTTTGAATATTTAAATATTTTGGTTATTTAATATTAAAGTTTGGTTTGTGAAATAATGTTTTGAAATGTGGTTAAAAGTTTTTGAAATGATCTTTAGTTAACAATTTGTGTTTAAACCCCAAAATAAGATCCACATGTAAACAATCTTATTGTGTGACTCATTTAGAACTTATCTTTCTAAGATATGAAGTTCATGAGTAACACATTTAAATAAAATTTATTTGTTGATATCTATATAACTGTGATTATTGAATACGAAAGTTGCCATATTAATAAATATATTTGATTTATATAGAACTTAGCGCTAAATGATAGTACTTCTAGATTTGTGAATCTATTATATGCATGAAACATGTATGAATAAGTTAGCTATACTTATTAGATACAATTAATTGAATTGTCGATTAATCATGGTAGATTAAAATAATAAACTTGTTATAGTATGATTTATTCTTGTCTATAAGAAATAAATTGATAATGTGTTTTCTAAAAACATATCATGAAAAAAGACTTAGTTTATTTAATACCATGCATATAATAAAGTGAATCATTTCTAAAATGGATCATGGGATTTGTTTTGTAGAAATTGGATTCATAAGTATGGTTAGATTTAGTGGGAGCGTTAAATGGAAATTTTAATATCTCACAAGAACATTAATTCGTTAATATTATTGTTGAAGAATTGAAATTTAATGGTGGATTGATTTAAAAATGTTTGATGATTGTTTAAAAGAAATTTTAAAATTTAAGTAGTTGGAAACATCAAATTCGTTGTGAAGTCAATTTCATTTAGTTGAATTAATGGTTAGTCATAGTAAATGCTTTGTATAAATGATATCACGATTTGATATGTTTTACTTCGGTGTGCATATTAAATGATCATTGGATAACATTAACAAAAATTTGAATTATAGCTACAACAAATAAAATCTAAAGTCTTTAAGATTTTGATTAGTGGGTAGATATTTAATAAGTTATGTTTGGAGAAATATATCTTAATAAATATAATTGAAATGGATTGATTAGAAATAGTTCTAGTTATATTCATATATCATGATCCTATTCCGAAACCATGAACTGTAGCATGTTAAGGTTGGATGACTCATTGAGATATGACGAGGCCTTCATGTTGTTCATATTTAGTATATTTTTGTATCCATGAGTAAGGCAAGCTTATTCTAAAGTGTATGAGATACATATCCATAACCGCTTATTATCGTGGGAACTACAATAGGGAGATCGGTTATAGTGAAAGATGGTATGTTACAGCTCTAAGAAGCAACTTGTCCTGCAGATAAGGTACAATCACTGTTAATTTGTGATGCCTGATCACTAGCACTTAATACGATTAAATGTTGGATTGACCCACATATTGAGTGAATACTTCGTGGACCATTGTCATGGGTATTCTCAATCGTGGCGCACTATCCTCTGACCTGAGCAGGCTAGATTTTCTCATGTGAACCTAGTTGGTTTCTAAAGAGATCTAACGGTGTTCGTAAAAGAGCATCCATAACGGTTATTCGTTGGTTGACGAAGAACACATGTTGTGATTTCTAGTTTAACTCGCAAGATGGGATTTGCAACTCTTGTATAAAAGCAAGAGAGATATCTCCTAGGCCGTCGATGATTTGGACTGAAGAAATGTATGGCCATACTCGAGTGATAAGTCACTTGCTTAGTCGGTACAAATCTGTAATCGAAAATAGGAATTGAGTATTGTAAGGTTGATACGGTCCATGCCTTATACTCTAAAATATCTTAAGAAATTGCAAAAGGATATAGCCATACCCTCACCGTTTAAATTTTTATTTCAGCTAGGCTGTAAAGCTATGAGGAGTGATTGCTTCATTGATCTGGTTAACCTAAGTGTCCTGGTAGGGACCGCCTTAGGTACATGATATTTTTCCGATGCTAATATTTCGCACAAGTGGGAGTCTGAAAGATTATGTGCTTAATATTATCATAAATTAATATCAAATCTAGCTTCACATGAACACCGCAAGGTCACACCGATGAGCATAACCGAACAAGTAGTGTGATACTATAAATAGATATTTGATATCGTTCATTTAGGAGAAATGAATTAAGTTGGTCAAACGTGATTAGAACATTTATTAGTATAAATAATTAAGTGTAATTATTTATTTAATAAAAAGAATTTATTTATAATTAGTTTTGTAAATAAATTAGTTAGTTTAATTATTATTAAACTACGAGGTTCTAGTTGTAAAATAATAAGTTTGAGTTAAGTTTAATTAGTTATTAAACTAAAGGGATTAAATGGGAAATTGTTTAACTTGTTGGACAAGTTGGTTTACAAGTATAAATAAAGGCCTAGGGGTTCTTTATTTGTTGATAATACCCTAACAATCTTCCCTCTCCCTCTCCCTTTCTCTTTGTCGACCGGCCCCACCCGAGCCCAAGCCGAAAGTCGGCCAACCCCTATTGGGGTTCTTGAGTTCGTGATTCGATCGCGTTCTTGTGCTAGGGTTTTAGTATACACTTAGGATACTACCGTCCGTTCAACCGTCGATCAAAGGTGGATACCTAACGTATCCCGTAGCTAGCCGAATTCAAGAAGATGGAAAGAAAGATCAAGATAAGTTCACTCGTACTTTGGCAACGAGTAGAAGATTGAAGATTTTGCCGAGCACCCGATGTAAGTTATATTTAATTAAGTGTAATTAAATACTATACATGTTTTATTATGATAATTATACATCTTGGCTAAAGGGTTTATTTAATGTGATTAAATATTTTTTATAAGCTTTCGATTATTAATTGTATTAAACTTTAATAAAGATTAAACTTTTATAACATATAAATTCTATTAAAAGCCCTTCACTTGCTCTACTCCTTTGTTAAGTTTAGGGTGGGTCATGATCTTTAAACTTCATGAAGTCTTGTGAAGTTTACTGCTTAATTGTTTGGTCCATGGAAAAGGTTCTAATTAAACTTTGTTTACATTACACTTTCTAAACTTTAATTAATGATCATACAATCGTATATAATTCAGAGCAAAAATAACCGTCATCGTATTCGTACTGAAAACCAAATTCGACTCTAACGTACTTCCGGATATTCAAACATGCAACAATGGTTTTTATATATAAGGGTTCGATCACATATAAGGTAAAAGTCTAGCACTAAATAAATGAAATTGCAAGTTGATAAATAAGATGGTGAAATTCCATGGAGCAAGGTATCGCGATAAAACCCAGTCAACAAAAAGTCAACGTTAAACTCAGTCAACAAAAAAGTCAACGCTAAATTATTATTTGGTTATTGTTATGATGACGATGAGTCAACTTATTCTATTTTAAAAAAAAAAAAAAAAATCATTCATTTGGAGGACCAACTCTTATAATCCATGTTTTATATTGGTTTTCACTTTTCAGAGACCTCAAACTTGCATTTTGTAGAGTCTACTACTCTTGCTCATCCGGCCAATAGTGCAAATTAAATTAAGAATATGAATGTTGTTCCGTATCATGTTTTTATCTTTATAATTTCTTTTAACATTTGATTGATATTGATATGATTGGTAGCTTCTATAATTTCTTTAAACTTCATGAAGTCTTGTGAAGTTTAC
This sequence comes from Helichrysum umbraculigerum, assembly GCA_949592205.1. Lineage (NCBI taxonomy): Eukaryota > Viridiplantae > Streptophyta > Magnoliopsida > Asterales > Asteraceae > Helichrysum > Helichrysum umbraculigerum. The sequence continues at coordinate 56,441,788 of CATIUR010000006.1, forward strand.
TGCTTAATTGTTTGGTCCATGGAAAAGGTTCTAATTAAACTTTGTTTACATTACACTTTCTAAACTTTAATTAATGATCATACAATCGTATATAATTCAGAGCAAAAATAACCGTCATCGTATTCGTACTGAAAACCAAATTCGACTCTAACGTACTTCCGGATATTCAAACATGCAACAATGGTTTTTATATATAAGGGTTCGATCACATATAAGGTAAAAGTCTAGCACTAAATAAATGAAATTGCAAATTGATAAATAAGATGGTGAAATTCCATGGAGCAAGGTATCGCGATAAAACCCAGTCAACAAAAAGTCAACGTTAAACTCAGTCAACAAAAAAGTCAACGCTAAATTATTATTTGGTTATTGTTATGATGACGATGAGTCAACTTATTCTATTTAAAAAAAAAAAAAAAAATCATTCATTTGGAGGACCAACTCTTATAATCCATGTTTTATATTGGTTTTCACTTTTCAGAGACCTCAAACTTGCATTTTGTAGAGTCTACTACTCTTGCTCATCCGGCCAATAGTGCAAATTAAATTAAGAATATGAATGTTGTTCCGTATCATGTTTTTATCTTTATAATTTCTTTTAACATTTGATTGATATTGATATGATTGGTAGCTTCTATAATTTCTTTTAACATTTGATTTGATTTTGTATAACAATTACAATACTATTCTATGTTGTTTGACTTATGTTAAATGACTTAGTTACAAATTTACTCTCCACATTTAGATTTTTATACAAAAATTTAACTTAATATATATGGCATGCTACATTTCTATTATAATATATAAAGCATCTTCATATTTTATATTTAAAAACTTTTAAAAGTAAAACTCAACACTTATATATTTAACAAATGTAATTTAATTCTCATCTTTTTACAAATTTATTATTTTCATAACATTTCACTCTTCAGTACTATATTAAGTCATGATAACAAATTTTTGCCGGGTAATAACATAATTTCATATTCTGCTCCATTACGCGAGTGTTACGCCATAAAAGAAAACTATGCTTCATATCTATGCGTCAACATCAATACTTCAATTCAATTCAAGATCTCAATCTGCCGATCGATTTTAATTCAATCTTATTCTTCAATTCAATCGGTTCTTCCATCACTTTATTCAGGTAACATTTTCTTTTATTCAATTCGATCTTCATATACATCCAAAAATCGAATTAGCAATTGTAATTAACCATTCGTAATATCTTTTAATTTTAATCGATTGTTGATCTGATATAGAAATCAAAGGTGTTTTCTCGTTCATTCGGATTGTCGATAACCCGTTAGGTATCAACTAGACTTTAATTGATGATATTTGTGCAATTAGGATCAAATTTATCAGCTCTGAGACGAGTTTTCAATGGATTTCAAGCTGGTAATGTAAATGTCATTAATTGTTATATATAAACTTTTAAGCGAAAGGAAAAGCAACATGATATTTTCAATTATACTTCAATCGATTCTTAATATGCAACATAGATGGGTTATTTATAAGTTATTCAATAATCCCATGAGTTGATCCAGAATATTCATAAGGTGTTCTTAGAGTGGGCATGTATCAAGAGGTAACTTTTTGTCTCTGATGCCTTGCTCGGGTTCGAAAGTCTTAGATTTTTGAAAATACGGCCCTTCATATTCAAGTGGGCCTTTGTGTTTGAGAAGTTCCAAATCAGCAAGGTTGTTCAACTATCCAAGTTTAATAGAAGTAAGTTGGGTGTGGGATTTAGTTACACAAGATATTTTAGAACTGAATTACAGTATAAAGAAATGTGAGCTATAATTTAGTCATATTTCGTCATGTATTTAGAGCATGGTTTTTCCTTCTATTTTCTTTTTACTAATTTGATATATGCTAAAAACTAACAGGACGAGCATGTCATCATAGGGTTAAGAAAGTATATAGCAGCAGTAAACATTGCGTTAGGGGTTGGTATGAGATTTAAAACGCATTTTGAAGGCGAGGATTTATTTCAAAGAATGTTTAATGGTATAGTAGTTAAAGTTGGAGCCAACTAAATCATTTATATACATATTAGCTTAATTACTTTATTAGAAACAAGATCCTTATACATATTAAGCTATTAACTTAATTATTTTATTAGAAACAAGATCCTAAACAATGCGTGGGGTATTACGGTAGTTGCATTTACAAATGGTAGCTTTAGATCGCCAATTTATTTGTGTTGGATTTGTAACCTTCCAAAAAGAAAATTTACTAGTTAATCATTTCTCACCATGTACGCTAACTGAAAATCGAATAAAAAAAAAGTATATATACACGGATACAAAATGCAGTTGAGATTTGTATATTAGATTACTTTCGAGGGTAATCATAAACAATAAATATTGTATTTATTTTATGAAATCCAATATTACGAGTATATTATTAGAGTCAACGATTTCGTCGTTTTTGTCTTCAGGTTTTGTCAGTTCCTTTGTTTCGGTTTGGTGACGAAAGGAAGAAGGGGGTGGGGTGGGGCTCAACTTAATATTAAATGAGGTGGTGTGTTTTTTGTATCATAGGGATTTTGATACCCTTGGCACTCTATCGCATATTTCAAGCAGGTGTTTCCTTTTACTACTAGTCTTTTTGTTAATGTTCATTCAAGATTATTGCTTTCTTATTTGTAACATAAATATACAATTTATTAATATACTTTGTGTACATTTTGAAAGCTAGAAAGAAACAATATGAAACATTTAGTGAGGCTTTTACAGAGGAGGCAAAAAATAACCTAGGTTTTTGTTTCATTTTCCTTTTTTATATATATTCATGTTATATATGCACGCATGACTTATTTAACTTGTTTTATGTTTTTATAGGACTAGTTGAGTTGATGTTTGAGGTGGTTAGAAACCAGTTGGAGGATGCAGGTATTTTATTGTGAAGGTGATTTGGTTTATTTTTTCTTTTCTCAAATTCAAATTTAGTATTGTTATATTCTTCCTAATATCTTTTTTATTTACAATAGGGGCTTTTGAGTAGGTAAGAGCCACATTTCCGCAAGCTTCGAAATTCAGATTCATAAAACATGAGTTTATTGGAGAGCTAAAACCGATACATGAGATGCATTTTGAACTGGGAAAGTTGGTGAAGGAACATGAGCTCAACATTTACATCATGCGAAATTATATTTTCATACTCAACGGTGACGCGGAGGTTTTGAACGAAAAAACACAGGTTCCAGATGAGCCATACAAGCCGGATGAGGTATATGCTACAGTCGAGAAAGGACGTGTGTTGAAGATACGCTTTCGTATTTCTGGAGGTGAATCGATCAGGCACGCGTTCGAAGTGAGTATGAAGTGAAGTTAATTTGGGATGTTGTTTAAGGTTGTGGATATATCTTATTATATTAAAACTTTTGTAATCTCTTGCTTTTTTTTACAATTAAATCATGCAAACTTGCTTTACTCCTTTGTTAAGTTTAGGGTGGGTCATGATCTTTAAACTTCATGAAGTCTTGTTAAGTTTACTGCTTAATTGTTTGGTCTATGGAAAAGGTTCTAATTAAGCCTTTGTTTACATTACACTTTCTAAACTTTAATTAATGACCATACAATCGTATATAATTCAGAGCAAAAACAACCGTCATCGTATTCGTACTGAAAATCAAATTAAAAAAAAAAAGTATATATACACGGATAGAAAATGTAGTTGAGATTTGTATAATAGATTACTTTCGAGGGTAATCATAAACAATAAATATTGTATTTATTTTATGAAATCCAATATTACGAGTATATTATTAGAGTCAGCGATTTCGTCGGTTTTGTCTTCAGGTTTCGTCAGTTCCTTTGTTTCGGTTTGGTGATGAAAGGAAGAAGGGGGTGGGGTGGGGCTCAACTTAATATTAAATGAGGTGGTGTGTTTTTTGTATCGTAGGGATTTTGATACCCTTGGTACTCTATCGCATATTTCAAGCAGGTGATTACCTGTTACTACTAGTCTTTTTGTTAATGTTCATTCAAGATTATTGCTTTCTTATTTGTAACATATATATACAATTTATTAATATACTTTGTGTACATTTTGAAAGCTAGAAAGAAACAATATGAAACATTTAGTAAGGCTTTTAATGAGGAGGCAAAAAGTAATCCAGGTTTTTGTTTCATTTTCCTTTTTTTATATATGTTATATATGAATGAATGAATGAATGAATTATTCAACTTGTTTTGCGTTTTTATAGTATAGATCGAGAGATGTGAGCTATAATTTAGTCATATTTTATCATGTATCTAGAGCATGGTTTTTCCTTCTATTTTATTTTTACTAATTTGATATGCTAAAAACTTACAGGACGAGCATTTCAAACCTAGGGTTAAGAAAGTATATAGAAGCAATAAACATCGCGTTAGGGGTTGGTATGAGATTTAAAACACGTTTTGAGGGCGAGGATTTATTTCAAAGAAAGTTTAACAGTACCGTAGATAAAGTTGGACCCAACTAAATCCTTTATATACATATCAACTTAATTACTTTATTAGAAACAAGATTCTAAACAATGCGTGGGGTATTATGGTAGTTGCATTTACAAGTGGTAGCTTTAGATCGCCAATTTATTTTTGTTGGATTTGTAAACTTCCAAAAGAAAATATACTAGTTAATCATTTCTCACCCTGTACGCTAATTGAAAATCAAATAAAATCAAAAACAAAAATGTATATATAAACGGATACAAAATGAAGTTGAGATTTGTATGATAGATTACTTTAGAGAGTAATAATAAACAATAATATTGTATTTATTTTATGAAATCCAATATTATGAGTATAGTATTAGACAACTGTCAATGGTTTCGTCGGTTTGGCATTGATGAAATGTCGGCCAACCGACGCTGTCGGCACCGTTTCGTCTTCTGGTTCCTTTAGTTCCTTTTGTTTCGGTTTGGCGATGAAAGGAAGGAGGGGGTGGGGTGGGGACCAACTTAATATTAATGGTTTTTTTAATCAAGTGATGAAGAGATTATTGACAAAGGTGTTTTGGTCGGGTGTTAATTCTGGAGTGTACTAATATGGGACTAAGCTGACACAAGTAATGAAAGAAGTGAGTGGTCTTATCAAAATTCTACTTTAATTTCATTCTTTAATTAGTTAGTAAGAAATAATAGAATACGGTTATGGGTGATAGGAGAAGGTGTGGTCAATCAGATATCTTTCTCTCTTGCAATCTCAAGTGGTAACCCCTTCATTCGTAATCTAACTGACGTCATGCACCTGTAGCCTCATGAGTCATGCCTCTAAACATAGCTATCCAAGCATTTCTAACATTATATTTAGCAGGGGGTGTTCACGGGCGATTAACTGAAGACCGATTAATCAAATTTTAGGTTTATCATTTTCTTGAATCTAAATCAAAATCGAAAAGTTCAGTTAACTGGTAATCGGTTAACCGGAAAAAAAATTAACCATTTTATTATTAATCATTTAGAATATAAATATGAACACAAAAATATACACTCATTCATGAATATTTGTTATAAATTTTACAAATTGATCATTATAACAACAAAATAAAGCATTTTAATTATGTACAAAACATAAATGCATGAACGCCAGACCAAATTAGTCACAAAACTAAAAAATTTAATTACTTACGACGCAAAAATATGAACATTCGTACTAACATAAATACAAAATTATTATAATCTCATTCTATATTAGAAGATATATAGTAATATTATCTATATATCTATATATATATACACATATTTAAATAGTAATGAAAAAATTTTGGTTTTTTGGTTAACTGGTTGTGACAATATCGTGAACCACAATTGAAACCGGAGAATTGAAAAAATACCGGTTCGGTTAACTGAAATCGAAAAACAAAAAAAAAATCGGTTCGATTAACCTAGAATTCGCTATGGCTCAACGATTTTTGGTTCGGTTTTGGATTATTAGGAACACCCCTAATATTCAGGGGATCGATTTCTTCATCACATGTTTTTAGGCGTACAATATTAAACACGCTTTACAATGTAGTACAGTATAACACACGTTTAGTGATGTATGACTAATAAATAACAGGTGATGTATGAATGATCACCCATGTACTTATAGTGAGTTTTCAATGAAGAAAAATAGAGTACTACAGAGCCGTAATCATAAAATTGAATGGATGAAATATAAATATTAAACATATAACACCCCATGTTTTCAACCAATTTTTTAATACATATAATATACTATACCTCGGAATCGCAGGTCAGAACATACCTTGTCAATTTACATTACATATTATATAAACAAAGTCATACTATTTCAAAACTATAGTATATCTGATTTGGGTGTTATATAATTCAAACCATGATGTGAATTCATCCCAAAACAAATATCAGAGTAAAGTCTGGTCAAACATTCCGTCCCAAACAAAGCTTCTTGCCCAACCCGTTATATCAAAATCATAACCTGCAAGAAGTAAGGTGGTGGGATTAGCATAAATTTAAGTGAGTGAATAAATAACCAACAGCCCAACTTAGCGTAACAACCATGTTTACAGCAAAGCATCGTAAACACATAGCGTCAAAGAGGATCGGTGGTTCTTGAGGCGCCCTTATGCCGCGGTGGCCCTCTAAGAACACTTATCAACCATCTGCAGGCCCATACAGAGGTTAACCGATAGCTTGATACTATCTTCATACGACACAGGTTCCTATCAACGATAAGTACAAGGAACCTCCGTCGGCCAAACAATAGCAACCAAGCTCAACCAGTGTTGACCTCTGAATAAATCACATATGCCCAATGGCCACGTATCACATAATCCATAACCATCATGGCATTATGTCAGACTAAACAGTCTATCAACAGTAATAACATCATGGCAGACTAAACAGTCTATAAATGGTAACACTACGTTTACCCGTTGTAACCAAACCTGTTAAAACTAAATCACACTGAGGATTACAGATTCACTCATCGTTACCTCAGCCGTTAACTCAGAAGTCCAATATTACTGAGTCTTCTCCGTGTCTGAGAATACAAATAAATAATGAGTTAGTAACTGGTTCATAACATATAACTCATTTTATAATCATATAACATATCTCAATACCGAGTATCAAAATAACAACAATAACCAGGTTACAATTAAGAGTCATAACAACTCAGTCAAATCATACGTTAATAATGATAAACAACTCATTGTTCAATATTCAGTTTATATCTTAATTTATCTCAAACTTATAATCACATAATTACATTTTAAAAGCAAGCTTCTCAAAACAGCAGATAAATTGTTCATTAATAATAAATATATAATTATCATGATCATAGCTTCATATAAAATGTCGGGCCAACTGAAACTCAATTGTCCCATACACTGTACAATTAAATGGAGTCCAGTAATAATTAGTAATAGAGTCCAAAATTACATTGAGTCCGGCTATAACTAAACAACTGGAACCAAAATTACATAGAGTCCGGCTATAATTAGTAATAGAGTCCGGTCAACCAAAATTACGTATAGAGTCCGGCTAAACAATAATTCAATTAAATTAAAATCTGAAAACGGGTTCCGGGACAATGTAGGATCGCGTCGTGAATGGGTGGGATCGCGCCGCGAATACATACCAATCGCACCGCGATTGTATGTATATCGCGTGGCGATTCAAGATGGGTCACGCCGCGACCATTTAGTCGTCTAGAAACCTGCAACTTCTAATTAAACATGACAACTACGATTTTCTTTCACTTACAAACCGGTAACCAAGGTTCCAATCTTTACTAACAGTCTAATTAATATTAACTTAGCATCATACTACATCTAATTTCATACCAAGCTCATCACCTCACATTAATCTTAAAAATCAGAATTCTAAGTTAATAAAAGGGGAATTAAACTTACTAGCAATTCATAGAAGATGTGAAGATGGTGAGTTTAATTTCTAAGTTTTGAATTTGAAGAGTGGAGATGAAAGTTTGATGTTTCTCCCTTGTGCTAGCTTCCTGCGATTCAACTTGTTTCTACTTTGAAAGTTCTGGAAATTGTGAGAAGGAAAATAGAATGGAACGTACATATATTTGTGTTATAATTGTTCATTTTGTTCCCTTTTAATACTCATTGTCTGGAACTTAAAAACCATTCGCGATTCCAACAATTTTATTTTTCCTTCAACTATATAAATTTAGAATAACAAATTATTTATCAGTCACAATGAATCATTAGGTCTTTTACCTAACATTACTCAAATAACAAAATAAACAACAAATTTCCTAACACATTAAATAAATCATTTAAAGCTAGGAAATTACCATAGTACCACTAGACCCCTAAGATGGGTGTTACAAAAAATGTAGGGAAGGCAATGGGCGAGAAAAAACCCGCGACCCGTGGGTACCCGCCCATCATGGGTGGGTAAACCCGTGGAATTTTTACCCATGGGTGGGTTACGGGTATGAATATCTACCCGTTGGCGGGTCGTGGACGGGTGATGGGTATGGGATTATACCCGCGGGTAAATCCGACCCGCGAAGCTACAAAACACATTATAGATACCTACAAGTGAATTTGTATAATTTACTGCATATATATGTATATATAACGGTTAATTTGAACAATATAGAATATGACTATTCATATAGAGACTAAAAAGTATAGTTTTGATGTTTCGAATAGCAAACTTATCAAATGATCAAGAAAAAATTATTAAATAAATTGATAGTTATCGAACTATTAGTCCGCATGTCTTAAATTTTAACAATTTAATTCGTTTAAAATTACGATCCATTGATTTGAACATGTTTTAAAACATTTTTATACATTAAAATTATATAAAATCTTTTGATATTTTGATAAAATGTTTATTTTATTTAAAACCCGCTGGTTACCCGCAACCCACGGGTCGCGGGTACGGGTGTAAAAATAAACCCGCTAGTGGGTATTCGCGAGTTTGCGGGTAAAAAAACCCGTCGCGGGCGGGTGATGGGTTTGGCATATCCGTACCCACGACCTGCGGGTGCCATCCCTAAAAAAATGAGATATTTGAATACTTAATTGCAACATCCAAATGAACCTAAATCGTATGTATGTATCTATCTATCTATCTACCACGTTTCTTATTATATGTATGAGTAACCAAGTACGCGGGACGTCTAAAATTCCTTAGCGAGTAAGATTCAATATTTACTAGACACGTGTCACTCATCAAATTGCAAAGATCATAATAACCTAGATATAGGTATTCTTATTTGCTTATAGCAGGTGGGTTAAGTTGAGTACTCCTGCTGTAAGAAAAGTTCATTAAAGTACATCATTTTTTTAAAGTATGGAAGAATGTATTTTAGCCATTGGATTATAAAGATCAATGGCCTCAATTAATTTCAGAATTTTTAATGAAAAAATTGATGTATATATTATTTTGTGCGGAGGGGTATATGTGTCATTTTGCCAAAACAAAAAAAAAAAGCCAGATCCTCTTCTCCTTCATTCTTTCTTCATGCTACTTCCACCCTCTGTATCTCACATAAACCCTAGAAGTAATTCTTCAATTCCATATATAATTTTTAGATTCATCAAATAAGAGTGTAAATTACGTAATCTTCTCAATCCCCCGGTCGATTTGATCCGTTTAATTGTGTTTTTAGTGCAGTTTTGACCTAAATCAATTTTACCCTAATTTGTTCTATTTTCATCCGATTTGAAGGTATAAATCATGGATATTAAGAGTTAGCGTGCATTGCGAAAGGCTATTAGGTGTGTTATTCCATGATTCCATTGCAAACGATTCATGATGGTAAGATTATGCTTAATTCGTTTTTATACGATGAGAGATTTTTTCTTTACTGTATATGTTCGTATGTGAGTTATTGGATGATTTTATATGATTAATTCGTTCCTCTTGTATGTGGTTTGATGATTTCGAAATCATAGTAGCCTTGTTTGAGTGCTTGGAGTTATTAGAGCTTTTAGGTACATTTGGCTTGTTTGAGTGTTCAGTTATACGAATTAGGTTCTAGATAATTTTGAATTTTAATGTTCTAGCACACTTCATGGACCAAAATATGCATTTATGTTTATCTTACTGAACTGGAATCAACATAATTAGATATATAAAGTGACTGGACTTGGTGTCACATGGTATATGTATTACTTAAATAATCATTTTTTCATTGTGTATCAAAAAAATTCACAACGAATGGCGGACTTTCAACTTTAGTGGGTAACATATGTTCATTATGTATCTAGCATAGGTGTATTTTGTATCAATGAACATGTGTTATAATATACTGATTTACTTTAAAACAAAAATGTCTATGTTCATTGTGTATCTTGAATAGGTGTATCGTGTATCAATATACTTCTGTTTTCTTGTTACTGCACATGTGTTATGCTCGTTTAGTTGTTTTTTGTTTTGAGTTTTTATTATTTTTTGTGACACCCGTCAAATTAGGACTATTAATTAGTGCATAATCAATTGTAAATACATGTAATTAGTTCTGTGTTAGGCTAATTAATGTATCGAAATATATATTGTTGAATATATACGATTATGCGATTTGATTAAATCGTACGCAGTTCAAATCGAATGTAATTCGGTTCAATTAATTACGGACGTTGGTGAACAATTTTATTAAATAATATAATATTATTTAATAACACACTTATATCCAAAATATTATTTTTATAATATTTCGTATCCATTTCGTATCATGCAAATAAAATATACGCGATTAACATATAAACGCGCAAACAAAACAGAATAAATTAAAGTTATATGTTGTAACTCCAATAATAAATATTTTGGGTAAAATACTCCAACCAAAACAGCGAGTAATTATTTGCATTCTAAAACGTGTGATTTAAAGTTTTAAATAATTAATTTACGTTTAATTAATCGGGAAAACGAACACCGCACGGAGCGAAATCACAGGAAACGAAAAATGGGTGAAGCCCACACCCGTGGACCCCACCCGATCGGCCCACAAAAGGGAAAACCCCCTCCTCATTTTTGTTTCATATCATCATCACCACCCTTTTCTATTTCTCTCTCTCTCATTTTCTTTCAAAATAACCATTCACCACCATCACACTAAAACGCCAAATTACACCACCAAACGCCGCCGAATCTCAAAGATTTTTGGAGAAAAAGAACCACCGCGCTACGATCTACAACTTCGTCTTTTCGGAATTTCATTTCGACACCGCGTAAGTTACCGACAAAAACCCGAAACTCTCCGTTTTTGCTCATTTTTATGTATTTGTTGTTTATATAAGCTCAAAATGTCCATATAAGGGTTGGGTAAAAGATTTGGAACGAATGGTCGCCGGAAAACGCGTTTTCGGCTCAAAATCCGGCGAACAGTTGGAAGTGTCGCTAGTGTGCCAAAAACAGTGCTAGCGACACTAGCTAAGTGTCGCTATGCCTAAGTGTCGCCCCTATAGCGACACTACTTAAGTGTCGCTGAAATACTTAACCAGATTTAACTTAACGACACTCCCCTAGTGTCGCCAAAATACATAAGTGTCGCCCTAGCGACACTACTCAAGTGTCGCTCAACTATTAAAAATCAGAAATATAGCGACACTTACTAAGTGTCGCCTAAGCCCGTAGCGACACTATCCAAGTGTCGCCAAAAACAGAAAAGTTGGAATATTTTCCTAAGTCTTGAAACATTTTATACCAACCAAATCGGATACGATACAACTTATACACGAGACATATGTACTTTGTTAAGTATACAACCACACTAATATCATAATAAAAGTCGAGATTATTATTTCAAACAATCACCAACGGGCCGTACACGTTTTCAAAACACAAGTTAATCAAACAACCAAATCGTAGTAATTTGGACATTTTAGTTGAACGAACAACTACAAAGGTAGTCTTTGTAACTACCTACTCATATTAATAACCATCGCGTGTCGTGGACACCCTCAGGTTATCTGTCTGCGGACATCTCACTGCTTGATTTAAGCATCATACGTTTATCGATTTTAACGCTCAAGACTCAGGTGAGTCTCATAGCCCCTCTTTTTACCGCTTTTCACTCAGGGGTGTGATTCAATGCTTATTTTTAACATGTGAACGCAAGTACAAACTTTACAATATACTACATGAGTTGTTTTCCACTAATCATTTCAAAGTCCTCCGTCAGCATAGTTTGGTAATACATTGTAGCGTGATTATTAGTATATGGTACCATATAGGATTGACCCTCCTCGTCCGGGTTAGCAAGCACTAACTGGGTAAACGGACGTACTAATAATTGTTCAGACGAGTGTGGATTAGGCACTCGTGGAGGCACCTCGCTCGGAATTCTCTATATGGGACCCGACCCTCGAGTTAAGCTCAGACTATGTGCTCATGGCTGTATACACTATTATTTATTTGCTGGATGCAAATCATTATTTAAATCTTGCGGTTCATACGATATTATCTGATTTCAAACCTGTGAGCTCACCAGCTTTTAGCTGACCCATTTTAGCATGTTTCATAGGTACCCAGCAGTAGGTTGGACTGTCATCAGGGACACTATAGCTCGAGTCAGCATACAGATATTAGAGATTTTCTTGCATTAGTATATTTTGTACAAGTACTCATGTACTGAAATCTCTTAATTAAATCGAACACGAGCTATGTACAGCTTCAAATGTTGTAAATATTTTCATATTAATATATTTTGTTAAAACGACGCATATAGAGTCGTTTACTGTATCTTATGTGCTTTGATTATTGATTAGTAACACCCGAAGTATGCTTCCGCCAAACAGTAAATTTGGGGGTGTTACAGATTGGTATCAGAGCCTAAGGTTATAGTGAACTAGGTTGCATTTAGTGGGCCTAGACTATGACCATTAGGCAGTATTTTCTTATTAGGCATGACTGGTTCAGGAATTACAGCATACGACTTTAATTTAACATAGCCTGATCAACTATGTACAATTAAGGAAAGATGATGTGAGGTCTGAAACGGTTATGTTGAACAGGAATACACTAGTTGACTCTGACCTCGAGAGAACCGAGACTTAAACTTGTCTGTGCTAGACACTCAATAGGCTATATTACATAAGTATTATACGAATATAGGTCTCACTTTCTCTCACAATTTGTCTCAGAAATGGCAAACACACCACCCAATTCATCGCGCTCTCAATTCGGGTTTCGCAGAACTCAAGGGTAGCTAGGAGGAACGCCAGGTTGCCTCGAGCTGGCCCGTACCCCACTCACTTCACCTTGTCGACCTTAGCCGCTAGGGTGAACCAACACGAGCAGCGACTTCGCACCATGGACGTTGTGTTGCAGGAAACGAACGAAAACTGGAGACTTACATCCCTCGAACGCATCGAACAAGTCTCCGAGGATCACGAAACCACCGTTAACAATGTAGACGTTCTCTTCAACAAAGTGGTGGAGATAAGCGTAGAAACCGCCCTTTTGAAACACAGACTAGAAGAGTGTGAGCAACGTTCACGGAAACGGAAGAATATACCCGTGGATTGGTACAGCGACTAGTATTGGCTGAAGACAATGCCCGACAGGCCAGCAGGCTTGCAAACACCGTGGATCGTCTTGTTGAAATGATGGAACAGATTGATCTACGTCGAGACTAGAGTAGTCTTTGTCTTATAAACAATCTTGTAATCTAATAACTACTTAAGCGCTACTTTATGATTAGGTCGGATGTAACAATTCCCGACACCTTTTGTAATACATCCATGGGATGTAACCTTTGAACACGTATTATCTATCAAATGTTCCTTGCTGTTTCTACTCATATTAATTGCCATTTTCATGTTGATGTTATGTATTACCGCTTTCATACATAAGCATCTGTGACAAATACAAATTTCCTACAAAATCTCATGTATCTTCATTTCTTTTATTGAAGAATCATGCTGCCAAAGACAAGACCATACACCGATGCTCAGCTTACATCCCTCATAACCCAGGCTGTGACTGAAGCCCTGGCTCGGAATACTCCACAGAATTCCGGGAGAAACAGCGATGCCGCTGAAACCACCACTGCTAAACCTTGTTCTTACAAGGACTTCCAGAGCTGCAAACCCTCAAGTTTCAAGGGTACTGAAGGAGCCATCGGACTAATCAGATGGTTCGAAAAGATGGAGACCGTTTTCCGCGTCAGCAAATGCGCGGAGGACGACAAGGTTAACTTCGCCACCTGCTCCCTCGAAGATGATGCCCACTCTTGGTGGAACTCATATTCCCAATCAGTGGGTGCTGACACTGCCTACCAACTCTCTTGGGAGGACTTGAAAGCAAAACTCACCGCCAAGTACTGTTCGATCGACAAACTCCAAAAGCTGGACGAGGAGTTCTGGAACCTAAGGGTTCAGGGTGGTGATATCGATGGTTATACCACCAGGTTCCAGCAGCTCGCTGCCCTCCGCCCAACTATGGTGAGCACGGAACCCGATAAAATCTGGAAGTACATTCTTGGCCTTCCGGAACCTGTTCGGGGGAACGTGGCCTCCTCAAACCAAACCACTATTGACGGTGCCATTCGATTAGCCCACGATCTCATGGCTATGAGCGAGGGCTCAGAACCACCCACTTCGTCCTCCCACAACAACAAACGAAAGTGGTCCGACAACCACAACAACTACCAGAACAAGAAACCTGACACCATCAAAGCCTACAACTCCACCACCGAACCCAACGAGGTTACACCGGGAACAAACCCAACTGTCCCAAGTGCAACCGCCACCACGAAGGTCCCTACGAAACCCCCTGCAACAACTGTAAGAGGTACGGACACCTCACCAAAGACTGCAGGTCCCCCAACAACTCCAGCAACAACCCCAACCACAACGCCAGACCGTCCAAAGCCTGCTATGAATGCGGAAACCCTGGGCACTACAGGAACGAGTGTCCAAAACTGAAGAACAAGGGCAACAACAACAACAACAACGCCAAAGGTAGAGCCTTTGTACTCAACTCTTGGGACGCCCGTCAAGACCCGAATGTGGTCACGGGTATGTTCCTCCTCAACAACTTAACTGCATCTATTCTGTTTGATACTGGTGCCGATAGGAGCTTTATATCTGATGAGTTTTGCCCACTACTTGACATCACCCCCGTGGCCTTAGATGTTAAGTACACCGTAGAACTAGCAGACGGTAAACTCGTAGAAACCGATAGTGTGATACCTAATTGCACTTTAAACCTAGCGGACGAAATCTTTTCAATTGACCTCATGCCTGTTAGAATCGGAAGTTTTGACGTCATCATGGGTATGGACTGGTTGTCCAAGCATCGGGCTAAAATTGTTTGTCATGATAAAATTGTCCGCATTCCTCTCGCCATCGGTAGAACCTTGATCATACAGGGGGAGACCGGTGGGTCGAGACTGAATATCATTTCTTGCTTGAAAACCCGAAAGTTTCTGAGAAAGGGTTATCCAGCCATCCTCGCACACATCATGGAGAAAAAGTCGGAGGAGAAGCGACTTGAGGATGTGCCAATCGTACGAGACTTTCCAGAAGTCTTTCCCGAAGAACTACCTGGTCTACCACCGCCTAGACAGGTTGAGTTCTCAATCGATCTCGTGCCAGGTGCTGCACCGGTAGCCCGAGCACCATACCGCTTAGCCCCATCCGAGCTTCAGGAGTTGTCCACCCAATTACAGGAACTCCTGGATAGAGGATTCATCAGACCAAGTTCTTCACCTTGGGGAGCTCCGGTCTTATTTGTGAAAAAGAAGGACGGTTCATTCAGGATGTGTATCGACTACCGAGAGTTGAACAAATTGACCGTCAAGAACCGTTATCCACTTCCTTGAATAGATGACCTGTTCGACCAACTTCAAGGGTCGAGTTTTTATTCAAAGATCGATCTTCGATCAGGTTATCATCAGCTACGTGTTCGCGACACCGACATTCCGAAAACTACTTTTAGAACCCGTTACGGGCATTATGAATTACAAGTGATGCCCTTTGGATTAACCAATGCACCGGCTGTATTCATGGACCTTATGAATCGGGTGTGCAAACCTTATCTCGATAAGTTTGTCATCGTCTTCATTGATGATATACTCATATACTCGCGCAACGAACAAGAACATGCGCAACATCTCAAAACTATTCTAGAACTAGTTAGACACGAGGAGCTTTACGCTAAATTCTTCAAGTGTGAGTTCTGGATACAGACCGTTCAATTCCTTGGACACGTTATCGATAGTCAGGGAATTCATGTTGATCTGTCGAAAATCGAAGCTATCAAGTGCTGGCAAGCACCTACCACACCGATCGAAGTATGGCAGTTTCTAGGACTCGCCGGGTACTATCGGCGATTTATCGAAAATTTCTCAAAACTCGCTCAACCACTCACGGTACTGACTCAGAAGGACAAAAAGTTCGATTGGACTGATAAACAAGAGTCAGCATTTCAACTCCTGAAATAAAAGCTTTGCAGTGCTCCAATTCTATCACTACCCGAAGGCACCGATGACTTCGTGGTATACTGCGATGCTTCTCATCAAGGTCTCGGTTGCGTGCTGATGCAACGGGACAAGGTCATTGCCTACGCCTCACGACAACTCAAAATCCACGAAAAGAATTACACTACTCATGACCTCGAACTTGGAGCTGTTGTGTTTGCTCTCAAAATCTGGAGACATTATCTTTACGGCACTAAGTGCACAATCTTTACCGACCACAAAAGTCTCCAACACATATTCGATCAAAAGGATCTCAACATGAGGCAACGTCGATGGGTCGAGTTGCTTACCGATTACGACTGCGAAATCAAATACCATCCGGGTAAGGCAAATGTTGTTGCCGATGCCCTCAGTCGAAAAGAACGGTCGAAACCACTTCGAGTTCGAGCCCTCAGTATGACTATTCACAGTGATCTGAACCTTCAGATTCTAGCTGCTCAACTCGAAGCTCTCAAACCCGATAACATCAAGAACGAAGCTTTGCGGGGCATGGATAAACAATTCGAAACCAAAACTAACAGGGTTAGGTATTTCTCAAACCGAATCTGGTTGCCTAGTTTCAGGAATCTGCGAGACTTGGTGATGGATGAAGCTCACAAGTCCAAATATTCTATCCACCCGGGATCTGATAAAATGTACCACGGCATCAGGGAGTTCTATTGGTGGCCGAACATGAATGCTGAAATCACCACATACGTCAGCAAGTGCCTTACTTGCTCGAAAGTCAAAGCCGAATATCAAAAGCCTTCTGGCTTACTTCAACAATCCGACATTCCCGAATGGAAATGGGAACAAATTGCCATGGACTTCATAACCAAACTACCCAAGTCATCAAGCGGTTGCGATACCATTTGGGTGATCGTCGATCGTCTCACAAAATCTGCTCATTTCCTGGTGATTAAGGAAACCGATAAAATGGAACGCCTTACACGAATCTACATCAAGGAAGTCGTCTCTCTACATAGTGTTCCAATCTCGATTATCTCCGATAGGGATAGTCGCTTGACATCTCACTTTTGGCAATCACTTCAGAAATCGTTGGGTACCCGTCTCGATATGAGTACCGCATACCACCCTCAAACCGATGGCCAAAGTGAACGAACTATTCAAACACTGGAAGACATGCTACGAGCCTGCGTAGTTGACTTCGGTGTAAACTGGGAACAACACCTACCGTTGTGCGAGTTTTCGTACAACAACAGCTACCATACCAGTATTGGAGCTGCACCTTTTGAGGCACTGTACGGTCGTAAGTACCGATCACCCATCTGTTGGACCGAAGTGGGAGACAGTCAACTCACTGGTCCTGAACTTATCCACGAAACAACCGAGAAAATCTTCGAGATTCAAAACAAACTCAAAGCCGCACGTGATCGTTAGAAAAGTTAAGCTGATGTGAGACGCAAACCACTCGAGTTCCAGATTGGGGATCGGGTACTCCTGAAAGTATCGCCTTGAAAAGGCGTAATCCGATTCGGCAAACGCGGGAAGTTAAATCCCAGGTACATTGGACCATTCGAGATCCTCGAGAGGATTGGTCCAGTGGCATATCGATTGCAGCTGCCGTCCGAACTCAGCAGCGTGCACCCTACCTTTCACATTTCTAATTTGAAGAAATGTCTGTCTGATGAGACACTTATTATTCCCCTCGATGAAATTCGTGTTGACGACAAACTTCATTTCGTTGAGGAACCCGCTGAAATTATGGACCGGGAGGTCAAACGACTCAAACAAAGTCGTATTCCCATCGTTAAAGTCAGGTGGAATTCGCGGCGTGGTCCGGAATTTACTTGGGGACGGGAAGACCAAATACGACTCAAATATCCTCAACTTTTCACCAACTCTATATCAAACGCGACTTCGAACTGAATTTCGGGACGAAATTCTTCTAACAGGGGGAGAATGTGACACCCGTCAAATTAGGACTATTAATTAGTGCCTAATCAATTGTAAATACATGTAATTAGTTCTGTGTTAGGCTAATTAATGTATCGAAATATATATTGTTGAATATATACGATTATGCGATTTGATTAAATCGTACGCAGTTCAAATCGAATGTAATTCGGTTCAATTAATTACGGACGTTGGTGAACAATTTTATTAAATAATATAATATTATTTAATAACACACTTATAACCAAAATATTATTTTTATAATATTTCGTATCCATTTCGTATCATGCAAATAAAATATACGCGATTAACATATAAACGCGCAAACAAAACAGAATAAATTAAAGTTATATGTTGTAACTCCAATAATAAATATTTTGGGTAAAATACTCCAACCAAAACAGCGAGTAATTATTTGCATTCTAAAACGTGTGATTTAAAGTTTTAAATAATTAATTTACGTTTAATTAATCGGGAAAACGAACACCGCACAGAGCGAAATCACAGGAAACGAAAAATGGGTGAAGCCCACACCCGTGAACCCCACCCGATCGGCCCACAAAAGGGAAAACCCCCTCCCCATTTTTGTTTCATATCATCATCACCACCCTTTTCTATTTCTCTCTCTCTCATTTTCTTTCAAAATAACCATTCACCACCATCACACTAAAACGCCAAATTACACCACCAAACGCCGCCGAATCTCAAAGCTTTTTGGAGAAAAAGAACCACCGCGCTACGATCTACAACTTCGTCTTTTCGGAATTTCATTTCGACACCGCGTAAGTTACCGACAAAAACCCGAAACTCTCCGTTTTTGCTCATTTTTATGTATTTGTTGTTTATATAAGCTCAAAATGTTCATATAAGGGTTGGGTAAAAGATTTGGAACGAATGGTCGCCGGAAAACGCGTTTTCGGCTCAAAATCCGGCGAACAGTTGGAAGTGTCGCTAGTGTGCCAAAAACAGTGCTAGCGACACTAGCTAAGTGTCGCTATGCCTAAGTGTCGCCCCTATAGCGACACTACTTAAGTGTCGCTGAAATACTTAACCAGATTTAACTTAACGACACTCCCCTAGTGTCGCCAAAATACATAAGTGTCGCCCTAGCGACACTACTCAAGTGTCGCTCAACTATTAAAAATCAGAAATATAGCGACACTTACTAAGTGTCGCCTAAGCCCGTAGCGACACTATCCAAGTGTCGCCAAAAACAGAAAAGTTGGAATATTTTCCTAAGTCTTGAAACATTTTATACCAACCAAATCGGATACGATACAACTTATACACGAGACATATGTACTTTGTTAAGTATACAACCACACTAATATCATAATAAAAGTCGAGATTATTATTTCAAACAATCACCAACGGGCCGTACACGTTTTCAAAACACAAGTTAATCAAACAACCAAATCGTAGTAATTTGGACATTTTAGTTGAACGAACAAGTGGAAACACTTGGTATTTAAGGTGAGGTCTTGAGTTCAAGTGGAAACACTTGATATTTAAGGTGATATCAAGTGGAAACACTTGATATTTAAGGTGAGGTCTTGAGTTCAAGTCTCACAACAACCTACCTGTCCAGGATTTATCCAACAGGTGATGGGTTGGGGTGCATTGGGCTGCAGACCTAGCCCATTGGGCCTCAACTGGTGACGACTCTGGCCCAGGATGTAATCCAACCAGGGATGGACCCCCGGCCCAGGATGATCCAACCGTGGGGGTGTCACATTTTTTGTGTCTGTTATAACACATTTGCTTTGTCTATTATTCCGGCTCCTAAGCCTCCCATTGTTAGAAAGTAATCAAAGAAGAAGTTGCCTGTAAAAGCTAAGTCAGATTCAGAACCTATTCCTGGTGAAAAATCTTCAAAAAAGAAGCT
Source organism: Helichrysum umbraculigerum (assembly GCA_949592205.1). Lineage (NCBI taxonomy): Eukaryota > Viridiplantae > Streptophyta > Magnoliopsida > Asterales > Asteraceae > Helichrysum > Helichrysum umbraculigerum. The sequence continues at coordinate 56,461,996 of CATIUR010000006.1, forward strand.
TACAAAGGCATCAGCTTCTAGGATTTCTCCTAATATATCACAGAAAGTAGATCTTATGAATATAAAGAATGATAAAGCTGTTACACAGGTCAATATTTCTGAAAACGTGAAGCAAACGACTGCGAAGAGAAAGCTTTCAACTGATGACAAAGAGGATGTTCCTATTAAGAACTTGATATCTGTAAAGAATAAAGGGAATACGAACGATGATGCTAGTAAGCGTTTGAAGAAATCTGATATGTGTGAGATTGCTAACGAGAATGAAGATTTGGAGGCTGCTGATAATCCGAACATGAGGAAGATGAAGTTGTGGATGTGAAGGATGTTAAGACCGAAGGGCATAAAGTTGGTAAGTTGAAAAAAGTTATACCAACCCACTAACACATGTGTTATCAACTACTTACATATGTGTTACCAAGCACTAACACATGTGTTACAGAACCAATATCACAAGTGTTAGAGAGCACTAACAGTTTTGTTAACATACGTTTTACTGAAGTACATTTTGTTCATACCAGTATGGTGTTAGGTTTCATTAATTTCATTTTCATGTTGTATGTAACATATGTGTACCAAATCATTAACACATGGTGTTATGGAGGATTAACGTATATGTTATCGAATATTAACAGTTGTGTATATTTTTGTGTGATAAATAGAACAAGCCCATATTGATTTCACAATCTCTATTTGAACAAGAAAAAAAATTATTCTTGTGAATATTTTTGCTGCATTTTTTCAATATTGAGTCGCGTCACAATCGTTGGATATATGTTACACATGTGTTACAGATGATTAACACATGTGTTATAGGGGATTAACACATATGTTATCGAAGATTAACAGTTGTGTTATGACTGAACATATATGTTTTATTACTTTACACATGTTTTAGTGACTGAACACATGTGTTATGGAGAACTAACACATGTGTTATAGAGAATTAACACATGTTTTATACATATAGAATTAACACATGTGTTACTAAAGCAGTTGTGTTATTACTAAAGATATATGTTTTATGACTCAACACATGTTTTAGTGACTGAACACATGTGTTATAAATAATTAACACATGTGTTATACAAAATTAACACATGTGTTATGTTGTTAGAATCAAAAGGGCATTTATTAACCATACATTCATTTGACAATTTCGTGTAATGTGCCACATACAAAGCTTATGCTTTGATTCATTGGAACACTCTCCATAGAAGAAGTATGTAAAATATAGAATTTTTAATAAATAAGAGTGGGGTTCTTGGAAGCAGGTCCATTAACGTACACAGTCTGTTCTTTTCATTGATACACATTACACACCATATAGTTATTAGACACCATATAGTTGATACACAATATAGCTGATACACAATACACACCATATAGCTGATACACAAATACTACTGATACGCAATACAATTGATACACAATACACACCATATAGCTGATACACAATACAACTGATACACAATACACAACAATCATACATTCATATTGTTCATTGTGTATCACGTTTTAATACATTTTTTTAGAATGTTCATTGTGTATCATGTTTTTTATTTTGATATTTCTAAACGTAATCGCATGATTTTCAGGTTGTGCATCGTGTATCACTTTTAAAATTCAGATTGTGCATTGTGTTATCAGAAGTTTGGTCAAAAAGAAAGTTTCCTTTTCTATTTTGTGCTTCTCGATGAGTATCATCTCCCAAGGTCACCGGAGAGGATTCAAAATATCCGTTCACTTTATCCGGCGAATTAATGAAACCACCAGCATGAACGTTGTAGCTATTATCTTCATGTTGCAGGTTCTCTTCCCTGTAATTACTTTCTTCCTCGTCTTTGCTTATATCATTTTCATCAACGGATAACCATCCATGAACTTCAAAGCCACCACTAGATTCATCACCATCAGTAGAAGTTTCCGAGGAGAAGAAATTGAAGAGAGAACCGATATTTTTGTTTTCTTCCACCACACGAATAATGACGACTTCATCTCGAGCACAATCGATGAGTGTAGAACCCTAAAAAGTGTATGATCTCAGCAAAATACCTGTAATGCGAAATTCGTATGTTGAATCTGAATTATTTTTTCTTCAATTTATTGTTTGTTCACTCGATTTTGAACTTTAAAACCCTAGCTTCTTCAATCGTGAGATGTAAAACCCTAAAAAAGTTTATGCGTACGTGAATTTTGCTCTGTATCTGAGTTTTTTATTTTTTTTTTCTATTTTCCTTTTTTGCTGGATTGATTTGTAAATTACTGGAATACCCCTCCACCTTTAATGATAATGGTGAAATCTGATTGGTTCTTCCATTCTCTAGAAAAAAACCCATACTTTAATGATCTCATCTCCTCCTGCTGTATACATTACTTCCTCCGTCCCAAATTTATAGTTCAGTATTTCATTTTGGGTTATTCCAAATTAATTGTCCACTTTCATAAATAGATAAAAATGATGAGTTAAAATTCTTTTATACCTATATGTAAGAATAAAAAACAGGTAAAAAGTAAATGATAAAACTGTCATCTTATCAAAAAGTAATAAAGAAGTTAATATTTTCTTAAACTGCGTGTTTTTTGTCTGGGGACAATTAAATTGGAACAGAGGGAGTATATGTTAGAATTTTTTTTATTTCAACAAGCACTTCCTGCTATATGTTTATATATATCTTCCTATCTATAGAAAGGGGCATTGATAAATACAACACCTTTAGTTGATACATACACCATATTAATGCATTAGAGTATTGTACAGTACATATTCTAATGCATAATAGTTGGTGTATGTATCAAAATTGTTGTTGTATATATCAGCTCCCTATAGAAAGACGGCCCATTTTACTGTAGCAGGATTAGACTTCGACACGTACACGAAAACGATTGGTGACCGGTGTTTATCTATCCAAAAAACAACGATTTGGACCCTGTTAATTAAAACGTTAACAAAAATTAAAATAAAGAAGGTGGTAGAAGGACTGGTTGGCAGTTCAACCTACTTGTTTAGGCACGTGGGTTCAAACCTTGGTAGTAGCATTCTTTTTTTTTGGAGTTGATAAATACAACGTGAAAATTGTTTCAGCACCACACAGTACAACAGTTTTAGCTTACTGTACAGGTATGCAAAAACATATTTTTGATGTATGAAACAATTTAGATGTATATATCAACTCCCTTTTTTTCTTCTACCCATCTCTTCTTCTTTTTTTTTTTTTACTTTTTTTCCCTCTATTTTTCTTTTACTTTCTTTTTGTTAGTTTTCTTCTTCTTCTTCTTCTTCTTTTTACTTTCTTTCTTTTCTTTCGCCTATTCCTTCTCGTGATTTTTGTTAGTCTTTTTTCTTTCTTTCTTTTTTTCACTTTCTATTTGTTAGTTTTTTTGCCTATTCCTTCTCGTAAACACAGTTGCATCTCCTCAAATATATAATAAAAAAAAATATAAGTTGTTTTCTTTATAAATTATATAACTTTTCAAGTCTTGTGTATGTGTACTCGCAAGAGATTTATTGTCTCATCATCATCGAACTGTGTTATAAATCATGGTTAGTTTACTGACTTCCGTTACTACCCCGACGATGCATATGTATTCCCTCACACTTCACTTTGCTTCTTAACTTTTAAAGAAGATTTTATCTCCTTTCTGATTAGAGTTCATATGATACTAGATACAACAAATATGCACGCCGTATTGTCATGTTATAATGCGGTGACTTTTTTTTCCTTTTCTAGAAAGACAAACCGACAACTACATCACATATTATATATATAACCACGAGTATGTACACAATGCCTCTCACAGGCTTGATACTACAACTACTAGGTTGAGGGAAAACTCTATCAAAGGCCTTTTGATGGTTAAGAAATATATACCTAGAAAACAGCCATGGAGATCTTTGAATGATGCACGTGCTCATGATTTTCTAAATCAGATCCACCACAATGAACATGATTTAGAATTAAATATGAAAATATATTGGCAGGAAGCATTATGAGCAGGGGCGGTATCAGAAACTTATTTACGTGGGGGCAATAAGTTGCTTTAAAATTAAATTGAGATTTTTTTCTCCTTAATAAATATAACTTATGTTAATATGAGGCGAAAGTTGATTCATTTGACTACATTTTCATCTACTAATAGCGTATTCAGATTTCTAGTTATCGAATAATTTTTAGCAATGGTTTAAAAGTCGATGTAAATCTACAAATCTTGTGATTATTTTTGTAGTGGTAGAAATTTTTCTATAATTAGACATAGAAAGAATAGGAGAGGAAGCCGAGGAAAATCGACTAAGATACAAAAATTAAATTAATGGTGTAAAACCAACAAATCTTGTGATTATTTTTGTAGTGGTAGATTTTTTTTTTATTAGACATAGAAAGAATTGGAGAGGAGGCCGAGGAAAATCGAATAAGATACAAAAATTAAATTAATGGTGTAATAAGGAGTAAAGGTAATAAAAAGTGCCAACGAAGACGAAATCGAACACGTGATATTTGACTCGGTAACAAAACACTCAACCACTAAACTATGGGGGCAAAACTAAGTATGATTTCCAACTTAACATATATTAACCGTGATTTTTAAATTCTTTGTGTGGGCAACGGCCCACAGTGCCCACAGCCTGGAACCGCCAGTGATTTGAGTACTATTAATTGATGCTTATCATTTGTTGCACTCGTGCAGCGTGAGGCCGTGAATCAGATGAGCTTCTACTAGCTAAATACAGTCATCACAATGAGCTGCTTTTGTATATCCACTCTACAAATCTGTCTTTTAGACTGCAGCACATCTACCGAGTTATTCTTACTCCTATGAAGATCCTTATTTTGAAAGCACACTCATCACCCTAAACTACTTTTCTACATCGACTTTTTGGACTACAACTATTGTGCAAGGCCTTTTGAACTACAACATTGCTGTTGTGCGGTGCCTACTTGTATGAACTTATTTTAAGCTGCTTATAAAATGTTGTGTTATACACTTATACTAGGAATTGATGTACAAATATACTATGTTTTTGGCACATCTTTGTATACTTATGTAAAAATTAATATTTATAAATTACGTAATTATATGCCTTCCAAGATATCTTACGCTAGCTATTCATTGTGCTTTTTGGCCGTGCATATGCACGGCAAAAATATTCCTAGTACTAGTAACACATTAGAGTTTGGGTTGGGCGCCCAATACTAAGTACTCGTAGTGCTTTTTATATTACATTCCCTATCTGACATAGAGTATGGTATTTTGCCTTTTTGGATTAAATAAACTATGCTGTTTAATTGACCCATCTCTTTTGTGTGAGATTGACGGTATTCTCTAAATTATTTGGAGGGTGATTGTCGAATTTCCACCCTTCCTCGAAAGGATTGTTCGAATCGGAATACATTTATTACGAATCCGCCATGTTTATCCGCACACATCTTCTTTTAATGAACATAACTCAAATGGATTATTCCCTCATCATTTGAGCAATTTACGAGCGATTGGAATCAAGGGATTGTATTCAAGGCTAGGAAGTTGTGGGGTATAATAAGTCCATGCACCGTTTGGACAATATAAAATGCAAGGAACGACATGACATTTAATGACATGCTTATGTTGGGTTTCTATGGTTCGTCAGTAGCGGAGGCAGGAATTCTATCCACCGGAGGCACTAAGTGTCTAAGTAAAAACATAGTGAGATTGGATAATGGGTTAAAACGAGTTCGAGTCATGATTGATCGGGCAAAAACAATATACAACTATTACATATCACCACAAATATGAAATTTCAAGAGTCCGGTGTTTCTTCAATCGGTTTTCCTTAATTTTTTTGTACATGATTGAATTTTATAAAAGTAATAATTGCATAACCCGTTATCAATAATCAAGTCAAATACTTCATAGCTTAAATAGAAAAATACATACAATCATGATATCATGATATCATTTCTAAATATTTACAGAGTTTTGAAAAATATTGAAAGCTTGGATAAAAGTAAAATGTAATCTTTAACTTAATAAAATTAGTGAATGTATAAGTAGGTATTTACTCTTTTTAAGTATATAAAATTAGACATTTTGTTAGTAATCCTTTATGATTATTATTAATTAGAAGAGATAACATTATAGTTATGCAATTGATGGGATAAAATAACAAGAAGCATGAACCGTAAAAGGTTTATATATACTCAATGCGCGAGGGTCTTTTACTGTTCACTATCATGTGAAATTGTGAATGGTTGATTTTGGCGGTTACATACAATATTATGAAGAACCCGACCCAGATTCATGGTTTGTTGTGAAAAGTTGCGGCTGACTCTATATTCTCATCATATGTGCGTAGGCCCAATAACAATAAAGAAGAAACTAGTAGATGGTCTAGCCCAACAACAATAAAGAAAAGTAAACTAATAGATGGTCTGCCCAACAACAATAAAGAAAAGGGAAATTAAAAAAAATACCACTTTTTTAGAGATATATATCGTTTTGCCCTCCCGAAAAAAAATTAACGATATACCACACGAAATCGCAAATCGCAAATTTGCGATTTGCGATCCAGCGTTTGCGTTTGCGACCCGTTCACCGAGCGAGCCGTGGCTGGAATAAACATGCCATCGCAAATCGCAAAGGGCAAGCTTGCGATTTGCGATTTGCCTATGCTGGATATTGGGCCAACGCCGAGTCGTGAACGAGCCGTGTACGTGAACTAGCCGTGTACGTGAACGAGTCGCAAATCGCATGTTTGCGATTTGCGATTTACCTCCGGCACCCGAAAAAAAAAAAAAAAACCTTTCTAAACCTAAACCTAAACTCGTTCCTCATTCCTACCACCTCGCCGCACATCACCACTACCACCGTTCCACCCAACCACCATCGCAAATCGCAAGATCCTTTTGCGATCTACGAATCCGTCACCACACCCCTCCGCCCCACCCCACCCCGCCATCATTTCCCCATCCTCTCGGCCACCACCACCCTCCACAGCGCACCACCACCACCGGACGTCCGTCACTACCACCCTCACCCACACCACCACCACAGCCCTTCGTCTCTAGTATCACCGCCACCTCCGCTGTATCACATCAAAAAACCGGATTTGAAACCAAACCCGAAATCGCCACGCACCACCGCCACCACTCACCGCCTCCGTTTACTCCGTGAAGATGTCCGATTCTCAGGTATGCCATTGCGTAGCTATTTTGCTATTATAGTTGTTGTATGTACCGCGTTTTATTCGTTTTTTATGGTATAAATGTGTGTGCACACCACGTGCTCGATGAAATGCCACAATGAAAAATAACATCATTTTTTGATGATTTGGTCCTCTAGGTTCTACCACGATATGTTAATGTTGTAGTCGTTAATCTTATATATAATTGAATGACGGTAATAATAATAGAATCGTTACGGAAATGTCTTTTTATATGTATGTATATTTGTATAAGTATGTATGTATATGGATATAAATATTTGTATGATTTGCGGTTTTGCACGGATTAATGTATAAGTTGTATATAATGTACGTTTAATTCGTACATTCTACTTGCAAGAATTAATGTATAAGTTGTATATAATGTACGTTTTTGGATTGATTTTCACAAAATAACCGTCAAATAAATGTAAATATATGAGGCGGTGTGTGTAAACCTTCCAAACGTGATTCCTACACGTAATTGGTTTGTTTTCTTACTTAAGCTTATTATTTTTTGAATTATATAATAATACGTAAAATAGATAGATATTAATAAAATAATAAAGGCAACAAAACACAAACTTTTTAAATATACAAAAAGTAAGAGTGTTATTTTAGCAATTTCATTAAATAATATATTGCGTTATTATATTTTGTTAGAAAGTTAATCTTAATTTTATTTTAGGCTTTTAGCCAAAAGCAAATTTTAAAAAGAAACAGTTACGGGCTTGAACCAACGCGACCAACCCGATTAAGACCCAATTCGTTGTTATGCTAATTGTATTATGCTCATTGTATTAAGACCCAATTCGTTGTTATGCTAATATATAGTTTTTGTTGTTATGCTCATTGTATTATGACTTGCTAATTTCATGGTTGATAGGTACGTAATAATGCTTAAGGCACGTTAAAAACTTCAAGCTTCTGTTCATATAAAACAAACATGCAAATATGTAGCTTATTAGAGTTTGCTTTAATGTTTCTCTGCTTTAGTGTTTAGATGGTGTCTCAGGCCGGGTATTACACTAGTTTATAGTGTTGTTAACTTGAGGAATATTGTTGAAATTCTGATGACTTGATAAGCTAATATATTAGCTGGTTTATCCGTTTTTAAGAAAGGACATTTCCAATTTTTTATAAAAAATCCTTTTATCGTTTCCAATTATATATACTAGATTATAAATGTTTTAATAAAATAGTAATTTACCGTTGAGTTAATACAACATCTAATACACATAGTATATCTATATCTATACTACTTAATAATTTTGATCAAAAGTCATACATATATACGTCAAGTTATCTAAGTAAATATGTAAGTATATACGTATATATAAAGTTATCTAAACGGTAAATATATAAGTATAATCGTTGATGTTATAGTTAATGTCGATTTTAGTTGTTTGATTTCACTAAAGCTATAGTTTTATTGCGTGTTATTAAGGTATCCCTGTTATTAATAATGAAACTTGTTTGCTTGATTGATTATTTTGCAGGACATTTTTAGTGCAAAACTGACTTTGAAAAGCCAGTTGATTGTTGTTACCCATATCAACTCCGCGTTGACAGAAGATCAAAAAAAGATATTTAGAGATCATTGTTTTGGGCATTGGTTGGATGCGAAGGCTCTGGAAAATGACCCGGGTTTTGTACATCATATACTACAGTTTCGACGAACGGAGCGGCCAGGGCTAAAGCACCCTCGGGCGGAGGTGGATGAGTTGTGGTTTAGGGTCACCGATGACCATTTTATACGATTCGGTTGGAGAGAGTTTTGTTCGGTGACTGGTTTTCGGTTCGGTCCCAATGAAAGGATGGCAGATCATATTCCCAAAAAGGTTCGAGAGAAGACCCCTGCATTTAAAGAGCGGTTATTTCCGGATTTTTGCGATCGCAACATACATGTTTCAGACATTGAGAAGAAGTTTAGAGATAGAAGTTTGTTTAGTGGGCCCAGGAAATTGAGCGATGAGGATTGTGTGCGCGTGTGTACGCTCATGTTGATATATAAAGGTTTTTTTGGAAAGCAGGGTTCGCATATTGTTGAGGATGACTATATGCATATGGTTGAGGATTTTGGTGTTTGTGACCGGTACCCTTGGGGTAATATTATTTGGGCCAAAACTTATGAGCAGTTGGATAAGAGTTTGGAGACTCGGTTGACTCAAATCGGGATGCAGTACACGTTAAGTGGTTTTGGCTGGGCGTGTAAGGTAGCATTTCAATATTATTTATTATTGTTCGAATTGTTTTTTTATATATATGTATAATGTATATGTATATGTATGTACATGTATATGTATATAAAATGAGATTAATACGTCGACACCAATATATATATTCATTAGTCGACATATACATATAGAATTATACATATACATATACATTATACATATATATTATGAATATATATATTGGTGTCGACATATTAATCTCATTTTATATACATATAGATGTACATATATATATATATATATATATATATATATATATATATATATATATATATATATATATATATATATATATATATATATATACATGTATAGATATATATACATGTATATATATATATACATGTATATATATATACATGTATATATATATACGTCGATTAATACATATATATATCATGTTAATATATTAATATGCTGATGTGTTTTTTTGTTATTGTTTACAAGACGTGAATTTGGGAGGCTTTTTATCGTCAGATAGAGATAGTTGCTACAAGGCCAAAAAGAGATAAAATATATAACACCCCTCATTTAATATCACAATATTATATTATGTTTCACTTTGATTTACATATTAAGCATGAACACTTAACATAATATTCAAGAACATTAATTCATAATCAAACTCATTCTAACTCACTTTATGATCATCACATATCATCATATTTTAGCAACTTACTACTACCAATTCAAATTTATACACTAATAAATCCATAGATGCTTGATGATGAACATAAAGAGTTAAACAAGATTAATAACTTACAATTTAAGGTTGCTAGGTGATGGTGATGATGTTACAAACTCAAATCTCTCAATTTCCAGCTCAAGATCACTTGGTTCAATTCTTGTTTAGAAGTTATAGGTTTCTCTTTTTAGTTCTAGGTTTTGAAAGGGAGTTAGAAACTTTCCTAAAAGGGAAAGTATTTAAGTCGGCTAGGATTTTACACCGACTCCGTATCTATTTAAAACTAGTCCCCTTTCAATCTATTGTCTGGAACCTAAAAATCATTTGCGAGAAACTTATTTTATTTTACCGTCAACTATAGTAAATTACCACAATCAACAATTTACTATTCACAATAAGTCCTGAGACTTATTTAAACAAGTTTCGCAATAAAACAAATAATATCTAATAATTTCTAATACAATTAAATATATCAATTTAAAATTAGAATTTACCGGACCAGAAGAGAGGATGTTACAAATCTACCCCCCTTAAGAAGATTTCGTCCCCGAAATCTCTTCACGATCAAACAATCCAGGATATCTGGATTTCATACTATCCTCGGTTTCCCAGGTTAGGTTTGAACCTAAACTATGCTTCCACTTTACTAACACCATGGGAATCTGTTTCTTCCTAAGTTTAGTAACTTTTCTGTCAAGAAGTTCAACTGGTTCTTCAACTAACTTCTGACTCTGATCAACTTTCAAATCTTTCAAAGGAAGAATCTGAGACTGGTCCTCAACGTTACATTTCCTCAAATAACAAATGTTAAACGTATCATGAATACCAGCAAGTTCTGGAGGATAATCAAGTGTAACTGACTGATCATTAACAATCTGACGAATTCTAAACGGTCCAATATATCGAGGAGCCAATTTGCCACGTTTCCCAAACCGAATTACCCCCTTCCAAGGCAAAACTTTCAGGTAAACAAGTTCACCTTCAACAAAAGTAACAGGTCGACGTTTAGGATCAGCATATTGTTTCTGTCTGTCACGTGCAGCCTTCAACTTTTCTCGAGCAACTGCCACTTTATCAGCTGTCATCTGTACAATATCTGGACCTGTAAACTGTTTCTCCCCAGCTTCTAACCAACAAGTTGGAGTTCTATAACAGCGACCATAAAGCATTTCATATGGAGGCATGTCAATACTAGAATGATATGAATTATTATAAGCAAATTCAACCAATGGCAAATGAGAATCCCAAGAACCACCATACTCCAAAACACAAGCTTTTAACATATCCTCAAGCGTCTGAATCGTGCGTTCTGACTGACCATCGGTTTGAGGATGATAAGCTATACTAAGATTCACACGTGTACCCAATTCATGCTGCAAACTTTGCCAAAAATGAGATACAAATCTCGGATCTCTATCATATACAATCGATAATGGAATACCATGCCGCGAGACAATCTCATTCACATACAATTGTGCCAATCTACTCAGAGATGCAGTCTCACTGGCAGCTAGAAAATGTGCACTTTTAGTCAATCGGTCCACAATAACCCAAACCATATCATTTCCTCAGGCTGTTCGAGGCAACTTAGTTACAAAATCCATAGTCAAATGTTCCCACTTCCATTCGGGAATCTCAAGCTGTTTCAACGACCCGTACGGCTTCTGCTGTACAGCTTTAACTTGAGAACAAATATGACAAGAACTAACAAACCTTGCTACATCCATTTTCATTGTAGGCCACCAATACAAAGGTTTCAAGTCATTATACATTTTCGTACTTCCAGGATGTACAGACAATCTGGACTTATGGGCTTCATTCAGAATAACATCCCGAAGACCACCAAACAAAGGAATCCAAACACGAGACTGAAAGGTTTTTAATCCTCTCGAATCATCCAATAACAATTCCTTTCGATTCAACATAATTTCAGATTTCAAATTATGATCTAACAAAGCCTCTAACTGTGCAGCTTTTATCTGACCCACCAAATCAGAAGAAACTTCTAAACGCATAAAATAAACTCGATCAGAAGTTACCTTGCGGCTTAAAGCATCAGCAACCACATTGGCTTTCCCTGGATGGTATTTAATTTCACAATCATAATCTTTGATTAATTCTAACCATCGCCTCTGACGCATGTTCACCTCTTTCTGTGAAAACATATACTGAAGACTCTTGTGATCTGTACAAATAACACATTTGGTACCATACAAGTAATGCCTCCAGATTTTTAAAGCAAATACAACTGCTACAAGTTCTAAATCATGGGTAGGGTAATTTCTTTCATGAGGTTTGAGCTGACGAGAAGCATAAGCAATAACACGATCTCGCTGCATCAAAACACAACCCAAACCAGCAATCGATGCATCACAGTAAACAACAAAATCATCGGACCCATCTGGCAATGCTAACACAGGAGCCTGACATAACAACTGTTTCAGAGTCTGAAAAGCTGTTTCCTGTTGTTCAGTCCAAACAAATTTTTCATCCTTACGGGTCAATTTAGTCAATGAACCGGCAATTTTAGAAAAGTCCTTTATGAACTTCCGGTAATAACTCGCTAAACCAAGAAAACTCTTTATTTCAGAAGCAGACTTTGGAGCTTTCCAATTCATTACAGCTTCAATCTTTGAAGGATCAACTTTAACACCATCATTACATATAATATGACCCAAAAATTGTACTTCCCGAATCCAAAATTCACATTTAGAAAACTTTGCATATAATTGTTCTCTTTTCAAGGTTTCCAACACTAACCTCAAATGCATTTCATGTTCTGATTCGGATTTAGAATATACTAGAATATCATCGATAAATACAATCACAAATTTATCAAGAAAAGGTCGACAAACACGGTTCATCAAATCCATAAAAACTGCTGGAGCATTAGTCAAACCAAAAGGCATAACCAGGAATTCAAAATGACCATACCTGGTACGAAATGCAGTTTTAGGAATATCCCGTTCACAAACACGAACTTGATGATAACCTGACCTTAAATCAATTATAGAATAAAACGAAGATCCCTGCAACTGATCAAACAAATCATCTATGCGAGGCAGTGGATATTTATTCTTTACCGTTCGTTTATTCAATTCCCTATAATCAATGCACATTCTAAAAGACCCATCCTTCTTTTTCACAAACAATACTGGTGCACTCCAAGGAGAAGAACTAGGTCTAATGAATCCTTTATCCAACAACTCCTGTATCTGATTCATCATTTCACGCATTTCAGAAGGAGCTAATCTATAGGGAGCTTTGGCTACAGGTGACGAGCCAGGAACAAGATCAATCTGATATTCAACTTCCCTAATTGTTGGTAATCCAGGTAATTCATCAGGGAACACTTTCGGATATTCAGAAACAACCGGGACATCAGAAAGAGATTTCTTTTCTACTTTAGTATCAATCACATAAGCTAGGTACGATTCACAACCTTTGGACAAAGATTTCCTAGCTTTCATCATACTAATCAAAGGTATACACCCACTATCCCTTTCTCCTCGAGCCACAACATATGACTCATCAGAAATTGGGATTCTAATCAACTTATTGTGGCAATCTATACTTGCTTTACACTGACTTAACCAATCCATGCCAATAATCACATCGAAACTAGCAATCGGCATCAACAGAAAGGAAATTGGGAAAGTCTGGCCATCTATCATAATACTAGCTCCAATTACCGAGGTGGTAACAGGAACTGATTTGCCACTAGCTATTTCTACTTCAACATGGTTTGTAATCACAGTAGGCATCATTTTCAATTTATCACAGAAACACACAGATATAAAAGAACAATTTGCACCCGAATCGAACAAAACACGTGCTGGTACAGAGTTTACAAGAAAAGTACCAGTAATAACGTCATCTGTGTGAACAGCTTCATCCACTGTCATTTGAAAAGCCCTACTAACTGCAGATGGCGGATTCTTCCGCTTCTGACCGGAAGATGACGAACTAACAACCGACCCAGAACCCTGTCTCTTAGCCTCGGTACACTGATTTGCACGATGACCTTCTTTGTGACAATTCCAGCATACATAAGTAGGAAAAACACAATCTTTGGCTTCATGCCCAATCACACCACATTTCACACATCTAGTGGTTTGCACAGTACACGGCCCAAAATGTCTAGCTCTACATTTAATACACCAATTGGGACGATCAGAAGTACCACCACGACTTTCTTGTTTCTTACCCTGTTGATTTCCTTGCCACCGTTGCTTACCTTTACTAGAAGAATCACTCCTAGATTTCTGAGAAACCATTTCTTTACTAGGTGCCTCTTGAGATCTCAAATCACTATCAACTGACCGAGCTAACATAAAAGCTTGGGAAAGAGAGCCCGCCAACCTTACTGAAGTTCGATAATGATTAGGTAAAGTACCCACAAACTGTTCAATTCTGGTCCTCTCATCAGGAACCCACTGATGAACAAACCTAAGTTTTTCTGAAAACTGATTAATCAAATCATCCATTGACATTTTATCAGTTAATTGCAAATCCATAAACTCCTTTCGAATCCGAGCTATATCAAAGTTTGAACAATACTGCTTACAAACTTCATTATGAAAATCAGACCATCGGATAGATGCTTTCTGAAAAGGAGATAACACAGAAGTAATCGAATCCCACCAATTCATAGCTGCTCCTTTTAAAAGTTGAGTTGCATAAGGAACCTTTAATTCTTCTTCACATTGACATACTTCAAATTTCTTTTCAATGTCCCTCAACCAATCTAAAGTTACCGAAGGATTTGTACTACCAGAATACACAGACGGATTACTGCTCATAAAGGTTTTAAATGAACACACCTTTTGTTTTGGCGGTGAAATCGTACTAAATACAGGATGAGAAGATTCAGCCTCTTTTTGATGTTTATACATTCTAAGTGCTTGGTTTTCCTCTTCCAATTGAAGGAGATACTCGTCTCTTTCTAACTCCTCTCTAGCATGGAAAGAAGTACCAATATGCCCAGTCTGATCATCATGAGTCTCAACAGTAACTTCCGGCCTTGAGACATTATTAGGGTTAACAGGTGGTTGCTCATTATCCGTCATGTCTGTAAACACAACAACAGCTCACAAATCGTTAATCGTTAGCACCTATCCTACTAACAATTTCACATTTAGTACATAATCCCATTCCCAATAATGTTTGACACAACACAATCAAAGTTTAGGATTGAACATCCTATCATGCTCAATTCGCCCAAACTATTGCTCTGATACCAACTTATAACACCCCTCATTTAATATCACAATATTATATTATGTTTCACTTTGATTTACAAATTAAGCATGAACACTTAACATCATATTCAAGAACATTAATTCATAATCAAACTCATTCTAACTCAGTTTATGATCATCACATATCATCATATTTTAACAACTTACTACTACCAATTCAAATTTATACACTAATAAATCCATAGATGCTTGATGATGAACATAAAGAGTTAAACAAGATTAATAACTTACAATTTAAGGTTGCTAGGTGATGGTGATGATGTTACAAACTCAAATCTCTCAATTTCCAGCTCAAGATCACTTGGTTCAATTCTTGTTTAGAAGTTATAGGTTTCTCTTTTTAGTTCTAGGTTTTGAAAGGGAGTTAGAAACTTTCCTAAAAGGGAAAGTATTTAAGTCGGCTAGGATTTTACACCGACTCCGTATCCATTTAAAACTAGTCCCCTTTCAATCTATTGTCTGGAACCTAAAAATCATTTGCGAGAAACTTATTTTATTTTACCGTCAACTATAGTAAATTACCACAATCAACAATTTACTATTCACAATAAGTCATGAGACTTATTTAAACAAGTTTCGCAATAAAACAAATAATATCTAATAATTTCTAATACAATTAAATATATCAATTTAAAATTAGAATTTACCGGACCAGAAGAGAGGATGTTACAAAATACCACGTGGGATCTACTAGGTGCGCAAAAGGAAGGTTCTTGAATTTAAAGAATTCGGGCAATTGTTGCAGATTGCGGTAAGTAAAATAGAATTCGGGCAATAATTTGATAGTCACTTATTAGACTTGTTGGTAGTTGCCAATTATATTATAGAGTTGATTAATAAAGTGTTGTTAATAAGTGGTGAATATTGATGAGATTTGGCTGACTTGGTAAGCTGAACTACCAGCTGGTTTTCCCGTTTTACAGAAAGAACATTTCCAAATTTTTATAAAAAAAATTGGAAATATGACACTCGTTTTATGCAGAAGGATACTACACCAGAGCATCTTCCGAAGATTACTTTGAAGCCGAATAAGCATGAGAAGAAGTGCCAATGGTGGATTGATAGCTGGAAATACTTTGATGACCAGCTAGTTGCCGAGAGGCCAATGAAGAAGGCACGGAACAGTCAAAAGGAGGATGCCGATGATTTCCATTTGACTCTGCCTCATGACGAGCAGGCGACTTATGATTCCTTGGATACAGATCGTCGTGAGGCCTCTCGGCCATCATCTCAGCCAGGGACTTATGATTCCTTACGAGGCGAAATGCAGACGATGAAAGAGACCATTTCCACTTTAGGCAAACGAGTAGACGAACAACAATGTACTATAAACTGGTTGTTGAAGATCGTTGAGACGCGTCAGGTATAAGGTTGATTATTTCTAGCCTTTTATATATGTTAAGGTGTTTTCCTATTAACACGTACGAATTTATTTTTTCAGGATGCTGGTGATGACGATGATGTTGATGAGGGTTATGTTTTCGACACCCTGCTTTTTTCTGCGAGCAAGTTCTCGGTTGCACATGAGTTGCGCTGAAGTATGCGAGATCGTCGACGTGCTCCGGCTAGACTATCGCCGTATGTTACACCGACACATCTTAAACGACTTTTGCAGAAACTTTTGAAAGAGGAGAATGAGGAACCACCATTAGTAGGAGTCGATGATGAGAGAGTGCTTACCCAGCCGGCTGAGTGGGTGCTTGTGGGATTGGTTACCGACCAGGTTGAGCCGGCTGAGCCGGTTGTTGAGCCGGTTGAGCCGGCTAAGTCGGTTGTTGAGGGAGTGGTTACAGAGCGTGGAAAGAAGTTGAAGCGGCCGGAAAGGAAAAGGTCGGCCAAGAAGGAGTTACCCGAGGACACCTTATTGGGCATGGTTGACAGTTTGGTGAACGAGAATGGTTTTCTCACTCCTCCGCCCCCTGTGATACGTCAGACTAGAGAGATTGACGGACCATCCACAGTTGAGGAGTTGTATACGAGTGGAGGCTCGGTGCGTTGTATGTTTATTCGACCGAGCACGACCTATGTTGATATCACAAAGGATTTTGGGGGCCGGTTGTACGGACATGTCGAGAGTGGTTACTTAGATAACTTTGTAAGTTTACGAGTTCATTTTTTTAAACAAACTATGGCATATTACAAATGTGATACTAACCTTGTTTTATCAAATTTTTAGCATATTGACGGTTGGAGCTATCTACTGATGTGGTGGAAATATCGAAACTGGACTCGACCAACTCAGTTGGAAAAGAGACTGGAGTGGACAGTTATGCCCATAGGTTTTATTGATATGATTGCAGCTTTCAAGAACTACAAGGAAGACAAAAAGAAAACGGAGCTAAAGAAGAAGGGTAAGTACAAATCACTCTAATATGTATGTATGTATATATATATATATATATATATATATCCCATACGCATATATATTCTTATATAGAGATAGTAATATGCTAGTGTAGATTATATTATAGTGTTGATAATTGTGAGAATTTGATCAAACTCTGATGATGTGATAAGCTGAAATATTAGCTGGTTTTCAGTTTTAAGAAGGCATTTCCAATTTTTTTTAATGTATACTATATTTCAGCTGAATTATTAGTTGTGTATGTATGTATGTATGTATGTATGTATGTATGTATGTATGTATGTATGTACTTATGTATTTATGTACGTACGATGAAATGACAATTCGAATTGTTTTTAAAAAATACTTTTTTGGTTTTCTGCCACTAGTATTTAATATAGTTGTGTCTATTAATGCAGGTGACAAAATTGAGGCATCGTCCGGACCAGACTACAACTTGTTGATGGGATATGCCAACGGCAAACGTAGGCCATACTCGTCATGGTGGACCTGCGACAAAGTAAGTAAAGAAAAATGGAGTAGCAAACTATATAATATAAGCTGATAACATTTTAACATTTCCCTAATAAAATCCTAATATGTAGGTACTTATGCCGGTCAACATCGAGAGTAGGGATCATTGGGTTCTAATTGTATTGGATCTTCATACTTGGGATGTCACGGCATATGATAGCTATAAGAAACTGAAAAGCAACAAGGAAATACTGCAAATTGTTGAAGCCTTAGGTCAAAATGTAATTAGATATTTAGACGCCATTGGCTTTTGGAGGCATGTGGATGAAGAAAAGCATTTTAAGGGTGATACCACTGAGTTTATGACTGACATGATGGAGGATGTGCCTCAACAGGATGGGCATCTAGGCGATTGCGGGGTATGGGTGTGCAGAAATATGGAGAAGATTGCATATCGGGAAGACTACAGGGTGAGTGGGGAGACTGATTTGATTGCTATGGATTATAGGCGGCGGATGATTGATACTTTCTTTAGTGCGCGTTTTGATTGGCAGCCGGCGGATGATTGATAGACTTACGTGTAATGAATTTTGTGATTTGCGACTGACCTTAACCGTTGTTGATAAGATTATGTAGTAGTTAACAATTATGTAGTAGCAAATACTTTGATGACTTGTGATTTGCGACTGACCTTATCCGTAACTTTGTGATTTCCGATGAGATTTTCTGACATTACCTTATCCACCAATGCAGATTTTCCGAATAACCTTATCTTGATATGCGACTGACCTTATCCGTTGTTGATAAGATTTTCGATGAGATTTTCTGACATTACCTTATCCACCAATGCATATCTTCCGGATAACCTTATCTTGATTGAAATTAAGCTTTAAATAGACCTCATAACAACAGGCTTCATGCATCCTCAAATTATTATCCTTTTTTATTATTTATATCTTTGATAACATAATGCAACTGATTGACCTTACTGTGTTTTTTGGGGGGGAACTTCGCGAAGCCAATAAGTCGTACGAAAATGGGGTGAAACAGACATTCGTCGATTTCAATGTTAACGAGTTTGATCTCAGTAAGTTTTTTTCCTTTCTTAAGGAAAATATAAATTTCGCTTTTAGTGATGTATACTATTGTGAAGC
Source organism: Helichrysum umbraculigerum (assembly GCA_949592205.1). Lineage (NCBI taxonomy): Eukaryota > Viridiplantae > Streptophyta > Magnoliopsida > Asterales > Asteraceae > Helichrysum > Helichrysum umbraculigerum. The sequence continues at coordinate 56,481,325 of CATIUR010000006.1, forward strand.
CGGCAATCTTCAAAATGATGGTGCTCGTATGCTTTTGTCGGATGAAAACTGGAATACAGTAGTAAAACATGCAAAAGAATGTTGTCAAGGTATTGACCTATATCTTGTACACATGGCAGAAGAACCTGAATTGAATTTCAGTGAGTATGAGAGTGATGACAGCAACGCACATTACTACCGATGAACTTTCCGTGTAGGGAATCAAACGGGAAACAAATCACTCTGAAACGTCATGCAAATCGAAAGTATCTTTCATCCGTTGTTATGTAGGATTTAAATGCTTGAATGTATGTTTTTAATTTCAGTGTGCATGTAGGATTTAAATGCTAGAATGTATGTTTTTAATTTCAGTGTGTATGTAGGATTTAAATGCTAGAATGTATGTTTTTAATTTCAGTGTGTATGTTATCTTTTAAATTCTAGTGTGCATCTTTTTATCAAAATGTCCCTTTAATAAAATATTCTGATAAACTTTATACCGTTATCCGAAAATATATAATGATCACGAGAATTGTGCGTTTGGGTACCAAATAATATGGTTGGTAAAAAGCGAATATTATAATTTGAAACAAGGCGAAGAATAATATTTATTTACAAATTGTTAACAAGTATATTGGACACGTTTACGATTTGCGATTTGCGACTGACCTTATCCGTTGTAGATTAGATTTTTTGTGAGATTTTCTGACATAACCTTATCTAACTCTGCAACTTACCTTATCCGTTGTGGATAAGATTTTTGGTGATATTACCTGACTTTTCAGAGATTTTTGTAGATTTTTTCGGATAACATTATCACAATTCAAATGTACTTATAACAAGACCTCACAAGATCCGTCTTTATTCTCAACCATTTGTCAACAAATTCACAACCAATTGTAAACACATTTTCCATTCGACAAAATTTCTTCTTCAGTTCCAATTGATAAAATTTTCAGGTACGAGTTCTGATTGTTTTAGCTTTATTTACTTTCATTATGGAAAAGTTCAAAGTTTTTATATGTTATGGTGGTCGTTTTGAATATATTGATAACATCCCGATGTATTTGCCAATAGAGTGTGGTAGAGTGCCATTAAAACTTCCAGTGGCACCGGAAAAACCCATGACATGCAAAGTATTGTTGAAAAACGTTTTAAAAAAAGTTGGTCTGCCACTTGATACACCAGTTTGTCTGAAATATAAAGTAGATCGGTATGTTATTGATATAAACGATGATGCTGATGATTTTGGAGATTTTTTGTGCAATGCAATTAACAATGCTCCGATAGAAATTTACATTGTCGATAATGTAAGGAATGTTTCGGGTATGGGTAGCAATCAACCTGGCAGTAGTAGTTCTGGCATTCAACAACAATTTCACCAACAATTTCAACAACTACACACTAATGAATACAACCAACAACACCAATATCAGTCATTTCAATAACCCTTTCAACAATTTCCATTTCCTTTTCAACCACAATATCAATTTCATTATCATGCTGCTCCACAAAACATGCCGATGCATAACTATCCTACACAACACACCCAAGACACATCTTTTAAGGTAGATGAAGACACCCAAGATGATTCTAAATATCATGAGAATGTTCACTATGATCACACTAATTCAGAATACTATGTGGAGGAGCCGGAGGAGCCGAAGGAGCCGGATCCACATCCTGATGATTTTGATCATTATGATGAAGAAAATATCAATCCACCTAAGCATCATGACCATCCATTTTGTAATCACATTGTTACTGATGATGAGGATGATGAGGAGGATGAGCCTGATCCAAGAGATACATATAATACACCAGTACCACAAAGAGCAGCAGAAAAAGAAATATTCTGGAATATGCCATCGCCTTTAGGAAACGAAGAACAAGAAGTTCAACAACGACCAGTGACCATGTACGAGGCATCTTGTCGAGTTCGAGAGGGCCAAATATTTGAAACTAAAGAAGAATTTCTTCTCCAGTTGCATACAAAGTGTCTTGAAGAAGGTTTTCAGATTAAGCTGAAGAATTCAGACAAGAAAAGGTACACAGCAAAATGTATCTTGCCTAATTGTGATTGGAAGATAAGTGCAGCGTGTATCCGAGATAGTCACAACTTCCAAGTTAGGAAGTTACGTGATGTTCACACTTGTTCGCGTACTCAAAATAAGCCTAATAGCCGTTCTGCGAGCAAGAAAGTACTTGGTCACATCTTAAAAGAGGCGATGAGTTTGGAAGGACGTGTATACAGAGGCAAAGAGATCAAACTTGATATGACTGAACGTTTTAAAATAAGCCTTACATACAACCAAGCATGGAGAGAAAAATGTTACGCTATAGAGCTGTTGAGAGGTACTCCAGCTGAATCGTTTACGAAACTTCCCATTTACCTCCACAACCTAAAGCTATATAACCCGGGGAGCATTACAAATCTCCGTACAGAAAAGGAGAATAAATTTGTAATGTGTTACATGTCCATAGGTGCAGCTGTAAGTAATGATTGTTGGTTAACATCTTATGTTCGCATACGTACATTCATATATAATTTATGTGTTTTTTAATCTGAACTTGCAGGTACGTTCTTTTGTCAACCATACACGCCCAATTATCATCGTCGATGGTGCCCATTTGAAGGGGGGTTACTTGGGTACTAACTTGATTGCCGTGGCGATGGACGGTAATAATGGCATCTTGCCACTAGCCTATGGAATTGGGGCGGGAGAGACGTCCGACGTTTGGACGTGGTTCTTAGGAAACTTACGAGACGCCATTGAATCTGCTGGTGGGATTAGCAACCTGACATTCATCTCTGACAGGGCTCCAGCAATTGCATGCGGCATCTCTGCTGTGTTTCCAGGAGTATTTCATGCCTTGTGTTGTCGTCATCTGTTGATGAACTTGAAAAGCAAATCTTCAAAGGTCAAGCACTTCGAATGGCATTATTGGAAAATGTGTAAGGCGTACCGTAAGTCAGATTTCGATCGACATTATGATGCCATTTCCAGACATTTACCGGCGTCAACTAAGGTTCTTACGGACGTGGGGAAAGAAAGATGGTCACGGCATCATTCAACAAAGACACGATATGCTTACCTCACAACTAACAGTGCGGAGTCCATTAACGCCATGACCAAGCATGCAAGGAAACTGCCGGTCACAATGCTATTGGAGTTTTTTCGATCTTCAGTACAACAATGGTATTTCAAACATCGGAATACTGCCGCAGCTGTTACAACACCTGTCACACCATATGCGGAGCACAAAATCGGTAAAAGGGTTTCCAAATCGCTGCGCTGGAGGGTCAACCCATCGACAAATATGATATGCGAGGTGGTGGACGGGAAGAAGAATGTGACAGTCAACTTGGAAGCGAGAACATGCACTTGCATGCAATGGCAATTATCAGGTTTACCTTGCGGACATGTATCGGCAGTGACCCGTTACTTTAATATGGACAGCGTGTTCGGCTTTGCAGAGAGGTATTTCACCACGGAAACATATCGAGCGGCTTACAGTGAGGCTATAAATCCACTGCCTCATCCTTCGGAGTGGGCCAATCCCGGTAATCTGCAGATTTGCTTACCGCCAATACTTGTGAAAAGGCAATCTGGTCGCCCACCTGGGCGTGCACGTATTCCTTCTAAAGGAGAGGAGAAAGGAAAATACACAAAGCAATGTAGCCGTTTCAAGGAACATGGTCACAGTCGAGTTAATTGTATGGCTCCATACGATAGAACAGACGAGCCAAGCCGATCAAGAACCACAACAAGATCCAAGTCAAGGTCAAAATCAAGATCCAAATCAAGATCGAAAAAGGTGAGTTCTCAAAAATATTCATATAAAAACTAACATATTACATTGTATCATTAATGTGATCCTCAAATATTTACTTGCAGAAAACGTCCACAAAATCAACGAACAGCCATATCGAGGACGAAGCTGCAACCACGTCTCAACCGACTCAGAGCTATCCAAGTGTTCATTTGAGTGGCCCTTAAATTATTTATAATAGAAAACCTATGTTATGTACTAGTTAACAATGTTATTTATGTTATTATTATCGTGGTTAATTTGAGTGAATGAAATTGCTTGTTGTTCATTTTTACATGTTTGAACAATACTAAAACATCTTCATTACATAATGATTAACGTTACATAACAATTAAATGGACACTAAATAAACAGCTTACCCTAAGGATTAACATAATTTGGCAAACATCCAATTGATTGAAACATAGATACGAATTACTAGATTTGACTACTCACTAATCGAATAACCGTCTTGCACTTGAAGAACCACTCTTAATTTTAGAAATTCGTACTGGCATTGTTTGATCAGAATTTGAGAAATGTGTCAGATCGTTACGTGTAACATACACCTCAATTTCTTTATGTATTTTTGCGTAGTCAGTAATATGCTTCAGTTGGTCGACATCATCAGTTATCAATTGTAAACCAGTATCTAGATCTTTATCAGGCTCTTTAAAGTAACAGAACCACTTCTCTGGAACCCAATAACCTAGCTCTTCCAAAGCGTAATCCAGAAATTTCGTGAAAAATTCATCGACATCTACGCAGTCAATAAAGGTCAACAAACCTTGCGTGTACATTCTTTTTGAGCCCTGAAAGTGTCCACCGTGATGAAAAGCGATTGAAAACAATTCGGGAACTTCTGCGTATAATTCTTAAGTAAATGATTTTTCATTTATAGATCGGAATTGCCAAAAATGACCTGATTGAACCATTTTAAAATTTTTATTTCGTATTTTCTAAGAATTCGTGAAAAACTTGACAATGTGTTACTGCTTACAGTCATAGTATTTATAAATGGCAAAAGATCACGAAAATCAGAGAAAATCTTATCCAAAAATCTTATCCAAAAATCTTGAATCGCGCAAATCACGGAAAATCTTATCCAAAAATCTTAAATCCCGCAAATCACGGAAAATCTTATCAATATTCTTATCCAAAAATCTTAAATCCCTCAAATTACGGAAAATCTTATCCAAATTTCTTATCAAAAAATCTTATATCCAAAAAATTACGGAAAACCTTTCCCAAAAATCCAGTTATCCGGATTATAATATATCTATAAAAAAATGATGTGTATATATATTAACAAATAATATAAATATATATGATAAAAAAATAATTGTGTTTATGAGATATAAAAAATAATGTGTATATATATATAAAATATATATTTTCAAAAAGATGTGTATATATAAAAAAATAAAATACGTACATCAAAATGTAAAAAATAATGTAACATTGGGTTTTTTTTTTTTGAACCTTTCCCAAAAATCCAGTTATCCGGATTATAATATATATATAAAAAAATGATGTGTATATATATTAACAAATAATATAAATATATATGATAAAAAAATAATTGGGATTATGAGATATAAAAAATAATGTGTATATATATATAAAATATATATTTTCAAAAAGATGTGTATATATAAAAAAATAAAATACGTACATCAAAATGTAAAAAATAATGTAACATTGGGTTTTTTTTGCGGAGGTAAATAGCAACTCGTTTACGTCATCGGTAACTCGTTCACGTCTTGTTCACGACTCGCAAACACATTGGCAAATCGTTCACGTCTTGCGATTTGCGCCGGCTTGGAAACTCGTTCACATCTCGTTCACGACTCGCTAACAGGCAAACATCTCCTCAAGCATTGGCAAATCGCAAATCGCAAATTTGTGATTTGCGATTTGCGATGGCACCACCACTCGTACACGGCTCGTTCACGACTCGGGAATTGGCAAACTACTCGGGCATAGGCAAATCGCAAATCGCAAGCTTGCCCTTTGCGATTTGCGATGGCATGTTTATTCCGGCCACGGCTCGCACGGTGAACGGGTCGCAAACGCAAACGCTGGATCGCAAATCGCAAATTTGTGATTTGCGATTTCGTGTGGTATATCGTCAATTTTTTTTTCGGGAGGGCAAAACGATATATATCTCTAAAAAAAGTAGTATTTTTTTTAATTTCCCTAAAAAAAATCCACGTAGAATTTTAACATAAGCGCGGGCAATTAAAAACCCTTCGTTACTATCAATGTTGAATACTACGTAGTATATTTTACTCGTACTTGGTTAAAATGAAATAATGCTATATTTATAAAGTTTTACTAAAAGTAATTCGCAAAATCACTTGTACAAATCATGTTTTTCCGATTGAAGTAATGAGTTTTTTCAGAACCTTGTTGTATAAACCTTTTACGCAAAAGTTTAATTAATAAAAGCTGGAGTACTAAAAAAATCTTGGGTTGGGTTGGAGATGACCTAAGTAATGTTATGTATGTCCGAACAATTAACGGGCCGATCCCTTCCATCCCATGAAAGAGTTTTTAACTTTGGAAATCAAATCATGATCACCGTTTACGAATAAAAAAAAGGATAATTACATATTCACATCCCTTCTTTTTGGCAATATCATCTTCAGTAAAATATTGAGTTAACTACATCCTTGTTCCAAACCATAGGTGTAAGGATAAGTGGTGGTGGTGGTGGTTGGTCCTTGAAGAAGGCACACAATTCACAGTCAAGTTGTTAGCTACAAAGGATTGATTAGAAGATACTATAACAGATTGGCAAACATAGTGAGACGAAACCTGACATACTAGTTCCGCTGAAAGTGGAAGCTAGTTTTCGTTTGGTGGGTTATGGAGATGAGATTACCTGTGAGAGGGTAGAGTTAGATTAAACAGTTGTCGACCTTCATTTAGTACGCTGTCAGTGATGTGACGTTTATATTGCAACTGCTGATCATAGCTTGGTACTCTGTAAAGACGCATGGGCGTTGTGGAAAAGAGTATTCAAGTGGTTAAAACTTGGGTAGCGGATTTAGAAATTTGTCGATGGGTATGCAAGAATGTAATAAAAATCTAGTTACTCAGGGTAATCAAGTACAGAGTATTATTGTTCGCGCAGGTTTTATCGGATCATATTTTCCGGGTCGGTTTTTCAACTCGTTTAGCATGTTTTTCGGGTCGGTTTTTATAAATCAATATTGTAAATGTAAATAATTTCTTACACTTAGGCTGTGTTTGATAGCCTTTAAATGGGATGGTTCAGAGGCCCTGTTCTGATTCGGTCAGTGTGCAAGGTGTTTGATTGAAATTTTGTTGGGCTCTCCGAATCTTTCAGCGCCCAGTTTACACTCTTAAACATTCAGCATATGTACATTTCCCAATTTACCCTTAACCACAAATGATTCCTTCACTTTACATCCTCCTAATTTATCATTTATCATTATATTTATGTTTTCAATTTCCACGTAATAATTATTTACCTTTTCACTTTACTATTTGCATGCCAAATTTTAATATTGAATTATAAGTGAAATTTATAGCCCGATAGATTCTTTAGCACTTCCTAAACTATTTTGTGGGACAACTTATATATTGTGTTATTTTATTTTCTTTTATGTTAACTAACTTTACAGTACATATATGAATTATCCTTTAACTCTTGTGTTTTGAAGGATAAGTCGGAATACTTTTATGATTCAAAATACTTATTAAATAACATATATTTTAATATAGAATCAAGTTACATATGTGGCTTATTGTATTTTAAGTGACGCTTCTTTATTTTAAAAAAATATTGTTAGATAAATTAGTTCAAGAACATATTCGACAACGGTATTCATTCTACATGAAATCATACAGAAGGTTAAAATGGTAATTTCAATAATTTGTATTATTGGTTCAGAACATATATCAAACAGTAAGTTTTCATTCAGAATCTTTGAACCATTCAGGCATTTGAATCATTCAGCGCTAAATCATTCTGTTTTATCAAACGCAGCCTTATCTTCTATTTTATATACTATAAGTTTATCTAGTATAAGATTGAACTTATAACTTCTTGATTTATGGATCGTCCAAGTAAAGCCATAAGATCAACACCATTATTCAAATAGTAAAAAGAAAGATACATATACAATAATTACTTGATGATCATATGAGCTACCATCCTTTGAAACTTTTAAGTTGATCTCAGTTTGAGTTTTTTTTTTACACACTTACATACACAAAAAACTAGCTTGTTTTAAAAAGCACCAAACCATCTTTTAAGACAACAACCACGTACATTTATATAAATGTATAAATGTATCAAGTTATGTCATCATCATCATCATCATCATCATCATCATCATCATCATCATCATCATCATCATCATCATCATCATCGGCTAAAGTTCTTGATATAAATAGAATAACAAACCTTATATTTTATTGTAACATTTACTCCGTAAAACATATGACGATTTAAATAAACAATAGACCCTTTCTGATATAGTATTCGATTTTCATTTCATTTCATATATTATTTATAAGCAATAAAGCAAAGCCGATTGGGATTTGTGGATTACAACAGATCGAAAAATTTGTTGTTAGTCACATAGGAGTATTTGCAATTTTAGTTGGATTTTTCATTTTTTTTGTATCGCAGTATCCCCTGTATTTTTCTTCATCTTTGGATGACAGAGAGGAGGAAAAATATGTAAATCATATTTGATCTTTTCAATATGGGAGGGTGAGACATGAGAGTAAATAGTCCAGAGTTACATTTCCTTTGATTTTACTTTGATATTCATTTTGGATTATGCATTTGAAGATTAAGAGAACTAAAGAGGGTTCAAAAGTTTTGGGTATCCACCTCTTCTTGTCTGGGTATGGACCATTTATAAATAGTCTACAAAATATATTTTTTTTACATTGGCTGGAGGGATCTTGAAGGGTATGCATGTGCATACCCTTAGTTTCATGTAGGTCCGCCAGTGCTTGGCTCGGTCGACAATTTTCATCTTTGAGAATCTACTGTCATACGGGTAAATAGCTGTAGATCGAAACAACAAGCGCTAGTATGACAAGTAGCGGTGTGGATAACCGGGTATTTTATATGGAAAATAGTAACAGCAACGTCTTTGGGTCTAAGTATTCGAGTGGCCCAATCTTATTCTTCTCAAGAGTTACTACACTTTACTGGTTTGATAAATGAGAGCACGGTTTAAAAAGACATAAGCAACTTATTATTGTTAATGTTATGATCAAGTCTTATTATTACTATATAACTAACATTATCCAATGTTGTTTTTGTTGAATGACATTTATGAATGTGAGTAAATATGTGCTTTTGTAGTGTTCAACATATGAAACAGATAATCACTAACTTCTCCACTTGAGTTCAAAGTTAATGCATTACTATCATAATAAGCAGTTGAGTTGAAAGTATTGTCCTTTTGACATACAACTTTGTATATACAACTGTCTCAGCTGGCGTGTCAAATAACTGAATCAGTGCATTTAAGTCAAACGTTTCCAGCACAATATAACCTTAAACGTGAACTATGAACACCAACAGGGCGGATTGTAGCATGATGTATACACCAAGTGTCACACCCCAAAATCGGTAATCGTGTTTATTAATAGTTTAGCGGAAGCTTTTAGTTAATTAGCGGAAGCATTTTAATAATAGTTGAGCATTGAGGGCGGACAGATTCGATAGTGCATTCATTGTATCAGAGTATATGATCATACAGAACATACATATATATTTAAGATGCCATAAGTTTACAGTTATTACAAAAGATACGACTTATAAAGTCGTACATAAGTTAGGGTTGTCAAAGACAACTTAAGTATTTGAAAATACATATTTATAAAAGAGGGATTTCATAAGTATAACCAATGAAATTGATAATACAAAGGAAATCCATGTGTCCCAAAAGTGGCATCATAAATAGTCAGGTTGCCTACGTCCTTTATGCATGCAGGAGTACCTGAGTCCTAATTCTCTGAAAAACATAGTAAACTGTCAACATTGAATGTTGAGTGAATTCACAGGTTTAAGTTTTGTATAAATCATTCATGTACACAAACATAATATTTATATGTAAGGTAGGAAACACAAGTATTCTAATTAAAGAAAACATTTCCTATAATTAGTAAGAATGTCATTCTTACTACAATAATAGATGTGTAGGAAACACAAGTTTAATCATAAACATTTCCTAAAAAGTAGTCGCAGGATATACAGGTTTATCAAATAAGTAAACATATCCATTTCAATAGTTAAGGAAAATCAGGTTTAGCAGTCAAGCAAACATTTTCCAACAGATAGTTAACAGGAACTCAAGTTTAACAATAAAGTAAACATTCCAATAATAATCATTGCAGGAAACACAGGTTTAACATTTAAGTAAACATTTCCTATGAATAATTGTTTTTGTGGGAAACCAAGTTCAACCAATTAAGGTAAACGTTTCCTAAAAATAGTATCTCAAAGGAACACCTGTCCTATTAGTCATCACAGGGAATACCCTTCCCAAACCAAGTTGTTGTTTAGTTGTTTAGTTGTGTGGGAAATATAGACTATAATCCCTCCAAGGTGAGCTAAACCTTTAGAGTTAAAGTAACGACACTAGTACTATAACCAAACCACGACTAGTTGTTTTGTTGTTGCCTCAGTAACATCTTAAGTATACACTCCTCGTTACGACTATCGTCGATGTAGTTGGAATGACCAACGAGTAATATCCTGGGAGGGTTGTCAAATCGATAGTACTATCTGTATACTCAGTGGCTAGAGTCACCTAGCTAATGGTTATAGGTTGTAAGCACTGGGACTTATGTGCACTACAACTACCTCGCGTAAACCTAGGATCGTACCAAGATCTGTTGTCTTATTCCCAAAATGTTGTGAAAACGTTTCATATAATTAGTTCGAGTTAAATCAATATGAAAACATTTTATCGAAATAGTTCAAGTTCAACAATATAATATGAACACCTTTCATATTAACAATCCAAGTTTAATAGCATGAAAATGATCATGTTAATCAGTTCACATAATAGCATGCAGCGCAATACAATAAAGCATATAGCATGTTATCACATTGTACTATGTTTTCCACCCCTGGTTTTAAAAGCATTTAAAACAATAAAAGTTAGGGGCTGTGAACTCACGGTTTTGCAATCTTCAGCAAAATATACAGCTAGCAAATAATCCCACAGCGTCGATCAAATACCTAGACGCAAATAATAATACTTGTATAAGTATACGGATTATTTGTTAAGTTAAAATGTTTGTAACATTTTAGTTGTTGTTGACGTTTGTGTTAGAATAATCGTTAAGTTTAGGTATGTATTTATATACATATTAGTTGAATATATATATTCTAATATATATATTAATTGTCGTCATTGTTTAAGTTCATAAGTACATAGGTATATTTATAATTGTCGCGTAAATATACGTACATAAATGTAGTTGTCGTTGTTGTCGGTTATGTTTTAAAAACATAAATATATTAGTTATCAAATAACTTTGTTAAATCGAATGTATAAGTCGTTTGTTAATAGTCGCGAATAAAACCTTGTTGTCGTTTAGGTTTTCAAAACGTAACTCGTTTGTTGTAAAAATATAACTTGTTTTTGGTTTATCGTATATATATATATCTATATAAATACACTTGTAAAAGTTTCGTATTTATTAAAATATATAAGTCGTCGTTATGTATATAAATCTTCCATTTATATAGTTGGTATTTACTAAGTTAAATCGTCCCATTTATACTTCTCGTTAAATATATATATATAAGTTGTCCGTATAGAATTATGTCGTGGATATAAATTTGTCTCAAAGTCGTGTCCGTATAAAGTACTAAGTCTCGTTGTCGCAATAATATTCAAGTAGTAAGTCTCGGTTTGTATAACATTTATTAGTTTTGTCCGCGTTTAAAAGTCGAAAACTGTTTTCTGTTTAAAAAGGGGGAAGCCGCCGGCCACGGCTTGAAGCCGCCGGCCTCTTCCAGGTTGGGTTTTAGCCGCCGATCAAGGCCTGAAGCCGCCGGTCTCGGCTTGGGTTTCAGGTTCTGGTTCGTGTTCTGATCATACACAGACACATAGCTTTTGGTTTATATCCGATTTTTTAACATGATCTTTCATCAATATATGTTATATAAACCTATTGTAACATGTTTTAACAAGTTTATAACAACAATCATCAACATATATCATAATTTAAAGAAATTATATAATTGAAGAAAAATGTATAAAATGTTCCTCACAATGATTTAAGGAAGATGATGATGATTTCTGAGTTGATGATGATGATTACGAACGATGATGATGATAAGTGATCAAGAAACCATTTTGTTTGTAGTTTTAGGTGTTTGATTTTGGTGTTTAAAGATGAAGATGGTGAAGTGAAGGTGAAATTGGTGTTGCTTATGCTGCTACTCCCTTTGCTGTTCTTCCAAACGCCACAAACCACAGAGCAAAAATGTGTGAAGTGTGTGAACTTTTGAAGATCAAAAATGTAGGTAGAAGTGTATTATTGGAGATGAAAATTTCAAAGGGAGGTATGGAGGGAGTATGGGAAGCGTACGTATATGTTCCCAGATATTTTAATTGGTGTAATATTGGTAGTTTTTAGCCCGTTAATTTCGTGTACGGGTATAATTTGTGGTACTTTATCTATAATAAAATTTCGCGTTATGTTTCTCTATATCTCCGATTTAGAAATATGAAATCGAAATGTGAAATACTTTGTTACAAGTATCATTAAAATTAATCACAGTAAAAGTACTGTGTAGTTAAAAACGCGTGCCAGATTTCAGTTAAATTTGGAAATCATATTCTGAGGTAATGTTCTATACTTTAAAACAGTAACTTACGAAATAATACTTTTATTATTTGGAACCTCTAGGCGCGTTTTAAAATTGTTTCTGTTCGTAATACGCGTACTAAAAATCGTCTAAATATTTCGTTTTCTTTTCGTTATAATACTTTTATATAATAATTTCAATATAAAAATTACTCAAAAGTATTTTCGAAGTTCATTTCGGAACTTTATTATTCGCGATTAATACGTTTATTATAAAACGTATAATTTGTTATATTATATCAATAATATAATTATATAATAGTTGTAATTAATAATTTTCGAATTATTAATTATTTTGTATCACCAATGTTATTACATTCTATTCGTAGAGTTTGATATATTTATTTCGTACGTAATTATATATATACACATATAACTACTATCAAATATATCACATAACACATAGTAAGTTTATCAAAAACTTAACACATAAATTGTTTTGAATTCACTAATCAGGGAATTACTCTAGGTAATGCATGAAATTAGGTTAAGTAAATACCCTAATTGGAGGATTGTCACACCAAGCAAGTAATAATAATAATAATAATAATAAGTAATTAGCTAGGAATAGAAATGGTAGACGATACATTAATAAAAGGTTTGGTAAATAATATTGTACTACATGATCCGTCAGTTATAGTTAGTTAAGAAGCAAGTCCTGGTGTTTCATAGTTGACCACCTTAGGAATAGTTACGACTAGCATCCCATCCTTGATCTCCGTATTGATGGGCTCGCATAACTGCGTTGGAGGTAGATCAACCCTGGCGTGGTAGTATTTACGGATGTCCTGTTTCTGCAGGTATCCTTGGATGAACAGAGCGTTGATTTCCTTTTTCAATTCGACTTTCTGTTTCTGAGGAACAAAATCCTTGTCATTGTCGAGTTCCAAATCGAGAATTACACGTAGTCCTTCAGCAGTCTCCTCAGTCTGGGTTGTTCCAGGACAATTTAGGGATATGTTTGTGGGTTTATTTACGTATAACGAGCGAGACGTACGGTTGGAGATCTTCAAGGGAACATCACCTTTCCATGTAACCTTAGCCATCCTTAAATATGTAAAATGTACATGTTTTAAGAGCCACAAGAATGCCCTGATCTTGTATCTTTGACCGTATCCATCTGAAAATCATTCATCTAACTGGTCAATTACAAATAATGCTTCCTTTATTCTGGACAGGTATGTGAAGAAGAATATATACAAAATTGGATTGCCAACGTACTTTACTTTTTGTCCCAATGTCACCAATAAACCGGTTTTATTACCAATGTCAGCAACAAACTTTTACTTTTTGTCCCAATGTCACCAAAGAACTAATTTTATTACCAATATCGACAACGAACTTGTTAAAAATGTTTCAAGGTCACCAAAATACTTTTTTTCCAACGAGTTACGTTTTGAATTTGCTGATGTGGGTTACCATGTCATTTCATTTATGTGACCAAACTTTCACGTAAGTTAAACATGTACATGCATGATTAACTTAATCTTCTCTGATTGATTACCATGTAATTTTTGGTTACTTTTAAAGTAATCACCACTTTTCCAGCGAATCTAAACGCACTTGCTACATCTTTTCGAAAATGTAACCGAAAGTTACATGTTAGTCGATCGGAGATAATGAAGTTAATCATATGTGTATATGTTTAGCTTACGTGGAAGCCTGGTCACATAAATGAAATGACATGCTACACCACATCAACAAATTTAAAACGTAGCTCGTTAAAAAAAATTATTTTGGTAACCTTGAAACATTTTTAACAAGTTCGTTGTCGACATTGGTAATAAAATTAGTTCATTGGTGACATTGGGACAAAAAGCAAAAGTTTGTTGTCGACATTGGTAATAAAACCGGTTCATTGGTGACGTTGGGACAAAAGGTAAAGTTCGTTGGCGATCCATGCCATAAACCCAAATTAAAACTTGTAATTACAAATCCTTGGCTTCTTCGCATGCAAATTAGGTACATACTACTCTATGATTAATCATTGATTCAACAAAAAAAAAAAATACAAAACTTTGAATTCAAACTACAGTTGGTAAGTACTATTGCAATGCATAGGGAAAACCTCGATTGGCAACTGCAAGCTTCCAAGTTAAGTTTCCGCTGATATTTTGTCTTGATATTTTAATAGGTGATAACAACCATCTTTGTTTTAGATCAGATTGTTCATCAGAAAATTAGGGGAAGCTATGTGCTTGAGTGCTTGACTACAGTCAAGGACAAAAATAAGACGAAGTTTAGCAGAATCTTGGAAGCAATCAAGGTTTTTAAGTCTTTCAAACAACGCCATGTGACCTGATGGAGATTTTATGGTTCGACTATATACGAATTTCAGTTATCTCGGACCAACTTCAATGATTAGTACGAATATTACAGTAAGAAGTGGGACGTTGGTACAATGGGTTCCAAATCTCGGGCCAAAAGAAAAGCAAAAGAGAGGCTTTTTTAAAAAGGAGGTTGCTTAAAGGATGGCGTAAAGCCCTTCAAATTTAGTTTGCGATTCAGAGAGCTATGTGTATAAAATCTTTTATTATGTTCTTCGGTGTCTCTTTTTATTCTCAACTTTACAAGGCAAGATAAATGTTTATATTTACTGATAAGCGACAACGATTCAAATTCACTAACACTTGTATTATTAGTCTTCAATTTAATGCTCAAAGACGTGTTAGTTATCAATTTTTGCAAGTTTGAGAGTGTTTATTGCTTTTACGGCTACAAGCTTTTTAATTATCATCATTTCTTTATTAAGATTAAGATTGGTGTCTTAAGCTAATACCTTTTCCTAATGCTACATAATAAAGCAATGGCTGAAAGTTCTTGATAGAATTGAGCTATAACCTTAGAGCACACAGAGTGGAGGCAGATAAGCATTGACGTTCATTGACTAGAACGTCGGGTCCTTGTGAACTTAGGATTTGAGGTTGAATACATCAACGTTTGATAATAAATTTTTAGTATGAATCTTTTTTTAGATGGTACAGTTTTGTACACCTATGATATTTGCATGATGAAGGATTTACAAGGGGTTTTTTTTCATGCATTATCATTATCATTATCATATCATTATACAACACATTATTACATGAATATACCCTTTATAATAAACGTATATACTTACATTTTTTTGGCGTATAAACCCATTCATAAAAGGTAATACTATAACAAATTTAACGGTACAAAGGATTAAAAAATTGTGAAGTCAATAAACATTAATATGTTTATTTTACGTGAATGAATTTCGATATAAGAAAGTTTCATGTCTAATCCCGCGTAATTGCATGTCAATTAACTTATATAATTAAAACAAAATACAATGGAGGAATATGTACCATTCAATCGGTTCATGCCAATCCAATTAGGGGTGTTCAGTATTTGGTTTGAAACCGTTTAACCCGAACACCGAACCGAATAAAAACCGAAAAAAAACCGAACCGGATTTTGAAAACGGTTTTTGGATCGATAAAACCGAAAACCGAATTTGAATTCGGTTTTCAGTTCGGTTTTCGGTTTTAAAAGTTTTGAATTCGGTTTAACCGAAAACCGAATTCAAAACCGAATTCAAAAAAATAATATTATTTTTTCGGTTTTTCGGTTCGGTTTTCGGTTTTTCGGTTCGGTTTTTCGGTTCGGTTTTCGGTTTTTTTGTTAGTTTTTCGGTTTTTATGTTCGGTTTTTTGTACGGTTTTCAGTTTTTTTTTTTAAGTTTTTCGGGTTTTTGTTGGAATTCGGTTTTTTCGGTTTTAACCGAAACCGAACCGAATTCGAATTCGGTTTTCGGTTTTCGGTTTTCGGTTTGAATTCGGTGTTCGGTTCGGTTTTCGGTTTTGCCTAAAAAATTTTCAAAACCGAACAACCCGAACCGAATAAACCGAGGAAACCGAAAACCGAACCGATGAACACCCCTAAATCCAATATTATATATTTAATCTTCGTAATTACACTTTCCACCCCCTATATATTTGTTAACGGTTTTTATATTACTTAATTTGTTAATAATTAACTAAAATAATCGCCAAGCTAATAACGTCGTATGTCGACTACATTTACGCATTGTACACCCTAATTCTTAACTAACTTGGTCTGATCTAAAATTAAAATCTATACTCATCGTATCTCTTCCCAATACTAATTTTATATTATCCCTGATTATATCCATCATTATTATTTATCTTCTATCTATTTTTCAATGAATCCACAAAAACCTCTATCTCATTTCAAAGAATATTAATCTCTCTATAGAATGTATTATTGAAGATACAAAAGCTTAAAAAAAAATTATGATACATGCATTCTCAAAGTTATATACAAATATTTGTACTTAATTTAAAAAGATCATTTTAATGGATTCTTAGATGATAAATCCATCTTCTTGAAGATAATGAAACCATAGTTGTTAACTCGTGACTCGACTCGTGATTCGGAGTATTGATTTTTAACTCGTGACTCGACTCGACTCGTAAGAGTCATAATTTTACAATAAATACATATATTTATATCTATATGTATATTATTGTTTAGATTACTATCCTTAATTGAAGTAAAACATGATGAAAGTCATTAAATAACACAAATGTTTAATTTATAATGGATTATTAGTCATTTCCTATCATATTTTGTCATTTTATATTTTTTATTAGATTACATTAAACGTGTGTCTGGTTTCTGACTCGTAAGAGTCGCTCAAGACTCGTAAGAGTCGCCCACAACTCGGAAGAGTCAATAAATGACTCGTAAGAGTTAAAGCCATTTACGAGTCGGGGTCCGAGTCGCCTCGTTTTTTGAATTTCTGAGCCGACTCATAAGAGTCGACTCGTGAATCGTAAGAGTTTAACAACTATGAATGAAACTTCAATCGATTTTAAATGTATTAAATTAAATGTAGATTTTCATATTAGAATATTATTGGTTGTCGATTATACTATTTAAAAGTTTGTTTCTTTTATTTGACTTCAAATTTTTGATTGCATATAATCTACAAAATCAAATATCAAAACTCGCCGGTCCCAGTGATAGTAACACGGAAAGCCTACCCTTAGCCCCTGGTATTTACTTCCATCGCCTTTCCTTGATCCAATCCAATTCCGGTGACGGCCAACGGTTTTTCCCGATCTCCGGCAACCGAAATCACTAAATTTCCCTTTTCTTAAATTTATTCAAATTTTATTTTTCTTCCTCTTAATCTATTCAATTACAACCTCTCACTTCATTCGTACTTATACATCGAGATCCATACTCCTCATTGCTATTGATTCTGTAAGTATTTGTATATCTAATTTTTGTTCCTGTTTATAATTTACTTTATTTTTAACTACCCCAGATCTGAATTTATGTGTGTTCCAGTTTCCTCATTGAATGTGTTATATGATGCCTAAATTAGTAACTTTTGATTATTGGCAGTAGCTTAAACTGCATTTTAGGAATTTTAATTAGGGTTTACGTGATCCAATTCGATACATAATAAAGTTTTCATTTTGAGTCTCCATTTAGCATTGGGATTTGATTTAGTTAAGAGGGTTTACGTGTTGGCATCATCGGGTAAGTGCGTGTCACGGTTTTGGGCGTAGAAAGGGGAATTTTGTACCAGGACATTAACAATGTCATCCTGGAGTTCGTTTAATTTGCGGTTAACTTGAATCTCTTGACTTTCTTTGTACTTGTTTTACTATATTCAGTGTTTCTTGTGTGTGTTTTAATGTACTTAGCAATGTACTATTGAAGATTATATAGCTTGGTTTTTAACCGTGAAGTAATAAGTTGACATTTGAGTCAGAAAGTAGAACTAGGATATAAACTTGTTGTGTGCTGAGGGAGTAAAATTTGTATTGCTGATAAATAGAGAGGAATCTGTATGTAGCGACTTTGGAAGATTTTCTAACGAGTTGCGAACGTTTAGCAGTGGGTCTTGAACTTGTGTTCTTGCACAAGATAGGAGAAGAGCTATCCATATTGTAACATAGAAGGAGCTGGTGAATCAGGGGTCTGTCGTGACATGTAGTAATATTATACACCGAACATGGATAGGTGAAGAATAAAAGTGAGAAAGTTAATGAGTATGTTCAGATTGTGCCGCTAATATCAGTTATTAATCATGTAGGGTGAAAAGTGGGAGTTCTTTGAACATCATTTTTTGTGTACTTAATAAGCACAAAACTTTCATCCTGCAGGTGAACACGTGTACTTAACTTTCGATGCTATTGATGCTCAACAACATGAACAGTCTGGTTATTACAAGCTCTGCATGCTGTGCAAAGGGGATGTCATGTTACTTCGATTGAAACTTCCTTATATCTTTGAACATGGCATTTAGTGGAATTGCAGATATTTTTTCGTCTGTGACAAGTCGTTTCTCAGCTCCAAAATCTTCTACTGGTCCATACGTAACATCTGGATTACCACCATTGGGTGGCCACATTAACGGTTTTGGTTATACCGGTTCCCGACAAAAGAATCTCCTAAGACTCTCATCTTCTCTTCAAGATTTTTCTGCATATCGTCGTCTTGATCCAGAGGATGGATATTTTGGCCCTGCAATTGAGAAAAGTTTACCAAATACGAACCAGAATCAGTTTATAAGAGAGAATGGTGGAGCAAGTTTTTCTAAAGAGAAGTCATCATCACAAACCACTGTAAGAAGAAAATGGGTAAAAGTAATCATGGTTCTTTTCTGCTTGCTATTGTTAGGTTTTTTAATCTATGGTTTAGTATTTTTATACTCCAACTGGGCTCAAGGGTCAGCCAGATTCTACGTTGTACTCGATTGTGGTAGCACCGGAACACGTGTTTATGTCTACCAAGCATCTATAAATCACCAAAAAGGTGACAGCCTTCCTATTATGTTGAAATCAATACCAGAAGATTTAAAGAGCAAACCTAGTTCCAAAAGCGGGAGAGCTTATAACCGTATGGAGACTGAACCAGGGTTTGACAAACTGGTTCATAATGCATCGGGCTTGAAGCGCGCAATAAAGCCGTTACTCAGATGGGCAGAAAAACAGATCCCAAAACGTGCTCATAAGACTACTTCAGTCTTTCTTTATGCGACAGCTGGAGTTCGTCGGCTGCCTAGTTCAGATTCAGACTGGCTTTTGAAAAATGCTTGGTCTATAATGAAACATTCATCTTTTTTGTGTCGAAAAGAGTGGATTAAGATTATTAGTGGTATGGAGGAAGCATATTACGGATGGATAGCTTTGAATTATCATGCGCATGTACTTGGAGCTATGCCAAAGAAAGAAACATTTGGTGCACTCGATTTGGGTGGATCATCATTGCAGGTCACTTTTGAGAGCCAGGATTACTCTAACAATGAGACTAGCTTAAACTTAAGGATTGGCACATTGAACCATCACTTGAGTGCCTATTCTCTTGCAGGTTATGGTCTAAATGATGCCTTTGATAAATCTGTAGTCCATCTTCTAAAAAGGAATCCGCAACCTAATTTACTTAAAGGAAAAGCTGTAATAAAACATCCTTGTTTGCAGTCTGGGTACAAAGAGAAATACATCTGTTCCCAATGTGAATCTGCATTTCAATCAAACAGAAGGAAGATTTTGGGTAAAGGGGGAAAATCTGGAATTCCGGTTCAGTTAGTTGGTGCTCCAAAATGGGAGGAATGCAGTGCATTGGCTAAAATTACAGTCAATTTATCAGAATGGTCAACTAACAGTCAAGGAATTGATTGTGATTTGCAACCATGTGCTCTTCAAAATAACCTGCCCCGCCCATATGGTCAATTCTATGCCATGTCTGGTTTTTATGTGGTATATCGGTTTTTCAACTTAAGTTCTGATGCTGCTCTTGATGATGTTTTAGAAAAAGGTCGGGAATTTTGCGAAAAGGCATGGGATGTTGCTAAGAATAGCGTGCCACCACAGCCTTTTATAGAGCAATATTGCTTCAGGGCACCGTATACTGTTTTACTATTGAGAGAAGGTTTGCATATAACGGATAGACAAGTCAATATTGGTTCAGGGGGTATTACTTGGACAACAGGGGTTGCCCTTTTGGAAGCTGGGAATGCCATATCAACACGGGCGGGCCTGCGTAACTACAGATTATTACAGATGAAGATGAATCCGTTTATTATCCCTGTGATTTTGCTTGGTTCCTTGTGTCTTGTAGTCTGTGCTTTATCTTGTGCTGGTAAATGTGGGCCAAGGCTCTTCCGTAGGCTATATCTGCCACTTTTCAGGCGCAACAGCTCCTCAGGGGCTTCTGTTTTGAATATATCTAGTCCTTTTAATTTTCGGCGTTGGAGTCCTATAATTTCAGGTATTTTCTTCTAATATTTGTTTTGCATATGTATCTTATTTTCTTATTAATTTTGTATGTTAAAAGTGGATTTAAACTTATAGGACACTAAAACTAACTGGTACCTGAATTACTCATATACCCTTTTCAGTTTTTTACTAGTCACAAGTTAGACAGCCCGCCAATATATCCAGGTTTGGTTAATTTAGTGCTCTTGGTTCTGTGGTTTGAATTTTGAAATGTTCTACATGTCGTGGGGTTGCGGGCCTTTGTCTAATAAAGTGCTTAACATAATATATTATGGAATGTCACTTTTAGTTTTGCATGTAACAACTAACAAGCTCTATATTCATCTAGCAGGTTTTATAATCAAGTTGTTTTGAGTCTAAACGTTTGTTGTTGTACCTATTATGCATCTGCTTGTATTAGTTATGGTTACGGGCGCACCGGTTTTATAAGGCTTAGATGTTTGACTCTGGATTAATTTTTGTGGTGTCTCAGGGGAAGGAAGAGTTAAAATGCCACTGAGCCCAGTAGCAAGTGCTCAAAACAGAACCTTTGGTCCAGACATCCAGCTGGCAGAATCTTCGCTGTATCCATCATCAAGCAGTGTTGCACATAGTTTTTCTTCAAGTAGTCTGGGCCAAGCCCAATTCGACAGTAGCAGTAACATGGGTGCATTTTACTCGGGCCCTCACCGCGGTCAAATGCGTCTCCAGAGCAGACGATCGCAATCTCGAGAAGATCTTAGTTGCTCCATTGCTGATGCGCATTTGGTCAAGGTTTGAGGTATCTCATGTTTTTCTCCTCACTACCTTCTGCCAACATACCTTTTTGCCCCAAATATAGTTCAATATTCCTGGGGACTTTGTAAATTTTACTATACTGTCTTGCCATATGCAAAGTTTTCTTGATCCTGAAGGCAGTCAACTGACTCCAAAGGTGGAGTCAAAGATTGCTGAGAAGTTCCGATGGCTACCTGGAAGGTTAGGCCTGGACCTTGTAAATACCTTAACATGTTGATCTTGACTACACATGTTTTGACCAAGGGGTGAGATCTGTTTTGTTGCGGGTCGTTGAGCTCCTTGATGTTGAGGCCTAATTAACGGTTTCCATTCTTTTGAAGAATGTTTTGTACAATCAATTCATTGCATTTAAGTACGAAAAATTAATATTGGGAGCATGTTAACATATTGGCCTAATTGGCAGATTCTTTTTTTTACAATATTATATAGATGTTTTTGGCTGAAGTTGAGTTTACATTTAGTTATTAAAGTTCATTTTTAAGGAGGTTATGTAAGAATTTGTAGTTTCTTTCTCTTTTGTCTTATAATGAGCATTGTAAGAGTGTATTACTGAAGTTAGTGTTAGTGTTTTAGACCTCCTTTGAAGTAACCTTACGTATACTGAAAAAATGCCACTTTCTTGTTGGTTGTTAATGTTATTTGCGCGGTTTATTCTTGTTTGTGATGATTCAAGATTCATGTTTTGTTCTGGGTACATTCCCAACATGGATCAAAATTCGTTAACAGACACAGGGAATGGAATGGGTTCACATTATTATGCAATGGTGAAAATGAGTAGAACCACTGGCAACCTAATATAAGCTTTGGAAACGTATTCTTTGTTTCAAAAGATGCCAACATATTTGCAAAAAAAAACTCGCCGAACTTGTCATAGCACCAAACTAGAAAGATACAGAATATATATACATACATAGATCACATTAATCGTCCAAAACATTAGGCACGTAGCTATCACCCATAATCCAAGCTTCACATCTGAAAGAATTCAAGAAACTGACTTTCGTTTTCAGGCAGCACCACTTTTTCATTGAGAAGCATCTGATCAAAATGCCACACCCCTGAGATCCCAACAGTTACTGCTTTAGTAGAACCGCCAACATCTATTAACTAAATCAACAATCAAATTGAAAATTCTGAGATTATTTACCATGCCCCTTCCCCAGTCTTCTTAGTTGAGCAACGTACTCGGATATCTTCTTTATGGATTCGACCTTATATGAAATGGAACAACCACATCATATAATTCGTAGGTATGTGGAATGGAATTGATTTCAGACTAAAGAATCTAAATTATGCAATTACCTGTTCAACTAAAACCTCATTTTTAACAAAATGAGTTAAATGCACATCGTTGTTCCTGTTGGCTACCTGTTTACAGCATAGATCATTTTGAGAAGCTCGCATCCCAGTTTCCATCAAGCTTAGCTTACTTAGCTAATTTCAGCAGTAATTACATAAACACATATAAGCAGCAAGTATGCCAACCTCGTGGACGTGCAAGAGTTTCTCGTTTGTCACCTTCTCCAACGATAATGCAAGTTCCATAGCTAGATTATAAAAATGATGATGCAGCAAAGTTTTGATTTATGTGGGAAATTGGTGTACCACGATATACAACGCATGATGATTATATAATACATACCATGCAATGCATCTCCTTTCTCTGAATGATCAAACTCAGACAATGGCATCAAAATAGAATGCAACTGCACTTTTCCACCTCGTTCGTTCTGAAATCAAGATATTTAGGGTGCGTTTAGTTACAAAAAACTCATCCACTTGTCTGGAAAATTTTCTAAAAAAACTGCAAAATTAGAAAACGTGTTCAAGTTGTGATTTTCTAGAGAAGTTTTCCAAGAAAAATGAAACTAATGATTTGTGGTTCCCTACATTTCCTATTTTGGAAAACGAAAACTCCATTCTTTATATTTGAAATCATTATCTAAAATTACTTTAGTTTCTCAAGAACACAAAACTCTAGAAAAATGAAAAAGGAAAAATGAAGATAGTTTTCCGTAACTAAATGCGACCTATAACTATTACAAGAATAATTATACATTTATGAGCTTTCAAACACTAAAAAACATAGCATTATCAAGGACCTGGAACTCCATAAACTTCTCGGCATGCCCCCTTTCCTCCTCACTGGACTCCTTAAAGAACCTAAAAAGCCGATTCCAATTCATATACCAAACACCGAATGAAACCACAATCAATTTAATTTATATGGTCGACATATATGATAATAATAGTACTAATTACTTACTTGTAGGATTATCTAGGTGTAGGCGTCATTTTTGTTTTCTTGTGTCTATTATAAGAAGGTACGTATTTGGGAGGCTTTTAGAGAATTTTGGGTGGTGTGCAAGAATTTCTTCAGGTACGTTTTTTTCTAGCTTCTAGCTAGTTTTTGTGTAGAAGATATATTGCCGTTCAAAAAAAAAATTATAATAAAATAAAGTTACTTACTTGGCTAAACCCTTGAGACCAACATTGTCCCTGTCAAAGTAGGCATACATGGCATGGTACACATACGAAACATTGTACTCCACACTGAATTAAAAAAAAAAAATACAAATATCATCATCATGACATCATCATCATATATGCAAAAGCTTAATTAGTACTGTAGTATCAAACTAATTTACCAAATCGAACAAATAAAAACGCAAAAGTAGATCAAATATACACATTCAATTATAAGCAAACATAAAAGAATATTGGTAAACTTGTACTACAAAATATTGAATAAATATATACACCTGCATGTTTGTCTCACAAAGCAAATAAAAAATGGACCACCTACTTGATTTGTTCATTAATGGAAGCTTCTGATTCATCATCGAATTTTTGTCGAGCAAGAGATTGTTGAGGAACACAAGGGACAAGATTTAGCTCTTTTTTAACTTCCTTAAAAGGCTCAAACACAAGCCCACTACTTCGTGGTCTACTACTACTGTTTGAACAATTAGAACCACCTTTTTTGGCTGCTGAACAAACAATAGCCGGTGATGACGTAATACATGATGATGACATACCACGGTAGAAATTGTCACCGGCGCCGGGAGTCGGAGAGATTGAAGGTGAATTAGCGGCAATAATATTGGTGATATAGTAACAAGCCATTGCAGCGTTTTAAGATGAATGATAGAAACAAGCTAGAGTTTTCAATGATTCAAAGAAGATATAATAATAAGATGAAATTCTATGAATTTAAGAGTAAATCATAAGCATGCTTAGAAGTTGAAAAAAACATGTCTAATAAGCGTTTTAAGCTAATTATAATGTATTTATTATGTTGCATAAAACAAATTAATGAAAATTATATTACTATCTACGATATTTTTTGTATATTACTAAAATTTATTTATGTGATATGCATCATCGGTCGGTCAGTAGACACTAGGAATGAGTTGAAATGTATGAGGGACACGTGGCTAAACAAATACTATATCGTGGCAACTAGTATAAAATAAGTTCTTTTACAAAGAATGATACAAATGGGTATGCAAACGGGTCAAAGTATATGACCCTGTACATTTTGAAGAGTAAGATGTGTATTTAATTACGGAAAATTTTATCTATTTTTTCAGAAGAGCTTTTTAATAAAAATATTGTAAAATCAAACAACATATTTAAGATATAATTTTTTTTGAAAGACAGGTGGATTTATCATTTATGCTTTTCTACATTTTCTATTTTCGAAAATAAAAACTTCATCACTTATATATCAATGCATTTTCATACATTCTTTAAATTATAGGGTTAATAATGGTTTAATCATCAAAGTTTCACTTTTTTTTCGTTTTAACCACTCAAGTTTTTTTCTAATGATTTAACCCTCTAAGTTTCAAAATTTTGGTGGTTTAAGCCTAAAGTTTTGATTATACTTCAACATTTTGATGGTTTAATCCCTAAAGTTTATCTTTTATAATAATTTAACCCTTTTAAATTTTTCTAGTTTAATCATCAAACTTTTAAAAATTTAATGGTTTAACCCTTCAAAGGATTAAACCATTAAGTCAATGCAAACTTGAAGGATTAAATCATTACAAAAAAAGTTGAGTGGTTAAAATGAAAAAAAAAATGAAACTTTGAGAATTAAACCATTATTAACCCATTTTTAAACGACTCAAAAACTAAAAAAAAATAAAATAAAAATAAAGAGAAAATAAAGGTAGTTTTTCATAACAAAACGCGACTAAAATTATTTCAATCTCATTGGCAGCAAAATATAGAGAGCCATGTTTACTTGCTATAAACCAATGGTTATAAATTTTCATTTTGTATGTCTATCCTCATTCTGTCAAAAGACGCATCATAAAAAATATTACACAGTTTTCTTTTGTTTTCTTTTGATAAACTTATACGTTTCCAATACATTAATCCTCAAACCAAACTAAAGTAAATAATTAAATCGTTTCAACAAAATTGTGTTTCATCTCCTCTCAGATTCATTTCCTTCTTCGAGCCATTCACCACGTCGATTACTACACATCCACATAAGCGCATTTTCATGGTTAGTTTAGTCAGCCAAAGTTTCATTCCAGAAACCACCTCAAAACCGCATCATGTGTACAACTGCTACTGCATTTGTGTACTTCTTCTGATAAACTGTATTCCCCAGACCAATGTACAACTCACCAAACAGTCTCAAAGCAATTCCTCAGTTCCAGTTAGTTTTGCGAATTCGCTTTCATCAATGGCACCCTTTTTCAGCTTTTTCAAAAGGCGATAATCTCTAGTAAGTTCATCATCATCTTCAGCTGACTGTACAGCACGTCTTTGCTTTGCTGTTCTCTTTTTCATGACAGTAGGAGGTTTCTTAGCTTTAGCCTTGTGGGTTTTCTCTTCTTGTGGCATATCTTTCTTCATTTGCAAGTTCTTCTTTCTTTGTTTCTCTCTATTTTTATCCCTATAGAGCAATATTAAGTTTCATCAATAGTCACGTTAGTTCAACTATTTTGGGGGAACAAATTGAGTTTTTGAACATATAGTTGGGTTTTCAATGATAATACTCAAAACTTATCTCCACTTGACAAATATAAGAAAAGTGTGAACGTTAAATCAAACTTACATGAACTTGATCTCCTCCAGTTTTAGGTCTTCAACAGCAACAAAACCTTCGGTAGAAAGTGAATTTTGCTTTACCTCTGACATTGAAGGTAGCTGCAATAAGCCATACCCCATGCCTAACTTTCCGATTTCTAGGTCTTTCCATCTGACAATATACAGATGGCTAAAAAATCAGATAAAATAAAGAACATGCATTACCACACATAATATAGCAAGTGAAGTATAACGCAACCTGAGAATGTAATTGCAGTGATGCTCTTTATAAGCACGAATGTAAGAAACAAATGCTCTTAGCCCTTTTTCCATCACATCACGATCCTTCTTTGCAGCTGCACGTAGCTGAACAGCATAGTCACGTTCAGAAATAGGAGCCGTAAATAAACATTTTGTAGGTGTATGAGAGGATACTTACTTGAGGAACTACATCAAGTGCCTCTTCGGAGCAGGGGCTCTCTTCGAGTGGGATTCTTTTGATGCGCAAAAATTCAACATATGCTTCCTCCTACATGACCACGGTAAAAACATGTTATGATGCGTCTAAAATCATCAAAACTAACACCCACTCATGTAAATGAACAAAATGAACGCAAAATAGCACTTGCAATTACAAATGCTGTTCAAAAAACGTAATTCTGAAATCAGCACTAGCCTGTGATGGTAATATATATACAGAGTATAGTGATAAGTTAAGGGATATAAATATCTGTTTACAGGTAAATTTGTTATGCTGGTAACTTCAACATTGATTTTATGCGTACTTTTCCCAAGATTAAAGTGACTAAAAGCATTTTCCTTTTATGTGCATTTCCCTTATGTGAAATGAACGAAGTAAAAAATAAAAAATAATAAAAAAAATTGTTTAACCTTTGGTAAAAGGAAAACAATGGCACTTCCTTGTCGTCCCAACCTAGCAGTCCGGCCAACTCTATGAATGAACACATTAGGATCCTGAGGAGGGTCATACTGCAACCAACGTATTAATATATCACTATATATGGGTTTTAAAAAGTGCACAAAAAGATGCCATCTGGAAGAGATACGGTTAAAGGTTAGCTGTTAGTATTGTACCTGTACTATACAATCAACGCCTGGAATGTCAAGTCCACGCGCTGCCACATCCGTGCACAGAAGGACACCGTCCGGAAGAGATGTAAATGATGCTAATGCTTTCTCTCTTGCTGACTAACAATATTAATAAAAAATAATAATGTAATAAGATGACACAAATTAAAAAGTTTGCTTTTTTAAACATTTAACATTAGGTTTGGACCTCAAAAGTATAGAGCGATAGACGTATGGTGTCTTACCTGCTTCATCTTTCCATGAAGAGAAATTAAAGATAACCCCTTTAGGACTGCAAGACGTGGAAGTACGACTCCCCAATAATCCACACAAGCACAAGTCATGAAGTAGCTGCAAACATATGATCATTTACGATGACGATATATTTTGATTACAACCGTTTTTCAAAAAAAAAAAAAACATGATAATTAACTCACACTATCATCTTCTTAGACTTGTTCTTAATAAAGAAATCTACGAGCTGCGATGATTTCCTATCTGCTTCACATTTGATAAACTGCAATTCACAGAAGCATACAAACTTAACTACGATAATATTAAAAGGTTTTCAAACAAACAAAACTTTGTCTGCATACATGCCTCAATATGAAGGCCTGAAGGTGTTTTTGAGGAGGTTGTTTGTTCTGGTGAAGAACACCCTAATGATTTTGTTTCTGCACGTACTTCAACCCTTACAGGATTCCTTAATCCTGCTTTTGCTAGCTCTTCGACTGCCTCGGTTTGAGTAGCCGAAAAGAGACCGGTTCTACGTAACTTTGGTAAACGTGAGATTATAGAATTAATCTGCTTCTGGAACCCCATATCCAGTAGTCTATCAGCTTCATCCAAAATCAAAATCTGTAAAGCCAAAAACCTTTTTATCAAAACTGGTATTAAACGAGCTACTTTAGTGAAAGCAAAAAGATAACAACCTCAAGATTACGAAAATCTAAGATATCCATTCGATCCATTATGTCATGTAATCTACCAGGTGTGCCTATTAGCAGATTAGCTCCTTCTTCCTCTATTTTCTTCATGTCTGATTTAACTTCTGATCCTCCAACAAGAAGCACTGGCTTAACATCTGGCAGCGATGAAATAAACGGTTGTGCAACATGAAATATTTGCGAAGATAACTCTCTCGTTGGAGATATGATAACCCCTAAAACCTGTATTCATTACAATACATTCACCATTCAATTTGTTTGTTCAATTCATAATTCAATAAAAAAACTTACTTTCTTCATTACCACATCAAATTCATGATCACTAATGCATTCTTAACAGTTTATATGACTTATTCATAACAGACATAACACTTAAAAGAAAAACAAAAAAAAAACAAAAAGAGCCTAAGCATATAAATAGCAATAATTCTATATGAAAGCATATTATAAAGCTACCTCGTGAGATTTAATAGAGGTGGTGCGGCGGAGGATTTCTACGAGTGGGACAACAAAAGCTAGGGTTTTGCCGGAACCGGTGGCGGCGTCGACGGCGACGTCTTTGTAGCTGCAGAGTAAAGGTATGGTGGCGGCCTGCACTGGAGTGCAGAAATCGAAGCCGGAAGAAGATAATGCGTCGAGGACTTCATCGGAAAGTGGTGGACTGAGGTCGGAAAAACGAGTGTCCGTTAAAGCTCTGTTTGGATTTGATGATTCAGTTGACGCCATGGTGGTTTGAAGTTAACGGCGGAAGGAAAAGGTTTGGGGTTTTTGTGTTTATACGAATGTGTTTTTGGCAGTTTGTCCCCATCTAGTTTTATGTTTTTGATTTGGAGGAGTTATAGAATGCAAAATGTACAAGTTGGTCCTTACAAGTTTTAGGGGTTTTTTCTTATAGGGTATTGTTAACGACAGCCCCACGTTTGGAATAACAAGAGCTAACACTTGGAATATGAGAATCAGTTTGGAATAACAAGAGCTAAAACTTGGAATCTGAATACATATTTATTAAAATAGCTTGATAAATAATATGTACTAATATTTAAATACATGTGTTTCAATATTTTTTGAGGTGACACAAATTGTATAAATAGAACATTGAGTTACAAACGACTCAACTTAAGAAAAAATATTACAAAAGTTCTTGGCACAATGTTTTAGAATCACTAATAACTTAAATGAATAAACTGTCATGAAATAAAAAAAAATACTAGAGATGAACCAATAAATATTATTTACTACGTAAACTAACATCAAAATCCATTTATGTGAGATAATATAGAGAATGCTACGGAATTTTCGCTCTAAAACAGAAGTTTTAAACAATTATAGATAGCTTATTAAGTAAGTGGCTTTTCAACTAAGTTACGAACTATTTAGAACCAAATACAGTATATGTCTAAAGATGTGATTGATAGGTATAAAAAATTGATGATCGGATAAGATTATAAAAGTAAAAAAATTCAAACTAATCAGTAAAGTAAAAGTATGTATAGTTTTAGATGTATTTGACTATAAGTATGCCTATGTACTATGTAGCAATGTAGCATTATTCATATACTCCAATTATCCCTACTTCCAAGTTTGCAAAATGTACAAATTAGTCCTTACATGTTTTTTGTGCAAACTGCAAACACAGAGTTGAAAGAAACAAACAAAAGGATATCAATCGCTTTCAAAACAACTGTCGGTTATTACATAAAAATCGATGCAATCGAACAGCAATGTCAATTTCTTCACATCGATTTCCAACTAAAACAACCTTAAAAATCCATCGTGAAATGAAGTTATTATTTTGGTTTCTTCTTCATCCTGTCACTTTACTCACTGTAATTCCGTCAGTATATGCTGTTTGCGATTACACCATTACTGACCAAAATAAACTCTACAACTACAATTTGGCTGCTTCTTCTCAAAATTACCCTCATGGCGTTCTCAGTGAAGATGGGTACTTTTTTCCTTTCATCCATTTTTTAAATGTTTAAAACTGTGATTAATAGTAATAATTAGGTGAATTGTGTGACGTCATCGTCTGGTAGGGTAGGGTTTTTTTTTTTTCTTTTCTAAATTATGAACTTTATAGTAATTGCTACACATGTTTTATGTCAAACTTGATGTTGATTTAAGAAATACAGTAATTTATTGTGTAATTGCCATTTTCTTTAACTGAATGTGTGTCACAAAAGTGTGTTTAAAATAAGCATCACTTGATCAAGTGCTTAAAAGAATTGATTATTTATTTCCCTTAAAATAAGCAACAATACTACTTTATTGATCTTATTATTATGCATTTGGAGTGGTGCTTGTGATATATCATACAGTATATGCTTTGTTTAGTACTATCTGTATTTTATGTTTGGCAGAATGATAGTATATGGCTAACCATAAGTTTTTTAATTAATTGAACTAGATATTACAAGGTGTCATCGAATGGGACGGTGGTTTGGTTTCAGGTTGGCTCTACCAGGTTACACTTTATTTCTTTGTTCTACAAGTTAATATAATACTGTATGATAGTAGCATTTTATCGTTTGCCATCAGTATGACACTTGACGAATTCTCAGCGAATCAATAGTATGCACTCCATTTTATCACTAAACAATGCAAATTCACTATTTAGCATCACTTTTTAACACAGTACAAGTTGTAGAAAAAATATGTTAGAATATGATTTACAAGGATAAATGGCACAAATGTTTTGCCGTTTATCGCTCGTATATAAATGAAGTAACAAAAAATATCTGCAAGGTAAAGAGGAAGTTCTGTAGACAGATTTAGTTTATATAGCATATTTGAACGCCTTTTGTTATTCTGTTAGTGGTGTTACTCAAAGTTGACTTATTATCTTATTTTGTGTGGAGCAGCTATGCGATGCAATGGTTTTCAACCATGACCCACCGAAATGTTTCGATTGCTTGGTAAGTGTTGTACATATATATTTTTTTCGATCTGCCTACTATTATCAAGATTTGTATCTTCTGTTTATAGGAATGTGGTGGATCAGCTAGGTGTGGCATGGGTTGCAGTGCACTTATGTCTAATAGTTTGTTTGGTATATCCTTTAGGAAACTATTTTATACAAAGTCTTATGCGTGTATATTTCAGTTTAGTGTTACGGTTTTAAATGCTTTATATTCGTTTATTAATTAATGGGAAGTACTTGTGTAGGTTATCCTGTATGTACTACTATTGGGCGCACGCCAACCATCACCACAGATCTCATTGGTAACAAATGCAATGTCTAAATAATTTTCAGGAAAGTGGTTTTTTGTATTTGTTATTTATTAATTTTTGGTTCTGTCAATGACAGATAAACGAAGTCCTCAAATGGGTCTCATTGTTAAAATGTGGCACAATACCTCAGACGTAAATTGTTCACTCTCTGTTTCTGTTTTATGCGATTCAAAGCAAATTCAGGTAAGGAAAAAAAAAAGGCTTGCCACTTCTAGATCATTTTTGTAATTTGCCACTCACCTTCACGTCAAAAGTAATCCTTGAAAGTTGAAATTATTCACAGATATGCCCTGCTGTAGTTGGCCGTTCACAAATGTCAAAATATTCTTATTTTAAGTTTTTTCTAATACATATGCACATGTAGATAAAGCTAGAGATACATGTTGAAAAGTAATGTTGCTTGAAAAAAAGAACTTAATGTTACCCATTTAGTTGCTGAAAGTACATATATATGAAGATATAAAACGGGTTCAAGGGTTAAAGTACTTCGAATTCTGGTGAGTGCACATTAAAATTTTGGACCCAAAATCCCATGAGAGTATTTAAACAATATTAAGTATATCTAATTTTATGTATCTAAATGACATAAATGTCTTCAATCTTTTCCTTTTGCAGGGACCAAATACACTGGAGAGAGTTGGTCGTTGTGGTTACGTAAGTGCCTTAAAATTCAATAAAAACCAAATTTATTAACTAAAGGTTACGATTTTCGAATAATTACAGGGAGATCAGTTTAAATCCTTTAACTTGTCTTCATATTGACTTTTTTTTTCCTTTTCAAATTCGACTAACACTTTTCTATCATTCTTTAGTAATTGTGTTGATAGAGTTGGTCTTCACTTGAATTACAAAATGCATGAATGATTTTATATGGTTATACAGGTTACTCAGCTGCGGCATCCGTCTGGTTGCGCCAATATTGTGTCTGCAAGTAGCAATGGTGTGGGCTGGTTTGGTACCCTTTTAATCATGTAATGGTTACTCAAATTTACAAATGAATGCACAGACTTAGGACTTGCACATCCTTATATTCTGAACTTTCTTCAACTTTTTTACCTTTTCAGAATTTTGTGTCTTTTTGGAGGTTACCTGATAGTCGGAGCTGCTTATCGCTTCTTCTACCTTGGCATTCGTGGCATAGACGTAAGCTTCCCGATGCAGTTACCGAATATCTTACTTTCATTTGTAGTCTAATGGGTCATTTCATTTACGTTTTAATATCTCCTCTATAGATTATCCCTAACTTGGAAGTCTGGGCCAGCTTGCCTCATAGAGCGCAGGTATTACCGATTCACCCCCCATTTATTCTATTTTTTTATGTTCTGTAATTGTTTTTATATATGTTTCTTATCGCTATTCAAATGATCTTAGGAAAGATAATATAAAAATGTATTTGTTGATTATATGTATGTTGGTCTATTTTATAGGGTGCATTTATGTCTTTGGTTAGAAGATTTAGAGGACCCTCTGAAGGTTACCGAAACTCGTATTCTCCCATAGTTTTCTGACTTATGGATGCTCACATTGTTTCAAAGAAGTACGATTTTGTTCCCATGTAATATGTACTTTCTTTCATGAAAGAATATGATCGTATTCGATTAACTGTAATCTGGATTTAGATTTGAGTTGTACAACACGGTTTTTTTGTCATATGTTTTTTATTTAGGTAACATTCATTTGAATCAGTAGCCATCTTAAATCTATTTGTAGGTTTTTCAAGACAATGTTAGAAATGTATCCACTAAAAATTATAACTTGAAAATTAAATACTTGATTTGAAAGACTTTCTTTTTTTGCTTTCTCATCATTTACAAACATGATTTATTGCATTAAGTCTTAGGTATGTCCTTCTAAAAAGTGAATCAACAACGAAAACTATTGAACTTGAAACAGGTGTATTATCTCTATCAAGTCACTCGTTTATAGTTGATCCAATTTTGGCTTTTAATGATACTCATCTCCTGTATCGGGCTGTGCATGTTGTCTTCCCTTTCTGTTGAAACCAACTCGGATGAAACAGGATGACCTACAGTATTAAGGACACAGTTTTTGGTCAATAACTCGGATACTTTATGGAGATGTAACACACGGGCTATTTAATGACATTCCCGTCTACATGCTAGTTGGAACACTAGTTAACATTCGGAATCATAAAAGCTAATGATTAGATGCATTAAGAATCTATATCGTGATCAATATCACTATCGCTGAGGAATCTTGGAGCCTACTAGTTCCATCAAGTTGAATACCTAGCATGATTTATTTTTGATTCAAGAATCCACAAACAACGTTGTTGTTACTATTTCTCCAACAACATGTTGCTTACCCAAAGACTGTCAAAGAAGGTTGTGTGCCTGTGTGCATTCATTTTTAACATAATTGGCTGTCTCCTATGCAGGGGTGGAGACAGGGCGGGGCACGCAGCCGCCCCACAAGAATTTTTAAATTGCGTAAAAAAGAAAATTTTTTAAGGTATTAATGACATTTTAAAATTTCCGTCCTCACAAAATCATGTAAGAAATAAAATATTTTTTTTCTCCCCCACCCTTCTGATTTCCTGGCTCCACCCCTGCTCCTATGGTAGCCAAAGACCGTCAATTTTGTAAGTTAATCTCCCCCTAAAGTGTTATCCACAGTGGTCATATGCTAAACATTTTGGAGGATTGGCATATACTACATCCCTTCAGGCAAAATCATCCCCAAACAAGTCAAGTTTGTATTCGGACTTGAGCCAAGTTTTAACCAAATCGTTATCAAACCTACGACAAATGTTGGCTCTGGAAAAGTTTGGCTGCTCACAGGGCAGGCTCTCAAATTCTAACTCTATGCGGTCATATAATCAGCTCTGACAGTAGGGACACGAGAAAAGCTCCAAGGTGTGCCTTTTGATCATGCTTCAATAAGCCTTGCTAACATAAAATGCTCTAAGGCAATTCGAGATTCTTTAACAAAATATCTAACAAAGTAACAGTGAGTCAATGACCTTCTATTAAATAAGTAGACACACCATGTCCAATCCATCCCAATTAAATTGTCCAGGACTCCAGGTTCTCATTTTCCTTTGGGATGTCTCAAGATAAATATTCATTATTGATTTTAACCGATTAGTAAGTATATTAGTGAGTATGCATGAAATTTTATTGGTTAATACAATAATCAACATAACTCCCTAAACTGGTATAGTGGACAATTAAATTAAGCTGTAAAGAGTCGTTAAAACATTTAATAACAAGGCTTCAATGATAGAAATAACTCGATTTTGAATCGGCTACATGTAAAATTGAGCACGTTAGTTAATTCATCTCATATCATAAAAAATACTGGTTTACAGTTTACGATATGTCACCAAGCTTAATCTGTTTTGGTGTTATGACCACAACAGTAACTGGATCTAAAACCTCTTAGATATATTACATAAAGTGGCTTATAAAAATAGGGTAAGGTTCAAATGAGACTAAAATTTTGTGTGAGAATGGAGGAACCAATGATATGATGTCATGTGTACAAAGAGAATACAAAACTCATTTACCCCTTAAGTTAAATATCTCACAAACGATAAATCGAAAAATTATGAAAATTGCACCATTAGATTGAGCGTTTGATCCTCTTCGATTTGCCGTCCATTAAGGCATACTTTCGACGAGTTTTTTTACCATTATTTTTTGTGGGTTTCACATTACTAACACGTACTCCCTCCGTCCCATATTAATAGTCCAGTATTCCATTTTGGGCTGTCCCAAATTAATTGTCCACTTCATAAATGGATAAAAATGATGAGATAAAATCCTTTTACACCCTTACTTTATATATGTATGACAAAAAAGTAGGTAAAAAGTAAAGGGTAAAAGTGTAATCTTATCAAAAAGTAAGAGAGAAGTTAATGTTTTCTTAAACTGCATGTTTTTTATCTGGGGACAATTAAATTGGGACGGAGGGAGTATGTTACAGTGTTGCGTTTAGGGTTTAGGGTTTGGGGTTTAGGGTTGGGAGTTTGGGGTTTTGTCCCGAAACCCCAAACTCCCAACCCTAAACCCTAACCCCTAAACTCCAAACCCTAAACCCTAAACGCTTTATAAAACTCTAAACCCTAAATCATACTAAACCCTAAACCCTGCTACACCTAGGGGTGTTAATCGGGTTAACCCGACCCTAATAAGGGTTAATCGGGTCGGGTTAGTCGGGTTTTTGGAAAATGAAAACTTACCCGCAACCCGACCCTATTATGTAATCGGGTTTTCGGGTTCGGGTTAAACGGGTAGCGGGTTAATCGGGTCGGGTTAATTCGGGTTTCGGGTTACCCGTATAACTAACATGATAGGCTACGAATTACCATTCGTACAAAATGCGATTTACTAAAAATTGTTCATTAAACACTCTTTCTGAATAAAGCTTTTAATAGCAATCAATATGTAACAAAACATCAATAAATTACTATATCAACTCCATGTCATTAAAAAAAGAACTTTACTCATCTTCTTAGGACAAAGTGACAACTATATATACAACTTACTGTAAGTTACATTTGTCTATCTAACATATGAGCATGTCTTTTTACAAAACACATTTATGATATTAGTACGTACTAACAATATGTTGTATTTTGGACATGTATTAAAACATTTTTTATGAACTAATTTACGTATAAACTGTAACATCCTCTCCGACAGCCTGGTATTTTCTATTTATATTTGCATATTTAATTGTTTTAAATAATTATGTGATATAATTGTTTAATTATGAAAGTTGGTGAACTAGGCCTTAGGACTTATTGTGGATAGTTAAATGTTGCTTGTTTTAATTTATTAAAGTTGACGGTATAATAAAATAGAATTTTCGCAAATGATTTTAGGTTCCAGACAATAGATTTAAAGCGGGTATAATTTACCAATAGTGTAGGTTGGTTAAATTAGGGGATCGACCTAATACTTGATCACTTTCCCAATTCCTCTTTCAAATAAAACACAAACCCTAACTAGTGAAATTCAAGATAAATCATCAAACTAGAAAGTGTTGGAGGTTGTAACCTACAAATCATCATCATCATCATCATCTTCTACTTCTCCTATTCATCATCTTCATCTCCATTTTTGAAGGTAAGTGGGGTTATTTTAAGTGTTAGAAATTGATGAATTGAATGATCTTTGCAAGATAATATAGTGATTGTTGTGATATATGATGATAAGTAATAGTTATTAACAAGTTATGTGGATTAATCCATGTTGTTGAGCTATGATTAATGTTAGTAGTTAGTTTAAAGAAATTTCATAAGTTTGGTGAAATCTTGAATCTTTAGATGTTATGGAAGTGGTTATATGTTAGATAAGTATTGTATGAAGTTATTACAAGTTCCGAAATCGAGTTTCTGCATATATGGTCGAAATTGTGATTTTGGTATTTTGGTTTTCGGTTTGTGTCTTGATCGATCTGAGTTGCTGAGTTTTTAGGTGGAAGCCGATCGGCTATGCCAAAGCCGATCGGTTATGTTATAAAAGCCGAACGGCTCCTTTTAGCCGATGGGCTATGTTAGTTAAAAATCACCTCAGAACTTGGACCTCGAATTAAAGTCTGAAAATCAACAGGGGAAGCCGATCGGCTATGGCTGAGCCGATCGGTTATGATAACTAAGCTGATCGGCTATGGACGTTTAAGCCGAACGGCTATGATCAAAATTTGAAATAAAATAATTAAATTCTTTGAATTGTAATTGCAATGTATAGGTGTATTTGGAAACCAAATATGCAAGATAATTATGTTATGATGTAACTGTATTAGTGAGTGTGTAATAGTATAGATACTAGTGTAAAGTCGTTAGTTGCTTAAGTACCACTTATTAATGACAAGTTCTAACTTGTGTTGTTGCGTGATGTTTCAGATACTCCAAAGACTCAGTGATTAGTAGCTGGGTGTGTTGACTGCAAAGGTATTGGTGAGTGGATTCAGAGCTCACCATTTAATTTAGTTGTGATCATTTGATTGCAACGAATAAACGTGAATATGTTTTGTTGATCAGTTGATATACCTTGTTGACTATAAACCTATGTGCTATGTGTTTGGCCTTCGGGCATCAGTTGTTAACGAGGTCAACGAGTTGTTTAAATGGTTGGTTGAACTAGGCAGGGGTTGAATGAATGATACAGAGTCATACTTCATTTGTTGTGTGTATAGATTCTGTATTTGAGTTCAACTACCACTAGTTATCGGTCTCGTCCGTATGGCCATACGGATATGGTTGGGTAAGTGTTCTTGGGGAGCCACCCGGGCATTATGGTTATCCCCAGAGCCACCGATCCTCGTTAAGTTGTTGTTGATTTGTTGAATATTGTATTGCGGTTGTTTGAAGCAATTATATGATTATGCTAAGTTAGATGTTGTGTTATGAACTCACTCACTTAGCTTTGTGCTAATCCCTCGTATTTACTTTCTGCAGATTATATTTTGAATAGGTGAGTAGCAGAAAGTAGATGCTCTAGGAGCTGGGGAATGTTTTGACAGCTTGCTACTCTGATAATATTTTGTAACAGATAATGCTAAGTTTTATATAATACCCCGTATTATGTGTTTGTTAACCATGTTTAACTTGACATGATTTAACTTATGATCGGTTTATGATCTTTGATTCTAACGTATAGTAATTAAATATGTTTTAAATCTCTTCGCTTCCGTGTTTTCAATATAATAATATTACGTAAGATTGAGGGGTGTTATAAGTTGGTATCAGAGCATATTTTTGGGGTAATTGAGCATTGTAGAATGTTCAATCCCAAAACTGTAGCGTGGTATGTCAAACATTCCTGGGTAAGGGATTTAGCATTGGTTGTGAAATTGTTAGTAGATAGGTACTAACGATTAACAAGTTTCAAGTGTTGTGTTGATTTCAGAAATGGCAGATGACGAACAACCGATCCCCAACCCCAATAATGCCTCTCGGTATGTTGTTCCTCCTGTTGTGACAAATGTTCGGGAAGGTACGTCTCATCAAGGCGGTGAAGAAACCAATAGGGATGAGTATATACATGAGATAGAAGATGAATTGATATTTCTGAGAGATTTTAAAAGGAAAGCTGAGGAAGCTGCAGCTAGGCAACTTTTGCAACAACAATCTTCGGTGTTTGGTGCTAGTCCATCTTCTCAGACTAATAAGATGTGTACATTTAAAACTTTTATGTCTTGCAAACCACCGGAATTTCATGGAAGTACTAATCCAACTGTGGCTTTGAATTGGTTAAGAGATATGGAACGCAAGTTTGATGTGATTAGCTGTGAGGAAGAATCCAAGGTCAAGTTTGCTGTGCAGTGCCTGAAGGACGATGCCATGGTTTGGTGGGATTCAATTACTGGGCATTTTACTCCACAACAAAAGGAATCTTTACGATGGAATGAATTTCATCAAGTGGTGCGTAATCAATATTGTTCTGATTTCCATATGGCACAAATTAGGAGAGATTTTGTAAATCTTCAATTAACGGATAATATGACCATGGAGGAGTTGATAGCTCAATTTACGGAAAAACTTCGATTTGTACAACAATGGGTTCCGGAGGAGAAGACAAAGATAGAGCAGTTTGTGGATACTTTACCCCCTAACTATCGTACTACCGTGAGACTAGCCACTAGTTTATCTCAGGCTTTTAATCTTGCTCGATCCGTGGATAGTGACATTAGAGGGTCTCGTGAAACAAGATCTAGAGATAATTCTTCAAAGTCTAGAGCGGATTCTTCTAGTAAAGGAAAATCAAATTGGCAAGGTAATCGTCAGAATAAGAAGTATGTTAGTAAGAGTAGTTCGTCTGGAAGTTCGAATTGGTGTAGTACATGCAAATCTAGGCATTCAGGGCCGTGTACTCCGCAAACAAATAAGTGTCTGAAATGTGGTGATCTTGGTCATGAGATAAGAAATTGTCGTTATCCGAACTTTGTGTGTTGGACTTGTAAGAAGGAGGGACATCGAGTGGGGCAATGTCCAGAGGCGGGGAAATCGGGGCTTGGTTCGGTCGGAAGTTCGGCTTCTTCCGGTCAGAAAAGGAAGAATCCTCCACCAGCAACCAGTCGGGCTTTTCAAATGACAGTCAATGAGGCTGTGCATACAGAAGATGTTATAACTGGTACATTCTTTATAAACTCTGTACCGGCTCGTGTTTTATTTGACTCTGGTGCTACTTGTACTTTTATATCTGTATGCTTCTGCGACAAGTTGAAATTAGTACCTACAGTGATAACCAAACCCGTAGAAGTAGAAATTGTTAGTGGTAAATTAGTTCCTGTTACCACCTCGGTGACTGGAGCTAATATTGTGATTGATGACCGAACTTTCCCTATTTCATTCTTGTTGATGCCAATCCCTAGTTTTGACGTAATAGTTGGTATGGATTGGTTAAGTCAGAATAGGGCTAGCATTGATTGCCACCAAAAGTTGATTAGGATCCCAATCTCCGACGGGTCATACGTTGTGGCTCGAGGAGAACGGGATGGTATGTCTATTCCCCTGATTTCGATGATGAAGGCTAGGAAGTCATTATCCAAAGGTTGCGAGTCCTACTTAGCTTATGTAGTTGATGTTAAACTTGAAAGAAAAGTTATTTCCGATGTACCGGTTGTGTGTGAATACTCTGAGGTATTTCCAGATGAGTTACCTGGGTTGCCACCAGTTAGGGAAGTTGAGTACCGTATTGATCTTGTGCCGGGTTCGTCGCCTGTAGCTAAAGCTCCTTATAGGTTAGCGCCTTCTGAGATTCGTGAAATGATGAATCAGATACAGGAACTGTTAGATAAGGATTTTATTAGACCTAGTTCTTCGCCGTGGGGTGCACCAGTATTATTTGTGAAAAAGAAAGACGGGTCTATGCGCATGTGTATCGATTATAGAGAGTTGAACAAGAGAACTGTAAAGAATAAGTACCCTCTTCCTAGAATAGATGACTTATTTGATCAGTTGCAGGGTTCTTCAGTGTATTCTAAAATTGATTTGAGATCGGGTTATCATCAAGTCCGGGTTCGTGAAGAAGATATTCCGAAAACTGCTTTTCGTACTAGGTACGGGCATTATGAATTTTTGGTTATGCCTTTTGGTCTGACGAATGCTCCAGCTGTGTTTATGGATTTAATGAATAGGGTTTGTCGACCTTTCTTGGATAAATTTGTTATTGTTTTCATTGACGACATCCTCGTGTATTCGAAATCTGAAGAGGAGCATGCCATGCATTTAAGATTAGTTCTGGATACGTTGAAGCGAGAACAGTTGTATGCTAAGTTTTCTAAATGCGAATTTTGGATTCGAGAGGTTCAATTCTTGGGTCACATAATTTGTAAGGATGGTGTGAAAGTGGATCCAACTAAAGTCGAGGCTGTGATGAAATGGAACGCCCCAAAGTCTGCTTCGGAAATAAAGAGCTTTCTTGGATTAGCGGGTTATTACCGGAAGTTTATAAAAGATTTTTCTAAGATTGCTGGTCCGTTAACCAAATTAACCCGTAAGGATGAGAAATTCGTATGGACTGATCTTCAGGAGCATGCATTCCAAACGTTAAGACAAATGTTGTGTCAGGCACCGGTGTTAGCATTACCGGAGGGTTCCGATGATTTCATTGTTTATTGTGATGCTTCTTTTTCAGGCTTGGGCTGTGTTCTTATGCAAAGGGATAGAGTTATTGCCTATGCTTCTCGTCAGTTAAAACCGCATGAAAAGAATTATCCCACTCACGATTTAGAATTTGCAGCGGTTGTATTTGCCTTAAAACTTTGGAGACATTACTTGTACGGAACTCGATGTGTTGTTTGTACTGACCATAAAAGTCTGCAGTATGTGTTTTCCCAAAAGGAGTTGAACATGCGCCAGAGACGATGGCTTGAATTAATCAAAGACTATGATTGTGAAATTAGATATCACCCAGGCAAAGCTAATGTGGTTGCGGATGCTCTAAGCCGAAAGGGTGCTTCGGATCGAATCTTTTATCTCAAGGTAAATGTTTCCTCTGACTTGATTGATCGAATCAAAATTGTACAATTAGAAGCTTTGTTGGATCACAACTTAAAGTCCGAAATTATGTTGAAAAGAAAAGATGAATTAGTGGACGATTCTAGAGGATTGAAAACTTTTAAGTCTCGGGTGTGGATTCCTTTAATTGGTGGACTTCGGGATACGATTTTGAATGAAGCTCATAAATCTAAGTTAACTGTTCATCCCGGTAGTACTCGAATGTATAACGACTTAAAACCTTTGTATTGGTGGCCCACGATGAAAACTGACATTGCACGGTTTGTTGGTAATTGTCATATCTGCGCGCAAGTTACAGCTGAACATCAAAAGCCGTACGGATCACTGAAACAGTTGGAAATTCCCGAGTGGAAATGGGAACATATAACCATGGATTTTGTAACTAAACTGCCGCGTACCATTCGAGGTAATGATATGGTTTGGGTTATTGTTGATCGGTTGACAAAAAGTGCGCATTTTCTTGCTGCGAGTGAGACCACCTCTTTGACTAAGCTCGCCCAGTTGTATCTTAATGAAATTGTATCAAGACATGGTATTCCAGTGTCAATTGTGTCAGACCGAGATTCCCGTTTTGTTTCGCATTTTTGGCAGAGTCTTCAACAAGAATTGGGTACCCGTGTAAATCTAAGTACAGCGTATCATCCTCAAACAGACGGTCAATCAGAACGCACAATTCAAACATTAGAGGATATGCTTCGTGCGTGTGTGTTGGAATATGGAGGTTCATGGGATTCACATCTTCCGTTGGTCGAATTCGCTTATAACAATTCGTATCACTCAAGTATCGGTATGCCTCCATATGAAATGTTGTATGGTCGTCTTTGTAGAACACCGACATGTTGGTTGGAAGCCGGTGAGAAACAGTTTGCTGGACCCGACATTGTGCAAATGACCGCGGATAAGGTAGCAATTGCACGTGAGAAGTTGAAAGCCGCACGCGATAGACAGAAAAAGTATGCGGATCCGAAAAGGCGACCGGTTGTATTTTCTGAAGGTGAACTAGTCTACCTTAAAGTTTCCCCGTGGAAAGGTGTAATTCGTTTGGGAAAACGTGGAAAGTTGGCACCTAGATACATTGGTCCGTTTAAGATTCGACAAGTGGTTAACGAACAGTCGGTGAC
The DNA here is from genome assembly GCA_949592205.1 of Helichrysum umbraculigerum. Taxonomy (NCBI): domain Eukaryota; kingdom Viridiplantae; phylum Streptophyta; class Magnoliopsida; order Asterales; family Asteraceae; genus Helichrysum; species Helichrysum umbraculigerum. Next base: position 56,524,487 of record CATIUR010000006.1, read on the forward strand.
GTTGGATCTTCCTCCGGAGCTTTCGGGTATTCATAGTACGTTTAATGTGTGTTATTTGAGGAGGTGTAACATCGAGGACCAGTCACAAATACTTCCTTTGAAGGATTTAAAAGTTGATAGAACTCAAAAGTTAGTTGAAGAACCGGTAGAAATCCTAGATAGGAAAATTACCAAACTTAGGAAGAAACAAATTCCTATGGTGCTTGTAAAGTGGAAACATAGTTTAGGGTCCAACTTGACTTGGGAGTCCGAGGAGTCGATGAAGTCCAGATATCCTGGATTGTTTGATGGTGTTGAGATTTCGGGGACGAAATCTCCTTAAGGAGGGGAGATTTGTAACATCCTCTCCGACAGCCTGGTATTTTCTATTTATATTTGCATATTTAATTGTTTTAAATAATTATGTGATATAATTGTTTAATTATGAAAGTTGGTGAACTAGGCCTTAGGACTTATTGTGGATAGTTAAATGTTGCTTGTTTTAATTTATTAAAGTTGACGGTATAATAAAATAGAATTTTCGCAAATGATTTTAGGTTCCAGACAATAGATTTAAAGCGGGTATAATTTACCAATAGTGTAGGTTGGTTAAATTAGGAGATCGACCTAATACTTGATCACTTTCCCAATTCCTCTTTCAAATAAAACACAAACCCTAACTAGTGAAATTCAAGATAAATCATCAAACTAGAAAGTGTTGGAGGTTGTAACCTACAAATCATCATCATCATCATCATCTTCTACTTCTCCTATTCATCATCTTCATCTCCATTTTTGAAGGTAAGTGGGGTTATTTTAAGTGTTAGAAATTGATGAATTGAATGATCTTTGCAAGATAATATAGTGATTGTTGTGATATATGATGATAAGTAATAGTTATTAACAAGTTATGTGGATTAATCCATGTTGTTGAGCTATGATTAATGTTAGTAGTTAGTTTAAAGAAATTTCATAAGTTTGGTGAAATCTTGAATCTTTAGATGTTATGGAAGTGGTTATATGTTAGATAAGTATTGTATGAAGTTATTACAAGTTCCGAAAGCGAGTTTCTGCATATATGGTCGAAATTGTGATTTTGGTATTTTGGTTTTCGGTTTGTGTCTTGATCGATCTGAGTTGCTGAGTTTTTAGGTGGAAGCCGATCGGCTATGCCAAAGCCGATCGGTTATGTTATAAAAGCCGAACGGCTCCTTTTAGCCGATGGGCTATGTTAGTTAAAAATCACCTCAGAACTTGGACCTCGAATTAAAGTCTGAAAATCAACAGGGGAAGCCGATCGGCTATGGCTGAGCCGATCGGTTATGATAACTAAGCCGATCGGCTATGGACGTTTAAGCCGAACGGCTATGATCAAAATTTGAAATAAAATAATTAAATTCTTTGAATTGTAATTGCAATGTATAGGTGTATTTGGAAACCAAATATGCAAGATAATTATGTTATGATGTAACTGTATTAGTGAGTGTGTAATAGTATAGATACTAGTGTAAAGTCGTTAGTTGCTTAAGTACCACTTATTAATGACAAGTTCTAACTTGTGTTGTTGCGTGATGTTTCAGATACTCCAAAGACTCAGTGATTAGTAGCTGGGTGTGTTGACTGCAAAGGTATTGGTGAGTGGATTCAGAGCTCACCATTTAATTTAGTTGTGATCATTTGATTGCAACGAATAAACGTGAATATGTTTTGTTGATCAGTTGATATACCTTGTTGACTATAAACCTATGTGCTATGTGTTTGGCCTTCGGGCATCAGTTGTTAACGAGGTCAACGAGTTGTTTAAATGGTTGGTTGAACTAGGCAGGGGTTGAATGAATGATACAGAGTCATACTTCATTTGTTGTGTGTATAGATTCTGTATTTGAGTTCAACTACCACTAGTTATCGGTCTCGTCCGTATGGCCATACGGATATGGTTGGGTAAGTGTTCTTGGGGAGCCACCCGGGCATTATGGTTATCCCCAGAGCCACCGATCCTCGTTAAGTTGTTGTTGATTTGTTGAATATTGTATTGCGGTTGTTTGAAGCAATTATATGATTATGCTAAGTTAGATGTTGTGTTATGAACTCACTCACTTAGCTTTGTGCTAATCCCTCGTATTTACTTTCTGCAGATTATATTTTGAATAGGTGAGTAGCAGAAAGTAGATGCTCTAGGAGCTGGGGAATGTTTTGACAGCTTGCTACTCTGATAATATTTTGTAACAGATAATGCTAAGTTTTATATAATACCCCGTATTATGTGTTTGTTAACCATGTTTAACTTGACATGATTTAACTTATGATCGGTTTATGATCTTTGATTCTAACGTATAGTAATTAAATATGTTTTAAATCTCTTCGCTTCCGTGTTTTCAATATAATAATATTACGTAAGATTGAGGGGTGTTATATAAACTAATGAATTAATAGTTATAAGTTTAATCGGGTTATTCGGGTTAACCCGTACCCGATTAAGTTTTACCGTACTAACCCGTAACCCGACCCTAATAAGTATTAGGGTTAATCGGGTTGACCCGAATAACCCGATTAATTTCTAAAACCCTATTCAACCCGACCCTAATAGACTTAATAGGGTTCGGATCGGGTCGGGTGCGGGTCGGATCGGGTTTTTTGACACCCCTAGCTACACCCTAACACTAAACCCTGCTAAACCCTAACTCTAAACCCTAACCCTAAATCAAATGTACAATCATGTGTTACTAATATGTAAAACCCAACAAAAAATGAAAAAAAAAAAAGTTCGTCGGAAGTATGCCTTGATGGACGGCAAATCGAAGAGAATAAAACGCTGAAAAATATGGTGCAATTTTCATGATTTTTCGACTTGTCGTTTGTGTTAAAAACGTGGATGAGAGAGAAAAAAGTGACACATGGCATATTGTGGTTGGTTCCCCATTCTCACACAAAATAAATGGTCTCAATTGAACTCTTCTCTATAAAAATATATACTTTCTGTTCTTTTTCTTTAAAAACTCGAAAGCACATCCTTATCCGTTGCTGTATACCAAAAGATAGATACACAACGGAAGCATGTATACGTGGCACTACTGACACCGAAACAACCACCAAAACCCATGTTGAGTTGTTCATGATAACGACCCCAAACCCCAAGAGGATCTTGATTTCCTCTCTATTTTAATTTTCATCAACATCAACCCCAAAATCTTGGAGAATTTAGTCAAAAAGCGTGAATGGGACTCATATTGACTTCACTTGTTTAACATAGAGCAACCATAAATTATTTTTTGAAAACCAAATAATTTTATAAAAGCCCAAAAATTGAGCACCAAAGATTATACATCGAAAATAACGGAGATGATTATCTCCATAGATCCAATTATTACATGAGATATAATCTAAATGAAACTAATGAATTGTATGAAAATTTTCATCAACCGGAATCAATTTCACGAGGGCTGACAATCCACGAACTCCATTTCATAATGGATTATAGAGCAACAATAAATAGCTCTTAAAAATAATAGATTATCTTATATACTATACTAGATCTCAAACCCGTGTATACACACGGGTGTTGATTGTTTAATTAGAATAAAGGTCTTAATTTTAAATTAATTAAAATAGAGAGACTTAATTAATTAATTAAATTTGATTTAAATTGATGATGTCATAACCATGTTTCCTATATATAATTTATTTAAGATCGGTCTTAATGTTAATGTGGTCAATTTTATCACATTTCTGATCAGTTTTATTGTCAAATTAATAAGTCTTACCTACTATAAACAATAAAAACAAGATACATTACGTACATAAGAGATATTTGAAGTGCAAAAATGTACACAAAAAGGTCTATTATTTCTATCCAGTTTCACCCTTACAAAGTCCTAATATGTGTATACACACTTAATAACTAGCCTAAACTTTTGTTTCAAACATCTGATCAGTGAAAAAAAACCCATGTAGGTAGGTAGCTAAAAAACATCAACAAATTGTTCTTTTCCTTGGATCCTATTTGCTAACACAAGGATCAATATTTGCAGGTTTCTCTAAATAAAAACTCGGTCTTGGTGTATCACAAATCTGTGTGTACTGTTTACACACCAAAATCGGGACCCAAATCAAACCCCAACTCTTCCAATGTGTAGTTACGATCTTCAGGCCGCCCAGGCATCAAAAAATCAAACCCATAGTCTGCCCCAAGCCCGCGGTCCTCTTGCCAATCTCGGTTCATTGGTTTTTCCTCACACCAGCCAATATCACCAGGTTCCTGAAATCCAATACCGTTATTAACCATCTCATGTTGCTCTGGGATGGAAAAACCGAACCCGTAACCCCCTGTAGTCCCATAATCACCCGTGGTCCCACATGTCTCTCGTTCATGTTCGTTGAGCGACAAACCGCAGTCATCTCGAGTTTGCGCCTCATTCTTGAACCATGGCTGGTTGTACACAATATGGTCATTATTATTTTGGGAATTTTTCTGTCCCATCATTTCTAGCAACTCTTCCATATCAAACATATCATCAAAATGCACATTCTGATTTTGAAAATCATTTATTTCTACTGGTTCTTCCTTAACTCGCTTAACATCTCTTTCGTCCTCGACCGGCTCCTCCTTCACTTCTCTTTTGACCAAAGTCAACGGTCTATTACCATCACAATCGTTACGTTTCGAATCACCTTCATCTATTAAACTGACCGTTCTCGACCCATACTTCAAATCCTCAGAATGACTACATGTCGTAGTCGAGTCACAACTCGACCCACCCCCATTATTCACCATCTGAGAATACTCATTCATCGTCTGACAATTCGGCAAGTTCAACCGCGCACACGACCCATACATAACTCGCGCCGCCTCATCGTACGCCAAAGCAGCCTCAACCGCAGACCCAAACGTCCCTAACCATAACCGACTACCGCGATTCGGTTCCCGAATTTCAGCAACCCATTTACCCCATGTTCTTTGTCGAACACCTCTAAATTTACACCTTGAATTCTCAGGTCCTCCTTTACCTTTCATACAACCCTTTTTCGACCCCTTTGCGGGTACCTTTCGTGCCGGTTTCGCTTTTTCGTCCAACGAATCGATCTTATTGTTGTATTCCTTCCATTTAGCTAAAGTTTCTGCTACACCTTTGGGTCCGTCACGCCTACTTCGTGATTTCCTCTTTCTAGAAGATTCCATTGATGATGAAGTTGTATTTGAAGGTTGATTAGAATAACTCATTTCTGTATTATTTCTGCAAATAATCGCACAAAAATAAATCAGCACAAACAGAAACAAAGAATAAGCATACACGAAGCTGATTAATACAGTATATAAGCTATTAACTTGCTTGGCGCCTAAGTAACTATTTAATTTACATATATAAAATATAAAAAGTTTACTTCCTCCCAAAGTTTCACACCATTTTGGATATTATAATTAGTGAGCAAGTTTCCAACTTGATTTAAATTACCGATTTCAAAACTTTACCTTTTAATAGACCAAGAAATGCTATTGGGCTGTCAATAAGTGCATTTATTAAAGTTAAAGTTTCCTTATATAATCAAAATTATATAATCAAAATTATAATTAATACACTGAAGTTTTGTATTTAATTCATTAAAACTTTCCTTTTATATGTGATGTATTAATTATAATTTTTAATAATAAAAGAAAGTTTAAGTGAAATAAATAAGTTCAAAGGTTCTTATTTAGGGCTGTCAATAGCATTTCCCAACTTTCAACTAGGAGCCCTATGAATATAATTATCATGTCATTAAATGGAGGCTAGCTAGCTACCAACCAGTTTATTAATTCGTAATTAATATAAAAAATCATAGAATAAAATGTTTTATACGTTTAAAAGTAAGTTCTAAAATACGATACATAGTTAAATATTGAGTAGAATACATTTCTATAAAGTTCAGCATGCTAAATGCATCAAACTCAGGAGTATATGAACACAGAAATTAACTACTACGGAGTAATTTAAAAGCCGTAGAGCAGTTGCAAATGAGAAAAAAACAAAAAAATCGTCGTAATCAGATCATAAACGACATACCTTTTGATAAACATGATGAGCAAAGAATCAAAAGCGCGCTAGCTACTTAAATAGATTTTGGAGATGAAGATTACAGAATCTTTGTGGTTTTCTGTGGATTTAAAAAGAGGTCAGAACGCAGATTCGCAGAAGAAAGAAAATGGAGGGAGTCAAACAGGTTTGAGATATTTGTAGCGTTTCTGTGGATATGTATATTATTATATTTGTAAATAAAACACTTTTTTGTATGGAAAAGGTATATGGTGAAGAATAGGGATGACGTGTTCCATGATTTGATGGATCCGTGGCTTTTTGAAGTCCGGGAGTTTCGACACGTGGCAGTTGAAAGGTCCTGATTGCGGCTCGCTTCTAGTACCTAGATAGCAAGTGTAATTATAATTATCCTTTCTTGCTGCCGAAGGGTCTTTTCTTTTATCGTATTTAATTATGATGATATCATATGGCCATCTACTCGTCTCGTAATTACAAATGTGCCATCCACGTTTTTACTTGACAAAACTAACGTAAAATGATACTAGTAGTAGTGGTACTAAAATAAGTGTTCGTTTCATCATTCGACCTATTAAAACGAAATGGCCACGTTTAGCCAATTTATACAAAAGTTGATTGAGAGTGATCAGTGACGGATTTAGAATTTTATACTAGGGTATGCAATATCGATTAAAAATTTTTTTTCCTCGACTTACAACAATACATAGGAAAAATTTCCGGTAGCGGCTTTTTACGGGTTCGATAATTTGGTTTATATTTTGATTTTTGAATATGATTATTCGAGGATGATTCGGCTTTTGAGTTCAAGTATTCGAGATTAGTTGTGTTTTTGTGTTAATCAAACATGAAAAATCGTTATACAAACAAATAACTTGCTGAAATATTCTACTCATATGTGATTAAACTCTTTTTAAGGTGATTATGCAAACAAATAAAATGATTAGTAGTTCTAATTTTGTATCTAGACACTTAAGACACCTTGATCTTAAAAATTTCAAGACTCATTTTGTGTAATCAAGTCAAGTTTATTCTTGATAAAATTTAATGACTAAATCGATAATTGATTTGTTAATGAGAATCTGATAATTTAAACTTACAAAAGGAGTAAAAATCATGTAAAGTGTCGAATAGATAGGAGGATTACTTTTTTAGAAAACCTCATTGGTGTACCACTGTAACACACTACTAATAATTCAATAAAATAATAGTAATATATGGTTCTACATGTTGTTCTTCTACCAATATATTGTAATACTTTATTGGTTTTGTTTAGAGATCAAAGGGAGGGTATGCACTACTTTTTTGAAGGGTGTGCACTCTCTACATTGTGATACAGAAACTTCCAAAAAATATTTCAATTTGCACCGCTGAGAAGTATTTAAGGGTATGCAAGTGCATACCCTTCTTAGTACACAAATCCGCCACTGAGAGTGATAACTCGCCTGCCACTAAATGAAGCATGCTTCATTTTATAGATTCAAAAGGGTCCTGATTTCATAAGAATCGTGACTCTTTATTGTCAATATTAACAATCTCGAGACATCGCCGTTCAAGGTCATCATCTTCAACATTCATCATGTTCTTCCATTTGTTATCATCCTGCTCGTTGGTCTTCATTTGTTAGATTTGTTTTCAAAGTTTAGATCTTTCAGTTTGGTTGTTGCTTAGTCAGTTTATTTTGTAATAGGTTAGGTCTTTAATTTTCTTTGAATTTCTGTAAGTTTGTTTCAAGTTCTCTTCACCTTTATGTTGAATGTGAGCTTTTCATTTTCAATATATATTTATGTTTTTCGTCAAAAAATTAAAAAAATAAAAAAAACTTCACTGATTAGTACAAGTGTAATTGAGACGAAATGACTCAGGAACTACTCGAGATTGACTCGAAAAATATTTGAAATTGACTCGATATAAGTCAAGTTGAGCTTGAACTATTCGAGTGGACTTTTGAGTCAAGCTCGGGTTTTAGAATACTCGACCTGAAAAGCTCATGCACCTTATTGAGCTTGTACCATTTTATACTTTTAAGCTTTAGTTATATGTATTACAAAGTTATCGAACCTTAAAATGAACTTCGAGTTTATAACACCCCTCATTTATAATCATTTAAATATAGTAAATCGGAAGCGTAAGTCCAAATAGATAATCATAATTTACTTCATTGTATCAACATATAAAATTCAACCTTTTCAAAACTATAATTTCTTCAACCGAGGTGTTATATAAAAACATGATGAAACATTATTTTATACAAATCAACTATCATAGTAGAGCCTCGTAGTCAAACATTCATTCTAGTCCAACTTCTTGCCCACCCAATATTAACGCCAAAACGTGCAAGAAGTGTTAATGTGGGGGATTAGCATAACGCTAAGTGAGCAGATAATTAATCAACAGTCTAACTTAGCTCAACAACTTTGTTTACACCAATAACCTTAACCACATTTTAGGCGATATAACAATTTGATAATTACAACTTTTTAGCAATTCAACTGGGCAACAAATCAACAAGTCAACAATTCAACAATGAGGATCGGCGGCTCTGGAGACACCATAAACCCGGGCGGCTCTCCAAGAACACTTACCCAACCATATCCGTATGGCCATAACGGACGAGACCGATAGCTAGTGGTTATCCCACTCAGATACAGTTCAATACACACAACAAATGAAGTAAATCCCTGTATCATTCACACGATAACCAACTAGCCCAACCAACCATTTAACAACTCGTTGGCCTCATTAACAACTGATGCCCGAAGGCCAATTAAATCAAGTGATCACGTAATCAACAAGCCACATATTCAACTAGTCAACCTATCAACGATATTATTACTAACAACCTAATCATCAATGCAACTAATAAAGTAATAATACGTTACTTGTTGTAACCAAACTCGTTACAACCAAGTTACACCGAGGATTAAAGATCCACTCACCGACCACCTCAGGCATCCACTCAGTAGTCTAATATCACTGAGCCTTCTGCACATCTGACAATACAATAGAATAATACAAGTTAGTTACTTGTCTCCAAATGATATTAATTACTGAATTAATCCACATTACACAAGTACTACGTTCAATACCTAAAACCATATTAACAACACTTATCAAGTATACATCACTTAACAAGCTTATAGCTTTAATTCTTAAATTACATATTAAGTTCATGACTTTCTTTATGAACATATATCAAATTCATCAATTCTAAATTATAGCTTAGCTCATAACCGTAGTTCAATCATCAACTAACCATTATAACAAGATTACAAGCTATAATTCATAATTATTCAACTAAACCCATCACTATTTATATGATTATACTTCAATTCTTCCTAATAATATTCCAACAACCTTTATAATTACCAATGATAGTGTGTTAACACCAAAACATCATCATATAATCAAAACCCATCTAAATCATAAACTCTACAACTTAATTAATTCACTTTTAGGGTAGTTTAAGGTTAATAATCATCTTATTAACACTTAGTAACACCACTTTAACTAATATCAATCTTTAATTTCGAATTATAACCACAATTTCATCAAACTCATCATATATCACAAGAACACTAATCAATCTCACAAACCCTAATTCAAATCTACAAGATAACCCTTAAATCATGTTACATATCATCATTTATGAGTTTAATAAACATCAATTTAGCAACTTCAAGCCTCAATTTCGGATTATAATCAATAACCCTCAAAACCCCAAATTTTTAGATTTATGAACCTCAAGAAATCAAGACTTACTAGATGAATAGAAAGATTAGAGGAAGATAATCCATGATCTTGATGCTTGGATTCGTGTTTGAGATCTTCAATTTGATGATTCCTCGTAGATTTAGGGTTTGATGTTTCTTGTATGTATGTATATATGATCGTATGTGTGTATGTAGGTAAGGATATATGTAAAAGAAACAACCGACTTAATATTTTGGTAGTATACTATAAGTGTTTAAATTTTATTCCCCGTACTTATTATTGTCTGGAACTTAAAACCATTTACGGGAAAAATTATTTTATTTTACCGTCAACTGAATTAATCTAAAACAATCAATAATTTATTAGTCACAATAGATTATTCGACTCCTTTTCCCATTTATTTTCAAATAAATCACCGAACTCATTTTCTAACACATTTAATAATGATTCACAGTCAGAAAATATTAAAATACTACTAGACCCAAATACTGGGTGTTACAGAGTTGACTCAGGATCGAAAGCATCTAGTCGAGTAATATTAACAATTAAATTATAATTCAATTAATTGATAATCTTTAATACTATCTAGTTGAGTTATGCCCAACTTGAAAGTATATGACTCAAGCTCGAACTTGACACTGTCAACTCGACTTAATTGCACTCTTATTAAATAGAACTAGTAAATTATGAAGGGTTTTTAGTAGAGTTGTACGTTATAAAAATTCAATCTTTATTAACTATTAATACAATTTATATGCGGAAGCTTATAAAAACAATTTAATCATATTAAATAAAACCCTTAGCCAAGATCTATAATTTTCTATAATAAAACTTGTACAATATTTAATTACATATAATTAAATAGATAGAAAGAAAACGTTCTTACATTGAGTGCTCGGCAAGAACTTTAATCTTCAACTCGTTGCCAAAATACGAGTTAACTTTTCTTGAACTTCTTTTCCTTCTTGTTTCTTGAAATCGGCCAAGCTAGGGATACGTTAGGTATCCACCAATAAATCACGGTTGAACGGACGGTAGTATCCTAAAGTGTGTATACTAAATACCCGAACCAACAATGCGATCAAATCGCGAAACCAATAACCCTAATAAGGGTTGGCCGAAATTTCGGCTTGGTCTCCTTTGGTGGGGCCGGTCGACAACAAGAGAGGGAGAGGGAGAGGAGAGAAAAGTTAAGGTATTGATCACCTAGCAAATGAACCCTTAAGCCTCCTTTTATAGATGGTTTCAACTTGGTGAACAAGTTAATCAAGTTGTCACCTACGATCCCTCTAGTTTAATCACTTATTAAACTAATCCCAAACTTTATTAATTGAAACCTTATAGTTTAATATTAATCAAACTAGTTAATTTATTTATAAAACTAATTACAAATAAATCCTTTTATTAAATAAACAATTACATTAATTATTTACTTTAATAAATGTCTCAAATATATTCGACCAAATAATTCATTTCACATAAATGAAATGATATCAAATATCTAATTATAGTAACACACTACTTGTTCGGTTGTGCTCATCGGTGTGACCCTGCGGTGTTCATATGAAGCTGGATTTGATATTAATTTACGATAATATTAAGCACATAATCTTTCAGACTCCCACTTGTGCGAAATATTATCATCAGTAAATATCATGTACCTAAGGCGGTCCCTACCAGGACACTTAGGTTAACCAGATCAATGAAGCAATCACTCCTCGTAGCTGTACAGCCAAGCTGAAATAAAATTCAAACAGTGAGGGTGTGGCTATTATCCTTTTGCATTTTCTTAAGATATTTTAGAGTATAAGGCATGGACCGTATCAACCTTACAATACTCAATTCCTATTTTCGATTACCGATTTGTACCGACTAAGCAAGTGACTTATCACTCGAGTATAGCCATACATTTCTTCAGTCCAAATCATCGACGGCCTAGGAGATATCTCTCTTGCTTTTATTCAAGAGTTGCAAAGTCCCATCTTGCGAGTTAAACTAGAAATCACAACATGTGTTCTTCGTCAGCCAACGAATAACCGTTATGGCTGCTCATTTACGAACACCGTTAGGTCTCATTAGAAACCAACTAGGTTCACATGCGAAAATCTAGCCTGCTCAGGTCAGAGGATAGTGCGCCACGATTGAGAATACCCATGACAATGGTCCACGAAGTATTCACTCAATGTGTGGGTCAATCCAACATTTAATCGCATTAAGTGCTAGTGATCAGGCATCACGAATTAACAGTGACTGTACCTTATCTGCAGGACAAGTTGCTACTTAAAGCTGTAACATACCATCTTTCACTATAACCGATCACCCTATTGTAGTTCCCACGACAATAAGCGGTTATGGATATGTGTCTCATACACTTTAGGATAAACTTGCATTTATTCATGGATACTAAAATATACTAAATATGAACAACATGAAGATCTCGTCATATCTCAATGAGTCAACCAACCTTAACATGCTACAGTTCATGGTTTCGGAATCAGATTGTCGTATATGAATATAAATAGAACTATTTCCAATTAATTCACATCAACTATATTTATTAAGATATATTTCTCCAAATATAACTTATTAAATATCTACCCACTAATCAAAATCTTAAAGACTTCAGATTTTATTTGTTGTAGCTATAATTCAAATCTTTGTTAATGTTATCCAATAATCTTTTAATATGTACACCGAAGTAAAACATATTGGATCATGACATCATTTATACAAAGCATTCACTATGACTAACCATTAATTCTAATTAATGAAATTGACTTCACAATGAATTTGATGTTTCCAAATTCTTGGATTTTAAAATTTTCTTTTAAACAATCATCAAACATTTTAAGTCAATTCAACAATAAATTTTAATTTCTTCAACAATAATATTAACGAATTAATGTTCTTGCGAAATATTAAAATTTCCATTTAACGCTCCCACTAAATTCAACAATACTTGTGAATCTAATTTCTACAAAACAAAATCCCATGATTCATTTTAGAAATGATTCATTTTATGCATTCTTCAAATAAACTAAGTCTTTGGCTTCATGATGTGTTTTATAGAAAACACATTATCAATTTATTTCTCATAGACAAGAATAAATCAAACCACAACAAGTTTATTGACAATTCAATTAATTGTAAATAAGTTCAACCAACTTATTCATATATTTTCATGCATATAATAGATCCAACATTCTATAAGATTCAACAATCTTTGAAGTATTATTATTTAGTGCTAAGTTCTATATAAATCAAACATTCATATTATATGGCAACTTACGTATTCAATAATTCACAATTATATAGATATCAATAAATAACATGTATTACTCATGAACTTATATCCTTATAAAGATAAGTTCTAAATGAGTCATACAATAAGATTGTTATATGTGGATCTCATTTTTGGGATTTAAACACAAGTTTTAGATAAAGAACATTTCATAAATTTTAAACACATTTCAAACATTATTTCACAAACCAAACTTTAATATTAAATAATCAAAAATATTTAAATATTCAAAAACAAATATTCAAGCTCAAAACGAGCAAACCATAATGTGAAAACCAATGTATGAAATAATATCCCAAAATATCAAAAATGAACTAATGTGCGTAAAGCACTTATTCTTCCACATCCAAGCTTCTTGAATCAATAACGCCATCTCTATAGCTCCACTTCAAGTGCTCCATCACTTCTTGACCCCTACAATAAAAATTGTACACATTAGATCAACCATCTAATATAGTCATATGAAGTAAATAAACAATCCTTTATAGGATATCAATACTAACCAGAACTCTCAACACCATTCCTCTTATCAGCAAGATAATCGGGACAGTTCCTCCTCCAATGTCCACGCTTACCACAATGAAAGCAGTCATGCTCAACTTTGGACACTTTGGTTTTAGGTGCTGGCTTTGAAGTTGAATCACCATTCTTCTTCTTTCCCTTGTTGCCACGGAACTTACGCTTCTTCTTAACGCCCCCATCACGAATCATAAGCACATCTTTAGTCTTGACGGGTTCCATATCCCGTTGAGCAGTTTTCAACATTTGATGCAACTCATGGATCGTCCTTTCCGTATTGTTCATATTGTAATTGAGCACAAATTGTTTGTACTCCTTACTCAATGAACCAAGAATCATATCAATAGCTAATTCTTGCGGAAAGGCATGACCAAGTCTTTCAAGACGATTAAGATGTCCTATCATTTTCACAACATGGGCACTCACATCAGATCCCTCGGCCATCTTGCAACTATTCAAATCCTTAGTGGCGTCGAACCTTTCGGTTCTAGCAGTGGATTGAAAAGTTTCCCTCAAACGACGAATCAAATCATACGCCGTTGTCTCCATGTAGTTAACTTGGAGTTCAGGAGACATAGTAGCAAGCATCAAACATTGCACATCTAGAAGATCGTTCTCATGCTTAGAGTAAGCATTTCTAACGTCCTCGGCGGCATCGTTTGCTGGCGCGGGACCAAGAGGTGTCTCGAGCACATACCACTTTCGTTCATGGCGAAGGACAATCTGAAGATTCCTTTCCCAATTACGAAAGTTAGGCCCGGTCAACTTATCCTTCTCAAGGATGGAACGTGTAACATCCTCAAATTGGGCCTAGGAGTAATAGGTATTTCCTGTAAATTTAAATGCTATTTAAATTTGTTATATGTATTGTGATAATTGAAAATAATAGGTCAAACAGTTATATGACTTTTTGTGAATAATAAAATATTACTCGTTTTAAACTTATTTAGTTGACGGTAAAATAAAATTGTATTTCCCCACAAATGGTTTTTAAGTTCCAGACAATAATAAATACGGGGAACGAAAACTAACACTTATATGCTATACTCTATGGAATAAATTGGTTTTTATCCCACATATGCATACATACGTACGTATACACACACCAACACCCATCTAACCCTAAATCATTATCAAAATCATTCTCAAAACATCAAATTGGAGCTTGTAAATTCGGATTCAAGCTTCCATAATCATCAAGAACAAGGTATGATCATATGTTCTTCATTTTCCATAACCTAAAATTTGGGGTTTTTGGGGTTTTTACTAATTAGTGAGTTAAATCCGAAATTAAGAGTTTGTTTTGTGAAATTGTTGTTAGTTAAACATGTTATTGTTGATTACTAACTAGATTCAAGCTTAAGATTATAGATTTATGGTGATTCTTAGGGTTTATGATGATTTTGATGGGTTAATGACTTTAATCCGAAATTAAAGTATGAAATTGGTTAAGGTGGTGTTAATAAGTGTTTATAAGATGGTTAGTAATATTAATTTAACCTAGAAATGAAGTAATCATGTTATACAAGTGGTAATCAAAATGGGTTTTTGGGTAATTGATGGAACTAGCATGATTAACTTGGAATTGAAGATTGAAATACTTGCATGATAGTTGGTTGATGTTTGTATGTGAATTATAATCTTAATCTTAGTTTAAAATTGAAGAACTTGAAGTATAATCACATGGTTAGTTATTGGTTTAGTTGAATATTCATGAATTGAAGCTTGTGGTTATGCTATTGTTGTAATTGGTGTTTAATTCATGAGAATAACTTAAGTCTAACTTAGAAGTGATGAAAATGATATATGTTCATGAAGAAAGTCTTGAGCTTATGTGCATTTTAAGGATGAAAGCCCTTAAGCTTGTGTTTGTGACACATAATTGATAATTGTTATTTATATGATTCTAAGTATTGAACCTAATTACTTGTGATATTGTATGGTAATTAATTACCACTTGATTATTGTTAATAATGATATTAAGTATTGAGGTAATGGGTAATCATACAATGAGTTGTTATAACTTTGTGACTATTTGTAGTTAGACATTATTAGATTAAATGAGTTATATGTTATGAATTAATTACTAACTCATTATTTATATTGTGTTCTTAGATATGGTGAAGACTCAATAATATTAGACCATTGAGTGGAGACGGTGATCGTCAAGGGTGAGTGGATCTTGGACTTTCTGTCTAAGTTAGTTGTAACAACATGGTTACAACGGGTAAACTTGGTTTATTGCAAAGATTGCATTAATATTAGATTGGCATGTTGGCTAAACCTTTTATTGATTATTGGCGTCCATTGTGCTATGATAGTTGTGGACTATTTGATTTGGTGGGGGTCAACTAATGTGTTGGGTTTGGATACTATTACTAGGACTTCGCAAGTGACTTGTACATGTGTTGGACACTGAAATTGCGTCGTGTGTAGTAATAGTACCAAACTATCGGTTTAACCTCTGATTTGGCCGTCAGTTGGTTTTAAGTGTTACTTGGGGAACCATCCGCGGTATGAAAGTACCTCAAGGACCACCGATCCTTCTATGTTGCTTGTGCATTGCTTGGTTATAGGCATGTGTTAAGCTGAGTTAGATTGATAGCTTGGGATCTATTCACTTAGCTTCGTGCTAACCCCTCATTACTTCTTGCAGGTTTACTTCTGTATGTGGGTGGGCAAGAAGTACATATGGAATGGAATGTTTGACAGGCTCACTCTGAAATGGATAATACGTTAATGATTTAACAACACATTGGGATTTCTATAACACCTAAACTTAATGTGTGTAATGATTAGAATAATCTAGTTTTAAAGGTTTGTATATAAGTGGATTGCTATTTGAAATGTATGTATGCAATCCACTGGTTTCTATTAATCATGCGCTTCCGATATGTTTAAAAAAAAAAAAAAAAATGTCCTTGTATTTAGCGGGTGTTATAGAACGAAGCGACAAGTTCATGGTGTTATTAGCGTTAACGTTGTTATTAGCCATCTACAGTAAAACAAACAAACTTAGTTATTCCGTTTTAAACTCTTAATAATTCATAAACCCTAATAGAACTATTAAGCTAGGATCCGACATTCACACTAAAGTGTGCCCTCAATGAAGGCTGCAATGACACACGATAGTTTTTTAGGTAGATCTCTATCAATTGCATCACATATACAACTCCTAGACTCTTGAGACTCTAAATTTTAATTTTAGGTATATTAAATCTCAACTTACACCTTGGGCCAAGTCTCACTTGGAATCACCAATAGACCAAACCATTTGCTAACTGTGGGGAACCGGCCATCTTCTCAAGTGGATATCGCGGCCCTTTCACTTCACCCTAATCGAGTGCAACCATGCCCACCCGCGGAGGCGGCAAAGGACACGGAGTCGGGTTCGGAATGAATGTCCACAAATGGAGGGTGCTTACGGTCTTAAATTAAATAGGGTTTTAGGTCTTAATTCTCTAATTTAAACCTACTTCGGTATTTTTCTTAATTTTAAACTAATTTCAAAAAATTACTTTTAAAATATGTATATAAACTATGCATGAGTTTACATACAATGCTTTTAATAAAACACGACCCTTAGGAAATCATCAAGTTTAAACCATTTCCTAGTTTTATTAAAACAGGTGTTTTATTAAGTTTCTAATAATGTGTTCTTCCTAGAGGAATCTACATTTCATAAATGTGTTCACTCGATAAAACACATTACCTAACATTTTATTTATGTTCTAATTATTTATCCTAACAATTCACCAATTATTCAAATAACTAGACATGCATAAACATAAAATAAAACATACAAAATATAGTGTCATAGCCTTGCCATAATCTATATTTGATTTCCATGAGCCAACATGGAAACCAATGGTCAACCTAAGGGACAAACATGACACATGGTTGGCAATCTTGATCTTCATGCTCCCACTAGCTTCAACGACTCCTCGTGACACCATGGAATGCAAATACTCCTTTTGACTGCTCCTCTTCTTTTGGATTCCATCATTCTTTTGTATTACATTTTACAAATAAAATTTGAAAAATACATTTTACATAAAACTAAAACTACCTTTTACATAAAATTACAAAATAAATGGGGTTGTAAGTGACACGCAGGTCTCCCCTTATACCAAAAGAAAATTACAGTACAATCAAAATAAACACAACCACGCAGTTCATATATTAGGTCAAATTTGGCTCGGCTATGGTCACAATTCATACAACAATTATAATCACAATTATAAAACTATAATGGAATCTTAAACTATAGTTTGCTTAGGGCGTTTTATTGGATACATGCATTATCTAATAAACGCACCTATTCAAGACACACAAACTACGAGTTCCATTACATACACATTATCTTTGTATCACATACAACAATTAACAATTGTCTATTTACAATTCTATGGAATTATAAACTAACAATTATCGTTTAATTAGTTTCTTGATTTATTGCTTCTTTGAGTTAACTTTTAAATAGAATTAACATGTTTGACCGAAAATTACACTTTCTTTTAAAACACAATTTTTAAACAATATTAATTTAAAAACATGTTAGTTTTATTTAAACATTCAAAAAACATTACTTTAGTACTTTCAAAATACTAACTTATTTTAGTGACATTAGTTTTAATCAGGTTTTTACTTAAAACATTTATTTACACAAAACTAGGAGTTCACATAAAACCTAATTTGTACAAATTTAACTAACCCAAAAATTCGAATATCATAAGGTCTTATAAACTTTCAAATTTCGATTAGTTACATATTTTACAAACCTTATCTCGATTCCTTTTAACAATTCTTGTAATATTTAAAAATCAATATTATTAGGTTAAAGAACCCCAAATTCGATTTTTGCTAAAAGATTAATAAATCCTAGCCAAAAATCGATTAATCCATAGGTTTAGCTAAAAACCTTAAAATCGATTTTCTAAAGATCACCCATCTTTACAAACATCAATTTACACCTAAAGTTTCGTAAACATTAGTTGATCACATCAAGGATTAAAGTATCGATTTTCATGGGTTTCTAAAACCCTCATAAAATCGGCCAACACAAGATTTTAATGTAAACCCTTGTATCGTATCCTTTCTCACCAAGTTAATATTAATCGTATTAGAATTAGTTAGGATATCAAATACCTAACCTAATGCCCAAGTCGATTTTCCTAGGGGTTTTGAATAAACCCTAAAATCAATTTTAGCATAGATCATACTAATACAATCGATATTAACTAAGTACAAGAAAGTTTAACCGTTAGTTTTCGGGTTAAAATATTTAAACCATTAATTAGCAAAACTTGGCATGATTTTGGTTATGGTGTTAAACACCATATACTAAAATCGATCAAACAAGATTTCACATAAATCTTGGAGCAATTTTAGTACAACCAAATCATACTTGTTTTGTATTAATCGCGAACAACCAACTTATGCGCGTTGTTTAAATATTTAACAAACTACACAATTTAACCGATTAACAAGAAAGGTAGAAGAAGAGAACTTAAAATTAAAACATAATTAAAAGAAGCATACAAGACAACCAATTATAGTTTTATTAGAAAATTACATGGCTCTGATACCACTGAAGGGTTTTTAGTAGAGTTGTACGTTATAAAAATTCAATCTTTATTAACTATTAATACAATTAATATGCGGAAGCTTATAAAAACAATTTAATCATATTAAATAAAACCCTTAGCCAAGATCTATAATTTTCTATAATAAAACTTGTACAATATTTAATTACATATAATTAAATAGATAGAAAGAAAACGTTCTTACATTGAGTGCTCGGCAAGAACTTTAATCTTCAACTCGTTGCCAAAATACGAGGTAACTTTTCTTGAACTTCTTTTCCTTCTTGTTTCTTGAAATCGGCCAAGCTAGGGATACGTTAGGTATCCACCAATAAATCACGGTTGAACGGACGGTAGTATCCTAAAGTGTGTATACTAAATACCCGAACCAACAATGCGATCAAATCGCGAAACCAATAACCCTAATAAGGGTTGGCCGAAATTTCGGCTTGGTCTCCTTTGGTGGGGCCGGTCGACAACAAGAGAGGGAGAGGGAGAGGAGAGAAAAGTTAAGGTATTGATCACCTAGCAAATGAACCCTTAAGCCTCCTTTTATAGATGGTTTCAACTTGGTGAACAAGTTAATCAAGTTGTCACCTACGATCCCTCTAGTTTAATCACTTATTAAACTAATCCCAAACTTTATTAATTGAAACCTTATAGTTTAATATTAATCAAACTAGTAAATTTATTTATAAAACTAATTACAAATAAATCCTTTTATTAAATAAACAATTACATTAATTATTTACTTTAATAAATGTCTCAAATATATTCGACCAAATAATTCATTTCACATAAATGAAATGATATCAAATATCTAATTATAGTAACACACTACTTGTTCGGTTGTGCTCATCGGTGTGACCCTGCGGTGTTCATATGAAGCTGGATTTGATATTAATTTACGATAATATTAAGCACATAATCTTTCAAATTACCCGCGCAATGCGGCTGCGGTACCAGAAAAAGAGAAGACTTGATCAGTGGCAATGACTTGCAATAGTTAACTGTTCTTGAAAACTCAAATGCTAACATCACAAAATGGAAACCAAACGCCAGATCGAACTTGCCCATGTTTTGATTCTTGCAAGAAAACAAAGCTGACATGTGCATAACATCATATAGCAAACAACAACAGACTGGCAACATAGATTAAGATTTACAAGATGACGGAGGAGTCTCAAAGTCCACATATGTCGTAGCTAGGGGTGTGCATGGTCCGGAACCGGACCAAACTGTCTCGGTTTGGTTCTGTCCCGAGTCCCAATTCGTAGCAAATTCTTGGACCGAGGACCGGACCATATGTTTTCGGTTTGGTTCGGTTCGGTTCCAAAACGGTTCTGCTCGGTTCGGTCCAAAAGACCGAACCAATTGGTAGTGCGTGATTTCATTTTCATTTTGTGTCTAGCCGATACTTATTAATCGATGGCGTGGAATATATTAAATCACCGGTTTATATGGGAATTATTTGTTGGATTCATGTACTTGGGTCATCTTTTTGTACCTAATTTAAAGTCTTATATCATGTGTACGATTGTAATTTGTAAATGGGGTTCAAGGGTGAAAACATAAGAATTTTCATATCTTATTTTTTCAGTTGTGAGACGGTTTAAATTGATGGCACTCTAAGGGTTAAAGCTTAAAAATTAATAATTAAACAAAAGAGCTATAAAATGTATAAGCAAATCCGAGTATAAAAGTTTAAAAAAATAAACAATAGACCACATTGGTTAATTAAACATTTCAACGTTTTTAATAGTCACCCCAAAATGTACTGATAAAGATGTTTTAACCTAAGACCTCTTGTAATCGGGTATTAAGATGTCAACCAATAGACCAATTTGGTGATGATAATGTTGACCATTATATAGTTTAGATATAAATTATATAAGATAACATAATATGAAGCTATGAAGGTGTATAAACATATATAAAATCAACTGAGTCCCACATAGGTAACAAAGAATTTGGATTAACAGTTATTTTTGACGATACATAAGGAAATTATATGAAATTATATAGTAGTTTAAATGAATGTATACTGATATTCGGTTCGGTCCATTTCCCGTTTTTTTTGGGATTGGTCCAGGACCGGACCGAGTCCCAAATACCTAGAAAACTATGGACCATGGACCGTCCCATATGTCCTCGGGTATTTCGGTTCTGGTCCGGTTCCTCCTCGGTCCTCGGGTATTTTCGGTTCTTCCCGATAAATGCACACCCCTAGTCGTAGCGGCACCATATCGATCCCCTTCACGAATCAGCTGGCGCAATGACTTTGAATTTACCCATATCTTCTTGTGTTAGCTTAACAAATATAGCTCCTAAATCAACAAACATTTCTATCAATACTACCATATAGGAAGTTATTCACAAGATGTTGAAAATAGACCCTGATTTAGATTGTTAGCCATAATAGTATTATTACTTTGTGGATCCAAACAATTAGAAAAGGCAAGTTGCACGTCTCATTTTTTCCAATGCAAAATCGTATTAAACAAGACGGGGATGCCCAAAATGTAACATAATATATCAACTATATCATAAATAACCTGGGCATGAGTCATGATCACGGATATATAGTAATATTAGTGAACTGAGATAATACATTTTTACGCATTCCTAATGTCAGCTTCATTTTCTATATTTTGTCACTCAAGAAACATGAGTTAAATTACAAATAAATAGTGGTTCAAACGCAAGCTTATAGAGGATAATGGTATCATAGTCTTATTAACTAAAAGAGGCAAATAAAGACCCAATCTCACTTAGGCTGTAGATATCAAGTCTAATTTGGCCCAGCAAACATGAGCACAATTTCGTAAATCCATCTCCATGGTATCGAGATAAATTACATCACAAAATTGACACAAACAAAAGTTAGTATCTACTATCTAACAAACATATTTAGGCATACATAAAATAGATCAGAAAGAATTAAAAAGTTTATAAGGAAAAGAACATACCGACCTTGACCTTGATTCTGAAAAGCATCGGCTTTCGATTCCAACTTTATGCAAGCCATTTTTGCTACTTAAATGAAACTAAATCACAACCTCAAAAATGACCTATCAAAAAATAAACAAAATCATCATATCACATAGTCAAGATGAGAGCAAAAAACAATGAATTAAAAAAATGAAAAGAAATCGATTAACTTCAAATCTTGTACATATATCGCAAGCAAACTAACCTACTTAAATTGGCTCCACGCTTTTGTCAAGAGATTTCCCTACAATACATCAAATAAAGTAAGGAAGCTATGTATCACAAGACATACAAATGAAAAACATTACTAATGATTGATGAGGATAACTGTTACTAACTACTAAGTGTCAATAAATGAGTCAGGTTATAGCAGGAGCCAATTTAAGCTATTGAAGAAGCAATAACAAGATTAATCAAGCTCTTGATGAGTGCCATGAAAGCAAAAGAACAGTTTTGCAAAAAATGGTAAGTTTGAGTTCCGATTAAGAGGAAAAGAAAGATTGCGAGGTTTAATCTTTCTGGCTTAATCTTTACAATATAGGGATGTATCAACGTGCAAACTATTTTCATAGCTCTGCCCACCTTCCAATTTTTAGTAAGCAATTTCAATCAAGCCAACTAACACACAATATAGATACCTAAATTGATTAATACCGTAAATGAACACATATAGTTTCTTTTCAAAAACCCTAACCTTAAATGATATTGAATTCAGAGACGGCGTATTTATGGTAGTCGCCAGTTGGCTTCTTGACAGCAGAAAGGTGGTCAGATTCGATTGAGCATCTGGCGGAGGCAAATATGAAGGAGGAAGAGAGACGACGACAATGTTAATGGCGGAGGCGGAACATGTGGTTTCTGAACTGATTGAGGTTTTTTCTTTTTGATCGATTATGTAGGTAGAAGGGTAGATACGTAATTTCCGATATCCCTTTTTAAACTTTCAGCTAAAGTACTTAAACGCTTTATAAGGGGTATTAGATTGATGAGTGCCATGAAAGCAAAAGAACAGCTTTGCAAAAAATGGTAAGTTTGAGTTCCGATTAAGAGGAAAAGAAAGATTGTGAGGTTTAATCTTTCTGTCTTAATCTTTACAATATAGGGATGTATCAACGTGCAAACTATTTTCATAGCTCTGCCCACCTTCCAATTTTTAGTAAGCAATTTCAATCAAGCCAACTAACACACAATATAGATGCCTAAATTGATTAATACTGTAAATGAACACATATAGTTTCTTTTCAAAAACCCTAACCTTAAATGATATCGAATTCAGAGACGGCGTATTTATGGTAGTCGCCAGTTGGCTTCTTGACAGCAGAAAGGTGGTCAGATGCGATTGAGCATCTGGCGGAGGCAAATATGAAGGAGGAAGAGAGACGACGACAACGTTAATGGTGGAGGTGGAACATGTGGTTTCTGAACTGAATGAGGTTTTTTCTTTTTGATCGATTATGTAGGTAGAAGGGTAGATACGTAATTTCCGATATCCCTTTTTAAACTTTCAGCCAAAGTACTTAAACGCTTTATAAGGGGTATTAGATTGATGAGTGCCATGAAAGCAAAAGAACAGCTTTGCAAAAAATGGTAAGTTTGAGTTCCGATTAAGAGGAAAAGAAAGATTGTGAGGTTTAATCTTTCTGGCTTAATCTTTACAATATAGGGATGTATCAACGTGCAAACTATTTTCATAGCTCTGCCCACCTTCCAATTTTTAGTAAGCAATTTCAATCAAGCCAACTAACACTCAATATAGATACCTAAATTGATTAATACCGTAAATGAACACATATAGTTTCTTTTCAAAAACCCTAACCTTAAATGATATCGAATTCAGAGACGGCGTATTTATGGTAGTCGCCAGTTGGCTTCTTGACAGCAGAAAGGTGGTCAGATGCGATTGAGCATCTGGCGGAGGCAAATATGAAGGAGGAAGAGAGACGACGACAACGTTAATGGCGGAGGCGGAACATGTGGTTTCTGAATTGAATGAGGTTTTTTCTTTTTGATCGATTATGTAGGTAGAAGGGTAGATACGTAATTTCCGATATCCCTTTTTAAACTTTCAGCCAAAGTACTTAAACGCTTTATAAGGGGTATATTAGATATTAGATATTAGATAAATAGAGATTCCATTTGATTGATAATAAATGTAGTTAGTTAATGAAGTAAAATCGCGTGCATATTTAAATTTTAATCTCATTTTCACCAAAATATAAAGAGCATCATGAAAAAATTATATGTTTTTTATTAATTTATCTTTTTTCTCGAGTTGGTAGATAAAAAATAAGGGATCACAATTGTAATGTTGACACCACCATTTCAATTGTGTAATCGACCAATCACAAATTAACAAAAAAAAATGTTATTTTACATCTTTTACCCATAACTATTACGAGTATAATTATACAACTTTAACCGTAACCTCCGATGATAAAAAAAACTTTCAAAATTTTTTTTAAAATCCACATCATTTATTAAAAAATTTTTATAGAAGAACTTTTAACAGCTTGCTTCCGAGTCTATTTACCGAGAGAAAATAAGAGATTCGGAAAGAAAACAAAATGGGGGTGTGTGTTCCGGAGATTTTTTTTATTAACAGAAAGGAAAAGAAGTGGAAGGAGAATTAGGCAATATCTTCTCTTCAAAATTCGGAAGAAGCAGAAGGAAAGAAGTTTGAAACAGTTATAAAATAAATACTTTATTTCATTTCTTTTCGACTTGGGAACACAAAATCATTAACTTTTCTTTTCTTTCTTTCCAAGTGGGGCGTACATAATAAACTCGGAGCTATCGATCAGAGACTTCCATTGTTCCGAAACGAATCTGCATTTAAGTAATGATTTAATAGGAACCTTTTTGATGATTTCTTCTTGAATATCGAAAGGTATGTGATCTGACATTGTTTTGATTATGATGTTGTTTGTTAGTGTTTGAATGCGTAGGGTTTTTTTTCCCCGTAAAAAGTGAATGGGAAAATAAACTAATTAGTATTAGATAGATACTATAGGACTTTGGGTGGATTACGGCCAGGGCCGTCGCTGAGTTTTCGGAGGCCCTGGGCAAATTCATGAATGATCATCGAAATGAGACCCTACATCGAGATATAAACTAATTTTCTTACTTTATTGTTGTGCCTCAATCAATTTTGAATCAACTAGAACAATTTTTTTTTTAAATCAACAATCAAATTATATGTATATGTATATACACACATACATATACAAAAACACATACAAATTTGAGGCCCTTATAATTCGGAGGCCTTGGGCTGTCAACCACCTCGCCCACCCTCGAGGACGGCCCTGATTACGGCTAGAGACAGAAATGCAAGAATGGAGTGAAATGAATAATATTCAAAAAAACATATCTTCTGTTCTCTTCTTTTCTATCATTCTAATTTTTTTCTCTGTTCTTTTATTCTCATTGAAAACTCAGGAGCAGGCTTTAATCCTGCAATGTAATAACAAAAAACAGGAAATAAAATGAAAAAATATCGACTAAAAAACTTTACACCAGAACTTCACAAATCTCAAGCCTTTCGATTAAAAATAGTTTTTCTCCTATTGAAAAAAGAACTTCACAAATGTTTTACAAAAGTGTGAAAAACAATTAGCGAAAAAGCCAACCAGTACTTGGGGAATGATTTTGTTCATAACGGAGAAAACTAACATAATCATCCCTCGGTGTCAATAGTCATGGATACCGTTCTACAGAATTTCGACGGCATGGTGACCGGGTTACTCTCCGCTCAACAACATAATAATCCGTGCAGTTGTAATTCAATATTCAGAATTACTCTGTTCAGGTACACATCCAACATTAGTCATCACCGTTGAAACGTGACACAACATTTAATCAATTGCATTAAGTTATTTATGCTGCTATGTGTATATTTACCTAGAAGATAGGTGATGTAATTGGAAGATGATAAGTGATCGTTTAGTATTGGGTGCACTAAGGAATAAAAGCTTGTGGATTTGTTTTTTTTCTTTCAATTATTCAAAACGAGATATCAGTTTATAAAATTGTGGACTTAATTTTAATAAGCTAATAGGTTGTACCAACAAGGAAGGTAATGGAAATTTTGTTTGATATTAATATCAGATTCTAAAGTACAATGCTAATATCATCTTTCAAGAAATGAAAAGATAGATACAAATTGAATCGAATAAGAAAAAAAAAATGCATCCACAATTTGGGAAAATAACTATGAAATCAAATAACTCTACTAGGCAAACAAGCTGGTAATTAACAATGATTATGAATTGGTTGGTGTTGTATGTTGATACAACAGATATATCAACAAACAGGCAAGTCTTTTGGTGGTTGCTGTAGTGTCTCTAATTGTCCAACCCCATTATCGACTACAAACACCATGGCCAGACCCCAACCGATGTGGACGTCTAAGTGGCAGTGCATAATCCATGTACCTGAAAAAAAA
The DNA here is from genome assembly GCA_949592205.1 of Helichrysum umbraculigerum. Taxonomy (NCBI): domain Eukaryota; kingdom Viridiplantae; phylum Streptophyta; class Magnoliopsida; order Asterales; family Asteraceae; genus Helichrysum; species Helichrysum umbraculigerum. The sequence goes on from CATIUR010000006.1 coordinate 56,551,046, forward strand.
TTCATTTGTTAGAAATGTGATTAGCTGTTTGATCAAGCATGTAGAATGACTATTTATGTTTAATTACCTGGATTGTCTGCAATAAATCTAATGACTGCCCATCCTTTAACAGGCAAACTAACTGTATTTCTAAGAGGTGGGTCCACAAGGTTAAATTTAGCAGTGTCGGTTTTTGGGTTAAAGTTACCAAATCCTTCAGCGACTACATAGAAATCGTATCCGTGCAGATGAATGGGGTGGTTTTCAGCTGTGAAGATATTTGTTCCTTGAATTACTACTTGTACTTTTGCTCCATATTTCAATTTATAAACTTTGGTCCCACGTATTGGTTGCCAAAGAGACTGACTTACGTTACCAGTGTAATCAAAAGTCTTTGGAGGCTTTGCAGGAAAATCGGTAGTGAAAACTCCAGGGATCTTGTTATGGTGTGCTTGTAGTAGTGAGAAGTTAGATGGGAGTACAAAGGATACGTTGTTCATACTGGCGGTGAAACGGGTCCCATTTATTGGACCTTGACAATTACGTGCTCTTGCGTTTGGTGGGCATTTTTGGAGTCCAAGCCCTGCGGTTATAAAAAGATTTTCGTCGATATTTGTAGGAACTAGTGTTTTTCCTGGGCTTCTGAAGCTGGTGGTGAATTTGGTGGCTGTTGCTGTATCGTTAAAAGCTGGGAGAGTAGGCATAATTGGTTTTGAAGAAATGCCTTTTTTAGGAGCAGGGGCTGTTTTGTATTCTAAAATAGCGGTGGTGGTGGTGTTGTCAAATGGTGCGCCTTGTGCACTTGCGTAAGCACGTGCAGCGATGTAGTATCGAGCTGGTGGTTGGTCAGCTTTTATGAGTACGTCTGTGGTTTGACCTGGTCCAAGCATGAGGACAGAGGTGGTGAAAGGTTTTACATAGGAAGCATCAGCTCCAACGACAGTGAATTTATGGTTGGCGATTTTAAAAAATAGTTGTTGATTCAATGCTGCGTTAACCACTCGAATAAGGTTTGTTTCTCCCGAACTTATTGGAACTTTGATGGTATCTGCATTCGAAAAAACAGCTTATCAATCGAGATCAAGTAATATCTCACTTTTAAGCTACCCAGAGAGGTGACAATCATGACCCGTTTAATAATAATTGTATCGATATGATTGTTGTTATTTTATTTAATCTCTGAAGGGCCAAACTGGTAAATTTCAAAAAAATAAGTTAAAAACAGTGTATTATTTCTGATCATATGTTACATAATAACTGTAAATATTTTGAATATAAAATGTTTGATTGAACTCATTGACCCGAACTTTTTTGACCCGTAACAAGAAATTGCCCATTTTGACCTGTTATTGACCCACCCATTTTGCCACCTTGAAATCGTTGTTGTCATATGCCTGTTCATTTCAACATAATAGAAGCGAACCTTTGCTAGAGCAATTATACAGATCACCAGGTTGACCATTGATGGTATATGCATCAGAAACATTAGGAGCTCCTCCACTTCTTGTGGCTTGCCTTATGACATCAATAGGGTTTGCGTCCCACCATTCACCTGATCATCAACGCCAGTAAATATCATATTATACATTTAACTCGGTACCTCAATTTTGTTCGAAGTAAATTTCCATTTGAGTTTATATATACCAAGCATAAGGAGTGAATCATGATGTAGTTTAGGAAAAGGAAAAGAATCTCCTTGTTTTGGGCGAATGATGATACCACCATAAACAGTTGCTCTGAGCCATGAACTATGTGCATGCCACCATAATGTTCCTTCTTGTCCTGAAATTGTAAACCTATAGGTATAACTCTTTCCTGGTCTAATTGGGCATTGAGTGATGAATTCAGGCCCATCTGCCCATGCTGTCCTTATTTGTCTAACACCATGCCTGAAAATAAGATTACATTTTAGTCGAGCCATTTATGATCACACTAATCAAAGTATTAGACATTTTTCATTAAGCATTTTGTTATACCAGTGAATGGTGATGTTGTATTTCCCTTTGTTGACGACCTTTATCACTAAACTATCACCATTGTTAACTTCCAATGTCGGTCCAGGATATTGCCCGTTAACTGTGATAGAATTATGGGTTTTGCACAATCGCTTCACTTTCGTCTCTTGAACCTATTCCCATCCAAAATTAGTTAGTATCATAAATACCATATATCATTTCATTTCAAAGTTATATAAAGAATTCAAAGAAATTCAAAAACACGTACAATAAAGCCACGGTAGTGAGTTTTTGCATTCGCCAAAGATGCTAAGCTTGAAAAGATCAACAAGAAGCTCAATAGCGTGTTGCTAACAATGCTGGTCGAGTGAGCCATTGTGTTTCGAATGTTGGTTTGTAAATGAGTTGTGAGAATTGAGATGAATGTTGGTTGATTTATATAGAGGGGGAAATTGGGAGTTGTTTTAAGTTAGGCAAAGTAGGTTTTTGGTTAAGGGGATGATAGTGAGATACAGACATACTTGGATACTTAGATTACATGACCAAAAATGTTCAACACAAGTTGGTGCACCAATGACCTACACCAGTTTCAATCAATGCTTAATTGCTTTACAAGTCTACTCTCTTATTTCATGTTATAGCATGTAACAAATTGAGCTTGATAGTCCCCTTAACTGCAACTAGTTGACCATTTACCAACTTCACTACTACATACATTCTTCATCTTTTTATCCACCACAGTATTAAAAATAAAATAAAAAAGAAAACACCTATGTAAGTGGTCACAAATTCACAATATGTACAACTGAAATATGTATTATGCTTGTTTTTAATGCAGAACAATTAAATGGAAATATGAAGAACCATATATTGGTTTGTGATCGAGGTAAGGTTAAATGCACTAAAATACAATTAACTAAGGTCTTATATTTGTAGTATGTATCCAACTATTCGGATGTACATTGTGTGTAAGAAACATGGTATTTGTTGCTATTGTACGTAATTTATAGTTTCTTTGTCGTGTGTCATCTATATAAGGTGTCATGTGACACTATAAATTGACACATCACCAAGATACATACAATGACTATAAATAATAAGTTATCTACACACAATGTATATTCGAGTAGTTGAGTACATATTATAAATGTCAGAACTTAGTTAATTGCATTTACATGTTCTTAACCATTTATTGTACTTCATGTTAAAAATGACTAAAAGTCTAAATTCTGTTTTCCATTATGTAATAAAAATAAGTGACCTTTTTAGTGAGAATATTAATTCTCATATTATATCTTTGACGCTATCTGCTTTAGTTAATCTCGTATGATTAGTGAACAATTTATTTGGTTAACGCATTGGTTGGTGGCTTAAAACAATAAAACGCTTAATTTATTTATTTTCTAATGTTCGTGTATATATTATTTAATCTGTATTATACTCATTGATTAAATTAGTACAAAACAAGTTTCATGAAACATGAAAGTACAACAACTTTACGTGCAACTTTTTATTTCAGGATTTTTCTAAAAATAGCCCTAAGGGCTATGTTTAACATATTCAAACACGTATTATATTGTTGTAATCTGATGATAACCAACTCAATAACTTATTAATAACTATCCCACTAACCTTAATGTACAATTTTTTATGCATAAAATGTTTCTTAAACATAGCCCTTAGAGCTATCATTAGAAGAATCCTTTATTTCATACGCGTATTAGTTATTTGTGAGTATTATTTTAGTGGCCATTTTGAAATATTAATAACAATGAAATGACGGTTTGCTTTAAATTTAGCCTTTTACAAATACTCTATCCGTCCCAAAATAATTGGCATGTTTTTACTTTTTGAAGTCTTTCTTTTTTAATTTTAACCTTAAATATTTTTGTTTGTGTTATTGAATACTTGATGCAAAATATATGAATGGATTGGGTTTTAAATATATTTTCATTGGTATAATTTTCATCAAGTATTATATAATACAAACAAAAACATTTAAAGTCAAAGTTGAAAAAGAAAGATTTCAAATTGTCAAAATAGGACAATTATTTTGGGGAGTGTGTATCAAGGGTAAGGTTCAGAGGAGAATGGCTCAAATGAGGAGCATGAGGAGCAGGCCTAATTCACTGCATTTTAGGGCAAAATTTCGCTCGGATTCACTGCATTTTACCAACGGAGTACTACATTTTAACAAATACTGCATTTTACACTTATAAAATTTTACTGCATTTTAGCGACACTGCATTTTAAACCTTCAAATTTGTTCATAAAATGCAGTAAATTTGGCCTGCTCCTCATGCTCCTCATTTGAGGCATTCTCCTCTGATCCTTAATTGATTATCAAACTATATAAAACACTATTTTTTTTTTTAATGAAAGTTTATCATTTTCATTGCTTAAAGTTTGAGGTGATGCTTCCATTTTTGTCACAATACTACTGATTGAGGGTGTGTTTGGTTCATAATATGTATTTGATCAAATTGAAATTTTTAAGAACTGTGAACCATACACCATCATGGAATGAAATTAAGATTCCAATTTCAGTGAATTCCGTGGTATTGATCAATGAACCAAATTCAGCCTAATTGTTTTTCTAAACCCGTTGTTATCCTCGATGTAATCTAATTTAATAGAAATAAGTTAATATACTTTATAAGAAGAAAGAAAGACGGTTTACTTTTTGGGGCAATTACATATTTCCCCCTAACATTTTGTAAAATAACATATATACCCAAGCATACATTGAAATCATTGTACATCATGCAATAAAAACTTGTATTTGAGTATATATGATATTTTAACAAGTTTTGAGGAGGATATATATAATTTTCCCTTACTTTTATAATAATCAAACTCTTTTTGTTCATAGAAGAAATTAAAAATAATTTTGTTTTTTTTTAAACTAATGTTGCTAGTATAGATTAAAAAATAGTGGGTTGTGGGATTGGGATGATATTGTCAAGAAGTCGTTAACCAATTAGGTGAGAATATTGTTGGATTGCCTTAACAACAAATTAGTTAGTGATGTTCTTAAGTGACAACGATAGTTGCATTACAACCATGCGGTTATCAGTGGTGTCATATTTTCAATCGGGTATATTGTATTATATTATATTAACTACCATAAATAAACCCTAATTAAAAAGGTTATTAGTTGTAATTTTGTTAAAGATGATGTATGTATAATATGAATTGGACATCTATGTAAGACAAGCTGTTACTTTAAGTTTTGTTTTTATGCAAAAATTGTAACCTTGTAAGTACAAAATTTTGGTCATCTACTATGATAGAAAAAACTACTCCGTATTATGTTATAATAATACACAAGTATTTATTACAAAAATAAGATAAGGTGTGTGCGTGCACGTCTAGCCATCTACAAAACGATAGATTGAAGCTTTCGGTCTGAATATGGTATAGTATAGTATCATCATATTAATAAAAATAAAACTTAATACAAATATAAATATATACTATAAAAAAATATGCACTTAACGTGGTTACGAGTCACGTTAGACCGCCCGTAATAGTAACGGGTGTTGTGGTGTTATCCGATAACACATGCAATGATAACTAATACCACAACCTGTTATTGAAGAGTATGACTCACTAATTAAATAATGAATTTTGATAAACAATGCCCTTATAGCAATATTTAAGATTACTATAAATAAATCAAAGAATTTAATAAGCTTCAAGCTTTCCAATCATAATGTTACTTACTATATATATATAACTCACATATTTCATCTTATTAGGGTAACATTGCTATTTATTTAATGTTTGAATTTATTTATAGTAAGGATAATGTTTATCAAAACTTTTAAATTAGTTTAGATTAAAAAATGAAGAAAAGAAAATGAAAAAGAAAAAAAAGCAACTTGCTGACCCCATTTTTTCTTCACTGTGTTATGCCCACCACGACGCCATCCTACCGTGCCTGGCATCAGTGGCGGATCTAGGATGTAAAATCACATGGTTCATTTACATTATGACCCAATGACTTGATTAAGGCAACAAAATAGCAATGAAAAAAAATGGGCCGGGTCGGGTTATTAATGTGAAAACATAAAATATATACATTAATAATACTTAAAGGGTGAAACTTGTTACGATTGTCTTCGACGAGGTATTTTACCTTGAAAATATTTCATACGTAAACTATGTTTTCTTTTTAATTTTTCTTTAAACATTTTAGCTTAACAATAATAAGGTTTAGTGAACTACTCGTAATACTTAAACATTACGATTAACAATTTGGGGATGCATAATCATAACTAGAAAGTGCTATCTTATGGGTACACAATAACACAATCAATATATTGCAAATATGAAGTCTAATATTTAATCTATCAAAATCTAATTTAGTTTCTAGAAATTGTTATGATTTTGGATGAGAGAATTGGAGTGAAAAACCACGTGCCAACATAGCAACAGAGCCGATCGAGAGCTTGTTGTCATTTATTTTATTTGTTAAAATAATAAGAATGTTTGGGCTTATATTTATGGGAGTAAATTGCATGAATGGTCCTCGTGGTTTACACACATTCTCACCGTTGGTCCTTGTACTTTATTTGTTGCATGGACAGTCCAAAAATTCAAAAATTGTTGCATGCTTAGTCCCTCATCTACTTAAATTACCAAAATACCCTTTGTGAAGCTATATATTTTGCTTGGTTTGAGGAGGGTATTTTGGTCATTTTAGGTTGAGGGGGGACTAAGCATGCAACAACTTTTAAATTTTTGGACTGTCAATGCAACAAACAAAGTATGAGGACTAACGGTGAGAATGTGTGTAAACCACAGGGACCACTCATGCAATTTACTCTATTTATAGGTTAAATATAAGATAATTGTTTACTATATGGGTTTTAAATAATAGGCTAACTTGTAAATGCATATTGGATTGAATTGACAATCTTGTAAAGTAAAATACAAGGTAATATAGTGCCTCTAACCTAGTTCATACGTAGAAATATACAATGCTTTGTAAATAATTTTAAATTTTGAGGTGGGTTATTTGACCCATGTGCTAATGCACTGGGTCCGCCTTTGCCTGGCATTGCTGATGTCGTGGTGCCACCACATCCACCCACCGCACCCCACTTCAAACGGTCTTAGCTTTATTGAAAACGAAAACAAAATTGGACCATAAAAAGTCTCAAAATGAGTTGATTACATTGAATTAGGAGAAACTATATCTTTTTAGTTTCAATTTTCACTTGAACATTGTGACACCCCCAAATTCGGTCAACGCGGTCAACGCGCGATTAGTGGAAGCATTAGTATGTGCGGGGGTGCTGACGTTAACGTTGAACATCATGCCAGATCAGAGCTTATGATTTTTGCTGAACAGTAAATTAAGATGCCATTTATGAAGTTTGTTTGTAACAAAAAGGACTACAACTCGCTAAAGTCGTAGAATAGTATTAAAAATACAATCTGTATAAAATACACAGTCTCCGAAAGAAGATTTCATAGATATGATTAATGTAAATCATTTATACAAAGAAATCTTAAGTGTCCCAAAATGTGGCATCCTAATTAGTCGCGGGTGACCTAACTCCATATGCGTATGCAGACTTAATAGTGCTGCTAGTTACCTGAAAAACATAGTAAAATCGTCAACAATAATGTTGAGTGAATTCACAGGTTTTTATAAGTATGATTTATTAAAGGATATTCATTTGTAAAATGTTAACAAGTAAGTCAAATGAAGTCATTCACTACAGTTTGTAGGGAAGCAATTGTAACACCTCGTCAAAAAGTCAATTTTCGCGCTGAATTTAAACTTCAAATAAACGATTTAACTTTTATTCCCAATTAGTATTTTTATAAAATACTTTCATTAGAAAACATTTTTAAATAATATAAATAAGATTTTATTTTATATTATGACTGGACAAATAAAACACGGGTATTTTGTACTGTGGTTGGAGACCACAGTCCGCGCACTGGGGATCTGTGTTGGACAAAACCCAACCCTCTTCCCATTTCATCTCATTTTCATCATCTTCTCCACCTCATTTTTCTCTCTAAAAATAATCACCACCAAACACCACCACCGTCGGCCGATCACCACCACCACCATCACCATACATTTTCGGAATCACCATCAAGAGAGGAACAACATTAACAAAGACGACACCCTCGTTTTCTTCCTCGTTTGGCCTCGATTCGCAATTGTAAGAAATTCCTAAATATTTAGATTTAATCATTTTGGTGTAATGTTTGGGTGTAATAATGTTTACACAACTTAGTTATAACCTAAACAACAAAGAAAACATGATTTTACAGCTTGAAAATGCGTTAGATTTGCGATTTTGGCCGGAAAAATGCGAAACCCGAAGGTTTCTGGGCTGCTGTTCTTCAGTGCGACACAATCCTTGTGTCGCATACTGTGTCGCATGAATTACTCCATGCGACACAACCCTTATGTCGTATCCTTGTGTCGCAGACTCCATGCGACACAACCCTTATGTCGCTATTGATTTAGCATCACACGCATTATGCGACACAACCACTGTGTCGCAGAACTTCTGTGTCGCACCATGCGACACAACCCTTGTGTCGCATGAACTATTTTTGTGTCGCATGTTATGTCGCAGAAAACAGAAATTAGCCAAATCTTTCTAAGTGTCGGAAAACGTTTTCAAAAGACAATTTAAATACGATACGACTTGTACTCCAAAACAAATATACTTTATGAAGTATACGAAAACTCAAACCTAATAATAATATGAATTATTATTACGAACCATCCATAACGAACCGCACTTACAAACGTACGAAATCTCTCGTGTTTAGGACATTAGGAGATTTCACTTAGCACGACTCGTTACGCTAGGACGCTAGCTCCTCAGGTGAGTTCATCACCCCACTCTTTCACTGTTTTTCCAACTGATTTCGGGGTGGGAATGGATACTCTTGTTTTACTACTTTCAACTGTTCAAACCGTTACAAACGTTTTACTATAGTTTATGGTAACGGTGCTAGACCGCGACAGCTACGAACCATTTGACCATACTTGGGGATATTAAGTATGACTGTGTTAGTAACACCTAGAATTATATTACATATAATATCTAGGAAATAAATGCCTCACTACATCAGTGACTTGCTAATTACTAGTAATGACTAGTGGACTTGTGAATACCAACTAGAGGCACTGACTTGCTAGTTCAGTGATGACTATCTTTATGAACTAACAGATGACTTTAACTAAGTACTGAAAGTACTTCCCTACAGTTAAGTGACTTAGACGTTACACATTACTTCAGGCAAACTAGGTGACGTAGATACGTACCTACCTATTGATTACGATTATCCCTTACATCTAGGTGACGCTCCTACATTTCTTAGTATGATATACTACTGTGAATTACGTAACAACTTGAGGTACTGTTGAGTGCCTGTAACATTTTACTATCTTTGGGGCTAAACTTACTTTCGGCATGTCGTGTACTGCCAAAACGATTACTTGCATCTCCTACGGGAGAATAACGGACGCTGTCACTATATGTGAAGCAAAACGATGCCACGGTGGGTGGTACAAACACGATACCAATGTGATTGGTATTACGGATTTACAAACGAGCTCACGATACCACGGTGGGTGGTACAACCTACTTACGAGCTGGATGCTCATACTCAGCATATGGATTTATGCTTTACTTACATTCAGCAACGGACCTACGAATTACTACGGTCGGGGTCGTTGGCTCAGCATATGGATTCATGCTCTATCGTAGTCCTGCGGGACTGCACGGTTACTCATTCCAGCATATGGACTTATGCTTTACTTACTTCCAGCAACGGACCTACGAATTATTACGGTCGGGGTCGTTGGCTCTATAACTGGTTAATTTACTGAAACGTGGTCCTGCGGGACATAACTTGACACTTCCCTTGGGGGATAATCATTACATCACTGTAGGTGATTACTAGATGCTTACGAGTCGGAGACTCAGGAAATTATGAGCTTTTGCTCATTTGACCGTAATTGTGAACCCATTACCATCACTGTAGGTGATTACTAGATGCTTACGAGTCGGAGACTCAGGAAATAACGAGCTTTTGCTCACTTGACTGTAATCACAAACCGTACCGATATGACACAATCACAAAACAGATAACTTGATCACGTTGCCGGGGTGCAACCTTTCATGCCAGGTGGCATCGTGACCTATTAGTAACCGTAGTACTAATACTTGAAACCGTACAAACTATCTGTACCGTATTGCCGGGGAGCAATACCGATCGCCTAAGGACTTTCTTGCTTGATTGCTTTCGGCCAGTAGCACGACAGATAGTCACCTTACGCTACTCTCGTATACATATTGCCAGGTAGCAATATCTTACCGGATAACACACAGGATGGGGATTGGTCCCCTTTATTTGACTAGAAACCTATGGATTAGGTTCACCTGCTTACCATAAATTACTTATAACTGCCTTGAGGGGCAACTGTTGTTATTTAAACTGCTAAACTTGATTGATATTTCTGAATGAAACATTTATTACTCGAACTACTTGTTTCTACAAATTACTTGTGAACTCACCAGCTTTTCAGCTAACCCTTTTAGTGTGCATTCTCAGGTACACTGCTGTAGTAGGATTGGACTACAGGATTCTAGCTCGAGTCGCATGTTTTCAATACTCAGGATATTTATTGCATTTACTCAGTACTAGTAGAATGTAATATTACTTTTATGCGAACTCGCAACTTGTAAATACTTAAATTTCATAAATGTATAATTATTTTCAAACGTCTCATTTAGAGTCGTTCATTATGTATCTTATGCTGTGATATTTAATTTGGTAACACCCGACCCGATCGCTTCCGCAAACCGAAATTTGAGGGTGTGACAGATTGGTATCAGAGCCTAAGGTTGTAGTGAACTAGGTTGCATTTAGTGAGCCTAGACTATGACCATTAGGCAGTATTCCTCATTAGGTATGACTAGTTCAGGGATTACATTATACGAACTTAATTTAACATAGCGTAGCTAACTATGTACAATTAAGCAAAGATGATGTAAGATCTGAAAGGAGTTATATTGAAAGGGAATGCAGTAGTTGACTCTGATTGTTATTTGCTACTTGCTAGACACCTTAGGCTATTATATGTACTGTAGGTATATATGAATAGGCCTTACGTGTATACTATTCCTGCATATCTATATACCGGTAGGTATGATTATACCTGACATGATTCCGCTGTACAAACTGATACACACTTTCGAAGTGGCATATCGCCAGCTTCCCAACCTTTACGACTTGATCTCAAAACTTTGACCAGGTTGGTCACGACTGACTGGTATTACGAGAGATGCTCGTAATGACTAAGTCCACGAATTACTTTCAAACTTACTATCGGCGTGAGGGCCATACTTGGATAACATGTGGCACGTGGTGCTGCATCGTGCTTTGGGCACAATACTACTCCAGCACGTGGTGCTGCAACTACACAGTATGTTTATACTGCATTCGGCACGATGGTGCTACACTCACAGTACAGGGGTACTGCAACTACGGTGCCGCGGGCACTACATTACGGCACGTGGTGCTGCGTTTCATAGTACTTTGTACTACAATCATAATATATTACGGTGCTTCGGGCACTACATTTTGGCACGTTGTGCTACACCCAGGCTCGATGAGCTACTATCCATAATGCATGTGGACTTGTTATAGTTACATGTATGACTTATATATACATATACACTTACTTAACTGGGCATGAGATGCCACACCTGATTCTTTACTACTGCGCACTTATACTTGTATAGTTACGTGTACATCACATATGTATATACGACTACTCTACTGGACACGAGGCGTCCCACTCGATTTCTTTGCGTAGGAACCCTCGCTATAGGCACTTGTACACTTATACGCATACGCAATTTCCTTAGTGGGCACTAAGTGCCAAACCACGACTACTCAGGCATGTGATGCCTCATTCGGTGAATACACTCTAATTTATTGGGATTACATTTATAGTACTTTAGTACTACATTATAGTCTGATAGACTACGACGATACCCTAGTTCTGGTCGAACTACATATAATACACAACTAGGTCGTTAGTACGACTACACATTTAAAATTTCAAAGTCCGAGGACTTTCATACAGACACCTTAAGTGGTTTCTGGATCATTATCACTTTATATCAGTGGGCAACGGTGTATTATCGATTTACGTATACAACTGTAATAATCACAATTCCTGAATAAGGAATCTCATGACTGTTGTTTCATTCTTGTTTAAGAATCATGCCACATGGACGACAAACGTACACTCAAACAGAACGCGACCAATACGCGGAGCAAAGAGTAGCTGAAGCTCTGGCTGCACAAAACCTAACGCGCCTCTGCACCTATAAAGAATTTATAAACTGTAACCCGCCAATCTTTGTTGGTACCGAAGGGGCTGTCGGACTGATCCAATGGATCGAAAGGATGGAAGCTGTTTTCCGCATTTGCAACTGCCCCAATGGATACAAAGTTAAATACTCCACCTACACTCTTCGAGATAATGCTCTAACCTGGTGGAATACTCACGCCCACACCGTAGGGGTCGACACCGCCTATGAACTTTCGTGGGAGGAACTGAAACAACTGATGAGGGACGAATATTGTCCTAGCGAGGAACAACACCGACTCGAGAATGAACTCTGGTATCTTACCGTGAAAAACAACGACATCATGACCTATACCAATCGTTTTCACCGACTAGCACTCTTTTGCCCATCACTAGTAAACCCAGAAAGCAAACGAATCGAAAAATACATCGAAGGACTTCCAACACAAATAGCGGGCATGGTTACCTCCTCTAAACCCAACACTATTCGCGACGCCGTTCGCATGGCCCATAACCTCATGGCGCGGGTGATTCAACACGGAACCCTCCCAACTGAAAACCATACACAAAGGTGGAATGGCGATTCCAGCACTAGTCATAATTCAACAAATCAACCCGAACCCTTGAAATCTTACCCTTCTGAATACAAAGGAAAGCGGGGCTATGCGGGGGATAAACCCTTCTGTCACAGCTGTAAACGTCATCACTCTGGCCCTTGTGGCTCACCTTGCGAGAGATGTCAACGATTCGGACACAAAATCTGGGACTGTAGAGTTCCTGCCAACCCCGACAAACAACAAACGTGTTTCAAATGTAACACTCCTGGACATTTCAAGAAAGATTGCCCAAATCAGAAACGAAAAATCCTCATGATCAACTCCGGGAGGACCGGACGAAACCGCGACAATATCACGGGTATGTCCCTATCCAATACAAAAATTTCAAATCAAACACAACGTTTCGATCGGCGGGAAAGCCGATTCCAAAATGATACCGATTACATAAATTAATACCGACTACACGAATTAAGCCAAACTTAAAAGCTAGAGTTGCTTTCAGCAGACTAACCGACTGAAAGTATACAAAACACTCAGTCCTGATAGGACTACTCCTCGAACAGTCAAGTGGTGACAACTATCTAGTCCCGTAGGGACTATAATGCAAACGGTCCCTTAGTGACTACGACTCAACGATAACTTGAACAAAACCATATAGTCAGGATGTGACTACAACGATAAACCGCGACACAGTCATGGATTGACTGCCCTTCAACCCCGTTATAAGACATGATATGTCTAAAACCTACTCGACAAACAACATGTACGTACATTGCTCCCCAGACCTCACATGACCACGACATCACTTTTAAATTTCGGGATGAAATTTTCTTAACAGGGGGAGAATGTAACACCTCGTCAAAAAGTCAATTTTCGCGCTGAATTTAAACTTCAAATAAACGATTTAACTTTTATTCCCAATTAGTATTTTTATAAAATACTTTCATTAGAAAACATTTTTAAATAATATAAATAAGATTTTATTTTATATTATGACTGGACAAATAAAACACGGGTATTTTGTACTGTGGTTGGAGACCACAGTCCGCGCACTGGGGATCTGTGTTGGACAAAACCCAACCCTCTTCCCATTTCATCTCATTTTCATCATCTTCTCCACCTCATTTTTCTCTCTAAAAATAATCACCACCAAACACCACCACCGCCGGCCGATCACCACCACCACCATCACCATACATTTTCGGAATCACCATCAAGAGAGGAACAACATTAACAAAGACGACACCCTCGTTTTCTTCCTCGTTTGGCCTCGATTCGCAATTGTAAGAAATTCCTAAATATTTAGATTTAATCATTTTGGTGTAATGTTTGGGTGTAATAATGTTTACACAACTTAGTTATAACCTAAACAACAAAGAAAACATGATTTTACAGCTTGAAAATGCGTTAGATTTGCGATTTTGGCCGGAAAAATGCGAAACCCGAAGGTTTCTGGGCTGCTGTTCTTCAGTGCGACACAATCCTTGTGTCGCATACTGTGTCGCATGAATTACTCCATGCGACACAACCCTTATGTCGTATCCTTGTGTCGCAGACTCCATGCGACACAACCCTTATGTCGCTATTGATTTAGCATCACACGCATTATGCGACACAACCACTGTGTCGCAGAACTTCTGTGTCGCACCATGCGACACAACCCTTGTGTCGCATGAACTATTTTTGTGTCGCATGTTATGTCGCAGAAAACAGAAATTAGCCAAATCTTTCTAAGTGTCGGAAAACGTTTTCAAAAGACAATTTAAATACGATACGACTTGTACTCCAAAACAAATATACTTTATGAAGTATACGAAAACTCAAACCTAATAATAATATGAATTATTATTACGAACCATCCATAACGAACCGCACTTACAAACGTACGAAATCTCTCGTGTTTAGGACATTAGGAGATTTCACTTAGCACGACTCGTTACGCTAGGACGCTAGCTCCTCAGGTGAGTTCATCACCCCACTCTTTCACTGTTTTTCCAACTGATTTCGGGGTGGGAATGGATACTCTTGTTTTACTACTTTCAACTGTTCAAACCGTTACAAACGTTTTACTATAGTTTATGGTAACGGTGCTAGACCGCGACAGCTACGAACCATTTGACCATACTTGGGGATATTAAGTATGACTGTGTTAGTAACACCTAGAATTATATTACATATAATATCTAGGAAATAAATGCCTCACTACATCAGTGACTTGCTAATTACTAGTAATGACTAGTGGACTTGTGAATACCAACTAGAGGCACCGACTTGCTAGTTCAGTGATGACTATCTTTATGAACTAACAGATGACTTTAACTAAGTACTGAAAGTACTTCCCTACAGTTAAGTGACTTAGACGTTACACATTACTTCAGGCAAACTAGGTGACGTAGATACGTACCTACCTATTGATTACGATTATCCCTTACATCTAGGTGACGCTCCTACATTTCTTAGTATGATATACTACTGTGAATTACGTAACAACTTGAGGTACTGTTGAGTGCCTGTAACATTTTACTATCTTTGGGGCTAAACTTACTTTCGGCATGTCGTGTACTGCCAAAACGATTACTTGCATCTCCTGCGGGAGAATAACGGACGCTGTCACTATATGTGAAGCAAAACGATGCCACGGTGGGTGGTACAAACACGATACCAATGTGATTGGTATTACGGATTTACAAACGAGCTCACGATACCACGGTGGGTGGTACAACTTATTTGCGAGCTGGATTGCTCACGATACCACGGTGGGTGGTACAACCTACTTACGAGCTGGATGCTCATACTCAGCATATGGATTTATGCTTTACTTACATTCAGCAACGGACCTACGAATTACTACGGTCGGGGTCGTTGGCTCAGCATGTGGATTCATGCTCTATCGTAGTCCTGCGGGACTGCACGGTTACTCATTCTAGCATATGGACTTATGCTTTACTTACTTCCAGCAACGGACCTACGAATTATTACGGTCGGGGTCGTTGGCTCTATAACTTGTTAATTTACTGAAACGTGGTCCTGCGGGACATAACTTGACACTTCCCTTGGGGGATAATCATTACATCACTGTAGGTGATTACTAGATGCTTACGAGTCGGAGACTCAGGAAATTATGAGCTTTTGCTCATTTGACCGTAATTGTGAACCCGTTACCATCACTGTAAGTGATTACTAGATGCTTACGAGTCGGAGAGTCAGGAAATAACGAGCTTTTGCTCACTTGACTGTAATCACAAACCGTACCGATATGACACAATCACAAAACAGATAACTTGATCACGTTGCCGGGGTGCAACCTTTCATGCCAGGTGGCATCGTGACCTATTAGTAACCGTAGTACTAATACTTGAAACCGTACAAACTATCTGTACCGTATTGCCGGGGAGCAATACCGATCGCCTAAGGACTTTCTTGCTTGATTGCTTTCGGCCAGTAGCACGACAGATAGTCACCTTACGCTACTCTCGTATACATATTGCCAGGTAGCAATATCTTACCGGATAACACACAGGATGGGGATTGGTCCCCTTTATTTGACTAGAAACCTATAGATTAGGTTCACCTGCTTACCATAAATTACTTATAACTGCCTCGAGGGGCAACTGTTGTTATTTAAACTGCTAAACTTGATTGATATTTCTGAATGAAACATTTATTACTCGAACTACTTGTTTCTACAAATTACTTGTGAACTCACCAGCTTTTCAGCTGACCCTTTTAGTGTGCATTCTCAGGTACACTGCTGTAGTAGGATTGGACTACAGGATTCTAGCTCGAGTCGCATGTTTTCAATACTCAGGATATTTATTGCATTTACTCAGTACTAGTAGAATGTAATATTACTTTTATGCGAACTCGCAACTTGTAAATACTTAAATTTCATAAATGTATAATTATTTTCAAACGTCTCATTTAGAGTCGTTCATTATGTATCTTATGCTGTGATATTTAATTTGGTAACACCCGACCCTATCGCTTCCGCAAACCGAAATTTGAGGGTGTGACAGCAATACCCTATGAGTTGTTCGTATAAACGCATACAAGCATTCACATATAGTCCTCAATCATATAATGAAATCATTCATATAATCAGTGGCACATAAGCACCAAAGCAATTAAGTAGCACATAAGCACCAAAGCAATTATGAACATTTATTGCATGTTATAGCATAAACGTTAGCTATGTTTTTCACCCCTAGTTTAAAAGCAGTAAAATAGTAAAAATAGGGGCTGTGAACTCACAGGTAACAAGTCTTCAGCGAATAACATCTAGTAATACAGTAGCCCAGATGCGTCCCTCAAATACCTAGACGCAAATAAATATATTTTATTTAAGTACTTGGACTATTCGTTGCGTTTAAGTGTTTGTACAAAGTTAGTTGGTGATAAATATGTTGAAAAATAAATATTATTTTTCGAGTTGCATTCGTCGTTGAATTAACCATTGTGTGTAAGTTATATATATAAAAGTAGTCGTGTTTGTATAATTGTAATACAATTGTCGTAGTCCATTTATATATATAAGTTATAGTCGTTCGTGTATATATATAAACCATATATAGTGGAACTAAAATGTTATTCGTTTCGTTTTACTCGTCCCATAGTCTCATTTACATTTGTGTTTTATAGTAACAAAGCCCATTGGGCTTGGCCCAATTCGTTCGGCCCACAAACAGGGCCCAATTAGCACGGCCCAAATGATTTGTTTTAGCCCAATAATATTTTGAGGTTAAAACTCTTGGCCCAGGTGGGCTTGTTCCAATTATAAAATAATAGCTTTGGCCCATTATATAATTAACCCGTTTGGCCCAAATGTTCTAAAATAATGTCTCTCTGTCGTGTACAATTTTAGTACTAATTTTTGCGTCACAAAGTTTTATAAAATTATAACTTGACAATAATTTTATATCGTGTACTCGTTTCCAAAAATTTTCGTAACAATATATTTGCATTTGAGTCGGGTATAGGTACAAATGTGTAAGTTTTATTTATCCGATTGTATATATATTTATACCCGAATTATTTGTCGTGATATATATATATATATATATATATATGTATATATATATATGTATATATATATATATATATATATGTATATATATATATGTATATATATATATGTATATATATATATGTATATATATATATATGTATATATATATATATATATATAATCATATTTAATACTAATAATAATATCTATTATTAGTTATTTAATATAATATAAATAACTTTCTAAAAACAGAGATTTCCTTATATGGAAAGTTCCATATCATTCACAAGATCACTTCAAATGTTCGGTTAACACAAGTTAGCTGTTTGGCTAAATTAAGTGAGCCGTTCGGCTCTATCAGCCATAGCCGATCGGTTGGGAAAACTAGCCGATCGGTTCCCCTTTTTGGTTTCAGTCTGTGTTTCGCTCTGTACTCTGTTTTTAGTCCGAAATTTATATATATTTTCTGAGATTTCGAGTTAAATCTTTGTACTAACATTTCAAAAATGTTATACCATTATCATACACATGATTTTACCCATTTATTATACACATACTCAAATACTTTGTACAAAGTATAGTTTAGGTGCAATATTTATCATCACCAATTCTTCCATTTTTGTTAGTTAAATCAACCACAATAATGATGTTTAAACATAATGTAACAAGTTTTTACACATTATAATTAAGCTATAATCACTATAAAATCAAAGATATATATGAAATATGTAAAAGAAATTTAAGTTTCAGAAACCTCACCATGATATATTTATGATGACGATGGTCGACTGATAATGATGATAGTGTGAGTATCTTATTGTTAATTTATAATGAGTGTGTGAAGTTGATTGAGAAGCTTGTAGTTTCCTGTTTCTACTCCCACTGCTGCCGTTGCCGATTGAATCTCAAAGAAGAAAAAGAACTTGGTTGGTACCCTCAATTATTTGTGTTATGTGTGTGCAAACAAGATTTTGTGAGGGAGTATATAATATAACAGAGTTTTCAAAGGGTATGGAGGTTAGTAGTAGTGTGTCTCTTAATTATTGAGAGTTTGGTGGTAAATTTTTACCCGTTAGTTTCGGGTACGGGTATAATTAGTACAACATAAAATTTAATATTTTATATTTTTATTTTGTAGATGTTCTCCAGATACGTTATTTAAATTTAGAATAATGAGATTTTCATTATTTTAGACTGTTGTACAAATTTGCACATTTTACTGCGCGCATCCAATTGGGTGCCAAATTTCAGTTAAATTATGATTTCATATTTTGAGGTAATGTTTCCAAATAGTAAAACAGGAACGGCAAAAATAACATTTTTTTTATTTTTGACCTTTAGACAAATTTTATAATTGTTTCTGTTCGTGTATGACATGTCCTAAATAGTCGTCTAAAGGTTCCCGAACAACTATTGTTTTAACTATTTTATATAATAGTTTCAAATAAAAATACTTCAAAAGTATTTTGAAAACCTTTTTGGACTTTTGTACTGTGTCCGATACGTTAAATAATAAACGTATAATATATTATATTTTATCCATAATCTAAACATAATAATAATCGTAATTAATAATTTTCGAATTATTAATTATTTTTGTATCACCAACTTATTGTATTTATTTCTGCTGAGTTCGTCCCAATAAGTTTGTACGTAATTATAGTTAATTACGAAATACATAATACTTTTTGTTTAAAAGTATTGGGCTTGCTAGGCTTATATCACATTAAAAGTTTTGTTAAAACTTAACTAGGAAATTAGCGTAAAATGCATATGTTTACTGTTCTTAATTGTACTCAAATTTGCGGGGTGTCACATTCTCCCCTTGTTAAAGAAATTTCGCCTCGAAATTTGAGTTATGTTATGAGTTGTTTGCCCATGTATACCTTGTCTCATGACTCAATTGTAACTAAGTCTTTTGACTAAGAGTAGGCCTAAATTGTCTAGATCGAATTTGAAGGTAGTCATTCCTTGACCGTTTCGTAGCTCACAAGTGTAGTTGGGAGTGGGGTCTATATATTAATATACACATATATAATAGCCTAGTGTGTCGATAGGTGTATCACCCAATGATAGTTGGGTATGTGTCAAGTAGTGTGACGTTTTGTCGGGTTTGTCTTCCTCCCCTTGTTAGGCTAGTGCCCTGCTGGCAACTAAAAGAAAATAGATAGGAGGTTTTCTATGTGATGACCTTTCACATCCGAGGGACTAATGTCTGCTCATTAGTTCACAGGTGCATAGTTACCATTGGTGTTGGTAGCTTACATCGACGTTGTTAATCATCCATGACTTATGTTGTAGTCCATCATAATAGTTATATCGTAGTAGTCGGGTTACGACCATTTCATAGTTTGAATCATAGTTATATCGTGATAACAAGGTAACCATTTGTAAGATAGTCATTTCTTGGCTAAATAGTTTTCATAGGATGGTTGTTTACAGTGTAGTCCTATCGTGACTAATCGGTTGCCAACCTAGTGAGTTGGCTCGTCTGCTGAATGCAGACCCTGAGTTTAACGTTGATCTAGATATGTTATTCCTATGATGCTCTTGATGTTAAATCAAAAGAGGTGGCATCGAGGAAAGAGTAACATGCGTTTAGTGTCAACCAAAATTACCGAGTTAAGTTCCTGAGATAGGTTTAGTTCGTGAGTCTAGGACCAATCCTTACAAGGATTTTCGAAAGGTCCTAAAAATATTTCGTGGGTTAAGTTTTTCCCAAGTTGTGCGACCCCCTTCCAGGGCAATACTTTGTATAGAGTTTTGTCACCTACTTGAAATTTAAATGGGTTTACAGCGGTTATCGGCGAAACTCTTTTGTCAATCTCACGTTGTTTTCAGTTGGTTAAGTACTTGAGATACCTTATCCGTAATTTCCTAGACAATCTAAGAATCGGATAATTGTCTGTCACCCACTATGTCCTATAGAGTGGTGATCGGCATTTTTGTTCATACAGTGCCTTAATGGCGTCATTTGCACACTAGTGTGGTCACTATTGTTGTAGGAGGATTCGGTTAGTGGGAGACGAATATTCTAATTTCCTCCAGAATTAATTACGCAGGCTCCTAACGAGTCCTCAAGCGTTTGTTTTGGCCGTCGGTTTTGTGAATGGTAGGTAGTTCTCGTATCGAGACAAGTACCAACTGTCTGTTGCTATGATTGCCAGGTGCGAGATGTAAATCGCCTATCTTCATTAAAGATAATAGATAGTGAATAGTGATATTCGTGCCAACTTATCGGAACATACACTCTCAGTTCTATTCTTCGACAACCAGTCCATGCCGACTATAACATCAAAATTTTCCAACTCTACCGGTAGTAAGTCTATTTCGAAGAGATGACCCTCAAACGTTAGGATACATCCCGGTACTATTTCTCCTGATTCGATCAACTTACCATCGGCTAGTTCTATGGCGTGTTTATCATCTAGTTTACACGAGTCAACTTCTAAAAGTTAAGTCTTCGTTTTCCACAACATCTCGGTGACGGTGTTGGGATACAATCAATTTCGTTTTGTTGGATTGTCGTCAAAAAGTAAGATTTCGTTGGGATGTCACCCAAGATACAGCTTAGTTGTGATATCTATCCAAATTACAACTTAAGTGGGATGCCTTCCCATGATATAGTTTTTGTGGGATGTCTGCCCAAAACGCGGTATAAGTGGGATGTCTGTCCCTAATAAAATTTAGTTGTTTGCTTTGTAGGGAAACACAAGTTTATCACTTAAGAGAAACATTTCCTAACGTAACAGTTTATAGGAAACTCAGGTTATTTAGTAAAATAACGTTTCCCAAAATAGTTATTATTGGAAACACAGGTTAATTAAAAAAAATAACATTTCCCCAAGTAGTTATCGTAGGAAACACATGTTATTTAATTAAAAATAACATTTCCCAAAGTCATTATCGTAGGAAACACAGGTTATTTAATTAAAAATAACATTTCCCCAAAATAGTTTTCGTAGGAAACACAGGTTAATTCAACCAAGAATTAACATTTCCCAATTAGTTTTCGTAGGAAACACAGGTTAATTCAACCAAGAATTAACATTTCCCAAATAGTTTTCGTAGGAAACACAGGTTAATTCAACCAAGAATTAACATTTCCCAAATAGTTATCGTAGGAAACACAGGTTAATTCAACCAAGAATTAACATTTCCCAAATAGTTATCGTAGGAAACACAGGTTAATTGTAACACCCAAGATTTTCGAAACATTATAATAATGTAATTTAACCCGGAAGCGGAAGTCCCAAAACAAGCTTTCCATTTAATACACATTAAATGCCTGCTTATTTCAAACATATAAATAATTATTATAAACATATAAATTTTAAACACAATCATTGGGTGTTATTGAATCCAAAAACAACATTGATTTAGCAAAATCAATATCAGAGTAATACGCAAGGTCATCAAACAATCCATTCCAGCCACCAACCTCTTGCCCAGCAATTTAAACAATCATAATCTGCAAGAAGTGGGAATGTGGGGGTTAGCTCAAAGCTAAGTGAGATAGAACTGTAACCGACAGTCCAACTCAGATATAACACATCAGTTTACAATAAGTAATCATAAATGCAACAACAACAATGTTTACATCATCAAGCACTGTAAACACACAAGAACTAAAGAGGACCGGTGGTCCTTGAGGAACCCTCAAGCCGCGGTGGCCCTCAAGCGACACTTAGTAAACCCCACTGAGCTGCAGGCCAATACAGCGGTTTACCGATAGCCTGTTACTATTATCTCACACGACTAAGATTCCCATTAACGATGAGTACAAGGAATCCTTCAACGTCCAAACAATAGTAACCAATGCCCAACATACGTTGACCTCTTTATTAACACATATACGCCTCAAAGGCCATATAGCACTTAACACAATTATAATCATAACAGATTAATAATTAGTAATCAATAACATATACGGTTACCCATTGTAACCAAACATGTTATAACTCAATCACACTGAAGGTACAGGTCCACTCACCGATACCTCAGATGTCCACTCAGTAGTCTAATGTCACTGAGTCTTCTGCTGATCT
Source organism: Helichrysum umbraculigerum (assembly GCA_949592205.1). Classification (NCBI taxonomy): domain Eukaryota; kingdom Viridiplantae; phylum Streptophyta; class Magnoliopsida; order Asterales; family Asteraceae; genus Helichrysum; species Helichrysum umbraculigerum. The sequence goes on from CATIUR010000006.1 coordinate 56,573,959, forward strand.
GAGAATACAACAGAATACAACGAGTCAGAACTTATTCATAATAATAATCTCATGTTATAATAATATAACATGTCACAATAGCTCGTTATTCAACGTATTATATAAATACGATAATAATAATGAATACTCGAATAATAGTTAGTACTTATATCACCATATTATCAAATTCATAAGTATAACTAACTCAAGATTATAACATATATCAATATACTATTCAATTATACAATACCTCGTATCAACATTGTAATTACAATCGAATAATAATTTACATACAATATATATATAATTAAATCAATAGAATCCGGCTTTAATTAGTATAGAGTCCATAACCACATAGAGTCCGGGTACTTAAACCAAAATTACATAAAGTCCGGTGGTATACAAATGACCCGGTCCCTTTTTGAGCAATAGAGTCCGGTCATATACAAATAGAATGCTAAACAACCGGACCCAAAAACATAGTATAGAGTCCGGTCAAATAATCGGACCCAAAAGCTCATACAACTGGACTCAAAATAATTACAAGTTTGAAACAGAGGGAATCCGCCCGGATTCCCTGGAATCCGCCGGATTCCCAGCCCCTTCCAGCCCAATTTTTGATCAGCCGAAAAATTAAGGAATACGTTCTTGAATTCGGTCCGGAATAAGCCGGATTCCCCAATTTTCCCATGAATCCGCCGGATTCCCATGAATCCGGCCGGATTCCCCCTGTCGTGCAGACCCTGAACCTGCTGTTCTAACCTTAACCCGAAATCAAACCACAAAATCACCAAATCAAAGTATCCATTCGATTACATACAACAAATAACACGTTATAATGTTAACCAACAACACATATCATCATATATCATCATCAATCACCTACATAATCATAAACCCTAAATTATTAGTATGTATACATATATATAGGATGAATACTTACAACATGAAGAACAAGAAGATGATGGTGATGATCTAGTGAAGAAGATGAAGCTACAAGATCACAAGCAAACTACAATCTCTCTTTCTATTTCTTTCTTTGATTTCAATGATATGTATGTGTGTGTATGTAATGAGATGAGATAGAGAAAAAGATCAAAAAGGGAAAATGAAATAAAAGGGTCGGTTCCCCCTTTTTAACCCACTCCCAACTAGTACAAAATAATACCCCTTCTAAGCCTATTGCCTGGAACCCGAAAATACCCGCGAGAGAAAGTATTTTTATTTTACCGTCATGCTCAACTATTTAAAACAAATATTATTTTATTAGTCACAATAATACCTGTGACTCTTTTACCTATTTATTTTCAAATAAACCAACAATATAATTTCCTAACTCATTTAATAATTATTTAAATTCGGAAAATACCATAAACGTCTAGGCCCTGTAACAGGATGTTACATTAATTCAACCAAGAATTAACATTTCTCAAATAGTTTTCGTAGGAAACACAGGTTAATTCAACCAAGAATTAACATTTCCCAAATAGTTATCGTAGGAAACACAGGTTAATTCAACCAAGAATTAACATTTCCCAAATAGTTTTCGTAGGAAACACAGGTTAATTCAACCAAGAATTAACATTTCCCAAATAGTTATCGTAGGAAACACGGGTTAATTCAACCAAGAATTAACATTTCCCAAATAGTTATCGTAGGAAACACAGGTTAATTCAATCAAGAATTAACATTTCCCAATGTCTACCGGTCGTTCTCCGGTTTGTAATACTGCTGGTCGTTCTCCAGCAAATCATAGTACTGGTCGTTCTCCAGTTTACCTACCGGTCGTTCTCCGGTCATTAAATGTGTACTGGTACGTTCTCCAGTATTCAATTCAAAGTGTATGTAGGGATTTTATTCAAAGTTATTGTTTCCGTTGGAACGCTATCCAAAATATAGTTTTTATTGGAATGTTGTCCAATAGTTTTATAAAAGCTGTCAAGATAAGTCTGTCATTTGTGGAGAGGAGTTTGTTTCACATAATTGGGTCTGGTTACCCTAGTGGTGGTTTGAGACTCCATCTCGGTTGGTGCATGTCGACACCTTCCTATGTTTTGTTCGTATAGTACTTAAGAGGCTTGTTACTATGACACCTATCACACTCCCCATTTGTTCTTTCCATTTATTCGACTAGTAAGTTGTCAGTCCTAATCGTTAAGTGTTTCGTGAGGATTTGTTCGATCATTTAGAAGGTGAGAGTTTGTTTGCATAGTAGTCAACCATGACTGAGTAGTTATCAGACAGAACGTTTGTACGATTGTTTTTCGTATGTGATGTGACAGAATAGAAGTTTTAGTATAGCGTAATAGGGGCACAGTCCGCCGTTCATAGATTTTACGCAGATATGATAAATACCACTTCTGCCGTCATGTAGTCATCATCATGTTGATCTCGGCTACATTCTCTGCCACTCGAGCATGCTTCCCTAGCATTTGTACTCGGGCATAAGTAGCATTGGAAATTTTCGTCATCCAAGTTCCTATGGCATTCAACAGGCTCGTGGCGTTTTGTATGTGGAGATCATGTCTCCATCCTGTCTTGAGGTACCGCTTTCTAGGAAGTCATCTTTGTGTGTGTCAGGGAGTTACCTGAATAGTGTGCGGAGTATGGCAACTAAGGTAGGAACCCTTAGTTTTATATATGTTTGCTCGTCAAAGTGAGAGCTGTATGTATAAGATGTGATCTAGACTTTTAATATGATAAAAGTACACTTAAGTATTCTTCTAATGCTTAAGTAGGATTGACCGCCTCAGGTGTAGTTCGTTTCAGGGGATACAAGTCGGATTAACTATACATCAGACGATAACGTCTGGATAGATTTAAGTGTGTTATGTTGTTGGTTGATAGTTTCTCGTATATCGAGTTGTCATTGTTATTTCAACCATAATTGAAAAGTCACGCGTAGGAACTCGCAATTTTTCATCTAAACGCATTGCGACAATGATTGTCATATAGTGAGTTAGGCATATGCAGTTGTGTGCATGTATGTTCTAGCCAAGGCTATAGTCTAGGTCACTAAGTCTCTAGGTCACTTAAAGAACTCTAGTTCGCTATAACCAATGGCTCTGATACCAATCTGTGACACCCCCAAACGCGGTCAACGCGGTCAACGCGCGATTAGCGGAAGCATTAGTATGTGCGGGGGTGCTGATGTTAACGTTGAACATCATGCCAGATCAGAGCTTATGATTTTTGCTGAACAGTAAATTAAGATGCCATTTATGAAGTTTGTTTGTAACAAAAAGGACTACAACTCGCTAAAGTCGTAGAATAGTATTAAAAATACAATCTGTATAAAATACACAGTCTCCGAAAGAAGATTTCATAGATATGATTAATGTAAATCATTTATACAAAGAAATCTTAAGTGTCCCAAAATGTGGCATCCTAATTAGTCGCGGGTCACCTAACTCCATATGCGTATGCAGACTTAATAGTGCTGCTAGTTACCTGAAAAACATAGTAAAATCGTCAACAATAATGTTGAGTGAATTCACAGGTTTTTATAAGTATGGTTTATTAAAGGATATTCATTTGTAAAATGTTAACAAGTAAGTCAAATGAAGTCATTCACTACAGTTTGTAGGGAAGCAATACCCTATGAGTTGTTCGTATAAACGCATACAAGTATTCACATATAGTCCTCAATCATATAATGAAATCATTCATATAATCAGTGGCACATAAGCACCAAAGCAATTAAGTAGCACATAAGCACCAAAGCAATTATGAACATTTATTGCATGTTATAGCATAAACGTTAGCTATGTTTTTCACCCCTAGTTTAAAAGCAGTAAAATAGTAAAAATAGGGGCTGTGAACTCACAGGTAGCAAGTCTTCAGCGAATAACATCTAGTAATACAGTAGCCCAGATGCGTCCCTCAAATATCTAGACGCAAATAAATATACTTTATTTAAGTACTTGGACTATTCGTTGCGTTTAAGTGTTTGTACAAAGTTAGTTGGTGATAAATATGTTGAAAAATAAATATTATTTTTCGAGTTGCATTCGTCGTTGAATTAACCATTGTGTGTAAGTTATATATATAAAAGTCGTCGTGTTTGTATAATTGTAATACAATTGTCGTAGTCCATTTATATATATAAGTTATAGTCGTTCGTGTATATATATAAATCATATATAGTGGAACTAAAATGTTATTCGTTTCGTTTTACTCGTTCCATAGTCTCATTTACATTTGTGTTTTATAGTAACAAAGCCCATTGGGCTTGGCCCAATTCGTTCGGCCCACAAACAGGGCCCAATTAGCACGGCCCAAATGATTTGTTTTAGCCCAATAATATTTTGAGGTTAAAACTCTTGGCCCAGGTGGGCTTGTTCCAATTATAAAATAATAGCTTTGGCCCATTATATAATTAACCCGTTTGGCCCAAATGTTCTAAAATAATGTCTCTCTGTCGTGTACAATTTTAGTACTAATTTTTGCGTCACAAAGTTTTATAAAATTATAACTTGACAATAATTTTATATCGTGTACTCGTTTCCAAAAATTGTCGTAACAATATTGTGACAACTGTCAATTTAGGACTAGAATTTAGTGCCTAATCAAGTCTTAATACATGTAATTAGTTCTGTACTAGGCTAATTAATGTATCAATTATTATATATATTGTTGAATATATATCTACACAATTATGCGGTTTGTTCAAATCGTACGAGTTTCAAATCGGATGAATTTCGATACAATCTATACGGACGTTGGTGAACGATTTTTATTAATTAATACAAATATTAATTAATAACATTGACATATTTTGAATATTATATCAATAATATTTCGTATCCAAGTTTTATTACACAAATGATATAAACGCGATTAAAATGTAAACGCGTAAGCAATATGAAATAAATCATCATCTATAACATAATTATTAAGTATTTAGTGAAATACTTCAACAAAAATACTGAATAATTATTCGTATTTTAGAACGTATATTAAAACATATAAAATAATATGTAAACGTTTACTTTATTTATACAAGTTTAAAACGACGCATATAGTGGTCGTTCATTATTATCTTATGTGCTTTGTATATTGATTAGTGACACCCAAATCGAGCTTCCGCAAATCAGTCATATTTGGGGGTGTCACAGATTGGTATCAGAGCCTAAGGTTATAGTGAACTAGGTTGCATTTAGTGGACCTAGACTATGACCGTTAGGCAATATTCCCTATTAGGTATTACCAGTTCAGAGATTACAGCATACGAATTTAATTTAACATAGCTTGATCAACTATGTACAATTAAACAAAGATGATGTAAGATCTGAAGGAAGTTATGGCTGAACAGGATACACTAGTTGACTCTGACCTCGAGAGAAACGGGACTCAAAACATGTCTTTGCTAGACACACAATAGGTTATTATGTGATATATATATATATACATGAATAGACATCACTTACAATCTTAGGCTATATTATATTATATGAATATAGGCCTCATTCTTTCTAACACTCTGTCTCAGAATGGCAAACACACCACCCAACTCATCTCGTTCCCATTCGTACGAATCACAAGGTTCAAGGGTAGCTAGGAGGAACCCCAGGTTGCCTCGAGCGGGCCCGTACCCCAATCAATTCACACTAACGGATTTGTCCGCTAGGCTACACCGTCACGAGCAACAACTACGTGACATGGACATCGAGTTGCAAGAGACCCGAGAAAACTGGACACTCACCCTAATGGGACAAGTTACTCAGGTCTCTGAAGACCACGAAAACACTATCAACAATATGAACGTTCTCGAAAATCGAGTGGGTGAAACCATCGAGACCATGGAGATCGTTCACAATCAAGTGACTGACAATCACAACGAAATCACTGTCCTGCGATCAAGGTTGACTCAATGTGAGACACGCCTGAGGGAAACCGAGGAGGCACTCGGAATGGTTAGCCGACTTGCAGAGTCCATTGACCGTCTCACTGCCTTAATGCCACAACTCAATCTTCGTCAGAATTAGCTTAGGCTGAATCTGCACTTTATAACGCTTTCGTAGGACTAATGTAAATTGACCGGATGAAACAATTCCCGGAACTTTTGGCACAATATCTAAGTCTGTAACTTTTGAATTCTCAAACTCGAAATTGTCTGTAATCGTTTAACAACGTAATATCAATTGACAATTTCTTTCGATTTTGTGACACTCCTCCAAATTAGGTATATAATTATACTTAATACATGCATTTCTTACGCTAATTCCCTACAATTGTTTTAAACTAAACCGATGATGTGATGTCAGTCTAGCGAGCCCTAAACAATAATACAAAAAGAATTACATAATACATAGTTATTTATAAATTACGTACGAACGTATCGGAGCGAAGCCGACAAATAAATGACAAAAGTTTCGTGATACAAAAATAATTAATAATATAATTATTAATTACGAGTATTTATATATCTATAACACATAGATATAAAGGTCTAATTTTACGTTTAACATAAAACGTATTATAACACGAACAGAAACAATTCTAAAACGCGCATACGACGTCGAATCATAAAAATGCAAATTTTCTCGTTCATTTGGAAGAAGTTAGAACATTACTTCAAAATATGAAATCCTAAATCTACTGAAAATTTGCGCTCAATTAACTGCGCGCAGTAAAATGTACAAAAATGTACAATTATCAAAAATAATGAAAACCTCATTATTATGAAAACATATTACGAACCAGGAGAGCATCTACAAAATAAAAATATAAAATGTTAAATTTTATATTGCTATAATTATACCCGTACTCGAGATTGGTGGGACAAAAACCCCACCAACTTACAATAATGCAGAGACAGATTGGGTTTAAACCCATACTCCCTCCATATCTCTGTGATCATTCGGCAAACACAAACACACACACCAAAAATCATATCATCTTTTTCTTCTTCTTTGAACAAGATCAGTAGCAGCAAGAGGTAGTAGAACAACAAGATCAGGAGCTTCCATCATCACCATCATCATCATCATCAAACGTTCACCATTTTCATCATCATTTCTCATAGTAAGAAAAACCCTCATTCTTTGATTTTTATACTCAAATTTCGTTATATAACTTGTATGTACATCATAATCTAAGTATATAACATCACAAACTTGAAGATTGATGATTGATTCTTGAAATGATTTTAAAACCCAAAACTTTAAAACCAAAATCGTTGTATGAAAACTTGTTAAAACGAAGTAATAACTTGTAAAAAACGACATATAACACTTATATAAACATTTGGTATTGAGGTAAAAACGATTTGGAGCCAAGAAAATCGGGTTGTGTTTTGCCCTGTTCGAACAGACCCTGGATGTGACATGAATCCGGCGGATTCATGTAGAATCCGGCGGATTCCCATGCAAAACTCGCACACCCCGTAATCGGTTTAAACATCTGTGAACGAGTAAAAGACACGGTCGAATCCGGCGGATTCACCTGAATCCGGCGGATTCCCAAGCTTAATATGAACGTTTCGTGAACACAAAAGAATCCGGCGGATTCAACTAAATCCGGCGGATTCACTTAATATTGACCCGACCCGGTGGCTTGACCCGAAAATCCGGCAACACTTTTCTCATTAACGAGAATCCGGCGGATTCAAATAGAATCCGGCGGATTCACCTACTGGGCTGCAGATTGGGCTTTAGTCGCGAATTGGGCCGGACGTTTCTTGGGCTGAGACTTTGGGCTTGGACCAAGGTTTGGACAAATAAGATACATTATTGCTAATGGGCCAACAAATCGGGCCGAGCCTAACACACTACAAAACATACGACATTATAAAACGAGACAAACTATGATTGCGGACTTATGACAAATGAATGTGACGTACGATGGGACTAAAACGAGATTACAATTTGGAAACAAACAAACGAAAGCGAGTTTTGGAAACCTAAACAACAAACGATTAATATATACGAGAATATATATTCAACTATATGAGTATATATGTATATATGCTTACACATTTTGGACGATTCGACAAACAAACATAACTTGGGAAAATATTATTTATTTTCAAACAACAATCATCAACGACATACACAAACTTAAGAAATTGATAATTTCTTCAAACAAACGAACTATTAACGTAAGTCTAATATAGTACTTATAGTTAATACATTATTGTGTATAGGTTGACTACGTTTGGGCTACGCTATCTTATCTCGCTAGCATTCACATCCGAGCACTCACAGTGAGTTCACAAACCCCTTTTCACTGTTTTAATGCTTTTAAAACTCGGGGTGGAAAACATAGAAATCGTATGTATAACTGCATGCGACAACTGCTTTAAATACTGTATGTATTTACTTGATTGTTTATGAAAGGGTATTTCATACGTGACTGTTTGTGAAAGGGTATTTCACACAACTACTTGAACTATGATTTATGAAATGTTTTCATACTATTTTGGGAATTTAGACAACGAATCTTGGTACAGATCTAGGCTGAACGATGTAGTGCATAAAAGACCTTATGGCTACAGACTATAACCATTAGCTAGGTGACTCTAGCCACTGAGTATACGGATAGTACTATCGCCGTGACGACCCTCCTACGGATTGGGGAGCGTATACTTAATTGTCCAGCATGGCAAACAACAACAGATTAGGGTTGTGGTTTGGTTATAGGGTTAGATCGGGTTACCTTACTTGACAGGTTTAGCTCACCTTTCAAGGGATCACCGTCTAAATATTTCCCACGCACTAAACTATTGATTAGGAAAGGATTTCCTACGTACACTGATTTGGAAATGTTAATCTTTACTTAGGTTAACTTGTGTTTCCTACTAATAACTGATTTGGGAAATGTTATTTGATTAATAACTTGTGTTTCCTATTACAACTACAACTGATTTGAGAAATGTTATTTGTTTATAACTTGTGTTTCTCACTTGACAAACAACACTTGGTTGGAAATGTTATTCTTAAATGATTAACTTGTGTTTCCTACATAACAAATAAACTTGTGAATTCACTCAACAATTTTGTTGACGTTTTTCTCTATGTTTTTCAGGGAATTAGCAGCGTAAGTAAGATCTGCATGCATATCAGGACGGACTACCCTGGACTTGTTAGGATGCCACTACTTTTGGGACACCTGGATTTCCTCTGTATAACTGCAACTATTGCAGTCATACCTATGAAATCTACTTTTGATATTATGTATTTTATGAAATACGGATTTCAACCACTACTATTACTGTTACTACTTTCCAAGTGGTAACCTTTTGTAGAACTTTAACTAATGGCATCTTAATCTATTTCGTTCTGCGATAATCATATGCTCTGAGTATGTATGTAACTGTTGGTTGTTTTACTGCTCGCACCCCCGCCACGTCACTAAGCTTCCGCAAATCACTCTACGTAATTGTAATTACCGTTTGGCGGGGTGTGACAGACTTGGTATCAGAGCCATTGGTTATAGCGAACTAGAAGTCTTTAGGTGACTGAGAACCTTAGAGACCTAGACTATAGCCTTGGCTAGAACATTTGTGCATTCATGCATACATACTTTGCATACAACTAACATACGACTGACACGCCACCCTCAATTTCTTTTGTCACAGTATGTCTAGTCAATCACATTACCATGTTTACGCTTCGGATGAAGAGCCGACCGAGGCTACTTTTGAGGGTCCCGCGATTACAGTAGGGGATGAGTCATCAGTTCATGTGAGAGCTATGTCTGATGACACTAGTGATGCTTACTTAGTACCACCTCCGACCGCACCAGTGGTCACACCTACCTCTACACCACCTGTTGCGAGTACTTCTCGTGTGCCTGTACCTAGGATGACAGCTAGGATCTGTGTTCGGGATTTTCCCAGGGGACCACTCGCGCCGCGCAATAAGGCGCCAGTGACTGAGTCTGAGGTTCCAGTTGTCGAGCCACCACAGAAGAGGCTCCGACCTTCTCATCTGGACTGGATGCCTCGAGTATTGAGAGAGTGGAGATCACTAGAGGGTATTCCCTCGACCTTTGAGTTTGGAGAGTCCTCCCACTCACCACCATCTGCATATCTCACTGGTGAGCCTCTGGAGCTCACTGTGCCTACCCTTGTGGCTGTGGTCCACACCATGTTTAGGATATCATCTAGCAGGAGCAGAGATTTGATGGAGCTACTGAGTGATGCCTCCCGCACTGACATGGATATGGCTATGCTCCATCAGAGGATGGATTTTGTGGAGACTCACCGTCTGACAGACTGGCAGAGTCTAGCATCCACCCGTGTACGCGTTGCAGCTTTAGAGAGGCGTGCTAGGGTGTCAGAGATTGTAGCTAGTGTGTGTGTGATGACTGCAGCAGTGATGGTTGCGGTTAGGATGTATTTCCCATGGTTCCGTTAGGACTATGTATGGCGGCTGTGCCTACATCATATTAGATTATTACTTTTGGGGAAATATATGTATGTATTAGTTATGGATTAGCTGTATGTTGGATGAAACTTTGTTAGTAAAATGGGTATATGTATAGGAAACCCATCATCTTTTGTATAACGCTAACCATCGATGGGTATATTAGAAATCCCATCTCATTTTGTACTAAACTCATGTAACAGCGTTATGATCTTTAATATATAATGTATGCTTGGTTTACGTCTCGTATTCATTATACTTATTATCAACCCTGTTAATTCCTCTTACAACTGTCGACTTGTGATTAAACCTATACTTTATCGACACTTGGTGACCAACTCTTGTAAACCCTGAAACATTTTACAGCATGATGATTGATTTTTCTTGAGAACCTCTGAAATTTACAGTGTCAAACGACAATGAAAAGAAATATGTATTGGACATTATATAATGGCGCCTGGCCAACGTGATTATATTATGCTAGATACATGTGGGTGTTTCAAAGTTGTATGGCACGTGTTGTAAAATTCTATTCATTCATCTTTTCATGTCATTCATTTCTATCAAATGTGAATCTTTGATCTATTCACATTCAATACCTCAACATTAACACTCTGCATTTTATTCATCGCAGAGCTGAATCATGCCTCCCAAACGACGAGTCACTAGAACAAGTCAAAAGACGACTACGCCTCCACCACCACCACCTACTGAAACCACTGAACAAATGATCGCACGAAGAATAGCTGAAGGTATTGCTGAATATGAGGCAAGCCGTAGTCGTGAACCTGGAGCTAACAACAGTGGATCTACCCCTGTTAATACTGAGACACTCGTGAATACTAGCCGAGGATGTTCATACAAAACATTTCAGGCTTGTAAGCCGATTTCTTTTCGTGGCACCGAGGGTGCAATTGGTATGATTCACTGGATAGAGAAAACTGAGTCGGTATTGGATATTAGTGACTGTTCACCTGACTGTATGGTGAAGTATGCTGCTTGCACTTTGGCTGACAAAGCGCTCACTTGGTGGAACAGTCAGATCCAATCACTTGGTCGACCAGCTGCTTATTCAATGTCATGGGGAATATTTAAGAATTTGATGTTGGAGGAATTCTGCCCTCGCAGTGAGATGCAGAAAATAGAAACAGAGTTGTGGAACATCACCATGATTGGTGCTGATATTTCGGGGTACACCACTAAGTTTCAGGAACTTGCACGTCTAGTGCCACATATGGTGACACCCGAGTATAAGCGTATTGAGCGCTACATATTTGGTCTAGTACCACAAATCCGCAGTCTGGTGACATCATCTAAACCGGACACTTTCAGGAGTGCTGTTACTCTAGCGCAAAGTTTGACCAATGAGGCAGTCAGGATGGGAAATCTGACTAAGAAAGCTGTGTCGGGAAAAAGTGAACCGAACAGTACTGATGTTAGTAGTTCTGGTGGTGCAAAGCGAAAGTGGAACGGTAGTGGTGCTGATCGTCAGGGTCAGCAGAACAAGAAACCTTCTGGAAATGCGAAAGCATATGTTGCCACTACCACCGAATCGAAACCATATCTGGGTAACAAACCCAAATGTGATAAGTGCAACCGACACCACGAAGGCGGGTGTGGGTATTGTGGAAACTGTAGGGCATGGGGACATAGAACCCGAGAATGCAAAACTAACCCTCCCCCACGGGCAAACACTGAGCGTCAAAACCAGGGATGTTTTGAATGTGGCGAGCAGGGGCACTACCGCAACCGATGCCCTAAGCTCAACAACAACCAAAACCGCAACAACAACAACAACCGCGGTAACAACAATAACCGAGCCAACAACATCAACAATCAACCGGCTCAAGGAAGGGCATTCGTGATCGGAGCACAAGAGGCACGCCAGGACCCTAACACCGTCACTGGTACGTTTCTTGTAAACAATCATTATGCCTCTGTGTTAATTGATTCGGGTGCTGATTTAAGTTTTGTGTCTACTGAGTTTAGACCACTATTAGAACTTGAATCCCGTAAGTTAGACAACAAGTATACCATAGAATTAGCCGATGGCGAGTTGATCGAATCAGGAGAAATAGTACCGGGATGTACCTTAGAGTTAGAAGGTCATCTCTTCGAAATAGACTTGCTACCGGTTAAGTTGGGAAGTTTTGACATTGTAGTCGGTATGGATTGGTTATCTAAGAACCGCGCTGAGATCATATGTTATGATAAACTGGTACGATTACCACTGTCAACAGGAGAAACACTTGTGGTTCAAGGCGAGAGACGAAAGAGTGCCACAAAAATGATTTCGTGCTTGAAGGCCAGTAAGTATCTTCGAAAGGGGTACCAAGCGTTTTTGGCACACATTGTAGAAAAGAAAACTGAGGAGCGACGTATAGACGATGTGCCCATTGTACGCGACTATCCAGGAGTATTTCCTGATGAGTTGCCGGGATTGCCACCCCCACGACAAGTTGAGTTTCACATTGACCTGGTGCCAGGAGCCGCACCTATCGCACGAGCACCTTATCGTCTAGCTCCCTCGGAAATGCAAGAGCTGTCTACGCAACTGCAAGAACTTCTAGACTTGGGATTCGTCCGACCGAGCTTTTCCCCTTGGGGAGCTCCGGTTTTGTTTGTTAAGAAAAAGGATGGATCTATGCGGATGTGCATCGATTATCGGGAACTGAACAAGGTAACTATCAAGAACCGATACCCGTTACCACGCATTGACGATCTGTTTGATCAACTGCAAGGATCGAGTCATTATTCAAAAATTGACCTGCGATCTGGTTACCACCAACTCAAGGTACGAGAAGAGGATGTACCGAAAACTGCATTTAGGACTCGTTACGGTCACTACGAGTTTTTAGTCATGCCTTTTGGGCTGACCAACGCACCAGCAGTATTCATGGATTTGATGAACAGAGTATGCAAACCCTATTTGGATAAATTCGTCATTGTGTTTATTGACGACATCTTGGTATACTCACGATCGAAAGAGGATCACGAGCAACATCTGAAGCTTGTTCTCGAACTACTACAAAAAGAGAAGCTTTACGCAAAGTTCTCTAAGTGCGAATTTTGGATTCGAGAGGTTCAATTCCTTGGTCATGTGATAAATGACAGGGGAATTCATGTAGACCCATCCAAAATTGAGGCAATCAACAACTGGGAACCACTGAAAACCCCAACTGAAGTACGACAATTTCTTGGTCTAGCTGGCTATTACAGACGATTCATCGCAAACTTTTCAAAGATAGCTCAGCCACTTACCACATTAACTCAAAAAGACAAGAAATTTGAGTGGGATGAGAAACAAGAGAATGCATTCCAACTACTGAAACAGAAACTGAGCAGCGCACCCATACTATCACTACCCGAAGGAGTAGATAACTTTGTTGTTTACTGTGATGCTTCGCATCAGGGATTGGGTTGCGTACTGATGCAAAACGAAAAGGTCATTGCTTATGCATCACGACAACTAAAAGTGCATGAGAAAAACTATACGACTCATGATTTGGAATTAGGAGCCGTTGTTTTTGCACTGAAGATCTGGAGACACTACCTATACGGTACAAAGTGTACGATCTTCACTGATCATAAGAGCCTGCAACATATATTCGACCAGAAAGAACTTAACATGAGACAACGACGTTGGGTCGAATTACTTAACGATTACGACTGTGAAATAAAGTATCACCCGGGTAAGGCTAACGTTGTAGCAGATGCCCTGAGTCGTAAGGAACGGATCAAACCTCGAAGAGTTCGAGCCTTGGGATTGACAATCCACTCGAATCTCATTACTCAAATTCGGGATGCACAAGAAACTGCTTTCACTTCCGAACGCCTTAAGGAGGAATCCTTAAAAGGGATGGAAAAACAACTCGAGAAAAAGGACAACGGAGTGTTGTACTTTATAAATCGAATTTGGGTACCATGCGTAGATGAGTTACGCAAGCTGATTTTGGACGAGGCACATAAGTCCAACTACTCGATACATCCCGGTGCAGACAAGATGTACCAGGACTTGAAAGGTTTTTACTGGTGGCCTGGAATGAAACGTGACATTGCCACCTACGTTAGCAAATGCTTAACTTGCTCGAAGGTAAAGGTGGAATACCAAAAGCCGTCTGGGCTTTTGCAACAGCCTGAGTTGCCCAAATGGAAATGGGAGCAAATAACAATGGACTTCATTACGAAGTTACCTAGAACAACGTCTGGAGCAAATGCCATATGGGTGATTGTCGATCGATTGACGAAATCAGCCCACTTTCTAGCTATTAAGGAAACGGATGGAATGGAGAAACTAGCAAAAATCTATATTAAAGAGATTGTTTCTCGGCATGGTGTGCCACTATCCATCATCTCTGATAGAGATGCGCGATTCACTTCTCGCTTTTGGCAAACATTACAACAGGCATTGGGTACTCGACTTGATATGAGTACTGCCTACCACCCGCAGACTGACGGCCAAAGTGAGCGAACGATACAGACGCTCGAAGACTTGTTACGAGCATGTGTGATAGACTTTGGAGGTAACTGGGATACCCACCTACCTCTAGCTGAATTCTCTTACAACAATAGTTATCACACGAGTATACAAATGGCACCATTTGAGGCGTTATATGGACGCAAGTGCCGATCACCACTCTGTTGGGCAGAGTTGGACGACAGACAACTATCTGGACCCGAACTTGTCCAGGAAACCACTGACAAAATAACTCAAGTATTAAGCCGACTGAAAGCGGCACGAGATCGACAAAAGAGTTACGCGGATAACCGCCGTAAACCTCTTGAGTTCCAAGTAGGAGACAAAGTCCTACTCAAAGTATCTCCCTGGAAAGGAGTAGCACGATTTGGCAAACGAGGAAAGCTGAACCCACGATACATCGGACCATTTGAAATCCTTGCTAGGATTGGTCCTGTCGCTTACAAGCTTAAACTACCGCAAGAGCTTAGTAGCATACACGATACTTTCCACGTTAGCAACCTTAAAAAGTGTCTTTCTGACGAAACACTTATCCTTCCTCCTGACGAAGTCTTCATTGACTCAAAACTTAACTTTGTGGAGGATCCGGTTGAAGTTATGGATTCTAAAACGCAGAAACTTCGACACAAACGAATCAAACTGGTTAAAGTTCGTTGGAACTCAAAACATGGCCCAGAATTTACCTGGGAACGAGAGGATGAAATGCGAAAGAAATACCCCAACCTATTTGAGAGCGTGACCGAGACTCACGGCTCGACTTAAATCTCGGGACGAGATTTCACTAACGGGGGGAGAATGTGACACTCCTCCAAATTAGGTATATAATTATACTTAATACATGCATTTCTTACGCTAATTCCCTACAATTGTTTTAAACTAAACCGATGATGTGATGTCAGTCTAGCGAGCCCTAAACAATAATACAAAAAGAATTACATAATACATAGTTATTTATAAATTACGTACGAACGTATCGGAGCGAAGCCGACAAATAAATGACAAAAGTTTCGTGATACAAAAATAATTAATAATATAATTATTAATTACGAGTATTTATATATCTATAACACATAGATATAAAGGTCTAATTTTACGTTTAACATAAAACGTATTATAACACGAACAGAAACAATTCTAAAACGCGCATACGACGTCGAATCATAAAAATGCAAATTTTCTCGTTCATTTGGAAGAAGTTAGAACATTACTTCAAAATATGAAATCCTAAATCTACTGAAAATTTGCGCTCAATTAACTGCGCGCAGTAAAATGTACAAAAATGTACAATTATCAAAAATAATGAAAACCTCATTATTATGAAAACATATTACGAACCAGGAGAGCATCTACAAAATAAAAATATAAAATGTTAAATTTTATATTGCTATAATTATACCCGTACTCGAGATTGGTGGGACAAAAACCCCACCAACTTACAATAATGCAGAGACAGATTGGGTTTAAACCCATACTCCCTCCATATCTCTGTGATCATTCGGCAAACACAAACACACACACCAAAAATCATATCATCTTTTTCTTCTTCTTTGAACAAGATCAGTAGCAGCAAGAGGTAGTAGAACAACAAGATCAGGAGCTTCCATCATCACCATCATCATCATCATCAAACGTTCACCATTTTCATCATCATTTCTCATAGTAAGAAAAACCCTCATTCTTTGATTTTTATACTCAAATTTCGTTATATAACTTGTATGTACATCATAATCTAAGTATATAACATCACAAACTTGAAGATTGATGATTGATTCTTGAAATGATTTTAAAACCCAAAACTTTAAAACCAAAATCGTTGTATGAAAACTTGTTAAAACGAAGTAATAACTTGTAAAAAACGACATATAACACTTATATAAACATTTGGTATTGAGGTAAAAACGATTTGGAGCCAAAAAAATCGGGTTGTGTTTTGCCCTGTTCGAACAGACCCTGGATGTGACATGAATCCGGCGGATTCATGTAGAATCCGGCGGATTCCCATGCAAAACTCGCACACCCCGTAATCGGTTTAAACATCTGTGAACGAGTAAAAGACACGGTCGAATCCGGCGGATTCACCTGAATCCGGCGGATTCCCAAGCTTAATATGAACGTTTCGTGAACACAAAAGAATCCGGCGGATTCAACTAAATCCGGCGGATTCACTTAATATTGACCCGACCCGGTGGCTTGACCCGAAAATCCGGCAACACTTTTCTCATTAACGAGAATCCGGCGGATTCAAATAGAATCCGGCGGATTCACCTACTGGGCTGCAGATTGGGCTTTAGTCGCGAATTGGGCCGGACGTTTCTTGGGCTGAGACTTTGGGCTTGGACCAAGGTTTGGACAAATAAGATACATTATTGCTAATGGGCCAACAAATCGGGCCGAGCCTAACACACTACAAAACATACGACATTATAAAACGAGACAAACTATGATTGCGGACTTATGACAAATGAATGTGACGTACGATGGGACTAAAACGAGATTACAATTTGGAAACAAACAAACGAAAGCGAGTTTTGGAAACCTAAACAACAAACGATTAATATATACGAGAATATATATTCAACTATATAAGTATATATGTATATATGCTTACACATTTTGGACGATTCGACAAACAA
Source organism: Helichrysum umbraculigerum (assembly GCA_949592205.1). Lineage (NCBI taxonomy): Eukaryota > Viridiplantae > Streptophyta > Magnoliopsida > Asterales > Asteraceae > Helichrysum > Helichrysum umbraculigerum. Next base: position 56,591,418 of record CATIUR010000006.1, read on the forward strand.
ACATAACTTGGGAAAATATTATTTATTTTCAAACAACAATCATCAACGACATACACAAACTTAAGAAATTGATAATTTCTTCAAACAAACGAACTATTAACGTAAGTCTAATATAGTACTTATAGTTAATACATTATTGTGTATAGGTTGACTACGTTTGGGCTACGCTATCTTATCTCGCTAGCATTCACATCCGAGCACTCACAGTGAGTTCACAAACCCCTTTTCACTGTTTTAATGCTTTTAAAACTCGGGGTGGAAAACATAGAAATCGTATGTATAACTGCATGCGACAACTGCTTTAAATACTGTATGTATTTACTTGATTGTTTATGAAAGGGTATTTCATACGTGACTGTTTGTGAAAGGGTATTTCACACAACTACTTGAACTATGATTTATGAAATGTTTTCATACTATTTTGGGAATTTAGACAACGAATCTTGGTACAGATCTAGGCTGAACGATGTAGTGCATAAAAGACCTTATGGCTACAGACTATAACCATTAGCTAGGTGACTCTAGCCACTGAGTATACGGATAGTACTATCGCCGTGACGACCCTCCTACGGATTGGGGAGCGTATACTTAATTGTCCAGCATGGCAAACAACAACAGATTAGGGTTGTGGTTTGGTTATAGGGTTAGATCGGGTTACCTTACTTGACAGGTTTAGCTCACCTTTCAAGGGATCACCGTCTAAATATTTCCCACGCACTAAACTATTGATTAGGAAAGGATTTCCTACGTACACTGATTTGGAAATGTTAATCTTTACTTAGGTTAACTTGTGTTTCCTACTAATAACTGATTTGGGAAATGTTATTTGATTAATAACTTGTGTTTCCTATTACAACTACAACTGATTTGAGAAATGTTATTTGTTTATAACTTGTGTTTCTCACTTGACAAACAACACTTGGTTGGAAATGTTATTCTTAAATGATTAACTTGTGTTTCCTACATAACAAATAAACTTGTGAATTCACTCAACAATTTTGTTGACGTTTTACTCTATGTTTTTCAGGGAATTAGCAGCGTAAGTAAGATCTGCATGCATATCAGGACGGACTACCCTGGACTTGTTAGGATGCCACTACTTTTGGGACACCTGGATTTCCTCTGTATAAGCAACTATTGCAGTCATACCTATGAAATCTACTTTTGATATTATGTATTTTATGAAATACGGATTTCAACCACTACTATTACTGTTACTACTTTCCAAGTGGTAACCTTTTGTAGAACTTTAACTAATGGCATCTTAATCTATTTCGTTCTGCGATAATCATATGCTCTGAGTATGTATGTAACTGTTGGTTGTTTTACTGCTCGCACCCCCGCCACGTCACTAAGCTTCCGCAAATCACTCTACGTAATTGTAATTACCGTTTGGCGGGGTGTGACAGATTTAAATCTATATTATGGAACTACTACACTTGTGATGTGTATAATGTCGCTTTAATACGTACATCTACCACAATTATCGTTCTGTTACAGTTTCTTACGTACCTATTGTTTCTTTTTCTTGAAGAATCATGCCACCGAAGAAAAAGAGTTACAGTGAAGCCGAACTCGCTGCTGCCGTTAATCGGGCCATAGCCGACGCCTTGGCCGCTCGGGATCTAATCCGAACGTCCGAGGAAACAGCCGATACCACCGCCACCACTCATACTGTCAAGCCTTGTTCCTACAAGGACTTTCTCAGCTGTAAACCCCTCTATTTCAAGGGCACGGAAGGTGCCATTGGCTTGATCCGTTGGATTGAGCGTATGGAATCCGTTTTCAGTCTCTGCGACTGCACTGAGAACAACAAAGTCAAATTCGCTGCTTACACCTTTCAGGAAGGTGCACTCACGTGGTGGAAAACCCACGCAAACTCTGTAGGCCTTGAGGTTGCAAATCGACTTCCTTGGGCCGAACTGAAAAAGAAGCTGACAGAAAAATACTGTCCTGAAGAAGAACTGCACAGACTGGAGGAGGAATTCTGGCACCTGACGGTGCAGGGAAATGATGTTGCTGATTATACCACAAAATTTCAGCAGTTTGCTTTACTATGCCCAAGCTTGGTTGAACCGGAAAGTAAGGGCATTAAGAGATACATTCGCGGACTCCCTGAGAACATCCAGGGAAATGTCGCCTCATCCAAACCAACCACCACTGAAAGTGCCATTCGTTTAGCCCACGAACTCATGGCCCTAGTTGTCAACCGTGGGACTTCCAACACCTCATCCTCCAACAACAACAAACGCAAATCCACTGAACACCACCACAACACAAACAAGAAAAACAACGCCATCCAAGTCTACACCACCAACTCTGAAACCAACCGGAGCTACACCGGGGACAGGCCTTATTGTCCCAAGTGTAACTATCATCACTTTGGTCAGTGCAATACTCCTTGCAACAACTGCAGGAGGTACGGGCATTCGACTAAGGATTGCCTAGCCCCCAAATCCAACAACAACCCCTCTGACAAAAATGCCCGACAACCTAAGTCCTGCTACGAATGTGGGAATCCAGGACACTTTAGGGATACGTGCCCAAAATTGAAGAATAAGGGCAACAACAACAACCACCGCAACAACAACAACGTCAAAAGTAGCGCCTTCGTGATCAACTCAGGGGACGCCCGTCAGGACCCGAATGTGGTCACGGGTATGTTCCTCCTCAACAATTTAACTGCTTCTATTCTGTTTGATACTGGTGCCAATAGAAGTTTTATTTCCGATGAATTTTGCCCTCTACTTGACATCACACCTGTTGCTTTAGACGTTAAGTACACAGTAGAGCTAGCAAATGGCAAATTGATAGAAACCGATAGTGTGATACCTAATTGCACTTTAAACCTAGCCGACGAAATCTTCTCCATAGATCTTATGCCAATCGAGATAGGGAGTTTCGATGTCATCGTAGGCATGGACTGGTTATCCAAACATCGCGCTGAAATCATTTGCTATGACAAAATTGTTCGCATACCTCTCGCCGTCGGTAGAACCTTGGTCATACAGGGGGAGACCGGTGGGACGAGACTTAACCTCATATCTTGCCTAAAAACCCGAAAATTTCTGAGAAAGGGTTATCCAGCAATCCTCGCGCACATCATGGAGAAAAAGTCGGAGGAGAATCGACTTGAGGATGTTCCAATTGTTCGAGACTTTCCAGAAGTCTTTCCCGAGGAACTACCTGGTCTACCACCACCAAGACAGGTTGAGTTCTTAATTGATCTTGTACCAGGTGATGCGCCTGTGGCCCGAGCACCATACCGTTTAGCTCCATCCGAACTTCAGGAGTTGTCCACCCAATTACAGGAACTCCTGGAACGAGGATTTATCAGGCCGAGTTCTTCACCTTGGGGAGCTCCGGTCCTATTTGTTAAGAAGAAAGACGGTTCTTTTCGAATGTGTATCGACTACCGAGAGTTGAACAAGTTAACTGTCAAGAACCGGTATCCACTTCCTCGAATCGATGATTTGTTCGACCAACTTCAAGGATCGAGTTGTTATTCAAAGATTGATCTCCGATCCGGTTATCACCAATTACGTGTTCGCGATGCCGACATTCCAAAAACCGCTTTCCGAACCCGCTATGGGCATTACGAATTCCAAGTGATGCCATTCGGCCTAACCAACGCACCGGCGGTATTCATGGACCTTATGAATCGGGTGTGTAAACCTTACCTTGACAAGTTTGTCATTGTCTTCATCGATGACATCCTCATATATTCACGAAACAAAGAAGAACATGCGCAACACCTCAAAACCATCCTTGAACTACTTAAACACGAGGAGCTCTATGCAAAATTCTCTAAGTGTGAGTTCTGGATTCAAACGGTCCAATTTCTTGGTCACGTGATTGACAGTCAGGGGATTCACGTTGACCCATCAAAAATCGAGGCTATTAAAGACTGGCAAGCACCCACCACTGCAACCGAAGTACGCCAATTTTTGGGTCTTGCCGGGTATTACCGACGATTCATTGAAAATTTCTCCAAGATAGCCTTACCACTCACGACTCTGACCCAGAAAGACAAAAAGTTTGACTGGACTGATAAACAAGAGTCGGCATTCCAACTATTAAAACAAAAGCTTTGCAGTGCTCCTATTCTATCATTACCCGAGGGCACCGATGACTCCGTGGTATACTGCGATGCTTCTCATCAAGGTCTCGGTTGCGTGCTTATGCAACGAGACAAAGTCATAGCTTATGCTTCACGACAGCTCAAGATTCATGAAAATAATTACACCACCCACGACCTCGAGTTAGGAGCCGTTGTTTTCGCTCTCAAAATCTGGAGACATTATCTCTATGGCACTAGGTGCACAATCTTTACAGACCACAAAAGTCTCCAACACATATTCGATCAGAAGGATCTCAACATGAGGCAACGTCGATGGGTCGAGTTGCTTACCGATTACGACTGCGAACTCAAATATCACCCAGGCAAAGCAAATGTCGTTGCTGATGCCCTCAGTCGGAAAGAGCGAGTGAAACCACTTTGGGTTCGAGCCCTCAGTATGACCATTCACAACAATTTAAACATTCAAATTCTCACTGCTCAACTCGAAGCCTTAAAACCCGAGAATGTCAAAGATGAAGCCTTACGAGGCATGGATAAACAATTCGAAGTCAAACCTAACGGGATTAGGTATTTCTCAAACCGAATCTGGTTGCCTAAATTTGGGAACCTACGAGACTTGGTGATGGATGAAGCTCACAAGTCCAAATATTCTATCCATCCGGGATCCGACAAAATGTACCACGGTATCAAGGACTTCTATTGGTGGCCGAACATGAAAGCCGAAATCGCCACCTATGTCAGCAAGTGTCTTACTTGCTCCAAGGTCAAAATTGAATATCAAAAACCTTCTGGTTTACTTCAACAACCCAGTCTTCCTGAATGGAAATGGGAACAAATTGCCATGGACTTCATAACCAAACTACCCAAGTCAGCGAACGGTTGCGATACCATTTGGGTGATCGTGGATCGTCTCACAAAGTCTGCTCACTTCCTGGCAATCAAGGAATCCGACAAAATGGAACGCCTCACCAGAATCTATCTGAAGGAAATCGTGACCAAACACGGTGTTCCAATCTCAATTATCTCCGATAGAGATAGTCGTTTCACTTCACAATTTTGGCAATCACTTCAAAAATCCCTGTGTACTCGACTTGATATGAGTACCGCATATCATCCTCAAACCGATGCCCAAAGTGAACGAACCATTCAAACACTAGAAGACATGCTACGGGCCTGCGTAGTAGACTTCGGTGTAAACTGGGAAAAACACTTACCATTGTGCGAGTTCTCGTACAACAACAGTTATCATACCAGCATTAAAGCTGCACCATTCGAGGCACTGTACGGTCGTAAGTGCCGGTCACCTATCTGTTGGACCGAAGTTGGGGATAGCCAACTCACAGGTCCAGAAATCATTCACGAGACGACCGAGAAAATCGTCGAAATTCAAAACAAGCTCAAGGCCGCGCGCGATCGTCAGAAAAGTTATGCTGACGTGAGACGCAAACCACTCGAGTTCCAAGTTGGGGATCGAGTACTACTCAAAGTGTCGCCTTGGAAAGGCGTAATTCGATTTGGCAAACGAGGGAAGTTGAATCCCAGATACATTGGACCATTCGAGATCCTCGAAAGGATTGGTCCAGTGGCTTATCGATTGCAGCTGCCATCCGAACTCAGCAGCGTGCATCCCACATTTCATGTTTCAAATCTGAAGAAGTGTCTGTCTGATGAGACACTTATCATTCCACTCGATGAAATTCGAGTTGACGAGAAACTTCACTTTGTTGAGGAACCTGCTGAAATCATGGACCGTGAGGTCAAACAACTTAAACAAAGTCGTATTCCCATTGTCAAGGTCAGGTGGAATTCGCGGCGCGGTCCGGAATTTACCTGGGAACGGGAGGACCAAATGCGACTCAAGTATCCTCAACTCTTCACTGACCCAACAACAAACACAACTTCAACATAAATTTCGGGACGAAATTCTTCTAACAGGGGGAGAATGTGACAATTGTCAATTTAGGACTAGAATTTAGTGCCTAATCAAGTCTTAATACATGTAATTAGTTCTGTACTAGGCTAATTAATGTATTAATTATTATATATATTGTTGAATATATATCTACACAATTATGCGGTTTGTTCAAATCGTACGAGTTTCAAATCGGATGAATTTCGATACAATCTATACGGACGTTGGTGAACGATTTTTATTAATTAATACAAATATTAATTAATAACATTGACATATTTTGAATATTATATCAATAATATTTCGTATCCAAGTTTTATTACACAAATGATATAAACGCGATTAAAATGCAAACGCGTAAGCAATATGAAATAAATCATCATCTATAACATAATTATTAAGTATTTAGTGAAATACTTCAACAAAAATACTGAATAATTATTCGTATTTTAGAACGTATATTAAAACATATAAAATAATATGTAAACGTTTACTTTATTTATACAAGTTTAAAACGACGCATATAGTGGTCGTTCATTATTATCTTATGTGCTTTGTATATTGATTAGTGACACCCAAATCGAGCTTCCGCAAATCAGTCATATTTGGGGGTGTCACAAATATATTTGCATTTGAGTCGGGTATAGGTACAAATGCGTAAGTTTTATTTATCCGATTGTATATATATTTATACCCGAATTATTTGTCGTGATATATATATATATATATATATATATATATATTTAATACTAATAATAATATCTATTATTAGTTATTTAATATAATATAAATAACTTTCTAAAAACAGAGATTTCCTTATATGGAAAGTTCCATATCATTCACAAGATCACTTCAAATGTTTGGTTAACACAAGTTAGCTGTTTGGCTAAATTAAGTGAGCCGTTCGGCTCTATCAGCCATAGCCGATCGGTTGGGAAAACTAGCCGATCGGTTCCCCTTTTTGGTTTCAGTCTGTGTTTCGCTCTGTACTCTGTTTTTAGTCCGAAATTTATATATATTTTCTGAGATTTCGAGTTAAATCTTTGTACTAACATTTCAAAAATGTTATACCATTATCATACACATGATTTTACCCATTTATTATACACATACTCAAATACTTTGTACAAAGTATAGTTTAGGTGCAATATTTATCATCACCAATTCTTCCATTTTTGTTAGTTAAATCAACCACAATAATGATGTTTAAACATAATGTAACAAGTTTTTACACATTATAATTAAGCTATAATCACTATAAAATCAAAGATATATATGAAATATGTAAAAGAAATTTAAGTTTCAGAAACCTCACCATGATATATTTATGATGACGATGGTCGACTGATAATGATGATAGTGTGAGTATCTTATTGTTAATTTATAATGAGTGTGTGAAGTTGATTGAGAAGCTTGTAGCTTCCTGTTTCTACTCCCACTGCTGCCGTTGCCGATTGAATCTCAAAGAAGAAAAAGAACTTGGTTGGTACCCTCAATTATTTGTGTTATGTGTGTGCAAACAAGATTTTGTGAGGGAGTATATAATATAACAGAGTTTTCAAAGGGTATGGAGGTTAGTAGTAGTGTGTCTCTTAATTATTGAGAGTTTGGTGGTAAATTTTTACCCGTTAGTTTCGGGTACGGGTATAATTAGTACAATATAAAATTTAATATTTTATATTTTTATTTTGTAGATGTTCTTCAGATACGTTATTTAAATTTAGAATAATGAGATTTTCATTATTTTAGACTGTTGTACAAATTTGCACATTTTACTGCGCGCATCCAATTGGGTGCCAAATTTCAGTTAAATTATGATTTCATATTTTGAGGTAATGTTTCCAAATAGTAAAACAGGAACGGCAAAAATAACATTTTTTTTATTTTTGACCTTTAGACAAATTTTATAATTGTTTCTGTTCGTGTATGGCATGTCCTAAATAGTCGTCTAAAGGTTCCCGAACAACTTTTGTTCTAACTATTTTCTATAATAGTTTCAAATAAAAATACTTCAAAAGTATTTTGAAAACCTTTTTGTACTGTGTCCGATACGTTAAATAATAAACGTATAAAATATTATATTTTATCCATAATCTAAACATAATAATAATCGTAATTAATAATTTTCGAATTATTAATTATTTTTGTATCACCAACTTATTGTATTTATTTCTGCTGAGTTCGTCCCAATAAGTTTGTACGTAATTATAGTTAATTACGAAATACATAATACTTTTTGTTTAAAAGTATTGGGCTTGCTAGGCTTATATCACATTAAAAGTTTTGTTAAAACTTAACTAGGAAATTAGCGTAAAATGCATATGTTTACTGTTCTTAATTGTACTCAAATTTGCGGGGTGTCACAAACATTAGGCTATATACATGAGAATTCGAGCTAATCATTTTTTTGGAAAAATCAAACGATATTCAAAGCTAGTTTTGTAAGCAAAAAATGTAGATAATTGGCTACAATTATATGTACCTAATATATTTCCAAAAAATATTGTATTTATATAATCGTATCTTATTACTACGTACATAGTTTCATAGGTATGTCCCTAGAGAAACCTGGAGGCAAGTAAGTAGTCAATTCAAACTTAATTGGTCTATACTTGGACAAAAACATTTACAGATTTATCATCGAAAGTAGGCAAATCTAACAACCGTTTGTTATAGGGCAAATAACGATGATAAACATATTAAAGTTTTTATATGTTATATGGTTTTAATTTTAATTTGTATAAAAAAATGATAGAGAAAAGTACGTAATTTACTAAAGAAAATCGACAAAAACCATCCCTAGCATAACAGGTTTATACATTATGGTTGTTATCGTTTGGGCGTTTGGCTTTGAATACGGAATGTATCACCATTCACCAATCTCTTTGTAAAACCCCTTTTAGTAAAAATATACGGTATATTCAACTTAAGTCGAATAATATCATATTTATGCAAAATACAAGTATTCAATGCATGGTGTACAATACTTTTAAGCATGTTTGAGGAAATATATAATTATCTAAGTTAACTTGGATATATATATGTAATTATCCCGAGATATATACATATACAAGAGTTTTCGTTTATTTTTATGAAAATTGGAAAAAGAAAAAAAAAATAGAGGTCGATAAAATGATGAAATGACCCAACTCCTGATACCTTGACCCCACTCGTGTCTAGGCCACATTAATTAAACTAATTCATTTGACAACCATATCACGTTTTGCCTATTTAAACCCTTTGATCAAACAAATGTTGCGAGGTAAACACTTTGATCGAGCATGAGTAACACTAAATGTTTTTACAATACCAATATATTTTATCATTAAAACTTATTAAACTTGTAAGTGTATAGTAACTTTTTAATTGAGGTTAGGTCTTATTGGATTTTTTCAAACGAACCTTAGTGCTATTGTTAACGCTTATAATAAAACTATTGTACACTTTATTGCATTGGAAAAGACTATACTATGACTATGTTATGGACCCCCCTATTTAGTGGATTATTTCAACGTAATGGTTCATATTTGTTCTATTCTGTTGGTAATAATGGAACAGTTTTGTTCGTAGGAACACAGAGAAGCAGATTTATTCTATACTCGATAAGTACCAATACGCAATGGGGAGGTTAATGCCATTTTCTATGAGCGAATGTGCCCATACTTGTTCATCATTAGAGGACACTATTCGTAATAATTTTCCCTTTTTTTTTTCTTAGTTAAATATTCATTCTATGGGCAGTTATTTTTAGGGGAGTCACCAAAAATTATCTGTAGATTACTAATTGTGATTTATGATGTTGTACTGTACAATACTACAAAACACAGTTAGTGGTGTATGGATAATTTTTGATGGTGTACGAATTATCACCCTTATTTTTATTGTATAACACTTTTAAGCGTGTTAATTATTATTTATAGCCTTAAGGATTGCATTTAAACATTTCTTATTAGATAAATATTTTTTTCTTCAAGAAACCCGTTGTGTTTCACTTATTCTTGAACTGTCAACCATAAGTCGTTAGGTGTATCATCTAGCTTCTTTTTTGGCCTAACCTTATATGATACAACTATGCTTATATAAGCGTGTTTATGTCTCTACAAAATACTCAATCATAGAGAAATCAGAATCGAATGGTTTTTAACTTTTTATTATTAGAAAATGAAGGAGTTCTTTTAGCAAAAATTGAATCAATCCAAACCGTGAACACCCCTGTACTTCGAGTTTTCATGATGTGTTCAATCCCTTTTAGGACAAGATGAAATTAGCTTTAATCAGAAAAATTCTTTAACTATGAATGTTAATCATTTGTATTCATTTCTTGCAAAAAACTTTTTACACTATGTCCTTCTCTTACTCGTTTAAGTCGTGTACTGATTAAAAAGATGATTACAACAAAACAATATGCATAAAAATCATATAGCGCCAAAACTTTCTAACTTCATTGAACAAAATGAATCAAGAATTCAAACAAAATAACACTACTATCCCTACAAACAAATAAAATCATGCAAACTTATATTTACAACATAACAGACCTTAACCTTAATCTTAACCTTAGTTCAAGAATGAAAGAATCATAATCTTCACTAGTGCCTCTTAAACCTTAACTTTACTTCACTCACTTATTGAAGGTCCAGCACCACCATCATCTCCAGAACTCGTGGTCACTTCCGGTCTAATTTCTTCCAACTGCTGAAGAACCAACTGAACCTCAGGCCGGGCCGATGGTGATGGGTCAACACAATGCAATGCAAGTTTCAAAGTATTCAATAACTCATCACCAATTGCAGAAGCATCCTTCATTAACTCCAAATCAAAAACCTCATTAGTCCACTCTTCTTTCACTATGGAAGCCACCCATTGTGGTAAATCTACACCGTTCATCGCCTCTCCCGGTGATTTCCCAGTTAGGAGTTCTAACATGATCACACCTAAACTGTAGATATCGGTTTTAGTGTTTGCTTTCTTTAGCTTGGAAAGCTCAGGGGCCCGGTAGCCAAGTGCACCGGCTGTTGCAATCACGTTTGAATTTGCAGCAGCCGTCATGAGCCTTGACAGCCCAAAATCAGCAATCTTGGGGTTCACATTTTCATCGAGCAAAACGTTACTTGATGTTAGATTCCCATGGATTATATTGTGATGAGTGTGGAGGCTAAGTAAACCTCTAGCCATTCCTTTTGCTATTTGCATTCGTGTTGGCCAATCTACCGGTGTTTCTGGTCCTCGAGCTGCATTCATGTTCACAAAATCAAGTTTCTTTAACACGATGTAGGTTCAAATTTAAAGAAAGGTTAACTGTAATAATTTGAATAAATTGATTAGTTTAGTCAAGGCTCATTAGTTAGATCAAACGGTCACCGTTGGACTAAGTAATAGGCCTGAGGCAAAACTAATCTATTTGTTTACGTTGTTAAAATGGATGGTATAGCAAGAAAACTATCAGTACTTTTTTGCCATGTGTGTAGTCAATTATCTCTGAAGATACTAACTTCTTGTTGTCAATTAAAACCTCATGTCACAGCTTGACACAGAAACTTAAATGACAACAAAACATGGTTCAGTAACCCACACATCATTAATAACATTATGAAGAGCAAATGCTTACCATGAAGAAAAGTTGCAAGACTGCCTTTGGGCATGTAATCAAAAACAAGAAGTTTCTCTCCTTTTGGGCCTAAATAATAAGCCCTCATTGCCAATAGATTTGGATGCCTAATTTTTCCAAGCAAATTTACTTCTACCTCAAACTCCCTTTGATTCTTAGTAATCTTTTCTCTCAATCTTTTAACAGCAACTTGATCACCATCTTCCAATGTTGCCTTGTAAACTGTCCCATAAGTACTTTTTCCCATTATCTCAGCTGTAGCACACAATAAATCATCAGCTGTGAACCCCATTGTACCTTCAAAATGTACAAGTTTCCCACCCGCCTCTCCGGCCACCTCGGCCTGCGGTGGAGCCACCGCTTTTCCCGCGGCAGCAGCACTAGCGCCACCACCCCCTTCGGAATCTTTTTGCTTAGTTCCCCCCCTTTTCTTGAACAAACAACAAAGGAGTATGCAACAAATCAATAGCAAAATTGCTATAACTGCCCCTGCAGCAATGAGAATGATCTCTTTGGTGTTTAGTTTGTTGTTTTCACTACGGTTTGGTGGCGGAGATGGGGTGGTGGATGGTGGTGGAGATGTGAGACATTGGGTTGAAGGACTGTATCCACACAAATCAAGATTACCAACAAAAGCACTCGAATCGAATTTCGAAGAAAGTTGTGTTGGGACTGAACCAGAAAGATTGTTGTATGACACATTAAATGATGTAAGATTGAGTTTATCACCCAAGAAAATTGGGATTTCTCCTGTGAGATTGTTATGACCCAAATTCAATGAATTTAACAAAGTCAAATTTGAAAAACTTGTGGGAATGCTTCCATTAATTAAATTATAAGAAAAATCAATACTTTTTAGCTTCCCAAGTCCTCCAAATTCACTTGGAACATTCCCACCAATTTGATTATGACTGAATGATATTTCTTGAAGCTCAGTCAACTTACTTAAAGAAATAGGTAGGACCCCAGAGAAGAAATTACGGTCAAAAGTCAAAGATTGAAACAAGGGTTTTACACCATTTTTCCCACTCCCCCAAGAATCTGGAATAACCCCAGATAAATTATTGGACTGTAGAGCAAGAAACATGATTGAATTTGACTTTGTGATAGGCACAGGGATAGAACCAGACAATGAATTATAAGTCAAATTGACCCTGTAAAGCTTAGTACAATTAGCAAGACTTTCAGGAATTCTACCCACTAACTTATTATTACTCAAATCAATAGTTTGAAGTAATGGGCATGAACCCAATGCAGGAGGGATAGAACCTGTAAACTTGTTGTTAAACAGTTGAAGTCCTCTAAGATTTGGAAGAAAGCCTAATTCTTTGGGAATTGAACCACCAATAACATTATCATGAAGACTTAACTTTCTTAAAGCTTGAAATTGGCCAATTTTGTTAGTGATTTGACCACCTAAACCTCTCCATGGTAACTGAATCACAATAACTTGACCTTGTGCACATTTGATCCCTTGCCAACTTCCTGAACATGCCCCATAACCACTATCATTCCAGCTTTTCAAGAACCCATTTGGGTCAATGAGTTCTTGTTTGAAAGATTGCAATGCTTGAAAATCTGATTCTGTGACAATGATGCCATCCCATGATTGTGCTGCAACTGGATGTGATAATGTGAAAATGCAAATTAGTAGTACTAGTAGTAGGTGAAATTGTATGGTGAAATAGTGTGTGTTATGTAATTTTAGTTTTGTGATAAACGGGATTTTTGTATGGTCAAATGGAGTCTTTTGTTGGTTGAAAATGGACTCCATTTTTGATAGTGAAAGAGAGAAAGAAATGAAGAAATGAAGAAGTTGAAATGCAACAGTGAGTCTTGAAATAAGGTTTTGTAGTTGATAGAGATTATGTTTGTAGATGGTGCACGTGAGTGTCACGCTCCTTGCCACGGAAAGATGTAAAATCAGTTGGTGAAAAAAAACAAGAAATTAAATTAACAAATTTAATATTTTTCATTTCTGTGAAGATTTGATAAAACATGGTTAAAGTCGGTTGCGTATTTTTTAGTCTATGATAATTATTTTTTTGTTGGTGTAATCAATTACATATTTTAACCACGTCAAATAATAAAAAGAGATAAATATGTACCGAATCAAAATTTTGTTACTGGTAAAATGAGAAGTATTTACAACATCTATGTTACGATACAAGATATTCTATTGAAGTTGAAACTTTTTTAGTTGCATTAAGAAAACCCGAAAAATTTCAAAGTCTTTTGGTAAGATTTTGAGTGACAGCTGCATTTTGAGTGGAAGACGTGACAGGCGATTTGGACAATTGATTTATGAACGGACTAGATTCGTTGCGTCTTAATAATACTATATTTTACGTAAAATGCAGTATATGCGTAAATACTGTATTGCAAATCTAATCGTTAATTACATAAATAAATGGATGAAACTGACTGCCTTATTTCTCTAAAAATGTAGATCACTCCCGCACCAAGGTTTTATATTATGAATCTATCAAAATTGAGACATTTCATTTTATTTTTCATAAATCTTATTGTATTTTGAGTAGGTAAAATAGCTCATGTATTACTCCTAAAGTTTCACCGGATATTGAAAGTTTGTTGTGTTAAGTGTGGTATTTTTCTGTTAGAAGTAAAAACAGAAATCTATACCATAGGAGGAGTAACTTTCAGGTATGAATTTGACCAATATTTGAGTTTACGAGATTATTTTATTGGTTAATGCAAACCTAAAAATGATTTAGTTTTACTTTTTTGATAAAAAAGAGAGAGAAGTGATTTTTTGGGTTTGAGACAAAGAATATGTCAGCAAGCAAAGTGTCCATTAGATTCAGGCTCCCCTTTGTCACGTGCCCCTAAGCCTAACGGCTATATTTCCATTATTATTTTCTTAATTTAATTTTTATCTATTATTTTATTTAACAAACTGCTATCACCGACTGCCGCTCCCTCCAACGGCTAACTTTTCCATGCCCATTATATTATACTGTAGTTATAGATCCCAAATAATATAATATGTACTAAATTATATCTCACAATAACTCAATAAATATTAATAATGTCGCCATGTTATTAAGGTAGCTAGTTAATAAGTTACTATTACCCTTGTACTTTAACTTTGACTCAGCTTAATAGGCTTCCACGAATATATTATATCAAAAAAATATTTAGGAGCATCATTATGTATCGTGACAAAATAATATATAAGGGCAGTAACTAATAATTAGGAGCATCATTATGTATTAATTACCTCCTTATCCTCCTATTTACATGTGTTGTTGATAATTGAAAAATGATTGGTCGCCCTAAACTTGTAAAACTAAATATAGACTTAAAGATGTAATTTGTTGGTTTGAAAAATTGATTGGATAAGATTAAGTGGGAGAAAACATCTGTAACACCCACTTTATGGGCCTAGTGATAATTGGGTAATTTCCTGACTATAAATTATTATTTAGTGTGTTAGGAAATCAAATTATTTATTGTGTTAAGTTTATTGTGAATGATTAGTCAAAAAGTCAAATGACTTATTGTAACTAGTAAATTATTGATTGTTTTAACTTTATATAGTTGACGGTAAAATAAAATAGTTGGAATCGTAAATGGTTTTTAGGTTCCAGAGATAGGTTTAGAAGGGGACTAGTTTAAGTGGATACGCAGTCGGTTTGAAAATGAGCAGACCTATTAATAACTTTCCCAAAATGGAAGTTAGTCATTTTCTTTGAAACCTTAAACATAAACCCTAAGAAAAACAAAAAACCAAAGTTTGAAATCAACAATTGGAGCTGTGATCTTGAGTTAGTTTATCATCATCATCATCTTAATCCTTCCTTTGAATTGTAAGTTCTTGTTCTAGTTAACCATAAACTTGATTTTGATTTAATTAGGTTATGAAATTGAATTGTATGAAATTGATGTTGAAAGGTGATATATGTTGATATATGATGTTGATATGCTGTTAATATAACTATTAGTAACTGCAGAAATTGAGTTGTAAGTTTTGGGTTTAATTTTCGGGTGCTGGGTTTTGAGCAGATCGAACAGACCTGGAAGATGGGTTTACCCGGCGGGTAAACCCTTACCCGGCGGGTAGTCAGGCTAAACAGGTATCTGGTGGGTAAAGGTATACCCGGCGGGTAAAACGGGTTCTTGAAATTGCGCAAGTGTTTTCAGGGTAGCGAACAAGTGACACTTTTCATTAACTCGGATTGGGTTGAAATTCGTATGGTCACTCGAAAACGGTCCAATGATCAAAGTTCTTTTCTAAGAGCCTAGGCAGTTTTTGGCCATTCGGGGCTGTCTTGGGGTCGAAAATGGCATTTTTCAGTCCTTGGACCTTATTTCGGGACTTTCTGATTAAAGTACAGATTGGACTTTTGATTCCTTAGACCTAAGGGATTTACCTGCTTAGGTAAATATGTTTTAGAATAATTATAATTGTTAATTACAACTTGATTATAATTGTTATGTTGATATTGTATATTGAGAAGTTTTATTTCAAAATACAATTGAATAAGCACCAGTGCAATATGATTAAGGTGTAAACCGAATATGAGATACTGAGCTGTAGATTATTATTAACCAATGATTTGACTAAGTTATTATAACTGGTTACTGTTTCGTATTTTAATACTATGTGTTGAGATATGATATATGATTATGAAATGAGTTATCAGTTATGGGACGAGTACTAACTCATTTGTTTAATTGTATTCTCATATATGGAGAAGGCTCAGTAATATTAGACCTCTGAGCTTGCAGCTGAGGTAACGGTGAGTGGATCTGTAACCCTCAGTGTGATTTAGTTGTAACAATTTTGGTTACAACGGGTAAACGTAGTTTACTGCTTTAATATACTGTTTAGTATGCTATGATGTAATTGTTGTGGATAGACTGTTTAGTCTGCTATGATGCCATGATGATTATGGCTTATGTGATTGTCTGATACATGGCCTTCGGCACTATGAATGAGGTCAGTATGATGCTGGGCTTATTTGCTATTGTTGACGATGGAGGGTTCCTTGTACATATCGTTTATAGGAACCTTAGTTGGATGAGAATAGCATTAAGTTATCGATTATTCACTGTATTGGCCTGCAGTGAATCTGAAGGGTTCCTGCCCACCGTGGCATGAGATTCGTATCAGGAACCGCCGATCCTCATTGAGATTATGTGATGATGAGCCTGTTGTGGTAAACAGGGATGTTATGTGTTTACGATACTTTGCTGTAAACAGATTTGTTATGCTAAGTTGGACTATTGATTATTTATTCACTCACTTAGCGATATGCTAACCCCACCACCCCACTACTTCTTGCAGGATATGATTAGATAATAGGCTGGGCAAGAAGCTTTTGACTGGATGGAATGTTTGACGACTGGATGTTTACTCTGATATCTGTTTTGGGATAAGTTCAAGTTGTGTTTTAAATTATATAACACCCGATTGGATTTGTTATGATTTGAAATAGTATGACTTGGTTTACATAACATGTAATGTAAATTGATAATATATGTTTTGACCAAATGCTTCCGAATGTTAGATATAAAAAAAAATGGTACTAAAATGATGGGGTGTTATAACATCAACCAATTAGAAAATGATGTATAATTTAGGTCTATGTAAATAGACCTATTTATCATTACTCTTGATGATTTGATGTTGTGTGTGTGTGTGTGGTGAAGGTCTAAGAAGAGCAATTTTCTATGTATACCAATAAACATGTTTTAGGTAGTTGTACAATACAACAATATGATGCATGTTTAGTGATGTACGGAGGAAAATTAGTTGTATAGGAATCACTACCCGTTTAAGAATGTTTGCTATAGCGTTTTTGTAGTTTTGCTTTAATCTTGTTCTTTTTTTGGAAACTGCAGACAAATTACCATTAAACCCAATAAAACAAAGATCCACACAAAATAACAACAAGCCCAACAAGACCAAGACACAACCTTCACTCAATATTACAAGTGGTAATACCGAGAAAAAACAACAACTAACAAATAAGAGTCAACCAAAAATAAAAACCACATGGGGCCATTACAATAGCAGTAGACAACAAAAGGCACATCAACAAAGATAGATGCTAAAAGTGAACCGTAGAAGACGAAATCAGACCAAAATTTTACCAAAACTACCCGCAGCATTCTTCCAAAGATCCCAATCAATTCTCACTGACTTTTCTCTAGCAGAAACCCAACCGAAAGTCTTCAGTTGCACCTCTTTGGACAAATCCGGAGACACATCGGTAGCTCTATAAAACACTTTACTATTTCTTGACGTCCAAATTAAATATAGAGTAGACTATTTCTTGACGTCCAAATTAAATATAGAGTAGACCAAATAACACTAGACCAAGCTTTAATCTTGTTTAATTTTTATATTTCTTACATTGTCTGGCGACTGGCACTCTGGCCTATTGCAAGTTTGTTACTAGCCACTCTAATTTATATTTTTCACTTAATAAAACTAAGGTTATACCGAAAAGTGGTAACACATGATTAATTAGTTCAAAAGTATACATAAAAAGTTTAACAATATTTTATAAGCTTTTAATGCTGAGCTAATTAAACTCTTAATAAGGGTTTATTATCTTGTAAATTATCAACTTTTGCAGTTTTGCTTTTAACCTACAATCTTTTTTCTTTCTTATAACGAATTTCACAGTTCACACCGACGGATTGAAATATAGTTATTATGTTTATTAAATTTAAAATTATCACAAATATTGACCAACCGATTAATATTAACTAGTTTAAGTTATTCTATAGCGATATTAAATATTTGACACCATACTAAAAAATACTTAAGTTGAAATATACAATCTCAAATTGGAATATGATTAATAATAAATTTACGTGTTAATGACTTAATGTGATTTAGTATTTTAGTGTGAATTCAGAATAAAAGATGATGGGCTAATCAAACATGATGGGCCATGGGTTTTAGGTTACTGGGCTGAACTTAGGTTAATGGGCTTAGAGGCTGTTGGTCTCAGGTTTTCAGGTTGTGTAAGATTATACCACGTGTTAAATAATATCTTAATCCCATTAGAATTTTGTTTTTTTTCTTCTTCTGATTTTAATATACACGTACAGTGTATCACTTGAAAATTGGAAAAAGGAAATAAGTTGAAGATTTATATTAATTATTAATTATTATTATTATAGTTGTTTAATTAAGTTTAAAGTTTAAATTTGGATAAACATATATACATTATTAAAAAACCGAGATAAAAGTGGATGAAAATCTAAATAATTTGTTAGATACACATATAAATAACATGACTTGATAAACACTTGTTAACTCACAAACTACGTGCAGTAATTCGTTAATTCGTTAATTCGTGCAAGTAATCATGAAAGGACCTCTGAAACTAGTCGATGTAAAGAATCAACAGCAACAACAACAGTGTGGCGATTCGATTGATCCTCTTACAAAGATTGTTCTTGGCGAAGTTCTTGGTCAAGGGGCTTATGGTGTTGTTCGAAAAGGCTCGTACGACGGTCGAACAGTTGCAGGTAATGTATTGTTAGTTGTTTTTAAAGCCATATGCATGTTTAATTTTATTTGTTATATATTTTGTTTATACTACGTCTTGTTTTTGTGTTTATGAATTATGATTATTAATAGGGTTTTACATCTGTTTTTGTAGTGAAAGTTCTTGATTTAAGCGATAACCGGATAACAAAAGAGAAAAAGGAATTTTTGATTAAAGATTTCGAAAAAGAAGCAAGTTTATGGCAAAATCTTGATCACCCAAATATAACCAAGGTATGTATACCTTTGAGGTTTAATTGTTACTTGTACATTAATGCATGCATGACTAGTTAATTATAACCATATTAGTATTTAGATCAGAATTTTTGATAAAACACAAAATCCTTTGGTGATTTTGTATCTTACAATAACAAAGTTGATTAATTATCAAATTCATGCATAATTCTTACCATTAATTAATTCTTGGGTCATATCTCAGATGATTGGATCAACTATGTCAATGAAGACAGACTGCAAAAACAAGAAATCGATAGCGGATAGCAACTACTGTATTGTCTCCGAATATGTAAAAGGAGGCTCGCTAAGATCTTACTTATTAAAGAACCAAACAAAGAAGCTTCCGATGAAAACTGTCATTGAGTTTGCACTTGATATCGCTAATGGGTACGTATATTAAGCAAACGACACCTTTATTAAGTACCAATTAATTAACTTTTTTATTAGAACTTTAATGATTAGACACTCATGAAACATTTGATTTTATTTTTAGGTTGAGTTACCTTCATTCCAAGAAAATAATTCATTGTGACGTGAAGCCGGACAACATGCTTATTGACGCACATCACACGATCAAATTGGCTGATTTTGGAGAATCGGTTTACAAGCCATCAGAGGTTATGTTGATTGGTAGTAAAAGGGGGACTCTTGGGTATATGGCTCCTGAGGTTATGAGCAAAAAAGCATACGGGCCTACATGCGACGTCTTTGCTTTTGGGATATGCTTGTGGGAGATATATTGTCGCAAGATGGCTTATACTTATGAGTTAGAGAACATCACGAAAGAATTATACGAGGTATGTATTTATATATATACTTTCGCATACTAATGAATTACTAGTATATTCATATTGGTATATTCGTGTTTTTGTACATATAATCTTATCTGGGATGTTGATTGTGATTTTTTTCAATTATTATTGTTATAGCTTATGAGACCAAGCATACCGGTGGATTGTCCAAGATGGCTAGCTCGATTAATGGAACGGTGTTGGGACACAGACCCAAAGAAGAGGCCAGAGATGAAGGATGTGGTTGTTGAGTTGGAAGAAATTCGGGAATATGAAGAGCAGCAAACGATATCAAAGAATCGACAGTGTGTTTTTACTATCGGTTGCTTCGGGTCATTCAGGCATTAAAGATAGCATTATCGAAATCATCTTATAGAAGAAAATATGTACATGACGAGAAATACGAAGTTAGATCTTGTGAAGTACACGATTTGTTTGTTTTGATGATCAAATGAAACCATACAAGCGAAGAAAATTGAAACCGGAAGATGTTTAATGCGGGCAAGTGAAAAGTATACAAGTTATATGTTAAGAAGTATGCATTGGGGATTTGGTGACGAGGTTGAGAGAGAATTGGGGTCTCAATCAGAATCGTATTGTGAGTTTACTGTCGTCCATCTGTAGTGAGTATCATGTAATTCAATAATATTGAGAGAATCTACCATTAAAAATGTCCGAGGGTATTTAAGAGGATCAAGAAGAGGAGCGTTAATTATTGTAACATCAGTCATGTAGTGGATTTTAAGTGGCCTACGTGCCCGTGGTTTTTACTCTCGCCTTGAGAGGTTTTCCACGTAAAAATCTTGTGTGTGTTTGTTCTTTTTGTTCGCTCTTTATTAATATGGTGTGATTATCGATCTAACAAGAGTTTGAACCATATAGATACACAAAATTTCAATTTGTTAAGCCTAACAAATCTCCCAAAAGTTCATATTCACTAATTAACTACCTGCATAACCAATTAATTATGATATACATAAAAAATGAGTTGCCAAACGTAAAATGCATCATACCACGTAGTTACAATCATCAAACTTCATGGAATTCGATTGTCAAACACGTGGCATAGTAGGAGTAGCAGCAACTGCGACAGTTGCAGCTGTCCCTGTAATGAACGAAAGGAGCCCGGTGGTCACGGGTTCCTGATCCTCTACAAACACTTCTTGTGGAACCCTAAGCGCTGCATGAACACAAGTCATCGCTAACCCAAATAAAACAGAAGAGATCAATAACGACCCCAACCCTGTTAAAAACACAATCAAAATCGTGGAAATTATCAAAATCCCTAAGGTTTCACGGTCAGAAAAAGTGCGGTCAAAGAGAAAAACGGGCTGATCAGGTGCACGGAAAAGGTAAAGAAACAACCATGCGGATAAAAGACAAATTAGAAAGAATAAAGGGAAAGGGTGGGACAAAAGAGAGAATGCAGCCACAATAGCGATTAAAGCGGTGTAGTTGATACGAAAGTAAGAGAAGTTTTTCCTGATGCGTGATACGCCTTCTGAGATGTTTTCAGGACGAGAAAATGTGGAACGATCGACGAGTTGGTACCATGGGCGCCGTTGTGAATAGGAGTGGCGAATGGTGGTTGTAATGTGGGTGAAAAACGGGCGTAAGTCGGGGTTGGTTGGGTCCGTTTGAGGTGGTTTGGATCGGTGGTTGAGAGGGGTGGTTTGAGGGAGACGTGATGGCATCGTGGTTTTTGCCTTTTGCTTCGTTGACACGGACGCCATCGTGTTACGATGGTTTGTGGCAGTTGAAGGGAGTTGAATTGGTTTGTAAAATTTGTGGTGAAATGAAAAGAAAAAAGTGTGGTTGATACAAAAATATGCGTAGTTATTTCAGTTATTAGTTTTCATTTGTTACCCTTAGAGTTTTGATTTTGGTGTAAATGTAGTCCTTGATTACCTCTTGAATATGTGATTCCTTGATTTGGATGTTAGTTCAATATCTGGATGTTTTCACAAAGTGTCTATATGTGTACTTTTTAAATATGTTAGAATGTTGTTTTGGTTTGGTCTAAACTTTTAAATGGTTATACATCAAATGTTTCATGTGTCAATATTGTTTTTATGTGAACTAAATTTTGTTGCTATGAAGTTTTGATTTAATTTAATTTCATCAACAATCAATTTAGAAAGAGAATATGAGAAATCTAACTTGTAAAATGAAATATTAGCTATAACAAAATTTTAACTATTGGTATCGTCGTAAACCATCAAACTAATTGGTTATGACTTCAAATTATATGCGCTACATATATAGTTTGATTTTTATTATTACAGTTAAAATAATGATTTTAATAAACACGGCACTTAACCCATTAAGCATTCCTAAAATAAATCCAAACAAGAAATTTATCATCAACTTTCCATACATACAAGTTTTTAATAAATATTATTATATTCGGAGTATATCACTAATTATGGAATGCTTACATTCTAAACATTGGTGTGTTTAGTTGTGGAAAATTTTTCACAATTTTTCATTTCCAATTTTCTAAAGAAAATCATTCCCCAGAAAAGTGTTGAAAAATTAGAAAACGCGTTCAAATGTTGAAAAAGGGGATTTTGAAAAACTAGTTATATCTTGGAAAATTTGGAAAGTGTGGGGAATTGTATAAAGGAAAATTTGGAAAAGTGTGGGGTAAGTGTTTTCCACCTCCAAGTTATATTTTGAAAAAGTGGATTTTCCATTTTCTTGGAAAATTTTCTAAGAAAAATTCATTTTGAACGCGTTTTCCACTTTTCCCCTTTTCTTGAAAAATTTTTCTAGAAAACACCCTCTTTTTTCCACAACTAAACACCCCCTGATTGTTTGTGTTAGATTAGTATGTTGAATTTATTTAGGGTGGTACTAAATGTACCATTTATTTATTTATTTTTATTTTTTTTAAACATAAAAATTTGTGCAATAAATTAACGGTCAAAAGAATTTAGAGCACAGAGTGTGATGCTTTGTAATTACAGTGTTTTGGGAAGAATATTGATGTTGATGAATTTGTGCTGTGGTAAACAGTGTTCTGGACAGTATTCTAAATAATGTTCTGGACAGTATTTTGGAGTCAACTACGCTGAAAGTGGCATGGTGAGTAAAAAAAATGGTATGGTTTGCAAAGGTGATTTATTTTTGGAATGCTTAACCACTCTTTTAGGGTAACTATTATCAAAACCCATGATCAATGATGAAACCCACAAATAAAAAGGGGCCACGTCATAACCAAGGAGAGGTCCACGTCAGCATGAACATATAATCTAATATAGTAATAAAATTTCTAAATTAGAGAGCTAAAATAAATAGAGAGGGGCGACAGTGTAGTAGCCAGTGAGGTGGGTGAAGAAACTGATGAGACGGGGCGGACATTTCAAAGACATTTATTTTTTTTGATTAATTAAAATTTAAAATATATAAATCTGTAAATTCATTCTGCTTCAACTATATAACCTAATTCTTCTCCAAACCCTTACTACTTTCATTTCTACTCCAATTTAATCATTCTTCCATCGATTCATGGAGTCTGCAGCTGTCTTGCGCACATTTCACTGTAAGTTCTCTTATACTGATGCTTGTTTATGTGATCCTTGATTTGTTTTGATAATTTGCTTCTATGATTTGAAGTTTGATTTTATTATTTACAGATCGAGTGAGCTGTTGAATTTGTTACTTTTGTTTTGACTGATTGAGCTATGTTTGGTACAAAATGATGTTAAATCTCTGTTCTTATTGTTTGATTGATTAAGCTATGTAAGCATGTATCTGTTCTGATTATGCAAATGCTTTAATTGCATGCTGTAGAGGCGTAGGTTTGGATTAATCTGCAATTTTTTTTTGGATTCTATAGCTGTATATGTGACCTAGTCACCTAGCTGATAAATCAAGTAGATATTACTTAGGAACAAATTAGGGATTATTCTGTGTTGGAGGTTGAAGATATTTGTAAGTGTGTGTGCGAGAGAGGTATTAGCAGCTCGAAGACTAGTTTAGTAGTCACGGATCCACTAAATATCCAAAATGATATGACTATAGACCTATAGTTACCCTTGGATCATGGATATTCGGTGTGGAAGCCACCTCTATCTAGTGAGTGGATTTGTAATAGACCGCTTCTGAAATGAATCTTATGGGCTTCCATTTCAAAACAAATTGGAAATGAGTGCAATTACTTATTGGTTCGTTGCGTTCCTTTTTGCGATTTCATCTTTCTAATGACCAACTTTTTAGCAGATGATGTTGATTTAAGATTTGTCCCAAGCAGATATGGAACTTGTGCTCCTGACATGTCCTCTCACATATAGGACTAGTTATGAGTGTTGATGTAAACCACTGCACAAACTGAATGACTTATGATTCAGAAAGTGGACAAAAGATATGCATCCCACCTAGACCCTACGATGAAAAGGTCCTGATAGGTTATCTTGTCATAATTAGTTGATTATTCATTGAGTCGCCTTAGATAATAAAGTCGAATGTAAGAACTGTTTTGTGGGATGTGCATCCCACCTATGTTTTAATTGGTTTGTTAATTTCTTTATCTATTATGCATTTATGCCATTCGTATATGCAAGCCCTATTCGATTGAAGATCAGCTTAATCTCTAACTTTGTATTTTAAGGGACATTTATTTGCTCATTCTTCCTATCTTTGGTGTGGTTTTTGAGTTTTGACCATTATGGGGCACATGCTTATGTACAAATGTGTATTCATTTTTAGTTAAGTCTCACCTCAATAAGATATTTCCACTCACAATGTTTTCATAATTTTTTCATCTACAATCTCTAAAGTATACATACTATACCGATACATATCAGAGTTCGAGGAAATTCGTACATAATCTTAGTCATCTTCTGTGTTACAGAGCATGATATGCCGCAGATTACTACACAATCTTTATCATCTAGGAATTATCTAAAAAGATAATTATTTAATTTTTGTGATGTTGATAGAGCATCATCAAGCTTGGTTTTTTGGTTGTATTAATATTTAATTTTATCATCGCAGATTCTATGGGCACTGTTGCACCTATGCGTGCTGCATTTGAGAGACCCGGTGTGGTTTCTATGCATAATGCAGCATCAATCATATCAGCCAAATCTTCAATTCAAGGTTCAACATTTGGTTTGGATCTTGTTTCTTCTCAGAAAAAGCGATCAGGGGCTCTCGTGTCTTGTGTGAAATCATCTGAAGTTGCTGTAGTAGACAAGACCAATGGTGAGTGTTTTCTATTATGTGCAGCATCAACTTCTTTGGTTGAATTAATCATCATTCATGCAATCCTATTGATTCTGTTAGTGATAAGATAATTTATATGCCCTTTTAATATCTACCACATTGATAGAAACTTGTTAAATCAAAACTGTTGCATATGATCAACTTTTCTTCAATTCGATGCTTCGTAGATAAATGTAAATGTATTTACTTTTACTGTGACACTAATTATCATCATGTGTGGTGTTTCCATCTGTAGGATCAGTGGAGAAGAAGACTTCAACAGCTTCAACCTTTCCTAATGGCTTTGAAGTGAGTATAAATATAATATTCATACATACTTCAGTTACTAATATCATCCACTTTGCTTGACTATTCTACTTACATGATGATCGTTTATATCAGGAACTTGTCTTGGGCGTCTGTGACGAGACACAGATTGCTGAGTTGAAAATGAAGGTAAGCTTCTCATTTGGATCTCTTTCTTAAGGTTGTTCTTGTCATTTTATTAAGTACTGTAATAATGAAATAGAACATTGTCCCATAGGAGCTACATTTCCATTAAATTATCTGATCAAGTACCTGTTCTTTTCTCATAGATTGGGGGATTTGAAATGCATCTAAAGAGAAACATTAAATCAATGGATCCCATCATCCCTGTTGCTTCACCTACAGAAGCACCACCAATCCCTAGCAAACCAATGACCGACTCTGCCCCAGCTACCCCACCATCTCCAACTTCTCTAAAAGCAACACCATTTACAAATATCCCAGTGGAGAAGTCAAAGAAATTAGCAGCACTGGAAGCTTCTGGAACCAGTGGATATGTTCTAGTCTCGTGTCCAACGGTATAACATTGCACTGACATATAGGCTTGTGACTTCACAACTTTATACAAAGCTTCTATGAGTTCATAATCAACCCATGCTTCTATTATCAGGTTGGAACATTCCGAAAGAGCAGGACACTCAAAGGGAAGAAGCAGCCTACTCTTATAAAAGAGGTAACTTTCGCAACATGTGAACTTTTCTTGGTTAAGCGCTCAAGCTGTGGGAGTAACACCTAAATTTCATCCGTGTTTTGAGTTTGAGCTCTTGGTCCTCCTTTTGATGATTCATATAATTACATAGATCATATATCATTTCGTATACCAATAATCTTATGGTAGCACAAAATTTAACCATCTCTTTTTTCCTTTATTTTTTTTTGGGTTCGAGTCGGGTCAGGTTCAAGTTTGACTTGGAACACTTTCTGTCCATTTTTTAATAAATAATTAGTGTGTCAAATTTTTTCCAAAACAAATCTAATCTTTGAATGAAGTCACTTAGGGGGGGTTTTTTGCATAACAAATACACTCTGGGCAACTTCCAACCTATTTCAGTTATAGATAAAACATAACTCGAATCGACCCATTCATAAGTAAATGGGTCAAAAGTAGCACCCCAAAATCCACTATCGAATATTACTTCATATAAATGGTAGCACAGTCCATTATCTTTCCTTCAGAAGTGAGGCCCATAAAATAAAAATATTATTTAGTTAAAGAGATGTAAATAATATCAAAATAACAAGAAAACCAAATTACATTTGCTAGCTGAACAAAAGAATACTCTAGGATCATATTTTCAGTGAGAACCTTGATTTAGTGTAGTTAACTGATATTCAACACTAGTTGACATGAAAAAAACTGTTCAGCAACGGTCTATTGGATATGTGTTTATATTTGCATATAACTAACACAACTTCAATAATTAGGGTGACATTATTAAGGAAGGACAAACCATATGCTATCTGGACCAGTTTGGCACTGAACTTCCAGTGAAGGTGAGATAATATCCTTGGTTGTTTTTGGTTTCAGATTATAGAGAACATTAGAACTTCATAACAATCTACTCATCTCTGTATCCTGTGAATTTGATTATGCAGTCGGACGCAGCTGGTGAAGTCATAAAGATCCTCTTTGATGATGGAGGTATGATCTCTGGTTCAGTTTAATCGTTACACCATCTTTCTTCAGACCCTTATCCTGCTTGTACCACAATCAAATATGGAAAAAGTGACCAATCTGTGATTGTTGTTTAATATATCAAATTCTTGATCCTGCAGAGGCAGTTGGTTATGGAGATCCCATCATTGCAGTGTTGCCCTCATTCCATGATATCAAGTAAAATACCATCCATCGCTATTCAAGTAGTTTCTTGGGTACGTAGAGCCCTAAGGCTTGCAGTTTGCTTCTGATTTCAAATCTTTTGTATTCTTCTCATGTCTAGCATTTTCACCTTAGCCAATTTTGTGGGTTGAAAATGACTTTAAATCTGCAACAACAAAACAACGATCATTAATCTCGATAACTAGAAAGTTTATAAGCTGTATTTGCCATTTTTTGTATGCCAGAGGATGTACTATTATGGTCATTGGTTGCAGATGTTCTTATGCTAATTACAGGAAAATAAGCAGTAGTTTTTGTTTCCATATGACTTTGATACCTTAAAACATGGGTTATCCTGGTACGCAAATCTTCACTCAAGGGTTGAAGTTCTTAGGATAGTCCACTAGTCTTTTCCAATATTGATAAGCACGTGATCTTCCGATTACATGCACATGAACCGCACTGTGTTCTCGAGTTCTTTTTAGGAGAGAAAAGAAAAGAAGTGAAAGAAATAAAAATATCACTCTTTATTTTCTAATGAGAAAAAAGTAAAGAAGGGAAGAGGGGAGAAGATTTAATACAGTTTTCTTTCCTTGAGCACAACTCACTAACTTATCTTCTTTACCTCTTTCTCTTCTTTTCTTCTTAATCTTCAAGTCTATAGTCTGAACAATAAGAGGCGACACCTGAAGTTTGAAGGTAGAACCATTTGGCACATTACCTTACACGTGTTACTAGGTTAACTAGCTAATTTGTATCGATGAATAAACCCGACAAATAATCTCTTATTGATATAACTTGATCATTATAATCACGTTCATTGTAGAGTAGTCAGTTATTGTACGTTGTGTTCTATATAAATCTCCAGATATAATGAAACCACTATATAAGTATTCTCTCTCACCAATCTTGAAGTCACCTTTCACTCTCACCAATCTAGGTTCCTGGATATATCCTCTCAAATTGTCTAGCAATGACTGCAGGAAAACTCTTGATTATATCTGCATACCAGGAGACCACATTGCTAACATGAAATCTAGTGAGAAAAAAGACTGGAAAACCCCCCACTGGTTTGAAATATTCACTGAAGTGTTCAATGTTATTGATTTTATTGTAGGTATGATCGATTTTTTGATGACACACTCTTCTTAGGAGAAACTCTTTGAACAGATACTGTTAGATATATCATAACTTGTAATTCCTTGTGATATATGCGAGAAATGATATATCATTCTAAAAGTTCCTACTAATCCCCATCCATGTTTTCTTCCTCATTTCATTTTTTGATTTTGCCAAACGTCATGAAATTGTTACAGAGATAGAATTAAAAGGAAACATTAGAAGGATATATCATTTACTCATACTATATAATTACATATTTTTCTAACTAAAATATACGGAGTACATGTGCTTGGATAGATCGTAGATATGAATAATATACGAGTAATATGCTCAGTTATACATGATCTCAAAATTTTGACAAATTAGTCCCAAATAATCAATGGTTACATGATCAACCTATAGCTCTCTCGGCTAACAACTTTAAACAAGTATTATGGTAGTAACTTTATATTAAACTCGAGTAGCTTAGCTAGGCTTTTGCTGTTGAATCTTGTTCCCAATTAATCGCTTGCTTACCGATCTTCTGTAAAGCTTTGATTACTTCTTCATTCGTAACGTTCCCTGTAACTGTGACCTTGTTCAATTTGGTATCAATATCATAGGCTTCAATGTCTGCTCAAAGGAAAAATAAAATAAAATACTATAGATTAGTGAAATCAACTCTACACTATTTTTTATACTCTTTTTATTTATTTATTTATAACCTTACAACATAACAACAAATATATTAATAGTAGTACTGTTTAATCTAAAAGTAAAGGGAAATTGATGATATAGAAGCATGAGTTAATTATTGTACCTTCAAATTTCTTGATGGTTTTTAAGATCTTTTTGATGCATTCTTCACAATGCAAACCAACCTTCAATTCTACCACCTTTTTCAAGAAAAAAACACCAAATTACAAATAAGTAACACCATATAATTGGTTAATTATAATGCAAAAATGTGTGGTACAAACTCACATTTGCCATTGAAGAAAGAATTGAAGCTGTAGAGATATATGTACTTTCAAAGTGTGAGAGGAATTTGTGGAGCAAATTGAGGATATTTAAAGAGGTAAAGTGGAGAATTCGATTCTTGACATCTGGATGCCAATTTAACTTCACTTTTTGTGTTGCTTGGAACTCGTCAGTCATTACCAGCCGAACACTTGGGGTGGGCTTAGCCGCTCGGTGGTTGGGGCATATTCGACTCGTTTCCGACCAGGCCTTCATTGGACCGAGCCCATTTTGTGAAGCTTATTAGTATCAAGTTGGCTTGTTTAAAGCTCGAACCTTATGGTGTATGTTGCTAGTTTGTTCAATTATGCGTCAACAAATATCGAGTAATTTCTATCATCAAAAAATTAAAGAGAGAAATGAAACATTGTAATGAAAATTGTATCAAATTTAATGATACATTGAAGTGGAGATTAAAATTATCGTAAGTAGCTAGATTTTTAGACGTATCATATTCATACAATCGGACTATCGTTGAACACACAATAAAAAAGAAAATTAAGATTTGATACATGCACCTGATTTATCTTATTGATGACAACGTAAGGAGTGTATTATCAAAACTCTAATAATTAAATGGGAAAAAGTCACATAATTATGTGATTATGTCAAAGTTTCAAAAGGACAACATAGTTTGTGTTAAATTTTTTAAGTTTCATTTTCACTATTATTAATGTCCAATGACACAGTTATACCGTGTTCTCGAGTTTATTATACTCTGGAAAAATGTTAATGAAAAGTACAAAAATATTCTTACGTCGCATTTGGTTCAATTTGTGGAATGTTTTTGATGTAATTGAAATTCATCAAAGGAATATAATTGTAATTACCAAAAATGTAAATGTCTTTGAGTAAAAGAATTTGATGACTTCAAATGCAATTCATTCTTGAACCAAATAACATTATGGAATGAAATTGAGATTTCAATTCCGTCAAATTCCATCGAATTCAGCGAATCACAATCATAGTTTTTATGCAAGATAAAGAAAAAGGAGAAGAAAAATGTGAACAAATATTAAGTATTGAATAACTTTAATCTTAACTACTATAGTTTCTCCCACGATATAAAGTTTTACACCGATAAAACATCATCCATTGTTGATAAACATATTTATACAACCTGATCGAGAACATGCATGCATTCCTCAAAAGAGCTAAGAAAGAATTTTAAAAAATTGAAGACGTACTTTCACATCACTATGTATGTTGTTGTCCTTTTTCACAAAAAATTAACTTATGTTATTCTTTTGTCCCGTACATAAATTATACTCCCTCCGTCCCATATTAATAGTCCACTATTTCTTTTTGGGATGTCCCAAATTAATTGTCCACTTCCAAAAATAGATAAAAATGATGAGCTAAAATCCTTTTATACCCCTACTTTATATATGTAAGACAAAAAAGTAGGTAAAAAGTAAGGGGTAGAATTGTCATCTTATCAAAAAGTAAGAGAGAAGTTGATGTTTTCTTAAACTGCGTGTTTCTTGTCTGGGGACAATTAAATTGGGACGGAGGGAGTAGCATGCTTATGTATACACAACTGTCACGTCGTCTTTGTTGAACTTTAGAGCTTTAAACATACCATACTTTTGCTTACCTTCACCAAGGTTTTAGGGTGGTAATTTTATCATTTATTTGTTAGTGTATGCAAATGTAATTGTGACGATCACAACGTCAAAGTTATCTAGACAATAAATTATAATGTTAAAATTGTCTAACTCAAACTGTTAACCAAGTGCTGATATTAAAAATAACAAAATTTTTAAAAAAATCTTAGCCGAGAGATCAATAAAGATACTCCATCCGTCCCAAAATAATTGTCCACCGACAAAAAACACGCAATTTAATAAAAACATAATCATTACTGCTTTCTCTTTCTTACCTTTTGCAGAATGGCAGTTTTACCCTTAAGCAATTAATTACTGCTTTCTTTAAAGTTTGTAAAGGGTAATATGATAATCACGATCAAAATTTTCATTCTATTTTTGGAAGTGGACAATTAATTGGGGACGTCCGAAAAAGGAAATGTGGACTTTATTTTTGAGACGGAGGTAGTATGTATTTTAACTTTACCATTTACCCTCTTCTAATCTTTGAATTTTTATATATCATATCTATGAGTTATAATTTGTATACCATTACTCAAAAAAAAAAAATTATAGTCGTTGTTTTTGTTGACATTTGACTTAACAAGTAGTTTATGGTCTACCCTCAATTCTTCACTGAGTACGTCACTACAGCACTTTTTAAGTTCCTAGTTAAAAGGATGAGAGAAAAGGACGTTCATATATTATTAAATTGTTTCGAAATTTTAATGGAATCTTCTTTTCATCTTTTGATTTGTTTACTACAAATTGCAAAGATTTTATTTAACGATGATTGTATACGTGAGGGGAGAGCACATGTATTTTTCACTTGTATTCTCTAAATTAAATTTATAACTAATAAAGTACAAATCATCACCAAGTGACATAACATATTTGGAGCACTTGTATTTGGCTGTGCTTGGGCTCGTCAAGGACTCACCACAAGCCGTCACACCACTACGAGCAGCTCGGCTCGGGGTGGATGAAGCTCGAGGTGAGATGTGATGAGTTTGAATAACTGAAAAGCTAAGAGCGTTCAGTGCTGGATCTGATTTTCTTTTTTATTTTTCCTTGTTAGAATATCTAAAGTTCAAAAGAATTTACTTTTACACGATCTATATATAAACTATACTTAAAACAAAATAGCTTGGGGCAATCCTAACCCTTAATTAGTTTTTCCCATCGTGATCCAACGATCTAAATTTATATTCGATAATTACACTTTTCACCCCATCTTTTTGTTAAAAACCCTGCAAAAAAACCGGCCAAAAATAAATCAGCCAAAGGATAAAAAAAAAAATTAGAAGAATTCCCAAAACCATTCCACCCGTATCATCCTTCAAACCTAGAAACTTACTCCGTTCTCACTCCGCATGTATTGGTGCCTCCAAAAGTATACGTGAAATTCGTATTCAATCAAAGGTTTAAAATTTCACCACGTTAAAATTCTTCAAGGTAATCTATTACGGAGTATTTTCTAATGCGTTAGTTTTTATCAAACCCTGAAACACGGTAGGCAAAAAAATACGATGATGAAGTACTTTTTCGATATCGACTTTTTTGCAGGTTTTGTGTTTTGTAGATATATTGATTGAATACGTAGATCAAATTGATGGATTTAATTAGTTGATAATCTAAGGTTTCGTTTTTAATCAATACTAGCAATTGTTAGGCAGCAACGATTTAATCAAAATCAGATTGATCCTTTTGATAATACTAATTGAATGATCGATTACAACACTCTCATCAACGATGTTACATCCACCGGTGGAGTTTTATTGGGGTGATCACAGGTAAACTTATACATATACACACACATATTTATAATGTTGGTTACATGATGAGATCATTGGTATACGAATATCAGATTCAAGATCCTAAATTTGGTCTTAATTAGTTAAGCATGAAGGTTTGATATTAGGGCTCGTGGATATCGAATTCTTGGTGCCGATTGTTGACAGGAAGGCTAAAACTTTTGTAAGTATCATTGTTTATGTTGAATGGTAAATTTTGATTTGTTCTAATTACTGGATATTTGCTTCTATGTATGATGTGTATGATGATAGGTCTTTGATGAATCACTCAACAAGTGTTTGATAGAAGTTGCATGAATGCGGAGGTGGTTTTCAGCAAGAGATAAAAACGCAAAGTTTTCATGGGATAGCTGGAAAAATCCCATGATGATTTGTTCCAAAAAACTTTATGCTCTTCTACGACGGCTTTTGTATGTTGTTTGCTTTTGGTTACATTCTCAGATTCCTTCGAAGTGCAAATGTATATGGTTTATTCATTTGTTATGGTCATGCTTCATGTGGTCCCAATGTTAAAGATTGTTGGCCTAGATATTCCTTTTTTTTTTTTCTCTACTGCATAGGTGGAGATGCAAGGTCAAGTTAGTCATGTGTCTCTTTCCTTTGTCTTTATTGATGTCCTTTATGTTTTGGTTTTGTTTTCTAATGGTAGTCTGCAATATATTCCAAAAAAGAAGAAGAAGAAGAAATTGTATGAATTAATGGCTATTTCAATTCATTTAGTGATGAGTTTTGATGGTTTATATTTCTTGTGTGTGTGTGTTTTTTTTCACTTTATAATCAAAGTTTGTCTGGAAACTTATGAAAGTAAATTGGGCAGGAACTTCTATGGTTTTTTTGGGTATTTTTGATGCAACCCTTATGAGGGAATACCATTGATATGAAGCAACATCATCATCTCTACTTTGATCAATCTGCTAATGGTTAGAAGGTAAGGTTCATGATTAAAGAAACAGACTTTGTATCTATTTATCTTTATTATAATCTCAGGGTCTTCACAAAGGTATTTTCTTCAGCAAGTGTAGTCCAGAAAGGGGGTTAAAGCTATCATTTACATTTGGTTTGTCATTTTGTTTTAGTAGTTTATTTCTAATAGATTTCATGTGGCAAGTAGCTTTTTGCAAAAGGCTGTTTTGTAAATGTTTCATGTCGATTACACAGTTTTTTTTTGTCATTCTACAATAGTGGGGGGTTTCTGTGGAGTACTTATTAACTTTTCTTATTGGATCCAATTTAGTGTGCTTTAAGTTGAAGGAAGGTTTTATCTTATTATATCAATTAATTTTTTTTACTAAATCACGGCCCAAATTGTATTTTGATTTTTCTTGGAAGGTATCAATTGCCTTTTCAATTAGTGCTTCAGTTACTTGTGAATTATACTTGAGCTTGGTGTGCTGATATGGCTACTGCTGCAACTTTTGCTGTTTGTTGCTACGCACCAGAGGACCTGAGAATTCCAAAACCATGGAGAGGTCTGGTTGATTGAAAACATGGTATCTTTACCTTTGGAATCCTGAGACTAATGTTTCCCAATATCAGAGGCCCTCAGGGCATAAGGATCCTTATCTACCAAAAAACCAATATTAAGTTGCACTAAATTTGGATGTTTCTTTGAATAATGACGTGATGATGGTGTTGTTGGTGATGATGTTTAACGTGAAAGAAGTGGCAACGGTTGATCGAACTTTTGCTCTGAAACGTGTCAGTTTTAGGTTTCGGTTTTTTAAAGAATATGTGGTTTCTCCTTTTAAGCTTGACTGATTTATCCTTTTTAATTAACTTGAATTTTTATTTACAGCTACCAAGAATTGTGGATATCTTGCCCTTTATTCTTTGCAAGGTTAGTTTTGTTTGCTTAATGTATAGATTCATTATCGAGAGTTTTCATTTTTTTGTTTTTTATTATTTGAATACATTTTGTTTTCAATATCTACTTAAATTACAGGTGCCAGTAATGAGACAGAAAATGATGGTGTTGTAGTGGATTCATGCTTTCTGTTTTGTTGTTGTTTACAGTGGCCTTACATAGTTACATGTTTCTTGGTAACTTATCATATAATTGGTTGATTTGGTTTTTGTTTGTTTGGTATGGGCAAGATGTTTGCTTAATGCCATGCTCGATTATTTGTGCTCCATGTTACTATGCAATTATATTGCTTCTCATACCCAACCAATCAGTTAACTTTAGTATTATTTTTCTTTATAAGTTAGTCCATTTGATGCTAATATTTTAATATGCCGATTAGGGGTAAAATGGGCGGGTCAGGTAACGTGTAATCCTTGGTACACGTTAAGATGAGTTGGATAGACTCGCGAGACTCGGATTTTTTTTTGTTTAAAAACTTAACTATGTTTTACCTTCTCAGTCACAATGTTCTCAGATTAAAATGTGTATGTGTTTGTTAGTTTTATAATTAAGTCATCGAATGTTGCTATATGTGTAGATTAGGGAACTGAAAAACCGAAGTTGCGCAAGGAATGCAAAGAAAGTAGGTGGCTGGTGCCAAAATTGTTGTTTCGTGTCGGTAGCCAGGTTGTTTCAATTTCACTGGCTTTGAATTCGAGTGTTTTCTTTTTTTGGGAAATATGTTAGGTAGCAGTATCTCTAATAATGATTTGTTTTTGTTATAGCTTTTAGTAGTTATAGTTTTAATATGGTTAATGATACAATAGTATAATAAATCAACCATTATGATATCTAAAAGCCTTCTTATCTAAGTGATTAACGGTGAAGAGCCAAATCTTTATTTAGCATAGGTGTAGTTTTGATGGGTGGCAATTTTGACCCATATACTTGTGGATGGGTCGCTTCGTGTTACTTCCAGAGAATTGTTAAAGGAATTCTCTTATATAGTGTTCAGTTCATAGAAATTAGTTGTACGTATATAGATCTTTTAAGAATATGATTAAAAATAACTGATAGTAAAAATATTGTTTCATGGTGTGTTTATGTTGTGTATGTGAGTTGTGGTTTAGTTCCTACTTAAAAATGTCTATATGCATCTACGGGTATGCACTACCTGATCTATGATCGAGTATGAAGATGTGTAGTGCGGTTCTTTCGCTATGTGGGTTCTTTCATTTAGATTCGTATGTTTAAGTGTGTTAGCTTTTTAGTTAATGAAGTTACTAAAGTTGTTTATATTTGTGCAGATTGGGAACCTAAAAAACTCATTTAACAAGGAACACAAAGAAAATAAGAGACCCGCAATAAACCAATATAACTACTTAAGGTGACTCTTCACTCTTTAAATGGTACCAAGAATGTTTTGCAGTTCGACCCATCATTGTGGACTTCTCGCTCGTGACAATGATTTCGTGGAAATTATTTGCAGCTAATATGAAGCGAACACATGCAATCGGGATGGTTACTA
The DNA here is from genome assembly GCA_949592205.1 of Helichrysum umbraculigerum. NCBI lineage: Eukaryota > Viridiplantae > Streptophyta > Magnoliopsida > Asterales > Asteraceae > Helichrysum > Helichrysum umbraculigerum. The sequence goes on from CATIUR010000006.1 coordinate 56,627,824, forward strand.
CAACTTCATGCATCTTAAAAGGATTGGCATGATATTTCCATTACTATTTCATAGATTTCGTTTATAATTCTATTTAGCCTGCCATAAAGTGTTAGACTATGCTCTATTTGCCCAGGTTCATGTATGTATATTTTTAGGCTTAATATGATCTATTTGCCCAAAGTTATGCTCTTCCAATTTATGGATATACCAAACCTAGGAATGAAGAATGAGTACCCGTTCCTAAATCATTGAGTGGCTTTTTTGAAAATCTATGATGTTGATGATGCTCAAAAGTTTTTAAAAATTGTGAACATCTCTTTTAAGTTATTCAATTTTGATCATTGATTTGTTCTTGATATGTAAACTTAATGTTGGTTGAATTTTAATTATTTGTATTTGTTGTTTGCGAATAAAGATGATATCAAAAGTTTTTCATGCTTCTATAGTCGTTTTGGATGGAATTAAATTTGGACAAAGTTTAAATTCCAAGAAAAGCTTTTTATGCCTTTTGGTTGTTTGCCTTTTTATTTTTATTAGATGATTCATGTTATGTAGTTACTTAAATTATTATATGTGTCATATATGTTTTAAGATATGTTTTTGTTTGTAATGTTTTGATTAGTCTCTTGTGTGATATTTTTTTCCTTATATAAATTGGCTGGGTTGTTGCAGTTATTATAAAGAAAGACATGAATAGTATAAATAGAGATAGAGATGGTCAAGTAAGATATGATTTTGCAATAATAAACTGAACACAAAATATATCAAAGGATTTTATAAATTTATATTTTTATCACATTTAGTCACGTATGTACATTGTTCATTTAAAAAATAAAAAAAAAAAAAAAATTGATGTACCACAAATTCTAACTTGATAAATCATTTTTGAAACTTTCAAGCCTTGGATAAGACATGTATTGCAATCATATTCTTTATACTTAACTGTTACTTTATTATTGACCTCAAATCAACATAACACTAGATATGTTTAATATATAACTCGCCCTCATATAACCAATTATTATAATAACACTCTGAATGCTTTTTTTTTTTTTTTTTTTTTTTTTTTTTTTGTTAAACGTATAACTCTTTCCAATCGGATATGATTGTTATTAATTTTAACTGTCACGATTAGTTTGTAAAACTAAATGGTGTATCCTGTGTAACTGCGGATCCATAAACTTGTGACTAATGGTTCACATGATTTGAAGATCATCTGGTGTGATCCATTAACCTACTTGACCTAACTATATTGCCAACTCAATTATTAAGTTTAGTACTCTTTCAACAATCGTTGATGCAAGACTATTTGCGTCAACCCATTTCTTTTATCAATGTATGCTTTTATTACCAGGATTATATGGTTAGGACACCTACTCTCCCTAGGCGGAACTTTGTTCCTACATTATACGATCACTACGGTTGAACTGAAAATGGTATATTCACTAATGTATTGTAACTTGAAATGCCACATAACATGTTAAATTTGATTCAACTTTTTAATGTTCACGATGTTTACAAGTCATTATATAATCCGTTATTTCATGCTAATTACTTACGAACTGTTTGTGTTTTGCATTCCTCATATCGTGAACATAATTTTATTTTCCTTATAATAAATGTGTATATATGTTTCTTATCCTCTTCTAATACATTAAGAAAACACTAAAACTCAAATGTGTTAGTTCGTGTTGTCGCGACTTAATAAACCAAAATCTTTAAAAATATGTATATTTGAAAATAAAAATAACTAAAAGAATTTAGAATTGCCCGCGTTGCCGCAGGTCTTATATCTAGTTTTAATGTAAATAAAAATAAATAAATGAAAATCATTATAACATGATATACAAGTTAAAATGTTAGGCACTAGCACATAAAGCTATAGTTTTGTCCTTCACAAATAATACAAAAGTTTGAACAAATCGCGTATCGACATGTGGCACACTGCCACTTGTGTGTTGAAAGTTTTTCTTCATGTTGAAGTCATCCTTAATAATTCCCTTTCACCCCCTCTTCCTCCTCTTTATAAAGTTTTCATAACATTAAGAGGGAAATTAATCAAAAGTAGTAGTAGTAGAAAAAAGGCAGCAAAAATGGTTTACTGGTTAGATAAAATGATGGGAAATGCAATCAGGTTTCTGTATGGCCAATGCTTTACTTCCCATGATCATGATGATGATCATCATCATGAACATGAACATGGCCACCATGGTATTTCTTCATCCAGTTTTGGTGTCTCAGTACTTGCCCAACACCTCTACAACTATGAAATCAACTCCCAAGTACTGATCGATCACTAGTCTCTACCCATCTTTTTTGGTTTTTTTTTTTGGTTTTTTTTTTTTTTTTTTTTTTTGCAATGGGTTAGCTGAAGTGACTTGTTTGAATTATTATATGTATAGGTTCCTGAAGGTCTGAGTAAGCATGTGAAATTATCCAAGAAAGCTCAGTCCAACTGGTATATTTTATTACAGCTTCACTTTATTAATTAGTTGGTTTTTGACACTTTAAAGAAATGAAATGAAGGTATAAGAAACTATCAAAGGCATGGAGGGAATCAAAACCACCACCAAACACACCTGAAGAGGCTTCCAGACTTATAATTCACATCCTAAAGAGACATCAAAGATCTGATGTTGAGGTTCTTTATCTAAACTAAACAAATAATTAATTAATGCTTCGCCAACATGTCAAAACTAGTACTAAATTTAGTAAAGGTGGAAACGGGTTGGGTTGATCCAAAAAATTTCTTATCCAGTTTTATAAATATTATATTACAACGTATCTAATGTATATTTTATCCGGTATAGCGGTAAGGTTTGCTATAAAGAAAAGCGTTTTTGTTCCGGACGCATACCAAGAAGCATAAAGTCGGTATAGCGCTAAGGTTGTCCCGAGTTTTAGGCACCTATTTATGTGAACTAAAAATACACTATAGGTGACTTTCAACTCATTTGACATGTTTTTACCTAAATATCCTGATTTTGCCGATCTTGACTTAACAACAACCCATTCATAAGTGAGTCAAGATTGACACCTCTACCGATCATCTTATGTGAAGATTCTAATTTGGTTGTACTATTTCTATCATCAAGGGCTTATTGTCATTTTACGGACTACCTTTTCCTCATTCGCTAGTTGAACTCCCTACTAGTGAAGCTCTGCCACTTGCAGACGGGCCCAAGTTCGAGTTAAACACACTTCCTGTAAGAACAAGTCCCTGCTACACTCCACTTTCTATAAATTTGATTTCTTACTAGTTTTGAAAATTCACTTGATTGAAAAAGGTGGATGCAAGGGCAGTACCAGATGGGGATGGCATAAATGTCTATATTAGTACCTCAGATACTCGGGAATCATCACATGTTCCTCAAGAGGTACAAAAGGCGGCAGTTGAACGCAATGAAGCACGTGCAGAGAGGAACTACACTAAAGCAGATGCACTGCACAAACAAATCATAGATGCAGACTATCGGTAATTTTTTGTGTCAAACTACTGCTATTATAGTGTCTAACTTTGACTAAAACTCTGAATTATATTACTTGTTGACACAGGGTAATACGTATCAAAAATGAGGATGTTCTAGCACGAAAGTACCGGATTAGATTAAGGTATTTCAAATAAATTTGTGTCTCATGATGCTTGACCCCACTCTCTAGTTTTGTACTGTAAGCACTAAGATTAATTTCTGGAATAGTGTATTAAACTGTAAGCGATTAGTAGAGGTGGCAAAATGGGTGAGTTGGATAACGGGTCAAAATGGGCCATAACAGTAAATAGATGAAACGCAACTCTAACATTTACTATTCTTCACTAATGATAAAGTTATTGCACCCAGCTAGTATTAAACAAATTATAGCATCCTCGAGATCTATACTCAATCCCAAACATCCCGTTAACTCTTAATAAGTTAGAATACACCAGGCTAGCTTTTCATGAAGTTTCTCTATATCTATGATGAGTTAATGGTTACAGGGGAATAGATGCACCTGAAAACGCAATGCCTTATGGAAAAGAGGCAAAGGATGAGCTTGTGAAGATAATCGATGGGCAGTGTTTGAAGATTTTGATCTTTGATGAAGATCCATATGGCCGTTTGGTTGGTGATGTCTACTGTAATGGTATCTTCGTACAGGTAATCTGGCTGCTGCATGGCGACATTGTGTACCTACAAATGTTATGACACTAATGTGTGAAACACAATTAAACAGAAAATCATGTTGAAGAAAGGACTTGCATGGCACTACACTTTTCATGATAACCGTCCACAATTAGCCAAGGTGAATACCTTTTGTTTAGATCGTGCTAACAGCAATTAGCTATTTTCTTCTTCTTCTTTTTCTTTTTCATTCTGAATTTTCTTTGAATTGGTTTGGTATTAGTGGGAGAAATACGCGAGATCTAGGAAAATTGGGTTGTGGGCTTCATCAAATCCTGAAACGCCATGGGGCTGGAGGAGGAACCATCCTGAGCAGAGATTTAAACTCTGTAAAAATGGGTCTAAGAGGGACTGTCCTGATAATCAAACGATTGAAGCTACGTAATCGTTTGAACCTATGCCGTATTTATAACAACACACATTTGGTGTAGCGGTAAAGGTGTGTTCAATGCAAAGTTGTTGTGTATGTTAGCTTTTCGTTAAAAAATGTTACGTCCTTTTCATAGCCCATATATGCTATTGTTTCTTGACATGTGAAAAAGAAACACATAAATACAGCCACGCGTGCCTTCTTTGACTACACACATCTAATACCAGATTGTCTTCAATAATTAACTATCTGTGAATATCTATCCATATAGTGTCCACGCAAAAATCATCAAGTTAATCGACTTGTTAAATGTGAGCCGCAATTTTTGGACTACGTCGAACCATCTTCACTTTGACGAACAAGAAGAGTGTTGATACTATAAAAAGAGTACGTGTTGATACTAACAAGAAGGTGTTCAATGCTCTAAACAATCTCTAAATATAAGATCATTAGTTATAGAGTTAACTTACCTCTCGCAATTGTGTTAAACTCATCCAATTGGTCCTCTGATACATATGAGTTCTTTCATAGCCCTGCAAATTCGATTGCGTGTCAAACTAATGCCTCTACCATGCTAGGAGATAAAGAACATGTTTCCTCCAATACAAGTATGTGTTTATCATATATGTGTTTATTTAATTGAATTTATTTTTTGGCTCGTCCATGCCGATTTTAAACGGTTTTGGAACCAAACCGCCAACCTGAAATAACTAAAACTAAGAAATGTGGCCAGTTGGGTTCTGGTCCGCTTTGTCGGGTTTCACAATTCGAACAGCTTCTTATACACCCCTAGTGATTAGTGAATCTATATAGGGTAGCATTCATAGGATAACGTTCTTATTATTTTAAGAAAATGGTACGAGTATCTCCAATTATTAAGTTTTGCAAACAAAAATTTGGTAAAAAAGATTTTAATTTAAAGGAATTCTGTTTCAAAGCTCAAAATCAAATATTTTACATCGTCAAAATAATATGGAAGTTTTTACTCTTTCAAACCTACTGCTAAATTAAAAGAACCCTTTCACTTTCGTAGACAAACCTATTAAATACTCTGATGTTGAGTTTGTAATAAAATAAGCAAGAAATAAAACTTTCTAATGATAAAAAGCTTTGAAAGCACCTCTTATTTAATGGGAGTGATTTTTTACGAATTGTTTTGTTCCATACACTAATAGGGTAGGGTATAAATAAGAATGATAATTTGTGTGAGAATGAGGGAACCAATGATATCAAGTCATGTGTACAAAGAGAATGTTTCACATGTACAAAACCCATTTACCCCAACATCAATTATCTCACAAACGACAAATCTAAAAATTATGAAAATTGCACCATTAAATTCAGCGTTTTCTCCTCTTCGATTTGCCGTCCCTCAAGGCATACTTTCGACGAGTTTTTTTTTTTTTTTTTTCCATTTTTTTGGTGGGTTTCACATTTACTAACACATATGTTAAAATGTTGCGTTTAGGGTTTAGGGTTTGGGGTTTAGGGGTTAGGGTTTAGGGTTTGAGGTTTCTCCCCGAAACCCCAAACCTCAAACCCTAAACCCTAACCCCTAAACCCTAAACGCTTTACAAAACTCTAAACCCTAAATCATACTAAACCCTAAACCTTAAACTCTAGTAAACCCTAAACCCTAACCTTAACCACAAATTAAATGTATAACCAATCACTAACACATGTGTTATTAATTTGTAAAACCCACCAAAAAATGAAAGAAAAAAAAAAAGTTGTCGATAGTATGCCTTGAGGGACAGCAAATCGAAGAGGAGAAAACGCTGAATTTTATGGTGCAATTTTCATGATTTTTCGACTTACCATTAGTGAGATATTTAATTTTTAAAAATGTGGAGGAGAGAGAATAAAGTGACACATGGCAGAAATCTGTTGGTTCCCTCATTCTCACTCAAAGTTGCTGTACTCATTTGAACCTTACTCTACACTAATAACCGAGTTTTATAGTGTTAAACATTAAAACACTATAAGATACTTATTTTTTTCAGGGGCGAAGTTAGAAATTTATATGGCAATTTTTTTTTGGGATTAACACCTGGGAATGCAACTAAGAACTAAGTTGTATCCGATATCTATTGTGTAAACTCAACTTACGTATGCTATTTTTAACGCATCAAACTTTCAAAAAGGGTATTTTAATGTAATTTGACGCTGTGTCACTCATTGAAAGTGCCACGTGGCATTCGGAGAGTTTGACGAATCATCAACACGTCAGCAAATTACATTAAAACACCATTTTTGAAAGTTTGATGCATTAAAAATATCATATGTAAGTTGAGTATACACAATAGATATCGGGTACAAGTTAGTTGCATTTCCAGGTGCTAATCCCTTTTTTTCCCGTTTGTATTATTTCGATGTGGCAAATAAAATTTAAAAATACAATAGATATCGGGTACAAGTTAGTTGCATTTCCAGGTACTAATCCCTTTTTTTTCCGTTTGTATTATTTCGATGGGGCAAATAAAATTTAAAAATGTCACTAATTATCTTTATTTTAAACTTTTGGAGGCTAGAACCCTATCCCCTTTTAGCCCCATGTCTCCTTCTAGATTGCCCTTGTACTTCTGTGAGAAATATACCAATGAGTAAGGATCAAATGAGACTATGATTTTTGAGTGAGACTAAGGGAACCAATGATATCATGCCATATGTACAAAGAGAATGTTCCATACTACAAAACCCATTTACCCCAAACATCAATTATCTCACAAACGACAAATCGAAAAATCATGAAACTTGCACCATAATTTTCAGCGTTTTATCATCTTCGATTTGCCGTCCCTCAAGGCATACTTTCGATAAAAAAATTCGGTTTTTTGGTGGGTTTTATAAATTAGTAACACATGTGTTAGTGATTGATTGTACATTTTATTTACGGTTATGGTTAAGGTTTAGGGTTAGAGTTTAGCAGGGTTCATGGTTTAGGGTTTAGGTTTAGGGTTTATTAGGGTTTATGGTTTAGTATGATTTAGGGTTTATAGTTTTATAAAGCGTTTAGGGTTTAGGGTTTGGGCTTTAGGGTTTGGGGTTTCGGGGAGAAACCCCAAAACCTAAACCCTAAACCCTAAACCCCAAACCCTAAACCCCAAACGCAACACTCTAACACATGTGTTAGTAACATATGAAACCCGCCAAAAAAATGAAAAAAAAAAAAATTCGTCGGAAGTATGCCTTGAGGGACGGCAAATCGAAGAGGATAAAACGCTGAAAATTATGGTGAAAGTTTCATGATTTTTCGATTTTTCGTTTGTGAGATAATTGATGTTTGGGGTAAATGGGTTTTGTAGTATGTAACATTCTCTTTGTACATATGACATGATATCATTGGTTCCCTTAATTTCACACAAATTTTTAGTCTCATTTGAACCTTACCCATATACCAATATATAGAATAGATAGATACGTTTTGCCCAAATTAAGTTGTATCTATTAGAAATGATGATAATTTAATATTGTTAAATCCAATAGGGATATCGCACCAAAAAAAATAATCCAATAGGTCTAATTGATATTGTTAAATCCGATTCTACTTGTCCCTTTGACAACGTAAAAAAGATGCATATGCTTAAAATCTGTGTCTAACAACATGATTGATAGATATTATAAAGTGATTTATGAATGTAAAGAGAGAATCAATAGAGTTTATTACCCTTTATTTCATTTCACCAACTAATATCGTGATTATTTGAATTCATATCATGATAAGTTGCTACCTAACTTGGGATATTTTGCTTTTACAAATTTTCGTGATAATTTATCTCACCAACTTCGGGTGATATTTTTTTTTAGTGATTTTGTGTTGTCTCGAGAATTTATTAGGACGGTGAAAGGTGTAATATGTCATTTGAGAAAACAATTCTTAATTTGTAGAATAAAACATTCAGAAAAAGAAATAAACAAAGTATTTTATGAGAATATATTAGCTATATGTAATTGTAGCTCATTCCCTACATTTCTTACTTACAGAACTAGCTTTGAATAATGTTTGACTTTTTTGGAAGAAAAATTACTCCCTCGAATTCTCATGTATAGCCCAACTTTTAGTGAATATTAAGAATAAAAAGATATACCTTCTCCTAATTTGGGTTATTAACTCATTTTGTGATTTGATTATGGTTTAATGGGTTATCTTTATGATATTTTTGTAGCCAATGAAGCTACATGAACTTATAACCATGTTAAGTCTTTTTTTTATATTCTAACAAAGTAAAAATTTAAATAGGAGTAGTCTGAAACTCATCAAAATCGAAATAAAAGCCTTCATTTATAAACATATAGTATATGATTATTTATTGTTGAGAATCACTGCTAATGTTATTTTTATACTATCAAAATTACAGTAACACATAAAAAGATGGACTTTTAATTTGTATAGATCTACACACATGGTAAACGTAAGTTACTTAGTAATGTAGACCATAGTTGTCGACTCGTGACTCGTAGCGTGACTCGTTTTTCTGATTTTTGATTCGTGACTCGTATCGTGACTCGACTCGTAAGAGTCGTCATTTAAAAATTATATATATAAATATATAATTCAAGTGTTAAAATAAAATATTAATTGATGATTTAAAAATAAACTGACTCGACTCGTACGAGTCTAACAACTATGATGTAGACTATTTTGATGAGGAACCTTGGCACCTTGAGTATCTGAAATTATAAATATGATCGAACATGTTAAAATGAAAACCATATTGTGAATAGAAAAGCTTAAATGAAAAATAAACCTCTAAATGTAGAACAATTTCATTCCAAGCGCAAAGCGCTGGCAAGTTAATACTCGTGTATCAGTCAATTGATGAATTATGCATACTTTTAGCTAGGTTTATATTTTTAAGCACCAGCCTACTACCCGCGCGATGCAGCGGCAACATTATACCAGCGCGTTATAACAGCAACGTTATACGTAAAATTTTATGATGGTCAGTAGATATTGCAGTCGGAAATTATGATACCGTCGATGTAATTAAAAGTAAACTAAAAAATAAGTTCTTTTATAGAAAGGAACTTACAATCACCTATAATATCCTTTATACATCTAGTAAAACTTCTTGATAAACTATATTTGCAGTGTATACTCCAGGTTGTTTAAAAATTTTTATGGGCTCGACCAACACCTTCGTAGTAGAGCGTGATATCCCTCTAGAGAGTGCCACGTATAGTTGCCCATGCGAAAATACCGATTCCGGAAGATACACACCAACGTTTGGAATCGTTTGACCTTGAGTTTTATTGATTGTCATTGCGAAACTATGTCTAACAGGAAACTGCTTTCTCTTCAATTTGAATGAGAACATATCATCTTCAGATGGACACCTTAACTTTGGGTTTTAATATATGGATTTTGAATATTATAAAAAAATGGATAGAGTATATAATTACTCCGTATATTATAAGCAACGCTCATACAAAAACATAAAAAAAATGCAAGGAAAGTATATCGTACAAGATAAAATAATAATGATAGACATCAAGAATTCCATTAAGAAATAGTAGAACTAAGTAGTTTGATTGCAAGAAAATATAAGTAGTTTGCTAGTGACACAATCAAGTCGGGAAAATTTAACGCCTAATCTTTCACTCTTTTAGCTTGGTTCAAATGGCGCTTGCTTGCGGGATGTTTGGATTGAACACGATCTCAGTTAAGTCTGTGGTTTTTAAAATGTTCACTGCAAATTAAGCACATAAATTTATGTTAGATATAACAAAAATATTTTACTCAATAATTTAGTAAAAGGCTGAATTGCTATTACAATACTTACTTTCTTTATGACGACTTAGCTTAACCCGAGACGCGTAGATTGTCTCATTTCCTGTTATTGTTTTGGCAAGCTTGATAAAGGGGGTGTTTGGACCATCACGCAATATCATCTTCATGATGCGACCTCTGTTCATAATTGGATATACGTTAGTAACTACTGGAGAAAAATTTTTATCGTTTTGAAAAATATACTATATAATATAATATCAACTTACGTTGAGTCTTGTAAAAACAACTCCACCGAACCCATTCGATTGCTACCGGAACGGCATGTGTACGTTATGTGACCACGCATGATGATCTTTCCAACAACATCTACAACATAAGTAACCATTTTTTATAATTTTACATGTGTATTTAACCAAAAATTTTGATTAAAGGGCTCTTAGACTTACCAATTAGCCTGTTTCGATTCGTTTTATCATCCGCTAGTTATGCGATTGATGACACGTTGGGATAGAGTGGAAGCATGGTTTCCTCATCATCCGTCAAGAGCGTAAATTTGGTGGTCTTCCATATTACAATTTCGAGCTCCGAGCGCAGTAGACGGTATTTTCCATACCTACGAAAGTCGGCTTGACCCCTTTCTTGGATTTCGAAACCCTCGATTTTAAAAACACCACCCAACAAATTCATTTGTTGATATGCGCCAATCAAATAAGGCGGGACGACTGCGATGATTTTGTCTCTCTAAAAATGACATAGTATATCTTAGATTAATTTAATATGGTATTTAACTTCATATAATTAAAGGTAAGTTGCAAATATTATATTGTATAGGTATCTTACTGTTCGATCAAGTAGAAACAAATATAATATGTCTTTCTTCACGTCCATCCATACGTATTCAACTCGAACGGCCTTAATTGTGTACTTTACATGACAAAGTTGGAGTTCGGAAAAGACTTCATGACAATAAGGGTTCATCATTGATCTACAATATCATATATGTCAGTTCCAAGAATAGTATTTGGTGTAAATTAATACATTATATATATTAAAAAAAGGGAAAAAAATAGTATAAGAAAGATTTTTTGTAGACGTACTTTAGTTATATGTAAACGGGCTTAAATGGATTCGGGTGAAAATGGGTTTAGTTAAAATGGATTAAGGGCTATTATCTTTCATTTTGGCCTTTTTAATCGTGGGAAGCAATATTTTTTATTCCAACCAAATTGCAAATGAAAGTTTTATGCACATTACCTTACTCTTTAATATATAACGAAAATATGCATGTCTGTTTCCTATAGATATGTCATATGATTGTACATACTATTATTATATTATTATTATTACTCTAACAATTTGCAACTTGTAAGTACTCTTTAATACTTTATTTAATTATTATCATATACATATATTGTGGTAATCTACGAAACAACATCCATGGTATTTATTATACATATCAATTGGGTCGGGTTGGGTTACGGGTCAAAATGAGTTGGGTCAAAATGAGTCGGGAGTCAATTGGTTCCTTAATTGTAATTGGGTCGAATGGGTTGGGTCAAATCCAGATCGGGTCGGGTTGGATAGACCCACTATTTTCTTTCATGATTCATTACTTTTTATACCATTTAATAAATATATATTTAAAATACAAATAGATTATTATTAAAGTTAATTAAAATGTTATGATTACCTGATTGGTATTGTTATAAAGCATAAAACAAATAACGAATAAGTATTAAAATACGAAACAGGAATATACTAACTAAGGAACTTTAATTGTTTAAGCAAATATAGAATGGAATTTTTTTGTACAGTATTACTATTGCATTATATATTATTTATTTAATTAGTAGTATTAATTATCAATATTATTAATTAATAGTAAAATACAAATACAATATACAAATATATTTATAAAATAAAAGAAGGAGGTGTATAATGAAAACGCGTGGAACTGGATACGTGTCATCAAGAGTCGTAACAATCTTGCGTAATATAATAATATATTAATTAATTAGTTAATAATAAATGAGTTGACCAAGTTTTGTAACTGATGTTGTGGATTTATATGTACACTTTATAACGTAGGATATGCATAATAAATGTACACCTTTAATATTAATGAGGGGCATATTTGTCATTACAAATGGGTTTTTAGAGATATTAGTATTAGATTAGGGGTATTGTTGTCTTTTCCCTCTTAAAAAAAACACTAGAAATGTATTATATATAGTATATAAGATATATAACGATGCTCGTTCCTTTTAATGTGCTATTAGGTGAGGACCCGCGACAACGCGAACTTCGACATTTTATTTGTAAATTGTGCAACTGAAAATTTGAAATCAAATTAAACTGTACCTGGAAACAGTATTTTAATTAAAAATTATTTTTATTAAAACATAAGACATGTCGATTTCAAAGGATATATTATCTAATATATAAATATTTTAGTTATAACAGTTACCCATTTTATGTATGGGCCGGATAGTCAAACATTCATATATATATTGCGCCGATAGTAAGAAAACAGTACAAAATTATTGTAATCCACAAAAAAAAAAATTAAAGCACACATTAACGATGAATTCTATAACACCCCTCATTTTTCATCATTTAAGGGGGTGCTTGGTTAAGGGTATTGGACTATAGGTAATAGGTAAGGTAATCAATAAATGTGCTTGGTTCTCTGTAATATAATCATTCATTCCTTAAAAGTGAGTAATGGAGCATTACCCACTAAATTGGGTGGAATGACTATCATTACCCTCTAATTCACATTCTTCACTTCTCTCTTTTCCCTATTTTACGTTCATCTTCAACAAAACATTAATCATCAAAAATTAATCATCTCTTACCTAGATAATTAAAAGCTAATAACTATAAATTACAATCCAATAAGAATATCAAGGGAAGCATGTAGTGTCTGACACGAACAAATTAAATCCGTTTTTGATTCGTCTAGAACTTCGAAATAGTTTTTTGCTTATACTGCAATTCATCTTGTATCCTTATATATTTTCAATCTAAAAATTCAATCTTTTATTCATCATTATCTATTTGAACGAGTTTATCTTCATTGATATTTGTGTTTTCAAATCATTATCATGTGGCAAATGCATAAGGAAAAATTATTAATTTCATATCGATCGAAATCAGTTTGTGTATTTGTAATCCTTTTTAGTAACCTCTAGTAAAGCTAAAATATCAAACGCAGAATTTAGGGTTCATGTACCCTGTTCTTGATAATGAGTCATTAGTAGTAACCAAGCAGTAGTAATGGAATGATTATAATCATTAATATTCCTTTGCATTCCCTTTATATTACCCTTTCCCATAACTGAGTTTGAACCAAGCACCCCCTAAATATAATAAACCCGGAAGCGTTAGTCCAACTTTCAACAATACCAAGTTACATTACAAATTCAAACTAATTTAAAACATAGTTCATCAACATGGGTGTTATTTCAAAACCAAAAGATAACAATGATTTATACAAATCAATATCAGAGTAACGCCTAATCATCAAACATTCCTTCCATTTCAACTTCTTGCCCACCCGATAAAATCTATAACCTGCAAGAAGTGTTAATATGGGGGATTAGCTCAAAGCTAAGTGAGTAAATCAATAAACAACAGTCCAACTTAGCATAACAACTTTGTGCACAACTACTAACCATATGCACACAACACACCTGTTTACAACTTATCCAATCACAATCAACTAGCGTCAAAGAGGACCGGTGGTTCTTGAGGTATCACCTTCTCAAAGAACACTTTAAAACCACTGCAGGCCCATACAGAGGTTTAACCGACTACTTGGTGCTACAACTCAAATAACACAGGCTACGACAATAATACTTGTACTAAGACCCTGTGTTATCCAATCAATAGCAAACCCAAGCCCAGCCCAGATGTCCGCTGGCCTCTGAATCAACTGGTGCCCAAAGGCATTACAACAAGTGATCACATAGCTACAGACTCATCATGTATTATATCAGACTAAGAGTCTATCAACAGTATTATTATTAAACCAAAATAATCATGGCAACTGAATCAATAATAATACGTTTACCCGTTGTAACCAAACATGTTAAAACTAAATCACACTGAGGTTCATAGATTCACTCACCGAATACCTCAGTCGTCCACTCAGTAGTCTAATGTCACTGAGTCCTTCTGTTTATCTGAAAACACAACAGAACTACACAAGTTAGTCATTTGTCCCAATGTAGATATAACATCATACAATTGTAATTATATCAAACAACTTATCACTAACTTGTATTAATTCAACATTCACCATTTCAAGATTATGAATAACCACTTTAATCATCACAATTCACAATCACTTATTGAATTATGATCATTAGGATCACATTCTCACCTTTCTCCATCTTAATCATTGTTAACTAATATAATTAACCCATTAACAAGATTATTAGCATCTAACATCAACAATTCATCAAACTCATCATTATCAACATAATCAATTGATACATCATCAATTCAAGCTTAGAAATCACTATTCATGAATAATCAAGTAAACTCATAACTTTATTCATGAACATATCTCAATTTCATCATTTCTAGCTTAGGGTTTCGCTTATAATCATCATTTAAACATCAACTAACTATTATATCATAACCACAAGTTTAATTTCATGATAATCAACTAAACCCACAACTTTTATCATGATCATAATTCAATTACATAATTTCTAACATAGGGTTTCCATTATAATCATGAAACTAACATCAACTAACACTTCTAACATAGTTACAAGCCTCAATTTTGTAACACCCCAAAATTTAAAGTATTGCTAGAATTATTATTTTAAGCTATTATTATTTTAGATGAAATAAAATAATAATAACTGAGAATGGTTTTTAAGTTCCAGACAACGATAAGTACGGAGTGTAAAATAATACACTTTCATGAGTCGGTTTAAACTGTATTTATCTATATCTCTTTTATACATACGTACAGAAACAAAAAGAAGAAGAAGAAGATTATGAGAACCAAACCTAAACCATTTAAATCATTTTAAAGATGAAATTGAAGCTAGAAACAAGTGAGAAATCATCCTTTGATTCTCTACATCACCAAGTAAGTTATTGTTCTTCAATTATTATAACCTAGAAATGGGTTTTTGTAAAGGTTTAAAGAATTAGTGAGTTTAAATCCGAATTTAGGGTTTGTATATGTTAAATTGATGTTAGTTAAGTTCATTAATCATAATTCTTAACCTAATATCAAGATAGAAAGGAAGAACCCTAATTTGATTAAGAGTTCTTGAGATGTTTATGATGAACATGATGATCATGGTGATCATGAAGGATGATAAAGTGAAAGTAATGTTAATTAGTGTTAGTAAAGCTTAGTAATGATGATATTAACACTAATTCATGTAAAGGTAATGAAATTGAATGAGAATTCACTAAACCTAATATGGGGTTTTGATGGATTCATGGTAAATGATGTTAATTAACCTTGTTAATGATTAAAGATGGTTAATTAGTGATGGTTAATGTGATTAATGGATAGTTGTGATCATGTTGATCATAACTTAAAAAGATGAAAGTAATATGAATTGGATTAATTAACTTTAAGAGTCTAATTAGTTCAATTGATGAGAAATGGTTAGAAAGTGAGCTAATAATGATAATAGCTCATATGATATGTAAAGTTAAGAAAATGTCATGTTTAGTTGATTAAAGATCAATTAGTGAAAGTAATGAGAATGTAATGATTAGTTAAAGTTGATCACCATTTGATGCTAAGTGTATGTTATGCGATTATGTTATGATAGGTGATCAAATGATATGGGAGTCTCAAAGCAAGAGCTAAATGACTTAAATCGTCTATAAGGCTAAGGTGAGTTATATGGGGATTAAATGGGTAAGGGTTGTATGTCCTAAGTTGCTAGTAAGCAAGAAGCACATACGACCAAAGAAAGTAATGTTAAATGTTGAATGTTAAAGTTTACATTAATTGATTAGTTATGTTTTGCTAAAGTATATGATATGATCAATGGTAAAGTGGTAAAGGTTAAATGAACATGTTAAAAAGGGTGAATATTATGTTGTGTGGATTCCATTACTTATGTAAGATAAGTAGATGGATATGTTATGTGTATATGTGCAAGGATCCTTGGCCAATGGAAAATGTTTAGTATGCATACCATCTAGAGGTATGGTACTAGTGGATGATGTTTTAGCATGCTTACCACTTAGAGGTATGATGCTAATTGGAATAATGTTTACATTTACTTAATGGTTATGTTGTAAAGAAAGAAATGTTATATGTTTAATGATTATGCAATTATTCATTTAATTGCTCATGTACTCACTAAGCTTAATGCTTACCCCGTAAGATGTTTAATGTTGTAGGTGCTTGGTTCGGTTGAACCAATTGGCTAAAGTGAGTAAAAGATGGATGCAAGAGATAAGCGTGGAATGGAGCTTGCTTTACGGTTAGATAAGCTCCCTTTCCTTGAATGATCGTTATGAATGTCCAATTGTGTAAATCGCCCAAATAAATGTTTGAAATGTAAAGTTATAAATGGTCATGACATGTATTTTTGACTTTGAAAAGTCAATTGAGAAAGAGTCTAGAATAAGGTCTATGTATGTAAGTAATAAGGTTAAAGAATGGTAAAATAGGTCAAATGTTGAAAATGAGGTCATTGGTTGAAATGAGTAGTGACATGTAGTCAACTACTTTGAAATGGTCAATTGTATGGGAAAGATGTAAGAATAATGGTCAAAGTATGTTTGAATTGAGAAACGGGTCAAAGGGTGTCCAAATGGGCACTAAATGGGTCAAAGTGTCAAAATGGGTTCTAGGCATGGTATGAAAGTTATGTAAATTGAGTTAAGTCCCATTTTGATAGTTAAAGAGGTTGCTCAAGTTTGAAAGTCATATAATGTGTAGTTTGTATTTTGACATGTCAAGTAAAAGTGCCGAAAAGTGGTTAAAATGGGATTACGGTCCAAATTTAGAAATAACGCGTATTTTGAGAAAGTGTAAAAAGGAAAAGTTTTATTATGTCATAGTGGAGGTGTGTGCAAAATTTCAGGTCCTAACTCATAACGAGTAAAAAGTTATACGCGTTCAAACTTGGCTTAAAAATCTGAGTTGCTGGTATAGGAGTCTAAGGTAGAATGAGACTATTTTAGACTGAAAGTAGTCAAATTTAGACTATCAAGTGGCGTAATAGTCTAATTTAGTCAAAAATAGACAGAATGAGTCTAAATTAGATATGAGTTTATTTTATGCCGAAAATAGTCAAATTTAGACTATTAAGTAGTGTAAAAAAAAAAAAAATTCACGTTTTCGAGGCGTTTCAAGTTGGTATCAGAGCGATGGTTTAAGGAAATTAGGTAATCCACGATAAGATTGCCCAAACTTAAACCAATATGATATGTTTAATGTGTTATGATGATTGAATGCAAAAGTAAGATTTCAGAAAGAAAACTGATATGATTCCCCAGTTAGAATTGCTTAAGTTGTTATGATAACTATGTGCATTATTATGTTAAAGTAAATTGAAAGGATACAATGCACTGTTATGAGAAAGGTAAAGATTTGCTAATTGTTAAACTAGTAGCTGAGATGTTTTATGATATGTTAAGTGTTTTGACTAGTTTGATTTAACTTTAAAACACTTGTGAATGTTAAGAAGAGTTACAGATTTGAAAATGTAAATGTAATAAGATATATGCAAGGTGTGATTAAAATTCCTTGCTAATGTTATGTGTTATGTGATTAGAAAGGATATGACTCCTGAAGGAGATTAGATTATGAATGGGGTAAAGTGAGTAAACGAAAAGAATATGCTTATGAAATAAGCAAGATAAAAGTAAGGTTTCAGTTGACTGAGGAAGAGGTATATCTTCCTGATCAACTGTAAATGAAAGAAAGATATGTGTAAAGATAGCAGATACGTGTTAAGACCGTAAATGTGATATGATGACAGGATTAGTATAATCTGATATCATTAAATGATAAGTTATTATGTGAACAGAAATGTATATGTTTAACTGAATAGATGTTAAAAGATTATGTGGGATTTCTTGCTTAAGTAAAGTAAAGTAATTAAGTAGTTCTACACTCACAGTGATATGAAGTAAATGAAGTAGCAAGTAAATTCCTGAACATGTATATGATGTTAAGGTGTTATGGAATGTGTTTAAGTGTTCAGTTATGTGCATAAAAGTTAGATGCAAAGATAAGCTAACCTATGTTAGCTGAAAAGTTAGAAGTACATATAAGTTAACTCATGTTAAAACTATGTTCAGAAATTCAGGTAAGCTAACTTAAGTTAGCTATATGTTTAAATGTACAGATAAATTGACATATGACAGTAAAAAGTTATGTTTTCAGAATTAAAGAGAATCAAAAACACTGACTTATGTCAGTTGCTATGTTAAGAAATTAATGTGAGTCACATGTAATGGGGATTGTAGAGATCAGTTGTATGATGGTGGCAGAATGCCAACTGCAAATGGTTATGTATGTTTCCATTACTTACTGCAGTAGGTAGATGGATATGATATGATAAAGGGTTTCCATTACTCATGTTATTGAGTAGATGGATATGATATGATAAAGGGTTTCCATTACTCATGTCATGGAGTAGATGGATATGGTAAAGATGGGCAGTGATCATGACACTAGCTCGATAAAGTAAGAAAGTTAAGGATCCTTAACGGTGCAGAAATGTTTTAGTACACATGCCTCCGAGAGGTATGGTACTAATTGAAAATGTTCAGAATGATCTCTACAATTGCCTAAAAGTAATATGAATAAGTAAGAAAGTGATAATGAAAGTTATGTATTTAGTTGGAATCTTTATGACTCACTAATGTGCAAAGTAAAGTGTTATGTTTGCTCAAATCATATGAAATCAAGTATGATCACATTGGAACCAGTATATGATTGATAATGATGAATAGAAGTGTGAAACTGGTATAATGGAACGACGTCTGGCCAACGTGGTCTTATTATATTAAGACGCATGGATGATTCATGATTGTTAACTATATAATGGAACTAGTGATGATTGATTAGCTTTGATTGGGAGGTTAATGGGGAGACAGTAAGTAAGAAAGAATGTGACAAGTTAATAATTAAACATGTTTATGATAAAACTTGCTATCATTATGTGAACAGATGTGTCTATCATTGGACATTTAGTGGGCACAATAATTGATAAGTCCCACCAATGATCAGAAAATTGACACATTATGTGAAATAATAAAAAAAACTCAGTTAATGTGAAATAATGTCAAACCACTAAACTATTATTTTATGTGGTTTTGTGATAAGAAAAAGATAAAATGAATATAAATGGGGGAGGAAATATGTAATTTGAACCAGAAAATGATATCATTTTATGGATTATGAGATGATGATAAGAAAGTAATGGGTTATGATATAACCAAATGTGAGAAAATGATTATCAATTTACGATTATAAAGGCTGAATGAGGGTTCTGAAGACCCAAATAGCCTAGTTTAAAGAAATAAATTACAAGATTTTGTCAGTAAAGAAAGGAAGTTTAAAAAAAAAAATGTTAGAATGTTAAATGATATCGCCATTAGGAGAAGTTATGTGTAAAGTACGTATATATTATGATATAATGGCGAGATAAAGTAGTAAAGTTGCAACTAGTAAAAGTTATAATGTGATATGAAGCAGAAAGTAACACGTTTTGTGTCTAAAGATAAGAAAGTTCACTATGTAAGTGAAACCGGATAAAGAAAGATCATTTGAATGTTATATGTGGAATGGTATATGACTAATGATTTCACATAACCAAGATTATGTTATAAATACAGTTTGTAAATCTGTGATTAACTAGTTGCAAGGATAAAGAAGTCTAGTGTAGTGCTAGTCAAGGTTGTTATGTAAGTACTAGCTCTTATGCTAGTTATGAATGAGATTGAAAGTTTATTGTTGGTATTCGCGAGGTAACCTTCAATTTTACTTTCATGGTTGATGTTAAAGTAGAAGAAATAGTTATAAAGTAAATATTTTTGCATGTTGCTGGTTTCAGATTGTAAAAGTCATTTTAAGTGATTATGTGTATTAATATGTTATGTGGTTAAGTATAAATGACCTCTGTATGTGGTCTGTTAATGTGAAGGGACAAGAAACGTGTATAGCCCCTAGGGGCAGGTGAAAGCAAATGAAATGCACATGTTATATGTGCACATGGAAATAATTGAAAGAATGTATCTATGTGTATAAGTTGTCAGAATGGCATAGCAAGTGTTATGCGTATCACTTGCTGAACAGAAAGTTAGTTCCGTGTAAAGGAACAAATGTTAATGTTGTATCTTGTGCTGAAAATTGCACTCGGTGCTAATGAGAAGTAAGATGTAAGGATTATGTGCTTATGTGATAAAGTTAAAGGTAAAGGTTATGTGTTTACGTGATAAGGATAAAGGCAAGCTGCATGTGTACAAGTGAATGTAAAAGTAAGAACATTTATATGATTATGTTAGTAAGATTATATGTATGAGTTGTTTAACTCATGTGTTAAAAGTAATGTGTATAGGTAATGAAACAGTATGCACAGTTTATGTGCTTCTGTTGAAATGGTTATGTTTAAAGTTAATTCACTCGTGTGTCACAAGTTACGCACACTAGTTGATCAAATGTTATGTGATATAAGTTGCTAAGAAGTAAGTGCATTTCTTTAAATGTATAAAGTTAAGAAAGTTGAATAGATGTTCATGTTGTAAGAGTCATGTGAAATGTATATAGCTGAAAAGCTATTAAGGCTAATGTGATAAGTTAATGTGTTAAAGAGATATGTAAGTAGTTGAGATGAATGTAAGAAGTTTAAGCCATAATGGTTTATGTTTATGTCTGGAACAAGAAAGTAATGAGATATGTTAAGATAACGCTTCCGCTTAAGTAGAGAAATGGTTAAGATTGAATAAGTACGAAAGACATTCGTGAGGACACGAATGAGACAAGTGGGGGAGAGTTGTAACACCCCAAAATTTAAAGTATTGCTAGAATTATTATTTTAAGCTATTATTATTTTAGATAAAATAAAATAATAATAACTGAGAATGGTTTTTAAGTTCCAGACAATGATAAGTACGGAGTGTAAAATAATACACTTTCATGAGTCGGTTTAAACTGTATTTATCTATATCTCTTTTATACATACGTACAGAAACAAAAAGAAGAAGAAGAAGATTATGAGAACCAAACCTAAACCATTTAAATCATTTTAAAGATGAAATTGAAGCTAGAAACAAGTGAGAAATCATCCTTTGATTCTCTACATCACCAAGTAAGTTATTGTTCTTCAATTATTATAACCTAGAAATGGGTTTTTGTAAAGGTTTAAAGAATTAGTGAGTTTAAATCCGAATTTAGGGTTTGTATATGTTAAATTGATGTTAGTTAAGTTCATTAATCATAATTCTTAACCTAATATCAAGATAGAAAGGAAGAACCCTAATTTGATTAAAAGTTCTTGAGATGTTTATGATGAACATGATGATCATGGTGATCATGAAGGATGATAAAGTGAAAGTAATGTTAATTAGTGTTAGTAAAGCTTAGTAATGATGATATTAACACTAATTCATGTAAAGGTAATGAAATTGAATGAGAATTCACTAAACCTAATATGGGGTTTTGATGGATTCATGGTAAATGATGTTAATTAACCTTGTTAATGATTAAAGATGGTTAATTAGTGATGGTTAATGTGATTAATGGATAGTTGTGATCATGTTGATCATAACTTAAAAAGATGAAAGTAATATGAATTGGATTAATTAACTTTAAGAGTCTAATTAGTTCAATTGATGAGAAATGGTTAGAAAGTGAGCTAATAATGATAATAGCTCATATGATATGTAAAGTTAAGAAAATGTCATGTTTAGTTGATTAAAGATCAATTAGTGAAAGTAATGAGAATGTAATGATTAGTTAAAGTTGATCACCATTTGATGCTAAGTGTATGTTATGCGATTATGTTATGATAGGTGATCAAATGATATGGGAGTCTCAAAGCAAGAGCTAAATGACTTAAATCGTCTATAAGGCTAAGGTGAGTTTTATGGGGATTAAATGGGTAAGGGTTGTATGTCCTAAGTTGCTAGTAAGCAAGAAGCACATACAACCAAAGAAAGTAATGTTAAATGTTGAATGTTAAAGTTTACATTAATTGATTAGTTATGTTTTGCTAAAGTATATAATATGATCAATGGTAAAGTGGTAAAGGTTAAATGAACATGTTAAAAAGGGTGAATATTATGTTGTGTGGATTCCATTACTTATGTAAGATAAGTAGATGGATATGTTATGTGTATATGTGCAAGGATCCTTGGCCAATGGAAAATGTTTAGTATGCATACCATCTAGAGGTATGGTACTAGTGGATGATGTTTTAGCATGCTTATCACTTAGAGGTATGATGCTAATTGGAATAATGTTTACATTTACTTAATGGTTATGTTGTAAAGAAAGAAATGTTATATGTTTAATGATTATGCAATTATTCATTTAATTGCTCATGTACTCACTAAGCTTAATGCTTACCCCGTAAGATGTTTAATGTTGTAGGTGCTTGGTTCGGTTGAACCAATTGGCTAAAGTGAGTAAAAGATGGATGCAAGAGATAAGCGTGGAATGGAGCTTGCTTTACGGTTAGATAAGCTCCCTTTCCTTGAATGATCGTTATGAATGTCCAATTGTGTAAATCGCCCAAATAAATGTTTGAAATGTAAAGTTATAAATGGTCATGACATGTATTTTTGACTTTGAAAAGTCAATTGAGAAAGAGTCTAGAATAAGGTCTATGTATGTAAGTAATAAGGTTAAAGAATGGTAAAATAGGTCAAATGTTGAAAATGAGGTCATTGGTTGAAATGAGTAGTGACATGTAGTCAACTACTTTGAAATGGTCAATTGTATGGGAAAGATGTAAGAATAATGGTCAAAGTATGTTTGAATTGAGAAACGGGTCAAAGGGTGTCCAAATGGGCACTAAATGGGTCAAAGTGTCAAAATGGGTTCTAGGCATGGTATGAAAGTTATGTAAATTGAGTTAAGTCCCATTTTGATAGTTAAAGAGGTTGCTCAAGTTTGAAAGTCATATAATGTGTAGTTTGTATTTTGACATGTCAAGTAAAAGTGTCGAAAAGTGGTTAAAATGGGATTACGGTCCAAATTTAGAAATAACGCGTATTTTGAGAAATTGTAAAAAGGAAAAGTTTTATTATGTCATAGTGGAGGTGTGTGCAAAATTTCAGGTCCTAACTCATAACGAGTAAAAAGTTATACGCGTTCAAACTTGGCTTAAAAATCTGAGTTGCTGGTATAGGAGTCTAAGGTAGAAATGAGACTATTTTAGACTGAAAGTAGTCAAATTTAGACTATCAAGTGGCGTAATAGTCTAATTTAGTCAAAAATAGACAGAATGAGTCTAAAGTAGATATGAGTTTATTTTATGCCGAAAATAGTCAAATTTAGACTATTAAGTAGTGTAAAAAAAAAATGGTCACGTTTTCGGGGCGTTTCAAATTTTCATCTCACTTATCATATCACCCATAATAATCATGAAAATCCTCATAATCCACAAGAACACTAATCAATTTTACCAACTCTAGCTTCCTTAATGCTAATCATCATCATTAATAAGCTCAAACAACATCAATTTAGCAAAACCAAACCCTAATTTCGGATTTGAACTTACTAATTTGAAAAACCCCAAATTCTAGGTTATAAAATCAAGAACACATGATCATACCTTGATTATAATGATAATAGAAGCTTGAATTTGAGTTAGAAGCTTCAATTTGATGTTTCCTCATGTTCTTGATAATTGATTTAGGGATATATGTGTGTATGTATGTTCGTACGTATGTATGTATATAGATATATGATGAAAAATAAAAAACCGACTCAAAATATGAGTCAATCATATAAATGGTTAATTTTTATTCCCCGTACTTATCATTGTCTGGAATTTAAAAACCATTTACGGGGAAACATTATTTTATTTTACCGTCAACTGAATTAATTTAAAACAATCAATAATTTATTAGTCACAATAAATTATTCGACTCTTTTCTCCTCTTATTTTAAATTAACACAACGCACTTATTTTCTGACACATTAAATAATAACGCACCGTCAGAAAATATTAAAATACTACCAGACCCGAGGAATGGATGTTACAAATTCAGTCTCAAATAACTGTATTTTGTAATCCAGATCTAAATTTCTATCCAAATCGTATATACAAATAATTGATTATAAGTATAAGAACGTCAAAATTTAACTTTCTTTAAAGATATATCCTAACGAAATAACATACAATACCTTTTGATATCAACTCAAAAGTATAAAAAATATGTTAATGAATACAAATATAATCGATTACAAGTATAAGAACGTATATATTAAATATTTTAAAAAATATAACCTAAAGAAACAACGTACAATGTCTTTCAAACTATTGGAACTTTTAGGGTCCTCGAAATTCATAAATATGTTAGTCAACGCAAATAATAAATTATAAGTTAAAGAATACACATATCAATATATCATTCCTTTGAATTCGTTTATAAAGTCAAAAATTAAAATTCATATAGAATTATTATTTATATATCTCCATGCCTTAAAGTGATCAACAAGTTTGAAACCATGATATGTCGTTTGCATTTAAAAAGGAATTTAAAATCCTTGAGCGTTTGCATTTCAAAAGGAATTTAAAATCCTTGAGGTAATCTTCTTATTTTATAAAATTTTAATGGGATATCGTTTGGATTTTTTTTATTAAAATATGGTGGTTTTTATTTATAAGAGGTAGTTAAGTGTAATATATTGCAATAATTTCAATTAATTATATATCATTAAATTAGATTTTAAAACCTCCATCGAAGGGCCCAAATTCTCCATGGGGTTTTGGTTTAATTATATAATATATAAGATAAGATAAGATACTTCCTCTGTCTCAATTTTATTGTTTACCTTAGATGGGTTTTCTATTCCTTAACTAGATTAACATACGCAGCGAAAAATAACAATTAATATAGAGCAATTAGGAAACTAAACCCTAAAGGACCTTAACTTAATAAATGAAAGCAACAAAACAAAATAAATAGATAAATGATAAAATACTAACCTTTGAGAAAATCGGATTTCTCACATGCACACCACCTTGCAGAACCTTTTTGTCTTGGAAGCGAGTACCCAAACCAAAGTACCTCTAATAGCTCACACCCACGAACCAAGAGAAATTTCAAATCCATTGGTACCGATATAAATCGAATAAACTCTTACAAGTATTCAGAACAAGAAAGAGAGAACTGAATTGAACCAATTGAAAACTTAGATTTGCCCTCTATTTATATAGGGAGAGGTGACCATGGGGATTTTCCCACGGGCAATGTGGGACACAGAATTCGTCTTCCAACCGTCGGTTGGAGGTTCCAGCCGGCGGTTGAGCTTAATTCCTGCCCAAGTCAAACCACGTGTCGACTCCTGCAATAAACCCTAACACCTCCATCCGCCGGCTGGACTTTCCAACCGTCGGTTGGATCATGCTTCCAGAATGTTCCTTTTAGTTTCTTATTAATATCCAATTAATAAACTAATTAACATTTTAGTTTCTAATTAATTTATAACTTTGAAAAATTAATAAATCAATCTTAATATTAATTCCAATTAATATTATTTCTCTTTAATTTCTCTTACTGTACATTAAGGGAGACCCAAAAAGGACTCTACTTTTAACGATAATCTTACCAATTAGTTATGACCTTGGATACTATTCCAACATACCTTACTATTGTTGTTTGTTTCAAAATATTGTTCACTTACTAAAAATAACTATAAAAACCTTAAACTCCCAATTTTACCCTCTTCTATTACTCAAAACAACTCATTAACTAAAACATTTTAAGTCAAACTGACCCTGAATATAGGAGTAAAATTCACATTTACTTACTCTAACTTAAATCATACAATTTATGTTGGAGGTCAATATAATTGGGAGGAAGGGAATAGTTATAAAAAAGGAACAATATGTACCGAAATGAACGATATATAAGTATATAAATACAAGTTTTGCACAGATTATAAAAGTATTACATGTTCTATTTTGTTAAAAGAAAAAAAAAAAGAACCTTGCATCAAGTGAAACATAAAAATATAGTAACAGTTTAACCATATTAATTGTGGAAAATCAAACATTTTATGTTCTACTGTGTCCCGTGACAACGCGGACGACTAAATTGAAATTGTTATAGATTTAAAGTTTTATTATTTTTTTATTTTTTAGTTAAATAAATTAGTATATATGTTAGTGTGTTAAATGTAAATTTTAATATTTCGCGTATGTATAGCTTTAAGACCCGCGACAATGCGAATTACTAAATTGAAATTGTTATAGATATTCAATTGAATATTAATGTATACATTATTGTAGATTGAAATTGTTTTATAAAAAAATATAAATTTAAAAATGCATACATTATACCTTTCAATTTTTTAGACTTTTGAGTTCTTGAATAACCGGTTGGTTTTGATCGGAGGGATGTTCAACTACACTTGATTTTTGGGATAAACAATATTTTGAAAGAGGTTGAGATCTTTGTGGATCCGTTGATATCAATATGCGGGAAAACGTATAGAATAATGAATCATATATATAGGATTAGAAATAAAGAATTATAATTAAGAAAATATTTAAATGGAACACAATGTTATTTTGGATGGTATTAATTTTGCTTACATTAATGAAAAATTTTGGTTAATTTTGTTTAAGTATATGTCTTGGAAATTGTGTGGATTTTTATTTTTTGTGTTATTTAATAATAATATTAGCTGAAGTTTTTTTATTTATATATTTAATAATATTTAGGTTTTAAAAGAGGAAAGGGTAATTATTTTAATTAAATGTAGATCATCATATTAAATTGAAAAACTTATTGAAGGGTTCAAATTGCTTCATGATATTTTGGTTTAATTATACGTTAGATGTTAGCTAACATATGTTACGTACTCCCTATCTTTTTTAAACACAATGAATTAAAAAAAAAATAGATATATATTTATACCGTAAAGAAAGAGAGAAATATACAACCAGTTGACATTGACTTAAAATAAAAGGGGGTTAAATGGGAACAAATAAAAGTATCAATGATGTTCTACCATCATTTCCTCGCACACTACCTCCCAGTTAGAAAAGAAAGAAAAGGACGTTCAAATAAACAATTCTTTTGATGGAATCTTATCTCCTAACTTTAATTAGTTTGATGCAAATTGCATTATGATAATTCCATTAAAAATTTAGTATTAATCACTTTCAAAATTATTATTTATGTCAACATACGCTTCAACTACAAATTTTCAGCTCTAGCTTTTAGATACTATCTAATTTTATGAAACACACTCATATATCGTTCTCTGTAACTTACTTTCAGATAACATGTGAGATGAATTGATAATGTAAATTGTTGAATCTTATTAAATTAGTTTATTGGTAGCAAGTGTACGTGTTTTGCTAATTGATACAACGTCGGACTTATTTGCTCACAGTGACACACCCTTAAATGGGTAAAAGATTAATATTTTTCAAGAAACAACGTCAAATTTGTAAATTTTTTGGGTAGCAAGTGTACGTGTTTTGTTGTAGAAAAGTGAGTTACTTTTCATGAATTCTTTTTAAGAAAACTCGAAAACTTAACACACTTATAAAGTGAGTGTCTTCTTTTAAAAGTTTTTTTGGGTGTCTAAGCGTTGTAAAAAGATGGAATTTTCGTGGTCTACTTGGATTATGCCGAAGGTTTCTTTTTTATCTTTAATAAATTTTGGCCGTTCAAAAAAAAAAAAGTTTTTTTTTTTAAATAAAATAAAAAATAAAACTTACCTTGTAAATTGATATATAAACTCGAAAAATAAGGATTATTACTTTTTAGTTTTTTTTTCCCCTTTTATACAATACTTTTCTAGAATTCTCATTTGAATAAGTTTTTCAAATTCTAAACATTTTTCTAGAGATACAAAACTCAGTTCATTATCTACAAATAAATAGACTATTCCATTTTTCTGTT
The DNA here is from genome assembly GCA_949592205.1 of Helichrysum umbraculigerum. NCBI lineage: Eukaryota > Viridiplantae > Streptophyta > Magnoliopsida > Asterales > Asteraceae > Helichrysum > Helichrysum umbraculigerum. Next base: position 56,656,166 of record CATIUR010000006.1, read on the forward strand.
TCTATTTTTCATTAATTTGATAAGAGCTTCTCCAATGGATTACACCCCTATAAGTGCCACATGTACATCCATTTACACATTCATATCTCTCTTATCTAATATGAGAGAGCCTATATTAGCTAATCCCCTCCTCATCTAACCCTCCTAAGTTAATCCTCACCATTCATTGTTTGAGTTACTATAATCTTAGCCATTGATAGTATTTAGTAAAATGATTAATTAATCTCACTATTTTTTGCCCTAAATTGTTCCAATTTTACCCTTGCCTCCATCCAGTATCAATCTCCAATCAAAAACATAAGTACGACCAATGGAAAAAACGATGGAACGACACGATGGAAAAAAAACGTACGACGACCAATCCCCAAGCACCAAAATCAAGCAACCCCATTAATCCCCAATCAAAAATTAGGGCATCTAATCATCTATTCTTCTCCATGTCAACCAATTGCTCGTCTCAATTTGTGCTGAAAACCTAATAATTGCACTTGAAGAGCAGCCATGTGCGCTGGCGGAGATGGGTTAATTTCTGATCAACAAGTACTTGAACGGATGGAGGTGGCGTCGGATGAGCAAAGAACGGAATATTCCGTTAACTGTCGCATTGAACGGCGACACCGGCGGCTGGCAGCGGACGCTCGTCTGAACCGGCAGTCGATTGTAACAATTTAGGTATTTTTCTCTCCATTCTTGTATTCGTTTACAGTTTATGTGAATTTTTCATTTTTCTAATTCTGGTGAAAAACTTTTGTTTATGACTGTGTCGTTGGACTCGTGATGTGGAAGAGCCTCACAATGGATAGGAGTTGGAACATGGATTCTCGATGTAAGTGTTTTATCAGATTTTGTATGTTTTTTAAGCTTTCTCAATTTAACTTCTAACCATGGGACAATTCGTGAATTTAAGCTATATTTTGAGCACAAATAGGTACTTACTGATTGTCAAAGAGAGTACTATGGAACGGTTAAAAATTTTAGATCGTTAGGAGAAAAACAAAAAATAAACAGTAAACTCCGTGAATGCTCTGCATGGTTTATACGAATTTATAAAAATGGTTTATTAATTTAGTTTTTATCGAGACGAAATAAATTTCTTTTGGACCGATAGCCCAAAAATAATGTTGATAGATCGTTTTCGTGAATCTGTATAAACCAATGGGACCATTTATGGAGAAAACGTTTGCTTACTCTGTTTAGTATTCGTCCGCTTGGAGTGGAGTCAAAGAAAGACATGGGTGAACGGAAAATGGGCAAGTGCATTTTGTGGAAGAGAACAGTAGCGGCTCTATATGCAACGTTTGCAAGAAGTAAGCCTCTTCCAAGTATGCATAAATCGCATCCAACGTGAGTTTTATGGAACTTGATGATCATATGTTTGTACTGTGTTACCTATCTTGACCCCTGTCGCGAAGCCTTAAATTATGAAGTTAATTAGGTTTGTGCACAATTCATTATCAATGACTCTGATTTGATGTGTTGATATAGATGGTATCATAGATAAAATTGAACATTACCACTAATTGATGATCATAATCTACATACATATGAATACAGTCACTATACAGATCATACATATGAAGTATACTGACTGTATGAATAGGCCATTCTCTCTGGCTGTTCAGCTGGTGGATTGACTTCCATATTACATTGTGATAACTTCAAAGCACTCTTACCTGCAAGTACCATAGTGAAATGTCTGTCTGATGCTGGTTATTTCATTAATTCGTAAGCCCAAAGTATTTTTCTTTTACCCTCACCTTCTTCTTATTTGGTATAGCCATATAATATAAATTCTTCACAAACAGGCAGGATCTGTTTGGAATAAGACGCCTTGAGGCCTTTTATGAAGATGTTGTCAAGACACATGTACTTTCTTATATCCCTTTATAGAGTCAGAGTTTCACTTCTAGCCTTGTTGTGTCCCATATCTGTAGTTTGCTGATCATAGTTTAATTAACCTTGTAATATCATTTATGTTCATTCTATCATTTTGCTATTGATATCATCAACATTTAGATCTATTGATGATTTCTTTCAGGCTTTTGATATGTTTAGCTTCTGTGTAGGGATCAGCCATTAATTTGCCTAGATCCTGGTCTTCCAAGATGAAAAATAGTTTAGTAAGAAAGAATGTGTCAGTAACTTCTCCAACAATTATATATCCTTTCAAATGACTTACATTTTTTATGGTGTTTGCAGTGCTTTTTCCCTGAGAACATGATTCAAGAAGTAGAAACACCAATTTTTCTGATAAACGCAGCCTATGATTCGTGGCAGGTCAGAATATTTTGCAGTTAATACTTTATAGCTACACCAGTTGGTTTTGACAGTTCATGATATCGTATAATCTTTATATAAAAAGACAAGACCTCCAATATATCATTACAATTTTTTTCAAATTTCCTTTTCCATGTTTCTATTGATAAAAATATGGTTTGCATTTTTACAGATAAAGAATGCCCTGGCTCCAGGGGTTGCTGATCCCAAAATGGTACCTGGCACAACTGCAAAATTGATATCGAGAAGTGTTCATCTAATCAAATTCAGATCATGCAAGGTCACTAATCAACATAAACCTCTTTTTTAGTTTCAGCTTTCTGTATAGTTTATATCAACTTCCAGTACTTGTAGACATTGGCTCCCACACCTGGTTAGATTCATAGAAAACCTGCATCGTTGAATTGGCACGTGCCATTTCTACTTTACCATGGAATAAGACAATTCACTGACATAGTGACATCTACTAGAGCCATAGTCCATAGAGGTGGTAGTTTTGAGCCATCTTGCAACTGGTTCGATTCAGGTTAACTTATATATCTCTAACGTGTAAAAGAAAATAATTTAGCTAAAAAGGATATGGGTCATATGGATGGATAGTTACCATGAGTGTAATATGCTTACAAGTTACAACCTCTTAAATCATACGAGTACTGTTCAATAGATTAGATAATTATTAGTAAAACTGTACAGTTTGTACCCATATTTAGTCATACTTATTATCAAAAATAAAAAGATTTTATAATTATTTTACTTTCACAGATTTCATATTGGAGTTCTTAAGTGCAATGGATGGATTTTTTTGGCACCTCTTCACCAAGAGGGATGTTCATCAACTCTTGCTATGCCCACTGCCAAACTGAAATGCAAGAGACATGGCTAATGAGTGATTCACCCATGTTGAGTAACGGCCAGTTTCCTCTCATTATCTCAATTTATTGTCTAAGAGTCAAGAGGTGACAATTTTGATCCATTAAGATTAAGTCATGAATGATTTAGGTTATGGTTTATTGCTGATGAAAAATGGTTCAAATCAGAAAGAAACAAAAAATAAAGGGAAGCAAGTCAAACGGGTGACAGACCCCAAAGTGTTTTTTTTTTCCGTTTATTATTAAAAACAATTTCAACCCAAAACAACCCATTTTATCCCATTAATGACTCGTCCACTTTGACACTTCTACTGTAAACGTTGATATATGTCTTTGTAACTAATGCAAATAACAAAATTTACCAGACAATTGGAGTCTTGAGAAGCAGTTGGAGACTGGTTTTATGACCGGAGTCCATTTGAAGAGCTAGACTGTCCTTACCACTGATAAAACATGCCATAATCGCATTTTTCAATAATAATCAGTCCCATCAGAAACCATCATTCATGCATACAGATTCTTTGAACAGCAAACTGCAATTACCTTGATCACATATGGTGATTCGATTTTTGATCCAGAAAAAGCATTAAGAAAACAAAATGTTTCCTCCTTTCATAAGTTTAGAGTCTTACAAATTTTTATCATATTTAAAAATCAGTTTTTGCGCTTCTTCATGTGTGGAAAAACGAAAGAATTATTCATGTCTGACTTTCAGTTTTCAAGTTAGGTTTATGATTTGCACATAATTGTCTTCAAGATACGTGCAATTTGAATCTTTCTAGGCTGCAGGTTTGGTTTATGCAGCTATTTTTTTGTGTGCTGTTGAACTCGACAATCATGTTTTGTATTCTCGATTGCGGCTTGCTTATGGTATTTGTAGCAGTAGTAGTAGCAGTACTAAAAGCAGTATTGCAACCAATCATTTGAGCTTTTACTATTAATTTCTATTTGTTGATGGTTTAGTGTGATGTTAGCAGCTATGCACAGCTTCATGCTTGGCTACTCATAGTTGGAGCATGTCAAAAAGTACTTTGTACATCTTAGCTAAATGTTGTTTGAATGGGCTTATAGTTCAGGAATGGGTTTGAAGTACATGTGTAACACCCCCAAATTTGTTTAGCGGAAGCGTTTGGTTTAAGTACTGGGGTGTCACAATAATGAAGCATGCATACGTATCAGAGCTTATGATTACAACAGAACAATAAATATTAAGATGCCAAAAGAGTTAATTACAAAGTTTACGATTCAACGAATCGTATAAGTTAAAAGTAGTAAGTTTACAAAAGTAGATTTCTGAAATATGACTAAAACATTTCAGTTATACTAAAGAAATCCATATGTTTCCAAAAGTTGGCATCCTAAGCTTCAAGGGTCGCCTAATTCTCCATGTGTGTTGGCGATCTTATATGCGCAGCTAATTCCCTGAAAAACATAGTAAAAGTCAACAACTAGGTTGAGTGAATCCACAGGTTTTATGTTGTATATTGTTGTTTCAAGTTTTGTAGTCACATTTGTTGGACCAAATACGTTCGTAAATAGCAATTGCCATAATAGTCGAGTAATGTTTAGTGGAACGTCATCCAAAGTATAAGTTTAGTGGGTTGTTCGCCCAAAGGGTTAAGTTTATGTGGGATGTTACCCATAAATAGTTGTGTGGGACGTTACCCAAAATATATGTTTGAAAACGTGTTGCTGGTCGTTCTCCAGTAGTTTTAAAGTTTGAGTAGGTCGTTCTCCTACTAGTTACCAAATGTACCGGTCGTTCTTCGGTAAGATACCAAGTTAGCACCGGTCGTTCTCCGGTGAGATACATTGTTAGTACTGGTCGTTCTCCAGTAAGATACACTGTTAGTACCGGTCGTTCTCCGGTAAGATACCATGTTAGTGTCGGTCGTTCTCCGACAAGTTACCAATATGTACCGGTCGTTCTCCGGTAAGATACCAATTTAGTTTCACATAGTGATAATAGTTTTTGTCTGGAATGCCATGTCGTACGGACAGTTGTAGTAGTTGTCCACAGTTATAAGTTGTTTGTATGAGTGTGCCAAAGGCAGTTATGTGATAGTTTGTATAGCAGTTTAACAGTTCAAGTACTCTAATTGTTCGAGTAAGTAGTATGATAAATAATCATATAGTAAAAGCAGTTATGGCAATCAGTAATCAGTAAAGCAGTTGACTATGTTTTCCACCCCAAAAGTAGTTACAAACAGTAAAAGTAGGGGCTGTGAACTCACCTGTTGAGTTAAGTAGTTGTGCGAGTGCTAGCAAACCTAAGTCCAAGTACAGTCTGGAATCTCCTAACGTCCTAAACGTACGAGATTAATAAGTATGTAGATGTCTAAACTGATCATCCATGCTAGTGTTCGTACAACCAAGTTATGTCCCAAGTATTAACCGTTTACGTTGTATTTTGTTGTTTGTGAAAATGTATACGACTCGTTGGTGATAGTTTGAAATCCTAATTTCGGTAAAATAAGAGTGTTTGTATTGTTTGTAAAGCTCGTGAATCGTATCGTTTAAAGATATGCATTTCCGGTTAGTTCGACACTTAGTGAAAACAAGTTTTTAAACTTCCTGTTTTTAGCGACGTAAGGTGCGACGCTGGGTTGTTATGCGACGTAGGGTGCGACGTACGGGTCTACGTCGCATTCAGGTTTTGCGACGTCATGGGTTGCGTCGCATAGGCGACGTTCGCAATTTAATGCGACGTAGTGGGTTGCGTCGCTATGTGCGACGTAGGGAAAGGTAATGCGACGTAAAGGCCTACGTCGCACTACTGTTTTCGGGCCAAAAGCGACGTAGTCGCCTGTTCGACGAACAGATTGAAAATAACGAGTTTCGGGTCGGTTTTGGACATGATCGGTTGTATAAAACACTAAAACATGGTAATCTAAGTATATTAAACATGAAATATTAATTATAACTTCGAAATCTAAAGATTTGCGGGATTTATCGGAAACTTACGAGTGCCGGATTTGAAATCCGAAAAGGTAGAAGTGTAGATCGGGGTGCCATGGTCGTTTTATTCCAAAGATGTATGGTGATTCGGCGCGTTTTTGTGGTAGTATTTGAGGTTTTTGTGTGATTTTTGAGAGAGTTTAGAGAGAAGGAAGAGAAAAGAGAAGGAAGAGAGAGAATGAGATAGATAGAAAATGAAAGAAAATGGAGGTGGGAGGTGGTTTTATTCCACTTTCTGCCTCCGTGTTTGCGTTCCGTGTTCGTTTACCCGATCGTTAAATGTTATTTTATTTTAACTATTGTGTTTTTAATTACATTTTCATTATTTTTAATTAGGATCTTTTATGAAACCCAATTAATAAATTTCATAAATCTCGAACTTTGTTTTATTTAAATTGTACGAATTAAACATTTTGCGTTATAGAATGATTTGTAAATATTTTTGACAAAATATTTATTCGTTACTACGTTATTTAATAATTTCGTTTTATTAAATAATTTTGTTCACCAACAGTCTTATGTTTTTATCGCGTTTGTTTTCAAATTGTTCAGTACGTAATTACAACTAATTACGAATACGTAATACTACGCGTATTATCTAGTTGGGCTATGCTAGACTTACCTCTAGAATGTGTTGTGAATTCACTCAAGTAGGGAATTAGTCTAATAATGCAAGTGATTAACTTAATTAATCGTGTTTAAATTTGCGAGGTGTTACATTCTCCCCTCGTTAGAGAAATCTCGTCCCGAGATTTAAAACCAAATCGGATCGCCCGCGGCGTATGTTCTTCGATGGGTCATGTTGTTAACAATAGTAATATTTTGCGTGGCGTTCAATTGTTGCCAGAAAGTTGTAACGGTTTAGTATACTCTCGGTATAGTTTAAATAGTTATGCGTTCGATAATAATCGAAGTTTACCAAGTGTTAATGTTGAATAGACATTCGAATGAAACGTATGTTAACTCGTAGCAATAGTCGTTAAAACGTACCGTGCTAGTTGAGGTCTGCAACCGTTTCTGGTGCACGGAGGATGTATGCGCGGCTTGGAGTGTAGCCTTTGTTAACGGTGCGGTTGTTGTCGTTTTGATTGTTGCGGTTGTTGTTCGGGTTTTGGCATTGGTTTCGGTGATGTCCAGGATCACCACACCTAAAGCAGCCGGTGTTTTGTACCTCGGAGGCGGCTGGAGGTGGTAGGTTTGTCCTACAGTTCTGTGCTAAGTGACCGGGACGTCTGCAGTTTTGACAAAATGTACAATCACCATCGTGGTGTCTACCGCACTTGTCGCACCTTGGTTTGTTGCCAAGGTAGGTTTTGGGTCCAGGGTTGGTGATTGCAGCGAAGGCTCGGGTGTTTCCCGGATTTCTATTTTGTTGACCCTGACGGTCATTACCGTCGTTGTTCCATTTGCCTTTGTGGGTTCCAGAGTCGCCCGCATCAGTACGGGTAAGTTCAGTTTTCCCTGTGATAACTTTCAGGGTTCCAATCTCGACAGCGTCGTCGGTTAAGCTCTGAGCCAGATCAACTGCGCTCCTAAAAGTGGCTGGTTTGGAGGACATAACCATGCCTCGGATTTGTGGTGCCAAACCCCTGTTATAACGCTCAATGCGTTTGCTCTCGGGGGTTACCATGTGAGGCACCAGGCGTGCAAGCTCCTGGAATCTAGTTGTGTAACCGGAAATGTCAGCGCCGATCATTTGGATGTTCCAGAATTCGGTTTCAAGTTTTTGCATCTCGTTGGGAGGGCAAAATTCCTCCATCAGCATTCGTTTCAGTGTCTCCCATGAGATGGAGTAAGCAGCTGGGCGTCCCATGATTTGTACCTGAGCGTTCCACCATGTTAGCGCTTTGTCGGCTAGAGTGCAGGTGGCGTATTTCACGATTTTGTCAGCAGCACAATCACTGATGTCGATCACTGACTCTGTTTTCTCGATCCAGTGGACTAGGCCAACGGCCCCTTCAGTCCCGGTAAAGGTACTCGGTTTGCAGGCTTGGAATGTTTTGTAGGAACACCCCTGTTGGTTATTGGTTGGGGTCTCGCTGTTAACTGGGGTGGCTCCACTATTGTTGGTTAGGTTTTCACGATTTCTGCTCGCCTCGTATTGTGCGATGGCTTCCGCCACGCGGTGTTCGATAATCTGTTCGGTTGTTTCTGGAGGCGGATGTGGAGTATTTCGTCGACTGTTTCGAGTATTTCTTTGTTTAGGCGGCATGCTGACGTTCTGCGATGAAAAGATGCAGAAGTCAATGCCAATAAAAAATATGTGAGGAATGAAGTTTCACATATTTCAAATTTTCGAGTATCAAGAGAAATGGTCGAATCCCCATCACGTATCTTACGACTATGAAACACCCATATGTACTTAGTATAATATAATCGCGTTGGCCAGGCGTCATTATATGATGTCAAATACATACTTCTTTTCATCAACCGTTTAATCACGATTAGGTTCATATGAGATCAGAGTACAATGAACGAGTCGTATGTGGTGAACAGTTCACGCGTATCGAGGTATCGTAACGATAGTTTAGATGTATGCAAATGTATGTATGCATGTGCGTTCTAGCCAAGGCTATAGTCTAGGTCTCTAGGTTGCTACGTCACCTAAAGTTTCCTAGTTCGCTATAACCAATGGCTCTGATACCAATCTGTAACACCCCCAAATTTGTTTAGCAGAAGCGTTTGGTTTAAGTACTGGGGTGTCACAATAATGAAGCATGCATACGTATCAGAGCTTATGATTACAACAGAACAATAAATATTAAGATGCCAAAAGAGTTAATTACAAAGTTTACGATTCAACGAATCGTATAAGTTAAAAGTAGTAAGTTTACAAAAGTAGATTTCTGAAATATGACTAAAACATTTCAGTTATACTAAAGAAATCCATATGTTTCCAAAAGTTGGCATCCTAAGCTTCAAGGGTCGCCTAATTCTCCATGTGTGTTGGCGATCTTATATGCGCAGCTAATTCCCTGAAAAACATAGTAAAAGTCAACAACTAGGTTGAGTGAATCCACAGGTTTTATGTTGTATATTGTTGTTTCAAGTTTTGTAGTCACATTTGTTGGACCAAATACATTCGTAAATAGCAATTGCCATAATAGTCGAGTAATGTTTAGTGGAACGTCATCCAAAGTATAAGTTTAGTGGGTTGTTCGCCCAAAGGGTTAAGTTTATGTGGGATGTTGCCCATAAATAGTTGTGTGGGACGTTACCCGAAATATATGTTTGAAAACGTGTTGCTGGTCGTTCTCCAGTAGTTTTAAAGTTTGAGTCGGTCGTTCTCCTACTAGTTACCAAATGTACCGGTCGTTCTCCGGTAAGATACCAAGTTAGCACCGGTCGTTCTCCGGTGAGATACATTGTTAGTACTGGTCGTTCTCCAGTAAGATACACTGTTAGTACCGGTCGTTCTCCGGTAAGATACCATGTTAGTGTCGGTCGTTCTCCGACAAGTTACCAATATGTACCGGTCGTTCTCCGGTAAGATACCAATTTAGTTTCACATAGTGATAATAGTTTTTGTCTGGAATGCCATGTCGTACGGACAGTTGTAGTAGTTGTCCACAGTTATAAGTTGTTTGTATGAGTGTGCCAAAGGCAGTTATGTGATAGTTTGTATAGCAGTTTAACAGTTCAAGTACTCTAATTGTTCGAGTAAGTAGTATGATAAATAATCATATAGTAAAAGCAGTTATGGCAATCAGTAATCAGTAAAGCAGTTGACTATGTTTTCCACCCCAAAAGTAGTTACAAACAGTAAAAGTAGGGGCTGTGAACTCACCTGTTGAGTTAAGTAGTTGTGCGAGTGCTAGCAAACCTAAGTCCAAGTACAGTCTGGAATCTCCTAACGTCCTAAACGTACGAGATTAATAAGTATGTAGATGTCTAAACTGATCATCCATGCTAGTGTTCGTACAACCAAGTTATGTCCCAAGTATTAACCGTTTACGTTGTATTTTGTTGTTTGTGAAAATGTATACGACTCGTTGGTGATAGTTTGAAATCCTAATTTCGGTAAAATAAGAGTGTTTGTATTGTTTGTAAAGCTCGTGAATCGTATCGTTTAAAGATATGCATTTCCGGTTAGTTCGACACTTAGTGAAAACAAGTTTTTAAACTTCCTGTTTTTAGCGACGTAAGGTGCGACGCTGGGTTGTTATGCGACGTAGGGTGCGACGTACGGGTCTACGTCGCATTCAGGTTTTGCGACGTCATGGGTTGCGTCGCATAGGCGACGTTCGCAATTTAATGCGACGTAGTGGGTTGCGTCGCTATGTGCGACGTAGGGAAAGGTAATGCGACGTAAAGGCCTACGTCGCACTACTGTTTTCGGGCCAAAAGCGACGTAGTCGCCTGTTCGACGAACAGATTGAAAATAACGAGTTTCGGGTCGGTTTTGGACATGATCGGTTGTATAAAACACTAAAACATGGTAATCTAAGTATATTAAACATGAAATATTAATTATAACTTCGAAATCTAAAGATTTGCGGGATTTGTCGGAAACTTACGAGTGCCGGATTTGTAATCCGAAAAGGTAGAAGTGTAGATCGGGGTGCCGTGGTCGTTTTATTCCAAAGATGTATGGTGATTCGGCGCGTTTTTGTGGTAGTATTTGAGGTTTTTGTGTGATTTTTGAGAGAGTTTAGAGAGAAGGAAGAGAAAAGAGAAGGAACAGAGAGAATGAGATAGATAGAAAATGAAAGAAAATGGAGGTGGGAGGTGGTTTTATTCCACTTTCTGCCTCCGTGTTTGCGTTCCGTGTTCGTTTACCCGATCGTTAAATGTTATTTTATTTTAACTATTGTGTTTTTAATTACATTTTCATTATTTTTAATTAGGATCTTTTATGAAACCCAATTAATAAATTTCATAAATCTCGAACTTTGTTTTATTTAAATTGTACGAATTAAACATTTTGCGTTATAGAATGATTTGTAAATATTTTTGACAAAATATTTATTCGTTACTACGTTATTTAATAATTTCGTTTTATTAAATAATTTTGTTCACCAACAGTCTTATGTTTTTATCGCGTTTGTTTTCAAATTGTTCAGTACGTAATTACAACTAATTACGAATACGTAATACTACGCGTATTATCTAGTTGGGCTATGCTAGACTTACCTCTAGAATGTGTTGTGAATTCACTCAAGTAGGGAATTAGTCTAATAATGCAAGTGATTAACTTAATTAATCGTGTTTAAATTTGCGAGGTGTTACAACATGTGTAAGTCATGCATGACAAAAAAAATGGGACAAATGATTTAAAATGTTTCTTTGATGATATTTATATACTTTAGTACCTATAGGGTTCGGTAACAGGTGAGTTAGGTGTCAGATTTTCAATATGTTAACTCACTTTGGATGCGCTTTAAATTGATTTTCAGTATTTTGTGATGATATTGCAGTTACCACTATGGCTTAACTATTCAAAACTCCTCGCAGGTGTTTGAATCAGCTTAATCAGGTACGTTTTTTCCTTTTAAAAATCTTATCTCTGTCAGCACATTTTGACCCCATACAATGCATGGATTTATCTTTCTATTTATACTCACCATCACAGCTTCAATTGACTTTGAAAACTGTTTATGCAAACAACTTCAACTTGCAAGTGAATACAAAATACCTATGATGACTTAAGTTTACGTTCAGATAAGGTTTAAATTTGACTTACGTAGCTGCAAGTTACCAGACGAAAAACACCCATCACACAGAATTTAAGCTGTATAACATAGGTGTTAGCTGTATTTACATATAGATGCTTGATGAACCACTTGGAAACTGTCCATTATGATAGTTAAGTCATTTTGCAAAAACTATCTAAATGCATTATTATAACCTTTTCAACATGTTTTTTTTACAGGCTGCTGTGCGTACTACGGATGCTATTGTTGACACTATAGCGGCTAATCATATGGTAAACTATTGTAAACAGTGTGTCTTCCTACTCTCTATGCGAGTTTGGTGTTGGAGAAGTTGAGAAAACCGAACACCAAGCCTACCGAGAAGATCATTTTCCGTTGCTCATGCAACGGTTAAAGAAGTCAAAGTAAGTACTTAAAAACTGATTGTTAACTTTATGCCTTTATTATTTGTTTGGCCATAATGCTAGAGGTGAAAATTTTGATCCATTTACTCATGAACAGGTTAAATAAGTCAAACGGATTCAAAAAATGAGCTAAATATCAAAAGTTAGTGGAAGATATGTTTTTCATTACTATTCTTTCAGGATTTTTCACTATTAATTCTTCAAAAAAATGTTCAGCTTGTGATTATGATTCCGCACAAGGAGATCATTGTGAGAAATTTGGCCAACTTCTTAAATCCAACAGAACTTATTGATCCCCTTAAATGTTAAATTCCTCCCTGTTTAGTATCTAAGTCGAGTCCTTTGTCTAAATTCTATTTTTTTACCCTCAACTTTGGTCTCCAGCTAAGTCTGTGCAAACAGTCCTCATATTCAATACACGAATCTTTTGTTGCTTGAGCTCCCATTGTTGGAGGTTTTAAACTGAGGGAGTAGATCAGCAGCTTAACGGTAGCAGGATCATGAAGTCAAAATGCTATTCAAGCAACAAACACGTGGCTTAAAGACCACCTGAAGCAACAGTGTATTACTAGACACTTAAATTGGGGGGTTCCAGTCCCTTGTGAGAGATTTGAGGACAAGGTAAAAAAATAAAGTTACGTGTTACTCTCTGTATTTATCATAGAAAAATACTTATTATTCTTTGTTCTCTTATCGTGTATTGGTTAGTTTTTTTATGTTTGGTATAGTGCCAACTGGATATGTGTCGATTACTTCAAGTTACATGCGTGAATGAAGAAAAGGTGGTGGAAAAATCCTGAAATTGTGAAGTTGTATCAGTTTATGGGCAAGGATTATGTACGATTTTCATACCGTGAGTACATTCGATTCAAATACCTGGCCATTTAGTATTATTCCAAATACATATTTTAAGTATTATTAATTTTTTGTCTAATAGTACATTAAATCGTATGATTATTAAAGCTTTTGTTATTTCTATGTCTTGTCATTTGTCCCAACAATTGAGATGATTTTAGATAGTTAGGGAGTAGGGACATTTGTAAATTTGCAATGTTGAGTTTTATGATACATAAATCTGTTAAGTCTTCCAGGTGTGTTCCCATCTACGCTTCTTAGAACCGCTCAGGATTGGACTAGGATGAAGACTTAACCAATATTACATAGTACCCAAACTACGAAACACATGTTTTATTGTTACCCCATCAGCTACACTTTTTCTTCACAACTGAAAACCAATTATTGGTTTTGCTTACGCTTGTTGGTGGATATATTGGACATGTAGGTAAGTTCTCAAAAACCGAGGGTGTAGGAGTTTTCGGTAATGATGAAACGAATATAAATTTTCCAATAGAAGTATGGCGACTATTTGCTAACTAATAAACCAGAGGTACAAAACTTGCGCTTTTCTCCATTCATTTCTTTGTTAGGATTAAATTCATCTTTTTCCCCGAGTTTTTGGTTTTGTATATCAAGGTATCAGACACATTATTTACATGGACAGATTCGCAGCCAAGGCTAAACGATGTACTGATAAATAGGAATTTTCATCAACCTCATCTTGACCTTTATTGCTTAAGATCCAGGTTAGCAATGGACATCAAATGTACCTGAACTCATTACCCAGAATTTCTATCTCTAATATCTCTTTTTAATAACCATTTTAAAACATTTTCTTGCTTGACCCGCCCATTTCCCACCCTTCAGTAGGGTACTATATTCTATATAATTATTTATGCTACAACTTTCTTTGGTTAGTGTAATGTTAGTGAGTTATCTAATGCTATGATAGGTCACCAGATTGCATATGATACTTTGCATTTGTTTACTTAAAAAAAAGAGGGTCGCATGCTTCAACTCTTCATAGAAGAGGAAACAGCTCTGATTGGGCTGAGCTTTGTGGGTTATTTAAGATCTAAGGTAACAATGTCATTAATAAAAGAGTTTCAATCTAAAACAAGTGCACCTTATAAATTAATTCAAGTGTTTTTCTTGAAAATTTGAAGTTCGATTCAATGGTTGCCTAACGGAAGTGATCCTGGACAAAGCAAGCATATTTATACTGCCATGGCATACTAAAAATTACCCACTTTGATATCTTAGCCAACTTACCCATTTTGCCACCTATGCTTTTTTATAAATAGTGTAACTCAAGTCAAGTATTCATTATATCGGTTATTCAATTAATCTCGGTGACTTTTCTATATATTGTGTCTAGGCGTTTGTATGCTTGAGAACTTATATACAACTAACTGCTTTTAGCCCTCTACTTTCGTATTCGTATGTAGTTGTTTATTTATTGGATTTTCCAGATTCCAGTAAGCCAGGAATATAGGCTTACTCGAACACCGAACTTATTATGTTTCGAAAACATAGTAAGCTAATCCAACAGCTTTTGGTTTAACAGCTTATGAGTGCTAAATTAAGCTGTTTTATAGTTGCCTATTTAGAAGAGCTTCTTAATCTGATAAGCTGGTAAGAACAAACTTCTTTGTAAGTAAAGGTTTTGCTTTTGTATAATCATTCAGAACTACGGATGTTGTTCAAAAAGCCATAGAACAACTACATAACAAAGAATTCAAGGCATAGTCGTATATTTGTTTATGGGTCCTTTTTTTATATGATACTCAATTTGATGTGATGTTTAGATTGTATTTCGTTTGCAGGGTAGGACCTTGGGTTGTTCACTCTTTGACACTAAATACGTTCTGTTTATTGGCGACGTGCCGAAGAGTTGGACTAATGATGAGTTCAGAAAAAGTGATTGAATAGACTGATCCAAGTGCTTCCTGTTACCATGGACATAGCTTATACACCAGGATAATAGAGCTACGCATCCATTTTTATGTCATTGGGTTGTTTTCGATCTATAAGGTAGACGTAGTCACGTTGCCTGTTTGCCTATTTTGATCTAAGGATGCATAGACATTATGATGTTCTATTAGTCAATTCCTTTTACTTCTTTAGAGCTATATTTGAATGCAGATTTGTCATGTAAATTGTTAACACATTTAGCCATTTACTGCCTATGGTTTGATAACAATGACTTAAATATTACTCCGTATTAAGGAGTTATTAATTTATTATCTGACATTGCATCTAGACTGGACATATTTTAAACTAAAGTTATATGGTGTCTCTAAGATGACACTATTTTCTTTTTGGGTGAATGATCTGTATAGCAAGTGGCATGTATAGAGTTGTTGAGGTAAGAGATGTATTGCATAGGATATTGAATAAGAAGTGTGCATCTGTCAGAAGTTAGTGTCCTCGTGCCTTCCAACGTACATTTTAATCTGTTTATCTAATACATATTTTCATATCATTAAGGAAAGAATTGAAGTTAAATATTGTGCATACAATTAAAACATGTGAATTATGCATCATTCTATAATATCACTTGTGAATGATTCACAAGTGTGTATTAGGTGACTAAAGCGTATTAACTCATTTTCTACAAGGAAGTTGTACGTGGTGGTGATTATTAAGAGCTAGAATATATTATTGACTTCATAATTGTTGACTCTTAAATCTGTTGTGAAGAATATGGTGATAAGATGTATTAAACTTATGTACCTAAGTTATTTGAGAATTGAAATACTACATAGTAAGGTTTACTTGAAAAAGGTTATATGACAAGCTAATTTTTATGATTATACCTTTTGGATTAATTTATCATATGTTGGCTTTTGAATTCTGTAGCCTGAGTTAGAGAACACAATGAATGCAACCCATGTACCCTTCTCACAATGATTTCGCCCGCAAATTTGCGGGTTATGATCTAGTTAAAACTAAAAAGAAAAAAGAAAATGAATGAAAAAGAGGGTATTATATTACTATTAAATACGGAGTAGTACAGATGTGAGATATAAAATGAAGTAAATAGCATGCTGTGAGAGGAAAGTTTGATGAGGCCACATCCGTACGTCTAATGAACCGTGGGAGCAGAGAAGGATGCATCTTACCACCATGGCTTATGTGGCACTTTCACAATGGTAATAGACATTGCCAGCTCAAATGTTAATTCCTATTAAACCATGCCAACTAAGAGCATTGTGGATGCTCTAAGTGTATCTTTTCCCTTAAAAAACTAATATGAATTCGCGTAATCGCGTTCAAATGTAAGAGAAAGAGTTTTTATTTGCAATGTATCAAATGTTGAAAATTACAAATAATATCTCTCAAGTATGTAGTTATAAAATAGAAAATAAATAGAAGCATTTTTCAAAAAACACTAACTTGAACACGTATTCTAATTTTTCAGTTACTTTTTTTTTATAAAAAAATAAAATTATTTGTAAAATAAAATGAGTTCTCCGTAACTATAAACATCTTTAAATGACAATTTACTTTTATGAATTTTTCAATTATTTTAATCTGTAATAATTTCTTCAATCTCCTTTTATTATTATTGGAGGAGGTAAAATAGGTAAACAAATTGACTTTAGGCTAGGTTGACTTAATCCTCCCCGTTAATTGATTTAGTTAAATAGATCTAAACCGCTGATTAAGATTATTAGGAATGTTTACGTAATATGTTAGTTTTTGGTATGTAATTTTACTGGATTAACCCTTATCCATGATGGTTCAGTTGCGAAATTTCAGGAAGGCAGTTACGAATTTTAAATTTTAAATTCTTTCACAATTATTCACATATATTTGGATGCTGGATTTCAAAATTCAAAATTTTAAAATATATAAAAAATAAAAATACCTAAAAATTATAAATAAGGGCTTCTAATACATATAAAATACAAATTACAGCCTCACCTAATAACAAACTTTACTCCAAGCTTATTCCACAAAAAGCGGATGATACGATACTTGAACGCGGGAGATTTAGGCATCAATATTTTAAATATCGATCATCATATCAGAACTGGATCATATCATTTTCAAAATAAGATAGTAAATCCGATGAACCAGGTTCGTATCCACCTCAAAAACTTTCATACGAATACATAATCCATCCATATACTCATAACTCATATAGTGAGATGGAAAAATACACACAGGAATACAAAATTAGGGTTCAAAATTCGTTTCTTGGTTTGACAATTAAACGGAATCGTAATTTCTAACATGGATTCAGAGTATCAAAGGAGTTGATCGAAAACCACTTTCATCAGGTACATATAATTTTGTTACTATTTGATTTTGTTTCTATTATATGTTGAAAGTACTAAATTTGGTGTTTGAATACGTTGTTGCAGCTATAAAACAATGATTTATATTAGTTTTGATTTTGATGGATTTAGTTTTGATGAGTTTAGTGATGATGACAGATTAATGTAAGTGGTTGGGTTAAAGAATTTGTTGCTCATCCTCAAATTGGGCAAAAACACCGATATGGAAAAATCCTCATAAATCAAGTGCCGATATATGATTTGGAAAAATATTTGGTTGTAACCAAGAGAATTTCTACATCTAAATCAGATTTCTCTTATTCATGTGGTTATATTTGTTTGATTAGTCCTTTTATTTTGTAAGAATAAAGACAAATATTTGAATATGGATCTGGGACTACGTTTAATCCTTTTATTTAGTGATGTTGATTAAGTATATCAAGTTTGATGTTAATTGTTTGAATGTTATTTATGCTTTCCTATATATTTTTGGATGTTAAATGAATGTAATCCATGTATGAATGTAATCCAAATTCGTTGGTTTGTATAGATAGCACAATTGAATGCTTGACCAAGAAAGTTGTTGCTCAGGTGGTCACTCAAGTCTCCATGAAGTAATTTTATCACTGATTACCTTCTTCAATAAAGTTATTAGGTGATTATCAGCTTTGGATACTTTTACCCTTAAAGATGACATGATAAGTTGCGCAAATCATATCAGCACCCATTGCTAGGTATATGTTTCTTGCATCAGGTTATGCTCATGAGCTACCTAAGTATGGTCTCAAAGTTGCGCTCACAAACTATGTTGCGGGTTTGGTTTTCAAATAATATCTTTATGTGTTTCGTAATCTCATGGTGATATGCAAAATAGTTTTCCTTTGACTATAGGCCTATAGCTTCATGAGCTGGGCTTCTATTGGCTCGCAGAGTGTTGAAAAAGCTTGAAATGGACGAGGTTGTACCAAAGAAGTTGAGGTATGGTTATCTTTTAATGGTATTTTGATTACTTGGTATCAATATTTTTCTTATGTGCACTACTTTATGATCAACTGATTAGTTATATAATAATTTCTATATTGAACCGGAAGACAGGAAGAGGCCATTCCGTGCTCTTCTTGATGTTGGTCTTCCCAGAACAACCATTTAAAACTGTGTTTAAGGTGCTCTCAATGTACATAGAAGTCTGACTTTTAACCTGCATAAACAGAAGTCTGACTTTTATTGGTGACCTTTTGACACATTTAGTTGATAGCTTTTTATCTATTTTTAGCTATTTTGTTTATTTTACCATAATGATAAAGATCGAAGTTTGGGTTAATTTTCCTCAATAAAATGGATGATAGCATGGTGCTATTGTTATGCAGATTCTTAATAGTTAAAACATCAAAGTGCTAGCTAAGATTATGCTCGCTCCATTTCTCTCATCGAACCTGAGGTGAATTCTTTTTTAGCTTCTTGTGATCAAAGTTACATTATCTTATATTCTCTAATGGGTCAATGTGTTAGTTTTTATCTTTTTCGGAAGTTGAAATGATCGTGTTATATTACAGATGATGTGCTGAAGCAAGTTGTTCCTCCCGACTTTAGGTTCCATGTGATAAGATAGCTAAGTTTTTGTATATAGTAGGCAATTATTTTGACAACAAATTGCCATGGGCATTGGATTAAGCCTAAAAACTATTGGGTTTTTTGTTGGTGGAGAAACTGGAGCTGGTATGAACACTATTAGTGTTATAGAGTACCTAATTTTGTTCTATCCCATCGCAGCAACTACACTTTCACTTTTCATAACGATTGAAAGTTTTGATTAGGCTTATGGTGTTAATTGGATGTGTTGTATAATCTTAGCGGTATATTCATTTTTGGAGATGTACGGAGGGCCAAAAGACCGTGGGAGATCGTACAAAATGTAAAGAAGGTAATATGGGCAGGGCGAACACTCCGGGCAATGGGACAAAATGATTAACTTTCTGGTACGGGTCAAAATGGATTGGGTTGACACTAAAGCCTTTTTATTAGATAAAATGGCACTGTAGTTCATTTGCTTAAGTTCTATATTTGACTTATGAAAGCTGTTAGGTTGCTCGAATCCTAAAGGGTTAGTCTTTGTGGTTTCGTTATTCTGAGTTATGGATACAACCGACTTGCCACCCACTGGCAATGGTTGATTTTCTAATTTTTATATTATATGTATGTCTAAGCGGATATGACCTGTATTTGTGTACATGGCTAAAATGAACCTGCAGCGTGCAAAGCCTTTTCGAGCAGCTAAAGATGCAGCGGATACAGTATGCATGATTCTATCAGTAGTTCTTTTTCTGAGTTATCACTGCTATTGGACTCGATTTTATTGCATATACGTTATAGGCTGCTGAGGAGGAGAGGCGGAGGGATGAACTTGAGAAAGTGGTCAGAAGCTTCCCCGTGAGCACCCGGGACTGAATTTACGACTGTTTAATCAGTTTCTGCAGTACTACATGCTAACAAATTTATAGCAAATTACACTTCAAGATAAGATTTATTTAGTAATATTTTAGTATGTATGTATTTCACTATTTCAGTGTTTCATTTATATACTAATATGATAATGATATTGATTTTTGCTAATATCAGTAATATGTTTTGTTTACAGAAATTGATTCTTGGTGATCTTTCTTGAATTCCAAACATATGAAGTTTTTGTCGTCTTCCACTACTGATGTTTAAAAGGAATTTAAGATTGATCACATGTGGACACCATGACAAATTACTTGGAACCACCTTCATATGTGCTGCCTGCAGCTCCTATAAGTAGCATAGAGGTGAGACTTCTATGTTTTAACAAGGCACAAACTATGCTTAGAAATTCAAAGAGGCTACTCTTTTAATTAGATAAACTTTACACGGAATGCAGATACATAATCTTTTTAAATAAGATTATTACTTTACTCATATAAGTCAACTGGATTTTTGTTTGTCTTAATGCATGCATTCTTTTTATTCCTCACCATTTTACTCACATGTGCCAGTTTGATTGGACAAGCTTCATGTCTTACAAGCTGTCTAAGAGAAAGCCTGATTATAACTAGCAGTTGGTGCACATTGTCCTGTTGAGTGGCTTATAAGCGAACAAATGTGAGGAATCTTGATACCTTTAAATCTAACACATATAGCAATCCTTATTCCTCTGAATTGTTCTCTATTATGAATGTGTTTGCAGGTAACACTTCGAAGAACATTGGCATGTGTTTTTTTTTACAAAGTTTACATGTTCAGTCGAATCTTTATATTAGAAGTTTCATTGGAAGCATAACTAAAATATTCTCTGTCATAGCCCTTATGTTTGCACCATGATAATAAGTTATACACTTAGATGAATATAGACATTCATTGCTTGTATCTGCAGTTCTTATACAGTAGAAGCTTTACAATTATAGAGAGACAATGGAACAATCTTGTAGCCGATGCTCTCATGTCAGATATTGTAAGGGACAAGACTATCTGTTGCACCCGTTTGTGAACATTAGCAAGGTTCAGTAATGTCATTGAAAGCACATTTGTCTTTGTGCACCTGCGAATATAATTGAAAAGCATTTTCTCCGCGTACAGGTGATTAAACCAATTTTCTCTGTCGATATATTTCGTTATATTTTGCCTTTTGCTTATAAACCGGGCAAATGAAATGGTAGAATAATAGATTCATGGTGACATGGAGGCGGATAATTGCTGGCATTGCAATATAAGTGATTAAATAGACTCGAGAGATGAATTTGCAGTAGAGCTTGGCATATTCGTGTATACAAAGCTTATACTCATAGACTAATCAACACAGCAATGGAACGGCTATTCGCGGTTGATGTAAAGTACCATTCGATGATCAATGTAGCAAATTCCCTCAGTTTTGAACAGGGTTACTCCCTAATGAATGTTTTGTTCTATTAACACGTTTAAACTTTCATTAGAATGTAGTAATGCTGGAGTGAGGATTGATCGAGGTAACCGCTGTGTACATCTGTTATCATTTTCTTTTGAATAAAAATTGTTTGTTTTCGTTGAAAGCCAATATTTATTGAGTAGCTTGATGCTAGGAATGGAAACAACAATTTTATGGATCACACTGACCAAGTGAGCCATTTTTTACTTTCTAAGTTATAATAATTATATATACAAGAGTTAAATTGGATGTCAATTGTCTTCATGAATTTTGCTTCTAGACCAATCGATCGAAAATGACGCTACTATTTAAAATAAATGGCCCATGTGTTATACATATTCATAAGATTATGATAATTACTCCATTTAATAGCTTCAGTTAGATAAGTTATAACATATGGCTCATCCAACTATTAATTACTCCAACTAATTGTTGGATGTAGCATTGTAATTATATACTTAATTGTTATTGCGAAGTTAAAATAAATGAGATTGGCATAAGTGACTCCAAAAGAGCTTAAGCTACACCTGACAATCACAATCTTATGTAATTTTCATTTTATATGTCTTGCTAAAGTTATTGGTGTTCATAATCATCTGAAACTGGAAAATCGAATAGAAAATCATTGAATTGTAGCAAATTTTCGGTAAATCGAACCGAAATTTTTTTGTATTTTAAATTTCGATTAACCGAACCGATGTTTTTTCGGTTTTGGTTCACAATATTATCACAACCGGTTAACCGGAAAACCGAAAAATTTTAAATTACTATTTTTAATATGCGTATATACATATAGATATATAGATAATAGTACTAAATTCTTCTAATTTAGAATAGGATTATTATATTTTTGTATTTATGTTGGTACAAATGTTCATATTTTTGCATTTTTAGTAATATTTTTAGTTGTGACTAACCTTGTTCGGTGTTCATGCATTTATGTTTTGTACGTAATCAAAATGTTTTATGTTTTTTTTTGTTATAATGATTAACGTGTAAGATTTATAACAAATATTCATCACTGAGTGTGTATTTGTGTTTTAATATTTAATTATTAAATGATTAGTAAATAAGAACAATTTGATTAATCGTATAATTGAACTGGAAAATCCGGTTAATCGATTATCGGTTAAAAGAACTTTCCAGTTTCTGTTTAGGTTCAAAAAAATGATGAACCGGAGATTCGGTTCACCGGTCTTCGGTTAACTGAACCTCCGGTTAACCGTGCGTGAACACCCCTAGCTAAAGTCACCATGTTACACCGTTTAGAGATCAACAACTATTGTTTGTAGTTCAAAATTGTGCGTAGGTCGAAATTTTGATCAATTTACTAAAGAACTATCAATTTGAATCATGTTTCATCTCACAAAAGAATGATCGTGTCAATTAACCAAATTTTTAAAAATTAACTGCTTAAATTTAATGTGTCTGAAAGTGTATTACTTTTTTCAAATACGTAGAGAAAATATGTAATACCTATCGATTAATTCACTCTTATGGATAACTACAATATGTAAGATAATACTATTAATTAGAAAAGACACGTTTCGAGTACTCCGACTTCATCATACTTGATAAACTTAAAACACACATATTGATAGATATACAAATTTTATTTCATTTATAAAAAAATATAACGTAATTTTTGTATGAAAATCTTGTGATAGTCCGCGAATTCGCGGGTTATGATCTAGTAATAAATGATAGTTGAACTGTAAATAAAATGTAGGTTGCAATTGTCAACATTTAGACATCAATATAAGGGAATTTGAACCCTAATCCGAATTTTGAAAATGCGAATCGAATGGTAAGATTTTATCTTCGATTCCCCAACTACATATCATTTCATTAAATCTGATTATTAAGAGACTAGCGTCTTCAACGCGAAAAGGTGACAACGTGGAAAGCAGTGTGAATCGTCATTCAAAGTAAAAAAAAAAAACTATTATACAATTGACATGTGTTCAATCGCCCAAAATGCTTATAACTGCTTCAGCGATGCTTTGCACGGTTACTTTCTAATCTTACTTCTATTTTAACTTCTATTTCATCTGCACTATTACTATAATTGATTAGATTATTGTAATCTAAGGTACTTATAATCCGTAAAATACGACTATTTAGTTAACAATTAATATAATTACTTTCTTAGGAAAAGTTTATTATAAATATGCATATGTAATTCATATCATTTGGGTGTAACAATTTATTATTTACAATAGTTGAACAAATAACTAAAAAAATGACCTCTAGGAAAATAACTTAGCTATATATTCTTGTAATTACCTTGGCCAGATAAACATTGACATATCACAGTTTTTCAGGCAAAATATGTTACTACAATATAAATTATATATCTATATAGTATTAAAAAGAGTAAGAATGATTGTTTTTTTAATAGAATAATATATATGTGTTATATAAGTGACAACTACAAATTAATTATGTCTTATTAGTTAACTTTGAGATGGGCATTTTCTCATTATGAGTTCCAACATTAGAAATCATGTTCCATCTCACATCAAAAATAAACAAATTGTTAAATTTGTTTTGATCATAGAGCATGAGATTCACCCGTCTTTTTTAAATGGGTGGTGATTCGTACACCACCTTTTTTTAACCATACACCACTAACGTGCTTTACAGTTTTATACAGTACAACATCTTGAAGCACATTTGTACGGCTAAAAAGAGGTGGTTTACGAATCATCACCCTTTTTAAATTTTAAAGGAACATGACATCTAATGTTGGGTTAAACATGTTATTTACTGTATAATTTTTGTGACATATTTATGTACACATATATATAATAATAAAAATATAAAAATATACTACGTATAAGTTTGTGTTTGTATTTTGTCATATAATTATGGTAGTAAATGGTAATACTAAAAGTTGAAGGAGTAAATACGTAAGAAATATTTTCCTATAAATTTGTGTTTTATCTCATAATCTTTTTTATATAGTTTATCTTTCTGATTAATTACGTTTTACAACTAATCCTTAAAAAAGGCAGACAGCCACTTAGGTTGAATCTTTTTCTTTCTGTTGAAAGAAGACTTGAAGTCTTCCCCAATAACTTTCCTCCTCCTCCTCCTCCTCACTAAAAGTCGAAAACTAAAAATATTTTCAAATTAGTAAAAGAAATTAAGAAAAAAATGGTTAACTGGTTAAAAAAATTTGGAAATGCATTAAAGTTTCTGTATGTTCAATGCATATCTCCCCAGTCACAAGCTGATGATCAAGAACTTGGCCACCATGGTGTGTCTTCATCTACAGTTGGTGTATCAGTCCTTGCTCAACACCTCTATGACTTTGAGATCACCTTCCAAGTACTACTCTCTATCTCTACCCATTTTAAACCATAATTCAATCTCACTTTAAATATTTATTTATTTATTTATTTATTATTATTAGTTTTGTAACTTTTGTTTAAGTACTGATATCACCTGTTTGATGAGCTAACTGCAGGTTCCTGAAGGTCTGAGTCAGCATGTGATATCATCTAAGAAAGCTCAGTCTAACTGGTAACTTCAACCATTACTACCTCAGTACCTCAAGACTTATTTTTTATTTTTTCATTCTGTACTTCAAAAAAGGAAATTACCCAAAAAAGTACCTGTTTAAGGTTAGTTTAGGGTACTAAGCCTTATAATTAGCATTGTAAGTTATTGAACAAAAGAAGAAATGTTTTTGATCATTTGAACAGGTCAGCAAATCTAGTCTGCAAGACATATCATTAAATGACACATTTATGTGCATATATGATTTATAAAGATACTTTGGATTGATAGATATAATTACTTGAGGATCGTTTTAGTATAACAACCAAATTTGGAATCCAAGTTCACTCTTTTAACTCGCTGTTTTTGCTAAATTGTTTGAGGAGTATCTATCTGCTAAGTGTTTATGTTACAGGCTACTCGATACATTGAATTGAATATACAATATAAAAGCTATATACCTGTAATAAAAAAATGTGTATAAGTCAGAACTGAACTCTGGTTTTACTTACTGAGGGTATACATGATTACATGCCATTGAATATCAGTTGTTTTTAGTTGGTTTGAAACTAGATAAATTGAATTAAAGGTATAAGAAACTATCAAAGGCATGGAGGGAATCAAAACAACCACCAACGACACCTGAAGAGGCTTCCAGGCTTATAATTTACATCCTACGGAGACACCAAAGACCTGATGTTGAGGTTCTTTCTCTCAACCAAACAAATCATATACTACATTAGAGCTTTTTAATATTGAAGGAGTCAATGATTCAGTAGCATATATTAACTGGTAACTTTTGGTACAGGTTGATCCAAAATAAATTTTGTCCCAGTTTTTATAATTTCCTTAAAAGAACTTGGTGCGTTCAATATGACCACTAATGCTACCGTGTAACAATTTTTTAAAAGCGCACTTTGGGTGTCCTTGAACTCATATGAAAGGTCCGTTTATAACTAAATATTCTGATTTTGCCCATCTTGATCTCTTTGAGATAAATAATAACCTGTTACCCATATTGACCCATTCATATATAAGTTGAGTAGATAATGCAACTAATTCATGTAGAGATTCTAATTTGGGTGTTGTATCTCTCCTTTATAAGGGCTTATTGTCATTTTACGGGCTCCCTTTTCCACATTCGGTAGTTGAACTACAGTCTAGTACTGAAGTTCCGTCGCTTGAAGACAGGCCCAAGTTCGAGCTAAATACACTTCCTGTAAGAACAAGTCACCTGCTACACATACTCCACTTCTACAAACTCAGTTTCTTACTAGTTTTACAAAATTACTTGATTTAAAAAGGTGGATGAAAGGGCAGTACCAGATGGGGATGGCGTAAATGTCTATATTAGTACCTCAGATCCTCGGGAATCGTCGCGTGTCCCTCAAGAGGTTCAAATGGCGGCAGTTGAACGCAGTGAAGCACGTGCAGAGAGAAATTACAAAAGAGCAGATGCACTGCACAAACAAATCATAGATGCAGGCTATCGGTAATCATTTGTGTCTATTTAATACTACTACTACTACTACTACAGTTTTTTAACTTTCATAGAAACCTTTT
This sequence comes from Helichrysum umbraculigerum, assembly GCA_949592205.1. NCBI lineage: Eukaryota > Viridiplantae > Streptophyta > Magnoliopsida > Asterales > Asteraceae > Helichrysum > Helichrysum umbraculigerum. The sequence continues at coordinate 56,682,434 of CATIUR010000006.1, forward strand.
CTAAATTATACTGATTGTTGACACAGGGTAATACCCGTCAATAATGAGGAAATTCTTGCACGAAAGTACCGGATTAGACTAAGGTATTTCAATCCAAATAGATTCGTGCTTTGTACTTGTTTGCAGCACCAAAGTATTAATGAGTTGCCGAAAACAGGGGAATAGATGCACCTGAAAACGGAATGCCTTATGGTAAAGAGGCTAAGGATGAGCTTGTGAAATTAATCAAAGGGGAGTGTCTGAAAATTTTCATATTTGATGAAGATAAATATGGCCGTTTTGTTGGTGATGTCTACTGTAATGGCATCTTTGTACAGGTAAATTGGCTGCTACATATCATGTTTGCCTACAAATGTAGTGCAACTAATTTGTGAAATTCAATTACACAGAAAATCATGTTGAAGAAAGGACTTGCATGGCACTACACTTTCCATGACAACCGGCCACAACTAGCGAAGGTGAGTGATCACCACTTTGTTACTTATGTTATCGTGCTAACAACCATTCGCCTATTTTATATATTTTTTTGTTTAATAACAGTGGGAGAAATTTGCCAGAGCTAGGAAACTTGGGTTGTGGGCTTCATCGAATCCTGAAATGCCATGGGACTGGAGGAAGAACCATCGCGAGCAGAGATACTAAACCCTGTAAAAAGGGGTCTAAGAACGACTATCTTGATTATCAAAGTGTTGAAGTTACTGTATCATTTGAATCTGTGTCCTATTTATACCAATGGCCATTTAGTGTAGCTAGCGGTATCTAAAGGCATGTTCACAACAAAGTTGTTGTAAGTTCAAGTCACACTAAAGGATAAATGTGTATTATATATGTTCAGTGTAGGACCTTAGGGTGTATGTGAGTTTTCTTTTGCAAAATATTATGTAATTTTCATAGCCTGTATATACATGGAGTTGCTGACCAATGATAGATCAAGATTTTGCAACATAGTTAGCTTATGCGTTACAATAACAATTAAGCAATGATATATAAATGGGTCTAAAGATGTACATCAAAGTTATGTACAAAGATTTTGCAGGTTCTCATGAGAGCGGCCAAGTCACCTGTAAATAGATTTTATTTGTAAAATGGTTATTTTTTTCAACCGAAGGCATAGCTTGTTCATTGACAAAGCCTAATCGATCTAAGGTATGTTTTAATAAGAAACACAAACATCAGTGAGTGCTCCATGAAAGTTAAATGACCTTGTTAACACTTAGACGTGTAACTGCTCGACGTCGGTGTTCAATAAACTAGTTTATACATTTGAACATTGCTTTTGAGTGATTAGATCCATAAAAGGAAATACTAATTCAAAGATCTGATAAGTAGAAAATGTTATTTCTATATAAACCATTTTAATTATGTAACTCCATATTACTTTTACTTGATCAAAAATTGCACTTGTTATGTTTTTAGTGATAAAATTTTTGTGTAAAATAATTACAAATAAAAAAACTGATGAGTGGCCCAAAATAGGCTAGTGGACTCAAATGAGCCCAATAAGGTGCGAACGCATATCTATAACATATACTTAAAGCAAAATAGCTTTGGATAATCTCGACCCTTAATTAGTTTTTCCCATATTTGATCCAACGATTAAGATTAATTTGAAGATACATACACTTAACTCCCCTTTATATTTTAAATTAAATAATAATCCGTTAATTACTAAATAAATTTAGAAGAAATAAATTAAATTAATATATATGAATATATTTACTAAATAACACGTAATTTGCTCAAAAAAATCGGCTACAACCAAACAGTTCCACCTCAATTTACGAAACCCACGAACCAAGTTTTCTCCTTTATATTTTAATCAAACCTTATCATATTTATATTTATAATAAATTAATAATAAAATAATACGGAGTAGTATATAATCTATACTCCTTATACTAATTATTAATAAAAAAATCTACGGATATACAAATAATATACAATATATATTATCAAATCTTAGTATATAAAAATAATAATTAGATTATTATTCCAAACTAAAAATATATCTTCCTGATCACGATAGATACAATACAAACCTTAGGCGTCCGTTCTAATTCTCGCCTTCAATTCATCCTCTGATTCACGAATGCACAATCGATCATCGGTTATTGGTACATTCAATAATAAAATAAATCCAGTTATGTTGTTCAATATTATCTTTTGATCTTTTTTCTTCGATGTGTTTGTTCCCTTTATCAAATCCGCCTTCATCTTCAAAGTTTACATTAGTTTGATGCATATTGGTTTTGTTGTTATAAGTTTGTAAAAACAAAATTAATTACTTATTTCATCACAATAGGTACCTTTGTTTTAGTGAACGTTTCAACCAAAATTTTAAGATTACTAAAAATGTGATGCTCATAGAGAAGAAGATATTATTTGTATGTTTAATAGGTTTTATGTTTAGATTTTTTCTCCTCCTACTTTGTTTTCTTCATAAAAAAACTCGATCAATCATCAATAAAACTCGATCAATCTAGGAATAACAATTATTAACAACCATTACTTTTTTTGAGATTACATATGATATTTTGATGTTGTAGGTCTCTTTCTGCATATCCGACTTCATATTTATCAATCCAAATTCAAAAGGGCAGTGTGGTTTTGGTAAGTCTTTAATTATATGACAACAAGTAGCACACAAGCTGCAAAGGCTGGTGGCACTTCTTAATCATATTCAAAACATATTGTGGTAATTATCTTGCTGATTAAATCATGTTAATCATTAAAAGCTTAGATTAATTTGTTCTATATCGGTGTTGTTTCAGAAGTTTCTAATTGTTATGATTCTTAGTGGCAAGCTTATTCTTTTGCTTTGATGGTTGTTATGCTTAAACATGTCTCCTTTACTTAATCTTTTGCTTTGATGGTCATTAGTTTTGACCCTTTTTTTTTTTCTTTTCTTCAGTGAATATAATTTTTGATAATTGGGTTTGGATTATAAGTGACTCTTGACTCATGGAGTAAAAGACCATCATCCCTCATTCATAAGCAAATCCAATTTACTAGATTGTGTGGCCAAGGGTAGGAACATAATGCTCTGTTTAAGTGGTGACTGTGGGTGGAGGTGCGAATGAATGCTTTAAAATAAAAACAGATTGTACTCCGTCTGTCCTATTTAAAATGTCCACATTACTATTTTGGGATATCCCATTATAAGTGTATCTTTAACCAATCAAAAAGACTTTAGTGGATAGATTTAACATTTGATTGATGAAAAGTGTAGTTAATAGAGGATAAGTAGTAAGTGGGACCCAAAAGTGTAGTTAGTGCTAGGGGTATTTTGGGATTCTCCGATATCGCTTTTGATAAATTTTTAAGGAAGAAGTGGAAATGAATTATAAAGAGTATAGATATAGATATAAAGCTAAACACGTCCGTTGGACTTGCTATAGTGATTATATTGGGAAGGAGTATGGAAAGCAATAACATGGACAACCGTATTAGTTTCGAAGAACACAAACGTAAAGGTAAACAAGCCATCAGGTATGCATATTTAAGGTCATTTAATCATTATATTCGTCTTTTTACTTTTTCTATTATGTTTTGAAACCATCAATATGGTAGCTATGAGCTAAGGCTGACTTTCAAAAGTAAAGGAAATATATTGATCGATTTCATTAGCAATTTCCTTTCTTCATTAGTAGCCATGATAAGTTTCGATGCAGGTAGAAAAGTCTTAAATTTCTTAACAAGGTATACATCTAAATCTACATTTCAATCTCATACAAGAACAACAGGGCTTTCGGGTCGAGTGAAAAGAATGTGAAAGGCATTTATAGATTTAAGGGTGGATTTCAGATCCTGTATTATCCTGTATGAAATTTGAAACAAAGATTTAAGACAATATTAAGGTATAGGAGTGTCAATATGAAAGTAGAAAAAGTGTCATGCAAGAAAATAGAGGGGTGTGGGTCTCATGATGTTTCACAAGACCAAGAGCAATAGTGAAGTTATTTTGTTATATGAAATTATACAAAGGGATGGTTCCATGTAATTATCTTAGATCTAATTATGTATATAGTTGTCGCTACAGTTGGGCCATCTACAATGGTTGGCAAAATTTTAGTTAAGGTGACATATTTGCTATTTGCTATTTGCTATAATCATTCCTTCGGGTTAATAATTATAATATCAGTATTAACAAATGAATATATATATAAATTCAGAACGAATTTGTTCCATATTATTTAAAAGTCTTGATATTTATATGCGATGCATGAATGTAAATCCTTTTGTAATATACTACAATTGTATAAATAAAACCTCATCTTTACGTGATCATAGTTATTTGGTATATAAGAAAATACATTTGAGTTGTGATATACTCTTTTATCTTATAAAGTTCAAATGTTTAATTGAAAATTTTAGAAATTCACCTATTAAAGCCCGCGTTATCGCGAGTTTTTAACATAGTATATGTAATATATATTAATTAATATATTTATGAATATGAATGAATTTTATTGTACACATTTGACGATCCCTTAACTATTATTTACTTCACGGACTCTGCTCTTGTTTATTCGCCAAATATCAAAAGCCCTAATTTGTGTTTATCGTTCAATTATCTTCTTCAGTAATCCCCAATTTGTGACGTTAGCTCTTTCGCTTAATAGCTTGTTTGTTGTTGTTGCTGCACACACACCGAAACGTGCAGGTTCGTTCCTACACTAACATCTTACTGTATATTTTTTTCTCAGCAATTTCTCAAATGCATGCTGTGTAATTCTTCATATTTTTAATCATTGTGCGTTATTGTATTACTTTTGTGCGATACTTTTGATTTTTGTGTTATATTTTTGATTTTTTGAAGTTTGCTTTATTATATGCATATGATTTATTGATACTTAGACGGCTACCATCCGGTGGTCACTTTGTGTCATATCAGCGTCATATCAATTTTTCTTAGAAGTGGCTAAAACTGAGTTACAACTCACTGACTTTAATTTTTAAACCCCACATTTGCCAATATACTTTTCATTTTATACACTAGACATAAACAAAAACGACTGAGAATCGGATATATGACCGAATTAAGCGACGGAGCTAAAGTGACAAAGGGTGCCATTGATGGTCGGACAGATGCACTTATGTTCCAAACCGACGATACCAATGGGAGTGGCCTATGTTTAAAAGTTAACTTTGTAAATGAAAAACACCCTATATTTAATAGTTATAACCAAGGTTGTCAAGATCGCGATCCTGATCGTAGGATCGTACGATCTTACGATCCTATCAAGGGAAAACGTGCAAGATCGGAGTAGGATCAGTCAAGAGGTAGGATCGGAGTAGGATCGTAGGATCGATCGTAAGATCGTAGGATCGTTGAACGATCTGATCCTACAAATGGGCTAATTTTTTTAATTTTTTTTACAATTGGGCTTGTAAGGCCCATAACTAGTCCAAATCCTATCTCAAAACTTACCCTACATTTGGTGCAATTGTACTAAGCCACTATCTTTTGTTTTAGTACGTTTATCGTCCTATATATATATGTTGATAAATTGCATCACTTTTGTAATATAAAAGTTTGAATGTTAGATTAATTTATCTAATAGTAGTTTTCTACAAAAATTTAGATAAAAATGATATTTTGATAGGATCTACGATCCCGATCCTGATCTTACGATCCCGATTTTACAAAGTCAAAAACGATCTCACATAGGATTTCGATTCTAAGAACCTTGGTTATAACTTGTCACTAAAATCTGACAATCGTCAACCATATCTTATCCCTTTCACTTTCTAATAATTTCACGAATATCCAAACTAGTAGTAGTAATCAAAGAAAGCAATAATACATAAACAGACAAAGGGAAAAATGAGGAATAATGCTGAGTAATCTCTGGGTGACCAATACTTTTCAAACACATCAACCACCACCGCCATTGTTGACCACCTCTGGCCACCACCTCTATCACTTTAAAATCAATTCCCAAGTACAACTTTTTTTACTTTTTTGAACTAACTGCATTTGGGCTATTATTAAGAGTGAACTCATATTGCTACCAAAAAAACAAACTCATTTTTCACTTGTTTGGAATGTATATAGATAGCCATATAGGTTCATGAAGGTTTGAGTTATAACTATGTTACTTCATCCAAGCAAACTTAGTGCAACTGGTAAGTTTATTTAATACTATATACTAAATTTTTTACTTTTAGTTTTTACAAGGTTGGTTTATGAGAATCTAAAGTCTAAAAGAAATGGATTGAAGGTACAAGAAACTATCAAATGCATGAACAGAATCTAAACCACCACCAAACACACCGGAAGAGGTTTCCAGGCTTGTAATTCGTAGCCTTAGAGGATACCAAACACACGATCTTCAGGTTTTTCCTTACAAAAGTAATATACACACGTTTCACGTATGCCATTGTTAACATCAGGCCCGGCCCCGGGAATTTGTTGGCCCTGTGCGACAAGAAAAAGAGGGCCCCTAAACTCACAATTTATAGCCTAGTGGTTGGTGTCCTGTTATCCTCGCAAAAGATCTTAGATTCAGACCTCACTAAAAGCAAAAAAAAATCTTGGGGTGGGCACGGGAAGGTTCGGAAACGGTCACGGCAACGGTTAGACCGTGTACATCACAAGCAAAAAGCTTGATCAAGCCGGGAGAACTTGTTAAAAACGAGAATACCCTTTTAAAAGAAATCAAAAGTAATAGTCCAGACAGGTCGATTGTATTTTTCTATCATGTTTATTTTGATAATAAATAATATTTATTTTTAATTTTCTATCATCTTTATTTTGATAATAATATTATTTTTTTAATAATATATTATGAATAAAATTGTAAATTGTAAATATCAAATATGATATTAAACTATTTTACAAATGCATCTTAAATAAAATAAAAAAATCATTATTGGAGTATTACAAAATTAGGATGACTCACTGACTTTGTTTATTTACTCAACTTCGTTGAAGTACTTGTGCCTTTTCTTTATTGTTGTTGGCCCAGTATATACAAACAAACACAGACGCAATTGTTGAAATAAATATTACGGAGTAGTATGTAGTATGTACCGTGCAAATGTCAAAAATTGGGCCCCTTCAAACCCTTGGTGAACAGCCTTATTGATATATATACAATATTTTGGGCCCCTTCAAAAATTGGGCCCTGTTCAACAGCCCAGGTTGAACACCCCTAGGGCCGGGCCTGGTTAACATCATATACTGTGTTTGCCCAAATTTGATTTTATAGTGCCAATGGGTTTCGTCACTTCCTTTCTTCCTTTAAGACACCGTTGACACCGCTTGTGCGGTTGGCTCGTCAGTTTTCATTGAAAGGAAATGAGGTTTTCGTGGGCCTGGCTTATATTTAAAGTATTGTTATTTTTTGTTTAGTGTATGTAAATGTAGGTATATTTGTAAATGTGGAGCTCAAAAATTGAAGTGATGAAATCCCCATTGGCACCCTTGTGTCTGTCTTTCGTCGGTTTTTGATGTGCTTATGTGGCACAACTGACAAAAGAAGTGACGAAACAATGAGAGTGGTCTTAATATCATGCATGTTGTTTTTAACTTTGAAATGTATTCATTAGTCGTTATATATATGTAACACCCCAGTTTTCAAGGTATTATATTAGTAAATAAAAATAAGTTTTAATAGCTCAGTTTTACAGTATTATTTTAGTGTACAATAAAATATACATCTTTTTAATGGTAGATCTCTAAATAGTGAGATATAATAGAAAACGTAAACTAGATGTCCAGTTCCAGACTGTGTAGTATAGTAATTAAATAAAAGATATAAGTACAGATACGTGTTTTGTTCCTGTGATCTCAAAACATTCAAGAACTTATCCAAAATACAGAGAAAAATCGCAGGGAACAAAGAGGGAGAAAGAATCAATCTTCAAACTTCAAATTAAACTTCAATTCAAGCTTTAGAACTCAGAATCATCATCTTTTCCATCTTCTTCAACCTTTGTAAGTAATTTCCTTTCTTCAAGAACCCTAGAACTTGGGTTTTATGGGGTTTTAGTTAATTGATATGATTTAATCCGAAATTAGGGTTTGTAATTGATTAGTTAGTGTTAGTATAACCTATAAACAATGATTAGAATCCTAATTTCTTATTACAAGTGATAGGTTATGATTATGGTTTATGAAATTTCTCATGAATCATATGTTTTAGTTTATAGCATGATTTTGATATGTTAGTAGATTGAATTAGTGATTAGAAAGTAGTTAAATTCATAATAAAGCAATGATTTTGATTATGATAAGTAAGTTAGTTAGCTTAGTTGAAGTGAAATTAGTAAACCTCAAGTGGGGGAGAAAGAAATAGATGATTAGTCATTGAAAGTGTGAATTAGTTGTTGATTATGTGCTATGTGTATGTAATAGGTGCTAAAGAAGAATTGTCCTCATTTGATCATCTTGTTTCAATTTGAGCTACAAACCAAGGTGAGTTTATGAATTGACTAGATCATGATTATGTAACTTGTTAAGATTAGTTATGATTATATCATGATTATGATGAAAGCTCGTGATTAGAATGGTTAATGGTTATTAGCCATATTTTGATTAGAATAGCTAACCAAGGTTGGCTTTGTTTGATTAGTGGTTAACTTATGTTAGCCAAACATTGATTAGTTATGTGCACATATGATTAGAATTGTGAAAGTGAAGTTGCAAGAAAAGGGAAGTAGTTCCTTACTTTGTTCATTATTTGCTTTATGTTAATAATGCATTGTATCATGTAGTTTCATATTCTCACTAAGCAAATTGCTTAATTAGTTTAGTTATGTTGTAGGTACAAGTGAAAGCGGAAGGGGTAAAGAAGTTGCGAAAGGGTAGAAGTGGAGTGCTAGCTTGTTGTAAGTTACACAAGCTTTCTCGTTAAATTATCGTTTTGAAACCTTGAAAGATCGCCCAAACAATGTTTTGACATGTTTTGGTTATGAAAGTAACGATTAGATCAATTATATGTAATAGTGTAAAGTTGTGTAAGATTAGTAGATAATGTTGGAAAGTGTTAAGTTATAAGTTGTAATAGAAGTGATATGTTGATTATGTATATATTGAAAGTTTATCAAAAGTCAAGTAATGTTATTAGTCAATTTGGAAGTGTGTTTAGTTATTGAATGGGTCAAATTAGCTCTTTTGGATCAGCGGGTCATAATGGGTCAAAACGGGTCTTAATGATGCCTATGAACGAATTTGAGTTAGATAAAGATTGGAAGTATAGTGATTAGTCTCGCAAGTTTGTTTTGATAGTAGAAATGTGTGCCTAAAGTTTCAGCTTCTAAGTCTTAATGGTTTGAGACTTAGTATGTTAGAAAAATGTTGGAATTTAGCCGAAAATGACCCTTAAGCCCAAATTCCGATAAATTGAGAAATTTGAGAAAGTGCGAAAATAGAAAGTTTCATTTTGACTATAGTAAAGTGCCTGCAAAGTTTCATGTTTTAACTCTTTGTCGTTTGAAAGATATGCGCGTCCAAAGTTCGGAAAATGGTAAATAGTGGAAAGAAAACTGCAGGTGCTGTAAACGCCAGGGTACCCGGCGGGTAGCCTGAGTACCCGGCGGGTAAAAGCAATATTAAGATCAAGCCGGTGGTTTCCTAAGCCCACCCGGCGGCTTCTCAAGCCTTTAAACGGGCATTAGGTTCTGTTACCACAAAAATTAATTCACCCGGCGGTTAATGGGAAAAACCCGGCGGCTAGACTTGGGTACCCGACGGGTAACCCATCTACCCGGCGGGTAGGTGATGATTTCAGCAGGTTTTAAATTTTAAGTTTTAAAACCAATACAGATAAGGAGATTAGAATATTAAACACGATAATACAAATAGTGGGACCAATAGAAATATGTTTCAGTGTAAAAAAAAAAAAATGTTCAGATTTTCAGGGCGTTTCAAGTTGGTATCAGAGCGATGGTTTAAGAGATTTAAGCAATCCACAGTAGGATTGCCTAAACTTAAACCACTTATAAATGTGCAGTAGTTAATTACAGTTATGTTTTTGCAATGTTTTGCATATGATTAGTAGATTATGATTAGAGTAAGAATGATTGCTTGGGTTTGGAATATATTTAAGAATTTTGAATAGAAACATGTATTTAGTTTAATATAACTACGTCTGGCCAACGAGGTTATATTTTGCTAAAGTCATGTGGGAGATTCAAAGTTGTTAAGTATGTGAAGATAAAGGCAATCAATATGTAATAGTTGAAGTAGAGATTTTCTATGTTATTAATTGTGTTCTTATATTGTTTAGTAAATGGAATCCACACCAAACAAAGAAGCTGAGGGTTCAAATGTACGTTCTCCTACTCAAGAGGAGAATGTTTCAGAAAGAAGTCTAGATCCTGAGGACCGGATGCTATTAAAAGATGTGATTGGGCAAGCCTTACAGGAATTTGCTCCTAAGGTATATACCCGAATGGAGCAAATTATTAATACACGATTAGTAGAATTTGAACAGAAGCATCCTGTCTTAGCTAACCCTCAGTTGAATAGTGAAATGTTAAGTGCTCAGCAACAAATGAACAAAGAAAAAGAACGTTTTGAATATAAAAACTTTGCCAATTGTAGTCCCCCAGAATTTCATGGAGAGAGAGACCCGATTAGTAGTCATAGGTGGATTAATAAGATAGAAGAGACTTTTCTACTCTGTGACTGTCCAGAAAGGCTACGTGTACTGTTTGCTGCTCATCAGTTAAAAGATAGTGCTCAGGATTGGTGGGGTACTCAAATTAAAACACATGGTGCTGCAGAAGCTGCAAAGTTTTCTTGGAGTATGTTTAAAGAGAAGTTTATAGCAGAATTTGCTCCAATGGCGGAAGTAGAAAGATTGAAAGGAGAGTTCTTAGCCATCAATCAAGGGAAAATGTCGGTAACTGAGTACACTAACGTGTTTTATGACAAATCTCAGTTTTGTCCCGAATATACCTCGAATCCAGGGTTAATGAAGGACCATTATTACCGACATTTGAACATTGATATCAAAGAAGCAGTTGACCCGACTATTTATGATTCTATTCCTAAGATGATGAATAAGGGGTTGACTCGAGAGAAGGAGTTGCAAGTGAAAGCAGAGGATAGAGCCAATAAGAGAAAAGCAGAACAATCTTCTTCTCAATCACAGCAATCTAAGAAATTCAGAAATTTCGGAAAGCAGCAGTCATCACAACCACAACAACAGAAGTCACAATCTCAACAATCTAATCGTCAATCTCAAGCTCCAGTTCGGGAATTTCCCAAGTGTAATAATTGTGGCAGAAAGCATCCAGGAGAATGTCAGTTAGGGAGTACAGCTTGTTATAAGTGTCGTCAGCAAGGGCATATTGCTGCTAATTGCCCTAATCCATATAGGATGTGCTTTTATTGTTATAAGGATGACCACTTACAAGCTAACTGTCCTGCTAAACTAGAAGATATGAAAAGAAATGAACAGAAGAAAGAAGCAGAAAAGAAAAGAGAAGCTAGTGGACAGAAAGCTAAAGGTCGTTCTTTTCAGATTACAGCAGATGAGGCAAAGGAGTCACATGACGTGGTGACAGGTACCTTTATAATTAATACTATACCTGCCCATGTTTTATTTGACTCTGGAGCCACCAAGTCTTTTGTATCATTGTCATTTTGTGAAAAGTTGAATACTCCTATTGTTAAATTAGAACGCCCTTTGGAAGTTGAAATTGCCGATAGCAAATTAGTTATTGTTAGTGATGTTTATAGAGGGTGTACTATTGAAATAGGAGGTGAGGTGTTCAAAATAGACTTGATTCCTATGCCAATGGGGGAATTTCATGTAGTTATAGGAATGGATTGGATGGGAAAGAATAAGGGTATGCTTAATTGTTATGAAAAGATAGTTCTCCTGAAAGCACCTAGCGGAAGGGAGATTGTTGTCTATGGCGAGCGTTCTAATAGATCCATTCCTGTTTGTACCTTTGCTCGAGCTAAAAGATTTTTGTCACACGGGTGTCAAGCCTTTTTGGCGCACGTGGTTGATAATTCTAAAGCTGTACCCGAACTTTCTAGTATTCCAGTGGTGAAAGAATTTCCTGAAGTGTTTCCTGATGAACTTCCAGGTATTCCACCTGATAGACAAGTGGAATTTCGAATTGATCTTATTCCTGGAGCTATTCAAATTGCTAAAACTCCTTATCGGTTAGCTCCAACTGAAATGCAAGAAATGATGAAACAATTGCAAGAACTTTTAGATAAAGGTTTCATCCGTCCTAGTAGTTCACCTTGGGGAGCTCCAGTATTATTTGTAAAGAAGAAAGATGGTTCCCTAAGAATGTGTATAGATTACCGGGAACTAAATAAAGTGACCATTAAGAACAGATATCCCTTGCCTCGAATAGATGACTTATTTGATCAGCTACAGGGTGCCAGTTTCTTTTCAAAGATTGATCTTCGTTCTGGCTACCATCAGTTAAAGGTAAGGGAAGACGATATTTCAAAGACTGCTTTTCGTACTCGTTATGGTCACTTTGAGTTTACAGTTATGCCTTTCGGCTTAACTAATGCTCCAGCTGCATTCATGGATTTGATGAACAGAGTTTGTCGGCCCATGCTTGATATCTTTGTTATAGTTTTCATTGATGATATTCTTATCTATTCTAAAAGTGAAGCTGAGCATGCAGCACATCTCAGGCAAGTTCTTGAAACACTTCGTTGTGAAAAGCTATTTGCCAAATTTTCTAAATGTGAATTTTGGTTACGAGAAGTCCAATTTCTTGGACACGTGATCAATATTCACGGTATTCAAGTTGATCCTTCCAAGATAGCAGCAGTGATGAAGTGGGACCCTCCTACGAGTCCTACTGAAGTTAGGAGTTTTCTTGGCCTAGCTGGCTATTATCGTCGTTTTATTCAAGATTTTTCAAAGATTGCTACTCCTTTGACTCAGTTGACTAGAAAGAGCGTTCAGTGGAAGTGGGAAGATAAGCAAGCTAAAGCGTTTCAGATGTTGAAAGAAAAGCTTAGTCAAGCCCCTATTCTTGTTTTACCCGAGGGCAACGAGGATATGGTGGTGTATTGTGATGCTTCAAAACTTGGATTAGGCTGTGTTCTTATGCAGCGTGGGAAAGTCATTGCTTATGCTTCACGCCAGTTAAAATCACATGAGCAGAACTATCCCACTCATGATCTTGAGTTAGCAGCTGTGGTCTTCGCTCTTAAAATTTGGCGCCATTATCTCTATGGTGTTAAATTCATTATCTATACAGACCACAAAAGCCTCAAATATTTCTTTGATCAGCGTGATTTGAACAATCGTCAGAGAAGATGGCTAGATTTAGTCAAAGATTATGACTGCGACATACTTTACCATCCTGGCAAAGCGAATGTTGTAGCCGATGCTCTTAGCAGAAAGGTTAGCCATTCCGTTCTTTCAGTGAAATCTTTTCAAATGACTGTGCTTCCTCAGTTATTTGATTCTATTAAAGCTGCTCAGATTGAAGTTTTAGCTTCTAATGACCCGAATAACCAACGTTTAGCGGGTCAACTTTCTGAATTAGTAGATGATTCTAGAGGTTTAAAGACTCGTTATGGTAGAATTTGGATACCAAGAACGAGTGAAGTAAAGAAAGAGTTACTAGATGAGGCGCACAAATCTAAATATTCTATTCATCCTGGTGCTACCAAGATGTACCGTGATCTGAAATGTGACTATTGGTGGCCAGGTATGAAGCGAGATATAGTTAAACATGTTCAGAATTGTCTCACTTGTCTGCAAGTTAAAACAGAGCACCAGCAACCATACGGTAAACTTCAGCCTTTAGATATACCGATATGGAAATGGGAACACATCACCATGGATTTTGTTACCAAGTTGCCAAAGACCCCTAGGCAACATGACACTATTTGGGTGATCGTGGACCGATTGACAAAAAGTGCTATTTTCCTTCCTATTCAAGAAGCTTCTTCTTCAGAAAAGTTAGCCGATCTTTATGTTAAAGAAGTTGTTGCTAGGCATGGAGTTCCACTTTCTATAGTTTCAGATCGTGATACTCGTTTTACTTCTCGATTCTGGAATAAATTTCAAGAAGATTTGGGAACTCGATTGCATATTAGTACAGCTTTTCATCCTCAAACTGATGGTCAGAGTGAACGTACCATTCAGACTCTTGAGGATATGCTTAGAGCTTGCGCCATTGACTTTGGTGGCAGTTGGGATACTCTCCTTCCATTGGTTGAGTTTTCTTATAATAACAGTTATCATTCTTCGATCAAAATGCCACCTTATGAAATGCTATATGGTAGAAAATGTCGAACTCCAATTTGTTGGGGTGAGATTGGTCAGAGAGAGCTTGGAAGTACAGATATAGTACAGTTAACTACTGAGAAGATTGATCAGATTAGAGAAAGATTAAAGATGGCACAAGATCGACAAAAGTCATATGCAGACAAGCGGAGAAGGCCTATTGAATTTCAAGTAGGCGATAAGGTGTTACTTAAAGTTTCACCTTGGAAAGGGATTATACGTTTTAGAAAGCGGGGAAAGTTGAGTCCAAGGTATATTGGACCTTTTGAAATTATTGATAGAGTTGGCAAGGTTGCGTATCGATTGCAATTACCAGAAGAACTTGGTAGTATTCATGATACATTTCATGTGTCTCAGCTCAGAAAGTGTTTAGTTGATGAGGCTTCTTATGTACCACTGACAGAAATAGAAATAAATGATAAGTTGAGTTATATAGAAGAGCCAGTTAAAATTCTTGATCAGAAAGTAAAGCAGCTCAGAAATAAATCAGTTTCAATAGTTAAAGTTCAGTGGCGACATAGGAAGGGTTCAGAATTTACTTGGGAACCGGAGGAGTGGATGATGATATACTACCCTGCAGTGCACCAAGAATGGTTCGTGAGGACACGAACAGAATAAGTGGGGGAGAGTTGTAACACCCCAGTTTTCAAGGTATTATATTAGTAAATAAAAATAAGTTTTAATAGCTCAGTTTTACAGTATTATTTTAGTGTACAATAAAATATACATCTTTTTAATGGTAGATCTCTAAATAGTGAGATATAATAGAAAACGTAAACTAGATGTCCAGTTCCAGACTGTGTAGTATAGTAATTAAATAAAAGATATAAGTACAGATACGTGTTTTGTTCCTGTGATCTCAAAACATTCAAGAACTTATCCAAAATACAGAGAAAAATCGCAGGGAACAAAGAGGGAGAAAGAATCAATCTTCAAACTTCAAATTAAACTTCAATTCAAGCTTTAGAACTCAGAATCATCATCTTTTCCATCTTCTTCAACCTTTGTAAGTAATTTCCTTTCTTCAAGAACCCTAGAACTTGGGTTTTATGGGGTTTTAGTTAATTGATATGATTTAATCCGAAATTAGGGTTTGTAATTGATTAGTTAGTGTTAGTATAACCTATAAACAATGATTAGAATCCTAATTTCTTATTACAAGTGATAGGTTATGATTATGGTTTATGAAATTTCTCATGAATCATATGTTTTAGTTTATAGCATGATTTTGATATGTTAGTAGATTGAATTAGTGATTAGAAAGTAGTTAAATTCATAATAAAGCAATGATTTTGATTATGATAAGTAAGTTAGTTAGCTTAGTTGAAGTGAAATTAGTAAACCTCAAGTGGGGGAGAAAGAAATAGATGATTAGTCATTGAAAGTGTGAATTAGTTGTTGATTATGTGCTATGTGTATGTAATAGGTGCTAAAGAAGAATTGTCCTCATTTGATCATCTTGTTTCAATTTGAGCTACAAACCAAGGTGAGTTTATGAATTGACTAGATCATGATTATGTAACTTGTTAAGATTAGTTATGATTATATCATGATTATGATGAAAGCTCGTGATTAGAATGGTTAATGGTTATTAGCCATATTTTGATTAGAATAGCTAACCAAGGTTGGCTTTGTTTGATTAGTGGTTAACTTATGTTAGCCAAACATTGATTAGTTATGTGCACATATGATTAGAATTGTGAAAGTGAAGTTGCAAGAAAAGGGAAGTAGTTCCTTACTTTGTTCATTATTTGCTTTATGTTAATAATGCATTGTATCATGTAGTTTCATATTCTCACTAAGCAAATTGCTTAATTAGTTTAGTTATGTTGTAGGTACAAGTGAAAGCGGAAGGGGTAAAGAAGTTGCGAAAGGGTAGAAGTGGAGTGCTAGCTTGTTGTAAGTTACACAAGCTTTCTCGTTAAATTATCGTTTTGAAACCTTGAAAGATCGCCCAAACAATGTTTTGACATGTTTTGGTTATGAAAGTAACGATTAGATCAATTATATGTAATAGTGTAAAGTTGTGTAAGATTAGTAGATAATGTTGGAAAGTGTTAAGTTATAAGTTGTAATAGAAGTGATATGTTGATTATGTATATATTGAAAGTTTATCAAAAGTCAAGTAATGTTATTAGTCAATTTGGAAGTGTGTTTAGTTATTGAATGGGTCAAATTAGCTCTTTTGGATCAGCGGGTCATAATGGGTCAAAACGGGTCTTAATGATGCCTATGAACGAATTTGAGTTAGATAAAGATTGGAAGTATAGTGATTAGTCTCGCAAGTTTGTTTTGATAGTAGAAATGTGTGCCTAAAGTTTCAGCTTCTAAGTCTTAATGGTTTGAGACTTAGTATGTTAGAAAAATGTTGGAATTTAGCCGAAAATGACCCTTAAGCCCAAATTCCGATAAATTGAAAAATTTGAGAAAGTGCGAAAATAGAAAGTTTCATTTTGACTATAGTAAAGTGCCTGCAAAGTTTCATGTTTTAACTCTTTGTCGTTTGAAAGATATGCGCGTCCAAAGTTCGGAAAATGGTAAATAGTGGAAAGAAAACTGCAGGTGCTGTAAACGCCAGGGTACCCGGCGGGTAGCCTGAGTACCCGGCGGGTAAAAGCAATATTAAGATCAAGCCGGTGGTTTCCTAAGCCCACCCGGCGGCTTCTCAAGCCTTTAAACGGGCATTAGGTTCTGTTACCACAAAAATTAATTCACCCGGCGGTTAATGGGAAAAACCCGGCGGCTAGACTTGGGTACCCGGCGGGTAACCCATCTACCCGGCGGGTAGGTGATGATTTCAGCAGGTTTTAAATTTTAAGTTTTAAAACCAATACTGATAAGGAGATTAGAATATTAAACACGATAATACAAATAGTGGGACCAATAGAAATATGTTTCAGTGTAAAAAAAAAAAAAAAAAAAAAATGTTCAGATTTTCAGGGCGTTTCAATATATGTCCAAATGATGATTAATTACCTTAAGTTGGAAAACCTGATTTGACCCATATTTGATAGATATAAAGATGGAAATAAAAGGAAAATTTCATGTCATTAATTGCTAGCGTTGTTAAATTTACCCACCTGTCATTGTTAAGTTTAAACTATTTAACCACGAAGGGTTGCAAAGTGGTATATCAACATTGTGATAATTATTGGGAAACTGGAGGTTCAAGGTTTAAACCTTGTCAATGACATAAAAATAGAGAATAAAAGACAACCCTTTTGTAGCCACTTATGTCTCCCTTTGGGAGAGTTTTACCTAGTTCAAGTTTGTGTGGAAGTGAACTTGGGCCTCGTGGACTAGTCGTCAGAAGTTTGGAACTAATTATAATAAGAAATTTAAATACTTGAAGTTCATCAAAAGTTAGATATTTAACAGAATGCTCGTTTTCCTTGAGTCCTTAATCGTTCCGATCAATTTCTGCATTTTGAGGGGAGGGGTGGGAAGGATAAGTCTTACACAGCATGAAATTCCAAGGTTCGAATCCAACTTGGTACAAACAATTCCTTGAGTCCACGTCAATCTCTTTAAGTATAGTTTTACCCGGCCAATTAAGTCTGTGTATGTGGCGGTGGTTTTGACCCTTGTGGAATAGTGGCTCATCGTCCACCTTAATTAGGCGGTGTTGACACTGTGGCAAGAATTAAGCCAACTAACTCTAATTTTATTTTTGAAGGGCTTCTTGTCATTTTTTTATCTCCCTTTTCCACATTCGCTAGTTGAAGTCACCACGGGTGACCCGCCACTACTTGCCAACGGGCTCATGTTCGAGTTACATACACTTCCTGTAAGTACAAGAACAAGTCCATTCTACGTACTTACATCTACAATTACTCTGAACTCGATTTCTTATCGCTTATGCAAATTCACCTGATTATAATAAGGTGGATCCAAGAGCAGTACCAGATGGGGATGGTGTAACAGTCTATGTTAGTACCTTCGATACCTGGGAGTCGTCATGTGTTCCTCAGGAGATACAACTAGCATGGGTTGAACACAACATAGCACGTGCCGAGAGGAACTACACGAAAGCAGATGCACTGCACAAACAAATCAAAATTGCAGGCTATGGGTAATCACAACTTTTTTTTCTGTCTAATACTACTATTTATAAAATCTTTATTTTATAGCATCCTTTTTTGAATAATACTATTTGTTGACACAGGGTACTATATATCGATAATGAGCTAATTCTAGCACGGAAGTACAGGATCAGACTAAGGTATTTAAATTAGATTTGTGTCCCACAAAATGTCAGAAAGTTTGTCTATTTGGTAATGAGCGAATGTGAACAGGGGAATAGATGCGCCTGAAAACGGAATGCCTTATGGAAAAGAGGCAAAGGATGAGCTCGTGAAGATAATCGGTGGGGAGTGTTTAACAATTTTGATCTTTTATGAAGATCAATATGGCCTTTTTGTCGGTGATGTCTACTGTAATGGCATCTTTGTTCAGGTAATTTGGCTGTTTTTCCGTAGTGTCATCTACCTACAAAGGTAATGCGACTGATATATGAAATTTGATAACATAGGAATCAATGTTGAAGAAAGGACTTGCATGGCACTACACTGCTTATGACAAAAGGCCAGAATTAGCAAAGGTGATTGCTTAATTACTTCTTGTTATTATGTGATTGCAGTAACAACGGTCTGGCTTTTTTGTGTTCTAAATAAGTTGTTTGGTATGACATCAGTGGGAGAGAGATGCCAGAGCCAAGAGAATTGGGTTGTGGGCTTCATCGAACCCCGAAATGCCATGGGTGTGGAGGAAGAAACATCGTGAACCTAAGTCAGACAAAACAATAATAGTTGTCGTCGTTATTATGGGGATAATAACATGTATGTTGCTAGCAGCATGTATTGTTTCCGGTCTTATGGACTGGAAATTTTATTGTTGGATCATGGTCTCTGTAATTTTCGCTTTTGCACTGTGTTATGTTGATCAATAATACATGTCTGCTTTTGAGCCTTTGAACGAATTAATAACTACACAGATAGTTACTGTAACACTTTTGAATTGATGATCCTAATTAGTTCTTGTTGGTTGAGTTAGGCCACTTTCAACGCACATGAAGAATACACATTACTTATGTACAGCCAACGTCAATATATTTAGTTAGTTTTTGTCTTTTTAATTGGTAGGCAAAAACCACATATATTGTTAATGCAAATTTGCAAAGTACAAGACGTGCACACCAAATTTCCTCCATTTTTCCTTAATGCTCACTTGTTTTTTATACTACCTGTAACATCCTCAAAAATTGGCCTAGTTGAAATGTGGTAATCTCTCTATTTTAATTGTTATTTAAATTTTATATATAAATATTTGGTGTATTTGTATGACTAGAAATTAAATAAGCTAGGTGATCAATTGTTTTTAATTGTGTTAATTAAATTAAAATTACTAAATTTAGAAGGATAAAAGCTAGTTGGTATAAGTAATCTTATTTCCCCATTTTATTTCATTTGCCTAACTCAAGAACACACACTCACACTCATTTGCTCTCAAAGAAAATCCCACCAAAAATCAGATTATAAAACTTGAATTGAAGCTTGTAATTGTGTACACATAGTGTTCTTCATCCTCCTTAAGCTAATAATCATCTCCATTGTAAGTAATCTAACTCCATTTTCATATTCTTGCTTGATTGAGATGAGTTAGGTTGAATTGATAATGGAATGGTTGTGTTCATGCTTGAATATGTGTATGTGTGTTGATTACAAACTGATTTCATGTTTATCTTGGTAAATTGCTAGTGTTCTTCAAGTTGTTAGTTGATTTGATGAAATTGGTTGAAACCTAGGTTGAAGAATTGGTGCATGTATGATTAGTAGTGTTTGATGATGTTAGTTGTTGTTGCAATATGTTTATACATGTTAGTATAGGTCATTTTCATGTTAAAATCGTGTGTTGTAGCTGTGTTGATCGAAATTTGGGGTTTTGGTTCGTACTTGATCGTGCAGGAAAAACCTGCTGCTGTTGCACAGGGTTTCAAAGGGAATACGGTCGTATTCCCATGAATAGGGACGTATTCCCGGGAATACGGCGTATTCCCTAACGTATTCGTTGGCGTATTCCTTAATTTCAGTTCTGTTTTGGAAATTGCTTGGGAATACGGCGTATTCCTCTTAATACGGACGTATTCCCGTGAATACGGACGTATTCATTGGAATACGAACGTATTCCCACTGTTTGACAGGATTACTTCTAATTCGAGCTTAATTATGCGATTTAGCTTGTACATTGTATTTACATCACTTAATGTATGCTTGATTGTTAACATTAAGTATATGAATCTTGAGAGATTGAGATTGATTCGGATTTCTCTTGTGTTCTCAGATAAATCGAAGACTCAATAATATTAGATCTTTGAGCAAGGACAGTGATCGTCAAGGGTGAGTGGATCTTGGACTTTCAGCCTAATTTGGTTGTAACAATATGGTTACAACGGGTAAATGTGAATTTACTGTTTTCATTGTTAAGTTAATATTTTGCCATGATGGTTATATTTAGCTTAAATTATTGGTGTCCTTGATTGCCTTGATGGTTGTGGACTATATGAATTGTCGGGGGTCAACGTGTGTTGGGTTTGAGTACTATTACTTTGGACATCATAAGTGCTTTGTACATGTGTTGTTCACTGAAATTATGTTGTAAGTAGTAATAGTACCAAACTATCGGTTTAGCCACTGATTTGGCCTTCAGTTGGTTTTAAGTGTTACTTGGGGAACCACCGCGGCATGAGGGTACTCCAAGGACCACCGATCCTTCATGATTAACTGTTACTATGCTTTGCTGTAGACATTTGTTAAGCTAAGTTAGGTGATAGTTTGAGATTTATTCACTTAGCTTCGTGCTAATCCCTCATTACTTCTTGCAGGTTTACTTTGGTATGTGGGTGGGCAAGAAGTACTATAGGAATGGAATGTTTGACAAGCTCACTCTGTTTTGTTAACTTTGTTAATGTTATGACATTATGTTGTGGATTTCTATAACACTAAACTTATCATATGTAATGTCTAGGATAATCTAGTTTAAAGATTGTATGTATTGGGATTGCCATTTTGAAATGTAAATATGCAATCCAATGGTTTGTATTTAAATCTTGCGCTTCCTTTAAAAAAAATATATATATATTCTTGTATTTTCGAGTAGGGTGTAATAAATTGGTATCAGAGCAATGATTTGGGTGAATTGAACATGGGTTAATTGTTCAATCCCAAATCTATTTGTGTTAGTCAAACATTCCTGGGAAGGGGATTGAGCTAGTGAATATGATTTGGTTAGTATTGTTAGGTACTAACAATTAACGGGTTATGAGATGTGTTGTGGTACAGGATATGGCAGAAAGTAACGCTCCGACCAGTACCCCGATCAATGCTTCTGGAGCGAGAGACTCTCCTCCAGAAATTCAGTCTCAAAGCCAAGGTCAGACTAATACTACACTCCCTGCAAGTGAATTGAGCCGTGATGAGTACACTTTGTATTTGGAGGATGAGTTAAACAAATATAAGGAGTTATACGAACAACAAGCTAGAACATCCCGGCAGATTCCGGCTGTTAGTACGATTACACCTCCGTTAGTGACATCACAGTTTTCTATGCCACCGCCTACTTACTACCAGACATCAGCTCCTTTTTCTTCTTCAGGACCTTCGGGATATCAGTTTCCGGTATTTTCTTCTCCATCTCAGCAAAAATTATGTTCATTTAAGACCTTTAAGTCTAGTGGACCTTCAGATTTCTTTGGGAGTACAAATCCTTCCGTGACCATGGATTGGTTAAGAGATGTCGAAAGAAAATTTGAGGTTTGCCGATGTGAGGATGAAATCAAGGTAACTTATGCAGTGCAACTTTTAAAGGGCCCGGCAATGGGATGGTGGGATTCTATCACATCTCATTTAACACCTCAGCAAAAAGCTTCCATTACATGGTCCGATTTCCATAACGAGGTTTGTAAGAAGTATTGCTCCAGGTATGACATGACTCGCATTAGGCGTGAATTCTTGGATATGCAATTGACTGACAGTATGACTATAGAGGACCTAATCTCTCAGTTTACCGATAAGTTGAGATTTGTACATCAATGGGTACCGGATGAAAGGACAAAGATTGACCATTTTGTTGGAATGTTACCCCATACTTATCGAACTACTGTGAGACTTGCAGGAGATCTTAACCAAGCTTTTGATTTGGCCCGTTCTGTGGACGGCGATATTAGAGCTCACGATTTGGAAATTAAAGACAAGTCCCCAATGAAACCCAAAGGTGAATCTACGTCAGGTCAGGGGAAGAAGAAATGGCAAGGTAATAATAATAATCGTAAACCGAATGTTGTTGGTGGTTCAGTGGATAGATCAAATTGGTGCCAGAATTGCAAGTCTAGGCACACGGGACATTGTACACCTCAGACTGCTAGGTGTATTAAGTGTGGTCAGTTCGGTCATGACATCAAGGATTGTCCTTTTCCTAAGCCAGTGTGTTGGAATTGTCGCAAGGAAGGACATCGTTCGAGTGCGTGTCCAGAGGCAGGGAAGCAAAAATCGGGCACAGTCGGAGGGTCATCGTCATCTTCTGGCCAGAAAAGAAAGAATCCTCCAGCTCCAACTGGTCGGGCTTTTCGAATGACCGTGGATGAAGCTGTGGTAGCCGAGGACGTCATAACTGGTACTTTTCTTATTAATTCAGTACCGGCATGCGCCTTATTTGATTCAGGGGCAAATTGTTCCTTTATGTCCTTGGTATTCTGTGATAGACTTAAATTGACACCTACATGTATTTCACAACCAATTGAGGTTGAAGTAGCGGATGGAAAGGTAGTTTCGGTTACCACATCGGTGACAGGAGCTAGTATTTTGATTGAGGTCATAGTTTCCCTGTTTCTTTTCTATTGATGCCTATTCATGGATTTGATGTTGTGTTAGGCATGGATTGGTTGAGTTGTAATAAAGCTAATATAGATTGTCATAAGAAGCTGATAAAAATCCCAATCTCAGACGAGTCATATGTCGTGGCTCGAGGGGAAAGGGAGAGGGGTAGTATACCTTTGATCTCTATGATGAAAGCTAGAAAATCTCTAGCTAAAGGGTGTGATTCTTATTTAGCCTATGTTGTCGATGCTAAGCTAGAAAAGAAAGCCATTTGTAATTTCCGAGTTGTTTCTGAGTATTCGGATGTTTTCCCTGATGAATTGCCTGGTTTACCTCCGGTTAGAGAAGTAGAATATAAAATTGAGTTAATTCCTGGTTCTACTCCGGTAGCTAAGGCACCTTATAGATTAGCTCCCTCCGAAATCCGTGAAATGATGAATCAAATTCAGGAATTGTTAGATAAGGGTTTTGTTAGACCCAGTTCTTCTCCTTGGGGTGCTCCTGTGTTATTTGTTAAAAAGAAAGATGGCACCTTTCGTATGTGTATTGATTATAGAGAATTGAATAAGAGGACCGTAAAGAATAAGTATCCTTTGCCCCGAATAGATGAATTGTTTGATCAATTACAAGGGTCTTCATTTTTCTCTAAGATAGATTTGAGATCGGGTTATCACCAAGTCCGGGTTTGTGGGGAGGATATCCCTAAAACAGCTTTTCGCACTCGCTATGGTCATTATGAATTTCTTGTTATGCCTTTTGGGTTGACTAATGCTCCAGCAATTTTCATGGATTTGATGAACAGGGTTTGTAGACCTTTTCTCGATAAATTTGTCATTGTATTCATTGATGATATTTTAGTCTATTCTAAATCTGAATCTGATCATGAAGTACATTTGCGTTTAGTTCTTGACACCTTGAGAAAAGAGAAATTGTATGCTAAGTTTTCGAAATGTGAATTTTGGCTTCGTGAAGTTCAGTTTTTGGGGCACATCATTTGTGAAAATGGGGTTAAAGTGGATCCATCTAAAATTGAGGCTGTCATGAATTGGCAATCACCTAAATCTCCGTCAGAGATCAAGAGTTTTCTGGGTTTGGCAGGCTATTACAGAAAATTTATTAAAGATTTCTCCAAGATTGCAGGTTCTTTGACTAAATTAACTCGTAAGGATGTGAAATTTCTGTGGGGTGATCAACAGGAATCGACTTTTCAGACCTTGAAACAATTGTTGTGTCAGGCTCCGGTTTTAGCTTTACCTGACGGATCCGAGGATTTTATCGTATATTGCGATGCTTCACATGCGGGTTTAGGTTGTGTTTTGATGCAACGAGACCGTGTTATTGCCTATGCTTCACGTCAGTTGAAACCTCATGAGATTAACTATCCTACCCATGACTTGGAACTTGCAGCTGTGGTTTTTGCCTTAAAGATTTGGAGACATTACCTGTATGGAACCAAATGCGTTATTTGTACGGACCACAAGAGCCTTCAGTACATGTTTACTCAAAAAGAACTTAACATGAGGCAAAGGCGATGGTTAGAATTGATTGATGATTATGATTGCGAGATTCGATACCATCCGGGTAAGGCAAATGTGGTGGCGGATGCGCTTAGCCGAAAGGGTAAATCTGAAAGGGTTTGTTTAATGCGTTTGGAAATCTCTTCAGACTTGATCGATAAATTGAAATTGGCTCAGATGGAGGCCCTACTGGATCATAACTTGAAATCTGAAATCATGCTTAAAAGGAAGGATTTATTGGTAGAAGATTCTCGTGGATTAAAGACATTTCAGTCTCGTGTTTGGGTCCCATTGTTTGGTGGACTTCGGGATGTGATATTGATGGAGGCTCATAAATCCAGATTGTCGATTCATCCCGGAAGCACCAAAATGTATCAGGATTTAAAACCATTGTATTGGTGGCCTACTTTGAAGTTGGATGTCGCTCGAATTGTTGAATCTTGCCATATTTGCTCTCAAGTAAAGACCGAGCATCAGAAACCTTATAGAGCTTTGAAGCAACTCGAGATTCCCGAGTGGAAATGAGAACATATTACCATGGATTTTGTGACCAAATTACCTCGAACTGTTAAGGGTAATGATATGATTTGGGTAATTGTCGATAGATTGACCAAGAGTGCTCACTTTCTAGCTACTTGTGAGACGGCATCATTAAGTAAATTGGCGCAATTGTACATTAATGAAGTGGTTATTAGACATGGGATTCCGCTGTCGATTGTTTCAGACAGAGATTCTCGATTTGTGTCGGGTTTTTGGCAGAATTTACAGCTTGAATTGGGTTCTAGGGTCAACTTGAGTACGGCTTATCATCCTCAGACGGATGGTCAGTCAGAGCGCACCATTCAAACCTTGGAAGACATGTTGCGGGCATGTGTATTAGAATTTGGTGGGTCGTGGGATTCCCATTTACCATTAGTTGAGTTTGCCTATAAGAATTCTTTCCATTCTAGTATAGGCATGCCACCCTATGAGATGTTGTATGGTCGTAGGTGTAGGACACCCACTTGTTGGTTAGAGGCGGGTGAAAAGCAGTTTGCGGGTCCTGACATAGTTCAAATTACAGCCGATAAGGTAGCTATTGCCCGAGATAGATTAAAAGCTACCCGTGATAGACAGAAACAGTATGCTGACCCACGTCATCGACCAGTTTCGTTTGTAGAAGGTGAGTTGGTTTACTTGAAGGTTTCACCTTGGAAGGGTGTTATTCGGTTTGGTAAACGTGGTAAGCTAGCTCCTAGATACATCGGACCGTTTAAAATTCGACATGTCGTCAATGATCAAACGGTGTCATTAGATCTTCCTCCTGAATTGTCGGGTATCCATGATACTTTTAATGTGTGCTATCTAAGAAAATGCAATGTGGAGGACCAATCCCAAGTTCTTCCATTGCAAGACTTGAGTGTGGACTTAAACCAAAGACTTGTAGAAGAGCCTGTAGAACTTGTTGACCGTAAGGTGACTAAACTTCGAAAGAAGGAGATCCCTATGGTATTGGTTAAGTGGAATCATAGTTTGGGTCCAAACTTATCGTGGGAGACCGAGTCTAGCATGAGGGCGCGTTATCCTAATCTCTTTGAGCGTGGCGAGATTTCGGGGACGAAATCTTCTTAAGGAGGGAAGATTTGTAACATCCTCAAAAATTGACCTAGTTGAAATGTGGTAATCTCTCTATTTTAATTGTTATTTAAATTTTATATATAAATATTTGGTGTATTTGTATGACTAGAAATTAAATAAGCTAGGTGATCAATTGTTTTTAATTGTGTTAATTAAATTAAAATTACTAAATTTAGAAGGATAAAAGCTAGTTGGTATAAGTAATCTTATTTCCCCATTTTATTTCATTTGCCTAACTCAAGAACACACACTCACACTCATTTGCTCTCAAAGAAAATCCCACCAAAAATCAGATTATAAAACTTGAATTGAAGCTTGTAATTGTGTACACATAGTGTTCTTCATCATCCTTAAGCTAATAATCATCTCCATTGTAAGTAATCTAACTCCATTTTCATATTCTTGCTTGATTGAGATGAGTTAGGTTGAATTGATAATGGAATGGTTGTGTTCATGCTTGAATATGTGTATGTGTGTTGATTACAAACTGATTTCATGTTTATCTTGGTAAATTGCTAGTGTTCTTCAAGTTGTTAGTTGATTTGATGAAATTGGTTGAAACCTAGGTTGAAGAATTGGTGCATGTATGATTAGTAGTGTTTGATGATGTTAGTTGTTGTTGCAATATGTTTATACATGTTAGTATAGGTCATTTTCATGTTAAAATCGTGTGTTGTAGCTGTGTTGATCGAAATTTGGGGTTTTGGTTCGTACTTGATCGTGCAGGAAAAACCTGCTGCTGTTGCACAGGGTTTCAAAGGGAATACGGTCGTATTCCCATGAATAGGGATGTATTCCCGGGAATACGGCGTATTCCCTAACGTATTCGTTGGCGTATTCCTTAATTTCAGTTCTGTTTTGGAAATTGCTTGGGAATACGGCGTATTCCTCTGAATACGGACGTATTCCCGTGAATACGGACGTATTCATTGGAATACGAACGTATTCCCACTGTTTGACAGGATTACTTCTAATTCGAGCTTAATTATGCGATTTAGCTTGTACATTGTATTTACATCACTTAATGTATGCTTGATTGTTAACATTAAGTATATGAATCTTGAGAGATTGAGATTGATTCGGATTTCTCTTGTGTTCTCAGATAAATCGAAGACTCAATAATATTAGATCTTTGAGCAAGGACAGTGATCGTCAAGGGTGAGTGGATCTTGGACTTTCAGCCTAATTTGGTTGTAACAATATGGTTACAACGGGTAAATGTGAATTTACTGTTTTCATTGTTAAGTTAATATTTTGCCATGATGGTTATATTTAGCTTAAATTATTGGTGTCCTTGATTGCCTTGATGGTTGTGGACTATATGAATTGTCGGGGGTCAACGTGTGTTGGGTTTGAGTACTATTACTTTGGACATCATAAGTGCTTTGTACATGTGTTGTTCACTGAAATTATGTTGTAAGTAGTAATAGTACCAAACTATCGGTTTAGCCACTGATTTGGCCTTCAGTTGGTTTTAAGTGTTACTTGGGGAACCACCGCGGCATGAGGGTACTCCAAGGACCACCGATCCTTCATGATTAACTGTTACTATGCTTTGCTGTAGACATTTGTTAAGCTAAGTTAGGTGATAGTTTGAGATTTATTCACTTAGCTTCGTGCTAATCCCTCATTACTTCTTGCAGGTTTACTTTGGTATGTGGGTGGGCAAGAAGTACTATAGGAATGGAATGTTTGACAAGCTCACTCTGTTTTGTTAACTTTGTTAATGTTATGACATTATGTTGTGGATTTCTATAACACTAAACTTATCGTATGTAATGTCTAGGATAATCTAGTTTAAAGATTGTATGTATTGGGATTGCCATTTTGAAATGTAAATATGCAATCCAATGGTTTGTATTTAAATCTTGCGCTTCCTTTAAAAAAAACAAAAAAAAAAAATATTCTTGTATTTTCGAGTAGGGTGTAATACTACCTATAATAACCGTATTAATACATCACTAAGTAAGTTTAACGACTGTCGCATCATCTCAATTTTCATAAATTTTATTATAAACCTTTGTGATCTATAGAACTATAAAATTCGATAGATATAGTTAAGTTAAACCCTGTCCACCTCTTGATAGCATCAAGTGTTCAATTCAATTGACTGCTACGTAAAAACTTGCAGTGGGAGAGGTTATGTATTCATCGCCATCTTACCTCCATCAACCCCCATCGAGTCACTATTACAAACCAACGGTATATTTTATGGGGATAACATTAGTGCTGTTGACCAATCAAGATTTGTATATTTTACATTTTTGACTCTCAAACCTTTCATTTGTATAAGATTACTAGATTAGTCTCTCCTTCAAAGCTAACAACACCTAACCTTAGGTGGTAGGGGTGTCAATCGGGTGAGTTAATCGGGTTTCGGGTTATTCGGGTCGGGTTATTCGGGTTTCGAAGTTTATAATCTAACCCGAAACTCAATTCAAATAAGGTCGGGTTATTCGGGTTACCTATTCGGGTTATTCGGGTTATTCATTTAACTCAAATAAAATGATATTTCAAATTTTCGTATTTTAAATAAACTTAAACTTTACAAAATGACAGTAATAGCTTGTATAAATCATAATGAATTACTTATATATGTATATTATATATGTATAAACCATAAATAACTTATATATATAATTATATTTTTTAAAATAAATAATTTATTAGCTTATTTGGGTTATTCGGGGTATTTGGGTGGCCAAATAAGCTTGGAATTCGGGTTGAATCGGGTCGGGTTTCGGGTTACCTATTCGGGTCGGGTTGTTTTGACACCCCTATTAGGTGGTGTTTGACTGTTTGTGTTGCACATGATATTTTCCTATATTTGATAATGATAATAACTTTTACATATACACACAAATGATCTTCATTTAAATCCAAAAGAACAAAGCAATGTGTAATATTTGATGTACAAAATATATTTTCCCATAAAAATTACCTACGGACAGGGGCGGAGTTAAGATTTAAAAGTAGGGGGCAAAAAAAAATTTAAAATTATTTGTTCATGTTTTAGGGGGGCAAAACTTATAAAATCTCGCAAATACTTTTAAAAAATTTTCTTTTTTACATGTTTTGAGAATTTTTGGGGGGCAGCTGCCCCATGCCCCCTCTACCTCCGCCCTTGCCTACGGATCGAACTAAATTAGGCATATGCTAGAAATCAAAAAAAAAAATTTTCCTCTGGTCCACCTTTCTTTCTCTCTGTTACTGATTTACTCCACTATTTTACAAAAAATCGAATGCAGTAAAAAGTAGAAACTAGAAAGAAAATAGAATGGGAAATGCAGTACGGTATTTGTATGACCAATGCTGTTCTTCCGAGCCACCAACCACCACCGCAACAGGCGGCGGCGATGGTGATCACCCACCGATTGACCACCACGGCGTATCTTCATCCACCGTCGCTGTCTCCGCCCTTGCCCAACACCTCCATCACTTTGAAATCACCTCTCAAGTAAGTAACCACCTTCAATTTCATCCAATTTAATTTTATAGCACAAAATTCATTAGGGCTTTTATTTGAAGTCAATTCAATTTCCGAACATTCCTAAAATTAGCTAAAAAAAGTCAATCTTGTAAATTGTTTGATTTATATTTAGGTTCCTGAAGGTCTGAGTAAGCATGTGAATTCATCCAAGAAAGCTCAGTCCAACTGGTAATTTTTCCAACTAATTAAATTTTTAACAATATCAGTTCATTCAACAGTTAAAATTTTAGTCCTTTTACTTTAAATTTGCTAATAACCCATTGTGGTTCTAGCTAACGAATCGTCATCTACATTGATATTGTTTAAAAAATTAAATAAATGAAATGGAGGAGGTTTTCCTGTTCAGGTTACCCGGGTAGGGCGAGCATTTTTACTCCGATGTATGTGTCCTAACCGGGTTATCATGTGACCGTTTCGGACCCTTTCATGGCCAACCCAAGATATGCTGCTAGTGACATGTGACCTTGAGACCTTTTGTGAGGATATGGGATCGCCAACCACTGCGCTATCTTGTGATGGTTAAAAAGGAAAAAAACATGTGAAGTCAAAACTGTATCTATCTAATTAAAATCTAAAGTTGCCAAGCAGTAAGTTTGAGTTTTTTAAATCAAAGTTTGAACTCTTGGTAATAGGAACTGAGGGTATACATAGTTTTTATTTGGTTTCTGATACATTTAAAGAAATGAAATATGAAGGTATAGGAAACTATCAAAGGCATGGAGGGAGTCGAAACCACCACCGAAAACACCCGAAGAAGCTTCTAGATTTATAATCGACACCTTACGAACATACCGAACACCTGATGTTGAGGGTTTATTGTCGTTTTATGGTCTCCCGCTTCCAAATTCTTTAGTTGAACTCATCGCAGGTGAAGCTCCACAACTTGCTGATGGACTCAAGTTCGAGTTACACACACTGCCTGTATGAATAAGCTGTTCCTACATTCACACTTCGTACAAATTCTTTTTCTTGAAATATTGTGAACTTACTTGATTGAATTTAGGTGGATGCAAAGGCGATAGCAGATGGGGATACAGTAACAGTATATGTTAGTACATCAGGTACTCGAGAATCTTCACGTGTTCCTCAAGAAGTACAAATAGCAGCTGTTGAACGCAATGAAGCACGTGCTGAGAGGAACTACTCAAAAGCAGATGCACTGCACAAGCGAATCACAGATGCAGGCTATCGGTAATTAGTCATGACTCAAATGTGTGCGATACTCATCTACTTATTATAAACCTTTTATGAATTGTAACTACTTGTTGACACAGGGTACTACATATCGATAATGAGGACATTCTAGCACGAAAGTACCGGATTAGACTAAGGTATGTCAAATAGATTTGTGGTTTGTATAAAAAGGTAACAACTTTGGCAGGTAACTATAATTTTTAGACCAGTATAAAACTATAAAGTTAATACGTCTTACGCTACAGTAGGCATTTCATGCAGTTTCACTATAGGGTCTAATATGAGTTGATGAAAACAGGGGAATAGATGCACCCGAAACCTCAATGCCTTACGGGAAAGAGGCTAAAGATGAGCTGGTGAAGATACTTGAGGGGAAGTGTTTGAAAATATTGATATATGGTGAAGATCGTTATGGGCGTTTTGTTGGGGATATATACTGTAATGGCATCTTTGTACAGGTAATTGAATGCTGTCACAGACTTGGTGACATACTGTCATACTATCATGTACCTACAAAATTTCATGCAACTAATTTGTGTAACTCAATTACAATTTACACAGGAATCAATGCTGAAGAAAGGACTTGCATGGCACTACACTGCCTATGATAAACGGCCAGAACTAGACAAGGTGATTGATTTATATATCAACTTACTGTATTATTATAATAATATGATTTTGCTAAGAACAATCTTTGTGTGTTGAAAATGTGTGATTTCACTTGATATCAGTGGGAGAAAGATGCGAGAGCCAAGAGAATTGGGTTGTGGGCTTCATCAAATCCTGAAATGCCATGGGCATGGAGGAAGAATCGTCGTCAACACAGATAGCTGCAACATTTTCAATGGATACACAAGGCTTTTGGGTTCTCAGATATACCTTCAGTAACAAAGTAAATGGGATTAAACCCAGTAAAATTGGTGTACGAACGACTACCTTTACTGTTTTATAGTCAAACTGTTATATATAAATCTCCACACAACAATCAGGTAGTAATTATAAAGTTATTATCAAGTATATAACCAAAAACTCTTTCAAATGATAAAGTTTCTATAAATGCAACTCATAGTATGAAAATGTATAAAACTTATAGACAGGGTAACTAAGCAGATAAATATGCTCAAAAAATACACACTGGGGCTAATCCTTACAATTTCTAAGCTCAAATAATAATGGCATACAAACTTAAAATTTTCCTAACTATCATCTCTATGTATAGAAGATGGAACAGGTGGTTCCAAAGTTATATCATTAAAGTTTGAAGACGAATCTTCTTCCACCATCGGTAACTGCCTGATCGGGCTATGATGTTCCTTTGAAAACCTGCTTGGACTCGGGCTAGAGCGAAAACCTGGATGTTCTCCTTCTCGACGCAAAGGCGGTATAGCTATTTCAACAAATTCATCCTCGGTTTTTTTGTAAAACTTATCTTCAATAATATCATACGCGTTTCCAGTGCGGACTTCTTGAGCAAGTGAACACCAGCAGCAGCATAGCCACAATGCACAATCAGTTATCTCAGGTTTACCGCAACAGAAATTCGATGGTGGCAAATTGAACCTCTTCCTCATTTGAATCCTCCAAAATCCGCCATAAAGTAAACCGAATATACATAGAAACACTCCTGTTAATCCCAATGCCTCCCTGACTGCCTCGTTGTCGATATTGATAGCAGCCAAGTTGAAAATCCAAAACGGCGCCATACAGAATAATAGAAACGTTGCGATGTGGACATACATGTTTCCAAACCCGAGTCTCTCCATATTCCACCCGAAAACACAAAAGCTACAAAATAACGATAGATATGCTAGAGAAATATCTTCCCAAAAATCAAATATACCTCCACTCCATTTTGGATTACTTATACTAGTCCTTGAATCATCTTTCAGAGCAAACGAGAATCGTCTTTCGAACGATACCATTTGTTTCCGGGTCGACCCACTA
Organism: Helichrysum umbraculigerum; assembly: GCA_949592205.1. NCBI lineage: Eukaryota > Viridiplantae > Streptophyta > Magnoliopsida > Asterales > Asteraceae > Helichrysum > Helichrysum umbraculigerum. The sequence continues at coordinate 56,715,300 of CATIUR010000006.1, forward strand.
CTACTCTCAGGAGTGTCTTTATTGAGTTGGGCTTCTTCATCAGAAGCAATATCGTAATCTTTCCCAAGGGGACTAACAGCGCTATAAACACCAGCAATTGCAGGAGCACTGATGGCAACACACAGAGTTATCGCTACCCCAATTGCAGGTCTTTGTGATCTCTTGTATCCTACATTTAGACCACATAAAACATACTGTGCAAAACAATTAAGATTAAGCAACAAGATAACAACCAACATGTGTGCCCATTCGTGTGGTTTGTAACTCGCGTTTTTGCAGTATATTTTTCTCAACTTAGAAACGTCTTGTGATCTCCATCTAAGAAGTAGTACAAGGTGATAGAGTCGATGAGGGTGATGGTACAAGCACATGAGTGTAAATAGCGCATTCAGAATCTGGTTGTTGACTTCAAACCACGCATTTCTTTGGGATTTTTTTGGAATTGCATGATTCAACATACCCGTCATAACAAGAAAAAGAATTGCTCCTGATATAGCGACACAAATAATCCAGATAAGTAAAACCATGTTCATTGGATTCTTTAACCATTCTTTAGCCATGTTTTGAAGTGGCCCCCATTCGATTTTCCTGCAGAAGACTCTCCGAAAGCTTCCTCCAAAAGTATGGTTAGTGTCAGAAGGTATGGATTGCGAAAACACATCCCTATCGTTCGCCAGCCGTTGGAATTTTAGTGAAGTGGGGTCTAGTTTACTAAGATGAAAATAGCTTGAAATCTTATTGTTCATAGTATTATGACTGCCATCCGCTTGATTTTGTTTATCGTCGTCACTAAGAAGTCCTGCTTGATGAACAAAGATCTTGGCTTTAGATCCACTGGATTTTTCATCTTCAACACCATCGTTTTCCATTGAAGACATTATATTGTGATCTGTCCTACAGTAGCTTAGTTGTGACAACTGCAGTACAATTATAACAGAAAAAAATATTACAATTATGTCTCTAAAACGAGCTATCTCAAAAGACCGATAAAGCTCAATACGATATGAAAATTACATATTCCGAAACTTAAGATGCCGAATCGTTTCTATATTAGAATACCGAATCAGTACAGTTGGAGTACTCGGGATTATAGGATTACATCTATGAGATCATTCAAGGAGACGATATAAACCTAAACTATACAAATGTATATTTAACATGATGGCAGCCTGAATAAAAGAAAACACTATGCAAAGATCATTTGACCCTCCAAAATATCATTTATCCGACGTAAATTTGGATGCTTACACTTCTCGTAGCAATCTATGGAATATGGATGATGATCATAACATGAACAGAACAGTTGCAGAACAATAACATCCATCAAACCCGTAAAACTACCAAGTAACATAACTTATATATAATCATTTCGAAAGAGTAAAAACGTACATATATGTGTATATTGCAAACATAAAGAACATGAATCCATTAATATAGCATCCAGAACTGATAAGATTTAGAAGCTTTTGTATGCAGAAACTAAACATACCTGTAGGAGAAGATTATTTGGAGTTTAATTTTTCATCATTCATATAATAAATAAAACCTTTGACCCAGAAATCAAATTATTAACTTATACGAAATAATCAAACGCAGGAGTAGAAGAAACAACAAAGAACGAAGAACGAGTTTATTGACCTTATTAAATAAATAAGATATTTAGTGCGTATATTCTTTGCCCTTCGAGAAGAACTCCAAATGGCAGCCAACTTTTAGCGGATGAGGTCTACAGTCAAACAACGTTTGACGGACGTTTTGTAATATTACACAATTGGTCCTCTTAGATTGTTGTATTGACATGTTAAACCTCAGAGTTAATACTTTATGACCTACAGAGATAACCGAGTTGTTGTAATCTTACTATTGCATTTGAATACTTTGATTAAAATTAAACATATCATTTCTCATCAATCACATCATATTTTCTTTTACTTGTGGTGAAATTTTAGGCGTAGTTATGTTTGCATTTAATCCACTCATATTTATTTGTTTGTTTATTTTTTCACGTTACTTTCAGGTCATGTTTAAATCATGTGTAATGTTGAAGACCAACTCGCTTACACAAGAGATCGCTTAACTTTTTAGTTAAAAGTACTTATATGCTTGTGACATTATGATTATCACTCGTCTCGAGCGTAACATATGACTTGGCTTTTAACTAAGCAGTGAAGGAGATACAATCCCATTCAATCAGCAAATGGTATCGAAATGATGTATAATCCAAATCAGTCAATTGTATAATAATGCAGATGGTTAATGTATTACAAACAAACTTATGTCATGGCCCGAAAATGTGAGGCATTACGAGTATTCAAATGCACAATTACATATTCAATGGAAAACAAAACATGCTATAAACAAGGCTATAATAAGTACCCACACCAGGCAAACAAAGATGCAGCCATAATTTACAAAAATTAATTTGAACTCGTTATATGACGAAAGGTACTCAAGTAAGATCATCTTCTTCCAACTCTTTGGCCTTAAGCATTTCCTTCACTCTCACTAACAGAGTTGTCTTCAATGCATCCTGTGTTCATAGAAATCATGTAAACCAATTCTCGTACCTCACTTGTAGATCGAATATAATTCTGTACAGGGGCTGTCTTATATACCAGTTTATCATACATTGCATCATAAGTCAAGAAGTTCAAAACAAAATTAAGCAACATTAATAGATGTAAGCATGTTATTGGACTATACATTATGTTCTCTTTGAAATTATATGTTTTATTTACTGATGGTAACACATATCACTACCACAATATATCCCACAATGCCATAAGTTTAAAAATGAGATGTTGAATATTGCTAATGGGTGGTGATATTTCCACCAAGCTTTTTGATAAATCCACCATACTTGTGCATTAAACATTTGTACTGTATAAACAGTAGATGCACAGTTATGGTGATTGTAGAAATCTTACCAGTTTAGTTAAGCTATCAAATTCCTTGATTGCATCAGTAAACTTTTCAACATCTTCCGCATCAATGGAAGAAGCCAAATCCTACAAATAATAAAGGCAGATTAAGATTCAACTCAAAACTATTGCCAATGTTCAATAATTAGGATTCAACATACCGCCAACAATCTGTGTTCACGTGAGCCTGCAAAAGTTGGATCCATATCCTACAGTAACAAATACACATTCAGACAATATCTCTAAGGCTGAAAGTACAAAAACTAACGCTTAGCTGAACATATTGTTTGACCTGGTATTTCTCCAATGCGTTTGAAATTGCAACAATATCGTTTTTACAGAGTTGGCAAATGCCAGCGTTAAGTAGATGTCTTTTAGCTCCACTTTTAAGTAGATGATTGTTGAGTGACTGCCTTGCTACTTCTTCATAAAGCTCAATTGCCTTCTGGTATCTGTGATATATGATAGTGGTCTAAGTGAAACTTTCATATAGGTGCAAATATATAAAAAAATATCTCAACGCTTACTGTTCGAGTTCAGCTGCAAATTCTGCAATTTTCAAATTGCACTGATTTTCAGAACTGCTGGCTTCTTCACCTTGATAAAGATCGGCTGCTTTCTCATAGTAAACCATAGCTTGCTCCAAGTTCCGTTCTTTCTCATATAGCTCGGCGATTTCCTGCAAAAAAAAGAATATAACAACCTTTTGAAATAATTTATGCGAACAACGAATAAGTAATACTGAGTAGTAGTAGTTTTTTTTTTTCTTTTTCTAATAAGCCACCATATAAAGACAAGCATAACTTAGGTAAAAAGATTCAAGATTCACCTTGCAGTATCTTGCAGACATGCTAAGCCTCCCAAGTTCCATAAATATTTCTAATGCCTGCTCTAGCCGAGATACACACTCTGTAATCAAATTATATCATGAGTATAATTTTTTATTTGAAATGAGCATCAAATTAGAGGGGATATAATGAAACAATTCATATCACATTTGGCTACAGTTATCCAAAAAGTTAGATACAGCAAGCTACATGTAGCCTTGAATATGATCATTTTCCACTATGAACTGTTTAGAAGTTGTGTAGGCCTTATTAGCAAAAATCATACATGGAAGTTGATAACATATGTACCTGTTGTATTTGTTTTCTTATAACAATGACCTGCATCAGCATAAGCATTTGCAGCTTCATGTTTGCTATCCAACTAGAGAACATCAAACAATCATCATTGTAGATTCCAGTAAATGCATGATATGATGTCGTGTTGAAATACGTTGCTAGTCATTTACCTTTAAATAACACTCGCCCAATTTGACATATACCGCCCCGGCTTGATCCCCTGATAAACCATGTGTCACATTAGTAATTTATTATTGTGGTCTCGAAGTTATTCTCAAAAGGCTTAGAACCAACAAAATTCCGTCATCCGCTAAAAACCATGATTAACGTAAGAATCCTACAAATCTAAAAGAAAAATATAAAGTTCACATGACATTATCATCATACATATCAAAATCAAAAATATGACAAACGCACACGTCTATTAATGAACAACGTACATGATTTTCCGAGTTTATAAAAATTGGCAGCCTTTTCGTATAAATCTGCAGCGTCTTCAAGTTTGGAACCGAAGATTTGCCAGCCATTACGCTTTTTTTCTGCTTGCCTTTCACAATCTTCACCTTTGGTAATATGATCAGACATTTTCTTCGTTTCTATGTTTCCCAGAAGATACAAGGGAGGGTTGGGAATTCAAAAGCGTAAAACGAGGGTTGTTTTTGCCATTATTAGCCATTAATTACATTAATGTAGGAAATATTTTTATGACATATTATTTCTTCTTCTTTTTCATTTCTAGCATTACATCAGTCAAATAATCTAATGACCAATAAATCTTATGATTAGACTTTTGTAATTTTATATTTGTGAACCTCTTCACATACAAATAGGTCAGTCTCTAAAAGAGTAAATAAATAGATAAATAAATAATAAATTAATTATAGTACGTAGTAGTTGCTTCTAGAAATGAGTAAAGCTGGTTCACCACCTATCATATTTGAACATGTAATATTAACTTTATTAAAAAGCAACTTAAGTAGGCCTATTCTAACTTCTTGTCATTATAAGTAATGATCTTCAGTTGAAAGTAGTTTAGCTCTGTCTCAATTTTATTATTCATCTTTCCTATTCGGGTGTTTTAAAATAATTGTTCACTTTCAATATCAACTACTCTAGTTTAAGTGGATAATAATAATTTCTGATTACTCAGCAGTACAACTACTGTATTTTTAATACTGTGCGTGACAATTAAATTGAGACGGAATGAGTAATTAAGTTGGTGCATTTTGTATCTTTTACATAACTATACTTGCATCAAATTTTCTTCAAATGACGCCCGTAAGACAAATTTCCTAGATCTGTCGCTGCATATAGAGTTAAAAAAAATTGCTGAACCTCTGTAGTAAATTTAATTCTTAAGCTTCTCGTGCCTTTAATTCTTTTAATATAATTTTTACCTCGAGTTGAGTGCTTCCGAATTCAGATAATAAAAACAAATACGAAAAGCCATGACTTTCTCTTTTTATATAAATTCATACAACCACCCATAAAATCTAACTTTTGCTGGTGAGTATTACATCATATATTTCATCCAAACTTATGCATAAAGATCCCATCACAATCGCCAAACTCTACAAAACTCAATTATGAAATCAGAGATCATCAACAGAGTTTCGGTTGTAACAACTTCACTTCTACCAAAATCGCACCCACCGTCACAAGATGAAGTCTCCAGGACTTCTTCAATCTCCGGTGCCGTGTTCAACGTCTCTACAAGCATTATCGGTGCTGGAATCATGTCGATTCCAGCGACACTCAAAGTCCAGGGTATAATCCCGGGGTTTGTTGTGATATTGATAATGGGGTTCTTGATGGATGTCACGATTGAGTTCTTGTTGAGGTACACTAATCACACCGGTGAGTCAGACACTTATGGTGGCGTCATGGCTGAATCGTTTGGGAAGTTTGGTTCTGTTTCACTTCAAATCTGTGTCGTTGTCACAAACCTTGGCGCCCTCATTATATACTTGATTATCATTGGTAAGCATGCTATCCGTATATTATGGGACTTAATTTGTATACTGTCTACATCACCAGCAGTTTTATGTGTATCATTTTATATCCTTTTTATTTACTACCATCTTTTCTTATTTAATAGTTATAGTTATAGTTATAGTTATTTCGTCTAAATTTGAAGAGGCGTCACGTTATAATGTTTAAGGTAGTTATTATAGCGTGCCAGGATGTTTGTTGTCTTTGTTTATTCCTTATGCGGTCCTTTTTGTTTCTACGTGTGCTTGAAAATGATATGTGCAAAGTTAACATTTTTCTTTTGTGACCAAAATTAGCAACAAATACAAATACGTTTTGTTTTGTTGCCTCTGAGATGCTAAAGTGAGATCTTTGTATGCAGGGGATGTTTTGTCCGGAGACCAATCTGATGGAGTAGTACATTCCGGTATTTTACAAGAATGTTTTGGATTCCATTGGTGGGATACTCGTGCTTATTCGGTCTTGTTCGTTGTCATTTTTGTTATGCTTCCCCTTATTTTGCTCCCTCGAGTAGGTTAGTACAATAACAACTTACCATCTCGTGAACTTTGACTTTATAAGTCAAACTGACTAAACTATAGTTGCTTATGTTACTGTTTGACAGAGTCATTAGGTCATGCTTCAGCAGTATCTATTCTCCTAGCAGTTATTTTTGTTGTTATAATTTCTGGGTTGGCGGTTTACGCCATGCTGGAAGGCAAAACTCAAGAACTGAGACTCGTTCCCGATTTTAGTGATGGCTTTTCGTTCTTCAATCTTTTCACAACCATACCCGTTATGGCCACTGCCCTTGCGTGCCATGTTACTAGTAAGACTTCACTTTCTAGCACCTATTGTACTATAACACATAAGTATTATGATACATGCTTACTGTGAATTTTTCATTTTTGTTCTCTTATGGGAATATATAGTTCATCCTGTACGAGCAGAACTGGAAAAGCAATCAGACATGACCTCAGCGGTCCGAATTTCTTTAGTCCTTAGTGCTGTGATTTACTTAGCGGTTGGTTTTGTGGGCTACCTTCTATTTGGTGATTCGATCATGGCCGATATGCTAGTCAACTTTGACCAAACTTCTAATTCACCCGGTGGCTTGTTGGTCAACGCAATGGTTAGGCTAAGCTATGCGTTACATCTTATGTTAGTTTTTCCAGTTATCTTTTACAGTCTACGGTCTAACATGGACGAAATGATCTTCCCACGAAAATCCCTTTTAGCCAATGATACTTCAAGATTCATGTCACTCACAATCGTGCTACTTTCATTCATATATTTCGTGGCAATTGCTATCCCGAATATTTGGTACTTCTTTCAGTTCATGGGATCGACGACTGTTGCTTGTATTGCATTCGTGTTCCCGGGTGCTATTGTTTTGAGGTACTAATCATTCCATACAAAGATATAGTTATGATGATTGATTACTAATGAGTTATGTATATGTTAATAGGGATGTTCATGGAATTTCTACGAGAAAAGATAGAGCGATGGCGATAATAGTGGTGATATTAGCCGTGGTGACTAGCGTTATTGCTATTTCGACTAATTTGTATAGTTCCTTTGGAAGTGGTTCATAATTCTTTTTTTACAAATATTTATGCCTATAAAAATTTGCTACTAGTTTTTTATTGTTTGACTCATTGAAATTCTATTTATTTTCTCTTTCATTGTAGTCATCAATAATTTTTCAGCCATCAATTAAAACATATATATTATTTAGGCATACATAATAATTTTTCTTTATAATACTTAAGTGTTGTAATCATAAGAACAAAAGGCATGCACTATCAAACATGATACTAGCAATTGATATCGGATTAATAATCATTCCATAGGGTTATGTTTGTACAATATACGATTACGATAATGATTATATGTCTACTTAGACCACTCCGGCACTCCCGACTGTAACTGACGTATCAGTTTGTGGCAAATCAGCGTCACATCAACACTTTTCAAAAAACTGACACAAAACTGCCAACAGTAAACATCACTGAGTTTTTTTTGAATTCCACATTTACCATTATACATTGGTAGTAACAAATAAATAATGCAACGCCCACTAGTTCCCACTATTTCCTCGTCGGAATTTCGAAACCCACCAAACCGACGTCAAAGTGACGTGATGGTGCCAACCACGTCACTAAACTGACGCTTAATGTGACGGAGATCGAAGTGCCCATGGCACCGGTCTTAAAGAGAATTAAAGTAAACCTAATAATATGAAAGTGACATATGTCATGTTAAATCTATAAAATTAAGAAAGATAAACTATATTTATCAATAAAAAAAGTTATTAGCCATGCTTTTAGATTCACCTACCTAGATGTATGTATCATTATTTATACAACCTTAACTATTCATCTTTTATGCTTAGTTGGACTTTATATTATTTCGATGGGCTAAACCTAGATCATGAGTAGTGTTAACTTGATCGCTTTCTAATAATTGGACATAAATATAAACGCCATCTCATTTTCACACAGTCAAATACATTGAAATTTATCTTTACCCGTAATTATCATATTTTTTCGCATCAAAATTTAGGTAAAAGAAGGCATTAAACATTAGTAATAGTAATAGTTAATTAATTTACTTCTAAAATCTAATAAATAATTAAAATTATTTATGTTACCTTTGACTCTCGATAGACCACGTAACTCGGTTGCTTTTATATATATTTTCCATTGAATTGAGTGCTTGCGGGTTCCAATAATAACCCAAATCAAAATCAATAACTTTCCCTTTTTTTAATCATTTATAACACCCCACCGATACAATCTGCATTGCTGTTGTAGATCATATATTTAATTACATCTATATCCAAACTTGTGCATAAGAATCGAATCAAAATCCCCAAAATCCAAAAAACAAGGTGGTCATGAAATCAGAAATCAACCGAGATTCCACTGCAACCACCGCACTGTTACCAAAATCAAACCCACCGGAAAATGAAGTCTCTTCTTCAATCTCCGGTGCCGTGTTCAACATTTCTACCAGCATGGTCGGTGCCGGAATCATGTCGATCCCGGCGACACTCAAGGTCCTGGGTATAATCCCGGGATTTGCTGTGATAATGATGATGGCGGTTTTGGTGGAAGTTACGGCGGAGTTCTTGTTGAGGTACACTAATCATACCGGTGAGGTTGATACTTATGGTGGTGTTATGGCGGAATCGTTTGGGAAGGTTGGTTCGGTTGCGCTTCAGATTTGTGTCATGATTTCAAACCTTGGAGCTCTCATTATCTATCTGATTATTATTGGTAAGTTTTGGGAATAACTAAGGGTGCGTTTAGTTGTGGAAAAAAGGAGAAGTTTTCTAGAAAAATTTTTCAAGAAAAGTGGAAAACTGGAAAACGCATTCAAAATGAATTTTTTTAAGAAAATTTTCCAAGAAAATGGAAAATCCATTTTTCCAAAATATAACTTGAAGGTGGAAAACAAGTTCCCCTCACTTTTCCAAATTTTCCTTTGTAAACTTCCTCCCCACTTTTCAAAATTTTACAATATATAACTAGTTTTCCAAAATCCACTTTTCTAACATTTGAACGCGTTTTCTAAATTTTCAACATTTTTCTAGAAAATGATTTTCTTTAAAAAATTGGAAATGAAAAATTATGGAAAATTTTCCACAACTAAACGCACCCTAAATATTGAGGCATTTTGGAATTGTTTATTTGTTAAATAAGTACGACTTATTTAATTGTCAAGTTAAAAATAGATGTTAACTAATTTATGATTATAAGAAATGAGTATGTGTTATGAAATTATTTAGAAAAAATAAACATTCTAATGTCACTTTAATTTATAGGAAATGATAATGACCAATGAGATAAATCAAATGCATTAAATGAAGTTGAAAATTTTCTAATTAATTCAAAATCATATATAATTTAGTTAATGTTTACATTTAATTTATTTGTGATGTACTGTATTAAATAAGATCTTTGATTAGATTAAAAAGGAAACTTTAAATTTAATAAATATCCGTAAATGTTCTTATTCTTTTATTAACAACCGTAACAGATGTCATTATAATTTCCCTAATATATAATCGATGTGCGAGAAAACTTATGTAACTTATGTTAGTTGTCTGACTAATTGAGTACAGAAAAAGCAAAGAGAAAAGAATAATTAGACATATTATATCTTCTTGGATCTTCTTTTGATTTTGACATGTGACATCTCCTACAATTTGTGGTGTTGTTTGGTACGCTTTGAAATTAAAATACATATTTGGATTTTTAAACTTATAAAATAACTTTCTTCTAGAAAATTTTTTAGATATATTATTATTTAGGGTTTATAACACCCCTCATTTTTCATAAATAATATTATATTGAAAACACGGAAGCGAAGTAAATTAAAACATATTTAATTAATATACGTTAGAACAAAAATCATAAACCGATTATAAGTTAAGTCATGTCGAGTTAAACAGGGTTAACAAACACATAATACGGGGTATTATATAAAACTTAACATTAATTGTTACAAAACATAATCAGAGTAGCAAGCTGTCAAAACATTCCCCAGCTCCTAGAGCATCTACTTTCTGCTACTCACCTATTCAAAATATAATCTGCAGAAAGTAAATGCGAGGGATTAGCACAAAGCTAAGTGAGTGAGTTCATAACACAACATATAAATTAGCATAATCATATAATTGCTTCAAACAACCGCAATACGATATTCAACAAATCAACAACAACTTAACGAGGATCGGTGGCTCTGGGGATAACCGTAATGCCCGGGTGGCTCCCCAAGAACACTTACCCAACCATATCCGTATGGCCATACGGACGAGACCGATAACTAGTGGTAGTTGAACTCAAATACAGAATCAAACACACAACAAATGAAGTACGACTCTGTATCATTCATTCAACCCCTGCCTAGTTCAACCAACCATTTAACAACTCGTTGACCTCGTTAACAACTGATGCCCGAAGGCCAAACACGTAGCACATAGGTTCACAGTCAACAAGATATATCAACTAATCAACAAAACATATTCACGTTTATTCGTTGCAATCAAATGATCACAACTAAATTTAAATGGTGAGCTCTGAATCCACTCACCGATACCTCTGAAGTATCCACACTTAGCTTCTAATTACTGAATCTTTGGTTTATCTGTAAGTACCACATAACATCAAGTTAGTAACTTGTTTCTAACTAATAATAGTCAACTTTACAATTCAAGTTACAATGAGTAACAATAATAACTATTTATATTATATAAACTCAGGTTCACAAACTATCATAATCATCAAAATTTAACAGACAAACGCGATCCGGCTACTGGTGATGGGATCGCGTTCATAATAAGGAAAAAGTTCTGTAACCAAAATACGCTAATCAACGCGATCCGGTAATTGCGGCTGGATCGCGTTTCGAAGAAGAAAACATATCCAATTTCTTTTATAACAGAGAAACGCGATCCCGGCAAGGGTTTCTGGATCGCGTTCACACGCGTTCCATCTCAGGTCAGACCTGCAACTACATTTCAGCTCGAACTAAACTCAACCAAATCACTATCTCGAGCCTAGTACACAGAAAACTCGACTTTTAAATTTGCAACAACTTCACACAATACTTATCTAACATATATCAACTTCCATAACATCTAACAATTCAAGATTTCACCAAAGTTATGAAATCAAAATAGGTTTTACAACTTTTCTCAATCAAAGCTCATAATCATGGATTTGAGGCATATAACTAGTTAAGAAGCACACATATGATCATATATCACAAGTAATTACCATCTAAACTCAAGAATCATCTCAAATCATCAATTTCATCATTCATTCTAAAATGGAGTTCATGAGCTAAGAATCACTTACAAAAGGAAAGGAAGATCAATAGGAAGGAAGCTAGATGATGATGATGATACAAGTAAAAGATCACACTTCGATTCTCACTTCAAGTTAATGATTTGATCATATATTTAGGTTAGGGTTTATGGTTCTATTTGAAATGGAAAGAAAAGGAAAAATTGGTAAAGTGATCAAACAAATGTCGGCCCATCATTTTAACCGACCTACAACATTGGGTATTTAATACCCGCTCTAAATCTATTGCCTGGAACTTAATTACTAAATGCTAGAAACTTATTTTATAATACCGTCAACTTTCATATTTTAAATCAAATAACATTTCACTAACCACAATAAGTCCTAAGACCTATTTTACCGAGTTTCACAATAAGCACAATTTATAACAAATAATTATCTAAAACAATTAATTATTCGGTTTAAATAGAAAAATACCAGGCCACTGGAGAGGATGTTACAAATCTCCCCTCCTTAAGGAGATTTCGTCCCCGAAATCTCAACACCATCAAACAATCCAGGATATCTGGACTTCATTGACTCCTCAGTCTCCCAAGTCAGGTTGGAACCTAAACTATGTTTCCACTTTACAAGCACCATAGGAATTTGTTTCTTCCTAAGTTTGGTAACCTTCCTATCTAGGATTTCAATCGGTTCTTCAACTAACTTTTGAGTTCTATCAACTTTTAAATCCTTCAAAGGAAGTATTTGTGATTGGTCCTCAATGTTACACCTCCTCAAATAACACACGTTAAACGTACTATGAATACCCGAAAGCTCAGGAGGAAGATCCAACGTCACTGACTGGTCGTTAACCACTTGTCGAATCTTAAATGGACCAATGTATCTAGGTGCCAACTTTCCCCGTTTTCCAAAACGAATTACACCTTTCCACGGGGAAACTTTAAGGTAGACTAGTTCACCTTCAGAAAATACAACCGGTCGCCTTTTCGGATCCGCATACTTTTTCTGTCTATCGCGCGCGGCTTTCAACTTTTCACGTGCAATTGTTACCTTATCCGCGGTCATTTGTACTATGTCGGGTCCGGCAAACTGTTTCTCACCGACTTCCAACCAACATGTCGGTGTTCTACAACGACGACCATATAACATTTCATACGGAGGCATACCGATACTCGAGTGATACGAATTGTTATAAGCAAATTCGACCAACGGAAGATGTGAATCCCATGAACCTCCATATTCCAACACACAGGCACGAAGCATGTCCTCTAATGTTTGAATCGTTCGTTCTGATTGACCATCTGTTTGAGGATGATACGCTGTACTTAGATTTACACGGGTACCCAATTCTTGTTGAAGACTCTGCCAAAAATGCGAAACAAAACGGGAATCTCGGTCTGACACAATTGACACTGGAATACCATGTCTTGATACAATTTCATTAAGATACAACTGGGCGAGCTTAGTCAAAGAGGTGGTCTCACTCGCAGCAAGAAAATGCGCACTTTTTGTCAACCGATCAACAATAACCCAAACCATATCATTACCTCGAATGGTACGCGGCAGTTTAGTTATAAAATCCATGGTTATATGTTCCCATTTCCACTCGGGAATTTCCAACTGTTTCAGTGATCCGTACGGCTTTTGATGTTCAGCTTTAACTTGCGCGCAGATATGACAATTACCAACAAACCGTGCAATGTCAGTTTTCATCGTGGGCCACCAATACAAAGGTTTTAAGTCGTTATACATTCGAGTACTACCGGGATGAACAGTTAACTTAGACTTATGAGCTTCATTCAAAATCGTATCCCGAATTCCGCCAAGTAAAGGAATCCACACCCGAGACTTAAAAGTTTTCAATCCTCTAGAATCGTCCACTAATTCATCTTTTCTTTTCAACATAATTTCGGACTTTAAGTTGTGATCCAACAAAGCTTCTAATTGTACAATTTTTATTCGATCAATCAAGTCAGAGGAAACATTTACCTTGAGATAAAAGATTCGATCAGAAGCACCCTTTCGGCTTAGAGCATCCGCAACCACATTAGCTTTGCCTGGGTGATATCTAATTTCACAATCATAGTCTTTGATTAATTCAAGCCATCTTCTCTGACGCATGGTCAACTCTTTTTGGGAAAACACATACTGTAGACTTTTATGGTCAGTACAAACAACACATCGAGTTCCATACAAGTAATGTCTCCAAAGTTTTAAGGCAAATACAACCGCTGCAAGTTCTAAATCGTGAGTGGGATAATTCTTTTCATGCGGTTTCAACTGACGAGAAGCATAGGCAATAACTTTATCCCTTTGCATAAGAACACCACCCAAGCCCGAAAAAGAAGCATCACAATAAACAATGAAATCATCTGAACCCTCCGGTAATGCTAACACCGGTGCCTGACACAACATTTGTCTTAACGTTTGGAATGCATGCTCCTGACGATCAGTCCATACAAATTTCTCATCCTTACGGGTTAATTTGGTTAACGGACCCGCAATCTTAGAAAAATCTTTTATAAACTTCCGGTAATAACCCGCTAATCCAAGAAAGCTCTTTATTTCCGAAGCAGACTTTGGGGCGTTCCATTTCATCACAGCCTCGACTTTAGTTGGATCCACTTTCACACCATCCTTACAAATTACGTGACCCAAAAACTGAACCTCCCGAATCCAAAATTCGCACTTAGAGAACTTGGCATACAACTGTTCTCGTTTCAACGTATCAAGAACCAATCTTAAATGCAGAGCATGCTCATCTTCGGATTTCGAATACACGAGAATATCGTCAATGAAAACAATAACAAATTTATCCAAGAAAGGTCGACAAACCCGATTCATTAAATCCATAAATACAGCTGGAGCATTCGTCAAACCAAAAGGCATAACGAAAAATTCATAATGACCGTACCTAGTACGAAAAGCTGTTTTTGGAATGTCCTCTTCACGAACACGGACCTGATGATAACCCGATCTCAGATCAATCTTAGAATACACTGAAGAACCCTGCAACTGATCAAATAAGTCATCTATTCTAGGAAGAGGGTACTTATTCTTTACCGTTCTCTTGTTCAACTCTCTATAATCAATACACATGCGCATAGACCCGTCTTTCTTTTTCACAAATAATACTGGTGCACCCCACGGCGAAGAACTAGGTCTAATAAAATCCTTATCTAACAGTTCCTGTATCTGATTCATCATTTCGCGAATCTCAGAAGGCGCTAACCTATAAGGAGCTTTAGCTACAGGCGACGAACCCGGCACAAGATCAATACGGTACTCAACTTCCCTAACTGGTGGCAACCCAGGTAACTCATCAGGAAATACCTCAGAGTATTCACACACAACCGGTACATCGGAAATAACTTTTCTTTCAAGTTTAGCATCAACTGCATAAGCTAAGTAGGACTCGCAACCTTTGGATAATGACTTCCTAGCCTTCATCATCGAAATCAGGGGAATAGACATACCATCCCGTTCTCCTCGAGCCACCACGTATGACCCGTCGGAGATTGGGATCCTAATCAACTTTTGGTGGCAATCAATGCTAGCCCTATTCTGACTTAACCAATCCATACCAACTATTACGTCAAAACTAGGGATTGGCATCAACAAGAATGAAATAGGGAAAATTCGATCATCAATCACAATATTAGCTCCAGTCACCGAGGTGGTAACAGGAACTAATTTACCGCTAACAATTTCTACTTCTACGGGTTTGGTTATCACAGTAGGCACTAATTTCAACTTGTCGCAGAAGCATACAGATATAAAAGTACAAGTAGCACCAGAGTCAAATAAAACACGAGCCGGTACAGAGTTTATAAAGAATGTACCAGTTATAACATCTTCTGTATGTACAGCCTCATTGACTGTCATTTGAAAAGCCCGACTGGTTGCTGGTGGAGGATTCTTCCTTTTCTGACCGGAAGATGCCGAACTCCCGACCGAACCAAGCCCCGATTTCCCCGCCTCTGGACATTGACCCACTCGATGTCCCTCCTTTTTACAAGTCCAACACACAAAGTTCGGATAACGACAATTTCTTATCTCATGACCAAGATCACCACATTTCAGACACTTATTTGTTTGCGGAGTACACGGCCCTGAATGTCTAGATTTGCATGTACTACACCAGTTCGAACTTCCCGACGAACTACTCTTACTAACATACTTCTTTGTCTGACGATTCCCTTGCCAATTTGATTTCCCTTTACTAGAGGAATCCGCTCTAAACTTTGAAGAATTATCTCTAGATCGTGTTTCACGAGACTCTCTAATGTCACTATCCACAGATCGAGCAAGATTAAAAGCCTGAGATAAACTAGTGGCTAGTCTCACGGTAGTACGATAGTTATGGGGTAAAGTATCCACAAATTGCTCTATCTTCGTCTTCTCCTCCGGAACCCATTGTTGTACAAATCGAAGTTTTTCTGTAAATTGAGCTATCAACTCCTCCATGGTCATATTATCCGTTAATTGAAGATTCACAAAATCCCTCCTAATTTGTGCCATATGGAAATCAGAACAATATTGATTACGCACTACTTGATGAAATTCATTCCATCGTATAGATTCCTTTTGTTGTGGATTAAAATGCCCAGTAATTGAATCCCACCAAACCATGGCATCGTCCTTCAGGCACTGCACAGCAAACTTGACTTTAGATTCTTCCTCACAGCTAATCACATCAAACTTGCGTTCCATATCTCTTAACCAATTTAAAGCCACAGTTGGGTTGGTACTTCCATGGAACTCCGGTGGTTTGCAAGACATAAAAGTTTTAAAAGTACACATCTTATTAGTCTGAGAAGATGGACTAGCACCAAACACCGAAGATTGTTGTTGCAAAAGTTGCCTAGCTGCAGCTTCCTCAGCTTTCCTTTTAAACTCTCTCAGAAATATCAATTCATCTTCTATCTCATGTATATACTCATCTCTATTGGTTTCTTCACCGCCTTGATGAGATGTACTTTCACGATTATTAGTCACAACAGGAGGAACAACATACCGAGAGGCATTATTGGGGTTGGGGATCGGTTGTTCGTCATCTGCCATTTCTGAAATCAACACAACACTTGAAACTTGTTAATCGTTAGTACCTATCTACTAACAATTTCACAACCAATGCTAAATCCCATACCCAGGAATGTTTGACATACCACACTACAGTTTTGGGATTGAACATTCTACAATGCTCAATTACCCCAAAACCATGCTCTGATACCAACTTATAACACCCCTCATTTTTCATAAATAATATTATATTGAAAACACGGAAGCGAAGTAAATTAAAACATATTTAATTAATATACGTTAGAACAAAAATCATAAACCGATTATAAGTTAAGTCATGTCGAGTTAAACAGGGTTAACAAACACATAATACGGGGTATTATATAAAACTTAACATTAATTGTTACAAAACATAATCAGAGTAGCAAGCTGTCAAAACATTCCCCAGCTCCTAGAGCATCTACTTTCTGCTACTCACCTATTCAAAATATAATCTGCAGAAAGTAAATGCGAGGGATTAGCACAAAGCTAAGTGAGTGAGTTCATAACACAACATATAAATTAGCATAATCATATAATTGCTTCAAACAACCGCAATACGATATTCAACAAATCAACAACAACTTAACGAGGATCGGTGGCTCTGGGGATAACCGTAATGCCCGGGTGGCTCCCCAAGAACACTTACCCAACCATATCCGTATGGCCATACGGACGAGACCGATAACTAGTGGTAGTTGAACTCAAATACATAATCAAACACACAACAAATGAAGTACGACTCTGTATCATTCATTCAACCCCTGCCTAGTTCAACCAACCATTTAACAACTCGTTGACCTCGTTAACAACTGATGCCCGAAGGCCAAACACGTAGCACATAGGTTCACAGTCAACAAGATATATCAACTAATCAACAAAACATATTCACGTTTATTCGTTGCAATCAAATGATCACAACTAAATTTAAATGGTGAGCTCTGAATCCACTCACCGATACCTCTGAAGTATCCACACTTAGCTTCTAATCACTGAATCTTTGGTTTATCTGTAAGTACCACATAACATCAAGTTAGTAACTTGTTTCTAACTAATAATAGTCAACTTTACAATTCAAGTTACAATGAGTAACAATAATAACTATTTATATTATATAAACTCAGGTTCACAAACTATCATAATCATCAAAATTTAACAGACAAACGCGATCCGGCTACTGGTGATGGGATCGCGTTCATAATAAGGAAAAAGTTCTGTAACCAAAATACGCTAATCAACGCGATCCGGTAATTGCGGCTGGATCGCGTTTCGAAGAAGAAAACATATCCAATTTCTTTTATAACAGAGAAACGCGATCCCGGCAAGGGTTTCTGGATCGCGTTCACACGCGTTCCATCTCAGGTCAGACCTGCAACTACATTTCAGCTCGAACTAAACTCAACCAAATCACTATCTCGAGCCTAGTACACAGAAAACTCGACTTTTAAATTTGCAACAACTTCACACAATACTTATCTAACATATATCAACTTCCATAACATCTAATAATTCAAGATTTCACCAAAGTTATGAAATCAAAATAGGTTTTACAACTTTTCTCAATCAAAGCTCATAATCATGGATTTGAGGCATATAACTAGTTAAGAAGCACACGTATGATCATATATCACAAGTAATTACCATCTAAACTCAAGAATCATCTCAAATCATCAATTTCATCATTCATTCTAAAATGGAGTTCATGAGCTAAGAATCACTTACAAAAGGAAAGGAAGATCAATAGGAAGGAAGCTAGATGATGATGATGATACAAGTAAAAGATCACACTTCGATTCTCACTTCAAGTTAATGATTTGATCATATATTTAGGTTAGGGTTTATGGTTCTATTTGAAATGGAAAGAAAAGGAAAAATTGGTAAAGTGATCAAACAAATGTCGGCCCATCATTTTAACCGACCTACAACATTGGGTATTTAATACCCGCTCTAAATCTATTGCCTGGAACTTAATTACTAAATGCGAGAAACTTATTTTATAATACCGTCAACTTTCATATTTTAAATCAAACAACATTTCACTAACCACAATAAGTCCTAAGACCTATTTTACCGAGTTTCACAATAAGCACAATTTATAACAAATAATTATCTAAAACAATTAATTATTCGGTTTAAATAGAAAAATACCAGGCCACTGGAGAGGATGTTACAGGGTTTATGGACCAGATCGTCAACTTACTTTACTTATTGTCCCAATGTCACCAATGAACCGGTTTTATTACCAAGGTCGACACCAAACTTTTTACTTTTGTCTCAATGTCACCAACGAACTAATTTTATTACCAATGTCGACAACGAACTTGTTAAATATGTTTTGAGGTCACCAAAATACCTTTTTTTAACGAGCTACGTTTTGAATTTGTTGATGTGGTGTTGCTATGCATTTCATTTATGTGACCAGGCTTTCACGTAAACTAAACTTGTACATGTATGGTTAATTCTTCTTCTCCTATCGAATAACATGTAATTTTTGATTGCTTTACGATAATCACCACTTTTCCAGTGAATCTAAACGCAATTACTACTTTTTTTTTATATCAAAAACGTAACCTAAAATTACATGTTAGTCGGTCGGAGAAGATGAAGTTAACCATACGTGTACATGTTTAGCTTACACGAAAGTCTGGTCACATAAATGAAATGCATGGCAACACCACATCAACAAAATTAAAACGTAGCTCATTAAAAAAGTAGTTTGGTGACCTCAAAACATATTTAACAAGTTCGTTGTCGACATTGGTAATAAAATTAGTTCGTTGGTGACATTGAGACAAAAGTAAAAAGTTTGGTGTCGACCTTGGTAATAAAACCGGTTCATTGGTGACATTGGGACAAAAAGTAAAGTACGTTGGCGATCTGGTCCATAAACCCTATTATTTATAGCTAAATCATTTTTCCAGTGATGATAATATATTAATATGCAACTAGTTATTGTAACTTTAATCAATGTTGCAACATATCCCAACATTCCATGTTTATTTACCTCCTAAATCTTCATGAAATTTTAATTTGAAAATGTATGGTACACGCTTACAGTGCATGAAACATGAGTTGCTAATTAAGTACTCCGTAATTAACGAATTAATCTTTGTATGCAGGGGATGTTCTATCGGGAAACCAATCTGATGGAGTAGTACATTCTGGCATTTTACAGGAATGTTTTGGATTTCATTGGTGGAATTCACGAGCTTATTCAGTTTTGTTCGTGGTTATCGTTGTTATGTTGCCGCTTCTTTTACTCCCTCGAGTAGGTTAGTATTAATACCAACATACCATCTCGCACCCATTGACTTTTGAGGTCAAATGGCCCAACTCTTACTGTCAATGTTACTGTGTCACAGAGTCATTAGGACATGCCTCAGCAGTATCAATTCTCTTGGCAGTTGTTTTTGTTGTTATAATATCTGGGATGGCGATTTACGCAATGTTGGAAGGAAAAACTCAACAACTTAAACTTGTTCCCGATTTTAGTGATGGATTTGCTTTCTTCAATCTTTTCACAACCATACCTGTTATGGCCACTGCCTTTGCCAGCTGCCTGGTTGCTAGTAAGTAGTTACTTTCTAGCATCCGTTTCACTTATTATATTTTGCTTAGTGTTCGTTTACTCGTTTAGTTACAAAAAAGTTTCTTTATTTTTCCATTCCTGTTTTTCAAGAGATCAAGAAGTCTTGTGTATACAGAAAACTAATGAGCATCTTAGAAAATGTTTTTTAATGCAAAACATTTTTTTCCAGCCTATAACATATCAAAAATCATAAATCACAGTTTTGAACGGATGTTATTATAGTGAAAACCGGGATTTTTGTTTTCTTAGTAAACTTTCCCGAAAACACAAACTCAAAAGAGTTTTCCAATTTCTTAGAAAAAATTCTCCAGGAAACATGACGTGCTTTCTCTCAGAACACATCCACCATCTGATATCCTTTTCTATTTGAGTGTATAGTTCATCCGGTGCGAGCAGAACTTGTAAAGCAATCCGACATGACCTCAGCAGTCAGAATTTCGTTGATATTAAGTGTTGTAATCTACATTGCGGTTGGATTCGTGGGCTACCTTCTTTTTGGTGATTCAATCAATGCCGACATGCTAGTCAACTTTGACCAAACTTCTAATTCACCTGGTGGCTTGTTGGTCAACGCAATTGTTAGACTAAGCTATGCGATACATCTTATGTTAGTCTTTCCAGTGATCTTTTACATTCTACGGGCTAACATGGATGAAATGATCTTCCCACGAAAATCCCTTTTAGCCAACGATACTACAAGATTCATGTCACTCACAATCATGTTACTTGCATTCATATATTTCGTGGCAATTGCAATCCCAAACATTTGGTACTTCTTTCAGTTCATGGGCTCGACCACTGTTGCTTGCATTGCATTCGTGTTCCCCGGTGCTATTGTTTTGAGGTATGTACTAATTCCACACCAGGATATACTTACTGTTGATTGCTTCTGTCTAATGACTGTTTTTGGTTATAGGGATGTTCATGGGATTTCAACTCGAAAAGACCGAGTGATGGCGATAACGGTGGTGATTTTGGCCGTGGTGACCAGCGTTATTGCCATTTCAACTAATTTGTATAGTTCATTTACAGGGCAAAACTGAACAAAATGTCCCAAAGCATTAACTTACACTACTATATCACTCTTTTAATTTTTCCTGATTATATATTGAAAAAAAGGTTCTAACATGTAATTGTTAGAACTTTTTGGTTGATAATTTGATAAATTAAACGATTCGAAAAGTACAATTTAAACTTGTAAATTTTACGTTGAAACCCAAGAAACTCAACTTTTACGATAATTCCAACTAATGATTAATGAGAGATTTTCAAAGATTGAAACCACGTATGTGTCAATATTGCCAGCTCAATTATTTGTATTTCTTCGTACGTATTTGCATAAACCAAATCTTTTGTCTATATTGAAGAATAGTCAAACAATTCAATAAGAACAATAAAAAACTAAATCGAATATTCAAAGTGAAATTCTTGAGTCATTTATCTATTTGTATCGTGTACTATAATAAGGTTATTAATATGATAAATGCTATTATTAGCTATTATTTACAAGTTAAAGTTATTATTTACTATATATATCTATTATTATATTTATTATTTACTATTTACTATATATATATATATATATATATATATATATATATATATATATATATATATATCTATTGAGTTGAGTTAAAGTTATTATTATTTACTATATAAAATCTATGGTGTTATAGCTATTATTGATATTTTCTTTTGAACATTCCTCTTTTTTGATGAAAAGTCAATTTATCTATTCTAACTCTAATAACTATGAGTCATTTATTGGGGTGTTTGGAAGAGCTTAAATAAGTGCTTATTTACTTATTTGCTTATTTTGACAGCAAATAAGCAGATCCAAACACCTTTCTGAAAACTGCTTATCTGCTTATTTATTAAGAAATAAGCACTTAAAAATACGTAAGGGATCACCTACTTATTTTTTAAGCATATAAGTGCTTATAAATAAGCAAATCCAAACACCCCCTATAACTAGATAACAAGCAATTTGTTTGAGTAATTCAAGCACGCAATTAAATGTGTTTACTAATCCGGTCGACCCAGGGGCGGAGCTAGAATGGGGGCAGCGGAGGCAGCTGCCCCCTCAAGAATATTGAAATTACGTAAAAAATAATTTTTTTTATGGCATTAACGGTAATTTTAAAATTTTAACCCTTCAAAACTATAAAGAAGAGTAGAATAATTTTGTTTTAGCCCCCTTCGTTTAAATTTTCTAACTCCACCTTGTTCGACCCATTGCTGCGACATTGAGATTGAGCTATAACACCATAGATTTTATTGATACTATATTAAATTCAAATGTAATAAACAAGGATATATAGAGTTCAAATATATATTGTTTTATAATTATAACAGATAACAGATATGACATGATTGCATTTATAAGTTCACATGGTGACAGCGTATAAATGATTTTTAATTCCAAGTTGCTAGACACGGACGATTATGTTATGATGACAATCGTATTCCTTCTTGGCTTATATCATCACGCCTCGCGAGCACCAGGGTTGGGGTTAGGAAATTCAAATAGAGGGGTGAAAAAAATCATTTTCAATTATTTTACTGTATATTTGTGTGGGATGTAAATTTTAAAATGTTATTATTATCTTAATTTCCTTTTCTTTTACGTAATTTAAATTTTTTTGTAGGAGCAACTGTCTACGCTGCTCCCGCTACATGACGATTACAATCTCCTAAAGTTCTATTTTATATTTATATAGAGTATAGAGTATAGAGTATTATATAAGAGACAAATATTAGAAAAGCACTGCTAAATTTTCGTAAAATTTTCATTATAACTATTAGAGAATTTTATTTGTCGTTTAAACTAGTTTGACAATTTTGATAAAATAAACACGGCTTTTCAGGTTTTAGAGTGAAAAAAATAATAAGACCCCTACAAATATAAATGGTTCCTTTTTCATTTATAGAAGTAAGAAGTTTATTCTATTTTATTTTTTTGAACCTCACAATGTTTTAAAGGACACAAATTATAAAATTTCATTAATATAGATATAGAGATTTTTTAGAGAATCAATTTTTTTTTGAAGGTCCCTTGTACATCATCTATCACCGTTGCACAATGTCGATCATGAGACCACCCGAAGTGGTGATGGCTAGTCGTGGGACGACTAACTTGTAACACCCCCAAATTTAATGATTTGCGGAAGCATACTTGGGTGTTACTAATCAATATACAAAGCACAAGATATACAGCAAACGACCTCTAAATGAGACGTTTTGTAAAATAATTACATTTCATAATTAAATCGTTTGAAAACATATAGTTTTCTTTACAAAAATATGTAAGCCTAGAGTCCACGTATGTGGCGGGAGATTCTATTACATAACCATAGTTACAAAAGATAATGCCAAAGAATCTCCGTTAAATGCAGTTTGGGAATCATGCGACTCTAGCTAGTAATCCTGGAGTGATCCTACTCCGTAAGTGTACCTGAGAATACATGCTAAAAGGGTCAACCAAAAGGTTGGTGATTCTCAAAAGTTTATCAGTAAATAATCAGTTTGAACACAAGATTTCATCAGTAGTGCCCGTAGGCGTATATCAAGTATTTGCAAATCTCGCAAAAGTAAAGAAATCATGTTATACCGTTGCCATGAGGCTCATAATCGAAGCTTAACCCGTAAATAATCAGTTGCTCCCGTGACATGCTCGAAATTGAGCAAGCATAAGTAAACGAAATAATAGTCGCCCGTTTATACATAACGGTTCGTGGTAGCGCTACTACCCCGGGCGGGGAGGGTCATTTCCCTAATGGATCCATTAACTACTGTTCGCGCTTAAGTACATAACTAACGATATATGATGGAGAGACTTCAGTAAATAGTAAGTAACTCATGCAATTCCGTTTGGTATAATAAACAGTTTAGTACTTGTGTTCAAGAAAATCAGTAGCATGCATCTCCCCCAATAAGTTAAAACAGTAAAAGTGGGGCCGTAAGACTCACCTGAGTCAAGCGGTGGTAAATAGCAAGTAGTAGTAAAGCAAGTAGGTTCTCCGAACCCGTGACCTTCTAGTGCCTAAACACGTAAGGTTAAGTAAGTAGATGTCTCGCAAGACCATCTAGGCTAGTTGTTCATACAACCCGTTGTGTTTAAATGTTGGTTTGTTCGCGTTCGTAACAAAGTATACGGCCCGTTGGTGATTTGTTATAATTAAAGTTTGTCATTCAATACGCAAATTAAAGTAATTGTAATAGGAAGGTATGTTTTATTATGATTGTTAGGTCATATCGTATAAGGATTTGAGGTTGTAAAAGTTCGACACTTAGTGAAAATGTGAGTTTTCAAGGTTCTGGTTTGTGCGACGTAGCATGCGACGTTGCAAGCGACGTAAGGTGCGACGTAGGCAGGTACGTCGCATGATGCGACCTTCGCAAATCAAGGCGACGTAGGGGGCGACGTCGCTAATGCGACGTTGGTTCGGTTTGCGACGTTAAAGTCTACGTCGCTACGTGCGACGTCCGCAAGTTAATGCGACGTAATAGGCTGCGTCGCTAGTGCGACGTTGAGGTTTTTGTGCGACGTAGGTCGCGACGTCGCAGAGGCCCCTGGCCAGGTGCGACGTAGCGGTCTGATGGCCGGAATTTTGGTCGAAAACGAGTTTCCGGGTTTCCGTTGGGTCCAAATCTTTTACCCAACCCTTATATGAACATAATAAGCCTAATTAAACCATAAACTAGTAAAAATGATCAAAAACGAGAGATGTCGGGATTTGTCGGAAACTTACAAAGTGTCGGATTGAAAATCCGAAAAGATAGGAATATAGATCGTGTTGCCGTGGTCACTTTTCTCCAAACGAGTGGTATGATTCGGCGATGTTTCGTGGTGTTATTTTGCGATTTTGTGTGATGAATGTGGTTTGGTGATTGAGAGTAAAAGAGAGAGAGAGAGAGAGAATAGAAAATGAAAATGAAAGAAAAGGTGGGGAATGGGAGGTTATCCTCCCATTTTCCAGTCCCCGCTCCCCGTGCGGTGTTCGTTTGCTCCGTCGTTTAATCGTAAATAATTATTTTAAATATTAAATGTACGTTTTAAAAATACAAATTATTACGCGAGATTTTATTTAAATATTTTACAATTTATATTTGAGTTATAAAATGTACGTTAATTTATTTAGTTGCGCGTTTTAACATTTTAAATTGTGTAACTTTCTGATTGTACAATACGAATGAATACGAAATATTATTAATAATATTTTTGACATAACAATGTTATTTAATAAAATTGGTCACCAACGTCCGTATTAAATTGAATCGAAATACATTCGATTTAAATTGCGTACGATTTAACCAAATCGCATTTTTGTATATATTCAACAATATATTTAATTCGAAACATAAATTAGCCTAACACAGAACTAATTACATGTATTAACGGAGAATTAGGCACTAATTCTAGTCCTAATTTGCCGGTTGTTACATAACTGCCACGTCAGTCGCGACTAATCATTATGGATGACTGGTGGGAGTGGGAAACTCACGACCAATGTTTTAAAAACCGGTTTTATAGTTGAATCGGAAAAAGATTCGGTTCCGGTCGGACCGGTCCAACCGTCCGGTTCAACCGGTTTACTAATAATAATTAAAAAAAATATTATAACTTAACTTGTGTACAGATACTTTTGTTTTTCATCATACCACCTTACATTTTCTCTGATTTCTTTTACCTCCGACCTATTCACCACCACTTAATCCGGCCAAGATACTTCAAGTAGTTCCACCGTCATTTCAATACCACCATTATAAATCTTTAGCACCTCCAAAATCATACCCAGTGCACCACCGTCATATACAACAACCGAGCAAGTCCTTAGAACCAACAGCGTTCGGGAAAGATAGTGACCGCCGGAGAAGAAGGCTTTTCCCGGACTTACTTTATCAGGGAGTGGAGGTGGTGGCCGGCGACTGTGGCGTCCGACGACCGTGGATGACAGCGAGGATGGTGACGGTGAAGGGCTAGGGTTTGGGTGTTTTGTTCGTGCGGTATAGACTGAGAAAACAAATGTGTAATACTCCCTTCGTCCCAATTTTATTGTCCCCAGACAAAAAACACGCAGTTTAAGAAAAACATCACCATCTCTCTTACTTTTTGGTAACAAGACAATTTTACCCTTTACTTTTTACCTACTTTTTTGTCTTACATATATAAATTAGGGGCATAAATGAACTTTATCTCATTATTCTTTTCTATTTATGAAAGTGGACAATTAATTTGGGACATCCCAAAATGGAATACTGAACAATAGACATGGGACGGAGGGAGTAGTATAATATAAAATTATAAATTATTAAAAATGAAAAAGAAAAAAAAGTAATAAGAAACCGGTTCAACCCGGTTGACGATTTCCGGTTGAACCTGAAAAGTCAACGGTTTGATCCGATCCACTAAAGAGTCAAGAACCGGCTCAATTTGAATCGTAAACTTTTCCGGATCCGGTTGAACCGGGACGGTTCAACCGGTTTTTAAAATATTGCTCACGACTAGCCACGACTAAACAATTGGACCCACATTTTCTTTTAATTTTTATTTTCTTTAAAAAATATTATAATAAGAATAAAAATACAATTATAAAATCTAACTCATCACATTAAATATAACATTTATAAAATTTAACACAAGTTATATATATATATATATATATATATATATATATATATATATATATATATATATATATATATATATATATATTTTATATTATTACTCATTGGTCTTAGCTCAAAAATGTAAATTATTCAAATTGTTTTAGAAGCTCAAGCCCATATTTAATATTTACCTAGGGTGTGGTTTAAAAATACATATAAGCCAAAAACCTGTTGCACAACAACTCATCTTCTTCGTACTTCTTCTTTCTACACAACAAGAAAAAAAGATCAAAACATAAAAAGAAAAACGAAAAAGAAATTGAAAATAGTAGTGAGGTCCATCTGTTTTCTTGTGGGGGCTCGTCCATTTCATGACGATGATTGGTGAGCACGAAGACTACTCCGCTCGTGCTGTTTGTCCATTTCATGACGATGATTTGTAAGCACGGAGACTACTCCGCTCGTGCTTTTCGTCCTGCCCCTGCACGAGCTCCACGACGAGACCACTCCTAGTGGTATGATTGAACATCACTCCTTTCATCCCAAAATAAATGTCCACATTATTATTTATATTTCAAAATAATAGTCCACTTGCATAAAATATATATTAAAAATCATTAAACCTCTAATTTTACACCATTTGATACTCTAAATCATTCGTTTCTTAAAGAAATTTAGCCAAACTTTCTTATATAGTCAAAACTGACATTTAGATAATGTTCAAATGTACAAACACTTATGTACAATGATGATGATGGTTTATGAGGAATCAAGCTTATCACACTCTGATTAACGTGTAAACCCAGTATCGAGACTTAGTCAATCGAGGGTGATGATGAAACTTAATTCTTGGAGAGCAACTATGGATAAATTGCTCTGTGTATTTTATGAGGTGTTGGTTGAAATGGAAACCAAGCACTAGTATTTATAGCCAAACCCTAGCTTCTAGAAGCATGGGCGTTTGGTCGTGGGCGAAGGCGACATTCTTTGTACCTGAGCTGACGTGGATCAATAAGGAGAGCCGACCAGGTTAATGGGTAAACCATGCATATAGTACCTGCATATAATCCGGCGTTAGAAGCGAAGTGACACGTCATCAAGTGTGTCATGGGATTAGAATAATCTCTGGTGTCTCGATCTCGTCGCCAAGTGTGTTCTGGACCCAGGTTGTGGTCCGAGGTCCGAACTCAGGGGTGGTGAATTGGTGATATGTATATCATTAGATAACCTATTAATTGAGTCAAAAAATGTTTGAAGACATTTTTGCGGGATGGAGGAAGTAATTTTGAACAGCTGGAAAATCACGTCTTCATTTCTTTTTGAAAGTGTCATTGACATTAAATAATTGGAGGTGGCGATTCAATATGTTGAATACTATAAATCTTAATCTCCAATAAATTAAGCACCTTAATTCACTTAATTAAATAATGCACAAGAACGTGCAGATAGTAATTCAAGCTCGAACGGTGTCTTAGGATACCATTTCTTTGATTAAGCACTTAAATAAAGAACTACTATTGTTAAGTTTCTAATTTTGAATAAACTATAATGTTCAAGAAAAGTCGGGTACAAGTATATATCATGATTTATTATTTATTTCGTAAATGAAATAATTAGATCAAGAAAGAACCTTAATTTAAAAGGAACAAAAGACTCAAAATTGAACTGAATATTTATGAACGAATATCGATTTATAGAATATATTCATCGATGGATGTTGATAGATTAATATTTAATTACTGCTATTTACATTAATTTTTTAAAGGGCTCTTTAGTCCATTAGATTAGGGGTGTTATTAGGACGGATTATTCGGATTTTGAATTATTCGGTTCGGATTATTTGGATTTTTGACAATCTCAAGTTGATCCTTAATCCAATCCAAATAAGAAACGGATTAATCGGATATGGATTAAACGGTTTCGGATTGGTGTACGGATTAAACGGATTCATCCGAATAAGCTCAATTTAGGCGTGTTATATCGAGTAAGACTAATTTTACGTTTAAAACAATTATATAAACAAACATAATACGTAACGATAGATCATATTATAACATTTAAATTCCAATTTCAACTTCTAATATACAACTTAATCCAAAACAGATTCGTAGTTTCTAAATCAAATAAACTTCTAGATGGTACAAAACTATTACGAATTAGTATATAGTGTAATAAAAGATTATATTTGTAATTAATTCTTATATGGTAAACATTACGTAGTAATATATTATCAAAAATATATTATTTAATTACTTGATCCTTAGTCGGATTATTCGGATATATCCAAACATTTTTGATTTTGATCCGTTATCCTATCCATGTAATCCATTTAAGCAATCCATAATCCGTTTAAGCAATCCGTAATCCGAATAATCCAGTCCATTTAACCTAAATCGGATTGGATCGGATGGATTATTCGGATTCAGATAAAAGTGACACCCCTACATTAGATCAATCTTTCTCTTTTTCGTAACTTGCGTATATAAGTGTATTGAATATGATCTCTCATATCGAATTTAGTATCAAAGACTACTAATAATTCAAAATAATAAACTGAAACTTGATTTTAATACACAATAATATATGTATTTTTATCTATATTTAACAAGAATGATATGTAAACTTAATTACGTAGATATAAAGGTACACTTTATCTTACTCAATGACTAACATGATATGTGTTACACTCACCTTATTAGACCTATTTATCTTATAGGTGGTTAATTTAACTAGATATATTCACCATTTTTCATATTTAACATTGCTTTTTACCAAATGTAAAAGTGATTTTTAGAATTACCGACTAAACATATTAAAATATTCTAGTATAATCATCGTACAACATGAGTTTCATGGTGTACAAATATAAATGGTTAGTGCTCTTAGCATCGTTATCCACTTACAAATCCTAGTTGCTTGAAGATGAGCACTTAAATCACCTTAACCAATTAAATGAGAAGGCTAGGCTCACATATTAAGTGGAAGACTCCATATATTTGCTATCTAGTCTAGTATTAATATATGCCCACTAAACAAATTTCGTTAATTTTCCCCGTTAAATCATGATTTAAAGACCAAATTACCCTTTATCATGATTGGTTTTTAATTGACGATAGCAAGCTCACATAAAAAATGTCGGCTTCAACGAAGAAGACGAAGGGTACTTTGGTTATTTCATGACAATTTAACGGAAAAATCAACGGAATTTGTTAAGTCACTTAAGTGAACAGCTAGTGATATAAATTGATAAATACATGATAATATGAATACCTACTTAGATTTTACTTTAACTAGATGAACAAACGTGATTTTGAAGACAATATATACATAAACAACAACAATTTTCTCTTAAACTTGCAATTCTCGGTGCTTTCATTTAAACTTAATTCTTCATTTTAATTGTGAGTCAATTTGTATAAGTTTTAGCCATAACAAATGTTACCACGTTGAAATTCTTTATTTATCAAATTATTAGATTTAGTTAAAGAGCTGTCCAGCTTCAAATAATCTGACTGCATTAGCGTCTAGATACATTTAATTCTACACCACTCGCCACATCCATCTCTACCTCCCACTCTAATCATACCAGCCACCTTCGCTTTTCCCATTTTACCCTTCCATCCTAACCAACTCACCATACCCTTTTCCGTAATTTCATCCCACCTCATTTTTCCACATATAAAACCAACTCAGCTAAACAGCAAAAATGCACGTTTAATAATAATTTTTTTTTTTTTTTTTTTTTTTAATTTCAACCTGATACATTTCAGAATGCCGGCTGCCAGCTCGGACACCGTAGTTCCACTTTTACCGGAACATGATATACCGACGACATCTCGAAAAGAGAAGCAACCGTCGGTATCCGGAGCTGTGTTTAATGTTTCCACGAGTATAATTGGTGCAGGAATCATGTCGATTCCCGCCACACTTAAAGTGCTGGGCGTAGTTCCGGCTTTCGTGTTGATCGTGCTAATCGCGTTGTTGGTGGATGTATCTGTTGAGTTTTTGTTGAGGTTTACGTACGCGGGTGAGTCCACGACTTATGCAGGGCTGATGAAAGAGTCGTTTGGACGGGTAGGATCTGTTGGGGTTCAGATTTCGGTTATGATCACGAATCTCGGTTGTTTGATCATTTATCTTATTATTATTGGTAAGCAAGCGATATTTAACATTAATTAACATTCAAATTTTTTGGAGGAAAATCTGTCTGCTATCAAAACATATTAAATTAATAAGCAAACTCCACGGATGCGCTTATGTGTATAAAGTTGAATCTTACTTATTTAATTTGATTTTGTGTATTAACTTAAAAGATTACTACTGTATTTATTAATTTAAAAAATTTACTACAGTATTAGTGTATTATAGATTTGAAGGGGATTAACGATATAATTATTGTA
Organism: Helichrysum umbraculigerum; assembly: GCA_949592205.1. Classification (NCBI taxonomy): domain Eukaryota; kingdom Viridiplantae; phylum Streptophyta; class Magnoliopsida; order Asterales; family Asteraceae; genus Helichrysum; species Helichrysum umbraculigerum. The sequence continues at coordinate 56,746,794 of CATIUR010000006.1, forward strand.
TGTTGTATTATAGGGGATGTGCTATCAGGGGACCAATCTGCAGAAGGATCAGTTCATTTAGGGATATTGCAAGAATGGTTTGGCATTCATTGGTGGAACACGCGTGATGTCGCCATTCTCTTTATTGTTGTATTCGTTATGCTTCCATTGGTCTTGTTTCGCCGTGTTGGTCAGTATTCAGTATTATCTAATTCACTGATATTTTCCAGCTAAATAATTACTAGACACTGAAAAGACTTGCTGCACTATTTATACAAACAGAATTGCTATCGATGAGCTCAGCAGTTGCGGTTCTTCTAGCGGTTGTGTTTGTTGGAATATGTTCAGCCATGGCGGTCTCAGCTGTGGTCAAAGGTCAATCAAGGAGTATTAGATTGTTACCACAGTTAGATGATCAAGCGGGCTTTTTTAACCTCTTTACTGCTATCCCTGTTATCGTCACAGCTTTTACTTTCCATTTCAACGGTAAGGATTAATGAACTTCAATTTGACCAAAATATGTGATCATGCCAATAAAATGTTAGCAATGAAGGAATACGTTTAGGAGATGGCACCAATAACGTTACTTGTTAGTCTTCTACTAGTCTAAGAATAAAATAAAAAAATGTCATGTGACATCAAATCTTTTGAATTTGTTGCAAGTGACAGGTCTATATATCATCTGATCTTTGAGCTACTGTCAAAATTAGAAGTAAAAATTGATGAGTCAATTGAGGTTACCTTTGATCTCTAACGCATAAAATGCCAAAAAAAGAATAAACGGGTCAAATGGGTCAATTGAGACATTAGAGGACAGTTACCAAATCTTGTTTCTAAATGCTTAAACCTTTTAAATTGCATTACTAACTACTTTGTATAGTTTTGGAAATAATACAGTAGTCGTATTTGATATACTACTAATTTTGAAAACGGAGTATTTTGAGTCAACAAGCCCAAGCTGATCTGTTTTGACCCGCACCAAAAACTCTTGTTTTAACCTGTTACCAACCAGACAACCGCCAAATTGCCAACTCTAGTCAATTTGGTATGTCAACATATGTGCAGCCATACAACACTTCTAATAAATGTCATTATGTATGTGTTGGTTGCAGTACATGCTATTGGTATGGAGCTAGGCAAACCAGCTGCAATGGCATCTGCAGTTCGCATCTCTCTCATACTTTGTGCGCTTATTTACTTCTCTATCGGAATATTCGGGTACATCTTATTTGGGGATTCAATTGAGGCCGACATTCTAGTAAACTTTGATCAAGCAACTGGCTCAATGATCGGGTCACTGTTAAATGATGTAGTTCGTTTAAGCTATGCATTACACTTGATGCTAGTTTTCCCTTTGTTGAACTTCTCTTTAAGGGCAAATATTGATGAGCTCCTTTTCCCAAATAAGTCTCTTCTTGCTAAAGACACCACGCGATTTCTGTCCCTCACATTTGTTCTGTTAACAGCAGCTTACCTCATTGCGATAGCCATTCCAAATATATGGTACTTCTTTCAGTTTTTGGGATCAACATCAGCTGTATGCATTGCCTTCATTTTCCCCGGTGCACTTGCTCTGAGGTAAGTTCCATAGTGGTTGTGACTGTGTGTGACTGTGTGTGACTGTGTGTGTGCGCGTGTGTGTATACTTATTTACAATTACTTCCTACATTTATAACTAATGAGGATTGAACGAACTAACGTTTAAAAAAAGATTTAAAAGGCATTTTTTTGTAGATAACTTGAAAGAAAAAAATTAAATCTTGGAATTAATTGTTTGGGTGTTCCAAAAATTGACAGGGATGTTCATGGTCTATCAACAAGAAAGGACAAGATAATTGCAGCAACGATGATAATACTGGCTGTAATTACAAGCACAATTGCAATTTCCTCCAACATCTACAACTTAGGAAACTGATCATGATTCTTTTGTAATGGTTTTTTGTATAATAGTTCTTGCTAGTTTACTTCCTTCATTTTTTTATGGTATAGAAATCCATATTACTATAATAGTATTATTATATTATATATCATATATGTACGAAATCAAAGCAATAATGCAATAGTCATTATTATGTCACACAACAAAATATGTACATTGCTCTCGAAATTTAAATACCAGCTCTTTAACATATACGAGTACTTGAGTTAGTAAAATGTTGCAAGGAGATCGAATTAGAGTATGACCAACTCCACCCCTTGAGGCTTTATCGCTTCGATGCGCTTAGCACGAGATTGAGCAGCTTCCTTCATCTTAGAGAAGTCAGGAGTTGCAATGACATTCTTAGGGAAGACTGGAGTTGCAATCACAATTTTCTTGAGTGCAACAGCAGTGTGTATGATGTATGCAGCCAGTTCAAAGTCGCATTTTCGACCCTTATATTCTGCGATTTCAACAAGCTTGAGGTGTTCTTGGGGATTAGTAGCATCCCTTGCTCTCTTCCTACGTATAACCGGTAAAGTCCAAAATTGCTGCAAAAAGATCCATGGTTTAGCTACAATTCTTGCATATACTAATCTAAAATTGAGTTTGATAAATTGGCCAATTGGGCATAGGTACCTTAATTGAAAAAGTCTCCAGATTTGGACATGCATTCATTATGGAAGCCAAATATAGAAGACAATCATCTTTGCGACCATTAATCGTCAAACTTAACTTCTTCAGATTTGGCAACTCAGGAACAGAATCAAGTATTAAACTATCCTGCAAAAACAAGATAATACTCTCACATACATTTCCATCAATGACTGACGCTAAACACATTGAAAATGAAGAACTACTAACCTTGGGATCACATATACCCATGGAAAGAGACTGCAGGGACAAAGCACAAGACGATATCTGGCCGAACACATTATTAACATTCAACCGAAACATATGAAGTTCAAGTTCCGTAAGTTTAGGAAGATGAGCCAGACGTAAATCTGTTTGTGAACCTTGGTAGGTGAATGATACAAGGTTCAAATCAGACAAATAGATGGATCTAACCTCACAATTACCCCTTATTTCAAAGTGTTTTAAGTTACGAGATTCTCTACCAACTTGAATATGATCCAGGTATTGCGGGTGATGGATTGATATCATCTCAAGATGTGGAGAATTATTTAAAAATTCCTGAAAAATTTCTTTCGTCACGTTAACACTCTTCAATATAAGTTTTTTTAGATACGCCAATGCTACCACAATCCTAGGCAAAGACATTGGAGTTCTTCTTATATCCAATCTTGAAGGGAAATTATAATTCTCAAAACTTAGAGACGAATTGCGACAGTTGTCCATCAAATCCAGTTCAAGAAACTCAACTTTCCTTTCTACTGCAAATCTGAGCCAATAATCAATAACTCCCTGATCAGAACACTTTAAACCATAACAAATTCGAAAGTCTTCGACGGTTGGGTGGTTGTAGCTTCGGATGACCGAATTCACCTGGTTGATGTACTTCTCTCTTTCTGACTCAGCCACACTATCTCTTATGCTAGTTCCCCAACCATCAAAGTTTAACTGCCTTAAATTACGCCACAAGTATCTCCATCTTGTTGCGAGACCACTGGTGGCCACCGCATCCTTAATAGGCATAAGAGATAGTATCATAACGAGTACATCATTCGACATTTGGCTTATAATATCATACGAATTTGGTCTTTGACGACTTCCCACCTTCATAAATCAAAATAATCAATCTATAACCATACTCTTATATATTCATTAATTATGTACATCTCGAACAGGACCCCTATCAAAAAGTTATTGGTATAGTGTAGTAGAAGAAAAAAAATGAAAAAGTTATAGGTAAAGTGTTATCCACCAATGAAATGAAGCAATATATAGTTACGTGGCGAAATCTTTAAAATGTCATTGATACCTTAAAAAATAATAATTTTACGTAATTTGAAATTTCTTATGGGCAAGCTGCCCCGCCCTGTCTGCGCCGCTGCATAGTTAATAGAAAAGTGACGGTAAATTAATATATAAAATCAAACCTGCAGTTGAAGAGTACTAGAAGAGCTCTGTAAGCAGTCCATAATAAAATGATTAACCTGCATCATAGGGCCAAAGAGGGGAGTCAGAAAAATATTTATATAAAAAAAACATTAAAAATTAAAAGCAATCATATTTTTATACCTAATTCCGTCCCTCAATTAGCATAGCATACATAATGTTGTGTTACATACATGATTTCATGCGACTTTTATCGGAGTATTTAACAACTTCAACCAACTTAATTCACTTCTGATACATAAATTAATCCTGATCCATCACAGCATGCTATAAATTAGAGTGAAATACTGAGCACAAATATAAGCTTACCGATCGCTGACGGTAACCCTGAGGGCGACGGCGACGGTGACGGTGAGAGAGGTTGTCTCCAATTCTACAGAGGAGTGACGGTGCGAGAAGTCTGCAAGGAAATGAAATTTACAATAACGTGCAATTTTTAGAAGGTGTGGCCTGTGGGCATAAAAGGGTGTGGGCTTAATAAAAGTGTGGGCTTATTTTTATTTATCAAACGCATAGCCCATGAAAGTATGAAACTGATATCTACAAGACTACAATAACGTTCAATTTTTAGAGCAAATGCCATGGTACCCAAAAAAAGAAAAAAAAAAAAAAAACCGCAATCTCACGAAATTGTTATTTTTAAACAGGGGCGGAGACAGAGCGGGGGCAGCGTAGGCAGCCGCCCCACAAGAACTTTTAAATTACGTAAAAAAGAAATCTAGTAAGGTGTTAATGCCAATTTAAAATTTTCACCCCCACCAAACTATAAAAGAAATACAAAAATTAATTTTTTTCACCCCCTCCAATTAGATTTTCTGGGGATCACCTCCTTTTCAGGGAGAGCTAATGCTTGTTGGGTATTTTGGTTTGACACTGCTTCACACCCAAAAAGAAGGGAGCTACGTCTGAGTTAAACTTGGAGATGGAAGTCTTCTTTCGTTTCTCGACAGTGAAGTAAGACCAAGCTCATGAGCTTATTATCTCAGGTCGGAACAAGTTGATAGGATCCCCCTTTTTACGTCCCCATGTCCCCTGTGTGGCGACATGGGGGCGAAAAAAGGAAAGAGAGGGATGAGGTTTCTCTCGCTTTTGGCATAGTGGGCCCCCAGTGGGGGCCCGCACGACGGGCTATTAGCTCTGTTTTTAAACCAGAATTTCTTACTTTTAGTAAGGGTTCTTTAATATTTAAGGCAAAAAAATTGTATGTTAAAAAGATTTTTTTGTTTTGTTTTGTGTTGTTTTGCTTTTTCTTGTTTTTGATGTTATCAATTTAAATAGGTGTAGTCTAACAAACAGTTCGACGAGCATTTTCTGGATGCCGTGCTTCATTAGTACGGAAAAAAGTATATTGGTGAGTTTGGTTAAGGTTACATTTTATTAATAACGAGTCAAACGAATAAAATGCTACGTAGTACTACAAAAAGAAAACTAGTCAAATGGGACGGACACAAATAAAATACTACAAAAAAGAAGCTAGTCAAATGGGTATCAAAACTTGCTTTTAAATGCATAAAACCTCCTAAATCACTAAGTTCACATAATTTTTCTAATTAAAAAAAAAAAGGAAAAATATGTTGTGTTTTTAACATCCAAGTTAGATGCTAGTGCTGCTAGGCAAACAATAGGTGCTAGATCCGTATATAATGTAAAGCTGATGGGTTAAGAGTGCTAATCTATCCCTCATGACCTCAATGAAATTATATATTTAAGGATAAATGACAAAAATCAGCTATGTACTGTTACAAATTATTCCAAGTATGCAACTTACCATTTTTATTGTTTAGGTATGCAACAAACTGGAAGATTTCGTACTGATGTAGGTAATTTGGTAACCGATAACCGGATTAACCGGTAAACTTGTATATCTGGCTTATTTAATAATTTTTTATTGCTCAGCTAGAATCTTCTAATACACGTGTCATTTTTTTTTTAAATATAAAAAATAAAAAATGGCAAATAACATTAATCCCCTACTTATTATTAAAAACTGAATTTGAGTTAAAATAGAAAATATCAAATCGATGAATCTGAAACATATCCCAAATTCGAAGAAATGCAGAACAATCACTACTTCTATACAACCATCGTCGTTTTTCCGGTCACCCCATCGACTGTTTTTCCGGTCACCCCAACACCAGAAACTCAGAAAGTCCGGCAGATCTGTTCACGTCACCATCACCGCAACTCCGGTTGATGACCATCGTCATCACCGATCCACCAAAACCGTTCACCAAACCACCATTAGATATGTTGAACTAAAGCACCACCACCGCATGGCTGTTCAATTCCGTAAATAATGGAGTATGAAAGTTAGGGGTTTTCATATTATAAAGATTGTTATAATTGCAGTTCGATGATTTTGAATTTTATTTTTTTTATACAAGTCAAGCTGATATTTCGAATGGCTCATGGGATCTGAACATGATATAACAAATGTTTCTATTAAATTAAGATTGAATTAATTAATTTGTAAAATTGAAGATAATAATCGTTAAGTGTAGCAGTGAAGAAGCTTTACACATATTATATCTTCATCGAAGCCATTACAACGGTTGCACTGTAATTTGATGAATCAAATCAAAGGATATTATATGTTATTGCAATTAATTGAAAGACAATCGCTGCTTTCTAAGCTCGTGTTTACAAATCAATTTTTTTGGTGAAGAATATCTATATATACCGGGTATAACATTAATTGCTTCTAAATCCATAAACTTTATCCATTATTTTTGTAATATATTAATCCTTGTGCTTTATGTTTTAAGTTATAATGAAACTGAAATCATATTTATAATAATAATAATAATAATAAGTAATATTTTAATAAATCCAAATAGATAAATAATACAATAAGAAAAAGGGCAGTTTGGACATTTTAGCCGACAAATGGACGCCATGTGTAAACAAATGTGGCAAAAATCGTACAGTTGGCACGTTACGTGGCAGTCTAGTCAGCCTTTTGAAACATTAACAGGTGAAATCATGGTTTGCAAAGATATTAGCACGAAATCTTCCGGTTTGTTGCATACCTAGATAATAAAATGGGTAGGTTGCATACTTAGAATAATTTGTGGCAGTACATAGCCGATTTTTGTCATTTATCCTATATTTAATAGTCGTACTTGATTAACTCACTAATTTTGGACAAGGTATTTTGTGTCGACCACCTGTTTCAACCCACTCCAAAAACTTACTCGTTTTGACAGGTTCCAACCTGACCGACCGGCGACCACCCCAATTTGCCAACTCTAATCAATAAGGCGAGTCAACATACGTGCAGGGTGCTCTAAAATGACAAAGGGTCGAGTCCCCAAAGTGCATATGTTTTATAAATTACCGAAAATATGGTCAGGCCGACCTGTCATTCAGTATGAACTGTCATTTAAAAGGCACCCTTGTATGAAAAGGGGCAAAGTGTCCTAGATGTACAGTTGCACACAGCTTGTTACCGCTATAGATAGGGCAAACATGTGTTGAATTGGGGATAACTAATACAACATTCCTAACAAATGCCCTTAGATAATGTTGCAGTACATGATATTCGTATGGAGCTAGGCAAAACAGCTGGTATGGCATCTGCAGTCTGCATCTCTCTCATATTTGGGTACTTATTTGGGGATTCAAATGAGGCCAACATTCTTGTAAACTTTGATCAAGCAACTGGGTCAATGATCGGGTCACTGTTAAATGATGTAGTTCGTTTAAGCTACGCATTACATTCGACGCTGGTGTTCCGTTTGTTAAACTTTGCTTTAAAAGCAACTATTGATGAACTCCTTTAGCCAAATAAGTCTATTTTAGCTAAAGACACCAAGAGATTTCTGTTCCTCACATTTGTTCTGTTAATAGCAGAATACCTCATTGCGATAGCCATTCCAAATATATGGTATTTCTTTAAGTTCTTGTGATCATTGTTCAACATCAGCTGTATACACCGCCTTCATTTTCCCAGGTGTTGCTCTGAGGTAAACTGCCAAGTGGAGTGTGTGTGCGCTCGCGTATGTGTGTGTATTTAATTACATCCACTTCCTAAATTTATAACCAATCAGGCTTGACAGAACTAATTCTTTAAAACAAAAAGGGATATTTTTGTAGATAACTTGAAAGAAAAAAAACCATGGAATTAATTCTTTGGGTGTTCCCAATATAACAGGGATGTTCATGGTATATCTACAAGAAAGGACAAGATAATCGGAGCAACAATGATAATACTGGTTGTAATTATAAGGTCATATATATAAGGTCATATATGTTCGTCATCAAAGCCAGCAATAATGCAAGAGTCATTTTGATGTCACACAACAGATGTACATTGCTCTCGAAATTCTAGTTACCACCTCAATAACTACCAAATTCTAATGTAGTTCATCTGAATTGATACATAATAAACTTACACTAATGTTGAAAAAGGAGAATTATAGTATGAAAAACTCCACACCTTGAGGCTTTATTGATTCGACGCGCTTAGCAGATGATCGAGCAGCTTCCTTCTTCAAACAGTTCCTTGAAATTGCAATCACAACTTTCTGGAGTGCAACAGCAGTGTGTATGATGTACGAAGCAAGTTCAAAGTCACATCTTCGACCCTTATATTCCACGATTTCTAACAGAGTAACTAACAAATAACTAGCTATTATTCTCATTACAACCAAAACAGTCCAATTAACGTATGGGAATACTATTACTACTGTATTATATTACACCAACCAACCAATATGATCCAACATAAGAGTATATTAATATTATATTATGGGCAAAGGAAATGAACCACCAGAATGACCCCACTTATGATAGATACAAATATAAAATAATGAAGGTACCAACTTGTGATCTGAAGAAATCGTATGCACCAACGTAAAGAACATATGGTTTGCCCTATAAATAGATGTCGATGTAAACAAGTAAAGACAGGACCTTTCACCAACAAAATTCTCTGTTATTACTTCATATATTGGAGAACTTCGAGAGAGACCATTTTTGCAATTATATGAATTTGCACAAGTCTAATGCTCATGAAGCTAACATCCACAACTATGTCCCAACCTTAAATGTAACTTCATACATGGTTGAGAAACAATACCCTTTGTACAAACGAAGGAGTTGCTCAGCTCCGTTTCGGATATGTGGCGTAAAACCGATTACACTTTAGTGTAATGCGAGTTACCAAAATGGGGAATCGCCACCCGAGACAACAAACCCATTTCAACCCATATTTGTCCTAACAATATCTTTAATCTCATGAGTGGTACGAGCATGAATACACTTAGGTATTCGGTGATCATGATCCGTGGCCCGGTGATGATGACCTGTAACCTGAGCCTGTAAATCTACGTATCATCATTTGGCGCCATCCGTGGGACACGAACAAAAACTGTCCTCGTAAGCTCATCGTGCATTATCACTAACCTGCTAGTCATTTTCATCTTGAACCATACATATGAGGTGAGTCCATAACATCAATGGATTATAGGTAATCAAGTTCTTTCAAGCAACTTGGAAATCAATATTTTGGTTAAACACTTACATTAGCAATCTATCTCATGGCCTCAAGGATAGTTTATAAAACAAACAAAAAAGATCTTACAGTTTGAAGCTCAATATTTCTTGTAGCAAAGTTTATTAAATTTGGGAAGACGGGTCATCAAATAAGAGAGTTTAATAGCCGGTTATTTTTAAAATATTAAACGAATGGATCTCAATACTCATTATTAGATTGCAATTTATTTATGATCCCTTTCAATTTTTGATGGTTAAAGAGAAAAAAAGGTGAAAGTACACCTTATCGATAGATTCAATTCATAAAACCATCAATTAAAATGTCTATTTCATTATACTTGATATTTTGATGATCAAGGTTGTGAGTTTAAATACTCCAAATGGTTTGTTTACGACATAAGCAACCGATAAGCAGTTCCGGGGCACCTCCAATCATGATCATTTAACCACACTCTATGTGAGTTCCCCTTTTCGTACAAGGTTTGGTTTATTTCAAAATTTGATTATATCGCTATATTAACTCGTTTATATACGAGCATCTCTATATCGTTATTTATTTATAATATAAGATATAAATGTGAAAGTGCTAACGATGGACAAACAAGGTCTTGTATTCGAAGTCTTGTATTTTTACAGGATTAGTACGATATGTTATCATACGACATGATTTATCTACAATAGATACAACGAGGATTCACCACTCCAAAGACGTGGTATTTCATCTTTTGAAGCGGAAAGCCCACTTAAAAGACATCTCGCATAAGTGGTAAAACCACTCCAAAGTCGTGAAACCCCATCACGCAAAGCAGCAAATCTGCTCAAAAGACGCAAAACATCATTGCGCAAAGCGGCATGACCGTTATCCCGCCATAAAAAGGGATAAAAAGCTATATCAAAAGACGCAAAATATCATCGCGCAAAATAGCTCGACAAATCCAAAGACGTGATTTTTCACCACGCAAAGTAGCAAGTCTGCTCAAAGGACGTGAAACATCATCGCGCAAAATAGCCCGACAATTCAAAAGACGTGATATTTCATCACCCAAAGCAGCAAGTTTGCTCAAAAGACGCGAAACATCATCGCGCAAAATCGCTCGCAAAGCAGCAAGTCTGCTCGAAAGACGCGAAATATCATCGTGCAAAGCGGCATGACCGCCCTCCCACCATTAAATGGGATAAAAGCTATTCAACATCTCCCATCATTAAAAGGGATTAAAAATCCGAAAGAGGTTAACCTGCAAAGCTAATGCATATATAGCTAAGCTACATAAACGCTCTAAAAGACACGAAACATCATCGTGCAAACGTGACACAATCAATCACTCTAAAGACGTAATATTCTATCACGCGAAAGAGTCACGTGTGCTATATAGACTCAAGATCATCGTGCAAAGTGTCATGTCCACACAACACTAGCTAGTCCCAGTAGTAAAAGGATATGAGGCTATGAAAGCTAGTTAAATCAAATATGTGCGTACATAACAAAGTATAAATATTCGAGTTATGATATCATCCTGCTACTAAAGGGAATAAAAGCAATATATATGAATCTTAAATTCTAGATACACGTTTTTAATCAAAATGTTAAACATATCTTAATACAATCCACCAAAATGTTAATCAACATCTTAGCGAGTTGGTAACGGATAAAAAAAAATCTACAAATAGCCTCGAGTATGAAACTATCCGTTTCATAACTCTATAACTATGAAGATTGTAAAACCATTAATGGCCTCATCAAATGCCGTTTTCAACAAAGTTCAATATATCATCAAATAAAACATGAGACTATACATGCAACGTCTTACACCATGCATGCATAGTCTAAGGGACTTAACAGAGTAACTAACAAATAACTAGCTATTATTCTCATTACAACCAAAACAGTCCAATTAACGTATGGGAATACTATTACTACTGTATTATATTACACCAACCAACCAATATGATCCAACATAAGAGTATATTAATATTATATTATGGGCAAAGGAAATGAACCACCAGAATGACACCACTTATGATAGATACAAATATAAAATAATGAAGGTACCAACTTGTGATCTGAAGAAATCGTATGCACCAACGTAAAGAACATATGGTTTGCCCTATAAATAGATGTCGATGTAAACAAGTAAAGACAGGACCTTTCACCAACAATCTTCTCTGTTATTACTTCATATATTGGAGAACTTCGAGAGAGACCATTTTTGCAATTATATGAATTTGCACAAGTCTAATGCTCATGAAGCTAACATCCACAACTATGTCCCAACCTTAAATGTAACTTCATACATGGTTGAGAAACAATACCCTTTGTACAAACGAAGGAGTTGCTCAGCTCCGTTTCGGATATGTGGCGTAAAACCGATTACACTTTAGTATAATGCGAGTTACCAAAATGGGGAATCGCCACCCGAGACAACAAACCCATTTCAACCCATATTTGTCCTAACAATATCTTTAATCTCATGAGTGGTACGAGCATGAATACGCTTAGGTATTCGGTGATCATGATCCGTGGCCCGGTGATCATGACCTGTAACCCGAGCATGTAAATCTACGTATCATCAATTTCAACAAGCTTGAGGTGTGTATGGGAATTAGTAGCATCCCTAGCTTTCTTCCTACTTATGATTGGTGAAGTCCAACGTGGCTACAAAAAGATCCACACCTCTGTTAAAATTTAACATACACTACAGTTAAATTAAGTTAGCTTAATTGAACATCACGTAGGTACCTTAATAGAAAAAGTCTCCATATTTGGACATGCATTCAATATGGAAGCCAAAAATAGAAGACACTCATCGCTGCTACCACCAACTGCCAGTCTCAATTTTTTCAGATTTGGTAACTTGGGAATAGATTCAGGTATTAAATATCCCTACAAAAACAGATAATAGTGTCACAAACATTTCCATCAATGATTAATTCTAAACACGTCAAAATGATGAACCACTAACCTCGGGTTGATTCACACTTATGGAAAGATACTGCAGGGACAAAGCACAAGACAATATCTGGCCGAACACATTATTAAAATTCAAAACAGCCATATCAAATTCAAGTTCCTTAAGTTTCGGAAGATGAGCAAGACGTAAATCTATACGGTAACCTTTGCAGGTGAACGATACAAGGTCCACATCAGATAAACTGATGGAATCAACATGACGCATTCCCTCTACCAGGTCAGAAGTTCTGATTTAAGATTATAATCTAATAGAGCTTCCAACTGTGCATCTTTAATTCTATCTACCAGGTCAGAAGAAACATCAACTTTCAAGTAATAAACTCGGTCAGAGGTACTTTTTCGACTCAAAACATCAGCAACCACATTAGCTTTGCCTGGATGGTAACGAATTTCACAATCATAATCCTTGATTAACTCTAACCATCGTCTATGACGCATATTTAACTCTTTCTGGGAAAACACATACTGAAGACTTTTGTGATCCGAACATATAACACATTTCGTACCATAAAGATAATGTCTTCAGATTTTCAATGCAAACACAACAGCTGCCAACTCTAAATCATGAGTAGGGTAATTTCTTTCATGCTGTTTCAACTGCCGAGAAGCATAAGCAATAACTCTATCTCTTTGCATAAGAACACCACCCAACCCAGCATAAGATGCATCACAGTAAACAACAAAATCATCAGACCCATTAGGTAATGCCAACACAGGTGCCTGACACAGTAACTACTTTAAAGTCTGAAAAGCCACTTCCTGATGTTCAGTCCACACAAATTTCTCATCCTTACGGGTCAATTTAGTCAACGAACTGGCAATTTTAGAAAAATCTTTAATGAATTTCCGGTAATAACCAGCCAAACCAAGAAAGCTTTTAATCTCTGACGCAGATTTTGGAGCTTTCCAATTCATAACAGCTTCAATTTTAGAAGGATCAACTTTAACACCATCGTTACAGATAATATGACCCAAAAATTGTACCTCCCAAATCCAGAATTCACATTTAGAAAACTTTGCATATAAGTGTTCTCTTTTCAACGTTTCTAACACTAACCTCAAATGCATTTCATGTTCTGATTTAGATTTCGAATATACCAAAATATCATCAATAAACACAATCACAAATTTATCGAGAAAAGGCCGACAAACTCGATTTATCAAATCCATAAAAACTGCTGGAGCATTAGTCAAACCAAAAGGCATAACCAGGAATTCAAAATGACCATACCTGGTACGGAAAGCAGTCTTTGGAATATCCTGTTCACGAACACGAACTTGATGATAACACGACCTCAAATCAATTTTAGAATAAAAAGAAGAACCCTGCAACTGATCAAACAAATCATCTATTCGAGGCAAAGGGTATTTATTCTTCACTGTTCGTTTATTTAGTTCCCGATAATCAATACACATACGAAAAGACCCATCCTTCTTTTTCACAAACAAAACTGGTGCACCCCAAGGAGAAGAACTAGTTGTAATGAACTCTTTATCCAACAACTCCTGTATCTGATTCATCATTTCACGTATTTCAGAAGGAGCTAATCTATAGGGAGCTTTAGCTACAGGCGACGAACCAAGAACAAGATCAATTTGATATTCAACTTCCCTAACCGGTGGCAAACTAGGCAATTCATCGGGAAACACTTCCGGATATTCAGAAACAACCGGGACATCAGAAATAAGTTTCTTTTCTACTTTGACATCAATCACATAAGCTAGGTAAGATTCACAACCTTTAGACAACGACTTCCTAGCTTTCATCATAGAAATCAGAGGTATACAACCACTATCCCTTTCTCCTCGAGCCACAACGTATGACTCTTCAGAAATTGGGATCCTAATCAACTTGTGGTGGCAATCTATACTTGCTTTACACTGACTCAACCAGTCCATGCCAATAATAACATCAAAACTAGGAATTGGCATCAACAGAAACGAAATTGGAAAAGTCTGGCCATCTATCACAATATTAGCTCCAGTCACCGAGGTGGTAACAGGAACTAACTTGCCACTAACAATTTCTACTTCAACAGGTTTAGTAATCAACGTAGGGTTAAATTTCAACTTATCACAGAAACACACAGATATAAAAGAGCAATTTGCTCCAGAATCAAACAACACACGAGCTGGTACAGAGTTTATAAGAAAAGTACCAGTGATAACATCCTCTGTGTGGACAGCCTCATCGACTGTCATCTGAAATGCCCTACTTGCAGCTGGCGGAGGGTTTTTCCGCTTTTGACCAGTAGATGACGAACTCCCGACCGAAACCGAACCCTGTTTCTCCGCCTCCGGACACTGACCAACCCGATGTCCTTCTTTCTTACACGTCCAACACACGAAATTAGGAAACCTGCAATTCTTGATTTCGTGCCCCAATTCACCACATTTGAGACATTTGTTCGTTTGTGGAGTACACGGACCAGAATGTCGTGATTTACAAGAATTACACCAGTTTGAACCCCCAGAGGAACCACTTTTACTACCAGACCTCTGACCCTGTCGGTTACCCAACCATCTCTGCTTACCTTTACCTGAAGAATCACTTTTAGACTTCTGAGATGAAGTATCTCTAGCTTGAATACCAGAACCTCTCATGTCACTATCAACAGAACGTGCAAGGTTAAAAGCTTGAGATAAAGTACCGGCTAATCTCACAGTAGTACGGTAATTAGAAGGTAACGCATCCACAAACTGTTCAATCCTAGTTTTCTCATCCGGAACCCACTGCTGAACAAACCGCAGCTTCTCAGAAAACTGTGCTATCAACTCATCAATCGTCATCTTAGCAGTCAACTGTAAGTTCATAAACTCTCGTCTGATTCTAGCCATATCAAAGTCCGAACAATACTGATTACAAACAGCTTGATGAAAATCAGGCCATCGAATATCTTTCTTTTGTTGTTGAGTCAAATGTCCTGTGATCGAATCCCACCAAACCATGGCTTCATCTTTTAAACATTGAACTGCATACGGAATCTTAAACTCTTCCTCACAACGGGTTACATCAAATTTTCGTTCCATGTCCCTCAACCAGTTTAAAGTAACAGATGGATTTGTACTACCGCTAAACTCCGGTGGTTTACTTGCCATAAACGTTTTAAAAGAACACATTTTACTCGACTGAGATGGTGAAACCGTACCAAATACAGGTATTTGTTGTTGAGATGACGTAGCTTCAGTTCGTCTTTTAAACTCTCTGAGATTAATCACCTCGTCTTCTAATTCGTGCATATAATCATCTCTGTTTGATTCTCCAACAACAGGAACAGATGTACCATCATAACCAGGTTGTTCACCAGGAATTTGCAAAGGAGGAACATCGGTTCTTGAGGCATTGTTAGGGTTGGCGGTCGTTTGCTCGTTATCTGCCATATCTGTAATCATCACAACAACTCAACAATCGTTAATCGTTAGCACCTAATTACTAACAGATTCACAATTAGTGCTAAATCCCATACCCAGGAATGTTTGACATATCACGCTTCAGAATTGGGATTGAACACTTTATAATGTTCAATTAGCCCAAAACTATGCTCTGATACCAACTTATAACACCCCTCATAATTTATAACATTATTATATTAGTATCACGGAAGCGAATATTTTAAAACACCCTTTAACACTGTACATTACAATAATGTACATTAACCGAATACATTCTCGACACACTATAAGTTAAAACTGATTAACTTATTACACAGCAACCACATAAAACGGGGTATTATATTGTTTCAAACTTAGTTATAACAAAACATGTCAGAGTAGCACGACAAGTCAAACTTTCCCTGCTCCGGGAGCATCATCTTCCTGCTACCCACAACCCAAAACATAACCTGCAGGAAGTAAATTGAGGGATTAGCACAAAGCTAAGTGAATGAATTCGTCACACACAATTCAACTTAGCATAACCACCTGTTTACACCAAACAACCGTAAACATATGATTCAACTAATCAACAATATAGTAATGAGGATCTGTGGCTCTGGGGAATACCATAATACCCGGGTGGCTCCCCAAGAACACTTAACCAACCATATCCGTATGGCCATAACGGACGAGACTGATAGCTAACAGTTATTATAATCAAACACAGGTACTACACACAACGAATGAATCAAGTTCCTGTGAAATTCATATAATAACCAACTAGCTCAACCAACCAGTTCAACCTGTTGACCTCATTAACAACTGATGCCCGAAGGTCACACATAGCACGTAGATTTATAAGCAACAATGAATATTAAATGCAACTACAACATATCTACGTTTACTTGTTGTAACCAAACGGCCACAACCAAATCAAATGGTGAGTTCTGAATCCACTCACCAATACCTCTGTCGTCTCAAACTCAGATTCCAAGTGTCACTTATCTTTTGGAAAATCTGAGAATCAACAATCAAATATAAGTTAGTAACAACGTTATTAGAATCATAACTCATATTCGAATACAACGTATATTATTACATTTCACAACATGTATAATACAACCATTTATAAGCACATTTACTGGATATATCAACAATTCTAACATATAACATAATACAATAGTGATTCAATGAAATTTTGTTAAACAACATCACATTTCCTCCATATAGGTGGAATCCGCCGGATTCCCATTGAATCCGCCGGATTCAAAGACATTTTCAGACTCAACTTTGAACCAGGGCTCCAAATACGAATCCGGTTGATGAATCCGCCGGATTTAAACCGTTTTGACCGGATTCCCAACCCCATTGACCTGATGAATCCGCCGGATTCAATAGGAATCCGCCGGATTCCTCATGTTCATCAGTCCAGTGCTGGTCGTACAGAACACAGCCCAAAAACTCAAACCACAATTCAAATAACAACATGGTCGACTCCAGCATCATAACACAGGTCATATATCATCATGTATACAAACTATAACATGTTTAACACATCGATTTAACATCAATTCATACAAATACATCAAGTGATTATGATGATGAGTTTAATCATGAAAATACTTACACTAAATGATGATGATGATGATGATGATATAACTCAAAAGTCACAACAAATCTTCAGTTTCAATATAGGATTTGAGTTTGTAAATTGAAGTTCCTAGAGTTTTAGGTTTTTAGTTTCTAAAAAAGGAAAGTGAATGAAAACTTTCCTAAAAGGGAAAGTAAATAGGTCGGCTAAGATTTTACACCGACCCGTATCCACTTAAAACTAGTCCCCTTTCAATCTATTGCCTGGAACCTAAAAACCATTTGCGAGAAACTTATTTTATTTTACCGTCAACTATAGTAAATTACAACAAACAACAATTTACTATTCACAATAAGTTCTGAAACTTATTTACCTAAGTTTCTCAAATAAACAATTAATATCGAATAATTTCTAACACAATTAAATATAACAATTTAAAATTAGAAATTACCAGACCCGAAGAGAGGATGTTACAGTAGATGAGATCTGTAAGCAGTCCATAGTAAAATATTTATAACCTGCGGCACAGGGCAAAAGGGCTGAGTGGGAGACTAATATTTTAAAGTGTTCATAATTAACACAAGACCAGTCACTTCTTTATATAAGATCAGTGTATTCGTTACCAGAAGTATACTAAAATTCAAGAAAAATATACATAAAATCCATCCCTAAATTAGCATAGCTAACAGTGTGTTCTTTCATAAAAATTAGAGGTGGCAATTTAAGACCATGGGTCTAGTTGGGTTTTTCTAATCTTTATAGATGGGTCTAGTTGGGTAATTAAAAAAAAGCTTTATTATTATTACTCATTATAGGTAATAATGATATACTTAAGCCTTATTTTAATTACCCAATTAGACCCATCTATAAAAATTAGAAAAACCCAACTAGACCCATGGGTCTCAAATTGCCACCTCTAATAAAAATAATATCAATTCATGCGACTTTTATCTATGTAACAATTTCAACAAACATAAATTAATTTTGATGCACCACAACCTGCGATAAAATAGTGAAATACTAGTAAACGCGACAATCAGCTTACAGATTGGTAACGGTGCACGGTGAACGGTAACGGTGAACATTGACGGGGAATCGTCTGCAATGAAATGGCAAACCTCAGAAGATAACCATATTTGTTACGTATGGGCTTAATAAAAGGTGTGGGCTTTCTTATCAAATGGATAGCCCATTAGTTCACATTATTTTAATTCTTCAAATTTAAATTTAATTGTTCACATTTTTTAAAATTCTTCAAATTTAAATTTTATTTAACTGGTTTATGATCCACGAAATTTGCGGAATCCTTCATTGAAAAATATATATTGCGTCGTATATACATACGAGTTTTTTTTTTTCAAATGTAAATAGTCATCAATTAGTAGCGTTTATTAAGCATATGAAGCAAAACGTAAGATATAATTAGGAATGATACAGGTATATGTGTGTTGAATGTGTGTGAGGATTTCCTTATATAATAACTAAACATAACACTCAACATGTGACCAAAAAAATGTTCAAATCATCACCATCTACATTTGAAACGCCAATTTTTTTCCACTCATCTCAAAACTCATTTAATAATGTACCGTCAATTTGAATAACATTTTGAACCCCTTGTGAATCATACATAATCAAATTGTCCCAAAACAAAATGGTCAAGAAAACTGGTAGGTAGAACAAGCTTGTTTTAGTTCAAGAACAATCATGTTACAGGTAGGACAAGCTTGTTTTTAGTTCAAGAACAATCATGTTTTACAGGTAGAAAAAGCTTATTTTAGTTCAAGAACAATCATATTTTATAGATAGAACAAGCTTGTTTTAGTTCCATGCTTTTTCAGTACTTACAACAATTGGTGGTTTTAGACTCCAAATCAAAAAGACCATTTGTTTCAATAACATTGCTACTATTTTCAATATATCTCACAAGGCTTGGACCTTTACAAAGTTGCAACTGTAATTTCAATATCATTATGCACAACAAATTTTACCAAAACCATTATTCCGACTAGTTTCTCAAAACGACCAGTTTGATGCACATATTTAACCATCTTGACACCAATCTCAAAAGGGCGACAAAATCATGACTTACCACAATCACAACATTTAACTTTACAAGAGTTGTTCACACACCAATTTACCCCTTACTTTACACAACCTACAAAAGGCTCAACCTTTTCAAATTTATGACCACAACCCATTTTGATACTACAATTTGAACCATGTGTTTTATTAAAAGACATAAGGTTATACAAATGACAATCATAACAATAATTCAAAAGAAGGGTAAGCTTGCCAAACCATCACTTAGCAAGTTACAATCCACGCTAGCTTTTCGTGATCGACTTGCCATCCCTATGCCCACCTTGATCAACCGACCCACTTGCACCAAGAATCAATAAACAACTTTAAGGAGTAAGCAATAAGCTTATTGAGCATATAGACAATTAAATGAGTAATCTACCACAATCAACAAGCAAGTAACAACATGTAACACTCCGCAATTTCGACATAATTACAAACAGTAATTGCACGTATTTCTAGGCTAATTCCCTAACTTAGAGTGAATTCACAACACATTTTAGAGGTAAGTCTAGCAAAGCCCAACTATCTAATACGTGAGGTATTACTCTCTTCGTAGTTATTTATAATTACACGCAAAACTATTGGATCGAGTCCGACACAGTTAACTTTGGACGTTGGTGACCACTTTTATTAATAATGAGGATATTTATCCAAACGAACATTATTTACCTTATATTATTGAAATAATATACATTATGTGATACACTTTGTCGAAAACGTAACAGAACGCGAAATAAACTAAGTTGAAACAAAAATTATAATCTTATAACTCACTCAAGGTATTTTTATAAAAATACTCCGATTAAAAACATTCCGAATACACATTTATAAATTTATAATTCAAAAATATTACGCAATTATAATTGGGCAAACAAAAACGGGAACACGCGAAACCGAAACCCAACCGGGTCGGCCCTGACCCTCGGATCCAACCCAAACCGACCCACCCACTTTTACCCTTTTTACTCCATTTTCTTTCATTTCACACAACCATCACCAACCTTTATTCTCTTTCTCTCCCACTTTTTGCGAACCGAACCACCCCCCAAAATCACAGAATTTCACCACCAAAAACGCACCAAATCACGAAGCTACTTCACAAAGAAACGATCCCCACATCACGAGCTTCATCTCCATCTTCTCCATTTTCGATTTCGTGGTAAGAAACGTTATAACTCTTTTAAAAAGTACTAGAAAGCTTATATATATATAATGCTAGAACGTTTACAAAACGAAATTATGTCCAAAAACCGACTTAAAATGCGTTTTTAAAATTAAAAGTACGATCAGTTCGTCCTGCGAGTTGAGATCCCAGAACTCAGTTCGTCCTGCGAAGTGAACCGAAACTTCGACTCGTGAAGCCAACCTAAGAATTGACCAGACCTGCGAATTGACCTGACATGCGAACCGACCTGTCCTGCGAGTCGAGACCTGTGAGTCGAGACTTGCGAACCCACTATGTCTTGCGAGTCCAATCTCAGTTTGCATCGCGAACTCGGTCCGCGGCCAACCTTAGTCAATTTTTTAGAATTTAAATTCCAGATGCGATTTTTGATAAAACAATGTAGTAGAAATAAAAAATTTTCAAGCTGACCTGGCAGCTCGACCCCAGCCAGGGGCTCTGCCCCTTGGACCCCACCAAGGGTTGCCACCCCTTGGACCCCGCTACCAGGGGCGCTACCCCCGGACCCCCGTATACAATTTCATACTTTATGAAACACAATGAAACGAATATAAAATGTTTTCAGAGATTACTATTACAAACAGTTACCAACAAGTCGTATACATATCTAAACTACAAACTCAAACGACAAACAAACACTTTGGACATAATCTAGTTGCGTGGACATTAGCATGGATGGTCAAACTAAGACATCCACGTATTTATACTTATAACCTCATATGTTCAGGACGTTAAGGACTTTACCCGGGCTTAGGCTTTGCTAGCACTCGAACATACTTAGCTCACCATGTGAGTTCACAGCCCCACTTTTAACTGTTTTACTGCTTCCAACTTGGGGTGAGAAACATAGTCAATTACTTTACTGCTTGCCATAGCTGCTTTTACTCTCATGATTGTTTAACTTGCTTGTTTACTCGAACGATTAGAGTACTTTAGAACTGTTAAACTTTTGTACAAACTGGTGTTTATGAAATAACGTTTTCATACTACAAACTAATACAAACGTGTTAAACTATACTTGGTAAACCGGAGAACGACCGGTAAACTATTTTGATAAATTGTTTTATTTCGCTGGAGAACGACCAGCAGTGTTTAGACGGGAGAACGACCCGTGCGTGTTTAGACCGGAGAACGACCGGTACTGTGTTTCGCTGGAGAACGACCAGCAGTGTTTAGTGCCAGAGAACGACTGGCCGAGTTGGACGGGAGAACGACCCGTGCATATTTAGACCGGAGAACGACCGATACTGTTTTGGAAACGCTGGAGAACGACCAGCAACGTATTTTAAACTGTATTTGGGGCAACATCCCAACCGAACTATATTTGGATAATATTCCACAAAACGTTTACTTAACTATTATGGCAACAACTATTTACGAACGTATTTGGTTTAACGAACTGTACTTGCAAACTTAAAACCTGTGAATTCACTCAACCTCGTTGTTGACTTTTACTATGTTTTTCAGGGAATTAGCAGCACACGTAAGGACCGTCTGCACTTATGGAACATAGGCGACCCTCGAAGCTTTAGGATGCCAACTTTTGACGATGGGATTTCTTTAGTATAACTAAAAGTGTTTTAGTCATATTTCTGAAATCTACTTTTGTAAAACAGTAATTACTTTATACGATTCGGTGAATCGTCAACTTTTGTAAACTTAACTACTTTTACACTTGTACGATTCGATGAATCGTAAAACTTTGTAATTATTACTTTTGGCATCATAATATATATGTTCTGTTGTAATCATATGCTCTGATACGTATGCATGTACAATGTTGGTGTCATTACCCCCATACTTAACTAAATGCTTCCGCTAAACAAAATCAATGAATTTGGGGGTGTGACACAACATCATATCAACTAACAAATAACCACTGAGCAATTGTAGAGATCATAACAATTAGACGAATCCGCTTTCAACTGTCCACTTAGCACAAAGTGCAATATCAAGCACAAAGTGCTACAACTATGCCTAGTGCAATATCAAGCACAAGTTACAACAACCGCAACTACTAGCAGAACGTGCAATATCAAGCACAAAGTGCAACAACTGATGCTAACATAAGTTAGCTAATCTCTACAATGCCCACTCCTCATCATTCAACGACAATTAACAATAATTAACAACAAATAACAACAATTAACAATAAACATCAAATTAACAAACAACAAGTAACTCCACTCGGTTATGTGAACCTCTTGCACGTATGTAATCCAAAATCCCACAACAATTACCTAAATAACCCTCCATATTACTCACTTTTGCAATTTAGGCAAATTTAACAATCAATGATCACTTGGAATCGTTAAGCCTTTTGCACCTATCAAACATCACATAGTAATCCAATAACATATTTAACATCTAACAATATCAAATTCAACTCTTTAGCATGATCAACCCACCTCTCACTTAAGTTGACCAGTTTGACTTTTAAAGTCAAACTAATCATTATTTCACCAATATAAGCTACAAATAATTCTAAAGTTTAACATCTTCTAACACCACTTTAATTATGATTAAAACATCATAATAAAATTACTAGCATATAACCCGCGTAATGCGGCAGGATAGTATTTGAATGTCGTGTTCTATATGTAATTTGAAGTAGAAAAGTATATCAGTAACAACATATAGCAACAACATATAGCATCTGTTCAACACGACCATTATGTCGCACTTAATTCCAAAATAAAGTTTCTTTTGCAACACTACTTTCCATTTAATATGAAAAAAAAATTTACACATATAACCAAATCTAATAAAATACATACATATGATGAGTTTGTTTAATTACACCTTCTCGTCTTTGGCGGCATCCTTGGTGGGAGGTGATAGAATATCCACTTCAGATTCAGCGTAATTTGTCACATGCTAGAGAATTCAGGTCGTAAGGTACATTTGAATAATCTGTTGTATAGCTTCATTTTGATTTGTTGTGCTTTGTTATCCATAGCTGCCATTAAGAAAGAGCCATCATTAATAACATATTTACTCGAAAAGTTTATGCTACAGCAAATTACATAATATTACATGTATTGTTGCACCTAAATTAATAGGAAACTTGATAGTTGAACATCATCTAGATATGTAGCAAATTATCATGGAGTTACATATTTTGTAATCGAGAGTGATTATGATATATTCACGTCTATTCTGAATTTTATTAATAAAGTGTTCAACATTTTCACGAATCATCTAAAATTTATCAATCAATCATAACGTTATAAAATATTAACAAAAATTGATGTTCTACAGAATAAATCCACAGATCCTTTTTTTTTAAGTCATAACATCAATTGATGAATGTTAACAACTTTATAACTTAATATTCATCAATTGATGTTATAACCCTTAAAAAAAAATCAAGGAGTGTTAACATCTATAGTATAGATTTTGGTCAGCATGTATTAAGATTCACTTCTTCTTCTTTTTTTTTACATTAGTATTACCGAAATTAAAATAGTTCGTAATAAACGTTGACGATTCCCCCTAAACAATCCCTCTGGATCAAATATCAATGCAATCGTAACCGAATATTTATATCTATTAATATTTTATATCAGTTATGTAAGTTTTAAAACAATCATTTATTTTTGGGATTGTATATTTTGAAACCGAATTTATTTATGATACATTAAATTCAATAATTAATTGTATTTATTTAATTGATAAATATTACATTTTAGTTATTATAAAATAATAATAAATTGGAGGGTAAAATAGTCATTTACTATTACTCCATTTTAAGACTTTTCTTCAACTACATTATATAATAGTATAGATAATAACTCTTTCAAACTACAAATTGGGTAGGTTATCACTAACTCACAAAAATTCAACATAACCCAATTAATGGCTATGAAGAACATGCACTTGCTACAATTTCATCAATAAAAGCCATGACCGCTTTTATAGTTTGATTACTTGTATTACTACTTTAAGTATCACTAGAAACATCACAATAACTTCTTTAACTAGCAATTAGGGTGAGTTGTCACTAATTAACAATAATTCTACATAACTCACCATAATCACTAGGAACACAAATCAAATTTTTGATTTCTAGTTTGGATTGATGTTGACAATACCTATTTCTAAATTTAATTATCATCAATCAAACATGTTCTAGCCTTAATTTCGTTTTACAAACAATCAATCATTTTGGCTATAGCAACTATGTCTAAAATTTGGTAACCTAATTGAACATTTTTACAAGTACACTTTTCAAATTGAACATTTTTAAAGTTTAGTAACCCAGATGAACATTTTCGTAAAGTATAGTGACCTATTTATGTATTATCCCTGTGTTAAAATTAAATCCAGCCACTAACCCCACTGTGTCTAGTTAATTTATCGTAGTTTAGCACATTTCTTAATCAGTTAATTGCTTTATTATGTGAAACTCGCACAAATGAATGGATTCCACAAGCAAACAATCCTCGATCTATTTCGTTTTCCTGAAGATTCGAATTGCATCATAAACGAAAATCACATTAGCTTGCGCTAACGGAATCGAACTGTTAAATGAGGTAGTTTTTTAAGCAATGCGTTACACTTGATACTAGTGTTCCCTATTCTGACTGAACTCATTTTCCCAAATAAGTCTCTTCTTTGCTAGCTAGACACACATAGATTTCTATTTCTCACATTTATTCTGTTAACAGCAGCTTACCTTATTGCTATAGCCATTCCAAATATATGGTATTTCTTTCACTTTTGGGGATCAACATTAGCAGCATGCATCGCCTTCATTCTCCCCGCGCACTTGCTCTGAGGTAAGTTGTGTGTGCCTGTGTGCAGTAAACGCGCGTATGCATTTTTTATTTTAATTACTTCCAAAATTTTAACTAATTAGGATTGAACGAACCAACGTTTACAGAAAGAAACTTAAGAGGCATATTTATGGTAAATAACTTGAAAGAAAATAGAATCGAAATTAATTGTTCGGGTATTTCCAAATATGACAGGGATGTTCATGGGATATCTACAAGAAAGGAGAAGATAATCAGAGCAACGCTGATAATACTGGTTGTAATTACAATCCCAAATGCAATTTCGTCAAACATCTACAGCTACCTTAATAACCTAATCCTGATTCTTTTGTAGTAATTATTTTGGAATAATAGGTCTTGTTAGTTTACTTCATTTTTATATGACAGAAAAAGATATCCATATTATAAGGTCATATATATCATAATCATAATTTAGATATTGTGTACGAAATCAAAGCCCCCAATAATGCAGGAGTCACTTTTATGTCACATAACAGATGTACATTGCTCTTAAAATTCTACATACCAACTCAGTTACTACCAAATTCTAATGTAGTTCATCTGAATTAATATATACTAAGGTTACTTTAATGTTGAAAGGAGAATCAGACTATGACCAACTCCACACCTTGAGGCTTTATCGATTTTATTTGCTCAGCAGAAGATCGAGCAGCTTCCTCCTTCATTCAGTCCCTTGAAATTGCAATCACAACTTTCTTGAGTGCAACAGCAGTGTGTATGATGTACGAAACAAGTTCAAAGTCACATTTTCGACCCTTATATTCCACGATATCAACAAGCTTGAGGTGTTTATGGGGAGTAGTAGCACCCCTTGCTTTCTTCCTACTTATGATTGGTGAAGTCCAACATGGCTGCAAAAAGATCCACAGTTTTGTACATATGTTTAACATATAGTACGGTTAAATTAAATTAGACTAACTGGACATCGTGTAAGTACCTTAATAGAAAAAAACTCCAAATTTGGGCATGCATTCATTATGGAAGCCAAAAATAGAAGACATTCATCGCCGCTACCACCAACTGCCAATCTTAATTTCTTCACATTTGGTAACTTGGGAACAGATTCGAGTATTAAGGATCCCTGCAAAAACAAATAATAGTCTTAGAAACATTTCTATCAATGATTAATTATAGACATATTAAAATGATGAGCTACTAACCTCTGGTTGATTTACAGTCATGGAAAGAGACTGCAGGGACAAAGCACAAGACGATATCTGGCCAAACACATTATTAATATTCAACCGACCCATATCAAGTTCAAGTTCCTTCAGCTTCGTAAGATGAGCAAGACGTAAATCAACACGGTGACCATTGAAGGTGAATGATACAAGGTCCAAATCAGATAAACAGATGGATCTAACATAACACATATCCACTATTTCAACGTGTTTTAAGTTATGAGATTGTCCACCGATGTGAATGTGATCCAGGTATAGTGGGTCATGGATTGATATCATTCCAAGCTGTTTAGAATACTTTAGAAATTGCTGAAAAATTTCTTTCGTCACATTAACCCTCTTCAATATAAGTTTTCTTAGATACTTCAGTACCACCACAGCCCCACGAAAACATCTCGGAATTCTTCTTATATGCAATCTTGATGGGAAATTATAACTTTCACCGCTTAAAAACATATAACGACAGCGGTCCGTCAAATCTAGTTCAAGAAACTCAACATTCCTTTTAACTGCAAATTCGAGCCACTTATCAATAACATGTTTATGATTTCGGTTGAAACCATAACGGATTCGAAAGTCATTGACGGTTGGGTGGTCGTAGCTTCGGATGACTGAATTGACCTGCTTGATGTACTTCTCTCTTTCTGACTCGACTTCATCAGCCACGTCATCCATCTTATTAAGAGAAGTATCCCTACCATCAAAGTTTAATTGCCTTAAATTCCGCCACAAGTATCTCCATCTCGTAGCAACACCACTGGTGGCCACCGCATCCTTAATAGACATAAGATATAGTATCTTAATGAGCATATCATCCGACATTTGGCTTATAATATCACACGAATTTGGCCTTTGACCACTTCCCACCTTCACAAATCATAGTCATTAGTATTAATAAATAAGAGCAGGAGTGGTTGTTCTTGTGCTTGGTGTTCAGCCCGATGTTCATTTGAACGCTGAAGTTTAACACGGATACGATTTTAATGGGAGTAGATGTTCAACTCAAAGTTCAAATAATCCACAAAATGGTTTTAGAACCAATAAAAAAAGGAAAAGAAACACTTGAACCCAACGTTCAACTTTGGACATTGAACTTGAACGCTGAACTTAAAATTGGTGGGGTGTGCTGAACGCTTGCAAATTCTACCTCCCACTCCCTGCGCTCTAATAATAATCTTAGCAACCAACAATAATACTCATATACTCCGTACATAGTTAAATTTACACCCTGTACCCAAAGTGACCCAGTCCACACAGTTATGTAATGTACAACAAAGTTATAGGTGAAGTGTAATAGAGAAAAACAAACCAGATAAGTTAACAGAAAACTAGCACTAAATTTTTTATATTTCTTGTAAAAAATATCAAACCTGCATTTGAAGGGTAGTAGAAGAGCTCTGTAAGCAGTCCATAATTTAATATTAACCTGCATCATAGGGCCAAAAAGGCGGAGTCAGAGAACAATTTTATAATGTTCAGATTAAACAAGTCACGATTGTATTAAAAAAAAAGTGTATTCACAACCAAAATTATACTAAAATTCAAGAAATAAAACCTAACTCCGACTATTATCTATCTAACAATTTCAACCAACATAATCGATATACATGAACTAGAATAAATCTTTCACAACATGCAATAAAACAGATTGAAATAGTGAACCCAAAAATAAGCTTAATTACCGATCGGTGACGGAGACGGTTAGATGTCTACAAAGAAATGAGAAGATAGATGTGTGCAAAGAAATGGCAAGCCCCAGACGATGACCAATTTACTATTTTGGGACTTAAATTAATAGTATAAAGGTGTGGGCTTTATTTTGTCAAACCGATACCCCATGAAAGTCGTATTGCTCATTTTAAATACAGTACTCAAATTTTACTTCTAAAAAGGGTTCTAATATTCTGCTATTAATTTTTTTTAAAAGGTATGTATTTTAGGGTAAGCTTGCGTGGGAAAGGCCTCAAATGACGGAAGGAAGGCCACACCGAATTCACTGCATTCTAGGAACAAACTGTCGCTAAGATTTATTGCATCATACCAACGGTGTAAGAAATTTGAATTCATTGGATCAGATTAATGTTGTAAATTTGTTATATATATACGGTGTAAGAAATTTGATTTTTGACTTGAAGATTGTATTTTGATTGAAATAGTAATGCCTACGTACGATATGCTCGACAAATAAGTCATGGAAGCTTATATATGCTTAAACATATATATTTTTTTCAAAATAATAAACAAAAGATCCAAGCTAGAAGTTTAGTTTATATGTAGCAACTTATCGGGAAAACAAGATATAGTAAAATAAGAAACCCGGAATACTTATTAAAAAAACTATGGATATTGTAATTACGTAGATACAATATATTTAAATGTAAGGCTTTCTATTTTGTGTCATTTTATTTCAATTTAAAATTTTAAACTCCAGCTACATATGATTTGTCAAACACCTCTAAGATAAATTTAAGCTCCAATTTCCACCTCAATATATAGATGATAAACTCAAACTACTAGCAAGTTTTGAAACACACCCATCATATAATTCTTTTGTTGCAGTTCCAAGCATGCATGCATCTCTCGTGAGAATCTTGATCCAGGATCTGAAACTCAATTCTTTGTTTATAACGGATGAATATGTCAATTGTCAAAAAATTTCTAGGCCTTGAGATCATATATCTTATTTATGTAGTATGTACGAAATCAAAGCAGTAATGCAAGATTCACTTTTATGTTAATGTTACACAACAAAAGATGTACATTGCTTTTGAAATTCAACATACCAGGTCTTTAATAACTTCCAAATCCTAATTTAGTTCATCTGAATTAACAGATACTAAGCTTATTGAAATTTTGAACAGAGAATTAGAGTATGACAAACTTCACACCCTGGGGCTTTATCAATTCGATGCGCTCAGCAGAAGATCGAGCAGCTTCCTTCTTCTTAGAGGAGTCTGAAATTGCAATCACAATTTTTTTGAGTGCAACAGTAGTGTCTATGATGTATGCAGCAACTTCAAAGTCACAATTTCGACCACTATACTCCAACATTTCAAAAAGCTTGAGGTGTTCATGGGGATTAGTAGCATCCCTTGCTTTCTTCGTACTTATGATCGGTGATCTCCAAAGTGGCTGCAAAAACATCCATGATTTTGCTAAGATTTTTACATATACTAATAATGTGAAATTAAGTTCGGTAAATTGGAGCATAACATAAGTACCTTGATCGAAAAGGTCTCTAAAATTGGACACGCATTCATTATAGAAGACACATATAGAAGACAATCATTTTTCCGGCCACGAATCGTCAATTTTAAATACTTCAGATTTGGTAACTCAGGAACATTGAGTTTTTTATATCCCTGCAAAAACAGGATAATAATCTCACTAAACAGTTCCATCAATGAGTGATTATAAACGCGTTCAAAATGATGAACTACTAACCTTGGGATCACATATACTCATGGAAAGAGACTGCAGGGACAAAGCACAATACGATATCTGAGAAAACACATGCTTAAGATCCAACCAAGTCATATCAAGTTCAAGTTGTGTAAGTTTCGGAAGATGACCAAGACGTAAATACACTGCTGAACCTTTGTAGGTGAACGATACAAGGTCCATATCATATACATGCATGGATCCATTATAAGACATTGTCACTAATTCAAAGTGCTTTAGGTTACGAGATTGTCCATCTTCACCAACTTTGATATGACCCCACAATTCCGTGTCATGGATTGATATCATCTCGAGCTGTGGAGAATTCTTTAATAAATCTTGAAAAATTTCTTTTGTTAAGCTAACCCTCTTCAGTATAAGTTTTTTTAAATGCTCCAGTGTCACCGAATGATAACGTCTTGGAAATCTTCTATACAATCTTGATGGGAATTCATAATTTTCAGCTGTTACAATCAAATCCAGTTCAAGAAACTCAACTTTCCTTTCTAGTGCAAATAGGAGCCAATTGTCAATAACTTCCTTATCAGAACACTTTAAACCATAACGTATCCTAAAGTCTTCAACGGTTGGGTGATTGTAGCTTCGGATGGCTGAATTTACCTGGTTGATATACTTCTCCTTTTCTGACTCAACTACACTAGCCTCATTCAACGTTTTAAGATAAGTCTCCCTACCATCAAAGTTTAACTGCCTTAAATTTCGCCACACATGTCTCCATCTTGTAGCGAGACCGCTGGTGGCCACCGCATCCTTGATAGGCATAAGAGAAAGTATCATAAGGAGTACATCATCTGACATTTCGCTTATAGAATCATACGAATTTGGTCTTTGACGACCTCCAGCCTTCACAAATGAAAGTCACAAATTATATACCACAACCTTTCCAATAAACGATAATACTCATATACATATAGTTTAACTTCGACATCCCAGTCCTCGTCCTCAACGGGAGCCAGTCCAAAAAGTTATAAAAAGTACAGCAAAAATAATTAAAGTTATAGGGAAAGTGTATCAACTAATCAAATGAATCAAGAATCAACATAAAAGTGACAGTCATAATAATTAAAAATACCAGACCTGCAGTTGAAGAGCATAGTAGAGTTCTGTAAGCGATTCATGCATGATATAAATAATGAATCTGCAGCATAAGGCCGAAGGATGGAATCAGAGAATATTTTTAGAAAGTTCAGATTAAAACCAGTAACGTTTGTATAAAAAATCAGATAAATTCGCGATCTGAATTATGTAAAAAATGAAAACCTAATTGCAACTTTTATGTATCTAACAATTTTAACCAGCATAAACCACTTCGGATACACAAATTAATGCTATAAAACAGACTGAAAGAATGAACGCTAAAAGAAGCTTACAGATCGGAGACGGTGGAGGTGAAGTTGACGGTGGGAGAAGTTGTCTGTACAGAAATGGTAAGCGTAAGATAGCCCTATATTATAGGGCAACATAAAAGTTCGGGTTTGTTTTTTTATTTATTTTTTATTTATCAGATAGCCCATATATAAAAGTATAATAATAATTTCAAAATCCACAATTACGTGCAATGTTTCTAGAGTAAAAATGATAACAAAAGATACACAATTTTTATTTCATTAAATATTGTTGATCTTGAATACTCATTTTTTTTACTTCTAAACAGAGTTATGTTTATATTAATCTTAAATCTTAATAAATATAATATACAATTAACCTTTATGATGTCATCATTTTAAATCAAATTTTAATAATCAATTAAGTCCCTCAATTTTAATTGATTTTGAAAAATTAACCCATCTTCATATACAAATTAACTCCTCTACCGTATATAAAAGTTACATTAATTAATAGATAAGTTTTAGATAGATAAGTATAGTAGGAATATTACATATTTATTATTATTTTATTATAGTTTTATTAATAATTAATAATCTTAAACCTTATTCTTATTCTTACGAAAGTTTTAGAATACATAAGCAAATTAAATTAATAGATGCGTATTTTTAATGTAATTTAATACTAAAATAAAAAGTTTCTATGAATTAAATATGAACTTTCTATGTAACAATTATTTATTATTTTGAATAAAAAGAAAAATTTAAATTTAATAAATGTACAATTTTTCTCTTATTGACATCTTTAAGGGCTGTCATCATCGATTAAGTAAATTTATAAAAGTGTTTTTAAAAACTGTAATGCCTTTTCAATAGTGAACTTATTAATCGTAAAATGAAGATCAAACCTAACATATAAACATAATCATACACGAGTACAAAACTCAATAATCTTACTTTGACTTAACATCTAAGAGAAACATTGACTCAATTAGTCTTTTAGTCTCCTCAAGTCTGATCACCGGAAAAGTTTATGTTTTCAAAATTTATTACGTAGGTTTAATATAATTTATAACGTTAAACTCTTAACATACATTATTTTTTTAATAATAAAAATTAAATATATATTCAGTGGCCCGTATGTATACACGGGTTCCAGAGCTAGTTTGAATATTTGTAAAGTTTTTTTAAGGGTTAATACACACGGAGGGGATTAAAGTATCCCAAAATGTTCGCTTGGAGTACTAAAGTTTATGATTTGACAAAACTATAACTCAACTTTTAAAACCTCCCCAAGTGAAAAAATGAGCTGAAAAAGATTCATCAATTTGAACAATTTTATAAACTTTGATTATCCTTGTAAACATTTTAATAAACTTTAGTTATCATTGTAAACATATTAATAAACTTTAGTTACCCTTAAACACAATACGTATAGTTAACTCATAATTTTGTCAAATAATAAACTTTAGTACCTCAAGCGAACATTTTGGGATACTTTAATCCCCCCGTGGGTATTAACCCTTTTTTTAATATTAATTAAGAAAGGAATTTTTTTATGTCGCGAACATCAAAAGATAAAAAAATGATAAATATATACGAGTAGAAAAATTTCGGAAAATAATTTTTATATGCTTTGATATGTGGCGAAGGTACCCAAATAAGTGTATACCCTTTGGTTGGTTAAAAAACTTACGTTACTTTTGGTTCGTTGAGTGTTTTTTAGGAATAATCAATCAAATTGAAAATTTTAACGTATTACGGAGTAATATCTTCTCCAACATATGGTTAACTAAAAAGTGTAGAAAAAACAGATTGCCGAGTAACCTTCTTCCTAAGACTCATGTGACCGATCACATTCCAACATGGTCTTGAACCCAAAAGTCGACTATATCTCAACCATCAATATAAGGTCATGTGTATATATGGGCGTTTAGCTCTCTGATGATGGGCCAAAGATACAAGAAGTTAGCAGCCCATTATGTACCATTTTTACTGAATTTATTTTATATTTGGTTGATAGTGGTTTGTTAGTGGTGATGTTAATTCTCTGAATCTGTATGGGGTTCTATCAAAAACGAAATAGGGTGAAAACCGGTAGCTCGGCCCCTACTTTTGGGGATTTTTTCCTGGGTTTCCCCAGGTTTTTTTCATCCTTTTTAGTTCCCTCACAGTTAAGATTCGGAGATTATGTGTTTAAGTAATAGAGGCGTGATAATGGATGTATAAGATGTACTTTGGTGGCTATCTAATACCTTGCTAGTAGCTTGTTTATATAATATTCTGCCTTTCAAAAAAAATATATATATATATGGGTGTGAGCCGTGAGATATTATAATCATTGTTATATCTAAAAAATCTACACATTATCACAAAGCTAGCGAGCCCCTCATGAAGCTTGCTTTCCTTAATGCTCAATGAGTATAGGGAAGTGATATTAACAATTCTAAGTTAGAGCTATTAATAAGAACTATTTGAAGATAATCATTAAACTTAAAGTTTTCATTACTATCCAAAATTTTAATTAATACATCTCATATAAAAGAAATGTTTCAGTGAATTAAATGCAAACATTCGTATTAATTATAGAATTGATTGAATAAGTAAACTTTAGCTTCAATAAATGCATAAATTTTCTCTTGAATATATAAATTACATCCGCTTGATGTTACATGGGTAATTATTAGAAGGATAAAGATCATGTTGAATAAAAAATGTTTTTTTCGTTGAAGAAAGCATCAAATTCAAAACATTAACTACATAATACTCAAGATTTACATCGTGCATCTTTCACATGATCATATTCAAATGGTGTACTCCCTTCGTCCCATCACAAGTGTCCACATTACTATTTTGGGTTGTCCCATGCAAACAAGTGTTCACTTCCATGTTTCAACTAATCGTAAGAGACTTTAGTAGGTAGATATTTTATTTGATTGGTGAAAAGTGTAGTTAGTGGGGAATTTTAAAACAGTGTGCAAAGTCAAAGTTAAACTTTGACTGGGACGAATGGAGTAGCTTTTATGGAAAAAAGTGAATCTTCGAGGGTAATATGGAAAGTATGGTATCAACTTGAAGTCACTGGATCAAATGTTTTAAATGTTTTGATTATAAATCTCTGAAAGTTTACTCTCCAAGATCTTAAAGCATCTATTACGGTGTATGACACTACAAGAAAAATAGGCTATAGTGATGAAAATAGTGACGACCCATAAATTCATCACTAATTAGTGATGAGAATCAATTTTTATGACTAATATTTCGTGACCTATTAAAATAGTGACAAAACTAATAGTTTGTCTTTATATCATCACTAAATTGTATAAATGTCATTTTCAAATTTGTTTTAGTCACGCAATTAGTGAGGACTATGCCTTCGTCACTAAAATAAGAATGTTAGTTACGAAACACATATGTCACTGAGTTTATAAACAATTAACCAGACCTGTAGATATTATTGTTATCTATTTAGTTGAAAAAAATAAGTGATGAAAAGGTAGTTGTCACTAGGTTGAAAGGTTAGTGATGAAATATATTTGTCACTTAGGTACTATATACTTAAAAATATCAATTAAAAACTAAGGTGAATAACAAATCTCAAAAATAATTATCTCTCAATTAAATAAGTGGATAGTTATATTTTTATAAACATATTTTATTTTTAATTAAATATAACTATATACGTTTTTAAATTATACTTTATCAAAAGTTAAAAGTAACAAGCTTGAAAACTTCACTTGAAAACTTCACTAACCGTGTCAATGCATATATAATTAATGGCTTTCATATGGTTTGACTATGTCTACATGTTTGCCATACCTAATGATATCGCTCATTTTGTCTATATGAATCTATCGCGATATCATGGTTTTGCATTGGTATTTGAGTAGATTTCGAGAACTTTCGATACTTATTTTGTTTGGAAATTTAGACAAAATTACACTGTTCATCCCTGTGGTTTGTCCAAAATTACACTGGTCGTCCCTGCAAGTTTTTTTTCGCATTGGTCGTCCCTGTCATTGCACGTTGTTTCACTGGCAGTCCCTCTCCGTAACGGGCGTTAATATTGGCCGTTAAATCTTGTCACGTGCACGGCATGTGGGGGTATTTTGGTAATTTAACTTGCCCTTTCTCATTTAATACGCCATCTACCCCACCAACCTCACTCGTTATATATCCGTTGCATCTAAACCCTAAAATCACTCCGCCCATTTCATCAAAACCCTAAAATCAATTTGTTACAAACCTCAAAATCGAAATGGTGAATTGTTGGTGTGGAAGGCCATCTGTAATTCGCACTTCGTGGACCGCACAAAATCCCGACCATCGATTCTATGGTTGTCCTATAAAGGTATGGTTTAATTTCGAGCCTTTTTTCATTCGGGTTCAAATCGATTCAAAATGTAATCCAGTTTTTTGTTTTTGTTTTAGTGGTCTAATTGCAGGTTTATAGACTGGTATGATCCACCCATGTGTGCTCGAGCTGTTGATATTATCCCTGGATTATTGAGGTCCAAAAATCTGCTCGAAGAGAAAGTGAAAGAAGCTAAAAGTGAAGCTAGCATGTTCAAATTCCTGTTAATGTGCAGCTGGGTATCATTTGCAGTGTATGTTAAGTGGAGCTTGAAATGGATGCATTAGGTGAAGTATGTTATGTTGGTTAGCAGAATTGTAGTAGTGTAGCTTTTGGGTGTAATTGCAGATGACTTTTTGGTGTAATCTGTTAGTGTCAATCTGCTAAGTAATATGTACCAATTATGGTCAAAAATGCAGTAGAATGCATTATGTAATTTGGTATTATGGTAAGTAATGTACTAAACTTATTTTGGTAAAAAATGTAGTAGTATGTATCTGTGCAGGAAGAATGAAGGAAATTAGCATGTTCAAAGTAGGAAATTTAAAGACAATAGCAGGAAATTGTCACACTTAAAGTGACCATAGATTCAAAATGAGAAATCACCTAATAACCAACATGTTTGATTACATAGCAACCAACACAAAGTACCAAAAGACATTACAGTACACATTTAAGTTAAAACAAGTCTAAAGTACCCTAATTACTTCACCTTACACATTACACATGAAAGTTGATTAACAAACACATAACACCAAAAACCAAAAGACATTACACATTGAAGACCATAGTCACCCCTTTGTTCCACTTGGTTCTGCTCTTGCCTTCTTCTTGGCTCTTGTATCTGTTGCAGCTTCCCTTCTTTTGACTGAGACACCAGTTGATTTGCAGCCAACTCGGTTATGCCCAAACTGACCACAATGCCCACAACAAACAGCCTTACCTGCCCTTGACAATTTACCATCTTTGTTCATGCTTTCCAACTCATCTGCACTTTTCCTTCTATTCTTCTTTGGCCTACCAGGTTGGGTAACTTTCAATGGTGGAAGTAAAGTTGTGGGCACCTTTGACTTAGCCCACATTGTCCTACCATTTACTGGATTAATGGTATGACTGTATACACTCTTCCATGTGTCCAACCAATACACTTCATGCACCCAACTCTCTGGAATCCCAACCTCTAGCCCATTAATAGCCATGTTCCAAATTGCAGCAACAGCATGCTTACAAGGCATACCTGTGATCTCCCATCTCCTACATGCACAAACTCTAGCACCAACATCAACAACACACTGATCATTGTGTGGACCATTGACTTGGTACTTTTGACTTCCACTCCAAGTTACAGTGTATTTCCCTGCTTCTGTCTTGATGGCCTCAAACAATTTAGTTGCAGTCTGTGTCAATGGTCCATCACATTTGGCAATTACTTTCCTAACTGTGACTATTCTTTTCATCAAGTATTCCCTACAAAACTCTAAACAAGTAATGATTTGTAACACCCCAAGTTTCAGGTTTTAAAATCGTACGTGGATATATTTTTATTATGGAATATTATTATGTAAATAACGAGATATAGCGAAACACGTAAACAGTTTTATCAGTTCCAGACTGTATGGTTTAAAAAGGGGGAATAAAATTAAATTACTTATATCTAATATTACATACACATACGTACATAATTCCAGAGTATTTGAAAGAGGGCTCGTGAGAAGGAGAAAACACAGACACGATCCATGTATCAATTTCAAGTCTTTCAATCTTTGATTTATGATTCTTCTAGCTTGATTCTTTCTTCTAAATCATCAAGAACACTATGTAAGTGATTCCTTCCATGTATTTAACCTAGGTTTTTAGTTTTAATGGGTTTTGTGAAATTAGTGAAAGTAACTACGAAATTAGGGTTTGAAATTGATTAGGTTAGTGTTGTTTAGTGTTTTGATTATGATTATGAACTATGTTTCAATTCGGAAGTGATTAATTTAAAGTAAGAAGCTAGAAATCAAAGAGGAGTTTTGATGGGAATTTATGAACTAGTGATTTATGATATGAAATTGAGTTTAATATGTTAAATGGATGTTAGTAAAGATAAAAAGTAAAAGAATTAACATGTAAATGAGTTAAAGATTTATAAGTTAGTAATATGTTCATAAGGGTTTTGATGAAATTAGAGGATTCATGTATTAAGCTTAATAGTATAATTAAAGGTGTTAATAGAGTAAGGATATGACTACTAGTTAATTTGATTATGATGATTGGTGCCTAAAAGTGTCGTATGTATCATATATGAATTATGTAGGTGATAAAGACGTGGAGTGCTTTCAATGGTGAAATCGACTAAGAGAGTATGGTGAGTGATACGGGGGTTAAACAGGTGATGTGATTGTGTAGTACCGTATAGCTTGCGGGCTAGAGGTTTGCACAATCAAGGAAAGTTAATTGTTATTTTCGTTTATTTATGTTTATTGCTTATAGTAGTTAATTGTGTTAAATTACTTGTTATGTTTAATTGTTATGTGAATACATGTTATTTGGAAAAGTCAGTAGTGATTATCTCATTAGCGAGTAATGAGTATGTCACTAGCTTGAAGGTAAAGGAATAAGTTAATTTTGACCAGTATATGATTCGATTGTGTTGGATCCGGATTGCTTCCGAGCAAGAGGCTACACAATCGAGTGGAAGATGATTTGTTGATATATGTTGATTAAATAGTGATTATGTGGTGAATAGTGTATGATTCGATTGTGTTGGATCCGGATTGCTTCCGAGCAAGAGGCTACACAATCGGGTGGAAGTTGCTTGTTATATGTATGGTTTCTTATGTGTTTACTTAATGTTAATATGTTATGTTGAAAGTCGTTGTTGATTAGTGTTGTGATTATGGTGAATGAAATTATGGAAATGATTATGTGTAAAGATACAATGGTGATTAGAGAGTTAATTGCGGTTAGCATAGTATACAGAGATACAGAGCCCAGTGATTATGTGTTTAAATAGTTATGTGTTGTATGTGTTATGTAGATTGCTTATTTAATTACCTGTGTACTCACTAAGCAGTTGTGCTTACCCGTTTCAGTGTTTATGTTGTAGGTTGATGTTTGGCTAGCGACATGTGGATAGAAGGGTTATGAGAAGCTAGTGACATGGATATGGAGCATGCTTACGGTTGGAATATGCTTCTTTCTTTTGAATTGTTGTTTTGATGCCCAATTGTGTAAATCGCCCAAACAAAGAGTTTTCGAATTAAATATGTTGGTCAATATATAGTAGTTGAATTTGAAAGTCAAACTGAAATATGGTGTCTAGTGTATGTGGTTATCAAGTGTATGAAGTCATATGATTGGTTTGGTTTGGGTCAAAGTGGTGAAAAGTGATTTAGTGTCGAATGTGATTGGTTGGTCAAATGTGAAGTTGACATATAGTCAACAAAGTTATAATGGTCAAACATATGTGGTATTGGGTAGAGTTGTGGTTGTACATGGTTGTTTGGTTAAACGGGTTGAAAGTGTCAAAACGGTTCAAAAGAGTTAAATCAGGTTAGAATGTACTTATGTGGGTTTGGTCAATGGTGTTAGACTTATTTTGGTATGTTGAAAATGTGTACAAAAAGTTAGAGTCAAAATGTTTATAGTTTGTGAATTGGGTTGTAGTCAAAAAGTGGTTAAAATGGTCGAAAAAAGGTTATACGTCCGTTTTCTCGTAAAACGTGTATTTTGGAAAATTGTAAAAAGAGAAAGTTTCGTATTGTCATTTTGGAGGTGCATGCAAATTTTCAGGGTCTAACTCCTTACGGTTTAGGAGTTATGCGTGTTTGAATTTGGTCAAAAATTTGAGTCTGTTACCACTAGAACAGGCTTGTTCTAGTCTAAAACAAGCTTGTTCTAGCTAAAACAAGGTTGTTTTACCTACCTGTACTACATGGTTGGTAATTTGCATACCCCGTTGTCTTGTTTTGGGTCAAAATGTAAAGATGAGAATACGGTATCAAATATACGAGATGTGGGACCAATAGAGAGTGCTTTTAGAGTATGTATAAAAAAAATGGTTCTGTTTTCGAGGCATTTCAAGTTGGTATCAGAGCAATGGTTTAAGAGAGTTAGGTGATCCATGATAAGATTGCTTAAACTTAAACCATTATGTGTTGTTTGAATTGTTATGATTATGATTATGCTAAATAGTTAATTGTTGAAGTTTGTATGTGCAAATAAGGTAGATAAATAAGTAATGAAGTAGTTTTTGACTATGTGTTTAACTGTTAAATTGTTACTTATTGTGTGTAAACTGTTAATTGATTTGTATGTTATGTGTTTGTGTGAGAATCACATTAGAAATCGATGATATGAGATAACTTGAGAATGAAGTGTGTATAACATAATATATCTATGCCTGATCACCGTAGTTATATTATGCTATTTCACATGGAATTATTGGAGTTATCAAATATCAAAGTGATTTAGTGTGATTGTTAGGATAGAGTGTAAGAGAAGAGGTGTTTAAATTTGTGAACTATGTGTTAAATAATATGATTAGAAGAGATAATAGAGGGAGTAGGAGTAATAGACTTGTATTTAGTTGTTTGTCCCTTACTTAGGATCTAACAGAACTGAGTCACTCAATCGTTTGCGGAATCAACGATTAAGTTATCACACGAACACAATGAATAATCAAACACAATAATTATGAAACCGAACGTTATATTATTGCTTATGGTCGATCAGATTACAGAGAATTTCGACAAATTGTGTTTAGGGTTTCGTCAACCCTAAAACAGAAAACGTAAAACGTTTATATACAAAACTGGCATCTGCGACGTCGCACACGACGTCGCAGGCCCAAGCCCATGCGACGTTGACTACGTCGCAGGCCCAAAACCTGACGT
This sequence comes from Helichrysum umbraculigerum, assembly GCA_949592205.1. NCBI lineage: Eukaryota > Viridiplantae > Streptophyta > Magnoliopsida > Asterales > Asteraceae > Helichrysum > Helichrysum umbraculigerum. The sequence goes on from CATIUR010000006.1 coordinate 56,787,469, forward strand.
CGCACCTGCGACGTTACGCACTACGTCGCAGGAGTCAGGAAACGCAAATCTAAATACAAACTACGAGCTAGACCAACTGACAGACACTAAACATGTACCAACAAACTCCCCCGTGTCTTCAGCTTGGTCTTCAAAAATCTTCTTTAAACCCAGCCCGCAGGAAATTGGCCATCGGCATGAATTCCATTAGCCACGCAAACAGTAACAACATTGTAAAACTGCTCGGCTAAACGTCTGTTGAACTCATTCTTCTGACCAACACGAATCCGATCATCATAGAGTTTTCTTAAATCTTTTTCATGAAAATTAATCAAACTCATCGGATCATACAGTCTAAACGTTGCTTGCTTCAAATTCCATATACCTCCAACTTCTGGCCACGGTTCAGAATCTGGAACGAAAGTAATAACCGCTTCACCAGTCTGCGGATCAAGTTCCCATTTTACAAGTCTTCTCAGAAAATAATAAGGAACTGGTTCCAGAGGTATCTCGGTCAAACAGTTAGCAGGCGGATAGTGAACTTTAACCATAGGCTTCCTGGTAACTAGATCAATCTTCCTTTTCCATGTATACCGAGTGCCCAACGTCGGTTTCAATTTAGAATATGTCTTCGATAACACTTCCCGACGTAAATTTCTCTGAATGAACTCGGCATAATCATTCTCAAACGGATTAATCAATTTAAGCTGAGCTAATCGATTAATCTCTCCTTTTGGCAACGTGCTCAATCTATCAAAACGCATTCTGAAGTACTGAACTCCATCTTCTCTCTTAATCATAAAAAGATTCCTCTGACACTTCCAGCTTTTAATAACTCCGGTATAATTTCGACTAACCCGGTACACTTGACATTTAACTGGAATAGGAACTGGATTTCGTCCCTTAGGCCACCATTTCTTGTTTCTCTCTCTCTTTTCTTCAGCAGTTAATTTCTTCGCTGCTGAGTCCGGTGCCTGTGTCTCTGGAGCTGGAGTTGCAGCAGAACTAGATTCTCCATGTTGAGCTTTAGCAGGTCTCTCATCTTCACTTGAATCAGACTCTATAATAGGTGCATCATCATAAGCTTCCCTAGAATGTGCATCATCATACGTTTCATCTGAATTCAATTGTTCCTCTTCAATCGAAACATCCTCATTCATCTGAAAATCATTATCCGTTTCTTCCTCAGAGCCAACTTCACTAGCCATTCTTTGAATAAACGATAAGTCCGCAAATGAATAGTCAACAGCCAGCGGTCTCGGTTGCCCTGGAATATCATCAACACAAAAGTAATCCAAAACAGAAATATTTTCATTAACAGTTTCAAGTACAGGGTTGGGATTTACAGACGCAGGTTCACTTGACTCTAAAGTGGGTATCCCAGACCCAGACTCCCCCGAGGCAAGTAACCTGCCTTCCAAAACATTAACCCTAATCTTCGTTTCCTCAAGCTCTTTAGATTGAACATCGATCAGTGCAGCTTGTTCAGCAATCTTTTCGTCTTGAGCCTCCAGCTTTTGCTTCATCTTCTGCATATCATCCATAATCTTTTGCATGAATGCTGGAGTCGGTTGAATCTCAAAATCAGCTTGCGGCTGTGGATTGACTGGAGCTCTGGCTGATGAAGAACGACGAACACGACGACGAGGACGATAAGTTTCATCAGCAGAATCATCACCGTCTCGTGTACGTTTCCCAGTATCCCTTGGAGGTACATACTTGCGTCCTGCCCTGATCCGAGGCTGAATTCTCAAATATCTGAATGAATCGGATAGCCTGATACGTTCCATCTCAGAGGGATGCGGAACAGTACCATCCGAATGCTCAGGCGTCGAACCCCCATCCTGAGGACCTACATTTTCTGCAGCTTGTTCAGAATTAGAACTCTCGACCGTGTCGTGAGATGCTGGATTGTCCGAGTCAACGTGCCCAAACTGCTCGATGTTCTCCAAAAGAGCATCTACATTCTCCCCCGCAGCTTGAACAGGAACGTTCACAAATGGTTGCTGCGGTTGTTGGGGTGCTGGAATGTCCATATATTGAGGTTCCGGAGGCGGTACGTAATTCTCATCAACAATAGCACCGAATAAGGGAACATCCCTTGCCGCCTGAACCCCACCTGCACAAATAGTAAAGATCCGATTCATCATCGGTGAAATCTTTAATTGCTGATCGATATCACCCTGTGCTTGAAGATCTGGATGATAACGATTGATGTGCAACTGAATAAATCTCGGATATAAGATCCATTTCTGATCCCCGGCATTCGCATTATCAACCATAGCCTTGAATATAAAACCCGAGAAGTTGAACGGCTTGTTGTACACTAATGCTAACATAGCAGAAGCCAAACTTCGGCTCATACCATCCGTTCCACCTTTCCTATTGCCCAAACAAACGATAATCACATGCATCAAATATCTCCAAACACGTGTGAGATTCGCTTTCCTATACTGATCCGTGGGAATCCCGGGATATCCAATCCTTTGCATAGCTCCCGAAACGAAAACATGATCAAAACCGACTGGCATATTTGGTTGATCGTTCAGCTGTAACAGTTCTCGAATACTCTGTTCTGTAATAGTGACTTCCGTACCAGCAACCGTTGAAACCAGTCTTCGAATGTCGTTATCGGTAACAACATTTGCGTTTCTCCAGAAAGGGTTGATCAGATTTCCAAAAGCCACAGTGTTATCCGAAATGGCGTGGAATACCCTTGAACACCTCAGAAATGCAATCATCTGACGATACGGTGCAGCTTTATCAGAAGTATCATCAAGGTAAGCAGCAGTATTGTGACGCGCTTCGAAAACAAGAGCCATATCTGCAAAAACAGAAACATACAAGATATTCTCAAAAAGCGTTAGAACAAACAAAGTATTCCAAACTTATCACAAACGAAAGGTTTCATTGATATGTTAAATAAGTACAAAGTTACAAACACACATATCAAATCCTAAACCCTAAACCCTAAACCTAAACCTAGACCGAAGATCCTGGTTAAACGAATACAGCCAAAATCCAAGACAAGGTCAGGCTAAAATCCAAGACAGGGATGGTATCCCACCAGACCAGAAGGCCGAGATCCAGGATAATAAAGGAATTCCTCCAGACCATAAAACCAAGATTCAGGACAAAGAGAGAATTCCACATAACGGTAAAGGGATTCCTCCAGACCAGAAAACCAAGATTCAGGACAAAGAGAGAATTCCACCGGATCATTAGCCAACTGAAGCAAAAATGGTCATTTCTAAGTGACCAGATAAAAACTTTAAGGTGCCGGACCACCAAAAAGCGCAAAAGAATCCACGACCGGAAGAAGATCCTTCTAGCCGCGGACGGGCGAGTAGTGACACTCTTTTGGGCTGAAGCAGTAAGCACTATCTTTGTCGTTCAGCTAGGAACTGAAAGAAATCACTCGCCATTGCTGGACAGAATTTAAAAGTCAGAAAAACGAACATTTGATTGGTAACAAAAAAATGTCATTTTTCTGTGATTAGCGACGTAGGTGATCACGTCGCATTTCAAATAGCGACGTAGAAAAGGACGTCGCAGAATAATAACAATAGCGACGTAGACCGTGACGTCGCACAAAATTCGAGCGACGTCGATAGGTACGTCGCATTTTGCAATTTATTGTGAATTTAATCACATTAATAAAATAGCGACGTAGCGAGGGACGTCGCGGTGAAGGCGACGTAGGGAAGGGCGATGTAGGCAGGTAAGAATAACTAATGAGAGCGACGTAGGCAACGACGTCGCAGCGTACGTCGCACTGAAGAACATTCATCCCCAACCCAGAAACCCTAACCATCAAATTTAGGGGTTTTCAAAATCAAACGCACTAAAAGGTGCGGAAACTAATGGTAATCACGAAAACATAAATTATACAATGTTTAGATCACGATTACACAACTAATTCAACCCAAACCGAGAACCCTAAAACCCGCAATATACATTTAACGATTAAAGCAAAAATACACGGTGAAAAAGGGTAAGATTAGTACCTAAGTGTGCGGAATAACGAGTAGAAGAAAACTACGAGAGTGAATCGGAGTGAAAACGGCTACAAATCACGAAAATGCTCGAAGCAGTGCTACGTCGCAAATCGCCAATGGTACGTCGCAGGCTACGTCGCAGGTGAATATTGAATAGTGTGACGTGTTACGTCGCGGTTGAGACTATATATAGTCTAACCCTATGTGCGACGTAGACTGGGACGTCGCAGGCGACGTTGAGTGGGACGTCGCGTAGAGCAGTCAGTATGTGATTTGAGTCGATTTTGAAATTTTCAAGAACCATTTACTCGTTATTTTAAAAAACAATATCTAAATGAGTCGTGACTTGGGAAAAATAACATAGAATAAAAAATAAAGCATAAAATAACGAAAAAATCTTTTTGGTATTTTCTTTAATATCACAAAAGGTAAAAATATAACAGAATAAAATTACTAACACTCTATTTTTGGTGACGGAGTTGTTTTGTCTGATTAGGGATCATATCGGAATAACATGCATTTATTAGGAATAGTAAGTGTTATTTCGATCATCAGTATATTTGTCCACTTTAAATTTACGTGGCACATTTAAAACACCTGTTATAAAAATTATTTCAAAATGATTATTGGTATTGTTTGTCCACCTAAACACGTTACATCCGTGTCTGTGAGTTAACCTTTTATTGTTAATATGAATATTTCTCCGTGGTCCCCACCATAGATATACCCCTATAACTTAGACATGAACATAGTTTCTAAATTTAGAAAGAATATAAGAAAATCAATTTTAAGAATCAAGCCAGCGGTGACAGGTCTGTACTTGCGTACAACAGAGCAACATAACTTGATTCAGGTGTAAGCAAAACGAAACGCAGTCAAACCAAATTGAGTGGCGACCTTGTTTAGTACCTTAAATTTAAGACGTTGCAAGTACTTTGACTCACGTTTGCTTAGTTTTGAGAGTAAGCTGAATTGAGACCAGGTCTGCACTTACGTACAACAGAGGAAACAATCAGCATACTCCCCCAAAAGATCTCAGATATACGATCCAAAAATAGAAGTATGTCAAGCTATGCTAAGGAATTAAGACATAGAGTCGTACATCACGAGGTGTTTACCACATGATCATAGACAAGTATTTAAATTACTTCTTAATATCTCAGAGACCGGTGTGTACCATGCCTACCAATACATCGTATGATGAAGATAATTTAGATAAAAACTGTTTTAAGTGTGTCAGATAAACCTACTGACACATCCAAGATAAACCTTAAAATTCCATTTTGTGCATGTCACCCGATGTACTATCATATCCCAAGTTGTTTACAGACACAACTTCAACGTCTATTTTAAAAATGTAGCAACCTTGCGTTTTCTTTAATACTAAAGAGTATAAAGAGTGGCTGTTGCGATATTTTTTATTTTATTTTATTTTTTTTTTATTTTTTTTTTAAATTGAATTTAAAAACTTAAAAAATCCAAGTCACAAATCATTTCTTTGACTGAAAGAACCTTAAACCTATCAGATTGACCTGTTCAATAAAACGTGATCGCAAAAAGGCTTTTGTGAAAAGGTCCGCACACTGCTTAAGGGTATCTATATGTACGACATCTATAAGGTGTTTCTCAAAGCAATCCCGTATGAAGTGGAACCTAAGTTCAATATGTTTGGTCTTAGAGTGCTGTACGGGATTGTGTGTTATAGATATAGCAGCTGTATTATCAATGTAAATAGGAGTCATAGAGAGATTGAACCCGTAATCACGCAGCTGATGCTGAATCCAGAGAACTTGAGAACAGCAACTTGCAGCAGCAACATACTCGGCTTCAGCTGTGGAAATAGCAACCGCAGTCTGTTTTTTGCACTGCCAAGAAACTAAGCGCGATCCAAGGAACTGACATCCTCCAGTAGTTGACTTCATATCTATCTTGCAGCCACCAAGATCCGAATCCGAATAGGCAGTTAACTCGAAGTTTTTCTCGTTTGAATACCATAGACCCAGAGATGGCCTAAAAGCGAGATATCCAAAAATGCGTTTTACTGCCTTCATATGAGACACCTTCGGATTTGCTTGAAATCGTGAGCAGAGTGAAACGGCAAACACTATATCTGGTCTTGAGGCAGTCAGGTACATGAGAGAGCCTATCATTGAGCGATAGTCTTTCTCCTTGCAATCTTCATCGTCCTCATTAGGTCCAAGATTGTGTCTTGCTTCAATTGGAGTGCCGTAGTGTTTACTGTTGAGCAATTCATACCGCTTTAACATGTCAGTGACATATTTTGACTGGTGGATATAAATTCCATTGTCAGATTGCTCAACCTGTAGTCCCAGAAAGAACGTGAGTTCCCCCATAGCACTCATTTCAAACTCAGATTTCATCAATCTTTCAAAATCCTTGCACAACTGATCATTAGTTGATCCAAAAATTATGTCGTCCACATAGACCTGCACAAGTAACAAATCCACTCCTTCCCGTTTGATGAAAAGCGTGCTATCAATCTGTCCTCTGTCAAAACCATTCTTCAGCAAGTACTTGGCAAGTCGCTCATACCAAAGTCGAGGAGATTGATGAAGACCATACAAAGCTTTCTTCAGCTTGCAAACATGATTAGGATGCTTTGGGTCTTCAAAACCAGGAGGCTGACACACATAAATCATTGCGTCGACATCTCCATATAGAAAGGCACACTTTACGTCAAGTTGATACACACGGAATCCCTTAAAAGAAGCATAGGCTAGAAAAATCCAAATTGATTCCAAACGAGCAACAGGAGCGAAAACTTCATCATAGTCAATACCTTCTAATTGACTATATCCTTGAACTACCAGACGAGCTTTATTTCGAATAACCGCCCCACGATCATCCATTTTGTTACGGTAAACCCAACGAGTACCCGTCAAGTGAGTACCCTTGGGTAGAGGAACAATTTCCCAAACATTCATCTTGTTTATTTGCTGTAGTTCCTCCTGCATAGCCTCGACCCAAGATGGATCCTTTAAGGCTTGTTCAACCTTTTTAGGTTCAATTTGAGACAGATGACATGAATCGATATGAGCAATAAGTCCCAAAAGCTGCTGAGCTGAAGTCTGCTTTGCTTGTTGACGTGTTTGAACAGATGCATGAGGATCACCAATGATATTATCAATGGGGTGATCCTTATGTATACGAGTTTCTGGTATGGCACTTGGCACAAGATCCACACCCAGATTGTTCAAATCTCCCTCAGTTTCAGGAGTAGCAGCAGACTCAGGAGAGGCTAACTCTTCTTCTTCTCCTTCATCTTCAGGAGAAAATAAGTGAGAGTAGGCCATTGTTTCTTCCATTTCATCTTCTTGTTGAGGTTCCTCTAAAGGAGGCATGTTTGGATCATATGGAAGCTCCTTTGTGTAGTTATAAACTGTTTTAGAAGGAGCAGCCGAAGATGGTGGAGTAGGAGATGGTGTAGTTGGTGGTGATTTGGTTGTTGGTTGTGGTTGTGTGGGTGTTGTTTGTGAAGGTGTAGGTGTAATTTGTGGAGGTGTAGGATTAGTCGGTGGAGGTGCGGGTGTTGCATTGGGAGATGGGTCGGATGGTTTATTATGTACAGGTGTATCTTGAGTAAGATCAAGCTCATGAAGTATAGAAACCAATTCTTCCGTTTCATCTTCTTCCTGAATATTGAAAGAGTTGAAGAGGTTTCCATAGTTGAAAAACCAATCCGGACCCGTTCCTTGAGGAGGTTCCGTATACCTTAAACATTTCACTTCAAAATGCTCCTCAATCTGATTCGTTGATTTGTTAAAGACTCTTTTGTTCAGAGAGTTGACTGAATATCCAAGAAAAATCCCTTCAACAGCTTTATCACCAAACTTAGAGACCTTATCTTTTGTTATCATGATCAGGCATGGACACCCAAATGGTTCTAGGAACTGCAGATTTGGCTTACGGTTATTGAAAAGTTCATAACATGTTTTGTTCCTTTTCTTAACCGTGAGTACTCTGTTGAGAACATAACAGGCAGTATTAACTGCCTCAGCCCAGAAGATGATTGGTAACTTAGAGTCAGCTAACATAGTCCGAGCTGTCTCGATGATTGTCCTCTTCTTTCTTTCTGCAACTCCATTCTGTTGTGGAGTCCTCGGAGCACTAAATTGATGCTCAATACCTCTTGTAGCACAAAACAATTCGAGAGTTGAGTTCTTGAATTCAGTTCCATTGTCGCTTCGTATCCTTTTCACCTTCAAGTTGCACAGATTTGCCAACTTGTCCAACAAATACACCAGAATCTCAGGAGTTTCCCCCTTTGTGGTCAAAAAGTAAACCCACGAAAACCTTGAGTAGTCATCAGTAACTACCAAGCAGTAAGACCGACCACCAATGCTCTTTGTAGAGACTGGACCGAAAAGATCCATATGCAGTAGTTCCAATGGAGCATTTATGGAATTCACCTGCTTAGACTTATGGGACTTCTTACGTAGCTTTCCTTTTTGGCAGGAGATACAGTCATCCTTTAGAGCAAATGACTGTTTCGGAACTCCTAGCACTAGGTCATTTTTAGTCAAGAAATTCATTTTTCGGATATGAATATGTCCCATTCGTCTGTGCCAAAGCAGTGATTCCTTTTCAGAAGCCTTAGACAAGAGACACGTATACTCGTTCGAGGTCTCAACAGTTCTCATGTTCAGAATGTATGTGTCATTCTTTCTTGGTGCTCTTAGTAACACCCATTCTTCTGGAATGACATACCCAGGCTTCAGTATCACACACTCTGTCTTTGTGAACGCAGTGGTATAATCTTTATCACAGACCTGTGAAACACTTAGCAAGTTGTGCGTAAGCTGTTCCACGTAGTTCACATTTTCAAAACTAACATTGCCGTTAGTTAGCGTTCCTCTTCCAGAAATGGTTCCCCCAGTATCTCCAGCAAATGCAACATATCCTCCTGCGTATGGTTTAATATCCACAAGAAGAGATACATCGCCTGTCATATGTCGCTAGCAGCCGCTATCCAAATACCATTCACTATCTTTAACGCGTTCTGACTGCTGCAACACACAAACGAAGGAGATTAGTGAGAAACGGTGACTCAAGCCTTTACAGACTTAGGTCGACCGTGGTCATCAACAATAAGCACGTCAGATAGGATTTTATCTTTAAACAAATTAGAATTTTTATCTGATGTGTTATTGTTGACGACTGAAGAGTCAACATCAGACTCTTTTCGTTTCCAAACTTTAGAAGGTTCGGAATTGATATTAGAAGTAATGTTGGGCTTTTGAATTGGCAAAGATTTTTGCTCAACATTACTTGGCGTTAAAACAGGCTTGGGAGAGTTTGAGTGACGCCTAGGTGGAGATTTTGAAAAAGAATTTCTGTAAACAGATGTCCTAGGCATCTCTCTCCCATAGCGCTGATTTGACAGCTTTGGGCATTCACGAATTAAATGTCCTTGTTTCTTGCAGTAGAAACAAGAACGAGTCTCAACAAACGGTTGAGGCTGAGGAATTACCACAGGAGGTGGAGAAACATTTCTAGAGCATGAACATTGAGTACACGTCTTAGAAGATGTTTGTTTTGGTTGAGAGGTTGAAGTTGATGGTTTATCATACGAAACATTTTCATTTAATAATTTTCTTTGCAAAATCTTTACAGGTGACTGTAAAGTTTGTTGTTTCGAGTTTAAAACCTTGGCTTTTCCTTTATTTGGTTGAACCTTAATTTCAGGTTCAACCTTTGAAATCATTTTTTCAGGTTTAACTGCAACCTTCTTAACCTCAGGATACTCCTGATCCGTAATGTCCTCAATCTCAACAATCTCCTCAATACTTACAGGTGATTCATTCTTTAACTCAACACTTTCCTTAACACTAACAGGAGATTCATGCACAGACTTAACAAACGTTGGCAAGGGGTACTCTGGCCGCTTGGTTTTCTCCTTTGCCGGTTTGTTGTGTTTGGTCTCTTTAGCATCTTTAGCTTTTATTCCATAAAGCTTTGACCAATCAACTGGAATCTCTTCAAAGCCCTCCTTAACAGGCAGGGGACAGTGAGTAGTAGGAGTAGGGACTGAGTGGTATCCCAATCCCTCATTCTTTTTCCCACTAGTACCATGCTTGCTAAGAATTTCATTAAACACAACCGTTGAGGAATTTGAACCTAAGATTTTACTCTTATAATTCTCATACTCAGCTTTTAAATCTGTAAGTTCTTTCTTTAGTAGTTCAATTTCAACAAGATAGCTTTTAATGGCATCTTCTTGACTAAAAACCTTAGATTTATATTTCTGAGTATCTAACCGATGAGCCTCAAGATGTTTTTCATAAAGTTTCTCATTAGCTTTTAAGAAATTATTTGACTCGGTTAGTTTTTCATTCTTTTTCCTCAACTCTACTGTTTCATTCTGAAATACCTTTAGAGATTCAGTTAACTTAATACATGAGATACAATTTAATGGTTCATCAGGTACCTCATTCACGATGTGAGCCATCAAACACTGTTGGTATTGCTGGGAGACAGCCGTCCAATCTTGACTTGTGGGCTCGAAAACAATCAGGGCATTATCAGCAGGCCCTTTCTTGGTAACTTCCATTTCTTTGGCCTTTGGAGGAGTAGAAGGTGTTGTGAATCCCGATGCTGGCATTTTGGGTTTCTCGCACTCCCTGGCGAAGTGACCCAAATTTTGACAATTGTAACATCGGACCTTACTCTTGTTAAATCTAAAACCAGTCTTTCCATCACCTTCCAAGCTTTTACGCCCTGTCCTCTGCAAGAACTTTTGAATTCTTCGGGTGATCATTGCCACATTCCAAGTTAGATCCATTTGCTCCAGATCATCTTCATCAAGCTGAGCATAGTCTTCCTTAGTCAGCTCCAAAGTAAGATTCGGTTGAGTTACCAAATCCTTGTATGAGCTTAAGAAAGCTGTGTAAATGGCAGCTTGCTCCTGAATAGCAGGTGAGACTTGAACCTGTTGTTGATTTGAAGAAGGTCCGGTCATGAAAACAGAATGAATCCCATCGGAAGAAGAAGAAGAGGTTGATGAAGCATTTGTATTTGTCACGAAGGCGACTCCAGATCCATAAGTCTTTCCAGAGTTGATCTGAACACCATACACACTAGGATTCTGAACAGCAGCACCAGACCTAGTTTCTTTCTTCTTAATCTCCATCGCGTGAGCTTGAAGATCCCCTATCAACGTATCCAAAGACATGTTTGCAAGTTCTTCATTTTCTTTTAAAAATTGAACTTTAACATCCCAAGAACTTGGCAACACATCCAGTAGCTTCTTATTTACTTCAATTGAAGGAAAAGTATAACCCCCTTCAAACAACTCACCAACTAACCGTGAGTACCTAGTGAATAAAGAAGTCGTGTCTTCATTAGGAAGGATGTCAAAGATATCGTACTGTTTCTTAATCAGTTCGAGCTTGGCTTCCTTGTACTTATCATTTCCTCCACAACGAGTTTCAATTGCCTTCCATAAATCAAAGGCTGTTTCATGAGTTCTGAAAAGCCATAGAACATCCTTGGTTAGACACATTTTAATCATTGAAAAAGACTTTCTTTCAGTATCAAAATCTTTCTTCTCCTCGGGAGACATAGCTTTATAGGTCTTAGCAGGACGAATACCACGGTATTCCCCTTCAGCTAAAGGAGCTACATAATGCTCACGTAATGGTCCCCATAATTCTGGACAATGAAAATCAATGTATTGCTCAACTCGGTCTCTCCAGTATACATAATCCATGTCCGCAGTAAATAATGGAGGTTTATTACTTGAACCTATGTCATTACTTTGTTTAATCATTTCTCTCAGACCTCTAATATCCTCTTTATCAGCTGCCATTGTAATTACTTAACTGAAAAAACTATCTTCTGATCTTAGCGACGTAGATGATTACGTCGCACAAAGATTATGCGACGGCGTTAGGTACGTCGCAAAAAGCAAAGGATTCAATTAAGAATCAGAAATATGCGACGTTGAGAGGTACGTCGCAGATGACGTCGCAGAGGACGTCGCAGAATCACACTACGTCGCAACAAGACGTCGCAACACAGCGTCGCAACACAGCGTCGCAGAAGACTAATTAAAGTCAAAATAACAACGTCGCGGATGACGTCGCAACAGTACGTCGCACAGACTAATTAAAGTCCAAATTACTAACGTCGCACGCGACGTAGCAGATGACGTCGCAGGTAACGTCGCAAAACGCGAAAACCTGCGGCCAAAAACCCTAAAAACGAATTTTTAACCCAAAAACCAAAACCACGAATGAAGATCGACGAAAACCTTCAATAATCCCAGTAATATTGATCGAACACCTGTAAAAACACAAAAAACAAACGTAATAATCACAAAACAATATGAGAATCACGTCGCTTTATCCCGAACTCGATCCTAATCGCCAAAAACGAGCACTTTCTGCTCTGATACCAGTTGTTTGTCCCTTACTTAGGATCTAACAGAACCGAGTCACTCAATCGTTTGCGGAATCAACGATTAAGTTATCACACGAACACAATGAATAATCAAACACAATAATTATGAAACCGAACGTTATATTATTGCTTATGGTCGATCAGATTACAGAGAATTTCGACAAATTGTGTTTAGGGTTTCGTCAACCCTAAAACAGAAAACGTAAAACGTTTATATACAAAACTGGCATCTGCGACGTCGCACACGACGTCGCAGGCCCAAGCCCATGCGACGTTGACTACGTCGCAGGCCCAAAACCTGACGTCGCACCTACGACGTTACTCACTACGTCGCAGGAGTCAGGAAACGCAAATCTAAATACAAACTACGAGCTAGACCAACTGACAGACACTAAACATGTACCAACATTAGTGATAAGTATTTCACTTATTATGTGAAAACAATATGTAAGGGGTATATGGTTAAGAGTTTGTAGAGTTAGTGTTGATAATGTGCTTGAGTAGAATTAAGTGATGTATGCATTTATGTATAATCAGTGAATTAAGTGAAGTGTTCTAAAGATGATTAAGTGTTTGTATATTAGTAGAGATAATGTTAAGACTGAGTAGTACAAGTGTCATTCGTGAGGACACGAATGTAATAAGTGGGGGAGAGTTGTAACACCCCAAGTTTCAGGTTTTAAAATCGTACGCGGATATATTTTTATTATGGAATATTATTATGTAAATAACGAGATATAGTGAAACACGTAAACAGTTTTATCAGTTCCAGACTGTATGGTTTAAAAAGGGGGAATAAAATTAAATTACTTATATCTAATATTACATACACATACGTACATAATTCCAGAGTATTTGAAAGAGGGCTCGTGAGAAGGAGAAAACACAGACACGATCCATGTATCAATTTCAAGTCTTTCAAACTTTGATTTATGATTCTTCTAGCTTGATTCTTTCTTCTAAATCATCAAGAACACTATGTAAGTGATTCCTTCCATGTATTTAACCTAGGTTTTTAGTTTTAATGGGTTTTGTGAAATTAGTGAAAGTAACTACGAAATTAGGGTTTGAAATTGATTAGGTTAGTGTTGTTTAGTGTTTTGATTATGATTATGAACTATGTTTCAATTCGGAAGTGATTAATGTAAAGTAAGAAGCTAGAAATCAAAGAGGAGTTTTGATGGGAATTTATGAACTAGTGATTTATGATATGAAATTGAGTTTAATATGTTAAATGGATGTTAGTAAAGATAAAAAGTAAAAGAATTAACATGTAAATGAGTTAAAGATTTATAAGTTAGTAATATGTTCATAAGGGTTTTGATGAAATTAGAGGATTCATGTATTAAGCTTAATAGTATAATTAAAGGTGTTAATAGAGTAAGGATATGACTACTAGTTAATTTGATTATGATGATTGGTGCCTAAAAGTGTCGTATGTATCATATATGAATTATGTAGGTGATAAAGACGTGGAGTGCTTTCAATGGTGAAATCGACTAAGAGAGTATGGTGAGTGATACGGGGGTTAAACAGGTGATGTGATTGTGTAGTACCGTATAGCTTGCGGGCTAGAGGTTTGCACAATCAAGGAAAGTTAATTGTTATTTTCGTTTATTTATGTTTATTGCTTATAATAGTTAATTGTGTTAAATTACTTGTTATGTTTAATTGTTATGTGAATACATGTTATTTGGAAAAGTCAGTAGTGATTATCTCATTAGCGAGTAATGAGTATGTCACTAGCTTGAAGGTAAAGGAATAAGTTAATTTTGAACAGTATATGATTCGATTGTGTTGGATCCGGATTGCTTCCGAGCAAGAGGCTACACAATCGAGTGGAAGATGATTTGTTGATATATGTTGATTAAATAGTGATTATGTGGTGAATAGTGTATGATTTGATTGTGTTGGATCCGGATTGCTTCCGAGCAAGAGGCTACACAATCGGGTGGAAGTTGCTTGTTATATGTATGGTTTCTTATGTGTTTACTTAATGTTAATATGTTATGTTGAAAGTCGTTGTTGATTAGTGTTGTGATTATGGTTAATGAAATTATGGAAATGATTATGTGTAAAGATACAGTGGTGATCAGAGAGTTAATTGCGGTTAGCATAGTATACAGAGATACAGAGCCCAGTGATTATGTGTTTAAATAGTTATGTGTTGTATGTGTTATGTAGATTGCTTATTTAATTACCTGTGTACTCACTAAGCAGTTGTGCTTACCCGTTTCAGTGTTTATGTTGTAGGTTGATGTTTGGCTAGCGACATGTGGATAGAAGGGTTATGAGAAGCTAGTGACATAGATATGGAGCATGCTTACGGTTAGAATATGCTTCTTTCTTTTGAATTGTTATTTTGATGCCCAATTGTGTAAATCGCCCAAACAAAGAGTTTTCGAATTAAATATGTTGGTCAATATATAGTAGTTGAATTTGAAAGTCAAACTGAAATATGGTGTCTAGTGTATGTGGTTATCAAGTGTATGAAGTCATATGATTGGTTTGGTTTGGGTCAAAGTGGTGAAAAGTGATTTAGTGTCGAATGTGATTGGTTGGTCAAATGTGAAGTTGACATATAGTCAACAAAGTTATAATGGTCAAACATATGTGGTATTGGGTAGAGTTGTGGTTGTACATGGTTGTTTGGTTAAACGGGTTGAAAGTGTCAAAACGGTTCAAAAGAGTTAAATCAGGTTAGAATGTACTTATGTGGGTTTGGTCAATGGTCTTAGACTTATTTTGGTATGTTGAAAATGTGTGCAAAAAGTTAGAGTCAAAATGTTTATAGTTTGTGAATTGGGTTGTAGTCAAAAAGTGGTTAAAATGGTCGAAAAAAGGTTATACGTCCGTTTTCTCGTAAAACGTGTATTTTGGAAAATTTTAAAAAGGGAAAGTTTCGTATTGTCATTTTGGAGGTGCATGCAAATTTTCAGGGTCTAACTCCTTACGGTTTAGGAGTTATGCGTGTTTGAATTTGGTCAAAAATTTGAGTCTGTTACCACTAGAACAGGCTTGTTCTAGTCTAAAACAAGCTTGTTCTAGCTAAAACAAGGTTGTTTTACCTACCTGTACTACATGGTTGGTAATTTGCATACCCCGTTGTCTTGTTTTGGGTCAAAATGTAAAGATGAGAATACGGTATCAAATATACGAGATGTGGGACCAATAGAGAGTGCTTTTAGAGTATGTATAAAAAAATGGTTCTGTTTTCGGGGCGTTTCATGATTGGCTTATCCCTACCATCCAATAACCACCTATTAAGGCACTCACACATATTGCTCAACAGAACATCAGACACTGCCCTACCTGTATTTAATAAAATGTATGGAATTATAACACTGGTGAAACTCATGAATCATACTCATTCACACATATAGAAAGAACTATAAAAAAAACATACCTGTAAAATGGCTTCTTGACCAGGATTGGGGTGGAATTCTAGCAAGCCATTTGTAAGTTGCTTCATTGAACTCTTTTACCTCTTGCATTGCAGCTTCAAAATGTGGAACTGTTGAGGCTGTAGCACACTTCCACAGCAACTTCTTGTAGGCTTCACCATTCCACTTTGACTTCATATTCTGGTGGATATGCCTGAGACAATATATGTGCTCAGCTTGTGGAAATAGCCTTGCACATGCTTGCAGAATACCCTAGCATTAAATATGTGTATGATTAAACCTAAACTATAAATAACATTATAAAGTATAAAACAGAAATAAAATGTGTAGTTGTACCTTTTGTCTGTCACTCATGAAAGTGAAGTTGGAGTGGATATCCAGTCCAAGATCATCACCCAAAGTCTCAAGAAACCAACACCATGCATTGTAGTTCTCTGTCTCTACAACTGCAAAAGCCACTGGGTAGATACCATTGTTGTTATCAACTCCTACTGCAGTCAACAGTTGACCAGTAGCTGGATCTTTCATATGTGCACCATCTAAACCAATCAAATCCCTTCTCATTTTTTTAAACCCCATTTTCAATGGGCCCAAGCAGATATAGATTCTCTTGAACACCCTTGTGTTTAAATTAGGATTCCCTGGTTCAACATTAATTTTTACTGTTGTGTCTGGATTTGCTTTCCTCAACTCCTCTATTTTCAATGGGCCCAAGCAGATATAGATTCTCTTGAACACCCTTGTGTTTGAATTAGGATTCCCTGGTTCAACATCAATTTTTACTGTTGTGTCTGGATTTGCTTTCCTCAACTCCTCTGTGTTTGAATTAGGATTCCCTGGATTTGTGTCTGGATTTTTACTGTTGTGTCTTGATCTCCCTTGACTGTAGACATTTGATATGCTCTTTAAATGTCTTCACTTCCCATGTCTCCTTTCCTGCTAGCTTAGAAACTTGTATAACCCAAGGACAGTTAAGTTTCTTGGGTTTTCTTTTCTTTTTCTCAACTGGTATAGGCTTATCCACACTCTTGGGTTTCCTTTTCTTTTTCTCAACTGGTATAGGCTTTTTTCCTTTCAAAGATTCCCTATTAGGGTTTGTCACTTTTGTCTTCTTTACCAATTTGCCCTTGCTTTTAATTGGATCAATGCCACCTTCATCAACTCTCTCACCTACCACTTGCTTTTCTGTGGGCCCGACTGCCTTTTTAACATTTTGTGAACATTGACCTTGACCATTTATTTCACTGTTGACAAAGGTTGGCAAAACACCCTCACACCCTGCCCTTACCCGATCCCTATCATTCTTAATAAATGTCAACATTCTCCTACTTTCAATAGCATGTAATCTGATTCGAGCTTTTACCTCTTCTGCAGATGAAAATTGCTGCCCAACATAGAAGAAAGTTTTGTTGATCTGCCTGCTCTCCTTCTCCTGTTTCCTTAATTCTTTGAGCTTCTTCTTCCTTATGCTTTCAAGTCCATCTTCAGATTCCTCATTACTTGAAAATTCATCATTGTTCATCACATCTAATAGTGCTTCATCTGCAGCAAAGGGGTCATTTGCAACACTATTTGTCCACCATTTCCCATAAACTCAACATCCTTATTAATACTAAAATGGAAGTCTGTCATGTCAACATCAACATCCTCTATTGTGTTATCTTCATCCACAATATAATCACTATCATTTTCTTCCCCCAACTTTCATTGTCACTGTCTAAACCTGCATCTTCATCTTGATCACTAACTGGAATGCCAAACATAGGTTCCAAATCATTGTCTAATGCATCACCAAACCTAGTGTTGCCACTGATATAGACTGGTCTGTCTAGATCAACACCATCATTTTGACTCATGTCAACTACTGTTGGTTGACTATCACCTACAATTGGTTGACTTTGACTAACTGGTTCATTGTCACTCACATTTGGTTGACTTTCACTCACTGGTGGATCAGGTTCACTAACAATTGGTTCATTGCTACTCACATTTGGGTCACTGGCAGTCCATTCTAGTTGAAGTCTCTTCTTGGCACTAGGCAGTTTATGAACAACCTTTTTCCCCTTTACACCCTTTTGTTCACCTGCACTCTGTTGTGGCACATCATCTGCAAGTTCCTGTATTACTACCTTTTTTTGATTTGGACTGTATGTGTCAATATCAATGGCACTTTTTTCATGCTCAACATACACAGAAATCTCCTTATGCCTTCCCACATACTGGCTCAAATTATGGATGTCTATATCAGTCCCTAGAGGCTCCAACCCATAGTCTAAAATGGTATATGGTCTTTGAAAATGGTAAACCATCAAACTGAAACCATCATGCCCTAAATCCTCTAACATATCATTAATCTCATGAACAGAAAATGTGTCAATATCAATGGCATCAACATAACTAACCTTACCATTGATGTATCTCCTCCCTGGTGGATTCGTAAAAGCTCCACCATGATGAAGCTTAATCGGAAACTGAGATGAATATCGAGCTGTCACAGCAAAATTTTACATTTTTAGGTTAGAAACAAAAATTAATTCACTTAATAATTCTAGAATTACAGAGTATTGCTCGTACCGTATCGTGTCTCCAAATCGTATTGAACGTTTGCTGCTCGTATAGTGTATAACTTCGATACCATTGTTGCATGTGATAGTCAATTGTGCAAGCTAGGGTTTTAATCGATCGATTGAAACTGAAAAAGATGAAAAAGGGTTTTGGTGATCGGGCGCGAAAATGAAGAAAATGTGAGGTTGGTGGGGTAGATGGCGTATTAAATGAGAAAGGGCGAGTTAAATTACCAAAATACCCCCACATGCCGTGCACGTGACAAGATTTAACGGCCAATATTAACGCCCGTTACGGAGAGGGACTGCCAGTGAAACAACGTGCAATGACAGGGACGACCAATGCGAAAAAAAACTTGCAGGGACGACCAGTGTAATTTTGGACAAACCACAAGGATGAACAGTGTAATTTTGTCGGAAATTTACCTCAGGTCGAAACTCGGAAAAGCATGCTAATTGGTGAAATCTGGTTCTGATCTGGAGCTGAAGTGAAAATGGACTGGTATAGCACCATACCCGATTGGGTATGGTACCATACCCTTCCGGGTGAGCTGTCTTACCCGATCGGGTAATTTTATGCGACCGGGTGGTTTAGTGCAAAAGCGAGCCAGCAACGGGCCTATGCTAAATGTTGAAGTTTCCGTGTTGATACCCGTTCGGGTATGACTGCCCACCCGATCGGGTATGACTGCCCACCCGATCGGGTATGGCAGCTCACCCGATCGGGTATGCTTGCTTTAACACCCCCAAATTTATTGTTTAGCGGAAGCACTATTTGGGTGTTACGAATCAATAATCACAGCACAAAGATATATAATGAACGACCACTATATGCGTCGTTTTACATTTGTATTGATAAAACCAAAAGTTTACATCAAAAATATTGTTTACATTAGCTCGGTTGAAATTGAGAGATTTAAGTACATAATTAATCTATACAAAATATAATAATGCAGCTAAATCTCTGATTGTTTGCATGATGACTCGCGCTAATTGATCCTTACTTGAGCAGTCCAACCTACTGCTGGTCACCTGGGATACATGCTAAAATTGGTCAGCGAAACGCTGGTGAGCTCACAGGTTTGTATGTCAACACATATGTTTGTATGAACCGCAAGATTTAATAATTGAATTTAAAATGCAATTAAGCAAAATAAAAGTTATACATCCATGAGCACATAGTCTGAGCTTAACTTGAGTTGTCAGGCCCACTTAAGGAAACCTAACTTGAAATGCCTCCTACGAGTGCCTAATCCACACTCGTCTTCCCAAATGCTAATACGTCCGTTTGACCAGTTAGTGCGTGCTAACCCGGACGAGGATTGTCAATCCTATATGATATCATATACTAACATTCACGCTACTACGTATTACCAGACTATGCTATAGAGGGCTTTAAATTGATTAGCTTGAAACTCATGTAGTATTTGATTTGATTTGTACTTGCGTTCAACTTGTAAAACAAAATGAGCAATAATATCACACCCTGATTGAAAATCATTAAAATAGGGGCTATGAGACTCACCTGAGCGTAGATTGTTTATCGAATAACTTGAACTGATTAGCTGTGAATTGATGTCCGAAGACTTGTAACCTGAGTGTGTCCACGACACGTAATGGTTATTAATTGTACATGTATCTCGAAAGACTACCTTTGTAATTGTTTATTTATCTATGATGTCCAAATTACCCCGATTTAGTTGATTGACTTGTCCAAATTACTAAGATTTGGTTGATTGATTTGAGTATTTGAAAACGTGTACGGCCCGTTGGTGATTGTTTGTAACAATAATCTCGGTATTATTATTTTGATCTTGAAGTGTTGTACTTAAAAGTGTTTACAAACTTTTAGGTGACGGGGGTCCGGGGGCAGCGCCCCTGGTTAACGGGGTTCCAGGGGTGGCAACCCCTGGCGGGGTCCAAGGGGCTGGCCCCTGGCTGGGGTCGAGATGCCAGGTCAGCTCGAAAATTTTTTATTTCTATTAAATTGCTTTTGTGAAAAACGCATCTGGACTTGAATTTGGGTGAAATCAAGTGATAAAATTTTGGTCTCGACACTTAGTAAAAAGTTGTAAATATTCTGTTTTTGGCGACACTAAACTAGTGTCGCTACGGGCTTAGGCGACACTTAGTAAGTGTATATTTCTGATTTTCAATAGTTGGGCGACACTTGAGTAGTGTCGCTATGGCGACACTTATGAATTTTTGGCGTCACTAAAGGAGTGTCGCTAAGTTAAATCTGGTTAAGTAATTCAGCGACACTTAAGTAGTGTCGCTATAGGGGCGACACTTAGGCATAGCGACACTTAGCTAGTGTCGCTAGCACTGTTTTTGGCACACTAGCGACACTTCTAACTGTTCGCCGGATTTTGAGCCGAAAACGAGTTTTCCGGCCACTTTTCGATCCAATACTTTTACCCAACCCATATTTAGACATTTTGAGTATGGTGAAACAATAAACAAACGAAAATATACCAAATCGAAAGGTTTCGAGATTTTGTCGGAAACTTACGCGGTGGCGAATCAAAATTCCGAAAAGATGAAGTTGTAGATCGTGAAGAGGTGGTCATTTTTCTTCAAAGGAGTGATACGATTGGAGGCCGTTTTGTGGTGTGATTTAAGGATTTAAGGTGATGGTTTGGATGTGGTGGTTTTGAGAGAAAAAGAGAGAAGAAAAGATAGAGAGAGAGAGTGTTTTGGGAAATGGGGTGGGGATTTGATCCCCTCACCCTATTTGGGGCCGGTTTATGGTGGGGTCCACCATGTGTGGGCTCCGCCAATTTTTGCTCTGTGTAGTCGTGCTCCGTGCGGTGTTCGTTTTTCCGATTGTTTATTTGTTTAAATAAATTTTAGTTACTTTTAAATATACTTTTTATAATGCGAATAAATTCCCGATAAATTGGGTTGAAGTATTTTATAAAAATACTTTATGTTGTAGTCATAAATTATAACTTAAACTCGTTTTGTTTTGTCGCACGTGTTTATATTTTAACCAAGTAAATTGTTATTTATACGATACGGTTTAAACTGAAATATTATAAAAATAATATTCTTGAGATATAATAGTTTCATCAAATAATGTTATGTTATTTAATTAAATTGTTCACCAACGTCAGTATTTAATTGAATCGAGTTACATTCGATTTGAATTTTGTACGATTTAATCAAATCGCATAATTGTATATATATTCAACAATATATATATTGATACATTAATTAGCCTAACACAGAACTAATTACATGTATTAAAACTTGATTAGGCAGTAATTTCTAGTCCTAATTTGACAGTTGTCACACTTGCTCACCCGATCGGGTACTTTGGCGGGGCACTGTACATCTTCTCAGACTGGATAAAAGAAGCTCGATGTCTGATGGGTTTTAGGTGCATGTGAACTTGTCAGTGGAGGTGCATTAATTTCGCCAACCATTTTTTGGTCCATGTCTCTTCCTCTCATACTTGATCCACTGGTTATGAAGGTTTTGTGGGTGGGGTTTTTAAAAGCCCTAATATTTTCTCACTTTGAGATAGCAGCAAGGAGAACACACACACTTCATTTTCATCTAGGTTTTTCTCTCAGGAAAAAGCCACGACCCAAATACCTCTCCACTCCATTTTGCTTCACAAAAAAATCACCACCTACTTCACTTATTCTACTTGTATTTCACTTGAAAATTTGTGGAGAAGATCAAGCTAGCAACAACTTTAATAGAACAATTACTTCAAAATTGTGGTGTAATCACTTTGGTACAATTATAACTTTCCATTTAATTTCAAGTTATTTATGATTTCTTTGATTTCTAGCTATTGTTTCATGATTCTTGTTATGATGAGTGGCTAGTTTACTTATTTACTTGTTTGGATGATTTAACTAGTTGATTAGGGGTGAAATATTTTGGTGTTTGATTATGTTTGAGTTTATGGTTCATCCATGAACTAATGTGTGCTTGGCTCAACAAAATTTGTGAAACAAATTGGTGACTTTAACTTGATGACTATAGCGAATGTTTGTTGTTAAGTCAAATTACCACATTTGTATGTCTATGTATGAATGATCTTTGTTCATGACAATGAATATGGATTTTTGTTAACCAAATGAGCTAAGCACATATGAGTTAATATGGCGAATGTCTTTCCTTTGGATGAATTGTAAATCATAACTTTGGTCCTCATGTTTAATCTATGAAATTTGTGTATTTGAGCTTTTGAACATTTGACTAAACTTATTTGGTGAATTGCTAGTTATCATGGCGAATGTCTTTACTTAGTAATTTATCATCACTTATTTGTCTATGAGTAATTGAACGAAATTGCGGATGTAATTTTGGAATAAGCTAGATAATTTAAGCTCGAATGTGCAAGTTGGTAACCATGGCGAATGTCCGTTACTTGATTAAATCATAAGACCATGAATTGAAGTTGAACACTAGGTGTTGGCGAATGTCAAGCCTTTGTTGAAATGATATTCACTTTTGCATAATTCAAATCTGTTTTAACCGCTCACCCCGAAATCGATCACTAGTGACCTAGTCCAAACAAGTATTGTTTTTTAATATACGAAAGTTTCCAATCAACTACTTTGACTCTTCATAGTCCACTTTCCTAGTTTAATTCAAAACTTTAGTTTTTAAGCAACGTGACAACTCGGTCACTCAAACCCAATTTTTATTTTATTTTCTAAATTACTCACACTTAGCTTATACATCTAAAAACTAAGTTCCCTGTGTTCGAACCCGAACTTACCCAATTATACTACTACACGATAGGGTCCATTGCCCGGTTGTGTTTTGGTCTAGCACGGTACTTTCTCGTTCATATTTCAACGATAAATTTAATAACTAGATTTAGCACATCAACTAATTTAATTTAATAAATAATAATAATAATACTAATAAATACAGTAATAATAATTTAAGGGGTCAAAACGGATTCAAGTACGAATTATATATAGAAGATTTTTGAGTTGTTTTTGTACATTTTTTTAGAAGATTTTTGAGTTGATTTTGTACATTTTTTTTATCAAAAGATTAAAGACTTATAATAAGTAGATAGTAGCTGACTTCCTTTTGTTTATGCTTTATCGAAAGGCAGGGATGTAATTGTTGTTAATATTATGTACATAATAGTAACGTGTTTGTTTTTAGTTCTTATTAAATATATAACGTATGTAGATAAACTAATACTTGTGTTTTTGTTGTAGTTTATTTCTTGTTAATTTGCAAATCAAATTATAGTAGAAATAAAACATGGACGGCTTTGTGTGGCTACTTACAATCCAAGGTAAGTGACGAATTTTTCTCGTCACTGCAGTCAAAGTGAGTGACGACGTTTTTTGTCACTAATTTCAATGGAATAGTGACGGCTTTCTTTGATTAGTGACAAAATTTAATGATGATATTTATCATCACAAAAAATAGTGACGACTTCAGTATCGTGACTAGTTAGTGACGAATACTATCTATCGTGTCTAATTCGAATTTATGATGCACCTAAGTGACAAAAAGTGACAAAATGATTCTCGTCACTAAAACGCTTTAGTGACAATTTTTAGGCCTTTAGTGATAAAATATGACAAGTCACTAAAGCCATTTTTTCTTGTAGTGTGAATTTGGTTTTTATCTTAAAACTTTATAAAATTTAAATACTAATGGCTATGTAATCAAAATCTACTGTTATAGCAGCTAGCATCCAACCAGGGAATCTTGATGTTGAACCTGAAACTAAATTCTTAATTTTATAACGTCTAAATATGTCGATTGTCGTAATCAGATAGGCCCTAAGATCTTTTCAGTAATGAATAAAAGTAATTAAGAAATTTCTCACAAATTTTTAGAAATGTATGGATAGAGATCTTGTCAAACGCATTTTGGACTCCATTTTTTGGTCAAAGGCATTTCGAACATTTCTTTCGGTGATTGCTCAAGATACTCTCTCTCAAATTAACTTCGGGTTTATAAACCATTCTGATATGGTGATATCAGAGAAATCACAAAATAGTACTCATACATAGTACTCATACAGGGAAAGATGTTCCAGATCTCCATTTCAGCCATACTATACTAATTAACTTTTTTTATGATCATAAATCTTTCGAAGTTTACTCTCCAAGATCTTGAGTAGATCTGTTACGGTGTATGAATTTTTTTACTTTTATTTTCTAAACTTGTATATCGTTTGAAATAGTAATGGCTATACGTAATGAAATTAGTTTGTTGCAGCAGCCAACATCCAACGTGACAATCTTGAGGTTGGACCTGAAACTTAATTCTTGTTTTTATAATGGGAAATTGTCGATTGTCAAACGTACACTAGATAGGCCCTAAGATCTTTTCAGTAATAAATAGATATAATTTGGCGAAGGAATGTTGGACTTGTTTTTTGGTCAAGGGTATTTTAGAACATTTCTTTTCGTAATTGTTCCACATATCTTCTCTCAAATTTTGGTTTATAAAACTTGATGAAATGGTATAATCAGAGAAATCGCAAAATTATACTCGTACAACATACAGGCCAAGATGTTCCTTGCTCTCCATTTCAGCTATGTAACTCTTGCAAGAGAATGGCCTGAGCTTTGCGGTTCACCGATTTTACAGAGCTTTCTGCATCTTAAGGATTGAAGCAAAAGTTCAATAATGCATGACTTGTCTATCACACATAATAACCTATAATTATTTTCTTCCAGTCTTTCCTATTTCACCATAGATCATCTGATTTCAACGTATATATAAACAATAAATTAAAGTTTTCTGAAATGTTGAAAAAAATATTCTAAAGTGTGGCCAACTCCACACATTGTGGTCTTATTCGTTCAAGCTGGCACTCTGCGAAGATCATGCATTATGTTCCGGATCCTATTAAAAATGCTTTACAAGTGGACCTCAGCTCCCTCCCATTCGTGGTATGGAGGATGTATTACAAATTTCATGATTGAAACAGAAGTTATCTGTCACATAATTAGCAAGTTCAATTAAGGTGGCTTACTCGACCACAGTAGCCCAAAATTTTGAAAAGCTTGAGGTGCTCATCGTAGTGAGTAGCAACACGCCTTAATTACTTTCCTGCCAAGTCTTTGACCAATAATAAGATGTTAGATGTCAAAGCTTAATTTGGCAGACTTCAGATACCTTAATTGTTGGAAAATGACAGTCACAATCCGAGAAATGAATGGATTCCACCAACGGACAATCCTCTCTTTCAAATTGTTAAAGATTTGAATACGAAAATAGCACCTAGCTTGCTATAAGACCATTTGCAATGGTGATGGGCTTCTGGGTCATGATTTTTGCCCAAAACGCTGCATGGCAGCTGGTCTAACAGATTTGGATTGTTAAGAAGAAAAGAAGATCTACCAAGCATATTTGAACCAAAAGATGGAAAAAAGGTAACTGAAAAGTGATCAGACATTGACTTGCTTTATTTTGAAGGGGAAAGGTATCTTTGACAACGGAAGATCCAATTCAAACTTTCGAAACTTTTTTTTCTAGATAGAGAAAAACTAACCAGCTAGCTTACGTGAGAGAAGCAAAATCATTCAATAATAAAGATTGTGTCAAGTTTATACATAGTGAGACCTTGAATATAGATTATGTATAATGTAACAGATACTATCAACCATGATAAAATATATTAATTAATACCGTTCTTGCAGTAACTTCAGTCTTTACTCTTTATTACTAAAAAAGGATTGAAGTATTCGCTGAAATAAAAATACATTGCTCTCATTTTATAGTTCTTCCAAAGAGGAAGATAATATATATATATATATATATATATATATATATATATATATATATATATATATATATGGGATAAGTATTTGTAAATATATTCAACTCTACAAAAAAATCTATGGTATGTATCAAACTTAGAACACTTCAATTGTATGTATTGAACTTTCAATAATCGCTATTGTATGTATCGGATGTGCCTTTTGATGACGTGTCATTCATATAATGTGCCACGTGTCATCCATATAACTTGACACGTCATCAAAATGCTCATCCGATACATACAATAGAGATTATTGAAAGTTTAATACATACAATGTAAACATTCAAAGTTGGATACATACTGTATATTTTTGAGTAAAACTGAATACATTTATTCATTTACAAATACTAATCCTTATATATAAACATCAAAGTTTACAGAGACGTCCAAAGTTGAATTAGTGTATCACCAACTCTATGTCCAAATCAGGCATGAACGATTTAAGCTGCCGCTTAGCAGAAGTCCGCGCAGCTTTCTCTTTTTTGGAGATATCCACTGAACGTGCAATTACCTTCCCACACTCCCAGCGGGAATCAACAACAATTTTCTTGAGTTTAGCAGCTCTTTTTATGATGTAGGCAACAATTTCAAAGTCACTAATATGAGCATCATAGCACACAATTTTAAGAAGTTTGAGATGTTCGAGGGGATGACTAGGAACTGGCGTCACTTTCCTCAAATTTTGAACCCGAGAAGACAAATGTAGCTGCAAATTGACCCAAGAATTTTCTTAATAACATCCATGGTCATTGCTAAATTCTTATTAGCTAATAATCAGGTTAGGTAATATTGCTATTTAACTGGACATAGCGCAAGTACCTCAACTGTCAAATTCTCCAAATATGGACAAGAGTTCAACACGGAAGCCAACATTAGAAGACGATCATCTTTACAATCCCAAATCTTAAGTCTCAATTTCTTGACATTTGGTAACTCAAGAAGGGAATCCTCAAGGTTTTCAATACACTTCAAATATACAACAATATTCTCTAAGAACGATTTCAGTTAATGATTATAAACACGCTAAAGGTCAACTACTAACCTTGGGACGATATAAACGAATGGAAAGATCCTGCAGGGACAAAGACCAGGATGATTTCTTGTGGAACACATCATCATTCAAACCCACAAATCCTGGACCGAAATCAAGCTTTTGAAGTTGTGGAAGACGAGCTAAATACAAATCTGGTGGCGTTGGACCTTTGTAGGTGAATGATTCAAGGTCAAAATCGGATAAATCAATGGACTTTACTGAAAGACATTGAGAGATTTTGAGGTGCCTTAACTGAAGATCTCGTTGAACAAGAACGTACGTTCCCCACCTAGGAAATCGTCCATCAATATGAATATTCTCTAAGCATTGTGACTCCTTGATTGATATCATCTCAAGATGTGGAGAATTTGCTACAAATTCAGTAAGAATTGCATCATTCACCTGAACTTTCTTCAAGATAAGTTTTCTAAGATAAATAAGCTCCACAACGTTAGAAGTCGAGGGTGAATTACTATAAAGGTGTCTTTCAGTTAATCTTAATGGAAAACAATATCTATTCCGGTTACAACGGGTTTCCATCAGATCCAGTTCAAGAAACTCGACTTTCTTGTCTGCTGCAAATTGGAGCCATTCCTTAATAATAGATCTAAAACCTGCATTCAGACGGAAATGAATCCGAAAGTCTTGAACCATCGGGTGGTTGTACCTTGCGATGATACTATCCACATGGAAGATGTACTTAATTTGCTCTACAAGCAACAACTTTGATTTAGTGATATTTTTAACCTTTTGACTACCATCAAAGTTCAGTTGTTTTAAGTTACACCACAAAGACCTCCATCTCGTGGAGATACTGCTCATGATCACGGCGTCCTTTATGGGCATATGAGATAGTATAATAACAAGAATATCATCCGGCATTCGGCTGATGAAATCGGTAGAAATTGATTCTTGATGGTTGTCCTTCTTCACAAAAAATAAATAAATAAGAAATGAAAATCATCAATAATTTTAAAAAGCAGTAAATTGATCAACCAAATTAAGCATTAGACCTAATTAGAATATTGAATATGTAATTTACAGTTGACCTTAGCAAGCATAATATACTGTTTATCAATAATACATATAATTGTGTGCCATAGAAAATGCGATTTGCACAATTGAATCGGTAAAACCCTAACATTAAACAATTAACAAGTATCGATCACATATATTATAGGCATGCAGCAGCATGAAGAAATAACTAACCTTTTTTTGAGCTGCAGGTCGTCGATGTCGACATCGACTTTGTTTCCCCATGATCGATCTGTGTATATTTCACGATGACAAGAGGAACCAAAAGCAACGAGGTTCAGATACGATGTTTTGTTTGTAAACACAAGTCAACTGCGGACGGTGGTTTTATACTAAGATTTGGACCATTCTTGACAGATTTCAAGAAATGGGCCTTGACTTTATTTTTTAACATTTTGAGTCCATCAATATTGTTTTGGTGAGTTACTGAATTACGTAACCTGGATTTTGTCCTTACGGTTTATTTATAGTGAGCCTACTTATGAATTGCCTAGTTTTCTGGTTAAGTTACATATGGTTAATTTTCCGATTTGTTTAATAATTTGCTGATTATCGTCCACTAGCTGATTATCGTCTAATTAGCCTTATTGGAAGCTATTATAAGGTTATTGCTAAGATTCTTGCAAATAGATTAAAAAGGGTATTTACCTTCAATTATTAGCGAGGTACAAACCGCATTTATCAAAGGGAGGTCCATTCTTGACGGACCACTCATTCTCAATGAAGTAATAAAATGGGTTAAGAAGAGGAAGATTAATACTTTAGTTTTCAAAGTTGACTTCGAGAAAGCTTTTGACACCCTTAATTGGAACTACCTTGATTCAATTATGTGTCAAATGGGTTTTAGCATGGGATGGAGAAAATGGATAAGAGGATGCCTTAATTCGACTATGGCATCGGTTCTTATCAATGGATCTCCCACGTTGGAGTTTAAATGCTTTAAAGGTATTAGACAAGGTGACCCGTTGTCACCGTTCCTCTTTATCATTGCTGCCGAAGGGTTACATGTTGCTATGATGGAAGCGAGAGAGAAAGGATTCTTTCGAGGGATCCGCATTGAAAGTGAGGAGTTGTCACATCTCCAATATGCCGACGATGCCATTTTCATAGGTGAGTGGTCTCTTCCTAATGCCCAAAATCTTATCCGTATTCTAAGATGCTTCTACCTTGCATCCGGTTTGAAGGTGAATCTTGTAAAGAGTAAAATCATTGGCATTGGTGTACCTCATAGCGAGGTAGATGAGATGGTTGGTATTTTGTGTTGCAAATCAACTTCATTACCCATACAATATCTTGGGCTTCCGAATGGTGCTATTATGTCTCGGTCTTGTCATTGGAGACCAATAATTGACAAATTTCAAGCTAAGTTGTCAATTTGGAAATCTAGAGCTTTATCATATGGTGGCCGTCTATGTTTATTAAAATCAGTGCTTGGAAGCTTGCCGCTTTACTACTTCTCTCTTTATCGAGCTCCTTTAAAAATTATCAATAAATTGGAAAGCATGCGTTCTCTTTTTTTGGGGTGGGGATACAGATACTCGAAAAATGGCATGGGTGGCATGGAAAAAGGTCTTAGCGCCTACTTAATGTGGCGGTTTGGGTATTGGAACTATACATGCTCTAAATCTTGCATTACTCTCAAAATGGTGGTGGAGATTTTTGAAAGATGGAAATCCTTTATGGAAAAGAATCATTTGTGAAATTCATGGTAGAACCGGCAAGATTAATGGGAATAATTGTAAAACAAGTGGTTCGAGTGTATGGATCGACATACTTAATATGGGATGGGACCTATTTAAACTTGACATACAATTATTTTCACTCTTTAAACGTTCGGTCGGCTCGGGCCAAACTATTTGTTTCTGGACAGATTTGTGGTGTGGATATTCGACTTTTTCCAGCAAATACCCGAGGTTGTTTACTCTTGAGCAAATACCTGATTGCACAGTTAGCATGAGGCTGCCAATGAACTCAGAAGGGAGTTATGCATGGAACTGGAGGCGATTGATCAGAACGGGTAGAGAAAGTGATGAATTTAACAGGTTAATTGTTGATTTGCACGAAATGGTGGTATCTAATGGCACTGACAGCTGGTCATGTCTATCAGACAACTCGGGTGTTTTTAAAGTTAAACTTTTGAGAACCCGCGTAGATGAAAGGCTACTCGATTGTGGGGGCTATAAGACGAGATGGAATAGTTTACTGCCTAGCAAAGTGAACATTTTCTCGTGGAAAGCTAAGCAATCTCGGCTACCCACAAGAGATAATCTTGACCACATAGGTGTAGCATTACCTTCGTTGCTATGCCCAATGTGCGAAAAAGACCCTGAGACAGTGGACCATATATTTACTCATTGTGATGTAGCGAAAGAGGTTTGGATGTCCATTTTCAAATGGTGGCAATTGGGGTATATCTGTCCGAATAGCATCAACTCATTAATCAATTTGGCAGATTCTCTTCAGACTGATCATGAGTTTGTCTCGAGATGCTAGGACCTGGTTGTTCAGACTACTATATGGTGTCTTTGGTAGTGCAGAAACAAGAAGATCTTCAATGGCCATCAATTACGTGGTCATGTGATTGTTGAGGAGGTTCGGACACTTTCATTCCTTTGGATCAACTGTCGGCAGTCGCATTCCTCTCTGAATTGGATTCAATGGAGCTGCAATCCAAGGATGGCATGTAAAATGTAACTTGATTTGTTTTAGTTAGTTTCCTTGTTCTTGTTCCTCTTTGCCCTTTTAGCAACTTGGTATTTGGGCTGCTTTAATTAAATTCTCATTGCTAGCCAAAAAAAAACCATTCATATATAGATTTAATCTTTTCATAGAAATGGCCATTCAAGTTTGGAGAACAGATCTTCCATGAAGTTTATTTTGTGTATTTTGGTCAACTACATTTGAGATTTTCAGATATTCTATAATCATTTTTTGCCAAAAATCAAAAGTAAAACCAAATCAATTATTTTTAGGTGAAAATATACCCTTCAGAAGCATTCATATCATCCCTATGACGAGAAAGTGTAAATCGGAGTACTCGCAAAATAGCGACTTGTACATCGATCGACCATGCAATGAAGAGTATACCTTGCTATCAGTTCAACAATACTAGCTTCTGCAGTTCTGCTATACATGAGCTTTTACTTCTACTGCATGTAGTTCATATTTTGAAAAGCCACCAAGCTTAATTACTGGTCTGGTTATAAATCTAGAAACATTCATATTATTCCTAAATTCGGGCAAAGATGCAGAATTCATGACTTGTACCATCACATAGCTAAATCGGTACACATGCATTGCTAGCTCTCTAGTTTCACCATATGAGCACAATTTATAAAAGGAAGAAACATAATACACTTTAATCAGTTTTAAGTCTCATTGTACTTCTTTTGAATTAAAAACAGATAAACAAACTTCCGATTATGTTCACTATAATGTTTAACTTTAATCAGTTTTAAGTCTCAACGTTCACTATAATGTTTAACTTCCGATTAAAGAATAACCATATCTGCGCCCTCTGGCATCAATGATTCAAACTGCGACTTGACAGAAGATCGCACATTTTCCACCATCTTTAGGAAGTATCTTGAAGGTGACGTTGTTCCTTTTCGCCCCTGGTGGCGAGGATCAATCACAATTCTCTTGAGTCCAACGGCATTTTCTATGACGTACATAACCAATTCAAAATCACTGGTTCTCCCATAATACCCTACAAATTCAAGAAGCTTGAGGCGTTCATGGGGCTGATCACTAGCTACATGCCTTACCTTCCTTTTCAATTTTATCGGAGTAAACCAAAGTAGCTGCAATAATAAACCACATTACTTATAAACGAACATCTTGAGATACCTGACCAAAAAAATAAAAAAAAAATGAAAACAAACTTCCGATAGTAACTTTAGAATAACCCAAGTACCCAACTACATACCTCGATTGTTTTAGTCTCCAAACTTGGACAGGCTTTAGCTAAGTTTGTGAACTCTAGTAAGCTTTCATCTCTCTGAGCTCCAATAGTCAGCCATAATTTCTTAACATTTGGTAGTTTGGGAATCGAATCAAGCTTCAAACTTTCCTGCAAAATCGTGACAACACTCTCTGGGTCTTTTCAATAAAAATCATGACACAATACACGTTAAGTTAATATATATGAAGAATTACTAACCTTTGGACGCGACATCTTGAAGGAAAGAACTTGAAGGTAGGAAAGACAAGAGGTCATCCATCTGAACACATTATTTCCCAACCAAGAAGCTCCTCTGATATCTAGTTGTTTAAGATTGGGAAGATTTGTGAGCTTTAATTCTATATCTGGACCCGTATATTCAAATGACACAAGACCGAAGTCAAATAAATTAACAGGGTCAATCCCAACACATCCCACTATTTCGAAGTGTTTTAATTTTAGACTTTGTCCGCCAACATCAATAAAAGTGAAGCCAATTGAGCCATAAATTGACACTATTTCAAGATTTGGAGATTTCTTTAGAAAATCTTTCAAAGCCTCATTACTCATATTAACATTCTTCAAATATAGCTCTTTTAGATATACAAACTCCATGCTGCAAAGGCGCCATCTGTTGCGAGCTGATAAATGACAAAGGACACGATAGCCTAGTTCAGGATCAATATGTCATCCCTCATGTCTAGTTCAAGAATATCAACTTTCTTGTCTATCGCAAATTGGAGCCATTCACCAAATTCTTCTCGATAATGCAAATTCAAATCAAATCGAATACGAAAGTCTGTAACCGTTTGGTGGCCGTAACTCCTGATGACGTTGGTCAACTGGTCGACATACTTAACCTGCTCTGAAAAATATAGCTCACGGTCCGCCTTCAACATCTTAGGTAAACTATCACTACCATCGAAGTTTAATTGCTTCAACTTACGCCACACATGCCTCCATCTAGTGGAGAGAATGCCAGTGACAACTGCGTATTTCATTGGTAAAAGACACAGGATCAAAAGAAGTACATCATCTGGTATTCGACTGATGTAATCATTGGAATTTAGTCGCTGACGACCCCCCTTCATAAAATACAAGTCGATCATCAATAACCTTAATTAGCAATTAATAATCTGCACAAACAACCAATAATAAACCTAGAATATACATAGATCGTGTAACTTACAGCTTCAAAATGGATGAAACCCTAGAAAGATACTAAATAAACAACTATTTCAATTCAAGTGATAAATTTAAGTAGCTAAAAATGAAGAAAACTAGAAGATAAAATTAAAGCATATGGAAATCAAATTTTGGGGATATATAAAAGATAGACGACTGATTATGAAAATTAATTTGAATTACCTTAACTAGAAATTAATTGAAAGTATCAATGAAATGGAACTAAAATAATATTGAATAACCTAATCATTTTATACAATAACATATATCGATCACATATACAGAAAAAAAGAAGATAATAATTACCTTGTTTTTAGCAGCTTGGAGCCTTTTGTTGGTCATCGTTGGTGGGAGAGGAAATGAAGACTGCACTGCAATGAGTACGAGATTTTGAGGCTAATTAAAGGTGGGAGAAGGTTTTGATTTCTGATACTACGTACTTAATTGTAGCTGTGGTTTTATAAGCTACAATCTTTCTATAAAAGTTAAAATTTTTAATTATAACATGCCTAATAAGAGGCTAAGAGCATATGCGAATAGAAACATAAAAATTAATAATAATAATAACAATAATAATAATAATAATAATAATAATAATCTTTTTCTTTTATATATATTATTATATATAATTAAAAAAGGATACCACGGAGTAATCTGGACCTTAGATTAGTTTCATCTATAAAGATCCTACGGTTAAAATTATTTCCTACATCTTTTTTCAATTTTTAAAATGTGTACCCACAACTATTAAAATTGACACTTTTAGTACTTCCCTATTTTTTTGGTCCTTATAGTTTAAATATCATAACATTTTAAGTGGTAATTTATAAATAAACCAATCACATTTTAAATATTTATCTATATTCATTGATTCCATGAATTTTTTTATCAACATCATGAAACTAAAACCTCGGCGTCCATATAGCCATACAACCGCAATATGATAAATATTTTAAAATCGTAACCAAAATATTTTATCATTTTAACTAATAAGGTATTAAATTAAATGTAGATTTTCATATTAAAATCTTTGCATTTATTATAACAAGTTTTTAATGTACTCGATGATGAATCTGCTATCGAGCGTTTTATTGATTAGTTAAAATTAACGTTTACAAAGATCAAGTTGGCGAATATGTTTTCAAAAACCTTATGAAGAAAATTGTGATGGCTGATATACTAACTAAACAATTTCGTTCTTTTGGACATTAAATTGATGATGATTATGTCGTGGATCTCAACTCCTTCAAGGAAAATTAGAGTTTAAAATTTGCTGTTTTTTTATCTTTGTTATACATGTATTCCACTTTTGTAATCCCAAATAATAATAACATTATTTTCATCTTTATTATCAATTATGTTTTAATTTTTATAATTATATGCATTATTATTATTACCATGATACAAAATCTATTGTAATTGCTTATATATATATATATATATATATATATAAATATATATATATATATATATATATATGTATATGATCACAACAATTTATGATTTGGATAGAAATTTAGGTTTGAATTACAAAATACAGTTATCTGATTTAGACTGAATTCATTGTTTATTTGACTTTTCAAAAATTATTTTGTGGGTTACAATAATTCTATACTGCCTTTTTATTATATGTCT
Source organism: Helichrysum umbraculigerum (assembly GCA_949592205.1). NCBI lineage: Eukaryota > Viridiplantae > Streptophyta > Magnoliopsida > Asterales > Asteraceae > Helichrysum > Helichrysum umbraculigerum. Next base: position 56,822,434 of record CATIUR010000006.1, read on the forward strand.
ATTATATTATATACATGAATGTTTGACTATCCACCCCTTAATAAAATGGTTAAACTATTATAACCAATATGTTTACATATTAGATAATATATACTTTAAAATCGACATGTCCTATATTTTAATACAAATATTTTTTAATTAAAAAACAGTTTTCATATATATTTTTAATAACTTAATTAAAAAAACAAAAAACCTGAACCGTACTAAACCGATGGAGTATATGCTAGATGTTATTAGTTGGTGATTATATTATATAAAATTCCAATTCATGGTACAATTTCATTTGACTTAAATTTTTAATTACACAATTTATAAAATCAAATGTCGAAGCCCGACGTTGTCGCGGGATCTCACCTACTTATTCTATATAAGAGATTCCATTCAATACTCTATTTTATTCCATATATTATTATTTCCACTCCACTTCATCTTTTTAATATTAAAAATCAAATTTGCAAGACGTAACAATAATAATTCGAAATGTTTTAGCCCGCGTTATCGCGGGTCCTTCACCTAGTAGTAGTAATAATAATAATAATAATAATAATAATAATAATAATAATAATAATAATAATAATAATAATAATAATTAGTAATTGTTTGGTTAGAAAAAGAAATATCTGCAGGTATACAACAACGTATTGGTCCTGAATACGCAGGACCTTTGGGAATTCTTCAAGCTCTAGCAGATGGTACCAAATTACTTTTAAAAGAGAATCTTCTTCCATCTAGAGGAGATACTCGTTTATTCAGTATTGGACCATCTATAGCAGTCATATCAATTTTATTAAGTTATTTAGTAATTCCTTTTGGGTATCACCTTGTTCTAGCCGATCTCAGTATCGGTGTTTTTTTATGGATTGCTATTTCAAGTATTGCTCCTGTCGGCCTTCTTATGTCAGGATATGGCTCAAATAATAAATATTCTTTTTTAGGTGGTCTACGAGCGGCTGCTCAATCAATTAGTTATGAAATACCATTAACTCTATGTGTGTTATCAATATCTCTACGTGTGATTCGTTAAGACATAAAATTCCCTCGACTGCTTCTCTTTCTAGGAAGGAAGTGCCATGAGTTAAATATCTATTTTTTTTTATTCATTATTCGGGGGTCACTTCATCTTTTTAATATTAAAAATCAAATTTGCAAGACGTAACAATAATAATTCGAAATGTTTTAGCCCGCGTTGTCGCGGGTCCTTCACCTAGTAGTAGTAATAATAATAATAATAATAATAATAATAATATTAATAATAATAATAATAATAATAATAATAATAATAATAATAATAATAATAATAATAATAATAATAATAATATTATTATTATTATTATTATTATTATTATTATTATTATTATTATTATTATTTTTTTTTTTATTTCTTGAAATAAAATATAAAATCTATCTATCATATCATCATATACATATACAAGGTTTTTTAAGCAAATTTGAGCTATGCCACGTCATTAGTTACCTTAAATAACTACATACTAACAAATTTTCTTTTCTAATTTTAGCATATATCACGTAAATCATTTATTGCCTTAAATAACTTAATAAAATATATTGATTTTAATTAAATAACTCTCATACATGAGTTGAAAGGATAAAAAAAATTCTATGTTAATTGTTATAATTTTTTAAAGATAGTCAAAATATTAATTAATAACACTGTTAGAACAACTTTGATCCAACGAATGTTAGTATATCTTTCCGAAAAACAAATATCGCTTCGCACTGACCGTTAGCTCGAGCCAATGACAATCATTGTCTCATGTCATTTTTCAATGATAATCATTGTCTCATATCATCATGTTTCTTCAACATTCAATTTTTACTCATGTTAAAGTACATGATATAATGAATTTATAAAAAAATAGAATAAAAAATACACCTTTAAGTTAACAAAGTTACTAATAAAGTAACATAAACATTATAGCATTTTTACAAATGGTCGTGCATCGCACGTATTTAATGTCTAGCTTCATATATAACTAACTATTTATTAAGTAATATTATATTATTATTATTATTATTATTATTATTATTATTATTATATACTAATTCTTGAAATAAAATATAAAATCTATCTATCGATCATCTATCATCTATCATATCATCATATACATATACAAGGTTTTTTAAGCAAATTTGAGCTATGCCACGTCATTAGTTACCTTAAATAACTATATACTAACAAATTTTCTTTTCTAATTTTAGCATACATCACGTACATCATTTATTGCCTTAAATAACTTAATAAAATATATTGATTTTAATTAAATAACTCTCATACATGAGTTGAAAGGATAAAAAAAATTCTATGTTATTTAATTGTTATAATTTTATAAAGTTAGTCAAAATATTAATTAATAACACTGTTAGAACAACTTTGATCCAACGAATGTTAGTATATCTTTCCGAAAAACAAATATCGCTTCGCACTGACCGTTAACTCGAGCCAATGACAATCATTGTCTCATGTCATTTTTCAATGATAATCATTGTCTCATGTCATCATGTTTCTTCAACATTCAATTTTTACTCATGTTAAAGTACATGATATAATGGATTTATAATGTTAAAAGTAAAAATAGAATAAAAGATACACCTTTAAGTTAACAAAGTTACTAATAAAGTAACATAAACAATATAGCATTTTTACAAATGGTCGTGCATCGCACGGATTTAATGTCTAGTTCAATATATAACTAACTATTTATTAAGTAATATTATATTATTATCTTTGCAAAGTCTATCTTTATTTTTTTAGTAATATACAACATATTGTACTCAGTATTATATTTAATAGATGGTGTACAAATAAGAAAATGACAATGTACTAATCACCACCTTTATATAAAGTGTATACAACACAAAATTGAATGCCATAATTAAAACATTTCATTCACCGTTTTAGATTATGATTGATCTATTATGAAATTATATTTTCTAGTCGTGCATCACATTGTGGCTATCTGACTGTTGACGCCTTTGGTCCCTCCTCATTGGGGCTATCTGACTGTTGACGAAGGAGAAAAAAATGCCGAGAAAGAGTTTTGGTGGACTTTTACTAAAAAAATAAATATTAAATAATAAATAATAAAAAAATGACTGAATAATTTCGATTTATTTAATGGGAAAATAAATCGTGCTACAAAACTGTATGGGTGAAAGCGTGAAGTTAGTTATAAAGTATAGACTAGGGGTGAGCATTCGTACCCGAATCCCGATCCCGTACCGGTATCGTACCGAACCGGTACCGTACCTCTTTAAATGGTCTGGTATTTGGTACTCACTTTAGGGCCAAAAAGATACCGGTACCAACTGGTTCGGTACCGGTATTTTACCACTTTTTCCGCTTTGGTACCATATCCGACATATACATTTTTTTTTAATTATAGGTGAAACGCCCCAATTTATTTTATTTTTAATTTTTCCTAACACTGAAAACACACTCTATTAGGTCCCACATCTAAAATATGACATTATAGACTCGTTATATCGTTCCCTTAATCAAATAATGACTCAAATAACAAAAATGTGAATTTACAAGAGATTCCCCAGGAATGACTCTCATTCCGCAGGAATCAGACATGCTGTTAACACTTGGATTCGGATTCCCCAGGAATGACTCTCATTCCCCAGGAATCAGGGGCTGCTGTAAACACTTAATTTCAGATTCCCCAGGAATGACTCCCATTCCCCAGGAATAAGGGTTGCACAAACTAATACCAAAATACGAATTTTCGACTCGTATAACTTTTTACTCTTAAACACTTAGACCCTGAAAATTTGCAGGCACCTCCATAATGCCAAAATGAAACTTTCTATTTTTGCACTTTTCCAAAATACACGTTTTACGAGAAAACGGACGTATAACCTCTTTTGACCATTTTAACCACTTTTTAACTACAACCCAAATCACAAACCATAAGCACTTTGACTCTAACTTTTTGCACACATTATCAACATACCAAAACAAGTTTAACACACTTGTCCAAACCCACATAACTACATTCTAACCCGATTTAACCCTTTTGACCCGTTTTGGTGTCCATTTGGACACTTTTACCAAATCTACCATATACAACCATAACTCTACCCAATACCTCATACGTTTGACTATTATAACTCTGTTGACTATATGTCAATTTCACATTTGACCAACCAATCACATTCGACACTAAATCACTTTTCACCACTTTGACCCAAACCAAACCAATCATATAACTTCATACACTTGACAACCACATACACTAGACACCATAACTCTATTTGACTTTCAAAGTCAACTACTATACATTGACCAACATATTCAATTCGAAAAACTCTTTGTTTGGGCGATTTACACAATTGAGCATCAAAACAAAAATTCAAAAGAAATAAGCATATTCTAACCACAAGCATGCTCCATATCCATGTCACTAGCTTCTCATAACCATTCTATCCACATGTCTCTATCAAACATCAACCTATTACATAAACACTGAAACGGGTAAACACAACTGCTTAGTGAGTACACAGACAATCAAACAAGCAATACACATAACACTTAGCATATATCAACACAAATACATGAACACATAATCACTGAACACTGAACACTGTGTTAACCGCAGTTAACTCTCTGATCACCACTGAATCATTACACATAATCATTAACCAACAACAATCAAGTCACTAATCAACAACACATTTTTAACATAATCTTAAACACACATACATAAGAAACAAAACATATAACAAGCAACTCTCACTTGATTGTATGATCCTCTAGCTCGGAAGCTATCCGGAAACACATACAACCAATTCATACACGGTTCACCACATAATCACTATTTAATCCACATATATCAACAAGTCATCTTCCACCCGATTGTGTAGCCTCTTACTCGAAAGCAATCCGGATCCAACACAATCGAATCATACACTATTCATCACCAATTCTTTTCCTTTACCTTTAAGCTAGTAACTTACTCATTACTTGGCTAACATCAAACTAATGAGAAAATCACTACTTTTATTACCAAGTAACATTTAATCACATAACAATTGAGAATAACAAGTAATTTAACACAACAACTAAATTAAGCAATAAACATAATTAAACAAACATAAACAAATAACTTATTCCTGATTGTGTAAACCTCTAGCCCGCAAACTATTCGGTACTACACAATCACATCACCTGTTTAACCCCCGTATCACTTACCACAATCTCTTAGATGACAATTTCACCATATTGATCAACATAAGCATCCACTTCTTTAATCCCTATCATAAAGTACATAACACATAACAACATGTTTAAATACTAATAAATCATTCACATAATCTCATTTACTTCCTCCCCCACTTTGATTACACTAATTAAATCTTTAGTTAATCACATTAAACTACCACACATGATCACTTATAAGCTTTCACTATAGTAATTCATGTTTCACATTTATAATCATACTCTACTACATCATAAATCACATCTTTTGACTCATCAACATAATCTTAATATAACTCATATGAATCACCATAAATACCTTTAAAAATTCTTCATTAATCAACTTTACTACCTTAATTCATGTTTCATCATTATAATTACACTATACTTACATCATTGATAGCCTTCTTAAGCTTATTAACATCATTTTATATAAATTTAACATAACTCATAAAAATCACCATGTTAACCCTTAAGGATTCTTCACTTTTCACTTGTATTATATTTATCAATAATCATAACAACACTTACTAACATCAATTAATCATATTAAATACCTAATTTCATATTAAAATCACTAGTTTCATAAACCCCATTAAATCCCTCAAGAGCACTAATCATAATTTCATTAATTTAATCAGGTTCTATGATTACCAACAATCTCTATAACACTAATTAACACCAATTCCATCATATTAAAACCCTAATTTCGGATTGAAACCATGAACTCTTTAAAACCCCCATGAAACCCAAACCCTAGGTTAAAATCATGGAATAAATCACTTACAAAAGCTTGAGAGAATGGAAGAGATGAAGAATTGAAACCCTAATTGCTTGAATCAAAGATTAGAAGTTGAATCTTAATTCTTGAATTAGTTCCTGCAATCTTTTGTTCTTCACCCATAAAGCTCTGGAATGTTTTTGGAATAATAATGATGAAACTGTATACGTACGTATGTGTATATAACTTAATAATTTCATTCCCTTTATTTCGTACAGTCTGGAACTGATAAAACCGTTTACGTTTTCTATTATATTGTATTATTTAAATAACCATTCTTCATAATAATTATATATTCACGTACGAAATTAATTTCCTGAAATTCGGGGTGTTACAATAGGTCCGTAGGTTCTTTCTATATTTTAAAAATATTTATTTGAAACATCATTTCTATGATCATATAATATGTCTATGAATATAAAAATGATTTTTTTTGGGTAATTAAGAAATGTATAAAATAGAGTTATACTCTCGCGTGTGAATACAATTATAATTTTATAGATGTCTAACTAGTACTCTTTGCTACACAAACAATCACGTTTTTAGCACCCTAGTTAAATCGGGTTCCAAACATATTGCTTGTTAATATAAGGGTAAGGAGCATGACTTGTGTCATTACCAAATCATTTAACATGGTACAATAACGTCGTTGTATATATTTGTTTTTCTTCGTCAATATCCATCTATGTCACTTAATGATGTTTTTATTTATTTGAGATTCATTAATATTTATCTTCTTTGAATTTTATTGAGTACAAAATACGTAGATAGGTTTACTTATTATTCTACTATTTTTTGGTACAAAGCGGTATAGTACCACTTTTACCCGTACCGATACCGGAACCATATCAGTACCGTACCGCTTTAAACGGTCTGGTATTCGGTACTAACTTTAGGGCCAAAAATAAAACCGGTACCAACCGGTTCGGTACTGTTTGGTACCGGTTCCGTACCATGCTCACCCCTAGGATAGACTATTTTAAATAAATATTAAAAAATTGGAGGACTAAACGTGTAAAATATCTAATTTTATTTAATTGATGATGAGTCATCAGCGACACAATTCAACGTTAGAGTTGCTATCCACTTATTTAATACTCCGTATCATAAATTCATAAGGGGATTTTTTATACGAACGTAGCAGCTAATTGGGCCTTCATATTGGGTCTCCAACAACAATTAACATTTTACTTGGGTAGTAATATGTTCTTTCTATGCGAAAAAAAAAAAAAAAAAACTAATGCTTAATTTGACCATATTATTTTATTTAGCACGTAACAGAATCCAAACAGGGAAGCAATTGAAAACTGACAATGCAATTGATGTTAAGAGGGAAGTATTGTTTATTTCATTATCGAAAATTTAGAAAGTCCTATTAATCGTCACCACTTTAAGATAAATAGATAATAAACTAGCTGAGCCACGACCACTATGAACACATTACATACAAAAACTGAGGTGTTTTGATCATGACTATCATAGAATATATCAAGTTCAAGATACGAATATGTTAATTTTAATGAATGATAGTCGGATGTTGTTGAAAGCAATGGGAACTAACCAAATGAGTTGTGAGGAATTGAAAAGGAGAACAACTAGAAAGTGATAAAAATTGACATATAGTTAGCTTCTGACCCGGCCGGTAATGAGACTTGAGTACGTATGGGTGAGTTGATTAAGGAGGCCGGGAGTTGAAGATTTCTAACTATAAAGTGATCAAACAAAGATTTAAAGTGACATCCCTCCCACCAGCAAACTTCTGAACAGGATTGTTTATTATTACTGGTATAAGAGACGTGAAGGATACAATCAAGATCACTCTACGTGGCTTAACTTATAAAAAAACAGTATATGTAACGCCAAATCCACTCCTGATACGCTTAATCAACTATCAAATTACGTCTTTTACCGTCGCCTAATAGATAGAAATGCCAATTCACCTTAACTAAAGAATCATTTGTTCATCGAACATCATGCTCTACCAGGATTCAACAAACATACACACATTATGTACACATAGACATGCAGCATAAACATTATGGAGCTAGCATACACATCATGTACAAATAAACATGCAGCATACACATTTTGCATCTGATTTGAGGTCCCCTTTAGACCAAAAAAGAGTACAAATTTTATAAGTATCATTTGCAAGACCATACATTATTATACACATGCAGTTCATTTTTGTACCAAAACTAGAAAGCTTTCAGATATTGTGAAACCGCTAAAACAAAAGCAATCAAACGATTGGGATCTGTTAATCATGCAGTAAAAGATATACCTTACGCTCATTTCAACCTATAACGATTTATTTAGAGATATGCAACGCGCATAGACTTGTACTTCGCACCGCAAAATCTGCACAACATTGTTTCCAATTTTTCAACATACCATACAAGCTCTTTCAGGGGTCCTACTATAGTTGATATAGATTAAACATACATAATAAACAACAAAGTTTTCTGAGATGCAATTTAAAGGCGAACTAGAGATCGAATAGCCAAATGTACACCCTCGGGTAGAGTTACTGATTCAAACTGTCGCTTTGCAGAAGACTGAGCAGCTTCCTCTATCTTTGAGAAGTCCTTTCCATTTGTGATTTTGTACGGACCACGGTGGAGAGGATCAATCAAGATTGTCTTGAGTCCAGCAGCATTCTCTATGAAGTACATCACAAGTTCCAGGTCACTGACTCGACCATAATAGCCCAAAAATTCAAGAGTCTTGAGGTTTTTGTGGGGTTGACTAGCAACTTGCATTACATTTCTCCTCTCTCTCATAGGTGTAACCCAAAGTAGCTGCAATAATAAAATGAGCGTTAACTGTACACTAACAATATATACTAAACAGAAGCTTTTAATAGTAAATTAAGTTGTACGTTAATTAAAGAGAGTACACAACTATACCTCGATTGTTAAAGTTTCCATACGAGGACAAGCTTTGGCGAAGCTAATCATGAACTGTAGTAAGCTGGTATCTTTACAAGCCCCAATTGTCAGCCTCAGATTCTTGACATTTGGTAGTTTGGGAATCGTATCAACCTTTAGGCTGCTTTCCTGTGAAAACAATAATATAAACATTCTTATGATATTTCCGTTAGAGAATATAAACAAAATCGAGATGGATTACTATATCAATACTTACCTTTGGACGATTAATGGTAAAGGAAAGAACTTGAAGGTACGAAAGAAAAGATGAGATCTGGCTGAACAGATTATTTTCCAACCAAGGAATTCCTTTTCCGATCTCAAGTTGTTTAAGCTTAGGTAGATCATGAAGATCTATGTTTGTTGCTTCACCCTTATACACGAATGATTCAAGGTCAAACTTATATAGATAAATGGATTTGACCGTATAACATGAAACTATTTCAAAATGTTTCAACTTGAGAAATCGTCCACCAACACGAACATGATCCAGCTTGTATCCTACATCATGAAGCGACAACACTTCAAGATTTTCAGAATTTTTAAAAATGTCGCTTAGGATTTCATTAGTTATGTTAACTCTATTCAAGAAGAGCTTTCTAAGAAAAGGAATCTGCACAATTGTAGAATTGGGTGACAGCCAGGGTCCTGCTTCAGGACCAAATAATCTTGATGGGAAATTATAGTTTCTAGCAGTACGATGTTTCTGACCAATCTCCCTGAAATTTAGATCAAGAATCTCAACATTCTTGTTGACTGCAAACTTGAGCCACTCATTAATATGATCCTTATATACGCAATCTAAATCAAAGCGGATACGGAATTCTTGAATGGTTGGGTGGGTATGAAGTTTAATGACATCGTTCACCTGACTCACATATTTTTCCGTTAGGAAATAATCAGACATCCTGCTATCCTTGGCCAACTTTTTCATAATTTCGGTTCCATCAAAGTTCAGGTGCAATAAATTACACCACAAATTTCTCCATCTTGTGGAGAGACTACTGGTTCTCACCGCATCTTTTATCGGTAAAAGAGAAAGTATCTTAACCAGCAAGTCTTCCAGCAGTCCACTGATGTAGTCATTCGAATCTGATCGTCGACGACGACCCCGACCCCTCTACACAAATAAAAAATAATCAATCAGTAAGTTAAACAATCAATAATCTCACGCACAAAACAATGTAGTCATCCAGGAATTGAACCCCTAGTACCATCAAAACTTTTTTAGACATAATCAAAATCGTCAACATAAATTCAATTTCAATGATGTGTATTTTTTTTTTAGAACGGCAAACCTACAATCTAACACACGATTATGTATAATCACCATGAATATTTACAACTCACTGCCTCAAATGAGGCTTGAACCCCCAACCTTTAGTTGAAGGGTCCTTCTCATACCGCTAGGCTAAGAGCCCTTTGGTATATCAATGATGTGGTGCATGCTTGTAAAATTGTTTCTCCTAAAAAGGTAACATAATTAGTTCAATTCTGAAAACCTCTAGAACAATTAATCAAACCAATGATCAGAATTTCAAAAATCAGTCGCTAAATATTCATCAATCAGCAATGATCTATAAAGAATTTCAATCAGTAGATCCCCAGATCATCAACAATGTCATTTAATGATCTCAATGATCACATATAAGAAATAAACTTTTTTGGGGATAATTGACATCCGATTTTGATAGGTTAACATTAATTAATAATCAAAATGAATTAGACTGAAACTACAAAAGTCGATTCTTGCTAAAACGCTAAAATTTACAAGTACTGATCATCATCTCCATCACGTAATAAATATAATAAAAGAGGCGAAATTGATAAAATAAACTAAAATTAACCTTTTTTGGAGCCCTTTTCTTGGCCATGGTTTGCTTGATGGTTTAGAATACCCGAAGAAGAAGAAGAAATTAGGGATAACAAGTGAAGCAAAGATTCAGACTAAAAGGTGCATGGCAGTGACTACACAAGTAAGTACTCACTGGACTTTAGTAAGCGGTGCCCTTTAGACTATTTTGGGATCCTTCATTTGGGCCTTGTTATTTAATACGGAGTATATTATTTGGATTATGGGTCCAGTATGATTTATATATATAGCCCAGTTTGTGTTAGAAAATGAGATGCTAATTATCATTTGATTTCAAAGTTGATAAAATTTTAAAAATCTCTATTTCCCTTTCAGACTTTTGAGAATACTAAGTATAGATCTAGCAAAACCAAGTTATAAATGAAAAACAGATATATAGAAGGAAAAATAATCATCTTCATTCTTGAATGATTATATGTTTATCTTTTGACAACTCTGTATGAGCCGTGGGTTGGTAAATCTCCAAATTTATCAGCACTAAGGATTTGGGGTTTGTAGAGTACACGTTGAGAAATATATCTCCGACAAACTTGAGTCTAAGACTGATAAAATTTTAACTATGCAAGTAATGTCAATAAAATAGACCTTCGGCGTCTTTGTTTGAGTTCTTTATTTTCATATTTGATCATAACACAACGTTTGATTCACGATCAGATGTACTTCTTGACCTTTTAATGCAACTCATAGGGCATTTTGTTTTGGCAAGGATTGTGATTTGTGATCAACAAATCCTTTTCTCTTTTAAGTTATTTGTTTCATAAGTGCATTATGTTTTGGCGAGAATTGAGGCCTTCAACAATGCTTAATAATTTTGTGAAACTTAATGCAACGATAACAATGCTTGAAAGTCATAAAACTTGAGTGGGGGTGCCATCAAGCATTAGCTTGGTAGTATTGGACCATTCACTCGTGTTCAACATCCTTTAAAATCAAAAGAAGCAATTTACTCATTATGTTGATCAGAATTTAAGTGAAGGAAGTAGCGTAAACTTTTAACCATCACAAAAACAAAGCTACTGATACGTATTGACTGCACGCAATGATATATTCCCAAATCCCAATCATATTACTTTACAACCCTCCATGATGATAGATCTCTAAGTTGAACATATCTATAACCTAAAAGATTCTCATAGATTGGACCAAATATAGCAACAAATTGAAGTAATTTAACGTGTAAAAAGTAAAAACTCACATCGAGTTGTCCTCTTTTAGCTACTTCAAACTAATCTTTTGTGATAATCAAACTCAACAGTTAGTATACCAAAAGGATAGAGACAAGAAACAAGACACATAATCCCCATCCTGATTCAGAGTAGATGAAAATTTGCCAAAATCATTTTGAGCTTCATATGACAATTGTTCCCAAGTGGTGATCAGGTTATGTGTTTCTGAACACATCACATATGGAAACTAAAATTCTGTGTCAGCTAACATGATCATTTATCAAGACTAATAGTAAAGAGATCACATTTTCATAAATCTCAGAAATCAAGGAACCTGTCTCAAGATGACCGCTTAAAAAAGCCCCGAGCAATTCATCTGAACTAAACATAAAAACCAAAGTTTACTGAGAAAGCAGTTAGTGTATGGCCAATTCCACACCTCGAGGCAATATTTATGTGAGCTGGCGCTTGGCATAAGATCATGCCTCTTGTTGTCTCTTAAAAAAGTCATCATTAGCAGTGGCGGATCTAGAAATATGTATAAGGGTATGCAATTTATACCAAAAAATTTTTTTTATGAAGTTGTTGTATATAGGTACGGTTTGAGTTCGGGGTGCTAATGCGGGTTCTTTCGTTTCGATAAATAACTTAGTCAAATACATGATAAATGAGTAGATTAAAATACAAACAAAGTACTTTGTAACATAGATATATTTTTTAGTTATAAATAGGCACACTTCACATATTTATAAATTGTATTTACATAACATATCAAGATAGATCAAAGTGTAAGTTTAAATATCATCATGTACGTTTAATGCAAGGGACTATATTTGAAAATCTATTATTTACATTGAACTCAGTGTTGTTTTTTAGAGGAGAGGTTGCTTATTTTGAAAAGGGTGTGCATTGATTTTTTATAGGGTATGCAATCTTAATGGTTTTATTCAATATAAGTTTCTCTCAAAAAATTTAACACTAGTGATTTTTCTCCAAGGGTATGCAAGTGCATACCCTTCTCCTAAGGTGCATCTGTAACACCTCGCAAATTTAAACGCGATTAATTACTTTAATCACTTGCATTATTAGGCTAATTCCCTACTTGAGTGAATTCACAACATATTTTAGAGGTAAGTCTAGCATAGCCCAACTAGATAATACGCGTAGTATTACGTATTCGTAATTAGTTGTAATTACGTACTGAACAAATTGAAAACAAACGCGACAAAAACATACGACTGTTGGTGAACAAAATTATTTAATAAAACGAAATTATTAAATAACGTGGTAGCGAATAAATATTTTGTCAAAAATATTTACAATTTATTTTATAACGCAAAACGTCAAAACGTATAATTTAAAATAAAACAAAGATTAAAAATCTTATAATTAAATTAAAATGGTCTTATAAAATATCATAATTAAAAAGATAACAAAATACGTATTTGAAAATATACATGTTAAAAAGATTTGTATTTAACGATCGAGTAAACAAACACGGGACAAAAACACAGGAGATGAAAAGTGGGACAAAACCACCTCCCATCTCCATTCTTCCTCTCATTTCAATTTCATCCTCACCAAAAACACACACTTCTCTCTCAACCAAATCCACACCAAAAATTCGGATTCGCAAATCAACCCACGAAATCTACATTTTCGGAATCACCATTACGCAAGGAACAACATTAACAAAAGCCGTATCATCATCTTCTTCCTCAATCGGTCCCGATTCGCAATTGTAAGAAATTTCTAAAAACTTAGATTTACTCGTTTTTATGTGTTATATGGGTGTAATATTGAACCTACTGTAACACCCCCAAATTTAATGTTTTGCGGAAGCATACTTGGGTGTTACTAATCAATATACAAAGCACAAGATATACAATGAACGACTCTAATTGAGACGTTTAAAAATGGTTATACATTACGTAAATAAAAATGTTTACAACGTCATAAGTTTAACAACAAATTCCAAATACATAATTTGAAAATATGAAAGTAAATGCAGAGTAGTCCCATTTGTTGAAAATATGCGACTCGAACTAGTAAGATCTTGTAGTAATCCTAATCCTGCTGGGCACCTGAGAACACATGCTAAAACAGGTCAGCTATAAAGCTGGTGAGTTCATAGGTTTGTTAGTTAAATACATAAAGTATAAATCTTGTATGTTTTGAGAAATTGTTCAGAATCCACGATTCTGATTTGTAGCAAATTTTAGTTGTAATTACCAATGTGCAATTCGAAAATTTAGGTATCTAATACCTAAGCAATTTTAGTCCGTACCTAAGTACATAATAATTGAGGCATACAGAGCCTGAATACCTATCTGGTATGAGTAAGTGTATAACTGGAGGCAATACCTGCCTAAGTTGTAACCAAATAACTGTATGACCACGTCATATGATAGTAAGTAACTGTAGTCCCGCAGAACTAGGATTTAATATATGAGGTGTTGCATCCAGCAACCAGTGATTGTAGATCCGCAGATCTATGTTTGAATGTTTAGCGTGTCCGTTTACCCGATTAGCATAAGCTAACCCGGACATGAATTGAGCTAACGGCCTCGCGTGGCAGCACCACCGATCCGTTAACTTATTGTGAATCCCGAGTATCACTCGCTGACCCATTGATTGAAGTTTCGTCCACTGCAATACCGTGGTTTCGTTTTGTGCCCACTTTACCGTGGCATCGTTTGGTGCCCGCTGCAATACCGCGGCATCGTTTTTGAAGTTGCTCGCAAGCAATTTGTAATTGAGCCGGCAGTACAACGACATGCCCGACTAAGTTGTTTGAGAGCCAGCAGTACTCGACATGCCTGACTAAGTAGATCGTATAATAGTATGTAGATATTCATCAAGTGACACCCCCACGGTTGGATTACATCCGGGGCCGGGGGACCATCCCTGGTTGGATTACATCCTGAGCCAGAGTCGTCACCAGTTGTGTCGTTTTAATATAAGGAGTCTGTACTAACTTGTGATAATATTGTATACTCCTAGCCTAAAGCCTAGCAAGTATATATATAACGGAGTTTTGGGAAAATGTTCACTTAAGTTCAGTTCCCATTCTAATGATAATGGAGTGTGTCGACAGTTTTAGTTCTTAAAGAATAACTAAACTTGTAACAGTATAGATGTTGTTCAGTATAGGTAGAACTAACTAGTTCTAATGTATTCAATGATATTGTCCCGTGACAATATGGCCAAAAGATTGTGATAACTAAATCAAGTTATGTGTTGGTAATCATTTTCCAATGACCTAACCGGGTACGATTGTAACCTATCTAGGTTAAGTATTGATATTGTTCTAAAACAATATTGCGGGTGTGATTCCTAAGTATTACACATTTCGTATTACATACAGTAATATAAACAGTTGTAAATTATAAACGATTGTTAATATGATTTGAAAACAGCAATTGAGCATGTGTTTCACCCCGAAAATAGTAAAACAGTTGAAAGAGTGGGGCTATGAAACTCACCTGTGAGTGGTTAGCGATACGATGATACACGCGTCGTCCGAATGGTAACCTTCTAGTGTCCTAAACACGTGAGGTTATATAAGTATGAGACAAATCAGTTTGTCTAAGCGAGTTGTTCATGTATGCATTTGTTGTTGAAGTCTGGGAATGGTGTACGGGGGTCCGGGGGCAGCGCCCCTGGTAGCGGGGTCCAAGGGGCGGCAGCCCCTGGCGGGGTCCAAGGGGCAGAGCCCCTGGCTGGGGTCGAGCTGCCAGGTCAGCTTGGAAAATTTTTATTTCTACTATATTGCTTTAATGAAAACGCTTTCGAAATCCAAATTCGGTTAAAATCGAGTGGTAAAATTTTGTTGTCAATACTTAGTGAAAAACATAGGTTTTTAAGGTTCTGCGACGTCAGATGCGACGTCAGATGCGACGTCAGATGCGACGTAGGGTGTTACGTCGCTATGTGCGACGTTCGCAATCTAATGCGACGTTGTGTCCTGCGTCGCAATGTGCGACGTAGAATTGGATGGCGACGTAGGGGCTTACGTCGCATTATGCGACGTTGGGATGTTTGCGACGTTGGCTGCGACGTCGGCTGCGACGTCGCAGCACTGTTTTTGGTCTCTGCGACGTAGCGAACTGCTCGACGATTTCAAGATCCAAATCGAGTTTTGGCTCGATTTTTGGGTGTTTTGATGTTATAGAAAGCTTCTAGCATGTATTTTGAAGTAATCTAAGTAATTTATAGAAAGAGAAACGATTTCTAGAGAGCGAAAGTGAGAAATCTTACTTTTTGATGAAAATGGGGATGAAGATGATGGTGAAGAAGATGAAGATGATGATGTCCGGTTTTGATGATGATGAACTCCGAAAATGACGATGATGATGAGGATGATTCCGATTTTGATGATGATGATATTGTTGTTGATGTTGTTGGTTGTTGTTGTTGTTGGTGAAGTTAGAGAGAAAGAGATAGAGAGAAAAGGTAGGTGAAAAAGAAGAAGAAAAATGAAGAAATGAGGTGGGGGTTTGGGTTTTTGTTAAAACTCAGATCCCTAACTCGTGTACTGTGGTCTCCAACCACAGTACAAAATGTCCGTGATTTTATACCTGATTAAAATGTAGATTTATTACTTTAAATCTATAATTTTGTTTAAGTTGTTTTGTAAATATTTTTAATAAAAATATTTCACTTGAACTATAAAAATGTAATTATTCAAAGTTTAAAAATCGGCGCGAAATTTGACTTTTTGACCGGGTGTTACATTCTCCCCCTGTTAAGAAAATTTCGTCCCGAAATTTAAAGTGATGTCAGGGTTGCGCATGGTCTGGGGGGCAATGCACGTACGAGGTATTTGTCGAATAGATTGCAGATACATGATGTCTATAACGAGGTTGAATAGCAGTCACTCCATGACCGCATCATGTTTAATCGTTGTAGTCACATTCTGACTATATTGTTTGTTCAGAGTATGATTATTTTGTGGTTACTCGGTAACCGTTTACGTCGTAGTCCATTCGGGACTAGATGGTTGTCACATAGTGACCGTTTTGTAAGTTGTTATATCAGGGCTGAGCGATTTATCGTTGGGTCAACTAGTCTACTGAAAGTAAACATTGAGTTTGGTTGGTGAGTGTTCTATCGATTGGTCTGCTGAAAGCAAACTTTGGTTTTTATGTGGGCCTAGGTCAACTAGCCCTAAGATGTGATCGACATTAAGTCGTTAAAATGATGGTGGGGACAATAAGTACACGTTTAGCGAATCTATAATTGAAGGGTTATGTTTTCGAGGAGAAATTGCACTTACATTATCATTGGAGATTTATTTGATTTACTCGGAGTCGATTAAGTGAATTTTGCGTCTTTTTGGGCAGTCCTTCTTGTAATGACCGGGTTCCTTACATTTGAAGCATATCCTTCGAGAGTCGGGATTGGCGGGAACTCTGCAGTTCCGGATTACGTGCCCATATCGTTGGCATCTTTCACAGGGTAAACCACATGAACCATCATGATGACGTTTACAGCCGTGACAAAATGGTTTGTTACCCGCATAGCCTTGTCTTTCGTTGGGTTCGACAGCATAGTACCCCAAGGGTTCAGGTTGATTGGTTGGATTTTGACTAGAGCTGGAATCCCCATTCCATTTTGTTAGGTTGTTTTCAGTTGCAGTTGTTTCGCGTCGTTCCCTCTGTGCCATAAGTCTGTGGGCCATACGAATGGCCTCTTCAATAGTAGTGGGTTTGGAGGCGGTGACCATTCCCTCAATTAGTAGTGGGAGTCCACCGGTGTACCTTGCGATTTGTTGACTTTCAGGGTTTACTATGGTTGGGCACAAGTGTGCTAGTTGTTGGAAACGAGTGGTATATGTTACGATATCGTTGTCTTTTACGGTGAGGTGCCAAAGTTCGTCCTCAAGCTTGTGAAGTACTTCGATGGGACAATACTTGTCCTTCATGATTCGTTTCAGGTCTTCCCACGGAAGTTTGTGAGCAGTGTCGATTCCTACAGTTCGGGCGTGAAAATTCCACCAGGTAGAAGCATCATCCTGGAGGGTGTATGTGGCGTACAAGACTTTGCAGTCGTCGGGGCAGTTGCAAACGTGAAATATAGATTCCATTCTCTCGAACCATCGAATTAATCCGATAGCTCCTTCAGTCCCGACGAAGTTTGGTGGTTCGCACCTCAGAAAATCCTTAAAAGTGCAAGGCTTTACTTGGTTCTGAGCAGCTAGGGTCGCAGTCACTGCTTGATTAATGATTTGATCGTGCTCAGCTTGAGTGAAAGTTTGTCGTTTAGGAGGCATGATTCTTGAACAAGAATGAAACGACAAAGTGTGAGACCTTTATTCAAAGATTTTGATTATTACAGTGACATGAATAGTAAACTTGACTTCTTAAATGAGTGATACGGGATCCCATGATCCTTGATGTTGAGGTTTTGATATCGCGTGTGGCAGTCATATTTCTGTCCTTTTTGTGGTGTTGTCACAACAGTTTAAGTATCTGTTGTCGAGTTAACCTTGGTTAAATTGTCCTGTTTCCATGTTTTTCGAGAGTTGTGACCAATTAGGTTGTAGTTCTGATGAGTAGTCGTAATAATGACTAAATTGTGTTTTAATGTAGTCAACCAGACTATGTTGTTGTGAGTAGTCCCACGGACTATAGTGTAGTACTAAGATACTATACGGCCAATCACGCCGGTGAATGTGACACCTACAGTGCCCTATGTGGTGTTGAAGCGGGGTCTCCCAACACAACCCATGTGTGTGGTGACATCGTGTATTTATCGATTAAAGCATTACATGCTTAATTGGTCGTATATACATATATGGTGTACACGTAACTATACAAGTATACGTACATAATAAGGGCCAGGTGTGGCACCTCGTGCCCAGTCAAGTAAGCGTATATGTATATATGTAAGTCGTACATGCAACTATAACAAGTCTACATGCATAATTGAAGTAGCACCTAGTGCTATAATGCAGTGCTATCAGCACAGTAATTGAAATACTAATGTTTTGTAATTGTAGTACCGAAGTACTATGAAATGCAGCACCACATGCCGTAATGAAGTGCCCGCGGCACCGTAATTGCAGTACCCATGTACTGTGAATGTAGCATCAACATGCTATGATTTGTAGTATTGACATACTATGAGGTTTGCACCAACGTGCCCATATTGTGGTATCAACATACCATGTGTTGTGCTTGAAAGCATAATGTGGCACCACGTGCCATGTGTTGTTTGATTGTAGCCTTAAGGCCAAAATACGTTGTAATTATGTGATTTCCAAATCGTAGCACAAGGGCTAGAATGTGAGTGCCCAAAGCACTGAGGTATTGAATCAATTGATCTAAATGATCAAGTAATGATTGAAATAATTAATTTGTTGTGGACTTAGTCAACACTAATCCAATGGTGACCCGCACGGTCAAAGGTGAAAGATTCATTTGTTTGTTTTAAATTTTGTGGACGTTTAGCATGTGTGGGTTTCCATTCCCATTGAATACGGTTGTACCTCCTTCCCGAGGTTCAGTGATATAAGTGATATCCTCCTATGAGTACATAAGGAGAAAAGTGTCGAGTCGTGATAGTTAGGAAGACGGCGATGTGCCTCTTCATGAGTAAATGATAATACAGCGGAATTTTGTTGTATATACTCAGTATATATTTGATACGTAGAAGTAGTATACATGTAAGGCCTATTAATATATACCTACCGTACATATAATAGCCTAGGATGTCTAGCACATAACAATCAGAGTCAACTACGCATTCCTGTTTCAGTATAACCCCTTTCAGATCTTACATCATCTTTATTTAATTGTACATAGTTAGCTACGCTATGTTAAATTAAACTCGTATGATGTAATCCCTGAACCAGTCATACCTAACTAGGAATACTGCCTAACGGTCATAGTCTAGGCCCACTAAATGCAACCTAGTTCACTATAACCTTAGGCTCTGATACCAATCTGTAACACCCCAAAATTTAATGTTTTGCGGAAGCATACTTGGGTGTTACTAATCAATATACAAAGCACAAGATATACAATGAACGACTCTAATTGAGACGTTTAAAAATGGTTATACATTACGTAAATAAAAATGTTTACAACGTCATAAGTTTAACAACAAATTCCAAATACATAATTTGAAAATATGAAAGTAAATGCAGAGTAGTCCCATTTGTTGAAAATATGCGACTCGAACTAGTAAGATCTTGTAGTAATCCTAATCCTGCTGGGCACCTGAGAACACATGCTAAAACAGGTCAGCTATAAAGCTGGTGAGTTCATAGGTTTGTTAGTTAAATACATAAAGTATAAATCTTGTATGTTTTGAGAAATTGTTCAGAATCCACGATTCTGATTTGTAGCAAATTTTAGTTGTAATTACCAATGTGCAATTCGAAAATTTAGGTATCTAATACCTAAGCAATTTTAGTCCGTACCTAAGTACATAATAATTGAGGCATACAGAGCCTGAATACCTATCTGGTATGAGTAAGTGTATAACTGGAGGCAATACCTGCCTAAGTTGTAACCAAATAACTGTATGACCACGTCATATGATAGTAAGTAACTGTAGTCCCGCAGAACTAGGATTTAATATATGAGGTGTTGCATCCAGCAACCAGTGATTGTAGATCCGCAGATCTATGTTTGAATGTTTAGCGTGTCCGTTTACCCGATTAGCATAAGCTAACCCGGACATGAATTGAGCTAACGGCCTCGCGTGGCAGCACCACCGATCCGTTAACTTATTGTGAATCCCGAGTATCACTCGCTGACCCATTGATTGAAGTTTCGTCCACTGCAATACCGTGGTTTCGTTTTGTGCCCACTTTACCGTGGCATCGTTTGGTGCCCGCTGCAATACCGCGGCATCGTTTTTGAAGTTGCTCGCAAGCAATTTGTAATTGAGCCGGCAGTACAACGACATGCCCGACTAAGTTGTTTGAGAGCCAGCAGTACTCGACATGCCTGACTAAGTAGATCGTATAATAGTATGTAGATATTCATCAAGTGACACCCCCACGGTTGGATTACATCCGGGGCCGGGGGACCATCCCTGGTTGGATTACATCCTGAGCCAGAGTCGTCACCAGTTGTGTCGTTTTAATATAAGGAGTCTGTACTAACTTGTGATAATATTGTATACTCCTAGCCTAAAGCCTAGCAAGTATATATATAACGGAGTTTTGGGAAAATGTTCACTTAAGTTCAGTTCCCATTCTAATGATAATGGAGTGTGTCGACAGTTTTAGTTCTTAAAGAATAACTAAACTTGTAACAGTATAGATGTTGTTCAGTATAGGTAGAACTAACTAGTTCTAATGTATTCAATGATATTGTCCCGTGACAATATGGCCAAAAGATTGTGATAACTAAATCAAGTTATGTGTTGGTAATCATTTTCCAATGACCTAACCGGGTACGATTGTAACCTATCTAGGTTAAGTATTGATATTGTTCTAAAACAATATTGCGGGTGTGATTCCTAAGTATTACACATTTCGTATTACATACAGTAATATAAACAGTTGTAAATTATAAACGATTGTTAATATGATTTGAAAACAGCAATTGAGCATGTGTTTCACCCCGAAAATAGTAAAACAGTTGAAAGAGTGGGGCTATGAAACTCACCTGTGAGTGGTTAGCGATACGATGATACACGCGTCGTCCGAATGGTAACCTTCTAGTGTCCTAAACACGTGAGGTTATATAAGTATGAGACAAATCAGTTTGTCTAAGCGAGTTGTTCATGTATGCATTTGTTGTTGAAGTCTGGGAATGGTGTACGGGGGTCCGGGGGCAGCGCCCCTGGTAGCGGGGTCCAAGGGGCGGCAGCCCCTGGCGGGGTCCAAGGGGCAGAGCCCCTGGCTGGGGTCGAGCTGCCAGGTCAGCTTGGAAAATTTTTATTTCTACTATATTGCTTTAATGAAAACGCTTTCGAAATCCAAATTCGGTTAAAATCGAGTGGTAAAATTTTGTTGTCAATACTTAGTGAAAAACATAGGTTTTTAAGGTTCTGCGACGTCAGATGCGACGTCAGATGCGACGTCAGATGCGACGTAGGGTGTTACGTCGCTATGTGCGACGTTCGCAATCTAATGCGACGTTGTGTCCTGCGTCGCAATGTGCGACGTAGAATTGGATGGCGACGTAGGGGCTTACGTCGCATTATGCGACGTTGGGATGTTTGCGACGTTGGCTGCGACGTCGGCTGCGACGTCGCAGCACTGTTTTTGGTCTCTGCGACGTAGCGAACTGCTCGACGATTTCAAGATCCAAATCGAGTTTTGGCTCGATTTTTGGGTGTTTTGATGTTATAGAAAGCTTCTAGCATGTATTTTGAAGTAATCTAAGTAATTTATAGAAAGAGAAACGATTTCTAGAGAGCGAAAGTGAGAAATCTTACTTTTTGATGAAAATGGGGATGAAGATGATGGTGAAGAAGATGAAGATGATGATGTCCGGTTTTGATGATGATGAACTCCGAAAATGACGATGATGATGAGGATGATTCCGATTTTGATGATGATGATATTGTTGTTGATGTTGTTGGTTGTTGTTGTTGTTGGTGAAGTTAGAGAGAAAGAGATAGAGAGAAAAGGTAGGTGAAAAAGAAGAAGAAAAATGAAGAAATGAGGTGGGGGTTTGGGTTTTTGTTAAAACTCAGATCCCTAACTCGTGTACTGTGGTCTCCAACCACAGTACAAAATGTCCGTGATTTTATACCTGATTAAAATGTAGATTTATTACTTTAAATCTATAATTTTGTTTAAGTTGTTTTGTAAATATTTTTAATAAAAATATTTCACTTGAACTATAAAAATGTAATTATTCAAAGTTTAAAAATCGGCGCGAAATTTGACTTTTTGACCGGGTGTTACACCTACAACTTTGTTTTAACTATATAATGGAAGAAATCAAGGTTTTATGGCCGGAAAACGGGTTAAAATCGGGTTTTTGGTCGGAAAATCGCGACAGTCGCTGGGTTCTGTCTGGGTGTTCATCTTTGCGACACAACGACTGTGTCGCATATTGTGTCGCATAAACCATCCATGCGACATAACCCTTGTGTCGCATGTGGTGTCGTATAAACCATATCATGTCGTATCATGTGTCGCATCCTTGTGTCGTAAACTTCATACGACACAACGCTAGTGTCGCTATTGAATTAGCATCGATCGCCTATGCGACACAACCCTTGTGTCGCATAGCCCTTGTGTCGCACTCTTATGCGACACAATCATTGTGTCGCATAACCACATTAGTGTCGCATACTGTGTCGCAGAAAACAGAAACTTCACAAACTATTTTTACACTAAGTGTCGAGCTTAACCGATAACGAATACTTACATACAATGCTATATGTGAACTTTACAAACAGTACAAACACGCTATTTTAATGAAGTTATGATTTCAAACTATCACCAACGAGTCGTATACATTTTCACAAACAACGTAATACAAAGGTAAACGTTTAACAAACGATTTGGATGTGACTTGGTTGTACAAACACTAGCATGGATGATTAGTTAGACATCCACATACTTATTAAATCTCGTACGTTTAGGACGTTAGGAGATCTCGGACTGTACTTGGACTTAGGTTTGCTAGCACTCGCACAACTACTTAACTCAACAGGTGAGTTCACAGCTCCTACTTTTACTGTTTTGAACTACTTTTGGGGTGGAAAACATAGTCAACTGCTTTACTGATTTACTGATTGCCATAACTGCTCTTACTACATGATTATTTATCATACTGTTTACTCGAACAATTAGAGTACATGAACCGTCAAACTGTTATACAAACTATCACATAACTGCCTTTCGATACAATATTACAACATTGTTTATAACTGTGGTCAACTACTACAACTGTCTGTACGACATGGTATTCCAAACAAAAACTATTATCACTATGTGAAACAAACTTTGTATCTTACCGGAGAACGACCGACTCAAACTTTAAAACTACTGGAGAACGACCAGCAATACGTTTTCGAACATATGATTTGGGTAACGTCCCAACACAACTATTTTTGGGCAACATCCCACATGAACCGTATTTTGGGTAACGTCCCAACACAACTAATTATGGGCAACATCCCACATAAACTGAAACTTTTGGGCGAACAACCCACTAAACTTATACTTTGGATGACGTTCCACTAAACATTACTCGACTATTATGGCAATTACTATTTATGAACGTATTTGGTCCAACTAATGTGACTACAAAACTTGAAACAACAATATACAACATAAAACCTGTGGATTCACTCAACCTAGTTGTTGACTTTTACTATGTTTTTCAGGGAATTAGCTGCGCATGTAAGATCGCCAACACATATGGAGAATTAGGCGACCCTTGAAGCTTAGGATGCCAACTTTTGGAAACATATGGATTTCTTTAGTATAACTGAAATGTTTTAGTCATATTTCAGAAATCTACTTTTGTAAACATACTACTTTTAACTTGTACGATTCGATGAATCGTAAACTTTGTAATTAATAACTTTTGGCATCTTATTATATATTGTTCTGTTGTAATCATAAGCTCTGATACGTATGCATGCTTTGTTATTGTGACACCCCAGTACTTAAACTAAACGCTTCCGCTAAACAAATTTGGGGGTGTTACAGATTGGTATCAGAGCCATTGGTTATAGCGAACTAGGAAACTTTAGGTGACTTAGCAACCTAGAGACCTAGACTATAGCCTTGGCTAGAACGCACATGCATACATACATTTGCATACATCTAAACTATCGTTACGATACCTCGATACGCGTGAACTGTTCACCACATTCGACTTGTTCATTGTACTCTGATCTCATATGAACCTGATCGTGATTAAACGGTTGATGAAAAGAAGTATGTATTTGGCATCATATAATGACGCCTGGCCAACGTGATTATATCATACTGAGTACATATGGGTGTTTCATAGTCGTAAGATACGTGATGGGGATTCGACAATTTCTCTTGATACTTGAAAACTTGAAATATGTGAAACTCTATTCCTCACATATTTTTCATTGGCATTGACTTCTGCATCTTTTCATCGCAGAACGTCAGCATGCCGCCTAAACAAAGAAATACTCGAAACAGTCGACGAAATATTCCTCCTCCACATCCGCCTCCAGAAACAACCGAACAAATAATCGAACGCCGCGTGGCTGAGGCTATTGCTCAGTACGAGGCCAGCCGCAATCGTGAAAATTTGACCAACAATAGCGGAGCCACTCCAGTCATTAGCGAAACCCCAAACAATACCCAACAGGGGTGTTCCTACAAAACCTTCCAGTCTTGTAAACCCAGCACCTTCACCGGGACCGAAGGGGCCATCGGCCTGGTCCACTGGATTGAGAAAACGGAATCAGTCATCGACATCAGCGACTGCACCACCGACAAAATTGTGAAATATGCCACCTGCACTTTAGCCGACAAAGCGCTAACATGGTGGAACGCTCAGGTACAAATCATGGGACGCCCAGCTGCTTACTCCATCTCATGGGAGACACTGAAACGAATGCTGATGGAGGAATTTTGCCCTCCCAACGAGATGCAGAAACTTGAAACCGAATTCTGGAACATCCAAATGATCGGCGCTGATATTTCCGGTTATACAACTAGATTCCAGGAGCTTGCACGTCTGGTGCCTCACATGGTAACCCCCGAGAGCAAACGCATTGAGCGTTACAACAGGGGTTTGGCACCACAAATCCGAGGCATGGTTATGTCCTCCAAACCCGCCACTTTTAGGAGCGCAGTGGATCTGGCTCACAGCTTAACCGACGACGCGGTCGAGATTGGAACCCTGAAAGCTATCACAGGGAAAACTGAACCTACCCGTACTGATGCGGGCGACTCTGGAACCCACAAACGCAAATGGAACAGCGATGGTAACGACCGTCAGGTTCAACAAAACAAAAACCCGGGAAACACCCGAGCCTACGCTGCAATCACCAACCCTGGACCCAAAACCTACCTTGGCAACAAACCGAGGTGTGACAAGTGCGGTAGACACCACGATGGTGATTGTACATTTTGTCAAAACTGCAGACGTCCCGGTCACTTAGCACAGAACTGTAGGACAAACCTACCTCCTCAAGCTGCCCCCGAGGTACAAAACACCGGCTGCTTTAGGTGTGGTGATCCTGGACATCATCGAAACCAATGCTAACAACCGAACAACAACCGCAACAATCAAAACGACAACAACCGCACCGTTAACAAAGGCTACACTCCAAGCCGCGCATACATCCTCCGTGCACCAGAAACTGTTGCAGATCTCAACTAGCACGGTACGTTTTAGCGACTATTGCTACGATTTAACATACGTCTTATTCGAATGTCGATTTGAACACAACACTTGGTAAACTCTGACCACGAAACGAAACACACAACATATTGAACTATGCCGCGAGCATACTTAAACTGATCGAACTTCTATGGCAACAATTGAACGCCACGCAAACTATTACTGTTGTTAACAACATGACTCATCGGGGAACATACGCCGCGGGCGATCCGACTTGATTTTAAATCTCGGGACGAGATTTCTCTAACATGGGGAGAATGTAACACCTCGCAAATTTAAACGCGATTAATTACTTTAATCACTTGCATTATTAGGCTAATTCCCTACTTGAGTGAATTCACAACATATTTTAGAGGTAAGTCTAGCATAGCCCAACTAGATAATACGCGTAGTATTACGTATTCGTAATTAGTTGTAATTACGTACTGAACAAATTGAAAACAAACGCGACAAAAACATACGACTGTTGGTGAACAAAATTATTTAATAAAACGAAATTATTAAATAACGTGGTAGCGAATAAATATTTTGTCAAAAATATTTACAATTTATTTTATAACGCAAAACGTCAAAACGTATAATTTAAAATAAAACAAAGATTAAAAATCTTATAATTAAATTAAAATGGTCTTATAAAATATCATAATTAAAAAGATAACAAAATACGTATTTGAAAATATACATGTTAAAAAGATTTGTATTTAACGATCGAGTAAACAAACACGGGACAAAAACACAGGAGATGAAAAGTGGGACAAAACCACCTCCCATCTCCATTCTTCCTCTCATTTCAATTTCATCCTCACCAAAAACACACACTTCTCTCTCAACCAAATCCACACCAAAAATTCGGATTCGCAAATCAACCCACGAAATCTACATTTTCGGAATCACCATTACGCAAGGAACAACATTAACAAAAGCCGTATCATCATCTTCTTCCTCAATCGGTCCCGATTCGCAATTGTAAGAAATTTCTAAAAACTTAGATTTACTCGTTTTTATGTGTTATATGGGTGTAATATTGAACCTACAACTTTGTTTTAACTATATAATGGAAGAAATCAAGGTTTTATGGCCGGAAAACGGGTTAAAATCGGGTTTTTGGTCGGAAAATCGCGACAGTCGCTGGGTTCTGTCTGGGTGTTCATCTTTGCGACACAACGACTGTGTCGCATATTGTGTCGCATAAACCATCCATGCGACACAACCCTTGTGTCGCATGTGGTGTCGTATAAACCATATCATGTCGTATCATGTGTCGCATCCTTGTGTCGTAAACTTCATACGACACAACGCTAGTGTCGCTATTGAATTAGCATCGATCGCCTATGCGACACAACCCTTGTGTCGCATAGCCCTTGTGTCGCACTCTTATGCGACACAATCATTGTGTCGCATAACCACATTAGTGTCGCATACTGTGTCGCAGAAAACAGAAACTTCACAAACTATTTTTACACTAAGTGTCGAGCTTAACCGATAACGAATACTTACATACAATGCTATATGTGAACTTTACAAACAGTACAAACACGCTATTTTAATGAAGTTATGATTTCAAACTATCACCAACGAGTCGTATACATTTTCACAAACAACGTAATACAAAGGTAAACGTTTAACAAACGATTTGGATGTGACTTGGTTGTACAAACACTAGCATGGATGATTAGTTAGACATCCACATACTTATTAAATCTCGTACGTTTAGGACGTTAGGAGATCTCGGACTGTACTTGGACTTAGGTTTGCTAGCACTCGCACAACTACTTAACTCAACAGGTGAGTTCACAGCTCCTACTTTTACTGTTTTGAACTACTTTTGGGGTGGAAAACATAGTCAACTGCTTTACTGATTTACTGATTGCCATAACTGCTCTTACTACATGATTATTTATCATACTGTTTACTCGAACAATTAGAGTACATGAACCGTCAAACTGTTATACAAACTATCACATAACTGCCTTTCGATACAATATTACAACATTGTTTATAACTGTGGTCAACTACTACAACTGTCTGTACGACATGGTATTCCAAACAAAAACTATTATCACTATGTGAAACAAACTTTGTATCTTACCGGAGAACGACCGACTCAAACTTTAAAACTACTGGAGAACGACCAGCAATACGTTTTCGAACATATGATTTGGGTAACGTCCCAACACAACTATTTTTGGGCAACATCCCACATGAACCGTATTTTGGGTAACGTCCCAACACAACTAATTATGGGCAACATCCCACATAAACTGAAACTTTTGGGCGAACAACCCACTAAACTTATACTTTGGATGACGTTCCACTAAACATTACTCGACTATTATGGCAATTACTATTTATGAACGTATTTGGTCCAACTAATGTGACTACAAAACTTGAAACAACAATATACAACATAAAACCTGTGGATTCACTCAACCTAGTTGTTGACTTTTACTATGTTTTTCAGGGAATTAGCTGCGCATGTAAGATCGCCAACACATATGGAGAATTAGGCGACCCTTGAAGCTTAGGATGCCAACTTTTGGAAACATATGGATTTCTTTAGTATAACTGAAATGTTTTAGTCATATTTCAGAAATCTACTTTTGTAAACATACTACTTTTAACTTGTACGATTCGATGAATCGTAAACTTTGTAATTAATAACTTTTGGCATCTTATTATATATTGTTCTGTTGTAATCATAAGCTCTGATACGTATGCATGCTTTGTTATTGTGACACCCCAGTACTTAAACTAAACGCTTCCGCTAAACAAATTTGGGGGTGTTACAGCATCCGCCACTGATCATCAGTGAAAACTCCACTGGAAGCATGGCAGACAGGATCTATCACAATTTTTTTGAGTGCAACAGATTTCTCTATCACGTACACAGCAAGCTCAAGGTCGCTGATTCGACCATAATATCCCACAATTTCAAGAAGCATGACGTGTGCATGGGGGTGAGCAGCTACTCGCCATACTTTTCTCCTACTTATGATTGGTGATAACTAATGCAGCTGCAAAAAGATAAACAAAATGTTGACAATTTCTATTAAGCTGACGACATTTTGCCTAAGGAATACAAATTAATCCTCTAGTCGGGGTGCAGTGAAGACTATCACTAGAGCATAGTTTGTGAACTGGCATTGCATTGATGAAATAAATATACATGTACAACGCAAAATTCTACAGAGAGTCAGTTTATAACCTAATATGGCTTTCCATGTTTATAAACAACAGAGAAGATAAAAAGAAGACATTTTACCCTTAACCTACTTATAAGCTACGAAGTATAATGCATTTAATTCGTTAATAGGAGATAGTAGAAATACCGAAAATACTAAAGTCTCAAAACTCGAGCAGGCCTGAGCTATTGAAGTGAACTCCAGAAAACTATCATCCTTTTCAGATCCAATTGTCATCCACAATTTATTAACATTTGTTTGGGAATGGCATTAACGTTTAAACCTTCCTGAAAAACATAAAGTCAGTATCAGAATATACTTGTTAAAAATTATAAACACGTTACAAAAAAAAAAAGGAAAAATAAAATTACTAACCATCGTAAAATATGTATGTCCAAGTACGGAACCTGAAGGTAGGAAACACAACATGAGATCTGGTGGAGCACGTTATCCTCCAACCCCACACAGTGAAATGTAATTTTATTTCTGGACCACTATAGGTGAACGATACAAGGTTGAAATCATATAATGAAATGGACTCAACATTTTTACAACGTACTAATTTGATGTGTTTCAAGTTACAGTCATGTCCACCAACATGAATATGACTAAACAAACACCCGCCGTAAACATATAGGTCTTGAAGATGTGGTGATTTTTTCAAAATTCAGTCAGGGTTGTTTCACTCACGTTGACATTGAACAAGTTGAGCTTTTTTAGGGACAACATCCCCACAACGATACTATCCAATGATGTCAACTTGAAAAGGTGTAGCTTGTTTCCATCCGATGACGGTAATGGGAAATTATAGTTTTCGACTGGATCACGTTCATTGGGTAGACTTGCCATTAAATTTAGTTCAAGCTTCTCAACTTTCTTGTTTAGCGCAAACTTGATCCATCGGTCAATTTGGGAAATAATTCCTATCCAAATCAAAACGAATCCGGAAATCTTGAACTATTGGGTGGTTGTGATGCCAGATAATATTGTTCACCTGAGTGATAAACTTAGCCCGCTCTGAAACCAAGAGATTCTTATTGTTCCTCACCAGCTCACCTTTCTAACACTCGACTACCATCAAAGTCCAACTTGTTTCTACTACACCACAAGAACCTCCATCTAGTTGAGAGACTGTGGCTGACCAACGCATCCTTTAAAGACAAAAGACACAGTATCATAGTATCATAACGAGAACTTCATCTGGCATTTGGCTTATGTAATCATTCGGATTTTGTCTTCCACGATCCCCCTTCACAAGTGCAAGTCATCAAAACGGATTGCCCTAGAACAAATAATATATTCATTATAAATATATGATGATATAGACAATTTACAGGCTTAACATACACAAAGAAACAAGTAAACCTAGACAAAAATGGAATGCGTAATATACCAATTTCAAACAATATTAATGAGGTATAAATGTAAAGCCAATCAAAAGCAACATCAATTCGAGATGCAAATCAACAATCATCATACGAAGAGCCAGTTATATTTTGATCATATATAGAAAAATAAAACTTCTTCGGAAATATCAATCTGAATTGCAATATTAAGTAGCTAAATAACATTGATTCGCATCAGTTATATTATATAAATTAGTAATCAGATCAACTATTGACAAATAACTTTTCAATAAGAATCGAAAATCGCCCTCCCAATTCGAAGTTTTTTCCTGGGATTATAAGAGAATCCAGATTTTTCCTGTTACCCAAGATGCATCTGCAAGTGCTTCTTTTTTTTTTTTATTCCCTCCAGACAGAAAGAGAGGCCTTTCTGTAGGAGTAGTGAAGTACTAAACGAGAACTTTTGTTGGTTGTTGACCAACGGAAAGCATGGGAAAAGACCAAACACTGAACACCAACCCAATCAGCTCAAAAGTTTAGTTGCAAGTGGGATCAAGAAAGTTGACTCATGCTCAGGATCCACTTATGGTGGTTCGGCGCAAAGGGTAAGGTAAAGAGAAAGTCTTTTGTCCACACGCTGCTTAGCAGAGGCGTGGTTATCTGAAGTGCACTGGCTGGCCTGGTGCATTGCCCCTTTGAGTGAATTGAAGGATACAACAAACAGAAACCAAGCAATTCAATCGTTGTGTCACTCTCTAATCAACTCTCACATACACAACCTACATGTATACTGATTCTGTAAATCACATATTACAATAAATAAATAAAAAACCCCTAAAACAATGAATTCTAGTATAACATCGATTCCAGATGTAAAATTGCGTAGCTTAATCACTTGCATCACATGAAAGAACGGTGAAACCCTAGAACGTCAATCACTAAAACAAATTGGACAATTAAACTGAATTACACTAATTAAGCTAAAATGACTTTAATCGTAATAATGAGTACTAATCACGTACATAAAAAGGCGAAATGAGATGAGAAAGATCACCTGATTGGATGAGAAAGATCACCGGGTTGTTCTGTGCGGATTGAAGTCTGATGTGTTTCATTGTGAGCGTCCCTGCAGCCTTTGCAATTGATGAATGAAGAAATTGAACAACAATTTTTTTAATTTATAATAACTGGAAATTTTGGCGGAAGGTTTTTATTTTAATAAGTTGGGGATGGGGATATTTTTCAAATGGATAGTGATATATCCACCACTATATTTGATAGATCCACCAAACTTGTACATTAAAACTTGTACTGTACAAACTTATAATGCGCAGTTTTTGTGGATTTATAAAAAACAATGGTGGATTTATCATCACCCTTTTCAAATGGGTGATGAATTGATGATATTTTCACCCATTAATTGATAAATTAGTGTATTAAATCTATAACAAGTGTGTATTATCTGTGTGTGCAATACAAGTACTTGATGTATAATTGTAGTGGATTTATCAAATTTATTAGTAGAAATATCACCACTCTTTTCAAAAATGATCCGCCATTTTAATTGGGCATTGACTTGGGACCAAGACGTTCATAACCCACGTTCCCTTTCGGCGTTTGGACCAAAACGCTAAGGTGCGTTTAGTTACAGAAAAACATCTCCATTATCCATTTTCTATTTTTCTTGAGTTTTTTGTCCATAGAAAACTGTAAGGGACTTAGAGAAGGCGTTAAAATGTAAGGGGTGAAGTTTTCATTTTTCAACGTAAGATAGGTTGAAAACCTTAAATCATATATTCATTTTGTTGGAAAACTTCTCTGAAAACTTCTCTGAAAACTTCAACTTGAATGCATTTTCTAAATTTTCAGATTTCTTAGAAAATTTTCTAGAAAAACGGAAGAGTTTTCCGTAACTAAACGCGAAATTCTTCGTTTTTTTTCTTTTGATTTTGTTTCGAAAATGGGGTAATGCTGAGTGGAGAAAAAAATGGCATGGTGAAGACTGAAGAGGAAGAAGTGTCGGTCAGGAA
The DNA here is from genome assembly GCA_949592205.1 of Helichrysum umbraculigerum. Taxonomy (NCBI): domain Eukaryota; kingdom Viridiplantae; phylum Streptophyta; class Magnoliopsida; order Asterales; family Asteraceae; genus Helichrysum; species Helichrysum umbraculigerum. The sequence goes on from CATIUR010000006.1 coordinate 56,855,281, forward strand.
GAAGAAATGGGCTAGGTTTCTTTTTAAATCAAATACTACTTTCTTCATGATAAATGGGTTAGGTTTTAATATTGAGTCTTCTTGTTACTTTTATTTTCTTAGGCTATCTATAAATCTATAATATATAAAATCTATAAATCTATAAAATCTTATTAAGCATTTAGCCCCTTTTGTCTTAAAACTTAGCCAAGGGATGATATCGAAAATCCCTAACATGCCCCTCAAATTAAAGTCAACTACCGTTATTACATCTATTTATTATTGGAGTGTGAATGTGTGATATATACAAACATTGAACTAAAGACTATACAAATTAACTAAGACAAATCAAAGTGGATACAGATATTTCCATATTTCCATAATATTCATCGATCTTCTATCTATTTATTTTAATATATAATTTAAAACGTTGAATATATAACACCAATTATTGGCAACATATCGAAAACATTACACTGTTACATAAGTAGTACTATATCTGTTATCAATATTCATAACATTTAAAATGTTCTTTGTAGTTGCTCTTGACATACTACATTTAGCAAATGTCCATTTATCCTTTCTTCAACCAATATCATTTCGATACGAAAACGATTTGTTGTTTTTCAAATATGAGTGAAAGCAAGCTTTATTTGCTCGCCAAGCTAACACAAATTTTTTATGTATAAAGTACCGTTGCATTGTGCAGATGCTATATTAGTAATTTTAAAATAGGATGGGCATTGTTTCCTGTACATTCTCATATTCAGTCCAGTCGACGTACAAACGAATCTTCATTTTTTACAGTCGAAAAAATGAGTAGCCAACATTCAACAGGATCATAGATCGATTACACAACGTTTGTTTATTATTGTAAAAGACCTAGGTTTAATTTATATACGCAGCTATTAATGTAGTGTGGTAATTAAATTAAAGAAATGCACGCAGCTCAAAATCATGGTGAGGCTATTAAATTAAAAGCAAAAGACATCTGAGCTTCAATATTCACAGAATCGAAATTCATAAGCATGTGTAATAGCTAGAAAGTTATCTGTTAAGTGAAAATTGAAATAGTGAAATAATGACAATCACACAGTAATGAGTTGTACATCATGCAGTGAAAGATGTTCCTAAATTTCAACAACACTGCCTTTTTCAAAAAGGACATGAGCTTGGCAGCTTAATTATATCCAATTGTAAGGGTACTGAATTAGAGTAATGACCAACTCTACACCTTGAGGCACTAATGATTCCAGGCGCTTAACAGAAGATACAGCAGCTTCCTTCTTCCGCTTATCATCGACGTCTAGAATTGTAATCACAATTTTCTTAAGTGCAACAGCAGTGTCGATGATGTACGCAGCCAGTTCAAAATCGCATTTTCGACCCTAATAATACACGATTTCAACAAGCTTGAGGTGTTCATGGGGATTAGTAGCATCCCTTGCTTTCTTCCTAGTTATGATCGGTGCAGTCCAAATTGTCTGCAAAAAGACCAATAAATTTGCTAAAAGATTCATTACATGCTGCACTCAATTAAGTTGGTATATTGGACAAAGTTTAAATACCTGAATTTTAAAACTCTCCAAATTTGGACATGCATTTAGTATATAAGCCAAATCAAGTAGACAATTATGTTTCCGGCCTTGACTACAAATTCTTAATTGCTTCACATTTGGTAGCTCATGAAAGGAATAAGGTATTAAATTTTCCTGCAAAAGCAAGAAATATACTCACATAAATTTCTATAAATGAATATAAAAAGATTAAGAGATGTAAACTAACCTCATCACGATGTATATTGACGTAAAGAGACTGAAGGGATGAAGCACAAGAGGACATCTGATCGAAAACACTATCAGATAAACACCACCTCAAATCATCAGATGGACACCAACATGGACCACCCAAATAAACTTTTCGAAGTTTTGGAAGATGAGCAAAACGTATATCTATCTTTGGACCATAGTAAGTGAATGTTTCAAGGTCAAAATCGGATAAATAGATGGATTCAAGATAATGAACAATTCCTTCAATAATTTTAAAGTGTTTTAATTTCAGAGCTCGTCCACCAACACGTATATGATTCAAGTTTCCCGAATAATGGATTGATAACGTCTCGAGATTTGGAGATTTTGACAAAAGTTCCTGAAGAACTGCATCACTCATGTTAACGTGGTTCAAGATAAGTTTTTCTAGAGACACTGGCTCCACAACCGTAGGATCAGATTTTGGAAGAATTCTTTCAAAATATGTTAACGGAAAATCATAATTACTATCATTACCACCGAACAACCAGTGATCTCTTTGTCTTAAATCTAGTTGAAGAAACTTAACTTTTTTGTTTACTGCAAACTGGAGCCATTCATCAATAAACTTCTTAGATTCTTTATTCAAATCGTAACAAATCCGGAAGTCTTGAACAGTGTGGTTGTTGTAGCTTTGGATAACACTGTTTACTTGGTTGATGTACTTATCCGTGTTCACCCGATTATTTGAAAAATCTGGACTACCATCAAAGTTCAATTGGGTTAAATTACGCCACAGGAACCTCCATCTTTTGGAGAGAGTGCTGGTAGCCGCTGAATCCTTGATAGGGAAAAGAGAGAGTATCATAACAAGAACTTCATCTGGCATTTGGCTTATGAAATCATTGGAATTTGATCTTCGACGACCCTCCTTCACATTCACAAATGAAAGTCATCAATAATTAACAATCAACAATCCTCAAATATGGATTGGGTAATTTACATAATTCAACTGGTGAAACCCATCCCCACCCGATCCTCAATAAGAGATATTGTTTTATGTTCGTTATCTATGAGATTAGGAAAAAGAAAGGGGCATTAAAGTCGGATAAAACAAAGCAGGGAATCAGTGGTATGTGATAGCCAATGAAGCAGGGTTTGAACAGCAGGGTCATTGGACTTAAGTGGTGAATCTGTAGGTATTAATATTCTATTAAGTGATGATTCCAATAAACAGTTTCTATATGAATGATTGGAATTTCTTATATATTGTATAACAGGAAATAAGCAGATAATCGGTTAAATGAGAAATCCCAACACCCACTATGGTCACCTGTGACGATTACAATTCATACTAATCAAACAATTCAAAGATTAAAAAGAGTCTAATTTCAGATATACCTCAAAGAAGAAGCCTGCAGAATCCAATGCTGCTCCACTACCACCAACAGGGAGACCCGTTTCAGTTGCAAGTGGTGTTGGCATCAAATTATGGGTAGTAACTTCATCACCATCATCAATGGTTCTTTGTACAGGGACAACCATACCTTCTGGAACATGCAATGATATTGGGGAAGATTGAAGTTTGCCAGCCTCAACCAATTTAGCCATACACATTGCTTCAGAAAGTGTGGAAGGTTTCAATTTTGACAGTTCCCGTTTGATATCGTCACGTAACCCAGAAATGAAAGGATCCAACAGATTAGCAAGTCCTGGTGTACTTGTTTGCGCTGCAAGCGCCTCGAATTCAACTAAATAAGTTGATACGGTAGACGTTTCATGGTTCAGGAATCGAAGTTCAAGGGACTCAGTGAAGGCTTCCCAAGTAGAAGTGTTGGAAATAAAGGATTCGGTACATACCCGAATACTATAGCGGAAGCGGAAGCGATAGAACCAACGTTTAGATCACCGGTCGAGATAACGATCACAAGCAGAAAGCTATCATGATTCACAACCTAAGATTCCCATAGACTCGGTTGCATTTCTCATACACGAACATGACGAGTACTAACTCGTCTCTCTCGATTTCTCTCAAGTGGTTTTGTTAGTATCTTCATATATGCTAACTCTTTACATATAGAATACTCAAGTATATATAGTCACCGAATTGTAACCGTTAAGCATATGAATAGACTCCATTAAATACTACCTTAATGGCTTTATTCATGAGTATTCAATAGTAATTAGTTAGTGGGCGGGTTGAATCCGGGTCAAACCGGATCCATGTTCTAACATCTCCCACTCGCACACAAACTAATTTGATATACTTATTATATCGTGAGAGATCAACCGTGTATCTAGCAAATAGTTCATACCGGAAAAAATAGGTCGTGCGACCGGCATACTTCGAGAGCTCAATTGCTATACATCTGTTAGGAGTATATAGCAGCTCAATAACGTTTGACAAGAGTAGATTTAGTATGCAATATCCTTGATCATTAATCACATTACAAATTCTCATGATCTCAGTTGTACTTATAAAACTCTTTGTATTCACAATTATCTTTTATCGCTAAGATATGTCACTAAGACGAGATAACTGGTCGACCGGTGAATACAACTTAATGTGAACTTCAAATGATCTTCCCTCTTCTTAGACTATGTTGGACTTAACTCAACTCGCTTTTCTAAGAGCGCCCTGCCAGGTCGAATCAATCATAACCCTTAAGTAACGCCTTAAGATAGCAAACATCAAGCTAATCCTCGAGAGACAAGAAAAGGTCATAAGGATACCAAAATTGAGGTTACTCATACCTCAAGGGACTCACATAGCATAGAAGCAGAGATCGTTTCTTCTATTTCCCTTATTGGTCGTCTTATACACATGTGGTATGAATCACATGTTGCAACATTTCTCCTTTCCCATGGAGGTATGTCTTTCAATCAATGTTGCACAGATGATAATTCAAACATACTCAATGTTCAAATCCGAGTTCACTCATCTACTCATAAAACTCAGTAAGAACTCACATCTGGTATCATAGACAGATTAGGCGAAGCTAAGTAATTCGCCAATTGTTGTAAACTTTACAACTATAGCATCCAAGATTTTAAGTTTGTGCTCTCAATTGTCACTTAGACAATATACTTAAAATATGCTACTGCACCACTTATTAATAAAATAATGGAGCGATCACCCATGTGAGTGGGCTGATCTCCAATCTGTCTGACATACTTTACAAATTAAGAATGTAAACACAACATTCCTTTGTATATAGGATTTGACAAACAAATTGTCATGGATATCAAAATTCAAATATGTTTGGGAAGCATTAAATTAGTACATTTTCAACAGCCTTGACATGTTACATAAACACATCTCTCTAGGTATGAATTTCAAATTATCTGCTACATGTGTAGATATGTACTACATATTTACCTATTTTCTCGCAACCATGTCTCACAAAGTTGTACTTGATATATATGTGCTTAGTCCTCACAATAGAGACTTAGGTTCTTTCATATATGCTACGGAAGCAACACGATACACCCATATCAATACTTAATTGATAAATTTGCAATAACTCAAAAGTTAGTCGGAAAGTGGTTAAGTCACACAGCTTATTCGAACCACAGCTGAAATTTTCAAATAAAATCAGCTTCCGATTTATACGAGGCTTTATGCGATTATTTCTTGTTATTCAAAGAGATAACAACTCAGTCAGCATATCTATAGCCAACCTTTTAAGCAGGTCAATTTTTCACGGCACAACAAATCAAAGTACCACTTGGATACCTTAGTATCTTTTTCATGTTGTTGTAGCCTTTGCCACAAACCAAGCTTTGTGTCATTTGGGAAGCTCAACTAATTCCCAAGAATGATTTTGTCTCTTATAAAATCATTTGTTCGTTTACGGGTTTGATCCATTTTCTCTTTGTAGGATATGTGGGAGTTTTGGATGAACCACAAAGTATACCTTTTCCGATCGCATATCGACAAGGAGGTTTGGCAATTAATATAACCTTTAAACGAATTTTAGGTTTCTCAAAGTGCTCCCACTCGGGTTGATATTTCCTTGAAACGAATTCTTGGATTCTCATATTACTCCCACTCGAATTGAGATTTCCTTGAAACGAATTCGTGATTTCTCAATATTCTCCCACTCAAATCAGAATTACTCTCATTCGCAATATGTTGAGGAATTGCCACAAAGAAACAAATTATTTTCCTTAATTCCTCAAATTCTCCCACTCGAATGGAGTTATTCTATATGTTTACAAATAAGGACTAATCTTTATTTGTATCCCTTCACTTGGAAACGTATTTTCCAATAATGTGGCATCCGAGATTCAAATCTGGTTACACTCCCACTATCGTGTTCACCTATAAACACATAATCTTTGGATTGTTCAAAGTATTTAACGAAAACACATTTTCTTTCGTCGTGGTCTAAAGTTTGCGAAAACTTAAAAAATGAGGAATGTATTGTATACTTATACAATCTCAAGGTATATATGTCGTTCTTACAACTTATCCATAACTCATATGGTGTGGGAGATACCAATTTGAAAGACCATCAGTTAGGTGCGAATAAGATAACTAAAGATCGATCACCCAAAGATGACATACATAGTCAACTCAATCGTCACCGACTTAACCATTTCAAGAAGCGTTATGTTCCTTCTTTCCGCAACACGACTTGTTGTGGAGTCATAGGAAAAACATGTTTAAAAAAATTGAATACCGTGACCATCATTGAGTGCTTGGAACTAATTATATTGGCATTCATCTCCTCGATTAATTAAAACTTCTTCAGTTTTATTTATTTAACTGATTTTCAAGAAAATTAAATAATTTTTGAAAACCACCAAAATGATTCATATTCGTAAAGAATCAAATAGATATAATCAAATCGAGGAAATATTTAGTAGAAATGATATTCAATAAAACGCTTCGTGAAATTTAAAAGGACCACATATATAATGGATCAATCGCAATGGATAACTATTCCAAATGGTTTTCTTGTAGTTTTTCCAACTAAATATTGTGCATAAGCGGACAAATCCACTTAATCAATATTTTTACATCAAACTCAAGGCTTATTTGAAAATGTATCTAAGGAAAAAACTTGGGTTATAACGTGAATAACCGATATCCATAATGATAGTATCATTTAGGATATAAGTATATATAAAAATAAGAGCTTGTTGAATAAGACAATTTAATAGCATTATCAAGGAAGTACGAAAGAAGAATTATATCCACAAAGGATGAAAACAATGAAAACAAAACTACAAACACAGTGTTTGCAGGTTCAAAACCATATGGTTAAACCTTATTAGAGCTAGGTCATGTCACATACAACTTAGTATGTGGTTATAGGCCTCAAGCCGATTATCTTCAAGCTCTAACATTCTTTATGTTTTCAGTATAAGTAAGGTGCAATTCCTTGTGCTCCAAACTTTTAGATTAGAAAAGGCTTATATATTGAACCAATTGTTCAAAAATCAGAACATGTTTGTGGTGATATATCTCATTTTGATAATAGATGTGACTATAAATTAGTTGGCCAATACCGATCACATCTTTGTAGCAAGATCAAAACTAGCTTGAATCAACCTATGAGATCATCCATACCACTCAGCAACATAATGCGAGCAAATGATGTTCTTATGACTTTCCTTGCCTCAATTCTTCCTTTAATGCCATACGAGCATTTTGAGCCTTTTGCTCTTCCAAACATATTGGATTTTATGCTCCCATAAATTCAACAAAGCCTTAATATCGTGAAAACCATTATTGAACACTAAGTTCTATTGAACACATAATTCAATTATAATGAAGTTTGATTGGATACGAATTCCAATTAATATAAAGTTCGATTGAACATAAACTTCAAGTGGAACACAAAGTTCTAATGAACGCAAAGTTCTACAAAGCTCAATTAAACATGAAGGTACACTGAACACAAAGTTCTATCAAACACAAAGTTTGATTGAACACGAAGTTCCAAAAAAATATTGAACACAAAGTTCTAAACGGAGACAACAATGCAAGAATTTTTAATATCCATCCGTATATACAAACTACTATGCAAATAATTAATTATGCCAATTGTAGTTCACAATAGGTTATAGAGAAAAAGGTCACTACGTTTCCAATTATCGCCTATAAAGCCTACCATGAAACCACAATTAACATAGCCAATTAAGATGCAAAGTCCACAAATAAGAGCACTTATGCATATTAATAATATATTTTCAATTTCACTAAGAAATGCAACTTTCATACGCAAAGAAAGTTTAATTTGATCATTACACTAAGAATGATTTATTAATATGCTCTAAGTTTCACATAGAAATGTCACTTTTAAACAAAATAAAAGATCATAATCACTAAAAATTGATTGACTTATATGTTCAATATTTCTCAAAGAAATATAACTTTCAAACACAAGAGAAAGTTTGATATAATCATTTACACTAAGAAATGATTAACTACGCTCGGTATTTGACAGTTAATTACAACTTTCAAACAAAGAGAAAGTGCAATATAATCATTTCACCAAAAATAATGACTAAACTGACATTGATCAAAATTCGAAAAACATTTCAAAAATAAAGAAAATTCAATATAATCATTTTACCAAAACAAATGATTAACTAACATCGATTAAACTAATAATAGAATTTTCAAACAAAATCATCTTTTGTATAATCATTACGCTAATAATGATTAGCGGATCAATTTTTTACGAATAAGTACCGAGTACGATGTTGAACATATATAAATCAGTATAACCATTATACTAAATAATGATTAATTGAAGTGCTCACATTTTCACACAGAAATTAATTTTTCAAACGCAATGAAAAATTATTATAATCATTTGGCACAAAATGATTAACAATACTTGATACTAAAATCATTACACTAAATAATGATTACTTCAAGTGCATACAATTTTACCAAAAACATCAAGTTTTTGATCAAGGAAAAAACTATCATTATACTTAATAATGATCAATTAAAGGGCTTACTATCAACTTATGATAATTCCTAATGATCATTATATTAAATAACGATCAACCAGAGGACTTGTAATCTCACAAAGAAATTGGACTTTCAACGACGAGAAAGTCATTAGCATTTACACTAAGAAATGGTTAAATGACCTTTGGCCCTTATATTGTTTTTCCTTTTCCATAGAGTTTTTCTTTTGTTCTCTATTTGTAACATATACAATAACTTAGAAAAAAAAACTCCATAAAAATAATTATCACAAAGATAATTTATGCGTCATATATAGATCAAATTCGTTTTGGATCAAAAAAACTTAAATGGTTTACTGTCTCACAACAACTGTGAATTATATATTAATTATTACGAAAATAATAACTCACTAAAAGTTCCTAATTATCACTAAGATAATATGTAACATTAAAATCAGAAAAATCCAAACATTATGTGGTTCATCATTTAGTACTATGAATGCTCAAAGATTATTATCCAAATAATAACTTTAGCACAATTTTCGAAACTAATTCGATAGTACAACTATAAAAACCAAATTGATCTTATTATAACCGATTCAAAAAACATGCAAAACTTATTTGATGTATAAACTGTACATTTTGTGATTCTTGAGTTTCAAAACTTACACAATACTTATACTCATCTAATAACACTATTTAGACAAACCAAAAGTTATTTTAATGAGACAATAATACGTATTGTACATCTACTTTCAACAAATGAAAGAGTAATTTCTACTTTCAACGAATGAAAGATTGGAAATCACATATGAATTCAATAAATAATTGCTCAATCTCAAAATTTTATCAGAAACTCATTTCACAAAATATATAAGAAGCATTTACAATTTCCTAACATGATAAGGAAATAGATAACCCATATAAAATTGAACTCCATTATCTCTAAGAAGATAATAATTCATGTAGGCAAAATAATGTATAATATTGGGTCAAGTACGAAATTTTACACTATGATTTATATCCTCAACAAATGCATAGATATAACAAACATAGTATTCATTAAATTTTAGTGAAATGTGAATCAATTTACTATCGGTTCACAATAGAACACAAAAGCAAACATATCTTAATGTTTGTCAGTTACGAAACTTACAAAATACCACTTAGGTCATTCATATCGAGTTTACTTGACATCACATTACCCATTGATTCCATGAAACAAGAAAGAATTACATAAAATTTTCTCCAACAGTTTACATGGTATACAACATGATAGAGTTTTTTATATATATAATTTTTTTTTTTTTTTTTTATATGGGTTTTAAATCATTAGGCAATTCATGATCGAGTTACTACATGATCACTCACTTCTTCTTAATTAAACAAGAATTCCCGCAACAAAACTAATGCCGGAGAAACATATTAAGAAAAACGCATGATACTTCAAGTGGTGATCATTGAATAGGGGTGCATATTACCCAATGCTCAACTAATATTGATAACAATAATATAATCATCACTAAATCAATGAAATGAAAAGTCACAATATCATGAAGACTGTAACCGGATGCCAGCAAAATATCTCAATGAAAAAAAAAATCATTAACACGGTCGATGCATATAGTTTTATCTAAAACTTTCATCAAACAAATTGATGAAATATCAACCAGGAAATAAACATACGGCTCTGATACCAATGTTGGAAATAAAGGATTCGGTACATACCCGAATACTATAGCGGAAGCGGAAGCGATAGAACCAACGTTTAGATCACCGGTCGAGATAACGATCACAAGCAGAAAGCTATCATGATTCACAACCTAAGATTCCCATAGACTCGGTTGCATTTCTCATACACGAACATGACGAGTACTAACTCGTCTCTCTCGATTTCTCTCAAGTGGTTTTGTTAGTATCTTCATATATGCTAACTCTTTACATATAGAATACTCAAGTATATATAGTCACCGAATTGTAACCGTTAAGCATATGAATAGACTCCATTAAATACTACCTTAATGGCTTTATTCATGAGTATTCAATAGTAATTAGTTAGTGGGCGGGTTGAATCCGGGTCAAACCGGATCCATGTTCTAACAAGAAGGAAGCTGCTGATATGATGCACGGTGCATCAAATGGTACCAATTCAATGCAACACCGGACATGTAGAAAGCAGCGATATTAAGTTGTTGGTCGTGAGGTGTTTGATGAAATGCAAAGAATTTCTCCATTTGAAATATCCAAATTAGTACATCGTCACCTGAAAACAACGGAACGTCTAGTTTAAGAGGAGACGATTGTTGTGGTGAGTTGTCCAGTTTCAACATCAGATCAGCTATAAGTGTTTGCTGGATTGCTATAGTCTTTTCAAGTGCATCAATGGACTCCGATTGTTTCTGCATTGTGTTATCGTAACTAGCGATTTTATCAGTGAGTTTGGAGCTGAATGATACTTCCTCTACCCCACTCATAGCGACTAAAAATACAGAAGAAGGTGAAATGAGACCCAACAATTAAGTTATTAGCCACCAACTACAAAAATTCATGACCAGTAAGGTTAAAGTACAGAACCAAATTAAAGGGAAAGACGATAAGTAGTGACAAGCAACTGTGAAAATTAAAATAAACAAATGAGTAAAAGAGGCGTACATGACAAGATACAACTTACAAGAGGCGTACGTGACAAAAATGAGATAAATTATTTAATTATATTTTTTTATTATCAGACATTTACATCACAATTAATATCCCACAGTAAATAAATTATTTTGTTCTAAGATATGATATGTAAAGCACTACAATCATGTGTTAGAGCATCCACAATGCTATGGACTTTCATAAGTCCATAGCATTGCCACGTCGTGCCACATCAGCTTTTTATAAACCACCAATTCTATAAACTTCTCTCTCTACTCCTATAAACTTCTATCTTGTCCATAATAGGGTCCTATCTACTTTTTAATTAGTATATATGATTTTATAAGTTATATATATACATATCACATGGACATGGTTTGTTTTTTATAAAATATTGATGATGGAGCCCACTGATTTTTTCTCTCTCCGTCCATGCACATGGACATAGTTTACTTTTGTATAAACTTGATTCTATGGACAATGCAATCCAATGGAGCAATGTTTCTATAAACTCCATGTCAGCTCCACATAGCTTCCATGTAGGCTATGGACAAGCTCTATAAACACCATTGTGGATGGTCTTAATTAAAGTTCAACTTTCACAATTAGTGTTATTTTTATTTAGTATCAACTATACAAAAGTTAAGCTGGCACCATTGTGCAAAAAGATCAATAACATGATGAACATGATTTGTGAATTAAGTAATCACTACTAGAAAAATGACATTTTGCGACGCCAAAATGTCCTCTCAACAGCCCCAATTTTCGTCTCAGTAGAGATTTAGAGACGACATGTCGTCGCACTAGCGTCGTCGCAACATCCCCGTCTGTGTAAACCTATTGCGACGATAGTTTGCGACGACAGATGGGTCCCACGTATTAATTTCCGTACAGTTAAAATAAATGAAAAGTAAATCCTTTTGCGACGACACCTGTCGTCGCAATATAATTTTTCACCTTTTAAAATAATAAAAAAAGAATTTAAAATATTATTATATTAAAATGTTAATAGTCGTCTCAGTAGGGTTATAGAGACGACATATTCATCGCAAATACTGTCGTCGCAGTAGGGTTTTATAGACGATATGCACGTCGCTGAATGAAACTGTAGCGTATGGCAATATGTCGTCGCAGTAGGGTTTCAGAGAGGACAGCGTCGTCGCTAAAGCCACTGTAAGTTTTTGCAATATTTTGCTGTTTTTGCGTTTTTCCCAGGTTTTACCCTTTTTCAAATATAACCACATTTCCTGCTAATATAACCATATTTCCGCATTCACACAAACAATTAAACCATCCAAATCATCCATTACACAAAAGATCCAAATCATCCGTTGTTCCAACAAAAGTAAAAGTGATACACATGTTCAAAATGCTTAAAAGTAAACGCATAAAGTTTTTCCCAAACCTCCATAAACGAGAAATATTTCACAAACCAACTTACTCCTCATCCTCATAGTCATCTTCTTCATCGTCTTCTACATCGTCTTCTTCATCGTCTTCTACATCGTCTTCTTCATCGTCTTCTTCATCATAATCTTCATCTTCTTCTTCTTCTTCTTCGTCTTGTTCTTCAACCATAGCCGGATTGTGAAGGGTTGGAAACCTTGGAAACTTTGGAACTTTTATCTTCGCATCTTGTAAGGCGGCATGTATTGAAGTCAAATAATCAACTTGAACCTTGTTAAAGTTTTGTTGAGTGTTGTACATTTCATTGACTTCTTCTTTGGTATACATCCTTGCTCTTTTTGATTGGACTTTTGAAGTTGATGCCCCCTCATTTGGCAACTTTCTACCCCGTCCACGTCTATGCCCACGACGGACGCCCAAGACTTTATCCATTATATCCGACTCACTCAAGGGATTGGACCTCCCATTTTGTAGTGTCCGCTCCGCCACCATGCTCTCCTAAAGGTAACAAAACAAGATTTATTTAGTAGTCATCCATGAACTTTATCAAATCTATATCATTCTTTGTTTCTCTAATAAGTCAACACTTTAATAAATCTATACAACTCTAAATCAACAATTAGCAATTCTATATGTTACATTTTATCACATGACCCATTTCCTCCATTTGACCCATACAACCCATAACCCATATATTCCATGACCCATTTCGCCAATTAGACCCATATAACTCATGATCCATATGAACCATATAACCCATGACCCAGGGGCGGATGCAGTGACAAATTAGGGGGGACTGTGGAACCCACTCAAAAAAGCCCAATTACAATTAAATATAGTCCATTTTTAATTAGGCCCATAGCCCAATACTAATTGGCCCCTATCCAAATATTACATGGCCTCATTCTTAACTGTGGTCCATTAGTTAAATTGATTTAGCCCATTAGTATGGTGAAAAAGAAAAAATCAGATACTGTATCAGTGTTTGATGCTGTTCTGTTGTTGCATTTTAAATGCTGTTTTGCAGCCTTTGCGATAGTTTTAGCTGCTGTTTTGCAGCGGTTTTAGCTGCTTTTTGCAGCTGTTTTTCCTATCATATATGTACGTTTAGTTGTTGTTTTGCACATAATTTAAGTGTTATTTTGTGCAAAGTTTTGTGTAGTAGGGTGCAAGTCATATGCAGTTTTTGAAACATATAATTACTATTCTATGGGAAATTTTGTAGTCAATATCTAATTATTTTGGCCCCCCACGGTTGCAATTCCTAGATCCGCCAACCCTAAACATGATTAAAACATCGATTGTATTGAATATTCTATACTTACATAATGACCTTTGGCAATCTCGTTAACCCACACACCGTCCTTCGAATGCCTCTTCTTCCAGTCTTCAATGAGACTTGTATATTCACCAGTTTTAGGGTTTCGCTGTAAACACAGAAGAAATGAATTATATAATAACAATATACCAGTACTTAATCACGACACTAGAGATATATGTTTACAAATAACAAGGGATAAAGTAACTTACATCGTCAAATCGTCAAGCAGCTAGTGACTTGGTTCCATGACCACTAGGGTACTTTTGCTTACCCCGGTTTTGAGTATTAACTACTGAGCGTTTCCGGAATGACTCGCTAGTGTAGAAGTCCACATGCTTTCCCCACTCCCTAATCTCCATGTTAGGAGGCGGAAATTGTTTAATTTCTCTAGGATGTTCATAACCCCCCCCCCCCCCTATCCACAAAGAACGTTTTCTTAAAGCGCCATTTGCGATTACTATATCGCTCCGCCAAACTTCTGTTAACCCCTGCTCTTATCAGTTCTGCAAACTCCCCCCTCCAATGACGACGCATATTAAAATACGTCTGCATTTATAAAGAAAACAGTTAGGCAGTGTATAAGTTTAAAAATTAACATGAAGATAATAAACACACTTAACCTCAATCTCTGGCCAAAGAGCGGATTTATCCGTCTCAGGAACTGAGTCCCATTTTTCATAGTATTTCGGGACTGTATCAGCTAAGGTCCCTATAAGATTTGAGAAATGGGACTGGTTATGTGACACCCCCAAATTTAAAGATTTGCGGAAGCTTGATTTGGGTGTCACTAATCAATATACAAAGCACATAAGATATAATGAACGACCACTATATGCGTCATTTTAAACTTGTATAGATAAAGTAAATGTTTACATCAAAATATTGTTACATTAGCTCGGTTCCTGAAATTGAGAGATTACATAGCATAATTACTTTTACAAAATATAATAATGCAGTCCAATCTCTAGTTGTATGTATGCTGACTCGAGCTAATAATTCCTGCTTGTGCAGCCAAACTACTGCTGGGTACCTGTGATAAATACTAAAATGGGTCAGCGAAAACGCTGGTGAGCTCACAGGTTTGTATGTCAATGTATAGTTGTAAGAACCGCAAGATTTATATTGAATTTAAAATGCAATTAAGCAAGATAAAAGTTATACTGTCCATGAGCACATAGTCTGAGCTTAACTTGATTTGTCAGGCCCAATTAAGGAAATCTAACTTGGAGTGCCTCCTACGAGTGCCTAATCAACACTCGTCTTCCCAAATGCTAATACATCCGTGTAACACCCCCAAATTTGATGATTTGCGGAAGCTTGATTTGGGTGTTACTAATCAATAACAAAGCACAAAGATAAATAGCAAACGACTCTATATGCGTCGTTTTAACAAAATATATTGATAACTGAAATGTTTACAACGTTTAAAGCTTTACATAGCTCGAGTTAAATAAAATGAGATTTCAGTACATAAGTACTTATACAAAATATACTAATGCAAGAAAATCTCAATCGTCTGTATGCTGACTCGAGCTAAATCCTGAAGCAGAAACATCCTACTGCTGGGTACCTGCGATATATGCTAAAAGGTCAGCTATAAAGCTGGTGAGCTCACAGGTTTGAAATCAAGTAATATTGTATGAACCGCAAGATTTAAATAATGAATTGCATCCAGCAATTAAATAATGAATTGCATCCAGCAATTAAATAATGAGTTGCATCCAGCAATTAAATGATAATCATCGTGTATACAGCCATGAGCACATAGTTGAGCTTAACTCGAGGGCCGGGTCCCCTATAGAGAATTCCGGGCGAGGTGCCTCCACGAATGCCTAATCAACATTCGTCTTCCCAAATATTAGTACGTTCGTTTACCCGGTTAGTGCTTGCTAACCCGAACGAGGAGGGTCAATCCTATATGGTACCATATACTAATATTCACGCTACAACGTATTAACAACTATGCTGACGGAGGACTTTAAAATGATTAGTTTCGAAAAACTCATGTAGTATATGAAATGTTTGTACTTGCGTTCACATGTAAAAGTTGAGCAATATATCACACCCCTGAGTAAAACAGTAAAAGATGGGCTATGAGACTCACCTGAGTCGTTGAGTTTATGAAAATAAACTGAGAATGATTAGCCGAGAATCGAAGTCCAAAGACTTGTAACCTGAGGGTGTCCACGACACGCGATGGTTATAATTATGATTGGGTATCTCAACAGATCACCCTTGTAGTTGTTCGTTCAACTATAATGTCCAAATTTCCACTATTTGGTTGATAAGTTTAAGTATTTGAAAAGTGTACGGCCCGTTGGTGACGGATTTGTAATAATAATCTCAACTATTATTATTTTGATTTCGTGTCGTTTTTCTTGAAAAATGTGTTTTGATTGTGTTTTAGAAGCCGTTACGAAATCTAAGTACGGGGGTCCGGGGGCAGCGCCCCTGGTAGCGGGGTCCAAGGGGCGGCAGCCCCTGGCGGGGTCCAAGGGGCAGAGCCCCTGGCTGGGGTCGAGCTGCCAGGTCAGCTTGGAAAATTTTTATTTCTACTATATTGCTTTGACGAAAAACGCATCTGGATCTGAATTTGGGTAAAATCGAGTGATAAATTTCGAGTCTCGACACTTAGTAAAAATCTGTGTTTTTGAGGTTCTGGTTTGTGCGACGTTGGGCGCGACGTCGCAGGTAGGATTGCGACGTTGAGCATGACGTCGCTAAAGGCGACGTTTCGCAATTTAATGCGACGTAGGGTGCTGCGTCGCTAATGCGACGTAGGTGATTTCTGCGACGTAGGGGCTTGCGTCGCTAAGTGCGACGTGGCGAGATATTGGCGACGTTAAGGCTGACGTCGCTATATGCGACGTCGCAATTTAATGCGACGTTGTGACTGACGTCGCACTATGCGACGTCACGAGGGGTTTTGCGACGTAGAAGCTGACGTCGCATAATTTCTGGGCCAACTGCGACGTAGCGGTCTGTTGGCCGGAAAATGTGTCGAAAACGAGTTTTTCGGTTTCCGTTTGGTCCAAAACTTTTACCCAACCCTTATAGGGACATTATAAGTTGTTACAAACTACTAACAAGTGAAAACATTTAAAAACGAGAGATTTCGGGATTTGTCGGAAACTTACAAAGTGTCGGATGAGAAATCCGAAAAGATAGGATGATAGATCGTGTCGCGGTGGTCGTGAATCTCTAAAAATCTTGAAGATCCGAAGTCGTTTGGTACGTTTATTTTGCGATTTTGTGAAGTTTTTGGTGATGGTGGTGGTTGGTGAGAAAGAGAGAAAAAGGAGAGTGAGAGAGAGAAAGTAAAGAAATAAATGAAAGAAAGAAGGTGGGATTGGGAGGTTAAGCTCCCAATTTCGCCCCGCGTTTCCGCTCCATGCGGTGTTCGTTTGCTCCGTCGTTTAAACGTTA
The DNA here is from genome assembly GCA_949592205.1 of Helichrysum umbraculigerum. NCBI lineage: Eukaryota > Viridiplantae > Streptophyta > Magnoliopsida > Asterales > Asteraceae > Helichrysum > Helichrysum umbraculigerum. Next base: position 56,872,735 of record CATIUR010000006.1, read on the forward strand.
ATTAATTATTTTTCATATTAATTGGTACATTTTAAATACAAATTATTACGCGATATTTTATTTAATTATTTTACAAGTAAGTTTACATTTGAGTTATAAAGGTAAGTTGGTTTATTTAGTTTGCGCGTTTTACATTTTAAATTGTGTAACTTTCTGATTGTACGATACGAATAAATAAGAAATATTATTATAATAATATTTTTGACATAACAACGTTATTTAATAAAATTTGTCACCAACGTCTATATAAAATTGAATCGAAATACATTCGATTTAAATTGCGTACGATTTAATCAAACCGCATATTCGTATATATTCAACAATATATATATAATTCGATACATTAATTAGCCTAACCAGGAACTAATTACATGTATTAACATTCGATTAGGCACTAATCTCTAGTCCTAATTTGGCGGGTGTTACATTCTCCCCCTGTTAGAAGAATTTCGTCCCGAAATTTAGCTCAAAGTCGTGTTTGATGTGGAATCAGTGAAAAGTTGAGGATATTTGAGTCGCATTTGGTCTTCCCGTTCCTAGGTGAATTCCGGACCACGCCGCGAATTCCATCTGACCTTGACGATGGGAATACGACTTTGTTTCAGTTGTTTGACCTCACGGTCCATAATTTCAGCGGGTTCCTCAACGAAGTGAAGTTTATCGTCAACACGAATTTCATCTAATGGAATAATAAGTGTCTCATCAGACAGACACTTCTTCAGATTTGAAATATGAAAAGTAGGGTGCACGCTGCTGAGTTCGGATGGCAGCTGCAATCGATAAGCTACGGGGCCAATCCGTTCGAGGATCTCAAAAGGTCCGATGTACCGGGGATTCAACTTCCCGCGTTTGCCAAAACGGATGACGCCTTTCCAAGGCGATACTTTTAAGAGTACTCGATCCCCAACTTGGAACTCGAGTGGTTTGCGTCTCACGTCAGCATAACTTTTCTGACGATCACGTGCGGCTTTGAGTCTGTTTTGGATTTCCACAATTTTCTCAGTGGTGGCGTGAATGAGTTCAGGACCAGTGAGTTGACTATCTCCCACTTCAGTCCAACAGATCGGTGATCGGCACTTACGACCGTACAGTGCCTCAAAAGGTGCAGCCTTAATGCTGGCGTGATAACTGTTATTGTAGGAAAATTCGCACAACGGTAGATGTTTTTCCCAATTTGTACCGAAGTCAACTACGCAGGCTCGTAGCATGTCTTCCAGTGTTTGAATGGTTCGCTCACTTTGGCCGTCGGTTTGAGGATGGTATGCGGTACTCATATCAAGGCGAGTACCCAAAGCTTTTTGAAGTGATTGCCAAAAGTGAGAGGTGAAACGGGCATCTCTGTCAGAGATGATTGAGGTTGGAACACCGTGATGAGAAATGATTTCCTTGATGTAGATTTGTGTAAGGCGTTCCATTTTATCGTTTTCTTTGATTGCCAGGAAATGAGCAGATTTGGTGAGGCGATCGACGATCACCCAAATGGTATCGCAACCGCTCGCCGACTTGGGTAGTTTGGTTATGAAATCCATGGCAATTTGATCCCATTTCCATTCAGGGATTTCAGGCTGTTGGAGTAAACCAGGAGGTTTCTGATGTTCGGTTTTGACTTTCGAGCAAGTAAGACACTTGCTGACATAAGTGGCGATTTCGGCTTTCATGTTTGGCCACCAATAAAATTCCTTGATGCCGTGGTACATCTTATCGGATCCAGGATGAATAGAATATTTAGACTTGTGAGCCTCGTCCATCACCAAGTCTCGTAGGTTCCCAAAACTAGGCAACCATATTCGGTTTGAGAAATACCTAATCCCGTTAGGTTTGATTTCAAATTGTTTGTCAATGCCCCGCAAGGCTTCATTTTTGATGTTTTCAGGTTTCAAGGCTTCGATCTGAGCGGTATGAATTTGAATGGTAAGATCGTTATGAATGGTCATACTGAGGGCTCGGACTCGAAGTGGTTTAGGTCGTTCCTTTCGACTGAGGGCATCAGCTACAACATTAGCCTTCCCTGGATGGTACTTGATCTCACAATCGTAATCGGTAAGCAACTCGACCCAACGACGTTGCCTCATATTGAGATCCTTCTGATCGAAGATATGTTGGAGACTTTTGTGGTCGGTAAAGATAGTGCACTTAGTGCCGTAGAGATAATGTCTCCAGATTTTGAGAGCAAAAACGACAGCTCCAAGCTCGAGATCATGAGTGGTGTAGTTCTTTTCGTGAATTTTTAGCTGTCGTGAGGCATAAGCAATGACCTTGTCTCGTTGCATCAGCACGCAACCAAGACCTTGGTGAGAAGCATCGCAGTATACCACGAAGTCATCGGTGCCTTCGGGTAGTGAAAGAATTGGAGCACTGCAAAGCTTTTGTTTCAGAAGTTGGAATGCTGACTCTTGTTTCTCTGTCCAATCGAACCTTTTGTCCTTCTGAGTCAGTACCGTGAGTGATTGAGCTATTTTGGAGAAGTTTTCGATAAATCGTCGATAATACCCAGCAAAACCCAAAAATTGTCGTACTTCAGTTGCAGAGGTGGGTGCTTGCCAGTCTTTGATAGCCTCGATCTTTGATGGGTCCACGTGAATTCCCTGACTGTCGATCACGTGACCAAGAAATTGAACGGTTTGGATCCAGAACTCACACTTAGAGAATTTAGCATAAAGCTCCTCGTGTCTAAGTAGTTCAAGGATGGTTCTGAGGTGTTGCGCATGTTCTTGCTCGTTGCGCGAGTAAATGAGTATGTCATCGATAAAGACAATGACAAACTTATCGAGGTAAGGTTTGCACACCCGGTTCATGAGGTCCATGAATACAGCCGGTGCGTTGGTTAGACCAAAGGGCATCACTTGGAATTCGTAGTGCCCGTAACGAGTTCTGAAAGCAGTTTTTGGAATATCGGTGTCGCGAACTCGTAACTGATGATAACCTGATCGCAGGTCAATTTTTGAGTAGAAACTTGAACCCTGAAGTTGGTCGAATAGATCATCAATGCGAGGAAGTGGATAACGGTTCTTGACGGTCAATTTATTCAACTCCCGATAGTCGATGCACATTCGGAATGAACCGTCCTTCTTTTTGACAAATAAGACCGGAGCTCCCCAAGGTGAAGAACTCGGTCTAATGAATCCTCGATCCAGAAGTTCCTGTAACTGAGAGGACAACTCCTGAAGTTCAGATGGGGCTAAACGGTATGGTGCGCGGGCCACCGGTGCGGCACCCGGCACGAGATCGATTGAGAACTCAACCTGTCTAGGCGGAGGTAGACCAGGTAGTTCTTCCGGAAAGACTTCGGGAAAGTCTCTAACAATCGGCACATCCTCAAGTCGCTTCTCCTCCGACTTCTTCTCGGTAATGTGTGCGAGTATGGCAGGGTAACCCTTTCTCAGAAATTTTCGGGTTTTTAAGCAGGAGATTATATTGAGTCCCGTCCCACCGGTCTCCCCCTGTATGATCAAGGTTCCACCAACGGCGAGTGGAATACGGACAATTTTATCGTGACAAACGATTTCAGCTCGATGTTTGGACAACCAGTCCATTCCAATAATGACGTCGAAACTGCCGATTTCAATGGGTATAAGATCGATCGAAAAGGTTTCGTCAGCTAAGTTTAAAGTGCAATTAGGTATCACACTGGTGGTTTCTACAAGTTTTCCATTGGCAAGCTCTACAGTGTACTTAACATCTAAGGTAACAGGAGTGATGTCAAGTAATGGGCAAAAATCATCGAAGATAAAGCTTCTATCAGCACCAGTATCAAATAGAACAGAAGCAGTTAAGTTGTTGAGGAGGAACATACCCGAGACCACATTCGGGTCTTGGCGGGCGTCCCCAGATTTGATGACGAAAGCTCTGCTGCGGGTATTGTTGTTGTTGTTGCGGTTGTTGTTGTTGTTCTTCAGTTTTGGGCACGAGTCCCTGAAATGCCCAGGTTTCCCACACTCAAAGCATACTTTGGGTGGTCTGGTGTTGTTGTTGGAGTTGTTGTTGGTGGGTGAGCGGCAGTCTTTGGTGAGGTGGCCGTACCTCTTGCAGTTGTTGCAAAAGGGACCACAGGAACCTTCATGGTGGCGACTGCACTTGGAACAGTAGGGTTTGTTCCCAGTGTAGCCTCGTACGATGTCAGTGGTGGTGTTGTAGGCTTTGATGGTGTTGGGTTTCTTGTTTGGTTGGTTTGAGTGGTTGTTGTGGTGGTCAGACCACTTTCGTTTGTTGTTTTGGGAGGATGAAGTGGGTGGTTCAGAATCTTGGCTCATAGACATCAGGTCTTGGGCCAATGAGATCGCACCGTCAATGGTGGTTGGTTTTGAAGAGATGACGTGTCCCCGAACAGGATCAGGGAGACCAAGGGTGTACTTCCTGATTTTATCAGGTTCAGTGCTCACCATAGCTGGGCGAAGGGCAGCTAATTGTTGAAACCTGGTGGTATAACCATCGATGTCACCACCCTGAACCTTTAAGTTCCAGAACTCCTCATCTAGCTTTTGGAGTTTGGCGATAGAGCAGTACTTGGCAGTGAGTTTGGCTTTCAATTCCTCCCAAGTGATTTGGTAGGCAATGTCAGCACCCACTGATTGGGTATACGAATTCCACCAAGAGTGGGCATCATCTTCGAGAGAGCAGGTGGCGAAGTTTACTTTGTCGTTCTCCGCGCATTTACTAACACGGAAAACAGTTTCCATTTTCTCGAACCATCTGATCAGTCCGATGGCTCCTTCAGAACCCTTGAAGCTCGGGGGTTTGCAGCTTTGGAAGTCCTTGTAAGAACAAGGTTTGACGGCAGAGGTTCCAGCGGTATCGCTGTTTCTTGTGGAGTTGGGTGGGGTATTCCGAGCCAAGGCTTCAGTAACAGCCTGGGTTATGAGTGACGTGATCTGAGCATCTGTGTAAGGTCGTGTCTTTGGCGGCATGATTCTTCAATAAAAGAAATGAAGATACATGAGATTTTGTAAGAAAATTGTATTTATTTCAGGTGTACATGTATGAAGGTGGTAATACATAACATCAATATGAAAAAGAATTATGGCAATTAATATGAGTTGAACAACAAGAAATATTCGATAGCTAATACGAGTTCAAAGGTTACATCCTACAGATGTATTACAAAAGATGTCGGGAATTGTTACATCCGACTGAATTTTAGAGTAGCGCGTAGATAGTTACTAGATTACAGGATAGATTACAGGACAAAGACTACACTAGTCTTGACGTAGATTAATTTGTTCCATCATCGTGACAAGACGGTCCACAGTGTTAGCAAGTCTGCTAGCTTGTCGGGCGTTGTCTTCTGCGAGTGCTAGTCGTTGTGTTAGTCCACGCGCATACTCTTCTGTTTCAAGTGAGCGCTGTTCACATTCTTCCATCCTTTGTTGTAGAAGGGCATTTTCCACCCTTATTTCTATAATTTGGTTGCGAAGGACATCCATGTTGTTGTTTGTGGTTTCAAGGTCGTCGGAGACTTGTTCGATGCGTTCAAGAGATGTAAGTCTCCAGTTTTCGTTGGTTTCCTGCAACACGACATCCATGGTGCGAAGTCGCTGCTCGTGTTGGTTCACCCTGGTGGCTAAGGCTGGTAAGGCGATGTGAGTGGGGTACGGGCCAGCTCGAGGCAACCTGGAGTTCCTCCTTGCTACCCTTGGGTTCTGCGACCCGAATTGAGAACGAGATGAATTTGATGGTGTGTTTGCCATTTCTGAGACAAAGCGTTAGTAAGATTGAGGCCTATATTCATATAGCTCCTATATAATATAGCCTATTGAGTGTCTAGCATAAACATGTTTAAGTCTCGGTTCTCTCGAGGTCAGAGTCTTCTATTGTATCCTGTTCAGCCATAACTACTTTCAGATCTTACATCATCTTTGCTTAATTGTACATAGTTGATCAGGCTATGTTAAATTAAACTCGTATGCTGTAATCTCTGAACCAGTCATACCTAATAAGGAATACGGCCTAATGGTCATAGTCTAGGCTCACTAAATGCAACCTAGTTCATTATAACCTTAGGCTCTGATACCAATCTGTAACACCCCCAAATTTGATGATTTGCGGAAGCTTGATTTGGGTGTTACTAATCAATAACAAAGCACAAAGATAAATAGCAAACGACTCTATATGCGTCGTTTTAACAAAATATATTGATAACTGAAATGTTTACAATGTTTAAAGCTTTACATAGCTCGAGTTAAATAAAATGAGATTTCAGTACATAAGTACTTATACAAAATATACTAATGCAAGAAAATCTCAATCGTCTGTATGCTGACTCGAGCTAAATCCTGAAGCAGAAACATCCTACTGCTGGGTACCTGCGATATATGCTAAAAGGTCAGCTATAAAGCTGGTGAGCTCACAGGTTTGAAATCAAGTAATATTGTATGAACCGCAAGATTTAAATAATGAATTGCATCCAGCAATTAAATAATGAATTGCATCCAGCAATTAAATAATGAGTTGCATCCAGCAATTAAATGATAATCATCGTGTATACAGCCATGCGCACATAGTTGAGCTTAACTCGAGGGCCGGGTCCCCTATAGAGAATTCCGGGCGAGGTGCCTCCACGAATGCCTAATCAACATTCGTCTTCCCAAATATTAGTACGTTCGTTTACCCGGTTAGTGCTTGCTAACCCGAACGAGGAGGGTCAATCCTATATGGTACCATATACTAATATTCACGCTACAATGTATTAACAACTATGCTGACGGAGGACTTTAAAATGATTAGTTTCGAAAAACTCATGTAGTATATGAAATGTTTGTACTTGCGTTCACATGTAAAAGTTGAGCAATATATCACACCCCTGAGTAAAACAGTAAAAGAGAGGCTATGAGACTCACCTGAGTCGTTGAGTTTATGAAAATAAACTGAGAATGATTAGCCGAGAATCGAAGTCCAAAGACTTGTAACCTGAGGGTGTCCACGACACGCGATGGTTATAATTATGATTGGGTATCTCAACAGATCACCCTTGTAGTTGTTCGTTCAACTATAATGTCCAAATTTCCACTATTTGGTTGATAAGTTTAAGTATTTGAAAAGTGTACGGCCCGTTGGTGACGGATTTGTAATAATAATCTCAACTATTATTATTTTGATTTCGTGTCGTTTTTCTTGAAAAATGTGTTTTGATTGTGTTTTAGAAGCCGTTACGAAATCTAAGTACGGGGGTCCGGGGGCAGCGCCCCTGGTAGCGGGGTCCAAGGGGCGGCAGCCCCTGGCGGGGTCCAAGGGGCAGAGCCCCTGGCTGGGGTCGAGCTGCCAGGTCAGCTTGGAAAATTTTTATTTCTACTATATTGCTTTGACGAAAAACGCATCTGGATCTGAATTTGGGTAAAATCGAGTGATAAATTTCGAGTCTCGACACTTAGTAAAAATCTGTGTTTTTGAGGTTCTGGTTTGTGCGACGTTGGGCGCGACGTCGCAGGTAGGATTGCGACGTTGAGCATGACGTCGCTAAAGGCGACGTTTCGCAATTTAATGCGACGTAGGGTGCTGCGTCGCTAATGCGACGTAGGTGATTTCTGCGACGTAGGGGCTTGCGTCGCTAAGTGCGACGTGGCGAGATATTGGCGACGTTAAGGCTGACGTCGCTATATGCGACGTCGCAATTTAATGCGACGTTGTGACTGACGTCGCACTATGCGACGTCACGAGGGGTTTTGCGACGTAGAAGCTGACGTCGCATAATTTCTGGGCCAACTGCGACGTAGCGGTCTATTGGCCGGAAAATGTGTCGAAAACGAGTTTTTCGGTTTCCGTTCGGTCCAAAACTTTTACCCAACCCTTATAGGGACATTATAAGTTGTTACAAACTACTAACAAGTGAAAACATTTAAAAACGAGAGATTTCGGGATTTGTCGGAAACTTACAAAGTGTCGGATGAGAAATCCGAAAAGATAGGATGATAGATCGTGTCGCGGTGGTCGTGAATCTCTAGAAATCTTGAAGATCCGAAGTCGTTTGGTACGTTTATTTTGCGATTTTGTGAAGTTTTTGGTGATGGTGGTGGTTGGTGAGAAAGAGAGAAAAAGGAGAGTGAGAGAGAGAAAGAAAAGAAATAAATGAAAGAAAGAAGGTGGGATTGGGAGGTTAAGCTCCCAATTTCGCCCCGCGTTTCCGCTCCATGCGGTGTTCGTTTGCTCCGTCGTTTAAACGTTAATTAATTATTTTTCATATTAATTGGTACATTTTAAATACAAATTATTACGCGATATTTTATTTAATTATTTTACAAGTAAGTTTACATTTGAGTTATAAAGGTAAGTTGGTTTATTTAGTTTGCGCGTTTTACATTTTAAATTGTGTAACTTTCTGATTGTACGATACGAATAAATACGAAATATTATTATAATAATATTTTTGACATAACAACGTTATTTAATAAAATTTGTCACCAACGTCCATATAAAATTGAATCGAAATACATTCGATTTAAATTGCGTACGATTTAATCAAACCGCATATTCGTATATATTCAACAATATATATATAATTCGATACATTAATTAGCCTAACCAGGAACTAATTACATGTATTAACATTCGATTAGGCACTAATCTCTAGTCCTAATTTGGCGGGTGTTACAATCCGTTTGACCGGTTAGTGCGTGCTAACCCGGATGAGGATTGTCAATCCCATATGATATCATATACTAACATTCACGCTATAAAATACTAGAGACTATGCTTATGGAGGACTTTAAATTGATTAGCTTGAAACTCATGTAGTATTTGAAGTTTAGCACTTGCGTTCTACTTGTAAAACAAAATCGAGTAGTAATATCACACCCCTAGTTGTAAAGCAGTGAAAATGGGGCTATGAAACTCACCTGAGTCTTGAAGTGTTTAATTTAGTAAACTTGAAGTAATTAGCGGTGAATTGATGTCCAAAGGCTTGAAACCTGAATGTGTCCACGACACTTGAATTGTTATTAATTGTACCGGTATCTCGAAAGACTACCATTTAAATCGTTTGTTTAACTTGATGTCCAAATTACCCCGATTTGGTTGATTGTATTGTTACAAGTTACTACGACTTGTTTGATTGACTTGATACAAGTTACAACGACTTGTTTGATTGTGAATTAGGTTTTGAAAATGTATACGGCCCGTTGGTGATTGTTTGAATTTAAATATGTTAATGTTCTCCTTATGTCTCAAAGTGTTAAACCTGAAAAGTAAATTCCATTATGACTGAAAAGTTGTATCGTGTAAGTGTTTTGAAGTTGTACAAGTTTGACACTTGTTGTAAAAATGTGCTTACGGAATCTAAGTACGGGGGTCCGGGGGCAGCGCCCCTGGTTAGCGGGGTCCAAGGGGCGGCAGCCCCTGGCTGGGGTCGAGCTGCCAGGTCAGCTTGGAAAATTTTTATTTCTACTATATTGCTTTAAGGAAAAACGCATCAGGACTTGAATTTGGGTGAAATCAAGTGATAAATTTCGAGCCTCGACACTTAGTAAAAATCTGTGTTTTTGAGGTTCTGGTTTGTGCGACGTTGGGTGCGACGTCGCAGATCCGGACTGCGACGTTGGGCACGGCGTCGCTATGTGCGACTTTCGCAATTTAATGCGACGTTGTGCGTGGCGTCGCTATAGGCGACGTAGTTGATTTCTGCGACGTTGGGGTTTACGTCGCTAAGTGCGACGTCCGCAATTCAATGCGACGTAGAGTGCTGCGTCGCTATATGCGACGTTGAGGATTTGTGCGACGTAAGTCGCTACGTCGCATTTACGCCAGGCCCAATGCGACGTACGGGATCTGATCGGAGTTTCGACTTCAAAAACGTATTTTCCGGCCATCGATCGGTCTAATATTTTTACCCAACCCATTTTAGGACATTACAAGGTTATACAAACAACTAGCAAGTTATGAAACTTAAAAATGAGAGTTTTCGGAGTTGTGTCGGAAACTTACAAATCGCCGAAATGAAATTCCGGAAAGATAGGATTGTAGATCGCGAAGTGGTGAACGTTTTATTCCAAAAGGGCTTGGTGATCCGAGTGCGTTTTGTGTGTTTATTTTGCGATTTAGATGATGAAGACAATGGTGGTGGTGGTTGGTATTTGAGAGAAAATAGAAGGAAGAGAGAGAGAGTAAAAAGAGAAATGAAAGAAAATGGAAAAGATGGGAGGTGATTAAGGTGGAATCCCCACCTTTTTCAGTCTCCGCGAGGTGCCCCGTGCGGTGTTCGTTTATTCCGTCGTTTGAACGTTAAATATTTATTTTCTATGTTTTAATATACGTTTTAAAATGTGAATAATTATTCAGTATTTTTGTTGAAGTATTTTACTAACTATTTAATAATTACATTATAAAAGATGAATTGTATCGTTTTGTTTACGCAATTACATCTTATTCGCGTTTATATTAGTTGTGTGATAAAACTTGAATACGAAATATTATTGACATAATATTTTTAAGCACGATGACGTTATTAATAATTCCTTGTATTACTTAACAAAATTGTTCACCAACGTCCGTATTTATTGTATCGAAATTCATTCGATTTGAGACTCATACGATTTAAACAAATCGCATAATTGTAGATATATATTCAACAATATATATAATAATTGATACATTAATTAGCCTAACACAGAACTAATTACATGTATTAAACTTGATTAGGCACTAAATTATAGTCCTAAATTGACGGTTGTCACATTCTCCCCCTGTTAGAAGAATTTCGTCCCGAAATTTATGTTGAAGTCGTGGTTGACGTTGAATCCGTGAAGAGTTGAGGATACTTGAGTCTCATTTGATCCTCCCGTTCCCAGGTGAATTCCGGACCGCGCCGCGAATTCCACCTAACCTTGACGATGGGAATACGACTTTGTTTAAGTTGTTTGACCTCACGGTCCATGATTTCAGTGGGTTCCTCAACAAAGTGAAGTTTTTCGTCAACTCGAATTTCATCGAGTGGAATGATAAGTGTCTCATCAGACAGATACTTCTTCAGATTTGAAACATGAAATGTGGGATGCACACTGCTGAGTTCGGATGGCAGCTGCAATCGATATGCTACTGGACCAATCCTTTCAAGGATCTCGAATGGTCCAATGTATCTGGGATTCAACTTCCCTCGTTTGCCAAATTGGATTACGCCTTTCCAAGGCGATACTTTGAGTAGAACTCGATCCCTGATGGGTGCCAAGAGGTCGGTTGCGATTTCACTCGCGTCGTTGCGGACCTTCCTCCGGGCACGGCCACCAGAGGGTTTTAAAATTTGTTTTGCTGGGCCTAAGTATACTAAAACTATGGGTGAGTACAGCGATAGGTATGACCTAGGGTCGTTCTTCAAACTACAACGGGCATGGGATCTAGGACTTCAGTTATCTATGTGGATTTAGCTGGGGTTTAAAAGAGATTTTTGGTTTGTTTTTGGTTTTAACTAACTACTAATTATCTAAAATTAAAATAAAGTAAAGTGGAGGGGAGGTGGCAACGAGAACTTATAGGTGAAGCGGGTGGCAACGAGAACTTATAGGTGAAGCGAGTGTTTACTATGATAATTACTTATGTTATTTAGGGGTAGTTAATGGGATAAAGCCTTAGTTAAGATGACAGCTATATTTCCTAATGAGCCATAACTCCTAGCCTATTATCTATCTAACGTAGAGTTGTCCGCAATCAGATAAATAACATGTCACATGGATAACAGTTATGGAATGTAAACTACACCGGAAGTTGTCCCAAATGTAGCAACCAATTTAACCAACAACCATCCTCGAGTCTTGTTCCCCAATCTCGGACATTTGAGATATCCGAATCATGGCATGAATTGTTGAATAAACAAAAACATGAACAGGGGTTTCCTACCGGAACAAGTTGGGATGATCTGGTCTAACGGTTGATTAAATTGTTCATCATTATTTCATATAAATCATTTTAACTATTCTATGCATGTTAAACTGGTGTATGCAATTGATAAATATTCGAAAACCTAATCATGTAACTAATCAGCATAACAGATACTAGCATGCAAACCCTAAGCAACAATCAAACAAGAACATGCAGAAAGGCAGCATAGCAGGGATCAATTATGCAGAGTGACGGGGTACATGGTTAAGTCACAAGTGTCCCGAAAGTTCTCTCAAAGACACTCGTTAAATGACTTGAATCTAATCTATCTCTAATCCTACGCTCCGTGTCTCCCTCCGGTAATATTTCAACCAGGAGAACACCGGCCATGTCGAGTTCAACGATCATCAGACACAGAATAATTAGCGGCATACAACTAGCAATTGGCCAAGCCTAGAAGGATGTTACTAACCACAGCATAAGTTGGATAGATAAACATTTGAGATTCAATTCATAGATTCAAATATATTTCAATAGCATACAGACAGAATAACAGCATGATTTAAGTATAACTACCCTAGCATGGCAACTATCATAGCAAACACAGATTTGTCTAGCTAAGCATGGCAATAATCCTAGCAAGTAATTCTAAACAAGCATAGCAACAGCACAACATTATTTAAAATAACAAGATAGAGATTATAATAAAACCTGACAAAGCGTTATTACAAATCGTGCGACACCGCAGTCTCGGAGCACCTCCGTTACAAAAGAGCTTAAAGCTCGTACCCTACTAGATTAACTAAACTAACTACCAACTAATTTATTCTAGAGAGAGAAAGTGTGTGTGTGAGATGAGAAGTGTGAAAGAAAAGTGTGTTGAAATGTTGAAATGAAGCCTCTATATATAGAATTCGCACAACCGTATCCGTAGACCGTATCCAAATCTTCAAATGCACAACCGTATTGCAAACCCGAATAAAAACCTGATTTTTATCGCCCAAACGCACGATACGGTTGAGCTAGGGCAAATACGGGAGAACTGGAGTGTATACGGTTGAGCATAGGGTGAATACGGGAGAACACAGACCGTATACGGTTGTGCTAGGCCGTATACGGTCTAGCTAGGCCGTATACGGTCTGTGCTAGGCCGTATACGGTCTAGTTTGGCCGTATACGGTCTAGCTCTCCCGTATCTTGATTCTTCGGTTCTTCGTTTCTTCGTTCGGGCGTAACTTCTTCGTCGTTTATCCGTTTTGAGTGATTCTCGCGCTCACGGTTTCGTAATTTCCTAACGAAGAAAATGACATAAGTTAGAGGTCATAATTCCAAGTGTAGCTTAAATTGTGCTTAAATGTGTGAACGGAAGATTCGTTAACCGTTTGTGCTCTATTTTACTCGTTTTTAGGTCTTTTTGGTTGAATCTTGAAACATCGTCTATATTTTAGCCCTAATGATGAAATGCGACGTTTAAGTTCATATTTAAGTGTTTTCATTAATAATTGGGCTAAAATGGTGAGATAATGGCACACAAAAACATGACTTTTTGCGTGTTATCAAATATCCCACACTTAGACAATTGCTTGTCCTCAAGCAAACTTCCCTTCTTACCGCCAAAAATTTTTCATGCAAAAAGGTTTTTGATTTTGACCCACAAAGAAGAATTCATACAGATTGAAAACAAGTATTCGCCTGTCAGATAAATAAGAGGTGTTCATATGAAGTATCTAAAGGTTTTCAAGATGATTCTCTTAGGCAAACTTTCAATTCTCGAATTTGTGGAATATACACGACTGGGCGATCTCACTGGTGGTCACTCAATTCACTCAAAGTGTATCGGGGTTCCTATTATCCTAAGCCAAATGAAAAATCGCTCAAATACCAGACGTGCAGCACTCGTCGTCATAGGCTTGCCTGAGGATCAGATCTTCATCACTTAGACAGGAACGGTACTGATTATCCCAGGACATTCAAATGGGTTGTAGTGTTTGGTGTGGGTTTTTAAGGGGTATGGATAGATTGGGGGTATCTAGGTTTTAAGGGTGTTTACTTATCTTGGGACTTCTAAATTTTCGAGAAAAACTCTATCTAGATATCCTTTTTAATGAAAACGGAAACGGATAACACTTTTAGGGGATAAGATAGCTATTTTGACTTTTATCCTTTGAAAACACATGGAATGATATTTCTTTGAAGAATCGAGTTTTCGAGAGAGTAAAAGTACTTAGCTTTATTTCAGCTATTTTCTTTCTTTTTCTTTGCTTTTCTATTTCTATTTTTGGGCTTAGATTTTTCTTTTGCCAAGAAATTTCTAAGGGATTTTCTTTTATTTCCCTTCTTGAGATCCCTTCTTATTTTCATTTTTTTTCAATCCTTTGATGATTTCTGAGTTTACTTTGGTGCGAATTTTTCGCACCACATGACTCTCGATTCTTTAGTATAGATCAATAAAACGCACACGAGAAGTTTTAGTAAACATTATTTGTGATTTTTGGAGTGAAAGCAAAAAGGAATAACTAAATATCGTTTTTCAAAAAGATTTAAAAATTCTAAGATAAGTTTTTGGTAGGTAAGGGAATAAATGGGTTTAATAATATGGGTTGAAAGAAATGAAAAGTCTAAGGCTCAACAGGGTTTTCTAAGCGGATCATCAACACTAAAATTGAGTGTTGGAAGGGTTTTGGGCTTGAAAAGATATGTGAAAAGGGGTTTAAATCCTAAGGAATGTCAAGGTCCTCTAATCGTACCTATGTCACGTATGACACCTGTCAATGTGATCTCGAAATGTATACCTGGGGCAAGTTCTAATTCAGAAATGCGTGCACCGGTCACACACAACAAACGAACAGTGAAGCATTTAAAATGAATGCTTATAAGGCTCAAATTCCTCACTGCAAAAGAATGGGTTATATGTGTCCAGTCGTGCGATGCCCCTCTTAGATCCTCATCTTAAATTGTTTAGAATCCGACATGATTTCGACCTCATATTTACCAACTTTTGACATTCTTGTAAAAAAAATCTGTACTTCATCTTACTTTATGACTCAGAAAAGTTTAGAATTTTTTGAAAATTTTGGCAAAATAAGGGTTGAAAATTTATTTAGAGGACTAGCATGTTTCTAGATCAACTTAAACGGATATTTTGACAGACGAGAGATATACCGCTATCCCACACTTAGAAATAAACATTTTCCCCAATGTTTCTACACTAAGTAGGGAGAAAATCCCACACTTAGGGTTTTGGTTTAGGAAAAATGTGAATTTAGAAGTTATAAGCGAGGGGATCCCACACTTTCAGATTTAAGTGGTCAATAGGCATATCGAAGTTATATTAAAATAGGAAGAACGGGTTTAGGAAAGATACTTCCCTACGGACAGTGGGCACTGGATATCGGACCAGATTCGTGTAGGGTTGGTGTAAATAATTTGCTGGATTGTGAGGACCAGACTCTTTTCAAAGCTCATCCAATTCCTACGAAGATAAGGTCTGCAATATCATAAAATACCATCATAATCATCAGTTCAACAACACAACAGTTCTAATGATAAATAAAGATAACTAAAGATAAAAGAAACTAGAGATCGTCTAGTAAATCATCCATGTCTGGATCAAATGCTGCAAGTGCTTCAGGATCAGGATCTGAAGTGAGTGATAAGGCAGCAGTGCGATCAGACATCATGGATGCATCAGCGGGAATCCGAGGTGTCCTAGAAGGAGCAACAGCAGTGGGAGGAACAGTCTGTGTTGGGGCAGCTGGGAAGAAGGACCAAGGTAGGAGAGCTGGCCCAGGACCCTGACCAAGCTGATACGGCTGGTCGGCGAGTCTTGGTAGTCCCATCACCTCTCTGATTTCAGACTGAGAGCTACGCTGAATCGAAAGCTCACTGAGCATCGCCTAAATCACCCTTGGGTCTGAAGTGGTAACTCCAAAGTCAAAAAGTGGGGCAGATACAGGAGCAGTCGGAGCATGCTCATCAGTAGTGGTGGTCGTCTTCTTTCTTTTTCCTCTGCGGGTTCTCTTCCTCTGTTGTTTCTGAGTAGCTTGTCCTGAAGTCTCGACTGAAGCATCCATCCTGAAACATAAAGATAAACAGGTAATGCTATAGTTTTAAATGGGTATACAAATGCAAAATAATCAGATGACTTCAAGAAATGTTTGTTTTAAATGTTAAAGCTTTGTGAGGTCATCTGTTCATTCACATTTGTATACTATGAATAAAACTTATCTGATGTATATGTAGGAGTGTGGCATCGTCAGATATTTGGGTTATCCTGCATCATTAGTTTAGGGATGATAATACTAAAGCAAAAATAACTAAGAAATAAAATAAAATAAGATAAGCAATGGGGTGCCTCCCAAGAGCGCTTGTTTAGAGAGTCTCTAGCTTGACTCTTTGTACCTAATAGTTGGCTCAAGGTGGTTCAAAGATATAGACTTCCTCACCAGAGGGGAAATCTTCGATGTAGTGCTTTAAGCGATGGCCATTGACTTTAAAATTACCGTCCGGGGCTTCTAGTTCAACCGCTCCGAAGGTATAGACTTTTGATACAACAAATGGTCCGCTCCACCTTGATCTGAATTTGCCGGAGAATTTCTTGAAGCGCGAATTGAAGAGAAGAACTTTGTCTCCGGGCTTGAACTTAGAATATTTGAGTTTAGCGTCGTGAGTATTCTTTGTTCGTTCTTTGAAGTGCAGAGAGCTATCGTATGCTTGGTCTCTTAATTCGGCTAGTTCATTTAGTTGCATTTTCCGATGTGATCCAATTGTAGAAGGGTCTAAATTACACTCTCTCAGCGCCCAGTGAGCTTTATACTCCAACTCTATCGGCAGATGACACGCTTTTCCGTAGACTAGTCTGTAGGGTGTGGTTCCTAGTGGTGATTTATATGCTGTTCTGAACGCCCACAGAGCATCGTCTAATTTTTCAGCCCATCTTTCCCTATGATTAACCACGGTTCGTTCTAAAATTCTCTTGAGCGCTCGATTCGTCACTTCAGCTTGCCCATTCGTCTGCGGGTGGTAAGCCGTAGAGGTCTTATGGGTGACACCATAATATTGTAATGTCCTCATAAACTGAGCATTACAGAAGTGCGTGCCCCGATCACTAATGATCGCTTTTGGAGTACCGAAACGTGAGAAGAGTTGCTTTAAGAATTTCACCACTACTCGGGAATCATTTGTAGGAAATGCTTGAGCTTCGGCCCATCTGGAGACATAGTCGACAGCAACCAGAATATACTCTTTCCCATATGATTTTGGGAATGGTCCCATAAAATCCAACCCCCATATATCAAAGATCTCGCAAGCCTGGATGTTAGTAAGTGGCATTTCACTCCTCCGTGAGATACTTCCAAACCTTTGGCAAGCATCACAACGTTTTACCAAGTCGTGAGCGTCTCTGAATATAGATGGCCAATAGAATCCGGAATCGTATACCTTCCTTGCGGTCATATTTGCTCCATGATGTCCTCCAGTTGGTCCGTGATGACTTTGGTGAAGAATGTTCCTTGCCTCCCTCTCGTCTGCGCATCTTCTGATGATTTGGTCCGGGCATACTTTGAATAAGTATGGATCGTCCCAATAGTAGTTCTTTACGTCTCTAAAGAATTTGCGTTTTCTAGAGGTGGGCATTCCTTTTGGCACAATTCCTCCAACCAGATAATTTGCGTAGTCAGCATACCAAGGGTTGTACGCGAATTGAGATCCCTTTTGGTATCCTCCGATGTTCATGAGTTGTTCTTCAGGAAACTGGTCTTGAATCTCTCTCTCATCAAGCTTCTCCATCGACGGATTTTCCAATCGACTAAGATGATCTGCTGCGACATTCTCGGCTCCCTTTTTATCCTTGATTTCTATGTCAAATTCTTGGAGGAGGAGAATCCATCTAAGCAGTCTTGGTTTAGCGTCTTGCTTTTTGAAGAGATACTTCAAGGCTGAGTGATCTGTATAGACAATAGTTTTGGACAATATTAAATAAGAACGAAATTTATCAAAAGCGAATACTACCGCAAGAAGCTCTTTCTCTGTTGTGGTGTAATTCTCTTGTGCATCAGTGAGTGTCTTGCTGGCGTAGTAGATTGGCTGAAACTGCTTCTCCTTCCTTTGCCCTAAGACAGCTCCAACAGCGAAGTCACTAGCATCGCACATGATCTCAAACGGAAGACTCCAATCGGGGGCGACCATGATCGGTGCATGCGTGAGCTGATCCTTCAAAATGTTGAAAGCTTTAAGACAGTCATCTGAAAAGACAAACGGAGTATCCTTCTCGAGAAGGTGTGTCATAGGTCGAGAGATCTTAGAGAAATCCTTAATAAAGCGACGGTAAAATCCGGCGTGACCTAGAAAACTGCGAATGGCTTTAACAGAAGTAGGTGGCGGAAGTTTGGCAATAGTCTCAACTTTGGCTTTGTCAACTTCGATTCCAGATTTTGATATTCGATGTCCAAGAACTATTCCTTCTTTTACCATAAAGTGGCACTTTTCCCAGTTTAAGACAAGATTTGATTCTTCGCATCGGGCTAGCATCCTTTCAAGGTTGGAAAGACAAGATGTGAAGGAATCACCGAAGACTGAGAAGTCATCCATGAATACCTCCATACACTGTTCAATCATGTCATGGAATATTGCCACCATACACCTTTGAAATGTTGCAGGCGCATTGCATAAGCCGAATGGCATGCGGCGGTAGGCAAATGTACCATATGGACATGTGAATGTCGTCTTTTCTTGGTCCTTTGGATCGAGAGGAATCTGAAAATAGCCGGAGAAACCATCGAGGAAGCAGTAATATTCATTCCCCGATAATCTTTCCAACATTTGATCGATGAACGGCAGAGGGAAGTGATCTTTCCGGGTGGCTTCATTTAATTTCCTGTAGTCGATACATACCCTCCAGCCGGTGACGGTTCGTGTAGGAATTAGTTCATTATTTTCGTTAGCGATAACCGTCATTCCTCCTTTCTTTGGGACAACCTGAACTGGGCTGACCCATGGGGAATCTGAGATAGGATAGATCAAGCCAGCATCCAAGAGTTTGATAACCTCTTTCTTGACCACGTCTTGAATCTTCGGGTTTACTCTCCTCTGTCTATGTATGGAAGGTTTGAAGTCGTTTTCCATGAGTATCTTGTGCGTGCAGTAATTTGGACTGATCCCTTGTATATCAGAAATCTTCCATGCAATCGCCTTCTTGTGTGACTTCAAGACCTGGATAAGTCTTGCTTTCTCTTTGGGTGAAAGACCTTTGGCAATTATGACGGGTAGATGTGAGGTTCCTTCGAGAAAAGCATATTCCAAGTGAGAGGGTAATTCCTTCAGCTCCAATTCTGGCGGTTCTTCGATAGAGGGTTTCATTCGAGTGATCTCGTCTCTTTGTAATTCGTCATACTCCTTTTGGAACTCTGATTCTTCTGGAGATGAATCGGCTGTAGTGGCTGATGCTATTTCTACTAGTTCTGTCTCATTGGAAAGCGTGTTCTTCTTTAACTCGTATTTGCAGGTAGATGATGAAGAAGTTGCATTATCCTCAGTGATGATGACATCATTGTTGTCGGTGAGTGCGAACTTCTGAAATTGAGCTTTAGAAGAAGTACTTATGGTGATTTCTGGATTTGATTTTTCACAACCTTCAGATAGTTGTGGCAAAGTACCGGAATCCATCTCCTCGAAAGATTTGAGAATTTCAGCTACAGACGGTGATGATTCGGGTATCGGAAAAAACTGATTTCTTCTTAAAAGTGGGATAGGGATGCCTTCGCCTAAAGGAACAGCAACAACGGAGTTGTTCGTGGGAGAGTAGTTAGGCGGTGCTAAAGGATTCTTCATTTCAGGTAAGGGAAATAGCAGCTCTCCGGAAGGTGCTGGTTGGTCAGAGATAGCTGAGCAGAGTCCGATGTCGTCCTGGCAAAGTCTTCTTTTGGTGATGACAGTGCTGGAGAAAGGTTCGTTACTGCTGACTGCTAGAATCTCCTCCAAATGCTCGTCATATATTTCCTGCATGGCATCCACAAGACCAAGATCTTCTCCCATAGGATGCTTCATCAACTTATCGATATTAAAGGTGACTTCCTCCGCTCCGACCCTCAGTTTTAAAGATTTTTCGTTTACATCTATCACAGCCTTGGTAGTGTTTAGGAAAGGTCTACCAAGGATGAGGGGAACGTGGGCATCTTCCTCGATATCCATAATGACGAAGTCAACTGGGAAGATAAATTTACCGACTCGGACCATTATATCTTCAGCAATTCCTCGGGGGAGTTTAACTGATCTATCAGCTAATTGGATGGTCATTCGAGTGGGTAGCAGTTCACCTAATCCTAGTTTCTTATAGAGAGAGTAAGGCATAAGATTGACACTAGCACCTAGGTCAGCTAAGGCGTTACTAACTTGGATGTTTTGAAGAAAACAGGGAATAGTGAAACGGCCAGTATCTCCTAGTTTGGGTGGAAGGCCATGTAACATGATTGCTGAGCATTCAGCATCTAAGGGTAAACTAACTATTTGTCTTAATTTTTCTTTATTTGAAATGAGTTCTTTGAAAAACTTAGCACAACTAGGCATCTCTACTAAAGCGTCTAATAGTCTAACGTTTAAGTGCAAGCTTTTAAACATTTCCAGATATTTCCCAAATTGTGCTTCCTGCCTCTCTTTCTTAAGCCTACCAGGGAAGGGTATCCTAGTTCGTGGAATGATTTCTGTGGCTTTAGGTGATACTAGATCTGGTGCATTGACAGGGGTGTCACTAGGCACTGGATCAGTGGTCGATTCAGAGATAGGAAGTTGATTTGAAGAATTATCTGAGGACTTCTCATTTCTGGTTTCTTTACCTCCTCTAGTGATGACCATGATTCCTCCTTGGTTCTCAACTTTTAAAAATAGTTGTTTAAGACTAACTTCCAGGTTTTTGATCAAATCTTCTGATATTCTAAGTAAAGCATCAATTTTATCTTGAAAATCTATTACTTGTTTGTTTATGTTCATTTGTTCAACCATGAAATTAGTTAAAGTTTCATTATAGTGTTGTTGAGAATTCATGGGGGAAACTGGCATATTAGAGGATAAAGGTTGCAGAAACTGAGTAGGTGGGTTATTGGTCGGCCGCTGAATGAAAGGTTTAGAATGAAAGTTCGATTCAGGGTTTTTAACAGTAGTGACAAGAATTTCTTCCGTACCTTTTTGAGGTTGAGGTGTAGAAGATTGAAGATCCTTGAAGACTCTGGAGAGATTGTCCACTTGAGTTTGCAGAGCTTCCAAGGATAGGCTTGAAGTACTAGTTACTTCCTTAGCCGGTTCACCAAACTCCCAGTCATGTTGATGCATTGCTATCGTCTCAACTAGCTCCCAGGCTTCTTCAGAAGTGTGTGACATGAAATTTCCTTGAGAAGCAGCATCGAGGGTTGACTTGTGCTGAGGAGTCAGACCATTGTAGAATATGCAGATTAGGTTCGTCTTACCCATTTGATGATTCGGACATCTGTTAAGCATCTTCTTAAATCGTTCCCATGCTAGATATAATGATTCATTGGTTTCTTGTCGGAAACTAATGATGTCATCCTTGAGCTTGGTTTGCTTGGAAGGAGGGAAAAACTTAGTCATAAACTTAGTAGCCAACTCTTCCCAAGTATGAATCGAATTGGGTTCGAGTTCATCAAACCAGGTTCGAGCACGCGAAGACAAAGAATAGGGAAAAAGATTTAGTCGGGAGACTTCTCTTGCAATCCCTAATTGCTCACAGGAATCAGAAAGATTGATGAATCTATCCAAATGTGAATTTGGATCATCGAGCGGAAAACCGTGAAATTGGCAGAAGGTTTTGAGTAACTTGATAATGCTAGGCTTAATTTCAAAGTTTTCGTTGGGCAGCACGATAGGTCCTCCTCTTCCCTCCAGTAATGGTGTGCAGGTCGAGGCGAGAGTAATACGATTCGTCATAGCTGAAGCTCGGGTTTGGTAGAAAAGAGAGTTTTGGAAAGGAAAGAACAGAAAAGGAACTTTCGGATGATGTTGATCTTCCGAAAGGATCGCTAAATAACTAAGACAACTAAATTCCTAAATCGGTCGTTGTAGTCCCCGGCAGCGGCGCCAAAAGACTTGATGGGTGCCAAGAGGTCGGTTGCGATTTCACTCGCGTCGTTGCGGACCTTCCTCCGGGCACGGCCACCAGAGGGTTTTAAAATTTGTTTTGCTGGGCCTAAGTATACTAAAGCTATGGGTGAGTACAGCGATAGGTATGACCTAGGGTCGTTCTTCAAACTACAACGGGCATGGGATCTAGGACTTCAGTTATCTATGTGGATTTAGCTGGGGTTTAAAAGAGATTTTTGGTTTGTTTTTGGTTTTAACTAACTACTAATTATCTAAAATTAAAATAAAGTAAAGTGGAGGGGAGGTGGCAACGAGAACTTATAGGTGAAGCGAGTGTTTACTATGATAATTACTTATGTTATTTAGGGGTAGTTAATGGGATAAAGCCTTAGTTAAGATGATAGCTATATTTCCTAATGAGCCATAACTCCTAGCCTATTATCTATCTAACGTAGAGTTGTCCGCAATCAGATAAATAACATGTCACATGGATAACAGTTATGGAATGTAAACTACACCGGAAGTTGTCCCAAATGTAGCAACCAATTTAACCAACAACCATCCTCGAGTCTTGTTCCCCAATCTCGGACATTTGAGATATCCGAATCATGGCATGAATTGTTGAATAAACAAAAACATGAACAGGGGTTTCCTACCGGAACAAGTTGGGATGATCTGGTCTAACGGTTGATTAAATTGTTCATCATTATTTCATATAAATCATTTTAACTATTCTATGCATGTTAAACTGGTGTATGCAATTGATAAATATTCGAAAACCTAATCATGTAACTAATCAGCATAACAGATACTAGCATGCAAACCCTAAGCAACAATCAAACAAGAACATGCAGAAAGGCAGCATAGCAGGGATCAATTATGTAGAGTGACGGGGTACATGGTTAAGTCACAAGTGTCCCGAAAGTTCTCTCAAAGACACTCGTTAAATGACTTGAATCTAATCTATCTCTAATCCTACGCTCCGTGTCTCCCTCCGGTAATATTTCAACCAGGAGAACACCGGCCATGTCGAGTTCAACGATCATCAGACACAGAATAATTAGCGGCATACAACTAGCAATTGGCCAAGCCTAGAAGGATGTTACTAACCACAGCATAAGTTGGATAGATAAACATTTGAGATTCAATTCATAGATTCAAATATATTTCAATAGCATACAGACAGAATAACAGCATGATTTAAGTATAACTACCCTAGCATGGCAACTATCATAGCAAACACAGATTTGTCTAGCTAAGCATGGCAATAATCCTAGCAAGTAATTCTAAACAAGCATAGCAACAGCACAACATTATTTAAAATAACAAGATAGAGATTATAATAAAACCTGACAAAGCGTTATTACAAATCGTGCGACACCGCAGTCTCGGAGCACCTCCGTTACAAAAGAGCTTAAAGCTCGTACCCTACTAGATTAACTAAACTAACTACCAACTAATTTATTCTAGAGAGAGAAAGTGTGTGTGTGAGATGAGAAGTGTGAAAGAAAAGTGTGTTGAAATGTTGAAATGAAGCCTCTATATATAGAATTCGCACAACCGTATCCGTAGACCGTATCCAAATCTTCAAATGCACAACCGTATTGCAAACCCGAATAAAAACCTGATTTTTATCGCCCAAACGCACGATACGGTTGAGCTAGGGCAAATACGGGAGAACTGGAGTGTATACGGTTGAGCATAGGGTGAATACGGGAGAACACAGACAGTATACGGTTGTGCTAGGCCGTATACGGTCTAGTTTGGCCGTATACGGTCTAGCTCTCCCGTATCTTGATTCTTCGGTTCTTCGTTTCTTCGTTCGGGCGTAACTTCTTCGTCGTTTACTCGTTTTGAGTGATTCTCGCGCTCACGGTTTCGTAATTTCCTAACGAAGAAAATGACATAAGTTAGAGGTCATAATTCCAAGTGTAGCTTAAATTGTGCTTAAATGTGTGAACGGAAGATTCGTTAACCGTTTGTGCTCTATTTTACTCGTTTTTAGGTCTTTTTGGTTGAATCTTGAAACATCGTCTATATTTTAGCCCTAATGATGAAATGTGACGTTTAAGTTCATATTTAAGTGTTTTCATTAATAATTGGGCTAAAATGGTGAGATAATGGCACACAAAAACATGACTTTTTGCGTGTTATCAATCCCCAACCTGGAACTCGAGTGGTTTGCGTCTCACGTCAGCATAACTTTTCTGACGATCACGCGCGGCCTTAAGCTTGTTTTGGATTTCAACGATTCTCTCGGTCGTTTCGTGAATGATTTCTGGACCTGTGAGTTGGCTATCCCCAACTTCAGTCCAACAGATAGGTGACCGGCACTTACGACCGTACAGTGCCTCGAAGGGTGCAGCTTTGATGCTGGTATGATAACTGTTGTTGTACGAGAATTCGCACAATGGTAGATGTTTTTCCCAGTTTACACCGAAGTCTACTACGCAGGCCCGTAGCATGTCTTCAAGTGTTTGAATGGTTCGTTCACTTTGACCGTCTGTTTGAGGATGGTATGCGGTACTCATATCAAGTCGAGTACCCAGGGATTTTTGAAGTGATTGCCAAAATTGTGAAGTGAAACGACTATCCCTATCGGAGATAATTGAGATTGGAACACCGTGTTTGGTCACGATTTCCTTCAGATAAATGTTGGTGAGGCGTTCCATTTTATCGGATTCCTTGATTGCCAGGAAGTGAGCAGATTTTGTGAGACGATCCACGATCACCCAAATGGAATCGCAACCGTTCGAGGATCTGGGTAGTTTGGTTATGAAGTCCATGGCAATTTGTTCCCATTTCCATTCAGGAAGACTGGGTTGTTGAAGTAAACCAGAAGGTTTTTGATATTCGATTTTGACTTTGGAGCAAGTAAGGCACTTG
This sequence comes from Helichrysum umbraculigerum, assembly GCA_949592205.1. NCBI lineage: Eukaryota > Viridiplantae > Streptophyta > Magnoliopsida > Asterales > Asteraceae > Helichrysum > Helichrysum umbraculigerum. Next base: position 56,897,503 of record CATIUR010000006.1, read on the forward strand.
CTGACATAGGTGGCGATTTCAGCTTTCATGTTCGGCCACCAGTAGAAGTCCTTGATACCGTGGTACATTTTATCGGATCCCGGATGGATAGAATATTTGGACTTGTGAGCTTCATCCATCACCAAGTCTCGTAGGTTCCCAAATTTAGGCAACCAGATTCGGTTTGAGAAATACCTAATCCCGTTAGGTCTGATTTCGAATTGTTTATCCATGCCCCGCAAGGCTTCATCTTTGACATTTTCGGGTTTTAAGGCTTCGAGTTGAGCAGTGAGAATTTGAATGTTTAAATTGTTGTGAATGGTCATACTGAGGGCTCGAACCCGAAGTGGTTTCACTCGCTCTTTTCGACTGAGGGCGTCAGCAACAACATTTGCTTTGCCTGGATGATATTTGAGTTCGCAGTCGTAATCGGTAAGCAACTCGACCCATCGACGTTGCCTCATGTTGAGATCCTTCTGATCGAATATGTGTTGAAGGCTTTTATGGTCGGTAAAGATTGTACATCTGGTACCGTAAAGGTAATGTCTCCAGATTTTGAGGGCAAAAACGACAGCTCCTAGCTCGAGGTCGTGGGTGGTGTAATTCTTTTCATGAATCTTGAGCTGTCGGGAAGCATAAGCTATGACTTTGTCTCGTTGCATAAGCACACAACCGAGACCTTGATGTGAAGCATCGCAGTATACCACGAAGTCATCGGTGCCTTCGGGTAATGAGAGGATAGGAGCACTGCAAAGCTTTTGTTTTAAGAGTTGGAATGCCGATTCTTGTTTATCAGTCTAGTCAAACTTTTTATCTTTCTGGGTCAGAGTCGTAAGTGGTATGGCTATCCTGGAGAAATTTTCAATGAATCGTCGATAGTATCCGGCCAGTCCTAGAAACTGCCGTACTTCGGTCGGAGTGGTTGGCGATTGCCAGTCTTTGATAGCCTCAATTTTTGACGGGTCAACGTGAATCCCCTGCCTGTCAATCACGTGACCAAGGAATTGAACAGTTTCGATCCAGAACTCACACTTAGAGAACTTGGCATAGAGCTCCTCGTGTTTAAGTAGTTCAAGGATGGTTCTGAGGTGTTGCGCATGCTCTTCTTTGCCTCGTGAATATATGAGGATGTCATCGATGAAGACAATGACAAACTTATCAAGGTAAGGTTTACACACCCGATTCATAAGGTCCATGAATACAGCCGGTGCATTGGTTAGGCCAAATGGCATCACTTGGAATTCGTAATGCCCGTAACGGGTTCTGAAAGCGGTTTTTGGAATATCGGCATCGCGAACACGCAATTGGTGATAACCGGATCGGAGATCAATCTTTGAATAACAACTCGACCCTTGAAGTTGGTCGAACAAATCATCGATTCGAGGATGTGGATACCGGTTCTTGACAGTTAACTTGTTCAACTCTCGATAGTCGATACACATTCGAAAAGAACCATCTTTCTTCTTGACAAATAGGACCGGAGCTCCCCAAGGTGAAGAACTCGGCCTGATGAATCCTCGTTCCAGGAGTTCCTGTAACTGGGTGGACAGCTCCTGAAGTTCGGATGGAGCTAAACGGTATGGTGCTCGAGCCACAGGCGCAGCACCTGGTACAAGATCGATTGAGAACTCAACCTGTCTTGGTGGTGGTAGACCAGGTAGTTCTTCAGGAAAGACTTCTGGAAAGTCTCGGACGATTGGAACATCCTCAAGTCGCTTCTCCTCTGACTTTTTCTCCATGATGTGCGCGAGGATTGATGGATAACCCTTTCTCAGAAATTTCCGGGTTTTAAGACAAGATATGATGTTAAGCCTCGTCCCTCCGGTCTCCCCCTGTATGACTAGGGTTCTACCGACAGTGAGAGGTATGTGAACAATTTTGTCATAGCAGATGATTTCGGCACGATGTTTGGATAACCAGTCCATGCCTACGATGACATCGAAACTTCCTATCTCAACAGGCATAAGATCTATGGAGAAGGTTTCGTCGGCTAGATTTAAGGTGCAATTAGGTATCACACTATTGGTTTCTATCAATTTGCCATTTGCTAGCTCTACGGTGTACTTAACGTCTAAAACAACAGGTGTAATGTCAAGTAGAGGGCAAAATTCATCGGAAATAAAACTCCTATCGGCACCAGTATCAAACAGTATGGAAGCAGTTAAATTGTTGAGGAGGAACATACCCGTGACCACATTCGGGTCCTGACGGGCGTCCCCTGAGTTGATCACGAAGGCGCTACTTTTGGTGTTGTTGTTGTTGCGGTGGTTGTTGCCCTTATTCTTCAATATTGGGCAAGAATCCCTGAAGTGTCCTGGGTGTCCACATTCATAGCAGGACTTAGGTTGTCGGGCATTTCTGTCAGAGGGGTTGTTGTTGGATTTGGGGGCTCGGCAATCCTTAGTCAGATGCCCGTACCTCCTGCAGTTGTTGCAAGGAGTACCGCACTGACCAAAATGGTGGTAGTTACACTTGGGACAATAAGGCCTGTCCCCGGTGTAGCTGCGGGTGGTTTCAGAGTTGGAGGTGTAGACTTGGATGGCGTTGTTTTTCTTGTTTGAGTTGTGGTGGTGTTCAGTGGATTTGCGTTTGTTGTTGTTGGAGGATGAGGTGTTGGAGGTCTCACGGCTGACAACTAGAGCCATGAGTTCGTGGGCCAATCGAATGGCACTCTCAGTGGTGGTTGGTTTGGATGAGGCGACGTTTCCCTGGATGTTCTCGGGAAGTCCACGAATGTATTTCTTAATGCCCTTACTTTCTGGTTCGACCAAACCCGGGCACAATAAAGCAAACTGCTGAAATTTGGTGGTATAATCAGCAACATCATTTCCCTGCACCGCCAGGTGCCAGAATTCTTCCTCCAGCCTGTGCAATTCTTCTTCAGGACAGTATTTTTCTGTCAGCTTCTTCTTCAGTTCGGCCCAAGGAAGCCGATTTGCAACCTCAAGGCCTACAGAGTTTGCGTGGGTTTTCCACCACGTGAGTGCACCTTCCTGAAAGGTGTAAGCAGCGAATTTGACCTTGTTGTTCTCAGTACAGTCGCAGAGACTGAAAACAGATTCCATGCGCTCAATCCAACGGATTAAGCCAATGGCACCTTCCGTGCCCTTGAAATATAGCGGTTTACAGCTAAGAAAGTCCTTATAGGAGCAGGGTTTGGGTGGTGGAGTGTTGGTTGCTGTGTCCTCGCTACCGGGTGGTGTTCGGGTAGCCAAGGCTTCGGTCACACTGCGGGCAATGATTCCCGCGATCTCAGCTTCGCTAAGGGTAATTTGACGACGAGGAGGCATGATGCTGAGTAAGAAAGAACAAGGAAATGAAATAAGATACTAGTCCGAGTATGATGAACTAGTGGTGTGTTTGTCATTCCGAGACAAAACGTTTGAAAGAAAGAGGCCTATATTCATATAATATAATATAGCCTAAAGTTGTAATGAGGTCTATTCATGTAAATATATGTATATCACATAATAACCTATTGAGTGTCTAGCACAGACGTGTTTTGAGTCCCGTTTCTCTCGAGGTCAGAGTCAACTAATGCATTCCTGTTCAACATAACTCTTTCAGATTTCACATCATCTTTCTTTAATTGTACATAGTTGATCAGGCTATGTTAAATTAAAGTCGTATGATGTAATCCCTGAACTAGTCATAACTAATAAGGAATACTGCCTAACGGTCATAGTCTAGGCCCACTAAATGCAACCTAGTTCACTATAACCTTAGGCTCTGATACCAATCTGTGACACCCCCAAATTTAAAGATTTGCGGAAGCTTGATTTGGGTGTCACTAATCAATATACAAAGCACATAAGATATAATGAACGACCACTATATGCGTCGTTTTAAACTTGTATAGATAAATTAAATGTTTACATCAAAATATTGTTACATTAGCTCGGTTCCTGAAATTGAGAGATTACATAGCATAATTACTTTTACAAAATATAATAATGCAGTCCAATCTCTAGTTGTATGTATGCTGACTCGAGCTAATAATTCCTGCTTGTGCAGCCAAACTACTGCTGGGTACCTGTGATAAATACTAAAATGGGTCAGCGAAAACGCTGGTGAGCTCACAGGTTTGTATGTCAATGTATAGTTGTAAGAACCGCAAGATTTATATTGAATTTAAAATGCAATTAAGCAAGATAAAAGTTATACTGTCCATGAGCACATAGTCTGAGCTTAACTTGATTTGTCAGGCCCAATTAAGGAAACCTAACTTGGAGTGCCTCCTACGAGTGCCTAATCAACACTCGTCTTCCCAAATGCTAATACATCCGTTTGACCGGTTAGTGCGTGCTAACCCGGATGAGGATTGTCAATCCCATATGATATCATATACTAACATTCACGCTATAAAATACTAGAGACTATGCTTATGGAGGACTTTAAATTGATTAGCTTGAAACTCATGTAGTATTTGAAGTTTGGCACTTGCGTTCTACTTGTAAAACAAAATCGAGTAGTAATATCACACCCCTAGTTGTAAAGCAGTGAAAATGGGGCTATGAAACTCACCTGAGTCTTGAAGTGTTTAATTTAGTAAACTTGAAGTAATTAGCGGTGAATTGATGTCCAAAGGCTTGAAACCTGAATGTGTCCACGACACTTGAATTGTTATTAATTGTACCGGTATCTCGAAAGACTACCATTTAAATCGTTTGTTTAACTTGATGTCCAAATTACCCCGATTTGGTTGATTGTATTGTTACAAGTTACTACGACTTGTTTGATTGACTTGATACAAGTTACAACGACTTGTTTGATTGTGAATTAGGTTTTGAAAATGTATACGGCCCGTTGGTGATTGTTTGAATTTAAATATGTTAATGTTCTCCTTATGTCTCAAAGTGTTAAACCTGAAAAGTAAATTCCATTATGACTGAAAAGTTGTATCGTGTAAGTGTTTTGAAGTTGTACAAGTTTGACACTTGTTGTAAAAATGTGCTTACGGAATCTAAGTACGGGGGTCCGGGGGCAGCGCCCCTGGTTAGCGGGGTCCAAGGGGCGGCAGCCCCTGGCGGGGTCCAAGGGGCAGAGCCCCTGGCTGGGGTCGAGCTGCCAGGTCAGCTTGGAAAATTTTTATTTCTACTATATTGCTTTAAGGAAAAACGCATCAGGACTTGAATTTGGGTGAAATCAAGTGATAAATTTCGAGCCTCGACACTTAGTAAAAATCTGTGTTTTTGAGGTTCTGGTTTGTGCGACGTTGGGTGCGACGTCGCAGATCCGGACTGCGACGTTGGGCACGGCGTCGCTATGTGCGACTTTCGCAATTTAATGCGACGTTGTGCGTGGCGTCGCTATAGGCGACGTAGTTGATTTCTGCGACGTTGGGGTTTACGTCGCTAAGTGCGACGTCCGCAATTCAATGCGACGTAGAGTGCTGCGTCGCTATATGCGACGTTGAGGATTTGTGCGACGTAAGTCGCTACGTCGCATTTACGCCAGGCCCAATGCGACGTACGGGATCTGATCGGAGTTTCGACTTCAAAAACGTATTTTCCGGCCATCGATCGGTCTAATATTTTTACCCAACCCATTTTAGGACATTACAAGGTTATACAAACAACTAGCAAGTTATGAAACTTAAAAATGAGAGTTTTCGGAGTTGTGTCGGAAACTTACAAATCGCCGAAATGAAATTCCGGAAAGATAGGATTGTAGATCGCGAAGTGGTGAACGTTTTATTCCAAAAGGGCTTAGTGATCCGAGTGCGTTTTGTGTGTTTATTTTGCGATTTAGATGATGAAGACAATGGTGGTGGTGGTTGGTATTTGAGAGAAAATAGAAGGAAGAGAGAGAGAGTAAAAAGAGAAATGAAAGAAAATGGAAAAGATGGGAGGTGATTAAGGTGGAATCCCCACCTTTTTCAGTCTCCGCGAGGTGCCCCGTGCGGTGTTCGTTTATTCCGTCGTTTGAACGTTAAATATTTATTTTCTATGTTTTAATATACGTTTTAAAATGTGAATAATTATTCAGTATTTTTGTTGAAGTATTTTACTAACTATTTAATAATTACATTATAAAAGATGAATTGTATCGTTTTGTTTACGCAATTACATCTTATTCGCGTTTATATTAGTTGTGTGATAAAACTTGAATACGAAATATTATTGACATAATATTTTTAAGCACGATGACGTTATTAATAATTCCTTGTATTACTTAACAAAATTGTTCACCAACGTCCGTATTTATTGTATCGAAATTCATTCGATTTGAGACTCGTACGATTTAAACAAATCGCATAATTGTAGATATATATTCAACAATATATATAATAATTGATACATTAATTAGCCTAACACAGAACTAATTACATGTATTAAACTTGATTAGGCACTAAATTATAGTCCTAAATTGACGGTTGTCACAGGTTAGGGCCAACAGGTCTGGCTGTCTTCATATCAGTCGTGTCAAACTCTATGGGGAGGGCTTGGTTGTTGTTTTTTTCAAACAGATTCCGTAGCTCTAGGTTCGTGGTAACACCACGCGTCTTGGGGGCTTCTGTAATATTCAAGTGAAAAATTTATAAGTATAAGTAATCAAATCAGCGTGAACAAAGTCAAATTACAAATAGTCAAATTCAAGTAAACATAATATTTAAGAAGTTCTTACTTTCTCGACCGCATGGTGGTGGACGCCAGTTAGGATCCCCCGGGGGACCATTACCACATGCCATCTGCAAATTAAAACATATAACCAACATAATCTGCAAATTAAATAAACATATAACAAACAAACTTAATAAACATATAACCAACATAAATGAAGCAACAATTCATCAAACATATAACAAAAATAATTTAACCAACAAACTAAATAACAGTTTCACTGAAATCAGTGTCATTTTACATATGAGAATTACAAATCAATCGGACTCATCACTAGAACAATAATCAACTTCACAATCATTATCAGAATTCACATCTTCACTTTCAGAATCACTAATGACATGATCATCTTCGTCTGCATCATTGATAAAATCATCGTCATCACGAACAGAAGTGGGAATAACATCGTCGTCGGCATCAATAATAACTTCTGTTGATTGGCCATCTCCACCCAAACTCCTAAAAGTCAAAGTATCCAAATTAGCATCCAATGCAAGATCCGATGAATTGCTGTCATGTATAACATCTTCGTTCTCTTCCACAACTTTTCTGTCCCAGATCTTTCGATGATTCACCTCTTGGACGACCATCCAATTTTGTCTTCTAGACTGGTCTTCAAGGTAAAAGACTTGCTTTGCTTGTGTTGCAAGAATGTATGGTTCATCTTTGTACCATTCATTACTTATAGAAATACGGGTTATATTATTCTTGGTGACACAAAGTTGGGTACGAGCAGTGTTGTTAGTTTTAAACCATTTACATCTGAACAAAACAACATTGCAACCAAGCATATAATTTAGCACTAGAATTTCTTCCAACCGACCATAATACGTACAACCATCAACCCCGGCTGTTGAAACTCCGCTGTTTTGAGTTGTACGACGTACATCACGACTGTGAACCACAAACCTCACACCGTTAACTATGCAAGCAGTGTAAGAGTTTGCGTGACTCGACGGCCCATTTGCTAGAGAAAGTAATTCATTAGTGCAACGGGATGGCTCATTTACTCGCATGTTACGTATCTATGAAAAGAACAAAAATAGATACGATTGAGAAATAATCATCATTTATACAGAGTAATATATACAATGAGTTTACCTTGGTCTGAAACCAGCCAGGAAAGTTATGTTGTAAATCATTCCCAGGCTCGTTAATAGTAAATTCACTGTAATTGTTAATGAAGTTAGTATGATCATTGTAAACATTGCTTACGAAAAGATCATTCATAATAACAACACTTACTTCTTGTACTCATCGATATCAGGACTGTTGTTAAGTACAAACCATTCCATTTTCTTCCGGACTTGATGATCCAACGTTATAACTACAAATTTACTAATTGGTGTACATACCGATTGGAACACATGTAACTTACGTGTTGGAAATGAAGCATCCTCATTCCTATCCGGACGATTAAACTTCGTCTGGACATTCTGAAGATAATATTTTAATATTAATATATAATAATTAGTTTTTAATAAAATTTAACACTTAAAATGTACAATTATTTCATAAGTATTGTTTAAATTCGTTTTTAATTAGAATATAAAGTTTATCATCAAAAGGATGACAATAAACTAATTTATTAAATTTCCGTCTATTTATAATTTAGTTGCTAGTAATAATTTTTGAATTTTTGAATGTTCGAAAACGCCTTATGGTTTATTATGATCATTTGAATGTTCGAATAGTGTTCACATAGACAACGTCTTACTGTAAGCGTCTTAGGTTTCGGTGAACAACTATGGTTGAATTGCAATAACTCAATTGTTATGATGTGGCAAGACTAATGAGGCAGATTTCATTGGTGATGAAACGCTTTACAAGAATTAGTTTGTACCGCATTTCTCGTTTCACGAACTTTATATATATATATATATATATATATATATATATATATATATATATATATATATATATATATATATATATATGTGTGTGTTTGAACTTAATGGTATTTGATACCGACTTCATTGCTAATAAACGCCTTACGTGAATGAGTTCGTAACCATTAACATATTATGAACTTTATGTATGTTTGAACTATATAGTATTTAATGCCGACTTCGTTGGTGATGAAACGTTTAACGGGAATGATTTAGTTCTACCATCAATGTTTCACGACCTATATAATTATGTTATAATTTAATAGTATTTGAGGTCGACTTCATTGGGATGAAACGCTTTATGGGATGAATTTGTACTACCGTGAACGTTTCACGAATTTCATTGTGTGTGTGAACTAAAAAGCATTCGAGGTCGAGTTCATTTGTGTCGAAACGCCTTACGTGAATGAGCCCGTACTACCGTTAACGATTCACAAACTTTATATATGTATATACTATATGGTATTTGAGGCTGACTTCACTGGCGATGAAATGTATGACGGGAATGAGTTTGTATCACCATTAACGTTGTGCGTGAAACTTTACACACACACACGCGCGTGTGTGAACTAAATAGCATTAGACGTTTATTTCATTGGTATCGAAACGCCTTACATTAATGAGTCTGTACTACCGTTAACGATTCACAAACTTTATATATGTATATACTATATGGTATTTGAGGCTGACTTCACTGGCGATGAAACGTATGACGGGAATGAGTTTGTACCACCAATAACGTTGTGCGTGAAACTTTACACACACACATGCATGTGTGAACTAAATAGCATTAGAGGTTTATTTCATTGGTATCGAAACGCCTTACATGAATGAGTCTGTACTACCGTTAACGTTTAATGAATTTTATATACATACGTACGTTTGAACTATTTTATATATGAGATTGACTTCATCGGTCATTAAACGCCTTACGATTATCAGCTCGTACTGCAATTAACGTTTCGTTAATTTTATGTGTTCAACCTAATTAGTATTCGAGTACGACTTAACTTGTGACAAAACACCTTACGTGAATGACTTCATACAACCGCTATTTTTAAATTTTAACTAGTAATTACGTTATTTATTTATTTTTATAAAAAGAAAATGCTACGGCATACCAAAAAGTTACGATTTTTACTTTGCAGCCAAATAGAAAGTAAACATTCAAAAGGCTGCGCGGGAATTTTTTTTTGCTTTCGAGGCAAAAGAAAAATCTAAAAATTTAAAAAAGCTATTGAGACGACGATTGCGACGACACCGGCGTCTCAAAAGCCTGCGCGGGAATTTTTTTTATTTTGGAGCGAAATGGAAAATTCAAAAATGAAAAGAAAAATGCTATTGGGACGACAGTTGCGACGACACCGACGTCTCAAAAGCCTGCGCGGGAATTTTTTTTTGCTTTCGAGGCAAAAGAAAAATCTAAAAATTAAAAAAAGCTATTGAGACGACGGTTGCGACGACACCGGCGTCTCAAAAGCCTGCGCGGGAATTTTTTTAATTTGGAGCGAAACGGAAAAATCAAAAATGAAAAGAAAAATGCTATTGGGACGACCGTTGCGACGACACCGTCCTCTCAAAAGAAAAAGTCAACAATTTCTTTGGTCAGAGGTGAAAACGCGTGAATTTTTGTCGTGGACCTTTTGAGAGGACATGCTGGCGTCTCAAAAACCCTTCGTCGTATTAGGTGTTTTTTCTTGTAGTGAATGGATAAATAAATATCAATAAGACTCGGAAGATTGATATCATTTGTCTGCCCACTGTATCGAACAGACAAGTATAGATGTGCACAAGGTCAGATTATATACAGCATACCGATTTAAGAGTACTTTAATGTAAATACAAAAGGTTATACTTTTAATAGTAACTTTATCATATCACAATCTCCATTATGCTGTCTACTTTCATATTTGAGTTGTATCTGATTTCATTTCATTTGTCGAAAAGCTGTTTTATACGTTAGAGCAAAAGACCTGTTCAATCTGATCTGGAAGTAAATTCTCTTTTCATTGTTCAAGCCTTAAAATGGAGAAAAAAAAAAAAAAAAAGACAACCAAGGTTCAATATTTTCAGAATTTGAAACCATAAGCATACTTACATTACTTCTACTGAAGTTCATATATGTACAGCTAGAAAGTCAATATAATGGTGAAGTCAAGACAATCAGACAGTATTGACTTGCACACCATACAGCGAAAGATGTTCCAAAATTTCAACAACATGAGCTTGCTGCTGTGTGCTTTATCAATGTACAAAAACCAACCAGAATGCTTAATAACTCCTAAATACGAAAGTTGTTTATTAAGTCTAACATATATAAATAACAAGTTTACTGAAACGTTAGGGTGAATTATTAGAGTGTAACCAACTCCACACCTGGAGGCAATATTGATTCCAGGCGCTTAGCAGAAGATCGAGCCCTATACTTAGAGGCGTGTGAAACTGTAATCACAATTTTCTCGAGTGCAACAGCAGTTTGTATGATGTATGCAGCAAGTTCAAAATCGCATTTTCGACCATAGTACTTCACGATTTCAAAAAGCTTGAGGTGTTGATGTGGATTAGTAGCATCCCTTGCTTTCCTCCTACTTACGATTGGAGTAGTCCAACATGTCTACAGAAAGACCAATAAATTTGCTAAAACTCTTACATACTGCACTTAGATTAAGTTGGTTGATTGGACATAGCTTAAGTACCTCAATTTTAAAACTCTCCATATTTGGACATGCGTTTACTATGGAAGCCAAATCTAAAAGATAATTATGTTCACGACCACGAAGCTTCATTCTTAATTGCTTCACATTTGGTAGCTCATGAAAGGAATAAGGTTTTATATTATTCTGCAAAAACAAGAAAAATTCTCACAGACATTTTTATTAATGATTATAAAAACATTAAGAAATGTAACACTAACCTCATCACGGCATAAATTGATTGAAAGAGACGTAAGGGATGAAGCACAAGATAATAATTGGTCAAAAACATTATCATTTGACCACCAAACGTAACCCATATCAACTTTTTTAAGTTTTGGAAGACTGGCAAGACGTAAATCTATTTCTGACCCGATGTACTCGAATGATTCAAGGTCAAAATCAGATAAATAGATGGATTTAACTTCATGTTCAGCGCTTTCCGATATTTTAAAGTGTTTTAAGTTAATAGCTCGTCCACCAATACGTATATGATCCAAGTATAGTGAATACTTAATAGCCAAGGTCTCGAGATTTGGAGAATTTGATAAAAGTTCCTGAAGAACTGCTTCACTCAAGTTAACGTTCGTCAATATAAGTTTCCTTAGATATACTAGCTCCACAACTACAGCAGCATTTGACCTGGAAAGGTTTCTTTCAGATAATCTTGAAGGGAATTCGTAATCATTCATATTAGAATAATAACGATCACCTAAATCCAGTTCAAGAAACTCAACTCTCTTGTTTGCCGCAAACTGAAGCCATTCATCAATAGATTTCTTATGATGATTATTCAAATTGAAATGAATCCGGAAGTCTTGAACAATTTGGTGGTTGTAGCTTTGAATGACACTGTTTACCTGGTTGATGTACTTATCCCGCTCTGTGCTACTACCTTTAAAGTTCAACTGGATTAGATTATGCCACACGAACCTCCATCTTGTGGAGAGAATGCTGGTAACCACTGCATCCCTAATAGGGAAACGAGATAGTATCATAACAAGAATTTCATCTGGCATTTGGCTTATGAAATCATACGAACATGATCTGCTACGAGCCTCCTTCACATTCACAAATGAAAGTCATCAATAATAATCTCAGCACTCAACAACTCACACATCGAAATCACTAAGGTAGTTTACATAATTCAATTTGTGAACCCCAACCCTGCAGGGGTTACTTTCACATCCCCGTCCTTAATGCCGATTTTCCCTGTCCTTAAAAAGAGACATTGTCGTAGTCCTTAAAAAGAGACATTGTCGTACATTCATTTGACCTGTTGAGCTACTCAAGAGATAAACAAAAGAGGTTTTCCCTGTTCAGGTTAGCTGGAAAGGGTGAGTCTTTTTGACTCACATCTAGAGATGCACAGATGGGCTTTAGCCCGAGCCCAAGCCAAGAAAAAGCCCGGCCTGAAATTATTTATAAAAGCCCGGCCTGAAATAATCTATAAAGGCCCGGTCCAGCCCGTGCCCAAGCGAGGCTGGGCTAAGCCCGAAAGCCAAGGCTTTTTTAAAATAAAGCCCGAAGGTCCGGGCTTTTTGAAGAAAAAAGCCTGATCCCATTTTAAAATACATGTTTTTAATATTGAAAAGAGTTTTGCTAACGTTTGCCCCCGTTGCACACGATAAAGTGTACTCAATAGAGTCAAAATTTATATAAATATTAGCATTTGCAATGAAGTGAAAATCAAGTAACACGTCTCTGTCAAAGATGATTAGTTGGTGGAAAATGATTGAGACTTTGAGTGTAACCTACTTGTCCAAGGGAAAAAAGAAGGGGAGGGGTGGATGGTTCAAGGTGAACGATCGTTCCAAAAACAGTATTATAACCCTTATACGTGCTTGGGATACATATAATTTACTTTGGGATAATTCAAGAGAATGTTCCGTATTTTTGCACAGAATCATAACCCAAATTGTTTCAGTGTAATTGATTCCATGTTTCTGATCATATAATTACTACCCAGAATTTTGGAAGTCATAGGCAGTTAACCTTATCAAAAACCGGCATACAAGGGAGCTGGTTAGCCTGCACGCTTATCAGCATTCAAGCTAACTAACAAGGTCAAACAGTTAAGCTGAAATATATAACAATAAGGTCACATTGACAGAAAAACATTAGATACAATGCACAGTAATCAACAAAAGCAAAGAGATTTCAGCTATGTGAATGGGTATCAATTAAAAAAGGTTATGAGAGTCTAAGTTTCAGAATGATATACCTGAAAGAGACCCATATGAGTTTCAAATCGTGTTGATACGAAAGTAGGGATAAAAGTAGAACCACCACCATTCACAAAGCCAGTAACTTTATCATCAGAGATAGTTCCTTGTGGAGGAACTAATGTACCTTCCACAGCACGCAACGAGATTTCATTCGATGTACGGTGAAGTTCCTTTACTGAATTTATAGCTGAAAGTTCCTCAGCTGTTGAATAAGAATCATTATCCAAAAGCGATGGCGATTGCAGTGGAGTTTTACAAAAATTAGAGGAGGATTGAAGTTTGCCAGCCTCAACCAACTTAGCCATAGACATTGCTTCCGAAAGCGAGCAAGGTTTCAAAATTAACAGTTCCCGTTTAATATTATCCCGTAAGCCGTATACGAAATCATCCATAAGATTCTTAAGTCCAATTGTACTTGTACTCGTTAGTGTGACGCGTGCCTCAAATTCAGCAATATAGGCGGATACCGTTGACGTTTGTGTAAGTGGATACAAACAGGTTGTTTCCGGGTCTAGGAATCGAAGTTGGAGAGACTCAGTGAAGGCTTCCCAAGTAGAAGGAAGCTGGGATGTATTATGCATCAAATAATACCAATTTAACGCAGCACCAGTCATGTAAAAAGGGGCAATATTAAGTCGTTGGTCACCAGGTGTGTGATGAAATGCGAAGAATTTATCCATTTGAAAAATCCAAGTTAGTATGTTATCACCTGAAAACAACGGAGTCTCTACTTTAGGACGAGATGATTGGTCTGGTGAGTTTCCCAATTTCAGCCTCATATCAGCTATAACTGTTTGCTGGAATGCTACAATATTTTCAAGTATATCAATGGACTCCGATTGTTTCTTTAATACATCAAAAACGGAATCAATTTTGGAAATGGCGTCATCGTGAGAAGAGAATTTATCGGTGAGTTTAGAGAAGATGTGTTCTAGGGTTTTGGAGCGGAACGGTACTTCCTCTAACCCCTCATAGCGACTAACTTCAGAAGATGGAACTTACGAATTGATGAGATTAGGAAGAACAGTTGCAAGTTGCAACAATTTCCCAAAATGGACAATTAGGTTAAAATAGAGCTACCAAAAGTAAGAGAGAGCAGAAAAGGGGGAAACGGTAAATTTTTACTCCGTATCTAATTTAATACGGAGTATAACAATAATTTTACAAATTACAAACATACTACTACGAGGGTGTTTGGCCTGGCTTTTTGTTTTGAGCTTTTAGCTTTTTAACTTATAAGCTTTTGTTGTAAAAAGCTAAAAGCTTAAAAGCTCCAATCTCATGGCTTTTCAAAATTGAGCTTTTTTGTTGTAAAAAGCCAAAAGCTCAAAAAAGTGTTTGGCCTGGCTTTTGAGCTTTTGACAACAAAAAAGCTTAAAAAGCTAAAAAGCTATTTCCAAACGTCGCCCCAAACACCCTCTACGTAGCATTTTGTGACCACGGTGGGAAGAAATCCTATGTCCCTTCATTCAACATTCACATAAACAAGGGATACTATTTGCATACCTCTAAGGCTCCTTCGAACGGCTTAATCGGATACAAATCGGTTGGCGATCAATTGGCTTCTCCATGCCATTGGCCTAATCGATTTGTAATCGGTTGGGCTTGTAATCGGTTATCCAATTCCTAATCGGATGAAAAAGTGTGGCCCTGCCTCTCTTTTTCTTCTATTCAACCGTTACATATATATATATATGTGTGTGTGTGTGGTTGGGTTCTGGTGTGAAATTAGGATGAAAAAGTGTGGCCCTGCCTCTCTTTTTCTCCTATTCAACCGTTATATATATATATACTAGCCTTTAAACCCGTGTATACACACGGGCGTTGATTTTTGATATGAAATTTCGTATTTAATATCTCGTTTCTAATAATTAAGTGTGTAAGTTAATAGGTATATTTAACATTTAGTTGGTTTCATGATAATATTACTTTATATAGATGGATTTATATACGTAGAGATTAAAAAATTAAAATATTTTAGGGTTATTTAATATTAATTTATACTTTTTTACCGGTGATCGTTTAAAATTTTGGTAGACATTTATGTTTATACTTCTTATCTAATTAGAATTTTTATATCTTATCATTATCTAATTATGATTTATACTTCTTTAATTGTTTTTTATATCAAGAATTATGATGTTATGGTTTCCTAAATTTTAGCTAATTTGATAAAATTAAACAATTTGATTGGTTAATTGAAATTTTGATGACATCATGATATGATTCTTATATATAATTTAAGATATATATATATATATATATATATATATATATATAGGGTTGGGTTCTGGTGTGAATAAGGGGATTCCGTGAGAACGGTGAGAACACATCTTAACCATCCATTTTTTGATCAAAAAACTTGATTTTGGAGGTGGCAATTTTGTAAATACTTTGAAGTTTGATTTTAGAAGGTTCACATCACCTTTGCTCATGTGAAGCTTTTTTTTTTTAACTTCACATCATTTTGCTCATGTGAAGTTTTTTTTTTTAGTTTCACATCATTTTGCTCATATGAAAAAAAAATTTAGCTTCACATCATTTTGCTCATGTGAAACTTTTTTTTTTTGTTTAGTTTCACATCATTTTGCTCATGTAAAGCTTTTTTTTTAGCTTCACATCATTTTGGCTAGGTTAAGAGGGTGTTTGGGGCGGTGTTTGGATTTGAGCTTCTGCGTTAGCTTGCAGCTCCAAATTCATGGCTTTTTAGCTTTTAGCTTTTTAACCCTTTAAAATAGTGAAAAGCTCCTCAATCCAAACACTAAAAAAAATCTTTTCTGCGTTATGATAACACAAAAGCTAAAAAGCCCTCCACTAACGCTCCCCCAAACACCCCCTAAGTTTAATATTTTTTTCTTAACATAAGGTTACGATGCTATGAATTTTTATTTTTATAGGTTCACATAGTTGTAATGAGATTAAGTAAATATTTTTTTGTTAACATTAGTTTTTGAGGAGATTAATGTTTATACATATCAATTCACTAATTCAAACACGTTGTTAACAAAAATTAAATAAAACTTCACTATGTTAAAACTATTGTGAAGCAACAAAAATTAAACTTCACCTAGCAATCCTTATGTGAACCCTCCAAAATCAAACTTCAAAGTATTTACAAAAATGACACCTCTAAAATCAGGTTTTTTGATCAAAAAATGGATGGCTAAGATGTAACATCCTCGAATTGGACGTAGTTGTTTTATATTATTTCTTGATTTAAATAAGTATTTAAATGTGTTTGGAAATTATATTGTTTGAAATAGTTGAAATAATTGGAATAAGAGTTAAATATTCCAATGTGATAAGTGAATTATTAATTGTTGTAAATTAATATAGTTAACGGTACAATAAAATGTTTGGACTCGCAAATGGTTTTCGGGTTCCAGACAATAGATTGAGATGGGGTATTAAATTATACCCGTATATTGAAGGCGGTTTGTGAACCGACTATATATTTAACTTTCCATTTTAGGAAAGTTCATTTAGAAACTTTAGAAACTCATAGAAACTTTCTGAAAACTTCCAAATCAATCCAGAAATCAAATCAGGAAGTTGTGATTCTCGTGAATCTTCATAATCATCAGATTACCATCGTTAGATTCTTCAATCAGTAAGTATTCTTGAGTATTTAAGAATTTGATTTTTGATTGAATTTGGGTAAATTGATGATTTGAGAGATTTGGATGTTAGAAACAGGTTATAAGTGTTACATATTGATTATGTGATGATATTTGAGGTTTATAACCGTTTAAAAACGAGTTTTTGGTGTTTTGGGGATTAAACCCGCGAGTTAGGGTTTCTGCTGTTCGTGCTGGGCTGGGACGAGGCCAGAAGCCGGCGGCTTCTTTGGCCAAGCCGGCGGCTTGTTCTTGTTAGCCGAAGCCGGCGGCTTCATAGGGGTAGCCGGCGGCTTGTGTGGTGTAGCATGAAACCGGCGGGTTTATACATAGACCCGGCGGTTGGTATAGGCTTTAAAATGTGGTTTTAATTCTGTTACCACATTTAGTAATTTACCCGGTGGTTAGAGTGGTGAAGCTGGCGGGTGGAGTCCAGAAGCCGGCGGCTTCTAAGAGGAAGCCGGCGGCTTGAAGGGCTGGTGCAACATTTCTTGTTTGTTTGTTAATAAGTAATGTGATTGCTAATTGATATATATTAATATATGATAATGATTATGTTGTAAATCATTAGTGTATAATTAGGAACTAGTAATCTTGATGTAGATTATGTTAAGTTCTTAATGTAAATGGTTGATATAAGTTCAGTATATTGATATTGATTACTAACTTATATTTGATTGATTGATTCACAGATATGGAGAAGACTCAGTGATATTAGACTACTGAGTGGAGGCCTGAGGTAGTCGGTGAGTGGATCTGTAACCTCAGTGTGATTTAGTTGTAATGATTTGATTTACAACAAGTAATTATAGTATTACTTTGATAGAATGTAATTGTTGAGATATTTTGCCATGATAGTTTGACTAGTTGCTTACTTGGCTGTTTGAGCTAGTATGTAAGATTCTGAGGTCAACTTGACTTGACAGTTGGACTTGGTTGTTATTGTAAACGACAGGAGATCTTGAAACTTGAAATGTTGGTTTGGAGATCTAGGTCGTGTGTGATTAACAACTGGTTACCGGTAATTCTGTATAGGCCAATACAGATGATTGATAAGGGTTCCCTGAGTACCAAACCGGTATTAGGGTATCTCAGGAGCCACCGGTCCTCATGATGATTTATAATGTTTGATTGGTGTAGCTTGACATTGATTGGATGTCGAGTGAATGATTGATTTTCTGTTTATTGTTATTTGATGTAAACAGATTGTTATGCTAGGTTGTACTGTTGCTTATAGTTTCATTCACTTAGCTTTATGCTAACCCCACCACAGTTCTTCCTGCAGGTTAAAATAGAGGGGACATATTGGGCAGGGCAGGAAGTGTTTGGAATTGATGGAATGTTTGACAGGCTGTTACTATGATGTTATTTGGATAACTAAAGAGATGTTTTGAATTATATAACACCGAGTTTGTTAAATGTCATGTAATAAGTTTGAAAAAGTTTATTGACATTTTGAGTACATTGATAGTATGTTTTAAATATACGCTTCCGAGTCGCCATTATTATATAAATTGTTTGAAATGAAACGAGGGGTGTTATATAAGATGTGTTCTCACCGTTCTCACGGAATCTCCTTGTTCTCACAGGATCCCAAGTCTATATATATATATATATATATATATATATATATATATATATATATATATATATATATATATATATGGATTGGGATCAATGGAGAAGGTTTTTTTGTGGAGAAGGAGGAGAAGCAATTCTGATCGTTAGATGGTTGATTCAATGGCTGAGATTAGTCAGAGTGAAAATTGAAAAATTATGTGTAAAAAGAAATCGTTTGGGGGCATTAGTGTCTTTTTGTTCTAAGCACAAAAAATGGAAACAATACCCATTTAATTTGAAATTAACTACCGCATCTATTCACATGCAAAAAATAAAACCGGTCAAAAAACCCTCTGCTTCCTTCTCCATGGGCGCTGCACCTAAAATCGTAAACCCTAATTGTACTTTCGCTTGTACACAGAAACCAAACGAAAAGACGAGTTTATCAACTTTAAGTGGTTATTTTGGTGCTGAATCATTCACAAAAAAAACATTTTAGTCGTTGGAGGTGCGATAAGCAAGATGGCTAAATCGAGAAATCTGAATCAATCGAGCGTGAAAGGTAACATATTTGATTGTTCTTATGGTTTGCTGAGGCTACGAATCATTAAGGTAACATATTTTCGTAATCAATGAACATAATGTTTGAATTTTGGGTGATTTACTTGTATTTCCAGAATAATGGTTTGTGATTTTTAGGGGAGTGTTTGTAGTGGGTTGTAGGACGTTTAATTAAAAGAAAGACGTAACACCTAGTTGTGATTTCCCACTTGAGATAAATCAAACAAACGACACGATTATAACTGTGTTTTGGGATCGGTACATGAAACAACTGAATCAAGGTTTCGTACAAGTAGAAGGAGGGTTTTATTACTGTGGGTGTCATTAGGAAAAATCATGATAACAAACAATCTGAAACCATCGAACAGGAAAGGTTAACTATCTCGGTTGGTTTATCTGTATTGAATTTTTTTATGAATAGGTGATGGCGTGATGCAACCTTCAAGTGTTTTTTATTGTAAACTTTGGGTGCAGATCAGTGGTTTGCGAGTATTTTGTGGCTTTTTGCAGGGGTATATCACATTAAATCAAAACATACTAAAGACTAGGTACATCGTTGTGTTGAATCATTTGTATAATCTATTGAATATGGTGATGCTGGTTGTTTTGCATGTTTATTTGTAATGGGTTATTCATTTTTTAGGTATGAATGTACGAAAATTATTATTAGGAGGGTTGTTTTGATGAGCTTTGTTGTAGATTTTGAATCAAAGGTTAAAGTCTTTTACTTGATTACTCTTGAATTGGAGTGCATTAGTTGAAAAAAATTATCGACTGATAATTTAAGCTGGTAATTAACTTATGTTATGTGGCGTTTTTATTAGTTGATAAGAAAATTGTTTAACAGTATGTCGATTCAAAGCTATTAACTCGTAGTTTACTGTGGTTTAGATTAAAATCGAAGAATAAGCAACATTGTTTGTGTACTTGGATTATTCATTATAAATGGAGTACTATGATGAAAGTGTTAGTTTGAACGTACTCGTAGTGTAACACCCCCAAATTTAATGATTTGCGGAAGCTTGATTTGGGTGTTACTAATCAATAACAAAGCACAAAGATAAATAGCAAACGACTCTATATGCGTCGTTTTAACAAAATATATTGATAATTGAAATGTTTACAACATTTAAAGCTTTACATAGCTCGAGTTAAATATAATGAGATTTCAGTACATAAGTACTTATACAAAATATACTAATGCAAGAAAATCTCAATCGTCTGTATGCTGACTCGAGCTAAATCCTGAAGCAGAAACATCCTACTGTTGGGTACCTGCGATATATGCTAAAAGGTCAGCTATAAAGCTGGTGAGCTCACAGGTTTGAAATCAAGTAATATCGTATGAACCGCAAGATTTAAATAATGAATTGCATCCAGCAATTAAATAATGAATTGCATCCAGCAATTAAATAATGAATTGCATCCAGCAATTAAATGATAATCATCGTGTATACAGCCATGAGCACATAGTTGAGCTTAACTCGAGGGCCGGGTCCCCTATAGAGAATTCCGGGCGAGGTGCCTCCACGAATGCCTAATCAACATTCGTCTTCCCAAATATTAGTACGTCCGTTTACCCGGTTAGTGCTTGCTAACCCGGACGAGGAGGGTCAATCCTATATGGTACCATATACTAATATTCACGCTACAACGTATTAACAACTATGCTGACGGAGGACTTTAAAATGATTAGTTTCGAAAAACTCATGTAGTATATGAAAAGTTGGTACTTGCATTCACATGTTAAAAGTTGAGCAGTATATCACACCCCTGAGTAAAACAGTAAAAAGAGGGGCTATGAGACTCACCTGAGTCTGAGAGCGTTTAAACAAACGTAAGTTGATTAGCGAATAATGAAGTCCAACGACTTGTAACCTGAGGGTGTCCACGACACGCGATGGTTATAATCATGATTGGGTATCTCAAAAGATCACCCTTGTAGTTGTTACACAACTATATATGTCCAAATTACTTCGATTTGGTTGATTCGTTAAGCGTTTGAAAATGTGTACGGCCCGTTGGTGATGGGTTTGGAATAATAAACTTTAAGTATTATTATTTTGTAATTGGCGTTTTGCACTTAAAAGTGTGTCCCGAAGTGTTTTATAAGTCGTATCGTATAAGGGTTTGAGGTTATATAGTTCCAACACTTAGTGAAATTGAGATTTGAAAACCTGCTGTTTTATGCGACACAATCATGCGACACTAAATGGATTATGCGACACAAAGGTTGTGTCGCATAGGAGTGCGACACAATGTCCATACGACACAAGAGTTGTGTCGCATGGATGCGAAATGCTGATTCAACAGCGACATAGTGATTGTGTCGTATGTGGTATGCGACATAGTGGTTGTGTCGCAAGATTTGCGACACTAAATCTTTGGTACGACATAAGGTACGACACAAGGGATTTTATGCGACATAACATGGGAAATACGACATAACGTGCGACACTAAGGGTAAAATACGACACAACATGCGACACAAGGCTTGTGTCGCATGGATGAACACCAGCCCAGAAATCCGGCTGTCAACGTTAATTCCGACCAAAAATCCGTTTTAAACTCGTTTTTAAGCTATGAAATCGTGTTATATACTTAGTAATGGACATATATATGTTATATAAACAACCACAAGTGAAAAATACTAAGAATCGAGTGATTTCGGGATTTTGTCGGAAACTTACAATTTACTGAAATGAAAATCCGGAAAGGTAGCGTTGTAGATCGTCGCGAGGTGGTCGTGAATCTCCAGAAATATTTGTGATTCGGTCGCGTTTCGTGGTAGTATTTTGCGATTTTAATAGTTTTAGGTGGGTTGTTTGTTTAGAGAGAAAAGTAAAGAGAGAGAGAGTGAAGAAAGAAGATAAAATGAAGAAAGAAAATGGGAGGTGGGGGTTATCCCCACTTTTCCAGTTTTTCGCCCCGCGTCCCGTGTGGTGTTCGTTTGCTCCGTCATTTAACGTTAAATAATAATTTTCATTTTAATTATAAGTTCAAAATACAATTTATTACGCGATGTTTTATTTAAATATTTTACAATTTAATTTATATTGTAGTTATAAAATATAAGTTTGTTTATTTAGTTTGCGCGGTTTAATGTTTTAAATCGTGTAAGTTTGGTTTGTACGATACGAATGAATACGAAATATTATCAAAAATAATATTTTTTTGACATAAAAGCGTTATTTAATAAAGTTGATCACCAACGTCCGTATTAAATTGAATCGAAATACATTCGATTTAAATTGCATACGATTTCATCAAATCGCATTTTCGTATATATTCAACAATATATATAATTCGATACATTAATTAGCCTAACCAGGAACTAATTACATGTATTAACATATGATTAGGCACTAATTACTAGTCCTAATTTGGCAGGTGTTACATTCTCCCCCTGTTAGAAGAATTTCGTCCCGAAATTTAGCTCGCAGTCGTGTTTGATGTGGAATCAGTGAATAGTTGAGGATATTTGAGTCGCATTTGGTCTTCCCGTTCCCAGGTGAATTCCGGACCACGCCGCGAATTCCATCTGACCTTGACGATGGGAATACGACTTTGTTTCAGTTGTTTGACCTCACGGTCCATAATTTCAGCGAGTTCCTCAACGAAATGAAGTTTATCGTCAACACGAATTTCATCTAATGGAATAATAAGTGTCTCATCAGACAGACACTTCTTCAAATTTGAAATATGAAAAGTAGGGTGCACGCTGCTGAGTTCGGATGGCAGCTGCAATCGATAAGCTACGGGGCCAATCCGTTCGAGGATTTCAAAAGGTCCTATGTATCTGGGATTCAACTTCCCGCGTTTGCCAAAACGGATGACGCCTTTCCAAGGCGATACTTTTAAGAGAACTCGATCCCCAACTTGGAACTCGAGTGGTTTGCGTCTCACGTCAGCATAACTTTTCTGACGATCACGTGCGGCTTTGAGTCTGTTTTGGATTTCCACAATTTTCTCAGTGGTGGCGTGTATGAGTTCAGGACCAGTGAGTTGACTATCTCCCACCTCAGTCCAACAGATCGGTGATCGGCACTTACGACCGTACAGTGCCTCAAAAGGTGCAGCCTTAATGCTGGCGTGATAACTGTTATTGTACGAAAATTTGCACAACGGTAGATGTCTTTCCCAGTTTGTACCGAAATCAACTGCGCAGGCTCGTAGCATGTCTTCCAGTGTTTGAATGGTTCGTTCACTTTGGCCATCGGTTTGAGGATGGTACGCGGTACTCATATCGAGACGGGTACCCAATGCTTTTTGAAGTGATTGCCAAAAGTGAGAGGTGAAACGGGCATCCCTGTCAGAGATGATCGAGATTGGAACACCGTGATGAGAAACGATTTCCTTGATGTAGATTTGTGTAAGGCGTTCCATTTTATCGCTTTCTTTGATTGCTAGGAAGTGAGCAGATTTGGTGAGACGATCGACGATCACCCAAATGGTATCGCAACCGCTCGCCGACTTGGGTAGTTTGGTTATGAAATCCATGGCAATTTGTTCCCATTTCCATTCAGGGATTTCAGGTTATTGGAGTAAACCAGGTGGTTTCTGATGTTCGGTTTTGACTTTCGAGCAAGTAAGACACTTGCTGACATAAGTGGCGATTTCGGCTTTCATGTTTGGCCACCAATAAAATTCCTTGATACCGTGGTACATCTTATCGGATCCCGGATGAATAGAATATTTAGACTTGTGAGCCTCGTCCATCACCAAGTCTCTTAAGTTCCCAAAACTAGGCAACCAGGTTCGGTTTGAGAAATACCTAATCCCGTTAGGTTTGATTTCAAATTGTTTGTCAATACCCCGCAAGGCTTCATCTTTGATGTTTTCAGATTTCAGGGCTTCGATCTGAGCGGTATGAATTTGAATGGTAAGATCGTTATGAATGGTCATACTGAGGGCTCGGACTCGAAGGGGTTTTGGTCGTTCCTTTCGACTGAGGGCATCGGCTACAACATTAGCCTTCCCTGGATGGTACTTGATCTCGCAATCGTAATCGGTAAGCAACTCGACCCATCGACGTTGCCTCATATTGAGATCCTTCTGATCGAAGATATGTTGGAGACTTTTGTGATCGGTAAAGATGGTGCACTTAGTGCCGTAGAGATAATGTCTCCAGATTTTGAGAGCAAAAACGACAGCTCCAAGTTCGAGATCGTGAGTGGTGTAGTTCTTTTCATGAATTTTCTGCTGTCGTGAGGCATAAGCAATGACCTTGTCTCGTTGCATCAACACACAACCGAGACCTTGACGAGAAGCATCGCAGTATACCACGAAGTCATCGGTGCCTTCGGGTAAGGATAGAATCGGAGCACTGCAAAGCTTTTGTTTCAAAAGTTGGAACGCTGACTCTTGTTTTTCGGTCCAATCGAACCTTTTGTCCTTCTGAGTCAGTACCGTAAGTGGTTGAGCTATTTTAGAGAAATTTTCGATAAATCGCCGATAGTACCCAGCAAGACCCAAGAATTGACGTACTTCAGTTGCAGAGGTGGGTGCTTGCCAGTCTTTGATTGCCTCGATCTTTGATGGGTCCACGTGAATTCCCTGACTGTCGATCACGTGACCAAGAAATTGAACGGTTTGAATTCAGAACTCACACTTAGAGAATTTAGCGTAAAGCTCCTCGTGTCTAAGTAGTTCAAGGATGGTCTTAAGGTGTTGCGCATGTTCTTGCTCGTTGCGCGAGTAAATGAGTATGTCATCGATAAAGACAATGACAAACTTATCGAGGTAAGGTTTGCACACCCGGTTCATGAGGTCCATGAATACAGTCGGTGCGTTGGTTAGACCAAAGGGCATCACTTGGAATTCGTAGTGCCCGTAACGAGTTCTGAAAGCAGTTTTTGGAATATCGGCGTCGCGAACTCGTAACTGATGATAACCTGATCGCAGGTCGATTTTTGAGTAGAAACTTGAACCCTGAAGTCGGTCGAATAGATCATCAATGCGAGGAAGTGGGTATCGGTTTTTGACGGTCAATTTGTTCAATTCTCGGTAGTCGATGCACATTCGGAAAGAACCGTCCTTCTTCTTAACAAATAAGACCGGAGCTCCCCAAGGTGAAGAACTCGGTCTAATGAATCCTCGATCCAGAAGTTCCTGTAACTGAGAGGACAACTCCTGAAGTTCGGATGGGGCTAAACGGTATGGTGCGCGGGCCACCGGTGCGGCACCCGGCACGAGATCAATTGAGAACTCGACCTGTCTAGATGGAGGTAAACCAGGCAGTTCTTCTGGAAAGACTTCGGGAAAGTCTCTAACAATTGGCACATCCTCAAGTCGCTTCTCCTCCGACTTTTTCTCTGTGATGTGTGCGAGTATTGCAGGGTAACCCTTTCTCAGAAATTTTCGGGTTTTTAAGCAAGAGATGATATTGAGTCCCGTCCCACCGGTCTCCCCCTGTATGATCAAGGTTCCACCGGCAGCGAGTGGAATGCGGACGATCTTATCGTAACAAACGATTTCAGCTCGGTGTTTGGACAACCAGTCCATTCCAATGATGACGTCGAAACTTCCGATTTCAACGGGTACAAGATCGATTGGGAAGGTTTCATCAGCTAGGTTTAAAGTGCAATTAGGTATCACACTATCGGTTTCTATAAGTTCGCCATTTGCTAGTTCTACAGTGTACTTAACATCTAAGGCAACATGATTGATGTCAAGTAGTGGGCAAAAGTCATCAGAGATAAAGCTTCTATCAGCCCCAGTATCAAATAGAACGGAAGCAGTTAAGTTGTTGAGGAGGAACATACCCGAGACCACATTCGGGTCTTGGCGGGCATCCCCAGATTTGATGACAAAAGCTCTGCTGCGAGTGTTGTTGTTGTTGCTGTTGTTGCGGTTGTTGTTGTTGTTGTTGTTGTTGTTGTTCTTCAGTTTTGGGCACGAGTCCCTGAAATGCCCAGGTTTCCCACACTCAAAGCATACTTTGGGTGGTCTGGTGTTGTTGTTGGAATTGTTGTTGGTAGGAGAGCGGCAATCTTTTGTGAGGTGGCCGTACCTCTTGCAGTTGTTGCAAAAGGGACCACAGGAACCTTCGTGGTGGCGACTGCACTTGGGACAATAGGGTTTGCTCCCAATGTAGCCCTGGATGATGTCAGTGGTGGTGTTGTAAGCTTTGATGGTGTCGGGTTTCTTGTTTTGTTGGTTGGAGGGGTTGTTGTGGTAGTCAGACCACTTGCGTTTGTTGTTATGGGAGGATGAAGTGAGTGGTTCAGAATCTTGGCTCATGGACATTAGGTCTTGGGCCAATAGGATCGCACCGTCAATGGTGGTTGGTTTTGAAGAGATGACATGTCCCCGAACAGGATCAGGGAGACCAAGGGTGTACTTCCTGATTTTATCAGGTTCAGTGCTAACCATAGCTGGGCGGAGGGCAGCTAGTTGTTGAAACCTGGTGGTATAACCATCGATATCACCACCCTGAACCTTTAAGTTCCAGAACTCCTCATCTAGCTTTTGGAGTTTGGCGATAGAGCAGTATTTGGCAGTGAGTTTTGCCTTCAATTCCTCCCAAGTGAGTTGGTAGGCAATGTCAGCACCCACTGATTGGGTATATGAATTCCACCAAGAGTGGGCATCATCTTCAAGAGAGCAGGTGGCGAAGTTTACTTTGTCGTTCTCCGCGCATTTACTAACACGGAAAACAGTTTCCATTTTCTCGAACCATCTGATCAGTCCGATGGCTCCTTCAGAACCCTTGAAGCTCGAGGGTTTGCAGCTTTGGAAGTCCTTGTAAGAACAAGGTTTGACGGCAGAGGTTCTAGCGGTATCGCTGTTTCTTGTGGAGTTGGGTGGGGTATTCCGAGCCAAGGCTTCAGTAACAGCCTGGGTTATGAGTGACGTGATCTGAGCATCTGTGTAAGGTCGTGTCTTTGGCGGCATGATTCTTCAATAAAAGAAATGAAGATACATGAGATTTTGTAAGAAAATTGTATTTATTTCAGATGTACATGTATAAAGGTGGTAATACATAACATCAATATGAAAAAGAATTATGGCAATTAATATGAGTTGAACAACAAGAAATATTTGATAGCTAATACGAGTTCAAAGGTTACATCCTACAGATGTATTACAAAAGATGTCGGGAATTGTTACATCCGACTGAATTATAGAGTAGCGCGTAGATAGTTACTAGATTACATGATAGATTACAAGACAAAGACTACACTAGTCTTGACGTAGATTAATTTGTTCCATCATCGTGACAAGACGGTCCACAGTGTTTGCAAGCCTGCTAGCTTGTCGGGCGTTGTCTTCTACTAGCGCAAGTCGTTGTGTTATTCCGCGCGCATACTCTTCTGCTTCATGTGAGCGTTGCTCACATTCTTCCATCCTTTGTTGTAGAAGGGCATTTTCCACCCTTATTTCTATAATTTGGTTGCGAAGGACATCCATGTTGTTGTTTGTGGTTTCAAGGTCGTCGGAGACCTGTTCTATGCGTTCAAGAGACGTAAGTCGCCAGTTTTCATTTGTTTCCTGCAACACGACATCCATGGTGCGAAGTCGCTGCTCGTGTTGATTTACCCTAGCAGTTAAAGCCGGTAAGGCGATGTGAGTGGGATACGGGCCAGCTCGAGGCAACCTGTTGTTCCTCCTTGCTACCCTTGGGTTCTGCGACCCGGATGGAGAACGAGATGAATTTGATGGGATGTTTGCCATTTCTGAGACAAAGCGTAGTAAGATTGAGGCCTATATTCATATAGCTCCTATATAATATAGCCTATTGAGTGTCTAGCATAAACATGTTTGAGTCTCGGTTCTCTCGAGGTCAGAGTCTTCTATTGTATCCTGTTCAGCCATAACTACTTTCAGATCTTACATCATCTTTGCTTAATTGTACATAGTTGATCAGGCTATGTTAAATTAAACTCGTATGCTGTAATCCCTGAACCAGTCATACCTAATAAGGAATACTGCCTAATGGTCATAGTCTAGGCTCACTAAATGCAACCTAGTTCACTATAACCTTAGGCTCAGATACCAATCTGTAACACCCCCAAATTTAATGATTTGCGGAAGCTTGATTTGGGTGTTACTAATCAATAACAAAGCACAAAGATAAATAGCAAACGACTCTATATGCGTCGTTTTAACAAAATATATTGATAATTGAAATGTTTACAACATTTAAAGCTTTACATAGCTCGAGTTAAATATAATGAGATTTCAGTACATAAGTACTTATACAAAATATACTAATGCAAGAAAATCTCAATCGTCTGTATGCTGACTCGAGCTAAATCCTGAAGCAGAAACATCCTACTGTTGGGTACCTGCGATATATGCTAAAAGGTCAGCTATAAAGCTGGTGAGCTCACAGGTTTGAAATCAAGTAATATCGTATGAACCGCAAGATTTAAATAATGAATTGCATCCAGCAATTAAATAATGAATTGCATCCAGCAATTAAATAATGAATTGCACACAGCAATTAAATGATAATCATCGTGTATACAGCCATGAGCACATAGTTGAGCTTAACTCGAGGGCCGGGTCCCCTATAGAGAATTCCGGGCGAGGTGCCTCCACGAATGCCTAATCAACATTCGTCTTCCCAAATATTAGTACGTCCGTTTACCCGGTTAGTGCTTGCTAACCCGGACGAGGAGGGTCAATCCTATATGGTACCATATACTAATATTCACGCTACAACGTATTAACAACTATGCTGACGGAGGACTTTAAAATGATTAGTTTCGAAAAACTCATGTAGTATATGAAAAGTTGGTACTTGCGTTCACATGTTAAAAGTTGAGCAGTATATCACACCCCTGAGTAAAACAGTAAAAAGAGGGGCTATGAGACTCACCTGAGTCTGAGAGCGTTTAAACAAACGTAAGTTGATTAGCGAATAATGAAGTCCAACGACTTGTAACCTGAGGGTGTCCACGACACGCGATGGTTATAATCATGATTGGGTATCTCAAAAGATCACCCTTGTAGTTGTTACACAACTATATATGTCCAAATTACTTCGATTTGGTTGATTCGTTAAGCGTTTGAAAATGTGTACGGCCCGTTGGTGATGGGTTTGGAATAATAAACTTTAAGTATTATTATTTTGTAATTGGCGTTTTGCACTTAAAAGTGTGTCCCGAAGTGTTTTATAAGTCGTATCGTATAAGGGTTTGAGGTTATATAGTTCCAACACTTAGTGAAATTGAGATTTGAAAACCTGCTGTTTTATGCGACACAATCATGCGACACTAAATGGATTATGCGACACAAAGGTTGTGTCGCATAGGAGTGCGACACAATGTCCATACGACACAAGAGTTGTGTCGCATGGATGCGAAATGCTGATTCAACAGCGACATAGTGATTGTGTCGTATGGGGTATGCGACATAGTGGTTGTGTCGCAAGATTTGCGACACTAAATCTTTGGTACGACATAAGGTACGACACAAGGGATTTTATGCGACATAACATGGGAAATACGACATAACGTGCGACACTAAGGGTAAAATACGACACAACATGCGACACAAGGCTTGTGTCGCATGGATGAACACCAGCCCAGAAATCCGGCTGTCAACGTTAATTCCGACCAAAAATCCGTTTTAAACTCGTTTTTAAGCTATGAAATCGTGTTATATACTTAGTAATGGACATATATATGTTATATAAACAACCACAAGTGAAAAATACTAAGAATCGAGTGATTTCGGGATTTTGTCGGAAACTTACAATTTACCGAAATGAAAATCCGGAAAGGTAGCGTTGTAGATCGTCGCGAGGTGGTCGTGAATCTCCAGAAATATTTGTGATTCGGTCGCGTTTCGTGGTAGTATTTTGCGATTTTAATAGTTTTAGGTGGGTTGTTTGTTTAGAGAGAAAAGTAAAGAGAGAGAGAGTGAAGAAAGAAGATAAAATGAAGAAAGAAAATGGGAGGTGGGGGTTATCCCCACTTTTCCAGTTTTTCGCCCCGCGTCCCGTGTGGTGTTCGTTTGCTCCGTCATTTAACGTTAAATAATAATTTTCATTTTAATTATAAGTTCAAAATACAATTTATTACGCGATGTTTTATTTAAATATTTTACAATTTAATTTATATTGTAGTTATAAAATATAAGTTTGTTTATTTAGTTTGCGCGGTTTAATGTTTTAAATCGTGTAAGTTTGGTTTGTACGATACGAATGAATACGAAATATTATCAAAAATAATATTTTTTTGACATAAAAGCGTTATTTAATAAAGTTGATCACCAACGTCCGTATTAAATTGAATCGAAATACATTCGATTTAAATTGCGTACGATTTCATCAAATCGCATTTTCGTATATATTCAACAATATATATAATTCGATACATTAATTAGCCTAACCAGGAACTAATTACATGTATTAACATATGATTAGGCACTAATTACTAGTCCTAATTTGGCGGGTGTTACACGTAGAGCAACTGAATCACTGACACGTTTTTGTGAATCGATGACTATTATGTGATGAATCAAACTTATTATTATGTGAACCAACGATAGCGTAAATAATCATCCTTACATACATGAAAGTTCAACTTATTATTATTGACTTACTATAAGAATTGCATAAGCAATAGACTTTTTGTTACTTGGATAGTCCATATGTATGGCTTATATATTGTGAGTTTCCTCCTCCTTATCCTTATCATCAGTAGTAGAAGAAGTAACAGCTCCAACTCCTCAATCCATTGTTTATTATAACTCTTTTCAGGCAAGACCCAACTACAGGATGCTGATTTTGATGACAATTTTATGACACCTGCTCGAGAGGAATTAAAAAGACAAAAGCGTAAGAGGGGAGATGCTATGAAAAAAGTGAGTGCCGAGTGTGAGGAAAAGGTCCAAAAAGGAACAAAGGCATCAGTTAGCATTAGGAACCCGCCAAATGTTATAGTCGATGTGCTATGTAAGTTTACGGAAGAACAAAAGGTGGTGTTCCGGAAAATTGGATTAAAAAGTTGGTCAAATGCAATTTAGTTAGGTGTTTTTTGAGTTGTACCGAAAAGGTGTTTATTATGTGGTTGAATGACGTAGCTGAATCAAAGATGCCTAATGACTGAATCAATGTGTTACTTTACTTAAGCAACTTTTGAAAAGCACTGAATCAATATGTTGAATCACCGAATCAATGTGTTATGGCTATTTGGTCATGGTATGGTAATGCTTAAGTATACTATAGTTAATGTGCATCATGATATTATTAATTATGAATCATATTATAATTATGGCTGAACCATATTATATGAATCGCTGTATGATGCAACGGAAGCATAGTTGTCAAAGCATGCGAGGTTGGTGTTGTAATTAACTCATGAAGCTATTCTATAATATCTTGATCATTCAATTAATTTGTTGAATCCCGAATGTAATGGAATGTGATGGAATGTTTGATTGATTTTCTAAAAATTTATGGTTGATGGAAGCATAAAATTGGTCAAATGCAATTTAGTTATTTGTTTTTTTTTTTGGAATACGTGCCAGTTTGTTTGTAATATGTGGAAATCGGTTATACCCTTTTTTCATTCCTCTCATTTATAGTCGATCGAAGAAATTGCTTGAAGCAATTAAATTATTTGGCGTATTCGATTAGCTGTACGTTTCAGTGGTTTTAATTTGAAGAAACCATTGTTTGGTTTGAATTTCTGCATGTGGCCATCTTATTTGTTTCCAATAAATTGTTAGTTTGAATTTTTTCTAACCACAATTCAATACTTAAGTTGCATATGGGGTAGACTGTGGCGTTAAATGCAATGCATTTAACATTCAATGGATCCAATATAAAAAACAAGCAAAACTACCTTGATTTGTGAATAATAATAATAATAATAATAATAATAATAATAATAATAATAAAACCAGCAAATAATAACGTGATATGAAGAATCGAATATTGTAAGGGGTGTGAAGATTTCAGTTTACACTTTTCGGTAATATGAAGAATCGAAATATTGAATATCCTTTGTGAAGATTTCAGTTTACACTTTGCTATTATTTTGGTAGTCAATAACCGCTCATAAATATCAATTTAAATTACATGTTATTTAATTTATTAACTAAATAAGAAAAGACAATCATACCCTTTGACCTAAGATTAAAATGAATGACCAGGATTGTTTCTCCCTCTTCTCCCTAAAATTTTTCTTCTTTTTAGATCCCCTTACAGATATTATATATTATATATATTATTATATTATACTAGAATATAACCCGCGAATTCGCGGGTTTACACAAGATTTCTTTAACTTTTATTAAAGTTCTTATTAGCAATATCTAATTGTTTGATATTGTAGTTATGATCGTGTTTTATTAGCCGACAAGTATTGATTACATTTGCATTTCAAATTGTAGTATACATCAACATTGAATTACATTATTTGTTGATGTGTCACTCTTATGCGTTTACAGGCCAAAGAGTACTTAATACCCGAAACTTAGCAAAATGGTAATTGATTGCAAGCAATATATGTAAAAGTTGATTGCCTTGTCATGAGAATTTTAAGCATCTCCTGCAATGTCTTTTCGCACATGAAATAGAAGTTACACCTTAAAAGAAATACATGTTTGTAGTATAAAAGTGACAGTGAAAATAAAAATACTACTACGTAGTTATTCCTTCCCATGGGCCATGGCCATTGCTATTTGACCAATCTAGATGACCATATTTGATGAGCCGATGAAACAAGTTTATGCCAAACACATTAATTGAGACACATAGAGTTAATAACATATTGGAGGGCTTACTATCATGACATATCATTTTCACTTCAAGACCATGTGAGTTTGCACGACCTTTTGCAGCTCAAAGTTTACCATTTGTTCGAATGTTCCATTACAGAGGTCAAATGTAATGGAATAGAAAGTAAGATATACCAAAAAGCCACGAAAAGCGGTTGACATCTGAAATAAAAAAAGCATCAGAAGAACTAATGATTGAAGATGCACTAAAGATCAATTGAACTCTCTGATTTTAATAATTGATGGACTAACCTTGACTTCGTTGTCTGCGTCTTAATGTATACTTCTAACAGCCACTACAAGAAAAAAGGGCTTTAGTGATGAAAATATAGTGACGCCATTTTTTAACGTCACTATCCACTCATCTTAGTGACGATAAAAGTGTTTCGACACTAATTAGTGACGAATAAACCGGTTGTCATTAATCTATCACTAAATTAGATGTTGAACATATTCGTTTAAAATTAGAGACAAGTGACGTAAATAAGTTTAGATACAAATATTTGATACAGTGAGGAAATTAGTCGTCACTAAGTATATAAAAGTTAATCACGGAAAAATTGCGTCACTGGTTACTTAATTGATAGGAATAAACCAGTGATAAGATTAATCTTTGATATATATATATATATATATATATGTGTATATAAAATTAAAAGTTTGATAAGAGTTCCATTATTATTAATTTATTATAATTTAATATACATAAATGTACCAGTAAAATAAACTATAAACTATTACTATATACTACTCCGTATGATATTACTATATTATTTATTAACATCAACTATCAACAAGTAAGAAGTCCAAAACCCAATTTTATCACGTCAACAAAATTGGCCCAGTCTATTACTTCCGGGTTTTATAAAAATAAAAGCGCGGAGCTGGATCCGACCCGACATCACCTTTTGGAATTTTAGGGGGAAAAAAAGAATTAAAGAAGCCAATCGTTCACACTCTTTCTGCAACTCGCCCCGTTCCTCCCCTATCGATGTGTGCCCTAAATTCAAGAACACAGATCTGTTTAACGGCAATCGAATTTTCGAGAACAACAATCGATTTAGCACCAAAGGAACACGAGACGAAATCGTAATCTAATCGTGATAATCTGCGGTGAGATTTCTTTAGCCGAATGATTGATCTCGTTTTTGCTATTTATGGATTTTCGATGCTTAATATATGTACGGATGCATGTAATGTTCTTAATTATATGATATCATGTGATTCTTGTGAGTTATTGAATTTGAGAACTTCAAGAGCTGGACATGTACATTAGGTTTGATGCAATGTATACGAGTATGGGATGTCTTAAACATAATGTATGTAGTGGAAATTAAGTTATCTTGGAAAGTCAGAGGCATTTTGTTATGTTTTCTCTCTACATATTTGGTGATGCTTATTTCTCATGTAAGAATATTAATATCAAATATGTTCGTAGAGTGCACTTTCAACTATCACAAGCTCACAAACTCCTTTTGTTTCTAGATGTTTATATGGTTTGACTCACATTGACATACCTACATGTTCACTTATATAGGCGTTCTTTGTTTGTTAATCTATTCTAAATTTTGTGTTGTGTGTTCGAGAATAATTTCAGCTTTGAAGTTTGTTTTTGGTGTGGCATATTATTCTATTAGCAAACTTAATGCCCTTTGTGTTAGTTAGAACCTCACATTCACAAGTTAGTTATCATTCATAGGTTTAACTACAATATTATCTCATATATATCTAGCTCACATTATTTTCTGGCTTTTTTTTTGACATCCGATTGTTGTGATATAGTGGTAAATAGATGTACGCACCAAAGAGAGAAGAATAAATTGATTTCCCAACTTGATATAAGAATAGGGATACATGATTAATTTAGCCATGTGTGTGTACTTTGACTTATTGGCTAATCAATTGTTCGAGCCTCAAGATTGTTTAACTATAAATCTCATTACATGTATGCTTAATCATTTTATAACTTTGAGCTTCTTATACTAATTGGTAGGCCCCTAGATTATTTTGTAGTTTTAGTAAGTGCTTAATATCATTTCGGATAACTGGGTACATGTTTGTCTACTGGCCGTGTTACTGATACTTCATATTTCCTGATATTCGACAAGATAATTGATCACAACTTGTTGACTAGAGAGGTGAATCTCGGAAGTGCTTAATACTTTGTTTCTGTATATGACTACAAAATCATAGAATACATGAATTGTGAACCTACTGAATTTAATAGTATTATAAGAATTAGAATTTGATTAACAAAAATAGTTTGTAATTAAATAAATTTAATCTCTTTTATCTGGCATATGCTCGTCTCAAGGTTAGGAACTTAGGCTTGAAATTAAATACTGAATTTAAGAGCTTTAGCTGATCCCAACATATGATTGATATGGTTAGGCTTCGAAAACTTAGCCAGTTTCTTTCTTGGAACATCATTTTTATTTTTTACTTACATAACTGTCGTATTTGTAGTGCTATACAGATTTATGGTCCCTATAAATTAAAAGTGTAACTTCTTCATTTGCTTGTTATTTTTGGATGGTCTTCACCAGTACAAGTTGCAGCGGATAGAGGTAACTGGGGTGCCGTCGAGTTGCTTTTACATGTATCGTCTCGTGTGGAAACTGTTCCAGATTGGACTGTCTGCGAATTGAGTAAGTTGAAAAAGTCTATTGGGTTCTCCTATTCGATTTTTGTTTGCAAATCATTCATGTTTATATCTTCATCAAAATCTTCATGTTGTTACTTTTTATTCAGACTAGCAATGAACTGCCTAGTCATGAATCTTGATGATGGTATGAGTTATATTCAAACTATTCTGATATATCTTATCATTATAGATTATGGAAACCAAAATGATCTTACTATGATAGCTGCAAGTTGATTTCATTTTGCGATCCCTTGTATGTATGCTACATTTCTACTACACTTTTTTTTAAAATCCAACTTGATGTTTGGCTTGATTAACAGTGGAGTATTGTCCGAGATAAGACTTGAACCTTGGGCAACTCGAGCATGACCTCGTTGTTGGAAATGCAGGAATGGAGGATGTCATCGACCTTTTAAAGAAAAAATGGTGAAACTTTACGTTCTAACACCTTCGATACAACTTTACATGTGATCTAGAGTTAAAATCAGCCAAAGGAGCTTCATTACTTTGCATATTCAGGTAAAGTATGAAAGTCATGTACATTTATTATGTTGTGATCTACGCTTACAAGTTAAATGTTTTTGATAAAGGTTTAGCAATGTGTAAGTTTTTCAACCTTGTTTTCTATTTTGGTCCATAAATTTGAATTTATTAAAGAGTTATATTTATTTTTGTTTGTTTTGTAGAGGACAAGCTCAGAAGTAATTCAGTGTAGAAGATGAAGCAATAAGAATAAGTGAAAATGAAGGTGAGACCAGTATTTCAAATTATGTAGCTATTCACAAATTGACATTCTATGCATGCTGAAGTGCTAAACAAACAAGTGATTCACATGTTCGGAAAATAAGAGTGATGATTGGTGTGTACTTTAAAATAATGAAAGCTTTATTATATTTCTATTATTGTATCTAATCTTGGCGTTGGATTTGTTTGAGTAAAATAAGTAGCACTTATGCAGGT
The DNA here is from genome assembly GCA_949592205.1 of Helichrysum umbraculigerum. NCBI lineage: Eukaryota > Viridiplantae > Streptophyta > Magnoliopsida > Asterales > Asteraceae > Helichrysum > Helichrysum umbraculigerum. The sequence continues at coordinate 56,933,994 of CATIUR010000006.1, forward strand.
ACTCCTCAGTTTTGCTTTGAAGCCTAATAATAAGATTATAATTATACAGGTACATTCATTTTATTTAAAGTTCAAAATTTCTTCTAAAATGAGTAAATTTAAAAGAGTTCCTATTGTAGTTTCTAGAGTAATGATCCTTAGTATAGTTGACAAACACATTCAATGCTTAATAAAATGGATCATGGATTTCTATTTAGATGTTTATTAATCTACCTATTCTTTGTTGTAGGGATGATGGCCTAGACCTTTTGTGCTAATAGGGTCATACCAGTATTGCGTCTTATATTTGTAAGTTCTAATTTGTTTACATCTGTGTATGCTCTTGTTTTGTCTTGTATCGTTTGCTTGGTTCGTGTTATGCTTCTAATAACATATGCTACTTTATATATTATGTGCAGATGAGTGCAAAGCAAGACTAACTCTAAGGCCTAAAGCGTATCAACATGATTCTGGGTGTGTTGCTGGAGACCCTTTAGTATTGAGGGCCTGTTTTAGAACTAGTGGTTATATCATTAGCAGAGTGAGAAATTTTTTGTCATAATTGTTGATGATTGATAGTGTTTGTAGAAAAGCTTCTTTCGAATTGTAGGATATTAAGTTACTGACGCAACTAATATTTTTCTAGATGGGCAATATTTTTATATGTATGCTAATCGAATAATTTTTTTTATATATTTTGGTTATGATTAGTGATGACTTTTTTTTTGTTTCTACATTAAATATCCAGTGACAATTTTTCTTATCACTAAGCTGATTGATCAGTGACAAAATTTATTACTAGTGACGAAGTATAGTGATAGATCTGGTCATCACTAATATAGTGACATGCCTTGTTCCGTGACTAATTAGTGATGAATTTGTTATTTCGTCTCTGATTAAAATTTGTGACGCACCTATAGTGACAAAAAGTGACGACATGTTTTTCGTCACTAAAGTATGTTAGTGACGCATTTTATGCCTTTAGTGACGAATTTTGACACGTCACTAAAGCCCTTTTTTCTTGTAGTGAGCCAAGCCCATGAAACCAGCCTCCACAAAAACTATGGCTTCAGAAAAGGAGAGATAATCAAAATAAATAAATAGTTAGTTAAAAACTAAAGCTTAAAAAGCAACTAATAAAATACAAAGTGGAAGATAGCCAAGCCCATGAAGATGTACACTGATTTCACCAATATACATTTTGATTCAGGATTATTTTTTTTGAGAAGACAGTCAAGCCCATTTTTCAACCCGCCCACTTTGTGACTTCCATGTAACTCATTTGTAGAAGTTCAAAGTTGTTCCAAACCAATGAACAACCTATGATTCACATATACCTATAAAAGTGTCTTTTATTCAATATGCCCATAAAAGATCTCTGGTGTGATGGTCGATCTATCTACCCCAACATCATATTAAACCGAAACAGCTGACATTACTTGCTATCTGGTCTGAATTAGTAGAGACACAATTGGAACCCTTCTACTTTCTTCCCATTCCTTAGAGCAAACACAGTTTCCTCTTTTCCATCTCATTGAAGGTTACATCCTGTTAGAGCAAGAAATTACACTACCATATTTATTCATATAAAACTATTAAAAATCACAAAGTGAATTGTACCAAATTTATTTAATGAGAACGCCTTTTACAAATCACGTTTATATAATAAGACTCAATCTACACATGAGAACCAAGATTCGTATGGATTTTACATTCAGATTATGTACTTTTACATGTTTATAGCTACAAAAAAAACAACTAAAAGTATTTATAAAATTAAAGAATGTAAAATGAACGTACCAGTGATCATATCATGTACCCACATATCTTACAAACATTTCATAGAATGCCTTTTATAACATTTAGTAGTCTCAATAGTCATCCATATAAGAATGATTTCAAGTTCAGATGAAGTCTTACTGAATTTTTCAAATCTTCAAACCAAGTAGTACAACCAACTTCTTCCCCAAGTGTGACTCCCATTTCTTCCGCCAACTGGGCAACGACAATCTGTAAAAACGATAACTATAGCAAGAATAATATCATATTGAAGAATAAATAGTTTACATTAGGAATTAATTATGATATAAAGATAAGGGTGTTATAATTTGTTTGATAGTATATTCTAATATCATGTAATGTAAATTACTTACGCTAGCTCCCTTTCAATGCCACTTTCAGGTCAGCATCACCAAAGACTATGCAAGGTGCATCACAACCAACTTCATGAGAGGTACCTACAACAATTAAAACTATAATATTTTAAATGCAACATAGTTTGAAAGTACAGCAAACATGATTTTAGTGCAACTACCGTTTCAAATTTTGATCATCTCTGCTACACCAGCCATCAGTTTCTTTCTAATAGCTGCAGAGCCAGTAAATGTAATTGTCCTTAAACTAACAAACAGCGAACACCCTACATTATAATATGAGCATATGATGACAAAGATCGGTACTTTTGACTTGAATATGTTCGATTACATGTGGGCTCATAAGTAACAATGTTTCAATCTTAGAGTATCTCTCATTACGCATTCTCAACACCCTGTGATATTTAAAGAACATAAATGAATTTAGAAATTATGTAACAAGTGATCCAAAAATTTATATATAGCTAACCTTTTCATATGCAAACATATCATTCGTGAGACGGCCAGGTTGTCCAGAGTTTCTTGGGTGGAGGAAGATGAAGCGCAGAATCCGGCCATGTAATCACTCTTTGTAAGCGATCGTAATAATCCTAAAGAGAGAATATAATGATGAACTAACTTACGATCGGAAGTTGAGGCAAACACGGCCATGCTCGCCGGAGTTTTTTGATTGGCGAAGATGAAGCGCAGGAACTGTAACCCTACATATTTTTTTTAATTGACTTTATTAATAACATAAATTTTACATACGTAATTCCATTATTGATTTTGTATTAAATTGATTATAATAATAAATGTGGTGCCGATTTGTCGTTTGTTTCCAAAGAATTTGAAAGACTTTATTGACTAATTTAATACACATATTGGTCTTTATCTGCTTAAATCCGTTTATTTCTCTGGAGTCGGTTCAAATTTAATTTTGAATTTGAATTAATTGTATTGTGATAGTAATTAGGAGGGTAATTAAGTAAATAATCAAAGACAAATCATACTTATTACATGGACATGTTTAGGATTTAAGATCAATGATTTAAATCAATTTGGTTAATCCATTGAAAGGTCAAGATTAAATTAGGGGAGGTTAAACTTGGAATGTCTACATATTTTAAGTTTTGTTATAAGTATAAAATAGGGATAGGGATAGGGATATTATATATATAATATATATATTATTATAAATATATAAAAATATTATAATATAATATATATATTTAATATTTAATAATGTAAGTATCATCACAATACAATTACGGAGTATAAATAACATATAGGGAAAATATCTACAGAATCCAACTTTCCTTACAATTTAACCACATGTTAACCTATAAATACTTCCAATATGTTTACCCCTCCATTCACGATTCACGATTTAACAAAACAAAAACGCAAAAACTCAATAACTACAATTAAAATCGTAAGTTTCTCTTCCATGGCTTCAAACGATCTATTCACCTGTGTTAGACACATAGTTGTTTATTGTTTTTTGCTTAATTTAGGCTGTTGATTATGGGGTTTCAATGTTCAAGTCACGAATCCTAAAGATCAGGTTTTTCCATTATTCCTGTAACTGATCATCAATAGTAAGTTCTAGGTTTTAAACACATCAATTTTTAATTTGATTTTTCCTTATTCATCTATTCTTTTACTTCTCCGTATATAAAATGATATGAATCAGTGTCCAATGTATTCTCCTACTAAAGTTGGGTTTAGTTTGACTATTGAATGTTAAAGCATTCTATAAACTTATTAGAATAAAACGATGTCTAGACCCAAGCTAGCACAAGAAGTCGAGGTCACCCGAAAAATATAGAATGAAGAGATTCAGGTATGCCATGATTATGTTTTCTTACGATTTGAAGAACTAATTATTCTATTGGTACTTATAGTGTATTTAATCAATGACCATGTAAGCTTCTTTTAGTATGTAGTTTTTTAATAAAATGAGTTCGTAGGTTTTATATTAAAAGCACATTCTGGGTCTTTTTATCTTTTGATTGAAAGGTGGATTTGGTATGAACTTTTAAAATATGATTGAGAATTTTGAAGATATTTAATCAGTTCGAGGTATACTTATGTTAATAAAAAAACATTTATTTTTGATAAGTTTGTAACTAATTTGTTGCAGGTTCATGTAGATACGGTGATCGGGCATTCTAAGTTAGGGCATCTTATCTTCAGGTTATGAGTTGTTAACCTTCATCAGTTCATCATAATATGTTAAAGAAAGTGATCATAATAACTTATATGTAATATCGTTGGTGTTAAAGCAATATTGCTATCCGCATCAAATTTTAATAGGCAAAAAGCTAAGAAGTTGAAGCTCACTCCAAAGCTAACAAGGGATTAGTTAGAAATCCCAGCAAATATACCTACTCCAGATAATAGGTGTAGTTAAAATACTTTTTAACAACCAGAAGTGTGCACTACTTGGAGTGTTTCGAGGGTCATTTATATGGACTGCGTTTTTTATCCAGGTTTCATAAGACTACGTAAGGAGACGTGTAAGCATCTTTTGGACCGAAACTACGCGAGGAGACATGTAAGCATCTTTTGGACCAAAGCCAAGGCCTTAGTTGATATTTACACGAATTATTTGAGTCAGGTAGAGCTTCAATGGGTAATATTTACACGAATGGTTGAATTTGGTTTATAATTAAATTTTTACTTTTGTAGTCAATGAAATGTAGGGTGCTTCAGGAACTGAAATAGGACAGTTGGGTGTTACAGTTGACCAATGAAACTCTACCTGACTCAAATAATGAAATCTCTTATTTGTGGTATGATTTTGTTTAGGAAACTTTTAATTTAGTATTAATGCAGTACATGGGCGGTACAAGTGCAATGCACTAGGCTCTCTTTTTTGTAACTATGTAAATGGGTTTAACTTAATAGTTAAAATGGAGCAATGGATCAAATGGGTTGTAAATGGTATTTCCCATAGTTAAATACAACCGTCTTTTAAGTTTTAAATTATACAGTCTTCATTACAAGTGGCAAATTGGGTGGGTTGTGTAAAGTTAGGTAGTATGAGGCTGATTTAATTATTTATCGATTGTGTTGTTAGGCTTTAGATAATTTATCCGAGGCTTTGCTATTATCCTAATTGTCGATTGTGTAATTTGTAAAAGATAGATCATCCCCATGTATTTTTGCATCTTTTTGACATGGCTCAAAACGCTACATGTACAAAAAGTTTTTGCCATCAGACCCTGCCCAGATAGTTTTGACTCCCCACTTTCAAAAGCGACATGTTAGTTGTCAAAAAAAAAAGACCACGAACAAGCCCAAAAAGAAAAATTAAATTTAGAACAATACACATGCCCAAAAAGATGTTAGATATCTAAATTTATTTAAATGTTATTTAAAAAAACCCACACAAATTTACATAAACTAACAATTCTAGACTGATAAATATATTTGAATATACATAACAAAAACATTTTATACTCGCCCGCGTTGTCGCGGGTCTTTTATCTAGTTTTAAATAATACATATATTTTATCAAATATCAAAAGATTTTATATAATTTAAATATATAAAAAATGTTTTAAACCACATTTAAATTAATGGATCGTAATTATAAACGAATTAAATTGTTAAAATTTAAGACATGCGGATTGATAGTTCGATAATTATCAATTTATTTGATAAGTATGCTATTAGAAACGTGAATATTATACTTTTTAGTCTCTATACGAATAGTTTTATTATATATTGTTAAAATTAACCATTATATATATATATATATATATATATATATATATATATATATATATATATATATAGGGTAGTGATCTAGGGGGAAGTGATAAAATTGGGGGAAGGGGGAAGTTAATCTTGGCGGTCCATCTCATCAACCTAATTAAAAAAGCAGAGGGATAGTTTCGTCACTTTACAAATATATTCATCCACCACAACAAACTCACGTGACTCCTACTCTCACCTTCATTTGAATAACGCGATGCATAATCATCAAACATAGCAGCTAAATTAGGGTTTCCAACTACGAAATCAAAAGCGTAAAATCACCATAACGATTCCAAAACTCTCTGATTCATTTACAATTGCATTGAATAGCGATTCATCCAACAGAAACGATCTTCATCAATGGCTTAAGATTCAAATGAAAAGGGGAAAAAATCGACGAACGAGGTAAAACAATATTTTTAAACACGTAGCAAACGATTTCTGTTTCTGATTCTAAATAGATAAAATAATGTTGTTAATTGAATTTATGACACGAATTTGATCAATATTACTGTATATATAAGTTATTTATTTGTAGATGATGATTGTTAATGATTACATATTACAGATATCAAATTTGATGAATAATATTTACATACTTGTTTATTAAATGAATTATAGAAAATAATCGTAAATATTAGATGCACTTGCAAATTATATATGCTTTTGCGATAATAATTGACTATTACTCACTGAGATGCATATTAATGATTATGTAATACTTCTGTGTAAGATAATGTGAAATATTCACTATGAAATTAGATAAGAGATTTACACTGATATATATGCTGTGAAGTTTGATGGATATGCTAGTACACATGGATGTTAATATGTATCAGTATACACATCACTACAATGTAAACTTATGTTAAGATGCACCGTAGTGCGTACTATTAGTAATCATCCACATGGGTGTTAACATGTATCAATAGACATAAATTCGATGTAAACGTACCTTTCTTAAGATGCATCACATTGCATAATATGAGTACTCATCCACATGTGTGTTAATATGTATCGAAATACATCATTATGATGTAAACTTATGTTAAGATGCACCGTAGTGCATACTATTGTGGGCCGAATAAAACAAAGATGTGTGGGCTGCTCAACGTTTATGGATTGTTGAGCCTGTTAAAATGATGAGTAAATGTGGGTTGTTGAGCTTATTGTTATACACATTAACCAGTGTGATGCTTATTTATAATTATGTAATAATGATTTGTAACAATTAATATATATGACAACTTGAATTCTGATGTGTTTAGGGTTGGTTTGTGTGTAGAAAAGTAAGTGTGGAAGGAAACGTATGTTTGCATCTTTACTTAGAGTTGGGGCTCCTGAAGCTCTAGTGATTGAGGTGGTTGAATTGTTAGTTTATGGTCCTAAGGGTCTTGCTGACGTATTATTGTAATTTACCTTAACATCCTTGATTTTTTTCTATTTCATGAATCGATTTCTGGTTGAAAATATTTTTCATTTCACTATCAAAGTTGTATGTGATCAAATTTGCCTACATTTAAATGCAGTTTCTTCCACAATTAGTATGTGATCAAATTTGCCTACATTTGTAACGTGAAGGTTGCTGCCAGTTTGTTGCTGTCTTGGATAATGCTTGGTTGTCTTTTGCTCTTGCTGCAGGTGGTGGTCGAGGTTATTATGGATGTGGTCACACATATAATTCTGCAATTGGAAGATTTGGTGGGATCCAGGAGCTTGGTGGAAGAGATTTGGGTCAAAGATGCAGGTGGTCTTGTGGGTGCTTTAAGGGAGTGGTCTTGTTTTTCTGATTCTATTTTTAGTTATGTGTTTGACGCTGGGTTTGGTCAAAGACATGTGTTGTTTCTTGCTGTCTCACTATGTTGAGGATGTCATTTGGTTTTGTTAGATGCTAGTGCTCTTGGCTGTTGTTTTGGTTTTGTTGGTGTGGTGTCCAAATTACGTCTTGTAATTTGGTTTTTTGGAGCCTTTGTTGTCTGGTGTTTTGTACTTTTGGATATGGTTTGGTAATGGTAGTTTGCATTTTCTAAAAAAGAATTTTCTTTCATGGGCTAAATAAAGACTGTACATGTATACATATATACACAAGGTTTCGGTGTGCTAGGATGTTGAGTGCCACTTGAATTATATAGTAATTTTAGAAAGAACATGTGGACGTGAGTTTTTATATAAATGTACATGAACTGCCACAAATACAATTGTAATTATCTTCCTTTGGTTATCATTGTGACAATTAACACCTTGTATTGTAGTTACATAATAGTATGCATTGCGATGCATACTAATTGAAATTGTATTTAATGTGATAAGAACTAATAGTATGCATTGCAATGCATACTACTTGAAATTGTACTGTAGTTACATAATAGTATGCATTGCGATACATACTATTTCAAATTGTATTTAACTTGACAAAAACTAATAGTATTCATTGCGATACAAACTACTTGCAATCATATTGTAGTTACATAATAGTATGCATTGCGATGCATACTATTTGAAATTTTATTTAATTTGATAAGAACTAATAGTATGCATTTCAATGCATACTACTTAAAATTGTATTGTGGTTACATAATACTATCAATGTTCATCAGCTTGTATGTTAACATGTATCAATATACATCAATACGAATTAAACTTATGTTAAGATGCATCACAATACATACTATTAGCACTCATCAACTCGTATGTTAACATGTATCGAAATACATCATTACATTGTAAATCAATGTTAACATGCATCGAAGTGCATACTATTAGTACTGAAGATCATCGTAGTGATGTAAACTTATGTTAAGATGCATCACAATGCATACTATTAGTACTCATCCGCGTGAGTGTGAACATATATCGATATACATCACTTCGATGTAAACCAATGTTAACATGCATCACAGTGCATACTATGAGTACTCATCAGTTCGAATGTAAACATGTATCAATATACATCACTATGATGTGAACCAATGTTAACATGGATCGCATTGCATACTATTAGTACTCATCAGGTTGTATGTTAACATGTATCAATATACATCAGTACAAATTAAACTATGTTAAGATGCATCACAATACATACTATTAGTACTCATCAACTCGTATGTTAACATGTAGTGAAATACATCACTACGTTGCAAACCAGTGTTAACATGCATCGCAGTGCATACTATTAGTAATCAGCTCGAATGTAAACATGTATCAATATACATCACTGCATTGTGAACCAATGTTAACATGCATCGCAGTGCATACTATCAGTGTTCATCAGCTTGTATGTTAACATGTATCAATATACATCAATACGAATTAAACTTATGTTTAGATGAATCACAATACATACTATTAGCACGCATCAACTCGTATGTTAACATGTATTGAAATACATCACTACATTGTAAACTAATGTTAACATGCATCGCAGTGCATACTATTAGTACTAAAGACAGCAGAAACGATGAGATCAGCAGAAACTATGAAGGCGCCAGAAACTTTGTATCAGCAGAAACTATCGCCAGTAGCTAAACACTTAGAGCAGCGGGAAATAGACCAACGGCAAAAATATAGAGAGCAGCAGAAACAAGAAGATCAGCAGAAACTTTATACCAGTTGAAATAACACAAACAGCAGAAAAGATCTTGGACAACATAAATCACTTGAACCTAACATTCATTGGGAAACATGTTAAAATTATTAGCTAGTAATGGTATAAAACGCAAAGGAAACCAACATAATAAGACATATAAATTAACAATCACCCTAAGAGGATAAAAAAATGATTTATAAAACTTAACATTCACTATAAACCTATGTTAACATGCATCACAGTGCATACTATTAGTACTCATCCACATGAATATTAACATGTATAAATATACATCACTACGATGTAAACTTATGTTAAGATGCATCACAGTGCATACTATGAGTACTCATCAGCTCGAATATTTGTTCTCGAATGTTAACAAATATCAATATATATCGCTACGAAGTAAACTTACGTTCAGATGCATCGCAATGCATACTATTAGTAATCATCCACTTGAGTGTTAATATATATCGATATACATCACTACAATTTAAGCCTATGTTAACATGCATCATAGTGCATACTATTAGTACTGATCAACTCGAATGTTAACATGTATCATTATACATCACTACGATGTAAAACTAATGTTAAGATGCATCACAGTGCATACTATTAGTACTCATCAGCTCGAATGTTAACAAATATCAATATACATCACTACAATGTATTATGTTAAGATGCACTGCAATGCATACTATTAGTACTCTGCCACATGAGTGTTAATATATATTCATCAGAGTTCAAACTCAAAATTCAATGTTCAAATTCATCATTGTAACTTAATTTTACCTGATCTCGAACAAAATCAATCAGTACTTCACTCTATAGGTGTAACTTTCCTTTTAAAAAGGAAATGAACATCGGACGAGAAAGTTATTTAGTTGTTGTAATTAACTCTAATTAGAATCATAACTATGAGGTTATAATTAAATAATAATAATTCAATCACATATGAAATTAAGGTTGTTATCATAACCACAAAATACTACCCAAAAAACTTATTTCTAAATAACAAGACTTCTTCAGATTTTCAGGACTGCCTTTGGGGTTTTATGGCCATGGTGAGTACCACCTGGTAGGCTGGTACAGTTTAATTTTGAAATATATGGTTATAAGATCTGCTGTATTTTGTACAGGTAACCCATTATACATGATAGACATAAATGTAAATTCAAGAGTTACCCAATATTATTAAACGTTAACCAATCATTCAGCATAATCTACCATACCACTTGAGTGCACACACACACATCTACAACACTTGGATTTAATCTGAACAATGTTGCACTTTCTTGTTCAACCTTGATTCCTTTTTTTCAGGTTTTTATATCATGCTTTATTACAAAAATAATGTAATGTAATACTATGGATCAGAAGCTATCACTTATGATGTTCATAGAACAAATGCATGGTTGGTGAACATGCTTAGGTTGCTTTTCCTATTGACCCAACCAAATGCATCTTCTCTGCAACCACAGCTTTAATGGCTTCCTTGGCAGCATCGGCCATGACACAAGGTTGGTTTGAGGGCTTTTTAGGGTGTCCATTACAATATACAAACAAAATATACACATTGAATATAAAATGAAGCTTCTAGAAAGATATACACATTGAATGCACCAACAACATACCCTCCTCTTTCAGCAGCCTGTACATTACAATATACAAACAAAATATAATAGCCAAAATTAGGAACAAGTTTCCAAAGAAAGAAAATCAAACATAGTTATGATGCTTGTGTAAATGGTCTTACTGCAAGATGCTCCTTTGTTGATGTAGGTCTGATTAGACGAGCCCAACATTTAACCACTTCAGCAAGAGCCTTACTGTCACCAACGTTTCCGAAGTAGCATGTGTTTCAAAATGTGTGATATTCAGAACAATATTCTAACAAACTTAAAAAAAAGGTTCTTTAAAATTTAGCATACCTGAAAAAACAATGTACGGAACTCCCGGATGCCTACTTTCTGGGCCTAACTGCCACAGAGGAACACCGACCAACGCTTGACCAACTATTTTGGCACGTTTTGCTTCCAAACCTTTTGTAGCAATATCTGATGAGGTAATTCCACCCTAATAAACGTGCACAGAAATTTCCAATAATTAGTCCACAATCGTGCTTGGATACCAACGGATAAGAACCGAGATTAAATTCATTTTAAATTATTAAACAAACGGAAAGCAACTACAAGATAGTGACTACGATTCAAGATGTAGGAAATCCGTTCCGATCATTTTAAGGTCAGTACCCAAATCATATAATAATAGCATGTATACCATTATTATGTATATCCGATCTCCATAATGAGATAATATCAATCAAACTCTACTGAGCTTAGCTATCAGTTCCGATTAAATTCATTCTTCAATACTCAACTACTTAACTATATATACCTTAGCAAGAATGTAGCGTTGAATTGTCTTTGTCCTCCTAACTATTTCCACCAGTCCAGAGCTCACCTTAAAGTTGATATCCAGACTCTCAGAAGGAGCTGTTTCATAATTACTAGTCAGTAGTTGTTCTGATTTGTTATGGTTCATATAATAACATAGGTTTAAGATACTCACCTTTCCCAGTGATAAGTTCCCTACTGGACATCACAAGAGTGTTGTTACCAGTCCTGAGGTATACATCGGCCATCTCAGATGCATGACTGATTTCATTCTCTCTCTCTCTTCGGCTGACTTCTCAACAGATACCTATAAAGTACATGAAGACACTAAATGAAGATCTGTGGGGATACCAAAAAAAAACGCAGGTATTTACTCTGTACCAAAATGCTGCAACTTATTTCGCTGTTCATTATCAAAATATAATAACGCAATACACATCCATAAAATGTAAAAGGTTAGTCTCTCAATCACCTAAATGCTTCTCAGAATATCATCACAATGTAGTTTCAGCTCTTCAACCTGTGTATTACGAATAACAGCAATAGATATTATAAATATATAACCATATGTCATACAAATTCTAAAAGCTTACATGGAGAAAGAACATTGGCTAATCTAAAAAATTTAACATGCTTGGTAGTCTTTGGGACATATGAACCCACAACAATAAGTCCACTACTCCTTCCTTTACCAATTCCAAGATCTTTAGGTAAGATTGGAGCTTTTGCAATAATTCCAATCCGAGCATAAACAAAACTAACAGCAGTACAACATAAAAAAGGTTCTTCCTTCAATTCTGCCATCCAGTGAAACACGAACCAACAAATGACTTTTTCAGCATTTAACAGATCTTACGGGAAGCTATATCAAAAATAAGATAAATTCAAATTGTTATCATATATAAAATAATATACAGTGCATACATGAAGTAGATGTTCTATAGGAAAGATTATAGCAAACATGGTCTTACTGGGATTTACATGTGATCCTAAAATGATTATCTGCCAATAGAAATACCTACACATGAAACAGATTAAGGATACATACCAAAAATATACTTAAATTCAAGTGTGTAATAAGTATAAAGAAAACATATTCATTAGGGGACGAGAAAAATAAAAGTATAGAGAAATACCATGGTCTTATACGCATTATATCAGTTCCATGTTGCTTTGAAGGTATACGATTCATCTGCTCAACAACAGTATTCACGTGGGACCAATTCTGCACAAGGGGTGATGTTAAAAATATTACAAAATATCTGTAAATAAATGCCTTGAATCCAATTTGAGAGGGTAGAAGTGTCCTTCTACTACGCAGCTAACAATTCTTGCTCAGGTGGTTATAATTGGTATAAATATACATGAATTCTATTATGTAAAGATGCATCACAGTGCATACTATTAGTAGTCATCCACATTAGTGTTAAAATATACCAATATACATGAATTCTATGTAAACCTATCTTAAGATTCATCACAGTGCATACTATTAGTATGTATCATAATGTTCATCATGTGGAATATTAAGTATTACATAATTAAAAGCAGCAAAATAATTCTACAAATTAGCATTAAATTAAAAATAGTGTAAAATTAAACAAAAACTAAACGCATAATATGCAAGATGAGTAATTTAAACACAATTTAATATTTAAACTTACCGGTAGAATCAGGAATACTAGAACTAGATTCAAATGGGACATTGGAACTGGAAGCCATCACATGACCTACAAAATAACATTCATCGCACTGCATATTAACACAATTACAACCTATAAACATAAAACCCTAAATTTAATAAACAATGAAATTATTAGTATACACTTACCAGGAGATTCACGAAGAACTAAATTCGATTAACCTGGAAAATTGGAACTAGAATACATAATCGACACTGAGAAACACACTTGTTGTTTACACGAATGCGATTAAGATCTAAAACCTAATTATGAAGGATGAACATTAGAAAAAATTGATCAAAACAACCAGAATGAAAATTGAAGAACGAACAAATTGAATGTTTACGAATTTCACTTAGTGTTTACGGGAATCAAAAATTAGAATAATGAAAGAATTGGAAAATTGATACGAAGGAATTGAAAAAATGATAGAGAAATAGATAGCGTAATATCAATTACGTAAATATATTTTGTATTTTAATTAAAAAAAGGAAAAAGTAAAATTACCATAATAACCTTATCCCTGTAAACAAGTTGATACGCAGATACATGGTAATTAAGGTGAGCCGGACTGTTTTGATTAAATTGAATGGTGAGATGGCTGCTTCCCCCTAAAAACACCCCTTCCCTCTGGATCATGCCACTATATATATATATATATATATATATATATATATATATATATATATATATGTGTGTGTGTGTGTGTGTGTGTGTGTGTGTGTGTGAGATAAATCATAGAAATACACTTGTGGGTAACTATAATGTGTTTTGTAGGTTCACAGGTCGGGTTTATCCGTGGGTATAAGTCCATACCCATCACCCAACCGCAACTCGCAAATAGGTAAAGTTCATACCCATAACCCACCCGTGGATAAAATTTTCACGGGTTTACCCACCCACGATGGGCGGGTACCCAAAGGTCGCGGGTTTTAACTCACTCATTGCCATCCCTAACTAGTATAAGTTGCTACGGGTCCAGTCTATATATGCAGTGTAAATTTCTTATAAAAATGACATTTTTTTGTTGCATTTCTTGTTTGTATTACAAGTTCATACGAAATTGAGATATCCGCGCTACGATTAAGCACAAATCCTGAATCCGCCTGATAGTTGATAAAAACTAAAAAGACGATATGGTTACAAAAGATGATAAACCATGCTTTGAATGTCTATATAATTTGCCCAAAAAATTGTAGTCTTTGAAATTGGGTTAATAAACAAATAGGTCACTATACTTTACATAAAGAGAAAATTACTGTAGTGGTCGGTCAACGCACCTCTTTTCATCCCATGGTCCTGTTGGTATATATGTACACGACTTAAGCATGTCCGGAAATTAATGAGCCTATGGGGTCACACGCGTTAACACGTAGATACCGCTTATTTAACCAAGTTAAGTTAACTGTAATAACTAGTTGAGTTATTAGTTAATTTGTGATAATTTAATAAACGTTATTAAAATTATAAAGTTCAAGGTGAAAGTTATTAGGACTAAAATGTTACTTCTAATTACTTAAAGGGTTAATAATTAATTAATAATAAAAGGTTATTATTATTTAATTATAAAAAGATTAAATATAAAATCTATATATATACACATAACCCTTAGACTTGTGGATGTAACTTCCGTTCCTTTTCTTCCTTTACGTACGAACGAAATTAATTAAAAAACCCCCCAAAAGTTGCTTGTGTGTTTAGTACGTACGGAATTAAAAAAAATCCAAGGGTTGTTTTGTTTTTCGTAAAGCACAAACAACAAAGGTTTTTTTTTTATTTAACTTGGTAAATTGAACTAGCATTCGGGTGGTTATCAACAACGTGTTGTGTGTGCGATCGTAGAGGGTTTTACCATTAGTGAAACCTATTCGTTTATTAAACGATTTTTATTGGAGCTAGCTAAAAGGTACACAACTATTAACCCTTGTTAATTATACGTATACATGTTTAATATTCCGCTGCGTGCTCGTGTATTTGCTTGTCAATTGTGATGTTATATTCTAACAGTGGTATCAGAGCCCACATGCAATATGTATAGTTACTTGGGAATTCAAAACTTGGTGGGGGTTTTTGGGTTGGGATTAAAATCAATTAAAAAGGAAAAATTTATGTTTTTTTTATATTGGTTTGGCAAAAAGAAAGAAAAGGAGGAATTTTTATCTTTTTATTTATATAAATTATCTACCCATTATTAATGGCTAATTGTAAACCCTCATAGCAAGTTTTGAGTTATTAGATGTATATTGAACATGGTTTATATGATAATTGCATGTTGTATATGTGTTGTACTTTTATTGTTTAATTGTTAAAAGGGAATATCCATGAATAATTCATGCAAGTTTATTCATAGATATAACCCTAATAATGTCATATAGATGCATGTGAATTAGGGTAATAAAATTTGGCTAATTAACTTTGTTGATTATGTGTTTATATGCAATTTTCGTGTGTATTTGCTGCTTGACACCAGTTCACTATAAAAATCATATAAAATCAACCGTTAAGAGTTAGAAGCTCAAATTTTTACACAAGATGCACGACACATAGAACTACAACTTTGTAGTTCTGTGCTAAGGCTATAGATGACTTTATCTCAGTCTGATAAGGCCTTGAACACAGCTGATTTTCTGGATCAGTTTACACTATTTGCAATGTGATTCTATTATATGTGAATTTAAATGTGGCTTACGCAACCAAGTTACCTTGGTGTATGTGGTCCTACTTCCTTTGAAGAGGGAGCCTAGTTTAAATTACACATACTAAAACATAGTGGCCATAGGATCAATGCCCCTTAAGATAGTCGATTGTAGTTTAGTTTAATTATTATTTGCCAATTGTTGACTTGTGACGCAAAATTGTTTTTAGAAAATAAAATTAAACTTGACTAAATGGCTATGAAATAAGATTTATTATTTCCTTGCAAATCTTATGTCAATTCGGGTTGGGCTCACATACCGTAATTTTCTCCCACGACGAGATTTGCAAGTTAATAATTTGTTTTAAACCACGGCTAGGAACTTGTATACGAGAGGTATCTTCGGCTTGGTGTCTAAGTCGACGGGTTGGATAAAACGATGTAAAGATCCTAGCCATTCGACTGGCCTCTTCATGGCCTCTCTTGTACATGGCCGAAAAGGTTTAAAACATGTTGAATCGTCAATTTTAATAAAAGTGCAATCTCTAATTTAATATGAATATTAAATTGGACATCTTGACGCACATAACTTAATTGAAGAATGTTTTTATTAAAACCTATGATACTTCCCAAGTAACTATACATATTGCATGTTGGCTCTTCTAATGAAGAAAAGGCAGCGTATTCTGCTGCTTATGATCGTTACAATGATGTTGCTTGCTTGATGCTCGCAAGCATGTCGCCCGAGCTGAAAGAGCAATTTGAGTTCCATGGCCCATTTGATATGATAAATGAGTTAAGGTCATTGTACGAAAAGCAAGCTGGAGTGGAGTTGTTTGACATTGTTCAAAAACTACATTCTTGTAAGCATGAATCAGGGAAACCAGTTAGTCCACATGTTCTTAAAATGAAGAGCTATTTGGAGCACTTGGCAAGGCTCAACTATGCTTACCATCAGCCTGTTGCAATTGGACTAATCCTTTGTTCTCTTTTCAAGGAGTTTGAGGGATTTGTGCGCAATTACAACATGCATAGTATGAATAAGACCGTAGTTGAACTTCATTCTATGCTCATTGAGTATGAGAAAAATCTTCCCAAGAAAGATGAAACTCCCGCTGTGATGATGATCAAAGGGGGTAGAATCCAGAAGAAGCCGCAAGCTACTAAAGGAAATCCGAAAGGGAAAGGCAAGAATAAGCAAACTGTTGCTCGTATTCCCAAACCCAAGAAGAATCCTCCAGCTAAGAAAGAGCATCCGGAAAAAGATGAGGTATGCCACCACTGTGGTGAAGTGGGGCATTGGAGAAGGAACTGTCCTGACTATCTTGCCGAGTTGATGAAAAAAAGGAAGCAAGCGGCTGGTAATACTGCCAGTACTTCAGGTATCTTTACCATAGAATTATATTCTTTTTCTAAACATGACTCTTGGGTATATGACACTGGTTGTGGTACTCACATCTGTAATACCTTACAGGGTCTTAGAGGAAGAAGGAAGCTGAAGCCAGGAGCTTTGCAACTGACAGTGGGCAATGGTCTGCCAGCAGCTGTGGAAGCAATTGGAAATTATGATTTAATTTTACCTTCTGGTTTAGTAATTTGTTTAGACAATTGTCATTACGCACCTTCTGTAACACCCCCAAATTCGTTTAGCGGAAGCGTTTAGTTAAAGTGTTGGGGTGTCACAATAATAAAGCATGCATACGTATCAGAGCTTATGATTACAACAGAACAATATATTAAGATGCCAAAAGTGTAAATTACAAAGTTTACGATTTATCAAATCGCACAAGTTGAAAGTATTATGTATACAAAAGTGGATTTCTAAAATATGACAAAACAGTTTCGGTTATACTAGAGAAATCCATATGTTTTTCCAAAAATTGGCATCCTAAAGCTTCACGGGTCGCCTAATTCTCCATGTGTTGGCGATTCTTACATGCGCAGCTAATTCCCTGAAAAACATAGTAAAAGTCAACAACTAGGTTGAGTGAATTCACAGGTTTTATGTTTACACAAGTTAAATCAAGTTTGTAAGCACAGTTGTTATCCAAATACGTTCCCAATAGTATTGCCATAATAATCGAAAATACGTTTAGTGGAATGTAATCCAAATACAAGTTTAGTGGGTTGTTCACCCAGGGTATAAGTTTAGTGGGTTGCTCGCCCCAAATACAGTTTAAGTTTCGTAGAAAAGCAGTATCCTATTGGTTTACCCAAGAAGTAGGGATTTAAATTGTTTGTCCAAAAAGTAGGACCCATCAGTATCTGCCCAAGCGGTAGGGACTTCTATGTATGTGCCCAAGAAGTAGGGACTTGTATAAGTTGTGTCCAAGAAGTAGGACTGGCATCCAAGACGTAGGACCCATCTGCTCAAGAAGTAGAGCCTTCATCCAAGGCGTAGGATGGCACCTTGCCCAAGAAGTAGGGACTTTCTGTTTGCCCAAGACGTAGGGACTTTCTGTGTGTGCGTGCCCAAGAAGTAGGGACTTTCTGTGTGTTTATGAAAATGTTGTTTCATAAAAGCTAGTAATAAAGTGTGTAGCTGGTCGTTCCCCAGCATATTCTCAGTTTAGTTTTTGTATGAAATACCATTTAGTTCAGACAGTTGTAGTAGTTGACCGCAGTCATAAACAGTTTGTATAAGTGTGCCACAGACAGTTATGTGACAGTTTGTATAACAGTTTAACAGTTCCAGTACTCTAATTGTTCGAGTAAACAGTATGATAAATAATCATATAGTAAAAGCAGTTATGACAATCAGTAAAACAGTGTCTATGTTTTCCACCCCTGTTCAAAACAGTTAAATCAGTAAAAGTAGGGGCTGTGAACTCACCTGTTGAGTTTAAGTAGTTGTGCGAGTGCTAGCAAACCTAAGCCCAAGTACGGTCTGAAATCTCCTAACGTCCTAAACGTACGAGATTTAATAAGTATGTGGATGTCTAAACTAATCATCCATGCTAGTGTTTGTACAACCAAGTCACGTCCAAATCGTTCGTTTAATGTTTATGTTTGTATTTCGTTGTTTGTGAAAACGTATACGACTCGTTGGTGAAAGTTTGAAATCAGCATTTCGATAAAACAAGTATGTTTGAATTGTTTGTAAGGCTCGTGAATCGAATTTGTATAAAGATATGCGTTTCCGGTTAGTTCGACACTTAGTGAAAACAAGTTTTTAAACTTCCTGTTTTTAGCGACGTAAGGTGCGACGCTGGGTTGTTATGCGACGTAGGGTGCGACGTACGGGTCTACGTCGCATTCAGGTTTTGCGACGTCATGGGTTACGTCGCATAGGCAACGTTCGCAATTTAATGCGACGTAGTGGTCTGCGTCGCTATGTGCGACGTAAGGAAGGGTAATGCGACGTAAAGGCCTACGTCGCAGTACTGTTTTCGGTCCTAATGCGACGTAGTCGCCTGTTCGACGAACAGCGAGTAAAAGTCGGATTTTTGGTTGATTTTGAACGTTTTCGGTTGTATAAAACACTAAAACATGTTATTCTAAGTATGTTAAACACTAAACAACAATTATAACTTTGAAATCTAAAGATTTGCGGGATTTGTCGGAAACTTACGAGTTTCGGATTTGAAATCCGAAAAGGTAGAAGTGTAGATCGTGTTGTCGTGGTCGTTTTATTCCAAAGGAGCTATGTGATTCGGCGTCGTTTTAGTGTAGTTTTCTTTGTTTTTGTGTGATTTTTGGTGAGTGGTGGTGGTGGGTGTAGAGAGAAAAGAAAGAGAAATGGAGAAAAAGAGATAGAGAAATGAGAGAATGGAGGTGGGGAGTGGGGTTTTGTTCCTCATTTTCTGCCTCCGTGTTTGCGCTCCGTGTTTGTTTACCCGATCGTTAAATGTTATTTTATTTTAACTATTATGTTTTTAATTACATTTTCTTAATTATTTTTAATTAGGATATTTTTATGAAACCAATTTAACTCAGTTATAAAATTTTAAACTTTGTTTTATTAAATAATTTTGTTCACCAATAGTCGTACATTTTTGTCGCGTTTGTTTTCAATTTGTTCAGTACGTAATTACAACTAATTACGAATACGTAATACTACGCGTACTAACTAGTTGGGCTATGCTAGACTTACCTCTAAAATGTGTTATGAATTCACTCAAGTAGGGAATTAGCCTAATAATGCAAGTGATTAATGTAATTAATCGTGTTCAAATTTGCGAGTTGTTACATTCTCCCCATGTTAGAGAAATCTCGTCCCGAGATTTAAATCAAGTCGGATCGCCCGCGGCGTATGTTCTCCGATAAATCATGTTGTTAACAATAGTAATAGTTTACGTGGCGACCTATGTTTGCCAATATAGTTTTAACTGTTGAGTATACTCGCGGTATAGTTTGATAGTTCAAGTTCGTTTCGTGATTGGCGTTTACCAAGTGGTATGTTCGAATTGACATCCGGATGAAAGAAACGTTAAATCGTAGCAAGAGTTGGTAAGACATACCGTGTTTGCCATAGTCCGCAACAGTTTCCGGTGCACGGAGGATGTATGCGCGGCCACGAGCCGGTGGGATGGTTGCGATGTGGTTGTTGTTGTTTTGATTGCTGTTTCCGGGGTTGTTCTGGTTGTTGTTCAGTTTTGGACACTGGTTTCGATAGTGTCCGGGCTCACCGCACTCGAAACACCCATTGTTTGTTCGAGCGGGGAGGTTGGCTTTGCAGGTTTGAGCTCGATGTCCCCATTGGTTGCATCTATCGCAGAGAGTACAGTTACCCTCATGATGCCTTTCGCATTTTCCGCATTTAGGCCTTTTGCCTAGGTATGGTTTCGGTTCAGTGTTAGCGATGGCGACGTAGGCTCGAGTGTTTCCCACGTTCCTGTTTTGTTGACCCTGACGGTCGTCGTTCTCGCTGTGCCATTTGCGTTTGTTGTCGCCCGCATCAGTACGGGTAGGTTCAGTTTTCCCGGTAGTGGTTTTCAAAGTGCCAATCAGAATGGCATCATCAGTCAAACTTTGAGCCAGATCAACTGCGCTCCTAAAGGTGGCGGGTTTGGAGGACATAACCATGCCTCGAATCTGTGGGGCCAAGCCCTTGTTGAAACGCTCGATGCGTTTGCTTTCGGGGGTTACCATGTGGGGCACCAGTCGTGCGAGTTCCTGGAATCTAGTCGTGTAACCGGAAATGTCAGCGCCGATCATTTGTATGTTCCAGAATTCGTTTTCCAGTTTCTGCATCTCGTTGGGAGGGCAAAATTCCTCCATCATCATCTGTTTCAGAGTTACCCAGGTCATGGAATGAGCAGCTGGGCGTCCCATAATCTGGACTTGAGCGTTCCACCAGGTTAGCGCTTTGTCGGCTAAAGTGCAGGTGGCGTATTTTACGATTTTATCGGTGGCACAGTCGCTGATGTCGATGACTGATTCCATCTTTTCAATCCAGTGGACCAGGCCAATGGCCCCTTCGGTCCCGGTGAAGGTGCTCGGTTTGCAGGCTTGGAATGTTTTGTAGGAACACCCCTGTTGGTTATTGGTTGGGGTCTCGCTGTTAACTGGGGTGGCTCCACTATTGTTGGTTAGGTTTTCACGATTTCTGCTCGCCTCGTATTGTGCGATGGCTTCCGCCACGCGGCGTTCGATAATCTGTTCGGTTGTTTCTGGAGGCGGATGTGGAGTATTTCGTCGACTGTTTCGAGTATTTCTTTGTTTAGGCGGCATGCTGACGTTCTGCGATGAAAAGATGCAGAAGTCAATGCCAATGAAAAATATGTGAGGAAGGAAGTTTCACATATTTCAAATTTTCGAGTATCAAGAAAAATGGTCGAATCCCCGTCACGTATCTTACGACTATGAAACACCCATATGTACTTAGTATAATATAATCACGTTGGCCAGGCGTCATTATATGATGCCAAATACATACTTCTTTTCATCAACCGTTTAATCACGATCAGGTTCATATGAGATCTGAGTACAATGAACGAGTCGAATGTGGTGAACAGTTCACGCGTATCGAGGTATCGTAACGATAGTTTAGATGTATGCAAATGTATGTATGCATGTACGTCCTAGCCAAGGCTATAGTCTGGGTCTCTAGGTTTCTAAGTCACCTAAAGTTTCCTAGTTCGCTATAACCAATGGCTCTGATACCAATCTGTAACACCCCCAAATTCGTTTAGCGGAAGCGTTTAGTTAAAGTGTTGGGGTGTCACAATAATAAAGCATGCATACGTATCAGAGCTTATGATTACAACAGAACAATATATTAAGATGCCAAAAGTGTAAATTACAAAGTTTACGATTTATCAAATCGCACAAGTTGAAAGTATTATGTATACAAAAGTGGATTTCTAAAATATGACAAAACAGTTTCGGTTATACTAGAGAAATCCATATGTTTTTCCAAAAATTGGCATCCTAAAGCTTCACGGGTCGCCTAATTCTCCATGTGTTGGCGATTCTTACATGCGCAGCTAATTCCCTGAAAAACATAGTAAAAGTCAACAACTAGGTTGAGTGAATTCACAGGTTTTATGTTTACACAAGTTAAATCAAGTTTGTAAGCACAGTTGTTATCCAAATACGTTCCCAATAGTATTGCCATAATAATCGAAAATACGTTTAGTGGAATGTAATCCAAATACAAGTTTAGTGGGTTGTTCACCCAGGGTATAAGTTTAGTGGGTTGCTCGCCCCAAATACAGTTTAAGTTTCGTAGAAAAGCAGTATCCTATTGGTTTACCCAAGAAGTAGGGATTTAAATTGTTTGTCCAAAAAGTAGGACCCATCAGTATCTGCCCAAGCGGTAGGGACTTCTATGTATGTGCCCAAGAAGTAGGGACTTGTATAAGTTGTGTCCAAGAAGTAGGACTGGCATCCAAGACGTAGGACCCATCTGCTCAAGAAGTAGAGCCTTCATCCAAGGCGTAGGATGGCACCTTGCCCAAGAAGTAGGGACTTTCTGTTTGCCCAAGACGTAGGGACTTTCTGTGTGTGCGTGCCCAAGAAGTAGGGACTTTCTGTGTGTTTATGAAAATGTTGTTTCATAAAAGCTAGTAATAAAGTGTGTAGCTGGTCGTTCCCCAGCATATTCTCAGTTTAGTTTTTGTATGAAATACCATTTAGTTCAGACAGTTGTAGTAGTTGACCGCAGTCATAAACAGTTTGTATAAGTGTGCCACAGACAGTTATGTGACAGTTTGTATAACAGTTTAACAGTTCCAGTACTCTAATTGTTCGAGTAAACAGTATGATAAATAATCATATAGTAAAAGCAGTTATGACAATCAGTAAAACAGTGTCTATGTTTTCCACCCCTGTTCAAAACAGTTAAATCAGTAAAAGTAGGGGCTGTGAACTCACCTGTTGAGTTTAAGTAGTTGTGCGAGTGCTAGCAAACCTAAGCCCAAGTACGGTCTGAAATCTCCTAACGTCCTAAACGTACGAGATTTAATAAGTATGTGGATGTCTAAACTAATCATCCATGCTAGTGTTTGTACAACCAAGTCACGTCCAAATCGTTCGTTTAATGTTTATGTTTGTATTTCGTTGTTTGTGAAAACGTATACGACTCGTTGGTGAAAGTTTGAAATCAGCATTTCGATAAAACAAGTATGTTTGAATTGTTTGTAAGGCTCGTGAATCGAATTTGTATAAAGATATGCGTTTCCGGTTAGTTCGACACTTAGTGAAAACAAGTTTTTAAACTTCCTGTTTTTAGCGACGTAAGGTGCGACGCTGGGTTGTTATGCGACGTAGGGTGCGACGTACGGGTCTACGTCGCATTCAGGTTTTGCGACGTCATGGGTTACGTCGCATAGGCGACGTTCGCAATTTAATGCGACGTAGTGGTCTGCGTCGCTATGTGCGACGTAAGGAAGGGTAATGCGACGTAAAGGCCTACGTCGCAGTACTGTTTTCGGTCCTAATGCGACGTAGTCGCCTGTTCGACGAACAGCGAGTAAAAGTCGGATTTTTGGTTGATTTTGAACGTTTTCGGTTGTATAAAACACTAAAACATGTTATTCTAAGTATGTTAAACACTAAACAACAATTATAACTTTGAAATCTAAAGATTTGCGGGATTTGTCGGAAACTTACGAGTTTCGGATTTGAAATCCGAAAAGGTAGAAGTGTAGATCGTGTTGTCGTGGTCGTTTTATTCCAAAGGAGCTATGTGATTCGGCGTCGTTTTAGTGTAGTTTTCTTTGTTTTTGTGTGATTTTTGGTGAGTGGTGGTGGTGGGTGTAGAGAGAAAAGAAAGAGAAATGGAGAAAAAGAGATAGAGAAATGAGAGAATGG
Source organism: Helichrysum umbraculigerum (assembly GCA_949592205.1). Lineage (NCBI taxonomy): Eukaryota > Viridiplantae > Streptophyta > Magnoliopsida > Asterales > Asteraceae > Helichrysum > Helichrysum umbraculigerum. The sequence continues at coordinate 56,958,431 of CATIUR010000006.1, forward strand.
AGGTGGGGAGTGGGGTTTTGTTCCTCATTTTCTGCCTCCGTGTTTGCGCTCCGTGTTTGTTTACCCGATCGTTAAATGTTATTTTATTTTAACTATTATGTTTTTAATTACATTTTCTTAATTATTTTTAATTAGGATATTTTTATGAAACCAATTTAACTCAGTTATAAAATTTTAAACTTTGTTTTATTAAATAATTTTGTTCACCAATAGTCGTACATTTTTGTCGCGTTTGTTTTCAATTTGTTCAGTACGTAATTACAACTAATTACGAATACGTAATACTACGCGTACTAACTAGTTGGGCTATGCTAGACTTACCTCTAAAATGTGTTATGAATTCACTCAAGTAGGGAATTAGCCTAATAATGCAAGTGATTAATGTAATTAATCGTGTTCAAATTTGCGAGTTGTTACACCTTCTATTACTAGAGGTGTTGTTTCAGTTTCTCTTTTGAAAGACAACGGTTATGTAAACTCGTTTACTGATAATGGTATTTCTGTTTCTAAAAATAATGTTCATTGTTTTGATGCTATTCCTTGTGATGGCATTTATGAAATAGATATGCGTGGTTGTGTTTCAAATTATAATTCTATGTATAATGTTAGCAATAAAAGAGCCAAGCCTAACTTGGACTCTACTTATCTATGGCACTGTCGTCTTGCTCACATAGGCAAGGATCGCATTAAAAGACTTCAACGTGAAGGTCTTTTAAAATCAAGTGATGATGAATCATTTGATAAATGCGAGTCTTGTATATCTGGCAAAATGACAAAGAAACCTTTTTCACATCATGTGGAAAGGGCTTCTGATCTTCTTGGGATAATACATACCGATGTTTATGGTCCACTTAGACATGTGTCAAGAAAAGGTGCTAACTACTTCATAACCTTTACGGATGATTTCAGTCGTTATGGTTATGTTTACTTGTTGAAACATAAACATGAAGTCTTTGAAACATTCAAAGAGTTTAAAAATGAAGTTGAAAATCAACTCGGAAAAACCATCAAGATCCTTCGTTCGGATCGAGGTGGTGAATACTTAAGCCAAGAGTTTAAGGATTATCTAAAGGCGTGTGGAATTGTCCAACAGCTTACTCCTCCATATACACCACAACATAATGGGGTGTCGGAGAGGAGGAATCGAACCTTGTTAGACATGGTTAGATCAATGATGAACCTTACAACTCTACCTCTATCATTTTGGGATTATGCTCTAGAGACTGCTGTACGCATTCTCAATATGGTTCCAACCAAGAAGGTTGATAAGACACCACATGAATTGTGGCATGGAACGGTCCCTAATTTGTCTTACTTAAAGGTCTGGGGATGTGAGGCGATGGTAAAGAGAGACACGCTTGACAAACTCGAGCAAAGATCTATTAAGTGTATCTTTGTAGGATACCCAAAGGAAACGATGGATTACTACGTCTATATCCCTTCTGAACACACTGTCAAAGTTGTGAGATATGCGGAATTCTTTGAAAAGGATCTCGAACTTCAAAAAGACAGTGGGAGGGCGGTAGAACTTGAAGAAATTCAAGAAGATGCATCACCTTCTGAAGACACTAGTAGTCATCAAATTGAACAAGAAAGTCTTGAGGTTCAAAATGATGATGAGGTTCCACTTCGTAGGTCCAATAGGACTATACGTGCCCCCGAGAAGTTATGTCTAAATGTAGAAACTGAGGAGCATGTATTAGGGGATTTAAATGAACCTAAAAACTTCAAAGCTGCATTATCAGATCCAGAATCTGAAAAATGGCTTGAAGCTACGAAAGTGGAAATGAAATCCATGAAAGATAATCAAGTTTGGAGCTTGGTTGATCTTTCACCCGATGCTCAAACCGTTGGGTGTAAATGGATCTTCAAGAAGAAGACCGACATGGATGGAAATGTACACACCTACAAAGCTCGTCTTGTAGCGAAGGGTTATACTCAAGTCTACGGAATTGACTATGAAGAAACCTTCTCTCCTGTGGCAGACATTCGAGCGATTAGGATTCTTATAGCCATAGCTGCGTACTATGACTATGAGATTTGGCAAATGGATGTCAAAACTGCCTTCTTAAACGGTTATCTGGACGAAGAGGTCTATATGGATCAACCTGAAGGTTATATTGACCCATCTCATCCCAACAAAGTATGCAAGCTTCAACGGTCTATTTATAGACTCAAGCAAGCATCTAGAAGTTGGAATAAACGGTTTGACGAAGAGATCAAAAAGTTTGGTTTTCTTCAAAACCATGATGAGCCATGTGTATACCTCAAGGCTAGTAGGAGAAATGTTACTTTTCTGATCTTGTATGTCGATGACATATTAATCATGGGAAACAACGTTCCAATGTTACAAGATGTAAAATCCTATCTTGGATCATGTTTCGCTATGAAAGATTTAGGAGAAGCTGCATTTATACTCGGAATCAAGATCTATAGAGATAGGTCAAAGCGGATGATTAGTTTAAGTCAAAAAGCTTATATTGATAAGATCCTAAAGAGATTTAGGATGGAAAATTCCAAGAGAGGGAATATTCCAATGCTCGAAAAGCTTGACTTAAGTAATAAACAAGGTGCGTCTACACCTGATGAGGTGAAGCAAATGCAAAATGTTCCTTATGCTTCGGCTGTAGGATCCATTATGTATGCTGTGAGATGCACTAGGCCTGATGTTGCGTTCGCGAAAAATATTGTAAGTCGTTTTCAACAGAATCCAGGAGTAAGACACTGGACTGCTGTTAAGAACATTCTTAAGTACTTGAGATCTACTAAAGATATGGTTCTGGTTTATGGGGGAAATCCTGCAGCTGAGCTTAAAGTAACTGGTAATTTCGATGCTGGATTTCAGACTGACAAAGATGATATGAAATCTCAGTCAGGATACGTCTTCACCTTAAATGGAGGAGCAGTAGATTGGAAAAGCAAGAAGCAAACTACTACTGCCATGTCTGCAACAGAATCTGAGTACATTGCTGCCTCGGAAGCCGCCATGGAAGCTGTTTGGATTAGAAAGTTTATTTATGGGCTCTGCGTGGTTCCCTTAAATAAATCACCTATGGAATTATATTGTGATAATTCAGGCGCAATAATAATTGCCAATGAACCTGGAGTTCAGAAAGGTGCCAGACACTACCAAAGGAGAGTTCACTATGTTCGAGAACAAATCGAACTAGGTGAAATCAAGTTACTCAAAGTTCGTACAGAACATAACTTAGCTGATCCGTTCACTAAAGCTTTATCGAGAGCAAAGCTTACTGAACATGCTGAAGGCATAGGACTTCGTCTAGCTAGTTATCTCATGTAATTCTGTGATTAGTATTTGGATATGAGATGTAAAACATTTTATTTATTAATGAAATAAAGTACTTGGTATGTTTATTTTATTTAAATATTATTGTATCTCATTTTTGCATGTTTAATCCTTGAATAATTTATTATTCTAAACTATCCAATGTCGATTGATTATATGGGAATATAGTCAAACTAAGATATATCTGAGTGATTGGTCAGAAAGGGTCTCACTAAACTCACATGATATTCATACAGATGCATATCGGATTCCCCAAATTATCGAATTATTACTTTATGGATCGTCGTCATTAAGGAATATTCGAAAATGATTATTTACTGAATCCTTAGACTTGAGATGCAAGTAGGTTCAGCGTGTATGGATTGCATCTTCTTGATATGGTTCTAACTATTCGTAAATGGTAGTTACACAGAACTATTTTCAGAAGTGTAATGAAATGCATGACTGACACGTGCAGTCATTATAGAATTTGTTCCTTCAAAACATTATTGAAGAATGATACTTCTAGGCCGCTCATTAGGTATTAATCAGATGTGTGTATGGCCATACCAAAATGAAATCTAGATGTGTCTCGATTCATTTTGTAATCTTGATTAATTACATGAAATGAGAAATAGAACAGTTAAATCATGAAATGACATTGATCCATATTCATGATTAATACCAGTATCTGAAACAAAGGGATTGTAAATTATGAAATCATTATCTGAGACTTTATGAAACGAAACTCAGAAATTTCTGGGAACATTGGAGTGTTGCTAGACGCTAACCAATGTTATTGCTTAAGACATGTCCAAGTGGGAGCTGTTGGTATATATGTACACGACTTAAGCATGTCCGGAAATTAATGAGCCTATGGGGTCACACGCGTTAACACGTAGATACCGCTTATTTAACCAAGTTAAGTTAACTGTAATAACAAGTTGAGTTATTAGTTAATTTGTGATAATTTAATAAACGTTATTAAAATTATAAAGTTCAAGGTGAAAGTTATTAGGACTAAAATGTTACTTCTAATTACTTAAAGGGTTAATAATTAATTAATAATAAAAGGTTATTATTATTTAATTATAAAAAGATTAAATATAAAATCTATATATATACACATAACCCTTAGACTTGTGGATGTAACTTCCGTTCCTTTTCTTCCTTTACGTACGAACGAAATTAATTAAAAACCCCCCCAAAAGTTGCTTGTGTGTTTAGTACGTACGGAATTAAAAAAAATCCAAGGGTTGTTTTGTTTTTCGTAAAGCACAAACAACAAAGGTTTTTTTTTTATTTAACTTGGTAAATTGAATTAGCATTCGGGTGGTTATCAACAACGTGTTGTGTGTGCGATCGTAGAGAGTTTTACCATTAGTGAAACCTATTCGTTTATTAAACGATTTTTATTGGAGCTAGCTAAAAGGTACACAACTATTAACCCTTGTTAATTATACGTATACATGTTTAATATTCCGCTGCGTACTCGTGTATTTGCTTGTCAATTGAAATGTTATATTCTAACAGGTCCGTGTCAGAAAAATTTTCGTTGACAGTGTTCACTAACCCAGCGGATTAAAACTGCCCCAGCGGACACGGAAAAAGCCAATGAAATTACAACACGTGTCCACCAATATCCACGGTCAACAAAAATCTCCACGGTCAACCAATAATATCCGCTGCCTATTTAAAATCACAATACCCACGGGTTTTCAAAAATATCCAATGGATATCGCAAAATACAGTGGGTATTTCCAAATCCCAAGTTAAAGTGTTTCTTTTCGATTTTCAAGCGGGAAACATACAAGGTCATCTTCTTTGTCTGAATTCCGGTAAACTACTGAGCATGATCAAGAACCGATGATAATCCTATCCCTCTACAAAATATACCTCGTCAAGTCATTTTAACCAGGTGACTGCAAAATTGTGTCTTGAGAGGTAAAGTTTCGAGGTAAACTACTGAGCATGATCATATCGAAATGTGAACGGAAAAAAATGACCAGGTAACCCATCAAAATCCAGCTCATTTCCGGAACCAAATTCTTTTATGATATACAAAACTTCAAAGGGCCCATGTATAACCCCAAACATAACCTCATATATTGTTGGTATTCAAGATTTATGAAAAGGTTGTGTCGCGTTGCATGTACCAAATTACAAATACTCCCAGTAAAATTCAACAATGAGTTGACATCCACTAAAACAAAGAACACAGCATCTTTGATTAATCAAAGGACATGCCAATTATAAGCATACAAAAACTCATTCACAAGTCACTACCATCTAAATCGGTCAAGCATACCGACAACGAATCCACTGTCAAGGGTATTATACTAGTATTTTACTTCAAATAAACTATGAACTTTACCTATTTGCGAATGTATATAAGTAGAAGTTATATTATCTGTCACTGTCATTTATATAAGTATCCTAATCAAGCGAGATGTTCCAAATAACACAATATCTTGTAACTTATAAATGAATTATCTGATGTATGGGATTGTCTTCCTAAAGCTGTTTGTAAGTCTTATATGGACATAGTATACGGTAAATGTTGAGATTATGAAAATCGAACAATATATAAATCACATGGAAACTAAATGGCTGAATAGGGGAGGCTTAGATCATGTCACGTGATGTTTCATTAATTGCTTTTGGTGGTCGGTGGTTTGTCACGTGATGAGTATATACAGAAACAAGATCGCAAGCACGGATTATATAGCGGCCATAATTGGTTTCTTTAGCCGACTTATTTATTTACGATTAATATATATTGTGTAATCCTATTATTGTAAAACTCTAAGCCATGAAAATATAACAAAAGAAGAACTCTCTCGGTTTGGCCCCGTGGACTAAACCAATCTCCAAGTTGGAGATTGGACATAACCACGTTAAAATCCTTGTGTCGTTTACATTACCGTATCGTGTTTATTTATCTTGTTTTGCTTGTTTGATTGCTTTGTTAGCAATTGTTATTCGTTTATTGTTGTGGGTACAATTGTGTTCAATTGTGCGCGTTGTTTGGGTCCTGAATTCCTAACAACTGGTATCAGAGCTTCATGGTTTGAAGATCGGGAACGATGGCGGATGGGAGCATGAACAAGATGGTTTGATGGTTAGGGTTTCTATTTGGAAGATATAGATCTGGGAAAGATCTTGATCCTGAAGAAAAGAAGAACCATCGGGGAACATTTGATAGACAAGGTTTAGGATTTGTTTTGCAACACGGTTATCAAGATCGATAAACTTGCCTTCTTGGATCGCAACGAACTCGGTGAGTTTGTTTTTCCGGGTTGAACTAGTTAGGTTTTTTCTAGTTGGTTATGACGTGACGACACGGCGGGAGGCCGGTAGCGTTGTGACGGTGATTGTTTCGCGATGCCGATAATGGAGTCGGGGATCGGGTTTTTCGATTGGTGATTTGTTGCGGAGAGAGTTTTGGGATACGCGTTGTGGATTCGGGTTCTTTATTCTTTGCGATCCCGTGCAAAAGAATAAGTGGACGTTATCAAACTTAGGGGTTTGATGGTGCGAGTGTAAGGACATGAAGTCTCGGAAACTTCATTGATACGGACTAGGTTATTTAAAGATGTGAGGTTTGTTACGGTGCTCAAGAGAATAGTTTTCTCGGTTGGGTAGATGGGTAATAAGCGGTACCACATCCATTTTGGTAATCGACAGTGATGAGTGTCAGAGGGAGTTTTGTTTTTCGCTCGCGGGTTGAAACGGGAGACCATGATTTTGGTCGAGTATTCCATGTTCTTGGAATGATTAGGCGGGTTAGAGATACTACTTTTGAAGATATTGGTTATTGTAGAAGATGTCGGATAGAACGCGTTCGACTGGGCTCGGGTATTAGTTGATGTTTGGTTCAACGATACAACGATTCTTCTTGAGGAATCAATTGGAAATTTTCAAGTAGGTTAGAGGCGGATAACTGCGTAAGTCCTAATGTTTAAGCTTTCAGATATTGTTGAGAGTGTCGGTAACTCTAGGGAGTTTGTTAACCGAGGGAAGTATCGAAGCTAGTGGGAGTTTAGCAACTAGTGGGAGCTTTGGAGATTGGTGTGCAACAATTGGATCACAGTTTCTGCGGGTTTAGTTTGTGAATTCCGGGTAACACTAGAGCATTCAGATCTTCATTTTCTTACTCTCCAATGGTAAAGAAATTTGCGACTGACCGTGGGTTATGAACCGAAGTCTTCTCAGATAGCCGCGATTGTTATTTTAATTCGTACAGTGGGAGCGGGCTGAGAGGGAGAAGATGTGTTCATAGAAATCATAGCTATGTATTTGGGTCGGTGTACCAGCGGGAAAGCGAAAGTTTGTAATGTAGATTTTCAAGGTTGTGACTGCGTTCTCACGGGTAAACCTTGATGATGATGATCTACGGGTTTGTTTTATCGGCGATTTTCTGATTGCCGGGAAGGAAAATCGGATGGACGAAATTCTGTACGGGTTGGTCGATGACATATCGGTGGCAGGATCCGATGTGCCTGCAATCGATGAATTGAAGAGGCGGTTGTCTTCTTGATAGAATCTTGTGGTTGAAGTCGTTGCACACTTCAACGCATCTTCTTGGGCTAGAAGATGGTGGTGCAGATAACCGGAGAGTGGTCCCAGTTTAGTAGTGGTGTTCAGTTAGCTTTGTATATCGAAAGTCTTCCGATTCTGTGAGATCGAACAAGCGTGTCCCGGATGGTTTTCCGGCGGTATTGGTTGAGCTAAGAACAAGGTTTTGCTAAAGGGGCGTCAAAGGTGTTGTCTTATTCCAAGTTTCAATAGGTGTAGTTGAAGAGCCTTTTATCGAAAGTCTATCTAACTCGAGTTTAGTTAGTGTGCGTGTCCCAATTGGTATTGGCGGTATGAAGAGGCGGATTCGACTTGGTTGAAAGGGAATATTTTGAGGGTTTTAAATAATTTTGGGTTTGTCCGATCTTCAAGTGGGAGATTGTTGAGATTATGAAAATCGAACAATATATAAATCACATGGAAACTAAATGGCTGAATAGGGGAGGCTTAGATCATGTCACGTGATGTTTCATTAATTGCTTTTGGTGGTCGGTGGTTTGTCACGTGATGAGTATATACAGAAACAAGATCGCAAGCACGGATTATATGGCGGCCATAATTGGTTTCTTTAGCCGACTTATTTATTTACGATTAATATATATTGTGTAATCCTATTATTGTAAAACTCTAAGCCATGAAAATATAACAAAAGAAGAACTCTCTCGGTTTGGCCCCGTGGACTAAACCAATCTCCAAGTTGGAGATTGGACATAACCACGTTAAAATCCTTGTGTCGTTTACATTACCGTATCGTGTTTATTTATCTTGTTTTGCTTGTTTGATTGCTTTGTTAGCAATTGTTATTCGTTTATTGTTGTGGGTACAATTGTGTTCAATTGTGCGCGTTGTTTGGGTCCTGAATTCCTAACAGTAAATGTATGCCAACAACTATGAACTTGTACAACGTTAATGAGAACCTGCTTGTTTATAGTCAACTTTTCATTGAAACTCTCATCTTTGACTCGCAAAAGGGAATTCATGTTTGAAATTCAGGAAAACATAGTAATTCACAAACACAGTTGCAAGCATTTTTGAAATAACACAATACCTTGTCACTACGAAAATTCATCCCCACTGTTGCAAGATGGTCGATGGAAGTGGGAACGGAAGAAAAAATTGGGTGGTGGTCGGAGCTATGAACAAAGCTACGTACATCAAAAACGATTACCTGAAAAACGAGTACCGAAACTAAGTAAAACCAGGAAAAAATAAGCTATGAACAAAGACATGTACATGAAAAATGAGTACCAATCATAGTATGAAAGATCTAGTCACCGGAAATCGCATATACTTGCCGAAAATCTCCTGTACTCGCGAAACCATTAAATCACGCCAACTAATCCAGAACAAAATAAACCAACTAATCCTGTAACATATACAAATTCGTAAAAAGTAACAGAGAAGACAACGATGGTGTGAACTTGAACAAGAAAATGATGGTGTGAACCTGTAACATCGGTTGCAAATGATGGTGTTACTTACCGGCCGGAAACCACACCAACGAAAAGCGATACACCTTCAAATTTCAAACAACAATCGAGTTTACAGCCCCTTGCCACATTTATGAAAGATGTAGTCGCCGGAAATCGCACACATATGCCGGAATTTAGACAAAGAAGATGACCTTGTATGTTTCCCGCTTGAAAATCGAAAAGAAAACACTTTAACTTGGAATTTGGAAATACCCACTGTATTTTGCGATATCCAGTGGATATTTTTGAAAACCCGTGGGTATTGTGATTTTAAATAGGTAGCGGATATTATTGGTTGACCGTGGAGATTTTTGTTGACCGTGGATATTGGTGGACACGTGTTGTAATTTCATTGGCTTTTTCCGTGTCCGCTGGGGCAGTTTTAATCCGCTGGGTTAGTGACCACTGTCAACGAAAATTTTTCTGACACAGACCATGGGTTGAAAAGAGGTGCGTTGACCTACCACTACAGTAATTTTCTCTTACATAAATGTTCATCTGGGTTACTAAACTTTTAAAATGTTCAATTGGGTTACTGTACTTGTAAAAATGTTCAATTAGGTTATCAAACTTTCGACATAGTTGCTATAGCCAAGATGACGCCGTTTTACTAAACTTAAAAATGTTCAATTAGATCACTAAACTTTTAACCAAAATTAAACAAAATAGGCGGGATGACACAATCAACAAGTACAGTAACCTAATTAAACATTTTTAAAGTTTAGTAACCCCGGTGAATATTTTCACAAAGTACAATGACTTATTTGTGTATTAACCCCTTTGAAATTTTAGGATTGATACATGTGTGCAATCTGGTGGACCACAAATAGTATAACTCGAATGATACACGGTCAAAATCAGATAAATAAAGGGAAATTTAACATAACCTCCATATTTTAAAAGTGTTTCGAGTTAATTAAGAGCTCGTCCACCAGCACACTTATACGATTCTAGTATCGCAATTTACGGATTAATTATGTTTCAAGATTTGGAGAATAGGTTAAAAGTTCCCAAAGAACTACATTACTCACGTTAACGTCGTTCGTAATAAGCTATTTTAGTGACACTAGCTACACAACCCTAACATTTGACCCGGAAAGGTTTCTTATATTTGATGTAAAATAGAAATCATAAACTCTCACATTGTCACAATAACGAAGTTGTCTCAAGTCCAGTACAAGAAACTCCACGTTCTGCAAACTGGAGCCATTCATCATCAAAATTCGTATGATGATTGTTCAGATAGTAATAAATCTGGGAGTCTTGAACAGTTACATTGAGCAAATATGACAAGTAACATTTTTCAGTGATCCAAATAGCCATACGTAATTCATACACCAAGTTTTCGAAAGGTCCCTTAAGGTGCTGATTGCAAAGACAGTTACCTTAAATTAACCAAATAACATATGTTACATCTTAATTAGGCTGCTTATAAGTAACACACAATAAGCCCATTCAACATGATATAATTCAATACTGAGTATTACTTTTAATATAACATATTTTATATAATTCTCAGCAATCAAAGAGCCCCGTTTCAACATGATTATTAGGTAGCAAACCCTTGTGTGGTTCTTCTGAACTAAACATATAAACCACAAACTCCGACTGAACATATGGCCAACTCTACACCTCTAGGCAATATTGATGTAATCTGGCGCTTGGCACAAGAACGAGCAGCTTGCTCTTGTTTCAGCAGATCCTCTGCAGTTACATTTTCCCCATAAGCATGGCAGCATGGATCTATCACAATTTTTCTGAGATTAACAGCATTCGCTATCACGTACGCAACAAGTTCAAGGTCGCTGATTCGACCAAAATACCCGTGAAATTTAAGAAGCTTGAGGTGTTCATGGGGGTGAGCAGCAACATGCCTTACTTTCTTCCTCTTTTTGATTGGTGATAACCATATTAGCTGCAAAAATACCAACAACATCAAGACAAAAATTGTATTATGCTGGCACATGGCACACTTCTGCTTAGGAAATATAGAGATAATCGTTTGTGTGGGGTGAGACCAGTGAAAACTATAACATGACAAATATACATAAGACTTAGAAGATTGGTATACTTTCCCTGGGGACTGTAGTGAACAAATAAATATACCTGTGCAAATATGCAATTGGGAAATTCTAAAGAAGTAGGATTATAGCCTAATATACAGCATACAAAAAAAAATCTGAATGTAAATATAAAGACTGATCCCTTTCCTAAAAAGACAAAAAAAAAAAAAGAATCACAACCATGAAAAAACAAAGAAATAGATTTGCCATCTCGTAAGGGAATAAGAAGCCATGAAGTGAACAGCTTCATGTATCAATAACAAAGTTAACTTTAGTTGTATTGCAAACACCAAAGATTTACATAGGTAGCAAGGAGACGAAGATTATACTTTCAATAGTAACTTTATTATATGTCAATCTCCATTATGTTGTCTTCTTGCATAATTGTATCGTATCAGATTTGACTGATCTCCATATGAGAACAATATGCTAAAGACTGACAGATTTATGTCAAGTATTTCTAGGATTCTTATCTACCACTAATCCACTATAAAGAAAAAAATTCAAATAGAAAAGAACAAATGGCTTTTCATATCTAGCAACAACAGGGAGAATAACAAGAAGAAATGTTAACCTAAACTAGTTAGTGCAGCCAAAAATATAAACTCATTAATGGACAGAGCACAAGTACCGAAAATTCTAAAGTCTCCAAACTTGGGCAGGCCTGAGCTATTGCAGTGAACTCTAGTAGACAATCATCTTCTTCAGCTCCAATTGTCAGATACAACTTCTTGACATTTGGCAGTTTTGGAATGGCGTTAGCAATTAAACCTTCCTGAAAAAACACAAAAACATTCTGACAATATATTCAGCGAAAATTATAAACACATTAGAGAAGAACTAATAAACCTCTGGACAATCTTTTGTCTCCAAGTAGAGAACCTGAAGGTAGGAAGCACAAGATTCGATCTGGTGGAACACATTATTCTCCAACCCCACACTAACTCGGCCAATATCAAGTTCTTTCAGCTTTGGAAGATCAGTGATATATAATTCTATTTCTGGACCAATATATTGGAATGATACAAGGTTGAAATCATATAAAAAAATGAACTCGACCTCTTCACAGTCTACTAATTTGAAATGTTTCAAGTTAATGCCCTGTCCACCAACGTGAATATGGCTAAACAAACAAGCACCATAAAGGCGTAGGTTTTCAAGATGTGGACAACTTTTTATAATGTCATTTAGCGTTGGTTCACTTACGTTGACACCTAGCAAGTCAAGCTTTTGTAGGGATATCTCCACAACCATATCATTCAATGATGGCCATTTGAAAAGGTGTAGATTGCTTTCATCACCTAATGGTAATCGAAAAATATAGTTTTCAGCTAGATCACGTTCGTTGTGTAGACTTTTTAGATTTAGTACCAGATTCTCAACTTTCTTGTTTAGCTCAAACTGGATCCATTTATCAATTTCTCGAAAATAAGTCCTATCCAAATCAAAACGAATCTGGAAATCTTGAACTGTTGGGTGGTTGTGCTGAAGAATAGCACTGTTCACCTGAGTGACAAATTTAACCTGCTCTGAAACCAACAGATCCTTACAGTTGTCCATCTTTTCTAACACTCGATTACCATCAAAGTCCAGCTTGTTTAAACTGCACCACAAGAACCTCCATCTACTGGAGAGACTGCTGGTGGCCAATGCATCCTTAAAAGATAAAAGACACAGTATCATAACAAGAAGATCATCTGGCATTTGGCTTATGACATCAATAGAACTTGGTCTTTCACGATCCCCCTTCACAAATGCAAGTCAACAAAAACCGTAAATTTTTTTAACAATCTTAACATATATAAACGAACAAGTAACACCTACACGAATATGGATTGTGTAATGTACAAATCTCAAACAATGAAACCCAAAATCTTCTTGATAATAAATAATCTTGCATATCAATTCAAGTTACAGATCAACAATCGCCATATGAACAAATGTTTATATTTTGATCATATATAGAAGATTAAAATGCTTCAATGTTAACATCAATCGAGTTGCACAAATTGAGTAGCTAACGCACATCAATTGTCAGTTATATTATAACGATTAATGATCAAATCAAATATTGACATGTACCTATTGTTACATCAGATAACAATCGAAACGAATTATGGATACAACAAGAGGAATCTACGAAAATCGCTAAATCACCCTAACTTTATGCAAGTCATCAAAAACCTTTACAACTAACAGCTCTCACATACAAAAATTGAACAGGGGAATCTAGAAGGATATGGATCGTGTAGTTAACAAATTTCATTTGACGAAACCCTAACAGTACAGTATTCATTAAAAGTAACCAAACACATGTACAATTAAAGCTTCTAGGTCAATATCGAAGCTCACTAGCTAAATCACTTAATTTACGTCAGTTATATTTTGAAAATAAGCAATCATCAGATGAACAATTGATGAATCCAGCAATTAGCAAATCAAAATTTGAAAGTTAACATTGAATTATACTGTATTAAATAAGAATCTAAGTCTGTTGACGCATATAACGTTATGAAATTACGAAATCACCTGATCGTTCCGTGCAGATCGAAGTCTTCTGTGTTTCATACTTTCATTTGTGTGGGTGCGTGCAGACTGAAAATTTTGGCGGGAGGTTTTGATTTTAATATGTTGGCAATTTTCAAAAGTTATCGACGATTTTAATTGGGCCTTGATTTTGGGCCTTATATAAGACTTTATCCGTAATAATATTGGTAATGGACAAATCCTGCATCATAAAAGTGAGATCAAAGATATGCTTAATTTGTAAATTGTAACTAGTGGGATTAAGGGGAAAAAATAAATTGAAATAATCACACTCGAAATAATCTAATCAAACCAAAGGTAAAACTTAGTCTAGTTTTTTATACGAAATGTATAGTTAAATTCGAGTTTGCCCTGAAATTGAATCGTTAAAGGTTTTGCTAACGTGTGCTCCGTGAGATATGGTAAGGTGTATTTGATGAACTCGTAATTTTCTTAAATAACAAAATGTGTAATTAATATATTAATATATGTATATAAAAGGTAAATATTAGATTGAATTAATGAGTATTCAATAATAACAATAATAAAACAATGAAATGTTGATATGCTACTATAGTAGGGGTGAGCTTGGTACCATACCGGTACCGAACCGGTTGGTACCTTTTTTTTTTGCCCCAAATCAAAAACCGAATACCGTACCATTTGTATCGGTTGGTACCGGTTCGGTACCGGTCTGGTGCGGTTCCGGTTCGGTTTAGGTATTTTGGTGTGCATGGTACCAACCGGTTGGTACCCGCGTTTTTTTTCCCCAAATCAAAAACCGAATACCATACCATTTGTAACGGTCGGTACCGGTCCGGTTCGGTTTCGGTATTTCGGTTTTTTTGCTCATCCCTATACTATAGTACTATGTATTATAATTCAATTCTACTCTCTCCGTCTAATTCAAAGTGTAACCTTTGACTATACGTACAGTTTTAGAAATGTTCATTAACTATTATTTTTACCAATCAAATAACATATTTACCCAATAAATTCTCTTTGGATTTGCCGTTAACCCTTATTTGGGATAACCCATAGTTTCAATATAAGCATTTATGGTGAGACGAAAAAATTATATTTTTTCTACGCTAACATATTTTAGTGAAAACATATTTTTGTAGGATTGATCAAAACACATTTTAAATGTCAACGGATATAGCTAATTTTATATTTATTTAGGAAATTATTTGTTTTTTATTGCAAGTGATTGTATAACAAAAAAGGAAAAAATGTTAATACATATTATAGTGTTAGGATAAAACGAACCCCCAAGTTAACTATTAGTCACAAAACGGATAATAGTAACGTAAAGAAGCTAGAAAATAATGAAATGATAGACACAAGATTTACGTCGAAGGTTTAAACAACTTTTATTAATTGGTGAAGGAAAGTACATGAAAAGAAAAGTACAAAGGCTAAAAGGTTACAAGTATGTGTATAACGCATACAATACTAATGTAACTCTTAGGTTACAAGTATGTGTATAACACATACAATACTAATGTAACTCTTTCCTAAAGATGAGAAGAAGAGGTAGTAGGAGAACACAAGAGAATTGTTGTGTTGGTGTACTTCAACTTCAACCAAAAACTTCCCTTTTATAGGCAAAGAATTCTCAAGTTCATGTATGGCATTTGCAAGTTGCAATATAGGATAAGATTTCTACTTGGTCAAGTGCAATGAACTAGGGAACATGTAGGACGATGGTTGCCATGTTATTTCAAATTCAATGTATCTAAACCAATGAGAATCTAGTCCATATCTAACAATCTCCACCTTGGACTTGGTTCTCAAAAGAAAATTAGCAATAAACTCCACCTCCTTCGACGAAACTGTAAACAGGCTAAATCACAAACAACAAAGGCCAATCAAACCCAAGCATTGCTTGAACTTGTAAACCGGAAGAGCCTTCGTGAACATATCAGCAGGATTGTCCTTTGTGTTGATTTTCTGTAAAAGGACTATCTTCTTAGCAATGGTGTCTCGAATGAAATGATATCTTTTATCAATATGTTTCGTCTGCTCATGATACATGTGATCTTTAGTCAAATGAATCGCACTTTGACTATCACAAAAGATGGTAGTAACACTTTGTTGTAGAGTTAATTCGCCGAATAAACCTCTCAACCATAAAGCTTCTTTGAGAGCTTCAGTAACTTCCATGTATTCTGCTTCAGTAGTAGATAATGCAACTACATGTTGTAGTGTAGCTTTCCAACTAATTGCACCACCTCCAATGCAAAAAACATAGCCCGTAAGAGATCTGTGCTCATCAAGATCGCCGGCATAATCTGAATCTACAAAACCAACTAAAGTGTTGTTGGTTCTACCAAATTCCAAACAAGTGCTTAGACTTCCTTTTAGGTATCTGAGAATCCACTTCACTGCTTGCCAGTGTTCTTTGCCTGGTTTTGCCATGTACCTGCTAACAACACTAACTGCTTGTGAAATATCAGGACGTGTGCACACCATTACGTACATTATGCTGCCAAGGGCACTAGAATAAGGAACTCGTGCCATATAATCTTCATCTTCCTTCGATTGTGGTGATTGAGTAGCAGATAGCCTAAAATGGCTTGCAAAAGGAGTGCTTATATGTTTTGCATCATGTACCCCAAATTTCACCATAACTTTCTTGAGATAATTTTCTTGGGATAGATATAACTTTCCAAATTTTCTATCTCGCCTTATCTCCATGCCTAGAATCTTTTTAGCTGGTCCTAAATCTTTCATTTCAAATTCACTGTTCAACAGTGTCTTTAGTCGATGAACATCTGTAAGGTTCTTAGCTGCGATAAGCATATCATCAACATAGAGCAACAGATAAATGAAAGAACCATCATCTAACTTCTGATAGTAGACCCAACTGTCATATAGGCTTCTGGTGAAATGATGACTCAACATAAATGAATCAAACCTCTTATACCATTGTCTTGGTGACTACTTCAATCCATACAAGGATTTCTTCAATAGGCAAACTTGGTCTTTCTTGTTTTCAACTTCAAAACCTTCAGGTTGTTTCATGTAGATTTGTTCATCCAATTCGCCATGTAGAAAAGCTGTCTTGACATCGAGCTGTTCTAATTCAAGATCACACATGGCAACCAAGGCAAGCAACACACGAATAGAACTATGTTTTACAACATGTGATAAAACATCATTAAAATCAACACCTGGTACCTGACTATAGCCCTTTGCAACCAATCGTGCTTTAAATCTTGCACCTTCAACACCTGAAGTATCATCTTTTCTCTTGAAAACCCATTTACAACCAACTATTTTCTTTCCCTTTGGCGGTGTCACAAGATCCCAAGTAGCATTCTTATGTAGAGATTCAATTTCCTCATTCATGGCGACTACCCATTTTTCTGAATCAACACTTTGGATTGCTTCGAAATATGTTGAAGGTTTATAAGCTTCTTCTGCTACATTTGCATATCTTTGAGGTGGTCGAATATCTCTCCTTGGTCTATTTACAGCAATTGAATGCTCTTCGTGTTCTTCAGGAAGAACTGATTCTGGGTCTTGTGCATCATCTTGATCAGTATCGACCGAAGACTCGGGCGAACTCGTATCGTCAATATGAAGCTCCACTTGTTCATGAGTATTCTTTTCTTTTTCAAGATTGTAAGTATTAGTAGACTCTTTTATGGGTAACAACATTGAGGATTCATCAAATGTTACATCTCTACTTATTACAAATTTAGGTGTTTTAGGGTCAGGATACCACAATCTATATCCTTTCACCCCTTATGCATAACCGAGGAAAATACACTTCTTTGCTCTAGGTTGTAACTTTCCCTCATTAACATGCATATAAGCTGGACACCCAAATATTCTCAAATTTGAGTAATCGGCAGGAGTACCTGACCAAACTTCCTCTGGAGTCTTGAGATCAAGAGGAGCACAAGGAGATCGGTTGACAATGTAACAAGCTGTTGAAATTGCTTCTGCCCAAAAATCGAGTGTCAACCCTGCATTTGAGATCATACATCGAGCTTTTTCCAAAAGAGTTCGGTTCATACGCGCAGCTACACCATTTTGTTGAGGTGTCATCCTGACTGTATGATGTCGTGCAATTCCTTCATTCTTGCAAAACTCATTGAATTCGCTTCCACAAAATTCCATGCCATTATCTGTACGCAGTCTCTTAACTTGTTTTCCAGTTTGCTTTTCAATCAAAACTTTCCATTGTTTAAAAGTTAAGAAGACATCATTTTTATGTTTTAAGAAATATACCCAAACTTTTCTTGAATAATCATCAATAAAAGTTAGCATATATCTTGCACCACCTTTAGAAGGAACACGAGAAGGCCCCCAAAGATCAGAATGAATATAGTCTAAAGTACCTTTTGTTTTATGAATAGCAGGTGAATTGAACTTTACTCTTTTCTGCTTTCCAAAAACACAGTGTTCACAAAAATTCATTTTTCCCGTACTTTGACCACTGAGGAGCCCTCTCTTGCTTAACAAAGTTAAGCCTTTCTCACCCATGTGCCCTAACCACATGTGCCATAATTTTGTGATGTCGGTATCCGAAGATACAGAGACTGCTGCAGCACCCGTGACCACGGTTCCCTGCAAAATGTACAAACTGCCAGACTTGCAAGCTTTCATTAGTACAAGATCACCCTTCGAAATTTTCATAACTCCACCTTCAGCTGAATACCTACACCCAAGAGAATCAAGGGTGCCTAAAGAGATGAGATTTTTCTTTAGATCTGGAACATGTCTGACATTTGTGAGTGTTCTGATAATGCCATCATGCATCTTGATTCGAACTTTTCCAATACCAATAACTTTACATGGAGCATCATTGCCCATTAAAACAATTCCACCATCAACTAATTCATATGTGGAAAAAGAATCCCTATTGGGACTCAAGTGGTATGAACAGCCCGAATCCAAAATCCAATCATTATTAGACCTAGATTTACCTTCTGTGATCATTAAGTTAATACCAGTATTCTCACCTTCAGCTACTCCAGCTTCAGCGGTGTTCCTGTTATTTTGCTCATTATCATATTTTTCTTTGTTTTTAAGCTTATAACATTCAAGCTTGGTGTGACCCTTTTTCTTGCAATAATTACAAAATGGAACTTTATGTTTAGATTTTGACCCTCCTTTAGATTTATTATTCTTGTAGTCTCTATTTTCATGTCTACCTCTGACAAAAAAATCCTTCTGCTTGACTACCACTAGCTTCCCCTGTGATGTCCCTATCAATTTGCTCTTTAGATTTTAAAGCAGATTTAATACTATCATATGAGGCTGACTCTTTCCCATAAATCATAGTATCTCGAAAATGCTTGAATGATTGGGGAAGCGAACACAACAATAAAATGGCTTAACCCTCATCTTCAATTTTAGCATCTACATTTTTCAAATCCATAACGAAGGAATCGAATTTATCAAGATGCGAGAGAATAGATGTACCTTCTGTCATTTTTATCATGTACAACTTTTGTTTCAAATAAAGTATGTTCTCCACCGTTTTCTTCATGTATATGGCCTTTAATTTTTCCCATATACCTTTGGCAGTCATCTCGTGAGCTACTTCTTGCAAAACCTCATTTGAGAGATCTAGCACAATAGCCGATATCGCCTTTTTATCCAACGTTTGGAACTTCTGTGCCGTTATATCTTCTTGCTTCTTTTCTATTCCATCAAGTGCCAACTCACACCCATACTGAATAAGACGGGCTTCCATTTTGATTTGCCACATACCGAAGTTAACACTTCGGTCAAACTTTTCGATGGAGGTTGTTACTGACATGATGACTAATAGAACTATGAAATGGGATATGGCTCTGATACCAATTTGTTAGGATAAAACGCACCCCCAAGTTAACTATTAGTCACAAAGCGGATAATAGTAACGTAAAGAAGCAAGAAAATAATGAAATGATAGACACAAGATTTACGTCGAAGATTTAAACAACTTTTATTAATTGGTGAAGGAAAGTACATGAAAAGAAAAGTACAAAGGCTAAAAGGTTACAAGTATGTGTATAACACATACAATACTAATGTAACTCTTTCCTAAAGATGAGAAGAAGAGGTAGTAGGAGAACACAAGAGAATTGTTGTGTTGGTGTGCTTCAACTTCAACCAAAAACTTCCCTTTTATAGGCAAAGAATTCTCAAGTTCATGTATGGCATTTGCAAGTTGCAATATAGGATAAGATTTCTACTTGGTCAAGTGCAATGAACTAGGGAACATGTAGGATCATGGTTGCCATGTTATTTCAAATTCAATGTATCTAAACCAATGAGAATCTAGTCCATATCTAACATGTAGTACACTAGTACGTAAGAAATGCCTCGTAATCGAGATTCAAATACTTATTTACTCCCCTGCAATGCACGCGAAAAAATTCCTCATATATCATTATTCGTTTTTAAAATTGTTCAAGGTCATGTATAGGAGCCTTTAAGGCCCGCTCCCAAGTCTGTTTTTTTGAGAGAAGAGATTTGAAGAGAAAGCAAAATGGGTGTGTGTTCCAGCGTTCAAGCTCCGAATGGGCGTTCAAAGCCGGCGCTCAATTCAAGCGTGCAGAATTGAACGCTGCGTTCAGGAGCCTGTTTTCTTTTTCTTTTTTAATTTTGTTTCAAAAATGGGAGATAGGGTAATTTTCAGTGAAAGAAAAAAAGAAAAAGAGGGGGTCATGAGAAGATGAAGTGAGCAGATGAAACGAAGGAAGAAGGGAGGCTCAGAGGCTGGTTATCTCTATTTTCTTTTTAAATGGGCTATATTTTTAGGTTAGAAAATTAGATGGGCTATTTACATTTTAAATAGGATGGGCTTATATACATTTTAGTCTAATGTATCATTTTTAATTTGTAATATATTAGTTTTAATTAATTTAATGTGTAATTTGTTTAATTTTATATGTTGTGTTATTTATTTGTTTATTTTATATGCCAATACCACTGACGTTTGGGTTAACCAATACCACTGATTTCAGCTTCAATGTTCTTCTTAAGTGTTCAACTGAACATCGAGCACAGGGCAACGACACCCTGTGTTCTTTTTATAACGGCAAACCTATAATCTAACACACGGTTATCTACAACCGCCACGAATATTTACAACTAACTGTCTCAAATGAGGTTTGAAAAAACCCCTCAACCTCTAGGTTGAAGGGTCCCTCTCATATCACTAGGCTAAGAGCTCTCCCATCGGTGAGCTTCGGCTCACGTCGGATACAAACCGACGAAGTGAAGCCGATGGGAGCGGCTCGTCATTTCGCCTAGTCGGTTAACCTCGTCACAAAACCGACGTGTACTTTTTTTTTGTTTTTTGTGTTTAATTTGTGTGTATGATATTAAAGGTAAAGTGGTAAATGTGGTATCCAAAAATTAAAGTGACGGGTCACTGATGGCAGGGATCCGTCAGTTTCAGTCAGTTTTTGAAAAAGCTGACGTGGCACTAACGTGGCTCAGTCGGTTTCAGTCAGTTTTTGTCACCGATGGGAGTGGTCTAAGAGCCCTTTGGTCCTGTGCTCTTATATGCTTAGAGTTGGGCACTTGGGCCTAGATCTAAACAAGATGTTCCTAAATGTCAACTACATTGACTTTAGCAAAAAGACGACATCATCGTGCATGTGGCACATCTATGTAAAAAAACCAACCATAAAGCTAGCTTACTGGGTTGTTCAAAATTTGAAATCAATGCAATCAGGAGTGTATATCATGCAGCAGAAGCTGTGCATTTCTCTGGAATTTCTACCATACCATCTCTTTGATAACACCTAAACCTAAAGTAGTTCATCTAAAATTAAGTAAATATAAATAACAACGTTTTACTGGAATGTTGTGGGGTGAGCTAGAGTATGACCAACTCCGCACCTCGAGGCAATAATGATTCGAGGCGCCTAGCAGAAGATCGAGCAGCTTTCTTCTTCTTATAGGAGTTTGTAGTTACAATCACAATGAATGATGTATACAGCAAGTTCAAAATCGCATTGTCGACCATGATAGTTCACAATTTCAACAAACTTGAGGTGTTCATGGGGATTAGTAGCATCCCTAGCTTTCTTCCTACTTAGACCACTCCCAATGGGAGCGTCGGTCTCTCCGTCTCTTCCCGTCACTTTCCGTCACTTAAGTGACGTTGTTGGCACCGGCACGTCACTTTCCCTCGTCACTTTCTCTCGTCGGTTTTCCGACGGACGTCAGTTTCTTTTTTTTTTTTTTGATTTCTTTTTGTGTGTGTATAACTAAAGGTAAATTGTTAAATGCTGGCCCAAAAATTAAAGTGACGGAGTCATTGATGGTAGGGGTCCGTCAGTTTCAGTCACTTTCTGTCACTTGTGTGAAAAAGCTGATGTGGCGCAGACGTGGCACGTCGGTTTCTGTTAGCTCCTGTCACTGTTGGGAGAGGTCTTATAATCGGTGCAGTCCACTTTGTCTACAAAAAGACCAATAAATTTGATAAAAGATTTATTACATGCTGCACTCAAATTAAGTTGGTACATTGGACATAGTTCGTATACCTGAATTTGAAAACTCTTCAAATTTGGACATGCATTTACTAAATAAACCAAATCTAGAAGACAGTGATGTTTGCGACCACGACACATCAGTCTTAGTTGCTTCACATTTGGTAGCTCATGAAAGGAATAAGGTATGGAATTTTTCTGCAAAAACAAACAATTCACACATATATTTCTATTAATGATTATAAACACATTAAGAAATGTAAAACTAACCTCATCACGATATATGTTGATGCAAAGAGACTGAAGGGATGAAGCACAAGATGATATCCGGTCGAAAACATTATCAGATAAACACCAATTTAGACCAACCAAATCAACTTTTCTAAGTTTTGAAAGATGACCAAAACGTATATCTATCTTTGGACCCTTGTAAGTGAATGTTTCAAGGTCAAAATCAGATAAATAGATGGATTCAAGAGAACAAATGGTTCTTTCAACTATCCGAAAGTGTTTCAACTTATGAGCTCGTCCAGCAACATGTATATGATACAAGTATCGCGGATTATGGATTAATAATGTCTCAAGATTTGGAGAATTTGACAAAAGTTCCTGAAGAACTGGTTCACTCACGTTCTTCAAGATAAGTTTCTTTAGAGAGATTAGCTCCACAACCCCACCAGTGGACCTAGAAAGCCATCTATCAAATAATCCTAAAGAAAACTCATAAGTACCAGTAAGACGACCGTAATAACTTTGTATCAAACCCAGTTGAAGAAAACTCAACTTTCTTGTTTACTGCAAACTTGTGACACCCGGTCAAAAAGGGCCAAAATTAGGGGCCAATTTAAACCTTAATTACTCGTGCTCGGTACGCGTTAAAATAAAAGTATCCGAATATTATATATGTATTTATATATATATAATACAATGAATAAGTAATAATCGCGTACAAACAAATCTAAAAGAACGCGTAATCTTAAATACGGACATTAGTGAAAAACATTTTTAAATAATGTATTATTAACGAGAATAATAATTATTTACTCGATTGAGGTCTTAAATACATTTTGTACACTGAAAACTATCCGTCAAAATGAGTTAAATCAAAGATATAATTTTGTATCTCATTAAAAGTATTTTTATAAAATACTTTGTTTAAAAACATATACGATCTTAAATTTAGAAGATTATCATTTGAAAACATTATACTACATTACGATCGGGTAAACAAACACGGGTATAAAATACCCACAAATATCAATTATTGGAGCCAATAATGCAATATACACACACGCTCACAATCTCAAACTCTCAATCTCTCAATCTCTCTCGGATCAACATCAAGAACAACAACAACATCCTTATCATAATCATCCTCTTTGATCATTATCATCATCATTATAACATCATCGATCATCATCACAAATCTCTTTTCTCCTCTCGGCTCACAATCACCCGAGCCACCACCATCACTCGGTAACCATCATCATCAACAACAACTCGACAACAGCAGCAGCGGTAGCTCACCACCACCACCACCATCATCATCATCATCATCATCATCGAGCTTCATCCTCATCATCAACTTCGGTTCCCACCTCCACCGTGAGCACACATCCCTTATTTCTTTATGTTTATTTCAAAGTTGTAATGCATATATCGTCATGTATTGGTGTTATATAAGTACTGATTATGCCCAAGAATCAAAAGTTAGAACCTGGTTTTGAGTGATCTTCGGTCGAGCTGTTGTGTATATCATACACACTTTATAAGCATACAAAGCATATATATATATTAATACTTTGAAACATTTAAACAAACTAGTTGCTTGGTCCAGTGGTTTGAGCGTGGGGTTGGCAATGAGAGGTCACAGGTTCGAAACCTGTGACCCTCTTTTGACTACATTTTAATTTTGACTAGCTTGTTATCAATACATATACATATTATTAGTAGATTAAAAACCAATTATGGGCATTCAGCCTACTGGTAACGAGTTGAGGTTTGTAGCGAGTGGTCATGGGTTCGAGCCCCGTGATCTGTATTGATTTATTTTCATTTTTTTTTGTAACACATTTCAAACACACACACACACACACACACACACACACACACATATATATATATATATATTAGTAATTTCTCAATGAATTTAGGCAATAGCCTAGTGGAAAATGATTGGTGTTAAGTATCAAGAGGTCATGGGTTCAATTCATGTGACCTGTAATCTTTTTATACATATTTACTTTTATTATTTATTATTCTTTTTACACATAAATATACATATATATATATAAATAAAATATATGTATATATATTTGGATATACATACGCATGGCAAACGACACAACTCGATAAATACAAACGGTCTCAATTCAAGAAACACCCACGGATATTACATAATTCAACTTAAACGACCTTACAAAAACAATCACATCATTTGCATAAATTGATACGCTGTCAAATACTCGTGTTAATATATCTTTTACGTTTAGGACGTTAGAGGATTTCGAATTGGATATTACTTGCGGTTAGGAACGCTAGCACCCACATGTAACATCCCAGTTTTCAAGGTATTATTTTAGTAAATAAAAATAAGTTTTATTAGCTCAGTTTTACAGTATCATTTTAGTGTACAATAATATATACATCTTTTTAATTTTAGATCTCTAAATAGTGAGATATAATAGAAAACGCAAGCTAGTTGTCCAGTTCCAGACTGTGTAGTATAGAAATTAAAAGGATATAGATAATTCATACGTGCTTATCCTTCAGTACGTTCTTATTTCATCCAGAACTTCAAACATAAACACAGAAAAATCGCAGGAGTTAGGAGGAAGCAAGAATCAATCTTCAAACTTAAATTCGAGCTTCAAATCATTGAATTCATCATCTTCTATTACTCACTAATCTCTGTAAGTGAATTAATCTCTTCAAGAACCCTAGAAATTGGGTTTTCATGGGTTTTAGTAAATTGGTATGATTTAATCTGAAATTTGGGTTTGTAATTGATTAGTTAGTGTTAGTATAATATATAAATCATGATTAGAATCTTAATTTCATGCTATAGAGGATAGATTATGATTTGAGTTCATGGGGTTTTTATGAACTTCATGAATTGGTTGAAATTAAAGAGAAAGTATTAGTAGATGTTAGAATTATTATGGAAGTAGTTAAATTCATAATAAAGCTATGATTTTGATCATGATAAGTAAGTTAGTTAGTTTAGTTAAAGTGAAATTGGTGAATCTCAAGTGGGGGAGAAAGAAATAGATGATTAGTCATTGAAAGTGTGAATTAGTTGTTGATTATGTGCTATGTGTATGTAATAGGTGCTAAAGAAGAATTGTTATCAATTGATCATCTTGTTTCAATTTGTGCTACAAACCAAGGTGAGTTTATGAATTGAATAGATCATGATCATGTAATTTGTTGTGATTAGCTTATAATTATATCATGATTATGATGAAAGCTTGTGATTAGAATGGTTAATGGTTATTAGCCATATTTTGATTAGAATAGCTAACCAAGGTTAGCTTTGTTCGATTAGTGGTTAACTTATGTTAGCCAAGTATTGATTAGTTATGTGCACATATGATTAGAATTGTGAAAGTGAAGTTGCAAGAAAGGGAAGTAGTTCTTTACTTTGTTCATTATTGCTCTATGTTAATAATGCATTGTATTGATTAGATTTCATATTCTCACTAAGCAAATTGCTTAATTAGTTTAGTTATGTTGTAGGTACAAGTGAAAGTGGAAGAGGTAAAGATATTGCAAAAGGTTAGAAGTGGAGTTGCTAGCTTGTTGTAAGTTACACAAGCTTTCTCTTTAAATTATCGTTTTGAAACCTTGAAAGATCGCCCAAACAATGTTTTGACATGTTTTGGTTATGAGAGTAACAATTAGATCAATTATGTGTAATAGTGTAAAGTTGTGTAAGACTAGTAGATAATGTTGGAAAATGTTAAGTTATAAGTTGTAATAAAAGTGATATTTTGATTATGTATATATTGAAAGTTTTAAAGAAAGTCAATGATGTTATTAGTCAATTTTGAAGAGTGTTTAGCTATTGAATGGGTCAAATTAGCCCTTTTGGATCAGCATGTCAAAATGGGTCAATATGGGTCTTAATAACACCTATGGGTCAATTTGAGTTGGGGAAAGACTAAGAGTATGGTGAATAGCCTCACAAGTTTGTTTTGATAGTAGGAATATGTGTGTACAAGCTCAGTTCCTAAGTCTCTATGATTTGAGACTTAGTATGTTAGAAAAATGTTGAAATTTAGCCGAAAATGACCCATAAGCCCAAATCCCGATAAAATGAGAAATTTGAAAAAGTGCGAAAATAGAAAGTTTCATTTTGACCATAGTAAAGTGCCTGCAAAGTTTCATATCTTAATTTTTAGTCGTTTGCAAGATATGCGTGTTCAAAATTCGGTTTTTGGTATGAAATAGTGCAGGTTCAGGTTTAGTCTGCAGGTCATGGGAATACGATCGTATTCCCATGAATACGATCGGATTCCCGAGAATACGGCGTATTCCGAGACCGTATTCCCTTAGTTTGGTTCTGTTTCAAAACTGTGCAAAAAGGGTCAATGAATACGACCGTATTCCCCAGAATACGATCGTATTCCACTGAATACAATCGTATTCCTAAGAATACGATCGTATTCCCAGTGTTTCAGAAAGATCAAAATTTTGTTTGAGCTTAATTGTTTGACAATGCAATAGTAGATAATAATTAGAGTATTGGGACCGTTATAAATTAGTAATAGTTACATAAGGATGTAAAAAAAAAAATATATATATGTTAAGATTTTCAGGGCGTTACAAGTTGGTATCAGAGCGATGGTTTAAGAGATTTAAGCAATCCACAGTAGGATTGCCTAAACTTAAACCACTCATAAATGTGCAGTAGTTAATTACAGCTATGTTTTGCAATGTTTTGCATATGATTAGTAGATTATGATTAGAGTAAGAATGATTGCTTGGATTCGTAATATATTTAAGAATTTTGAATAGAAACATGTATTTAGTTTAATATAACTACGTCTGGCCAACGAGGTTATATTTTGCTAAAGCATGTGGGAGATTCAAAGTTGTTAAATATGTGAAGATGAAGGCAATCATTATTTAATAATTGTAGTAGATATTTTTTTATGTTTTAATTGTGTTTCTATATTGTTTAGTAAATGGAATCTACACCAAATAAAGAAGCTGAGGGTTCAAATGTACGTTCTCCCACTCAAGAGGAGAATGTTTCAGAAAGAAGTTTAGATCCCGAGGACCGGATGCTATTAAAAGATGTGATTGGGCAAGCCCTACAAGAATTTGCTCCTAAGGTATATACCCGAATGGAGCAAATTATTAATACACGATTAGTAGAATTTGAACAGAAGCATCCTGTCTTAGTTAACCCTCAGTTGAATAGTGAAATGTTAAGTGCTCAGCAGCAAATTAACAAAGAAAAAGAACGTTTTGAATATAAAAACTTCGCAAACTGTAGTCCCCCAGAATTTCATGGTGAAAGAGACCCGATTAGTAGTCATAGGTGGATTAGTAAGATAGAAGAAACTTTTCTACTTTGTGACTGTCCAGAAAGACTACGAGTGTTGTTTGCTGCCCATCAGTTGAAAGATAGTGCTCAGGATTGGTGGGGTACACAAGTTAAAACACATGGTGCTGTGGAAGCTGCAAAGTTTTCTTGGAGTATGTTTAAAGAAAAGTTTATAGCAGAATTTGCTCCAATGGCAGAAGTAGAAAGACTGAAAGGAGAGTTTTTAGCCATCAATCAAGGGAAAATGTCGGTAACTGAGTACACTAACATGTTTTATGATAAATCTCAGTTTTGTTCCGAATATACCTCGAATCCAGGGTTAATGAAGGATCATTATTACCGACATTTAAACATTGATATCAAAGAAGCAGTTGACCCAACTATTTATGATTCTATTCCTAAGATGATGAATAAAGGGTTAACTCGAGAGAAAGAGTTGCAAGTGAAAGCTGAGGATAGAGCTAATAAGAGAAAAGCAGAACAATCTTCTTCTCAATCACAGCAATCTAAGAAATTCAGAAATTTCGGAAAGCAGCAATCATCACAACCACAACAACAAAAGTCACAATCTCAACAATCAAACCGTCAATCTCAAGTTCCAGTTCGGGAATTTCCCAAGTGTAATAATTGTGGCAGAAAGCATCCAGGAGAATGTCAGTTAGGGAGTACAGCTTGTTACAAATGTCGTCAGCAGGGGCATATCGCTGCTAATTGCCCTAATCCATATAGAATGTGCTTTTATTGCTATAAGGATGACCACTTACAAGCTAACTGTCCTGCTAAACTAGAAGATATGAAAAGAAATGAACAGAAGAAAGAAGCAGAAAAGAAAAGAGAAGCTGGTGGACAGAAAGCTAAAGGTCGTTCTTTTCAAATTACAGCAGATGAGGCAAAGGAGTCACATGACGTGGTGACAGGTACCTTCATAATTAATACTATACCTGCCCATGTTTTATTTGACTCTGGAGCCACCAAGTCTTTTGTATCATTGTCATTTTGTGAAAAGTTGAATACTCCTATTGTTAAACTAGAACGCCCTTTAGAAGTGGAGATTGCCGATAGCAAATTAGTTATTGTTAGTGATGTTTATAGAGGGTGTACTATTGAAATAGGAGGTGAAGTATTCAAAATAGATTTGATTCCCATGCAAATGGGGGAATTTCACGTAGTTATAGGAATGGACTGGATGGGAAAGAATAAGGGTATGATTAATTGTCATGAAAAGATAGTTCTCCTGAAAGCACCTAGTGGAAGGGAGATTATTGTTTATGGCGAGCGTTCTAGTAGATCCATTCCTGTTTGTACTTTTGCTCGAGCTAAAAGATTCTTGTCGCACGGGGGTCAAGCCTTTTTGGCGCACGTGGTTGATAATTCTAAAGCTGTACCAGAACTTTCCAGTATTCCAGTTGTGAAAGAATTCCCTGAAGTGTTCCCTGATGAACTTACAGGTATTCCACCTGATAGACAAGTGGAATTCCGAATTGATCTTATTCCTGGAGCTATTCCAATTGCTAAAACCCCTTATCGGTTAGCCCCAACTGAAATGCAAGAAATGATGAAACAATTGCAAGAACTTTTAGATAAAGGTTTCATCCGTCCTAGTAGTTCGCCTTGGGGAGCTCCAGTATTGTTTGTCAAGAAGAAAGATGGTTCCTTAAGAATGTGTATAGATTACCGGGAACTAAATAAAGTGACCATTAAGAACAGATATCCCTTGCCTCGAATAGATGACTTATTTGATCAGTTACAGGGTGCCAGTTTCTTTTCAAAGATTGATCTTCGTTCTGGCTACCATCAGTTAACGGTAAAGGAAGATGATATTTCAAAGACTGCTTTTCGTACTCGTTATGGTCACTTTGAGTTTACAGTTATGCCCTTCGGCTTAACTAATGCTCCAGCTGCATTCATGGACTTGATGAACAGAATTTGTCGGCCCATGCTCGATATCTTTGTTATAGTTTTTATTGATGATATTCTTATCTATTCTAAAAGTGAAGCTGAGCATGCAGCACATCTCAAGCAAGTTCTTGAAACACTTCGTTGTGAAAAGTTATTTGCCAAATTTTCTAAATGTGATTTTTGGTTACGAGAAGTCCAATTTCTTGGACACGTGATCAATCTTCACGGTATTCAAGTTGATCCTTCCAAGATAGCAGCAGTAATGAAATGGGACCCTCCTACGAGTCCTACTGAAGTCAGGAGTTTTCTTGGCCTAGCTGGCTATTATCGTCGTTTTATCCAAGACTTTTCAAAGATTGCTACTCCTCTGACTCAGTTGACTAGAAAGAGTGTTCAGTGGAAGTGGGGAGAGGAGCAATCCAAAGCATTTCAGACGTTGAAAGAAAAACTTAGCCAAGCCCCTATTCTTGTTTTACCCGAGGGCAACGAGGATATGGTGGTGTTTTGTGATGCTTCAAAACTTGGATTAGGCTGTGTTCTTATGCAGCGTGGGAAAGTCATTGCTTATGCTTCACGCCAGTTAAAGTCACATGAGCAGAACTATCCCACTCATGATCTTGAGTTAGCAGCTGTGGTCTTCGCTCTTAAAATTTGGCGCCATTATCTCTATGGTGTTAAATTCACCATCTATACAGACCACAAAAGTCTTAAATATTTCTTCGATCGGCGTGATTTGAACAATCGTCAGAGAAGATGTCTAGATTTAGTCAAAGATTATGACTGCGACATACTTTACCATCCTGGTAAAGCGAATGTTGTAGCCGATGCTCTTAGCAGAAAAGTTAGTCATTCTGTTCTTTCTGTGAAATCTCTTCAAATGACTGTGCTTCCTCAGTTATTTGATTCTATTAAAGCTGCTCAGATTGAAGTTTTAGCCTCTAATGACTCAAATAACCAACGTTTAGCGGGTCAACTTTCTGAATTAGTAGATGATTCTAGAGGTTTAAAGACTCGTTATGGTAGAATTTGGATACCAAGAACAAGTGAAGTAAAGAAAGTGTTACTAGATGAGGCGCACAAATCTAAGTATTCTATTCATCCTGGTGCTACCAAGATGTATCGTGACCTGAAACGTGACTATTGGTGGCCAGGTATGAAGCGTGATATAGTTAAACATGTTCAGAATTGTCTCACTTGTCTGCAAGTTAAAACAGAGCACCAGCAACCATACGGTAAACTCCAACCTTTGGATATACCAGTATGGAAATGGGAACACATCACCATGGATTTTGTTACCAAGTTGCCAAAGACCCCTAGGCAACATGACACTATTTGGGTGATAGTGGACCGATTGACAAAAAGTGCTATCTTCCTTCCTATTCAAGAAGCTTCTTCTTCAGAAAAGTTAGCCGATCTTTATGTTAAAGAAGTTGTTGCTAGGCATGGAGTTCCACTTTCTATAGTTTCAGATCGTGATACTCGTTTTACTTCTCGGTTCTGGAATAAATTTCAAGAAGATTTGGGGACTCGAGTGCATATTAGTACAGCTTTTCATCCTCAAACTGATGGTCAGAGTGAACGTACCATTCAGACTCTTGAGGATATGCTTAGAGCATGCGCCATTGACTTTGGTGGCAGTTGGGATACTCACCTTCCATTGGTCGAGTTTTCTTATAATAACAGTTATCATTCTTCGATCAAAATGCCACCTTATGAAATGTTATATGGTAGAAAATGTCGAACTCCAATTTGTTGGGGTGAGATTGGTCAGAAAGAGCTTGGAAGTACAGATATAGTACAGTTAACTACTGAGAAGATTGATCAAATTAGAGAAAGATTAAAGATGGCACAAGATCGACAAAAGTCATATGCAGACAAGCGGAGAAGGCCTATTAAATTTCAAGTAGGCGATAAGGTGTTACTTAAAGTTTCACCTTGGAAGGGAATTATCCGATTTCGGAAGCGAGGAAAGTTGAGTCCAAGGTATATTGGACCTTTTGAAATTATTGATAAAGTTGGAAAGGTTGCATATCGATTGCAATTACCAGAAGAACTTGGTAGTATTCATGATACCTTTCATGTATCTCAGCTTAGAAAGTGTTTAGTTGATGAAGCTTCTTATGTACCACTGACAGAAATAGAAATAAATGATAAGTTGAGTTATATAGAAGAACCAGTTAAAATTCTAGATCAGAAAGTAAAGCAGCTCAGAAATAAATCAGTTTCGATAGTTAAAGTTCAGTGGCGACATAAGAAGGGTTCAGAATTTACTTGGGAACCGGAGGAGTGGATGCTGATGTACTATCCTGCGGTACACCAAGAATGGTTCGTGAGGACACGAACAGAATAAGTGGGGGAGAGTTGTAACATCCCAGTTTTCAAGGTATTATTTTAGTAAATAAAAATAAGTTTTATTAGCTCAGTTTTACAGTATCATTTTAGTGTACAATAATATATACATCTTTTTAATTTTAGATCTCTAAATAGTGAGATATAATAGAAAACGCAAGCTAGTTGTCCAGTTCCAGACTGTGTAGTATAGAAATTAAAAGGATATAGATAATTCATACGTGCTTATCCTTCAGTACGTTCTTATTTCATCCAGAACTTCAAACATAAACACAGAAAAATCGCAGGAGTTAGGAGGAAGCAAGAATCAATCTTCAAACTTAAATTCGAGCTTCAAATCATTGAATTCATCATCTTCTATTACTCACTAATCTCTGTAAGTGAATTAATCTCTTCAAGAACCCTAGAAATTGGGTTTTCATGGGTTTTAGTAAATTGGTATGATTTAATCCGAAATTTGGGTTTGTAATTGATTAGTTAGTGTTAGTATAATATATAAATCATGATTAGAATCTTAATTTCATGCTATAGAGGATAGATTATGATTTGAGTTCATGGGGTTTTTATGAACTTCATGAATTGGTTGAAATTAAAGAGAAAGTATTAGTAGATGTTAGAATTATTATGGAAGTAGTTAAATTCATAATAAAGCTATGATTTTGATCATGATAAGTAAGTTAGTTAGTTTAGTTAAAGTGAAATTGGTGAATCTCAAGTGGGGGAGAAAGAAATAGATGATTAGTCATTGAAAGTGTGAATTAGTTGTTGATTATGTGCTATGTGTATGTAATAGGTGCTAAAGAAGAATTGTTATCAATTGATCATCTTGTTTCAATTTGTGCTACAAACCAAGGTGAGTTTATGAATTGAATAGATCATGATCATGTAATTTGTTGTGATTAGCTTATAATTATATCATGATTATGATGAAAGCTTGTGATTAGAATGGTTAATGGTTATTAGCCATATTTTGATTAGAATAGCTAACCAAGGTTAGCTTTGTTCGATTAGTGGTTAACTTATGTTAGCCAAGTATTGATTAGTTATGTGCACATATGATTAGAATTGTGAAAGTGAAGTTGCAAGAAAGGGAAGTAGTTCTTTACTTTGTTCATTATTGCTCTATGTTAATAATGCATTGTATTGATTAGATTTCATATTCTCACTAAGCAAATTGCTTAATTAGTTTAGTTATGTTGTAGGTACAAGTGAAAGTGGAAGAGGTAAAGATATTGCAAAAGGTTAGAAGTGGAGTTGCTAGCTTGTTGTAAGTTACACAAGCTTTCTCTTTAAATTATTGTTTTGAAACCTTGAAAGATCGCCCAAACAATGTTTTGACATGTTTTGGTTATGAGAGTAACAATTAGATCAATTATGTGTAATAGTGTAAAGTTGTGTAAGACTAGTAGATAATGTTGGAAAATGTTAAGTTATAAGTTGTAATAAAAGTGATATTTTGATTATGTATATATTGAAAGTTTTAAAGAAAGTCAATGATGTTATTAGTCGATTTTGAAGAGTGTTTAGCTATTGAATGGGTCAAATTAGCCCTTTTGGATCAGCATGTCAAAATGGGTCAATATGGGTCTTAATAACACCTATGGGTCAATTTGAGTTGGGGAAAGACTAAGAGTATGGTGAATAGCCTCACAAGTTTGTTTTGATAGTAGGAATATGTGTGTACAAGCTCAGTTCCTAAGTCTCTATGATTTGAGACTTAGTATGTTAGAAAAATGTTGAAATTTAGCCGAAAATGACCCATAAGCCCAAATCCCGATAAAATGAGAAATTTGAAAAAGTGCGAAAATAGAAAGTTTCATTTTGACCATAGTAAAGTGCCTGCAAAGTTTCATATCTTAATTTTTAGTCGTTTGCAAGATATGCGTGTTCAAAATTCGGTTTTTGGTATGAAATAGTGCAGGTTCAGGTTTAGTCTGCAGGTCATGGGAATACGATCGTATTCCCATGAATACGATCGGATTCCCGGGAATACAGCATATTCCGAGACCGTATTCCCTTAGTTTGGTTCTGTTTCAAAACTGTGCAAAAAGGGTCAATGAATACGACCGTATTCCCCAGAATACGATCGTATTCCACTGAATACAATCGTATTCCTAAGAATACGATCGTATTCCCAGTGTTTCAGAAAGATCAAAATTTTGTTTGAGCTTAATTGTTTGACAATGCAATAGTAGATAATAATTAGAGTATTGGGACCGTTATAAATTAGTAATAGTTACATAAGGATGTAAAAAAAAAAAAAAAAAAAAATATATGTTCAGATTTTCAGGGCGTTACACCACAGGTGAGTCTCACAGCTGTTTTTAAACTTGGGGTGAGATACAATGCTTACTTGTTTTCGTGATCACTGTTATTCGATTAGTTAATTTAATTATTAACTCTGTTAAACATGTTGGTTATCATTGTCGGTCTTGATTTTCATTGTTCGGGTATTGCATGAGTGTTTTAATATGGGAAAGTCCTCCTCATTGCATGGTTCGTTAACTTAATAAGGCGCGATTACTAAAAGATAGATCTATCATGGGAGTGACGTCCCCGTCCGGGTTGCTAGCTACAACCACGTACAAACGGGCATTTTAGTAGTTGTTATGGGTGTTGACACCTTTCGGGAGGCAGAAAATCGGGTTAGGCCTCGGACCATGGCTCAGTGCAATGCAATATCATTGTTCAGAAACCTGCGTTGGTTTGATCAATGTTAGGAAAACCTGCCTTGGTTTAATCATTGTTCGGTAACCTTAATAGGTTAAATCATTGTTTTGAAAACTTAATTGTTTTAATCATTGTTCGGTGACCTTATTTGGTTAAAAATCATTGTTTGATTATATTGTTTAAATCATTATTCGGTTATAACATTTTATTATCGTCGAATAATCATGTTGATCACATCAATGTTTATGCTAAACCTGTGAGATTCACCAGCTTTATAGCTGACCTTTTAGTGTTGTATTCTCAGGTGAACATCAATAGTATGATGGCCCTCAGGATAAGCTATCTACTCACGAGTCGCACGCATATATCATTATTGATATACATAGGCGAATAGGCCATCTTGTCGGAATCATTCGTTCGGAGGAAACTCATCATTTTCCTAATCACGAATGTATCAGTGAAGATATGTGCTATAGTATTTGGTTAGCTAAAACAGTATATAATTAGGTATGAACGATTTGGCATATAATATGGTTATCACTTCGGTGATCTAGTCGGAATGTGGTTATCACGTTAGTGATATAAATTTGGATAAGTATCGGAAAACTATATTTGTTAATATAGGACGTTTATACATCTTGTACGATATCGGTAGTTACATTGAACTCTAAAGGACACCGTAAGAACTTATTGAATTCGGTGGATTATTAATCCAAATCATAGTAATGCTTGTTAAGACGGACCGGCCATGTCAAATAGATAACGGCCGGGTAAAGAATCGGAATTCTCCCTTATTCATTAGAGATCAGTAGGCTTAAGCCTAACAAGGGGAGAGGAAACTCGGATGTCTTAGAATTAGACATATCACTTAGTCGGCCTTAGAAACACGCAGACCTAAGTTTCGATTGAATTTCGGGACGAAATTCTCTTAACAACTGGAGAATGTGACACCCGGTCAAAAACGGCCAAAATTAGGGGCCAATTTAAACCTTAATTACTCGTGCTCGGTACGCGTTAAAACAAAAGTATCCGAATATTATATATGTATTTTTATATATATAATACAATGAATAAGTAATAATCACGTACAAACAAATCTAAAAGAACGCGTAATCTTAAATACGGACGTTAGTGAAAAACATTTTTAAATAATGTATTATTAACGAGAATAATAATTATTTACTCGATTGAGGTCTTAAATACATTTTGTACACTGAAAACTATCCGTCAAAATGAGTTAAATCAAAGATATAATTTTGTATCTCATTAAAAGTATTTTTATAAAATACTTCGTTTAAAAACATATACGATCTTAAATTTAGAAGATTATCATTTGAAAACATTATACTACATTACGATCGGGTAAACAAACACGGGTATAAAATACCCACCAATATCAATTATTGGAGCCAATAATGCAATATACACACACGCTCACAATCTCAAACTCTCAATCTCTCAATCTCTCTCGGATCAACATCAAGAACAACAACAACATCCTTATCATAATCATCCTCTTTGATCATTATCATCATCATTATAACATTATCAATCATCATCACAATCATCATCTATTTTCTCCTCTCGGCTCACCATCACCCGAGCCACCACCATCACTCGGTAACCATCATCATCAACAACAACTCGACAACAGCAGCAGCGGTAGCTCACCACCACCATCATCATCATCATCATCGAGCTTCATCCTCATCATCAACTTCGGTTCCCACCTCCACCGTGAGCACACATCCCTTATTTCTTTATGTTTATTTCGAAGTTGTAATGCATATATCGTCATGTATTGGTGTTATATAAGTACTGATTATGCCCAAGAATCAAAAGTTAGAACCTGGTTTTGAGTGATCTTCGGTTGAGCTGTTGTGTATATCATACACACTTTATAAGCATACAAAGCATATATATATATTAATACTTTGAAACATTTAAACAAACTAGTTGCTTGGTCCAGTGGTTTGAGAGTGGGGTTGGCAATGAGAGGTCACAGGTTCGAAACCTGTGACCCTCTTTTGACTACATTTTAATTTTGACTAGCTTGTTATCAATACATATACATATTATTAGTAGATTAAAAACCAATTATGGGCATTCAGCCTACTAGTAACGAGTTGAGGTTTGTAGCAAGTGGTCACGGGTTTGAGCCCCGTGACCTGTTTTGATTTATTTTCATTTTTTTTGTAACACATTTCAAACACACACACACACACACACACACACACACACACATATATATATATATATATATATATTAGTAATTTCTCAGTGAATTTAGGCAATAGCCTAGTGGAAAATGATTGGTGTTAAGTATCAAGAGGTCATGGGTTCAATTCATGTGACCTGTAATCGTTTTATACATATTTACTTTTATTATTTATTATTCTTTTTACACATAAATATACATATATATATATAAAAATAAAATATATGTATATATATTTGGATATACATACGCATGGCAAACGACACAACTCGATAAATACAAACGGTCTCAATTCAAGAAACACCCACGGATATTACATAATTTAACTTAAACGACCTTACAAAAACAATCACATCATTTGCATAAATTGACACGCTGACAAATACTCGTGTTAATATATCTTTTACGTTTAGGACGTTAGAGGATTTCGAATTGGATATTACTTGCGGTTAGGAACGCTAGCACCCACAGGTGAGTCTCACAGCCCCACTTTTACTGTTTTTAAACTTGGGGTGAGATACAATGCTTACTTGTTTTCGTGATCACTGTTATTCGGTTAGTTAATTTAATTATTAACTCTGTTAAACATGTTGGTTATCATTGTCGGTCTTGATTTTCATTGTTCGGGTATTGCATGAGTGTTTTAATACGGGAAAGTCCTCATCATTACATGGTTCGTTAACTTAATAAGGCGCGATTACTAAAAGATAGATCTATCATGGGAGTGACGTCCCCGTCCGGGTTGCTAGCTACAACCACGTACAAACGGGCATTTTAGTAGTTGTTATGGGTGTTGACACCGTTCGGGAGGCAGAAAATCGGGTTAGGCCTCGGACCATGGCTCAGTGCAATGCAATATCATTGTTCAGAAACCTGCGTTGGTTTGATCAATGTTAGGAAAACCTGCGTTGGTTTAATCATTGTTCGGTAACCTTAATAGGTTAAATCATTGTTTTGAAAACTTAATTGTTTTAATCATTGTTCGGTGACCTTATTTGGTTAAAAATCATTGTTTGATTATATTGTTTAAATCATTGTTCGGTTATAACATTTTATTATCGTCGGATAATCATGTTGATCACATCAATGTTTATGCTAAACATGTGAGATTCACCAGCTTTATAGCTGACCTTTTAGTGTTGTATTCTCAGGTGAACAGCAATAGTATGATGGCCCTCAGGATAAGCTATCTACTCACGAGTCGCATGCATCCATTTAGACATGAAGATTTTCTTGCATTATATTTTGTATAATGGTTATGTATTAAAATCTTTGAAATCAATTGCGAACTTGTTATTATTGTAAACTCATATCTTGAAAACTTTGTAATACTTTTGAAATATTATAAACGTCTCATATAGAGTCGTTTGCTTGTAACCTCGGTGCTTTGATTATTGATTAGTCACACCCAAGTCGTCGCTTCCGCAAATCATGAAATCGGGGGTGTGACAGATTGGTATCAGAGCCTAAGGTTATAGCGAACTAGGTTGCATTTAGTGGGCCTAGACTATAACCGTTAGGCAGTATTCCTCATTTGGTATAACTGGTTCAGGACTTACATTATACGAGTTTAATTTAACATAGCCTAGCTAACTATGTACAATTAAATAAAGATGACGTGAAGTCTGAAAGGGGTTATATTGAATAGGAATACATCAGTAGACTCTGACCACGAGAGAACCGGGACTCATATTTGTTTTGTGCTAGACACAACTAGGCAGATATATACGCGTATATGGTATATGTGTATATGATTAGGCTATTATATATATAGTGTATATATATGAATGGGCCTTGGACATGGAATACATTTTAGGTTGTCATATATTGTAGATATATGATAGGGCCTCGGATAAATCATAGGACTTACCGGTCGTGAGTAGATCGAATCAGGAAAGATAGTACCGGGATGTGCCCTAGCTATAGAGGGTCCTCTCTTCGAGATAGACTTACTCCGGTAAGGTTATAAAATCTTGTCATTCACTCGTCGTTATGCTTAACGTTCAAAATCGATATTCCTCTTAGGGTTAAAATCTTTTCCTATCATTCCTAACCAATCCCCTCAAATTGAAATGGCAAACTCACAGTGGATAATCCTGCGTTGGATAACGAACAAATTCTAAATATTTGTCCTGATGTGACATTCTTGGCACTTCTGTAAATTCAAACTCTTCTAATCCTTGAACTCGTATATTAAGGATTACAATCTTGTTATTTTCCATTATCCAATGATACACATGATTTGACATCTTTCCATGTGTACATAATTTTGATTATCGAATTTTCACTCAAACTCTGACATGTTCCTTATCTTGTTATTGAAGGAACATGCCTCCGAAAAGGAAGTCCTTCACTAATGCTGAACTGGAACGACTCATCAATCAGTGAGTGACTGAAGCACTGGCTGCACGACAAACTCCTCCCACCAGCGGATCTGGACCAAACCCGGGGAGCGAAGAAGTCAACAACAACGCCCCTGTGACAAAACCCTGCACTTACAAAGTCTTCCTTAACTGCCAACCCCTTAACTTCAAGGGTACGGAAGGAGCCATCGGTCTACTACAGTGGATTGAGAAAATGGACTCTGTCTTCCGCATCTGCAACTGTCCGGAGGACTGCAAGGTCAAGTACTCTATCTGCACACTACAAGAGGGTGCACTCACCTGGTGGAACACTCATGCCCAGACTGTGGGTATTGATGTCGCTTACAAACTCCCCTGGGATGAATTGAAAAAGATGATGACAGAAGAGGATTGTCCTAGAGAGGAAATACAACGGCTGGAAACAGAATTTTGGAATCACACCATCAGCGGCACGATATAGCTGGATACACTAATCGCTTCCACCAACTGGCTCTCCTATGCCCAACTATGGTCAACCCAGAGTACAAAAGGGTGGAGAGGTACATCTGGGGACTCCCTGCAAGCATCAGAGGGATGGTGACTACTTCCAAACCAGAAACCATCCAAAGTGCCGTTCGTATGGCTCACAGCCTCATAGCACAGGTTATCCACGATGGGAAGGACAACAAACGAAAATCTGATGGAAACTCTGACCACCAGAGCCAAACCAACAAGAAGCCTGCAACCACCAAGCTCAATGCCTCTGGATCTGGATCTGGATCTGAAAACAAGAAGGAGTACACTGGAACCAAACCCTTCTGCTCAAAGTGCAAACGCCACCATGACGGGCCTTGTGGCACTCCCTGTGATAAGTGCAAGCGTTTTGGGCATTGAAAGTGCCCCCTGGATGTGGATCTAAGTGTTGATCGATAGTAATAGATTGGCGGAATCAATCAATTACACAAACAAGTAATAAACTCAAACCGAAAACAGTGATTAATCAAAGTAAACGAGTATATTAGCTTGTAAATCGTATTGGAACTGTTTACAGAAGTGCTTAGTCGACAAATGGTGCTAGGGTTTCGTCAACCCTAGCCGAAAACCCGTAGGTTTCAATTTATACTAAAACAAAATCGGCAGACATGCGTCACTTGGGAAGTGTCGCATGTCGCCGCCCTCATGCGTCACTTACCTAAGTGTCGCTATGCGTCACTAAGGCAAGTGTCGCCTAATGCTAAACTTAAGTGTCGCAAATACAGAAAATGACTTTTCTAATAAAACTAACTAACGACACTTACAACTCAATAGACCAACTGACAGACACACAAACATGTATCAACAAACTCCCCCGTGTCTTCAGCTTGGTCTTCAAAAACATCTTCAGTTTAAACCCAACCTGGTGGAAATACTCCACCAGCATGAATACCCACTCGAACACAAATCTCGACCACCTTCTCGAACTTTGAAGCTTCTTCTTGATCATAACGATGATACTCCATCTTACTTTTGTGAAGAGCTTTCAAATCTTTCTTCGTCAAATTGATAAGGCTGATCGGATCAAAAACACGAAGAGATCTTCCATACTTTGCAGATAAACTCCAATTACCCTTCTCAATCACTGGATCTTCAACCGAAAGATATTCAATGACTGCTTCTTGAGTAACAGAGTCAAACCACCAATATCGTAGTCTTTTCAGAAAATCAAGTGGTAATGACTGCAAAGGCACAGTTTTCTGACTAGCAGCTGGAGGATAATGATACTTCACAATTGGTTGCTGAGTTCTTGAATCCAACTTTTTCTTGTATGAATAACGAACTCCCAACTCTGGTCTAACCCACAAATACTTCTTGCTGTTAATATCTCTTCTGAGAATCTTCTGAAACATATTACCACGAAAATCATCAGTGTGGTTAACGATGTTCAGCTGAGCAAGACGATTTAATTCCTCCTTCGGCAATGTGCTGATACAGTTAAATCTTGGCCGAAAATACTGTACTCCATCTCTTCGCTTAATAAGAATCAGAAAGTTGACTTCATCAAACTTCCAACTTCTGATTAATCCAGTCAAATCACCTCGAACCTGATATGTTTTGCAAATCTTCAATTCAGGCTTGAGCTTTCAAAACATTGGGCGCTCTGAAGATGTAGACGGTTGCGCTTGTTCAGGAACAGATTCAGCAGTTGGTTGTTCCTGAGTAGTATCTGTTTGAGGCTCTTGGTCATCATCAGAATCATCGGACTCAATGATCGGTTCATCAAAATCATACGGTTGAGCCGGTTGTTTCTGAACTGGTTCCGATTCTCGCTCAGGTGCCGGTTCCTGATGAGGATTAACCAAATATTCTTCGTCTGACCCTGGAACCTCAGCATCCATCTCTATATCATCCGGATCGACTGATCTATCTTCTTCATCATCCGGATTTATCAAACTCTGAATGTATGTGAGATTAACATTCGAATAATCAACCGAAATGGGTCTCGGTTGTCCTGGAACATCAACGAAATAATCCAAAGCAATGTTTTCATTAATAGAATCTGGATTTACATTTTCGGATTCTGGGGGAGGGGTTACATTTGTTTCTAAGGTTCTCTGACCTTCCTCCCCCGAAACAACAGTAACCGCTTCCAATTCTAACAACCTAGACTGCACATCTTTCAATTCTAGCTGCAACTCCTGCACATGAGCTGCTTTTATCTCCAAAACTTTTATTTGAGCAGCTTGAGCTTCAATCACGGCAGCCTGATCATCAAAACGCTTGTTCATCTGAGTTATCTGATCAAGTAGCTGCTGAAGCATCGCAGTCGGCGGTTGTTGTTGTTGTTGTTGATCTTGGTGACCAGGTTCCTGAATGGTAATTCCTGTTCGCTGGCGTCTTCTCAACGGTAAATTAGCATAAGACGGAGAAGACCCAGCTGGTCGCTTTCCAAGATTAGGCGGTACATGAACACGCCCCGCAGAAATCCTTCTCAAAATACGCTTAAAGCGTCGAGGATCAGCCAACTGTATTCCATCCAATGCATCCTGAGGTGGTACATCACCTGGAGAATCAGGTGGTGTAAGACCACCATCAGATTCCTCAGCTGGAACCTCTTCAACTTCCTCAATATCCTCCAAATCTTGAGCTACAGCAGCATCAACTAAATCTGCATCATTGACCGGAGGAGCAACAACATCCTCATAACCATCCCCGGGCGGCGCAACATAGTTTTCGTTTACTATGTGCCCAAATAACTCACGATCAGGTAAGATCTGAGAATCTTTTGGTGGCAGCTTACAGTCATTGAAAACACGTAACATCATGGGCGTTGGGAATAGTAACGATCGTAGATCCGGAGCTATTCCCAAATTCAAATCATTTAACAACAGCTGAACAAAACGAGGATATAACAGCCATTTTTCTTTTCCAGCTCGAACATTATCAACCATATTCCCGAAAATATAACCGCTGAAGTTATACGGCTTGTTATAAACTAACGCCAGCATCAGAGATAAAGTCATGTGACTAGCAGCATCATATCCTCCTTTTCGCGGAGATAAACACACAATTACAATGTGAGCTAAGTATCTCCAAACTCTACAGAGATACTGTTTACGAAAATCAGTAAGCTGATCAGCCGGATAACCCAATCTTTGAAGACCCCCGTAGATAAAAGTAGTCTCAAAAACGGTCGGCATATTGTTTGCATCATCAAACCGCAAAACACGGCGAACTGAATCCTGTGTAATCTGAATCTCACGACCAAACATAGTGGACACAATCCTCGGAGTGTCGTTCTCTGTTCTGATAAATGCGTGGTCATAAAACTCCTCGATTTGATTCATATACACTGGTACTGAAGCTGTAATAGCGTAATGAATCCTCGAACGTCTAAGAAACTCGATCATTGGCCGAAAAGGCAATGAGTTCTTATGCGTAGATTCCAAAAATGCAACAATGTTGTGCCTGGTGTTTGTGCGACGATAATAATCATGAAGATTCTCCATCTGTAACTATAAACCAAACAAGAACATGAAAAATCGTTACAGAATAAGCTCAAAATCATAATCGAAAAATCTGATTTTATAGCGTCACTAAAAGAAGTGACGCACGTAACACATCCGACACTTAAAGAGTGACGTATAAAAATCAGAAATCAGAAGAATGCGTCACTTGAGGTAAGTGACGCATTGAAGACGTCACTGGTGTAAGTGACGTTGCCGCAACATGTATCATTCAAGCGGTACTTAACAAGTGACGGGTATGCGTCATTTAAAAAATGACGGTCAGTTAAAGCGGCACTGACAGCGTCAGTTAAGGAAGTGACGGATCAAAGCGTCACTCGGTAAGTATGATGTGGGAGTGACGCATAAAGGCGTCACTCAGCAAAGTGACGTTTAAAGGCGTCACTTGTCGAAGTGACAGTTATCCTGTGAAATGACCATTAAGCGTCACTTAAGGAAGTGACGCTTGAAGTGACGCAACGATGAAGATCATCGTGTCACTGTTCAAGCCCAGAAATCACGACAAACTAAATTTGGGGTTTTCTGAAAACGAGTTAACCAAACGGTGCGGCAAGTGAAGACGAGTAAAACACACCGTTTATTAACACAAAACAATAACAAAACGATCCCCAATAATCATGATTTCATAAACCCTAAAAACCCGAAGCTTCAATCGACGATTAAATCATGAAAACGCAATTATAATAGATAAAAGTGGTACCTAATGATGCGTATAAGTGAGATGAACAAGGTAACGGAGGCCGATTGCACGCAAAATACACAAAAAGCCGTAGATCGATCGGAAAGCACGAACAGTCGAAGTGACGCAGCGACGAGAGAAGTGACGCAAGGGTAGTGGAAGTGACGCGTAGTGAATAGTGTCGGTGGTAGAAATAAGTGCCGGATACGGACTATTTATACCAAAACCCTAATCAGCGTCACTTAGAACGACTCTTAAAGCGTCACTTTTATGCGTCACTATGAGCGTCACTTAGGAAGTG
Source organism: Helichrysum umbraculigerum (assembly GCA_949592205.1). NCBI lineage: Eukaryota > Viridiplantae > Streptophyta > Magnoliopsida > Asterales > Asteraceae > Helichrysum > Helichrysum umbraculigerum. The sequence goes on from CATIUR010000006.1 coordinate 57,002,819, forward strand.
ACGCATATCGACAGTTTTTAACAATATTTAAAATTTTATCGATCTTTTGCGTAGTACTCAATTTGACAGTAAATGTGACTTGGTAAAAAAATAAAATTAAAATTAAAAGTAAGAATAAAATATAATTTAACAAAATTACAACAATAAAAACCAAACTAAATACATTCTTTTTGGTGACGGAGTTGATTAAGTCTGGTTAGGGATCATATCGGAATAGCATGCAATTATTAGGAATAGTAAGTGTTATTTCGATCATCAGTATATTTGTCCACCTTAAATTTACTTGGCACATTTAAAACACCTTTTATAAAAATTATTTCAAGACAATTATTGGTATTGTTTGTCCACCTAAACATGTTACATCCGTGTCTGTGAGTTAACCTTTTATTGTTAAAATGAATATTTCACCATGGTTCCCACCATAGATATACCACTATAACTTAGACATTAACATAGTTTCCAAATTTAGAAAGAATATAAGAGAATCAATTTTAAGAATCAAGCCAGCGGTGACAGTTCTGTACTTGCGTACAACAGAGCAACATAACTTGATTCAGGTATAAGCAAAACTAAACGCAGTCAAACCAAATTTGTGGCGACCTTGTGTAGTATCTTAAATTTAAGACTTTGCAAGTGCATTGACTCACGTTTGCTTAGTTTTGAGAGTAAGCTGAATTGAGACAAGGTCTGCACTTACGTACAACAGAGGAAACAATCAGCATACTCCCCCAAAAGATCTCAGATATACGATCCAAAAATAGAAGTATGTCAAGCTATGCTAAGGAATTAAGACGTAGAGTCGTACATCACAAGGTGTTTACCACATGATCATAGACATGTATGTAAATTACTTCTTAATACCTCAGAGACCGGTGTGTACCACGCCTACCAATACATCGTATGATGAAGATAATTTAGATAAAAACTGTTTTAAGTGTGTCAGATAAACCTACTGACACATCCAAGATAAACCTTAAAATTCCATTTTGTGCATGTCACCCGATGTACTATCATATCCCAAGTTGTTTACAGACACAACTTCAACGTCTATTTTAAAAATGTAGCAACTTTGCGTTTTCTTTAATACTAAAGAGTACAAAGAGTGGCTGTTGCAAATTTTTTTTTTTTTTTTTTTTTTTTTTAAACACACATAAAAGCAAATAACGTTAACTATCCAAGTCACACATTACTTTTTAGACCCAAAGAATCTTAAACCGATCATGTTGACCAGTTCATCAAATCGAGCACGTGAAAAGGCTTTGGTGAATAGGTCAGCATTTTGTTTAAGGGTGTCTATGTGGACCAGGTCTATCAAGTGTTTTTCATAGCAATCCCGTATGAAGTGGAACCTAAGTTCAATATGTTTTGTCTTAGAGTGCTGTACGGGATTGCGTGTGATAGAAATAGCAGCAGTGTTATCTATGTGAATGGGAGTCATAGTAAGAAGTAACCCGTAATCGCGTAATTGGTGCTGAATCCAGAGTACTTGGGCACAGCAACTAGCGGCAGCAACATACTCAGCCTCTGCTGTAGAAAGAGAGACTGTAGTTTGCTTCTTGCACTGCCACGAGACCAAACGCGATCCCAGAAACTGACATCCACCCGTTGTAGACTTCTTATCGATACTGCAACCTCCATGATCCGAATCTGAATAGGCTGTGAGAGCGAAAGTCTTCTCATTTGAATACCAAAGACCAAGGGTAGGTCTAGCTCTGAGATAACCAAAAATTCGCTTTACTGCCTTCATATGTGACACCTTTGGTTTAGCCTGATAACGTGAACAAATCGACACGGCAAATACAATATCCGGTCTTGAGGCAGTCAAATACATAAGAGAACCTATCATTGAACGATAGTCCCTCTCCTTGCAATCTTCATCTTCCTCAGCAAGTTTGAGATTGTGATTAAGCTCGATGGGAGTCCCATAGGTTTTACAAGTGAGCAGGTCATACCTAGTCAACATGTCATTGACATATTTTGACTGATGTATATAAATACCTTTTGCAAGCTGCTCAACTTGTACACCTAAAAAGAAAGTGAGCTCCCCCATTGCGCTCATCTCAAACTCAGACTTCATGATTTTCTCAAAGTTCTTGCACATTGCCTCATTGGTAGACCCGAAGATAATATCGTCCACGTAAACCTGCACAAGTAGCATATCTTCCCTATCCTCTGACTGTTCACGAAGAATAAATAGCGTGCTATCGATGTTCCCTCTCACAAAACCATGCTTAATCAAATGTGTAGTTAGCCTCTCGTACCAAAGTCTTGGTGCTTGGTGAAGACCATACAACGCCTTGTTCAATTTACAGACGTATTCAGGATGCACAGGGTCTTCAAAACCAGGAGGCTGCTTAACATACACATCGTTGTCAACCTTTCCATACAGAAACGCACTTTTCACATCAAGTTGATTGACGCGAAATCCCTTGAAGGACGCGTATGCCAGAAAAATGCGTATGGATTCCAATCGAGCAACAGGGGCAAATACATCATCATAGTCCAACCCCTCAATTTGGCTAAAGCCTTGAACTACTAGATGTGCTTTATTATGAATTACAACGCCCCTATCATCCATCTTATTACGAAAAACCCAACGAGTGCCAGTCAAGTGGGCACCCTTGGGTAATGGAACTACTTCCCAGACTTGCAACTTTTCAAATTGTTGTAGTTCCTCTTGCATGGCCTCGATCCAGGATGGATCTTTTAAGGCCTCTTCAACTTTCTTAGGTTCATTCTGCGAAAGATAACATGAATTAACATTAGCCACCAGACCCAAAAGTTGTTCAGTATCAGTATGTTTCGCTTGATGTCTTGTTTGAACCTTTGCATGAGGATCACCAATGATATTATCAATGGGGTGATCCTTATGTATCCGAGTCACTGGAATTTGATGTGGCACAAGATTCTGTTCCAGGTTACTCAGATCTCCCTCATTTGCAGAAATATTTGGAGAAGCATCATCATCTTCATCTCTTTGAGAAAATAAATGAGAATAATCCATATTTTCTGCTTCCTCTCCCTCATCACTTACCTCATCCTCTCCTCCTTCCTCTAATGATGGCATGTTTGGATCATAAGGAAGCTCCTTGGTGTAGTTATACACTGTTTTAGAGGTAGAAGGAGCATCTTTCGAAGGTGTAACTTTAGAAGTAGATGTTGGATTAGGTGTTGTTGATGGTGGTGTGGGTGTAGTATCAATTGGTGTAGTATCAGTTGGTGGTGGTTCGGGTGTTGCATTAGGAGATGGGTCGGATGGTTTACTAACTGGTGTATCTTGAGAAAAATCTAGTCCATGTAGCATGGAAACTAACTCTTCCGTTTCATCATCATCAGGAATTTTGAAAGAGTCAAAGAGATTTCCATAGTTGAAGAACCAATCCGGACCTGTTCCTTGAGGAGGTTCCGTATGCCTTAAACATTTTACTTCAAACTGTTCCTCAATCTGATTCGTTGATTTGTTAAAGACTCTTTTGTTCGGAGAATTGACTGAATATCCAAGAAAAATCCCTTCAACAGCTTTGTCACCAAACTTAGAGACCTTATCTTTTGAAATCATGATCATGCATGGACACCCAAATGGTTCTAAGAACTGAAGGTTTGGCTTATGGTTATTGAAAAGTTCATAGCACGTCTTGTTCTTTTTCTTAACCGTGAGCACTCTGTTGAGAACATAACAGGCAGTATTAACTGCCTCAGCCCAGAAGATGATTGGTAATTTGGAGTCAGCTAACATAGTCCGAGCTGTCTCTATAATTGTCCTGTTCTTTCTTTCTGCAACTCCATTCTGTTGTGGAGTCCTTGGAGCACTGAATTGATGCTCAATTCCTCTTGTAGCACAAAACAATTCGAGAGTTGAGTTCTTGAATTCAGTTCCATTGTCACTTCGAATCCTTTTCACCTTTAAGTTGCATAGATTTGCCAACTTATCCAACAAATACACCAGAATATCAGGAGTCTCCCCCTTTGTAGTCAAGAAATATACCCACGAAAACCTTGAGTAGTCATCAGTAACTACCAAGCAGTAAGACCGACCACCAATGCTCTTTGTTGAAACTGGACCAAACAGATCCATATGCAGTAGTTCCAACGGAGCTGCAATAGAATTCACAACCTTAGACTTGTGGGACTTCTTGTGGAGTTTTCCTTTGTGACAAGAAACGCAGTCATCTTTTAGAGCAAATGACTGTTTTGGAACTCCCCTCACTAAATCATTATTAATCAGAAAATTCATTTTACGGAAATGAATATGTCCCATCCGTCTGTGCCAAAGGAGTGATTCCTTTTCTGAAGCCTTTGAAAGAAGACAAGTATAGTCACTTGTAGTCTCCACAGTTCGCATATTCATCACATAGGTGTCATTCTTTCTAGGTGCCCGCATCAATACCCAATCCTCAGGAATGACATACCCCGGCTTCAATATTACACATTCCGTCTTTGTGAATAACGTGGTGTAGTCCTTGTCACAAACTTGTGAAACGCTCAGCAAGTTGTGAGTCAGCTCAGCCACATAATTCACATTTTCAAAGCTAACTTTTCCATTTGTTAGCGTTCCCTTTCCCGAAATCGTTCCTCCTGAATCTCCCGCGAAAGCAACGTATCCTCCCGAGTATGGTTTAATATCCGTCAGAAGAGACACATCGCCAGTCATGTGTCGCGAGCAGCCACTATCCATATACCATAAACTATCCTTCACACGTTCCGACTGCTGCAACACATCAAAGAAAGAGATTAGTGAGAAACGGAGACCCAAGCCTTTACAGACTTAGGTCTTCCATGGTCATCAACAATAAGCACGTCAGATAGGACTTTATCTTTAAACAAATTAGAATTTTTATCTGAAGTGTTATTGTTGACGACTGAAGAGTCAGCATCAGACTCTTTTCGTTTCCAAACTTTTGAAGGTTCGGAATTGATATCAGAAATAATGTTGGGCTTTTGAATTGGCAAAGGTTTTTGCTCAACATTACTTAGTTTCAGAACAGGCTTGGGAGATTTTGAGTAACGCCTAGGTGGAGATTTTGAAAAGGAATTTCTATAAACTGATGTCCTAGGCATCTCTCTCCCATAGCGCTGATTTGACAGCTTGGGACAGTCACGGATCAAATGTCCTTGTCTCTTACAGTAGAAACAAGAACGAGTCTCAACTAACGGTTGAGGCTGAGGCATTACCACAGGAGGTGGAGAAACATTTCTAGAACATGAACATTGAGTACATGTCTTAGAAAATGTTTGCTTTGGTTGAGAGGTCGAAGTTGAAGGTTTATCAGACAAAACTTTTTCATTTACTAATTTTCGTTGCAAAATCTTTACAGGTGACTGTAAAGTTTGTTGTTTTGAGTTTAAAACCTTGGCTTTACCCTTATTTGTTTGAACCTTAATTTCAGGTTCAACTTTTGAAACCACCTTTTCAGGTTTAACTTCAACTCTCTTAACTTCAGGATACTCCTGATCCGTAATATCCTCAATCTCAACGATCTCCTCAAAACAAACTGGAGATACATCCTTTTGCTCAACAATCTCCTCAGCACTAACAGGAGATTTATTCAGTGGCTTAACAAACTTAGGAGTGGGATACTCTGGCCTCGTGGTTTTCTCCTTCTCCTGTTTGTTAGATTTAGCCACTTTACCCTTGATACCCAACAACTTAGCATAATCAACTGGAATTTCATCAAGGCCTTCCTTAACAGGTAAAGGAGTATAAGTAGTAGGAGGTGCTATTTCAACAAAACCTATTCCTTTTCCTCCCTTACTTTTCCTATCTTGCTTATGATTGCTAATAATTTCATTAAAGATCATTGTCGCAGAAGTTGACCCTAAGACTTTATCTTGATAATTACCATACTCACTTTTTAAGTCTGAAAGCTCTTTGTTCAACAGTTCAATTTCAGTAAGATAACTTTTAATTGCATCCTGTTGACTAAAAACTTTAGCTTTATAAGTTTGAGTATCTAACTTATGAGCTTCAATATGTTTTTCATAGAGTTTTTCATTTTCTTTCAAAAACTTATTTGACTCATTAAGTTTTGCAACTTTATCTCGCAACTCTTGGTTATCCTTTTGAAAAGCCTCTAGAGATTCAGTTAGATTAATGCATGAGTTACAGTTTAAAGGTTCAGGTGATTCATTTTGTACCTCAGGTGTAATATGAGCCATGAGACACTGTTGAAACTTTGTAGCCTCCGCATTCCAGTCATGAGTAGTTGGCTCAAAAACCACCAAAGCATTGTCCACAGCTAACGTCTTGCCCTCTTCTTTCATTTTTGGAGGATCAGGTTTAGTAAGGCCCGACGGTGGCATCTTGGGTTTCTCGCATTCCCTAGCGAAATGACCCAAATTCTGGCAGTTATAACAACGGACCTTGCTTTTATCAAAACCAAATCCTGACTTCCCATTGCCTTCTAAACTCTTGCGTCCAGTTCGTTGCAAGAATTTTTGAACCCTTCTTGTTATCATAGCAATGTTCCAATTCAAGTCCATCTGTTCTAGATCATCTTCATCCAATTGTCCGTAATCCTCCTTGATCAGTTCCAAAGTTGCATTTGGTTGAGTAACCAAATCTTTGTAAGAGCTCAGAAAAGCTGTATAAATTGCAGCTTGCTCTTGTATTGCTGGTGAAACTGGAGCCTGTTGTTGATTTCCTTGAGATGTACCAGAAAGATAAGCTGTATGATGAACTCCAGAAGAAGCAGAAGATGAATTGGTATCCGTTATAAATGCTACTCCACCGTAACTCTTGCCAGAATTTACTAGTCCAACTCCACCAGTTGTGGCATTCTGTACAGATCCACCTGACTTACATTCTTTCTTCTTCAATTCCATCGCATGAGCTTGTAGAATACCTATCAATTGATCCAAAGTCATCCTCTGTAATTCTGGATTTTCTTTTAAAAATTGGACTTTCACATCCCAAGCACTTGGCAACACGTCCAGCAACTTCTTGTTTACCTCAAGTGCAGGGAGATTGTATCCTCCTTCATTTAACTCACTAACCAGATGTGAGTATCGAGTGAATAGACTGGAAGTCAGCTCATTAGGAATCATGTCAAATAAATCATACTGCTTTTTGATTAATTCTAGCTTAGCCTCCTTGTACTTTTCATTTCCTCCGCATCTTGTCTCAATTGCCTTCCACAGATCATAAGTTGTGTCATGAGATTTAAAGAGTCTCATAACATCCTTTGGCAAACACATACAGATAGAAGAATGAGCCTTTCTTTCTGTTTCATACTCCTTTTTCTCTTGAGGTGACATAGCATTATATGTTTTAGCTGGAGGAACACCACGATAATTTCCTTCAGCCACTGGAGCAACATATCGTTCTTTTAAAGGTCCCCACAGTTCAGGACAGTGGAAATCTATATACTGTTCATATCTATCTCTCCAATACACATAATCTAAATCTGGTCCAAAGAACGGAGGTTTATTACTGGATCCAATATCATTGCTCTGTCTGAGCATCTCTCTGATTCCTCTAATATCTTCCTTATCAGACATTGAAGCGTACCTGTAAAATCAACTTAAAAAAAAACTTGGAAACTGATTAGTAACAAAGGCGTCACTTCGTAAGTGACGCACCTTAGTGTCGCAAAGAGTAGCGGCACTTGATAAGTGACGCTATCGAGTGACGGCTAAACAAACGGAACGACACTAGAGATGAGTGTCTTATAAACACGTAAGTGACGTACTCAAGTGACGGACTTGAGTGTCGCTTAGCAATAACAGGCGTCACTAAGGTAAGTGACGCTTTAAGTGACTGACAGAAGTAACGCGTCACTCGTAGTAAGTGACTGATGATACACAAGTGTCGTATCAAATGACGCAGTAGAGTGTCGGATTGAACAGTAAGTGTCACTAATGTAAGTGACGTATAATACTCAAGTGACGTTACTAAGTGACGCACTTGAGTGTCGTAAAAACCCTAATTGTTCCTTACAGAAGTGTCGCTCGAAGTGCCGCACAAAGTGTCGAAGTGACGCTCTGAGTGACGCAGAAACGGCTGTGAACACCCAAAAATCCTAAAAATCGAATTTTCGTAAACCTAACGAAAATTCTTGAGTCCCAATCGTACGAAACCTGTAAATCTTTACTCAAAACACAGTAATAGCACCAAATCGATCCTAATCTTGCTAGAATGTCTTTGATCTTCACAAAATCGAACCGAAAACACTTCAATACACGTACACACGTCGATCAAATCAACTCCGAGGCTCTGATACCAGTTGAAAGTGCCCCCTGGATGTGGATCTAAGTGTTGATCGATAGTAATAGATTGGCGGAATCAATCAATTACACAAACAAGTAATAAACTCAAACCGAAAACAGTGATTAATCAAAGTAAACGAGTATATTAGCTTGTAAATCGTATTGGAACTGTTTACAGAAGTGCTTAGTCGACAAATGGTGCTAGGGTTTCGTCAACCCTAGCCGAAAACCCGTAGGTTTCAATTTATACTAAAACAAAATCGGCAGACATGCGTCACTTGGGAAGTGTCGCATGTCGCCGCCCTCATGCGTCACTTACCTAAGTGTCGCTATGCGTCACTAAGGCAAGTGTCGCCTAATGCTAAACTTAAGTGTCGCAAATACAGAAAATGACTTTTCTAATAAAACTAACTAACGACACTTACAACTCAATAGACCAACTGACAGACACACAAACATGTATCAACAGGGCATCTTGCTAAAGATTGCCGGGTGAAAGCTTATTTCGAATGTAGCGCAATGGGACACTACCGAAACGACTGTCCCAAGCTGAAAAACACCAACACTGCCAAAGGAAGGTTCTTCGTACTGAAAACTAGGGACGCCCAAGCAGACCCTGACACTGGTACGTACAATTGTGCGTCATGTCTATTCTATTCCTTGACGGTAAATATACAATTAGATTAGCAAATTGTGGTTAATCGAATCCGATAGTGTAAAACGTAATTACACTTTAGAATTCAATGGCTAGGCTTTTTGTCTAGATCGGTAATTTGGATATCATTATTGATATACATAGGGGAATAGGCCATCTTGTCGGAATCATTCGTTCGGAGGAAACTCATCGTTTTCCTAATCACGAATGTATCAGTGAAGATATGTGCTATAGTATTTGGTTAGCTAAAACATTATATAATTAGGTATGCATGATTTGGCATATAATACGGTTATCACTTCGGTGATCTAGTCGGAATGTGGTTATCACGTTAGTGATATAAATTTGGATAAGTATCGGAAAACTATATTTGTTAATATAGGACGTTTATACATCTTGTACGATATCGGTAGTTACATTGAACTCTAAAGGACACCGTAAGAACTTATTGAAGTCGGTGGATTATTAATCCAAATCATAGTAATGCTTGTTAAGACGGACCGGCCATGTCAAATAGATAACGGCCGGGTAAAGAATCGGAATTCTCCCTTATTAATTAGAGATCAGTAGGCTTAAGCCTAACAAGGGGAGAGGAAACTCGGATGTCTTAGAATTAGACATATCACTTAGTCAGCCTTAGAAACACGCAGACCTAAGTTTCGATTGAATTTCGTGACGAAATTCTCTTAACAACGGGAGAATGTGACACCCGGTCAAAAACGGCCAAAATTAGGGGTCAATTTAAACCTTAATTACTCGTGCTCGGTACGCGTTAAAACAAAAGTATCCAAATATTATATATGTATTTATATATATATATATAATACAATGAATAAGTAATAATCGCGTACAAACAAATCTAAAAGAACGCGTAATCTTAAATACGGACGTTAGTGAAAAACATTTTTAAATAATGTATTATTAACGAGAATAATAATTATTTACTCGATTGAGGTCTTGATAACACGTAAAAAGTCATGTTTTTACGTACGTTATCTTCCACATTTTAGGCACAAAGTTAACTAAAACACACTTGAAAGGACATTATTCATAAAGTTTTGTTAACTAAGTCAAAACGGAGTCGATGTTTGTAAAATCACTGAAAATGGCATGAAAAATGTAAGAAACAGGGCAAAACTGCTTCACCGTACCTCCGTTCATTCATTTTAATGCATCTTGAGCTACACTCCGAGTTAGGACCTCTAACTTATGTCATTTTCTTCGTTAGGAAATTACGAAACCGTGAGCGCGAGAATCACTCAAAACGGATAAACGACGAAGAAGTTACGCCCGAACGAAGGAACGAAGAACCGAGGAATCTGGATACGGGAGAGCTAGACCGTATACGGCCAAACTAGACCGTATACGGCCTAGCACAGACCGTATACGGCCTAGCTAGACCGTATACGGCCTAGCACAGCCGTATACGGCCTGTGTTCTCCCGTATTCACCCTATGCTCTCCCGTATACGGTCCAGTTCAACCGTATTTGCCCTAGCTCAACCGTATCGTGCGTTTGGTCAATAAAAATCAGACTTTTATTCGGGTTTGCGATACGGTTGTGCATTTGAAGGTTTGGATACGGTCTACGGATACGGTTGTGCGTTGCCTATATATTGAAGCCTCATTTCCACATTTTCAAGAGAATCCAACAAATCATCCATCCAACACTCTCATACTTCAATTCTCTTCGTTTTCTTTACGTTTTTATAGTTTTACTCTCTCTCTAGGATAGTTTAGATAGTTTCTCTCTCTAGAGCTCTCCGTCTCTAGAGAGAAAGAGATAGTTAGTTGGTTAGCAGTAGAGAGAGAAGGAAGCTGGTATTGTAATCACGGTGTAATAAAAGCATTCTTGGTGCAAGACTCTGTCTTTCTTTTCAGCCGTTACGCTGCTCAATTTACTGGTGATATCTATCTTTTCATACTTATACTATGTCCGAATTATTTCTGCCTGTTTGTATGATGTATGTTACTGTTATTGCCATGCTTATTGAGTAGTGTGCTGTTGCGGTTGTTGAAATGTAGATAATTAGACGTAGGGATGATGTTGAATTAATCTTTAAAACTATATAATTGGGAATTGTTATTTTTGTTATGTCTAAAACTTATCATGCATCTAGACTTAGTTATGGATCACCCTTTCCAGTCATTCGCGTGACTGCTACTTTAGGCTTAGAACTTGATCACCTCTAGGTACAGTAGGAAGTTATCTGTGTTATAGTACGAAGCCGTGTCTGTCACTGTAATTCGGCTGAAATACTGAGTATAGCTTTGGAAACACCACTGGTGGAGTACAACGTGGAAGCTCCGGAAATAGCCGTATGTGCCAACACTGTGGACTACCTAGAGACCCTAGAATATGGCCTAGGAACCAATATAACTGTGGAAATGTTACAGTACACCGTCTGTCCACCCCTGGAACTGAAGCTATGGAAACATTTCGACATAGTACACCGTACCTGTACCTAGGGGTAAAAGCTACAACATATCCCTGGTTACAAAGGATCTGTGGAACTGTTTAAGTGTAGTACATCGTGAACGGTGCCTAGTGTGGTACGCTGTGGAATGAGTATGCATTGTACACCGTTGGTGTTCCTAGGGCTGAATGACTGATTGCAAAGGAGAGTCTAGATCATGACAGAAGTAATTGAACTAATCAAACGTAAGGAATGAGTCTAGTGATGAAAGTCAAGCCCAGCAGTGGTTCAGAGTTCTTAAAACCCCTAGACTCTACAAAACTGATAGTTTAGAATAACAAAGTAATGATCTGAACATGTTTAGGAGATGGCATTTACATTTAGGTGTTAAGAACGGTCAGAATAACCCAATGGGCAGTCTGTTACCTTATTCCTGCACCCTTCAAGGGTCACTGGTCCAAAAGACAGTGTGGGGGGTTGAGCAGCCTGTTCTGATCAGAATCACGATAGCCTAGGTGCTCAGTGACATACGGATTCTGGTAATTAACTAGAATAAGTAGGGACCTAGTGTTTACACCCATAATGCATTTGTCTATTAACTGAAAATGTCCCCAATTATCTTTATAATAAGCATCATCCCGACAACCGATTATCAAAGTTTCAACTGCCGCAATTCTCTATCTGTCTACCTAGCTACCGATTCTCCTCTATCTTTTATTTTACTGCACGTAGTTAATTAATTAAATTAGAAAACTAAAACACCAAAAACCTACCTACTTGCACAAAACCATCCTAAAAGTGAACCCTATCTTTGGCATCGCTTCGTTTCAATTCGCTCCGATTTAAGAACGACCTCGAGTTATACTTGCTGCTTACTCACCCTGTGTAGTAGGTAGTATTTATAAGTTGAGCCCCAGCTCTTTATAAATTTAAAACCCACTGATCCAGCCAAGCGGTGGTTAAGTCCTGCTGACGACAAGGACGGTTCACTCCCAAGGTGAGCTAAAGAGACCCGACCGTTGGGCTGGCATCAAGTTTTTGGCGCCGCTGCCGGGGATCGTAGAGCGTTACGATTCTGAAGTCGCCTTAGATAAAATAAGCCTTTAGGAGATCCTTTTCGTATAGGTTGTCTTCAACTTATCCAAAAGTTACTTTCTTTAGAATAATTAGATTAATTTAGAATAAAATAAAAAATTCAAAAATATCTTTCTACGATTCGCCGCCTTCCTATCCCATTTCTCCATTCGCCAGCAAAACGACTAAAGAAATGACGACTATGGACGATGCTGAGTTCTTCAACCACTTGGAACAAGAGTTGAAATCCGACTTTCACTCATCACCGGAAGAAGCCTCCGCTGGACCAGACGACGATTCTAGAACCTTAGGGAAACTCTTAGATCTTGACTTAGGAACCCATAAATCTCAACAGAAGATCTCAACTTCTGCTTCTAGCATTCCAAGCTATCAGGTTTTGCCTGCGCCTGAGATTAAACATTCCTTAGAAAATATCCATAGATTCCCTGATTTTGTCGATAATGTTCACGGAAACCCTCAACCCTTTCATTCTTCATCCAAAGAAGAACGAACCCCCATAAGGAACGAGGATATTCATGAGCATCTTCCAAAATCACCAATTTTTGTATTCCTCGTACCGGAACCTTCGTACACCATTTATCGTGTTGTAGATAAGGAAATACCGAAAGATTCAGATGGTGATGAAATCCGATACGTTGGTTACTCTTTTGATCCTGAGAAAAGGTTGGATGTATGCAAAACATTTGCCTTACACTTAAATATGTCTGATTTTCTTTACTCAGTCGAGCAAAGAGAAACCATCTTAAGGATTGACATACTCGTAGGTATTCTCCACTGTCTTCCGACCCAAAAGGAAGATTGTATCTTCACACGATATCGAGAGCAAGAGCGAAAGCTTTTATCAGAAATAGATCGCCTCATGGATCTATTTGCTTGCACCGATTATCAACCGGTTTCTCAAACCATGATTAATCGTTATGTTGCAGCTATGATAAAAGAGTTTGAGCTATTAACTTCTAAAGATCCCACGATCACTCTCGTCATTTTTGGAAAAATTCCATTTTTCGTAGATCCTGCCGCTTACATAATCGCCAAGTTGCAAGAAATATTTCCTGGAGCAGACGACAACAAGATAGAAGCCGCTTTCTTTGCTGAAAGAAAAGATATCCACGTTAAACTCGCTTCGTTGTTCGATCAATCCAAATTCCCTTTCACCGTTTCTCAAAGATCTCTAATTTTGGATACTGCCATTGCAGTGCAAACTACATATGGTAATCCCGACTCAAAAGAGGAACTTAGGTTTCAGAGAATTTTAGGAAATCTTCTTCACGACCTTAATAATATAGACCGCGGTATACGAATGGGAATTTCAAGTAAAAAGAAAGTTAGAAAGGAATTTAATAAGTTTGTTAATAATCTGCTAGAATTAGGCCGGAAAGAACATAGGATTCTTAGCGAATTCGAAAATTTCTCATCACACCCTGCCAAGCTAGTTGATTATGTCATTAACATTCTAAACTGTGATTTTATTCCTCGCTATACTTCAAGATTGCTTTCGAGCAATCCCCTTTAAACTGTTTTGGAACAATAGTCGAGCTATAGACTTAAACCAAGCGCTTTTTGGGAGGCAACCCAAATCTTTAATTAGGTCTTTAAAATAATTTTCGTAGGTTAGTTTAATTATTAGTTTAATTTGTTTCTTAAAAAAGTCAAAAAGCTCTTAAAATCTTTGTCTCCGCAAAATCTGCGCAGTTTCTAAAAACGTGAAGATCTTAAATTCAAATAATTTTTAGAAAGTTTTTAAATTGTTTGGGTTTTAAAGAGTCAAGATTTTAAACCAAAAATATTGTTTATTTAGTTAAGTAGTTTTTCATTTCCGTTTTAAATAAAACCAACATTTTTGCTGTGCACAGTTAACTACAGTCTAATACCAAATTTTAAACTTTTGCTAAAATATTTGGCTAAGGTTTTTAATTGCCCAAAACATCTTTTAATCACATTTTAAATGGTCATTTACCTTAAATGGAAAAAGGAGGGAGATAAAAAGATGGGGAATGAGTCAAACAAAGTCAAAACACATAAAAAATCATTTTTTCTCCTCCTTCCCCCTCCTTGGCCGACGGTTTCACTACCCCCACACCAAATCCACCATTTTTCACCATTAAAGCTCAAATCAAGCTTCATCTCTTCATCTCTAGGTCATTTTTGGTTCATTTAACATCATTACATCTTCATTAAGGTATGATCCAAGCTTTAACCACCAAAATTCTCTAACTTTGTTAACTTAGGGTTTCAAGTTAGTTTTTGAAGATTTGTGCTTTACATTGCGAAATTGAGCTTTGATTCTTGCTTAGTGATGATATAAGATGATGTAGGAACTAGCATTACTAGTTAGATTGAAGTAATTTGATGTTTGACTTTTGAAAGTTGAATCTTCTTTGACTTTTTGGCTAGTTAGTCCACTTTGACCATTTGATAATTAAATTGCTTATGATAAGTTGTTTGTTGATTCATTAATGCTTAATATGATTAGTATAGCTTATTCATTTGCTTCATTTGCGGTTAAATGTGTGTTATGGTCAAGTTAGCAAATTAAAGTAAGCATGAAACATTGACCTTTGATTAAACGTCACCATTTTGAAATAAAACTCTTGGTTAAAATGATGTTTTGACTTAAGTTGATGTTAATGCTTCGCTTTGATTTGCTAGTTCAAGTTAGTATTACTATGAATTGGGCAAATGACAAAAGGAAACCTTACTTTGGTAAAGTCGACTTTAAAAAGTCAAAATGCTTAAATTTTAGTAATACTAGTAACCATTCTAGTTAAAGAGTCATGGTGGTGTTGTAAAATTGTATCTTTGAAAGTATTATGGCAAGTCTTGAATTAATGCTACACTTTCCTTAAAACAACTGCTTTTAAAAATTCTAAAGTAGCATTTATAAAATAAAAAAAAAAAAAAAAAAAAAAAAAAAAAAAAAAATGCCATGATCACTTTAAAAGATCCAATCTAACAACACGATTATCAACTAAAGAAGCTTTGTTGCATTACTTGCATGATTTGATTAAAAATGCTAATTACTCGTTTAAATAATCATGATAGTTTGCATTTTGTATGCGGTAATAGGTTATGCTTGCCATGATAAGGTAATTACATGATTAAGACTTAAATCTATATCATACATGCTTATGATGGTTAAGTAGTCTTTTGACTTGTCTTCTAGAAATCATTAAAGACCTAATAGCCTATTATTGTAAACCAAAGTTTCTTGTGATGGTTGGAAGTTGAGTTTGGTGGTATTACTAGTTAGTACAGGTTTTTGGGACTGCTCATTTTCTAAAGCCCACATTTCGAATTTTCGTTAAAAATCTAAAATATGAACTATTCCATAAACTTGTGATTATTCTTGGTAATTCACTATGTTCTTGTTTTTCTCTTATTTACAGATGGCTGAGATTCCTCGCTATATCAGGAAATCCATCAAAGATCCAGAGATACGGGAAAAGTTTCAGACATGGTTAAAACATGATTTAGGGGAAAATAGGTACATAGTGTGGGAAGACTTGGAGCAGATTGGTTTAAAACAAGGTTTTGAAAGATTGATTATGTTCAAGGAAGGGAAGCGAAATCTGCGAGCCTGGAAGAATATGTTTGAGATTAGGGAAAATGTTTATCGGGAATTAGTTGCTGAATTTATGGTTACCTTCCAGTTTGACAAGACAACCGATAAACTAAATGATGACCGAATGATCAGATTCAACTTTTTGGGCAACCCTCAACAAATGTCATTGGCAACTTTTGCTAGTCACCTTGAGCTATACACTGAGTATCAAGTCACTACTTTGTTCTTCTTGAAGGCAAACAGAGAGGTGAAACAGCGAGACCACACTGCTATCTGGCAAGAATTAACTGGAAATCAATTTCAGTCCAATGTCAAGGCCACCAGTTTTCTTGATAAGCACCATCAGGTTCTCCACAACCTCCTTGCATGTAGCATTCGAGGAAAAAGAAAGACCAAAGGAGCTGTTGGAGTAAAAGATTTGCTGATTATCAAGAGCATTATAGAGCAGGAGCACGTGAATGTTGCTTATATAGTTGCTGATAGGATCCTCACTGAGTCAGGATACACCGAATCAGAGTCTGCTTACATGGGAGCAGTAATCACTAAGTTAGTTAAGAGAATGGGGCTGTTAACTGAGGAGGTGATCGGTAACTTGACACCAGTAGTGAACAGGGTATCTAAGCCGTATAACATCAACTACATGGTCAAAGTATGGTTGCTAGAGAAGGATGTTGATGGGCAGATTAGATGGAAGGAAGGTGAGATCATTCCGGGAGTTCATATGAGACCCCCGAGGAGCAAGAGTGTTAGGTTTGAGTTCGATGACAGCACAGTCCACCGACAGCCTAGGACCACTGTTGCTCATGAGCGAGAGGAGGGAGAGACTGCCGCTGCTGAGGCACAGAGTCCACTGATACCGCCTGCTCGAGAGTTTGGTTGGGGAGATCCGGTAACATCCGAGCTCATGTACGGTATGTTGGGTATGCTTAACTCACACTACACACAGGACACATATTTGGCTGCTGAGTTTGGATTCCCACCACCTGCACGCCCTACATGGGTATGCGGCCCACGACCACCCAACTACCACACCATGCCACTACACCCACTTTCCATGACACCATCCACTACCACCATTCCTTACACTACCATACCACCCACATCTTCCACCCGCACTGTGCCCATCGAGATCCCTCGTGCCCGCCGTACCAGGACTACTCCTGCGGCTGAGCCGGTTTTCTCTGTACACACTGCAACACCACATATGCCGCATATCCCATATGTTGGGCAGCCATCCTCCCGTGCCATGACCCGTCCAGGACCAGCTGAGTCAGCCATATCAGACACATCTTCAGAGACAGACTCACCTCAGTCAGGTTTTAGACAGGACATGCAGGTTGACGATCAGGTTCAGGTTCAGGCTGAGTATATGCCAGACATGACTACTGCTGCTTTGCCTACTTTGTCAGGACTCACAGGGATGTTTCAGAGCAACCCAGTGCCATCCTCTGAGCTTCCACCATACCAGATGCTTGGTACTTCTCTAGGATCGTATGAGATTGCAGACATGGGACTAGATCCCAACTTCCATTTGTACCCGATCCAGCCACCAGCATCAGGCAGACAGCGCAGTTCATCTTCAGCATCAGTCTCCCGCAGAGCCTCGAGTGGACAGCACTCTGCTTCACGTGCTGGACCTTATGGCTCCATGCCACCTCCAGCTCATGGACCACCAGCCAACCAGGATCTTCCTCGACCTTGAGCTCATCTTATTTCACTATCATTTATGTTGGATGACTGTATTACTCTATTACTAGTATTTGGGATAACTGTATTAACTGTTGCTGCAGACTGGTTATGGTCCCAACCTGTGATCTGGTTGGACCCACCTATCTATCTTATCTTATCGTTTATCTATTATTTTACTTATGTTATGTTTTGTTTAGTTAATTTCTAGGTTACTTGTGAATAATAGAGAGCAGTAGATACTATAAAAATTTCCCAAGGAGAACCCGAGATGACGCGCAAATCACGCAAAGATCCTGATTCGAGCCTATTGAACTACCCTACCAAATCAGAATCTTCAAACACACATCTCAGTCTTTTCTAGGGGAGTTTTTCGTTCCACTTTCTTAATGATTTTTTTTCATCGCCTATAAATCTCCGTGTTTCCCATCATGCTTAAATTCTAAAGTGTGGGATTATAAATCCCACACAAATCAAACCAACTTAGAAATAGAGTTCCAAAATATTTTCAAGCTTTAAGTGTGGGATTCCTCCCAAAAAGAAGAATTTTAGACTTAGTTTGAGAACATTAGGGACAATGTTCCTCTAAGTGTGGGATACACGGTATGATATACCGTATTCTTTGACTTTGATTGCTTTTCCAAAGTATAACTTTCTTAAAAACAAGTCTAACTTCGACAGTGAAGTTTTCACTCATTCAGTTGGCTTAAATTTTTCTAAAAACCTCATTTGTGCTAAAATTTTTAAATTTTTGACTCTAAATAATTTTGAGAAAGATTGATTTTTCCAAAAATTGATTAAACTGCTTTGGAAAGTAAGATAAGTTAAGATACGAGTCCCTTAAAAATGAAATGTTAATTGAAGAGCATCGCACGGCTAGGCACATACACCCTTTTTGCAGTGAGGTACTTGAGCCAATAAAAGCATTCATCTTTAATGCTTCACTTCTTCGTTTGATGTGTGTGCCGATGTATGTGCTTTGAGTTAGAACTTGCTCTCGGTATACGTTTCGAGACCACACCAATGGGCACCGTACGCGGTGAAGGTGCAGTCAGAGGACCTTGACATTTCATAGGATTAAAACCCCATTTTTTTAAAAGCCTAACCCATCCAACTCTCATTCGTGAGGGTTGAAGATCCACTAGTTAAACCCTTTGAGCCTTAACCTTTCATTTCTTCAAAACCACCATTCACCACCTACCCTCACCTTTTCAAAAATTTTAAACTTAGAACGTTTTGGAGTTATGAAAAGCGTTATTTAGGCATCCTTGCCACTTTTGTCTCACACACTCTCAGTTTCTCTCTGTGTTCTCTCAGAAATCTTGCGTGTGTTAAAAATCATATATCTATTGAAAGCAAAAATTCAGGTGCGAAAAATTGGCACCTTTTCTGAAAAGCTCAGTTAAAATGAGATGTCAAAAGGACAAAGTGTCCAGAATCTCTCGAAAAATGTATAGAAAAGAAAAGAAAAAAAAAAAAAAAGAGAAAAATCTCCGAAAAATTCCCACAAAAAATAAAATAAAGCTTAGTGCTTAAAATTCTCGAAAGAATGTCTATTCAGAAAATCAGTCAACTCCGCGTGCGTTCTCGAGAAGAAAGTCATCAAAGCTACCTTTCTTCATAAATAAAATTCCTTCGTGTGCGTTTCCCGTTTTAAAGAGTGTCTAGATAATTCGATTCATAACTTTAGGACCTCTAAGTTTAAATAAAATACCCCGTTTTTTTCACTTTCAAAAAAAAAAAAAAAAAAAAAAAAAAAATTCACCATCCTCCGTACCCCTTTGTTCCATCACCCACTCAAAAACCCGAAAAATGTCTTGGGATGATTAGCACCGTTCTCATTGAAGTGGTGGAGATCCGATTCTTGATCAAGCCTATGATGAGAAGCAATGCATGACTGGCTTTATGAGCGATTTCGTTTGATTAGAATGATAGGAAACCCGATACACTTTGAGTGAATTGAGTGACCACCTTTGTGAGATCGCCTAGTCATGTACAATATCCATCGAGAATTGTGAAAGTATGCCAAGCTTAACATTTCAGGTTTAAGGGGGGACTATCTCAATGATGCTTGCTTTCTAAAAAGGTTTACTCAGTTTTTGATAAATTGATTGATCTCTGGTTGTTTACTGTCAAAGATTCTCAAAACCAGATTTTTCAAAACCTTATAGCAGGTGAGAATTTTAAAGTTTGCTTGAGGACAAGCAAAAGTCTAAGTGTGGGATATTTGATAACACGTAAAAAGTCATGTTTTTACGTACGTTATCTTCCACATTTTAGGCACAAAGTTAACTAAAACACACTTAAAAGGACATTATTCATAAAGTTTTGTTAACTAAGTCAAAACGGAGTCGATGTTTGTAAAATCACTGAAAATGGCATGAAAAATGTAAGAAACAGGGCAAAACTGCTTCACCGTACCTCCGTTCATTCATTTTAATGCATCTTGAGCTACACTCCGAGTTAGGACCTCTAACTTATGTCATTTTCTTCGTTAGGAAATTACGAAACCGTGAGCGCGAGAATCACTCAAAACGGATAAACGACGAAGAAGTTACGCCCGAACTAAGGAACGAAGAACCGAGGAATCTGGATACGGGAGAGCTAGACCGTATACGGCCAAACTAGACCGTATACGGCCTAGCACAGACCGTATACGGCCTAGCTAGACCGTATACGGCCTAGCACAGCCGTATACGGCCTGTGTTCTCCCGTATTCACCCTATGCTCTCCCGTATACGGTCCAGTTCAACCGTATTTGCCCTAGCTCAACCGTATCGTGCGTTTGGTCAATAAAAATCAGACTTTTATTCGGGTTTGCGATACGGTTGTGCATTTGAAGGTTTGGATACGGTCTACGGATACGGTTGTGCGTTGCCTATATATTGAAGCCTCATTTCCACATTTTCAAGAGAATCCAACAAATCATCCATCCAACACTCTCATACTTCAATTCTCTTCGTTTTCTTTACGTTTTTATAGTTTTACTCTCTCTCTAGGATAGTTTAGATAGTTTCTCTCTCTAGAGCTCTCCGTCTCTAGAGAGAGAGAGATAGTTAGTTGGTTAGCAGTAGAGAGAGAAGGAAGCTGGTATTGTAATCACGGTGTAATAAAAGCATTCTTGGTGCAAGACTCTGTCTTTCTTTTCGGCCGTTACGCTGCTCAATTTACTGGTGATATCTATCTTTTCATACTTATACTATGTCCGAATTATTTCTGCCTGTTTGTATGATGTATGTTACTGTTATTGCCATGCTTATTGAGTAGTGTGCTGTTGCGGTTGTTGAAATGTAGATAATTAGACGTAGGGATGATGTTGAATTAATCTTTAAAACTATATAATTGGGAATTGTTATTTTTGTTATGTCTAAAACTTATCATGCATCTAGACTTAGTTATGGATCACCCTTTCCAGTCCTTCGCGTGACTGCTACTTTAGGCTTAGAACTTGATCACCTCTAGGTACAGTAGGAAGTTATCTGTGTTATAGTACGAAGCCGTGTCTGTCACTGTAATTCGGCTGAAATACTGAGTATAGCTTTGGAAACACCACTGGTGGAGTACAACGTGGAAGCTCCGGAAATAGCCGTATGTGCCAACACTGTGGACTACCTAGAGACCCTAGAATATGGCCTAGGAACCAATATAACTGTGGAAATGTTACAGTACACCGTCTGTCCACCCCTGGAACTGAAGCTATGGAAACATTTCGACATAGTACACCGTACCTGTACCTAGGGGTAAAAGCTACAACATATCCCTGGTTACAAAGGATCTGTGGAACTGTTTAAGTGTAGTACATCGTGAACGGTGCCTAGTGTGGTACGCTGTGGAATGAGTATGCATTGTACACCGTTGGTGTTCCTAGGGCTGAATGACTGATTGCAAAGGAGAGTCTAGATCATGACAGAAGTAATTGAACTAATCAAACGTAAGGAATGAGTCTAGTGATGAAAGTCAAGCCCAGCAGTGGTTCAGAGTTCTTAAAACCCCTAGACTCTACAAAACTGATAGTTTAGAATAACAAAGTAATGATCTGAACATGTTTAGGAGATGGCATTTACATTTAGGTGTTAAGAACGGTCAGAATAACCCAATGGGCAGTCTGTTACCTTATTCCTGCACCCTTCAAGGGTCACTGGTCCAAAAGACAGTGTGGGGGGTTGAGCAGCCTGTTCTGATCAGAATCACGATAGCCTAGGTGCTCAGTGACATACGGATTCTGGTAATTAACTAGAATAAGTAGGGACCTAGTGTTTACACCCATAATGCATTTGTCTATTAACTGAAAATGTCCCCAATTATCTTTATAATAAGCATCATCCCGACAACCGATTATCAAAGTTTCAACTGCCGCAATTCTCTATCTGTCTACCTAGCTACCGATTCTCCTCTATCTTTTATTTTACTGCACGTAGTTAATTAATTAAATTAGAAAACTAAAACACCAAAAACCTACCTACTTGCACAAAACCATCCTAAAAGTGAACCCTATCTTTGGCATCGCTTCGTTTCAATTCGCTCCGATTTAAGAACGACCTCGAGTTATACTTGCTGCTTACTCACCCTGTGTAGTAGGTAGTATTTATAAGTTGAGCCCCAGCTCTTTATAAATTTAAAACCCACTGATCCAGCCAAGCGGTGGTTAAGTCCTGCTGACGACAAGGACGGTTCACTCCCAAGGTGAGCTAAAGAGACCCGACCGTTGGGCTGGCATCAGGTCTTAAATACATTTTGTACACTGAAAACTATCCGTCAAAATGAGTTAAATCAAAGATATAATTTTGTATCTCATTAAAAGTATTTTTATAAAATACTTCGTTTAAAAACATATACGATCTTAAATTTAGAAGATTATCATTTGAAAATATTATACTACATTACGATCGGGTAAACAAACACGGGTATAAAATACCCACCAATATCAATTATTGGAGCCAATAATGCAATATACACACACGCTCACAATCTCAAACTCTCAATCTCTCAATCTCTCTCGGATCAACATCAAGAACAACAACAACATCCTTATCATAATCATCCTCTTTGATCATTATCATCATCATTATAACATCATCAATCATCATCACAATCATCATCTCTTTTCTCCTCTCGGCTCACCATCACCCGAGCCACCACCACCACTCGGTAACCATCATCATCAACAACAACTCGACAACAGCAGCAACGGTAGCTCACCACCACCATCATCATCATCATCGAGCTTCATCCTCATCATCAACTTCGGTTCCCACCTCCACCGTGAGCACACATCCCTTATTTCTTTATGTTTATTTCGAAGTTGTAATGCATATATCGTCATGTATTGGTGTTATATAAGTACTGATTATGCCCAAGAATCAAAAGTTAGAACCTGGTTTTGAGTGATCTTCGGTCGAGCTGTTGTGTATATCATACACACTTTATAAGCATACAAAGCATATATATATATTAATACTTTGAAACATTTAAACAAACTAGTTGCTTGGTCCAGTGGTTTGAGCGTGGGGTTGGCAATGAGAGGTCACAGGTTCGAAACCTGTGACCCTCTTTTGACTACATTTTAATTTTGACTAGCTTGTTATCAATACATATACATATTATTAGTAGATTAAAAACCAATTATGGGCATTCAGCCTACTAGTAACGAGTTGAGGTTTGTAGCAAGTGGTCACAGGTTTGAGCCCCGTGACCTGTTTTGATTTATTTTCATTTTTTTTGTAACACATTTCAACACACACACACACACACACACACACACACACACACACACACACACACACACACATATATATATATATATATATATATATATATATATATATATATATATATATTAGTAATTTCTCAATGAATTTAGGCAATAGCCTAGTGGAAAATGATTGGTGTTAAGTATCAAGAGGTCATGGGTTCAATTCATGTGACCTGTAATCTTTTTATACATATTTACTTTTATTATTTATTATTCTTTTTACACATAAATATACATATATATATATATAAAAATAAAATATATGTATATATATTTGGATATACATACGCATGGCAAACGACACAACTCGATAAATACAAACGGTCTCAATTCAAGAAACACCCACAGATATTACATAATTTAACTTAAACGACCTTACAAAAACAATCACATCATTTGCATAAATTGACACGCTGACAAATACTCGTGTTAATATATCTTTTACGTTTAGGACGTTAGAGGATTTCGAATTGGATATTACTTGCGGTTAGGAACGCTAGCACCCACAGGTGAGTTACACAGCCCCACTTTTACTGTTTTTAAACTTGGGGTGAGATACAATGCTTACTTGTTTTCGTGATCACTGTTATTCGGTTAGTTAATTTAATTATTAACTCTGTTAAACATGTTGGTTATCATTGTCGGTCTTGATTTTCATTGTTCGGGTATTGCATGAGTGTTTTAATACGGGAAAGTCCTCATCATTGCATGGTTCGTTGACTTAATAAGGCGCGATTACTAAAAGATAGATCTATCATGGGAGTGACGTCCCCGTCCGGGTTGCTAGCTACAACCACGTACAAACGGGCATTTTAGTAGTTGTTATGGGTGTTGACACCGTTCGGGAGGCAGAAAATCGGGTTAGGCCTCGGACCATGGCTCAGTGCAATGCAATATCATTGTTCAGAAACCTGCGTTGGTTTGATCAATGTTAGGAAAACCTGCGTTGGTTTAATCATTGTTCGGTAACCTTAATAGGTTAAATCATTGTTTTGAAAACTTAATCGTTTTAATCATTGTTCGGTGACCTTATTTGGTTAAAAATCATTGTTTGATTATATTGTTTAAATCATTGTTCGGTTATAACATTTTATTATCGTCGGATAATCATGTTGATCACATCAATGTTTATGCTAAACATGTGAGATTCACCTAGCTTTATAACTGACATTTTAGTGTTGTATTCTTAGGTGAACAGCAATAGTAGGATGGCCCTCGGGATAAGCTATCTACTCACGAGTCGCATTCATCCATTTAGACATGAAGATTTTCTTGCATTATATTTTATATAATGGTTATGTATTAAAATCTTCGAAATCAATTGCGAACTTGTTATTATTGTAAACTCATATCTTGAAAACTTTGTAATACTTTTGAAATATTATAAACGTCTCATATAGAGTCGTTTGCTTGTAACCTCTGTGCTTTGATTATTGATTAGTCACACCCAAATCGTCGCTTCTGCAAATCATGAAATCGGGGGTGTGACAAAACTGGAGCCATTCATCAATAACTATCTTATAATGAATATTCAAATCGCAATAAATACGAAAGTCTTGAACGGTTGGGTGATTGTAGCTTTGGATGACACTGTTCACCTTGTTGATGTACTTATCCCGCTCAAAATTAATGTTAACCAAATGCCTATAAAAAGTTTGTCTACCATCAAAGTTCAATTGGATTAAATTGCGCCACAGGAACCTCCATCTCGTGGACAGAATGCTGGTAACTACAGCTTCCTTGATAGGGAAAAGAGCGAGTATCGTAACAAGAACTTCATCTGGCATTTGGCTTATAAAATCATTCAAACATGATCTTCGACGACCCTCCTTCACATTAACAAGTGGAAGTCATCATCAATAATAATAATAATAATTTTAACAATCGTCCCACACTATAGGGTAAGTTAAAAATAAGTAGGTATTAATATTATTATTCTTATCTTTAATTATTGATTACGAGTGTTTGGAATTGCTTATATATACTGTGATGTAACATGAGCAATAATAAGATACAGTTCAAAGTAATGGAACAATCAATAATCAATATATACACATACAAAGAAGCAGCCAGCATAATCTGTATCAGTTGCAAGTGTTGTTGGCATAACTTTCACATTATGTGTAGAACAACCACCATCCACAAGGCTAGTAACGTCATCATCTTCATTAATGGTGTCATCGATTTTATGAGAGAGAATGTGTTGTAGGGTTTCTTTGGAGCGGAACGATACTTCACCTGTGTAACAACCCCAAAATTAGGGTAAATTTAAAATTTTCCTAATTACGTGTTTACTACTTGTATTTAATATGAAATAGGATTAAATACATTACTTACTTACTATATATATGAGTGATATATATATATATACACGTATACGATTCGGTACAAAATATGGACGTTGGTGACAAACTTTTAGAATAATGTGGATTTATCCAAACAAACATTAATTACTTTAATATATTACGAAAATATATTACACGTTATACGTTTTGTTAAAAATGTAACTTTACGCGACGAAAGTACACGAAACGCGCCCGACATGTGAAATAAACTTAAGTTATATTTTTATAACTTCATAATAAGTATTTTGATAAAATACTTCTAGTAAAAATATCGCGATTACACGCGTACAGTTAAAACGTTTAGAAACGTTACACAATTCGGATAAATGCACGATTCGCGATCGATGACCAAACGAAATCTCAAATATTATTTTAGTAACTTAAAATATGTTATTTGAGTGAAA
This sequence comes from Helichrysum umbraculigerum, assembly GCA_949592205.1. Lineage (NCBI taxonomy): Eukaryota > Viridiplantae > Streptophyta > Magnoliopsida > Asterales > Asteraceae > Helichrysum > Helichrysum umbraculigerum. The sequence goes on from CATIUR010000006.1 coordinate 57,028,939, forward strand.
CTTTTACTTATAATATCCGGTTTTAAATCGTTAACAAAACGTAATATATAAAACGTTATACGATTAATTAAAACGCAAAACGAACGGGTAAACGAACACGAGACTTAACGCAACTTCGGGAAATGATTTAAACACCCACCTTGTGGGTGGGACCCACGAAATCTGCAGCAATATGGGGCACTATACCCCTTTTTGCTTCTTTGACTTTCCTTTGTTTACTTCATCACACCACCACCTCCATACCTCCCTCACTTCACACCCCACTCCACCAAGAACTCTCTCTAGCCTCTCTCCCTCTCTTCCCCTGCGGTTTTTGGCAGCCCAAACACACCCACAAATCTTCACAAAAACACACTCAAAAACGCCTTGGATTGCTAGGAGCTTTTGGAAGAAAACGATCACCTCACCGAGCTCTACACATCCATCTTTCTCGTTTGCTCATACGACTAGTAAGGACCTCAAACTTTTCTTGGTTATGTTTTATAATGTTTATTAACATGTTTAGTTGCTTGCTTAACAAAGAGATGTCCAAATCTAAACTTGAAACACGTTTTTGTAAACATATATATGTACACAGTTTTCTGCCCAGAAAAACGACCTCACGAAAACAACCATAACTCGAGTTGTAGACTAAATAAACGGGTGAGACCACTTGGAAAAGTTTGGTATTTTCGTCGTGAACAAAAAGTTCTTCTTTAGCTACCTCCAGAAATACACCCATTATCGGCTATTACTTGATCTTCGGACATATCACTGTTTTGGCCGGAATTTGCATATATCATTTCTTAATTTTTGTTAAAAATAGTAGATGGACACTAAAGTTCTCGGGAAAATAAATAAATGATCTAGAGACATAGGAGAACAGTTGGTAATTTTTGCGGGACTTTATTCGGACTAACCGTTAGAGAAAACGAGGGTTTCGTTGAGACCAAAAACTGGAAAACCTTAACCCGGGGACTGTTTTGGTATATTTATAAAACCGACCCTTCGAGACGACCACAAAACGTAACGACAATTTTATAAGGCTTATTTAACATAGTTAGGGCTTCCCTAAAAGTTTCGGGTCAAACCGGAGTCGTTTGACCACAAACCCGAGCCTTGAATTCAAACAGATTGCTAGTGTCGCTAGAGGACCAAATCCTATAGCGACACTAAACAAGTGACGCATAGTTACTACTGATTGACGTCACCCGACACTTGCCCTTAGTGACGCACTAAATCTAATACCCGACACTAGCTGAGTGACGCATACTTTAGTGACGCTTAAACAACCGACACTTGACAAGTGTCGCCATACAATTTAAACCGTCACTTATACCGACACTTATACCGTCACTGACCTCAGTGACGCTACCTTAATGCAAGTGACGCATCTAGTGACGCTAATATCACGATACTTACTGAACTATACGGCACTACCTAAGTGTCGCCTAAACTGTGAAGTGTCGCATGGAGTGACGCATGAAACAGAACCTTGGAAAATACTTTTACACTAAGTATTGAATACATACAACAACCGAACATTATACAATGGTACTTATACAATACATATACATAGTAATGTATACATGAACTACTTCACTCATACAACGACACTTGAAAACATTACGAGATCACACTCGCACGAGCTTACACTCGAACAATGTTTACACGTCGCATTACAAATACTCAACTTATGTATATACTTACAAGGTATACAAACGCGATGAATTACATAATAATAATAGTTGGATTATTATTACACCTCCGTCACCAACGGGCCACACTTATTTACAAAACAATTACAAACGTACAAACAAATACTTGGACATTTCCTAGTTGAGTGGACAACTAGCATGGGTGATCCTTCGGGACACCAACCTACTTATTACTTACTGAACCTTGTGCGTGTTAGGACGCCAAGGGTTGCTAGTACAGAGTACTACACTTGCTTGACTTACTGCATCATCTGCTAGACTCAGGTGAGTCTCACGGCCCCACTTTTTACTGCTTTTACATCGGGGGAGATGCATTACTTGCTTTACATGAACACACATACTTACTTGCTGCCAACGATTTACAAACTTTGCTGAATTACGGATATGCCAATTGCATGAGTTTACGACTAATCCACTGAAAGCCTCCTTAATCATAGTTGTTAGTTATGGAATAAGCGCGAGTTTTAGTATATGGATCCATATGGGACTGACAATCCCCGCCCGGGGTAGCACGCACTACCACGAACCGTACTGTATAAACGGGCGTTTCTTACTCGTTTCGGATGTTTTGGATTAACATTCACGGGGGTACTATATTTACTGTACGTTAAGCTTCAACTATGGTGGCTCATGGCAAGGGTATCAAACGGTTAGCATGACCTGCAACCACCCACTTATTAACGGTTAGCAAGACCTGCAACCACCACATACATAATGGCTAGCAAATGATTTACAACTACTACTTGTGTGTTCAAACTGTTTACTTATAAACCTGTGAGATTCACCAACCTTTTGGTTGACCGTTTTAGTAATGCTTCTCAGGTACACAGCATCAGTAGGGATGCCCAGCAGGATAAGCTCATTTAGCTCGAGTCGCATGCATTTACAAGCTTGGAGATTTTATTACATTACTTTTGTACTAGTTGTTATGTATTAGAATCTCTAGGAATTTATACGAAACTCGAGCTTGTATTTTGAACTACTTATGTATTAATGTAATAACTTTTCGAACGTCTCATTTAGAGTCGTTCACTGTATCCTTTGTGCTTGTGATTATTGATTAGTAACACCCAAAACTCGCTTCCGCAAACCATTAAATTTGGGGGTGTTACAGATTGGTATCAGAGCCTAAGGTTATAGTGAACTAGGTTGCATTAGTGGGCCTAGACTATGACCGTTAGGCAGTATTTTCTGTTAAGTGTGATTGGTTCAAGAGTTACGTCATACAAGTTTAATTTAACATAGCTTGATCAACTATGTACAATTAAATAAAGATGATGTAAGGCTTGAAATGGTTATGCTGGAATAGGAATACATTAGTTGACTCTGACCTCGAGAGAAACCGGGACTCATAATTGTTGTGCTAGACACTCATAAGACTATTATGTGATATATGTATGTATACATAGATAGTCATCGCTCAAGCACTGTACGCTAGTCTATTATATATTATATATATATATAGGCACTCACATATTCAAACACTTTGTCATGGAAATGGCAAACACAACCTCCGAAACATCTTCTAATTCATCCCACTCTCGACAATTTCTTTTGGGATCACGAAACTCATAGGTAGCTAGGAGGACCACCGAGTCACTTCGAGCGAGACCTTACCTAACTCAAAACAATTCAAATAACCAGGCTAGTTAGCACGTAGTTGCTAGTCAGTAGAGATGGTTATTCAACCCCTCTTGATTGTTCTATAATGTTGATTGTCATTTTGTGATGTTGTATATTACCGCATTTGTATATGTACATCTATGATAATCATCATTTATGGACAATCTCTCATGAACCTTATCCTTCTAATCTCAGGAAAATCATGCCGCCAAAGTCAAGGACTTACACTGATGCCCAGATGGCATCTATCATCTCTCAGGCTGTGACTGAAGCCTTGGCGCGACATTCGTCATCGACCCCCGAAAGGCATAGTGATACTGCCAATACCCCTCCCACTGCCAAGCCTTGTACCTACAAGGACTTTCACAACTGCAAACCTCTGAACTTTGCAGGTACTGAAGGAGCTATCGGTCTAATCCGCTGGATCGAGAAAGCCGAATCCGTATTTCTCACTTGCAACTGTGCGGAGTGAGACAAGGTTAAATTCTCCGTCAGCACTTTTTCTGACACCGTTCTCACATGGTGGAACACTTATGCCCAGACAGTGGGTATTGAAAATGCTTACAAACTCCCATGGGTGGAGTTGAAGGAGATGTTGAGAGGCGAGTACTGCCCCAGGGACGAATTGAAAAAGCTGGAGTTAGAATTCTACAATCACAAGATGCAGGGTGATGACATCACCGGTTACACCAACCGCTTTCACCAACTGGCACTCATGTGCCCATCAATGGTCGATCCTGAGTACAAGAGGATCGAGAAATACGTCGATGGACTCCCTGAACGTCTACAAGACCTGGTGACTTCATCCAAACCGGGTACCATTCAGAACGCCATTCGCATGGCACATGAACTGACGGCAAACTCTGTTCGCCGTGGCCCAACTCCTACCCCGTCTGCAGCTAAACGCAAATGGGAAGCAACTTCAAACTCCTCCAACCTGATTTCTGACAAAAAGCCTACAACAGTCGATACCAACGACTCGAAGGCTTACAAGGGAAAGAAGCCTTACTGTTCCAAATGCAGTATGCATCATCATGGCTCCTGTCCCTGCACCAACTGCAAGAAATTCGGGCATCTAGCCAAAGACTGCCGAAACAACCCTGCTAGTACCGATATTGCTGCACCCAGGACCTGCTATGAGTGCAACGGTACCGGGCACTTCAGGAAGGACTGCCCAAAGGTAAAAGCGGGAACCAACTTCGCAAAAGGAAGAGCTTATGTGATTAACGCTAGGGAGGATGACCCGAACCCGAGACTATGCGACTTACTCAACCCGGGTACGCACATTGTTAGATTACCCGAAACTGTTTAACAACTTATGCACATTGCTTTACGTTCTATGTACTCTCCTAGATCCTAAGTACACAATAGGGTTAGGAAACTACCGACTACTTGAATCCCGACGACGCAGCTCGTATTGCACTTTATTTACGATAAACAAACTTCCTTCCCAGACACCTCACACTGGTTGAGACCGGGAACACGCACCTTTTTCATTCGAATCTCAAACTGACCATGTCCTGTGGACAAATGGTCAATACTTTTCCCAACATCCCAACCGAGACCAATTAGGACTTCAAACAAATTTCGGGACGAAATTTTCATAACAATGGGAGAATGTAACAACCCCAAAATTAGGGTAAATTTAAAATTTTCCTAATTACGTGTTTACTACTTGTATTTAATATGAAATAGGATTAAATACATTACTTACTTACTATATATATGAGTGATATATATATATATACACGTATACGATTCGGTACAAAATATGGACGTTGATGACAAACTTTTAGAATAATGTGGATTTATCCAAACAAACATTAATTACTTTAATATATTACGAAAATATATTACACGTTATACGTTTTGTTAAAAATGTAACTTTACGCGACGAAAGTACACGAAACGCGCCCGACATGTGAAATAAACTTAAGTTATATTTTTATAACTTCATAATAAGTATTTTGATAAAATACTTCTAGTAAAAATATCGCGATTACACGCGTACAGTTAAAACGTTTAGAAACGTTACACAATTCGGATAAATGCACGATTCGCGATCGATGACCAAACGAAATCTCAAATATTATTTTAGTAACTTAAAATATGTTATTTGAGTGAAACTTTTACTTATAATATCCGGTTTTAAATCGTTAACAAAACGTAATATATAAAACGTTATACGATTAATTAAAACGCAAAACGAACGGGTAAACGAACACGAGACTTAACGCAACTTCGGGAAATGATTTAAACACCCACCTTGTGGGTGGGACCCACGAAATCTGCAGCAATATGGGGCACTATACCCCTTTTTGCTTCTTTGACTTTCCTTTGTTTACTTCATCACACCACCACCTCCATACCTCCCTCACTTCACACCCCACTCCACCAAGAACTCTCTCTAGCCTCTCTCCCTCTCTTCCCCTGCGGTTTTTGGCAGCCCAAACACACCCACAAATCTTCACAAAAACACACTCAAAAACGCCTTGGATTGCTAGGAGCTTTTGGAAGAAAACGATCACCTCACCGAGCTCTACACATCCATCTTTCTCGTTTGCTCATACGACTAGTAAGGACCTCAAACTTTTCTTGGTTATGTTTTATAATGTTTATTAACATGTTTAGTTGCTTGCTTAACAAAGAGATGTCCAAATCTAAACTTGAAACACGTTTTTGTAAACATATATATGTACACAGTTTTCTGCCCAGAAAAACGACCTCACGAAAACAACCATAACTCGAGTTGTAGACTAAATAAACGGGTGAGACCACTTGGAAAAGTTTGGTATTTTCGTCTTGAACAAAAAGTTCTTCTTTAGCTACCTCCAGAAATACACCCATTATCGGCTATTACTTGATCTTCGGACATATCACTGTTTTGGCCGGAATTTGCATATATCATTTCTTAATATTTGTTAAAAATAGTAGATGGACACTAAAGTTCTCGGGAAAATAAAGAAATGATCTAGAGACATAGGAGAACAGTTGGTAATTTTTGCGGGACTTTATTCGGACTAACCGTTAGAGAAAACGAGGGTTTCGTTGAGACCAAAAACTGGAAAACCTTAACCCGGGGACTGTTTTGGTATATTTATAAAACCGACCCTTCGAGACGACCACAAAACGTAACGACAATTTTATAAGGCTTATTTAACATAGTTAGGGCTTCCCTAAAAGTTTCGGGTCAAACCGGAGTCGTTTGACCACAAACCCGAGCCTTGAATTCAAACAGATTGCTAGTGTCGCTAGAGGACCAAATCCTATAGCGACACTAAACAAGTGACGCATAGTTACTACTGATTGACGTCACCCGACACTTGCCCTTAGTGACGCACTAAATCTAATACCCGACACTAGCTGAGTGACGCATACTTTAGTGACGCTTAAACAACCGACACTTGACAAGTGTCGCCATACAATTTAAACCGTCACTTATACCGACACTTATACCGTCACTGACCTCAGTGACGCTACCTTAATGCAAGTGACGCATCTAGTGACGCTAATATCACGATACTTACTGAACTATACGGCACTACCTAAGTGTCGCCTAAACTGTGAAGTGTCGCATGGAGTGACGCATGAAACAGAACCTTGGAAAATACTTTTACACTAAGTATTGAATACATACAACAACCGAACATTATACAATGGTACTTATACAATACATATACATAGTAATGTATACATGAACTACTTCACTCATACAACGACACTTGAAAACATTACGAGATCACACTCGCACGAGCTTACACTCGAACAATGTTTACACGTCGCATTACAAATACTCAACTTATGTATATACTTACAAGGTATACAAACGCGATGAATTACATAATAATAATAGTTGGATTATTATTACACCTCCGTCACCAACGGGCCACACTTATTTACAAAACAATTACAAACGTACAAACAAATACTTGGACATTTCCTAGTTGAGTAGACAACTAGCATGGGTGATCCTTCGGGACACCAACCTACTTATTACTTACTGAACCTTGTGCGTGTTAGGACGCCAAGGGTTGCTAGTACAGAGTACTACACTTGCTTGACTTACTGCATCATCTGCTAGACTCAGGTGAGTCTCACGGCCCCACTTTTTACTGCTTTTACATCGGGGGAGATGCATTACTTGCTTTACATGAACACACATACTTACTTGCTGCCAACGACTTACAAACTTTGCTGAATTACGGATATGCCAATTGCATGAGTTTAAGACTAATCCACTGAAAGCCTCCTTAATCATAGTTGTTAGTTATGGAATAAGCGCGAGTTTTAGTATATGGATCCATATGGGACTGACAATCCCCGCCCGGGGTAGCACGCACTACCACGAACCGTACTGTATAAACGGGCGTTTCTTACTCGTTTCGGATGTTTTGGATTAACATTCACGGGGGTACTATATTTACTGTACGTTAAGCTTCAACTATGGTGGCTCATGGCAAGGGTATCAAACGGTTAGCATGACCTGCAACCACCCACTTATTAACGGTTAGCAAGACCTGCAACCACCACATACATAATGGCTAGCAAATGATTTACAACTACTACTTGTGTGTTCAAACTGTTTACTTATAAACCTGTGAGATTCACCAACCTTTTGGTTGACCGTTTTAGTAATGCTTCTCAGGTACACAGCATCAGTAGGGATGCCCAACAGGATAAGCTCATTTAGCTCGAGTCGCATGCATTTACAAGCTTGGTGATTTTATTACATTACTTTTGTACTAGTTGTTATGTATTAGAATCTCTAGGAATTTATACGAAACTCGAGCTTGTATTTTGAACTACTTATGTATTAATGTAATAACTTTTCGAACGTCTCATTTAGAGTCGTTCACTGTATCCTTTGTGCTTGTGATTATTGATTAGTAACACCCAAAACTCGCTTCCGCAAACCATTAAATTTGGGGGTGTTACAACCTGCCCGGGTCATTGTGACTGACCAAATGATGATATTAGCAACAGTTATCAAAACCAACAATTAGGTTAATGAGAGAGACCAGAAACGAGGAGGAGTGACCACTCGCAAAGCAATTGAGAGGGAACAACTGGGTTGTGGCCATGTGGGGATTTTCTTTTTCTTATATATATATAATACTAGATTCAAGACCCGCGAAAACGCGGGCGACTCTAATTTTATTACCAATTTCTTGATTTTTGTTATCCTTATAACTCTAATTCTGGATTCCATGGGGTTCGTGGTTCAACTTTTCTTTTGTATAATAGCTGTGGTACTTGTATTGGTGTTGTATTGTGAACCCCTCTATGGGCAGACTAATATGATTACGAACATCAAACTATATAATATATTCAAGATTCTTTATAATGAAAGTAAAATAGAAATAAACAAAAACAATCGGTTGATACATCAAACTCACTCAAAACAAAAGTGTCAAACGTGATATTACCAGAGGACAAAAATTAAAACCATAATCAATTGTTGAGTGAAGAACATATCAATAACACTCAGCATTACATAAGCATGAAATCCATGACAAAGATAATCAGCAACAGTAAAGTATACCAAACATCAAACGCTAGATATAAGTGAACGCTAAATTACATAAATACAAAGACCTCATATGATGAACAAAGCGATTAGTAGCAACCTGAACACTCCCAAAATACCTGTACAAATCAATCATATTATGCAAATCAAAACCCTAAACTAATTATTGATCAAAAAGAGAGGTGATAGTACCTCCGGATATATATATTATAACCCTAAACTAATTTTGATAACATTCTATTGTTCTTGTTTTTTGACCCCGTTGATCCCATTGATGATGATTATGATGATGAAGAAGAAGCGGGAGTAGGGTTTTAGGGGTGGCATCGATTGAAATTGTATTTGGGAAAAAATTCGCCAGGAGAATGAAGGGATATTTTAACTTGATTTAATTTTGATCTAATTCTAAAATATAGATAGATACGTATTAAATTACAATATATTATTAATTATTTTATTAATTAAAATAAAAGGGGTGCTAAATATGGAGTACGGATCTTAAAAAAAATTGTTTTATTAACTAAATATATTAATATTTATTGATTTTTAATAAAATTTAAATAGTTATTATTAATTTAAATATAAAAGGGTGTTAAGTGTAACAATCATTAAATTAATCTTAATCGTTAGATCAAGATGGAAAAAAACAATTAAGGGTTGGAATTACCCTAAGCTATTTTGCTTTAAGTATATTTTATAGATATATAATATATAATATATAATATATAATATATAATAATATATAATATATATATATTTTATATTTATTTTTTTAAATGTTTAATGAGAGAGACCAGAAATAGGGAGAGCTCTTGAGCTACTACTTTTAAATACCAGTAAGAAAATTGGCAAAATACTATGGTTACAAAAGATGACAAACCATGCTTTGAGTGTCTATATAAGCTATATTTCGTACTTTTTTATATCATAGGAGGTTTTAGTTATATGATGATTTATTACAAAGTATTAACGTGATACATACACATTTCCGCGAACGATAGTAAGAGATCATCCACCAACACTTATTTGATTAAAGTATAGTAAATTATGGATTGAGATGTGTCAAGATTGGGAGAATATGTTAAAAGTTCCCGAAGAATTGCTTTACTCATGTTAACGTCGTTCATAATAAGTTATTTTAGTGACACTAGCTCCACAACCTTAGCATTTGACCCGGAAAGGTTTCCCTTAAATAATCTAAAACTGTAATCATAAAAACCACATTTCCTCACGTTGTCACAGTAACGAAGTTGTCTTAAGTCCAGTTCTATAAATTCAACGTTCTGGTTTACCACGAACTGAAGACATTCATCATCAAAATCCTTATTCAAATAGTAACAAATCCAGAAGTCTTGAACAGTTACATTGAACAAATCTGACTAGTAGCAATGTTAAATGATCCAATTACCCATAAACAGGTCATACAACAAGTTTTTAAACGACCCCTTAAGGTGCTAATTGCAAAGACAGTTGTTTCAACCTTAAATTAACCGAATAAGAGATATTACATCTTTATGAGGGTGATTATAAGTAAAACACAATAAGCCCACTCAACACGATATCATATAATAATACATTTGATAAACTATAAGTAAAAGAGATCAAATGTTATAATTCTCAGCAATCAAAGAGCCCCGTTTCAACATGGTAATGTAATAAACCTTCGTGAGGTTCTTCTGAACTAAACATAAAAACTTTGATTAAACATACAAACCACAAACTCCGATTGAACATATGGTCAACTCCACACCTCTAGGCAATATTGATGTGATCTGGCGCTTGGCAGAAGAACGAGCAGCTTTCTCACCTTTCAACAAATCCTTCTTAGTTAGATCTCCCCCAAAACCATGGCAGCCTGGATCTATCACAATTTTTCTGAGTGGAACAGCATTCTGTATCACGTATGCAACAAGCTCAAGGTCGCTGATTCGACCGAAATATCCATGAAATTTAAGAAGCTTGACGTGTTCATGGTGGTGAGCAGCAACATGCCTTACTTTCCTCCTCTTTTTGATTGGTGATATACATATTAGCTGCAAAAAGACCAATAACATGTTCACAAAAATTGTATTAAGCTACCATTCTGCCTAGGAAATGTACGAAAGTATAAATAATCCTCTAGGTGGGATGCGACCTGTGAAAACTATAACATGAACATGATTTGTGAATTAGGTAATGGATAGATATATATAGGACTCAGAAGATTGATCTCATTTCTCTGGGCATTGTATCGAACAAATAAATATAGGTGTGCAATAGAAAATTCTTAAAAAGTCAGATTATAGCCTAATATACAGCCTACTGATTTCAGAGTATTTGCATGTAGATACAAAAATTGGTCCCTTTCTACTTTATACAGGAAAACACAAACATGAGAAACCAAAGTTTTGTCATCTCATAAGGAATAAGAAACCATGATGAATTGATCTCCATATGAGAACAATAGCTAAAGGCTGGCAGTTCTATTTTCAAGGGTTTCTAGGATTCTTATTAATAACTAGAAATAAAATAAATTCAAGAACAATATCTGGACTCTGGAATATTATCAATATGCTGGTACTTGCAGCTGCTGTTGATAGAGCTGCTTTTATATGGGGTTAAAATGGCAGAATATGACATTGAAATGCATTTGAAACGGATTTGGTTTGGCTTCTTAAGGTGTCCCTTTAAGTTAGTGAGTCATGAAAGATGGGACTACTTCCTTTAAGGTGGCAAAATGGGTTGAATTGACTGAGGTATATGAGGCTTTGAATATAGCATATTGTTGTTTGGTTTTCTTGGGTATTAATAGTATAGCTTGATTGTATTTTTAGTTGTTTTAGTCTAATTGGAAGGGATGTCTCCAGTTAGAGTTTCGATTATAAGTTTTGGTAACTATTATAAATTCCTTTTTATTTTTGCCAAAAAAAATTATATATAATAATAATAAATTCACATCGAAAAGAATAAATAGCCTCCCAAACTTTGCAGCAACAAGGAGAAAAAAAAGAAAACATGTTAGCCTTAACCTAGTTATAGTGCAGCTAAATATATTTACTCGTTAATGGACATAGCATAAGTACCAAAAATTCTGAAGTCTCCAAACATGGGAAGGCCTGAGCTATTGAAGTGAGCTCTAGTAGACTATCATCTTCTTCAGCCCCAACTGTCAGGAACGTAAGCTAGAACCGGAGAAGAGAGAATACTTCAGGTTTAGTCCTATAGTTCATCGAGTTGATGGTAACTACACTAAGGCTAGATCCGGACTAATGTCGTTAACAATAAATGATCATATATAGACATTTGACGATTATAACTTACATGTTTGATTATAAGTAATTGAAACAACACATACTTCAAGTTGCAGATAAGCTATTGTCTTGTCGTAGGAACAATCGGTTATATTTTGTTGTATATATGTAATGATCACTTCTAGTTGTGAAGTTGTGTAGCTAAATTTTCATTGATTCACATCAGTTACTCGTCTTACTCTATGTAAATTACTTATCATAACCAGATTAGAGTAACTTGTACGTGTTGCACCAGATAAGAATCGAAATGAATTGAAGGAAACTAATAATATTCAACTCAAAAGCATTTACAAGTTACTAGTCTTATATATACAGTGAACTGGTATACCTAGAAGAATATGGATGGAGTAATTCACAAAATTTTGGTTGACGAAACCCTAAAAGTATAATATTCTGCAAATCATCAATCATCATATGAACAATCGATGAATCCGTACAACAGCAAATAAATTAAATAATATAAATGATAATTCAAATTTAATTGAAGGAAACGGGAATTACAAAATCCAGCCACTACTGTATCAATCATAACACAAATACAAATTAAATCACCTGATCGGTTTGTGCAGATCGAAGTCTTATGTGTTTCATTTGTTTGAGGCACGAGGAGGGGCGAGTGTTATGGAGGAGACCCTGCGAGGGCCGAGGGGTGTAAGTGGTCCAAAAACCACACAAAATCGGATCAGAACCGAACCGCACCGTGAATCAATAAATGGAAAATTAAGAACAACGTGGTTTTGGTTCAAAACCACGAACCAAATAATATACGCGCATATATGTTATGTTATAAAGAACATGTGTAAAAGAATGTAGTTATCAAATTAAATATTAGATTCAAGGAATAAAAAAAACTTATAATCGTCTAATAATCAAAAACTAAAACGTTCCTGCAATTCAAACATAAAATTGATGCATCTATATTTTTTTCAAACAAAATATGCATGTATGTAGAACACAGAAGAATATCGTAGATCAAGTTCTCAAAAATAATTATTAAATAGATCAAGCGTTTGAAATTGATTAATAATCATGATCGGGGAAATGTACAAAAGTAACAAAATTGCTACTTGTGTGTGGAAGACGATGAAGAGAAAGAAATTGTAAGTTGATTTTTTTGGGTAAATGGAGTATAAAAGATAAAAATCTAAAAATACATATGTACTTATAATTAATATTATAATTTTAATAATCTAATAATATAACTCAATTTTTATTGATATTTAATGCAAAAAGATAGAACCAAGAAACGAACCGTTATGCTTCGGGTTGGTTCGGTTCTTGTCCGGTTCCGGTTCGGTTTACCGGTTCTGACGGTTCCGAACCATTTATGTACACCCTTAGACTCTACGTTGAAAAAGTAACGGAGTGGGAGAGACAATGTTCCTGGGGGTGCGCGTGGTTCAAAGTGGTGAATGGAAATGGGAAAGGTAAAAGGTATACTAAGGGAATACTAAGCAACGCAATGAGCATTCCTTAGTAATACATTTATCATTGATGTTGCTTGATTTTTTAGAATTAATCATCACGAGTAATGTGACAGATTGGGCCAAGTCAAGTTGACGGATCTAAAGTACCCAACTCGAACCCGACATAATTTGATAAACGGGTTGGCGGGTCAAATGTACCCAACCTGAACACGAACTTAATATCGGTTGATGGTTAATTCTGTGTCAAACGGGTCAAATTTAATGGGTTACCTTTCGATTAGTGGTTTGACCCATTAACCCGAACCTTGGCGGGTTGGTGGGTTGGATTTGTGTCAAACGGGTCAAGTTTCCTTTGGACTGGCGCGCTGACCTGTTAACCCGAGCCCAACTCGAAAAATTAAATGGGTTGGTGGGTTTCAAGTTAATTTTGGTTGGTGGAATGGTTTCGCGTCAAACGGGTCAATTTCCATGGGTTACTTTTAGGTTGGTGAGTTGACCCGTTAATCGAAACCTTGACCCGAGTACGACCCAAAAATTAAATGGGTTGGCGAGTATCGGGTTGGCGAGGATCGGGTTGACAAGTTGAGATACATATATAAAGGTTATATGTCGGCATAATGATAAGTAATGATATCCATTACCCCCAATTTGGTGGGGAATTGGTGATTACCTAGTAATGGGTAATGGAACATTGCATTATAGAATACCAAGCAGCATCATTCATTGCCTTTCTCATTCCCCACTCTCTAATACCCTCAACCAAGCACCCCCCGGAGTTTTTGTTATTTTTTTTTTATTATTTTGGTGCAAATAATTGATTAATAAATTAAAACAAATCACAAAATAAATTTAAATAAAACATAATATTCATATATATTCCTCATTATTATTACTGTTTTTCAGTATATTAAGGAAATGCACACTAAGACAGTTCCCAACGGTCCGTCTCTTGCTCCGTCAGTTTGCAAGTGACAGGTCATTTTAGTGACACCATTGGCACGGAAGAGTCAATTTGGCTCCGTCCGTTCCAATCGTCGGATATCCGACGGAGTAACGGACGTTTCTTTTTTTGTTGTTTTTCTTTTCTGTTTAGCGTATATAAATAAATGTATATTGGTATATGTGGGCCCAAAAAAATAAGTGACGGAGTCAATGTTGGTAGTGTTCATTCACTTGTGACTAGTTGTGAGTCATTTCAAGTCAGTTATGGAAAAAGCAAATGTGTCGTTGAGGTGACAGAAACTGACAAGTTGGTTTCAGTCTCTTGTTAGGAGTGGTCTAAGGGCATCTCGACATCATGGTCAAGCTATTTAATAAGCAAAAGACATATGAGCTTCAATATTCTAAGAATCTGAAAACCATAAGCATAATTACTGTAGTTTATACATGTATAGCTAGAAAGTTATATGAAATGGTGAAATCGTGACATTCACATAGTATTGAGTTGTACATCAAGCAGTGACGGATGTTCAACAAAACAAGCATTTTTAACAGTAACACAAGCTTGGCAGCTCAAATCTGATGTAAATTCTGGAATCAAACATATAAAAGCAGGATGTTTACTGAAATCTTGTAGGGTGAATTAGAATATGACCAACTCCACACCTCGAGGCAACATTGATTCGAGAAGCTTGGCAGAAGATCGAGCAGCTTCCTTCATCTTATAGATGTTTGTAGTTACAATCACAATTTTCTGAAGTGCAACAGCAGTGTGTATGATGTAAGCAGCAAGTTCAAAATCGCATTTCCGACCCTTATGTTCTGCGATTTCAACAAGCTTAAGGTGTTCATGGGGATTAGTGGCATCCCTTGCTTTTTTCCTACTTATGATCGGTGCAGCCCAGTTAGTCTGCAAATAGACCAATAAATTTGCTAAAAGATTTATGACATGCTGCACTAAAATTAAGTTGGTAAATTGGACATAGCTTAAATACCTCAATTTTTAAACTTTCCAAATTAGGACATGCATTTACCAAATAAGCCAAATCTAGAAGACAATTATGTTTGCGACCACGACACGTCATTCTTAATTGCTTCACATTAGGTAGCTCGTCAAAGGAATAAGGTTTTAAATTTTTCTGCAAAAGAATGAAGAAAAATACTCGCATAAAATTTTATTATGATTGATTATAAACACATTAAGAGATGTAAAACTAACCTCGTCACGATATATATTGACGTAAAGAGACTGAAGGGATGAAGCACAAGATGCTATTTGATTGAAAACAATATCAGATAAACACCAATAATCACCACCCAAATCAACTCTTTTAAGTTTTGGAAGATGAGCAAAACGTAAATCTATCTTTGGACCGTTGTAAGTGAATGTTTCAAGGTCAAAATCAGATATATAGATGGATCCAAGACAATAACCAGCTCCTTCTACTATGTCCAAGTGTTTTAATTTAAGAGCTCATCCACCAACACATATTCGTTTCAAGTTTCGCGAACCAAAGATTGACAACGTCTCGAGATTTGGAGAATTTGATATAAGTTCCCGAAGAACTGCATCAGTCACCTTAACGTTCTTCAAAATAAGTTTCTTTAGAGAGGGTAGCTCCACAACCCCAGCACTGGACTTGGAAAGCCATCTTTCAAATAATCCTGAAGGAATATTAGCATATGACCAGCGACCAAGTCTCCTCAAATCCAATTCAAGAAACTCAACTTTCTTGTTTAATGCAAACTGGAGCCATTCATCAATAAATTTATCATAATACTTAACCAAATCGCAGCAAATCCGGAAGTCTTGAACGGTTGGGTGGTTGTAGCTTAGGATGACACTGTTCACCTGGTTGATGAACTTATCCCACTCCGAATCCATGTTCGCCTTATAGTGACAAATTTGACTACCATCAAAGTTCAATTTGGTTAAACTACGCCACAAGAACCTCCATCTTGTGGACAGAATGCTGGTAGCCACTGCATCCTTGATAGGGATAAGAGACAGTATGATAACAAGAACTTCATCTGGCATTTGGCTTATGAAATCATTTGAATTTGATCTTCGACGACCCTCCTTCACAAATGAAAGTCATCAATAATAATGTCAACTATCGTCACCCCAACCCCACAATAATTTCCTTCCAAATCCGCATCCACGCTCCTAATGGGATTTTGCCCCTTCCTCAAAAAGAGACATTGTTTTATCATTTATGTTAAACTTGAATTCATAAATTCATTCTCCAACATATCAATTTACACACCAAAAAAAAAAGGCAAAATGGACAACCCCGTTTCAAGAAAGCTAGGCATTTAAAACCGTTCCCACCAAAGAAGCATAAATTAACAATATTGCTCCGTATAAAAGAGGAATATGCCAAACCGTCTGTTGTACTTAATTAGCTGTGAGATTACCACCAGTTATTAGTTACAGCAGAAAATTAGGTTAGAATGCATGCAACAGGGAAGGAGGGACAAACAAGTAAGTGAAAGAGAATGCTTTTATGGGCATCAATCGAATTAAGTGACCATACTGACTACTGAGGGATCAAAAATCAACACAAAAACACCACGATCAATCCTTTTTCTCTTGACTAAGAGGACAGGGGGAAAAGGGCTTGAACTAAGGTGAACAATGTTCTTTTCTGATGCCTTAGGTACTAGTATTAAAGTGGTATGTGATGGTTAAATGCTCGTTGATAAGGAAGATCTTGTGCCTTATGGAACCGAAACAAATCAAATAATACTAGAGAATCAATACTTCAATGAAGCAGGGTCACTGGACTTAATGGTGAATCTGCGGAAATAGGGTAAGTTATAGAAAGGTGGAAGAGAGAAGCCACTATATATGTTTGGTACTAACTGACCTAATTGTGGGAGGAAAATAGAGGTAGTGTTGGGTTTTGTTAACCACTAAGGTGTTTAAGATTGCCTATTTTATAGGTGCTTATCCGCTTTAAATATAAGTAGGTACTAATATTCTTATTTTTTTAACTGTTGATTCCAATAAACAGTTTCAATATGAGTAAGCAATCAGCGTAATTGTTTAAAATGAACTATCCCAAACACCCACTATAGTCACCTTGACAATTACAAAACATATCCAATTCAAAGTAATCAAACAAAGAAAAGCCACTAACAATTCATACCTCATAGAAGCAGACTGCAGAATCCAATGCTGCTGCATTACCACCAACCGGGAGACCAGTTTCAGTTGCAAGTGGTGTTGGCATCAAATTACCGCTAGAACAACCATCATCCACAAGACTAGTAATTTCATCATCTTCCTTAATGGTTCTTTGCAGAGGGACAGCTGTACCTTCCAGAGGTGCATCATTTGATGTATCTTGAGGAGTTGAAACAGATTCATTTTGGGAAAGTGATGGTGATATTGGGGGGGAAGATTGAAGTTTGTCAGCCTCAACCAATTTAGCCATACACATTGCTTTCAAATCAGCTATAATTGTTTGTTGGGTGGTTACAGTCAGTTGAAGTGTATCAAGTAAGGTAGAGAATTTACCAATGGACTCTGATTGTTTGTGTACCGTATCAATAACGGAATCGATTTTATGGGTGAGTGTAGAGATAATTTGTTCTAGGGTTTCGGAGCGGAACGCTACCTCCTCTGCCCCGGTCATAGTTGACTGATGAGATTAGCAACACTTACAATTTACAACATTTTATCAAAACGGACAATTTAGGTTTAAGTACAACGAAAAACGAGAAGGGAGTGACAACTCGCAAAGTAATTTAGAGCACAAAAGGGGGGAGTACTGACCAGTATAGTTTTCTTTTTTACATGATTCCCTCGGTCCCTAATCTATTGTCTAGTATTCCTTTTTAGGTTATACCAAATTAATTGTCCACTTCTATAAATAGATAAGAATAATGAGATAAAGTTCTTTTTTAACCCTATTGTATATATGTAAGACAAAAAATAGGTAAAAAGTAGAGGATAAAACTATCATCTTACCAAAAAGTAAGAGAAATGATTATGTTTTCTTAAACTGCGTGTTTTTTGTCTGCGGACAATAAAAGTGGGACGGAGGGAGTATATATTTTTTTCTCTCTGTATCTCATGGAGGAGACCACATAGGAATGGGGGCGGGTTCGGTGTAGGGGTGTAATCTCCAATCCCAATCCCATTATTCTAAGCAATCCTCAATCACATCCCAAACCGCAACGGGGTTTTATCGGGACGTCCCATTGGGGCCCAAACCCAATCCAAATTCCAATGGGGTACTTCGTTGAGGACATGGCTTCTTCAAGTCCCAACCCAATACTCGTTCTCTATTTGATAATACCCAAATTCGGACGACTTGTTGATTTTTCTTAAAGCATTATTTAGACATATACTGATTGACATCCTCTTTTAAAAAACAAATCAGTAACATGATCAAGACAACTTATAGTAATTGGCCTCGTTGACGAAATAAGTATACTAAAAATATTAGAATAATTACCCATTTACACTACAAATAAATAATAACTAAATCGTTGTTGTCAAAGGGTCAAAATTCTCAATTTCAACACACCATAGTCTTATAAATAAATAAAGTTGTAATTATTATTGTAGTTTAAAAAGTTATAAATAAATATATTATTGATGATATTAGTTATATATATATATATATATATATATAGTCCCAGGTTCAAATGAGAAGGGTAATTTTCATGAGAATGTGAGAAACACTTTAAAATCACTTTTTAACTATGCAAAACATGTTATTTTACATAATTTTCTTCGTAGCTTCTTTTTTAAATAACTTTTAGAAGTTATTTTTCAAATAAAAAAAATTTCAACGTTTTATTATTTTTTTAATTATTTTTAATTAAAATTTTTATTCATAATAATATCATTTTATAACTTGATAATCACATGAATAATATGTGATTATCATGCCATATTTTGTGATTATCTTGAACACATGATAATCACATTATATTAGAGAATAATCACATATGATTATCATGTTATATTTTGTGATTATCTTAAATAATCACAACAGTAACGACTGTAAAATAAGTTCGAAAAAAAAAGTTAATATTTTTTATTTATATTTATATCATAGCTTCCAAAAGTTATTTTAATAGTAATCATTGAAAAAGTATTACAGGAAAATGTGTTTCCAATAGTTAAAAAGTGATTTTGAAGTGTTTCTCACGTTCTCACGAAAATTAGCCTTCTCATTTTAACCCACCTATATATATATATATATATATATATATATATATATATATGTAACACCCGCCAAATTAGGACTAGTAATTAGTGCCTAATCATATGTTAATACATGTAATTAGTTCCTTGTTAGGCTAATTAATGTATCGAATTATATATATTGTTGAATATACGAAAATGCGATTTGATTAAATCGTACGCAATTTAAATCGGATGTATTTCGATTCTATTTTATATGGACGTTGGTGACAAAATTTTATTAAATAACGGGTTATGTCAAAAATATTATTATTATAATATTTCGTATCGTACAATCAGGAATTACATAATTTAAAACATAAAACGCGCAAACCAAATAAAATAAATTACAACTTATAACTCAAAATAAAGTGATTAGTAAAATATTTAAATAAACTATCGCGTAAAAATTCGTAATTTAAAACTTATAATTAAAACGTAAAATAATTATTAAACGTCTAAACGACGGAGCAAACGAACAACGCACGGAGAGCGGGGACTGAAAGTTGGAGGTTAAACCCCCAACTCCCCTTTTCCTCTTCTCATTTCTCACCACTCACTCTCTCTCTTCCTCTTTCTCCTCTCTTTTCTCTCAATATCACCAACCACCAAAAACCTCACAAAATCACCAAATAAACGCATTAAACGGCCTTGGATCATACCACTCTTTTAGAAGAAAATAACCACCGCGACACGATCTATCATCCTATCTTTTCGGATTTCTCATCCGACACTTTGTAAGTTTCCGACAAATCCCGAAATCTCTCGTTTTTAAATGTTTTCACTTGTTAGTAGTTTGTAACAACTTATAATGTCCCTATAAGGGTTGGGTAAAAGTTTTGGACCGAACGGAAACCGAAAAACTCATTTTCGACACATTTTCCGGCCAACAGACCGCTACGTCGCATTTGGCCCGGAATTTATGCGACGTCAGCCTCTACGTCGCAAAACACCTCGTGACGTCGCATAGTGCGACGTCAGTCACAACGTCGCATTAAATTGCGACGTCGCATATAGCGACGTCACCCTTAACGTCGCCAATACCTCACTACGTCGCATTTAGCGACGTAAACCTTTACGTCGCAGAGATCACCTACGTCGCATTAGCGACGTAGCACCCTACGTCGCATTAAATTGCGAAACGTCGACTTTAGCGACGTCATGCTCTACGTCGCAATCCTACCTGCGACGTCGCACCCTACGTCGCATAAAACAGCAGGTTTTCAAACTTTAATTTCACTAAGTGTCGAACTTTTGCAACCTCAAATCCTTATACGATACGACTTATAAAACACTTTGGGGCACTTGTGTAAGTGCAAAACATCGGTAACTTGATAATAATACTTAAAGTTTATTATTTCAAACCGTCACCAATGGGCCATACACTTTTCAAACACTTAAACATATCAACCAAATAGTGGAGATTTGGACATTATAGTTGGATAAACAACTGCAGGGGTGATCTTTTTGAGATACCCAATCATATTTATAACCATCGCGTGTCGTGGACACCCTCAGGTTACAAGTCTTTGGACTTCATTTCGGCTAATCAACTTACGTTTGTTTAAACGCATTCAGACTCAGGTGAGTCTCATAGCCCCTCTTTTTACTGTTTTACTCAGGGGTGTGATATACTGCTCAAACTTTTAACATGTGAACGCAAGTACCAACTTTTCATATACTACATGAGTTTTTCGAAACTAATCATTTAAAGTCCTCCGTCAGCATAGTTGTTAATACGTTGTAGCGTGAATATTAGTATATGGTACCATATAGGATTGACCCTCCTCGTTCGGGTTAGCAAGCACTAACCGGGTAAACGGACGTACTAATATTTGGGAAGACGAATGTTGATTAGGCATTCGTGGAGGCACCTCGCCCGGAATTCTCTATAGGGGACCCGGCCCTCGAGTTAAGCTCAACTATGTGCTCATGGCTGTATACACGATGATTATCATTTTATTGCTGGATGCAATACATTATTTAAATCTTGCGGTTCATACTATATAACTTGATTTCAAACCTGTGAGCTCACCAGCTTTATAGCTGACCTTTTAGCATATATCGCAGGTACCCAGCAGTAGGATGTTTCTGCTTCAGGATTTAGCTCGAGTCAGCATACAGAAGTTTTGAGATTTTCTTGCATTAGTATATTTTGTATAAGTACTTATGTACTGAAATCTCATTTGATTTAACTCGAGCTATGTAACGCTTTAAATGTTGTAAACATTTCAATTATCAATATATTTTGTTAAAACGACGCATATAGAGTCGTTTGCTATTATCTTTGTGTTTTGTTATTGATTAGTAACACCCAAATCAAGCTTCCGCAAATCATCAAATTTGGGGGTGTTACAGATTGGTATCAGAGCCTAAGGTTATAGTGAACTAGGTTGCATTTAGTGAGCCTAGACTATGACCATTAGGCCGTATTCCTTATTAGGTATGACTGGTTCAGGGATTACAACATACGAGTTTAATTTAACATAGCCTGATCAACTATGTACAATTAAGCAAAGATGATGTAAGATCTGAAAGTAGTTATGGCTGAACAGGATACAATAGAAGACTCTGACCTCGAGAGAACCGAGACTTAAACATGTTTATGCTAGACACTCAATAGGCTATATTATATAGGAACTATATGAATATAGGCCTCAATCTTACTAACGCTTTGTCTCAGAAATGGCAACCATTCCATCAAATTCATCTCGTTCTCAATCCGGGTCGCAGAACCCAAGGGTAGCAAGGAGGAACTCAAGGATGCCTCGAGCTGGCCCGTATCCCACTCACTCCACCTTGCCGGCCTTAGCCGCCAGAGTGAATCAACACGAACAGCGACTTCGCACCATGGATGTCGTGTTGCAGGAAACCAACGAAAACTGGAGACTTACATCCCTTGAACGCATCGAACAAGTCTCCGACGACCTTGAAACCACAAACAACAACATGGATGTCCTCCGTAACCAAATAATAGAAATAAGGGTGGAAAATGCCCTTCTACAACGAAGGATGGAAGAATGTGAGCAACGCTCACATGAAGCAGAAGAATATGCGCGTGGACTAACACAACGACTAGCACTCGCAGAAGACAACGCCCGACAAGCCAGCAGGCTTGCAAACACTGTGGACCGTCTTGTCACGATGATGGAACAAATTAATCTACGTTAAGACTAGTGTAGTCTTTGTCTTGTAATCTATCCTGTAATCTAGTAACTCTCTACGCGCTACTCTAAAATTCAGTCGGATGTAACAGTTCCCAACATCTTTTGTAATACATCTGTAGGATGTAACCTTTGAACTCGTACTATCTATTAAATGTTCCTTGCTGTTTCAACTCATATCGATTGCCATTATTCCTGTTGATGTTATGTATTACTGCTTTTATACATGTACATCTGAGATAAATACAACTTTCTTGCAAAATCTCATGTATCTTCATTTCTGTTATTGAAGAATCATGCCGCCAAAGTCAAGACCTTACACCGATGCACAGATTACTTCACTCATAACCCAGGCTGTTACTGAAGCCTTGGCGCGCAATACTCCACCCAACTCCACAAGGAACAGCGATACCGCTGGAACCTCTACCACCAAACCTTGTTCTTACAAGGACTTCCAAAGCTGCAAACCCTCGAGTTTCAAGGGTTCTGAAGGAGCCATCGGACTGATTAGATGGTTCGAGAAAATGGAAACTGTTTTCCGTGTCAGTAAATGCGCGGAGAACGACAAAGTAAACTTTGCCACCTGCTCTCTTGAAGATGATGCCCACTCTTGGTGGAATTCATATACCCAATCAGTGGGTGCTGACATTGCCTACCAAATCACTTGGGAGGAATTGAAAGCCAAACTCACTGCCAAGTACTGCTCTATCGCCAAACTCCAGAAGCTAGATGAGGAGTTCTGGAACTTAAAGGTTCAGGGTGGTGACATCGATGGTTATACCACCAGATTTCAACAATTAGCTGCCCTCCGCCCAGCTATGGTAAGCACTGAACCCGATAAAATCAGGAAGTACGCCCTTGGTCTCCCTGATTTTGTTCGGGGACACGTCATCTCTTCAAAACCAGCCACCATTGACGGTGCAATCTCATTGGCCCAAGACCTGATGTCTATGAGCCAAGATTCTGAACCACCCACTTCATCCTCCCAAAACAACAAACGCAAGTGGTCTGACTACCACAACAACCACTCCAACCAACAAAACAAGAAACCTGACACCATCAAAGCCTACAACACCACCACCGACATCATCCGGGGTTACACTGGGAGCAAGCCATATTGTCCCAAGTGCAACCATCACCATGAGGGTTCCTGTGGTTCCTTTTGCAACAACTGCAAGAGGTACGGCCACCTTACCAAAGATTGCCGCTCTCCTACCAACAACAACCCCAACAACACCAGGCCACCCAAAGTCTGCTTTGAATGTGGAAACCCCGGGCATTTCAGGGATACGTGCCCAAAGCTGAAGAACCGCAACAACAACAACAACAACAACAACCGCAGCAACAACAACAACAACAACACTCGCAGCAGAGCTTTCGTCATCAAATCTGGGGACGCCCGCCAGGACCCGAATGTGGTCTCGGGTATGTTCCTCCTCAACAACTTAACTGCTTCTGTTCTATTTGATACTGGTGCTGATAGAAGCTTTATCTCCGATGATTTTTGCCCACTACTTGACATCACTCCTGTTGCCTTAGATGTTAAGTACACTGTAGAGCTAGCAAATGGAAAACTCGTAGAGACCACCAGTGTGATACCTAATTGCACACTAAACCTAGCCGATGAGACCTTTTCGATCGATCTTATACCCATCGAAATTGGCAGTTTCGACGTCATTATTGGAATGGACTGGTTGTCCAAACATCGAGCTGAATTTGTTTGTCACGAGAAAATTGTCCGTATCCCACTCGCCGTTGGTGGAACCTTGATCATACAGGGGGAGACCGGTGGGACGGGACTCAATATAATCTCCTGCTTAAAAACCCGAAAATTTCTGAGAAAGGGTTACCCTGCGATACTTGCACACATCACCGAGAAGAAGTCGGAGGAGAAGCGACTTGAGGATGTGCCGATTGTTAGAGACTTTCCCGAAGTCTTTCCGGAAGAACTACCTGGTCTACCTCCGCCTAGACAGGTTGAGTTCTCAATCGATCTCGTGCCGGGTGCCGCACCGGTGGCCCGCGCACCATACCGTTTAGCCCCATCTGAACTTCAGGAGTTGTCCTCTCAGTTACAGGAACTTCTGGATCGAGGATTCATTAGACCGAGTTCGTCACCTTGGGGAGCTCCGGTCTTATTTGTCAAAAAGAAGGACGGTACATTCCGAATGTGCATCGACTATCGAGAGTTGAACAAATTGACCGTCAAGAACCGTTATCCACTTCCTCGCATTGATGATTTATTCGACCAACTTCAGGGTTCAAGTTTCTACTCAAAAATCGACCTGCGATCAGGTTATCATCAGTTACGAGTTCGCGACACCGATATTCCAAAAACTGCTTTCAGAACTCGTTACGGGCACTACGAATTCCAAGTGATGCCCTTTGGTCTAACCAACGCACCGGCTGTATTCATGGACCTCATGAACCGGGTGTGCAAACCGTACCTCGATAAGTTTGTCATTGTCTTCATCGATGACATACTCATTTACTCGCGCAACGAGCAAGAACATGCGCAACACCTCAGAACCATCCTTGAACTACTTAGACACGAGGAGCTTTATGCTAAATTCTCTAAGTGTGAGTTCTGGATCCAAACCGTTCAATTTCTTGGTCACGTGATCGACAGTCAGGGAATTCACGTTGACCCATCAAAGATCGAGGCTATCAAAGACTGGCAAGCACCCACCTCTGCAACTGAAGTACGACAATTCTTGGGTCTTGCTGGGTACTATCGGCGATTTATCAAAAATTTCTCCAAAATAGCTCAGCCACTCACGGTACTGACACAGAAGGATAAAAGGTTCGATTGGACCGAGAAACAAGAGTCAGCGTTCCAACTTCTGAAACAAAAGCTTTACAGTGCTCCGATTCTATCCTTACCCGAAGGCACCGATGACTTCGTGGTATACTGCGATGCTTCTCACCAAGGTCTTGGTTGCGTGTTGATGCAACGAGACAAGGTTATTGCTTATGCCTCACGACAGCTAAAAATTCACGAAAAGAACTACACCACTCATGATCTCGAGCTTGGAGCTGTCGTTTTTGCTCTCAAAATCTGGAGACATTATCTCTACGGCACTAAGTGCACAATCTTTACCGATCACAAAAGTCTCCAACATATCTTCGATCAGAAGGATCTCAATATGAGGCAACGTCGATGGGTCGAGTTGCTTACCGATTACGATTGCGAGATCAAGTACCATCCGGGGAAGGCTAATGTTGTAGCCGATGCCCTCAGCCGTAAGGAACGACCAAAACCACTTCGAGTCCGAGCCCTCAGTATGACCATCCATAACGATCTTACTATTCAAATTCATACCGCTCAGATCGAAGCCCTGGAATCTGAACACATCAAAAATGAAGCCTTACGGGGTATTGACAAACAATTTGAAATCAAACCTAACGGGATTAGGTATTTCTCAAACCGAATATGGTTGCCTAGTTTTGGGAACCTACGAGACTTGGTGATGGACGAGGCTCACAAGTCTAAATATTCTATTCATCCTGGATCCGATAAGATGTACCACGGCATCAAGGAATTTTACTGGTGGCCGAACATGAAAGCCGAAATCGCCACTTATGTCAGCAAGTGTCTTACTTGCTCGAAAGTCAAAACCGAACATCAGAAACCTCCTGGTTTACTTCAACAACCTGAAATCCCTGAATGGAAATGGGATCAAATTGCCATGGACTTCATAACCAAACTACCAAAGTCGTCGAGCGGTTGCGATACCATTTGGGTGATCGTTGATCGTCTCACCAAATCTGCTCATTTCCTGGCAATCAAAGAAAACGATAAAATGGAACGCCTTACACAAATTTACATCAAGGAAATCATTTCTCATCATGGTGTCCCAATCTCGATCATCTCTGACAGAGATGCCCGTTTCACTTCTCACTTTTGGCAATCACTTCAAAAAGCATTGGGTACCCGTCTCGATATGAGTACCGCGTACCATCCTCAAACAGACGGCCAAAGTGAACGAACCATTCAAACCTTGGAAGATATGCTACGCGCCTGCATAGTTGATTTCGGTACAAACTGGGAAAAACATCTACCGTTGTGCGAATTCTCGTACAATAACAGTTATCACGCCAGCATTAAGGTTGCACCTTTTGAGGCACTGTACGGTCGTAAGTGCCGATCACCGATCTGTTGGACTGAAGTGGGAGATAGTCAACTCACTGGTCCTGAACTCATTCACGCCACCACTGAGAAAATTGTGGAAATCCAAAACAGACTCAAAGCCGCACGTGATCGTCAGAAAAGTTATGCTGACGTGAGACGCAAACCACTCGAGTTCCAAGTTGGGGATCGAGTACTCTTAAAAGTATCTCCTTGGAAAGGCGTCATCCGTTTTGGCAAACGCGGGAAGTTGAATCCCCGGTACATCGGGCCTTTTGAGATCCTCGAAAGGATTGGTCCTGTTGCTTATCGATTGCAGCTGCCATCCGAACTCAGCAGCGTGCACCCTACTTTTCATATTTCAAATCTGAAGAAGTGTCTGTCTGATGAGACACTTATCATTCCATTAGATGAAATTCGTGTTGACGATAAACTTCACTTCGTTGAGGAACCCGCTGAAATTACGGACCGTGAGGTCAAACAACTGAAACAAAGTCGTATTCCCATCGTCAAGGTCAGATGGAATTCGCGGCGTGGTCCGGAATTCACTTGGGAACGGGAAGACCAAATGCGACTCAAATATCCTCAACTTTTCACTGATTCCACATCAAACACGACTTTAAGCTAAATTTCGGGACGAAATTCTTCTAACAGGGGGAGAATGTAACACCCGCCAAATTAGGACTAGTAATTAGTGCCTAATCATATGTTAATACATGTAATTAGTTCCTTGTTAGGCTAATTAATGTATCGAATTATATATATTGTTGAATATACGAAAATGCGATTTGATTAAATCGTACGCAATTTAAATCGGATGTATTTCGATTCTATTTTATATGGACGTTGGTGACAAAATTTTATTAAATAACGGGTTATGTCAAAAATATTATTATTATAATATTTCGTATCGTACAATCAGGAATTACATAATTTAAAACATAAAACGCGCAAACCAAATAAAATAAATTACAACTTATAACTCAAAATAAAGTGATTAGTAAAATATTTAAATAAACTATCGCGTAAAAATTCGTAATTTAAAACTTATAATTAAAACGTAAAATAATTATTAAACGTCTAAACGACGGAGCAAACGAACAACGCACGGAGAGCGGGGACTGAAAGTTGGAGGTTAAACCCCCAACTCCCCTTTTCCTCTTCTCATTTCTCACCACTCACTCTCTCTCTTCCTCTTTCTCCTCTCTTTTCTCTCAATATCACCAACCACCAAAAACCTCACAAAATCACCAAATAAACGCATTAAACGGCCTTGGATCATACCACTCTTTTAGAAGAAAATAACCACCGCGACACGATCTATCATCCTATCTTTTCGGATTTCTCATCCGACACTTTGTAAGTTTCCGACAAATCCCGAAATCTCTCGTTTTTAAATGTTTTCACTTGTTAGTAGTTTGTAACAACTTATAATGTCCCTATAAGGGTTGGGTAAAAGTTTTGGACCGAACGGAAACCGAAAAACTCATTTTCGACACATTTTCCGGCCAACAGACCGCTACGTCGCATTTGGCCCGGAATTTATGCGACGTCAGCCTCTACGTCGCAAAACACCTCGTGACGTCGCATAGTGCGACGTCAGTCACAACGTCGCATTAAATTGCGACGTCGCATATAGCGACGTCACCCTTAACGTCGCCAATACCTCACTACGTCGCATTTAGCGACGTAAACCTTTACGTCGCAGAGATCACCTACGTCGCATTAGCGACGTAGCACCCTACGTCGCATTAAATTGCGAAACGTCGACTTTAGCGACGTCATGCTCTACGTCGCAATCCTACCTGCGACGTCGCACCCTACGTCGCATAAAACAGCAGGTTTTCAAACTTTAATTTCACTAAGTGTCGAACTTTTGCAACCTCAAATCCTTATACGATACGACTTATAAAACACTTTGGGGCACTTGTGTAAGTGCAAAACATCGGTAACTTGATAATAATACTTAAAGTTTATTATTTCAAACCGTCACCAATGGGCCATACACTTTTCAAACACTTAAACATATCAACCAAATAGTGGAGATTTGGACATTATAGTTGGATAAACAACTGCAGGGGTGATCTTTTGAGATACCCAATCATATTTATAACTATCGCGTGTCGTGGACACCCTCAGGTTACAAGTCTTTGGACTTCATTTCGGCTAATCAACTTACGTTTGTTTAAACGCATTCAGACTCAGGTGAGTCTCATAGCCCCTCTTTTTACTGTTTTACTCAGGGGTGTGATATACTGCTCAAACTTTTAACATGTGAACGCAAGTACCAACTTTTCATATACTACATGAGTTTTTCGAAACTAATCATTTAAAGTCCTCCGTCAGCATAGTTGTTAATACGTTGTAGCGTGAATATTAGTATATGGTACCATATAGGATTGACCCTCCTCGTTCGGGTTAGCAAGCACTAACCGGGTAAACGGACGTACTAATATTTGGGAAGACGAATGTTGATTAGGCATTCGTGGAGGCACCTCGCCCGGAATTCTCTATAGGGGACCCGGCCCTCGAGTTAAGCTCAACTATGTGCTCATGGCTGTATACACGATGATTATCATTTTATTGCTGGATGCAATACATTATTTAAATCTTGCGGTTCATACTATATAACTTGATTTCAAACCTGTGAGCTCACCAGCTTTATAGCTGACCTTTTAGCATATATCGCAGGTACCCAGCAGTAGGATGTTTCTGCTTCAGGATTTAGCTCGAGTCAGCATACAGAAGTTTTGAGATTTTCTTGCATTAGTATATTTTGTATAAGTACTTATGTACTGAAATCTCATTTGATTTAACTCGAGCTATGTAACGCTTTAAATGTTGTAAACATTTCAATTATCAATATATTTTGTTAAAACGACGCATATAGAGTCGTTTGCTATTATCTTTGTGTTTTGTTATTGATTAGTAACACCCAAATCAAGCTTCCGCAAATCATCAAATTTGGGGGTGTTACAATATATATATATATCGGGGCGGAGTGGAGCGGGGCGGAGCGGGATGATATTATTCATCCCCACCCCATCCTTAATAGAAATCACCATTTATCGCCTCATACTCCACCCTATCCCCAATAAGTTATCCCCGACCCGATCCAAAAATTACAGAGTTCGGGGATCCTCATCGGATTCAGATCTTTTTGCCATCCCTATAAACAGGGAGAGCGTTAGAAAATTGACATTGACATACTATACTAAAAAGGAAAATTGAAAAGATGATATGATATGGTTAATAACCATGCTTTGAGTGTCTATATTATTTGCATTATATTTTGTACTTTTTTGAAATCAAAATTAGATAAATATATCATATATGGATATGGATTTAACCGAACTTCCATGTTCCCGTATTTCAAACCGAACCACCAACAGTTATATGATTCAAATATCACGAATTATGAAAACTGATAATGTTTCAAGATTTGGAGAACATGATAGAAGTTCCTGAAGAGCTGCTTTACCAATGTTAACCTCGTTCAAGATAGGTTATCTTGGTCACCTGGAAGGTTTCTTTCAAATAATCTTTAAGCGAAATCATAAACACCACCTTCCCTCACATTGTCACATTAACAAAGTTGTCTCAACTCCAGTTCTAGAAACTCAACGTTCTTGTTTATTGCAAACTGGATCCCTTCATCATCAACAAGTTTAACTGATCCAGATACACATAAACACGTCATACAAGAAGTTTTTAAATGACCCCTTAAAGTGCTAAGTGCAAAGACAGATGTTCCAACCTTAAAGTAACTGAACAAGAGATGTTACGTCTTTATTAGGGTAATTTATAAGTAAAACACAGTAATCCCACTCAAGTACTCAACATGATACTATTATTTAATAAAACTATATGTGAAAGAGAATCACAGTTTTATAATTCTCAGCAATCAAAGAGCCCCGTTTAACATGATTATGACATAAACCTTTGTGTGGTTCTTCAGAACTAAACATAAAAACTTTGACTAAACATATAAACCACAAACTCCGATTGAACATATGGTCAACTCCACACCTCTAGGCAATATTGATGTGATATGGCGCTTGGCAGAACAACGAGCAGCTTTCTCACCTTTCAACAAATCCTTCTTAGTTAGATCTCCCCCAAAACCATGGCAGCTTGGATCTATCACAATTTTTCTGAGTGGAACAGTATTCTCTATCACGTACACAACAAGCTCAAGGTCGCTGATTCGACCGTAATACCCATGAAATTTAAGAAGCTTGAGGTGTTCATGGGGGTGAGCAGCAACATGCCTTATTTTCCTCCTCTTTTTGATTGGTGATAACCATATTAGCTGCAAAAAGTCAATAAAATGATAACAAAAATTGTATTAAGCTACCATTCTGCCTAGGAAATGTAGAAATTATCCTCTAGGTGCAGTGCGACCTGTGAAAACTATAACATGAACATGATTTGCAAGACTCGGAAGATTGATATCATTTCTCTGGGTATTGTATCAAACATAGTATATAGATGTGCAACAGAAAATTTTAAAAAAGTTAGACTACAGCCTAATATACATCATATGAGAACAACTCCATGGTATCAATAACACAATTTGCTTTTACTTATAGAGTAAGGTTCAAATGAGTACACCAATTTTGAGTGAGAATGAGGGAACCAACAGATTTCTGCCATGTGTCACTTTATTCTCTCTCCTTCACACTTTATTCTCTCTCATCCACATTTTTAAAAATTAAATATCTCACAAACGGTAAGTCGAAAAACCATGAAAATTGCACCATAAAATTCAGCGTTTTCTCCTCTTCGATTTGCCGTCCCTCAAGGCATACTTTTAACAACTTTTTTTTTTCTCATTTTTTGGTGGGTTTCACAAATTAGTAACACATGTGTTAGTGATTAGTTGTACATTTAATTTGTGGTTAAGGTTAGGGTTTAGGGTTAGGTTTAGGGTTTAGTAGGGTTTATGGTTTAGGGTTTATAAGGGTTTAGGGTTTAGAAGGGTTTCAAGGTTTAGGGTTTAGAAAGATTTAGGGTTTAGCGTTTTGTAAAGCGTTTAGGGTTTAGGGTTTGTGGTTTAGGGGTTAGTGTTTAGGGTTTAAGGTTTGAGGTTTGGGGTTTCGGGGAGAAACCTCAAACCCTAAACCCTAACCCCTAAATCACAAACCCTAAACACTAAACGCAACACTTTAACACATGTGTTAGTAAATGTGAAACCCACAAAAAAAATGAAAAAAAAAAACTTTTCGAAAGTTTGTCTTGAGGGACGGCAAATCGAAGAGGAGAAAACGACGAATTTAATGGTGCAATTTTCATAATTTTTCGATTTGTCGTTTGTGAGATAATTGATGTTGGGGGTAAATGGGTATTGTACATGTGGAACATTCTCTTTGTACACATGGCTTGATATCATTGGTTCCCTCATTCTCACACAAATTTCTATTCTCATTTGAACCTTACCCCCAACATCAATTATCTCACAAACGACAAATCGATTCAACTAATATAATTTGTTTAGTCCTTGTAATCGATTCACTATGCAATTTGAATCTAAGAGCACACGGAGTGGTGACGGCCTAAACACGGTGTTCTGAGTGAGAAATTTGTGGTGAGGATTTTGTGGAGTGGTAACAGTGTTCTGGACAGTGTTCTGTAATTTTTTATTATTTGTTTGATTTATTTTTTAATGATGATAATTGTATAATTTAATATATAAAAAACAAATAAATTAAATAAAACAAAATTTAATTTAATTAATTCATTAAAACGAAATAAACCGATTAGGAATCACAAGTTACAGCTCTTACTGCGCAGCGATGAAGAAAAATCCGGTTCTCATTATCTAGCCGTTCAATCATCTTTAAATTTGAACTGTAACTTCATAACATATAGATGAACATTTCGACCGGAGGAAATTTCGATCTGAGCTTTTGATTGATAGATATTCAAAGTCGAAATTCATTGCAGAAAGCTGAATTAGCTTCTGGAACAGCAGCATTAAGCAGAAGTAAAACGATCACTGTGTCTTCGTTATCCAACGAATTCTTGTGATTTTTGGATATGTTATAGATGGCATATGTTTCTACATTGTGTCAAAATTTCATAGTCATTGGATGTTTCTACAATGAGATATGGAATTACAAAGTATCTGCTGATTGGTTTTTGCTGCACGAAGTCAGGAAATTACTGGGCATTCGTTAACCGTTGGATCGAGCTTAATTTTGGATATGATGTTAACGATACATTGATAGACTTCGTGTAAAAATTTGAGCTTCATCAGATGAGTAATCATGGAGATATTCACTACTGAAGTGTTCACACTGCTAGCTTTGTTCTCACTGCTAGTGCATTTCTCGTTCTCACTGCTAGTTCATGGTTCTCGCTGCCCGTATACTCCGTTCCCACTGCCAGTGCAGTTCTCGCTGCCAGTAGTATTTTGAGCTGTTCTCACTGCTTAGTGGTCTGACACCTTTCCAGGCTGTTCTCAATGCTTAGTATTTTGATGTTCACGATATTTACCAAGTGCCAAAAGAAGTTTGTACGTAGTTCCGTCGTCGGAGGAGGATGAATCGGATGACATTTTATTGAATTATTGAAAGTAATGTATATATCGTGAATATTTGAGTAATTTTACGATAGTTGAAATTGATTGTGAACCTCACTTGTGAAGCGTATATATAGAAAAGCAAAAAATATTGGTTTCACTTGCAAAAAATGTATTTTTTTTCTTTCCTACACCCGTGACCCAACAAAACAAAATAAATAAAAACAAAATACAATTTGCATTTTTTTGTAGTATATCCCTTCTCGTGAACCAACAAGAAGTTAAACAAGAAAAAAACAAATAAAATAAAACCAAAAGAAGAAAAGCACTGCCGAACAAAAACAAAAAAAAAATAGAAAAAGTAAAAAAAAAAAAAAAAAAAAAAAAGAATTTTGTGGATTGCATATTCTTGAAATGGACGGTGGTGTTGAAACGGTGTCCAGAACACCGTTGGGAACGGCGACAGGGAGTGGTAGAACACTGTCCAATAGTGTTCTGGACCAAAAACGCAGACAAAAACGGTACCACTCCGTGTGCTCTAAGGGACCTATTTTATTACTAGTAGCGTTGTCAATTTCTTTATACAGTTTTCCTTTCTTAATATCTTTTCACTCCATAAAGATTAAGACGTAATTGGAAGCGACTAAGAGAATACAAAAACCGGGTCTTTTTCAATGAGATAAGATTTAAATAAATAAATAAACAATCTTAAACTTTAAATTAATATATTTTTTACTCCTACATTATTTTCAATCAATTCCAAGCCGCGGGTGATGTGAGATTTGAGCTTCATGGTCTCTTTAGTAATTTAAAATTTTGCCGGTAAAATCGCACTTATTTTAATGCAAACACCAATGATTTACAAAGGTAGCAGTGAGATGAAGATTATTCTTTTAAAAGTAAATTTATCATATTACAATCTCCATTACCTTGTTTCTTTCATATATGTATTGTATCAAATTTGATTTCAATATATATGAGAACAACATGATAAAGGCTGCAGCTCTATGTCAAGTGTTTCTATGATTCTCATACATCACTCAAAAGAAAATAAATTCACACTGAAAAGAATAAACGGCTTCCCAATTTTTGCAGCAACAGGGAGAATAAGAAGAAGGCATGTTAACCTTAACCAAGTTATGTGCAGCTAAATATTAACTCGTTAATGGACATAGCACAAGTACCGAAAATTCTAAAGTCTCCAAACATGGGCAGGCCTGAGCTATTGAAGTGAGCTCTAGTAGACTATCATCTTCTTCAGCCCCAACTGTCATATACAATTTCTTAACATTTGGCAGTTTGGGAATGACATTAACATTTAAACCTTCCTGAAGAAAACGTAAACACTGTCACAATGATTTCATAGAAAATTATAAACACATTAGAGGAAGTACTAATAATAACCTTTAGACAATCATTTATCTCCAAGCAAAGAACCTGAAGGTGGGAAACACAAGACTCAATCTGGTGAAACACATTATTCTCCAACCCCACACTAACAACAGCAATATCAAGTTCTTTCAGTTTTGGAAGATCAGTGATGTGTAATTCAATTTCTGGACCAGTATAGGTGAACGATACAAGGTCGAAATCATATAACAAAATGGACTCAACCTCTTTACAGGCTACCAATTCGAAGTGTTTCAAGTTAATATCCTTCCCACCAACATGAATATGGCTAAATAAACATGCGTCATAAAGGTGTAGGTTTTCAAGATGTGGAGAATTTTTTAAAATCTCAGTTAGGGTTAGTTCACTCATATTGACACCCAGCAAGTCAAGTTTTCTTAGGGACAACACCTCCACAACCATATCACAAAATGGTGGCCATTTATAAAGGTGTAGTCTGCTTCCATCTGATAATGGTAATGGGAAATCGTAGTTTTCGGCTGGATCACGTTCGTTGTGTAGACTTGTCATTAAATTTAGTTCAAGATTCTTAACTTTCTTGTTTAGCGCAAACATGATCCATCTGTCAATTTCTGGGAGATAATTCCTATCCATATCAAAAGAAATCCGGAAATCGTGAACTATTGGGTGCTTGTGACGCCAAAGAATATTGTTCACCTGACAGAGAAACTTAACACGCTCTGAAACCAACGATTTCTGGTTGTTGGCCACCTTTTCTAACATTCGACTACCATCAAAATCCAGCTTGTTTAAACTGCACCATAAGAACCTCCATCTACTGGAGAGACTGCTGGTGACCAACGCATCCTTTAAAGATAAAAGACACAGTATCATAACAAGAAGATCATCTGGCATTTGGCTTATGAAATCAATCGAATTTGGTCTTCCACGATCCCCCTTCACAAGTCATCAAAAGCCTTTGAAATTAGCAATCTCAACATACATACATAAACAAGTAACACCTAGATGTATGTGGATTGGGTAATATACAAATTTCAAACAATGAAACCCTAAAAAAACTTACACAGTTACATTAGACATATATATACATTAGACAATTAGAACTTACACAGTTACATGTATGATTATAATTAACAGAACGACACGTACTTCAAGTTGCAGATAAACAATCCTCATATGAACAATTGGTTATATTTTGATCATATATCTCAAAAAAATTTAGGTACACATCACTTCGAGTTGTAAACCTAAGTAGCAACATCACATTAATTCACGTCGGTTGCTTTATATAAATTACTTATCACAACCAGATTATAACAAGTAACTTGTGTTACACCAAAAGAGAATCAAAATGAATTAAAGGATACAACAAAAGAAAACTGCTAAGATTCAATTCCTGTATGACTCTAACCTAATTCCAGTCATCATAATTTAGTTGACAAAACCCTAACTAATCATGTATTCATCAAAAGTAACTGATCATATTTCATATACATACAAAGTTAAAACTGCTAGGTAAACATTGAAATTGAATAGCTAAATCTGTAACATCCTCAAATTGGGCCTAGAAGTAATAGGTATTTTATGTAAATTTTAAATGCGATTTAAAATTTTTATTGTGTTTGATTGGATAATAAATAGGTCGATAAGCCTCAGGAAATATTGTGGCTAGTGAAATATTGATTGTTTTAAATTTATTTAGTTGACGGTAAAATAAAATTGTATTTCCCCGCAAGTGGTTTTTAAGTTCCAGACAATAATAAATACGGGGAACAAAAACTAACACTTATATGGTATATTATATGGATTGGGTCGGTCTTTATTTCCTCCACATACATACATACGTACGTATACACACACACACACATTTAACACTTAATCAATCCACAAAATCTTGAAGAAATCATGAAATTGGAGCTTCTAAACTCGAATTCAAGCTTCCTTAATCATCACAAACAAGGTATGATCATGTGTTCTTGATTTTATAAACCCTAGAAATTGGGGGTTTTGGTGTTCTTGAGCAAAATCCGAATTTAGGGTTTCAAAAGTGTAAATTGATGTTAGTTAAGCTTCAATAACAAGTACTAATCATTCTAGCATCATCTTAATCATGTTATATGTGTTAATTTCGTGTTTGAGATAACCCTAGAAATTGGGGGTTTTGAGTAATTGCTTAATTGGTAGGATGTTCATGAAATAGAAGCTTGGAATGATGATAAAATTGTTAGTTGATGTTTAAATGATGATTAAAATCTAAGCCTAACCTTGAAATGAAGAAAATGATATATGATCACTAATAAAGGTTATGTGTTTAGTTGATAATTCAAGAATTGGAGCTTCTATGTTTAGAATAATGATGTATGATTGATAAGGGTTGATTAAAGATGATGATTTACATTGATTATGCTAAGGGTTGTGAAATTGGTTAAGTGTTCATGAGAATTTTGATAATCATGATGAGTTTGATGGTTTATATGAAGAAAGTAGTATGATTTGCTAATAGGAACCCTTAATTGATAATTAAAGAGGACGGTGTGAAATTAGTTGGTTAAGTATTCATTAGATCAAATATTGATGTTTTGAAGAATAATTGATGTGGAAAGTTAGTAATCTTGTTAATGGTTTCATTATATTAGTTAACAATGATGGAGATGAATGTTGGATTAATACAAGTTAATGATAAATGGTTTGATGTAATTACAATTGTATGATATTATATCAATATTGAGGCAAGTGTCAAATGACTAACTTGTGTTGTGTTATTGTATTCTCAGATGTGGAGAAGACTCAGTGACATTAGACTACTGAGTAGACGACTATGATTGTCGGTGAGTGGATCTTGGACTTTCTGTCTAAGTTAGTTGTAACAACATGGTTACAACGGGTAAACTTGGTTTATTGCAATGATTGCATTAATATTATATTGGCATGTTGGCTAAACCTTGATTGATTATTGGCGTCCATTGTGCTATATTAGTTGTGGACTATTTGATTTGGTGGGGGTCAACTAATGTGTTGGGTTTGGATACTATTACTAAGACTTCGCAAGTGCCTTGTACATGTGTTGGACACTGAAATTGCGTCGTGTGTAGTAATAGTACCAAACTATCGGTTTAACCTCTGATTTGGCCGTCAGTTGGTCTTAAGTGTTACTTGGGGAACCATCCGCGGCATGAGGGTACCTCAAGGACCACCGATCCTTCTATGTTGCTTGTGCATTGCTTGGTTATAGGCATGTGTTAAGCTGGGTTAGATTGATAGCTTGGGATCTATTCACTTAGCTTCGTGCTAACCCCTCATTACTTCTTGCAGGTTTACTTCTGTATGTGGGTGGGCAAGAAGTACATATGGAATGGAATGTTTGACAGGCTCACTCTGAAATGGATAATACGTTAATGATTTAACAACACATTGGGATTTCTATAACACCTAAACTTAATGTGTGTAATGATTAGAATAATCTAGTTTTAAAGGTTTGTATATAAGTGGATTGCTATTTGAAATGTATGTATGCAATCCACTGGTTTCTATTAATCATGCGCTTCCGATATGTTTAAAAAAAAAAATGTCCTTGTATTTAGCGGGTGTTATAAAATCGATTGATCTACATCATTATACTCTGAAAATCAGCAATTATCATATGAACAATCGATGAATCCGTACAACAGCAATCAGCAAATAAACTTCGACAAATAAATTGAATTATTATATATGAATTCATAATTTTAACTGAAGGAAACAACAAAACGAAAATTAAGAAATTCAGTCACTAATTTATCAATCATAAAATAAACAAAGGTGAAATTACCTGATCGGTTTGTGCAGATCGAAGTCTTCTGTGTTTCATTTGTGTGTGGGTGTGCGCGCAGACTGATGATTTTGGTGGGAGGTTTTGATTTTAAATAAGTTGTGATGAATTTCAAAAGTTATCCACGATTTTAATCAGGCCCTAATTTTGGGCCGGCCTTGTTGGATTGAAATAGTAAAATAAAAACAATCAAACCATGTAGTTAAATTTTATTTGTTTTTTTAACAAAACCATAGTTAAAACTGATGATTTGGTTTTTTATTGGGAAATGTAAGATGTTTTAATTCGATTCAAGTTCTCGCCCTAAAAGGCAAACACCAGAAAACCGAAGCTCGATTCCATTGTCAACATATATGCACTAGTAAAATAACAACATAAAAAGCAGCTTTTATACCAATTATATGCACTAGTAATTAAATACGTAGTAGAAGAACTTGGAACAAAAAAGTATAGATACAATCTAAGTTGAAAGGAAACTAGATTTCTATTGCCCCTCAACAATAATTGATTAAAACGTACCCCAATGGTTTAATTAAAAATTAGATAAACAAAGTAGTTTTTGTTTATATGGCCAGAGAAACAGTGAAAGTGTAATTGTAACTTTTGTTAGTAATTCTAAGTTCTTGTTTTCACCAAGTAATATGAATACTCTTTTGTCCGAAGATCTTTATAAATAATGCAGTAATGTTTATTTATATTTCAGAAGATTGCTTTTAGCATACTGATGATAGCATAGCCTTTTAAAGTGTCGTGTCAGCAGACCATTAATAATTTAATATGTTACAGAGTATATACTTTTGTTTAAGAGTAAATTGCATTTTTTGTCCCCGTGGTTGGTCACTTTCGCTAATTTTGTCCCTGATCTTTTTTTTTTCGCAATTTTCATCCTTGAATTTGTTAATTTTCGTAATTTTTGTCCTTTTTACCAACTGACGTTAACTTTTGCTGTTAATTTATGTAAAATGACCAACATACCCTTTTCTTCTATTTTTTCCCAAACCCCATCTTTTTCGGTTAAACTCAACACATTCAAACCCATTAACAGTTAATAGCTAAACACTATACCAGACACAAAATTTTCATCATATACCTTCATCAATCCACCATAAATTCTAAACATTAGATCCATAAACACATCATTTGTAAAACATAATATCAGATTTGCAAAACACAAATCAATAAACATAAACAATATTCAACACATTCGTACTCATTTTAACGAAATTTGTCCCTGAAATGTAATTATGTAAATATCAAATCAAATAAACCATCCAAACAAATATGACCAGAGCAAGATGGGGACAAATCCGAAATAATACGGCATTGGATCGAACGACAACAACGGAGAAAGAAGGTTTTCGAGGTGGTGTTGGATCCGAGCGACGATGGGTTTTCCACCGGAGAAATCAGGTTGCTCGATATTGTGGCCAGCGGATCTGTCCACAGCGTCACCATGTTCGCTTTTGATTTTGATTTATTAAAGGGTTTGGCCGGAAACTACAACAACCGTCGTCGACGGTTTTGATGGTGAATATATTTCGCGTTGCTCCGCGATGGTGTCCGTTGGGTTACAGATCTATTTCGCCGGCGGTTTGGGGTTGCGACCTGTGAAAACCTGTGGCATCATTATTCGGTTTTGCAGAAACAACCTGTTAGGTAATTCAGGTGTAGAGTACAGAGTCAAATATGATGGTGGAAGAAAACGATAGAATAAATAGAAGGGTATTTTGGTCATTGTATATAACTTAACAGAGAAAACTAACGCTAGTTAGTCAAAAGGATAAAAATTACAAAAACTAACAAATTCAGGGATGAAAATTGCGAAAAAAAAAAAGATTAGGGACAAAGTCAGTGAAAATGGTCAACTACAGGGATAAAAATTGCAATTTACCCTTTGTTTAACAAAATTAAACTTACAAATTAATATAATTTTTTTTTCTATAACGGGTCGTGCATTGCACGGGGCTTAAGACCTAGTTTAATATAATTATAAAGTAATAACTGAGATGTAAATAAATTATTAATGTGAATACGGGTTTTCTAATTCCTCCATGATATTATTTAATTAATACCTGCAATTAAATTCTCATATCATTTCATCTTTAACAAACCTTGAGACACTAAGTTTGTTTTGTGATAAGTTGAGGAAATGCACACTCAACATCATGGTCAGCTATTAAATTAAATTACAAGCAAAAGACAACCAATTAAGCTTCTATATTCTCTGAATTTGAAACCATAAGCATACTCCTAATGCAGTTCATATATGTATAGCTAAAAATGTAACACCCTCAAATTTACGGTTTAGCGGAAGCAAGCTTTGGGGTGCTACTAATCAAGTAATCAAGCACAAAGGATATAGTGAACGACTCTATATGAGACGTTCGAAAAATATTACATTACATAAGTATTCAAAAATACATAAATGTCGAGTTCGCTAGTAAATTCTACAGAATCTAATACATAACATCTATTACAAAAGAAATGCATAAAATCTCCAGGCGTGTAAATGCATGCGACTCGAGCTAATAAGCAATTCCTGCTGGACCATCCTACTATTGTTGTGTACCTGAGAATGCATCACTAAAAGGTCAACCAAAAGGTTGGTGAATCTCACAAGTTTGTAGTAAATAGTTAGTTGAACACATCAAGTAGTAAAAGTGTTTGTACAGTTTTAACCAAGTAGTAAGTAATGATTACACGAATGCAATCCGGTTGATATACATTGCCATGAGCATCATAGTCGAAGCTTGACCCGTAAATCAGTGGTACAGCCAAGTACCGTATAGTGTGCCCCCCGTGAGTGCTAATCCAAAAACACTCATAAGTAACGAGTAAGAAAAGCCCGTTTATACAGTACGGTTCGTGGTAGTGCGTGCTACCCCGGGCGGGGATTGTCAGTCCCATATGGATCCATATACTAAAACTCGCGCTTATCCTATAATTAACAACTATGATTCGGAGGCCTTCAGTGGATTAATCGTAACTCATGCAATTCAGTATATCAGTAAATCTGTAAGTCTGTAAAGTAGTAAATCGGTACATGTGTTCAAGTAAAATAAATAATGCATCTCACCCCTTAGTAAAAACAGTAAAAGAGGGGTTGTGAGACTCACCTGAGTCTAGTAAGTACGTATGTGAAATCAACCAAGTAAAGTGGATGTAAGTCCGTAGATCGGTTCTCAGAACCCTGCAACCTTCTGGCGTCCGAAACGCACAAGGTCGTAAGTAAACAAGTAAATAAGTTGGTGTCTTGAAATATCACCCATGCTAGTTGTCCACACAACTAGTTAATGTCCAATGTTTGTTTGTTCAGTATTTCGTTTGTAGTTTGAAAACAAGTATGTCCCGTTGGTGACGGTTTTGTAATAATAATCCAAGTATTATTATTGTTATGTATCTCGTTGGGTCATATCCATGTAAGGTATATTTGTAAGTCTGTCATTTGTATCGCGACGTGAAAGTGTTTTTCGAAAGTAAGTTCGAGCTAGTGCACGCTCGTATAAGTGTGAGTGTGATCTCATATGTATGTAGTGTATACTTTTCAAAGTATTAATGTTTGTATGTCCCGGTATTATTGTATAAAGTTCGGTTTTCGTATGCGTTCAACACTTAGTGTAAAAAGTATTTACAAGTTCCTGGATAACGGGGGTCCGGGGGCAGTGCCCCTGGTAGCGGGGTCCAAGGGGCGGCAGCCCCTGGCGGGATCCAAGGGGCAGAGCCCCTGGCTGGGGTCGAGCTGCCAGGTCAGCTTGGAAAATTTTTATTTCTACTACATTGCTTTATTAAAAACGCATTTGAAATCTAAAATTGGAAAAATTGACCAAGATTTGTCAAGGGCTGAAATTTGTTGTGTGAAGCGGGTTTACGAGGCGAGTTGAGTTTGGACTCGCAGAACAAGTGGGTTCGTAAGTCTCGACTCGCCGGTCTCGACTCGCAAGGTAGGTCAGTTCGCGGGTCAAGTCAACTCGCAGGTCGGGTCGACTCGCAGTTGGTTTCGGTTCGTTATTCAACTCGTAAGTTAACTCGCTGGTCGACTCGCAAGTCAACTCGCGAGTGGGTTCGATTCGCAGTCCGTTTCGGTTCGTTAATTGGCTTCGCGAGTCGAGATCTCGGTTCGAATCGCAGGACGGCCGAGATCTGGGATCTCAACTCGCGAGATGAACTGTCATCGATTTTTGATGGGTTTTCGATTTTAAAAGCATTTTTAACGGGATTTTTGTACATAATCTTGTTGAGTGGACTCATTAACATGTAAATAAACGCTTTTCAAGTAATTAAGAAGAGTTTTAAAGCTTCATACCAAGAAATCGAAAATGGGAAAGGTGGAGATGGAGATGATCTTGATGCTTCTTCTTGGTGATGATGAGGATTCCGGCGGTGGTGGTGGTTCGGCGGTGGTGTGGTGGTGTTGCTGCTGCTGATTGGAGGAAGAGAGGGAGAGATTTGAGAGAGTTTAAGGTGTGGGTGTGGGTGTGTGTGTGTAAAGTGAAATGAAATGGGAAAGGGATGGGATAATAAGGGGTGGATCGGTGGGTTGGGTCCGCGGGTCGGGGCTGACCCATTTGGGTCTCGGCTCGCGTGGTTGTGTTTTCGAATTTTGTATCACGAGTTGTAGTCGGTTAGATTCCGTAGTTGTTTAAATGTTATTTCACGTTATTTGTTAAAGTGTGTCTAAAATATTTTTAGCCGAAGTATTTTATCAAGATACTCCATTTCAAGTTATGAAATTACAAAAACATAATTTTTGTTATTAATCGCTCGTTGGGGTGCGTTTTGCGTGCTTTCGTCATGTTCAGAGTGTTTTTATCCATAAGTAATACTTGTAATATATTCTCACAATATATTAATGTAAATAACGTTTGTTTGGTTAATTCCACATTATTTATAAATTTGTCACCAACGTCTATATTAGTTAATGTCGGACTTCGTCCGGTCCATCTGTGTACGATTTCAGCAAATCGCGTAAGCGTGTATATAATTGCACTAAATCCTAGGGTTAAGTGTTTGAAAATGTATATAACTATGCGTTGACTTCTTTAGTGTGTACAAAACTAAATTGACCTCCATTGTATGTACTTAACTATTAATTTCGACCATTGTACGTATATTTATGACGTGTCAACTGTGTAGAGATGCCAATTGTCACCTTATATTTGATAACACGTCACAAATAAACATACAATGGTCGAAATTATGAGTTAAGTACATACAATGGAGGTCAATTTAGTTTTGTACACACTAAAGAAGTCAACGCATAGTTATATACAGTGGCGTAGCTAAAGAGGGAGTAAGGAGGGCCTAGGCCCACCCAAGACTCTTTATATATACTGATACGCATATAAAACTTACTAATATTTTGATTAATCAAAGGCCTTTGGCCCACCCTAACTCTGAAAACATATTGCCATATTGGCCCACCTATATAATTAGTTTTATTCATACATACTTACGTAGTAAAGTATTACGAGTAGTAACACTTGACGGCTCAAGAATTGACTCACGGGTACTTACAAATCTGCTTTTCGTATTGCATCTTATCATTTTAAATTGTTGATTAATTCAGTAAGTTAACTTTTAAATCAATATATCAGGTATTTTAAATGATTTTTATTATATTGTAGATTTGCATATTGCAATTATTGTGTGTTTCTGGAA
Organism: Helichrysum umbraculigerum; assembly: GCA_949592205.1. Taxonomy (NCBI): domain Eukaryota; kingdom Viridiplantae; phylum Streptophyta; class Magnoliopsida; order Asterales; family Asteraceae; genus Helichrysum; species Helichrysum umbraculigerum. The sequence continues at coordinate 57,073,298 of CATIUR010000006.1, forward strand.
ATTGCTAATTTGTTTAACTAACGATATCTACTTTCTTGATACATTCCGTTTGAGTACCCAATTACTCGTTTTGATTTACTTCTTGATAAATATTGTGCATATGTGAATATTTAAGTTAAGGATTAGTTCGTAATGTAAAACACGGTCTCATAGAGTTGAAACATTCTAATTAACTTAAAAATTGTCGCAACTTTTATACTCTTTATTATTTGATATATTTTTAGAGTATATTTGATACGCAGTATCTACTTTATATATTAAAAGAAAGTGTTAATTTGGTAGCCAAATTTAATCTCACCCTTTAAATGATTTAATATATTAAATGTGAACCATTGATCTTAAATTGAAAAAGATGACTACCTAAATAGTGGAGATGGGTTGACAAAATGACTAAATTGCCACTACCCTTTTAATAAGCAATCAATTAGAAAGTTTATTATAATAATCAACATTTAATGTTCTCAAAGAATTTATGAACCATTAATTTAATTTAGCATTAATTTAATGTATTTGAAACTAGCTTAATGGAAAAAACTTACTAACCTTACATTGGAGACCTAAGTTCAAGACTATTTATCTACATTCACTTCGTCTTTTTTTTTTTTTTTTTCCAGTATCACTATTATTAATTATTGAAGTCATCAGTCTTTAAGTAAAATATAAGGTGTTTACTTTTCATCAAGTTATTTGTTATTATATATTATTAATATTATTATTATTGACAAACTTAGAGCTTACCTCACATATTACATAACTACATATTATTATATTTTGAATATCATTTCTACTAGAGTACTATTGTTGATGACTTATTTAGAAATATTAATAAACTAATTAAGAGACATATATAATGTTATACTACAATTTTTTAATTACGTTATAATTAGGCTTTAATCCCGTAGGGGCAGAGAACCCGTCGCAGTCTCAGCTTGTAGTAGAAAAAACAACTACTTCAAAATCAAACTCATCAACCGAGTAAGTGTAAGTCCCCTAGTTTTAGGATCGATAACTTCGTTATCTGTAGTATTAAGGTGCGGAATCCCTCAATACGGTGTTATCTTACTAACAACGAATATGTTCATATTGCGTTTTAATAAAGCTTAACTTTAAACGATGAATCGTCAAAGTCTAGCCGTAGGTTATGTTTTCTCTGGTTTTTCTGGAATCGCAGATCAGAAAGTATGTTAAAAGTGTTAAAGATCTTAAGGTTTTTCACGATTGAAACAACCTTTTATATTTTGTCTCGACTCGGCTCGCATGGGCCAGCGAGTTCAGCCCAACTCGCCTTGCAGCCCAAGCCCATTACCAAGCTCGACTCGCTACTGACTTCCACGAATTCAGTTCTCATCTCGGCTCGCAAAGTTCGCGACCTGAGAACTCGACTCGCACATAATGTATTTATTTCGTATTTAACATTCGTCCAACTTAACACCATAATATGTTTAACGAATATAACTAACAAAACAAATATTTATTTACAAATCTAAACCAATATACAAACATAATAATAATTACACCAGTCCTATTTCAAGCTAGATCTGTTGTCACAATCTATGTTCCAACAGACTCCCCCTTGACAATAGCTCTAGCGTCTTTATCTTCACGCTTGTCTTTGGTCTTCATTTGTAAATCTTACTGCCTGCGTAAATCTTCATCTTGATACAAGTTTTAACCATCAACTGATAATCTCTTGCTAAATCAGCCCATTCAATAGTCGTCAAAATTCTGTTCTCATTCAACTTTAACAGATCTTTTCTCGACATATTCATCAGGTGTCGATGATCATAAACTCTAAAGATTTCTCTTTCACCACCTTCAACCTCATTATCAGCTTCAACCATAACAGCTTCTCCAGTTCCTGAATCCACGTGCCAACTCTTCATATTTCCCAAAATATCATGTGGCATTGTCTTCAGTGGAATCTGCTGTATGCATCTAACAGCTGGGTAAACTTTCTTCCTTCTTCTTCTTCTAGTTCTTTGACTTATCTCTTGTAGTTTCACAGTCTTTCCCTTTCTTGGCTTAATCTGAACAAACTTATTCGTACCAACCTCATGTCTAATGATTCTTTCAACACGATCAGCATAATCATCACGACTTGGGTTGTTAATCTCTAATCTAGCCAAATCACGTATTTCATAACGTGGTAGAGAACTAAAAACTGCAAGCTTTCTTTCAAAATATTGAACTCCGTCAAACCTTTTGATCGCAAAAAGCTTTAGTTCTGAGTCAAAGTACCAACCAATAATCCCTTTACGTGGTACACGCTTTTTCGTAACATCAACTTCAGAAATTCCAATCTTCTTCTTCTTCTTTGGAAGTTTCCTAAGTACAACAGCAGGATTCTTGGTTTGAACAAGAACTTCTTCTTCTTCATCAGAGGTTGAATCATCAATATCTTCATCTATATCGACAATTGTTGGACCTTGTTCATTTTCAATAACAACTTCTGTCCTAGATGGGCTCACATGGTGTTCATCAATGTTTGCATCTAGATCTACACCCATGTCTTGCACATTCTCAGGTACAGCAGTCCAATCTGTAGGTGGTAGGAATTCTCCATCCTCAAGATCAAAATCAATGTCTTCATCTATCTCATCAAAAATATCATCTTCCGATTCAGATAGATCAAGCATCTCCAATCCTAAGAGAAAAACATAAATACAAATATATTAATAATTCAAATTCTTCATTGATTTCCCTGAACCAATCTAAGAATTTCTTTATTAATTCTTTTGTATATTTTAACCTAACATATAAACGCAATTTACATATAACTTATAAAATTTTTTATTGATTACCCTGAATCAATCCAAAATTTCTTAAGTCTACTTAACAAATATTAATTAATTTTAAATTCTAATGCATTGTGAATAATCACCAAACATTTAAATTTACTATTAATTACCTTATATAATTTCCAAGTGTTAATTGATCTCATTCATTATCAATTTAACCTTTAAATTATATATCATTTGTCTAGTTAACACGAATACATTTTTAACTTGTTAATTACTTATATACCTTACGGTCTTAAGTCCATAATCAAATCTAAAATGCATATGTTATCATAAAATTTTGACCGCCGATATTAATCGGAACACGCCGCTCGACTACTCAATGAGTCGGAAGTCTTTCGATCACTATTTTATCTTAACATAATTATATAAAATCAAATAACTTAATAATATCTAATACATTTAACTTGTAATTACAATCTCAAGCCGAATATATTACCAAAATATTAAGTTACAATTATTCTGTACAAATTAATACCAATAATTACTACACTATGCTAATACTAAGCTATCTTACCAGCTTCTGTATCAACCTGTGCAGTCTTATCAGCACTTGTACCAGCACCCGAACCACTAGCACCAGCATCAGACTCCCCCTGAATAGTAGCTTGGTCACCAGTCTTTGAAGGACCAGTCTGCTCACCACTCGGTGCATTGGGATCATCGTCTTTGTCTGAATCTCTCTTCCTCCTTAGCTCATCCTCTTTGCAAGACTCCAGATATACCAATATCTCCCCCTGAGTAGACTGTCCTGAATGTGATCTCAAGACCAGACTCTCCAAAGAAGATAACTTCAGTCTCTGTACATTGAAGTCCGCAAGCAAAGTTTCATGAGTCTTCATCAACAGATTGTACGATTGACTCTACTTGAGAATCTGCTGTGAAAGAAGAAGATTGCTCGACACCAGCTCTGGAATCTGAGAAGTAACCTTCTCCAAATCCTTTACCCTCGACTCTAAGGATGTAATCCTTTCTGCATCAGTCGTTGGAGTAACAGGTATCGTTCTTGGTCCAGGCGGTGTAAGAGACTCAATATGCCAGTCTCTGGTAAGCGGTGTATGAGGTTGAGACAAAGCTTGCGTAAGCAAACTTGTCGCAAATCTAGCTGTTTTGTTCGTCGGAAAATTAGCTCCACGAACTAGATCAGCAACCTCATGCTGTAAAGTTAAACACAATTAAAATCAGTTATTGTTACAGATTACTCTGTCTCAAACTCTAATTAATTGCATAACACTCATAGTTATAGAACTTATATCTCATACCTGAAGCGGTAAAGATATCGATTCAGTAACCACCGGTGCATCCATCTCTACCTGTGGTGTATCCTGAGCAACTGTATACAGAATTAACTGTCTCAGTTCAACTCTTGATAAACAACAAGTTAAGATTATTTAACTTTTATAATCAATACTAACCTTCTCGAATAGCAAGCGTTCTCGGACGCTTCATCAAAGGAATCTCAACTTCCTTAGTACCTTCCTCCATAACACTCTTACCTTTTCTCTTCCTTTCAGAAACAGATGGAGGAGGAGAAGGTGTATTGTCTGAATCTTCATCTGATGCCGTCTCACAATCACGACCTCTAGATGATCTAACAGTCTCCTAAAGTTTAAATATATTCAACATTTATGATTAGCGTAAGCTCTATCATACAAGTTCTATATATTTAAGATTAATCAGATATAATACCTCAATCGGTACAACAACTGATTTATCAAGCTGTATCTGCTCATCCTCAAGTAATATAACTTCGGGATTTGCAGCCTCAGCTTCAGCATCCTCAGATGGTGCTAAATAACTTTCAATGTCTTGAAGCAAAGGATTTGTCGCATCATCATTCTGCTCCAAAACCTCTTGCACAACCTGTGCAGCAACATCTGGATTCACTTGCTGATCAACCTGACCAACCTGAATAAGAACATCCTCAAGGAGCCCTTGTGGATCTTCAGGTTGAGCTTCCTCAGCTGCAGGTTCTGGTAAAACATCAGCAATAGCAGCAACAGCAGGAACAACATCCAACCACCCATGATTTGGCGGCGTCACATAAGCAGGATCAACAATATAGCCAAAGAGATCACGAGTCTCCGGCTTGATATATTCCTCCCGCCGAATAGTCTGCTGAAACATCGCGTTGTATCCTCTGAGCGCGATAGTATCTACACGTAAGTGCGGCTCAGGGATAACAATATCCGGAAGATGAGCACGGATAATCATCATACAGAACCTCGGGTAGATCATAAATCTAGATCTAACAGAACCCGATATCTGTCTTACCATCTCGCCAAAAATATAATCACAAAAACTGTATGGTTTATTGTAAACCAGTGACAGTACCGCCGATACAAGAGCAGGGCTCAACTCATCAAAACCGCCCTTTTTCGGTCCAAAAACTGTGACTATAACGTGCCATAAGAATCTCCATTGCCCAATAACAAGTGCCTTGAGGAATTGACGTCCTCTTCTCTCACCAGTATAACCCATGCGACCTAACGCACCCTCGATAAAATCACCGGAGTACTCAGTAGGACCATGTTCTTGGTCTACTGTACCCAGATGTAAAATCTGACGAAGGTCAGAAGCAGCAAAAATAATCGGTTGTTGATTTACCGATGCGCGAATAACCGGTGGGTTAACCGATTCATCATACTGAATGTCCGTCCAAAAATCGTTCAGTATAGTTTGAGAGATCTGTGGAGACTCTGTAAGCGTATATCTAATACGTGAACGTGCAAAGAAGGTCAGCACTTGAGCTACTTTGCTAGCTCCCTTTGCTGATAGATCAAGATCCACAAGAATATTGTGACCCTTATCGAATTGTCTCGCCATATCTGTACAAGAAACACAAATGACAAAAACAGTTAATGCACGTTAGTAAGTTATAAACTATAATGTTTATGAATCAAAATGATCATCTAACATCTTAGTTCTTAACATATTAAACACATATATAACTTATAACTAATAAGTCGTAAGTCCAATATGTAAAATCCGTTAATTACTTGTTAATAAGAAATCCTCAAGTCGTTAACGTTTTATAAAACCAATATATATATTATACCGCTAATAAAATTAGGACACGCCACTCGATTACATTGTGAATCGGTAGACTTTCGATATATATATATATACATACATTGTCATAGGAATCCAAAATATACTAGTTATTACTTAAAAAGTCTTAACTCTTAAAAAAAAAATTTGCTAAGTTCGGGACTCGCATAAGACACCTATGCGAAGCGAGTTCAACTCGTTTCGCTTATCAACTCGCGATTGGATATGCAGTCAAGTGGACTCGCTAATCATGTCGATCTGCAGGTCAACTCGCTGGTCGATCCGCTAGTCAACTCGCTGCGAGTTGAATCGAAGTTTCAACTCGTTCGATGAACAGCCGTCGCAAGTTTAAACTTAAAATCGATGATTTTGTTAGTTTTAACACGATCAAACGATACATTCATGTCTATTACGGTTCGTTTAACATTAATCCTAAGGATTCGTGTTCTAACAATCCATTAATCATCGTGAATCGTTCAAATTATAAACCGAAACCCTAAGTTTTTTTAAAACCTTCGATTTCGAGTAATTTAAACGGTGAAATCCGTTGGTTTATACCTCAAAATGTTCGCAAAGACGTCTTGAATATAATCTACGGATTCAAAAACTCGTTCCCGTACTCGTAAAATCGAAATCAAACGAAAATAACTTTTTCGCCTCGTTTCGCCTGTAAGTGGATCCGCACAGAGTAAGTGAATTCACGAGTAATGTGAATTCGGAGATCTGTTGACTCGTTTGACCTTCCGTTTTATATCCTTTACCCGATTCGCGAGATTTCAAGTGGATCCGCAAGTTGATGTCAACTCGCAGAAACAATTAAAAACGCGAATTTAATGCTAAGTATAAATGAAAACCCGATATTTTACAAGTCTAAAATAAAATTATTTTTCACTTGTATTTGTCACGTTTGTTCAACTCAAAAATATTCAGTATAATTTAATTCCGAAGGGTAAAACCTAATAAACACAAAAACTTAAATTAAACATAAACTAAAATAAGATAAAAACACAATTATATAAACATTGATATCAAGTACCATTTTATTAATCACTTGAGCAAAACAAAGTACATAAACAAAATGAATAAGAATTTATCTGCTTAGGGATCATATTAGAAAGAATAAGCAATTAAGTATTTATTAAAAAGTCTAAGTAGATTGGTAGTATACATACCTCATGAAATTTAAATAAATTACTATAAAATTACAACTAAATTTATCATTTATGCATTTATATTTATAAAACTATATCTTAGGTACCTTTATCCACATAGCATAATTAATAAATGCATTACTCACATAAAGTGAATATTTAATTATAGATAGTTCAAGACGATTACCGGTATTATGATCCACATAAACAAATTAGACTCAATTTTCTAAGCAAACTCTTTATTGTTAGTATGAGTATTATCAAGTGCTTCCTATTATATGATATACTGAAGAATTCAAGTAAAACACATAACACTGCATCATTAAATTTTCAAGGTAGCGGTTACTAAATGATGTATCTTTTCGAAACATATAACATACACTTGAATTTTTAAGGTTAGACAAATATCAAACATACTTTGAATATGCTATGTTATCTAAGTCTGTACGTAGTACAACAGAAGATCCCTTCTAGCATAATTCAAAATATATTTGAGAATATTAATTTAATTAAAGGTTTCAGTTCTGTACTTAGTACAACAAAGTTACCAGTAATTAAGTTAATACCCATATTGCTACTATTTGTCAATTCAAATTAATATGTATAATAACAGTGTATGGCAATACCATCATTCAACAATTAAGACTTAATGTCATACATCATAGAATAGTAACACAAAATAATAAACAAGTAATTAATTAACTTCTTAAGGCTTAGAAAATTTCATATAAGTTGCCTACCAGTACATCATATGATGAAGCCATCTAAAGATTTAATAAAAATAGATAAATTATAACTTGTGGATATAGGTGTATAATCAAATAAATATAAACACATACCTGATAGAACCGCTGTAGTTCTAAAGCAACTTTATTTGAACCTACTACCATATCATACTTAGGACTTAAGCTTATTATTGGGAAGCTTATTCTCCTAATGTACTATCATTTCCCTTAGTTTTTGCAAATAAAAACTTAAATGAAGGTGATTCCCCTTAGGTAACAAGCAAATGAATGTCATACGCCTTTTTTTTTTTTTTTTTTTTTTTTTTAATGAACACATGAATACTAACTATTACAAAAATACCCTTGGAAGACTAATCACTCTGGATTTCTCATTCCGTTTAGTTGAACCAACGTCTCAAATCTTGCTCTGTCGAACGCCTTTGTGTATAAGTCTGCTAAGTTATCCAATGATGGAACCTTAACTAACTTTATCAATTTCTTCTCAGCACAATCTCTAATAAAATGATGTCGAATATCAATATGCTTAGTTTTACTGTGCTTCACCGGATTATTAGTGATCGACATAGTAGATTCGTTATCAATCATCATAGGAGTATTGGTTATATTTAACCCGTAATCCCGCAGTTGCTGTTGAATCCAAAGTACTTGCGAGCAACAGCTGCCAGCTGCAACATACTCAGCTTCACATGTAGAAATGGCTACCGAGGTTTGCTTCTTGCACTGCCAGGATACTAATCTACCTCCTAGGAATTGACATCCTCCGGTCGTAGATTTCCTATTTTGATTGCATCCTCCATAATCCGAATCAGTATAAGCTACGAGATCTAAGTTTCCATCAATCGGATACCAAAGACCCAGCTTAGGTTTCCCTTTGAGGTAACGAAAGATTCGTTTAACAGCTTGCATGTGTGACTCTTTCGGATTAGCCTGATATCTTGCGCATAAACAAACAGCAAACATTATGTCAGGCCTAGAGGCTGTAAGGTACATTAGTAATCCGATCATGGCTCTATAAAGAGTTGGATCCACATCGCTATCACTTGATGTATCTGGACCTAGTCCATGATTGACTGGAATTGGAGTATTGTAGACCTTACTTTCATCCATCTTAAAGCGTTCTAATAGCTCATATGTATATTTAGATTGATGAATAAAGAATCCATCCTTCTTTTGATCAACTTGTAATCCTAAGAAGAAGTTCAACTCTCCCATTGCAGACATTTCAAACCTTTTTCTCACGACTTTCTCAAATTCTTGACACATCTTTTCATCAGATGATCCAAAGATAATGTCATCAACATAAACTTGCACGAGAAGAAAATCTTTCTTTTTCCATTTCACAAACAGTGTACTATCAATCGATCCTCTTGTAAATCCATTCTCAAGTAGATACGTTGATAGTGTTCCATACCATGCCCTAGGTGCTTGATGTAATCCATATAGAGCCTTATTCAATCGATATACTCTATCTGGATACTCAGGATCAGCAAACCCTGGCGGTTGTGAAACATACACCAATTCTTCCACTTTGCCATACAAAAAGGCACTCTTAACATCCAACTGATAAACTTTTATACCAAAATAAGATGCGAATGCTAAGAACACTCTAATTGCTTCTAGCCTAGCAACTGGTGCAAACACTTCATTGTAGTCAATACCTTCTTGTTGATTAAAACCTTGAACCACTAGACGAGCTTTATTGCGAGTAACGATTCCCTTATCATCTCTCTTGCACTTAAATACCCATCTAGTACCAATTGGATATTCTCCCTTCGGTAGGTCAACCAACTCCCATACTTGTAATTTAGAGAACTGAGATAGTTCTTCTTGCATTGCTTCTACCCACGAGCTTTCTTTTAAAGCCATTTGAACATTTTTAGGCTCGACTTGTGAGATAAAGCATGAATATAGACATTGATTAGGAATCCCTGTCTCTTTCATTGCAGTATACAAGCTTTGGTATTCAGAATTCTCAGACGTACTAGTTCTGGATTGATGCCTGGTTTGAACCGGAGTATTAATATCACCGATGATGTTTTCAACGGGATGATTCTTACTCGTTCTAGTTGTAGTAACTGGTTCAACCGGTATATCATCTTCTAAATTAGTACCAATCTCTTCCAATTCAGGTACATCTTCCGTACGTGCTGAAGATATTCTTAAATGTTTCAAAGGAGTAAGTATCTCATCAAACTTTGTAGAAAGATCATCAGGATCTACTGTTTCTTGAGACTTATCCTCTGAAGGTTGTTGTGACTCACTTGTGGAAGCTTTATCTGAGTCAACATTAGTCTTAATTCCAGACTGCTTAACACTTGATGTTGAAGCGGGACCAATATTCTCATCTTCAAACAATAAATGTTCAGCTATCTCTGAATCACTGACATAGTCACTAATAGGAACTTTAAATGATGCAAAAAGATCAGAATAATCAAATTGCCAATCTAAGCCCTTATGAACATCAGGTGAGTAGCTCGTAATCTCAATATTATAAACTACCTCCAAACGTCCTGTGACTTTATTAAAGACTCTCTTGTTTGGCGAATTGGGCATATAACCTAGGAAAAATCCTTCGTCAGCCTTCTCACCAAATTTTGCTTGATGTCCAGTCTTTAATATGGTGCATGAAACTCCAAAGGGTTCAAACCCTTTTAAGTTAGGTTTCTTATTGTTCAAAAGCTCATAACAAGTCTTGTTATGTCTCTTAACCGTAAGAACTCTATTAAGAACATAACATGCTGTATTCACTGCTTCTGCCCAAAAGATGACCGGAAGCTTTGAATCAGCAAGCATTGTTCTAGCAGCTTCAATCAACGTTCTATTTTTCCTTTCAGAAACACCATTCTGTTGAGGTTCATAAGGTGCACTGAATTGATGTAATATCCCTTTGCTTAAGCAATAGATATTCAACGTTGAATTCTTAAATTCTGTTCCATTGTCACTACGAATACGCTTAACTCTCCTTTTATAGACATTCTCTACTAGATCAAAGAACTCAATTAGAATTCCAGGAGTCTCATCCTTTGATCCCAAAAAGAATACCCAAGAAAATCTAGAATAATCATCTGTGACAACTAAACAATACCATTTGCCACCTAGACTTCTTTTGCTTATAGGGCCGAAGAGGTCCATATGTAGCAATTCAAATGGCGAGGAGATAGAGTTTTCAGTCTTAGGTCTGTGTGGTTTCTTGTGCTGCTTTCCTTTCATGCAAGGAACACACTTATCCTCAGACTCGAAACGTTTTTGTGGTACACCTAGAACCAAACCATTTTTGGTTATATAATTCATCTTTCTCCAGTTCAGATGTGCCATCCTCCTATGCCATAACAATGCGTCTGTTTCCAAAGCCTTGGATAATAAACATGTAGACACCATTGAAGAGTTAGGAACACCCATGTTGATAGCATAGATGTCCTTCTTCCTTGGCGCCCTCATCAATATCCATTTATCAGGAATTGTGAAACCTGGCTTCAGGACTAAGGCCTCCTTTTCATTAAAATAAACTGGGTGACCTTTATCACAGACTTGGGAAACACTCACTAGGTTGTGAGTAAGTTCTTCAACATAGTTCATATCCTCAAGAGTCAAAGTTCCATTTGAAACTTTTCCTTTTCCCGAAATTACTCCTCCTTTATCTCCTGCAAAATTTACTTTTTGCTTGAGACTTTCCTTAAAGTCCTTCAGTAGACTTCTTTCTCCAGTCATGTGTCTTGAGCATCCACTGTCTACATACCACCAGCTGTCCTTATTTACAGCATGCTCCTGCACATAACACAAGATACGATCAGTTATCAAGAGGGACCCAAGCCATTACGGTCTTGGTTTGTCCCTTATCATCAACAAACTTAAGCTCTTTAAAATAACCACCCTTCCTATCAGGAGCTTTGGTCATTTTCGAAGTAGCTTGAGTTTGTGGACGATCAGCCTTAAGAGGTGAATTTGAGGAGAACCTCTTAGGCACATAATTATGAGCTCTATTATAATAATTATAATTAAACTCATGTGATCGTGAAGTAGTACCACTCTCATAATGACTATGGCCTCTACTTGTAGTTCTAAACCTCGACGGTGTCACATCCCTAGACTTATGGACAGAATTATCACTTTGAGTATATGGCCGTTTAGGTTTAGGTGGGGAGACACTATGCTTACCATCTCTTTTAAGAATGTTAACAGGTTTATTACCTAACTTAGGTTTGGCATCTAACCCATCTACAGTCATACTAGAGTCGGTCTGTGTCTTTTCATCCATCACAAGCTTATGTGGTGTTTCAGGCTTTTTGTTAGGACAACACGAAGCCACGTGTCCCTTTTGATGACACTTGAAACATGACATCTGCTTGCGCGATTTACTCACTTTTGCTTTCTCATCCGAGTCTTAGGCACTAAAGGTTTAAGCTGTTCCTTATTAACTTTATCATCAGTCTTAGCATCGTTAATCACTCCACCCGATACAAATTGTATTTTGGTGAACTGAGAAGCCTTGCTATTATCTAATGATATGTTCTTAATAACATCTTTCTGTGCCTCTGACTGTTCAGGTTTATCAGCTACTGAAATCTCAGGACTAACTTCAGTCATCTCAGAATCTTCAGGAATAGGAGTGTAATTGGCATTAAAAGGCGGGGATACATCATTGTAACCTAACCCAGTCTTGTCCTTTACACTACGTTGAGCATCTAACATTTTATCCATTTGAGATGTCCTATAGTTCTCAAGTTTACGGTTTTGCTCAATTAACCTTAAGTTAAGGTTCACTATTTCCTGATCCTTACTAGCAATCGTCTCATTTAAGTCTTTAATATTCATATAGAGACCATCTATGACAACAGATTTTTCACTTATGGTATCTCTAAGTTTTGTTCTATCCTACGCATCAGACTTAATTTTATCTTTTAAGACCTTTTTATCATCACTTAATCTACGAATATCCATAATAGCTTGATCAAGTTCAGATCTAATAGCCTTATAGGATTCCTTATCCATATTTAATTGTGATGACAAATTGCTATTTGACACAGTTAAGACACTATTCTGAGATTGTAAATCAGTAACTAAGTAACAAACATCAGCAAGATTAAGAATATCTAAACATACCTTCTTCTTGTCAGTTTGTAATTCAGCCATACGTGCCACTAATTCATCAGGACTCATATCTGGAGCTGAATCCATATATAGCACGTCATCATCACTTGCCTTCACTTCAGACTTAGGCACCTCTACTCTCTGTTCCAAATCAGTTGGCATGTAGGAAACTGATCCAGCAGTTGTTTCTTCGATCTCGGCCATCAAGGCTTCCTCAGATTGAGCTTGCCAATCATAAGAGGGATCCAACTGCTTCACCACTAAGGCTTTGGAAGCAAGAGTACTTCCCGAACCTTGTTTTCCTTGTGCTTCTACTTTAGGTCTTTGGCATTCTCTAGCAAAATGACCAATACCCTGACAGTTAAAGCATCTGACCTTGGTTTTATCAAACCCTGATCTATTGCCCAACACCTTTCTACCAGTTCTCTTGAGGAAATTCTTCACCTTTCTAGAAATCAACGCAAGTTGATCTTGAAGCTCCAATTCCTCAAGATAATCAGAATCTATCTGCTCATAATCCTCATCAAACAGAATAGGATCATTGATCTTTCCCTCTATATAGTTTTCATATGATGCCACAAAGGAAGCAAGAACAGACAATTGCTGTTCAGCAGATTTCACACTCATCGGCATCTTCTGATGCTCTTGAGGTGACTTCTCAGAATTCTTTCCCTTTGTCTCATCACCAGAGGAAGAAATAAAGCACAGATCTTCAGAAATCAGTTCTCCATTTTCATTAGTATCACCAACTAACAGTGCAGTGGTCGAACTAGATGACGCAGTCGAAAGACTTGACTTTCCATGATACAACCCAGGGTTCTGAACCTGATCAGAATCACTATCTCTTGACTTCTTGGAGAAATCATAACCTTTCAGCTTGTCAATGACTTGCTCTAAGGTCATAGTAGAATACCTAGTTTCGTTATCCTTAATCATAACGACATACATTTCCCATTTAGAAGGCAAACCCTCAAGAAACTTGTCGGTTTTGGATACTTCTTCTTCAACAATTTCATGGTATTCTAATTCACTTAGCAGATGGTAGAATCGTGTGACATATGCATCAAGATCTTCTCCTTTTAAAGCTTTAAACATAGTAAACTGCTTTTTAAGAAGACTCCTCTTGCCAGCTCTCACCTGTGGACTTCCCTCACCTCTTTTCTCTAGAGCTTCCCAGAGCGTTCTAGCAGTATGAAAAGACTTGAGTTGATGAGCAATCTCTTTAGGAAGACACATCTTTATGCATGAATGTGATTTATTCTCATTTCTGTAAGCTTCCTTCTCTTGATCACTCATGTTCGCATAGGTAAGAACTACAGTAGCATTTTGAACAGTTTGAGTAGGTGGGGTGTATCCACTCTTGATACACATCCAGATAGACAGGTCATGGAATCTACAGTAAGATTCGAATCTGTCCTTCCAATTGTAGTAATCCTCGATTCTTAACAACTTAGGTGGAACGTTTGACTTTCCCACCTCGTGGTCCATTTCGATCATTCTACTTAAGTCAGACATCTTAAAAATGTAAAATTAAACTGTTTCAGCGAATTCAGAAAACTCAACTCGCAAGACTCAGCTCAACTCGCAATCTCAGCTCGACTCGCAGAATTCGTCGATTCGCAAGCCTCAGTTCGGATTGCTAAAAGATGTCGATTCGCAAGTGATGTCGATTCGCGAAGGATCTCGGTTCGACTCGCAAGCCTCAGTTCGACTCGCTAGTTCAACTCGGTTCGCAGGCGACGCTGGAACCCTAATCTCGACTCGCGAAACGGCTGTTAAACCCGAAAAAACGAAAATTTAAGGTATTTTTACGAACGAAACAGAGAATTTCGACTGTAAACTAACCCTAAAACTTCCAGAGAATGATTTTGATCGTTAGTATTGCAAGTATGCACGTAAAAACGACCCGAATCAAAAACGCAATATCACTAAAACTTATGAACACACTCGTATTTAGCCCGAAAGCTCTGATACCAGATGTAAGTCCCCTAGTTTTAGGATCGATAACTTCGTTATCTGTAGTATTAAGGTGCAGAATCCCTCAATACGGTGTTATCTTACTAACAACGAATATGTTCATATTGCGTTTTAATAAAGCTTAACTTTAAACGATGAATCGTCAAAGTCTAGCCGTAGGTTATGTTTTCTCTGGTTTTTCTGGAATCGCAGATCAGAAAGTATGTTAAAAGTGTTAAAGATCTTAAGGTTTTTCACGATTGAAACAACCTTTTATATTTTGTCTCGACTCGGCTCGCATGGGCCAGCGAGTTCAGCCCAACTCGCCTTGCAGCCCAAGCCCATTACCAAGCTCGACTCGCTACTGACTTCCACGAATTCAGTTCTCATCTCGGCTCGCAAAGTTCGCGACCTGAGAACTCGACTTGCACATAATGTATTTATTTCGTATTTAACATTCGTCCAACTTAACACCATAATATGTTTAACGAATATTACTAACAAAACAAATATTTATTTACAAATCTAAACCAATATACAAACATAATAATAATTACACCAGTCCTATTTCAAGCTAGATCTGTTGTCACAATCTATGTTCCAACAGTAAGATCAACTTCCAAATAAAGTTTGAATTATCCTAATGTAACCTTATTTTTATTGCGTTTATTTGGTTTTTTAATTTGATGAATTTTCTTAATCTAAATTTAGTCCGAACTAAACTTGAATTTTGAAAAGTTAACTGCATTTTAATGACATTCATTTTTTCATGTTGCATTAATTATGCACATACTTTAGAATTACAAGCATAATCGAAAATATACTCATCGGGGTTAGGTTAGAAAATAATTAAGAGACAAAACTGTGTAAAAGAAATCGAACACGATCTCAACGTTTCTCATCCCGGTATCACGTACATGCATTATAAATCTTGTTTATGTCAATAATAGCATATATACTCAAAGAGAGATTAGATGTAAATCATTCATATACAAAATTATATCTACAATTTGACAAAAATTACAAGCAAATATATTAATTGGCAATTGGCACGATTTCAAAATGTTAAATCCTTTTAAGACACGATTTAAAAAAAAATAAAAAATTCTTTTTATGCTAGGTTTTCAAAATAAAATGGTAATTTTACCTTTAATTAATTTTTTGACAACTTTAACCCTTTTATAACTAAATAAGGTAAAAACCATTTCGTCTTTGACATCAAGGTATATAATTTGTGTATTTCCTATAATTTTGTGGTGGCTTAAGTATTATAATATATCATCTTCAAATTAAGTTTCACGTACTACATACTTCATTGATGAATAAAGCTTTTATGTTAAGATTTATTGGTTTTATTTACATGTTTTTGTACACAAGTCAAAATTCCATTTTATGGAATCTTCTTCTTCATCATCAACAAATCAAGTTGAGTATGTCTCTCTCAAATTTTCTTTATAATTTTCTGATTTTTATTGCTATTATTTTTTTATGAAAGTTTGCTGATTGGAAGATTTTTAAGAAAAATTACATATATTGTATTATCTATTATTTCAATTTTAGGGTTTTGTTTTTGTAGATTAATTTGTTATTTTTATGATAAGTAACCTTAAGTGGAAGGTATAAGAAGTTACTTAGATGAGGTAGAATCTTATGAATTAGGGTATTATTAATTCATTTTAATTCGCTTTTCAAATCAAATAGTATTTTATTCTTCTGTACAGACATCTGAAACCTACCATGATAAGAATAAGTAAAACGTACATTCTAAGATTTTGTGTAGTGGTTCTATATGTTTGCTGTTTGGATGTCGCACATCAACTTGATCATGTTTTACCATTTGTCTTTGTATGTTATCTCTTTGATGTTTAGACTTCTAATCACTATTTTTAATGTTATAAACGTTCTTAATATTGTATATATAAAGCTACTATCAATAGACAAAAATATCTCCTTCAATTCAAAACATTTCTCCAACGTCATCCGCGAAAAAGTGTCAAATCATACGTTATACAATAAAACTAAATTATATAATATAAACCTTCGTATTAAAAGTATGAAGTAGCCCGCAAATTTTGCGGGTTATAATCTAGTTTGTTTTATTTGGCCCACCCACGGTAAAAATGCTGGCTACGCCACTGGTTATATACATTTTCAAACATTTAACCCTAAATCCTATGTATATTTAGCCTGATATAACTAAATACACATAATAATCACGTAATTAAATACAGTAATGATAACCTAAAATGCCGGGTGTTACAAGAAAGTTCTCTAAAATGGTGAAATTAAGACAATTACACTGTTGAAGACTTGTACATCATGCAGCATTGCAGTGAAATACTAGATTTCAACAACACTAACTACGGAGTATTATATAAAGACAGCATGAGATTAATACTGTTGGTTCATCAACGTACAACAGCCAACCAGGAAGCTTCATAACTCCTAAATTCGAATGTAGTTCATCTAAGTCTAAATGCAACATATATAATAACAAAGTTCACTGAAATGTACTAACGGTAAACTAGAGTAGAACCAACTCTGCACCTCGAGGCAATAATGATTCGAGGCGCTTAGCAGAAGATCGAGTAGCTCCTGTATTCTTTGAGAAGTCTGGAATTGTAATCACAATTTTCTCGAGTGCAACAGCAGTTTGTACGATGTATGCAGCAAGTTCAAAGTCGCATTTATGACCATAACCGCTCACGATTTCAACAAGCTTGAGGTGTTGATGGGGATTAGTAGCATTCCTTGCTTTCTTCCTACTTATGATAGGTTTACTCGTAATTGACTGCAAAAGGTCCAATAAATTTGACAAAAGGTTAATTACATTCTGCACTTAAATTAAGTTGGATAACTGGATATAGATTGGATACCTCAATTTTTAAAGTCTCCATTTTTGGACATGCATTTACTATGAAAGCCATATTCAAAAGACAAACATGTTTCAGACTACTAATCTTGACTCTTAATAGCTTCACATTTGGCAGCTCATGTAGGGAACAAGGTATATTTTTCTGCAGAAAAACAAGAAAGATGCTCACATATTTTATTTTTAGTTTTTGAAATAATTATAAACACATTAGGAGATGTAAAACTAACCTTGTCAAGATGTATACAGATCGAAAGAGATCGAAGGGATGAAGCACAAGATGATATGTGGTCGAAACCATATTTAGATAACCACCAATTGTTACCCACATCAACTTTTTCAAGTTTTGGAAGACGAGCAAGACATAAATCTATTGGTGGCCCAAAGTACTCAAATGATACAAGGTCAAAATCAAATAATGATATGGATTCAACAGAATGACGATAATAAAATATTTTAAAGTGTTTCAGTTTAAGAACTCGTCCACCAACACGTACATGATTCAAGCAATCAGAATCAAGGATTGATAACGTCTCAAGATTTGGAGCATTAGATAAAAGTTTCTGAAGAACAGCTTCACTCACATTAACGTCCTTCAAGATAAGTTTTTTTAGAGACACTAGCCCTAGAAGCCTAGCATCTGACCTGGAACGATTTAATTTGAATAATCTTAAAGGGAAATCATAAGCACTACCTCCTTCACGACTACCAATGTAAAGAAGATGTCCCAAGTTCAGTTCAAGAAACTCAACGTTCTTGTTTAACGCAAACTGAAGCCAATTATCAATAAATTTCTTATCATGATTACTCAAACGGTAACAAATCCGGAAGTCATGAACAGTTGGGTGGTTATAGCTTTGGATGACACTCTTCACCTGGTGGATGTACTTCTTCCGCTCTAAACGACACATCTTCAAATCCACCTTCACCTGAAAATCATTAAAAGTATCACTGCCGTCAAAGTTCAATTGGGTTAAGTTACGCCACAAGAACCTCCATCTTGTGGAGAGAATGCTGGTAACCACCGCTTCCTTTATAGGCAAAAGAGATAGTATCATAACAAGAACTTCATCCGGCATTTGGCTTATGAAATCATTCGAACGTGATCTTCGACCACCCCCCTTCACATTCACAAACGAAAGTCATAAATAATTATCTCAACAATCAATGCATACATACATATAAGTTCATTTGGTGTAACCAGCCTTATTTTCAGGGACGGATCTAGGAGGGGCAGGAGAACAGCTGCCCTCAAGAAATCTGAAGTTACGAAAAGATTTTTTTTTAAGGTATTTAAATTTGCCCCATGAAAATGAGAAATAAGAAAAATAAAATCTTTTTTGCCCTCTCATGTATAACATTCTAGCTTCGCCCCCTGCTTATTATTATTTGACATAGAGCAAAATGACCTAAGTTTTGAGAACCATTAATTAATAATTACATATAATTCACAGTAATCAAACAAATGGGACCATATCAGCTCCATATTTGGGTATAATAAATGAAAAAAAAAAAAAAAAATCCTGATATACCTCAATGAAGGAACCTGCAGAATCCAGTGGTGCTCCATTAGAGAGAATGTCTTCTTCTTCTTCTAGAGTTTCTTTGGAGCGAAATGTATCTTCATCTACATCTATCATAGCGACTACTACACTGACTTGAGAGCAAATATGAACTGTAATCAAAAATTTTACCCAAAAACTACAAATAAACAATTAGGTAAAAATACAAAATAAAGGGGAAAGAATACTGTACAGGCTGTAAAGCAACTAGCAATTTTAGTGTAAAGTATTTATGACAAGGTAACAAAAGCTTAGAAAAGAAGAATATGACAAAAATTAGTAGTTGTGTTTGTGCATCATCAATTTTTTGACTGTGTAGACTCATGTGTTGTCTATATATTATATATTTTTTTTATTTTGCAAAGGGTTAATAATGGTTTAATACCTAAACTTTCAACTTTTTTTCGTGTTTAACATCTCAACTTTTTTTTTAACGTTTTAACACTCCAACTTATAGTTTGACCAATGGTTTAATACCCTAACTTTCAACTTTTTTTCGTTTTAACACCTCAACTTCTTTTTTAACGTTTTAAAACTCCAACTTATAGTTTGACCACAATTTAATCCCTTTAGTTTTTTTGCCCGTTTAAAATTACACTTCTGAATTTTTTTGTTACAATTTAATCCCACAATTTAATCCCTTTATTTTGAAATAATCAAAACGATAAATGTAAATTTCATCATAAGCATATATATGTACACCGTCCTAGACGGTATTGGGCCCTAACCCGTGGAAGGCGGTATGGGGTGTTACTTAATTTTTACATCATTTTAGATATGTACATATATATGATTTAAATGCTTATAAATTAATTGCAACGTGTCATCACAATTAATTTTATAATGTTTTATTTTGATAATGATATATTTTTATGATGTTTTCAAGTATAATATTTCTAGTTATATGAAAAGCTATTTACAATGAATATATGTTGCTAAAAAATGATAAATGGGTATTAAACGATAAATGGGTATTTCTAGTCAATTATTTCAACATTACCTATTCAGTAGGTTACCGGTTATAAATACCTGGATTAAAAACTGACCAGGTAATAAGTTAGAATTATAACAATAATAAACTATAATTAACAGGATAATAACATTCGAGATCCCGAGGTTAGCTAATCTTAGTATTCTTTGAAGGATTAATAGAATATATATTAAATAGATAACACATAAGAAGAATTTCTAGTGTATTCAAATTAAATCTTGATTATTTCAAACTAAAGAGTTAAAAAAAATCCAGAAGTGTAATTTTAAACGGTCAAACAAGCTAAAGGGATTAAATTGTGGTCAAACTATAAGTTGGAGTGTTAAAACGTTAAAAAGAAGTTGAGATGTTAAAACGAAAAAAAGTTGAAAGTTTGGTATTAAACCAGTGGTCAAACTATAAGTTGGAGTGTTAAAACGTTAAAAAAAAAAAAAAAGTTGAAGTGTTAAAACGAAAAAAAAGTTGAAAGTTTGGGTATTAAACCATTATTAACCCTTTTGTAAAACATCCATTTATTACGTTATCTGTGTTAAAATAAAAGTATTCACACTTTTAGGCATGTATAAGCATTGTCTTTTTCGATAATACTTTTTTGTGTGGAAATGGAATAAATGCATAAGACCACTTGCAACGCACCCCGCATGGGGTATTCTGGAGCCTCAGAACGCCACTAATGAGGCCTTTTGGAGCCCAACACAGGCAAAATTTGGGCATTCTGAGGGATCCACTTGCTTTTTCTTTTATTTTTCCTTTTCTTTCCAGGTTTTAAATAAATAAATAAAACATTTAAAAAGATTAAATTGGTGGAGCCTAGGGGACAAAATGGGGTTACTGATGTGGCGTGATTGCTTACGTGACGCCCAAATGCCCAGAATGCCCATCACCATTGCAGGTGGTCTTGATACTTTGTATTGTACATTCGACTCTTTATTTCTTACAACTATATTATTGTATAATATGTATGTTATTAAATGAACCTACGAAATTAGTTTTTTAAACAAATTTGTGCTTATACAAGATAACTAGGAGTGAAAATTTGGAAAATTTATGAACATGCTAATTGCAATTTTAACCACCAAGGCCCCTTCTATTTTACAGAAACTCACCGTTTTACATTTTATTACATAGTATATGGACCCCCACCCGTTTCTTATGAAACATGGTACGAGCAACGCCACAATAGCCCACACCCACCACTGACAACCACCACCACCAACTCATCCAACACGTCGGTCGTTAACAAGTCATGTTCCATTTCTCCAAATTCCACCAATAGTCAATGATGTATACTTAGTCATACAGCATAGACACTCACTATGTACACTGACATACATCAGACAAATTCAAAACATGCAGCATAAAAATCATAGAGCATACACATTATGTACAAATACACATGCAGCATACACATTTTGCATATTATATTAGCTGTTTAATTAGGTCCCCTTAAAAAATCTCTATTTTATTAGCAAATGTTTCTTTTGGACCAAAGCGTAGTTCATATATATTCAAGAACAAGAAATCTTATGGCGATGGTGAAGCCAAAGCAATCTAACAAGTGCAACTTGTAATCATGCAGTTAAAGTTCCCTTATATAGACTCATATTTATCTGTAAAATTATTAGAGACATTTAGGATGACAGTTTTCCTGTCATCTCATTGTGAATGGGTTGCTCCATGGGATTCAGTGTCCTTTTTGTTTTTGTACTTGCTAAAAGTTCGCTGTACAATAACAATCTTAAAAAACCTTGTAAAGCTAGAAAATTTTCTCAAACTGTGATATCAAGATAATCATACAGTAATGACATGTAAATCATGCAGTGAAAGATATTCCCAGATTTCAACAACGGTAGATTTTGCAACCTTGCTGCTGTGCAGGGCATCGAAGTACAAAAACCAACCAGATGGCTTTAAGCCTTTAACTCATAAATCCTAATGTTTCATCTGAATTAAACATATAAAAGCAACAAACTATACTTAAATGGTGTAGAGTGATTTAGAGTATGACCAACTCCACACCTTGAGGCAGTATTGATTCCAGACGCTTAGCAGAATATCGAGCAGCTTCCTTCTTCATACAGTCCCTTGAAATTCTAATCACAATTTTTTTGAGTACATCAGCAATATCTATGATGTATGCAGCAAGTTCAAAGTCACATTTTCGACCTTTATACCCCACGATTTCAACATACTTGAGGTGTTCATGGGGATAAGTCTCATCCCTTGCTTTCCTCCTTACGACTGCTGCAGTCCAATCAATCTGCAAAAAGATCAATTATTATACTTAAAAAGTAATAACATACTACACATAAATTAAGTTGGTTAAATGGATATAGCTTAAGTACCTCAAGTTTAAAACTCTCCATGTTTGGAAATGCATTTACCATGTAAGCCAAATCTAGAAGACAGTCATGTTTGTTACCACAAAACAGCATTCTTAATTGCTTCACATTTGGTAGCTCATAAAATTGGCAAGCACCTAAATATCGCTGCAAAAAAAAAATAAAAAAAAAAAAATACTCACATACATATTTATAATTTTATTAATGATCATAAACACATTAAGAGATGTAGAACTGACCTCGTTACGATGTACTTTGATGAAAAGAGACTGAAGGGATGAGGCACAAGATGACAATATGTAGAAAACATCATCACCTCGCCACCAATCCACTTCACCCAAATCAACTTTTTTAAGTTTTGGAAGATTAGAAAAACTTAAATCTACATCTGAACCTTTGTAAGTGAATGATTCAAGGTCAAAATCAGATAAATATATGGATTTAACATAATATCCACGTTCCAATATTTCAAAGTGTTTTAGTTTAAGAGCTCGTTCACCAACACGTATATGACTTAAATATTTTGATCCGTGGACTGATAATGCCTCGAGATTTGGAGAATTTGATAAAAGTTCCTGAAGAACTGCTTCACTCACGTTAACGTTCTTCAAGATAAGTGTCTTTAGAGACACTAGCTCCACAACAGTAGGATTAGATCTTAAAAGATTTCTCTCATATAATCTTAACGGAAAATCATAAGCACCATCACCTGCATCACGATAACGATGTGACAAATCCAGTTCAAGAAACTCAACTTTCTTGTCAAGCGCAAACTGGAGCCATTCATCAATAAAAACTTTATGTTGATTATTCAAACAGAAACGAATCCGGAAGTCTTGAAGGGTTGGGTGATTGTAGCTTTGGATGACACTGTTCACATGGTTGATGTACTTATCCGGCTCTGACGTCATGTTCACCATATTATCAGCAGTTTGATTGCCATCAAAGTTCAATTGGATTAGATCACGCCACAAGAGCCTCCATCTTGTGGAGAGAATGCCGGTGATCGCCGCTTCCTTAATAGGTAAAAGTGAGAGTATCATAACAAGAACTTCATCTGGCATTTGGCTTATAAAATCATTTGACTTTGATCTTCGACGACCCTCCTTCACAAATGAAAGTCCTCAATAATAATCTCAACAAATAGACCCAATAGACAATTCTCACACACATAAGAATTGAGTAATTTACATAATTCAGTTGGTGAAACCCATCTTTTTACTTGACTAAGAGCACAGGGGAGGATACATGGCTTACACTGACCTTTCTCAATATCCTAAGAGAAATCATATGTAAGCCAAATATAATAGCCTAACTGTGGGCCTAATTGTATAGTTACACAAAATTGTGCACGAAAAAATTACAAAATGATTAGTCATCATCACATTGGTTTCTTTGTTCTCTCTCTATTTAGTATTTCTCTTTTTAAATATCTTTGATGACTAACATATGGCATTAGGACAACCATTAGAACATTTTATTAGGCTCAAATATCATTACTCATGTCCTAAGTATTGAAAATTAAAAGGTCTACATACAATTCACAGTAATGAAACCGAATCAGATCATATCAATATCAGCTCTGTAAAAGGTAATAATTAGAAATTTATAAGAGTCTATATTTCAGATTGATATACCTGAAAGAAGCAACCAGCAGAATCCAATGCTGCTCCATTACCACCAACCAAAAGACCCGTATCAGTTGTGCCAAGTGGTGTTGTGGAGCCACCATCTACAAGGCCAGTCACTTCATCCTCCTCCTCCTCCTCCTCCTCCTCCTCCTCCTCCTCCTCCTCCTCCTCCTCATCATCATCATCATCATCATCATCATCATCATCATCATCATCATCCATGGTTCCTTGTGGAGGTGTTGAAACAGAATCATCTTCGGAAAGCGATGGTGATATATGAGAAGATTGAAGTTTGCCAGCCTCAACCAATTGAGCCATACACATTGCGTCCGAAAGAGTGGAAGGTTTCAATATTATTAGTTCCCGTTTGATATCATCACGTAAGCCCGATATGAAAGAATCCAAAAGATTATCCAGTCCGATCGTCCTCGTTTGTGTAGCGAGTGCCTCGAATTCAACAATGTAAGCGGATGCAGTAGAGGTTTGTGTAAGTTCATACAAAGGTTTAGTTTCCGGGTTCAGAAATCGAAGTTCAAGAGACTTAACGAAGGCTTCCCAAGTCAAAAATTGGGATGTACGGTGCATCAATTGATACCAATTTAACGCAGCACCAGTCATGTAAAAAGGGGCGACATTAAGTCGTTGGTCGGAAGGTGTTTGATGAAATGCGAAGAATCTTTCGATTTTGATAATCCAAGTTACTACGTTATCACCGGTAAACAACGGAACCTCAAGTTTAAGAGGAGATGATTGTTGTGGTGAGTTGCCCAATTTCAGCATCAGATCAGCTATAACCGTTTGCTGGGTAGCTATAGTTTGTTGAAGAGTATCAAATAGGGTGGAAAACTTATCAAAAACGGAATCGATTTTGTGTTCTAGGGTTTTGGAGCGAAACGATACTTCCGCTACCCCAGTCATGGTGACTGATTTCAGAGAAAGTTGGACTTAAAATTTGTTCACATGAGATGAGGATATGAGATTATTTTATTTCAAAGTACAAAAGGAGAGGGAAAGATGGAGAAGAAGCGGGAAAGTGAAATATTTGGCGGCAACAGCTAAAAACAAAACAAAATGGGTTTTTCACCCTCCAATGAGGTAAAAAGTGTAAACAAAATGGGTTTTTACCCTAAACTGCACGATTGCAAAAATCTTGAATTCTTGACAAGTGTTCCCAAGTGAGTTTATGCATATTTGAACATATCACGGATAACATATTTCTGTCAAACCCAAATACCCAGTATTCTTTTACATTGAACTTATTTGAAGAAAATACTTGTCACATAATGATCTCATTCAATAGCAACGCATAGGTCATACAACAAATTCTAACACGGTCCCTTAAGGTACTACACCAAAGACAATTCCAAATTCAAATTTACCGTACGAAAGATGTTGCATCTTTTTCATGGTAATAATAAGAAATGAATAGTAAGCAGTAAGCCCACTCCAGATACGATCATTCAATGATACCGTTAGCAAAGAGAGTGCACTTTCATCAAGCCTGACCTGGGCAACTGCAAATTGATTCATTGCCCGGTGCCCAAATTTTAAAGAGGGGATTTTTTTTGCATGTCCCTCCTCCAGTTCACTAACTGACTTAAGCCCAATCCATGTTATTTTTTCGGCGCTTGAGCATATAAATATAATACTACTGCACTTCATATATGCATCGCTAGAAAGTTCTCCGAATTGATGAAATCAAAACAATCACATAGTAATGAGTTGTACATCATGAAGTGAAGACTTCCCTAGATTTCAACAGCATGCTACTGTGTGGGGCATTGCTTTACAAAAAACAACCATAAGTTTTAATAACTCATAAATCCTAATGTAGTTCATCTGAATATAAATTTCAAAGCAACAAAGTCAATTGAAACTTTGTAGGGTGATTAGAGTATGACCAACTCCACACCTCGAGGCAGTATTGATTCTAACTGCTTAGCAGAAGACCGAGAAGCTTCCTGCTTCATTGAGTGCCTTGAAATTCCAATCACAATTTTCTTGAGTGCAACAGCAATTTGTATGATGTATGCAGCAAGTTCAAAGTCGCATATTCGACCCTTATACCCCACGATTTCAACAAGCTTGAGGTGTTCAAGAAGATTAGTACCATGCCTTGCTTTCCTCCAACTTACAATCGGTGCAGTCCACTGTATCTGCATAAATAGCGATTACTCCATATTTTGCTCAATAGATTTATTACATACTGCACTAAAATTTAGTTGGTTAAACGGACATAGCTTAAATACCTCAATTTTAAAACTCTCCATATTTGGAAATGCATTTACCATGGAAGCCAAATCTAGAAGACAATTATGTTTGTGACCACGAAACTTCATTTCTAACTGCTTCACAAGTGGTAGCTCATGAAAGGAGTAAAGTTTTGAATTTCGCTAAAAATTAAGAAAGATACTGTCACATATAATATTATGAATGATTATAAACATATTAACAGAAGTAAAGCTGACCTCGTCACTATATATATTGACAGAAACAGACTGAAGGGATGAAGCACAAGATGATATGCGGTCGAAAACATTATCATATCTCCACCAACGTACACGACTCAAATCAACTACATTAAGTTTTGGAAAATGAGCAAAACGTAAATCTATCTCTACACCGTCATAAGTGAATGATTCAAGGTCAAAATCAGATAAATAGATGGATTCAACAGAGTGTCTACGCTCCATCATTTCAAAGTGTTTTAGTTTAAGAGCTCGTCCACCAACACGTATATTTTTCAAGTAATGTGAATTGCAAATTGATAACGTCTCAAGATTTGGAGAACATGATAGAAGTTCCTGAAGAACTGCTTCACTCACGTTAACATCCTTCAGGATAAGTTTATTTAGAGACACTAGCTCCACAACTATAGGATTAGATCCTGAAGGATTTCTTTCAAACAAACTTAACGAAAAATCATAAGCACTATCAAGATAACGATGTGACAAATCCAATTCAAGAAACTCAACTTTCTTATTTACTGCAAACTGGAGCCATCCATCAATAATTTCCTTATGACGATAACTCAGATCGAAACGAATCCGAAAGTCTTGAACTGTTGAGTGATTGTAGCTTTGAATGACACTGTTCACCTGATTGATGTACTTATCCCACTTTGGACTCATGTTCACCTTATAACCAAGAATGTGACCACCATCAAAGTTCAGTTGGATTAAATTACGCCACAAGAATCTCCATCTTGTGGAGAGAATGCTGGTGATCACCGCTTTCTTAATAGGCAAAAGAGACAGTATCACCACAAGAAGTTCATCTGGCATTTTGTAGAATTATTTATATTTTGTACTTCTTTTATAAGAAAGTAAACTAGAGGGACTGAAGTTGTAATTATGTTTAAGCAGGTTAGTTAGTTTGTTAAAGGTTAGTTAGTTTGTTAAAAGGTAGTTAGTGAACTGTAGCTGTATATAACACTTTGTATCGTCATTTCAATGTATGAGTTTTTTGATCAATAATAATTGATTTCTCAATAAGTCTACAAATGCTTCCGCGTTCTTATGGTATCAGAGCATAGGCTCAATTAAAGAATTTCAATTTCTTGACCTAATTGATTGAACGTACGTTCAGAATATCAATTTAGAATATCAATTTAGGTCATCGATCTCAAATTTCTTGATTACGGTATTAGTAATCGAATTGAATCGTAAAAATTAGGGTTTCTTCATTACGAAGTGATAATTACCTCTTTTGAATCAAGAAATGGTGAATCCTGAAGTTAATTTGAATGCTTCTTCAAACACGGCAAATATGATCAACGATCCGTTGTATATCGCAAGTTCAGATCATCCTGGAATGATCTTGACCAATACGCCTTTTAATGGCAGCAATTTCCTCGGCTGGAGTCGCACTATCAAGATGGCGTTAGGTGCTAAACTGAAATTAGGCTTCATTGATGGAACGTGTGTAAAACCAGTTCAGGATGAACCTAATCTTCAGCGCTGGATTCCATGCGATTATATGGTTACCTGCTGGATTCTCAATTCAATGGTGAGTGAACTTTCTGAAGCATTCTTGTATGCACAATATGCGGCTGAGTTATGGAAGGAGATTGCAGAAAGATACGGCCAAAGCAATGGTCCACTTATATACCAACTGGAAAGAGAATTAAACAAGGTAACTCAAGGAAATCTTAGTATTGCTGCTTACTTTAATAGATTGAAACGTTGTTGGGATGAATTACATAATCTGAATGGCGTGCCTACTTGTAGTTGTGGCAAAATGAATGAATGCACTTGTGGAATAGTTGCTAAATTTCTTGAAATAGAGAGTAGGTCCAAACTGGTGCAGTTCTTGATGAAATTAAATGATGAATATGAATCTGTTAGGAATCAAATTCTGTCAATGGATCCATTACCAAATGTGAATAGGGCTTACTACATTGTTCAACAAGTTGAAAAACAGAAACAAGTTACAAACAACTATGTTGAACCAACTGCATTCTTTGCCAATACTAATAATTCCAGTGGTAGCAACAAATCTGTGAATTTTGGAAAGAAAGATACCAAAGGGATTAGGTCTGATGTCAAGTTTGGAGAGATAAGACATTGTAAGTATTGTGATGAAGATGGCCATACTTATGAGCAGTGTTTTGAAAGGATTGGATATCCAGATTGGTATAAAGGGAAAAAGGGAAAGAAGAATCCTAGAGTAGCTGCTAATGTGACTGTTGATCATAACACACCTTTTGATCTTGAGTCAGAAAATAGTTTGGGTCAATATCATGGATTGGATCAGAAGTTAGTTGCAGCTGTATGCCAAGAGATGATGAAGATGTTCAAGGATACCTCTGGTGCATCCACATCTCATGCTTCCACATCTCATGCAGGTATCAAATCTTTTAGTTCTTGTTGTTATGCATTTGCTCATAAGTCACATGCTTTTTCTTGTGGGTCTGGGATTAACATTAAAGAAGATTGGATCTTAGACACTGGTGCTTCAGATCATATGTCACCAAACTTGAACCTTTTCCACTCAATTAAAAAGCTTCATAGACCTATCTTTGTTAAAATGCCTGACAAAAGGTTTAAAGCAGTTTATACTGTTGGTCATGTTAAAATCAATCCTTCATTAACACTTCAAAATGTGTTCTATATTCCTGATTTTGAATTTAATTTGTTTTCAGTTGGAAAACTTATTCAATCTCAGTTGCTTATAGGCATATTTTATCCCAATTGTTGTGTTTTTCAGGACCCTTC
The DNA here is from genome assembly GCA_949592205.1 of Helichrysum umbraculigerum. NCBI lineage: Eukaryota > Viridiplantae > Streptophyta > Magnoliopsida > Asterales > Asteraceae > Helichrysum > Helichrysum umbraculigerum. Next base: position 57,102,702 of record CATIUR010000006.1, read on the forward strand.
AACTAACAACATTGTTGAAGTTGGAAAAGGGTCAGGATGCCTCTATACTTGTAAAGCTACATCAGACATTCCTACTTCACCATTTCCTTCTCATACTTTGCCTTTCCATATTTTGAATTCTAATAATGTAGCAAATACATGTGTTGTAAGCAATCTTGTGATTCCTAAAAATTCTCTTAGTCTTGATACTTTTCATGCAAGAATGGGACATACTTCTATGTCTAAGATGATTCATATTCCTGTATGTAAATCATTTGATGCTTCATCTTTTCTTTGTGATACTTGTATGAAATCTAAGCATCATAGATTACCTTTTCCTAAAAGTACCATTTCTACTTCTTTGCCTTTTGAATTGATTCATGTTGATTTATGGGGTCCCTATAAGAAACCTGCACTTAATGGAGCACATTATTTCTTCACCATTGTTGATGATAAGAGTAGAGCCACTTGGACCTATTTGGTTCATACAAAAGATCAAATACCAACTATTCTATCTGGCTTTATCTCTTATGTCAATAATCATTTTCATACTACTCCAAAATATCTAAGGTCTGATAATGGGACAGAAATAGTTAATCAATCTGTTTCTTCTTATTTACATTCTAAGGGTATTTTACATCAAAAATCTATGGTCTACACACCACAACAAAATGGTGTGGTTGAAAGGAAACACAGACATCTTTTGGAAACTGCAAGAGCTATTAAATTGCATGCTTCTTTTCCTGATCAGTTTTGGGGACACTGCATACTTGCAGCTACCTACTTAATCAACAAAATGCCAATGCAATCTTTAGCCTGGAAAACTCCATTTGAAATTCTATATCATAAACCTCCAACATATGATCATCTTAAAACTCTTGGATGTCTTTGTTATGCTGTCATCACCAAACCTACAACAGATAAATTTGCTCCAAAATCTGATAAGTGTGTTCTAATAGGATATCCTCCAGGTCAAAAAGGTTATCTTCTTTATAATCTTGATACTAAGGTAGTTTTTAGTAGTAGAGATGTACTCTTTCAAGAGCACATTTTTCCTTTTAAATCTACTTTATCTGATTCTGCTTCAACTTCTATTCCTGATCATTCTTTCCCAGCTCCATTAGATTCTCATTTTTGTGAAGATAATCTACCTCCTGTACCTACTCTTAATCCTAATCCCATTCCTGATCCTAATACATCTTCTCATGTTACCACATCTGCTTCTCCTTCTGCACCACCCCTTAGAAGGTCTACTAGATCCACTACTAAACCTGTTTGGTTGAAGGATTTTGTTGCTTTAAATGCTACTCAGCATACTAAAACAACTTATCCTTTATTTACTGCTTCTGATGTTAATTCCATTCCACATGAACATGTGGCCTTTTTAGCAAATGTTATGACTACCATTGAACCCAATTCCTATTCTCAAGCTTCTAAACATCCACAATGGATTGAAGCTATGGATAAAGAACTTGCTGCTTTAGAATCAAATGAAACTTGGACCTTGACCTCTTTACCTGCTGGCCACAAACCTATCTCTTCTAAATGGGTTTACAAAATTAAGTATAATCCAAATGGTAGTGTGGAAAGATTTAAGGCCAGACTAGTGGTTAGAGGGTTTAATCAAAAAGAAGGGTTAGACTACAAACATACTTTTAGTCCAGTTGCCAAAATTGCCACTGTCAGAGTTTTTATAGCTTTAGCAACAGCAAAAGGATGGCCTTTGCATCAACTTGATGTTAACAATGCTTTTCTCCATGGATTTATTGATGAGGATATCTACATGTTGCCACTTGAAGGTTATACCAAGGCAACTACTGGTCAAGTTTGCAAATTACAAAAGTCACTATATGGTCTTAAACAAGCATCTAGACAATGGAATCATGAGTTTTCAAAATTTTTGATTGGTCTGGGTTTTGTGCAATCAAAGAATGATTATTCTTTATTTGTTAAGGATCATCAAGGTGAATTTACTGCTGCTCTAGTATATGTAGATGATGTCCTTATTACTGGCAATTCAGAAAAGGTTATTCTTGAGACAAAGGCAGCTTTGGATAAAAGGTTTACCATTAAAGACTTGGGCTTGGCTAAATATTTCTTGGGTATTGAAATATGTAGAACTGATGCAGGCACTCACCTTAATCAACGAAAATATATAGTTGATCTTTTGAGTGATGCTGGTCTCACAGGGTCTAAACCTGTTGATTTTCCTTTGCCCCAAAATCTCAAATTGTCATTAGAAAAAGGAACTCCTCTTACTTCTCCTGATTCATATAGGAGGTTGGTTGGCCTCTTGCTTTATCTAACCATGACAAGACCTGATATATCGTATGTTGTCCAACATCTTAGCCAATTTGTTTCTGCACCTAAAGCCCCTCATATGCAAGCTGCACTGCATCTTCTCAGATACCTTAAAGGGACTGTTTCTAAAGGCTTATTCTACCCCATTCAACATAGTTTAAAACTTACTGGTTTTACTGATGCTGATTGGGGGTCTTGTCTTATGACTAGAAGGTCTTTAAGTGGTTATTGTATCTTTTTGGGTCATGCACTTGTTTCATGGAAAACTAAAAAGCAGCCTACTGTATCCAGATCATCAACAGAAGCAGAATACAGAAGCATGGCTCTTACTACTTGTGAATTGATTTGGTTGAGCTATTTACTTCAAGATTTACACATCAAAGTTACTTTACCTGTTACTTTGTTTTGTGATAACAAATCTGCACAACAAATTGCAGCAAATCCATGCTTTCATGATAGGACTAAGCACATGGAAATAGATACTCATTTTACAAGAGACAAAGTCCAAGATGGTTTTCTTCAAACTGCATTCATACCATCATTTCAACAGCTAGCTGATTTAATGACTAAAGCTTTGGGAAAAGTTCAACATTCTAATTTGTCTCACAAGTTGGGATTGTCTAATCATCCAACTTGAGGGTATGAATGCATTTAATGACTAAAGCGTTCTTACATTTGGCTTATGAAATCATTTGAATTTGATTTTCGACGACCCTCCTTCACAGATTAAAGTAATTAATAATAACCTCAACAAATAAACAATCCTCACGTACATATGGATTGGGTAAGTTACATAATTCAATTGGTGAAACCTGATCCTTTTTCTTGAATAAGAGCACAAGTTCAGATAAAGGGCTTACACGAAGGTGAATAATGCCTTTTTTCAGTGTCAAATTAGAAATTATATGTAAGCCAAATAGAATGGTTTAATTGTGGGCCTAATGCCCGCATGTCATCAATCAAACATAGTGTCTAAAATTTGGCGTTTTTTAAATAAGTAATTCTACAGCTACAAAAAAACAGTGATTAGTCATCATCACATTGGTTTCTTCTTTATCCCTCATTTAATTCAATGGTGCCACGTCATTTTGTATGTAAACGTCTGTAACCATAGCAATATTCTTTTCAAACAAGTTTGATAATTTACATGGAGTATGACACTAGGCCAACCGCCAACAATTAGGCCATTTTATAAGGCTCAAATTATCACTATTCATGTCCTAAGTACTGAGAATCATTAAACATTACATACAATTCATAGTAATAAAAAATCGATTTTACAAGAGTCGAAGGTTTGAGATATACCTCAAAGAAGCAACCTGCAGAACCCAATGGCGCTCCGTTACTGCTAACTGTGAGACCCGTATCAGTTGCAAGTGGTGATGCCATATTAACTTCATCCACGAAGTTATGAGTAGAACCACCATCCACGAGGCTATTAACGTCGTCGTCATCATCATCATCGTCAACAGTTCCTTGTAGAGGGACAACCATATCTTCCAAAACATGCAATGAGATTTGTGGTTGTCCATCGTTCGATGTACCTTGAGGTTCTTCAGTTGCTGAAATCAAATCCTTTTTCGAAAGCGATGGGGCTATTGGGGAAGATTGCAGTTTGCCAGCTTCAACCAATTTAGCCATACACATTGCTTCCAAAAGAGTGGAAGGTTTCAATTTTAACAGTTCCATTTTAATATCGTCACATAAACCCGATACGAAACAATCCAAAAGATTATCAAGGTCTACAGTACTTGTCCGTGCAGCTAGTGTCTCGAATTCAGAAATATAAGCAGATAACATAGAAGTCTGTGTAATAATACCATTCAAACGGGTGGTTTCTCGGTTGAGAAATCGAGATTCTAGCGACTTAATAAAAGCTTCCCAAGTGGAAATCTGAGATGTTCGATGCACCAAATGATACCAATTTAATGCAACACCGGTCATGTAAAAAGAGGCGATATTAAGTCGTTGGTCACCAGGTGTTTGATGAAATGCGAATAATTTCTCCATTTGGAAAATCCAAATTAATACGTTGTCACCGGAAAATAACGGAACCTCAAGTTTAAGAGAATACTTATCTGATTGTTTCTGAATTGTATCAATAGCGGAATCGATTCTGGAAATGACATCATCGTGAGTAGCGATTTTATGAGTGAGTGTAGAGAGGATGTGTTCTAGTGTTTGTTCGGAGCGAGTCGATGAGACTCCTTCTGCACCGGTCATAGTTGCAATTGATTGATTATCTATTACGAGACAAAATTTAAGCAATTTAGGAAACACGCATTGTTGAACAGTTAGGTTACTCTGTTTGGTAGCAAGCTTTTGAGAGCTTTTAGGAGCTTTAGCTTTTAAGTTTTTTTGAAAAGCTCTTCATTAAATTAAAAGTCTTGTTTGGTTGTGGAAGCTGCAGCTTTTGTTTCAAAGAAAAAGCTTGATTTTGAAAAGCTAGAAGAAGTAGCGTTCTATTTTTTGTAGAGCTTTTCAAATTTAAAATTACAATAATGCCCTTGAAATAAAAGAAAATATTACGTACCTCGCTATGCTTCTGGATCGAGTTCTCTTACACAAGCACTACTACTTCATTTATTTATTTTTGCTTATTTATTCAAATTTATTATATACTGTACATACATATGTTAGATAACCATAAAATAATTTTAAATAAATCGAGAATGTACGATATATTTTTTTACAAAAAATAAAAGTAAAAATAAAAAAGATCTTAGTAGGTATACCATCAATTTATGTATTTATTTATTTTTTTACATATAAGAAAGATGCATTTACAAAACTTCAACTCTATAAAAACATTACACTACAAACTAGTTTGGACTAATAAGATAAAAAAAGAATTACGATTCCTAAAAAGATTGTGATCATACATGAAAATATGAATATAAATATGCTAACTTAAAGTTAAATTAATTTACTTATATGTTAAAATTTACTTATAATTGTGTTTATCATTTACTAATATATTGATGTTCTTTTATGTCATTTTATATTTAATTATTACAGCTACAGCTTGTTGGCCAAACAATTTTTACAAATAAAGCTATAGCTTACAGCTCCATCTAACAGCTACAGCCTACAGCTTATAGCCCACAGCTACAGCCTACAGCTACAGCTACAGCTTACAGCTACTTTACCAAACATACCCAAAGTCCAAAAACAAAGGATATTTGATATCGCTCATTTTGGTTATATAAATCTATCGCGATATCATTGTTTTGCGTATGTATTTTAGTGGATTTCGAGAACTTTCGATACTTATTTTGTTTGGAAATCCATTTCAGGTGAAAAGCTGGAAACGCATGCGATTTGGTGTGAAATTGGTGAAGTTTGGATCAAAGCTGGCTGGGCTGGAAAAAGGTTGTAGCCGATCGGCTAAGCAACACAAGCCGATCGGCTTCCCATGTATAGCCGATCGGCTTCCCATGTATAGCCGATCGGCTAAACTTAGCAGATCGGTTTGTACAGTGCATTTCCGTTGCAGAACTTCACCTCGCTTGGAGCTTGAGTTCTTGAAGTGGAGAAGCCGATCGGCTGGAGATCGAGAGCCGTAGGCTGGTCATGAAGAGCCGATCGGCTGGGAATGTTAAGCCGATCGGCTGGCGTTGGATCTGAGCGAAGGGTATGGTGGTTGATGAGCTGTCCGTTTCTGATTGGTTGGCATTTAATGCCAACCGTTTTTCCATCCGTTTTTTATACAATAAAATAAAATAAAAAAAAAACATGGAAAATGGGGTGTTTGGTCGGAGCTTCATATCATTCACCATCTTCATCTCATTTTACACACTCTCCATTACACTTCTCACTTCCATCTTCCTTCCTCATTAACTCACCCACATTTACTCCCTTCACCATCTCATATTTACTCCATTTTCACCAAACCAAAATCACTATTTTACTTCACATTTTAGCAAGGATTTAGCTAGGAATTTGTGAGGGAAACATCGAGCAAACATCATTTGGAACAATTGTGTAACAAATTTGGTATAATTTCGATTTAATCTAATTTCAAGTTATTTTATGGATTTGTTTAGTGTTTATGATTTTTGCTTGATGATTGTGATTATGTGTGGCTAGTTACCATTGTGTTTGCTTGGATGAAATAACTAGATGATTAGGGGTGTATATTTTGGATGTTAATTTATGCTTGAGTTTGTAAATCATCCATGAATTTGTATGTATTTATTCAGTTATTGTTATGAACTTTCGGCATTTTAGCTAAACGATTATAGCGAATGTTCTTTGTTTAGTAAAAATACCTTAATAAGTTATTTGTCATTTGTGGATCAAAGCATTTGATGATTGTGACAACACTAGTGAAATATATACAAGTTAACGATTATAGCGAATGTTTGTCGTGTGGATGATTTGCAAACTCACAAATTTAAATTTATGTTTAATCGGAGAACCTTGTGTGATTGAGCTTAATCACTGGAATTTAACCATTTGGTAATTTACTAATTGATATAGCGAACGTTTTCAACCTAGTAAATTGCTATTAATTATTTGTCTATGAATGATTGATCAAAATTGCAAATGTAATTTTGGAATGTGTCAAATGATTTAGCAAAGTTGTGTAAGTTTGTAACAATGGCGAACGTCTGTTACTTGATTAAATCATAGGTTTGTTGATTAAAGTTGAACTTTAGGTCTCAGAGAACTTTGAGCTTAGGTTTGATGAATGTTACCATTTAGCACATGTTTTAACCGGTTATAATTCTACACCCCGAAATCACTAGTGAAATAGTCCAAGCAAGCATTGTTTTTAATATTTGAAAGTTCCAAATCAATCACTTTGACTCTAAAGAGTCCACCTGCCTAGATTAATCAAAGATTGTAGTTTTAAGCATCGTGACAATTCGGTCACACAAACCAACCACATTTTATTTTCTCTTTTTAAATTGCTCACACTTCTATTGATCATCCAATCTAGTTCCCTGTGTTCGAACTTGAACTTACCCAACTATACTACCACACGATAGGGTCCACTGCCCGGTTGTGTTTTGGTCTAGCTCGGTACTTTCTTGTTCACTTTTCAACGATAATTTTATAACTAGATTCATCACATCAAGTTTTTGGCGCCGCTGCCGGGGAGCTTGATTTGTGAAAAATTGATTTAAGTGTGATTAATTGATCATTTCTAGAATTTATTCTTGGAAAGTTACCTTTGTTTGTATTGCGCCGGTGCGTTTATGGTTTTATCGTTTGTGTACTTTCAGGTGTAATTTGGTAGTGGATGAACACAAGGAGCTCCGGTAAAGAGCTTCTAAGTCCTTTGTCCAATCCGGAGAAGACCAAAAAGAGTAAACGAAGGAGGAAACCAAAGCAAAGATCATCGGAATCATCTAGTAGTCAAACGGATACCGATACATCTTCGGGAAACACCATCGAGGAGGAAGAAACTTTTGTGGAGGAAATTCCATCACCCGAAGAAGATCTTTCAACACCTTCCGAAGGTGAAGAAGAGATGGCGGATGAGGATGATACCCCCATTTTCTCACGGACGAGAACCGTGGCACCGACACCCGAGTCGGCCATACGGTTTCAAGATATTGAAAATGATAATTTCTCTTTGAAGGGGCATCATATGCAACTCATTAGAGATAAACAATTTGACGGAAGGGTGCGGGTCGATCCACACCAACACGTTGCTAGCTTTCTTGAAATCGGGAGCTATTTCAAGTATGGGGCGAATATGGATGAAGTGATTCGCCTACGGACGTTTCATATGTCACTTTGTGGTGAGGCAAAGATTTGGTATCAAGAATTGGAACCAAACACCATCACTACTTGGGATGAGATGAGGGAAGCATTCGTTAGACGATTTTATCCTCCGGCTTTGGCCGAAAGGCTTTTGAATGAGATTAGAGCTTTCAAACAACAAGAAGGCGAAACTTTGGTAGATGCATGGTGTCGGATGAAAGACATGTTGAGAAATTGCCATGGTCACGATTTGAAGAAGAGAGAAATCATTGTGATATTCTACAATGGTCTTAACTTGGATTCGGCAAGTATTCTTGATGCTTCGGGAGGAGGTCAATTCCTCTACAAGACACCGAATGAAGCATGGAAGCTTCTTGAAGACAAGGTTATCCAAAGCTTAAATTGGGCTAAGGATAAAGGAGGAAAACCGGTTAAAAAGCATGTTGCATTCGCCGAGGGTACTAGTAATGGAAGTGAAGGCTCCAATGACTCGGCCATGATGAAAGAAATCAAGGCTTTATCTTCTAAGTTTGATGCACAATTCAAGACTATCAAAGGAGAAATCAAAGAGCTTAGAGATGGTTGCGGTAATTGTGGAGGAAATCATGCCACGGCTAATTGTGCACAAGACGATTTGCCAATGGTAGGAGGTGAGGAAGGTGTTAACTTTCTTCAACAAGGTAATTATCAAAGCGGAAACTACCAACGAGGGGGTTATCAAAACCGAAATTCGGGAGGTTACCAAGGCGGAGGCTATAACCAAAACCAAAACCAAAACCAAAACCAAAACCAAATCCGATTTTCTAAACCTAACCAACCTTACAACCAAAACTCCAACCAATCTCAAAACCAATCATACAATCAAAACCAATCCCAAAACCAACCTTACAACCAAAATCGACACCAAAGCCCATCTAGAGAACAACAACAACCACCGGTTCAAAAACAAGAACCAACATTGACTCCAATGGAACAAATGATGAAGGAGTTTATGTCAAAGCAAGAAACCGCCACCGAGAGAATGAAAACTCAAATGACAAATATTCGGTTGAGCATGGAACAAGGGCAAAAGAATCAACAAGCTTCAATTCAAGATTTGGAGCGGAAAATGGAGAGGTTGTCCGAGGGGCAAAGTAGTAGGCCAACCGGTGGCTTACCGAGTAATACACAGCAAAACCCAAGACCACAACCTTCACCCTCTAGCGGTTCCAAACCTTACCAACCACCACCCGCGAGAAATGAGCATGTGAATGCTATAACCACGAGAAGCGGAAAGGAGCTTCCACCACCTCAAACCAAGGACAAAAATGTTTCTAACTCTTTTGTGCAGGAAATTGAGGAGGAAGACAATGAAGAGAATGTTGATGCTCCTACACCAACGGTCACACCGGTGTCACCTACTCCGGTTGTGAAAGCTTACAAGCCGAATATTCCTTATCCACAAAGACTAAGGAAAGAAAAGATTGCGGCTCAATATGGGAAGTTTGTGGACATGATCAAGGGCATTCGAATCAATGTGCCTTTGGTTGATGTATTAGCCGGGATGCCGAATTATGCCAAATTCATCAAGGATTTGGTGAGCAACAAAGAGAAATTGTCGGAGGCTTCGGCAATGTTTTTGAATGAGGAATGCTCGGCACTTGTCCAAAACCAAATTCCACCCAAGCTTGGAGATCCCGGGAGTTTCATCATTTCTTGTACATTGGGTAAAATCATCACTTGTGATGCTCTTGCGGACCTAGGTGCTAGTATAAACTTAATGCCATATTTACTTTATGCTAAATTGGCCCTAGGATCCCTAACCCCCACTCGCATGAGCATCCGTCTTGCCGATAGATCTTTCCAATATCCCGTTGGGATTGCGGAGAACATGCTAATAGAGGTAGGGCAATTTACCTTCCCGGTTGACTTTGTTATCCTCGAAATGGAGGAGGATAGTAAAGTGCCCTTGATTTTAGGACGACCCTTCCTACATACCGCGGATGCCATAATTGGGGTTAAAGATAAGAAATTGACCTTGGGGGTGGGAAATGAAAGGATTGCGTTCACGGTCGATAAGGCCATGAAGCATCCTTATTCTAATGATGATTCGTGTTTTAGAATTGATGTGATAGATGATGCGGTGGAGGAAGAATTGGAAAGCTTGCTTGGATTGGAATCGGAGCTTGTTGACTTGCTAGAGTCAAATGTTGAAGGAATGACCGAGGAGGAGTTGGTCATGAGCATGGAAGAGACAAATGACGAAGAAGAGCTCGAATGTGAGGATGCTTTTGAGGAGCTCACAAAGGATGATAATATGAGGATCAAAACGTCATTGGAGGATCCACCACGTGATTTGGAGTTGAAAGAACTTCCAAGTCATTTGGAGTATGCTTATCTCCATGAGGAAAATCTCCTCCCAGTAATAATCTCTTCATCCCTTGTGAATGATGAAAAACTTAAATTATTGAATGTACTTAAGGCTCACAAAAGAGCTTTCGCTTGGCGGACATCCGACATACCGGGAATAAGCCCATCCTTTTGTAAACACAAAATTAATTTTGTTGATGATTTTAAACCCGTTGTCCAAAGACAACGGAGGCTTAATCCCAATATGGTGGATGTGGTCAAGAAAGAAGTAATTAAGCTTCTTGATGCGGGTATTATTTACCCCATTGCGGATAGTTCTTGGGTGAGCCCGGTACATTGTGTACCAAAGAAAGGGGGGATGACCGTAGTTGCCAATGACCAAAATGAAATGATACCAACTAGGACGGTCACGGGATGGCGTGTGTGCATTGATTATAGGAAGTTGAATGATGCCACGAGAAAAGACCATTTTCCCTTACCATTCATTGACCAAATGCTTGAGAGGTTGGCGGGTAATGAATATTATTGTTTCCTTGACGGATTCTCGGGATATTTCCAAATACCCATAGATCCCGAGGATCAAGAAAAGACCACATTCACTTGCCCATTTGGGACCTATGCCTATAGGAGAATGCCCTTTGGTCTTTGCAATGCTCCCGCCACATTCCAACATTGTATGATCGCCATTTTTCACGATATGGTTGAAACTTCCATGGAAGTCTTCATGGATGATTTTTCGGTATTTAGCGATTCATTCGAGTCATGTCTAAAAAACTTGGATAAAATGTTGGAGAGATGTGAGAAAGCCCACCTAGTCTTGAATTGGGAGAAATGCCATTTTATGGTGAAAGAGGGTATAGTGTTGGGTCATAAAGTGTCGGGGTTGGGTATTGAAGTTGATAGGGCAAAGACTGATATTATTGCCAAATTACCTCCACCGACCAATGTTAAGGGCATTAGAAGTTTTCTTGGTCATGCCGGTTTTAACCGTAGATTCATTAAGGATTTTTCGAAGATCACCCGTCCAATGACTCGGCTACTTGAAAAGGATGCCCCTTTTGTGTTTGATGGACCATGTTTGAGTGCATTTTCGACCCTTAAAGACCATTTGACCAAGGCACCTATCATAGTCTCACCCGATTGGTCCAAGCCCTTTGAACTCATGTGTGATGCAAGTGACTTTGCCTTAGGAGCCGTCCTAGGACAAAGGATTGATAAACATTTCAAACCTATTTACTTTGCTAGCAAAACCTTGAATGGGGCCCAACAAAACTACACAACCACTGAGAAAGAATTGCTTGCCGTCGTATATGCCTTTGACAAATTTAGGCAATATCTTGTGCTATCTAAAACCGTGGTTTTCACCGATCACTCGGCTCTCAAATATCTCTTTGCCAAACAAGACGCAAAACCGCGTCTTATTCGTTGGATTCTTCTCTTGCAAGAATCTGACATTGAAATCAAGGATAAGAGAGGTGCCGAGAACCTTGCCGCCGATCACTTGTCAAGACTGGAAAATCCAAATCTTGACAAGCAAGGCGATACTAATATTGATGATTCCTTTCCCGAGGAATTTCTTTTGCATGTAGGTGATGAAAACAAGGATGAGGAAGCACCATGGTATGCCGACTTGGCAAACTATTTGGTTGGTGGAGTTTTGAGGAAGGGCATGAGTCACCAAGAGAAAAGCAAATTTTTCTCTAACTTGAAGCATTATTTCTGGGAGGAGCCTTATTTATTCCGCGTTTGTGCGGATGGCATGGTGAGGAGATGTGTTTCGAGTGGTGAAACAAGAAAGATTTTAGATGAATGTCATTATGGGCCCACCGGTGGACATTATGGCCCCTCGGTCACCGCAAAGAAGGTCTATGATGCGGGTTTTTATTGGCCGACGATCTTCAAAGAAGCAAACACTTTGTGCCAAACATGTGATGCGTGTCAGAGAACCGGAAACATCTCAAAAAGGGATGAAATGCCACAAACTAGCATCCAAGTTTGCGAAGTATTTGATATTTGGGGCATAGACTTCATGGGACCGTTCCCACCTTCGTTCAAAAATGAATACATTCTTGTGGCGGTTGATTATGTGTCCAAGTGGGCGGAAGCTAAGGCTTTACCAAAGAATGATGCTCGTGTGGTCATTGATTTCTTGAAAAGCCTATTTTGCCGATTTGGGATGCCCAAAGCATTGATTAGCGACCGGGGGACTCACTTTGCGAATGCTCAATTGGAAAAAGTTCTCAAGAAGTATGGGGTGAATCACCGGTTCTCAACTTCATACCACCCACAAACAAGTGGTCAAGTCGAGAACACTAACCGTGCATTGAAAAGAATTTTGGAGAAGACGGTGAAAGACAACCGGGCCATATGGTCCAAAAAGCTTGAAGATGCATTGTGGGTGTTTCGGACCGCCTACAAGACACCTATTGGAACGACACCGTATCGGTTACTTTATGGCAAAACTTGCCATTTACCCCTTGAAATTGAGCATAAAGCTTATTGGGCGCTAAAGAAATGCAATTTGGATTTGATTGAAGCGGGGGAAAAGAGAATGTTGCAACTTCATGAGTTGGATGAGCTTCGGTTGCAAGCTTATGAAAATTCTCGTCTCTACAAGGAACGGACAAAGGTGTTGCACGACCGGAAGTTGAAAGTGAGAAAAGAATTTAAATCCGGTGAAAAAGTGCTTTTGTTCCAATCAAGATTCAAGTTGAAACAACCAAAGTTCAAACCAAGGTGGACAGGCCCATACGTGGTCAAGCATCAATATCCATCCGGATATGTGGAGCTTTTTCAAAAAGATGGTGGAACCTTTATTGTGAATGGGCACCGTTTGAAACTATACCATGAGGATGAACAAGAGAGCGAGTGGGAGGAACTCGCAACTTACCCCAAGGACAAATGAATTCGGGGTCGAGTCTAGCTTGGACTCGTTAATAAATGAAGCCCATACACGAGGAAACTCGTGTTTATATCCTTTTTGATAAACTTAGAATATTTTTGCCTGCGTTTTTTGATACATTTTATGTGTTTGCTGCTGCTGAATTTGTGTGAATTATTAAGTATTAAGGTGTTTTTGTGCTGCTGCTGTATCTGCTGTTTTTGCAAGGGAAAAGCCGATCGGCTTAGTATAGCCGTTCGGCTATAATACAAAAGCATATCGGCTTTATATAGCAGATCGGTTTAATCTTTGAAAATTCATCACAGAACTTGAGTCTTGTCTGAAGCATTGGTTTTATACTTATAAAGCAGATCGGTTTTAAAATAGCAGATCGGCTATCTCTCAGAAACCGATCGGCTATGTATAGCAGTTCGGCTTTTCTAGTTAAAAATCATTACAGAACTCGACCCCCTACATCTTGAGCGCATTTTAACTATCTAAGCAGTTCGGCTATTGTTTTGAAGCAGTTCGGCTAAGATAGCCGTTCGGCTAAGGTCAATAAGCCGATCGGCTTCGGGTTTTGCTGGGGCGATTTAATTAAAAAGCAAAACATTATCTTTTCCACAACCACAAACACAAAAGAAACAGCCGATCTGCTATCTCTTTTTCTCTCCCAAGTGAAAAACGAAAATCACTAAAATCCTCACTAAATCATCATCTAAACTTCAATTCTTTCAAGGAAATCAACCTCTAAACATGTCTAGACAAAATAAGGTATCTCATGTCTCCATTTAATCTTTCCTACTAGTGATTTTTGAGATGAACATCTTGAATCCGGGTTTGGTTTGATTCAAGTGTGGGGATGAATTCCTTTGTGATTTTGTTGTGTATTATGCTTGATTCATACATGTTACTCAGTTTATACCATGATCTTTTGTTTAAATTGCTCGATTTAGATGATTTACAAATTAGGGTTCATATGCTAATTTGGGGATAATCCGAATGTAGTGATTTATGCTTGATAGTTGGTGCTAATTGTGGTGTAATTCGTGTTTGCAAGTATAATGAAGTTAATTGGTGGGTTGATTTCCATTTGTGGATGATTTAGAAAAATTAGGGTTTATGTGGAATTTGGGGAAGAAGGAGTTGACTTTTCTGGTCAACTTTGACTTTTGCTTTGACTGACTTTTGTGTAACTTGTGATTGAAATACATGACCAGAAACCATTTGAGTGATCGTTTTTGCTCAATTCAAGTTCATGTTTGATATTGAAGTTATGTGTTGTTAAGGTAGTCAATAGGTTTGGTATGTAACTTTGATTGTAAGGCTTGCTTGAGTCACATTGCATGTCATTGGCATGATTCAAGCGTGGTTTAATATTAGGTTGCATGTTTATCCTTATTTGAGCTTAAGTTCTGGCTATGTGATTGATTGGTAACTGTCGGGTTGTGCTAAGCTTGCATTTGTTGATTGATTTGCTTTATGATGCGGTTATTAGCTTGTGTGCTCGGTTACTGGGGGTGAGGTTGTGCTTGACATAAATCGCTCATTTTGTCATATTTTTGCTAACTCTAACATAATTTTGGAAATTTTGTATCTTGTTGTGTTGTGTTGTGCAGAGAGGCAGACCTGACACCTATGAGCCTCAGTATCCTGAAAGTATTTATGAGGGTTTAATGCCTGCAGACCGTCACCCTCATTTGATTTTTGGACGCCATGCGTATAACTACCTGGAATACACAGAAGCCTTGTATAAAATTCATAAAAAGGAATGCGAATACCCTCGGGAAATTAACTGGAACCCGTTGGAGGTTGTCGGGGTTGCTCATGATATTCGCAAGACTTTTACTCAAACTGTGAAGTTCGATGACGAGGCTTTTGGTGTAAATGACTTTGAAAAGCTTCTTGGGATCCAAGAAAATATCTACGAAGAATTGGTAATGGAATTCTTGGCAACTTTGGAAATGTTCCTTATCAACAATGTCGACGATAAATTCTTGAGTTTCAGACTTGGTGGAGCTCCTAGAAAATTATCATTGAAAGAGCTTGCGGGTTGTTTGGGGATTTATACGGATGAGGAATTGTCTTCCCATTGGATTGATCGATATTTTATGACTGGGGCAAGGCTGGATGAGGGGCAATGCGATGCTGAAGTTTGGGCAACGCTTAGTACATCACGATATCTTGGGGGGAAAAATTTGAACAAACATCTTACGTCCCCCAAATATAGAGTGATACACAAAATGTTAGCAAACACACTGACTCTTAGGGGAACCAATAGGGAGAAGGTGACCTTGATCGACTTGTGGTTTTTGGATAAGTTGAAGAGTAGGGACAGGATCAATGTCCCATATGCAGTGGGCAAGTACCTTCACGCCTATGCTAGTGGGCATAAACCCTCTTCCAGGCTTTGTGGTGGTCATCTAATTACCCGGATCGCCAAGGGTTTAAAGGTCAGTTTGAAGCCCCGAGGAGTTCCCGCCTATACCTTAGTGGAAAACAATACCCTTCCAATTGGGGCCGAATCCTATGCCACGGCTCACATCTTGAGAAAGAAAGGTGGAACTTATGTTGCTTATAATCTCACTCCTCAAGAGGCGGCCACTGTGTCTAAAGCCGGGTCTCGGGGAAAAAGGCCCGTCACAATTGAGGATTCTGATGAGGAAGAAGAGGCAGAGCAAGTGCAAGAAGAAGAAGCTGAAGTTAATGTGCATCCGGGTCGTGGTCATTCATCTCATTCTGGAGAGCCCGCGAACTGGCAGAGTTTTATGTCCAGTTTCAACAGTATGCAACTTGAGCAAAATCGAAGATGGGGAGAACAAGAAGCCTGGCAACGGGAGAATGTGGCTTTCAGGGATGAGTCTAGGTATGAGTGGGGAGTTAATCAATACCAAAATGATTGGCTAATTCACGACCATGAGCGAATGGGCCACCATGTGCCCGACCATGTGCCTATCCCGTATCATCCACCACCTCATTGGGGCGAGCCGGGGGGTATCCTCCCTGCTCCTATTTATGATCGGGATGCTGCTTTAGTGGAGCTCCAGCGACATCAGGAGCATATGCACACATCTGATTATCACCAGCAGCAGCAGGATTGGGGCACTCCTTGGTCCTCAGCTCCATCCCAGCCTAACACTTGGACACCTCCTGAGCCCTCCAACTGGTAACAAGAGGCTCATCACCATTGGCTTTTTGGATCGCCATCACCTTATCAGCAGCAGTATCAGCAGGATGATCCCACCCAGGACCCGCCCAATGATGGGGGTTGGTAGTTTGGCATTGTTATTATTTATTCTGGGATTGTAAAACTCTAAACAATTTTTTTATTCTGCGTTATTTTTCTTTTTGGTTCTTTGGATGATTAGCATTCATTGTATCATTTTTATTTTTATTTTATTATCATATGGGCTTGTGTTTGGTGTTTGTTTGTTGTTGCCCATTTGTAGCATGCGGAGCTGGAGTGGAGTTCTACAAGTTTATCATGAGCCAGCTCCTCTATTCTCACCTTCATACAAAACCCCCGGGGAAGTTCTCGTTTCTTTTTACCCACGCGCTTTTGCTTATTTATTGATTATATTTGCATTGGGGTCAATGGAAACCTTAAGTGTGGGGAGGTATTCACTTGAATCTTGCTCCTAGTATATTGTTGTTTTATAGCCACTTATTAGGTCTGTTATTGATCTTGGATTTTCCAATTGAACTTTACGAATTCTAATAACGGGTTATGGAATGGTAGTATGCTAGGAATTTGCTTGTCCTTACTAAATTAATTGCTGTGAAATGTGTTAGTTAAAATCTATTAAAAGCAATTAAATCTTTCCCTCTTGCAACTTAACCTTTTGAGATTTGTCATAAAAGCAACCTAATAGGGTGAATTGCATGACTAGCACACTTGTAGCCCCCACTATGAAAAAATTGTGAGAAATTTGAGCCTATTTGAGAAAAACACTTATCTTTAGTGTTTATATTGATTGATTGCTATGAGTGTGCCGGTGATTGTAGTTTGTTCTAGAACTTGCCTTAGTGATGCATTTTGAGACCGCTGTGGGATCACAGAAATGTGATTTAGGTGGGGTCGAAGACGAGGAGGTTTTCTTAGGAATTTTTGATCTTATTTTGCTTTAAAACCATTTATATCAGGTTAACACATGTCGTTAGCACTCATTTTTAGTGCTAAGAAACCCCTAGAAAACTTCCACATTCAATCCATTAAATATTAGCCTTATTTTTTGTGTAGTCGATTCCCGAACCATCACTTTTCTAAGATGTTGCCTAGTTGGAACTTATGATGAATTTCACCAAAATGTGACTTAAATCGTTTTGAATTGGGATTCTAGTGTTAAATTCTATGAGTGAGGTTGGAAACAATTAAATGAATAGAAGTTAACCTTTGAGCTTAAAGTTTATAGTTGGATGATTGTAGTCAACTAAATGGCCTTTGAATTCCTGAACAAGTAGTTCCCGAGGGGTGTTTTACACCTAGCCACCGAAGGCCTTTATCCGGTCTCGGATGGTTGGTCCGAAAGTTCGTTACACAGGGTTCATAGAAAGTCATAGAATGCAATTATTCCAATCAAATGTGAAAAATCAATTTGAGTTATTTGTGCGAAATCGTTAAAGTATGAGTCATAAATGAGAACAAATAATAATTTGAATTGATTTGGCACAAGAGTCCTAAGTTTCATTACTGTCACATGTTTAAACCAATAGGTAACATTTCCGCATTTTTCATGGGTCTTGACTACCACTTTTCACCAATTATTGTGTCTATCATACCCCTATTCCATAATTAGCCTACATTGTTACAACACATGTTAGAATACCTCCTTTGAGATCTCACTTGGTGCTCACGCCAAGTCGGTGGAGATTTGATCCTCTTGCAAGCCTATGGTAACAATGCATCACGACTTGGCTTGATTGAGTGTTACATTGCTTACTTCCTTACCTTGTAGTTGTATAGGTTGAGAGTGAGTGACTAAACACTTATCCTTATGTTAGGTGCTAGGTCGTGCATTCGGGCTTGACAACTAAAACATCTCGAGTTTTAATGCTTATACATATGTTGCTAGCCTAATTGCCTTGGTAGTTAGTGTTAGTATTGTTTTGGTAAACTTGTTATTCACCTATTGTTGTTGAAAGAGTGGGTCTTGAAATGGTAAAATAATGGTTTGCTTGAGGACAAGCAAAGTTCAAGTGTGGGGATATTTGATATCGCTCATTTTGGTTATATAAATCTATCGCGATATCATTGTTTTGCGTATGTATTTTAGTGGATTTCGAGAACTTTCGATACTTATTTTGTTTGGAAATCCATTTCAGGTGAAAAGCTGGAAACGCATGCGATTTGGTGTGGAATTGGTGAAGTTTGGATCAAAGATGGCTGGGCTGGAAAAAGGCTGTAGCCGATCGGCTAAGCAACACAAGCCGATCGGCTTCCCATGTATAGCCGATCGACTAAACTTAGCAGATCGGTTTGTACAGTGCATTTCCGTTGCAGAACTTCACCTCGCTTGGAGCTTGAGTTCTTGAAGTGGAGAAGCCGATCGGCTGGAGATCGAGAGCCGTTCGGCTGGTCATGAAGAGTCGATCGGCTGGGAATGTTAAGCCGATCGGCTGGCGTTGGATCTGAGCGAAGGGTATGGTGGTTGATGAGCTGTCCGTTTCTGATTGGTTGGCATTTAATGCCAACCGTTTTTCCATCCATTTTTTATACAATAAAATAAAAAAAATAAAAAAACATGGAAAATGGGGTGTTCGGTCGGAGCTTCATATCATTCACCATCTTCATCTCATTTTACACACTCTCCATTACACTTCTCACTTCCATCTTCCTTCCTCATTAACTCACCCACATTTACTCCCTTCACCATCTCATATTTACTCCATTTTCACAAAACCAAAATCACTATTTTACTTCACATTTTAGCAAGGATTTAGCTAGGAATTTGTGAGGGAAACATCGAGCAAACATCATTTGGAACAATTGTGTAACAAATTTGGTATAATTTCGATTTAATCTAATTTCAAGTTATTTTATGGATTTGTTTAGTGTTTATGATTTTTGCTTGATGATTGTGATTATGTGTGGCTAGTTACCATTGTGTTTGCTTGGATGAAATAACTAGATGATTAGGGGTGTATATTTTGGATGTTAATTTATGCTTGAGTTTGTGAATCATCCATGGATTTGTATGTATTTATTTAGTTATTGTTATGAACTTTCAGCATTTTAGCTAAACGATTATAGCGAATGTTCTTTGTTTAGTAAAAATACCTTAATAAGTTATTTGTCATTTGTGGATCAAAGCATTTGATGATTGTGACAACACTAGTGAAATATATACAAGTTAACGATTATAGCGAATGTTTGTCGTGTGGATGATTTGCAAACTCACAAATTTAAATTTATGTTTAATCGGAGAACCTTGTGTGATTGAGCTTAATCACTGGAATTTAACCATTTGGTAATTTACTAATTGATATAGCGAACGTTTTCAACCTAGTAAATTGCTATTAATTATTTGTCTATGAATGATTGATCAAAATTGCGAATGTAATTCTGGAATGTGTCAAATGATTTAGCTAAGTTGTGTAAGTTTGTAACAATGGTGAACGTCTGTTACTTGATTAAATCATAGGTTTGTTGATTAAAGTTGAACTTTAGGTCTCAGAGAACTTTGAGCTTAGGTTTGATGAATGTTACCATTTAGCATATGTTTTAACCGGTTATAATTCTACACCCCGAAATCACTAGTGAAATAGTCCAAGCAAGCATTGTTTTTAATATTTGAAAGTTCCAAATCAATCACTTTGACTCTAAAGAGTCCACCTGCCTAGATTAATCAAAGATTGTAGTTTTAAGCATCGTGACAATTCGGTCACACAAACCAACCACATTTTATTTTCTCTTTTTAAATTGCTCACACTTCTATTGATCATCCAATCTAGTTCCCTGTGTTCGAACCCGAACTTACCCAACTATACTACCACACGATAGGGTCCACTGCCCGGTTGTGTTTTGGTCTAGCTCGGTACTTTCTTGTTCACTTTTCAACGATAATTTTATAACTAGATTCATCACATCAGGAATGATGGAGAAGAAGCGGGAAAACAAAACTGATAGGCGGCAGAGAGTGCTAAAAAAATAAACAAAATTGGTTTTTGAGTTATTTTCATCTTTAACGATCTAAAAAAACTTATAAGTGCCAAAATCAATTGGTTGAGTCATGGGTCTAGATCAGTTTGGGTTTATATGGGTCCGAGTTTAGATAGGTCATTTAGGAGGACGGGTTTAAAAGGGTTTGGGTCAAATGGGTTTCGAGTCGAGTTGATACATCGGGTTTCACCAAACTTTTTTTTTATTTGAGTGAAAAATGAAAATGAAATGAGATGTTAAAAAAAATACCCGAAAGATCCACTTAGACCCGTTAATTAATTGTTGTAGAATTTCCGAATTGGAGGTTATATCAAATACCCATTTGGACCCATTAAAAAAATATGGGAATCCAACAAAACTCATCACTATATAAATATTACCGAACTTAACTCATAAATAATCAAAATGGGTCTAAAATTGTTACATATCAAAAAAACCAAAGAATGGTTTTATCACTTAAAAAAATGGCTTGTTGTAACTTGTAATATGAATTTATGGTCGAGGAGTTGAAAATTTGAACCTCGCATTTTGCTGCGGGAGTGTAAAGCTAAATATGAGAAACTTTTATTTATCATTTATATAACAGACTTATCTAGTTTGAATTGCTATATGCGAATATGCGATAGGTTATAGGATTAAAAGAAAAAAAAGGAGTAAAGAATAAAATAGTCACTGTTTTCGTAAATGCACGTATAAAATGCAGTGCTATTAAAGTAAATATCCAAATATAGAAGTGTTTTTCATTTCAAAAATCAAGTAGCAAGCAATGAGACACAAATTCAAAGCTTAATATGTTATATCCGTCAACATTTCAGTCGGTTTTAAAACCTTGGTATTGATTCATCATGGATTAAGTCAATAAATTGAAAAGAGTTTCATTAACGATAGCATCTAGTGTTAGTTAATTAAGGATTTATATATGCATATATTTAATTGATCTTCAAATATTATTCAGGGGTTAAAACAAATATTCAAAGGGACAATGAGTTTATTTTGGTGTATGAACAACTAACGTTACATGTTTGAAACTCTATAAATCCAATACAAACACCCCGATGTATATAATATTTTATTTATCAGAAAATAGTTGTGCCCATCAGCGTCCCTAAAAAATCATATATAAGGTAAACACAAAGCTACTGATATAATGCAGGCAACAACATCTGTACGGGATTTTTTCGCAATCAAATTACTCTATTGTCTACAATGATCATATAAATCTAAATTGAACACGTATCCGCTAAAACATGTCTCATGGCTAGAAACATATGGGAAAGTAAAACTAACCTCATGCTGTCCTATTCTAGCTACTTGAGACAAATCTTTTGCAACAATCAAACACAACACTTAGTGTTGTAGGGTAGTCTCCAGAAACAGAACACATAAAGTTTACCAAAGACGGTTAATACCATAAATTTAACAAAATTTACCAAAGACAGTTCCAACCTTATATTTACCAAATGAAGGATGGTACACCTTTTTCAAGGTAGATAATGAAATGCACAGTAAGTCAGTAAGCCCATTCCGATATGAATATTTAATGAAGCTATAAGAAAAAGAGATACTCCGTAACACTTTTATAATTCTCACCATCAAAGAGCCAGATTTAACATGAGTATATAATAAATCTCATTGTCGTTAATCTGAATTAAACATAGATAAACCACAAAGTTTACTTAAGGGATAACTACACTACAGCCAACTCCACACCGCTAGGCAAAATTGATGTGATCTGGCGCTTGGCAGAAGAACGAGCAGCTTGCTCAGCTTTCAACACTTCCTTTTCAGTTAAGTCTTCCCCAAAACCATGGCAGACTGGATCAATCACAACTTTTTTGAGTGCAACAGTATTCTCTGTCACATACGCAACAAGCTCAAGGTCGCTGATTCGACCATAATACCCATAAATTTAAAGAAGCTTGAGGTGCTCATGAGAGCATCTCCAATGCTTTCAATTATTTTGAGTTCAAAGTTTTGCCAAGTCACTATCACCTTAACATACCTTATTATTATTTAAACCTTCACAATGCAATTGTTTGTACGCTTGAATAAGCAGAGTATAAAGCAGAGTAAAGGGTGTGATGGGGGACCCACTATAGAGTATAAAGCAGAGTCCAAAGAACTTTGGATCATTGTTTGTACGCTTGAATATCTGGCATCACCCCAATGCAAGTTTTCAACTTTGAACTTGCCAAGTCATACTTTGAACCATGCCACATAGATGCATTGGAGATGCTCTGAGGGAAGGCAGCAACATGCCTTAGAGCATACGGAGTGGCAACGTTTTTGTCAAAATTATCCGTCGAGAACGCCGTAAAACGGCGTTCTGCCATTCCGCGACGGCGTTCTCGACGCCGTTTTCGACGGCGTTTTTCGACCAAATTCTTCTGCAAGACGCTCTATCATTCGGTTTCCTCCATTTTTTTTGTTTTTTTTTTGTTTTTTAGTCTTAATATGTGATTTAAAAAAAAAAAAACTCCAGAACACTGTCCAGAACACTGTTACCACTCCACAAAATCCTCACCACAAAATTCTCACTCAGAACTCCGTGTTTAGGCCGTCACCACTCCGTGTGCTCTTACTTTCCTCCTCCTTTTGATTGGTGAAAAGCATATTATCTGCAAAAAGACAGATAACGTGGTGACAAAAATTGTATTAAGTTGGAACCATTCAACCTAGGAATTATATAAATATTCCTCTAAGTGGAGTGGGACCAGTGAAAGCTATAAGAGCACACGGAGTGGGTGATGTGGCATCAGCGTTTTTGGATGAGAACGCCATAAGACGGCGTTCTGCCACTCCGGCATGGCGTTCTCGACGGCGTTCTCGTCGGCGTTTTTCACTCAATGTCCTCTTCCGGACGCTGTGGGTGACGGTTTCTTCCATTTTTTAATATTTTTTTGTTTTTTGTTTTTGTTTTTGAGTCTTAACATATCGTTTTTAAAAAAAAAAACTCCAGAACACTGTTACCACTCCACAAAATTCTCACCACAGAATTCTCACTCAGAACACTGTGTTTAGGCCGTCACTACTCCGTGTGCTCTAACATGAACATAATTTCTATTTAGGTAATAAAAGACTGAAATGAAGAGTATATATACTTTAACCATATATTTATCTTATGATAACTTTCATTATGTTGTTTCTTTCATATTCATATTGTATCCAATTTGACTGGTCTCCATATGACAACAATATGCTAAAGGTGGACAGGTATGTGCCAAGTGTTTAGAGGATTATATATTATCCACCACCGGAGTGAATCGCTTTTCATATGTAGCAGCAATAGGGACAATAGCACGAAGACATCCTAACTGTAACCTCGTTATGGTACAATTATATATATTAATTCGCTAATTGGGGATAGCACAAGTACCGAAAACTCTTAAGTCTCCAAACTTGGGCACGCCTGAGCTATTGAAGTGAACTCTAAAAGACTATTATCTTCTACAGCTTCCACTGTCAGCTACAGTTTCTTTACACTTGGTAGTTTAGTGAGGGCATCAAAATCCAATACATCCTGAAAAATATATAAGGTGAAAACCCATCAGTATAAATTTCAATAAAAATCATAATTAAACACGTTCGAGAAGAATTACTAACCGTTGGAGGAATATCAATTTTATCCAAGTAAAGAACCAGGAGGCACGAAGCACATGATGAGATCTGGTGGAGCACGTTATTCTGCAACCCCACACTAACTCAGCCAATATCAAGTTCTTTGAGCTTTTGAAGATCGCTGAAATGATATTCTACTTCTGGACCAATATACATGAATGATACAAGGTCAAAATCATATAATGAAAAGTATTCGACCCCAAGACAAGATACTAGTTTAAAGTGTTTCAAGTTAATAACCCGTCCACCAACATGAATATGACTGGACAAACTCGAGTCATACATGAATATCACTTCAAGATGTGGAGCCTGTCTAAGAAATCCATCTAGAGATGATTGACTCAGCTTTACACCATTCAGAACAAGCTTTTTCAGAGACAAAATTTCCACAACCATAACACTTGATGATGGCCTTTCGAAAAGGTGCACCATGTTTCCATCCGATACTGGTATTGGGAAATCATAGATTTCGTCTGGATCACGATCATTGTAATGGTGGTCCCTTAAATCCAGTTTAAGTTTCTCAACTTTTTTGTTTAGTGCAAATTGGACCCAGTTATCAATATCTTGGAAATAAGTCTTATCCAAGTCACAACGAACCCAAAAAACTTGAATTATTGGATTGTTGTGATGCCGAATAACACTATTCACATGATTGACATACTTATCCTGCTCTAAAACCAATAGGTTTGGAATGTTAGCCATCTTTTTTAACGTTTCACTACCATCAAACTTCAACCTGTTTATACCACACCACAAGAACCTCCATCTAGTGGAGAGACAGCTGGTGCCCAACGCATCTTTGATAGACAAAAGAGACGGTATTTTAACAAGCAGGTCATCTGGCATTCGGCTTACATGATCCTCCTTCACATATGCAAGTGATTAAAACATTTACATTTAACAACTCTAATACACTACTAAAACAGTAAACCAGACAAACATGGGTTGTATAACGTAAGAACTTCAATTAATCTAACACTAAGAACAACAATATTCATTAATAATAACTGATCACCATGTGATATATGTACAATTAAACATAGAAGTACGTCTAGAACTAATTGGTTGTATATTGATCAGATATAGACAATCATAACTTCAAGGTATAACTAAAATTAAAGTACTTAATTGAGAAATTGAAACTTAATCAGAATGATGATATCATAAAGATATCTCATATATTATATTTAAGATATTTTTAAAACTTTAAATTAGGCATCTATAAAATATAAAATGAATCGTTATAGGAATCCTGAATCCGTGGGAAATTAAAGACGAATTAAAGAGAAAAAACCAACAAATTAACGGAAGTTTTTTTTCAAATTGCAAATTAAAAACCAAAGTACAAAATTTTAATTATAAGGCCCCGTTTGGTTGACTGAATGTTTTTCGGATGAAATGGAATCTGTCAAAGGAATGGAATTTAAAGGAATTGGAATTCAAAGGAATTGAAATATGTGTCCTGTTTGGTTGTCAAAATGCAATGGAATTTATAAAAGGAATTGGATTGTAAATATGCTAAATTACATAATTACCCTCTTATACTTCTTAGATCCAGACTAAAAAAATTGATTTTTTATTTTTGAACTATGTAATAATTTATCACCGTCTATTCTTTGACTTCCTGTGTTTAACCATATCTATTTATCATCGATAAAAATTTTTTTAATAATAATAATAATAAAAAATTATTAGATCTACATGGTTCTTCATCTAGCCACTACCACTACGGACCACGCATATGTTCTTCAACAAATAATCCTTACTTGGTTTTGTAACCCAGTAGTCCCTTTCAATTACAAATCACCACCACAATAAAAAAAATACGAGCTAAAAGAACAAAACCCTAAAATTTCCAAATAGAAGAAGAAAGAAGATGAAGAACAACAAAAAGAAGCAGGTGTTACGGTGCTGTGGTGGTGGCGCGGTGACAGGTCCGATGGTTGTTGCGGTTGGAGAGCGGTGAGACGGTAATTGTGACGGCGATCGGTGACTTGTTAAATAGTTACGTCGGTTTGACCGTTTATGATGGTGACAAATGGGGCGGCGGCTGATGCGGTGGTGGTGGAGTGATGGTGGGTATCCGAGTCTTTTTGTGAGATGAAAGTGATGATCTTTTTGTGAGAATGAAAGAGATGATCTTTTTGTGAGGGTATTTGAGTCTTTGGTAGATTCAAGGTTGCTTGTAATTAAATTCCATCACACTTTTGAAGGAATGGAGATTCTGTAACTAAAGGAAAATTTACATTCCATGGAATTGAATTCCTTCAGTTTTTAACAACCAAACACGATCTTCAATGGAATTTGATTCCAATTCCGCCTGGAATCCTCCAAAATAGGTGAAACAAACACGCCCTAAGTTTCTCTATTTATAAGCAAGACCCTATAATACTTTTGTAATCCCAAAAAAACTCAAATAATCTCTTATAATATTTATTGGAGGAGTTTAAATGTGTATACATTTTAAAAATAATTTCAAATGATTTAATCCTACCCTTTAAATGATGTTCATAAATTGATCTTAACCGTTGATTTAGATTAACAACGATGTTTACGTAATATCTCATATTTGATTATCTTATTTTACCATCGTACCCCTAAACTAATCAGGATTTTTTTCAAAATTAGTGGGATGTATTTGAATTTTAAATTTTAAATTCAGATGTTTAAATTTCAAATTCTGTGTACTTTTTCAAAATAAAAACCTAGATTAATATAAATAATAAATATAAATATATAAATAAAAATACTACTCCGTAATATATTCCATTCCACTAGCCTACATTGTTGGGATTTTAATATAGTTAAAAAACTCTTATCTCGGCCCAAAAAAACAAACCCCAAAAACCTACGTATCTTCAACAATTCTCGGAACAAACAAACAAACGCCGCGCCTTCATCTGAGCAACGAACGGAGATTATACCGGGCAAAGGTAAATGTCTCGGCTCTCAAATTTCAAATACACGATCCATTCCCGCCTAGATTGTTCTGTATATATATATATATATATATATGTGCACCGTCGATTTACCCTAATTCATACGCACCTGCTACTCAAATCGAGCATACAGAATTGAAGATGGAGCCGGAAGTATTTACACCCCTCAATCTCTCGACTCTAAGGATGTAATCCTTAGCCAAGTTCTATTTTCTTGATAGGTATGTGACTTTTAGGTTTTGGTAGATTTGTTTAGTGAGGGTTTGATTACGTATCTTCCGGATTTTTGTTTTAATCCGCTTGGTTTTGATTTTCTTTTTCCGATAACAGCTACATCTGTCGAACTAATTCTTCATCTTTCTGATTTGTCAACTTGAATTTTTCGTTTTCTTGGAGGAGTTTTAATTGATTTTTGCTTTTTGTAAAGTGTAGGCTTCAATTCGAATGGGGCAAAGATCACAGGTAAACTGTGGTTTAATGAAATTGATTTATATTGATTAGTTTTGTATATTTGTCTATTTGATTTCGCTATGTTTGATTTGATTGTTAATATTTCAATATGTTGTTTATTTGGTGTTATTTGAAGTTTAATATGGTGGTGGAACTCGAAAAATGTGACGATAGATCATAAACTTGATTGTGTGTTTGATAAAGTAGATTGTTGAAGTGCTTGACAAATGTTTGATGAAATGTCTCAAAGAGAAAACTATTCAAGGTATATTTATTTTCCATTAATACTGTCAAATTGAGTATATTGGGTGAAGAAGATTAAAATTTTTATGTTATCAAGAATGTATTAATGTTTATAGAAGTGTTCACATTTAACGGCTGAAAACCACTCTTGCAAAGAAGATACAAAAAAGAAATTCATATATGCATCGTGATTTGAAGTGTGTGTTTGATGCTTACAGGTTTTTTACTGGGGCTCTAATTTGGGGTGTATTTCCTGGTGTGATTACTTTTGGGAAGTTGCATCATGAATATCTATAACCCGTGGGAGAAAAGGGGCTCTCATTTGGTCTAATGTATATGCTGGTGTGATGGAAGTTTGAGTGAGTTTGACTGCTATTAATCAAATTGACCATAAAAGTGTATTCTATTTTTTTGACATCGACAAGGATTTATGGCATGATCTGAAGACTAATAAATATGATTTAGGGGGAAAAAATATTGCAATAGGTATAGTGAACAAATGGATGGGTATTGGGATATTGGTGGTTATGGTTTGAAAGAAATTTTTGAGTCAAGCTATGAAGAATTTCAGTATTGAACTAATGTGTTTACAGGGTTTTTGGATAGGTAATTCGACTAAAAGTAGGGACTAGGGAGTAGATAAAGCTGGACCGTATCATACAAAGGGATAAAAGTATTCAAAGGTCAAAAAAATGATGAATGTCATTATGGTATAGAGATTTTGGTGAAAAATAGGTTGATTACAAAGAATAGATTGATTAGAAAGAGTCAATTTAGAGTCTTTTGAAAATAGAATTGATGGAATTTATGTGCAAGTATATTAGTTGATGTAATTGATTAATATAGTTTATTGCTTTATCTAAAAAAATGATGTGCAGTTGGTAAGATCATAATGATACAGGTTTGGAGGTTTGTCAACATTTATGTTAAGCTATTTCATATATGCACACAACGGAGAAGCTTCGAGTGGATAAAAGCAAGGCTGAAATCAAGAGAGTTGAAGTGGAACCAATGGGTAAATGTTCCGAAATCAGCTGAAGTGGTTATTTCAAGTAGAAAAATGCAGATATGTTTAGGTTTTTGTGTTTCACAGTTTAGGTGTCAAAATGGGTAGCTGAGACACGTTAGCCGATGGGTCAAATCTGAAATGTGTACAAATGGGTAATCTATAGTAAATCTGTCCAGGTATATTCACAAAGCTCTCTTTTCTGCATTGGTATTTTTAACAAAGTTTAGAAATTGCAGTTGACTGTTCCATATGAATCACATTTCGTTTCGTATATTTTGTAAAGTTTTCCAGTAGCTTTTTTATATAAAGTTTCATTTTAGTTTTTCTAGGTAATTCCATCAAACTATTGATTTTTGTTATAGGTTATGCTAATAGTTTCGAACTGAATACTTAAGTAGTTACAGGCATTTTCTGAGTTCTACCAATAAGCCTCATTTGTTATATATATATATATATATATATATATATATATATATATATATATATATATATATATATATATATATATATTGTAACATCCTCGAATTGGACCTAGTTGTTTTATATTATTTCTTGATTTAAATGTGTTTGGAAATAATATTGTTTGAAATAGTTGAAATAATTGGAATAGGAGTCGAATATTCCAATGTGATAAGGAAATTATTAATTGTTGTAAATTAATATAGTTGACGGTGCAATAAAATGTTTGGACTCGCAAATGGTTTTCGGGTTCCAGACAATAGATTGAGATGGGGTATTAAATTATACCCGTATATTGAAGGCGGTTGGATGAGCCGACTTATATATATCCTTTCCTATTTAGGAAAGTTATTCATTTTTATTCCAAAACTCACAGAAACTCTCTGAAAACCTCCAAATCAATCCAGAAATCAAAGCAGGAAGTGGTGATTCTCGTGAAACTTCCTAATCATCAGATTACCATCATTAGATTCTTCAATCAGTAAGTATTCTTGAGTATTTAAGAATTTGATTTTTGATTGAATTTGGGTAAATTGATGATTTGAGAGATTTGGATGTTAGAAACAGGTTATAAGTGTTACATATTGATTATGTGATGATATTTGAGGTTTATAACCGTTTAAAAACGAGTTTTTGGTGTTTTGGGGATTAAACCCGTGAGTTAGGGTTTCTGCTGTTCGTGCTGGGCTGGGACGAGGCCAGAAGCCGGCGGCTTCTTTGGCCAAACCGGCGGCTTGTTCTTGTTAGCCGAAGCCGGCGGCTTCATAGGGGTAGCCGGCGGCTTGTGTTGCTTGGTAGGAAACCGGCGGGCATAAACCCGACCCGGCGGCTGGTAGAAGCTTTAAAACATGTTTTGGTTCTGTTACCACATTTGGTAAATTACCCGGCGGTTGTGGAAGTAAAGCCGGCGGGTGAGGATAGGAAGCCGGCGGCTTCTAGGAGGAAGCCGGCGGCTTGAAGGGCTGTTTCAGCATTACTTGTTTGACTTCGATAGTAATGTGCTTGATATATGTTATAGGATAATATATGTTAATGATTATATTGTAAATCATTAATACACAATTAGGAACTAGTAATTGTAATGTTAATTATGTTAAGTTCCTAAATGTCAAAGATTGATATAAGTTATGTATTGATGATCTGGATTACTAACTTATATTTGATATTGATTCTCAGATGTGGAGAAGGCTCAGTGATATTAGACTACTGAGTGGAGGCCTGAGGTAGTCGGTGAGTGGATCTGTAACCTCAGTGTGATTTAGTTGTAATGATTTGATTTACAATAAGTAATTTATAGTATTACTTTGATATGATGCATCTGTTGAGATAACTTGCCATGTTAGTTAGGTGGTTTGCTTACTTGGCTGTTTGAGCTAGTATGTAAGATTCTGAGGTCAACTTGACTTGACAGTTGGACTTGGTTGTTATTGTAGACGACAGGAGATCTTGAAACTTGAAATGTTGGTTTAGAGATCTAGGTCGTGTGTGATTAACAACTGGTTACCGGTAATTCTGTATAGGCCAATACAGATGATTGATAAGGGTTCCCTGAGTACCAAACCGGTATTAGGGTATCTCAGGAGCCACCGGTCCTCATGACGATTGATAATGTTTGATGTGAGTAGCTTGACATTGATTGGATGTCGAGTGATTGATTGATTTTCTGTTTATTGTTATTTGATGTAAACAGATTGTTATGCTAGGTTGTACTGATGCTTATAGTTTCATTCACTTAGCTTTATGCTAACCCCACCACAGTTCTTCCTGCAGGTTGAAATAGATGGGACATATTGGGCAGGGCAGGAAGTGTTTGGAATTGATGGAATGTTTGACAGGCTGTAACTCTGATGTTATTTTGATAATTATAGAAATGTTTTTAATAACACCCAGTGCGTTGAAATGTCTTGTACTTTGAATTGAAAAAGTTTATTGACATTTTGGGTAACATGTAACATTGGTTGTAATGTTTTGAAAATATAAGCTTCCGCGTCGCCATTATTATATTGTTTGTTTATATATAAATGAAGGGGTGTTAAAAGTTGGTATCAGAGCAATAGTTTGGGTGAATTGAGCATGATAGAATGTTCAATCCTAAACTTTGATTGAGTTGAGTCAAATATTCCAGTGGGTGCGGGTTTAGTTGATTAGTGAATGTGTGAGAAAGTGATTAGTTGAGTATGTACTAACCCTTAACAAGTTGCAAAGTGTTATTTGATGCAGAGACGGAGGAACATGAGTAACTGATTGGTTTATTTCATGTTTCCTCAACGCTCGTGGGCTTAAGATTGTCAGGTAATCTTTGATAAGCCTGTGTTAATTTAAATTAACTTGAATTGTTTACTCTGATATGTTGAGTAAGCCTTGTTATGAAGTTAATTGAGTCAGACTGATATGATTCCCCAGTTTTGAGTCAACTATTGATTGCTATAGGTTGACATGAGGATAGAGGTATTGAATGAGATGCTCATTGTTGTTCATTGTTGTGGTTATTTCTGATTGAATTGTAAATGCAGAAATATGTTTAAGTAGATAGAGAGTTGATTAAGGTTTTAGCAAGATTGATGTTAGAACCTAAGGAGTGTCTTTATTGGTGAGACGAGATAATTGATAGTATTATGATAATGGATTAATCACAAGGTGTGATCTAAATCCTTGTTAAGGAAGGTTGTGTCATTGAATTGATAATGACTGCTATTTGAGAAAATATGTGTTTATGTGACTGTATGATATGTGTTGACTATAGTTAAACACTTGATATAAACCATGACTGATAGGTTTAAGAGAAATGTAGAGTGTAATAATGTGAAATTGATTGGGAAGTGATAGATCTTTCTGGTCAATTGTGAAATTAATAAATGAAATGTTTGATAGTAACATGATTAAGTAGACTTGTTGTGACAGTGATGCTTGATATGATGGCATATGTCAAAGTGATGATAATTAATTAAGATGTGTCCTGAATTTTGAGGTAAATAGGGACATTGATTAGTGTTAAGTATTGAAACTATGATGATAAGTTATCATGTGTTTGAGGTTTCAGATAAATGATATACTGAGTAATTCAGTTATTGAAAATTAGAACATTGTGTGTATGTGAGATAACTTGCATATGTAGGGTTGAATATGTAAGTAGTAAGCTGATTTTGAGTGTGTATCAGCTGATAGAAACTATTAAATGAAGTATGATTGATTTGAAATCATGAAGTATTTAATACGTATGAGGTGAGAATAGATCACATTGATAATTATAATGTAGAGTAGCCTGAGAATGGATTGTGAAGAGCATAATCTTGCAATGCCTGATCACCGTTGTTATATTATGTTGGGTCACATGAACTTGTTGAGGCTACTTGGTATAAAATAAATGTAATGTGATTTTGAATAATTGAGCATGCAAGTATGCTAAAGTGTTTAATAATTGTTTTGATAAGAAAACAATTTGTTAATAGAACCGTGTCAGTGTAAGTAATAGTTGTCATTGATATAGGTTTTGATGATAAACCTAAGTGACCAATTTGATTTTGTTGAATAAGTAATGGTGATAAATTACTTGTAAATGAATTTAATAGTGTTTAAATGAATCACTATTTGATAATTGGCTTGTATGAGGCCAAAGTTGAGACATGATGGTATTGTCTTGCTTAAGGAAATGTCTAGTATTATTGAATGTAATAATTGAAAGTTTATGTTTGATAATAAACATATAAAAGGAAATGGCTTGTATGGAGCCAGGATTAATATAATTTGACCTGGTCCTTGTGAAGGATTGATAAGGTCATTGAAAATAATAAATTGAAAATTTTGTTTGAAAGTAAACATACCAGGTGTAATGGCTTGCATGGAGCCAAAGTTGAGGTAGGTTGATTTTGTCCTTGGGAAGGACTGATAATATTATTGAAAGAAATAATTTGAAATATATGTCTGAAAGTGAACATATAAAATGAAATGGTTTGTTGTGAGTTAATATTGATAGTATGTTAACTTTGAAAGTCAAACCATGAATAGAAAATTGTGTATAAAATTAATTGCTAGTGATTGGTTTGAGTTTGGGTCAAACTTGAGGAAAGCAATTTGAAAATTTTATAGATTGGTTGATTGAAACCAGAGTTGATATATAGTCAACTGTTTGTGTTGAAAAAGTCTAATATTGACTGTAATATTATAATTGTGTGGGGAATGTGGTTAAATTCCCAAATTTTCTAAGTTTGTGAAACTTGACTAATTACTTAAAGCTAGTGTTAAGTAATTGAAATAGTGTTAAGTATAATTGAGTATTCAGTTAAGCAATGATTGATATTTGAACTGAATATGTATTGGAGAATTATACGGATAGGAAGTCATTGTTTGATATGACAGTTATAATTTGCTAAGATATGTTAGAATAATTAAATCACATTGATTAGTAATGTGATAAGAAAATCTTATCAGTGTATGAAGCTTGCGATGATAGCTTTGATTGGGTAAGAATGTGAAATAAGAAATAATTGGAAGTTATTATTAACAGTTGCCTAGGTTGATTGATACCTTATGGTGGATTACCTAAGTATTGAAAGAATTGAATGGATTCTTTGGTTATTTGTTGATGGTATACAACTGAAATAGGTGATAAAGTGGCAAATTGGGATTAGATCCAAATAAGAAAGGATATGATAGTATATCTAGGAGTATACTGTATTAAAGATCTAATTGATCTTTATTGATAAATTGAAGAAATATGAATTGAATAGTTGTTCATATTTTAAGAAATCAGGCATGAGATTAAGTGTAATGATCATTATTTTGATAATTTAAGAATAATGATTATTTAAAATTTGGAGTTGAGAACCTGATGTGTGTATAGCAGAATGTGCTAGAGTAAGGGAAACCTTGAAATTGATAAGTGATGATTGTATTCACCAAGCTTTTATTGTAAGTTTAAGTTGAAATGTTTAAGTTGTATACTAGTTGATAAGTATATAAGTGAAACATAGAGTTGTTGATTTGAGATTGTTCCATGTCCTGTGATATGGATGTGTGATGATAGTAGTAATATGAAGGTTTGATAAAGACTTTGACAGTCTGAGTGGCCTATTATATAGAATTAATTGAAACTGTGTATGTATATAAGTGTAATATACATGATAATAAATGGCATGATAAGTTTTAATAGATTGAATTAAAATGTGCCATAGGGTATGTGAAAGTCAGTTAATAGTGATTAACTTGAAGTAGCTTTTGTTTGAAATGTGTTGTAAGGTCACACATTTTGATAATGCGATATTGTGATGCTTGACCTGTAGTATCATGATATGTTGATTAAGATTGACTTAGTTGCTAGATTAAATGGGATCTAGTGTTGAATGACTAAGTAATTGTGTGACTATAGTTGTACAGCTTCTAATTACTTGCGATTAGTAGTTTAAGAATTTAGAAAGTCAATTGAGTTAACTGGTTGCTAAGAGAAGATTTTGATGTCTTACCAGTTTAAGTAAAATATGAATTCTAACTTGATGGTTATTTAGATTTTGAATATAAATAGTGAGTATTGATAGATATACTGTGGCGTGTAATCACTAGTGTTGTGATTATTATTTGGTCAATTGTTGTTGCTAACAATTGATAGGGTGTCACCAGTGGAAATAAGTCAATGTAGAGGTTGGTTGATTGTAGGTAAGATTGATTGTGGTACTTTTGTTAATTGAGCAAAGTACTTGTTGATTGTGGTTTTACCTACTGAATGTGACCTCTGCTTTGCTTATTTAGGTAATATGAATCTGGAGTACTTTTAAGTAAAAGATTTCATATGATTGTAATGATATGTGAATATGATTGGTTATTCACAATAGTATAGGTATGAAACTTTCGGGATGAAAAGTTGACCTAGAATTGGATTTTAAATCTTTGATAGTAGAGATTTGAAATTGTTATCTGTATATTAGGCTGGTTGTAAGTCGTGAGTTGAATTTTATTTCAATGTTGCTAGGAACATTGTGGTTTGATAACCACTTATGTGATATTGTTGCTGCTGTTTTATTGTTAACAGAAATGAATAGTGAGAATAGGTTAAAGATTTTAGCACATTGCTAATTTCTGGTTGTATAGACCTATTAAGTGATGTTAGGTTTCACTTGTTGTTTAAGTGATTGTAGGATTCACTTGTTAAAGTAGGTGTTTGTTTATAAGATATATCTGATTGATGATATTGATTTGGTGCACTGTAAGTGTGCATAGGAAAAGATAGAAGCATGTACATTTGGATATGTGCATGTGGAAAGAATTCAAACAGTCTAAGTATAGTTGTAAGTTGCTATTGAGGACAAATGTATGTTAAGATATATGTGATTATCTCACATTAGACAGATTGAATGAGGTTAGATTTCGGGGACGAAATCTCTTTAAGGGGGGGAGAGTTGTAACATCCTCGAATTGGACCTAGTTGTTTTATATTATTTCTTGATTTAAATGTGTTTGGAAATAATATTGTTTGAAATAGTTGAAATAATTGGAATAGGAGTCGAATATTCCAATGTGATAAGGAAATTATTAATTGTTGTAAATTAATATAGTTGACGGTGCAATAAAATGTTTGGACTCGCAAATGGTTTTCGGGTTCCAGACAATAGATTGAGATGGGGTATTAAATTATACCCGTATATTGAAGGCGGTTGGATGAGCCGACTTATATATATCCTTTCCTATTTAGGAAAGTTATTCATTTTTATTCCAAAACTCACAGAAACTCTCTGAAAACCTCCAAATCAATCCAGAAATCAAAGCAGGAAGTGGTGATTCTCGTGAAACTTCCTAATCATCAGATTACCATCGTTAGATTCTTCAATCAGTAAGTATTCTTGAGTATTTAAGAATTTGATTTTTGATTGAATTTGGGTAAATTGATGATTTGAGAGATTTGGATGTTAGAAACAGGTTATAAGTGTTACATATTGATTATGTGATGATATTTGAGGTTTATAACCGTTTAAAAACGAGTTTTTGGTGTTTTGGGGATTAAACCCGTGAGTTAGGGTTTCTGCTGTTCGTGCTGGGCTGGGACGAGGCCAGAAGCCGGCGGCTTCTTTGGCCAAACCGGCGGCTTGTTCTTGTTAGCCGAAGCCGGCGGCTTCATAGGGGTAGCCGGCGGCTTGTGTTGCTTGGTAGGAAACCGGCGGGCATAAACCCGACCCGGCGGCTGGTAGAAGCTTTAAAACATGTTTTGGTTCTGTTACCACATTTGGTAAATTACCCGGCGGTTGTGGAAGTAAAGCCGGCGGGTGAGGATAGGAAGCCGGCGGCTTCTAGGAGGAAGCCGGCGGCTTGAAGGGCTGTTTCAGCATTACTTGTTTGACTTCGATAGTAATGTGCTTGATATATGTTATAGGATAATATATGTTAATGATTATATTGTAAATCATTAATACACAATTAGGAACTAGTAATTGTAATGTTAATTATGTTAAGTTCCTAAATGTCAAAGATTGATATAAGTTATGTATTGATGATCTGGATTACTAACTTATATTTGATATTGATTCTCAGATGTGGAGAAGGCTCAGTGATATTAGACTACTGAGTGGAGGCCTGAGGTAGTCGGTGAGTGGATCTGTAACCTCAGTGTGATTTAGTTGTAATGATTTGATTTACAATAAGTAATTTATAGTATTACTTTGATATGATGCATCTGTTGAGATAACTTGCCATGTTAGTTAGGTGGTTTGCTTACTTGGCTGTTTGAGCTAGTATGTAAGATTCTGAGGTCAACTTGACTTGACAGTTGGACTTGGTTGTTATTGTAGACGACAGGAGATCTTGAAACTTGAAATGTTGGTTTAGAGATCTAGGTCGTGTGTGATTAACAACTGGTTACCGGTAATTCTGTATAGGCCAATACAGATGATTGATAAGGGTTCCCTGAGTACCAAACCGGTATTAGGGTATCTCAGGAGCCACCGGTCCTCATGACGATTGATAATGTTTGATGTGAGTAGCTTGACATTGATTGGATGTCGAGTGATTGATTGATTTTCTGTTTATTGTTATTTGATGTAAACAGATTGTTATGCTAGGTTGTACTGATGCTTATAGTTTCATTCACTTAGCTTTATGCTAACCCCACCACAGTTCTTCCTGCAGGTTGAAATAGATGGGACATATTGGGCAGGGCAGGAAGTGTTTGGAATTGATGGAATGTTTGACAGGCTGTAACTCTGATGTTATTTTGATAATTATAGAAATGTTTTTAATAACACCCAGTGCGTTGAAATGTCTTGTACTTTGAATTGAAAAAGTTTATTGACATTTTGGGTAACATGTAACATTGGTTGTAATGTTTTGAAAATATAAGCTTCCGCGTCGCCATTATTATATTGTTTGTTTATATATAAATGAAGGGGTGTTAAAAGTTGGTATCAGAGCAATAGTTTGGGTGAATTGAGCATGATAGAATGTTCAATCCTAAACTTTGATTGAGTTGAGTCAAATATTCCAGTGGGTGCGGGTTTAGTTGATTAGTGAATGTGTGAGAAAGTGATTAGTTGAGTATGTACTAACCCTTAACAAGTTGCAAAGTGTTATTTGATGCAGAGACGGAGGAACATGAGTAACTGATTGGTTTATTTCATGTTTCCTCAACGCTCGTGGGCTTAAGATTGTCAGGTAATCTTTGATAAGCCTGTGTTAATTTAAATTAACTTGAATTGTTTACTCTGATATGTTGAGTAAGCCTTGTTATGAAGTTAATTGAGTCAGACTGATATGATTCCCCAGTTTTGAGTCAACTATTGATTGCTATAGGTTGACATGAGGATAGAGGTATTGAATGAGATGCTCATTGTTGTTCATTGTTGTGGTTATTTCTGATTGAATTGTAAATGCAGAAATATGTTTAAGTAGATAGAGAGTTGATTAAGGTTTTAGCAAGATTGATGTTAGAACCTAAGGAGTGTCTTTATTGGTGAGACGAGATAATTGATAGTATTATGATAATGGATTAATCACAAGGTGTGATCTAAATCCTTGTTAAGGAAGGTTGTGTCATTGAATTGATAATGACTGCTATTTGAGAAAATATGTGTTTATGTGACTGTATGATATGTGTTGACTATAGTTAAACACTTGATATAAACCATGACTGATAGGTTTAAGAGAAATGTAGAGTGTAATAATGTGAAATTGATTGAGAAGTGATAGATCTTTCTGGTCAATTGTGAAATTAATAAATGAAATGTTTGATAGTAACATGATTAAGTAGACTTGTTGTGACAGTGATGCTTGATATGATGGCATATGTCAAAGTGATGATAATTAATTAAGATGTGTCCTGAATTTTGAGGTAAATAGGGACATTGATTAGTGTTAAGTATTGAAACTATGATGATAAGTTATCATGTGTTTGAGGTTTCAGATAAATGATATACTGAGTAATTCAGTTATTGAAAATTAGAACATTGTGTGTATGTGAGATAACTTGCATATGTAGGGTTGAATATGTAAGTAGTAAGCTGATTTTGAGTGTGTATCAGCTGATAGAAACTATTAAATGAAGTATGATTGATTTGAAATCATGAAGTATTTAATACGTATGAGGTGAGAATAGATCACATTGATAATTATAATGTAGAGTAGCCTGAGAATGGATTGTGAAGAGCATAATCTTGCAACGCCTGATCACCGTTGTTATATTATGTTGGGTCACATGAACTTGTTGAGGCTACTTGGTATAAAATAAATGTAATGTGATTTTGAATAATTGAGCATGCAAGTATGCTAAAGTGTTTAATAATTGTTTTGATAAGAAAACAATTGGTTAATAGAACCGTGTCAGTGTAAGTAATAGTTGTCATTGATATAGGTTTTGATGATAAACCTAAGTGACCAATTTGATTTTGTTGAATAAGTAATGGTGATAAATTACTTGTAAATGAATTTAATAGTGTTTAAATGAATCACTATTTGATAATTGGCTTGTATGAGGCCAAAGTTGAGACATGATGGTATTGTCTTGCTTAAGGAAATGTCTAGTATTATTGAATGTAATAATTGAAAGTTTATGTTTGATAATAAACATATAAAAGGAAATGGCTTGTATGGAGCCAGGATTAATATAATTTGACCTGGTCCTTGTGAAGGATTGATAAGGTCATTGAAAATAATAAATTGAAAATTTTGTTTGAAAGTAAACATACCAGGTGTAATGGCTTGCATGGAGCCAAAGTTGAGGTAGGTTGATTTTGTCCTTGGGAAGGACTGATAATATTATTGAAAGAAATAATTTGAAATATATGTCTGAAAGTGAACATATAAAATGAAATGGTTTGTTGTGAGTTAATATTGATAGTATGTTAACTTTGAAAGTCAAACCATGAATAGAAAATTGTGTATAAAATTAATTGCTAGTGATTGGTTTGAGTTTGGGTCAAACTTGAGGAAAGCAATTTGAAAATTTTATAGATTGGTTGATTGAAACCAGAGTTGATATATAGTCAACTGTTTGTGTTGAAAAAGTCTAATATTGACTGTAATATTATAATTGTGTGGGGAATGTGGTTAAATTCCCAAATTTTCTAAGTTTGTGAAACTTGACTAATTACTTAAAGCTAGTGTTAAGTAATTGAAATAGTGTTAAGTGTAATTGAGTATTCAGTTAAGCAATGATTGATATTTGAACTGAATATGTATTGGAGAATTATACGGATAGGAAGTCATTGTTTGATATGACAGTTATAATTTGCTAAGATATGTTAGAATAATTAAATCACATTGATTAGTAATGTGATAAGAAAATCTTATCAGTGTATGAAGCTTGCGATGATAGCTTTGATTGGGTAAGAATGTGAAATAAGAAATAATTGGAAGTTATTATTAACAGTTGCCTAGGTTGATTGATACCTTATGGTGGATTACCTAAGTATTGAAAGAATTGAATGGATTCTTTGGTTATTTGTTGATGGTATACAACTGAAATAGGTGATAAAGTGGCAAATTGGGATTAGATCCAAATAAGAAAGGATATGATAGTATATCTAGGAGTATACTGTATTAAAGATCTAATTGATCTTTATTGATAAATTGAAGAAATATGAATTGAATAGTTGTTCATATTTTAAGAAATCAGGCATGAGATTAAGTGTAATGATCATTATTTTGATAATTTAAGAATAATGATTATTTAAAATTTGGAGTTGAGAACCTGATGTGTGTATAGCAGAATGTGCTAGAGTAAGGGAAACCTTGAAATTGATAAGTGATGATTGTATTCACCAAGCTTTTATTGTAAGTTTAAGTTGAAATGTTTAAGTTGTATACTAGTTGATAAGTATATAAGTGAAACATAGAGTTGTTGATTTGAGATTGTTCCATGTCCTGTGATATGGATGTGTGATGATAGTAGTAATATGAAGGTTTGATAAAGACTTTGACAGTCTGAGTGGCCTATTATATAGAATTAATTGAAACTGTGTATGTATATAAGTGTAATATACATGATAATAAATGGCATGATAAGTTTTAATAGATTGAATTAAAATGTGCCATAGGGTATGTGAAAGTCAGTTAATAGTGATTAACTTGAAGTAGCTTTTGTTTGAAATGTGTTGTAAGGTCACACATTTTGATAATGCGATATTGTGATGCTTGACCTGTAGTATCATGATATGTTGATTAAGATTGACTTAGTTGCTAGATTAAATGGGATCTAGTGTTGAATGACTAAGTAATTGTGTGACTATAGTTGTACAGCTTCTAATTACTTGCGATTAGTAGTTTAAGAATTTAGAAAGTGAATTGAGTTAACTGGTTGCTAAGAGAAGATTTTGATGTCTTACCAGTTTAAGTAAAATATGAATTCTAACTTGATGGTTATTTAGATTTTGAATATAAATAGTGAGTATTGATAGATATACTGTGGCGTGTAATCACTAGTGTTGTGATTATTATTTGGTCAATTGTTGTTGCTAACAATTGATAGGGTGTCACCAGTGGAAATAAGTCAATGTAGAGGTTGGTTGATTGTAGGTAAGATTGATTGTGGTACTTTTGTTAATTGAGCAAAGTACTTGTTGATTGTGGTTTTACCTACTGAATGTGACCTCTGCTTTGCTTATTTAGGTAATATGAATCTGGAGTACTTTTAAGTAAAAGATTTCATATGATTGTAATGATATGTGAATATGATTGGTTATTCACAATAGTATAGGTATGAAACTTTCGGGATGAAAAGTTGACCTAGAATTGGATTTTAAATCTTTGATAGTAGAGATTTGAAATTGTTATCTGTATATTAGGCTGGTTGTAAGTCGTGAGTTGAATTTTATTTCAATGTTGCTAGGAACATTGTGGTTTGATAACCACTTATGTGATATTGTTGCTGCTGTTTTATTGTTAACAGAAATGAATAGTGAGAATAGGTTAAAGATTTTAGCACATTGCTAATTTCTGGTTGTATAGACCTATTAAGTGATGTTAGGTTTCACTTGTTGTTTAAGTGATTGTAGGATTCACTTGTTAAAGTAGGTGTTTGTTTATAAGATATATCTGATTGATGATATTGATTTGGTGCACTGTAAGTGTGCATAGGAAAAGATAGAAGCATGTACATTTGGATATGTGCATGTGGAAAGAATTCAAACAGTCTAAGTATAGTTGTAAGTTGCTATTGAGGACAAATGTATGTTAAGATATATGTGATTATCTCACATTAGACAGATTGAATGAGGTTAGATTTCGGGGACGAAATCTCTTTAAGGGGGGGAGAGTTGTAACATCCTCGAATTGGACCTAGTTGTTTTATATTATTTCTTGATTTAAATGTGTTTGGAAATAATATTGTTTGAAATAGTTGAAATAATTGGAATAGGAGTCGAATATTCCAATGTGATAAGGAAATTATTAATTGTTGTAAATTAATATAGTTGACGGTGCAATAAAATGTTTGGACTCGCAAATGGTTTTCGGGTTCCAGACAATAGATTGAGATGGGGTATTAAATTATACCCGTATATTGAAGGCGGTTGGATGAGCCGACTTATATATATCCTTTCCTATTTAGGAAAGTTATTCATTTTTATTCCAAAACTCACAGAAACTCTCTGAAAACCTCCAAATCAATCCAGAAATCAAAGCAGGAAGTGGTGATTCTCGTGAAACTTCCTAATCATCAGATTACCATCGTTAGATTCTTCAATCAGTAAGTATTCTTGAGTATTTAAGAATTTGATTTTTGATTGAATTTGGGTAAATTGATGATTTGAGAGATTTGGATGTTAGAAACAGGTTATAAGTGTTACATATTGATTATGTGATGATATTTGAGGTTTATAACCGTTTAAAAACGAGTTTTTGGTGTTTTGGGGATTAAACCCGTGAGTTAGGGTTTCTGCTGTTCGTGCTGGGCTGGGACGAGGCCAGAAGCCGGCGGCTTCTTTGGCCAAACCGGCGGCTTGTTCTTGTTAGCCGAAGCCGGCGGCTTCATAGGGGTAGCCGGCGGCTTGTGTTGCTTGGTAGGAAACCGGCGGGCATAAACCCGACCCGGCGGCTGGTAGAAGCTTTAAAACATGTTTTGGTTCTGTTACCACATTTGGTAAATTACCCGGCGGTTGTGGAAGTAAAGCCGGCGGGTGAGGA
This sequence comes from Helichrysum umbraculigerum, assembly GCA_949592205.1. Taxonomy (NCBI): domain Eukaryota; kingdom Viridiplantae; phylum Streptophyta; class Magnoliopsida; order Asterales; family Asteraceae; genus Helichrysum; species Helichrysum umbraculigerum. The sequence continues at coordinate 57,145,403 of CATIUR010000006.1, forward strand.
TAGGAAGCCGGCGGCTTCTAGGAGGAAGCCGGCGGCTTGAAGGGCTGTTTCAGCATTACTTGTTTGACTTCGATAGTAATGTGCTTGATATATGTTATAGGATAATATATGTTAATGATTATATTGTAAATCATTAATACACAATTAGGAACTAGTAATTGTAATGTTAATTATGTTAAGTTCCTAAATGTCAAAGATTGATATAAGTTATGTATTGATGATCTGGATTACTAACTTATATTTGATATTGATTCTCAGATGTGGAGAAGGCTCAGTGATATTAGACTACTGAGTGGAGGCCTGAGGTAGTCGGTGAGTGGATCTGTAACCTCAGTGTGATTTAGTTGTAATGATTTGATTTACAATAAGTAATTTATAGTATTACTTTGATATGATGCATCTGTTGAGATAACTTTCCATGTTAGTTAGGTGGTTTGCTTACTTGGCTGTTTGAGCTAGTATGTAAGATTCTGAGGTCAACTTGACTTGACAGTTGGACTTGGTTGTTATTGTAGACGACAGGAGATCTTGAAACTTGAAATGTTGGTTTAGAGATCTAGGTCGTGTGTGATTAACAACTGGTTACCGGTAATTCTGTATAGGCCAATACAGATGATTGATAAGGGTTCCCTGAGTACCAAACCGGTATTAGGGTATCTCAGGAGCCACCGGTCCTCATGACGATTGATAATGTTTGATGTGAGTAGCTTGACATTGATTGGATGTCGAGTGATTGATTGATTTTCTGTTTATTGTTATTTGATGTAAACAGATTGTTATGCTAGGTTGTACTGATGCTTATAGTTTCATTCACTTAGCTTTATGCTAACCCCACCACAGTTCTTCCTGCAGGTTGAAATAGATGGGACATATTGGGCAGGGCAGGAAGTGTTTGGAATTGATGGAATGTTTGACAGGCTGTAACTCTGATGTTATTTTGATAATTATAGAAATGTTTTTAATAACACCCAGTGCGTTGAAATGTCTTGTACTTTGAATTGAAAAAGTTTATTGACATTTTGGGTAACATGTAACATTGGTTGTAATGTTTTGAAAATATAAGCTTCCGCGTTGCCATTATTATATTGTTTGTTTATATATAAATGAAGGGGTGTTAAATATATGGTGGCCTCATTTCTTTTATTGTATAGAAGGTGTTATGGCACATGCTATAACTAATGTGTAAAATTGAACAAAGTCATGCTTAATTTTTAAAATATTACATCTGTTCATATTTGTTATGATTTAATGATGCTTTCTTCTTGCAAATGTGTGTATGTATATGTGTGTGTGTATATAACTATATATATATATATGATTTGAATACTGATCTGAAGTGGAAAACAAGAGGTTAGTAGTAAATGATGAAATCTGGTTATTTGTCCTTGGATGTGGTTTTATGCTTTATTCACCAAATTATGAAGTATCTTGAAATGTACTCATTAATCATTTTCATCGTTTTGTAGCATGACATTTTAAGTTTTGTAGGTAAATTAGTGACATGCTATAATATTTTAGTCAGATATACTTACTTTGTTTAGTTTAAAAGGTGTATAATATTTTGGGGCTTATGGCTTCTAACTGTGTGTTTTGATGTTGTGTGTATATGGCAGTGGGGAAATTTCATACATGACATGGCAACATTTATTCTGGGTTTGCGGTGGGATTCACAGCAGTATGGCAATTGGACCAGCTGATGTGCCTCTTATTGTATTATCTGGAGGTATTCACACCACCAAATTAGCTAAACAACGTAGAAGTCAACAACCCTACATCTTTGGTTTCAAAATTTTAATTGTGTAAATTAGAAGAAACTTGCTTGACTTAAATATTGTTTAGAGGCTGATATGATATACCCTTTTGCATAGGTTGCTGGCGTTTCAAAGTTATGAAGGATTCAAGTTTGGGTCGTGTTTTGACATTGAAAATAATAATTGTTGTCAATTTAACAGAAATTTTAAATCCATCTTGCAGGTAGTAAAATCTATTTTGAATGGGATTTTAGTTTCTTTCAGATTGTAAATGAAATAAAAGATTTTGATTGTTGCAGGTTTCACTAGGAATGTTGTTTTGCATTTCCGTTTTAATTTAATTTTCAGGATCCGGGACAACCTATGAAACTAAAGTATATTGTGAAGTTGCAAGCTCATTATAGGCATAGGTACAACAAACTTTTCAGTCAGAGGTATATTTAATATGGCACACGGTTATACTACGGGTCAAAAAATGTTACAAGCTTAGTTTGTAGTAATTTGGGTTTATTATTTTCCATACTATGTGTCTCCTTTATGGTCCTTTGTAAGGTTACTGAATTGTCGTAGTTTATTGAGGTATATTAAATATGGCATAAGGTTATACTAAGGGTCTTAAAATTTTACAAGTGACTGGTGTAGTGGTTTGGGTTCTTTATTTTTCGTACTATGGGTCTCCTTGGTTGTTTTGTAAGGCTACTGAATTGTAGTAGTTTAGTGAGTTATATCAAGGTAGACGAGATGCTTAGCGTCGTCTTTTGTGTGATACAGACTCTTAATTAATTGCTAAACTTATAATCAAGTGTACAAATATCATTACCTAGCAAAGGTATGCATCTTTATTCTTTAGCAAAATAAATCTAGGTTTTTCTGGAACCTGTGAAATTTATAGCCTATTTGCATATGCCAAAGAGAAGCTAGATTATAAGGAATTTGAGCTTTGTAGTGGGTTTTGTTTAATACTGTTCTATTTCACCTCTAATTAAAAGTAGCATTGAATTTGTTTTATTAAAACCTAACTTTTGAATCCTGATTTTTCTATGTCAAGATTTTTGAAGAAAGATATGCTTTAGGGATGAAGATAATCGAAACCATGATCTACAGAATTTTAAGGTACCTTTCATGTATCTCTATTTGTTATAAACTTATTCTTTTTCATTTTTATTTTCTTTTATGAGTTCAGAATCGTGGGTCTGATTTTGGTCAGGTTAACAATATTCATATACAAATTGGCTAAAAAAAGAGTACCATAGCTTACCCTCTGTACGTTCTCCTTATGTCATGAACTCTGTCAAATGCCACAAAAGTAGTGTTGATGTGGCTGGCTTCTTCTATGCAAAGGTAAGGTTGCTACTTACGAATTTAAATGTACCTTGGTGAGTGACTGATATAGTTAGGTATTGTTTATAGATTCCTTCTTCTAGAAGTGACAAGATGGGCGGGTTGGCTGATCCAAGTTTATCGTTTATAGTTGCCTTTGGTATTCATGGAATTTAAAGAGAAAGTAATCATTGGATGTATAAGTGTAAGTGGTATATTTGATCTTATACGATTTAAGTATTGCAATTACGATTCTTGAAACTGGCGTTCATTGATTTGTGGTGGATAATTATGATAAGAGTGTACAACAATATCACTCTTGGCTATGCATTGCAAGAAAGAGTTGATGTCCAGACGGTCATTAAACTGATAGCAAACATCTGTTTATCTTACGGATTTGATATGTTTCCATCTCTTTCATTCCTTGATGGCTCGTGCATGATTTCGATCGAAGAATGGGTATCCATGGCCACCCTTTGGAGATCCAAGTTAATTCTTTTTATACTTAACTTTTATACGTTTTTAATTTAAATTTTGATTAATTATTTTTCCAAATTGCAGTGTGTATTCTACTCAACTGTAAGGTGTGCTCGTGCGATGCTTGCTTCATATGAATGATCCAAGAATCTGATCGTATTACTCCTAGGGTGAAGGAGTAAATGGTATGAATTTGTAGTGATTTTAATGAACTTCAGGGTTTTAAGGGGTGCACACCGCCCATTTTGCAGGAAAATGAATAAGATCCTACTTTCTTATACAAGGTTGTTACCATGACTACTAATTTTTGAGGACCATTTGACCCATCACATTCATTACATATTGATCATTTGTTTATATTGTAGATGTAACTTTTATCTCATTAATTATATTAAACTCCGCTTATTTCTCATTTTTTATCACCCAAAAAAGCCATTTAAGCATACTAACATGTCTTTTGGTAAGAGTTTTTAGGAAGGTGAAAAATTAAATATATCATTCATCTTCAAGGTTTTTAATGATTCTAAATAACACAGATTTGGCTGGACGTTTGGAGGATCAAAATTCAGATGTTCTTGTAATCGAAGGTAAAGAAGTGGCAGTTTTGTTCATTAAGCTTCGAGACTCAGAGTATGTCACTCAAACTGCTGTATATATTTTATATTAACAAAATATGGGGTAAGAAATGTGATAATGATTAAAATTTTCTTACATGCAGTTATAACGTATTACTTGGTTTATTATTTGGATTTTACTCAAAAAAATTACTTGAATACATAAACCCTCATGGCAATGAACATCAAAGGCATATTGTTATAGTGCTTTTATTTGTTCAGTTGGTGTTCGTAGAAGATTAGGATTACCTTGTATACATATTTCATACAAATATTTACATGAATTCTATATCGAGTTGCTTGATTTGAACTATTTTTTCTTTGTAACTTGTAGGTAAAGCCTACTTTATCAATTCATTACGTGCTTACTAAAATGCTAATTAATCATGATGATCCTGAAGTTCAAGAAGGTGCATCCTATTTTTCGGATGATACAGAAACTACAACTAGCAATACAACTGGAATGGATGATCAGCAAGAATACCAAATATTATGTGCCACATATTATGAAGTTAAATAATATATAATGCTACAGGACTTCTTTTGTTTCCTACATTCCTATGTTGACGTGACAATATTTATGTTATGTATTAATTAGGATTATTTTTTAAATTATATTCTCCATTTGGATTTAAACCATGCTAATTAAGCGAGGTAGACCCCTTTTGTTTGATTTAGTGAACTTATTCCACGTCATATATTACCTTTATTCATATTTAGCCATAAACGAAGCTCAAAGCAGTATATGGTCGACAACTAATAAACGGATTCAATAAGGGCTACACTATTCCTGATGTAACCCGCGATTTTCGCGGGTCTTGATCTAGTTAATACTAATATGTCAATTTCATAAAATAAATAAATAACATACAGCATCACAGCATCGTATTTATGCTTATGTTATGTTTCTTCTAGAATATATGGAAAGATTGGCTCACATCCAACGAAAATTTCAAGATATTCAATTATTAAAGGGACAACGTCACAATCATGCTAAATTGACTATTATTTTAGTTCCATTATCATTATCATCTATCATAAAAAAATAAACACCATCAAATGAAGTAAGCGGAATACTTCTTGATGACATAATAATGATACTACGTAATAAACATATATGTAAAACATCATGTATTATGAACTATGATCCTACGATAAAAATGAATAACAAGATTCACTAAAAAGATTAATTCATATTCATATATTAGTAAAAATAGTAATCAATAAATCTCCAAAGTTCAAACTTCAAACTATTGAATTAATGAGAAACTATGATCTTAATTGAATTCCAGTTGGAAAACTATGAGAAAATGACAAAAAAAATTAAAAGAATTTTGATGGCAAAATGAAAGCTGTTATTGAGCTTTTGCTATTATGCCACCATCTGCTCTTGATCTATATACATCTGCTCAATCCACTGTGGTAGTTTCTCACCACCATTACCGCCGTACCGGTGCATTTCCGGTGAGCTATGCAGCCCAGCCCCGACGGCTGCACCACCACCTATTCCGAAAGATGCAGATTTCCTAAGCTTACTTGCATCTTCACTGCTAAATCCCCAATCCAACTTTCCGTTAGGCGAACCCCATTCTGAGAGGTTGGATTGTGGGATTGACCGCGGGCTCATTGGCATCCCGCGGTCAATGAAACTCTGACTACGTTGTTTAGAGAATGACCCAGATCTCGAGTTCATAACGGCTTGTGCTACTGCGGCAGATGAATCAAACCCGTAACTTGTTGGTTTTCGCACGGGTGAGGACGTGTAGTTTGGAGAAGGGTAAGATGCCCGAAGCGGGTTTGGATTGCTAACGAATTGTGGGCGATTAATAGGAGATTGTGATAGCATTTGAGTCGGTGAGTTTGAAACCTTTGGAGATAACAAACCATGATATTGAGATAATAAAGATTGATCAAGCGATCCATAAACGTCGTCAAGATTGGTAGGTTTCAAATCCGTAAATCTGTTTGGACTGTTGTGCATGTTATTCGATATATCGTCGAACATCTGTCGTCTTTGTTGTTGTTGCGTCCTTATTTTTTCCAAACCAAAAAACTCAGTATCCATTTCGAAATCTCTCGCATTCAATGACGTCTTTAACCGACTTCCGGGCAACTGGAGCGTGGGTGGTGTCAAATGACTCATTTTGTTTTGCCACATCGGGGACGTGGGAGGTGACATCGGAGAAGTTGCACCGAGGGCTAACGGGCTCATAGAGCCCATTTCCATTGAAGAAACCGGAACGGTAACAGATCCAGATTTAGGTGAGGGAAGACCTGAGCCGGTTGAAGCATAAACTGGCCTCAACTCTTCCACTCGGTGCGCAAAGAAGCATACTTTCCTCGCACATCCTATCTCGTCTTTGCAAAGACGAGTTCTGTATTGAGCTGGATGAAGCCACGATTCAAAAACTCCGTGTGCGTATTCACAGGAATCTCCTTTCACGCAAGTCCCTTTTCGGAACTCGGGGCACGGAACACAACTATAGTTAAACTTTTTCAAGTCACGCCGGCGAGCGTTCTCGCCCGGGTGAACAAACGGACACTCGGTCCAATCATGAGTGTAAGCTCGTGAACAAGGCTTGACCTTAAATGTATACATCCTAAATTCATCAGACCCATAAACACCCTCATTTATATCCGGCATCGATACATCAACCGGGTATTCCTTTTTAGCTAAAACAGTTTCCTTCTCTTCGATTAGTTCCTCGTCGCTTAAAAAACCATTCAACAACATCTCTAGCACTCTTCTAGTCGACGGCTTGATGCCACGCGCAATTAAATCGCCCGGTTTGTTCCCGTTACTGTCTATTACGTTAACATCCGCGGACGCTTCAAGTAAAAGCTTCACAGCTTCAACGGACGCAGGTGACCCACCGGCCGCAACGCAGTGCAGGGCGGTGGCACCATCCGTATCGGATACTTTATTAACATCAACTCCTTTTGTGTCAATCAAATATTTCAAAACATGACTGCTTCCATAGACGGAAGCAATCATAAGAGGGGTTCGTTCAACGAACCCCATCTTTCCGTTACTTCTTCCGTACCAAAAACCGACATCATCTACGCTCACACCTTTCTTTTCAACCAAGTACTCGAACCCGAAAACATCATCCGTAGCTGCTAAGTCAAGTAAATTTGAACAATGATATTTTTCTTGAGACTTATCTCCATCCATGACAGAATAAAATTTACTATTTGTAAGTTTACACATGAAATATTGTGATTATGATGATTTTGTTATGGTTATGAATTATGAATGAATGATGGGGAGAATGAGTTGGGATGAAGGATTATTTATATGATGCTGGAAATAAAGATACAAATAATTGGAGATTACACACGCTATGGAAAGAGGAGAGGAAGGTGTTAGTTTTCTTCTTATTTGTTTCTTGGGTCAAAGGTCAAAATATTCAACAACGAAAATAACGAAATAGTGAAATGCAAATTAAATGAAAATGAAATGCAAATTCAAATGAAATGAAGAAATGGAGCCTGTAATCTGACTGGATTTCAACGGATTTGTCCAGTGGAATATGAGCTTGACCCGGCTGGAAATCATGATGGAAACCCACGCGCACCTGTCAGAGCGTGGAGGCGCGTGTTTAAAGCTGGATCGGGTTATATAGTTTGGTCAAGTGGTTACACGCGGGACGCGGTCTGCTTACGTTTTTTTACTGGATCCTTTCTTATCATCACATGTTTTTAATTCGGATAATGATTTTTAATTAAATATTCTTTTTAGAGGAAATGGAATAATTATTTGTAAAAATTAATAACGAATTTTTTTATTTATATACTCCGTATAAAGTGAAGTGGTCAAGTGGAATAATGCTATATAGGACTAATTACGTAGATCTAAAAACTGACATAACTTTTTCATTGGTTGATTTTTTTCTCTCTCTTAATCTCATCCAATCAATTTTTCACATCTAACAATTACATCTTTAGGTCTGTATTTAGGCTTATATAATTAGGTCTCTCAATCATTTTCCGGTCAAGTGGGTACGATTATTATCAATTTAATTTTGGGTTCTTTCGGTTTGTGGCGTGTTTAATGATTTCATTCTAGGTGATTTCAGTTTATTTGGTTTGGATTTGTTAAGGGTGTGATCCGTACACCATCAAAAATTATCCATGCATCACTAATTGTGTTTTACAGTGTTGTACTATACAACATCATAACGTATATTTAGTGTTGTATGGATAACTTTTGGTGATACACGGATCATTCCCCATTTGTTAAAGTATAACTCTCTCGCTTCTCTCATTCTTATATGTTTTCCCGTTATTCATGTTTTTGAGATCACTTTTGATAGCTCACTATTTCACGAAAACTTGACTGCAAAATACTAATGCTTATTACATAGACACTTGGTAGTTATGTCTGATTGAAGAATGTAGCATTTCTGAACGAGAAACTTAAGTTCAAATATTCGAACAGCGTCACTTCATGTTGTATCACCTATTCACCTGTCATAAAATGATCTATGCTAATTTTGTTTTTGTTCTTTTCTCAAAGTACGAATTTGAACTTCGAACCAAATATACGAACAATAAAGCGTATACATAGTGACATAACAGGGAGATAACTATTCAAGTAAGTCCATGACTGATTAACCGAATTATATTATCTTGTGTAAAAAGAAAAAATATCACTTAAATATTTATATTGCGTTTGGTTACGGAAATTATTTTCATTTTTAGAGAGTTTTGTCGAAAGATAAAGGGAATTCAGAAAACGCATAAAACGTAAGAAACGATTTTCATATTTCAAAATAAGAAATGTAAAAAGTAAAAACCATAGATCATAGATTCCATGTTGTAAGGAATTTTTTCCTATAAAATCACAAACTGAACACGTTTTAATTAAACACACCCAAATTCATAGGATTACGAATGCAATGTTGGGTTCATTAGAGATATGCACCCATAGACAAATGTGGGGTAGTGGTCTCAACTCTCAATTATTGAACTTACTTTTCTTAAATAATGCACTGCAACGTTTTGTCACGGGTAAAGCCCTCTTTGTCAACACGTTTTGAACGTTTCCTTTAAAACATTTGTATTTTCTATTTATATGATCAAATAAATCGAAATAACAATACTTATAAGTAATAATCTATTAATCTATCTATATACATATACTAATAATGATGCACATATATTTATTTAGTGCTCATTACTTAACTCATACGGAATATATCCTTGATATATTTACGTTCTAAAACTTTTGACTTTCGTTATTATTGTTTCATTATTTGCAAATACACAATTATTAATATATTTTCTAACTAGGCTTTGAGCCCGCGCGATACACGGTCGTTAAAAAAACACAATTATATGTTTATTTGTAAATATTCCAATGAACTAGGGACTTTGACCTCGTGCGATACGCAACTATTTAAAAAAAGTTATATGTTAATTCGTAAATAATCCAGTAAATCAGTGTTGTCAATTATTACTTAAATAGTATAAGTCGAATTATGAAAAGTTGAAAATTATAAGTAAAGAAATTGAATTAGGACTCCTCACGAAATGGAAGGTCGTAGTTTGTTAGGATTTTAATTAAATTTTTAAAGGAGTCTTAGTAATTATTTATGCTTTTAATAAAACAATAATGTGATAATGTTGCATCAATTCTTTGTAAATGATATCTAAGGTGGTGTTGATGTTTTTCTTATATCTAAAAGTTATCTTTTGATCTACTTTTACTTTTAACTCTTTAAATGCATCATATAATTTGACATTAGTAAAAATTAGATGTTGAATAAACAAAACGGCATGAGAATGATTTTCATTGGCTCGAGTTAATGGTCATTGCAAAACATACTGCAAACGGATAACTAAATCGATATTTATTTGTCGGAAGGACTTCTTAACATTTGTGGGATCAAAGTTGTTCTAACAGTGTTGTTAATTCATATTTGTATTAAAGCGCTTAATTATAAAACACTATAATTTTAAAAATTATATAACAATTAAATAATATAGAATTTATTTTATTCTTTTGACCCATGTATTTGGGTTATTTAATTAAAATTAATTTATTTTATGAAGTTATTTAAGTTAACATTTGATGTGACATGTGTAATTAATTTTAAAAAAATTGTTAACATGTTGATATATGAGGCAACAATTTGAGGTGACATAGGTAAGAGTTAGTTAAAAGACCTTCGTTTAGATAGATAGATAGATAGATAGATGTAAATATGTAATTGAAAAGGGTTAATTGTAAAAAAATACAATTAACTATTTTCTGAAGTTCATAGTGTGTACTTAACTATTCGGGCTTCCATTGTGTGTAAGGAACTAATTATTTTATGCTATTGTATGTAATTTTCGATATTTTTTCGCGTGTCATCTATATAGGGTGCCACTTGTCATCCTTACAAATTGACACGTAACTAAAATACATACAATGACAAAAAATAATGAGTTTATTACACACAATGTACATTTAAATTGTTAGATACACACTATAAATGTCAAGTCTTAATTGCATTTTTATGCACTTATCAGATTACCCCACTTAAAAACTCTGAAATTGTCACATCACACAAATTTATGGTAAATAGAAACATGGGTGATCTCATTGAATCGTATCATGTTGACCCAAAATGCAAATTAAATGGCTTACAAATTCTAGTGATTTTTTTTTTGGAGGGTGACGTTAAGGCCCAATCAACTTAAAGGGTTTTAGCGTATTGGCCATATATATTTTGAGGCCCAAGAATACTGCCCTTCCCCGGTAGTCGTGAACAAAACCGGGTTTCGGGCCTACCCGACCCGTACCCGGAACCGAACCGGGTTTTAGTCAAAGGGAGAAAAACCGGTTTGTTGACCTACCCGACCCGACCCGAACCGGGTTTTTGACCCACGAATACCGGTTTTAAACCGGGTTTTTCCGGGTTTTACACCGGGTTTTCCAACCCGACCCGCTTCCTACCCGGTCCCAACCTGATTGTGAGATCCGAAAACCCAAACCGGTTCCGTACCCGGCGGGTACGAAAAAAACCCGAACCGGGTTCAAAAAAACCGGTTTTTTCCGGGTTCGGTTCCGGGTTCGGGTTTGGCTTAACAATCTGACTTTAAAACTTGACCCATGGGCTGATGGGCAGTTATGATATTGGGCTTTTGTTAATTTCGACCCCTTATTGAAAGTAAATTAAATAAAAGACAAACATAAATATTTTTCTATTTTTTAAATAAAAAACGTCAGGATAGTACCATAAAATAGAATACGGAAATATACTTTTATATTATTTTTGTCTAGAGACTTATAACACCCGTTCATTTTAATCACCTTTTTATTATTTTTCTTTATTCTTTAAGTCTAAGCACAATGGAAGCGTGATTAATTCAAAACTAAATATACAACATGTCTAAATTAAACTAAAGCTCCTTGAGTACGTCAGCTAAGTCGTCATATGGTCATGTATAACATCCTTTTTTTAACGAGCCTCTTGACCTGAGATATACACGTACATGCATAAGTCAAAAGGCTTAGTGAATTCGTGTATTTGTGTACAAAATATCACACACAATATGCAAATGATGACGTGTAAAATATGAAATGTAAAATACATAAAATATATGTTGAGATCTCCGTGTCGTGGTAACCAGGAAATTCAAGTCGCTATCTGACATTAATGAGTATGTGAGCTATCTATGTTACGACTATCGATACAAACCTAAATATTATAGGCAAGTATTTGCTAGTATCGACTTAGTACAACAAGATGCCTCATGTGTACTAATCGTACTTTATATAAGCCAACGATTATCACGTTTCAGCCTCTGATTAACCAGAAACGACGTGACATAATATATATCTAAAAATCAACGTGTTGTTATATGCAATTAAACAAATAACCAAGTATTCAGATAATCAGGTAATCACGTGGTATATCACATATATCTCAGTTCTGAATAATAACACGAAACTCACCTTGACAGTTTAGGTTATTAGGTTATGTTATTTCGGATGTGTTGGTTTCAACCTATCGAACATACAAGAACATCATCTGATTATTACATTGTGCTGTAAAACCACAAATATATTATGGGTAGAGATCAGAGGAGCAAAAGGAATAAGGTGGAGGGACCTTTTTGCAATTTTGACAAATTTGTAAAAAGTATGAGGGACTATTTTGCAATTTTAACAAAATTATGGTTCCCTTTTAAAAAAACGTGAAAAAAATTCCTAAAAATTATCAAAAAAATTGTTCAATCATAGAAATATTTAATATGCAAGATTCAGTCAAAAATAATAAAAAAACGTAAGATGCAGTGATAAATATATAAGATGCAGTGATAAATATATAAGATGCAGTAACAAATATACAAAGACGTAGTAATAATAAAATACATGATGTAGTAACAAAATATACAAGATGTAGTAACAAATATACAAAAGACGTAGTAATTAAAAAAATACAAGATGCAGTAACAAATATACAAGATGCTGTAAATAAAGTAATACTAATTTTCTAAAATCAAGAATAGAACTAAAGATGAAGTAAAAATATACAAATGATGAAGTAAAAAGTACTTATAGTTTTTTATAGATTTAAAAAGTACGATGTAGTAAAAAAAATGTAAGATGCAGTAAAGAAAATGTACGATGCTTTGTTTTCTTCAGATATAAAAAGTAGATTTAGATCAATATTATTATAAGTACTTAAAATGATGCAGTAAAAAGTAGATTTAGATCAATATTATTATAGATACTTAAAATGATGTAGTAAAAGTACAACTTGTTTATTACATACAATGCCAGCTCAAGATAAATTATACTCCCTCCGTCCAAAAATTATTGTCCACCAACAAAAAACACACAGTTTAATAAAAGTGGGACCACAACAGTTTTCAACCACTCAAATAGAATCTGCACCCACTAAACTTGTAACATCCCGTTTCTGGACCCGAAAATAAATTGTATTTTATTAAGTTTGGTTAGTTTATTTGAAAATAAACATGTAAAAGAGCCTCAGTTTTTATTGTGACAAGTAAAATGTTACTTGTTTTAAAAAGTTAAAGTTGACGGTAAAATAAAATATTTTGACTTACGGGTATTTTCTGGTTCCAGACAATAGGTTTAGAAGGGGTATAATATTATACTAAACAAAAGTGAGGCGGTGGGAATTATTTAGATCATTTCCACCAAATATTCTAGTTCTTCCAGATTCTTGAACTCTCCTCTCCTCTCTCAAAATTCTTCCTATCAAAGAAATCAAAGAAAGATTAACAAGTTGTAAGATTAATTCATAGAATCAGATTCACCATCATCATCACTATCTTGTGTATCTTTTGATTGTAAGTGTTCTTGAACTTATTTCATAGAAATTTGGGTATAGAATAAATATAAGTGATTGGTATGAATTGAAGTTTAGAAATCATGTTTTGATAATTACTTGTTGATTATTCATTGATAGTTGATGATTTCATGATGATTATATGATAGAATTAGTTTGTGTTCTTCATATTGAGTTTATAAGTTAGGTTTTGGTAATTTTGGGGTTTGATGATGATTGATGCTTGAATCTCATGTTAGAATAGGTGGTTTGATGTTAGTATAAGTTTGTGGTCGAATTGTGGTTATTTTCTGTGTAAATTCGTATGTTGAAACTGAGTTTTTGAGTGAAATTGGTTTTGGTTCGTATAGTGTTCTTGCTGAAAGTGCAGGTTCTGGTCTGCACTGGGAATACGGACGTATTCCCTTGAATACGGTCGTATTCCCGGGAATCCGGCGGATTCCCCCGGTGTATTCCCAACCGTATTCGCTTAAAATTGGTCTGGTTGTGTTTTGGGGTTGGGAATACGGCGTATTCATCTGAATACGGCGTATTCCCATGAATACGGGCGTATTCAGATGAATACGAACGTATTCCCCAGGTTTCAGTGAATTTGTGTTTTAGCTTCTATCTATTATGGCATGTAAAGATTGAATTGGGTTTATAGTTGAATTGTATATATGATGTTAGTCATGAATGATGATTATGTATTGTTTAGTATTATGGTTGATGATAGTAGTTTGGAAAATGTTATGGATTATGATTTGGATTAAGTTATGGAACGAGACACTAACTTGTTATCTTTGTGTTCTCAGATAAGCGGGCGGCCACTCAGTAACATTAGACCACTGAGTTTGGTGACCGGACGATATTTGGTGAGTGGTTACCGTAGTCCTCGGTTCAACCCAGTTGTAACAAGTTTGGTTACAACGGGTAACCAGGATAGTTTGAGTTGAAGTTAATGCCATGTTAATTACAGTTATTAAGTTGTTGATTATATTGATTGAGTTTGATTGATCAAGTTGTAAAAGTTGTTCTGTTGGTTTTACATAACTGCATATGATATGCCTTTATGTGACAAGTTGTTGAGATGAATTGGAGTGAGGTCAGTGTGCGGGTTGGGTTTGATTACTACTGTGTAGCTGTCTAGGTTACTTGAATACACATAGTTGAAGATTAGCCTATTCAGTGAAAGTAGTAATCAGGCTATCGGTAGATCATTGGGAATGGCATGGCGCCCAGTGGTCGTGGTTTATGGTATTGTTGTTTATATAAGTTGTATTATCAGGAACCGCCGATCCTCACGTAGTTATGTGCTTATGTATTTAACTAGTTGTTGTTATCAGTTGTAAGATTTGTTATAAATGGATTGAACCGTCGGTTACGGTTCCATTCACTTAGCAAAGGCTAATCCCCTCGTTGTTGAATGTTTTGCAGATTTTGGTTAGTTGTTGATGTAGATCGGATGGTAGAAGTTGACTGGGTGTTTGACTAATCTGGCGCAACTCTGACTTTTGTTAATGTTTTGAAAAGTTTTATATCACCCGGATATAGTAGAATGGTTTGTAACAATAGAAGTTTGTAAAAGTTTTAATTAGCAGGTTTTGTAAATATTGTAAGCATATGTTTTGGGACCACGCTTTGGTGTATAATATAAAGTATGTTTGTATGTAAAAGTTGGGGTCTTACAAAACTCTATTCTTATTGGTTGAAATGTGAAGTGGACAATTATTTTGGGACGTCCCAAAAAGGAAAGATGGACTATAATTTTGGAACGGAGGTAGTATGTCAATTGTGTTTGATTTAGAATATGAACAAAGTATTCAAATGTATCTTGTTATGAATTGCAGTGATGGCAGTGTCACGAATCCATTATCAAGACGAAAGCAGCCCGTACTTTATCAAGGTCCTGTTACACAAAACCAATTTTCTACTAGTAACAACAGTAGAACTGTTGATCAAACTAATGGGTGAGGTTCAGAGGAGAAGGTATCATTTGAGGAGAAGGAGGAGAAGAATTTCAAATTTTCATTTTTACCACATCCACCTTTTTAATAGGGTACACTACTCCCCCTACTTTCTTCCTACCCACCCTCCCCTCCACCACCCACCACCATCCACCACTAGCTGCTGCCACCCGCCACCGCCGCCGGTCGTCGGAAAAAAAAATTCAATTTTTTTAAAAAAAAATTTTAATTTTTTTTTCATAATTTTCTTTTCCAATTTTTTTTACATATTATCACTTTGTACTGCATTTTATTATTTTTATTGCATTTTGTATATATGTTTAGTAGATATTGCTCATTTTTACTGCATTTTTGTATTTTACACATAATTCTTTTGATTTGTTTACTGCATTTTATTTATACACCCCAATCTTATATATATTGTTTGTTTTTTACTGCATTTTAAGTTATACATAATATATTTTTTACTGCATTTTGTTAAAATTACACTGCATTTTATTATTTTTCACTGCATTTTGCATATATTTCATAAATTACATACTGTTTATTTTTACTGCATTTTATATTATATATATGATCCATTTTTACTGCATTTTGTATGAAAGTATAATACATATTACTGTTTTTACTGCATTTTGCATATATTTATTTAGTACACATTGTTCGCTTTTTACTGCATTTTATATTATATATAATCTATTTGTACCACATTTTATTATTTTTACTGCATTTTGTTATTTTCACTGCATTTTATATTATACATAATCTATTTGTACTGCATTTTATTATTTTCACCGCATTTTGTTATTTTTGCTGCATTTTTCATATATTTCATTCATTATATATTATTTGTTATTCACTGCATTTTGTATTTTACATATTATCGATTTGTACTGCATTTTGTATTTTACATATTATCTATTTGTATTGCATTTTGTATTAAAGTATAATACATATTGTTGTTTTTATTGCATTTTGCATATACATCATTTAGAACATATTGTTCTCTTTTTACTGCATTGTAGATTATATAAATTATCCATTTGTACGGTATTTTGTTGACGTCGGGTATAGAAGATGCAGTAAAATATATAAAAGTTTTAGTTAATTAACTATAATATACAAAATGCAGTGAAAAAAATGTATAGTTTTATTAAAAGTGCAGTAGGAAAAGAAATACTATATCTAATAAAAGATTTATGGGAAAAAAATTTTGAAAAAAAAATTTTTGAAAAAAAAATTCTTTTTGAAAAAAAAAATTTTGAAAAAAAAATTCCGGCAAATGGAATCTGGCGGCGGCTGGCGGCAGTCAGGTGGTGGCAGCAAGTGGTGGGGGTGGTGGGGTAGTGTTAGTGGGGGTCGGAGGAATAAGAATGTAAGAGGGGGAAGAAAATAAAGTGAAAGGTTTAGAATGTAAAAGTCTAAATAGTGGAAGGAGTGTGGAGTGAAAATTAATGTTATGTTTTTTTTTTGTTAACTAATTGTAACATCCTTGAAATGGACCTAGTTGTTTTATACTCCCTCCGTCCCATCAGAAATGTCCACTATTGACTTTTCAGAGTCTTTCTTTTTCAACTTTGACCTTAAATATTTTTGTTTGTGTTATATATTACATGATGAAAATTATATTAATGAAAATACATTAAAGACCCAATTCATTCATATAGTTTGCATCAAATATTATATAACACAAATAAAAATATTCAAGGTCAAAGTTGTAAAAGAAGGACTTTCAAAAGTCAATAGTGGACATTTCTGATGGGACGGAGGTAGTATTATTTCTTGATTTAAATAAGCATTTAAATGTGTTTGGAAATAATATTGTCTGAATTAGTTGAAATAATTGGAATAGGAGTTAAATATTCCAATGTGACAAGTAAATTATTAATTGTTGTAAATTAATATAGTTGACGGTAAAATAAAATGTTTGGACTCGCAAATGGTTTTCGGGTTCCAGACAATAGATTGAGATGGGGTATTAAATTATACCCGTATGATTTGGAAGAATTGGATGTTAAAATCATGTTATAAGTGTTACATGATGATTACCCTGAAGTTTTTAGTGGTTTAAAACTGTTAGAATTTGAGTTTTGGTGATTTGGTGCGACATTTGGGTGTCACTAATCAATATACAAAGCACATAAGATATAATGAACGACCACTATATGCGTCGTTTTAAACTTGTATTAATAAAGTAAACGTTTACATCAAAAATAACGTTACATTAGCTCGGTTCCTGAAATTGATGAGATTACATAGCATAATTACTTTTACAAAATATAATAATGCGATCAAATCTCTAATTGTATGTATGCTGACTCGAGCTAATGGTCCTTGCCTGTGCAGTCAACCTACTGCTGGGTACCTGTGATACATACCAAAATGGGTCAGCGAAAACGCTGGTGAGCTCACATGTTTGTATGTCAATGTATAGTTGTAAGAACCGCAAGATTTAAATTGAAGTTAAATTGCAATTAAGCAAAATAAAAGTTATACAATCCATGAGCACATAGTCTGAGCTTAACTTGAGCGCTAGGTCCAATTAAGGAAACCTAACTTATTTGCCTCCTACGAGTGTCTAATCCACACTCGTCTTCCCAAATGCTAATACATCCGTTTGACCGGTTAGTGCGTGCTAACCCGGATGAGGATTGTCAATCCCATATGATATCATATACTAACATTCACGCTAAAATATTAGAGACTATGCTATAGAGGACTTTAAATTGATTAGCTTGAAACTCATGTAGTATTTGAAGATTGGTACTTGCGTTCTACTTGTAAAACGAAACAGAGCAGTAATATCACACCCCTAGTTGAGAAGCAGTGAAAATGGGGCCATGAAACTCACATGAGCCTTGTATGTTTATCTAAATAAGCTTGAATTGGTTAGCCTTGAATTGATGTCCGAAGACTTGTAATCTGAAGGTGTCCATGACACATGATGGTTATTAATTGAGTAGGTATCTCGAAAGACTACCCTTGTAGTTGTTTGTCCAAATTGTCCCTGTGAAAACGTAATAACAATCTAGCTCGAGATTGTTTAGATCTTGATCTAGATCGTTATTACGTTTTCACAATTGGTATCAAAGCAAGGTGGCTCGTGATCTAGGATCTATAAAGTTTTACAAGCAAGAGAAGCCGTATTGAAGAAACCCTAGAAGATTGCAAGAAAAATTCGTAATTCGTCACTTTCTGCACAGCCATGGTAAAAAATTCGGATCTCATTCGTTAACCGTTAGATTGTCGTGAAATTTGAACTGTAGGTTTTTAACATATAGGCGCACATTCCTACCGAAGGAATTTTCGATCTGAGTTTTTGATTGAGAGATATTCATTGTCGAGATTGGTTGCTGAAAGTTTAGGGTTTTTCAGAACGACAGAAGTTAAATGGTCACTGTGTCTTCGTTATCCAACGAAAGTTGATGATTTTTGGATATGTTATAGAAGACATATGTATCTACATCTTGTAAAAATTTCATAGTGATTGGATGTTTCTACAAAGAGATATTAAAATTCGAAGTTAATGCAGTAAGTTTATGGTTTCTTTCGTGCAGCTGAAGTCAGAAAATTACTGTAGATTCGTTAACCATTGGATCGACTTGATTTTTGGATATGTGGTTAATGAAACATTGATCGACTTCGTGTAAAAATTTGAGCATGATCAGATACGTCATCAGAGAGATATATAATTCTGAAGTTGCTGCCACTGCTGGTTAAATGTGCTAACCACTGCTAGTAGAAGCTTCCCACTGCTAGTACAAGTTTACCGCTGCTAGAACATTCTTACCACTGTTTGTACAATATTGCCACTGTTAGATGGCTTTTGCCACTGCTAGTACAAACATGCCTCTGCTAGTTATACTAGACAGTGCCACTGTTAGTTATTTGGATAGTGCCACTGCTAGTTAGCAGTTACCACTGTTAGTTGACGTGCAAACGTTAAAACTGTTAGAACAAAACAGTTGATGGTTTTGGATCTCGATTGGAATTGTTTTCATAACAATTTATTCTTATTGATTTAATGGCTCGTTCATAAAGATTATATGAAGATGTGATTACGAAGAAGGATGATTGTAGCTTATTTGATATTGTAGTTGAGTTTTTCAGCTATGTATCTTATCATATCTCAAAGTGATGATGTTAAGCTTTGAAGATAACTTGTTTGGTTTGTATGGTGACGACGAAGACTTGACAAATCTAGCAAACGTGTGAGATTAAACTTATGATGCTCAATGCTCACATTTGCTATCACTTGGAAGAGTTTGGGTTGCTCGGTGACTTATTATGGAGAATAAGGATTGTTGTCAAAGAGATTGAGGTCTACTTATACATTGGATTATAAGTTCGACGTCGTGGATAGAACAAGATATAAGGTACAAGTTTGGAAGATTTAATTTCTTTATTAAGTTTGTTATACTCTATTTTCTTCACCGACCAGTAATCATTACATAGAGCCTACAAAGTTTGAGATTCAAGAGATGATTAAAACATATTGATTTGAGGGGAAGCTTATCGAAAAAGTGTTTAATCATCAGAAGATGTTCATGCATTGTTTGAGGTAAAAGGATTTATTACTACTGCTAGTTGTATATTACTACTGCTAGTGTAATTCTCTACTGCTCAAATTCATTATTCTTATTACGCGTCATGGAGGGTAATTTGAGTTATTAGAAAATTGGATTAGTGGTGTATTATATAGCAAGTGGTTGTAAATGTTTGAAGTTGCTTATCTTTTTGAAGACCCCTATTGGATTATGACAAAAAGGGGAAGAAGATTCGAAGGTCAAGATATGCAGCTTAGTATGCATGACATGTTTACAAGAAATCAAGAGTTAAGGGGAAGTTTGCGCGAGAAGATGTTTATTTTGTCATCATCAAATAGGGGAAGATTCTTGATGATCCCAGCTAGAGATCTTAGTATGTATTACTTTGATTGATTATTAATAAGCTTGCGGAATAGTTTATTAATAACTTGAAGAACAAACTTGTATATAACAAAATATCTAACCAAAAGCTTCAATATTATTAACAATAATACGAACACACGACTTGTGTTAGGGTTTACAACCTTGAAGCTAATAACTAGAATGAATTCGTCTTTTTTTACCTCTAGGGTTTTACAGAATCTCTATTTATAACACATAGAGTCCTTTACAGAATCAAACTATTATGGAAATCCTATCTATTCCATAATTATCTCTAACCGACTAACCAACAGTGGTTGAGTATATAACTAACAGGGGTAGTACTCATATAACATTAACAGTGGTTGAGTACTTGATACAAAACGCTTTACATATACCAACAGTGGCCCTGTTAGACAAATGTACTAACAGCGGTTGTCTTCTTCTAACAGTGGTTGACTTCTACTAACAGTGGTTGAAGTCTTATACCAACAGCGGCATGATACTTGTATTCTGAGCAGATATGACAGTGTCTCAGTTCTCAACAATCTCCCCCTAAACTTGATCATTCAGAGTAATGATTCAAGTTTCAATCCTTTTTTTTTCTTCTTCTTTCTCCTTCATCGTTTGCCTCTTATGCAGTTGATTGAACACCATGTATAAAGCTCTATAAGCTCCTTCAGTAATGATGGTTGTAGATAACTTCAAATCAACCAATCTATTCAGCAGCCCTGTTCCCAGCACATAATGTTGATCATCAAACATGTAGATCACCTGCCCATTGTTAAATACTACCATGTGTACTCCAGCTCTGGCAAAATATCTCCAGGTTATAACCCTTTGATAACAATGAAAGAATAAGTGATACAAGCTGGCTGGTTCAAACAGGCTTTGCAATAACTCCATCATTTGTCTTTCAATCACTGCTTCAGAGTTCTTTCTATTCCTGATTCTGCTCACTTGATACAACTCAATAAGATCATCTCTTGTACAAATTCTGAGCAAATCAACCATACTCCCAACATGGTCATCAAATCCTCTTTCCCTTTCAATCTTGATCTCAAGGATCATTTTTCTGAAACCATAATCAATTGCTACTCCTTCCCAATTTATAATTCTAGCATTTCTTGGTCCTTCAGAAATCTCCTTGCTATCAGTCAGAATCTTGATTCTCTTTTTCAGCTCTGGATCAAATCTTGGAATATCAGGAATAACATTATCTTTAGAAATCTGATTTTTCCATGAATTTCTTCTAACTTCATTCTGCTTATCCTCTAAGGCTTTCTCTGCTGCTTCAACAGCTGCCTTTTCTCTTCTTTCTTCTTCTTCCTTCAAAAACTTTTCCATTTCCTTATCTGCCTTTTCTTTCTTCTCCTTCATCAATGCATTCAAATGTCTATTCTCTTCCATTTTCTTTGTCCACTCTTCATCTCTTCCCATATACCTATCATATGCCTGTTGCAGCTTCTGCATATTCCATCCTCTAACAATTTTAGCTGGGGCATAATTTTCAGACAGTGCATTGATCATTTGTCTTCTCCTTTCAGCATATGGTAAAGGTTTACTTCTCTTCTTGGCTAATTCCTCTTGCTTTTTCTTTCTAGCCCTTTCCTCATTTGATCTTTTCATCAACAAAAATCCAGAAGATAACTCTTCCTCTTCATTATCTTTCTTCTTCTTTAAATAATCATGAACTCTCTGAGCAGGAAGCTTTAATCCTTGTGCAGTCTTTTCTTTAACAATCTCTGCAGCTTTCTGTGTAATAGTCACTACACTCAGATCATCCAAAATCATTTCAACATTATCACCCTCTTCTTCAGCTTTAGCTTCTGCAGCTCTCCTTATCAACCTTTCTCTTTCTTCTACTTGCATCCTCAGCATATCATGAGACTCAATATGAGGTTCTTTAATTTCTCTCACCTTTGATTTTTCTTTTAACTTTCCTTTACCTTTGTCTTTTGGATCAATCACAGGCAATTTAGACTTCGGTTTGAGTGGTGAAGTTGGTTCTCTTATTGTAACAGGTACCTCTCTTGGTCTTGTCGTTGTTGTAGTTGTGACAGAGGTTGATATGACAGCAGTGGTGATTGGTGTATTAACAGTGGTAGGAGTAACAGTGGTTGTGTTAGTATTGACAGGGGTTGAAATTGTGACAACAGAGGTAGAAGTTTTGACAGGGGATAATCTTTTAGTTGACTTTCTTCTTGGAATTGATTTCTTTCTTGTAAAAGTCTGCAACTTCTTCTCTTCATCAATTGACTTTGATTGCTCCCCCTTAACCTCAACTTCTCCTTTCATCTCTTTTTCAACATCATCAACCACCTCATACACTGACCTATCACTGAAACTAACTCTTTTCTTATCATCCAGATTAGCACCCATTACATCCCAAACATATAATCTAAGTGCAGCTTTCTCAGGCAACCCTTTATTCAATGGAAATACCTGATAAACTGTTTCATCAGTCTGCTCTGCTCCTGCACCATCAACTACCTCATCATCTAAACTTTCATGTATCACATAATCAGATACATTTAGCTCCTCCTCAGCCTTATCCCTGCTCTGCACATAATCATCATCTTTATCATCAAACACTAACTCCACAGTGTCTTCTGATTGTGCCTCATTATGCTCACAAATATTCATCTCAACTGTATTATCATCAAGCTCAAGCACCTCTGTAGCTGTATTATCATCAAACACCTCTGTAGCTGCAGAATCATCATTCATCTCATCAATATTTATCATTTCTCCACCCATATCATAATGAGGTCCATGTGAATCATCATCATCATCATCATCTGCTCTTGAACCATCATCTTCAGGCATAATATCATCATCTGCTTTCTTCTCCCCCTTGCCTGAAGATTCCTTTAACTTATTTGCAGGTAGAAGAATATTGTTGACAGCCTCCTCAAGCACTAACAACCTATTCTTCACATCAAGCAACTCTTCCTTCTGATGATCAATGAGCTCCTTCTGCTTAGCAATTAACTCATCCTGAGCTTGAATTTTCTGTTGAGCCTCTTTTCTGTAATCCCTTTCCCTCTCATATTTGCTCCACAGTTTATTGACATCATGTACAAGATAGGAAATCGTCAATTCATCAGTATCACTAGGCTCATCAACATTAGAGTGTGACCTCTTAGTTGAATCCTTGCCCACATCTGCCACTGCAGATGTCCCTTGGTTATTGGTACTGGGACCTACATTTGAATCATCACCCATAGGTTCATCAAACATAGTTGCCTCTGGTTGGGTCTGATTAATGTTACCACTATCCTGCCCTGCCAGTGGGCTAGAAACAGTAATGGCAGCCCTTCCAGAATGAACATTTTCATCAAGTATGTTCACCTGTTGTGTTGGAACAGTTGACTGAGACTGTGGAGAAACAGGAATCTCCATAGCCTGTGTAGCCTTCTTGGATTTCTTGGCTTTAGATTGGGTAGGCTGTTTGTTCCCTTGTTTTCTTTTGATGCCACCTCCTGATGTGTGTTCAGAACCAACTTGTGTTGTTGGTCTGTCATCAGTTGGTCCAGATGGTGTTGGTAATACACCACCAGTGGCAGAAGGAGTAACTAGCATTGTAGAAAATAATGCAGTTTCCTTCTTAGAAAAAGCATTCTGATACTTATTCATAGCCTGAATAGTCCTCAAGGATAGAGTAGAACTAACAATCACACTATCCTCTGCTGGCAGATTTGACAATTGATTATTCAACAAAAGCTGAACAAATCTAGGGTACATAACGAATGTATCACCCTTTACATTCCTAACCATATTATCTAAGATAAATCTAGACATATTAAATTTGATACCCTGTGCCAAGCAGATAATAGGATATGCAATCGTAGAACTAAATTCATTAAAACTAGTTCTCTTTTGAGACAAACATACCAGAAAAGTATGAATGTAGAACTTCCATTGAGGACAAAACCATGACTTTAAGAAAGTATATTCTGATCTTGTCTTTCCTGAACCTTCATACCCCATATCCATAATTCCTTTAAACAAATCTTCTCTCGATAATTCCAGAATTCCACCTTCATCATCAAACTGTAAAAGCTCTCTTAGGATAATCTCAGTAACCATTACCTTCTTACCCTTGACAGTGGAATGAATATGAGTAATGCCATTAACATTCCCTTCCTTTGCATTCTTCCAAAATTCTTGAATATGCGATCGAATCAATCGTGGAGCGACAGTAAGGGCATAAGTAACTGGACAATTACTCAAGAAATTGATGATAGGGTGAAAATACTCATCGGCAAGTTCTTTATTCAAGAAAGCCCTCATGTTGTGTTCAGAATGAACACTTAGCATAGAAGTACCAGAATCAGACGAAGATGACGATGCCATTGAAGAAATTGATGAACGAACAAAGAGTGAATTACAATAAACAACTCAAAGCGAGAGCGATTATCGAAGGGTTTTGAAAATTTTTGAAAGCGTAATTGAAAAAGTGAAGTATTTGAGTATTTATTTGATGACAGTGCCAAGCCCTAAAAATAGAACTAGCAGTGGCACTTCTGGTTATACCCAACAGGGGCACAATTTACAAACAAACCCAACAGGGGTACCTCACTTGATCAATTTATAGTCAACCCTTTCTAACCATCTAACAAAGCTAGCAGCGGCTGATAGTCTAGCAGGGGCATCCGACCAAGGAAACTCCAACTTAGAACTAACAGGGGCATAAACTTAGCTTAGTTAGACAACCAAATTTTTTTTTATTTTATTTTTTTTTTTATTATTTTTTTTTTAACCAAAAGAATAAGAAGAAACAAATAAAACATTAAATTCCAGCTCAAGTGATGTCTCTTGACAGTGGCTGAAACCTGCAATATTAAACTAAGAAAAACAACTAGCAGGGGTTAAATTACACACATATACAGCAGAGGTTTAAAATACATTGACAGTGGCAAAGGTAAACTAACAGTGGCACCATCTGTTATCATGATGAAGCTAACAGTGGCAACACCTGACCCTGTCACATACAATATATTTTACCCCTGTTAGTATCAAATCCAGACCAAAACACTACGTGAGATTGATCATACCAATATTAGTTATCAAAAATGTAAATCTTCCTACATCAAATGCTTTTGTAAAAAGATCTGCAAGTTGATTATCAGTATGAATTTTAAAAATATGAATCAATCTTTTATCATAACAATCTCTTATAAAATGATATCTGATTTCAATGTGTTTGGTTTTTGAATGTTTAACTGGATTCTGAATGATACTAATAGCAGAAGTATTATCAATATAAATAGGAGTGTTCATGAAAGTCAAACCATAATCCAGCATTTGATTCTGAATCCAAAGAACCTGTGCACAGCAACTTGATGCTGCAACATATTCTGCTTCTGCTGTAGAAGTGGAAACTGTGGTCTGCTTTTTACATTGCCATGACACTAACCTATTTCCAAGAAATTGACAACCTCCACTAGTCGATTTCCTATCCATATTCTCACCACCATAGTCACTATCTGTGAAGGCTTTTAGCTCAAAATCTGATCCTTTAGCATACCAAAGGCCCAAGTCTGGTTGACCTTTCAAGTATCTAAAGATCCTCTTCACAGCATACATGTGTGACTGCTTTGGATTGGTCTGATATCTAGCACAAAGACACACTGCAAACATTATATCAGGTCTAGATGAAGTTAAATACATCAATGAACCAATCATTGACCTGTATAAGTGCACATCTACTTCCTCCCCCTCAGGATCAGAATTAAGATGTTTATGTGCCTCCATGGGAGTGCTAGCTACCTTCACGTCTTTATAACCAAATTTATTCAAAATATCTTTCACATACTTCCCTTGGTTAATAAAGATTCCATCTAACTTCTGCTTGACCTGCAACCCTAAAAAGAATGTGAGTTCACCCATTGAACTCATCTTGAACTTCTTATGCATTAAATCTTCAAACTCTGTGCACAATGAATCCCTTGTAGACCCGAAAATAATATCATCAACATACACCTGTACCAGCAATATATCTCTTTGAACCCTCTTGGTAAACAATGTCTTGTCAATAGTACCTCTCTTGAATCCATTTTTGAGCAAGTACTCAGATAGAGTATCATACCAAGCTCTTGGAGCTTGATGTAATCCATACAATGCTTTCTTCAATCTGCACACTCTATCTGGATATGTTGGATCTTCAAACCCTGGTGGTTGGCAAACATACACCTCATCATCAATTAGACCATGAAGAAAAGCACTCTTCACATCCATTTGATAGACTTTGAAATCCTGATAAGATGCATAAGCTAAAAATAATCTAATAGCTTCTATTCTAGCAACAGGGGCAAAGACATCATCATAATCTATGCCTTCTTCCTGTGTGTACCCCTGTGCTACCAACCGAGCCTTATTCTTGATCACTATTCCTCTTTCATCTCTCTTGTTCTTGAAGATCCACCTTGTGCCTATAGCTTTCTTTCCTTTTGGAAGATCAACCAAATCCCACACATCTTGCAGTTTGAATTGCAACAATTCTTCCTGCATAGATTCAATCCAGCTTGGATCTTTGAGAGCCTCCACTGCCTTCTTTGGTTCCATCTGAGAAAGAAAACATACATATAATGAAGTATGTACATCTTCTTCTCTTACCTTGGTTTGATGTCTTGTCTGAACAGGAGTCATAATATCACCAATAATCAAATCCAAGGAATGATCTTTATGAACCACATATTTAGATGTAGAAGTATCCAGTAGTTCTCTTTCCAAATTAGAACCCAAAAGATTATCTATCTCAGAGTCTGAAAAAGACTCTCTTTCCTCTCTTTCCTTTGATGGCTTTGGAGTTGCTTCAGAATCTGACAAAGAAGTCCTTTCCAAAACTTGAAATGGAGGACTTTGTTCAACAAATTTTGGAGAATCGTGCTCTCCTTCTGAATCATGCTCTGAAACTATATGAGAACTCTTTGAGATAAATGGTTGATTTTCTGTTGGAATTGAACCATCTTCATCCTTTGAACCATTTTTGCTACTTGACCCACTTGAATCATCTGAAGGTTCATCTTGCTCTAACTGGTATACTTCTGGAGGATCTGGAGACCAAATAGGAAACAAGACATACTTCAAGTCATTCTTTGTAGTTTGACTTGAGGTTGATTTCCCATCTTTACCTGCATCATTACCTGCATCTGTACCTGCATCTGTACCTGCACTAATAGACAAATCTGGATATCTAAAAGCATGGGTTAGTGCATCAATATCAAACAAAACTTCTGGACCTTTTCCTTCTACATTTGATGTATGTTCATTAAAGGTCACATCCATGGTCTCTTCTATGATCCTAGTCCTTTTGTTAAATACTCTATAAGCCTTGCTTTGAATAGAGTATCCAACAAATACACCCTCATCTACCTTACTCTGAAACTTACCAAGATGATCTCTGGTATTTAAGACAGTACAAGGACATCCAAATGGTTTTAAAAAGCTAACCAAAGGTTTTCTCTTAAAGAATAACTCATAGGGTGTCTTGTTATGAGGTTTAATAATCAAAATCCTATTCAAAACATAACAAGCAGTGCTAACTGCCTCTGCCCAAAAGGACATTGGTAGTTTAGCATCTGCTAGCATGCTTCTAGCAGCCTCAATTAGTGTCATATTCCTCCTCTCAGCTACTCCATTTTGTTGTGGAGTCCTAGGTGCACTATACTGTCTTTCTATACCTTTATCCTCACAGAACTTATTCATCTCATGATTCTTAAATTCTGTCCCATTATCACACCTGATGATCTTAACCTTTTGATTAGTTGAATTCTCAATCCTAGTTATGAATGATCTAAGTATTTCACCTGTCTCATCCTTAGTCCTAAGAAAGAACACCCAACTCATTCTAGAGTAATCATCAGTTATTACCAAACAGTAAGATTTCTTCCCTTGACTAGCTACATTGGTAGGGCCAAACAAATCCATATGTAACAGGTGTAAGGGAGTGGTATTGGTATTCACAAGCTTGGTCTTATAAGAGGTCTTGTGTTGCTTGCCTTTGAGACATGCTACACAGTGGTCACTACATTCAAATAACTTTTCAGGTAAGCCTCTCACTAGCTTATTCCTAACAAGTTTATTCATGGTCTTGAAATTCAAGTGACACATCCTCCTATGCCATAGTTCAGATTCAGATACAGTAGCTTTAGAAATGAGACAGTTAACATTTTGAGATTCCATCTTGTTTAAATCACTACAGTATACATTATCCTTTCTTGGAACTCTCATTAAAATCTTATCTTCAGGTATTTTGAGTTTTTCAGAAAGTATAAGGCATTCTGTGTCAGTGAAATATACAGGATTTTGCTTATCTGTGATTTGAATCACACTAAACAAATTGTATCTCAATTGCTCAACATAATAAACATCATTGAAAGTGAGCTTACTGCTTTTTACCTTACCTTTACCTGTGATTTTACCTCCTTTAGGATTGCTTCCAAATGCTACATCTCCTCCATCAAACGCTTTAAAGTCCTGTAGCCTTTTCCTGTCTCCAGTCATGTGTCTTGAACAGCCAGAATCAATATGCCATAAGCTTGGTGGCTTGCCCTGCACATATATGAGAAAAACAGTTAGTTTTTCTTGGGAACCCAAACCAATTTGGCTTTGGGTTTCCCATGAGCACCATTGACATCAACCCTTTTGACAGTGATTGATCTCAGTGCTGCATTGGTTTTGGACACTTCAGATTTACACTCATTTTTATGTCTCCAAAAACAATCAATTTTAGACCTGACAGGGGTTAATGGTTTGACAGTGGTCACCTTTAAGTTTGTATTGATTACCCTGGCAGTGGTAGCTTTACTTGGTATAAACATTCTTTTGAAATGTTTAATACCAGTAGAGGTACCATGCCTGACAGTGGTCAAACCCTCCCCTGTTCGTGTCTTGCCTCTGTTAGCCGTTGACAGGGGCACTGCTGTAGCATTAACAGGGGCTGCAGCCTTGCCTCTGTTAGGCTTATTTATCAACACATGACCTGTACCACTGTTCCTATTATTTTTAGGATTGTAATAACAGTCCTGTTGAAGATGATTATATCTACCACAAATAAAACATGACTTTCTTTTCACACATTCAAACCCATTACCCAACCTTTGTGAAACCAATTGGTTCCAATTTCTTTGATTACCCCTGGGAATGGATTTATTCACATTACTTGCAGTATGTAACTCAGACTTCTTTGATTTACATGTACACTTATCACACTCAGATTTCAACTTGTCTTTTGATTCAGTATTTACCTTTTTGTGTACATACCCTAAACCTGAACTAGCCTTGTTGGTTTTCCTGACTTGATCTAACTGAGCCTTTGCTTTCTCAACAAACATCTTTTTACCCTCTTCTAGTTTAGTACTATTAAGTTCAGAAACTAGACCAGTAATAGACTTAACACTACTATCCACAGAATTACCACTAGATGAGCTATCACTATCACACTCATCTTCCTCAGTCCAATCAGATACCTCAACTTTATCAAAATTCACATTATCATCACAATTAACAACTGGATCTACCTTTTTAACCTCCTCAGACACACCTACCTTAAGTGTTTCTAAAACAAAATCACTTTTAGGTGGGAAATAAGTATGATTATAAGGTGGAGGAACAGCATTAAGGTTGTAACCTAATCCAAGTTTTAATTTATCATGAATTTGAGACTTGATTAAGTTTTGAACACCTTTTGAAACATTTTCCAATTCATCAACTTTCAATTTTATTGACTCCTTATCAGAAATTGCCTCAGTCAACTTAGCACTTAGCATATCAACTTTTGTTTGTAAAGCTTTCTTTTCCCAATTTAGATACTTAACATCTAAGTGAAATTGAGATTCATTCTTTTCATAAGCTTTTATCTGATTTTCTAAGTTTTCAATAGCTAAAGTGGCATGTTGACTCTTTTCCTTACAAGCTTTTAATTCATTACACACAACCATATTATGATCCCTATAAAATTTAACCATTTTCTTACATGCAGGAGAACATAATTTAGATTGTACCTCATATGGAATGTCTGAAGACTCTGGTTCTTCTGTGACAGCCATCAAAGCTTGATTTGTGGTTACAAGCTCTTCCTGATCACTCCAGTCAAATCCTCCCATTCCATCTTGAGCAACCAATGAATCAGAAGTGGTGTTCTGAACAGGTACCAATCTTCTTTGTGGAGCAGAACTATTTCTCATAATACCATTCTGAGATCCTCCAGCCTGTGTGCTCTTGCATTCTCTAGCAAAGTGTCCCATCTTGTGACAATTGAAACACTCCACCTTGCTCTTGTCAAAACCAGCTACACCATCTCTCTTGTAAGAAAAATTTCTGCTCCCAGACCTCTGCATAAACCTCTTTGCCCTGATTGTAATCATGGCCATCTGCCATCTTAAATCCATCTCTTCCAGGTCCTCTTCACTAACCTGCTCCAAATCTTCTGTAGTTAATGAAGAATTCACATGGCTTGCAAAGAATGCTTCCAATACATTATCATTAGCACCAGATGTGCTACAACTACCGGATTCACCAACAGAAACAAAAGCAGCATTGTTAGAGCTACCATTGGACTGTTTCAACGCTAGAACTTCAGGCTCAAAATTACTCAGATCATTGTACAGGTCTTCAATCTCTTTCTCTTCAAGATCTGGACTTTGTCTAAGTCCCACAGTGTACATATTCCAATCTGTACCAAGTGATCTTAGAAACTTCCTGTTCAAGTCATCTTTATCAATCTTGACATTGTGATTTTCTAAATCACCCACAAGTTTTTGAAACCTATCAAAAGTCTGAGTCAGAGTTTCAGACTTTACACCTGCAAAGTTTTCAAACTGTTGTTTGAGAAGAGATCTCTTATTCTTCTTGGTGTTATCATTACCACCAAATCTCTTAACAATTGCTTGCATAAGAACCTGAGCATCTTCACAGTTTTCAAACTTCCTTTGATACTCATTAGGAATAGACAAAAGTAGAGTACTTAATGCCTTCCACTCTGTTGCTCTTTCTTTTCTCTCTGCATCAGACTTTGGTGGTGGTCTTTCTTCCTTTTTACCATCTGCATCCTTAGTATAGTTTGGTCCATTAGTAACCACCTCCCACATCATATAATCCGTAAGCAACATGTATTGCCTAATCCTAGTCTGCCATAGCTCAAACTCATCAGGTTTGAGCATGGGAATCTTTGTAGCTTGTATACCTTCCATTGATTCATTAGACATCTTGTTATTTGTTGAAAAAGCTGCGAAATTCAATTACCTTCTTCAAGATCAAAGTAATATCAAGCTCTGATACCACTTGATGATCCCAGCTAGAGATCTTAGTATGTATTACTTTGATTGATTATTAATAAGCTTGCGGAATAGTTTATTAATAACTTGAAGAACAAACTTGTATATAACAAAATATCTAACCAAAAGCTTCAATATTATTAACAATAATACGAACACACGACTTGTGTTAGGGTTTACAACCTTGAAGCTAATAACTAGAATGAATTCGTCTTTTTTTACCTCTAGGGTTTTACAGAATCTCTATTTATAACACATAGAGTCCTTTACAGAATCAAACTATTATGGAAATCCTATCTATTCCATAATTATCTCTAACCGACTAACCAACAGTGGTTGAGTATATAACTAACAGGGGTAGTACTCATACTTTTAGGTCTTGATCTAGGATACAACGATAACAATGATAATAATTTGCAGCAGAATAATAATAAGAACAATGTTATCAACCAAATCCCTAATCTTATTAATTAATCAACAAGACGGATACCCTTTAGTATCGGGGTTACAAGAACCTTAGGGATAACAAAGAACTTTAGACGTCTACATCTTTTCTAGGTGCACACTCTTTACCTACACCCAATATCTCTTTATATACTAGAGATACTAGGTTTACAAGAAACCCTAATCGTAGGAGAAAACTAATTAAACAAAATACACTTTTAGTCCCTCAACTTTAATTATTTTGTATCATCAAATCAATAAATCCTAACAGTCCCGATTTGGTTGATTGACATGTCCAAATTACTACGATTTGGTTGATTGAATTGTATGTTTGAAAACGTGTACGGCCCGTTGGTGATTAATTGCAACAATAATCTTGATGTTATCACATTGATTTCGAAGCGTTATACTGGAAAAGTAAATTCCATTATGATTGAAAAGTTGTATCGTGTAAGCTTTTTGAAGTTGTACAAGTTTGACACTTGGTGTAAAAATGTGCTTACGGAATCTAAGTACGGGGGTCCGGGGGCAGCGCCCCTGGTTAGCGGGGTCCAAGGGGCGGCAGCCCCTGGCGGGGTCCAAGGGGCAGAGCCCCTGGCTGGTGTCGAGCTGCCAGGTCATCTTGGAAAATTTTTATTTCTACTATATTGCTTTAAGGAAAAACGCATCCGGACTTGAATTTGGGTGAAATCAAGTGATAAAATTTCGAACCTCGACGCTTAGTAAAAATCTGTGTTTTTGAGGTTCTGGTTTGTGCGACGTTGGGTGCGACGTCGCAGATCCTGACTGCGACGTTGAGAACGGCGTCGCTATGTGCGACTTTCGCAATTTAATGCGACGTTGTACGTGGCGTCGCTATAGGCGACGTTGTTGATTTCAGCGACGTAAGGGTTTGCGTCGCTAAGTGCGACGTCCGCCAGTTAAGGCGACGTTAGGGATGATGTCGCTATATGCGACGTGGTGATTAGTATTGCGACGTAAGTCTCTGCGTCGCATTTGCTCCAGGCCAAATGCGACGTACGGGGTCTGATCGGAGTTTCAACCTCAAAAATGCATTTTCCGGCCATCGATCGGCATAATATTTTTACCCAACCCATTTTAGGACATAACAAGGTTATACAAACAACTAGCAAGTGATAATACTTAAAAACGATAGTTTTCGGAGTTGTGTCGGAAACTTACAAATCGCCAAAATGAAATTCCGGAAAGATAGAAATGTAGGTCTTGATGCGGTGAATCTTTTGTTCCAAAGAAGCTTGAGAATCCAAGGTCGTTTAGTGCGTTTATTTGAAGGTTTTTGATGATGATGTTAATGGTGATGGTTTTTAATTTGGAGAGAAAAGGGAAAAGAAGAAAGAGAAAGATAAAGAGAAATGAAGAAGAAAAGATGGTGGAGGTGGTTTTTGGTGGATCTCCACCTTTTTCAGTCCGCGCAAGGTGCTCCGTGCGGTGTTCGTTTTCCCGATCGTTTAAACGTTAAATATTATTTTATATGTTTTAATATACGTTTTAAAATACGAATAATTATTCAGTATTTTTGTTGAAGTATTTCACTAAATACTTAATAATTATGTTATAGATGATTATTTATTTCATATTGCATACGCGTTTGCATTTTAATCGCGTTTATATCATTTGTGTAATAAAACTTGGATACGAAATATTATTGATATAATATTCAAAATATGTCAATGTTATTAATTAATATTTGTATTAATTAATAAAAATCGTTCACCAACGTCCGTATAAATTGTGTCGAAATCCATTCGATTTGAGATTTGTACGATTTAAATCAAACCGTAATTTCTTGTACATATATATATTCAACAATATATATTTAATCGATACATCATATAGCCTAACACATAACTAATAAATGTATTAAAACCTGATTAGGCACTAATTACTAGTCCTAAATTGGCGGGTGTCACATTCTCCCCCCGTTAGAAGAATTTCGTCCCGAAATTTAACTTGAAGCCGTGTTTGATGTTAAGTCAGTGAAGAGTTGAGGATACTTGAGTCGCATTTGGTCCTCTCGTTCCCAGGTGAATTCCGGACCGCGCTGCGAATTCCACCTAACCTTGACAATGGGAATACGACTTTGTTTAAGTTGTTTGACCTCACGGTCCATGATTTCGGCGGGTTCCTCAACAAAGTGAAGTTTCTCGTCAACTCGAATTTCATCGAGTGGAATGATAAGTGTCTCATCTGACAGACACTTCTTCATATTTGAAACATGAAATGTGGGATGCACGCTGCTGAGTTCGGGTGGCAGCTGCAATCAATATGCCACTGGACCAATCCTTTCGAGGATCTCGAATGGTCCAATGTATCTGGGATTTAACTTTCCTCGTTTGCCAAATCGGATTACGCCTTTCCAAGGCGATACTTTGAGTAGTACTCGATCCCCAACTTGGAACTCGAGTGGTTTGCGTCTCAAGTCAGCATAACTTTTCTGACGATCACGCGCGGCTTTGAGCTTGTTTTGAATTTCAACGATTCTCTCGGTCGTCTCGTGAATGATTTCTGGACCTGTGAGTTGGCTATCCCCAACTTCGGTCCAACAGATAGGTGACCGGCACTTTCGACCGTACAGTGCCTCGAAAGGTGCAGCTTTAATGCTGGTATGATAGCTGTTATTGTACGAGAACTCGCACAATGGTAGATGTTTTTCCCAGTTTACACCGAAGTCTACTACGCATGCCCGTAGCATGTCTTCTAGTGTTTGAATTGTTCGTTCACTCTGGCCGTCGGTTTGAGGATGATATGCGGTACTCATATCAAGTCGAGTACCCAGGGATTTTTGAAGTGATTGCCAAAATTGTGAAGTGAAACGACTATCTCTATCGGAGATAATAGAGATTGGAACACCGTGTTTGGTCACGATTTCCTTCAGATAGATTCTGGTGAGGCGTTCCATTTTGTCGGATTCCTTGATTGCCAGGAAGTGAGCAGACTTTGTGAGACGATCCACGATCACCCAAATGGTATCACAACCGCTCGAGGACTTGGGTAGTTTGGTTATGAAGTCCATGGCAATTTGTTCCCATTTCCATTCCGGAAGACTGGGTTGTTGAAGTAAACCAGAAGGTTTTTGATATTCGATTTTGACCTTGGAGCAAGTAAGGCACTTGCTGACATAGGTGGCGATTTCAGCTTTCATGTTCGGCCACCAGTAGAAGTCCTTGATACCGTGGTACATTTTATCGGACCCCGGATGGATAGAATATTTGGACTTGTGAGCTTCATCCATCACCAAGTCCCGTAGGTTCCCAAATCTAGGCAACCAGATTCGGTTTGAGAAATACCTAATCCCGTTAGGTTTGACTTCGAATTGTTTATCCATGCCCCGCAAGGCTTCATCTTTGACGTTTTCGGGTTTCAAGGCTTCGAGTTGAGCAGTGAGAATTTGAATGTTTAAATTGTTGTGAATGGTCATACTGAGGGCTCGGACTCGAAGTGGTTTCACTCGCTCTTTTCGACTGAGGGCATCAGCAACAACATTTGCTTTGCCTGGATGATATTTGAGTTCGCAGTCGTAATCGGTAAGCAGCTCGACCCATCGACGTTGCCTCATGTTGAGATCTTTCTGATCGAATATGTGTTGGAGACTTTTGTGGTCTGTAAAGATTGTGCACCTAGTGCTGTAGAGGTAATGTCTCCAAATTTTGAGGGCGAAAACGACAGCTCCTAACTCGAGGTCGTGGGTGGTGTAATTCTTTTCATGAATCTTGAGCTGTCGGGAAGCATAAGCTATGACTTTGTCTCGTTGCATAAGCACGCAACCGAGACCCTGATGAGAAGCATCGCAGTATACCACGAAGTCATCGGTGCCTTCGGGTAATGATAGAATAGGAGCACTGCAAAGCTTTTTCTTTAAGAGTTGGAATGCCGACTCTTGTTTATCAGTCCAGTCAAACTTTTTGTCTTTCTGGGTCAGAGTCGTGAGTGGTAAGGCTATCTTGGAGAAATTTTCAATGAATCGTCGGTAGTACCCGGCCAGTCCCAAAAACTGCCGTACTTCTGTCGGGGTGGTTGGCGATTGCCAGCCCTTGATAACTTCAATTTTTGATGGGTCAACGTGAATCCCCTGACTGTCAATCACGTGACCAAGGAATTGAACGGTTTTTATCCAGAACTCACACTTAGAGAATTTGGCGTAAAGCTCCTCGTGTTTAAGTAGTTCAAGGATGGTTTTGAGGTGTTGCGTGTGTTCTTCTTCGCTTCGTGAATATATAAGAATGTCGTCAATGAAGACAATGACAAATTTGTCAAGGTAAGGTTTACACACCCGATTCATAAGGTCCATGAATACAGCCGGTGCGTTGGTTAGGCCGAATGGCATCACTTGGAATTCGTAATGACCATAGCGGGTTCTGAAAGCGGTTTTTGGAATGTTGGCATCGCGAACACGCAATTGGTGATAACCGGATCGGAGATCAATCTTTGAATAACAACTCGACCCTTGAAGTTGGTCGAACAGGTCATCGATTCTACGGAGTGGATATCGGTTCTTGACAGTTAACTTGTTCAACTCTCGGTAGTCGATACACATTCGAAAAGAACCGTCTTTCTTCTTGACAAATAGGACCGGAGCTCCCCAAGGTGAAGAACTCGGCCTGATAAATCCTCGTTCCAGGAGTTCCTGTAATTGAGTGGACAACTCCTGAAGTTCGGATGGAGCTAAGCGGTATGGTGCTCGGGCCACAGGCGCCGCACCTGGTTCTAGATCGATTGAGAACTCAACCTGTCTTTGCGGTGGTAGACCAGGTAGTTCTTCGGGAAAGACTTCTGGGAAGTCTCGAACAATTGGAACATCCTCAAGTCGCTTCTCCTCCGACTTTTTCTCCATGATGTGCGCGAGGATTGCTGGGTAACCCTTTCTCAGAAATTTCCGGGTTTTCAGACAAGATATGATGTTAAGCCTCGTCCCACCGGTCTCCCCCTGTATGACCAAGGTTCTACCGACGGCGAGGGGTATGCGAATAATTTTGTCATGGCAAATGATTTCGGCGCGATGTTTGGATAATCAGTCCATGCCCACAATGACATCGAAACTTCCTATCTCAACAGGCATAAGATCTATGGAGAAGATTTCGTCAGCTAGGTTTAAAGTGCAATTAGGTATCACACTATCGTTTTCTATCAATTTGCCATTTGCTAGTTCTACAGTGTACTTAACGTCTAAGGCAACAGGTGTGATGTCAAGTAGAGGGCAAAATTCATCGGAAATAAAACTTCTATCGGCACCAGTATCAAACAGAATAGAGGCAGTTAAATTGTTGAGGAGGAACATACCCGTGACCACGTTCGGGTCCTGACGGGCGTCCCCTGAGTTGATCACGAAGGCGCTACTTTTGACGTTGTTGTTGTTGTTGCGGTTGTTGTTGCCCTTATTCTTCAATTTTGGGCAAGTATCCCTAAAGTGTCCCGGGTTCCCACATTCAAAACAGGACTTAGGTTGTTGGGTATTTTTGTTAGAGGGGTTGTTGTTGGATCTGGGGGCTTGGCAATCCTTAGTCGAATGTCCGTACCTCCTGCAGTTGTTGCAAGGGGTCCTGCACTGACCAAAGTGGTGATAGTTACACTTGGGACAATAAGGCCTGTCCCCGGTGTAGCTGCGGTTGGATTCAGAGTTGGTGGTGTAGACTTGAATGGCGTTGTTTTTCTTGTTTGAGTTGTGGTGGTGTTCAGTGGATTTGCGTTTGTTGTTGTTAGAGGATGAGGTGTTGGAGGTCTCACGGCTGACAACTAGGGCCATGAGTTCGTGGGCCAATCGAATGGCACTCTCAGTGGTGGTTGGTTTGGATGAGGCGACATTTCCTTGAATGCTCTCAGGGAGGCCGCGGATGTATCTCTTGATACACTTACTTTCCGGTTCAACCAAGCTCGGGCATAGTAAAGCAAACTGCTGAAATTTGGTGGTATAATCAGCAACATCATTTCCCTGCACCGTTAGGTGCCAGAATTCCTCCTCCAGCCTATGCAGCTCTTCTTCAGGACAGTATTTTTTTGTCAGCTTCTTTTTCAGTTCGGCCCAAGGAAGT
Source organism: Helichrysum umbraculigerum (assembly GCA_949592205.1). Classification (NCBI taxonomy): domain Eukaryota; kingdom Viridiplantae; phylum Streptophyta; class Magnoliopsida; order Asterales; family Asteraceae; genus Helichrysum; species Helichrysum umbraculigerum. Next base: position 57,183,505 of record CATIUR010000006.1, read on the forward strand.
CGATTTGCAACCTCAAGGCCTACAGAGTTTGCGTGGGTTTTCCACCACGTGAGTGCGCCTTCCTGAAAGGTGTAAGCAGCGAATTTGACCTTGTTGTTCTCAGTGCAGTCGCAGAGACTGAAAACAGATTCCATACGCTCAATCCAACGGATCAAGCCAATGGCACCTTCCGTGCCCTTGAAATATAGAGGTTTATGTAACATCCTGTTTCTGGGCCTGGAAATAAATTGTATTTTATTAAGTTTAAGTGGTTTATTTGGAAAATAAACAAGTAAAAGAGCTTCAGTTTTTATTGTGATTAATAAAATATTGATTGTTTTAAATAAACAAAGTTCACGGTAAAATAAAAGTATTTTGACTTTCGGGTATTTTCGGGTTCCAGACAATAGGCTAGGAAACGGGTATAATTTACACATAATATTAAGTGGGGCGGTGGAGTGACCGACTCATTTTCTTATTCACCTAACTTCACACTCTCTTTGAACTCCTCTCAAACCCTCATTTCTCTCTATATCAATTACAAAGAAAAATCAAGAAAACAAACTAGTGATTGATCTTGCTAAAGATAAACTGATTATCATCATCATCTCCTTCCATTGATTGTAAGTATCTAGTGTTCTTGAGCTTCTTTTTATAGAATTTGGGTTTATGATAAATATGATGATTGAGATGAATTGAAGCTAGGAAATCATGTTTTGTTAATTACTTGTTGATTATTCATTGATAGTTAACTGATTTCATGATGATTTATGGTTATAATTAGTTGTGTTCTTCATGGTTAGTTCATAAGCTAGGTTTTGGTAATTTTGGGAATTTGGATGATGATGCATGCTTATAGATTGTGTGATAATAGTTGTTAGTAGTTTACATATGATTGTGGTTGATGTTGTGGTCATTTTCCTTGGTAAAATTCGTGTGTGCAACTGATTTTGGTAAAAATGGAGTTTTGGTTCGTGTTGTGTTTTAAGCTGAAAGTGCAGGTCGTTTTTGAACTAGCAAACGCGATCCCGGCCATGTCTCCGGATCGCGTTCCTTAGTTATAATTTGGTATAGTCGAGTTTTGGTCATACGAACGCGATCCCGCCCTCGTTTCCGGATCGCGTTTCCAAGTGTAAAACGGATACAGAATATTTTCTAAAGAGGAACGCGATCCCACCACCTTGATCCGGATCGCGTTCGCATGAATAATTTTGACGGGTTTTGTAAATTTTGAAAATGCGCAAGTCTTTTCAGGGTCACGGTTATGTAACAATTTCATTAACTCGGTTTGGGATGAGATTCACATGTTCACTCGGAAACGGTCCAATGGTCAAAACTATATTCTAATAGCCTAGGTGGTTTTTGGCCATTCGGGGTCATTTAAGGGTCGAAAATGACATTTTACAGTTTTTAAACATTAGTTCGGGATTTTTAATTTCAATTCTGATTGAACTTTTGTTTACTTAGACTTTAGAGATTACTTGATTTGATAAATATGTTATGATGATGATTATGAAACGAGTTATTGTCTTGTTATCTTTGTGTTCTCAGATAAGCGGGCGGCCACTCAGTAAGATTAGACCACTAAGTTGGTAATCAGACGATAATATTCGGTGAGTGGAATTGTATTCCTCGGTTCAATTCCGTTGTAGCAAGTTTGGTTGCAACGGATGAACTTTCGGTTATTAGTTTTGATTGGTTATCTCATTAAGGCATTGGCATGACTATTGGTTATGGTATTTGGATTATTTGGTTATTATCATTAATTGTTGGCATGATGATTATGCGGTTTGAATAGGTTAGCTACATATTGTCATGACTATTATGAAATATGTGATGCTTGGGCCGTTTGGCATATGTGATTTCAGAGGTCAACGCTGGTTAGGTTTGTGGCTATTGTTGGGCTGCCTGGGTTTCCCGATACATGTAGTTGAGGGATGAATCCTTGTCAGTGAAGATAGCTTCAAACTATCGGTAAGCCACTGTTGGGGCCGGCAGTGGTTGTAGGCTTTCGCTGGTTGGCTAACCAGGGGCCGCCGGTCCTCTTTGACGATACGTGTTTATGATTGCGAAGCTTTAGGCGGTAATCAAAATTTGTGTGATTGTTGTTTACGATGCTTTAGGCTGTAAGCATTATTTGTTGGTTTGGTTTGTGCGTTGTAGGCTTGTTATTTCTAAATTGAACCGTCGGTTACGGTTCCATTCACTTAGCATTGGCTAATCCCTCGTTGTTAATCTTTTTGCAGGCTTTTATTAGGTGTGGACCGGGTTGTAGATGCTTATGGGAATGACTGACTGTCAAGCGCTACTCTGATATTTTGGGAATCTAACTTTTGGTTTTGAATAGTTTTCTTAACACCCGGTTGTTTAGTAAATGTTTGTAACTAAACTTATATAAGTGTGTAAATGTTTTGAAAACTCGGTACCTTTGGGACACATGTAATTCGGTAAATATGTTTTGGGGACGCGCTTCCAACGAATTTAATATTATATATTATGATATGTTTTGGTCAGTAAGGAGAGGGCCTTACAGTTTACAGCTGAGAAAGTCCTTGTAGGAACAAGGCTTGACAGCAGGAGTGGTGGCGGTGGTATCGGCTGTTTCCTCGGACGTTCGGGGTGGATCCCGAGCGGCCAAGGCGTCGGCTACGGCCCGATTAACGGCAGCAGCGAGTTCGGCTTCACTGTAACTCTTTTTCTTCGGTGGCATGATTCTACAAGAAAAGAAACAATAGGTACGTAAGAAATTGTACCAGAATGATAATTGTAGTGGATGTATGTATTAAAGCAACAATATACACATCACAAGCATAAGAGTTCTATAATATAGATTTAAATCGAGCGAAATTGTCAATTGATATTACGTTGTTAAATGATTACAGACAATTTCGAGTTTGTTGAATTCAAAAGTTACAGACTTAGATATTGCGCCAAAAGTGCCGAGAATTGTTTCATTCGGTCAATTTACATCAGTCCTACGAAAGCGTTATGGAGTGCAGATTCAGCCTAAGCTAATTCTGACGAAGATTGAGTTGTGGCATTAAGGCAGTGAGACTTTCAACGGACTCTGCAAGTCGGCTAACCATTCTGAGTGCCTCCTCGGTTTCTCTCAGGCGTGTCTCACACTGAGTCAATCTTGATCGCAGGATAATGATTTCGTTGTGATTGTCAGTCACTTGATTGTGGACGATCTCCATGGTCTCGATGGTTTCACCCACTCGATTTCCGAGAACGTCCATATTGTTGATTGCGTTTACATGGTCCTCAGAGACCTGAGCAACTTGCCCCATTAGGGTGAGTGTCCAGTTTTCACGGGTCTCTTGCAACTCGATGTCCATGTCACGCAATTGTTGCTCGTGACGGTGTAGTCTAGCGGCCAAATCCGTTAGTGTGAATTGATTGGGGTATGGGCCCGCTCGAGGCAACCTGGGGTTCCTCCTAGCTACCCTTGAACTTTGTGATTCGTACGGATGGGAACGGGATGAGTTGGGTGGTGTGTTTGCCATTCTGAGACAGAACGTTAGCAAATGTGAGGCCTATATTCATATAATACGTATATAATATAGCCTAAGCTTGAATTGAGGCTTACTTATGTATATAAATATATCACATAACTGCCTATTGAGTGTCTAACACAGACAAGTTTTAAGTCCCGTTTCTCTCGAGGTCAGAGTCAACTAGTGTATCCTGTTCAGTCATAACTTCCTTTGCTAACGTTATACAAAGCACATAAGATATAATGAACGACCACTATATGCGTCGTTTTAAACTTGTATTAATAAAGTAAACGTTTACATCAAAAATAACGTTACATTAGCTCGGTTCCTGAAATTGATGAGATTACATAGCATAATTACTTTTACAAAATATAATAATGCGATCAAATCTCTAATTGTATGTATGCTGACTCGAGCTAATGGTCCTTGCCTGTGCAGTCAACCTACTGCTGGGTACCTGTGATACATACCAAAATGGGTCAGCGAAAACGCTGGTGAGCTCACAGGTTTGTATGTCAATGTATAGTTGTAAGAACCGCAAGATTTAAATTGAAGTTAAATTGCAATTAAGCAAAATAAAAGTTATACAATCCATGAGCACATAGTCTGAGCTTAACTTGAGCGCTAGGTCCAATTAAGGAAACCTAACTGATTTGCCTCCTACGAGTGTCTAATCCACACTCGTCTTCCCAAATGCTAATACATCCGTTTGACCGGTTAGTGCGTGCTAACCCGGATGAGGATTGTCAATCCCATATGATATCTTATACTAACATTCACGCTAAAATATTAGAGACTATGCTATAGAGGACTTTAAATTGATTAGCTTGAAATTCATGTAGTATTTGAAGATTGGTACTTGCGTTCTACTTGTAAAACGAAACAGAGCAGTAATATCACACCCCTAGTTGAAAAGCAGTGAAAATGGGGCCATGAAACTCACCTGAGCCTTGTATGTTTATCTAAATAAGCTTGAATTGGTTAGCCTTGAATTGATGTCCGAAGACTTGTAATCTGAAGGTGTCCATGACACATGATGGTTATTAATTGATTAGGTATCTCGAAAGACTACCCTTGTAGTTGTTTGTCCAAATTGTCCCGATTTGGTTGATTGACATGTCCAAATTACTACGATTTGGTTGATTGAATTGTATGTTTGAAAACGTGTACGGCCCGTTGGTGATTAATTGCAACAATAATCTTGATGTTATCACATTGATTTCGAAGCGTTATACTGGAAAAGTAAATTCCATTATGATTGAAAAGTTGTATCGTGTAAGCGTTTTGAAGTTGTACAAGTTTGACACTTGGTGTAAAAATGTGCTTACGGAATCTAAGTACGGGGGTCCGGGGGCAGCGCCCCTGGTTAGCGGGGTCCAAGGGGCGGCAGCCCTTGGCGGGGTCCAAGGGGCAGAGCCCCTGGCTGGGGTCGAGCTGCCAGGTCATCTTGGAAAATTTTTATTTCTACTATATTGCTTTAAGGAAAAACGCATCTGGACTTGAATTTGGGTGAAATCAAGTGATAAAATTTCGAGCCTCGACGCTTAGTAAAAATCTGTGTTTTTGAGGTTCTGGTTTGTGCGACGTTGGGTGCGACGTCGCAGATCCTGACTGCGACGTTGAGAACGGCGTCGCTATGTGCGACTTTCGCAATTTAATGCGACGTTGTACGTGGCGTCACTATAGGCGACGTTGTTGATTTCAGCGACGTAAGGGTTTGCGTCGCTAAGTGCGACGTCCGCCAGTTAAGGCGATGTTAGGGATGATGTCGCTATATGCGACGTGGTGATTAGTATTGCGACGTAAGTCTCTGCGTCGCATTTGCTCCAGGCCAAATGCGACGTACGGGGTCTGATCGGAGTTTCAACCTCAAAAATGCATTTTCCGGCCATCGATCGGCATAATATTTTTACCCAACCCATTTTAGGACATAACAAGGTTATACAAACAACTAGCAAGTGATAATACTTAAAAACGATAGTTTTCGGAGTTGTGTCGGAAACTTACAAATCGCCGAAATGAAATTCCGGAAAGATAGAAATGTAGGTCTTGATGCGGTGAATCTTTTGTTCCAAAGAAGCTTGAGAATCCAAGGTCGTTTAGTGCGTTTATTTGAAGGTTTTTGATGATGATGTTAATGGTGATGGTTTTTAATTTGGAGAGAAAAGGGAAAAGAAGAAAGAGAAAGATAAAGAGAAACGAAGAAGAAAAGATGGTGGAGGTGGTTTTTGGTGGATCTCCACCTTTTTCAGTCCGCTCAAGGTGCTCCGTTCGGTGTTCGTTTTCCCGATCGTTTAAACGTTAAATATTATTTTATATGTTTTAATATACGTTTTAAAATACGAATAATTATTCAGTATTTTTGTTGAAGTATTTCACTAAATACTTAATAATTATGTTATAGATGATGATTTATTTCATATTGCATACGCATTTGCATTTTAATCGCATTTATATCATTTGTGTAATAAAACTTGGATACGAAATATTATTGATATAATATTCAAAATATGTCAATGTTATTAATTAATATTTTTATTAATTAATAAAAATCGTTCACCAACGTCCGTATAAATTGTGTCTAAATCCATTCGATTTGAGATTTGTACGATTTAAATCAAACCGTAATTTCTTGTACATATATATATTCAAAAATATATATATAATCGATACATCAATTAGCCTAACACAGAACTAATTACATGTATTAAAACCTGATTAGGCACTAATTACTAGTCCTAAATTGGCGGGTGTCACATTTGGGTATTAAACCCGTATGTTAGGGTTTGAGCAGATCGCACAGGGCTGGGACGAAGGTTGAATCCGGCGGATTCGGGTTGGTTATGGGAATCCGGCGGATTGAATAGGAATCCAGCGGATTGAATAGGAATCCGGCGGATTGGGAACCGGATTGGTTAATAATGTGCTGATCATGAGTTGAAACTGAAACACCATTGAATCCGGCGGATTCAAAGGGAATCCGGCGGATTCCCCTGACTGTCAATGGTTGTTTCGGTGTTTGTCAAATTAAGTTAATTTCTTAAGGGTACTTGTGGTATGTACTGTAATATGTTGAAGCATGTTAGACTTTCAACAATTAGATAATTTAGTTGTACTCCTGGTGTGATTACTTGTGTACTGTTGTAATTTACATAAGTATTATTCAGTGATGACAAGTTACTAACTTGTGATATTCTATTGTGTTTTCAGATACACAGAGGACTCAGTGATATTAGACTACTGAGTGGAGGCCTGAGGTATTCGGTGAGTGGATCTGTAACCTCAGTGTGATTTAGTTGTAATGATTTGGTTACAACCAGTAATTATAGTGTTACTTTGATAGAATGTATTTGTTGAGATATCTTGCCATGTTAGTTTGGTTGTTTGCTTACTTGGCTGTTTGAGCTAGTATGTAAGATTCTGAGGTCAACTTGACTTGACAGTTGGACTTGGTTGTTATTGTAGACGACAGGAGATCTTGAAACTTGAAATGTTGGTTCAGAGATCTAGGTCGTGTGTGATTAACAACTGGTCATCGGTAATTCTGTACAGGCCAATACAGATGATTGATAAGAGCTCCTTGAGTACCAAACCGGTATTAGGGTGTCTCAGGAGCCACCGGTCCTCATGACGATTGATAACGCTTGATTGGAAGTTGCTTGATTGAATGATTGGCTGATTGATTTTCTGTTTATTGTTATTTGATGTAAACAGATTATTATGCTAAGTTGGACAGTTGTTTATAGTTTCATTCACTTAGCTTTATGCTAACCCCACCACAGTTCTTCCTGCAGGATAAAATAGATGGGACATATTAGACAGGGCAGGAAGTGTTTGGAATTGAAGGAATGTTTGACATGCTTTTACTCTGATGTTATTTTGATAACTATAGATATGTTTTTAATTATATAACACCGGGTTTGTTGAAATGTCATGTATTAAATTTGAAAAAGTTTATTGACATTGTAAAGACATGGATTGTATGTTTGAAATCTACGCTTCCGAGTCACAGTTATTTTAATAATTGTTTAATGTAATGAGGGGTGTTATACTAATACCCTTATTTTTTAAAGTAATTACAAAATTGCCACCCTTTTTAACCATTGATCAAATCCAAAAGGTCATCCAATGGCCACAAATAAAACTTCTCCTCCTTCTCCTCATATGACCCCTTCCCCTATGATCCCCAATCTTGAATGAATACCACTGTTTGAATTACAAAGAAGTATTTGGTAACTAAGTAATAACTAGTAACTTACCCGGGCGTGTCCAGTTCGAGTGAGAAATCTATATTGAAAAATGATGATAGCATTTGCTATTGAAGGCAGATCAAAAACCTATTTACAGTTTATTCAAAAGCAACATGAAGGATACCATAGATGTGACCCGGTTAAGGAGACAAATAACAATCAAAAACGGTAATAACAAACTATTTATCAATTTGAGTAAAATCAATTTGAGTTGTATAATAATACAATAAATAGGTAAAAATGCATTTACTTAGGTGTAAAATCAATTTGAGTTGTATAAAAGGAGGGGAAAAATATGAATTAAAAAAGTCAGGAAAATCGGGAAGCATAAAATCACAATATAAATATAAGGACAACGATAAGGTACTAAAAAACCATTATAAGGAAGGATAAAGTCAGGATAAAAATATATTAATTAAAATATCGTATCTTATTTTACAATAACACGCATATTTAATAATAGATTACAAATTATACATAACTCGTTAACAAAATATACATAACTCCTTAATAATAGATTACAAAATGTACATAACTCCTTAACTTCGTGTTATAGATGTATTAGGCATATATACAAAAATCTAATGTTGGTTATATAGGTTACAAAGTAGTGGATATCTAAAATTCCAGCACAATTTATATATTCAGGCATTCCAATTTGCAGCCTTTGAATTATATATATATATATATAGTGGGAGGATCCAGGGGGAAGTACTTTTTTTGAGGGAAGTAGGGAAGTGTAATATTCATCACGGAGCATCTTAACTTCGTCAATACATTTGTCAAAAATTAAAAAGTGAAAATTAATTAATGTTGATCAAAATGGATGCTATGAATGTTAAGCTTCCATGATAAATTCTTTTTGTAGGCTATAACATTAATTGATAAATTTTAAATCCCAAAACGTTAAAGTTCGTCGTGTTGAATGTTAACTTAACATTCATCACGATGAATGTTAAAAGAAAATTAATGTTATTTTTTAACATTCTTCGTGATGAATGTTAAGTTAACATTCACCACGATGAATATTAACGTTTTATTGAATAAGTATTCATAAAATAATATTATGACTTAAAATTGACTTTCATCTGTTAATATATTCTTTATACCATCGATCTTGATTACTATATACGAATAAATTTAATTTTATCTTTGATATTTGTATTGGCAAAGTTAAGATGCTCCGTGATGAATATTACACTTCCCTACTTCCCCCAAAAAATTGTTTCCCTCTTGATCCTTCCCATATATATATATATATATATATATATATATATATATATATATATATATATATATATATATATATATATATATATATACATATACTTTTAATGAAATCGGTAGATCAAGCTGTTTCTTGGCCCAATGTAAAATTGCAGGCCCAACTTTCAAATCCAATATACCATACCTATATTGCAAGCCCAATTTAAAGTTGACAGAGGCAATGTACGTTGGTTATCAATCTTGATGCTAATTCATCCTTTTTTTTATTATTTATATAAATAATTGTAATTATTTAATTAGTTAATATTAGGTGTTCAAATGCTAATTGATCCATTTTTTTATTATTCATATAGCTAATGTAAAGTAATAAAAATTTATGGTAAAGTTCTTGAACCCATTATCACTTTAAAAATCGTATGGCCGTTTTTTTTTTTTTTTTTTTTGCCAACTAAATTATTAGGTCTGTATGTTAACATCATGGAAAAAACAACCAAAAAATGAAGGAATGAAATATGTTGGAGAAAAAATGGGAGGAAATATGCTTAAAAAACAACACATAAAATCAAAGGAAAAAAATCAAGGAGGAAAAGGAGGAAAATGCTATAAAAAATAATGAATGGAGAAAAAACAAGGCATAAAATGAGGAAATAAGACGGAGAAAAAATAATAAAAAATCAATGAAGGTTGCTATAAAAGGAAATATGCTATAAAATAAACAGAGAAAAAAAAGAGGGAGGAAATATGATACATTCTATAAAAAGGAGGAAGGAAGGCTGGAGAAAAAAAACAAGGAAGGAAAAAATGTCTATAAAAATGAAGGGAAAAAAAAGAATATGTTATAAAAAACATCAATGGAAAAAGAAATAAAGCGATGATGTATATAAAAAAAATAAAGGAAGTAAATATGCTAAAAAATGATGCCTGGAATTTTAGGTTGAGAATTTTAGTGTTGATAATACCACTAGGAGTTAAGTCAGGAATTAAGTCAAATGAAATGGGATGATGAAAATAAAAATGGAAGGATATAAAATGGGAGAGAAGTATAAAGTAGTGAAATAAAATGAGGGTTAGAAATTATAAAATGGGAGGATGACATAAATAATAAATAATGGGAGGATGGAAATAAAAATGAGAGGATGTAAAATAGGAGGCAGTATAAATAAAGTAGTGAAATAAAATGGGAGACAGGATGACATAAATAATAAATAATGGGAGGATGGAAATATAAAGTGGGAGGATAAAATGAGAGGATGAAAATAAAAATGAAAGGATGTAAAATGGGAGTCGGTATAAATGTGACAACCGTCAATTTAGGACTATAGTTTAGTGCCTAATCAAGTTTTAATACATGTAATTAGTTCTGTGTTAGGCTAATTAATGTATCAATTATTTCATATATATTGTTGAATATATATCTACAATTATGCGATTTGTTTAAATCGTACAAGTTTTAATCGAATGAATTTCGACACAATTAATACGGACGTTGGTGAATGACTTTATTAAATAATATAAATATTATTTAACAACGTGATTATATTCAAAGATATTATTTCTATAATATTTCGTAATCAAATCGTATCGTACAAATAACATATACGCGATTAAAACGTGAACGCGCAAATGAAACGGAACAAATTACTTTTTATAACGAAAGTTCTAATCAAATGGTGAAAAACTCCAACAGAATAATTAGATAATTATTCGTAATTTAAAAACGTATATTAAAACATAGAAAATAAATATTTAACGTTCAAACGACGGAGTAAACGAACACCGCACGGAGCGCAGTGCGCGGACTGAAAATGGGAGGTGATCCTTTAACCACCTCCCCACCATTTTCTTTCTTTCATTTCTTATTCATCTCTCTCTCTCTTCCTTTTCTTTTCTCTCAAAAACCACAAACCAAATCAACGAAAATCGCAAAATAAACATACTAAACGACCTCGGATCTTCAAGCCCCTTTGGAAATAAACGACCACCTCGCGACGATCTACATTTCTACCTTTCCGGATTTTCATTTCATCACTTTGTAAGTTTCCGACAAATTACGAAATCTCTCGATTTTACTTACTTTTCATATATTATTGTTTGTATAAGCTTAATATGTCCCTATGAGGGTTGGGTAAAAGAATCAGACCAAACGGAAACCCGAAAACACGTTTTTGGCTCGAAATCCGTCAAACAGGTGATAGTGTCGCATGGACGAACCCAGATATGCGACACTACCAGCGTCACTCCTTAAGTGCCGCTATACTTTCGATACCGACACTCCTTAAGTGTCGCCTAAGCTCAAATGTTGGCCTCTGACCGTCACTACTGAAGTGACGCCTATATATACCTAGCGACACTTGTTAAGTGCCGCCATATCCTTTTAGCCGACACAACATACCGTCACTAGATAAGTGACGCCCTATATTCTGTACCGACACTTCATAAGTGTCGCCCATAATTTCTTTTTGATCTATACCCGTCACTCTACAAGTGACGCCATACTATTTTACACGACACTTCGTTAGTGTCGCTATGATACACGTCACTTCTTAAGTGACGCCCAAATGTCCGAAATCATTATTTTATACGACACTCCCTAAGTGCCGCCGTTATGCTGAAACCGTCACTCCTTAAGTGACGCATACTACTTCACACGACACTACACTAGTGACGCTATCATTCCAAGTCTGACACTCTACACGACACTTCCTTAGTGTCGCATGAACTGCCTTAGTGACGCCTATAGTGACGCATAAAACAGCAGGTTTTCCAACTATTTTTACACCGAGTGTCGAGATTTTTCAACTTCAAGTACTTATTCAATACGACTTTTAGAACATAATGAGACTTGTATTTCAAGTGTAACACTTCAAAAACAAGACGATAACAACAACACATTTATTTCAACTAATCACCAACGGTCCGTACGCGTTTTCAAAACATACTTCAAAATCAAACAAGTCGTTGTAACTTGTACCAATTTATTCAAACAAGTCGTTGTAACTTGTATCAACTTATTCAAACAAGTCGTTGTAACTTGTATCAACTTATTCAAACAAGTCGTTGTAACTTGTATCAACTTATTCAAACAAGTCGTTGTAACTTGTATCAAATTAATCAAACAAGTCATAGTAACTTGTAACAATACAATCAACCAAATCGGGGTAATTTGGACATTAAGTTAGACAAACAATTCCAATGGTAGTCTTTCGAGATACCAATACAATTAATGACAATTTAAGTGTCGTGGACACATTCAGGTTTCAAGTCTTTGGACACCAACACACTGCTAATTACTTCAAGTTTAATTGCTTAACATTTCAAGACTCAGGTGAGTTTCATAGCCCCATTTTCACTGCTTTACAACTAGGGGTGTGATATTACTACTCGATTTTGTTTTACAAGTAGAACGCAAGTGCCAAACTTCAAATACTACATGAGTTTCAAGCTAATCAATTTAAAGTCCTCCATAAGCATAGTCTCTAGTATTTTATAGCGTGAATGTTAGTATATGATATCATATGGGATTGACAATCCTCATCCGGGTTAGCACGCACTAACCGGTCAAACGGATGTATTAGCATTTGGGAAGACGAGTGTTGATTAGGCACTCGTAGGAGGCACTCCAAGTTAGGTTTCCTTAATTGGGCCTGACAAATCAAGTTAAGCTCAGACTATGTGCTCATGGACAGTATAACTTTTATTTTGCTTAATTGCATTTTAAATTCAATATAAATCTTGCGGTTCTGACAACTATACATTGACATACAAACCTGTGAGCTCACCAGCGTTTTCGCTGACCCATTTTAGTATTTATCACAGGTACCCAGCAGTAGTTTGGCTGCACAAGCAGGAATTATTAGCTCGAGTCAGCATACATACAACTAGAGATTGGACTGCATTATTATATTTTGTAAAAGTAATTATGCTATGTAATCTCTCAATTTCAAGAATCGAGCTACTGTAACTATATTTTGATGTAAACATTTACTTTATCTATACAAGTTCAAAACGACGCATATAGTGGTCGTTCATTATATCTTACGTGCTTTGTATATTGATTAGTGACACCCAAATCAAGCTTCCGCAAATCATTAAATTTGGGGGTGTCACAGATTGGTATCAGAGCCTAAGGTTATAGTGAACTAGGTTGCATTTAGTGGGCCTAGACTATGACCGTTAGGCAGTATTCCTTATTAATTATGACTAGTTCAGGGATTACATCATACGACTTTAATTTAACATAGCCTGATCAACTATGTACAATTAAAGAAAGATGATGTGAAATCTGAAAGAGTTATGTTGAACAGGAATGCATTAGTTGACTCTGACCTCGAGAGAAACGGGACTCAAAACACGTCTGTGCTAGACACTCAATAGGTTATTATGTGATATACATATATTTACATAAGTAGACCTCATTACAACTTTAGGCTATATTATATTATAGGAATATAGGCCTCTTTCTCTCTAACGCTTTGTCTCGAATTGACAAACACACCACTAGTTCATCATACTCGGACTAGTATCTTATTTCATTTCCTTGTTCTTTCTTACTCAGCATCATGCCTCCTCGTCGTCAAATCACCCTTAGCGAGGCTGAGATCGCGGGAATCATTGCCCGCAGTGTGACCGAAGCCTTGGCTACCCGAACACCACCCGGTAGCGAGGACACAGCAACCAATACTCCACCACCCAAACCTTGCTCCTATAAGGACTTTCTTAGCTGTAAACCACTGTACTTCAAGGGCACGGAAGGTGCCATTGGCTTGATCCGTTGGATTGAGCGTATGGAATCTGTTTTCAGTCTCTGCGACTGCACTGAGAACAACAAAGTCAAATTCGCTGCTTACACCTTTCAGGAAGGTGCACTCACGTGGTGGAAAACCCACGCAAACTCTGTAGGCCTTGAGGTTGCTAACCGACTTCCTTGGGCCGAACTGAAAAAGAAGCTGACAGAGAAATACTGTCCTGAAGAGGAATTGCACAGGCTGGAAGAAGAATTCTGGCATCTGGAGGTGCAGGGAAACGATGTTGCTGATTATACCACCAAGTTTCAGCAGTTTGCCTTATTATGCCCGGGTTTGGTCGAACCAGAAAGTAAGGGCATTAAGAAATACATTCGTGGACTTCCCAAGAACATTCAGGGAAACGTCGCCTCATCCAAACCAACTACTACTGAAAGTGCCATTCGATTGGCCCACGAACTCATGGCTCTAGTTGTCAGCCGTGAGACCTCCAACACCTCATCCTCCAACAACAACAAACGCAAATCCACTGAATACCACCACAACTCAAACAAGAAAAACAACGCCATCCAAGTCTACAACACCAACTCTGAATCCAACCGCAGCTACACCGGGGACAGACCTTATTGTCCCAAGTGTAACTATCACCACTTTGGTCAGTGCAGTACTCCTTGCAACAACTGCAGGAAGTGCGGGCATTTGACTAAGGATTGCCGAGCCCCCAAATCCAACAACAACCCCTCTGACAGAAATACCCGACAACCTAAGTCCTGTTATGAATGTGGAAACCCAGGACACTTTAGGGATTCTTGCCCAAAATTGAAGAACAAGGGCAACAACAACAACCACCGCAACAACAACAACACCAAAAGTAGCGCCTTCGTGATCAACTCAGGGGACGCCCGTCAGGACCCGAATGTGGTCACGGGTATGTTCCTCCTCAACAATTTAACTGCTTCCATACTGTTTGATACTGGTGCCGATAGGAGTTTTATTTCCGATGAATTTTGCCCTCTACTTGACATTACACCTGTTGCTTTAGACGTTAAGTACACCGTAGAGTTAGCAAATGGCAAATTGATAGAAACCAATAGTGTGATACCTAATTGCACCTTAAATCTAGCCGACGAAACCTTCTCCATAGATCTTATGTCTATTGAGATAGGGAGTTTCGATGTCATCGTAGGCATGGACTGGTTATCCAAACATCGCGCCGAAATCATCTGCTATGACAAAATTGTTCGCATACCTCTCACTGTCGGTAGAACCCTAGTCATACAGGGGGAGACCGGAGGGACGAGGCTTAACCTCATATCTTGCTTAAAAACCCGAAAATTTCTGAGAAAGGGTTATCCATCAATCCTCGCGCACATCATGGAGAAAAAGTCGGAGGAGAAGCGACTTGAGGATGTTCCAATTGTTCGAGACTTTCCAGAAGTCTTTCCTGAAGAACTACCTGGTCTACCACCACCAAGACAGGTTGAGTTCTCAATCGATCTTGTACCAGGTGCTGCGCCTGTGGCCCGAGCACCATACCGTTTAGCTCCATCCGAACTTCAGGAGCTGTCCACCCAGTTACAGGAACTCCTGGAACGAGGGTTTATCAGGCCGAGTTCTTCACCTTGGGGAGCTCCGGTCCTATTTGTCAAGAAGAAAGACGGTTCTTTTCGAATGTGTATCGACTATCGAGAGTTGAACAAGTTAACTGTCAAGAACCGGTATCCACTCCCTCGAATCGATGATTTGTTCGACCAACTTCAAGGGTCGAGTTGTTATTCAAAGATTGATCTCCGATCCGGTTATCACCAATTGCGTGTTCGCGATGCCGATATTCCAAAAACCGCTTTCAGAACTCGTTACGGGCATTACGAATTTCAAGTGATGCCATTCGGCCTAACCAATGCACCGGCTGTATTCATGGACCTTATGAATCGGGTGTGTAAACCTTACATTGATAAGTTTGTCATTGTCTTTATCGATGACATACTCATATATTCACGAAACAAAGAAGATCATGCGCAACACCTCAGAACCATCCTTGAACTACTTAAACACGAGGAGCTCTATGCCAAGTTCTCTAAGTGTGAGTTCTGGATCAAAACCGTTCAATTCCTTGGTCACGTGATCGACAGTCAGGGGATTCACGTTGACCCGTCAAAAATCGAGGCTATCAAAGACTGGCAATCGCCAACCACTCCAACCGAAGTACGGCAGTTTTTGGGACTGGCCGGATACTATCGACGATTCATTGAAAATTTCTCCAAGATAGCCATACCACTCACGACTCTGACCCAGAAAGACAAAAAGTTTGACTGGACTGAGAAACAAGAGTCGGCATTCCAACTCTTAAAACAAAAGCTCTGCAGTGCTCCCATCCTATCACTACCCGAAGGCACCGATGACTTCGTGGTATACTGCGATGCTTCTCATCAAGGTCTCGGTTGTGTACTCATGCAACGAGACAAAGTCATAGCTTATGCTTCTCGACAGCTTAAGATTCATGAAAAGAATTACACCACCCACGACCTCGAGCTAGGAGCTGTCGTTTTTGCCCTCAAAATCTGGAGACATTACCTTTATGGTACCAGATGTACAATCTTTACCGACCATAAAAGCCTTCAACACATATTCGATCAGAAGGATCTCAACATGAGGCAACGTCGATGGGTCGAGTTGCTTACCGATTACGACTGCGAACTCAAATATCATCCCGGCAAAGCAAATGTTGTTGCCGATGCTCTCAGTCGAAAAGAGCGAGTGAAACCACTTCGGGTTCGAGCCCTCGGTATGACCATTCACAACGATTTGAACATTCAAATCCTCACTGCTCAACTCGAAGCCATAAAACCCGAAAATGTCAAAGATGAAGCCTTGCGGGGCATGGATAAACAATTCGAAATCAGGCCTAACGGAATTAGGTATTTCTCAAACCGAATCTGGTTGCCTAAATTTGGGAACCTACGAGACTTGGTGATGGATGAAGCTCACAAGTCCAAATATTCTATCCATCCGGGATCCGATAAAATGTACCACGGTATCAAGGACTTCTACTGGTGGCCGAACATGAAAGCTGAAATCGCCACCTATGTCAGCAAGTGCCTTACTTGCTCCAAAGTCAAAATCGAATATCAAAAACCTTCTGGTTTACTTCAACAACCCAGTCTTCCTGAATGGAAATGGGAACAAATTGCCATGGACTTCATAACCAAACTACCCAAATCCTCAAGCGGTTGCGATACCATTTGGGTGATCGTGGATCGTCTCACAAAATCTGCTCACTTCCTGGCAATCAAGGAATCCGACAAAATGGAACGCCTCACCAACATTTATCTGAAGGAAATCGTGACCAAACACGGTGTTCCAATTTCAATCATCTCCGATAGGGATAGTCGTTTCACTTTTGGCAATCACTTCAAAAATCCCTGGGTACTCGACTTGATATGAGTACCGCATACCATCCTCAAACGGACGGTCAAAGTGAACGAACCATTCAAACACTTGAAGACATGCTACGGGCCTGCGTAGTAGACTTCGGTGTAAACTGGGAAAAACATCTACCATTGTGCGAGTTCTCGTACAACAACAGTTATCATACCAGCATCAAAGCTGCACCCTTCGAGGCACTGTACGGTCGTAAGTGCCGGTCACCTATCTGTTGGACTGAAGTTGGGGATAGCCAACTCACAGGTCCAGAAATCATTCATGAGACGACCGAGAGAATCGTTGAAATTCAAAACAAACTCAAAGCCGCGCGTGATCGTCAGAAAAGTTATGCTGACGTGAGACGCAAACCACTCGAGTTCCAGGTTGGGGATCGAGTTCTACTCAAAGTATCACCTTGGAAAGGCGTAATCCGATTCGGCAAACGAGGGAAGTTGAATCCCAGATACATTGGACCATTCGAGATCCTCGAAAGGATTGGTCCAGTGGCTTATCGGTTGCAGCTGCCAGCTGAACTCAGCAGCGTGCATCCCACATTTCATGTTTCAAATCTGAAGAAGTGTCTGTCTGATGAGACACTTATCATTCCACTCGATGAAATTCGAGTTGACGAGAAACTTCACTTTGTTGAGGAACCCGCTGAAATCATGGACCGTGAGGTCAAACAACTTAAACAAAGTCGTATTCCTATCGTCAAGGTTAGGTGGAATTCGCGGCGCGGTCCGGAATTCACCTGGGAACGGGAAGACCAAATGCGACTCAAGTATCCTCAACTCTTCACCGATTCAACGTCAAACCCTACTTCAACATAAATTTCGGGACGAAATTCTTCTAACAGGGGGAGAATGTGACAACCGTCAATTTAGGACTATAGTTTAGTGCCTAATCAAGTTTTAATACATGTAATTAGTTCTGTGTTAGGCTAATTAATGTATCAATTATTTCATATATATTGTTGAATATATATCTACAATTATGCGATTTGTTTAAATCGTACAAGTTTTAATCGAATGAATTTCGACACAATTAATACGGACGTTGGTGAATGACTTTATTAAATAATATAAATATTATTTAACAACGTGATTATATTCAAAGATATTATTTCTATAATATTTCGTAATCAAATCGTATCGTACAAATAACATATACGCGATTAAAACGTGAACGCGCAAATGAAACGGAACAAATTACTTTTTATAACGAAAGTTCTAATCAAATGGTGAAAAACTCCAACAGAATAATTAGATAATTATTCGTAATTTAAAAACGTATATTAAAACATAGAAAATAAATATTTAACGTTCAAACGACGGAGTAAACGAACACCGCACGGAGCGCAGTGCGCGGACTGAAAATGGGAGGTGATCCTTTAACCACCTCCCCACCATTTTCTTTCTTTCATTTCTTATTCATCTCTCTCTCTCTTCCTTTTCTTTTCTCTCAAAAACCACAAACCAAATCAACGAAAATCGCAAAATAAACATACTAAACGACCTCGGATCTTCAAGCCCCTTTGGAAATAAACGACCACCTCGCGACGATCTACATTTCTACCTTTCCGGATTTTCATTTCATCACTTTGTAAGTTTCCGACAAATTACGAAATCTCTCGATTTTACTTACTTTTCATATATTATTGTTTGTATAAGCTTAATATGTCCCTATGAGGGTTGGGTAAAAGAATCAGACCAAACGGAAACCCGAAAACACGTTTTTGGCTCGAAATCCGTCAAACAGGTGATAGTGTCGCATGGACGAACCCAGATATGCGACACTACCAGCGTCACTCCTTAAGTGCCGCTATACTTTCGATACCGACACTCCTTAAGTGTCGCCTAAGCTCAAATGTTGGCCTCTGACCGTCACTACTGAAGTGACGCCTATATATACCTAGCGACACTTGTTAAGTGCCGCCATATCCTTTTAGCCGACACAACATACCGTCACTAGATAAGTGACGCCCTATATTCTGTACCGACACTTCATAAGTGTCGCCCATAATTTCTTTTTGATCTATACCCTTCACTCTACAAGTGACGCCATACTATTTTACACGACACTTCGTTAGTGTCGCTATGATACACGTCACTTCTTAAGTGACGCCCAAATGTCCGAAATCATTATTTTATACGACACTCCCTAAGTGCCGCCGTTATGCTGAAACCGTCACTCCTTAAGTGACGCATACTACTTCACACGACACTACACTAGTGACGCTATCATTCCAAGTCTGACACTCTACACGACACTTCCTTAGTGTCGCATGAACTGCCTTAGTGACGCCTATAGTGACGCATAAAACAGCAGGTTTTCCAACTATTTTTACACCGAGTGTCGAGATTTTTCAACTTCAAGTACTTATTCAATACGACTTTTAGAACATAATGAGACTTGTATTTCAAGTGTAACACTTCAAAAACAAGACGATAACAACAACACATTTATTTCAACTAATCACCAACGGTCCGTACGCATTTTCAAAACATACTTCAAAATCAAACAAGTCGTTGTAACTTGTACCAATTTATTCAAACAAGTCGTTGTAACTTGTATCAACTTATTCAAACAAGTCGTTGTAACTTGTATCAACTTATTCAAACAAGTCGTTGTAACTTGTATCAACTTATTCAAACAAGTCGTTGTAACTTGTATCAAATTAATCAAACAAGTCGTAGTAACTTGTAACAATACAATCAACCAAATCGGGGTAATTTGGACATTAAGTTAGACAAACAATTCCAATGGTAGTCTTTCGAGATACCAATACAATTAATGACAATTTAAGTGTCGTGGACACATTCAGGTTTCAAGTCTTTGGACACCAACACACTGCTAATTACTTCAAGTTTAATTGCTTAACATTTCAAGACTCAGGTGAGTTTCATAGCCCCATTTTCACTGCTTTACAACTAGGGGTGTGATATTACTACTCGATTTTGTTTTACAAGTAGAACGCAAGTGCCAAACTTCAAATACTACATGAGTTTCAAGCTAATCAATTTAAAGTCCTCCATAAGCATAGTCTCTAGTATTTTATAGCGTGAATGTTAGTATATGATATCATATGGGATTGACAATCCTCATCCGGGTTAGCACGCACTAACCGGTCAAACGGATGTATTAGCATTTGGGAAGACGAGTGTTGATTAGGCACTCGTAGGAGGCACTCCAAGTTAGGTTTCCTTAATTGGGCCTGACAAATCAAGTTAAGCTCAGACTATGTGCTCATGGACAGTATAACTTTTATTTTGCTTAATTGCATTTTAAATTCAATATAAATCTTGCGGTTCTGACAACTATACATTGACATACAAACCTGTGAGCTCACCAGCGTTTTCGCTGACCCATTTTAGTATTTATCACAGGTACCCAGCAGTAGTTTGGCTGCACAAGCAGGAATTATTAGCTCGAGTCAGCATACATACAACTAGAGATTGGACTGCATTATTATATTTTGTAAAAGTAATTATGCTATGTAATCTCTCAATTTCAAGAATCGAGCTACTGTAACTATATTTTGATGTAAACATTTACTTTATCTATACAAGTTCAAAACGACGCATATAGTGGTCGTTCATTATATCTTACGTGCTTTGTATATTGATTAGTGACACCCAAATCAAGCTTCCGCAAATCATTAAATTTGGGGGTGTCACAATAAAGTAGTCAAATAAAATGGGAGGGTAGGAATTATAAAATGGGAGGATGACAAATAAATAATGGGAGAATGAAAATATAAAATGGGAGGATAAAATGGGAGGATGTAAAATGGGAGGTAGGAATTACAAAGTAGTCATTTGAGACACATCTATAAAATGGGAGGACATACAAAAAAATGGGACAGCTATAAAATAGGAGGTAAATAAAATGGGAGACACAAAAATGGGAGGAATATAAAAATGGGAGGACATAAAAAAAAAATGGGAGGCACAGCTAAGCTATAAAGTATGAGGTAAATAAAATGGGAGGCACAAAAATTGGGAGGCACAACTATGAAATGGGAGGTATATAAAAATGGGAGGACATTAAATAAAATGGGAGGCACAGCTATAAAATATGAGGTAATTAAAATGGGAGGCACCTATGAAATGGGAGGCATATAAAATGGGATACAAAGGGAGACAAATAAAATAGGAAGAATAGCTATGAAATGGGAGGCAAATAAAATGGGATGTATTGGGAGACAAATAAAATGGGAGGGCATGGGAGGCATATAAAATGGGATGCACAGGGAGGCAAATAAAAGGGAGGCAAATAAAATGGGAAGCACAACTATGAAATGGGAGGCAAATAAAATGGGATGCACAGGGAGACAAATAAAATGGGAGGGACAACTATAGAATGGGAGGCATAGAAAATGAGAGGCAATTGAAAGTCTGCCTGCCATTTCATTGAATATATATATATATATATATATATATATATATATATATATATATATATATATATATATATATATATATATTTAATGGGAGGATAAAATGAGAGGCGGATGATGTAAAATGGGAGGTAGGAATTACAAAGTAGTCATTTGAGACACAGTTATAAAATGGGAGGACATACAAAAAAAATGGGAGGCACAACTATAAAATAAGAGGTAAATAAAATGGGAGACACAAAAATGGGAGGCACAGCTATGAAATGGGAGGCATATAAAAATGGAAGCACATTAAATAAAATGGGAGGCACAGCTATAAAATACGAGGTAAATAAAATGGGAGGCACAAAAATGGGAGGCACAACTATGAAATGGGAGACATATAAAATGAGTTATGAAATGGGAGGCATATAAAATGGGATGTACAGGGAGGGCAAATAGAATGGGAGGCACAATTATAAAATGGGAGACACAGTTGAAATGGGAGGCAAATAAAATGGGATGCGCAAATAAAATGGGAAGCACACGGAGGCAAATAAAATGGGAGGGACAGCTATAAAATGGGAGGGATAGAAAATGAGAAGCAATTGAAAGTCTGCCTACCATTTCATTGAATATATATATATATATATATATATATATATATATATTCAAACGAAATTGCTGGCTGGAATTTTATATTGGATATATTTAAATTGGGCATGGAATTGTATCCTGGCAACAGGGTTACTACAGACTGGATAAACTCATAAAAGCACAAGGAACGTGGGAGCGGTTTGGAGATGCTCCTGCCAAAAATAAACCGCTAAACTATAACCGCATCAAAAAATAACTGAGAATCCTTTTATTAGACGGGCGAGATTGAAAGTCAGTGGGATCCAACGGATGTGGATGCAAGTCAACGCCACTCCTCGGTGGCCATATATATGGGAAATTGGTTATTAAATTTGTAATAACGTTGTTGGATCTCTTAAATGTTCGAACAACATTATTTATTATTTATTATTTATTATATACTTATATATCTATTTTCTGATTTCTGATTTTCATATATATGATTTACAAATAATTAACGATACTAAACGACTTTCATATTTATTCGTTGGATACTTTTATTATTAAATCTAAACCAAACTTTATATCATTTTTATTTCTCTATTAAAATATGATCTCATGATAATAATAGTCCTAATTTTAGGATGTTATAGCTTTATATCATTTCAAAATTAGTAAAAATTCAAAAACGTGTTCAATTGTATGTGATGAAGTTTTCAATTTTCCCTATTAGGAACAAAGTAGAAAACCATAATCATAGTTTCTTTTTTTTTTTGGAATATTTCTCAAAACTCAGTTTGAACACATTTTCATATTATTCAGTTTCCACTGTAAATCTTCAAAAAAGGAATTCATCTTAACTAAACGCACCTTAAAGTCTCATAAAATTCGATTTGAGTAGGGTTGATAGGTCAAAACTAGCTGAACCGAACTTAACTTAATTAGATAAACAAGTTAACTCGGATCCCAACCCAACCTATTTCTTTCATAGACTGTAACCTGCCAGAGATCAGTTTCGAGTTAACATTTCATATGGGTCAATTTCTACGAATTCTTTGTCTTTGGTGTGGAAGTATTTGACCATACGATGGTTTTTTTAAATATAAAATACGAATTAGAAGCCATTAAAAAACTCGTATTTATAACATCGAAATAGTTTAGTTTCATTTGATTCATTGGCCTTGCAATTTGAAAGAGTAGAAGGAAACAAAACTAGGACTTGTTTAGTTGGCGATTTCAAACAAGACAAATTTAATGAAACAAACTAAACCTCAAAATGCATCTAAAAGTTGATAACAAAATTAGGAATTCATGCAATCACACCCGGTCCCTGGATAGAAATGATAGTATGTAACACCCACTTTAGAAACCTGGTAATTTCCTAAGCTTTAAATTAATTGTTTGAATTGTTAGGAAATTTAATTGTTCATTTTATATGATATTGTGAATGATTAGGTAAAAAGTCATATAAATTATTGTGACTAGTAAATTGTAACTTGTGGTAACTTTATATAGTTGACAGTAAAATAAAATTGTTGGAATCGTAAATGATTTTTAGGTTCCAGACAATAGATTTAAGCTGGGAACTCAAATTAAATGGACATTAAGTCGGCTCAAGTTATGAACCGACTCTATATTTTTTTTCCCAAAGTAGAAACTTTCTTAAAAACTTTGGTTACCACTTTCCTTATTAAATCCCAATACTATACCCAACAAAATTAATAACCAAGCAAGGAAGAGATTTATTTGGTGATTTGAATACTTGTGTCCACATCATCGTAAGTGCCTATTTCTTCTTCCTTTGTAAATAATCGTTTTATCTCTATGAACTTGGTTGTGGTTTAAATTAGGTATTATAAACATGAAGAAATTTAAGATTGAATGATGTTAATAACTAAAGAAGTGAAATTGGAATAATTGTTCTTAGCTTTGAGTGTTCTTGAATTATGATTTTAGAAGTAAATCAAAAGAATTATTAAATTTTAAGAAATTGGTATGATGAGTGGTTATATGATATAAAAGGAAACCTTAGTGTTAGATATCTTGTAATATAGATTTGGTATATGAATTTAAGGCTTTATGAAGGTTGATTCAAAATTGGGAAAAAGGGGAATTAGTCTACAAAAGGTTTGGGACGATGGTATGATGAGCCGACTGCTTCTTCATTAATTTTGTGATTTTGATTATTAAGTTTAACTTTCATACAATTCTTAATATAATAGTGATATTATGTATGTTTATTAACAATGAGAAATAATTATGAACATATTATTTTGATGTAAATAATATTTAGTTCTTGAGTCATGTATTTATAAGTTATGTATTGGTGGGACGAATTACTAACTTATATTTGATTTTGTTCTCAGATACGGAGAAGTCTCAATGACATTAGATCACTGAATTAGCTACTGTGAGTGGATCTGTAACTCTCAGTATGATTTAGTTGTAACAAGTTTGGTTACAACGGGTAAACGTAGTACTACTGCTTGATAGACTGTTTAGTCTGATATGATGATTATGTTGATTATGTGCAAGTTGGCCATTGGGCATTATGTGAAATATTTGGAGGTCAACACTGGTTGGGTTTTGTTGTTATTGTTGGGCACGTCAGGGGTTCCTTGTACACATAGTTCATAGTAACCTGTGGCGTGTGAAGATAACAACAAGCTATCGGTTAATCAGTGTATTGACTTGCAGTTGATTTTAAGTGTTCTTGGCTGGGAATTTCCCCAAGAACCACCGGTCCTCTTTGGGTTATATGTTTACGATTATTTGCTGTAAACAGAGTTGTTATGCTAAGTTAGACTGTTGGTTATACATTCTCTCACTTAGCCTTGTGCTAATCCCACCACCTCACTTCTTGTAGGTTATGGCTTTTGATATATCTGACTGGGGCAAGAAGCTGTTGGATGGAATGTTTGGCTACATGTTAACTCTGATAATGTCTTGGAAAACTTAATGCTGTGTTTGTATTATATAACACCCGAGTTGATGTATTTGGTTGTAAACAGTATAATACTTATGTTTATTGTGTAATATAAATTATCAATATATGTTTTGACCAGACGCTTCCGAATGTTATATATAAAAGATATATATATATATGGTTCTAAATAAGGGGTGTTATATAGTACATGATGCGGATGATACACAACAATTGTATGAGGTTTTGCTTAGATTGATTTTTTAAATCGAAGTTTTATCTAATCAATATGACACTTCTAAAAAAACGTGTTCGATCGCTCAGGGCCTCCGAATTATATTTATACATATAATTTGATTGCTAATTACAAGGAAAGAATACGTTCTAAATATTTCAAAGTTGATTAAGAAGCAACGAAGGGAATAGAAAAGTTATTTTATTGCTAGATATATGGCCTCCATTTCAGCAGTTAATCAGGTTTTGTTGAGTACCTTCGAAAACTATGAAACGACCCAACTTATCTTACATCTTACACCCTTATAAAGGGTTTAGCCCTTTTCATTAGTGCCTTAATATTTAAAGAACGAAAATTACTTGAATACCCCTATATTCAATAAGATAAACTAAACTATCCCTAGCTAATTTTTTTTTTTTTTTTTTTTTTAAGGGGATAAACCCCGGCAAAATGCATTAAATAAAACTAAATATTTACACACTACTAGAGGCATACCTCTAGGGGTGATTTTTAGTGCACCACCCAAACTTTAATACAAAAACCTAACATAATAATAACACTTGCAAAGCTAAAAATATTGGCAACTATATCTGTTGATACATGTTTGTGTGTCTGTCAGTTGGTCTATTGAGTTGTAAGTGTCGTTAGTTAGTTTTATTAGAAAAGTTATTTTCTGTATTTGCGACACTTAAGTTTAGCATTAGGCGACACTTGCCTTAGTGACGCATAGCGACACTTAGGTAAGTGACGCATGAGGGCGGCGACATGCGACACTTCCCAAGTGACGCATGTCTGCCGATTTTGTTTTAGTATAAATTGAAACCTACGGGTTTTCGGCTAGGGTTGACGAAACCCTAGCACCATTTGTCGACTAAGCACTTCTGTAAACAGTTTCAATACGAATTACAAGCTAATATACTCGTTTACTTTGATTAATCATTGTTTCGGTTTGAGTTTATTACTTGTTTGTGTAATTGATTGATTCCGCCAATCTATTACTATCGATCAACACTCAGATCCACATCCAGGGGGCACTCTCAACTGGTATCAGAGCCTCGGAGTTGATTTGATCGACGTGTGTACGTGTATTGAAGTGTTTTCGGTTCGATTTTGTGAAGATCAAAGTCATTCTAGCAAGATTAGGATCGATTTGGTGCTATTACTGTGTTTTGAGTAAAGATTTACAGGTTTCGTACGATTGGGACTCAAGAATTTTCGTTAGGTTTACGAAAATTCGATTTTTAGGGTTTTTGGGTGTTCACAGCCGTTTCTGCGTCACTCAGAGCGTCACTTCGACACTTTGTGCGGCACTTCGAGCGACACTTCTGTAAGGAACAATTAGGGTTTTTACGACACTCAAGTGCGTCACTTGGTAACGTCACTTGAGTATTATACGTCACTTACATTAGTGACACCTATTGTTCAATCCGACACTCTACTGCGTCATTTGATACGACACTTGTGTGTCATCCGTCACTTACTGCTAGTGACGCGTTATTACTGTGAGTCACTGAAAGCGTCACTTACCTTAGTGACGCCTGTTATTGCTAAGCGACACTCAAGTCCGTCACTTGAGTACGTCACTTACGCGTTTATAAGACACTAATCTCTAGTGTCGTTCTGTTTGTTTACCCGTCACTCGATAGCGTCACTTATCAAGTGCCGCTAGTCTTTGCGACACTAAGGTGCGTCACTTACCAAGTGACGCCTGTGTTACTAATCAGCTTCCAAGTTTTTTTTTAAGTTGATTTTACAGGTACGCTTCAATGTCTGATAAGGAAGATATTAGAGGAATCAGAGAGATGCTCAGACAGAGCAATGATATTGGCTCCAGTAATAAACCTCCATTCTTTGGACCAGATTTGGATTATGTGTATTGGAGAGATAGATATGAACAGTATATAGATTTCCACTGTCCTGAATTGTGGGGACCTTTAAAAGAACGATATGTTGCTCCAGTGGCTGAAGGAAATTATCGTGGTGTTCCTCCAGCTAAAACATATAATGCTATGTCACCTCAAGAGAAAAAGGAGTATGAAACAGAAAGAAAGGCTCATTCTTCTATCTGTATGTGTTTGCCAAAGGATGTTATGAGACTCTTCAAATCTCATGACACAACTTATGATCTGTGGAAGGCAATTGAGACAAGATGCGGAGGAAATGAAAAGTACAAGGAGGCTAAGCTAGAATTAATCAAAAAGCAGTATGATTTATTTGACATGATTCCAAATGAGCTGACTTCCAGTCTATTCACTCGATACTCACATCTGGTTAGTGAGTTAAATGAAGGAGGATACAATCTCCCTGCACTTGAGGTAAACAAGAAGTTGCTGGACGTGTTGCCAAGTGCTTGGGATGTGAAAGTCCAATTTTTAAAAGAAAATCCAGAATTACAGAGGATGACTTTGGATCAATTGATAGGTATTCTACAAGCTCATGCGATGGAATTGAAGAAGAAAGAATGTAAGTCAGGTGGATCTGTACAGAATGCCACAACTGGTGGTGTTGGACTAGTAAATTCTGGCAAGAGTTACGGTGGAGTAGCATTTATAACGGATACCAATTCATCTTCTGCTTCTTCTGGAGTTCATCATACAGCTTATCTTTCTGGAACATCTCAAGGAAATCAACAACAGGCTTCAGTTTCACCAGCAATACAAGAGCAAGCTGCAATTTATACAGCTTTTCTGAGCTCTTACAAAGATTTGGTTACTCAACCAAATACAACTTTGGAACTGATCAAGGAGGATTACGGACAATTGGATGAAGATGATCTAGAACAGATGGACTTGAACTGGAACATTGCTATGATAACAAGAAGGGTTCAAAAATTCTTGCAACGAACTGGACGCAAGAGTTTAGAAGGCAATGGGAAGTCAGGATTTGGTTTTGATAAAAGCAAGGTCCGTTGTTATAACTGCCAGAATTTGGGTCATTTCGCTAGGGAATGCGAGAAACCCAAGATGCCACCGTCGGGCCTTACTAAACCTGATCCTCCAAAAACGAAAGAAGAGGGCAAGACGTTAGTTGTGGACAATGCTTTGGTGGTTTTTGAGCCAACTACTCATGACTGGAATGCGGAGGCTACAAAGTTTCAACAGTGTCTCATGGCTCATATTACACCTGAGGTACAAAATGAATCACCTGAACCTTTAAACTGTATCTCATGCATTAATCTAACTGAATCTCTAGAGGCTTTTCAAAAGGATAACCAAGAGTTGCGAGATAAAGTTGCAAAACTTAATGAGTCAAATAAGTTTTTGAAAGAAAATGAAAAACTCTATGAAAAACATATTGAAGCTCATAAGTTAGATACTCAAACTTATAAAGCTAAAGTTTTTAGTCAACAGGATGCAATTAAAAGTTACCTTACTGAAATTGAACTGTTAAACAAAGAGCTTTCAGACTTAAAAAGTGAGTATGGTAATTATCAAGATAAAGTCTTAGGGTCAACTTCTGCGACAATGATCTTTAATGAAATTATTAGCAATCATAAGCAGGATAGGAAAAGTAAGGGAGGAAAAGGAATAGGTTTTGTTGAAATAGCACCTCCTACTACTTATACTCCTTTACCTGTTAAGGAAGGCCTTGATGAAATTCCAGTTGATTATGCTAAGTTGTTGGGTATCAAGGGTAAAGTGGCTAAATCCAACAAACAGGAGAAGGAGAAAACCACGAGGCCAGAGTATCCCACTCCTAAGTTTGTTAAGCCACTGAATAAATCTCCTGTTAGTGCTGAGGAGATTGTTGAGGAAAAGGATGCATCTCCAGTTTGTTTTGAGGAGATCGTTGAGATTGAGGATATTACGGATCAGGAGTATCCTGAAGTTAAGAGAGTTGAAGTTAAACCTGAAAAGGAAATTTCAAAAGTTGAACCTGAAATTAAGGTTCAAACAAATAAGGGTAAAGCCAAGGTTTTAAACTCAAAACAACAAACTTTACAGTCACCTGTAAAGATTTTGCAACGAAAATTAGTAAATGAAAAAGTTTTGTCTGATAAACCTTCAACTTCGACCTCTCAACCAAAGCAAACATTTTCTAAGACATGTACTCAATGTTCATGTTCTAGAAATGTTTCTCCACCTCCTGTGGTAATGCCTCAGCCTCAACCGTTAGTTGAGACTCGTTCTTGTTTCTACTGCAAGAGACAAGGACATTTAATCCGTGACTGTCCCAAGCTGTCAAATCAGCGCTATGGGAGAGAGATGCCTAGGACATCAGTTTATAGAAATTCTTTTTCAAAATCTCCACCTAGGCGTTACTCAAAATCTCCCAAGCCTGTTCTGAAGCTAAGTAATGTTGAGCAAAAACCTTTGCCAATTCAAAAGCCCAACATTATTTCTGATATCAATTCCGAACCTTCAAAAGTTTGGAAACGAAAAGAGTCTGATGTTGACTCTTCAGTCGTCAACAATAACACTTCAGATAAAAATTCTAATTTGTTTAAAGATAAAATCCTATCTGATGTGCTTATTGTTGATGACCATGGAAGACCTAAGTCTGTAAAGGCTTGGGTCTCCGTTTCTCACTAATCTCTTTCTTTGATGTGTTGCAGCAGTCGGAACGTGTGAAGGATAGTTTATGGTATATGGATAGTGGCTGCTCGCGACACATGACTGGCGATGTGTCTCTTCTGACGGATATTAAACCATACTCGGGAGGATACGTTGCTTTCGCGGGAGATTCAGGAGGAACGATTTCGGGAAAGGGAACGCTAACAAATGGAAAAGTTAGCTTTGAAAATGTGAATTATGTGGCTGAGCTGACTCACAACTTGCTGAGCGTTTCACAAGTTTGTGACAAGGATTACACCACTTTATTCACAAAGACGGAATGTGTAATATTGAAGCCGGGGTATGTCATTCCTGAGGATTGGGTATTGATGCGTGCACCTAGAAAGAATGACACCTATGTGATGAATATGCGAACTGTGGAGACTACAAGTGACTATACTTGTCTTCTTTCAAAGGCTTCAGAAAAGGAATCACTCCTTTGGCACAGACGGATGGGACATATTCATTTCCGTAAAATGAATTTTCTGATTAATAATGATTTAGTGAGGGGAGTTCCAAAACAGTCATTTGCTTTACAAGATGACTGCGTTTCTTGTCACAAAGGAAAACTCCATAAGAAGTCCCACAAGTCTAAGGTTGTGAATTCTATTGCAGCTCCGTTGGAACTACTGCATATGGATCTGTTCGGTCCAGTTTCCACAAAGAGCATTGGTGGTCGGTCTTACTGCTTGGTAGTTACTGATGACTACTCAAGGTTTTCGTGGGTATATTTCTTGACTACAAAGGGGGAGACTCCTGATATTCTGGTGTATTTGTTGGATAAGTTGGCAAATCTATGCAACTTAAAGGTGAAAAGGATTCGAAGCGACAATGGAACTGAATTCAAGAACTCAACTCTCGAATTGTTTTGTGCTACAAGAGGAATTGAGCATCAATTTAGTGCTCCAAGGACTCCACAACAGAATGGAGTTGCAGAAAGAAAGAACAGGACAATTATAGAGACAGCTCGGACTATGTTAGCTGACTCCAAATTACCAATCATCTTCTGGGCTGAGGCAGTTAATACTGCCTGTTATGTTCTCAACAGAGTGCTCACGGTTAAGAAAAAGAACAAGACGTGTTATGAACTTTTCAATAACCGTAAGCCAAACCTTCAGTTCTTAGAACCATTTGGGTGTCCATGCATGATCATGATTACAAAAGATAAGGTCTCTAAGTTTGGTGACAAAGCTATTGAAGGGATTTTTCTTGGATATTCAGTCAATTCTCCGAACAAAAGAGTCTTTAACAAATCAACGAATCAGATTGAGGAACAGTTTGAAGTAAAATGTTTAAGGTATACGGAACCTCCTCAAGGAACAGGTCCGGATTGGTTCTTCAACTATGGAAATCTCTTTGACTCTTTCAAAATTCCTGAAGATGATGAAACGGAAGAGTTAGTTTCCATGCTACATGGACTTGATTTTTCTCAAGATACACCAGTTAGTAAACCCTCCGACCCATCTCCTAATGCAACACCCGAACCACCACCAACTGCTACTACACCAATACCAACACCCACACCACCATCAACAACACCTATTCCAACATCTACTTCTCAAGTCGCACCTTCGAAAGATGCTCCTTCTACCTCTAAAACAATGTATAACTACACCAAGGAGCTTCCGTATGATCCAAACATGCCATCATTAGAGGAAGGGGGAGAGGATGAGGTAAGTGATGAGGGAGAGGAAGCAGAAAATATGAATTATTCTCATTTATTTTCTCAAGGAGATGAAGATGATGATGCGTCTCCGAATATTTCTGCAAATGAGGGAGATCTGAGTAATCTGGAACAGAATCTTGTGCCAGATCAAATTCCAGTGACTCGGATACATAAGGATCACCCCATTGATAATATCATTGGTGATCCTCATGCAAAGGTTCAAACAAGACATCAAGCGAAACAGACTGATACTGAACAACTTTCGGGTCTGATGGCTAATGTTAATTCATGTTATCTTTCGCAAAATGAACCTAAGAAAGTTGAAGAGGCCTTAAAAGATCCATCCTGGATCGAGGCCATGCAAGAGGAACTACAACAGTTTGAAAAGTTGCAAGTCTGGGACGTAGTTCCATTACCCAAGGGTGCCCACTTGACTGGCACTCGTTGGGTTTTTCGTAATAAGATGGATGATAGGGGCGTTGTAATTTGCAATAAAGCACGTCTAGTAGTTCAAGGCTTCAGTCAAATTGAGGGGTTGGACTATGATGATGTATTTGCCCCGGTTGCTCGATTGGAATCCATACGCATCTTTTTGGCATACGCGTCCTTCAAGGGATTTCGCGTCAATCAACTTGATGTGAAAAGTGCGTTTCTGTATGGAAAGGTTGACAACGATGTGTATGTTAAGCAGCCTCCTGGTTTTGAAGACCCTGTGCATCCTGAATACGTCTGTAAATTGAACAAGGCGTTGTATGGTCTTCACCAAGCACCAAGACTTTGGTACGAGAGGCTAACTACACATCTGATTAAGCATGGTTTTGTGAGAGGGAACATCGATAGCACGCTATTTATTCTTCGTGAACAGTCAGAGGATAGGGAAGATTTGCTACTTGTGCAGGTTTACGTGGACGATATTATCTTCGGGTCTACCAATGAGGCAATGTGTAAGAACTTTGAGAAAATCATGAAGTCTGAGTTTGAGATGAGCGCAATGGGAGAACTCACTTTCTTTTTAGGTGTACAAGTTGAGCAGCTTGCAAAAGGTATTTATATACATCAGTCAAAATATGTCAATGACATGTTGACTAGGTATGACCTGCTCACTTGTAAAACCTATGGGACTCCCATCGAGCTTAATCACAATCTCAAGCTTGCTGAGGAAGATGAAGATTGCAAGGAGAGGGACTATCGTTCAATGATAGGTTCTCTTATGTATTTGACTGCCTCAAGACCGGATATTGTATTTGCCGTGTCGATTTGCTCACGTTATCAGGCTAAACCAAAGGTGTCACATATGAAGGCAGTAAAGCGAATTTTTGGTTATCTCAGAGCTAGACCTACCCTTGGTCTTTGGTATTCAAATGAGAAGACTTTCGCTCTAACAGCCTATTCAGATTCGGATCATGGAGGTTGCAGTATCGATAAGAAGTCTACAACGGGTGGATGTCAGTTTCTGGGATCGCGTTTGGTCTCGTGGCAGTGCAAGAAGCAAACTACAGTCTCTCTTTCTACAGCAGAGGCTGAGTATGTTGCTGCCGCTAGTTGCTGTGCTCAAGTTCTCTGGATTCAGCACCAATTACGTGATTACGGGTTACTTCTTACTATGACTCCCATTCACATAGATAACACTGCTGCTATTTCTATCACACGCAATCCCGTACAACACTCTAAGACAAAACATATTGAACTTAGGTTCCACTTCATACGGGATTGCTATGAAAAACACTTGATAGACCTGGTCCACATAGACACCCTTAAACAAAATGCTGACCTATTCACCAAAGCCTTTTCACGTGCTCGATTTGATGAACTGGTCAACATGATCGGTTTAAGATTCTTTGGGTCTAAAAAGTAATGTGTGACTTGGATAATTAACGTTATTTGCTTTTATGTGTGTTTATTATTAAAAAAAAAAAAAAAAAAAAAAAAAAAAAAAAAAAAAAAAAAAACTTTGCAACAGCCACTCTTTATACTCTTTAGTATCAAAGAAAACGCAAGGTTGCTACATTTTTTTAAAATAGACGTTGAAGTTGTGTCTGTAAACAACTTGGGATATGATAGTACATCGGGTGACATGCACAAAATGGAATTTTAAGGTTTATCTTGGATGTGTCAGTAGATTTATCTGACACACTTAACACAGTTTTTATCTAAATTATCTTCATCACACGATGTATTGGTAGGCATGGTACACACCGGTTTCTGAGGTATTAAGAAGTAATTTACATACATGTCTATGATCATGTGGTAAACACCTTGTGATGTACGACTTTAAGTCTTAATTCCTTAGCATAGCTTGACATACTTCTATTTTTGGATCGTATATCTGAGATCTTTTGGGGGAGTATGCTGATTGTTTCCTCTGTTGTACGAAAGTGCAGACCTGGTCTCAATTCAGCTTACTCTCAAAACTAAGCAAACGTAAGTCAATGCACTTGCAAAGTCTTAAATTTAAGATACTACACAAGGTCGCCACAAATTTGGTTTGACTGCGTTTAGTTTTGCTTATACCTGAATCAAGTTATGTTGCTCTGTTGTACGCAAGTACAGACCTGTCACCGCTGGCTTGATTCTTAAAATTGATCCTCTTATATTCCTTCTAATTTTGGAAACTATGTTCATGTCTAAGTTATTGGGGTATATCTATGGTGGGGACCATGGTACAATATTCATCCTAACAATAAAAGGTTACCTCACAGACACGGATGTAACATGTTTAGGTGGACAAACAATACCAATAATTGTCTTGAAATAATTTTTATACAAGGTGTTTTAAATGTGCCAAGTAAATTTAAAGTGGACAAATATACTGATGATCGAAATAACACTTACCATTCCTAATAATTGCATGTTATTCCGATATGATCCCTAACTAGACTTAATCAACTCCGTCACCAAAAAGAATGTATTTAGTTTGGTTTTATATTTGTAATTTTGTGTCTTTAAATGTTATTTATTTGTTAAACAAGTCACATTTACTGTCAAATTGAGTACTGCGCAAAAGATCGATAAAATTTTAAATTTTTTCAAAAACTGTCGATATGCGTCACTTCCTAAGTGACGCTCATAGTGACGCATAAGAGTGACGCTTTAAGAGTCGTTCTAAGTGACGCTGATTAGAGTTTTGGTATAAATAGTCCGTATCCGGCACTTATTTCTACCACCAACACTATTCACTACGCGTCACTTCCACTACCCTTGCGTCACTTCTCTCGTCGCTGCGTCACTTCGACTGTCGTGCTTTTCGATCGATCTACGGCTTTTCGTGTATTTTGCGTGCAATCGGCCTCCGTTACCTTGTTCATATCACTCATACGCATCATTAGGTACCATTTTTATCTATTATAATTGCGTATTCATGATTTAATCGTGGATTGAAGTTTCGGGTTTTTAGGGTTTATGAAATCATGATTATTGGGGATCGTTTTGTTATTGTTTTGTGTTAATAAACGGTGTGTTTTACTCGTCTTTACTTGCCGCACTGTTTGGTTAACTCGTTTTCAAAAAACCCCAAAATTGGTTCGTCGTGATTTCTGGGCTTGAACAGTGACACGATGATCTTCATCGTTGCGTCACTTCAAGCGTCACTTCCTTAAGTGACGCTTAATGGTAATTTCACAGGTTAAGTGTCACTTCCACAAGTGACGCCTTTAAACGTCACTTTGCTGAGTGACGCCTTTATGCGTCACTCCCACGTCATACTTACCGAGTGACGCTTTGATCCGTCACTTTCTTAACTGACGCTGTCAGTGCCGCTTTAACTGACCGTCACTTTCTAAATGACGCATACCCGTCACTTGTTAAGTACCGCTTGAATGATACATGTTACGGCAACGTCACTTACACCAGTGACGTTTTCAATGCGTCACTTACCTTAAGTGACGCATCCTTCTGATTTCTGATTTTCATACGGCACTCTTTAAGTGTCGTCTGTCTTACGTGCGTCACTTCTTCAGTGACGCTATAAAATCAGATATTTCGATTATGTTTTTGAGCTTATTCTGTAACAATTTTTCGTGTTCTTGTCTGGTTTATAGTTACAGATGGAGCATCTTCATGATTATTATCGTCGCACAAACACCAGGCACAACATTGTTGCATTTTTGGAATCTACGCATAAGAACTCATTGCCTTTTCGGCCGATGATCGAGTTTCTTAGACGTTCGAGGATTCATTACGCTATTACAGCTTCAGTACCAGTGTATATGAATCAAATCGAGGAGTTTTATGACCACGCATTTATCAGAACAGAGAACGATACTCCGCGGATTGTGACCACGATGTTTGGTCGTGAGATTCAGATTACACAGGATTCAGTTCGCCGTGTTTTGCAGTTTGATGATGCAAATGATATGCCGACCGTTTTTGAGACCACTTTTATCTACGGGGGTCTTCAGAGATTGGGTTATCCGGCTGATCAGCTTACTGATTTTCGTAAACAGTATCTCTGTCGGGTTTGGAGATACTTAGCTCACATTGTAATTGTGTGTTTATCTCCGCGAAAAGGAGGATACGATGCTGCAAGTCACATGACTTTATCTCTGATGCTGGCGTTAGTTTATAACAAGCCGTATAACTTCAGCGGTTATATTTTCGGGAATATGGTTGATAATGTTCGAGCTGGAAAAGAAAAATGGCTGTTATATCCTCGTTTTGTTCAGCTGTTGTTAAATGATTTGAATCTGGGAATAGCTCCGGATCTAAGATCGTTACTATTTCCAACGCCCATGATGTTACGTGTTTTCAATGACTGTAAGCTTCCACCGAAAGATTCTCAGATCTTACCTGATCGTGAGTTATTTGGGCACATAGTAAACGAAAACTATGTTGCGCCGCCCGGGGATGGTTATGAGGATGTTGTTGTTCCTCCGGTCAATGAGGCAGATTTAGTTGATGCTGCTGTAGCTCAAGATTTGGAGGATATTGAGCAAGTTGGAGAGGTTCCAGCTGAGGAATCTGATGGTGGTGTTACACCACCTGATTCTCCGGGTGATGTACCACCTCAGGATGCATTGGATGGAATACAGTTGGCTGATCCTCGACGCTTTAAGCGTATTTTGAGAAGGATTTCTGCGGGGCGTGTTCATGTACCGCCTAATCTTGGAAAGCGACCAGCTGGGTCTTCTCCGTCTTATGCTAATTTACCATTGAGAAGACGTCAGCGAACAGGAATTACCATTCAGGAGCCTGGTCACCAAGATCAACAACAACAACAACAACCGCCTACTGCGATGCTTCAGCAGTTACTTGATCAGATAACTCAGATGAACAAGCGTTTTGATGATCAGGCTGCCGTGATTGAAGCTCAAGCTGCTCAAATAAAAGATTTGGAGATAAAAGCAGCTCATGTGCAGGAATTGCAGCTAGAATTGAAAGCAGCTCAAATAAAAGATTTGGCCAATCTATATTATTAATAACTATAGACTTGTTAAATTTTAACTTTGCAACCAAAAATGGAGTATCAAAATTCTGCAACCTTTCCTGCTGACTTCTAAACTGATCACCAACATGCAAACCATACACCCCGTTACCAATTTTAATAGTAGCCCAGCCCAAAAGTTGTTTTAACCAATTCCCTATTGAAAACTCATACAACCCAATAAGAAACAAATAAGCCCCATACGTTTGATACATTATCGGTGTAACCCATTTACCATATACCACCTGCTTCTTAGCTTTAATCCATACCCCATTTCTACTACACAAATAGCCCAAAATTGATCTGCTTGACAAACATTCTTCAGCCATCCTATCCTTCAACTTACACAACACTTTAACAATCCACTTAACTTGACTATTACTATTTTGACACAGTAATATCAAGTCTGAATTAACCAAATGCTTCAACCATTCCATATCAATACAAATTATATCAAATGTACACCTTTCATCAAAACCAAACCACTTATGTTGATCTCCAGCATATAACCCAGTATATAAACCAACCACATATTCAGCAACAGTAATCCCAAAATCAACATTTAAGTCAATTCCATTATCATCATTCATACGGCCTGCACATACAAGATCATTTCCTACACAACCCAACCCCCAAATCAGATCACCATATCCCCTACCTATATCAGACCTACTTAAACATTGACTTTCCATTATTTGACTCTCAAACATCACCCAAAAAATAACAACTCTTATAGCATTCAAATAGACAATAGCAACACCAATCCTGATGGTACCAAATTTAACCCATTCATACCAATATACTATCATGCCAACTTGACCATAATATGCTTGACCCATCAAAATAAAAATCTGCATTCTAGTGAGCAAATAGCAAGACTGACCTGCATGATCATACCAGCTCCATATTAATCCTGTAGCACCTTCATTACCCATCTGACCCAGTTGAGTCAAACCAATCCCAGATTGACTTTTCCAACTTTGACTTAAAAAAGTCAAACATGCCAGAAATTTCAAAAAACAATCCCAACTAATTTGAACACCTGTACAAGTCAGACCCATTTTCCTCCACCATATCTTCACCCTTATGTCCTCCATCTCTAAGATCCAAGATGACCACCAAATAGACACAAGTTCAACCAAGGATGGATTCAAAAACAGAAACTGAATCCAGTTATCATTCAAAAAATATGAATGACCTTGACAATGGTAGCCTGGCACATGAGAATTATTCATCAACTGCTGCCTAAACACCCAGATGTAGGAAATTCTTCTACTCCATTTCCTTACAACCAGTTTCATAATACTCATTGCCATCTCACCTTCAAATGAAAGAATAAGCTCAAACAATATAAAGTTCAGGAAAAAGTGAGGTTTTACCATCCTTATACCACCAGTAAAATAGAATAAAGTGCCATACCCCTGCACTATAACCAATATCTCCATCCCTAAGCAGCAATAAATTTGACTAAACTTGACCCAAAACCATTCAAGCAATACAGACTTAATAAAAAATTTTAGAAACAGTTTACAATATCTCCATCCCTAGCTAATTTTAGAAACAGTTTACAATATTAATAAAAAAATTTCCATAAATAAATAAGTGTACATTTGGAAATAACCCAAACTCATAAATAAAATGAATTATGAATAAGATAATGAAAATATTCATACACAATTAATTTAAAAAAGCAAAAAATTTGAACAACATATGATGAAATTTAATTTATTATAGAGTAATACTTATATAATGATATTAAACGGAATAAGTACCCCACTGCTTTGCACGGGTATATGTTAGTTTTATGAAAATTGATTTGAACATAGGAGAATAGGACCTAATTTCACTTTTGTAACCCTCCAAGTAGCTTTGTTCACTCTTTATAGCACACGGGGTTTGTAGTTGTTTGTTCGGATAATTTTTTAACATAGGTTTACTTATGATTCACGTGTACGTGCTTCAATTTTATGGTTATTATGTCATTAATTAATTAACTAGTTATAATATAGATTTTTATTATTATTTAAACTACACTAACGCATCATCAAATTTTTAGCTGCTAGAAACACAAAAAGTTAAAAACAAATAAAAAAAAAACTTCCGATCAAGATGGTGACACACGCTTAGGTGTAAAGGTGTTTTGGTTTCATTTCATGTCGGCATTGGTGGCAGTCGGTTAATATGACACCGTCATCCATTGATATCCAAATTCAATTTTGTTATGTTTTTTGATATTAAAAGGTGTGTTTGGTTTAATTTAAAGAATCACAATAGTATGAGATTGATAGTAAAATAAAATATGAATGTGTATTATTTCTAAAACCATGACCTTAGATAGGTTTGAAAAACCCCTCACTGTAGGGTTTCATTATATTACAATATTTAAGAACTTATATACCTTAACCAAACACCTTATATCATTAGCATTCTCACCTACCAATAATTTTAATCCAAATACACCCTAACATCTTACATTACGGAATATCTGTCTCAAGATATTTTTAGATACAAATATGACAAAGAGATCATGTAAATTATGAAAAACACTTTAGATGAATATAAAGACACCCCAAAATTGATAGGGATACCTAGGGATGGCAATGGATCGGATATGGATCGGATGATGCCATATCCATATCCATATCCATTTAAATATTTTCGTCCATATCCATATCCATATCCATTTAATTTCAATTCATCCATCCATATCCATATCCGATGGATTAAGCGGGTTAATGGATGTCCGTTGGATATTCAAAAAAACGTTAAAAATTTCCTAATATGAAATGAAACCAACAAATATTGTAACAAAAAAATAAATATAACGTAATATACGGAAATCTATTCACAAGAGCGAGTAACAATTATCGTCAATGAAACATAATTGGTTACAATTATAAGTAAACATATATTTGAACAAATACAAATGTGTAATCTCTATGTTAATCGGTTAATCACACTTGTTTTGATTGTCTTTAATCGTGGATTGTGACTTCACTGTATGGTCGAAAGCAAGACTTGGTTCAGCGCGATATATTTATGCATTTCGATTTGTTATATAAATCAATAATCCAAAAAAACCCCTCAAATATACATTTAATTTTAAAAATTTACGACTTTATATATTTAATAACACATTAATAGTATATGGTTTATATGTACGTGGATATGTAAATTTATATGTGTATATACCTATATATACACGTGAATATGTAAATTTATATGTGTATATATACCTATATATGTATATGTATGTATATGTATATGTATTTCAGGTTAATGGATAAATCCATGGGTGATAACTTGTCATCCATATCCCATCCAATATTCATCCACATCCATATCCATATCCACTATTCATCCATTTAGATCGTCCGTATCCATCAATAAGTGGATGGATCGGGTGGATATCCATCGGATCGGGTGACAATTGCCATCCCTAGGGATACCCCTGGCCCATTTCCAGTTCCCGTCCAGTCCTTTTCAAGTCTAGTTTTATTTAAGATCGGTCCAGTTTAGTACATAATCGATTTTAGTTTTATATTAGACAAGGGGTAGGAATTAGAAAAATAGGGGGTATACCCAGGAAAAAAGAGAGAACATGATGTGATTGATTAGATGGGTGAGGAGGGTAGAAGATGGGAAAAAGTACAAAAGGGGTATGTATATAAGAACCCATATACAAATTAAGCTTATCTTAAAAAGATGACGCGTACATTTGTATTATTAGGTTTGGTGACACTACCAAATTTATGTTTACATATATTGAACGTACATCTATGTTTTTGTATATATACACATTTATATGCAAATTAGGAGGCATTACTTATACATAAAACTAAATGATATGCGGTGTTTGTAGCAGGGGCGGATCTAGAATTTATTAATTGCGGGGGAAATTTTTTTTTTTTTTTTTTCTGTTTATTTATTTAATTATGGGGGCAAAACTTAAAAAAATATCATAAATACTCTTAAAAAAATTTCTTTTTTACATGATTTGAAAATCTTAAGGGGGACACCTGCCCCCCGTACCCCCTCTACATCCGCTCCTGGTTTGTAGTAAGAGAAAAACAAGTAACATAAAATAAAGTAAAAAAAATTCTACATTTCTTAGCTAGCCTCATCATTCCTCATTTTATTCCTTAATTTGCAGCGGTGAGTATTTCTATAATTAAATAAACTATGTATTTTGTTAATGATAACATACTCTTAGATTGCGTTTGATTCACGAAATTAATAGGAATTCGATAGAATTGATCAATTGAAATTGAGATTGTATTCTTTAATTTGTTTGGTTGACTAATTGATGACATTAGAATCCATCAAATTCCTTTGACGAATTTCAATTTCTTCAAAATGATCTACAAGTCAAACTTCAAGCGCAGCTTTATAGGTGTTAAATCAGATTTTATACATCAATAATATATTCGATAATGTCTATTAACGTTTAACAACTAATTATCACTCGAACAAAGTTAGAACTATATTTTTCCAAACTATTTCACTTACACTCGATAACAACATTTTTACACTCTTTTACTAATGATATGCAAAACTGTTCAAACGAAGAAAACAAAACAAGCACACAAGTAACATCGTGGACTAAGAAATATATTTCCGGCGCCGAAACATATAAGATAACTAGTGCCGAAAGACACGTTTTTTATAATGTATCATGTCGGCTTTGTCCATTTTCTCTAAACGTAAAATTACCAAAAAGTCCATCATGCCCATACACAAATAAACACATGCCTTTTATTATCACATTATAATATTTCCACGTTTTTTAACGTCATCTTCATTTCATACCACCATTTAAACCACCCTCACGTCTCCAAAAATATTCACACACAAAAATACATTCAAAATGGGAAGCCTTGAATATTGGCCCGAACCCGTTGTTTGTGTACAATCTTTATCCGAAAGCGGAAACCAAGTGATCCCAAACCAATACATCAAACCACAACTCGAAAGGCCTTCTTCGTGCTTAAACGACGACGTAAACATACCGGTTATTGATTTGTCCGGTTTGGTCACTTCACGTGAAGTGACCATGAAACAGATCTCAAAAGCGTGTCGTGAATGGGGGTTTTTCCAATTGGTGAATCATGGCGTTAAGACGGAGTTAATCGATCAAGCTCGAGAAATTTGGAGGGAATTTTTTCATGAACCAATGGAAGTGAAAAAATTGTATGCAAACTCACCAAAAACTTATGAAGGGTTTGGGAGCAGATTAGGAGTTGAGAAAGGAGCAATACTTGATTGGTGTGATTATTATTACCTTAATTATCTTCCTTTTGGTCATACAAAATGGCCTGCCCATCCTCCTTCTTTAAGGTAATTATCAAATTTATGACAATATTTAGATAGATTCTAACGTTTTTATTTCATGATACTGTTAAGTTTTATACAAACTAAAAAAACATATATAGAGAAATGGTTGTGATAAGTAAAGCTCGAGTCAAGTTAGAACGAGCTCAATCTCGAATAAACTTAAAATGATTCCATGATGGAGGTCTAATTAATCTCAAATGCCACCTTAGGCCGAGATCAAAACAAATTTTCAATAGTTCAAAGTACGATTTGTTCGTCGTGATCGCGATAAGATGTTGACGATTAAATGTTCTTATTTTTAGTATGACATTCTACTAAAACCGTAAATGTTTACTAAAACTTGTTAAAAGTACGATATATTCTTTTCAAGTGTTCAAATGGTTAACAAAAAACTCGTAGTTTGCCTAATTAACTATAAATAAGGTCATGTTGATTTCCTAACACACATAATATATGGTCATATGTAGAGACGTGATGGAGGAATACACGAAAGAAATACTAAGGTTAGGCGCGACCTTATTAAACATATTCTCAATAAACCTTGGATTAAAAGAGGATTCACTTCAAAATGCATTTGGCGGAAAGGAATTTGGAGCTTCTATAAGAGCAAATTTTTATCCTAAGTGCCCACAACCCGACTTGACCCTAGGTTTATCGTCACACTCGGACCCTGGTGGTATGGCCTTTTTACTCCCCGATGAGCAGGTCGCTGGACTCCAAATCCGTAAAGATGATCAATGGATAACTGTTAAACCTGCACCTAATGCCATAATCGTCAACATTGGGGACCAACTTCAGGTAACCCTTCAATTCCTCTATATCCTACATCTTTCAGTTGTTCATCAATATTAAAAATGTTGAAAGTTGGCTACATCATAATTAGCTAGGGATCAACCTTAACTAATCTAATAAGTGATTTGGTCAAAAGAAAACATCTTAACAAAGACAAATACCTACAATTTATTCTCTACAGATTCAGTGAAGTAAATAAAGTAGAATACTATATATTGTCTTTTTCATGAAATTATTAAAATATTATCAATCCTGAAGTTAGCAAAATTAATTGGACATTAACCCACTTTAAACATATATAATAATGCATCTGGCTTCATATTTTATAGCTTCTCGTATAATCCCTCCGTCCCGGTTTAATAGTCCATTATTTCCATTTTGAGATGTTCCAAATTAATCGTCCATTACCAAATATAGAAAAGTAACATGATTCTTTTTACTATATTGTCCATACTTTAAAAATTAAATTACAAAAGTGAAAGGAAGTTCAAATTAATTGGTTAAGGGTAAGAATGTCATTGTGCAAAAAGTAAGTACTACGTAATAATTATTGTGTTTATCTTAAACTGCGTGTAATTCTGTCCGGGGACAATTAAATTGGGACGGAGGAAGTAAAATAATTGACTTCAATGTCATTGTCTTCTTTTATACCAATCAATCTGCATTATTCAATGTAACAGAATTTAAAAAAGAGTTCTGTTATCGTAAAACATCTAATTATATATTATATATTATATAAATACTCATAAAAATAAAATATGAAATCTTTTGAGTTAACATTAAACTTGTTTAAGTTAATTAATCACTATGAGCTTTATCATCAAA
The DNA here is from genome assembly GCA_949592205.1 of Helichrysum umbraculigerum. Taxonomy (NCBI): domain Eukaryota; kingdom Viridiplantae; phylum Streptophyta; class Magnoliopsida; order Asterales; family Asteraceae; genus Helichrysum; species Helichrysum umbraculigerum. The sequence goes on from CATIUR010000006.1 coordinate 57,227,324, forward strand.
AGAAGCTTATGAGAACAGAAATTAATAGTATTAAGTGTTCAAGTTCGTTGTTCGAGTTGTAGGTTTTAAGCAACGCAACATATAAGAGCGTGGAACACAGGGTGGTTGTGAACCCAAACAAAGAACGAGTTTCGTTGGCCTATTTCTATAATCCAAAAAACGATCTTCTTATTCAACCGTTACCAGAACTTGTGACGTCAAAGACGCCTGCTCTTTATCTACCGATGACATTCGAAGAATACAGGCGTTTCATACGTACAAAAGGTCCACAAGGAAAATTTCAGGTGGAGTCTTTAAAATCTCCAAGGTATAACAAGTGATCATATGTTTCTTCAGTTCTTGTATCAAAGTTACTTATTGCTTTCATATTTTGTAATATATCTGATTCTTGTAAAATTTCGCTGTAATTTTTCTTTACATCGGAGCTATTATTAAGGCGTCGATGATAAATAAAGTTGTATATTATCACATGTAATTACGTATATCTGATTTTACAGTTTGTTTCGAATGTTACTATCATGTCATTGTACTACTTAAAAAAAATAGATCATTTCTTGGCTCTACTTTCCATTCTTTTTGGTTTATTTACGTGTAATTCATTAGGAGTAAGTGCATGAGAATGCAATTAACTATGACCTGACATTCATAGTGTGTATTCAACTATTCAGACGTACATTGTGTGCAATAAACTTGTTATTTCTTGCCATTGTATGTATTTTGGTGACGTGTCAACTTGTAAGGATGACAATTGACACCTTATATAGATGACACGTGGAAATAATATCGAAAATTACATACAATGGCATGAAATAACTAGTTCCTTACACACAATGGAAGCTTGAGTAGTTGAGTACATAATATGAATATCAGAACATAGTTAATTACATTTTTTTGCACTTAACCCAATTCATTAACTAATTAATATTGGATTTACCCAATGTAATCAGAAGAATACATGTATACATGCACAAGCCATAATAGCAAAAAGTTTTTAGCGAATTGAATAAATGCTCGACAAAGCAACAAGTGCAAGGGGTTTTTCGTGTTCAATAGTTCATAGTCATGTACGCAGCTCAACTGTGATATATTCGTTGCCGTTTCCGACTCTTTTCCTGTTACTCCTAAAATGTTTGCATAAAGATGTTCGAAGATAAGATAAGGACATCATAACGTTTTACTATGAAGTCACCTTAGTGATGGTTAGCTCGACAAAACAATATCCTTCAAATTTTCTAATGCTACAAACTGGGAGAGAATTTTATGGGGACCGAATGTTTTGGATAGAATTCATTGACTAAGTAGATAAAAAGCAAAGAAAACAAAGTTTGTTTAGTCCATTATATTAAAGGTGATAAGTTTGGAACAAGATAAATATATAATTCTTTTCGAATAAAAAATAAGATAGATGACATGCAATACTTGACATTTGGGTTCCTTGTTCTAGAAAGATGACATACAACACTTCACGTGTTTCTTGTTATAGGAAATCTGAATATATACGGTCCCAAAGGAAAATTAAAGAATGTTACATAAATTGGCTTCAAGACAAACAAATGTTGGTCTTTCTGGTCGATATAATATCTGAATATATACGCACATGATGCATATACATCGTATAAAGGGAAGCCATAAATAATAATGTATGTGTTGTGATGAATGTTCATGGCAGGTTAACCAAATTTTTTGGTTTGTCGTTTTCTTTAATCTAAACACACACCGAAGAAGCCGCTTTGCCAATAAGAGGTTAACTGATGTTTTTGGTTAGCTTGTTTAGTTACAGTTAACTGATTTTCGGAAGATATTTACAAACATAGACCAATAAATCGCTAAACCTCAACTGGTGTTCTGCAATCGAGTGGTTGTCAAGTCTCGGTTGAGATAGACAACAACAACAACAATACTCAAACCCACCATGAGCAGGGTATTAGAAAGGTAAGATGTAAACAGTCGTACCTCTACCATAAGGTCAATGGTGGAACTTGAAAGTTGTTGGGGGCCAAAATCACTCCATATATTTAAATTTTATAAGCCATAATATAGTTATGCATATAAAAAATTTTTAACTATACAATGAAATTAAGCAAGTTATACATCAAATAAACTAACTCACACTTATTTATCGAATACACCATCCTATCAGTCATTCAATTGAGACTAATTGACTTTTTTTCCTTAAACAATAACAAAAATCTGGTATAAACACATAAACCAATCAATAAAGATCAAGGTTTAAAGTTTTACATATGTTCATAAATATTTGAACATAAATAAATGGGTGTATACATTTACAATAACCCAAAAACAGAGGTAAACAGGCCCATTATGAAGACCTGTACACACGTGTGATTGGTTTCCAACTTGCAAGTGGTGCAAATTGTAAAAATATGATATATTTTAGTCTTAAGCCCTTCGAATATATATTTGTAAGCTAGTTCTACCTTCGACTTTAGGGGAGGCCAGCACCCCCGGCCCCTATTATCTTCCGCTGTTGCATAAGGTAGAGGGGCTGCTTCCAGAAAGACATTCGACAAGTGAGTGTGTATTGAAAGTGTATATGTATTGATGTGTAAAAACCGAGTTATAAAAAGTATAAGAAAAATATCTAAGTATGGACTATTACATAACTAGGCAAGTGTACCTAATCGAGTAGTAGTATAGCAAAGATAAGTTTTCAGGTATCGTCCAAGGAACAATTTAAGTATTTTGAAGTTATTTTCGATTAATTATCAACTAAATGAAAAGCAAGTAAAAATGGGAGTTTTTGCCTCTTAACGACGGACAGTCGAATGATTGTATTTTAAAAGTAAAGACTTAAATTATATAAAGCAAATAAAGATAGTTTATCTCAAATTAGAGAAACATGTTCATCTGGATCTTTTACCTCTAGTGTTGGATAATTTGATTAAGAACTAGATCAATAATTGACATACGTGAGCTAACTAGTTGGTTTACTTGTTCTCACAATGCAAACGCTTAACTAAGATTACAATTAATGCAAATCTCCTTGACATCTTAGACCTCTCAATTATAACTAGTTAACTCAACTAAATTGATGACTCAATCGTGTGGTATTATTCTCATAAAAACCAACAATCATACAAGATTCTTCTTAGTATGATCCACCCGTATCTTAATTCGTCTAATTCAATTCAATTCATTTATTGTCTCCAATCAAATGTACAAGATAAACAAGTAAACATTGTGACACCCGGTCAAAATAACCCAAAATTGGGTTTCAATTTAAACTTTTAAATCACGTATTATATACGTGTTAACACTTAAGCATTCAAGTATTATATATATATATATATATATATATATATATATATATATATATATATATATGTATGTATATATATAAACCGAAACGATTATTTAAATAATCGCGAATACACGAATTTAACAAAACGTAGAAACTCAAAATGAAAGCGAGCGAAAAACATTTTAAAATCAAGTATTATTATTGAGAATAATAATTACATACTCCGTTTGAAATTTAAATACATTTAAGATACAGAAAACTATCCGTATATTTTAAGTAAAACAAAGTTACAATATTATACATCCGTAAAAACAGTTTTATAAAATATTTCAATTAAAAACTTATACTAACCCATTTTTAGAAAATTATCATTTTAAAAGATTATACTACATAACAATCGGGTACGCGAACACGGGTCGGGAAATACCCAACTACCTCAATAATTGAGGCCGGTTATATCAACCGACCTCAATTATTTATCACTCACACGCACACTCTTTGATCTCTCTCGTTCTCCTCTCCCTCTCGGTTCCAATTCAAACAACAACAATAACATTAACAACAACAAGATCAAGAATCAGCATCAACATCATCATCATAATCATCTTCATCACTATCATCATCATCATCGGATCATCATCATCATCCTCACGGTTCCATTTTAATTTTGTAAGAATCACTAACTTTTTCCTTTGATTTCGTGTTTAAAATACGTAATATATCATGTAGTAATGTTCTATAGTTGCGGAAATTGGTAAAAATTTAGTTAGAACTCGTATATGTCAAAACCTGCACGAACAGACGCTGGAACCAGACTTTGATCCGGCGGATCAAGTCTTGGATCCGGCGGATCCTCTTCAAATGTGCCCAATCCGGCGGATCCACCTAGTGATCCGGCGGATCCATCAAAATCATGCCCGATCCGGCGGATCCACTTGGTGATCCGGCGGATCCCCCGTTATATTTCATGATCCGGCGGATCAACAAACGGATCCGGCGGATATTAGCTAAAACAGAACAAATATTTTTTCGAAAACGTCGACAATTTCACAACTTATTTCAGGGTAGCTTCTCGATGAAAAATTTATTGTAACGGATTAGGCTCAAATTCGCACGGTCATTAGAAAACAACCCAGTGGTCAAGGCTAAGTACCTTAGCCTAGCCAGTTTTAGGCCATCCGGGGTCGTCTAGGGGTCGAAAATGGCATATTTCGGTTTTCGGACTTGTGCCAAATTTTGTAACTTATGAAATAAAGTGTAACGGATAAATAATAGACAATCAATTATACTCATTAGAATCTCGCGTGTTTAGGACACTAGGAGACTTCAGGGATTGTCTATTCCACGTCGGATATATTCACTGCTCGAGTTTACACAGGTGAGTCTCACGGCCCCATTTTCAATGTTTACATGTTTTAATAATTGGGGGAGATGCAACACAAATTGTTTTCGTGATCACTGTTATTCGGTTAGTTAATTTAGTATTAACTCAAGTTATCTGCATTGTTATTTAATTCGGTTAATCACGTTGGTTACATTACTCGGTTATCATTGTTGTCTTGATTTTCATTGTACGGTATATGCACGAGTGTTTTAATTCGGTAAAAGTCCTCAACAGTGTATGATTCATTAACTTAATAAGGCGCGGTTACTAAAGGATAGTACTATCATGGGAGTGACGTCCCCGTCCGGGTTGCTAGCTACAACCAAGTTAAAAACGGGCACTTTAGTAATTGTCATGGGTGTGTCACCAAATCGGGAGGCAAAGATCGGGTTAGGCTTTGAATCATAGCTCGGTGCAATACAAGTGTCGGTTATATCATGGGTCGGAAACCTTAATAGGTTTATCATTGTTCGGTAAAATTGTTTATCATTTTTCGGTTTACATTGTTTAATTATCGTCGGATAATCATGTTGATCACATCAATGTTTATATTAAAACCTGTGAGATTCACCAGCTTTATAGCTGACCTTTTAGTGTTGTATTCTCAGGTGCTCATCAACAGTAGGAATGGCCTACAGGATAAGCTAGCTATCACGAGTCGCATGCATCCATTTAGACATGAAGATTTTCTTGCATTATATTTTGTATAATGGTTATGTATTAAAATCTTCTGAAATCATTTTGCGAACTCACTACTATGTTTCAAACTTATGACTTAAACTCTGTAATACTTTTGTAATATTTATAACGTCTCATGTAGAGTCGTTTGTTGTAATCTTGGTGTTTTGATATTTGATTAGTGGCACCCAAAACTCGCTTCCGCAAAGCTTAATTTTGGGGGTGTCACAAACATGAAGTTAAATGCAAGAGTTTTCACTCATTGAAACAAACGCAATATCAATTGATTGAATAAAATAAACCGCAATACAAATCGTTCATTGATCAAGCATCAATTTATCGTATTATCAAGAATCAATCATTAAAAACATGTCCAATATCTAGAGTTATTAATCTAGATGAACAATAAGAGTTTAGCCCATGATTATGGACTCAAACGCAGAAACAATAATGATCAAAGACGAATTCATAGTTGTAAGAACAAGAATTAACCGATGAAAATTAATGTTGTTGGATGTTTGATGATTAACTCTAGCTTCCGTAATGATTAAGATGATGATTGGTGGCTTAGGATCTCTCCAAAAGTCCCCAAAATCACCTCAAGTTAGTCTCCAAGGTCGCTTCTCTCTGCCCAATCCGGATCCCTCTCTTCTGACCTAAATGTTTTAAAACCTAGGGAAATCGACATCATGGCCATGACAGAAAGTATCATGGCCGTGACAACCAAAGTCAACGAATTAAACAGCTGGTCAATGTTGTGTCATGGCCATGATGAAATGAGTAATGACCATGACAGTATCCTGATTTGATTCTCGTGATCCCTTTGCTCGATTTACGCTTGAATTTGGACTCTTTTCCTTGAAACTTCATTATCGAACCTGAAATGCGAATTATAACAAATTAAGTACTAAAGACTCATGAATTAATGAATAACTCAAACATAAATGAGGGATATTGCCAAAGTAAACATGTACAAATTAGGCAATATCATGTCTTTACTTATATTTTTTTTATATTAATTAATTTTATTTTCCTTATGTCTTTTTATTTCTAAAATAAAAAATAAGAAAGGTTAGGAAACACAAACACTGGCGGGAAAATCATTTTTCCGGTGACGATTCGGCAACAAGGATGCATCCATGGCGCGATGCTAATTGGCTTTCAATAAATTTCGATGATTTGTTGGTGTGTGACTTCCACTTGTCGTCGTTTAAGATCATAATTTTATCATTGGGACAATATTATGATTGTCACAAAAACACTCCAACCAAATTTTGATGAAACGGTTTCCAATTTCTGATCAAACGTAAAGTATACTAATATCTTTCAATTGAAGGGTAAGGTTCAAATGAGACTACAAATTTATGTGAGAATAGAGGAACCAATGATATGGTGCCATGTGTAGAAAGAGAATACAAAACCCATTTACCCCTTAAGTTAAATATCTCACAAACGACAAATCGAAAAATTATGAAAATTGCACCATTAGATTCAGCGTTTGATCCTCTTCGATTTTCCGTCCATTAAGGCATACTTTCGAAGAGTTTTTTTTTTCATTATTTTTAGTGGGTTTCACATTACTAACACGTGTGTTACAGTATTGCGTTTAGGGTTTAGGGTTTGGGGTTTAGGGGTTAGGATTTAGGATTTAGGGTTGGGAGTTTGGGGTTTCGGATGAAACCCCGAACTCCCAACCCTAAACCCTAAACGCTTTATAAAACTCTAAACCCTAAATCATACTAAACCCTAAACCCTAAACACTGCTAAACCCTAACACTAAACCCTGCTAAACCCTAACACTAAACCCTAACTCTAAACCATAACCCTAAACCCTAAATCAAATGTATAATCAATCACTAACACATGTGTTACTAATATGTAAAACCCACCAAAAAAATGAAAAAAAAAAAAGTTCGTCGGAAGTATGCCTTGATGGACGGCAAATCAAAGAGGATAAAACGCTGAAAAATATGGTGCAATTTTCATGATTTTTCGACTTGTCGTTTGTGAGATATTTAATTTTTAAAAACGTGGATGAGAGAGAAAAAAGTGACATATGGCATATTGTGGTTGATTCCCCCATTCTCACACAAAATAAATGGTCTCAATTGAACTCTTCTCTTCAATTGAAATATCTAACTCTAAGAATCACAAAATTGTGTGTAAAGAGTTAAGAAGAATGATTCTACGATATATATAATTCTTGTAATATTCCAATTTGAATTTTCACTTGAAAATCCAAATCACAATCAATGGGGTAGCGGTGGTCGTAGGAAACGAGAGAAAATATGTCAAAAGGTCTAGTTCGAAATGTGTCTGTTGTTCGAAAATGGCGTTGTACAGCTTAATTACTTAAATAGCCTCGGTCATCAATATTTCTGCTTATTAATAAAAAGCACAATACAATTACCAGGCAAATTAAAACCAACAGGATATCCTTAGGTTTATGTAATTGGGTCGAATGACTCGAACCTGATCTAGCAAAAAATGTTTAATCAAGAAACAGATGAAAACAAATTATGGTTACAGAATTAGAGCAGAATCAAAATCGAGGTGTCAAATCTAAAGTTTGTGGAAAGAGGCAGGGCTGGAACAAAAACATTAATCAGGTCAGTGTAATATGATGAAGTAAACACCTCTGCGGCTCTGCCAAAACCCAAATGCTTGGAGTCCCATTCACAGTCGAGCCTAGTGAGGGAATTAGAATTAGAGACTGTATATTCTGCCATGCAATGGGTTGAAATAATGATTTATAGAGAGGAATTACAACATTACAAACATCCGATTCCTAAATAGAAGATAACAGTTGGTAAATTTCACTGACTAAAAAATGAACTGAAGTGCAAGCATAACAAAGGGGTAACAAGCACTGTAGCACTAATAACCTGCTGAACAGCTAAAAAAACTTACAATCCTGCAAAAGAAAACATATCCTAAAAGAACAAGTCAAAGTCACTTTAAATAACCACATATACCTATATATATGTTGATAGAGAAGATAAGAGATCCTACTAGCAGACTGATAGACATCAGACATGTTTGGAGGGGTGTTACTGTTACGGCCTTATGGGCGCCCTTTCTTTGTGCTGCAAGAGGGGCATTTGTACTGCTTGATGCTTTCAGCTTTAGCAGGTGTTATCTTCACACACTTGCCGTGATACCACCTCTCACAGATGTCACACCCAATCCAGAATTCATCCCCGCTGTAATTCCCTCCACAGCTCCCACAAAGGGTTTCTCCATGTTCATCTTCATCTTCTGCATAACCTTCGTCGTAAACCCTCGGTGCGCTTTTTGCTTGTCCATCATTCGTTCTCTGTAACCAAAGATAAATTACATATCATCAGATAAGGTGATAAAAAGTGTGTGACAGTTTGGAAGGTAGTTAATCAATTGATTACTTTTGTGCTGGATCTGGATTTGTTGCCATTATCCGCATTGGGCTTATCCTTGACATGCTTCCGCTCTGTTACGACTTCAAAGACGGTGGGTAGATCATTTATCAAGCTGAACAGACGCTTCCTATAAAAGTACAGGGGTTCAACATATATTAAAAAAATAATAATAACTTTGGAAACTGAAGTTTACATTTAACAGAGAAATCCCATACCAACCAAAGTTTTATCTCGTCTGGACAAAAGCACTTTACCCAAATTTGTAAGCACTCGTATATCTTGATAATGACAAAAGGGTGCAAAGCTATTATCACTATGAAACAATGTATTAACAAATTTGTTTTCAATGATGTAGTAGTCTAGCAGGAATAATTGGGTGCTTAAACATATATATTTTGATGAAACTGTGAGTATCAAAAAGGTAAAGATACATACTTCCTTTCTTTTATTTCGGTATTTAGTTTAACAACTTGGTTATGCTAATTTTCTTAATTTAGTTACATGGTATAGCTTTATACAACTCAGTGACTCACATCATTAATAACATAGATATACAGAAGACAGATCAGAATATGATCATGAGTCCCATTATTAGCTATACAAAAATGAAAACTTCTATTATAGCTGAGAGTATGTCACTGACTTGCTAATTTATCAGTAAAACTATTGCTGGTGTTACACTTAAATAACAGAACCTTAATAGAGGTAAGTGAAAAAAATAACTCTACATATTTACTACTGCAAAGGATGACACTTAATGCAACTCGGAAAGAAACATGAATGCAAATGAGAGTATGTCACTGACTTGCTAATTTATCAGTAAAACTATTGCTGGTGTTACACTTAAATAGCAGAACCTTAATAGAGGTAAGTGAAAAAACTAACTCTACATATTTACTACTGCAAAGGATGACACTTAATGCAACTCGGAAAGAGACATGAATGCAACTGAGAGTATGTCACTGACTAGCTACTTTATCAGTAAAACTATTGCTGGTGTTACACTTAAATAACAGAACCTTAATAGAGGTAAGTGAAAAAAATAACTCTACATATTTACTACTGCAAAGGATGACACTTAATGCAACTCGGAAAGATATATATTTTGATGAAACTGTGAGTATCAAAAAGGTAAAGATACATACTTCCTTTCTTTTATTTCGGTATTTAGTTTAACAACTTGGTTATGCTAATTTTCTTAATTTAGTTACATGGTATAACTTTATACAACTCAGTGACTCACATCATTAATAACATAGATATACAGAAGACAGATCAGAATATGATCATGAGTCCCATTATTAGCTATACAAAAATGAAAACTTCTATCATAGCTGAGAGTATGTCACTGACTTGCTAATTTATCAGTAAAACTATTGTTGGTGTTACACTTTAATAACAGAACCTTAATAGAGGTAAGTGAAAAAAATAACTCTACATATTTACTACTGCAAAGGATGACACTTAATGCAACTCGGAAAGAGACATGAATGCAACTGAGAGTATGTCACTGACTTGCTAATTTATCAGTAAAACTATTGCTGGTGTTACACTTAAATAACAGAACCTTGATAGGGGTAAGTGAAAAAAATAACTCTACATATTTATTACTGCAAAGGATAACACTTAATGCAACTCGGAAAGATATATATTTTGATGAAACTGTGAGTATCAAAAAGGTAGAGATACATACTTCCTTTCTTTTATTTCGGTATTTAGTTTAACAACTTGGTTATGCTAATTTTCTTAATTTAGTTACATGGTATAGCTTTATACAACTCAGTGACTCACATCATTAATAACATAGATATACAGAAGACAGATCAGAATATGATCATGAGTCCCATTATTAGCTATACAAAAATGAAAACTTCTATTATAGCTGAGAGTATGTCACTGACTTGCTAATTTATCAGTAAAACTATTGCTGGTGTTACACTTAAATAACAGAACCTTAGAGGTAAGTGAAAAAAATAACTCTACATATTTACTACTGCAAAGGATGACACTTAATGCAACTCGGAAAGAGACATGAATGTTTTTTACACAATAAACTTCTCTTTGTTTTAGTTGGTGCCCAGGCTCTGAACCCATATGGTAAATTAGCATACATCGAACTTCAGCCTAGAACTATCAACTAAAAACATTGATCGGGAAACCATAAATCTTTGGTCTTTCAATTCCATTACACAAATTAGACTTTGTTGACAGGTTACACTAACAATTAAATGCAATCTTAGTCTTACGTTATCTTTTCATAAAAGCCAAGAAACAAAAACATCATTTTTTTCTACTCCTTCCTTCAAACCCTAGCAACGTCAATCTTAGTCTAAGAAGATTTAAAAAGTCAATCCAAACAATTCCAAGTAAAGCATCTAGAGAACCTTAGATCAACAGTAGCAAGGTTACATGACACATACGTGCAAGCACACCCTCTGCACAGGTTGATAACAGACGAATAAAAGTTATTCAGCTTTAAAAGCACAGGTTCCCAAATGACACTACTTTCAGTAAAGTTGTCACCACGAAGGCAAATGCGAAACTCCAAAATAAAACAAAATTCACATCAATTATGAGTAATTGTGGACATGCTAGAACGTATGCATGGAAATGTATTGAAACAGATATCAGTCAGATGTAAATATGAGAGTGATCTTAGTAGATACCTCTCATTTCTATTCAAGCGAGCACCAAAGTAGAAAGCCACTGCCAACAACCACGAATCGGTATGCACAGCCACCAACGAAAGCCAATCTCTTCTGTGCATACCATCCCTTGCAAAATTAATCCCCAAAGCTGGTTCCGGAAGTTCTGGAGGGACTTCCTCCGCTGGCAGCGTTACTTCCCATGTTTCATTTGGATGTCCATACAAACACAAATTTTCCTTCTCTACAAGCTCACAATTCGGCAAAATAAATATTTAGTGTCAACAATAAATTGCCATAAATAAAGTAATCTTAAAACACTAAACAAACTTTTAACAGTACCAAAAAACATGACCACCAGCCAAAGACTACTCATGTCTTTTCATAAAAACTGTTACTTTATAGCTTTCATTAGACCCAAATGTAACTATTTATCCAAAGCTTACATTCTTCAAATTCAAAAAATCAATACCAAGTTCCTAGTTGAAATAATCAATATATACTTCAGCAGAGCTCAATCGCACACTCTAATTTCACGATTAGAGAGTACAAATTTCAATGTTTATGATCACAAACTCATGCATGGTTAGTTACCAATGCAACATCACTACAAGTCTACAAGTTCAAAAGTTTATTATACCAACCACAATAGTCAAAGATGCCACTTTTGACTTTGGAATAAGTCAACAGAACACGTCAAAAGAAAAACACTCACCTCCAACAACAAACTAATTACAAATTTTATATTTTATTTTTATTTGCTACCAAAACAATATACACTTACTGTTAAACTTTTCCATAATCAAAAATCAAAATTTTCATCAATTGAAAAATAATTATTAATCCAATTATTAAACTGTATACCAAAAACGCACAAAATCACTCAAATTAACACTAACAATAAATTTTAAGCTGAAATTACAATTAAAACATAAAAATAGACCTGGATCGCAAGTAGCGTAAAATTCATCAACATCTGCAACAAATTAAAAGCAAATTAATTAATATAACAATAATAAACAAAGCCGAAAAGTAATAAATATAAACTAATATATGTATACCGTAAGTTAGAGCTCGAACGATGCCGGAGCGACGAGCACTGTAATCCTTGAAGATCTCTTCAACGGTACGCGGACTAGAAGAAATTGCAGCCATTTCCATAAATAGTTTTAATAAAATTAATTAATTAATTAAAAGTTAAGTATGTTCAGATCTGAGAAATTGGAGACCGGATTGAGAGTCAGGGGAACGGATTATAGGTAAATCGACGGTTGTCGTTGTTTGGCCATTGATGGATTTGAAGGTTCAGATTCACACAGAGTTTAATTGTGAGAGAGATGTAGAAATAGAAAGAGATGAAATGAAGAAGAACTGGAATTTTGACCTTTTTTATTTTAAGGATTTTGTGATGATGGAATCACAGCCGTTGGATCTTTTTTTTTTCCGTACTTTATGTAATAAAATCTAGGAGAGAGAGAGTTTGAGACAAAGAATGAGAGATCTTTGCGTTTCAGTTCTCTATTTTGTTACACTTCACCTACTTGTAGATTTTTGTAGTTACTTGCACGTCCTTGAACCATTGTGTTTGTTTCAGTCGTACCCCTCTAGGCTGTTCAAAAATCAACTAACATATAGTCCAGCAAAAGGTGTAAATTGACGGGAACACCCTCGTTCCGTGTGCCTTTGGCACCGGTCATTGTCAACTAACATATAGTATATATTAATAAATACTTAAGTTTTAACGATTTATTATTGTTAGGGAGTACTAGATGCCTAGATAATACACACTACTATCCATGGTCCTTTGCAGGGGCGGAGCCACGTAGAAGCTAGGGGTAGCACTTGCTACGGGTCCGTTTGTCATGCGGAGTGTTAAAATATTGTAAAAATAATTGATTTTATTGCTATTGCTACGGGTCCAAATAAGTTTTGCTACTGATTTGATAAATGACTAGTTCATTTTGTATCTTATTTACTCTAAAAACTACTAAATTCTAATGAAATCGTATTTGTTCATGAAAAAAATCATCTATTTAATATTATGAAAAAATTTGTGCTACGGGTCACTTGAATTTCTGGATCCGCCACTGGTCCTTTGAATGGAGGCATCATATTACCAAGCGAGTCCTACATGTAACATGACTTCATTCTTTCATAATCTCACTCTCTTTGTCTATACGTTACTAATACTAACATTTTACCATTTAGTTACTACACCGAAGGAGATTCCTAACACTCATGGCACACAACTCGCATCTACCTAAACATGGTGCGGATATTAGCTGGGAATCGCCAGCCGAAGAGCTATTTAGCTCTGGCTCGGGACCTCTCTTAATGTATCTTTGATGTTTGCAGCTAAGTTCAAGCTTGAGATGATAACGGATCATCAAGATTTTTTAGATAAGCACAGTAGTTTTTTGGAGCAATACTTAATATTATGTGCATTTTAATAAACAATATGTAGCTATGAATAGGGATGGCAATCGACATCCAATCCGGTGGACATCCATCCGATCCATCCATTTAAAATGGATATGGATAATCTAAATGGGTGTATACCGGATATGGATATGGATGTGGATGATTAGTGGATCGGATGTGGATGATAATTTATCATCCACGGATTCACCCATTACACCCGAAATCCATATATGCATATACATATACATACACTATAAACATATTAACTCTATATATTTAAGCGGATCATTCTTATACATCAAAATTTATAACAAATATTTATTTTTCACTCGTCATTTTCATCATATAATTTCAATAAATCGAAATTCCTACATCCCTATCCAAATAAAATACCGTATATGTAATTTTCGATTCCACTATACAATTGGAAGTCACAAACCAACCATTAAAGTGTGGCTATCAAATTAAGAAACAACAAATAAGTGTTTTGAGTTTTGTAAAAACTATATATTACATGTATTTGTAACAATTTGTGTCAAGAATATCACGATGTTTAACAATTCTTTTGATATCCAATGGATATCCATAAACCCGCTACATCCAGCGGATATGGATGTGGACGGATGATCTGTAAATTTAGTGGATATGGATATGGATGAAAAGAAATAAATGGATATGGATATGGATATAGCTCCACCCGATCCATATCCGATCCATTACCATCCCTAGCTATGAATACTTTTTATCAATATATATCGCACCAGATGTTGCGTTTAGTAAATTTTAAATTTTAAATAGTGAATTGTGACTAAGAGTGTGCATTTAGACAACATACACTCTTTAACACGTATACAATGTCATGATATCATTATAGTCACTACAACTCAATATTTTAGTTATTGCCTGTCACAGCGAAGGTCTCCTAACCATTATGGGGATTGGGGAGTTAAATCACGTAAACACAGATTAGGGACCCAGTGCGTGGATTTGAACCACGGACTTCTCAGATTGTGCTCCATATTCTCGATCGAAAGCCACCATCATGGGGACCGATAAAAGTATATACTACGATTTTCATCAGTATGAATTCCTGAATTTAACAACTAGCAATGAATGGTCCTAAGTTAACTCTATAAACTTCTAGCTAAACATCGACTCAATTAGTCGAGATAGATTGTTAGGGTTGTTACTCGTAATACAAAAGGTGTTTTATCAGTCATGAAGCAGAATGTTGCATAGAAGAGTTTTAGCCTGATCACAACTGAAGTGTTATGTTTTAGTTTTCTGTGTTTCTTTCCACTTTTGCACCTTTATATGGGAAAATGAGAGTATTGAATTGATTTATCTGAACTCTTATTTAATGGTCATTACTCATCCCCTCCCACCCCTAACATAAGTTTACCAAAAGTACGTTTGGGTTTCCAATTGATTATGCTAGTACTAAGACTTTTGTTGATAATCAAATACACTATTACAACTACATGAACTCCGTGGACCAATAACCACCAAAAGTGGTACAACGATCTTCGAATTACAGTTATATATGATGGAAGTTAGTGATCCAAAGATGCTATGGTACCAAAAACTTTGCAAACTGCATGTACTACATGTTTTATGATGATATTTTAAAATCCATCACCTTGTAACAACAACATGACTACACAAGTACAAAAAAACAGCCTAAAGAGTGTCAAACAGCATAAGAAGCTTTACAGATTGGTACATGTCACCTTTTTGAGAGTATAGTGGAACGGATCGAATGCCTTTACTTATCTCTCTTACTGGTAAGCATGTTTGGCCTGCAAAATCATCTGTCTCTGATACATCATTTTCATGAACTTCAATTCGAATAAGTGCCAGTTCTGGAACTGTTAAAGGAAACTCAAATTCTTCGTTCCAAGATGGGTTCCAGCTGTCATCTACCGTCTTTGATTTCTTCATCACTGAATCAGCAGGCACTCCAGCAATTCCAATCTGCAAGCAAACCAAAACCGAATCTTTAACAATCTTAAATTCAAATTACAAAAGTTTGTATATTAACAGACAAGAATGCAACCGACTTACCCTCACATAGAAATCTGGAGGAGAGTATGGATCGAAATGTGTGTGTTTAAAATCATAACACCATCCTTCACCCATATAAAGAGTTATCTGGGTACAACCAAGAATTTAAATTAGTTAAATGCAGATCAGACGAAGGAAAAATTATACTACGAGTATTAAACTGTTTAAGTGCTTAGTAACTTGCCTTGATGGTCATTTTGACGGGTAGTGAGACTCTCGGATCAAAGACCTCTTGACCACCCTTTAACAAGAATTCAGGCTTCTTAACATATCCACAACCCCCGTTGCCCCTGAACATTCCTTGCATCAACCACAGTGATCTTCCAAACCCCTGTCACATGAAACTGGTATACATAACTTTGTCACAAGAATTTGACTGAATTAAAAGTTAGTAGTTCCATATTAAAGGATCAATAGGTATTAATCTGCTTCAAATATTATGCGACCACAATATAGAAGTAGCTGCACATTCATAGAGCATAAAGAAAAGAAGTACAGAATAAATACACAAGCATAAACAGACAAAGGTATACAACTTGAAATGCATGGTGAATATGGAGATTGTAGTGGAAGAATCGGAATTCATGGAGAGAAGTAGAAGTCTAACCTGCATATTGAATGCCACCATCTGAGCTCCATGCATCCACCCAATCAACGGGTTGTAATTAGATGAGTCAAATCGTATTCCTTTAGGATACACTCTCAAAATGTTTCTCTGGGTGAACCTAGAGCAAGCCAACTGTTAGCAGTCAATGATGATAAATGTGTATACGGACATAACGTATAACAGGCTTTTCGAAAGAACAAGGAGGACCCAGTTAGGTACTTGAGCTTGTAAGGCAAATTTAAATGCACAGACTCACAGAGAGCAACTGAAGGCTATAAAGGAGAACCACTAGGCAATGTTTTCATTAAAGGCGGGTCAAATGGTTTGAAAGTAGTCTGACTTGTATTCAAATGCGTGAAAATGTCCTTTATCATTTATTACATTAGGTTGAGTAATTTAGTAGCAACATAACTTTTGTTATCAAATTTAGGAAATTCAGTGATTTTTAAACCTTAATAAATAGAAGTATCCGCTTCGACCTGAACTTGATGATTGCCCATTTTGACTCGAATCCATTTTGGCCCATTACCCAACCTGCCTGCCTGACCAACTCCTATGCCACCTCTGATTTTCGTGTAGACTTCCCTACATACCTCAGTCATAACTTTTAATGGAAAATGCAGATTGAAAGTACTTTTAATTACTCTATACCAAGAATGTTCAGTTCATTTGAGCAATGGGATGTTAATTACTTCAGTCATATTTCCTTAAATCACACAATATCGAAACCAACCGTTGAGAATGCTCTCATCATCACATTACTACCAAAAATTGTTTGACGAAATCATCTATTAACCTGACAATCTGCGGACCGTGAGTTTTTGCTGCCTTCTCAAGCTCGTGTTCACTTAAGCTAAGACGTCTTACTTTATCATGGTCCACTTTCAGCCAATCATCCAAACCGCCCTTTCCCTTTCCAGCATGTATGCCAATCAAACTCTTGTATTCAGGAGCTACTTTGTCAGATTGAAGATCTTCATCATCATCGTCATCCGAATCATCTGAATCATCCTGCAGGGACAGAGTTAGTTGTTCATAATCGCACGTTACCTTCCTTATAACTGCATTTGAAACAAGAAGTTAAAGATTCAGAGGATAATCTTTGACCCATTAACTTATGAATGGGTTAATTTCGGTTGTGTTTTATCTCTAATGCAACAACCATATTTTATAAGCTAAGATAGGTGAAGCGGGTCAAATGAACTGATAGTCACCTAGAGTATATTTTAATGCACACAACCTCCTAAGCTGTTCTATACAAAAACTTAGATTATCAGTTATAATTGTGATTGAATAATTAACTGTATGATAAACAAATTACAAATGGCCAAAAAATGTTTGTGGGTGACCCACCCATGTTGCCACTTCTAGTGAAATACGTTTATGAATTTATGTACCTTATCATCAAGAGAGCATGGAATTTCACCACCCCAAGCTTCTACAGATGAATCCTTCTCATGTGATCCATTTCCCTTCTCTTTAGTTTTCTCCCCTTTAAGGTATTCTTTAGGTGGTTTAGTAGATATGATGATGCGTTTTCTAAGAGACTCTGGCGATGGGAATTCCTCTAAACATTCTTTGTCTGGAGTAAACAGCATGTCTCCAAATATTTGATGGACCATCTACATGTTAGTCATACAAGGATTAACAATAAAACAACACCAACAGAACAAAGATAAATTTCTAGTACAAAGTTACCTCTGCCACTTTAGCCTGAAGATCTGTGGTAAGATGGTCTTCTAAAGTAACCACGACAGGGTACTCAGATGCGGAAAAGGCATGTTCTTTGATAGACATTAGACACTTTCGAAGTTCTACAGGAGTTGTTAATGTCCTATAGAACAAAACAATATTTTAACAACAGTTATTGCTATATAATTTAATGTTTTGTGGTACTACATTCACATCCAGCACTTTAACAAACAAAAATGTCACCTTCCATGAAGGACAATCACATCATTTTTTGTTGAATTGGGCCATATATCTAACTCAATGACTCTTACACCTCTCTCTAGCGCTTGAATGATGGGAACATCGCTGCAGTCACTACTAAGTTGATTTCCAGTTAGATATGAGTTGTGGCCAGTGAAGATAAAATAATGGCTCAACGGAGCAGTCATATCTTGGTGAGCCTGGGAAACAATACAATTTCATCCTAAAATTAGAAAATGAACTTGGAGTTGTGAAATACACATTCAACAATACACCTCTACAGCAGAACAAATGAACTCTTACAGACTTATAAGTTATATAAATAAAACATTATTGAAACACCAACAATATATCTATTCCGTTGATTAACCAACAAATGATAAACACCTGTATTATATCCTATGTAACTTAAAAGTTAATCACAGATGATCAATATGTGATTTACGATATGCTAGTCTTCAATAATTTTCACTAAAACCAACCATCAACAACTGGATAACCGCTTCATAATTCCTGAAACCTAAAATTACTCTATCAAGCGAAATCATATACTAGCATATGCATATATCAACATCTACATAATATACTAGTATGTATCAATGTATGTATGCACTATAACTACATAATTCCTAGAAGCTAAAATTTACTAGATCAAGCACGATCACTGAGTTAGCATATACAAATATGTATATGTATGTATTTGTAAGTTTCGATGTAAAATCTATACTAATGATATCAACATTACCGAATGAGAAGGAGATAGAACGGAATTAGAACCAGCGATTAGGTATTTGAAAAACGCATCCAGATTGAAACCCTTGCGATGGAAAATAAACGGCGTATTATGCGTAATAATAGCTTCAGCTTCATCAATCGTAGCTTTATCCTGTTTCTGAACCTCAATTAAAAAATGTAAAAGGTGATCGGCGGTCATTATACCGTTACCGGAATACTGATCGAACAGAAACTTGATTCCGGGTGGAGGTTCAGCGGCGGGAATCCGAAACCGTCGTCGGAAACAGAAACAGACTTTGTATGTTTGCTTTGACATGGATGTAGGAAATGGAATGAATTAGGGATATGAAAATTTGAATAAAAAGGTTTTGCGTGAATAAAAGGGAAGGTAATGGTATGATCATTCTGGTGCATGATGAGGTGGTGGTGGCACGTCGACGGTTGTGATCGTTGGAATCGGAATGTAAAGTTTAAAGTTTTAACTAATTTTTTGTGGGGTCCAGAAATGGGTGTCGACTCTCGAGTGGGATTGCAACAAATCACAAATTTTGATGAAGAATAAGGGGAAAAAAAGAGAGAATAAAATATATAAATAATTGAAAAAAGTATATTGATTACAATGGTTCATTTGTTTTTTTTCCCCTGAATTGAAAATACGTATGTGTGAATATATAATGACTATTCTAAACAAGTTGTAGATAAATAATATTTTTTTGTTTAATATGCTGAATAATCTACTGAATAACTAAAAATTAACAATTTACCTTTCTAGATGAGACAGATGAAAGGCAGTTATGTCAGATGTTTTGAATTAGTCGTGTTGTTGATTATTAGGCATCTAAACAGGGTTAAGTCACATTAGAACTCGAATTTCCTCATGATACACTCCAACTCGACTCGCTTAGAACCAAAGAGCATCAAAAAATTTAGATGTTTATCGATGCTATGAGTCCAAGAATTATGTAAAAGTGAAGTCGGTACAACCTAGATCTAATTTCATTAGTCAGACAACATGTACTATTTAATAGCACGACTCTTAAAGCACAGGGTGTCAAGACACTATTTTTATAGTGTCTTACCGGGAACACTGTTGCTGAAAAAGTGGCGGTATGAGATACAGTGTTCTGGACTCTCTGATAATTGAAATAAATTAATAAAACAATAAATAAATTAAAATAAAGATATAAAGTTAATTGATAAAATATATAACAAAAAACCTTTATTAAATAATAATTGTAATTCAAAGAAAAAAATTAGCCCATTAGTTAAAAAAAATTAGCCCTTTTTAACTACCCCATTTTAACATATTTTTGGGTTTGGCCCAATAAATTAAAAACCCTAATTCAAGGGGAAATCACAAATTTGATCTGTTTACCAACCCCATTTTAACAAAATAATCCGTTGACTTTCCTTTTTAACAAAGTAATCCACCGATTGGCGCCCCGGCGCCCCTGACACAACCAACCACCCAAACATTGCCACGTGTACGAGGATCCAGCGCCAAAAAAAACATCCGGCGCCCCATGATTTTTTTGGCGCCCCTCTCCTTATTTTTGGCGCCCCATGATTTTTTTTGGCCCCATCTCCTTCATTTTTGGCGCCCCATGAATTTTTATGGCGCCCATCAATTTGTTTGGCGCTGGATCCTCGTACACGTGACAATGTTTGGGTGGTTGGTTGTGTCAGGGGCGTCGGGGCGCCATTTGCGGCGCCAATCGGTGGATTACTTTGTTAAAAATGGAAGTCAACGGATTATTTTGTTAAAATGGGGTTGGTAAACGGATCAAATTTGTGATTTCCCCCTAATTCAATTGTCTTCCTTCTCCTCCAAAATACACACATTGCATACACACTACAACGCACACAAGACGATTAAAGGAAAGTGTAGAAAGAAAAAGAAGAAGAAAAAAGAAGAAAACAACGTTCGAGCAGAAACGTCGTTCAAGAATGTTGCCCGTAGCGTCACCGGGAATGCTGCGGCGGTGTGGGGAACGCCGTCCAAAAGACGTTCGGAAGCAAAAAACGGCGCCAGAACAATGCCCATACCGTGTGCTCTTAGCTCGATTAGTTAGCCCGTTATTTGCTAAGCCATTTATCTGATTTCACATAGCATGTAACACAAACCACATTACTGGCCAAACTTCATGACCATGGTTTCTCTCAAACCTCAATATGGTGTCATTTCAAATCTAGTATTAATTTTCAGGTTTTGTTGATGGCAAAATTAAGGGTTGTCGATACTTTAACAATAATCCTCAAATGTTAAGCATCTACAAAAAATTCAAGCGCAATAGTTATTCTTAAAACTTCACTTTGAATGCGATTATTTTTATTATCAGTCATTTCTTCATTATTATAGTATTATTATAATCCAAAAATTCAGACCCAACAACAACCAACTAATTATGTAAGCAAGCAGCAAATTTTTCTATATAATACTTTGCAAAACCTACCAAGAGCATCCTTTAATACATAACTAAATAATGGGTATTGTTCTTTCAGTGTACATCTGTTTAAACTAAGTTGTATAATGCTCTGCTTACGCATTTTTTAGAATATTTGATGACTAACATTGTTAAACCAAAACACATTATTTTTCCAAGAATATCCGTCCACAGATCGACCGGAAAGAAGGATATGAGCAAAACATTATGTTATCATCGGAACCCCACTTCTCCATTCAAATGAAAAATATTGCAATTGGCATGAGAAGGTGAGTATATTTTGGTGCAGCTTTCGTTTCTGAAATCCTATAAGATGAACAATGCATGTGAAAGCCTTCTATCAACAATCCAGATACAAAATTATAGTCCTGTTAGACCGAACAAGGAACCAATGCGGGCACAGGTAACAACTCCCGATTTCCAGCCCATTTATATATAGATGGGTAGAATATAGTGTTTAGAAGTATATCTAACACGTCAGTTATTACCCAAAAAAATATCAAAAAAGTGTTTTCTGGGTTGACCCCACTCGACTTTATATGACAGACACGAAGGAATTACTTGTTGACCTTTCACTCAGCTTGCCAGACCCAACCATTTTGGCATTTTGCCAACTCTAGCACAGGGTCTCACAAACTCTACCACATGAGATGGCTAAAACATGCATAGCATATAAGAAGCAATATGAGAATTGCAAGAAACACCGATGAACTCACCAATATTCACAATTTACAAAAGATGGCATCAAGTGAAGCAGCTAAAACTAGATTCTCAAAAAAAGGAAAACATCTTTGCATTTTAAGAAATCTTCCGCTTTGATTGTTGTAGGTGCAGCATCAGAAAGCTTAAGAAACAGCTGCTAATATTTACTCATTCGACTTCATGACCATGGCCATTGAACTGCTCATCAAGAAGCAGGATAAACAAAAGGAGTTTCCTGATTATCATTATTAAACCTGGGAAAAGAAGGATCCGATGCTTTTAATTTTAGTACATGATCAGAATTAGAAAGATGTACATACAAAGTTATGTGTACATAGTAGCTTGGCTTATTTAATTAAAATTCTATCATGACAAGCTAAAGATCTGGAATTTGAACCTATAACACTAGTTTCACAGTTTAAAAATTATTTTACTATGAAACTAAAAACTTGCGGATTAGAGAACTCATTCACTCTTGAAGGAAACAGTCATCTTTGGAAGTGAGTGGTGACAATTTATTTGGGTTATGGTATATCACTACCAGGTTAAACGGGCAAATATCGAAACATTTAGCTTAAAAGAAACGGGCCAGAAGTTGCTTAAAAGAAAGGGTCAATCCTATATCATTTTATTTAGGGGGGAAAAAAAGAAGGAACTGAACTTAACAGGCAGATAAACAAAGTAGATCAAATCTGTAAATCGTATCTGATTGGCTAACCATTTTTTTTAACTAAATTTTACAGGCAGAATAAAAAAAGGTATAAGAATCGTATTTGATTGACTATCCATTTTTTTAACTAAATATTACAGGCAGACACAAAAGTAGATCAAATCTGTAATCGTATTTGATCCACTAACCAATTACTTTTAAAACTATATTTTACAGGCAGAAAGTATTATGGGTTGATCCGACCCAACCCGCTTCACATTACCGGTTTCAACCGATTACCCAACCGGCTCGACCAGCCATTATGTAACTTCTAGTTATATTACAGGCTCAACAAAACAATAAGATTAATGACATGTATGATAGGAATTTCAAAGAGTGAAGTGTCAAAATGCATAAAATGAAAATATATTTTTTGTTGGAACCACACAACTGCTCCGGTAGGCACTAAAGAAACTAGGGTCAGAGTTTCATGGGGCATTTCATTTATTGAATTGTTGGTGGCACTTTTAATTGCAGTTAGCCCCAGAATTTAGGATAGTGACAATAACCATACACCAAACAAGCAAAAAGGGAAGTATTAAAGTGGCTCACCTGCCTTCTTCTTTGCCTTAGAATCATTAACCATGAACGGCTAACCACGTAGCATGGAAGAAGAAAACCGGCCAGCTGAAGAACAGAAACCTGGAACTGCAATTTATGAACAAGTTTGGAAAATGCATTCACTAAGTTAACCAAACAAAGTCAATGATTGCAGACTATATGTAAAATCAAGTTTTACGGCCATTTAGGTACAAACTTTCTATTGCAGATACGAATTTCAAAAACGAGAACTTACATTAAAGAATTTCGATGATTCTGGGACCATCCCCAGGTCTCTCGTGACTAGCAAAGCTTGACGTATCAGCAATATTAGCATCAACTGCACATTTAAGTAAACAATCAGAAAATGTTTGATAATATGCACTTACAATTACAAGGCTTTGACACGACTGTGAAATTTACTTTGAACTTACAATAAGAGCCATTAAACGGAGGTAAGCAATGCTGCCAGTATTTGCTACACCATAGTCTTCATAATCAGGTTCAAGAAACTGATGCTCAGCAGAAGCAAAAGATAAGAAATGAGTATCCCGAAGATCAATTTGTGGGCCCCATGCATGCCTGAAGAAATGAAGAAGACAATTGGTTAAGAATGAGTAGACCCATATGCAGAATGCAAAATAATGAGTATAATCTTTGTTTGATAAATACAGTTTCAGAAGAATTATACTACGTAGAAGTTTTACCTGATATCAATAGTCATAACATCAGGATTGCTTCTTGTTGGTGGAAGAGCATAAGCCGGTGAATAGACCTATAAATCGAGTCATATATATACATTAACATTACCTTTATACAAAAAACTGGACTCACAAAATTTTCCAAATACGGGGTGAAAAAAGGCCAAACCTGATTGCAAATTTCACAGGTTGTATTCCCTTTCTTATTGCACCATTTCTGAATGCATTTCCTATGAGCAAACTACAAGCCACAAATAAAGATTTACAATCAAAGTTCTATCCACAAATCTATTAGTCTTCCGATTACTAATGTCAGTAACATAGTGCTTACAATGAATACCAAAGTAAGTTTCTTAAAGCATAAAGATGGCTCAACACTTGCAGAATTAACTAGTATACTTAAATTGTGTACTTAATTGAATTAAAGTTCAGTTCAATACTTCAATGGTCATTTAATTCATACAAAAACTACAATTAGACACAAGAAAGACTAAAAAAAACATAACACATCCATAAACCATAAGATAGGCCAACAAAAGGGCCCCCATTAAATCCATTATTATAAATAAGGTCCACTGTACAAGTACATCCTCATTATATGTACAAGTACAACCAACCAAACATCTTAAAGTTTACTACTTTACTTTAACAAGATCAAAAATATCATAACCAAACCAGGACCCAACTCTGAAATCCACAAAAAAATTCTAACTTTTGATCACAGTTCAAGATCATCTAAAAAGCCCTAATTTTAAACCACAATATCAACTCAATATATTAACCCAACAAAATAAAATAAACTATATTCCTATTTTGCCCAAAAAAAGAGTATAAATAATAAAATAACAAACCTTGAGGGTGCCATTACAAGCACAAGGGGATTCCAATTCATGTTCATCATCTTCTTCCTGACAAATTCTGCATTCTTTTGTCATCATCATCTTTGAAGAACCTTCTTCTATTTTGGTTTTTAAATCAACATTATTTGTGTTGTTGTTGTTGGTTTGTAATAACTGGACCATTTCAGATAAAAGAAGTTGGTTTTGTTTGGTGGAGTTGAAACAAGAAGATGATCCTGGTGTCATTTGTTTCACACAGACCATTAATTGGGTTGATTAAAACAAGAAGCACTTACAGAAGACACACACACTTGGTGTGAAGCAGAATTAGCACAGAGAGGAGTCTGAAAATTAGGAGAGAAAATATGAGAGAGAAGAAGTGGGCAAGTGTTTTAAAAAAGTGGAAGTGTGTACTGTTGGAAGTTACTAAAATGGACATGTCTTTTTCTTATGAATTGACTAAATTGACCTTGAATTAAATATGATGACAAAAAGATGCACAAAATAAAGCAATCAAATTTTGGGTTTATTCTACTTATAGTAAATTGTACTACAATTACGTTATGTAGATGTTCACTGATTTTCACACCGAATTTAGAAGATTATATAAATATCTTTGTTTGATCCGATACAGAAATTATTCCAACTTTTATGATGATTTATAGGTAAAAGATATATATTTAAAATTGATACATGTGTTAAAATCATCATTAATGATAAGAGAAATGATATATTTACACAAATTTTATAAAGTATACAATTTAAAAAAGGGGTGGGCTAACCATACCCGTAATTCTTACTTACTTTACCGGTCAACGCTTATTATGATTAGGTAATAAATAAGTTTCCTATTCATTTATTGCTAGTAGTCATCATTATCTTAATTGTAATGTTTTTCCTTTACATTCTCTTATTTATACTTGTATTATTATTATTATTACTTTTTAATCATTTATGATTTAACCTTATATAGAACTTTATACTCGTAATGGATAAAACATAAAATAGATATTTTGTAATTTTTATAAGAAAAGAGAAACAAATTTTACCAAAAATTGTGAACATTTGTATTTTTATGCACCGTATAAAACTAATTAATATTCACCGTAGAGTGATTCCACTCAAAATGTTTGAACGGATATTATTTGAATCCTTCCTTGTCTAATACAAGCTCATCTTTGTGGCTAATTGTTAATACAAGCTCGTCACTTTTAAAACTTTTTGGAATAATAATTTTTTTTTACACATTAGAGATTTCAAAATAACAAAACAAAGATTTAAAAGTGTTATAAATAAAACAAAAGGAACTGGTAATTTATGACAAAAGGAGAAAGATTTTTTTCATTGTAGATAAGAGAGTATGACACATTAGTGAATTAGTGGTAAACAATAAATTCATATATACATGTAATAACGAGACATTAGTTTTATTCTAGATGTGTTAAAAGTTTTATGTATGTATATATGTACATGTAAATAATAATATTAAAGTAGGTGAGAAAAACAAAGAGGTGTAATGATGCCTAATGAGTAATTATAGACACAAATAACTAAGGGTAAAATGAGTAAATAGGTAAAGAGTAATTATTGGCACAAATAACTTAGTTGAAATTTAGTAAAACAAGAAAATTAGGTTTTGGGTAAAATTTCATTTGGGTAGATTTAGTAGGACCCTTTAAAAAATGATGGGGACCAATTAAACTAAGAGAGATAGATAAGATAGATAAAATCTATAATCTCTATAACTCTTATGAAGGGTTTACCTCTTTTAGTTTAATTCTTAAATTTTAAAGATTCAAAATTACAAAAATACCCTTATACGCATATTAAATTTTTTGGAAAGTACTAATCATCTATTAACTTATACATAATATAAATGGTTTAATTAAATTCACTTACCTCTTTTATATTTATTAAATCATTTTAAAATTGATTATACATCACACTAGATAATAACTCAATTAAATGATGTTTTGTATATTTGGTAATAATAAGTCATATAGTTAATGAGGAATATATATAACGACTATTAATATTAATATAATTTTGCTAATAATAATTATATATACATACCAAAAATATTATTTACATACATTTTTCCCACGGTTTATCATATCATGATTTCACGGATTTAAGAAGAATTTTCGCTACAATGTGCGGGTATGCAACTAGTTTTATATAAAATGAGTAAAGAAAAGAGATATATATGTTGTATATCCAGTGAATTATGTCAGCTATAAACTATTATTATAAGTTTATATATTATTATGTAGTAGTACACGTCTACACCTAACAATATAGATTTAAATATATGTCTAAAAATACACTTCTGTTACAGTAATTCTCTGTTAAAATTTTTGTTAATGATTTTAGCATGTATATCAATCATATTTTTTTCAATATACTTTTAGACATACTATTAGACATGTAAATTAAGCGTATTTGTTATTTTCTAATAAATTTACTAATTTTCTTTTCACTGTTCCTCTTTTTAATTTTATAACATTAGAACAAAAGTGTGCGTCAATGACTAATTTTAGTTGCATCATTTATATACTAACAAATTAATATATGATGTGCATTTTAAGGGGACGATTCACGATGGTGCATGCGATCTTAACCGTTGAAATTCACAATACGACATTTATTTACACACTACATTTTATGTAAAAGGCATTATTGTTAAGATACAACGAATCTGAACCTCTGATCATAAAAATCAACGATTGAGACTGTTGATCACATACATTTTATTCTTTCTTAAAATGCAATTTACACTCGTAATCTTTCCCATGATACATTGAATAATAAGTCTTAAATTCATAATTATTAATTTTAGGATACACAAAATACCCCATTATATTTGTGAAGTGGAGTTGGTTAATCACAATTTCCTTTTTGCTACTATACTTTAGATAACGTTTTGCATTAAGCATGAATACGGAGATGGGCTTTTTGGTCATTTGGGAGTCGTAGGTGAGTCCTAGTCTCCTAGAGCTGTAGTGGATAATAATTTTAATTTCCTTTTCAATCTTAAGTTTCAAGAAATGGGGGGTACACCATAGCACTATCATCATGGGAAATAATTGATGATATAGAATTATGATAATGAGTTGTTTGTAGGATTATCATTACACAAAATACCCCATTAAATTAAGCTTTTTGGTTTGTATTTGTCAACTCTTTGTAGATTAATTAAAAATTCGGAACAATAAAAAACTACATCTAAATATCTAATAAATAAAATATATTAATAATTAAATGTACTTCCAATATATTAAGTAGAACTTTTAGTCTAACAAATAATTTTAATGTTTTTTATATTTTATAAAGTGGGACCGGTCTTTTTTTTTTTTGGAAACGGCAAATATATATAAATAAACTCCGCAACTTAGCAAGAAGCAAAGAGCGGAAAGAAGTACAAATAAGGAGTTATACAAAATTTAAAAAGGGACATCTATCCCAATCCAACCTATTACAAGTTTTTTTCCTTCTATGTGAAATCCATAAGAATGATGAAGAAATAATATCCCCCATGATTGAAAAAGCTGATCTTCTATTACCGTTGAACACCCATTCGTTTCTTGCTTTCCATGTAATCCAAAGCATGCAATGTATTATGGCCGAAAACATCTTCCTTTTCTTTGTACAGTTGCTCCATTTGCTTGACCAGTCTTTTAAATACATGAAATTCGTGTCTTGCTTAGTACTGTATTTAACTCAAACCATGGAAAATGATTTGCCACTTCAAAATGTCGATCGCAAAATCTTTAATTCTTTCATATATTTATTTATTCTGGGACTAGAAATATATTCATATATTTTCAGTTTCAGAAATACTCCGTAGAAAACTAACACAAATACAAAGATTACGTTATAATTTAGTAGCTACAAAACGGCTTCACACGTTTTAAAGTAGAATGTTTTTCTCACATATATATAAAAGATAGATAGATATACATGACTACTATACGATACATTCCAATTAATTTTTTGGAAAAGGTAGACTACCGTATAAACAAAACAAAACGGAAATAAAAAACTAGCTACCGTCAAGATCCAAGCAAATACAGTTCAATTAATGGTACTAGTTATTCTTAGAAAAAATGTACTACTACGTAGTAGTTTTAAACATATATAGCACGGTACCCGCGCAATGCGGCGGAAACTAATTTTTGATTAATGATATGCCCGTTGTTCATGCAACACTAAAGTTTGATTGTCGTCTTACCACTCATCTTAACAAATATTTGTGAGCCCATTGTGATTCATGTTGCAAGTTTTATAACATGATAAATTAAATTTTGAAAAGTAAGATGTATTTAGTTTGAATTATTATATTCGTTATATAATTGAAATTATTCGATCTTATTAACTAAAAGTGCAATATCAACTTTGCACATTTGAAAATGGGTAGGTGCAAATTAATTTATTTTGGGAATGAATTAATGGCCTAAATTTATGTAGGTCTAACTGGTATTTTTAAAAGGTTGAGAACAATCCAGCGTATTTTTGTAATATTTAAATGGTGATTAGGAGCTGATTTTATATTTAGACAATTAATAGTAAACTGAATAGATAAATTACCAGAAAGTGTATAGGGGTATATTAAGCATTTTAATTATTTTTAAGAAGTGTAAGATTTCAACATATGAGACATTTTATAAGTAGTAGTAGATAGTAGATATACAGTATTAAATTAAATTTATTATTGAGACATACGTATGGGTTCGATCCCGGACGTGAGCAAAATGCTCTCCGGGATGGAGACAGGGGTTTTCTCTCGAAATATTCGGGTTTCCCCTGGAATTGGTGATGAGTATATGAAGAGGCAATACCACTAAGCCCAATACTGGCTTTAAAAAAAAAACAAGAAATAGGTATAGATATTTACTTAAGATCTCCATGTCTTGATTTTCGGATAAAGCCTAAATTGCATACAGTGATCACCAGATGTCCAGATCCTCCCATATATATTTTGAATAAAGAAACCTAGAAATAAACAAATTAAATACTTCTAATCCAAGTAAAAAAGAAAACTATTATCAAATTGAAGCATTTGTTACTATTGATAAATAATAATAAAAATTAGTGGTAATGTTAAGGTAAGACGGAGTATAATTTATGCATAGAATCTTAATTAAAACTTATATATTTAAATAATCAAGGGCATAGCAAATGTACTGTTGATAGCACAATTTAATTTAATAAATTGTGCTGTTGACCAATTATCACATAAATATTTTACACATTCAGTCATTTAATTTTTCAATATTTACACAAATAATTTCTCCTTTATATCTAACTGCACGATTCATCCCTACACTTTTCACAGCACGGTTTATTTCCTCAATAATCAAATCACCAACCAAGGCCTTAAAGCAGATCACGTGGGGCGACAAAATGAAGCTTGGATTATATAAATAGGCTTAGGGACTTGTATTATGTATATGGGCCAAATCAAATAATTAAACTTGACCAAACGGATTTGGGTTGTCTGCGTATGTTTAATTTGTATAATCGAGTTTAAGCGTCGACGAAGTTGAACAACTCTGAATCTAAAGTCGTGAATAAACGATTTATACAAGATGTGACAAGGAGGGGCGGAGCTAGGAAATGCAAATGGATAAGGTAAAAAAATTTATTTTTATTTCTTTTAGAGTTTTGTGAGATGAAATTTTTATTTTCTTTAATCCTTAAAAAAAAGTTTTTTAAACGTAATTTAAAAATTCTTGTAGAGTGGCTGCCCTCGCCCTGTCTCTACCCATTAATACAAATACTATGTGATAGTATTTCAACCAAGTGGTTATGAGTTATAATATCGTTAAAAAGTAATGTGAATATACATATGTGACATACATAATATTTCGTTTTAAATATAAATCAATTTACGAAATGAAGCTCAATAATTAGTTCGTGAAAAAGTAACGTTTCTTCTTGTCCGTTCTTGAAATGAGGCTTCTTCCGTAACACCCACTATTTGGGCCTAGTAGTTTATGATATTTCCTGACTTTAAATGATTATTTAATGTGTTAGGAAATTGTATTGTTTGATTTACCTGAAAATAATAGGTAAAAGAGTCTAAGGACTTATTGTGACTAGTGAAATATTAATTGTTTTAAATTAATGAAGTTGTAGGAACAATAAAATAGTTAGTCTCGCAAGTGGTTTTCGGGTTCCAGACAATAGGTCTAGAAAGGGAATTAAATTGTATTGAATATTAAGGTCGGTTGAGTGTGAACCGACTTCATTTATTTAACCTTCCCCAACTTCATTTTTTCTTACATTTCCTTTGAAAACCTAGTGATAAAAGTTCAATTCAAGAAATCTAATCAAGTGAATAAATCAAGTGTTTTTGTGGTTGATTAAATCATCATCTTCTTGCTCTTGCACCATTGAATTGTAAGTGTTCTTCATATTTATACACATACTTTGAATTAGTGTGTTAGGGTTATGAAACATGTGTAATTGATGCTTGAATGATAGTTATTTGATGATATAAGATGTTATTTGATGATATTATGTGTATTGATAAGAATTAGAAAACTGAAGTTGATGATTTGTGTGATGAAATTCGGATTCAGCTTGGGGCCGTTTGTGCAGGTCGCTGGTACAGGTTAAGTACCCAGCGGGTACTTACCTTACCCGGCTGGTAGTCTAGTTTTAAGGGTTACCCGGCTGGTATATCACTACCCGACGGGTAAACGGGTTTGACATGGGAACTCGGCTGGTAAAGTGGATACTCGGCTGATTCTCTAGTCTTTAAAACGAGAAATGGGTCTGTTACCACAAAATGTAAATTACCCGGATGTTTTAGCTTGTACCCGGCTGTTGTGTGAAGGACCCGGCGGGTCCAGATGCTAGCCGGCGGGTCCTGTGTCTGGGACAGCAAACCCATTTCACTTTTTGAATTCATTTTAATTGTTTTATTATCTGTTATAACATTGATAAACATGTAATATTGCATGATAATAAGTGAAATTATGAAATGATATAAGTATGAATTATCATTCGATTATTGCTTACCATGTTGATATGATATATTGTATAGTTGAATAGTGTATTGGTATATGTTATATAATTATAACATAAGTTCATTATTAT
Organism: Helichrysum umbraculigerum; assembly: GCA_949592205.1. NCBI lineage: Eukaryota > Viridiplantae > Streptophyta > Magnoliopsida > Asterales > Asteraceae > Helichrysum > Helichrysum umbraculigerum. The sequence continues at coordinate 57,259,486 of CATIUR010000006.1, forward strand.
GACTGAGTTACTGACTCGTTATTCTGTTTTATTCTCAGATTGTGAGCAGACTCAGTGATATTAGACTACTGGGTGGACGACTGAGGTATTGGTGAGTGGATACGTACCTTCAGTATGATTTGGTTGTAACAGGTTTGGTTACAACGGGTAACCGTAGATGTTACTGTTGATAGACTGTTAATCTGATATGATTCCATGATGATTATGGATTATGTGTTCCATGGCCTTTGAGGCATATATGTGATGAGAAAGAGGTCAACATGAGTTGGGCTTGGTTGCTATTGATTGGCCGATGGGGGTTCCTTGTACACATCGTTAATGGGAACCTATGTCGGGTGAGAGAGTAGCAATAGGCTATCGGTAAACCGCTGTATTGGCCTGCAGCTCAGTGGGGTTTACAAGTGTTGCTTGAGGGCCACCCGGGCATTGAGGGTTCCTCAAGGACCACCGATCCTCTTTGATATCTGTGTGTTTACATTTTTTTGTTGTAAACTGATTTGTTATTGCTAAGTTGTGCTGATGGCTATAGTTTCATTCACTTAGCTTCGTATTAATCCCCCACATTACTTCTTGCAGATTATGATTAGATAATAGGCTGGGCAAGAAGCTGTTGATTGGAATGGAATGTTTGACGACCAGACGTTTACTCTGATATCTGATTTGTATAATCAGTGTTGTATGTTTTGGAATTATATAGCACCCAAATTTGATACATTATGACTTTTGAAATATTTGAATATATATATATATATATATATATAAATAATATGAAATGTTTGTTTTTGGACCTACGCTTCCTATGTGAAATACTATTAAACCATGTTACGAGATACGGGGTTTTATATCTTCGATCCTCAATTGTATCAAACAATCTCGTAGACTTTGAGTTTGAATACAAAAACGAGGTTAAAAGATACATGGATACGATTTTAGTTTCATAATATCTAACGAATTTCTTTCAAGCATTGTGCACGTTAATATCAAAATTTTCTTTATTGCACATGCTTCTCATTGTCGAATTTGGTATCTAATATACTTCATTACTTCTCATATATATATATAGCCTAAATAATCCGTCTAATAGAATTGTACAAATGATTTATGATGTTGGGTTTAAATGAGGGGCTATGTGTACAAATGAAAAGGTTGAAATGTATATATAATAATTATAGGGAAAATAATCTGTAATGTTCAAGTGCACAAATTAAAAGGTAATGTTAATATTCATAGAGGGGTCGTTTATGTATACATAAAAAAATTAATGATAAAAAATGTGTAATTTTATTTGTTTTGTGTTTGGTCAACATTGCAGTTCAATAATAATGTCAGCATTACAAATGATATCCCATAAACTAAAAGATTTTATGAGGTTGTTGATTTGCTAAATGATATGCTCATATATATAAACAAGTAAATAGATGAGGTTTTTCATATCTAGTTGATTCGAGAAGGAAGAATCCTTTTTTTAACTAAGAAGATGTATGTGACCAAGTTGGTACATTCTCGTGACAGTTTCTGACTGTTCTATAGCCACCCGCAAGATATTTATCTAATGATGTTTGAATACGATACTTCTTATGTCTTTTAAGGAGTTATATATGACCACTGCCAAAACAATTGCCATAAGCATAAACATAAGACCACTCCCATCAGTGACTGAAACTGACGGAGCCATGTCAGCGCCACATCAGCTTTTTCCTCAAACTGACTGAAACTGACGAACCCCTGCCATCAATAACTCGTCACTTTAATTTTTGGGTCACGCATTTACCAATTTACCTTTAGTTTTATACACACAAACGAAAAAGAAAAAAAAAACAAAAAAAAAAAGTCATACACGTCGGTTTGGCGACGAGTCCAACCGACGAATCCAAGTGACGAAGTGGTAATATCGGTGTCGGTTTCGTCACTTCCAACCGACGGGAAGTGACGAATGCCGATGGCAATGGCCTAATACACCTACTAATATATATTTCTGTTAAATACCGTAAATAAAGACAACTATATTTTTGAGTATCAAGTTAGACAAATCAAATTATATCGAATTTCCATCAAGTCTTTCCATATACCAAGCTGGTGTCCATTTCGAATCTCACCCGATGCTTATTAACACTACGTCACTACTAAACCAAAGTTTATACTACTTCATGCGAACCTTTTTGTAGTTTGTACATTTTATTAGTGATCATAATATTTACATATAAGACCTTGTAGTTTATTCATATTACAGATCTAGACCTTTTATTTCTGCTCATCATCATCAACCCAACTAACGCAACCGAACCTTAAACCCTAGCGCTGCTTCGAAACGTCTTCTTGGTCATCTCTCCGGTAAGAATCTAATTTCTCAGTTATGTAAAATCATTATTTAATCAGTTGCAAATTTAGATTCATTTAATCTCATCAGTTATCATTCATACTAATTTAGGGCTTATACTCTTTTTATATGATACAGAAATTTCGCACCGTTTTCTTTACTCGAATTAGTTTGTAGACTTTGTAGTTTCGCCTTACAGCTCTATAATTTTTTAATTTGCATTTAGAACATATTTTTGCTGTCGTCTTAATCATTTTTTATTCAGGTAAATTTCACTTAGAACTGTAATGTCAGTTGCAGATTCATCACCAGCATTAGAGATTTTAGGTAATTTATTTCAAAGCTTATGCTCAGTATTTAGCTACATTTATCTATATTCATATTATATTGCAGTTCAGTACTGCACTTATAATGTATTTAAAGCATCTTAAATACACGTTTTCGTATTCATTTTGCTGCTAGTGTTTGTCACTTAAGTTTTCCGAAATTTTCGTTGGTATTACGGTTGTTCGCAGTTAGAGAACCTGGTGGTTTTGCTATATGGAGCGGGCCACCTTTTAGTAATAATCAGCCTAGTATTAAGCTTGATAAAGTTGCTTGCACAAGTGCAAAGTTTAGTGACGATGGATCGAAACTTATGGTGATAAAGTCGGAGTCTTCTATTAGCATTTATGATTGTAAAACTTTTAAAGAGATAAGAGGTTTTGAATCCCCAAACATTCTTGCTGCCGCTTTGTCTCCATGTGGAACTTATCTTCAGACATTTCAGAAATCATCATCACCTCAAGAAAAGAACGTCACGTTATGGAATACGGAAACAGGAGAATCAGTTTACACTACATCTCAGAAGAACATGACTAAGGCAACATGGTAAGATTTTAACGGTTCTATTTGGTTTTTTGAGTTGGAAACACCTTTACTTGTGAATTGTGATTGAGTTATTTGAGTGATTCAGGCCAACAATTAGATTTAGCGCTGATGAAGCAGTTGCTTCTCGTATGGCAACAAATGAGCTTCAGTTTTTTGATGCTGCTGATTTTTCAAAAGGCATTGTGCGCAAGATCAGAATTCCCGGAATAGCTTCAGCCGAGCTTTCTAAAAATCCAGGATCTCATGTGGCTGCGTTTGTTCCTGAATCCAAGGTTTGTAACTTGCAGCATTGTATTTGTTTGGTTTACTATAAAGCAGAAGTTACAAAATGGGCAGTTTGGACAGGCTTGGGTTGCTATGGGTCATTTCTATTTTATGTTGACCTGAAAATACTTATTTCCGTTTCTATTATTAAATAACAAATGTATCATATAAGTAAATGGGTCTAAACTGCCACCTCTACTGTAAAAAAAAAAAAAAAAAAACCTTTAGAAGAGAAAAGTAGGAAAAGGAATTTGTTCAACAGAAAAGGGATTCGTTGTTGATGTTTTTACCTCAAATATCTTGATCTGCAGGGAATGCCTGGTAGTGTTCAGATATATGCTTGTGCACCTGATTCTCCAAGTGAGCCCATTACTCGAAGAAGCTTCTTCCGCTGTTCATCAGTGCAGCAACATTGGAACCATGGTTCAACAGGGCTTCTGGTTGTGGTGCAGGCAGATGTTGATAAAACAAACCAGAGTTACTATGGTGAAACAAAGTTAAATTACTTGACATTAGATGGCTCTCACGATGGCCTTGTGTCCCTACGTAAGTTTGTCTTTTTAAAACGTACTCTAATTTTCAATTTACTTACGATGATGTATGCTGAATACACTTTTAGATACTCTACCAGCATATAATATCAGAAGCTACGCGAGTTATTGATCAAATATTTTAATATAGTGGCTGATGAATAATTAATATTTTGACAGGGAAAGAAGGGCCTGTACATGATGTTCAATGGTCGAGCTCCGGAAAAGAATTTGCAGTTGTTTATGGATGTATCCTTCTCTTTTATTCTAGCACACTTGTGTACTATTAAAATCTATGGGGGTCTTTGGGTTTGCGTTTTGGAACTGGTTATTTGATTGTTGTGATTTGATAGTTTGGCAATAATCAATTCTAAATGTTCGGATAAACAGAGATCAATTCTGATTATCCAATTATTAAAGGGAAAATCAACTTTTGATAATCAGTTACATGCTATCTGCAAATAAATAATTAGTTTTAATTTGGAATGATGCTGACTCTCATTTCTCAAAATGTCTCTTTTTCCTTCACAAAATATTATTTTTGGCCATTTTTGTACTAATTCCAGAAACTATTATTTGCCAAACAGTCAAACGTTTATAAATTCAACCTCAAACAACAGACAGACATTCAAGAAGTATTTTCTACAACCCACTTTATTACAGTCAGTATCTTATCTGGCCAATTGAAGATCACCAAATCACTTTTAAAGCGCACATCCAAAAACCACATAACAATTGAAAGTTGTGCACAATATTTTCTCAAAAGTTTCAAAATGTAGATTATGGATCGCGTTGTTACATGTTTAACCAAGATTTATTGCTTATTTTTCATCATTTCTTAAATAGTTAAAACACATATATTTGTCTACCTTCCATTGTCAGTCTTTTTTTTTTCCTTTTCTCTCTCTCTCTTAATTTATTGGTTTAGGTAATATTTCTATTCCACATTCATGTGCTCATATTATCATTTCTACCGATATTCTGTTTACTTGACATACACCAGTTATGCCTGCAATGGCTACAATCTTTGACAAGAAGTGCCATCCTCTGCTGGAACTTGGGACAGGTCCTTACAATACCATCCGTTGGAACCCAAAGGGAAGGTGTATCCTTTAAGATATAGTCTGTTGCTTATACTCTGTATGCTAAAATATTCATAGAAAAGGGAAGCGATTTCTGAGTACTGATGATTCATATGGCTTCGAGAGTGTTTTAGCCTTAATCGTTTCTTCTACAGTTATATTAGTGGCAGGCTATGGCAACTTACCAGGTGACATGGTATGTTTCCGGATGGTTATAGCAACTTTCTTCTCTTGGGATACATTATGATAATTTGAAATATACTTTTATTGCAAGTGTTTCATGTTAAAATTATATATTTCCCGGTTATCATCATTTTAGATATTGGACCAATAATCAAATAATTTACTCAAAGTATATTTCAAGTCAAGCAAAGCAATTTTCAGACGACCAAGTATCATTTTCTGGAGTTTTTGTTGGCATATCTTCTGTGCATTCTATACTGGCATGTCATTTTCTTCTTGGGAATGTGGAAAGGGTAATGAATAATTGTATGCTCTTAATATATCTGTGATCGATGTATTAAGAACGGCATATTTAGCAACAAAAGGAATGTGTGAAAATAAATCTTCTATATCCTCTTCTTAGAACATCCCTCTGGTACTGAATAGATAGACTAATCTGCTTGCATCTTTGAAAGCTTCACAATGATTTCCTTATATTGCTTTGTTTGCAACCAAGTAACCAACCCAGATGCTCTACCAAGACCTGAAAACAATATATAGATGATCTTTGTTGATCATACAAGTATACAACCAACCAACCTTTGATCCAATTTTCAGGCATTCTGGGACTATGTTGAGAAAAAGCAACTTGGGACCACCAAGTCCGAATGGTCAGTCACCAGTGAATGGTCCCCTGATGGACGTTATTTCTTGACTGCCACAACTGCTCCAAGGCTGCAAGTCGACAATGGGTTTGTTCCTGCTGACCTTGTTTTTTTTATCAAAAGAGCCAAGAAAATGGAAATATATAAAAACAAACCAAAATCAAGAAATACAAAAGAAAAGGCCACTGAGCTCTATGATGGTAGCAGAAAGCCAACCCAACCTAAACATGACATCCTAACAAGAAGCCATGTAAAACATCCAAAAAACACTAAGCTAAACCAATATAAAATCTCTTGGTTTTGCGTTTTTGCTGACCCATATCAGCTACTGCAGAAAGCCATTCTGTTTCTGATAATTCATGATAGAATAGTAACCAACTTTGGTGCTTACCAAATTAGTGAAGCAGCACTTTCATGTCTGCAATTCATCTATTAGTAAATCTGATAAGTACATGTTTGGATTTGATGTATTTATTGACAAGGTATGCGCCCTGTTTGGAAAATGGAACTTCATTTAGAATATATGATTTTAATGTGAGACCTAGTAATAAGCATGAAAGTGCTGCTTCATTATATCTTACCGTGTAATTCTTTTAAATTTCAGTGTCATTTAAAAGAACTTGTCAGTATCCACTTATCTATAACAAATATAAACCTACAGAACAACCATCTCATTTTCCAATGGCTACCATGGTCTTCAGTTTGGTTCCTTTATGCAATATGAAAATGATAAACCAATATTATGGCACTCATTTACTTTTCTTCTTTTCTTAAAAAAGAAAAGGGTAATACAAATGCCAAGTCCATTGCTAACACTTCAATTATCATAGGATTAAAATCTTCCATTTCAACGGAAAATCATGCTTCAAGAAGAAGTTTGATAAATTGTATCAGGTAAGTTTGTTTGGTTATCTTATCCCCACTAGGTCTGCAAACTTCTATTATTCTAACTCTCCAAACAGGTCGATTGGAAAGCAGAGTCACCTGATAAATTTGGTGATATCGAGGAACTTGTCAAGTCTGTTGGCTCATTAAATATGGAAAGCAAACCACAAGGTTCTATATGCATAGATTCTTTTCTTAAAGTTATCACTCATAATTTCGACACGTTAACTGAAGAATTGTTGCTACATATCAGGACAAGGGTCAAAATCTTCCCAAGGCCCTGCAAAATCTGTCAATCCTCCTGTCCAGAAGAAACCTTCTGCATATAAACCACCTCATGCGAAGGCCGCAGCTGCCAAAGAGGCAGAGGTATGACATGAGATATTCATTTTAAATAATGTGGAACTTAATATCTTGACCCCGCAATTTACCAATTATAGTCTGTACTCTGTAGTATTGACGGCAATTACGACCAATTACTTATGAACGGGTCGAATTGGGTTATGTTTCATTTTTGATGCGTAACATAGTATACAATAGGTAAAGAGGAAAAGGGTCATTTGGGTTGAAAATTGGCCTAAGTGTTTCTTTAGTGCATAAAACCTTGTAAAAATCCATTACCTATAAAAATAATCTAATATTTGCACTCAATCAATCATATGCTTCACACACCAACTACTTATAAAGTTACTGAATTTCTTGGATTAGTATTTCGGGACCTGACTGACACCAAACTTACCTGATTAAACCCATTTGTATTACTGTGCATTATGACACCTCCAGGCTCTAGTATGTATAAAACACAGCATATTTTATTCCTTCTTAGAATACATGATAACGGTGTATTGACTTATTTACATATTGATTTATGTGATATTTCTGACCCGGTTTATGATGGTAATTGTTAATTCAGCTCTTTGGAGGAAGCAGCCCTTCAGCGTAAGTACTTCCACAGTAACGTTCTTTTATCATAATAGTATTGAGCTATCACCATTAATATAATACGTGCAAGCATATCATTTACGTTCTACTATATATTGTAGCAACGAAATGAGCAAGAACGCATTGAAAAACAAGAAAAAGAGGGAAAAACAGAGGGAGAAGAAGGCGGCTGAAGCTGGTTCCGCTGCTAACGGTGCAGACGCAGATTAATAATCGGATCTATGATCATGTAACACACTAATACGAGATGAGCAACTCTTGTTTTCTAGGGGCATTTATCGGTCACACATGTCAGTTGCCCCCTATAGATTTGTAACTTCAGGCGCTTCACAGAGTTATTTTGGTGAATATGAACACTCTAGGACCAAGGTTTCATGTTTGAGACATGTACCAATACATTTATATGATAGCTCTTGGTCTATTTTTGTTCCAACGACTGAAGTTGCAATATCATGAACTCGTTAGATACAAGTTGAATTGCTAATAAAGAGAGAACTTAGACACAAATATGCAATTGATATTTAATATACCCTAGCTATCTACTATAGTTTTCAACGGCTAATATGAAAAATCTACTTGAGTAGGAGCTCTTTCTCTCCTGAACCTTACTCTTACTTTAAAAGTTTCGAACACATGGTATGGACCGGCTGCATCATTGCAGGTGGTCTTCCTCAACTTTATTCGCTAAAGAAATGAAGTATCAAATACTCGAAAGCACTTGAAAAGGTCAAGATGGCTACTTCCCTGAAAAATAATCGAACCTTCCCCACGCATATATATATATATACTTATCCTTTATGAATCTAAATTATTATTTTTGCTAAAAAACAATAAGAACATCGAAGCTTGTTCCTGTTAGTCGCCACAAAAACCACCATGGTATCTTGGTACTTGGTAGTTAACATTAATTCCCTACAAGCTCAAAAAATAAGGTTTTTTTCCCCATGAAGTTAGATTGAAGAATTATTACTATAATTGAGAGATGAAAGTTGTGTTTAGTTTAATAGGCGATAGGCACTCCGAGGTGCTAAGGGCTCGAAAGCTGAGGCGCCAGGCGCTAAGGCGAGAGCCTCGTAAATACTATATTATAATTTAAATTTATAAATATTATATATATGTGTTTATCACTTCATGTTGCAATTTATAAATCATGTCATTTTTATTTTACTCTGTTCTCACCTCTTTTTGTTGCTATTTATACTTGGTATTTCACAAGAAGATCGAACTTATGTTGAAATAATGGTATCTAAACTCCAAGTTCATGTATGAAGATAATGAAAATGGGCTAAAACAACTTTTGAGATAACAAGAAGTCAAGAACCCATCAGTTTTTCCACTAGTTACACAAGGCGCCCAAGGCACCACCTCACACCGCCTAACGCCTAGGCACCGCCTAGCAGCGCCTCATGACCAAGTATCGCCTAGAGTAGAAACAATGCGCTATGCCTAGTGCCTCATGGCGCCTAGCGCCTAGGCGTGCTTTTTTAAACCAAGAGGTGGAGGTAAAGCCAACGATGTAACGAATATTTGATTACGAATTGTTTGTGATATGATTCCTCATGATAAACAAAAGTTGTGACATAAGCTTGGAGGGAATACCAAAAATTTAAAAGAGAATGAAAACGAAAGAAAGGAATATGCATGGATCAAATATCTTGAAATCCAAATAGTTGGGAATGAAGTCATGTGTACGGTCCATTGCCTTACAACTTTAATCTCATATGCCAGTAAAAAAAGGTTGTAAAAGTACAGGGACTGAAGTTGATAATATCTGATAACTTGCAGGGGTCAAAGTGTCATTTCTTGTAACTGATACTGATTACGTTAAGTTTGTTAGTTTGTTAGTAGCGGTTAAGATAGTTGTGACAACCGTCAATTTAGGACTAGAATTTAGTGCCTAATCAAGTTTTAATACATGTAATTAGTTATGTGTTAGGCTAATTAATGTATCAATTATCATATATATTGTTGAATATATATCTACACAATTATGCGGTTTATTTAAATCGTACGAGTTTCAAATCGAATGAATTTCGATACAATAAATACGGACGTTGGTGAATAATTTTATTAAGAAATACAAATATTATCTAATAACTCAATTCTATTCAGAATCTCATTTATTGTAATATTTCGTATCCAAGTTTTATTACACAATTAATGTATACGAAAAAAAAAAAAAAAAAAAAATACAAACGCGCAAACAAATAAAACGAATTTCCCTTTTAAATATCATAAATAGATAACTGGTAAAATTTTACAATAAAATATTTTATAATAATTTATAATTTAAAATGGAAAATTTAAATGAATAAAATAAATATTTAACGTTAAATGACTGAGAAAACGAACACCACGCGGAGCACGGGACGGAGACTTCGAGGTGAGGCTTTCACCTACACCCCACCTCTCCTTCATTCTTTCTTTCATTTTCATTCTCCAAAAACACACACACACCAAAAACACTCTCACCAAATTCATACAAAATTTCGGAATCATCAAATCCGACAACAAAACTTACATTTTCGGAACCACCATCAAGTGAGGAACAAGATTAACAAAAGCTCTACCATCGTTTTCGGCCTCCATCTTCTTCGATTTGCATTTGTAAGGAAATTTCTAAAAACTTAGATTTGTTTAGTTTTATGTAATATTTTGATGTTTTGATGTTTACACAACTTATATATGTCCATTACAAAGATTAGAACACAGTTTTATAGCTTAAAAACGAGTTTAAATTGAGTTTTGGCCGGAAAAATCGCGAACAGCCGGACTTTCTGGGCTGGTGTTCATCCATGCGACACAAGCCTTGTGTCGCATGTTGTGTCGTATTTTGCCCTTTATGTCGCACTCTATGTCGCAAACTATGTCGTACTTCTATACGACACAACCACTATGTCGCTATTAAATTAGCATTTCGTATTCGATGCGACACAGTCCCTGTGTCGTATCCTTGTGTCGCATGACGTCTGCGACACAACCATTGTGTCGCATGTCAAACCATTGTGTCGCATGTCAAATCTTTGTGTCGCATGTTGTGTCGCAAAACACAGAAAAACCAGAATTTTGAAGTCAAAGTTACTGTTCAAAAAAGTCAAATTTACTGTAGCAGTACTGTAGCAAAGTCAACATTTTAGAATTATTATTATTTCAACTAAATCACCAACGGGCCGTACACGTTTTCAAAACATACTTCAGAATCAAACAAGTCGTTGTAACTTGTATAAATTCACTCAAACAAGTCGTTGTAACTTGTATCAATTAAATCAAACAAGTCGTTGTAACTTGTATCAATTCAATCAACCAAATCGTAGTAATTTGGACATATATATATATATAGTTGTATAACAACTACAAAGGTAGTCTTTCGGGATACCGGTACAATTAATAACAATCAAGTGTCGTGAACACATTCAGGTTTCAAGTCTTTGGACATCAATTCACCGCTAATTATTTCGAGTTTATTAAATTAAACACTTCAAGACTCAGGTGAGTTTCATAGCCCCATTTTCACTGCTTTACAACCAGGGGTGTGATATTACTACTCGATTTTGTTTTACAAGTAGAACGCAAGTGCCAAACTTCAAATACTACATGAGTTTCAAGCTAATCAATTTAAAGTCCTCCATAAGCATAGTCTCTAGTATTTTATAGCGTGAATGTTAGTATATGATATCATATGGGATTGACAATCCTCATCCGGGTTAGCACGCACTAACCGGTCAAACGGATGTATTAGCATTTGGGAAGACGAGTGTTGATTAGGCACTCGTAGGAGGCATTTCAAGTTAGGTTTCCTTAAGTGGGCCTGACAAATCAAGTTAAGCTCAGACTATGTGCTCATGGACAGTATAACTTTTATTTTGCTTAATTGCATTTTAAATTCAATATAAATCTTGCGGTTCTTACAACTATATATTGACATGCAAACCTGTGAGCTCACCAGCGTTTTCGCTGACCCATTTTAGTATTTATCACAGGTACCCAGCAGTAGTTTGGCTGCACAAGCAGGAATTATTAGCTCGAGTCAGCATACATACAACTAGAGATTGGACTGCATTATTATATTTTGTAAAAGTAATTATGCTATGTAATCTCTCAATTTCAGGAATCGAGCTAATGTAACTATATTTTGATGTAAACATTTACTTTATCTATACAAGTTTAAAACGACGCATATAGTGGTCGTTCATTATATCTTATGTGCTTTGTATATTGATTAGTGACACCCAAATCAAGCTTCCGCAAATCATTAAATTTGGGGGTGTCACAGATTGGTATCAGAGCCTAAGGTTATAGTGAACTAGGTTGCATTTAGTGGACCTAGACTATGACCGTTAGGCAGTATTCCCTATTAGGAATAACCAGTTCAGGGATTACAGCATACGAATTTAATTTAACATAGCTTGATCAACTATGTATAATTAAATAAAGATGATGTAAGATCTGAAGGAAGTTATGGCTGAACAGGATACATTAGTTGACTCTGACCTCGAGAGAAACGGGACTCAAAACACGTCTGTGCTAGACACTCAATAGGTTATTATGTGATATACATATATTTACATGAATAGACCTCATTACAACTTTAGGCTATATTATATTATATGAATATAGGCCTCTTTCTCTCTAACGCGTTGTCTCGAAATGACAAACACACCACTAGTTCACCTTACTCGGACTAGTATCTTATTTCATTTCCTTGTTCTTTCTTACTCAGCATCATGCCTCCTCGCCGTCAAATTACCCTTAGCGAAGCTGAGATCGCGGGGATCATTGCCCGCAGTGTGACCGAAGCCTTGGCTACCCGAACACCACCTGGTAGCGAGGACACATCAACCAATACTCCACCACCCAAACCTTGCTCCTATAAGGACTTTCTTAGCTGTAAACCGTTATACTTCAAGGGCACGGAAGGTGCCATTGGCTTGATCCGTTGGATTGAGCGTATGGAATCTGTTTTCAGTCTCTGCGACTGCACGGAGAACAACAAGGTCAAATTCGCTGCTTACACCTTTCAGGAAGGTGCACTCACGTGGTGGAAAACCCACGCAAACTCTGTAGGCCTTGAGGTTGCAAATCGGCTTCCTTGGGCCGAACTGAAGAAGAAACTGACAGAAAAATACTGTCCTGAAGAAGAATTGCACAGGCTGGAAGAAGAATTCTGGCATCTGGAGGTACAGGGAAATGATGTTGCTGATTATACCACTAAATTTCAGCAGTTTGCTTTATTATGCCCGGGTTTAGTCGAACCAGAAAGTAAGGGCATTAAGAAATACATTCGTGGACTCCCCGAGAACATCCAGGGAAACGTCGCCTCATCCAAACCAACCACCACTGAGAGTGCCATTCGATTGGCCCACGAACTCATGGCTCTAGTTGTCAGCCGTGAGACCTCCAACACCTCATCCTCCAACAACAACAAACGCAAATCCACTGAACACCACCACAACTCAAACAAGAAAAACAACGCCATCCAAGTCTACAACACCAACTCTGAATCCAACCGCAGCTACACCGGGGACAGACCTTATTGTCCCAAGTGCAACTACCACCACTTTGGTCAGTGCAACCCCCCTTGCAACAACTGCAGGAGGTACGGGCATTTGACTAAGGATTGCCGAGCCCCCAAATCCAACAACAACCCCTCTGACAAAAATACCCGACAACCTAAGTGCTGCTACGAATGTGGAAACCCAGGACACTTTAGGGATTCTTGCCCAAAATTGAAGAACAAGGGCAACAACAACAACCACCGCAACAACAACAACAACACCAAAAGTAGCGCCTTCGTGATCAACTCAGGGGACGCCCGTCAGGACCCGAACGTGGTCACGGGTATGTTCCTCCTCAACAATTTAACTGCTTCCATACTGTTTGATACTGGTGCCGATAGAAGTTTTATTTCCGATGAATTTTGCCCTCTACTTGACATTACACCTGTTGCTTTAGACGTTAAGTACACCGTAGAGCTAGCAAATGGCAAATTGATAGAAACCAATAGTGTGATGCCTAATTGCACTTTAAATCTAGCCGACGAAATCTTCTCCATAGATCTTATGCCTATTGAGATAGGAAGTTTCGATGTCATCGTAGGCATGGACTGGTTATCCAAACATCGTGCCGAAATCATCTGCTATGACAAAATTGTTCGCATACCTCTCACTGTCGGTAGAACCCTAGTCATACAGGGGGAGACCGGAGGGACGAGGCTTAACATCATATCTTGTCTTAAAACCCGGAAATTTCTGAGAAAGGGTTATCCATCAATCCTCGCGCACATCATGGAGAAAAAGTCGGAGGAGAAGCGACTTGAGGATGTTCCAATTGTTCGAGACTTTCCAGAAGTCTTTCCTGAGGAACTGCCTGGTCTACCACCACCAAGACAGGTTGAGTTCTCAATCGATCTTGTACCAGGTGCTGCGCCTGTGGCCCGAGCACCAAACCGTTTAGCTCCGTCCGAACTTCAGGAGCTGTCCACCCAATTACAGGAACTCCTGGAACGAGGATTTATCAGGCCGAGTTCTTCACCTTGGGGAGCTCCGGTCCTATTTGTTAAGAAGAAAGATGGTTCTTTTCGAATGTGTATCGACTATCGAGAGTTGAACAAGTTAACTGTCAAGAACCGGTATCCACTTCCTCGAATCGATGACCTGTTCGACCAACTTCAAGGGTCGAGTTGTTATTCAAAGATTGATCTCCGATCCGGTTATCACCAATTGCGTGTTCGCGATGCCGATATTCCAAAAACCGCTTTCAGAACCCGTTACGGGCATTACGAATTCCAAGTGATGCCATTCGGCCTAACCAATGCACCGGCTGTATTCATGGACCTTATGAATCGGGTGTGTAAACCTTACCTTGATAATTTTGTCATTGTATTCATCGATGACATCCTCATATATTCACGAAGCAAAGTAGAGCATGCGCAACACCTCAGAACCATCCTTGAACTACTTAAACACGAGGAGCTCTATGCCAAGTTCTCTAAGTGTGAGTTCTGGATCAAAACCGTTCAATTCCTTGGTCACGTGATTGACAGTCAGGGGATTCACGTCGACCCGTCAAAAATCGAGGCTATCAAAGACTGGCAATCGCCAACCACTCCGACCGAAATACGACAGTTTCTAGGACTGGCCGGATACTATCGACGATTCATTGAAAATTTCTCCAAGATAGCCATACCACTCACGACGCTGACCCAGAAAGACAAAAAGTTTGACTGGACTGATAAACAAGAGTCGGCATTCCAACTCTTAAAAAAAAAGCTTTGCAGTGCTCCTATTCTATCTTTACCTGAAGGCACCGATGACTTCGTGGTATACTGCGATGCTTCTCATCAAGGTCTCGGTTGTGTGCTCATGCAACGGGACAAAGTCATAGCTTATGCTTCTCGACAGCTTAAGATTCATGAAAAGAATTACACCACCCACGACCTCGAGCTAGGAGCTGTCGTTTTTGCCCTCAAAATCTGGAGACATTACCTTTATGGTACCAGATGTACAATCTTTACCGACCATAAAAGCCTTCAACACATATTCGATCAGAAGGATCTCAACATGAGGCAACGTCGATGGGTCGAGTTGCTTACCGATTACGACTGCGAGCTCAAATATCATCCTGGCAAAGCAAATGTTGTTGCTGACGCCCTCAGTCGAAAAGAGCGAGTGAAACCACTTCGGGTTCGAGCCCTCAGTATGACCATTCACAACAATTTAAACATTCAAATTCTCACTGCTCAACTCGAAGCCTTAAAACCCGAAAATGTCAAAGATGAAGCCTTGCAGGGCATGGATAAACAATTCGAAATCAGACCTAACGGGATTAGGTATTTCTCAAACCGAATCTGGTTGCCTAAATTTGGGAACCTACGAGACTTGGTGATGGATGAAGCTCACAAGTCTAAATATTCTATCCATCCGGGATCCGATAAAATGTACCACGGTATCAAGGACTTCTACTGGTGGCCGAACATGAAATCTGAAATCGCCACCTATGTCAGCAAGTGCCTTACTTGCTCCAAAGTCAAAATCGAATATCAAAAACCTTCTGGTTTACTTCAACAACCCAGTCTTCCTGAATGGAAATGGGAACAAATTGCCATGGACTTCATAACCAAACTACCCAAATCCTCGAGCGGTTGCGATACCATTTGGGTGATCGTGGATCGTCTCACAAAGTCTGCTCACTTCCTGGCAATCAAGGAATCCGACAAAATGGAACGCCTCACCAGAATCTATTTGAAGGAAATCGTGACCAAACACGGTGTTCCAATCTCAATTATCTCCGATAGGGATAGTCGTTTCACTTCACAATTTTGGCAATCACTTCAAAAATCCCTGGGTACTCGACTTGATATGAGTACCGCATACCATCCTCAAACCGACGGTCAAAGTGAACGAACCATTCAAACACTTGAAGACATGCTACGGGCCTGCGTAGTAGACTTCGGTGTAAACTGGGAAAAACATCTACCATTGTGCGAGTTCTCGTACAACAACAGTTATCATACCAGCATCAAAGCTGCACCCTTCGAGGCACTGTACGGTCGTAAGTGCCGGTCACCTATCTGTTGGACCGAAGTTGGGGACAGCCAACTCACGGGTCCGGAAATCATTCACGAGACGACCGAGAGAATCGTAGAAATTCAAAACAAACTCAAAGCCGCGCGTGATCGTCAGAAAAGTTATGCTGATGTGAGACGCAAGCCACTCGAGTTCCAGGTTGGGGATCGAGTTCTACTCAAAGTATCGCCTTGGAAAGGCGTAATCCGATTTGGCAAACGAGGGAAGTTGAATCCCAGATACATTGGGCCATTCGAAATCCTCGAAAGGATTGGTCCAGTGGCTTATCGATTGCAGCTGCCAGCTGAACTCAGCAGCGTGCATCCCACATTTCATGTTTCAAATCTGAAGAAGTGTCTGTCTGATGAGACACTTATCATTCCACTCGATGAAATTCGAGTTGACGAGAAACTTCACTTCGTTGAGGAACCCGCTGAAATTATGGACCGCGAGGTCAAACAACTTAAACAAAGTCGTATTCCCATCGTCAAGGTTAGGTGGAATTCGCGGCGAGGTCCGGAATTCACCTGGGAACGGGAAGACCAAATGCGACTCAAGTATCCTCAACTTTTCACTGATTCGACGTCAAACACGACTCCAACATAAATTTCGAGACGAAATTCTCCTAACAGGGGGAGAATGTGACAACCGTCAATTTAGGACTAGAATTTAGTGCCTAATCAAGTTTTAATACATGTAATTAGTTATGTGTTAGGCTAATTAATGTATCAATTATCATATATATTGTTGAATATATATCTACACAATTATGCGGTTTATTTAAATCGTACGAGTTTCAAATCGAATGAATTTCGATACAATAAATACGGACGTTGGTGAATAATTTTATTAAGAAATACAAATATTATCTAATAACTCAATTCTATTCAGAATCTCATTTATTGTAATATTTCGTATCCAAGTTTTATTACACAATTAATGTATACGAAAAAAAAAAAAAAAAAAAATACAAACGCGCAAACAAATAAAACGAATTTCCCTTTTAAATATCATAAATAGATAACTGGTAAAATTTTACAATAAAATATTTTATAATAATTTATAATTTAAAATGGAAAATTTAAATGAATAAAATAAATATTTAACGTTAAATGACTGAGAAAACGAACACCACGCGGAGCACGGGACGGAGACTTCGAGGTGAGGCTTTCACCTACACCCCACCTCTCCTTCATTATTTCTTTCATTTTCATTCTCCAAAAACACACACACCAAAAACACTCTCACCAAATTCATACAAAATTTCGGAATCATCAAATCCGACAACAAAACTTACATTTTCGGAACCACCATCAAGTGAGGAACAAGATTAACAAAAGCTCTACCATCGTTTTCGGCCTCCATCTTCTTCGATTTGCATTTGTAAGGAAATTTCTAAAAACTTAGATTTGTTTAGTTTTATGTAATATTTTGATGTTTTGATGTTTACACAACTTATATATGTCCATTACAAAGATTAGAACACAGTTTTATAGCTTAAAAACGAGTTTAAATTGAGTTTTGGCCGGAAAAATCGCGAACAGCCGGACTTTCTGGGCTGGTGTTCATCCATGCGACACAAGCCTTGTGTCGCATGTTGTGTCGTATTTTGCCCTTTATGTCGCACTCTATGTCGCAAACTATGTCGTACTTCTATACGACACAACCACTATGTCGCTATTAAATTAGCATTTCGTATTCGATGCGACACAGTCCCTGTGTCGTATCCTTGTGTCGCATGACGTCTGCGACACAACCATTGTGTCGCATGTCAAACCATTGTGTCGCATGTCAAATCTTTGTGTCGCATGTTGTGTCGCAAAACACAGAAAAACCAGAATTTTGAAGTCAAAGTTACTGTTCAAAAAAGTCAAATTTACTGTAGCAGTACTGTAGCAAAGTCAACATTTTAGAATTATTATTATTTCAACTAAATCACCAACGGGCCGTACACGTTTTCAAAACATACTTCAGAATCAAACAAGTCGTTGTAACTTGTATAAATTCACTCAAACAAGTCGTTGTAACTTGTATCAATTAAATCAAACAAGTCGTTGTAACTTGTATCAATTCAATCAACCAAATCGTAGTAATTTGGACATATATATATATATAGTTGTATAACAACTACAAAGGTAGTCTTTCGGGATACCGGTACAATTAATAACAATCAAGTGTCGTGAACACATTCAGGTTTCAAGTCTTTGGACATCAATTCACCGCTAATTATTTCGAGTTTATTAAATTAAACACTTCAAGACTCAGGTGAGTTTCATAGCCCCATTTTCACTGCTTTACAACCAGGGGTGTGATATTACTACTCGATTTTGTTTTACAAGTAGAACGCAAGTGCCAAACTTCAAATACTACATGAGTTTCAAGCTAATCAATTTAAAGTCCTCCATAAGCATAGTCTCTAGTATTTTATAGCGTGAATGTTAGTATATGATATCATATGGGATTGACAATCCTCATCCGGGTTAGCACGCACTAACCGGTCAAACGGATGTATTAGCATTTGGGAAGACGAGTGTTGATTAGGCACTCGTAGGAGGCATTTCAAGTTAGGTTTCCTTAAGTGGGCCTGACAAATCAAGTTAAGCTCAGACTATGTGCTCATGGACAGTATAACTTTTATTTTGCTTAATTGCATTTTAAATTCAATATAAATCTTGCGGTTCTTACAACTATATATTGACATGCAAACCTGTGAGCTCACCAGCGTTTTCGCTGACCCATTTTAGTATTTATCACAGGTACCCAGCAGTAGTTTGGCTGCACAAGCAGGAATTATTAGCTCGAGTCAGCATACATACAACTAGAGATTGGACTGCATTATTATATTTTGTAAAAGTAATTATGCTATGTAATCTCTCAATTTCAGGAATCGAGCTAATGTAACTATATTTTGATGTAAACATTTACTTTATCTATACAAGTTTAAAACGACGCATATAGTGGTCGTTCATTATATCTTATGTGCTTTGTATATTGATTAGTGACACCCAAATCAAGCTTCCGCAAATCATTAAATTTGGGGGTGTCACAGATTGGTATCAGAGCCTAAGGTTATAGTGAACTAGGTTGCATTTAGTGGACCTAGACTATGACCGTTAGGCAGTATTCCCTATTAGGAATAACCAGTTCAGGGATTACAGCATACGAATTTAATTTAACATAGCTTGATCAACTATGTATAATTAAATAAAGATGATGTAAGATCTGAAGGAAGTTATGGCTGAACAGGATACATTAGTTGACTCTGACCTCGAGAGAAACGGGACTCAAAACACGTCTGTGCTAGACACTCAATAGGTTATTATGTGATATACATATATTTACATGAATAGACCTCATTACAACTTTAGGCTATATTATATTATATGAATATAGGCCTCTTTCTCTCTAACGCGTTGTCTCGAAATGACAAACACACCACTAGTTCACCTTACTCGGACTAGTATCTTATTTCATTTCCTTGTTCTTTCTTACTCAGCATCATGCCTCCTCGCCGTCAAATTACCCTTAGCGAAGCTGAGATCGCGGGGATCATTGCCCGCAGTGTGACCGAAGCCTTGGCTACCCGAACACCACCTGGTAGCGAGGACACATCAACCAATACTCCACCACCCAAACCTTGCTCCTATAAGGACTTTCTTAGCTGTAAACCGTTATACTTCAAGGGCACGGAAGGTGCCATTGGCTTGATCCGTTGGATTGAGCGTATGGAATCTGTTTTCAGTCTCTGCGACTGCACGGAGAACAACAAGGTCAAATTCGCTGCTTACACCTTTCAGGAAGGTGCACTCACGTGGTGGAAAACCCACGCAAACTCTGTAGGCCTTGAGGTTGCAAATCGGCTTCCTTGGGCCGAACTGAAGAAGAAACTGACAGAAAAATACTGTCCTGAAGAAGAATTGCACAGGCTGGAAGAAGAATTCTGGCATCTGGAGGTACAGGGAAATGATGTTGCTGATTATACCACTAAATTTCAGCAGTTTGCTTTATTATGCCCGGGTTTAGTCGAACCAGAAAGTAAGGGCATTAAGAAATACATTCGTGGACTCCCCGAGAACATCCAGGGAAACGTCGCCTCATCCAAACCAACCACCACTGAGAGTGCCATTCGATTGGCCCACGAACTCATGGCTCTAGTTGTCAGCCGTGAGACCTCCAACACCTCATCCTCCAACAACAACAAACGCAAATCCACTGAACACCACCACAACTCAAACAAGAAAAACAACGCCATCCAAGTCTACAACACCAACTCTGAATCCAACCGCAGCTACACCGGGGACAGACCTTATTGTCCCAAGTGCAACTACCACCACTTTGGTCAGTGCAACCCCCCTTGCAACAACTGCAGGAGGTACGGGCATTTGACTAAGGATTGCCGAGCCCCCAAATCCAACAACAACCCCTCTGACAAAAATACCCGACAACCTAAGTGCTGCTACGAATGTGGAAACCCAGGACACTTTAGGGATTCTTGCCCAAAATTGAAGAACAAGGGCAACAACAACAACCACCGCAACAACAACAACAACACCAAAAGTAGCGCCTTCGTGATCAACTCAGGGGACGCCCGTCAGGACCCGAACGTGGTCACGGGTATGTTCCTCCTCAACAATTTAACTGCTTCCATACTGTTTGATACTGGTGCCGATAGAAGTTTTATTTCCGATGAATTTTGCCCTCTACTTGACATTACACCTGTTGCTTTAGACGTTAAGTACACCGTAGAGCTAGCAAATGGCAAATTGATAGAAACCATTAGTGTGATGCCTAATTGCACTTTAAATCTAGCCGACGAAATCTTCTCCATAGATCTTATGCCTATTGAGATAGGAAGTTTCGATGTCATCGTAGGCATGGACTGGTTATCCAAACATCGTGCCGAAATCATCTGCTATGACAAAATTGTTCGCATACCTCTCACTGTCGGTAGAACCCTAGTCATACAGGGGGAGACCGGAGGGACGAGGCTTAACATCATATCTTGTCTTAAAACCCGGAAATTTCTGAGAAAGGGTTATCCATCAATCCTCGCGCACATCATGGAGAAAAAGTCGGAGGAGAAGCGACTTGAGGATGTTCCAATTGTTCGAGACTTTCCAGAAGTCTTTCCTGAGGAACTGCCTGGTCTACCACCACCAAGACAGGTTGAGTTCTCAATCGATCTTGTACCAGGTGCTGCGCCTGTGGCCCGAGCACCAAACCGTTTAGCTCCGTCCGAACTTCAGGAGCTGTCCACCCAATTACAGGAACTCCTGGAACGAGGATTTATCAGGCCGAGTTCTTCACCTTGGGGAGCTCCGGTCCTATTTGTTAAGAAGAAAGATGGTTCTTTTCGAATGTGTATCGACTATCGAGAGTTGAACAAGTTAACTGTCAAGAACCGGTATCCACTTCCTCGAATCGATGACCTGTTCGACCAACTTCAAGGGTCGAGTTGTTATTCAAAGATTGATCTCCGATCCGGTTATCACCAATTGCGTGTTCGCGATGCCGATATTCCAAAAACCGCTTTCAGAACCCGTTACGGGCATTACGAATTCCAAGTGATGCCATTCGGCCTAACCAATGCACCGGCTGTATTCATGGACCTTATGAATCGGGTGTGTAAACCTTACCTTGATAAGTTTGTCATTGTATTCATCGATGACATCCTCATATATTCACGAAGCAAAGTAGAGCATGCGCAACACCTCAGAACCATCCTTGAACTACTTAAACACGAGGAGCTCTATGCCAAGTTCTCTAAGTGTGAGTTCTGGATCAAAACCGTTCAATTCCTTGGTCACGTGATTGACAGTCAGGGGATTC
Organism: Helichrysum umbraculigerum; assembly: GCA_949592205.1. NCBI lineage: Eukaryota > Viridiplantae > Streptophyta > Magnoliopsida > Asterales > Asteraceae > Helichrysum > Helichrysum umbraculigerum. The sequence goes on from CATIUR010000006.1 coordinate 57,281,596, forward strand.
ACGTCGACCCGTCAAAAATCGAGGCTATCAAAGACTGGCAATCGCCAACCACTCCGACCGAAATACGACAGTTTCTAGGACTGGCCGGATACTATCGACGATTCATTGAAAATTTCTCCAAGATAGCCATACCACTCACGACGCTGACCCAGAAAGACAAAAAGTTTGACTGGACTGATAAACAAGAGTCGGCATTCCAACTCTTAAAACAAAAGCTTTGCAGTGCTCCTATTCTATCTTTACCTGAAGGCACCGATGACTTCGTGGTATACTGCGATGCTTCTCATCAAGGTCTCGGTTGTGTGCTCATGCAACGGGACAAAGTCATAGCTTATGCTTCTCGACAGCTTAAGATTCATGAAAAGAATTACACCACCCACGACCTCGAGCTAGGAGCTGTCGTTTTTGCCCTCAAAATCTAGAGACATTACCTTTATGGTACCAGATGTACAATCTTTACCGACCATAAAAGCCTTCAACACATATTCGATCAGAAGGATCTCAACATGAGGCAACGTCGATGGGTCGAGTTGCTTACCGATTACGACTGCGAGCTCAAATATCATCCTGGCAAAGCAAATGTTGTTGCTGACGCCCTCAGTCGAAAAGAGCGAGTGAAACCACTTCGGGTTCGAGCCCTCAGTATGACCATTCACAACAATTTAAACATTCAAATTCTCACTGCTCAACTCGAAGCCTTAAAACCCGAAAATGTCAAAGATGAAGCCTTGCGGGGCATGGATAAACAATTCGAAATCAGACCTAACGGGATTAGGTATTTCTCAAACCGAATCTGGTTGCCTAAATTTGGGAACCTACGAGACTTGGTGATGGATGAAGCTCACAAGTCTAAATATTCTATCCATCCGGGATCCGATAAAATGTACCACGGTATCAAGGACTTCTACTGGTGGCCGAACATGAAATCTGAAATCGCCACCTATGTCAGCAAGTGCCTTACTTGCTCCAAAGTCAAAATCGAATATCAAAAACCTTCTGGTTTACTTCAACAACCCAGTCTTCCTGAATGGAAATGGGAACAAATTGCCATGGACTTCATAACCAAACTACCCAAATCCTCGAGCGGTTGCGATACCATTTGGGTGATCGTGGATCGTCTCACAAAGTCTGCTCACTTCCTGGCAATCAAGGAATCCGACAAAATGGAACGCCTCACCAGAATCTATTTGAAGGAAATCGTGACCAAACACGGTGTTCCAATCTCAATTATCTCCGATAGGGATAGTCGTTTCACTTCACAATTTTGGCAATCACTTCAAAAATCCCTGGGTACTCGACTTGATATGAGTACCGCATACCATCCTCAAACCGACGGTCAAAGTGAACGAACCATTCAAACACTTGAAGACATGCTACGGGCCTGCGTAGTAGACTTCGGTGTAAACTGGGAAAAACATCTACCATTGTGCGAGTTCTCGTACAACAACAGTTATCATACCAGCATCAAAGCTGCACCCTTCGAGGCACTGTATGGTCGTAAGTGCCGGTCACCTATCTGTTGGACCGAAGTTGGGGACAGCCAACTCACGGGTCCGGAAATCATTCACGAGACGACCGAGAGAATCGTAGAAATTCAAAACAAACTCAAAGCCGCGCGTGATCGTCAGAAAAGTTATGCTGATGTGAGACGCAAGCCACTCGAGTTCCAGGTTGGGGATCGAGTTCTACTCAAAGTATCGCCTTGGAAAGGCGTAATCCGATTTGGCAAACGAGGGAAGTTGAATCCCAGATACATTGGGCCATTCGAAATCCTCGAAAGGATTGGTCCAGTGGCTTATCGATTGCAGCTGCCAGCTGAACTCAGCAGCGTGCATCCCACATTTCATGTTTCAAATCTGAAGAAGTGTCTGTCTGATGAGACACTTATCATTCCACTCGATGAAATTCGAGTTGACGAGAAACTTCACTTCGTTGAGGAACCCGCTGAAATTATGGACCGCGAGGTCAAACAACTTAAACAAAGTCGTATTCCCATCGTCAAGGTTAGGTGGAATTCGCGGCGAGGTCCGGAATTCACCTGGGAACGGGAAGACCAAATGCGACTCAAGTATCCTCAACTTTTCACTGATTCGACGTCAAACACGACTCCAACATAAATTTCGGGACGAAATTCTCCTAACAGGGGGAGAATGTGACAACCGTCAATTTAGGACTAGAATTTAGTGCCTAATCAAGTTTTAATACATGTAATTAGTTATGTGTTAGGCTAATTAATGTATCAATTATCATATATATTGTTGAATATATATCTACACAATTATGCGGTTTATTTAAATCGTACGAGTTTCAAATCGAATGAATTTCGATACAATAAATACGGACGTTGGTGAATAATTTTATTAAGAAATACAAATATTATCTAATAACTCAATTCTATTCAGAATCTCATTTATTGTAATATTTCGTATCCAAGTTTTATTACACAATTAATGTATACGAAAAAAAAAAAAAAAAAAAAATACAAACGCGCAAACAAATAAAACGAATTTCCCTTTTAAATATCATAAATAGATAACTGGTAAAATTTTACAATAAAATATTTTATAATAATTTATAATTTAAAATGGAAAATTTAAATGAATAAAATAAATATTTAACGTTAAATGACTGAGAAAACGAACACCACGCGGAGCACGGGACGGAGACTTCGAGGTGAGGCTTTCACCTACACCCCACCTCTCCTTCATTATTTCTTTCATTTTCATTCTCCAAAAACACACACACACCAAAAACACTCTCACCAAATTCATACAAAATTTCGGAATCATCAAATCCGACAACAAAACTTACATTTTCGGAACCACCATCAAGTGAGGAACAAGATTAACAAAAGCTCTACCATCGTTTTCGGCCTCCATCTTCTTCGATTTGCATTTGTAAGGAAATTTCTAAAAACTTAGATTTGTTTAGTTTTATGTAATATTTTGATGTTTTGATGTTTACACAACTTATATATGTCCATTACAAAGATTAGAACACAGTTTTATAGCTTAAAAACGAGTTTAAATTGAGTTTTGGCCGGAAAAATCGCGAACAGCCGGACTTTCTGGGCTGGTGTTCATCCATGCGACACAAGCCTTGTGTCGCATGTTGTGTCGTATTTTGCCCTTTATGTCGCACTCTATGTCGCAAACTATGTCGTACTTCTATACGACACAACCACTATGTCGCTATTAAATTAGCATTTCGTATTCGATGCGACACAGTCCCTGTGTCGTATCCTTGTGTCGCATGACGTCTGCGACACAACCATTGTGTCGCATGTCAAACCATTGTGTCGCATGTCAAATCTTTGTGTCGCATGTTGTGTCGCAAAACACAGAAAAACCAGAATTTTGAAGTCAAAGTTACTGTTCAAAAAAGTCAAATTTACTGTAGCAGTACTGTAGCAGTACTGTAGCAAAGTCAACATTTTAGAATTATTATTATTTCAACTAAATCACCAACGGGCCGTACACGTTTTCAAAACATACTTCAGAATCAAACAAGTCGTTGTAACTTGTATAAATTCACTCAAACAAGTCGTTGTAACTTGTATCAATTAAATCAAACAAGTCGTTGTAACTTGTATCAATTCAATCAACCAAATCGTAGTAATTTGGACATATATATATATATAGTTGTATAACAACTACAAAGGTAGTCTTTCGGGATACCGGTACAATTAATAACAATCAAGTGTCGTGAACACATTCAGGTTTCAAGTCTTTGGACATCAATTCACCGCTAATTATTTCGAGTTTATTAAATTAAACACTTCAAGACTCAGGTGAGTTTCATAGCCCCATTTTCACTGCTTTACAACCAGGGGTGTGATATTACTACTCGATTTTGTTTTACAAGTAGAACGCAAGTGCCAAACTTCAAATACTACATGAGTTTCAAGCTAATCAATTTAAAGTCCTCCATAAGCATAGTCTCTAGTATTTTATAGCGTGAATGTTAGTATATGATATCATATGGGATTGACAATCCTCATCCGGGTTAGCACGCACTAACCGGTCAAACGGATGTATTAGCATTTGGGAAGACGAGTGTTGATTAGGCACTCGTAGGAGGCATTTCAAGTTAGGTTTCCTTAAGTGGGCCTGACAAATCAAGTTAAGCTCAGACTATGTGCTCATGGACAGTATAACTTTTATTTTGCTTAATTGCATTTTAAATTCAATATAAATCTTGCGGTTCTTACAACTATATATTGACATGCAAACCTGTGAGCTCACCAGCGTTTTCGCTGACCCATTTTAGTATTTATCACAGGTACCCAGCAGTAGTTTGGCTGCACAAGCAGGAATTATTAGCTCGAGTCAGCATACATACAACTAGAGATTGGACTGCATTATTATATTTTGTAAAAGTAATTATGCTATGTAATCTCTCAATTTCAGGAATCGAGCTAATGTAACTATATTTTGATGTAAACATTTACTTTATCTATACAAGTTTAAAACGACGCATATAGTGGTCGTTCATTATATCTTATGTGCTTTGTATATTGATTAGTGACACCCAAATCAAGCTTCCGCAAATCATTAAATTTGGGGGTGTCACAATAGTTGATCTGTATATAAAGTAGTTAGCTAGCTCATTTCAGATTCAAGTGAATAAAATGAATTTGTGAGAGTGTTTTGAAGATTAACACCTCAATTGTGTGTGTTCATTTGTGTATTCATTTCATGTATTCAATTCATTTTAGTCAATATGGTATCAGAGCGAATCTGATCAAATTCTTGTAATTCTGTAACAAATTGAACATCGATTAGGTATTGTTAACCTAATTTTACGCTTCCGCAAGCAATAGTGTTACGTATTGAAGATTGTGTTGATTGAAAAGCTCCAATTGAGAAAATTAGGGCAAAATGGATCGCGCTCAAGCTCAGAATGCATTACTTCAAAATCCGTTGTTCTTACATCCTTCTAAAGGTCTAGGATCACTTCCGATTCAAGAAAAGCTTGTCGGTTCTCAGAATTATCGATCATGGCGCAGGGCAATGGAAATCGGTTTATCTACAAAGCGCAAGCTTGGATTTGTCAAAGGTACATTGCCGCGTCCTATTGAAAATGATCTAGCTGAGCAGTGGGACACCTGCAACAACATGGTGATTAGCTGGCTTATGAATGCTGTAAGTGATTCTATAGTGAAATCTATCATGTTCATAGGGACAGCTTGTGAAATTTGGTTGCAATTAGAACAGCGCTTTGCTTTAAGTAATGGATCCAGAAAATATAAACTGCATAAAGATACATATGCAATAGAACAACAAGGAACTTCTGTGAGTGAATATTACACAAGGATGAAAATAGTTTGGGAGGAAATAGATTCTATGAGTGATTTGCCTAAGATTACCACAATTACTCCTGAAATTACTTTGTTTCTAAATGCTTTGCATAAACAAAAGGAAGAACAAAGACTATTTCAATTCTTGAATGGTCTTGATGATGTTTTTAATAATCAAAGGAGTCAATTACTTCTGAATAATCCTCTACCAAGTGTTGAAGTTGCATGCTCAATGCTGCAACAAGAAGAATCACAGAGAGATGTGCTGCATAATCTTGTTCCTAGTGTTGAATCTACTGCATTGTATAGTCAACGATCTGTGACAAATGATAAGTGTGCTACTTGTGGACATAAATGGCATCCACCTGAAAAATGTTGGGAAAAGATAGGTTATCCAACTTGGCACTATAAATACAAACAGCAGAATCAAGCAAAGCAAGTGAAATTGTCATCAAGAAATGGAAAATCTGCTTCTGGTAATGTGAAAAAGACTGCTGCAAATGTGGATGCTAGTCATGTGATGTTAACAAAAGAACAATTTGAACAGCTGTTCAAACTTCTTCCTAAATCTACTGGTGATGCTACTGATGATGAACTGGATCAGGAATGCATAGCAGGTAATGCTAGCTTTTCTTGCAGTCTTACTTCTGTAAATGACTGGATACTTGACACTGGAGCAACAGATCATATGACCCCAATGTTTAAACAATTGCTTAGATCATACTCATTGCCTTTCAAGTCACAAATAGGTTTACCTAATGGTCAAACCAGTATCATTTCTCACATAGGGGATGTTAAACTGAATAATGATATGTCACTTAAAGATGTTCTTTATGTGCCTTCATTTAAATTCAGTTTACTTTCTATTCCAAAGTTGACAAAAGATAGCAAATGTTTTGCTACTTTTTATCCTGAATTTTGTGTTGTTCAGGACTTGGTTTCCAAGAAGGTGCTGGGAATGGGTAAAAGAAGAAGTGATTTGTACTATCTAGTAAATGCTCCAGTTCAAGAGTGTCAAGGTGAATTGCAGAGATTAGCTTCTACTACACTAAAGAATACTGTTTGTCAACAGCATTTTTCTAATAATGTAGCTAAGAACTCCTATAGATTGTGACATCACAGATTGGGACATGTATCTGATTCAGTTTTTAAGCATATGCTTTCTATGTTTGACAATGTTGCTATTGACACACCTGAGGTTTGTATTACTTGTCCTATGGCTAAATTTGCTAAGAAGCCATTTTCTGTAAGTCAATCTCGTGCACATAATGCTTTTGACTTAATTCATATTGACACTTGGGGTCCTTATAAGGCACCAACACATGGAAAGTACAAGTATTTTCTTACTATAGTTGATGACCATAGTAGAGCTACTTGGACTTATCTTATGGTACATAAAACTGATGCTTCTTCACTGTTGAAGTCATTTGTTGCTTTTGTATACACCAAATTTGGTTGTAAAGTCAAAACAGTGAGATCTGATAATGCCTTAGAGTTTCTTAAGGGTCCATGTGGTTTATTTTTTAAACAACAAGGCATAGAACATCAAACTTCCATTGCTGATAGACCACAACAAAATGGACGAGTTGAGAGGAAACATAGGCATATTTTACAGATAGCCAGAGCCTTGAGATTTCATGCAAATCTGCCATTGAAATACTGGGGTGACTGTGTCAATACTGCCACTTATCTTATTAACAGACTTCCTTCTTCTATTCTTAAATTTCAAACTCCTTATGAAGCATTATTTCAACATAAACCTTCTTATGATCATCTGAAAGTTTTTGGGTGTTTTGCTATTGCTTCAAACCCATCTAAGTCTGTTGATAAATTTTCTCCAAGAGGTATCCCTTGTGTTTTGCTAGGCTACCCTCATCATCAAAAAGGTTATATGCTTTATAATCTTTCTACTCACTCTTATTTTGTTTCAAGAGATGTTCAGTTTTATGAACATATCTTTCCTTTTTCAAATTCCACTTTATCTCATTTTTCTTCACCTTTACCTCAAACTTTCAAATCCACAATTCTTCATCCTGCTCATTATGATGATTCTTCTTCTTTAGGTATTTCTTTACCTGAAGATTCTATTGTCCTACCTGCTACTATACCTGTAGATTCTATTGATCCTACTGTACAAACTGATTCAGCACAGGGTCAATCTACAGGACAACCTGAACTTAGAAGGTCTGCCAGACAGCCAAAAGTTCCTACTAAGTTATAGGATTTTGTTACTCCTACAATTAATCATCCTAGAGCAAATCAAGTTACCTCTTCATTCTTATATCCTCAATTTCAAGCCTTCTTGGCCTCCTTACTCACACAGAATGATCCCAAGTGTTTTAATCAGGCTATTAGTGATGTTGGTTGGTGTGAAGCTATGAATCTAGAATTAGCAGCACTTGAAGAAAATGGCACATGGGAATTAACTGAACTTCCACCCAATAAGAAACCTATTAGCTGTCATTGGATTTATAAAACAAAGCTTAGATCAGATGGTTCTGTTGATAGAAAAAAGGCCAGGCTAGTGGTTGATGGAAATAGACAAAAGAAGGGGGTGGATTATGAAGAAACCTTTGCTCCTGTTGCCAAAATGGTAACAGTTAGAGCTTTGTTGGCAGTAGCTGCAATGTATGGGTGCTCAACTTGTCAAATGGATGTTTCAAATGCCTTTTTACATGGGGATCTTTTAGAGGAAGTATACATGAAAATGCCTATGGGATATGTTGGAAAGGGGGAGAGTATTACACCTGTTACAAGTTCCAACAATCCTAATTTGGTTTGTAAGCTAAAGAAGTCATTGTATGGGCTTAAACAAGCACCCAGGCAGTGGTTTTCAAAGCTTTCTTCTGCTCTTGTGTCATTTGGTTATGTTCAGTCCAAGGCAGACTATTCTTTATTTACTAAACAAGATTCTTCTGGTTTTACTGCAATACTTGTGTATGTGGATGATCTCCTTATTACTGGTAATGATGATTCTCAGATACAACAGCTTAAATCACAGCTAAGTTCCCAATTTCATATGAAGGACTTAGGTGATCTAAACTATTTTTTGGGTTTAGAAGTTACTAGAAATGAACAAGGTATTTTCATCTCACAAAAGAAGTATTGTACTGACATGTTAAAGGAAGCAGGTGTTGTCAATAGTAAACCATTTAAACTTCCTATGGATCAACATGCTAAACTGCAAGCAGATGTTGGTACTCCAATGACTGATCCAGAGGTGTACAGAAGAATCATAGGCAAGCTAATCTATTTGACTATTACTAGACCGGACATTTGTTACACTGTTCAAGTTCTGAGTCAATTTATGCAAGTGCCTACATCTGTACACATGCAAGCAGCCAAACACTTGCTAAGGTATTTGCTTCTAAATCCAGGGCAAGGTATTCTTCTTGCTGCACAATCTGCAGTCAAACTTACAGCCTATTGTGATTCTGATTGGGCTAGTTGTGCCATGACTAGAAGGTCTACCACAGGCTATTGTATTTTACTTGGAGACTCACCAGTGTCATGGAAATCAAAGAAACAAAGTGTGGTTGCAAGATCATCTGCTGAGGCAGAATATAGATCAATGGCTTTAACATGTTGTGAAGTTACTTGGTTGGTATCTTTGTTAAAAGATTTGGGTTTGAAAGATCTAGGTCCTGTTGATCTTTGTTGTGATAATCAAGCTGCTATATATATAGCTGCAAATCCAGTATTTCATGCTAGGACAAAGCATATTGAAATTGATTGTCATTATGTTAGAGATCAAGTAAAAACAGGGGTGATTCAACCAAAGTATGTTTCAACTAAGCAGCAGCTAGCTGATGTTTTTACCAAAGTGGTTGGAGTTGATCAACATAATCGTTTACTTAACAAGTTGGGAGTTTCATCAAGTTCACACTCTCAACTTGAGGGGGAGTGTAAAAGTACAGGGACTGAAGTTGATAATATCTGATAACTTGCAGGGGTCAAAGTGTCATTTCTTGTAACTGATACTGATTACGTTAAGTTTGTTAGTTTGTTAGTAGCGGTTAAGATAGTTGATCTGTATATAAAGTTGTTAGCTAGCTCATTTCAGATTCAAGTGAATAAAATGAATTTGTGAGAGTGTTTTGAAGATTAACACCTCAATTGTGTGTGTTCATTTGTGTATTCATTTCATGTATTCAATTCATTTTAGTCAATAAAGGTAAATAGAGAGGTTGATATCAATTAGTTTATTTATCTATCTAGCTTATAGATGGTAGATATTTTGGTATTATGTCACGTAATATGTTTTGCTTTTGATTCTAAGATATGTAGGTAAGATATTGATCGAAATTGTAGTATTTCGTTTTACCTAATGGCTTCTTAACTCCTAGATGATTTGCAGATTAACATACTCTAAGCTTATATTACTTGCACATTATACCCATCAGAAATCGTATATCATTAGAACTGTTATAACCTATACGTACTACACGTTCTTTCCCAAATAGTTTGACGCGTTCCAAGATATCATACGCTAACGTGACATTCATGTATCGGTTATATATCTAATGAATAATTTACCATATCATGTTCTTATGTAGACAAGACTTTATTCTCTGGAAACAAAAGGGTTAAGTGTCTTTTAATGGATATAACTATGTGTTAACCTTCATTGTGTGTACGTTACAAAATTGACTGTCATTGTATATACGAAACTCTTTCTTTTTGTACATAGTGTGTATTTTGATGATGTGTTATCAGTTATAAGGTGACACATGATATCTTTACAAGTTGACTAGTCATCAAATTACACATAATATACAAAATAAATAGTTTCGTACATACAATGTCGGTTAATTTTGTTACATACATACAATGAAGGTCAATGCATAGTTATATACATTTAAAACACTTAAATGAACACATGATATTTAGCCCTTTAATCAATTAGTGATGTATTAGAAACGGGCCTTGATATATACAACAAATAAATTGCTTCATACAACAAAACTGTGTTATGTTATACATGTACTCTGTGCTGTAATTATTGTACCCTATGATGTTTGAATCAATTTTTTTTGTTGTATCTATTACCCCCCATTAGAAACAAAGGAATAATGGAGCGAGGAATCATAGACTTTAACACAACTTCTATTAGCCAATCAACAACACCATTTTCCTCCTTTTCCTGATTAATTAGTAACATATCTACAGCCAACTTCAACCGTTGCAAAAATATTCCCATGAAAAAATAAATAAATAATACTGTACTAAAAAATATGGGTAAAAATTCCTTCTTTTTCATGGTATAAATAAATGCATAAGAATTTTCTTGTTTAAAGTCAGAAACAAAGAGAGGGATGGATGGTACGAGTAGTAGAGAAGGAGAAGATGAAACGAGGGACATAAGTTTGAAAGATTTGTCTCAAAAACTAGAAGATTTTGCAAAGGCTAGGGACTGGGAAAAGTATCATACTCCCAGGAATTTACTTCTTGCCATGGTATAGTTTATCATAACTGCCCTTTTCTAATATTTCCACTTATATTTCTTTCATTTACATTTTACTATATATTCATGTGTTTTTTACTTGCATCGTTTTAAGTACTCGATAACTATCACCAATGTGGCGTAGTGGTAGGGCGGCCTGATGTCTTCACAAGAGGTCTCAAATTCGAACCTCACTAGGTAAACATCTTGGGGTGGCCAGGGAAATGGTCACGGACTACCCCGGTTAGGCCGCGTACATATCTGAGTCAAAAAGACTCGTCCTCTTAGAATAACTTGAACAAAGAAAATACCCATTTTAAGTAAATGATTCATGCTTTAATTCATGAAGTGGCAGACACTCTTTGAATTCAAGCTCATTAAATTTTCACAAGATAGGTCTATAATTATTTGTTGATTTGGACATCGATCGAATGAAAAATGATGCAAGTAATATGCTTGTAAGAATATAAACTTTTGGACGATGAAATTACGCAAGGCTTATTGTTCATTTGAATTTATCTAAGAATGGCATTTTGAACAGAAATATGGACAGCATGAATAAATAGATTCGATTTTGTTAGCATAGCATATATTCCATTTTTCTTTACTCCACTATCTTGTGTTATATATACAGAAAGTGAATATAGAATCAATCCATTTTGTTTAGTTACATACATAAATGATCGAATTGTTCTTGTATGAATACATGAAGGTGGGCGAGGTGGGAGAGTTATCAGAGATATTTCAGTGGAAAGGAGAGGTGGAAAAAGGGTTGGAAAGTTGGGAAGAATCCGAAAAAGAACATTTGGGTGAAGAATTATCAGATGTACTATTGTACCTTATTAGATTGGCTGATATTTGTGGCATTGATCTTACTGATGCTGCTCTCAACAAACTCCTCAAGAATGCAATCAAATATCCTCCTCCCACCATACCGTCATCAAACTAACCACATTTCCTAGTCTCGTGTACGCTGCAAAGTGCACACAAATGTGTTTAGGCATAAATAAGTTGCGGTATCTATTTCGTCAATACAACAATGTTTCTTTTGATTCGCATGGTTTATAACGCAATTGTGGTTTTTTCATTATGGTTATTTGGACTGGATTTGCCATCATATCTATAGAGACATATGTTAACTACTAGCATCGTGATTATTCATCGGTGTAGATCATGAGCTACCCCTTGATATTAGTTAATATAATTAAGGTTTTTATTTTAGAAAAATCTTACAAAACTCAATGGTGTATATGTAAGCTTTATTACAATGTAGCAAAAGATTAAAATCAAAAGAAGCTTATATCACAAAAAAGAAATGTTATCACTCTCAGTAAACTTGGATCTAATGAATTTTATAGCCAGAATTATGATTAGGGCAAAAAATATAAACGTTGGTGTAAGATAACGGTGACTCAAATGTCCTACTAGCATTGGGTTAGTACAAGTACAACTCGGCCCAATTTAATCAAATAAGTAGACTCTTAGAATAATCTATATGGTTGGCCCAATAGGCCTACAGCTTGTTACCACTTTCCATATATAAATGCATGTTAGTTTCAGTTACAGTTTAAAGTGTGTAGCATTGATGCTTCTAAACATAAAGTCTTGATAAATTTAATGTGTTTTTAAGGGTTTTACTGTTTTAGTACATGGAATAGGTTTTCAACTTAACTTAGGATGAAAGCATTAGAAGAACAAAGCTCATAGTAATTATGATATGATTAATTAGTAGGTAAAATCATGATATTGCCCTTAAGTTTTTATTTATCATGATTTGAAAAACTTTTCATCATTTCTGATATGTTATGTGTCATGTATTACTTATTAGTTAGACTTATTTTAAACTGAAACTAATTTTATCCGTGTTTTTTTTTTTTAATTTTAACCTCCTCAAGGCTCAAACATGAACAATCGACTAGCTTTAAGTATGTAGCCTGATTGGTTCCGAAGATGGAGGTATTTGGAAGCACCTAGGTTCAATTCCCACCAACAACAAGAGGAAACTAATTAATTAGAAAGTCATTGTTGTTATTGGATAAGTTGGTTGGGCTACTATCTGAGTGAACCGTTAGATGAGCTTGATTTTACCCCTCACGTGATGGGCTTAAGGCGGTCTGAAGTAGACCGGTTGGGGCTGCCGGTTTCTCAACCTTTTTTGAGACAATAAACTATCGCACATGATATAGAAATTATATTTAGTGTATATAAAAAAGATTCATAAAATATAAATATATAATCACAATCGATTGTATTAGATACTCCTACAACTAACAAGTGATTATTGTTCTGTCGACATCGAGGTGATTTTCGAACTTTGAAGTTGAGAGGTTCAACTCCTGAGATGGTTTATGTGAGAATGTAAGTAGTTACCTTTCTAAAAAATAAAAATTAAAAATAGTACAACTATGAAATGTGATTTTTATATAAAATCAAACCAGAAATGTTAAAGTACATATATAGTTGGCAAAATTCGAATCTTTTTATCACTATGACAACAATGTCAAATCAAAATATTTAATCTTTAAATGTACGAGTTTTGTATTCTAAGTTTCACAGAAATTTACATTCACGTATTAAAAGTAAAAAACTGCAGACTAAATGAACGTGTCACTTATCTAGCGATGAACTTATTGTTTCTTACGCAATATGAAATTTTCATTTAATAATTTATCTATTAAAAGTAATTTACGGAACTACCGAACATATAAGATTGTGGAGGTGAAAACTGAAAACTAACTTTACTAGTTTAAATTCTTGCGTCGATGCGGACGACTAAATTGAAATTTTTTATAGATTTAAAATTTTTTTTTTTTTAATTTTTTTAATTATATAAATTTGTATATATGTTACTGTGTTACAAGAAAAGTGTAATAATTCATATGTGTATAGCTTTAAGACCTGTGACAACGAGCGACTAAATTGAAATTGTTATACATATTCAATTGAATATGAGTGCATTCATTGTTGTAGATTGGTATTTTCATATATAAAAAATTTAAATTTAAAAATGCATACATCATACCTTCCAATTTTTTTGAACTTTTGGGATATTGAACAATCATTTTTTTTTTATCGGAAGGATGTTAAACTACACGTGATTTTTGAGATGAACATTTTTTGAAAGATGTTGAGATATTGGTGAAACCCCAAACCCCGAACCCTAAACCCTAACCCCTATCCCCCAAACACTAAACCATAAACGCAACACTTTAACACATGTGTTAGTAAGTGTGAAACCACAAAAAAAGATGGAAAAAAAAAAACTCGTCGAAAGTATGCCTTGAGGGACGGCAAATCGAAGAGGAGAAAACGCTGAATTTAATGGTGCAATTTTCAAAAATTTTCGATTTGTCGTTTGTGAGATAATTGATGTTGGGTTTAAATGGGTTTTGTAAATTTGTAACATTCTCTTTGTACACATGGCACAATATCACTGGTTCCCTCATTCTCACACAAATTCCTATTCTCATTTGAACCCCTGTCTATGTTTCTATTATGTATAGCGTTATACATAACCTCTCAATGTTTATTTCATCTATTTGGTTAAATCAAATAAACTTATTTAAAGAGTCGAAAACCACGAATAACAATATAACATACATTTAATTTGTCTTTCAATTCACTACAACAAAAAGGCTATTTGTTCACACTTTTTTTCTTCACAATTTTAAAAAGTGTGAACTTTTTGTTAAATTTTTCACACTTATAGATGTGTATAAATTTATAACATTTATAAGCGTGATATATCATCACATTTTCACACATAAAAGTGTAAGAAAAAAAAGTTCACACTTATTAATGTGTATAAACATAAACTTGATCACACTTAAAATTGTAAAATAAACTTGTCACACCTCATTTCCTCACACAAAAGAAGTGTGAACAAATTGGATGTCACAAATTTACTTTAACACTTTTAGGTGTGATCAAGTTTATATTTGTACACACCAATAAGTGTGAACTTTTTTTTTCATACACTTATATGTGTGAAAATGTGATATTTTTCACCCTTATAAATGTTAAAAATTTATACACATTTATAAGTGTGAAAAATTGAACAAAAAAATTCACACTTGTAACAAGTGTGTAGAAAAAGGTGTGAATAAATAACTTTTTTGTTGTAGTGATTTTTTTTTTTTCTATTTTTGGGATAATTAAACATTATGCTAATAAGCTATTCACTTTTGGGAAACATATGGTGCATTTAGTTACAAAATAATTTCTCCATTTTGCATTTCTGTTTTTCTAGAGATCGGAAGTGTTTTGTGTTATTTGGAACCAGATAAAAATTCTAGAAACTGCGTACGAAAGTAATGGATGGATTTGATTTAATTTAGAGTTGAAAGTTGTGGTGACGAGTTTAAGTTTCAAATATATGCTGATCGATCATTGAGTCACCCGTGAACGTAAAATGCATATTCATGGCGATTCCCAAAAATTTGTAGCTCATGAGCGTGTTATTATTTATTTTTCTCAAATTTAGCAAACTAGCAACTGACGATTAAAGAAATATGGTCACATGTTTATTGTGGACTTTTATTAGACAATTGAAACATCTAAATTGAACCCAATGAAATATGATCGATGTAAGAGCATCTCCAATGTATGCATTTTTTTAAGTGCATCAAATTGCACTATTTTATTGCTAAAAGGGAATCTCTAAAGAATATGCTTGCACTAAAAGAAAGTTGTTCCAATGTGATGCACTAAATCTTTACACTAAATCATTTTAATTAATTTAAAATACACAATTCAACAATATAGTATTAAAACTTTTATATAACACCCCTCATTTACTTGTAATAATATTATAGATAATACGGAAGCGAAGATAAATGAAATGCCATAATTTGTTACATATTCTTCGAAAATACCAAAAACAGTTTAGATGTTTAAGTCACATCAATTTAACACTTGATCAAAAGATTAGCATGACGGGGTATTATATAAACTAAACTGAACTGTTACAAAATAATCAGAGTAGCTTGAATATCAAACATTCCATGCTTCCAAGGTTTGAACTTCCTGCTACCCACCCACATGCACAAAACAAAATTCTGCAGGAAGTAACAACGAGGGATTAGCACATAGCTAAGTGAGTAAATCCAACACTCAACATTTAACTTAGCTAAACCAATTAACTACAACAAGTAATCGCAACCACAACAATCAACAACAACTTAATGAGGATCGGCGGATCCGGGGATAACCTTAGAACCCGGGTGGCTCCCCAAGATCACTTATCCAAACATATCCGTATGGCCATAACGGACGAGACCGATAGCTAGTGTTTATTATACTTAGGTACAGTTCAGCACACACAACAAATGAAGTACATCCCTGTACCATTCACACAACAACACACTAGCCCAACCAACAGTTCATCAACTCGTTGACCTCATTAACAACAATGCCCGAAGGCCACACAAAGCACATATAGGCATATGATCAACAATAACAACTAATCAACTCAATAATCAAGTCTACGTTTACCCGTCGTAATCAAATGATTACAACTAAGCCAAACGGTGAGTTTTGAATCCACTCACCAATACCTTCGCCTTCACTAACTCAGATTCCGGGTGCTACTTTGTCTTTTAAAGGATCTGAGGATCAACATCATAAACAAGTTAGTAATCGAAATCGCCCAAATGTAACTTATAAAAGTTCAACACATTTGGAACTCATTAATATAAACATCGAGATTACTAGCTACTAACCATGCATATTCAATCATAATGCATCATATAATTATCATATAATAACAATTGGAATGTGTTTTAACAACTAACATAAAATGCCCTGGAACAGCCAGAAGCCGCCGGCTGGGCTCACTTAGCCGCCGGCTAAACCCACCAAGCCGCCGGCTTCCGCGTCCAGCCGCCGGTTCCCAACCCTGGGACGCCGGCTCTAAGGCATTTTGAGCAACCAGAAATAAAACGAGTTTTAAAGCTATTTTTAGGCCAAATGCATTTAGCCGCCGGCTAGGCTTCTTAGCCGCCGGCTTCCCTACCTTTAAACAGAACCCGCCGGCTTGTCTCATCAAGCCACCGGCTTCTCATGCAGATCAAGAACAGCAGCAGCTGCTATGAATTTTAGCACGAACCAAAAACTACCAAAATCTCAATTTCGAACCAATTATGCAACAAACTCAATTTCTAAGTTAACAACAACTTCATACAACATCTATATAACATTATTCAACCACAATAACATCCAAATAACCAAGATTTACACCCAAAATCCCCAAACCCCTTCATATTATCAAACTAACTTAAATCTTAACTCAAAACTTGAATTCGATGCATATAACTAGTTACCATTCATCACCTATCATCATATATAACAACAATCACTATATAAACTTACAAAGATCATTCAAATTCATCAATTTCTTTTTCTAGCAAACATTTGAAATAAACTTCATTACCTTTAAAATGGAGATGATGATGAATAGAAGAAGAAGGAGATGATAACTTGTAGATTACAACCCCCAATCCCTTTCTAGTTTGTTGATTCTACTTGATTATCACTAGCTAGGGTTTGTGTGTTTTATTTGAAGAGAAATTGGGGAAAGGAATTGGTAAAGTAACAAATAAAGGATCGGCCCATCTTTATAGTCATTTAACAGTGTGGGTAATTTTTACCCGCTCTAAATCTATTGTCTGGCACTTAATTACTAAATGCGAGAAATTCATTTTATTACACCGTCAACTTTAATAAATTAAAACAAGCAACATTTCATTATCCACAATAAGTCCTAAGACCTATTTCACCAAATTTTACAATTAAACAATTATATCGCAAAATTATTTAAAACAATTAAATACGAAATTATAACTAGAAAATACCAGGCTATCGGAGAGGATGTTACAAATCTCCCCTCCTTAAGGAGATTTCGTCCCCGAAATCTCAGCCCTATCAAACAATCCAGGATATCTAGACTTCATCGACTCCTCACTCTCCCAAGTTAGGTCGGAACCTAAACTATGTCGCCACTTTACAAGCACCATAGGAATTTGTTTCTTCCTAAGTTTAGTCACCTTTCTATCAAGGATCTCAACCGGTTCTTCAACCAATTTCCGAGTTTGATCAACTTTTAAATCTTTCAACGGAAGAATTTGTGACTGATCCTCTATATTACACTTTCTCAAGTAACAAACGTTAAACGTATCATGAATACCAGAGAGCTCTGGAGGAAGATCCAATGCCATTGACTGATCGTTTACAACTTGGCGAATCTTGAATGGACCAATGTACCGAGGCGCTAACTTTCCACGTTTTCCGAATCTAATCACACCTTTCCATGGTGAAACTTTAAGATATACTAATTCACCTTCGGTAAACACAACCGGTCGTCTTTTAGGATCAGCATACTGTTTTTGTCTATCTCTTGCGGCTTTCAACTTCTCACGTGCAATAGCTACTTTATCAGCGGTTATTTGTACAATATCGGGCCCAGCAAACTGTTTCTCACCTGCCTCTAACCAACATGTAGGTGTTCGACAACGACGACCATACAACATTTCATACGGAGGCATCCCAATACTTGAATGATACGAATTGTTGTAAGTAAATTCAACTAATGGGAGATGTGAATCCCATGAACCTCCATATTCCAAAATACAAGCACGAAGCATATCCTCTAAGGTTTGAATTGTACGTTCTGACTGACCGTCTGTCTGAGGATGATAAGCTGTGCTAAGGTTTACACGTGTACCCAACTCTTGTTGTAGACTTTGCCAAAAACGAGAAGCAAAACGAGTATCTCTATCCGACACAATCGATAAGGGAATACCATGTCTGGAAACGATTTCGTTAACATACAATTGAGCAAGTTTAGTCAACGATGATGTCTCACTCGTAGCAAGAAAATGAGCGCTTTTTGTCAATCGATCCACTATAACCCAAATCATATCATTGCCTCGAGCAGTACGCGGTAACTTAGTCACAAAATCCATAGTTATGTGATCCCATTTCCACTCAGGTATTTCCAACTGTTTTAACGACCCATACGGCTTTTGATGTTCCGCCTTGACCTGAGCACAAATATGACAAGATCCCACAAACTTTGCAATGTCGGTTTTCATCGTTGGCCACCAATACAACGGTTTCAAATCATTATACATTCGAGTACTACCCGGATGAATAGACATTCGTGACTTATGAGCTTCATTCAAAATCAAATCTCGAATACCACCAATGGAAGGAATCCAAACACGAGACTGATAAGTCTTTAATTTCCTTGAATCATCAACTAACTCATCCTTGCGTTTTATCATGATTTCGGATTTCAGATTCTGGTCTTTCAATGCCTCAAGTTGTACAGCTTTAATTTGATCAATCAAATCCGAGGAAACATTCACTTTTAAATAGAATGCTCGATCAGGAGTATTCTTTCGACTTAGAGCATCGGCAACCACATTAGCTTTTCCCGGATGATATCTAATTTCGCAGTCATAATCTTTTATCAATTCCAACCATCGTCTCTGACGCATATTCAATTCTTTCTGAGAGAACACATACTGTAAACTCTTGTGATCGGTACAAACAACACATCGAGTCCCATATAAGTAATGTCTCCAAAGTTTTAGGGCAAATACAACTGCTGCGAGTTCTAAATCATGCGTAGGATAATTCTTCTCATGTGGTTTCAACTGTCGAGAAGCATAAGCGATAACTCTATCCTTTTGCATTAAGACACATCCCAAACCCGAATATGAAGCGTCGCAATAAACCACAAAATCATTAGTACCCTCTGGTAATGCTAAAATCGGTGTTTGACATAACAATTGTTTCAATGTCTGAAAAGCTTGCTCCTGTTGATCAGTCCACACATACTTCTCATCTTTACGGGTTAGTTTGGTTAACGGACCGGCTATCTTAGAAAAATCTTTGATAAATTTCCGATAATATCCCGCTAACCCAAGGAAACTCCTTATCTCAGAAACAGATTTCGGCGCATTCCAATTCATCACAGCTGCAACCTTCGATGGATCCACTTTCACACCATCTCGACAAATTATATGACCCAAAAACTGAACTTCTCGAATCCAGAATTCACATTTGGAAAACTTTGCATACAACTGTTCTTGTCTCAATGTTTCAAGAACCAATCTCAAATGCGTGGCATGCTCAGTTTCAGATTTCGAATAAATAAGTATATCATCAATGAAAACAATCACAAATTTATCCAAGTATGGTCGACACACCCGATTCATCAAATCCATAAATACCGCTGGAGCATTCGTCAAACCAAAAGGCATAACCAAAAATTCATAATGACCGTACCTAGTACGAAAAGCAGTTTTAGGTATATCTTGTTCACAAACCCGGACTTGATGATAACCCGACCTCAAATCAATCTTAGAATATACCGAAGAACCTTGTAACTGATCAAACAAGTCATCTATTCTCGGAAGAGGGTACTTATTCTTTACCGTTCTCTTGTTCAATTCTCTATAATCAATACACATCCGCAATGACCCATCTTTCTTTTTCACAAATAACACTGGTGCACCCCACGGCGAGGAACTAGGTCTGATAAAACCTTTATCCAACAATTCCTGAATCTGATTCATCATTTCACGAATCTCCGAAGGAGCTAATCTATAAGGAGCTTTAGCAATCGGCGACGAGCCCGGAACAAGGTCAATTCTGTATTCTACTTCCCTAACTGGTGGTAACCCAGGCAACTCATCGGGAAACACTTCAGGGTACTCACAAACAACAGGAACATCCGAAACAGTTTTCCTTTCTAATTTGGCATCGACTACATAGGCTAGGTATGACTCGCAACCTTTTGACAATGACTTCCTAGCTTTCATCAACGAAATCAAAGGAATAGCTACACCATCCCGTTCTCCTCGAGCCACAACATATGACCCATCGGAGATTGGGATCCTAACCAACTTCTGGTGACAATCAATACTAGCCTTATTCTGACTCAACCAATCCATACCAATTATTACATCGAAACTAGGGATTGGCATCAACAAGAAGGAAATAGGAAAAACATGATCATCAATAGTAATATTAACTCCAGTCACCGAGGTGGTAACAGGAACTAACTTACCACTAACTATTTCTACTTCTATAGGCTTTGTTATCACAGTAGGGGCTAATTTCAACTTATCACAAAATTGCACAGAAATGAAAGTACAATTAGCACCCGAATCAAACAATACACGTGCAGGTACAGAGTTTATAAGAAATGTACCCGTGATAACATCTTCAGTACGCACGGCCTCATCAACCGTCATCTGAAAAGCCCTACTAGTTGCTGGAGGAGGGTTCTTTCTTTTCTGACCGGAAGATCCCGAACTCCCGACCGAACCCGACCCGTCGACCTTGCCTCCGGACATTGACCAACCCTATGCCCTTCTTTCTTACAAGTCCAACAAACAAAATTTGGATAACGGCAACTTTTTATCTCATGACCTAATTCACCACACTTCATACATTTGTTTGTCTTAGCCGTACACGGACCATCATGCCGAGACCTACACGAACTACACCAGTTGGAACTATTAAAACTTCCCGAAGAACTACTTCTTCCAACAAATTTCTTACCACCTTGTCGATTCCCTTGCCACTTAGATTTATTCCTACCCGACGATTCAGTTCTTGCCTTAGAGAAACTTGTATCCCTTCCTTGCCATAATCGCAAGCCTCTCAAATCACTATCGGCAGACCGCGCGAGGTTAAAAGCATGCGATAAATCCTTAGCCAATCTCACAACCGTACGGTAGTTATCCGGTAAAGCATCCACAAATTGTTCGATTTGAGTTTTCTCATCCGGAACCCATTGTTGAACGAACCTAAGCTTATCCGTAAACTGTGAAATCAATTCATCAATAGTCATGTCATCCTTTAATCGAAGATTCACAAACTCTCTTCGAATCCTAGCAATATCAAAATCCGAACAGTATTGGTTACGAACCGCCTGATGAAATTGAGTCCAATTAATAGATTCCTTTTGTTGTTGCGGCAAGTGTCCGGTAACAGAATCCCACCAAACCATCGCATCATCCTTCATGCATTGAACCGCATATTTGACTTTAAGTTCCTCATCACAGCAAGTCACATCAAATTTGCGTTCCATATCCCTAAGCCAATTCAAAGTTACCGTAGGATTTTTACTTCCTTGAAATTCCGGTGGTCGACTAGCCATAAAAGTCTTGTATGAACACTTCTTTTCTGACTGAGAGGATGAACTAGAACCAAAGACCGGGGTTTGTTGAAATAACTGTCTAGTCGCAGCTTCCTCAGCTTTTCTCTTGAATTCCCTAAGGAATACTAACTCGTCTTCCATCTCATGAATATACTCATCTCGGTTAGATTGTTGTCCGGTTGGTTGAGAAGTACCATTATGATCATGTTGCTCGGTATGAGTCCCGATTTGAGGAGCGACGATCCTGGAGGCATTGTTGGGGTTGGTGGTCGGTGGTTCGTTATCTGCCATTTCTGAAATTCAACACAACACTTGAACTTTTGTTAATCGTTAGCATCTAAATACTAACTACCATCAACCAATACTAATCCCATTCCCAAGAATGTTTGATATATCACGCTCGAGTTTTGGGATTGATCATTCAACAATGAACAATTATCCCAAAACTATGCTCTGATACCAACTTATAACACCCCTCATTTACTTGTAATAATATTATAGATAATACGGAAGCGAAGATAAATGAAATGCCATAATTTGTTACATATTCTTCGAAAATACCAAAAACAGTTTAGATGTTTAAGTCACATCAATTTAACACTTGATCAAAAGATTAGCATGACGGGGTATTATATAAACTAAACTGAACTGTTACAAAATAATCAGAGTAGCTTGAATATCAAACATTCCATGCTTCCAAGGTTTGAACTTCCTGTTACCCACCCACATGCACAAAACAAAATTCTGCAGGAAGTAACAACGAGGGATTAGCACATAGCTAAGTGAGTAAATCCAACACTCAACATTTAACTTAGCTAAACCAATTAACTACAACAAGTAATCGCAACCACAACAATCAACAACAACTTAATGAGGATCGGCGGATCCGGGGATAACCTTAGAACCCGGGTGGCTCCCCAAGATCACTTATCCAAACATATCCGTATGGCCATAACGGACGAGACCGATAGCTAGTGTTTATTATACTTAGGTACAGTTCAGCACACACAACAAATGAAGTACATCCCTGTACCATTCACACAACAACACACTAGCCCAACCAACAGTTCATCAACTCGTTGACCTCATTAACAACAATGCCCGAAGGCCACACAAAGCACATATAGGCATATGATCAACGATAACAACTAATCAACTCAATAATCAAGTCTACGTTTACCCGTCGTAATCAAATGATTACAACTAAGCCAAACGGTGAGTTTTGAATCCACTCACCAATACCTTCGCCTTCACTAACTCAGATTCCGGGTGCTACTTTGTCTTTTAAAGGATCTGAGGATCAACATCATAAACAAGTTAGTAATCGAAATCGCCCAAATGTAACTTATAAAAGTTCAACACATTTGGAACTCATTAATATAAACATCGAGATTACTAGCTACTAACCATGCATATTCAATCATAATGCATCATATAATTATCATATAATAACAATTGGAATGTGTTTTAACAACTAACATAAAATGCCCTGGAACAGCCAGAAGCCGCCGGCTGGGCTCACTTAGCCGCCGGCTAAACCCACCAAGCCGCCGGCTTCCGCGTCCAGCCGCCGGTTCCCAACCCTGGGACGCCGGCTCTAAGGCATTTTGAGCAACCAGAAATAAAACGAGTTTTAAAGCTATTTTTACCCGCCGGCTAGGGTCCTTGACCCGCCGGCCAAATGCATTTAGCCGCCGGCTAGGCTTCTTAGCCGCCGGCTTCCCTACCTTTAAACAGAACCCGCCGGCTTGTCTCATCAAGCCACCGGCTTCTCATGCAGATCAAGAACAGCAGCAGCTGCTATGAATTTTAGCACGAACCAAAAACTACCAAAATCTCAATTTCGAACCAATTATGCAACAAACTCAATTTCTAAGTTAACAACAACTTCATACAACATCTATATAACATTATTCAACCACAATAACATCCAAATAACCAAGATTTACACCCAAAATCCCCAAACCCCATCATATTATCAAACTAACTTAAATCTTAACTCAAAACTTGAATTCGATGCATATAACTAGTTACCATTCATCACCTATCATCATATATAACAACAATCACTATATAAACTTACAAAGATCATTCAAATTCATCAATTTCTTTTTCTAGCAAACATTTGAAATAAACTTCATTACCTTTAAAATGGAGATGATGATGAATAGAAGAAGAAGGAGATGATAACTTGTAGATTACAACCCCCAATCCCTTTCTAGTTTGTTGATTCTACTTGATTATCACTAGCTAGGGTTTGTGTGTTTTATTTGAAGAGAAATTGGGGAAAGGAATTGGTAAAGTAACAAATAAAGGATCGGCCCATCTTTATAGTCATTTAACAGTGTGGGTAATTTTTACCCGCTCTAAATCTATTGTCTGGCACTTAATTACTAAATGCGAGAAATTCATTTTATTACACCGTCAACTTTAATAAATTAAAACAAGCAACATTTCATTATCCACAATAAGTCCTAAGACCTATTTCACCAAATTTTACAATTAAACAATTATATCGCAAAATTATTTAAAACAATTAAATACGAAATTATAACTAGAAAATACCAGGCTATCGGAGAGGATGTTACATTTTATATAACTATTAAAGTATAATAAGATATGTAATAACGATCATTATATTTAAAATTTTCAAAAATATAAATGATTTTTTTATAAAAAAAATATGAAGTTTCTTCGATAAATATAATAACAAACATTATATTTAGTAGTTTTAAAAATATTAATGATAAATTTATAATTAATACATCATATAAATGTTGAGACATAGATTGTGACAACAGATCTAGCTTGAAATAGGACTAGTGTAATTATTATTGTGTTTGTATATTGGTTTGGATTTGTAAAAGAATATTTGTTTTGTTAGTGATATTCGTTAAACATATTGTTTTGTTAAGTTAGACGAATAATTAAATACGAAATAAATACGTTTGCTGCGAGTCGAGTTCTCAGGTCGCGAGACTAACGAGCCGAGATGAGAACTGAACTCGTGGAGATCAGTAACGAGTCGAGCTTGGTAATGGGCTTGGGCTACGAGGCGAGTTGGGCCGAACTCGCAGGCCCATGCGAGCCGAGCCGAGACAAAATATAAAAGGTTTTTTCAATCGTGAAAAACCTTAACACGTTAACAACTTTTGCATATTCCAAAGCTGCGATTTCAGCAAACCAGAGAAAAACATAACCTATCGACTAGGCTTTGACGATTCGTTGTGTAAAGCTAAGTCTAGTTAAACGCAATACGAACATATTCGTTATTAGTAAGATAACACCGTATTGAGGGATTCCGCACCTTAATACTACAGATAACGAAGTTATCGATCCTAAAACTAGGGGACTTACATCTGGTATCAGAGCTTTCGGGCTAGATACGAGTGTGTTCGTGAGTTTTAGTTTATTGCGTTTTTGATTCGGGTCGTTTTTACGTGCATTATTGCAATACTAACGATCAAAATCATTCTCTGGAAGTTTTAGGGTTAGTTTACAGTCGAATTTCTCAGTTTCGTTCGTAAAAATACCTTAAAATTCGTTTTTTCGGGTTTAACAGCCGTTTCGCGAGTCGAGATTAGGGTTCCAGCGTCGCCTGCGAACCGAGTTGAACTAGCGAGTCGAACTGAGGCTTGCAAGTCGAACCGAGATCTCTCGCGAATCGACATCACTTGCGAATCGACATCTTTTAGCAATCCGAACTGAGGCTTGCGAATCGACAAATTCTGCGAGTCGAGCTGAGATTGCGAGTTGAGCTGAGTCTTGCGAGTTGAGATTTCTGAATTCGCTGAAACAGTTTAATTTTACGTTTTTAAGATGTCTGACTTAAGTAGAATGATCGAAATGGACCACGAGGTGGGAAAGTCAAACGTTCCACCTAAGTTGTTAAGAATCGAGGATTACTACAATTGGAAGGACAGATTTGAATCTTACTGTAGATTCCATGATCTGTCTATCTGGATGTGTATCAAGAGTGGATACACCCCACCTACTCAAACTGTTCAAAATGCTACTGTAGTTCTTACCTATGCAAACATGAGTGATCAAGAGAAGGAAGCGTACAGAAATGAGAATAAATCACATTCTTGCATAAAGATGTGTCTTCCTAAATCCCTTGCTCATCAACTCAAGTCTTTTCATACTGCTAAAGCGCTCTGGGAAGCTTTAGAGAAAAGAGGTGAGGGAAGTCCACAGGTGAGAGCTGGCAAGAAGAGTCTTCTTAAAAAGCAGTTTACTATGTTTAAAGCTTTAAAAGGAGAAGATCTTGATGCCTATGTTACACGATTCGACCATCTGCTAAGTGAATTAGAATACCATGAAATTTTTGAAGAAGAAGTATCTAAAACCGACAAGTTCCTTGAGGGTTTGCCTTCTAAATGGGAAATGTATGGTGTTATGATTAAGGATAACGAAACTAGGTATTCTACTATGACCTTAGAGCAAGTCATTGACAAGCTGAAAGGTTATGATTTCTCCAAGAAGTCAAGAGATAGTGATTCTGATCAGGTTCAGAACCCTGGGCTGTATCATGGAAAGTCAAGTCTTTCGACTGCGTCATCGAGTTCGACCACTGCACTGTTAGTTGGTGATACTAATGAAAATGGAGAGATGATCACTGAAGATCTGTGCTTTATTTCCTCCTCTGGTGATGAGACAAAGGGAAAGAATTCTGAGAAGTCACCTCAAGAGCATCAGAAGATGCCGATGAGTGTGAAATCTGCTGAACAGCAACTGTCTGTTCTTGCTTCCTTTGTGGCATCATATGAGAACTACATAGAAGGAAAGATCAATGATCCTATTCTATTTGATGAGGATTATGAGCAGATAGATTCTGATTATCTTGAGGAACTGGAACTTCAAGATCAACTAGCGTTGATATCTAGAAAGGTGAAGAATTTCCTCAAGAAAACTGGTAGAAAGGTGTTGGGCAATAGATCAGGGTTTGATAAAACCAAGGTCAGATGCTTTAACTGTCAGGGTATTGGTCATTTTGCTAGAGAATGCCAAAGACCTAAAGTAGAAGCACAAGGAAAACAAGGTTCGGGAAGTACTCTTGCTTCCAAAGCCTTAGTGGTGAAGCAGTTGGATGGCTCGTATGATTGGCAAGCTCATTCTGAAGAAGCTTTGATGGCCGAGATCGAAGAAACAACTGCTGGATCAGTGTCCTACATGCCCACTGACATGGAACAGAGAGTAGAGGTGGCTGAGTCTGAAAAAAGGGCAAGTGATGATGATGTGCTATATATGGATTCAACTCCAGATATGAGTCCTGAAGAATTAGTGGCACGTATGGCTGAATTACAAACTGACAAGAAGAAGGTATGTTTAGATATTCTTAATCTTGCTGATGTTTGTTACTTAGTTACTGATTTACAGTCTCAGAATAGTGTCTTAACTGTGTCAAATAGTAATCTGTCATCACAATTAAATATGGATAAGGAATCTTATAAGACTGTTAGATCTGAACTTGATCAAGCTATTATGGATGTTCGTAGATTAAGTGATGATAAACAGGTCTTAAAAGATAAAATTAAGTCTGATGCGTTGGATAGAACAAAACTTAGAGATACCATAAGTGAAAAATCTGTTGTCATAGATGGTCTCTATATGAATATCAAAGACTTAAATGAGACGATTGCTAGTAAGGATCAGGAAATAGTGAACCTTAATTTAAGGTTAATTGAGCAAAACCGTAAACTTGAGAACTATAGGACATCTCAAATGGATAAAATGTTAGATGCTCAACGTAGTGTAAAGGACAAGACTGGGTTAGGTTACAATGATGTATCCCCACCTTTTAATGCCAATTACACTCCTATTCCTGAAGATTCTGAGATGACTGAAGTTAATACTGAGATTTCAGTAGCTGATAAACCTGAACAGTCAGAGGCACAGAAAGATGTTATTAAGAACGTATCATTAGATAATAGCAAGGCTTCTCAGTTCACCAAAATACATTTTGTATCGGGTGGAGTGATTAACGATGCTAAGATTAATGATAAAGTTGATAAGGAACAGCTTAAACCTTTAGTGCCTAAGACTCCGGATGAGAAAGCAAAAGTGAGCAAATCACGCAAGCAGATGTCATGTTTCAAATGTCATCAAAAAGGACACGTGGCTTCGTGTTGTCCTAACAAAAAGCCTGAAGCACCACATAAGCTTGTGATTGAGGAAAAGACACAGACCGACTCTGATATGACTGTAGACGGGTTAGATACCAAACCTAAGTTAGGTAATAAACCTGTGAACATTCTTAAAAGAGATGGTAAGCATAGTGTCTCCCCACCTAAACATAAACGGTCATATACTCAAAGTGATAATTATGTCCATAAGTCTAGGGATGTGACACCGTCGAGGTTTAGAACTCCAAGTAGAGGCCATAGTCATTATGAAAGTGGCACTACTTCGCGATCACATGAGTTTAATTATAATTATCATAATAGAGCTCATACTTTTGTGCCTAAGAGGTTCTCCTCAAATTCACCTCTTAAGGCTGATCGTCCACAAACTCAAGCTACTTCGAAAGTAACCAAAGCTCCTGATGGGAAGAATGGTTATTTTAAAGAGCTTAAGTTTGTTGATGATAAGGGACAAACCAAGACCGTAATGGCTTGGGTCCCTCTTGATAACTGATCGTGTTTTGTGTTATGTGCAGGAGTATGCTGTGAACAAGGACAGCTGGTGGTATGTAGACAGTGGATGCTCGAGGCACATGACCGGAGAAAGAAGTCTACTGAAGGACTTCAAGGAGAATCTCAAGCAAAAAGTCAATTTTGCAGGAGATAAAGGAGGAGTAATTTCGGGAAAAGGAAAAGTTTCAAATGGAACTTTGACTCTTGAGGATGTGAACTATGTTGAAGAACTTACTCACAACCTAGTGAGTGTTTCCCAAGTCTGTGATAAAGGTCACCCAGTTTATTTTAATGAAAAGGAGGCCTTAGTCCTGAAGCCAGGTTTTAAAATTCCTGATGAATGGATATTGATGAGAGCGCCAAGGAAGAAGGACATCTATGCTATCAACATGGGTGTTCCTAACTCTTCAATGGTGTCTACATGTTTATTATCCAAGGCTTCGGAAACAGACGCATTGTTATGGCATAGGAGAATGGCACATCTAAACTGGAGAAAGATGAATTATATAACCAAAAATGGTTTGGTTCTAGGTGTACCACAAAAACGTTTCGAGTCTGAGGATAAGTGTGTTCCTTGCATGAAAGGAAAGCAGCACAAGAAACCACACAGACCTAAGACTGAAAACTTTATCTCCTCGCCATTTGAATTGCTACATATGGATCTCTTCGGCCCTATAAGCAAGAGAAGTCTAGGTGGCAAATGGTACTGTTTGGTTGTCACAGATGACTATTCTAGATTCTCATGGGTATTCTTTTTGGGATCAAAGGATGAGACTCCTGGAATTCTAATTGAGTTCTTTGATCTAGTAGAGAATGTCTATAAAAAGAGAGTTAAGCGTATTCGTAGTGACAATGGAACAGAGTTTAAGAATTCAACGTTGAATATCTATTGCTTAAGCAAAGGGATATTACATCAATTCAGTGCACCTTATGAACCTCAACAGAATGGTGTTGCTGAAAGGAAGAATAGAACGTTGATTGAAGCTGCTAGAACAATGCTTGCTGATTCAAAGCTTCCGGTCATCTTTTGGGCAGAAGCAGTGAATACAGCATGTTATGTTCTTAATAGAGTTCTTACGGTTAAGAGACATAACAAGACTTGTTATGAGCTTTTGAACAATAAGAAACCTAACTTAAAAGGGTTTGAACCCTTTGGAGTTTCATGCACCATATTAAAGACTGGACATCAAGCAAAATTTGGTGAGAAGGCTGACGAAGGATTTTTCCTAGGTTATATGCCCAATTCGCCAAATAAGAGAGTCTTTAATAAAGTCACAGGACGTTTGGAGGTAGTTTATAATATTGAGGTTACAAGCTATTCACCGGATGTTCATAAGGGCTTAGATTGGCAATTTGATTATTCTGATCTTTTTGCATCATTTAAAGTTCCTATTAGTGACTATGTCAGTGATTCAGAGATAGCTGAACATTTAGTGTTTGAAGATGAGAATATTGGTCCCGCTTCAACATCGAGTGTTAAGCAGTCTGGAATCAAGACTACTGTTGACTCAGATAAAGCTTCCACAAGTGAGTCACAAAAACCTTCAGAGGATAAGTCTCTAGAAACAGAAGATCTTGATGATCTTCATACAAAGTTTGATGACATACTTACTCCTTTGAAACATCTAAGAATATCTTCAGCACGTACGGAAGATGTACCTGAATTGGAAGAAATTGGTACTAATTTGGAAGATGAGATACCAGTTGAACTAGTTACTACAACTAGAACGAGTAAGAATCATCCAGTTGAAAACATCATCGGTGATATTAATACTCCGGTTCAAACTAGGCATCAATCCAGAACTAATACGTCTGAGAATTCTGAATACCAAAGCTTGTATACTGCAATGAAAGAGACAGGGATTCCTAATCAATGTCTATATTCATGCTTTATCTCACAAGTCGAGCCTAAAAATGTTCAAATGGCTTTAAAAGAAAACTCGTGGGTAGAAGCAATGCAAGAAGAACTATCTCAGTTCTCTAAATTACAAGTATGGGAGTTGGTTGACCTACCAAAGGGAGAATATCCAATTGGAACTAGATGGGTATTTAAGTGTAAGAGAGATGATAAAGGTATCGTTACTCGCAATAAAGCTCGTCTAGTGGTTCAAGGTTTTAATCAACAAGAAGGTATTGATTACAATGAAGTGTTTGCACCAGTTGCTAGGCTAGAAGCAATTAGAGTATTCTTAGCATTCGCATCATATTATGGTATAAAAGTGTATCAGTTGGATGTTAAGAGTGCCTTTTTGTATGGCAAAGTGGAAGAATTGGTGTATGTTTCACAACCGCCAGGGTTTGCTAATCCTGAGTATCCAGATAGAGTATATCGTTTGAATAAGGCTCTATATGGATTACATCAAGCACCTAGGGCATGGTATGGAACACTATCAACGTATCTACTTGAGAATGGATTTACAAGAGGATCAATTGATAGTACACTATTTGTGAAGTGGAAAAAGAAAGACTTTCTTCTTGTACAAGTGTATGTTGATGACATTATCTTTGGATCGTCTGATGAAAAGATGTGTCAAGAATTTGAGAAAGTCATGAGAAAAAGGTTTGAAATGTCTGCAATGGGAGAGTTGAATTTCTTCTTAGGATTACAAGTTGATCAAAAGAAGGATGGATTCTTTATTCATCAATCTAAATATACATATGAGCTATTAGAACGTTTCAAGATGGATGAAAGTAAGGTCTACAATACTCCAATTCCAGTCAATCATGGATTAGGTCCAGATACATCGAGTGATAGCGATGTGGATCCAACTCTTTATAGAGCCATGATCGGATCACTAATGTATCTTACAGCCTCTAGGCCTGACATCATGTTTGCTGTTTGTTTATGCGCAAGATATCAGGCTAATCCGAAAGAGTCACACATGCAAGCTGTTAAACGAATCTTTCGTTACCTCAAAGGGAAACCTAAGCTGGGCCTTTGGTATCCGATTGATGGAGACTTAGATCTCATAGCTTATACTGATTCGGATTATGGAGGATGCAATCAGAATAGGAAATCTACGACTGGAGGATGTCAATTCTTAGGAGGTAGATTAGTATCCTGGCAGTGCAAGAAGCAAACCTCGGTAGCCATTTCTACATGTGAAGCTGAGTATGTTGCAGCTGGCAGCTGTTGCTCGCAAGTTCTTTGGATTCAACAGCAACTGCGGGATTACGGGTTAAATATAACCAATACTCCTATGATGATTGATAACGAATCTACTATGTCGATCACCAATAATCCAGTAAAGCACAGTAAAACTAAGCATATTGATATTCGACATCATTTTATTAGAGATTGTGCTGAAAAGAAATTGATAAAGTTAGTTAAGGTTCCATCATTGGATAACTTAGCAGACTTATACACAAAGGCGTTCGACAGAGCAAGATTTGAGACGTTGGTTCAACTAAACGGAATGAGAAATCCAGAGTGATTAGTCTTCCAAGGGTATTCTTGTAATAGTTAGTATTTATGTGTTTATTATTAAAAAAAAAAAAAAAAAAAAAAAAAAGGCGTATGGCATTCATTTGCTTGTTACCTAAGGGGAATCGCCTTCATTTAAGTTTTTATTTGCAAAAACTACGGGAAATGATAGTACATTAGGAGAATAAGCTTCACAATAATAAAGCTTAAGTCCTAAGTATGATATGGTAGTAGGTTCAAATAAAGTTGCTTTAGAACTACAGCGGTTCTATCAGGTATGTGTTTATATTTATTTGATTATACACCTATATCCACAAGTTATAATTTGTCTATTTTTAGTAAAATTTTAGATGGCTTCATCATATGATGTACTGGTAGGCAAATTATATGAAATTTTCTAAGTCTTAAGAATTTAATTAACTACTTGTTTATTATTTTGTGTAACTATTCTATGATGTATGACATTAAGTCTTAAATGTTGAATGATGGTATTACCATACACTGTTATCATGCATTTTAATTAAAGTGACAAATAGTAGCAATATGGGTATTAATTTAATTACTGGTAACTATGTTGTACTATGTACAGAACTGAAACCTTTAATTAAATTAATATTCTCAAATATATTTTGAATTATGCTAGAAGGAATCTTCTGTTGTACTACGTACAGACTTAGATAACATAGCATATTCAAAGTATATTTGATATTTGTCTAACCGTAAAAATTCAAGTGTATGTTATATGTTTCGAAAAGATACATCATTTAGTAACCGCTACCTTGAAAATTTAATGATGCAGTGTTATGTGTTTTACTTGAATTCTTCAGTATGTCATATAATAGGAAGCACTTGATAATACTCATACTAACAATAAAGAGTTTGCTTAGAAAATTGAGTATAATTTGTTTATGTGGATCATAATACCGGTAATCGTCTTGAACTATCTATAATTAAAATATTCACTTTATGTGAGTAATGTATTTATTAATTATGCTATGTGGATAAAGGTACCTAAGATATAGTTTTATAAATATAAATATATAAATGATATATATAGTTGTAATTTTACAGTAATTTATTTGAATTTCATGAGGTATGAATACTACCAATCTGTTTAGACTTTTAAATGTATAATTAATTGCTTATTCTTTCTAATATGATCCCTAAGCAGATAAAATCTTATCTACATTGTATATTTACTTTGTTTCAATTGATTAATAAAATGGTACTTGATACCAATGGTTATGTAATTTTGTTTTATTTTTAATGTTTAATTTTTGTGTTATTTATGTTTACCCTTCGGAATTAAATCATACTGTATCTTTTTGAGTTGAACAACGTGACAAATACAAGTGAAAAATAATTTTATTTTAGACTTGTAAAATATCGGGTTTTTATTTATACTTAGCATTAAATTCGCGTTTTTAATTGTTTCTGCGAGTTGACATCAACTTGCGGATCCACTTGAAATCTTGCGGATCGGATAAAGGGTATAAAACAAAAGGTCAAACGAGTCAACAGATCACCGAATTCACATTACTCGCGAGTTCACTTCAACTTGGCGAATCCGCTTACAGGCGAAACGAGGCGAAAAAGTTATTTTCGTTTGATTTCGATTTTACGAGTACGAGAACGAGTTTTTGATCCGTAGATTTTATTCACCTTTAGATTGCGAACATTTTGAGGTAAAATACAACGGATTTCACCGTTTCATTTACGAGAAATCGAAGTTTTTATGCACTTAGGGTTTCGGTTTCAATTTTGAACGATTCACGATGATTAATGGATTGTTAGAACACGAATCCTTAGGATTAATGTTAAACGAACCGTAATAGATGTGAATGTATCGTTTGATCGTGTTAAAACTAACAAAATCATCGATTTTAAGTTTAATCTTACGACGGCTGTTCATCGAACGAGTTGAAATTTCGATTCAACTCGCAGCGAGTTGACTAGCGAGTTCATGAGATTAGTGAGTTGATCAATGTAGCGAGTTGATAAACAAAACGAGTTGAACTCAACTCGTTAGGCCAGTTTATGCGAGTCCAGTACTTAGAAAAATTTTATTTTTTAAAGTAGTGATATAAATGTTAAGACTTTTTAAGTAATAACTTTTATGAAATGGATTTGTGTTAATTCTTATATGATTATATCGAAAGTCTACTAATTTAAGAAGAAAATTAGTGGCGTGTCCTAATTTCACATTAGCGGTATAATTTTTAACGTTAACGACTTGAGATTTTTATTAAAATAACAAGTACCTAACGTGATTTAAATTAGACTTAAGACTTTTAGTTATAAGTTAAATTTTTATATACGACTTGAGACTATTTTTGTAACAAGTTATATATAATTTCAAATTTAAACTAAGATGTTTGATGAATCTCTATTCATAATACGTAATAGTTTAAATATTTTTAATTTGCTTTGAATTGTTGTTGTCATTTGTGTTTTTACAGATATGGCTCGACAATTTGACAAAGGTCACAACATCCTTGTTGATCTGGATGTACGTGCAAAGGGAGCTAGCAAAGTAGCTCAGGTGCTTTCATTTTTGGCACGTTCACGTATACAGTATGCTGTTACAGCAAATCCTCCTATTTCTCAGGCGATTTTGACTGATTTCTGGACGGGTATAGAGCATGACGAATCGGTCAATCCACCAGAGATTCGAGCAACGGTTGGTGGACAACCTGTTGTGTTCAGTGCTGGAAATCTCCGTGAGATTTTGCAGTTTGGTACAGAGGAACAAGAGAATGGGGATGTTGAGTATCCAATGGATTTCATAGAGGGAGCTATCGGACGTATGGGTTATACGGGAGATAGACGCGGACGTCAATTCCAGAAGCCTCTTGTGATTGGTCAGTGGAGGTTTCTATGGCACGTGATGAATACCGTTTTTGCACCGAAGAAGGGTGGTTTTGATGAGTTAAGCCCTGCTATTCTATCGGCTGCACTGTCCCTGGTTTACAATAAACCATACAGTTTCTGTGATTACATTTTTGGAGAGATTGTAAGACAGATATCGGGTTCTGTTCGATCACGATTTATGGTTTACCCACGTTTTTGTATGCTGATTATTAGAGCTCGTCTACCAGAGCTTATTATTCCTGAGCCACACTTGCGTGTAGATACTATTGGGCTCAGAGGGTATAATGCTATGTTTCAGCAGACTGTGAGAAGAGAAGGGCTTGTGAAGCCTGAGGAGCAAGATCTTTTTGGATATATTGTTGATCCGAACTACGTTGCACCGCCAAATCATGGGTGGTTGGACGTAGCTCCTGCTGCTGTTGTTGCTCCTGCTGTTGCTGATGTTGTACCTGCACCTGTAGCTGAGGAAGCTCAACCTGAAGATCCACAAGGGCTCCTTGAGGATGTTCTTATTCAGGCTGGTCAGGTGGATCAGCAGGTGAATCAAGAGGTTGCTGCACAGGTTGTGCAAGAAGTTTTGGAGCAGAATGATGATGAGACAAATCCTTTGCTTCAAGACATTGAGAGTTACTTGGCACCACCTGAGGTAATCTGTTACTTATGTAATAATATAGATGCTTAGTTGATAGATTGTTTTTATTGATCATAGATGCATAATATTATTATATAATGATTCTGATATTAGATATTTAGTAAATTGGATATTATTTCTGATTTTAAAAATATAAATATCATTATACGAACAGGAAGCTGAAGCTGAGGCTGCAAATCCCGAAGTTATATTACTTGAGGATGAGCAGATACAGCTTGATAGATCAGTTGTTGTACCAACTGAGGTATTATATCTGATTAATCTTAAATATATAGAACTTGTATGATAGAGCTTACGCTATTCATAAATGTTTAATATATTTAAAATTTAGGATCCTGTTAGATCATCTAGAGGTCGTGATGGTGAGACGGCTTCAGATGAAGTTTCTGACAATACACCTTCTCCTCCTCCATCTGCTTCTGAAAAGAAGAGGAAGGGTAAGAGTATTCTGGAGGAAGGTACTGAGGAAGTTGAGATTCCTTTGATGAAGCGTCCGAGAACGCTTACTATTCGAGAAGGTTAGTATTAATTAAAGTTAAATAATCTTAACTTGTTGTTTATCAGGAGTTGAACTGAGACAGTTAATTCTGTATACAGTTTCTCAGGATACACCACAGGTAGAGATGGTTGCACCGGTGGTTACGGAATCGATGTCTTTACCGCTTCAACATGAGGTTGCTGATTTAGTTCGTGGAGCTAATTTTCCGACGAACAAAACAGCTAGATTTGCGACAAGTTTGCTTACGCAAGCTTTGTCTCAACCTCATACACCGCTTACCAGAGACTGGCATATTGAGTCTCTTACACCGCCTGGACCTAGAACGATACCTGTTACTCCAACGACTGATGCTGAAAGGATTACATCCTTAGAGTCGAGGGTAAAGGATTTGGAGAAGCTTACTTCTCAGATTCCAGAGCTGGTGTCGAGCAATCTTCTTCTTTCACAACAGATACTCAAGCAGAGTGAATCGTACAATCTGTTGATGAAGACTCATGAGACTTTGCTTGCGGACTTCACTGTACAGAGACTGAAGTTATCTTCTTTAGAGAGTCTGGTCTTGAGATCGCATTCAGGACAGCCTGCTCAGGGGGAGATATTGGTATATCTGGAGTCTTGCAGAGAGAATGAGTTGAAGAGAAAGAGAGATCAAGACAAGGACGATGATCCCAATGCACCGAGTGGTGAGCAGACTGGTCCTTCAAAGACTAGTGAGCAAGCTACTATTCAGGGGGAGTCTGGTGCTGGTGCTAGTGGTTCTGGAGCTGGTACAAATGCTGATAAGACTGCACAGGTTGATACAGAAGCTGGTAAGATAGCTTAGTATTAGCATAGTGTAGTAATTATTGGTAGTAATTTGTACAGAATAATTGTAACTTAATATTGTGATAATATATTCGGCTTGAGATTTGTAATTACAAGTTAAATGTATTAGATATTGTTAAGTTATTTGATTTTATAAATGTTAAGATAAAATAGTGATCGAAAGACTTCTGACTCATTGAGTAGTCGAGCGGCGTGTTCCGATTAATTTCGGCGGTCATAATTTTATAATAACATATGCATTTTAGATTTGATTATAGACTTAAGACCGTAAGGTTTATAAGTAATTAACAAGTTAAAAATGTATTCGTATTAACTAGACAAATGATATATAATTTAAAGGTTAAATTGATAATGAATGAGATCAATTAACACTTGGAAATTATATAAGGTAATTAATAGTAAATTTAAATGTTTGGTGATTATTCACAATGCATTAGAATTTAAAATTAATTAATATTTGTTAAGTAGACTTAAGAGATTTTAGATTGATTCAGGGTAATCAATAAAAGATTTTATAAGTTATATTTATATTGCGTTTATATGTTAGGTTAAAATATACAAAAGAATTAATAAAGAAATTCTTAGATTGGTTCAGGGAAATCAATAAAGAATTTGAATTATTAATATATTTGTATTTATGTTTTTCTCTTAGGATTGGAGATGCTTGATCTATCTGAATCGGAAGATGATATTTTTGATGAGATAGATGAAGACATTGATTTTGATCTTGAGGAAGGAGAATTCCAACCACCTACAGATTGGACTGCTGTACCTGAGAATGTGCAAGACATGGGTGTAGATCTAGATGCAAACATTGATGAACACCATGTGAGCCCATCTAGGACAGAAGTTGTTATTGAAAATGAACAAGGTCCAACAATTGTCAATATAGATGAAGATATTGATGATTCAACCTCTGATGAAGAAGAAGAAGTTCTTGTTCAAACCAAAAATCCTGCTGTTGTACTTAGGAAACTTCCAAAGAAGAAGAAGAAGATTGGAATTTCTGAAGTTGATGTTACGAAAAAGCGTGTACCACGTAAAGGGATTATTGGTTGGTACTTTGACTCTGAGCTAAAGCTTTTTGCAATCAAAAGGTTTGACGGAGTTCAATATTTTGAAAGAAAGCTTGCAGTTTTTAGTTCTCTACCACGTTATGAAATACGTGATTTGGCTAGATTAGAGATTAACAACCCAAGTCGTGATGATTATGCTGATCGTGTTGAAAGAATCATTAGACATGAGGTTGGTACGAATAAGTTTGTTCAGATTAAGCCAAGAAAGGGAAAGACTGTGAAGTTACAAGAGAGAAGTCAAAGAACAGGAAGAAGAAGAAGGAAGAAAGTTTACCCAGCTGTTAGATGCATAAAGCAGATTCCACTGAAGACAATGCCACAGGATATTTTGGGAAATATGAAGAGTTGGCACGTGGATTCAGGAACTGGAGAAGCTGTTATGGTTGAAGCTGATGATGAGGTTGAAGGTGGTGAAAGAGAAATCTTCAGAGTTTATGATCATCGACACCTGATGAATATGTCGAGAAAGGATCTGTTAAAGTTAAATGAGAACAGAATTTTGACGACTATTGAATGGGCTGATTTAGCAAGAGATTATCAGTTGATGGTTAAAACTTGTATCAAGATGAAGATTTACGCAGGCAGTAAGATTTACAAATGAAGACCAAAGACAAGCGTGAAGATAAAGACGCTAGAGCTATTGTCAAGGGGGAGTCTGTTGAGACATAGATTGTGACAACAGATCTAGCTTGAAATAGGACTAGTGTAATTATTATTGTGTTTGTATATTGGTTTGGATTTGTAAAAGAATATTTGTTTTGTTAGTGATATTCGTTAAACATATTGTTTTGTTAAGTTAGACGAATAATTAAATACGAAATAAATACGTTTGCTGCGAGTCGAGTTCTCAGGTCGCGAGACTAACGAGCCGAGATGAGAACTGAACTCGTGGAGATCAGTAACGAGTCGAGCTTGGTAATGGGCTTGGGCTACGAGGCGAGTTGGGCCGAACTCGCAGGCCCATGCGAGCCGAGCCGAGACAAAATATAAAAGGTTTTTTCAATCGTGAAAAACCTTAACACGTTAACAACTTTTGCATATTCCAAAGCTGCGATTTCAGCAAACCAGAGAAAAACATAACCTATCGACTAGGCTTTGACGATTCGTTGTGTAAAGCTAAGTCTAGTTAAACGCAATACGAACATATTCGTTATTAGTAAGATAACACCGTATTGAGGGATTCCGCACCTTAATACTACAGATAACGAAGTTATCGATCCTAAAACTAGGGGACTTACAATAAATTTATTTTAATTATTATAAATATTATTGTGTAATATGAATAGTGTTTAGTGCAAAGTTTAGTGCATCTATAACCCTTATAAAGGGTTTTGCCCTTTTGGCTTAAACTTACAAAAAGGGATATACGAAATACCAAAACTACCCTAAGGTTGACTTCTTAATTTGGAAATAGTAAACTATTTTAGCAACATAATAACCTTTAATAACTATAATTTCATTCATATACATAATCACTAATTAAAAATCGTATCTTTTTATTAATTAAATGATCACTACTTATTCACAAGTTTTCATACGTCTAATATACTACTTATAATATATAGTTAAATCATTGGTATTAATATTCAATCAAAAATGACTATTTTGGCCATAGATTTAATTAGTATAACATAAGAAGTGATTCATCATCCATTAATAATATAAAACATAAAAATATTGTAATACAAATTGAGCAAATCCGTTGAACCTTTGTTCCATGTCAAACATCAGAAATCTGGAATCTATAGCTCAAAGTTTAACCCGCTGTTTTTGCGCGGGCAATGTGCTAGTCACTATAATTGGTGCATTACTAAATACTATTTGCCACTACAATAAAATAGTGCAGTGTTTAACGCTTACATTGAAGCAAGTATTTTTACACTTTTACACTATTTTAGTACAAAAGGTATAGATATAACATATAGATGACAGATAATTATTACAAGTAAAATCCAAAAAGTAAATGTTGGTTAAAAAAATACAATAAAGCCATAAAATATTCCATGATCAATAATAA
This sequence comes from Helichrysum umbraculigerum, assembly GCA_949592205.1. Taxonomy (NCBI): domain Eukaryota; kingdom Viridiplantae; phylum Streptophyta; class Magnoliopsida; order Asterales; family Asteraceae; genus Helichrysum; species Helichrysum umbraculigerum. The sequence continues at coordinate 57,321,510 of CATIUR010000006.1, forward strand.
ATATAAATATACATTTTATAATAGAATAATCTAAGAAGTGAAACGGAAATATTCACAAGGACAAAATACAGGCATGTGGCCAACTCATTAAACAGTATTTCCAATTTTATTTAGAGTACACAAAGTTAGCGATTTTATGCCTCCAATAAAATATAAAGTCAACTATTTCATGCTGTGATCTATTGTAATTGACGATCCTCTACAATAAAATAGAAAGTCAACTTTTTCCATAAAATTTCACTGTTTTGTTATTACAGGTAAATAAAAATTAAGGATCAATAATATGTTTAATAACCTACGTATTTAAACCACCAAATTTTATTCAAATCCTAATACTTGTATATGCTATATGGCTTACTCTTTATGTACCAATTATTTCCAATGAACATACCATTTTTGATTAATAAAGTACAGAAAAGTACAAAATGATAAAAAAAAAAAAAGTGATGAGAAAAAGTACAGAAAAGCAGTAATCATTATGTTTAAAATAAAATATAAAAGAAAATGGTCTGAATATTAATACCCTTATACAATTATGATTTGGCATATAATCATTTCACAATGATACATAGTTGGATCGAGATGTTCTTCAATTCTTCAATCATTATGAATAATGATATTTACAACTTGGATTGCCAACTATATATTCAGTTGCGATAAGATTTTAAATCCTAAAATTGTTTATTTATTTATTATTATTATTTTTTAGTACAGTTTATAAATTTAGGTAGCACAGTTATGTACTCAAATATCTTTGTATTGAAACACTGATACCAAATTTAGGGTAAAACCGACATTCTGGCACCCCACCGACGGGTCCCATATAGGAGAGTTAAATCGTGTAATCCTTTATTTATGTTGCATGTCACCAACACTAAACTATCATCGCAGAGACCAGTAACAACAAATTAATGTGTGTTTTATCAGTATCATAACAACTTTTAATAACCGAACTAATACGGAGTAGTTTTTTATTATGACAGCCGAAAAGGGAAAAAAAATTGAAGCTAAAAAAAATCGCAAAATGAGTAACGCAAATTACTCTCTTCATCATCGAAATTCGAAAGTGTTGTTTAGGCTGCTCCCAACCGTGACACGAACTGACGCGTCAGTTGCCTGCCAGCTCAGCGCCACGTCAGACTGACACAAACTGACACACAACTGACACACCCCTGCCAACAGCAACATCACTTCCCTTATTTTCAGGGCCCCACACACTATTTAATCTATTTATTTAATACAAAAACTTAAATAACACATTTAAATTAAAACTAAAAACATTACATTAATTAAAAATTAAATATTACAAATCCTAAAAAATAAAATGTTACAATTCCTAAAAAAAGGACAAAATTACAATTCCTAAAAAAATAAAATGTTACAAATCCTAAAAAAGAAAAATGTTACAAATCCTAAAAAAGAAAAAAATACATTTATTGAAAGCTTAAAAATACAACTAGTAGTCTACTCGGATTCGTTGTCGTTTTCGTTGTCGTCTTCATTGTCGGCCTCGTCTTCATCCGTTTCCGCCACTTGAGTAGAACCCGCACCCGCGTCGTGACCAAAGAACGTTTTGTAGTCCGACTCATAGTTGTTAACCAAGGTTTTTCTTACTTCCTTGATCATTTTTTTCTCCTTGCCTTTGAGAAACGACGGAACAGGCTGCATAAGCATTTTCCACGACTTAATGATCGTTTTTTTGGCCGCGGCTTTTCCGATTTGCGCCATTGTACGTTCGGCCTCTGCTGCGGCTCGTATGTTGGCCAAACGTTCTTGTTCTTTCAAAGAACGCGAAGAAGTGGCGGCGTCACTGGAACCCGAGCTTTTTTGGCTTTTTCTAGAAGACGAACGACCGGGCGGGCGACGAATGGGGTCGTCGGTGAACAAATGTTGCATGTTAAAAGTGAGAGGCTCGGAATAAGCCATGTCGTCTCCAAGATTGATGGGTTCGAGCTCGGGTTGGGATGGTTCTTCTCGGTTGCTCATGACACCAAACGTTGCCAAAAACTTTGGATGATTTTTGACTACGTTCCAAGAAGTTTCATATGTGAAATCTCTTTTCATTCGGGACTTGAACCTCTTATGACATGCTTTCACAATGTCTTCTTCTTTGGCACCGCTCGGACGAGGATTTGTAACATCCTTGTAAATTCCTATGAAGATCTTGCAATCCGAACGAATCTTGTTCCATTTGCCTTGAAGTTGGCTCTTGGAACGGTATTGGGGAGCCACCTTGTTGTAGTCCTCCACAACTTTAGCCCAAAATGCATCTCCAGCTTGTGCAGCGCCTTCCTTGTCTTTTTCTGACCGGTGGATCCATCGTTGCGCCAACAAAACCGCCTCCTCGTCGGACCAGCGTACTTGCACCCGGGTCGAGGCAGTGTCCACGGCTTTTCCTTTAAATCTTCCTCTTTTTGGAGCCCGCTCGAGTTCGGGTTGGGTTTCGGGTTCGGGTTCGGGTTCGGGTTCGGGTTGGGTTTCGGGTTCAATTCGGGGGTGGAGTGTTGATGTTTCCGAATTGTGGGTAGTTGATTGGTGTTGGTGGATATGGGTTAAAAGCGGAAGGATGAGGTTGGTGCATGTAGTGTGGGTTTCCGAACGCCGCGGGAGATTGTTGAAATGGGATTGTTGGTGAAAAACCTTGATATGCGTAGGGTTGATACATTTGGTATGGAGCGGATGGACTTTGGAAGGTTCGCGTTGGACTTGCGTATGATGAAAAACCGGGGGGTTGGCTAGGTGATGAGTTGCTCGATTGAGCCGAGAAAGTGGATGGTGGTGAACCTTGATTAAGCGGTTGAGGCACGTAGTTGAATAAGTTGTTAAACATATCGTCGCCGGTAGAGTTGGAATTTCGCCTCATTTTTTGGGGAATAGAGGTGGTGAATTGAGAGTGGTTAATTGGAGAAGTTGATAAAATTTTATATAAAAGTGGTGAGTTTTATATAAAAGTGGTGAATTGGGTGTAAAATAATGTGGAAAGTTGGTTGAGAGTGGGTAATTGAAAAGAATAAATTGTATAAAATTGGGGAATTGTATATAAAAGTATTGAATTGAGGAGTGAATGTTGTGAAAAATGGGTTGGATTTGGTTTGAATTTATAGAGTGTAAAAAATAAAAAAATAATAAAAAAATATGTTTTTTTTTTGTTGACCGTTTCACACATTTTTCAATTTTTTTTTTTTTTTTTTTTTTGTTTTCAAACGGTAAAAGGTAAACGTGGACCCCAGCCCCACCCTCTCTCTTGCTTCGGTCTGCCGACGAGCCCAACCGACGCGGAGGCACCGACGCCCCGTGCCAACGGCGTCGGTGCGTCGGTGCAACCGACGCCCCCAACCGATGCCAAGCGACGGACCCGTTAGCACAAGCCTTACAACCAGACAACTTTTAGCTTCATTGTTTACAAAAACAACCATTTTTGAGAAACTTCTTATTTTATACTCTTTGGTAATTCTGGTCCATGTTGTATATGTAGTAATTATTACTACCTCCGTCCCACTATAAGTATTCAGTTTTAACTTTTGAAAGTCTAACTTTTACAACTTTGACCTTAAATATTTTTGTTTGTGTTATATGATACTTGATGCAAAATATATGAATGGATTGAGTTTTAAATGTATTTTCATTCATATAATTTTCATCAGATATTATATAACATAAATAAAAATATTTATGGTCAAAGTTGAAAAAGAAAGATTTTAAAAAGTCAAAAGTGGACACTTGTAATCGGACGGAGTTAGCTTCGTCCCAACATAAGTGTCTAGATTAATATTTTGGGTTGTCCCAAATAAGTGTCCACGTTCATGTTTTAACAAATCGAAAGAGACTTTAGTGGGTAGATATGTTATTTGATTGTTGAAAAATATAGTTAGTGGAGAATCCTAAAACTAAAGTCAAAGTTGACACTTTGACTGGGACGAAAAAAGTAAATAAGTACCACCGTAAACCAATGTGAACAAGGTTTTTATTCCTTTTGAAATTCCAAAATTTTGGTTTTTCAATTTGGAATATTTCACTATCCACTTAAAAATGGAGTTCAAACTCAATAATAAAATTGTTATATACAATATACTACGTATAACCACGAACTTATGTACACACTGGCTTAAGTGAAATTTGAGTCTCTAATCTCGACTAATAAGTTAATATCGATCTTTTTTACCCGCTCCAATTAGATTTTGTATCTATAAAGAACAAAAAAAATGTTTGTGATAAAAATAGTATCGTTTGATGAAACGCCCCAAAACTCGAAAAAAAATTTTTTTTACTAACTTATTTTCTTCACTAAAAACACACTCAATAGGTCCAATAACTTTATTTTATACATATAAACTCGACACATAAGTTAGAACATCATTTTTGAGATATGGTGAAGGGACATGGCCATGGCGATTACAGGACATGGCCATGGCATCGTGCTGATAGAAAGTGAGCCTACTGTTAAAGGACATGGCCATGGCGTTTATATGACATGGCCATGGCATGTCTGCTCAGCAACACTTGTAATTTTACCAAATTGAAACACGCATAACTTTTTACTCGTAAATACTTAGACCATCAAAATTTGCAGGAACCTCCACAACGCCAAAATGAAACTTTCTCTTTTTACACTTTTCCAAAATACACGTTTTACGAGAAAACGGACGTATAACAACTTTTTGACCATTTTAACCACTTTTTGACTACAACCCAAATCACAAACCATAAATACTTGGACTCTAACTTTTTGCACGCATGATCAACCCATCAAAACAAGTCTAACACACTTGTCCAAACCCACATAACTACATTTTAACCCGATTTAACCCTTTTGACCTTTTTTGGTGTCCATTTGGACACTTTTACCAAATCTACCATATACAACCACAACTCTACCCAATACCACATACGTTTGACTATTATAACTCTGTTGACTATATGTCAACTTCACATTTGACCAACCAATCACATTCGACACTAAATCACTTTTCACCACTTTGACCCAAACCAAACCAATCATATGACTTCATACTCTTGACAACCACATACACTAGACGTCATAACTCGGTTTGACTTTCAAAGTCAACTACTACACATTGACCAACATATTTAATTCAAAAACTCTTTGTTTGGGCGATTTACACAATTGAGCATCAAAACAACAATTCAAAAGAAATAAGCATATTCTAACCACAAGCATGCTCCATAATCCATATCGACATCACTTATACACCTTCTATCCACGTGTCGCTAGCAAAACATCAACCTACAACATAAAAACTGAAACGGGTAAGCACCACTGCTTAGTGAGTACACAGGCAATCAAACAAGCAAACTACATAACACTTAACATATATCAACACAATACATAAGCACAAAACCACTAGGCTCTGAACACTGAACACTGTGTTAACCGCAGTTAACTCTCTAATCACTACCGAATCATTACACATAATCATACCACATGATCTAACTAACAACAATCAAAACACTAATCAACACATCTTTTAACAATAATCTAAAACACACATAAGAAATAAAACATATAACAAACAACCTTCACGTGATTGTATGATCCTCTAGCTCGGAAGCTATCCGGAAACACATACAACCAATTCATACACTGTTCACTATATCATCACTATTTAATCCACATATGTCGACAATATATCTTCCACCCGATTGTGTAGCCTCTTACTCAACAGCAATCCGGATCCAACACAATCGAATCATATACTATTCTTCGCCAATTCTTTCCTTTACCTTTAATCTAGTGACTTACTCATTACTTGGCTAACATCAAGCTAATGAGAAAATCACTACTTTTCTTGCCAAATAATATTTAATCACATAACAATTAAGAATAACAAGTAATCTAACACAACAACTAATTTAAGCAATAATCATAATTAAACAAACATAAACAAATAACTTATTCTTTGATTGTGTAAACCTCTAGCCCGCAAGCTATTCGGTCCTACACAATCACATCACCTGTTTAACCCCCGTATCACTCACCACAATCCCTTAAACGATGATTTCTCCATCTTGATCAACATAAGCCTCCATGTATCTAGTCACCTGTTACATAAACACGTAATCATAACAACACTTTTAGACACTAATGATTATCCATCTTAATCATATTCAATCCCTTCCCCACTTTGATTACACTTACTTTGATTCTTTAATTAATTACACTAAACTTCATCATATGATTACTTATAAGCTTCCACTATTGTAATTCATATTTCATCTTTATAATCATACTCTAATTATCTCATTGACAACCTTCTCAACTTATTAACATCATTACATACAATTTTAACATAAACCCTAAAATTATCCAAGAACACAATTCATGATTTCACCATCTTCAACATGTTATACGATTACTACCAAACTCTATTACACTTATACACATCAATTTCATCATTTTATAACCCTAAATTCGGATTAAAACCCTTAATTTCTCATAACTTCATAAAACCACATAAAACCCATAAACCCTAGATTAAGAACATGAAAATTCAATGTAACACCCTCAAATTTTGGTTTGCGGAAGCGGTCGGGTCGGGTGTTACCAAATTAAATATCACAGCATAAGATACATAATGAACGACTCTAAATGAGACGTTTGAAAATAGTTATACATTTATGAAATTAAAGTGTTTACAAGTTGCGAGTTCGCATAACAGTAATATTACATTCTACTAGTACTGAAGTAAATGCAATAAATATCCTGAGTGTTGAAAACATGCGACTCGAGCTAGAATCATGTAGGCCAATCCTACTACAGCGGTGTACCTGAGAATGCACACTTAAAAGGGTCAACTGGAAAGCTGGTGAGTTCACAAGTAATTTGTAAAAACAAGTAGTTCGAGTAATAAGTATTTCATTCAGAAATATCAATCAAGTTTAGCAGTTTAAATAACAACAGTTACCCCTCAAGGCAGTTATAAGTAATTTATGGTAAGCAGGTGAACCTAATCAATAGGTTTCTAGTCAAGTAAAGGGGACCAATCCCCAGTATGTGTGTTATCAGGTAAGATATTGCCACCTGGCAATATGTATACGAGAGTAGCGTAAAGTGACTATCTGTCGTGCTACTGGCCGAAAGCAAACAAACAAGAAAGTCCTTAGACTGTCGGTATTGCTCCCCGGCAATACGGTACGGATAGTTTGTACGATTTTAAGTATTAGTACTATGGTTACTAATAGGTCACGATGCCACCTGGCATGAAAGGTTGCACCCCGGCAACGTGATCAAGTTATCTGTTTTGTGATCGTGTCATAGCGGTACGGTTTGTAATTACAGTCAAGTGAGCAAAAGCTCGTTGTTTCCCTGAGTCTCCGACTCGTAAGTGTTTCTCATCACCTACAGTGATAGTAATAGGTATCCCCCGGAGGAAATGTTAAGTTATGTCCCGCAGGACCACGTTTAAGTAAATTAGTCAGTTATCGAGCCAACGACCCCTACTGTAATAGTTCGCAGGTCCATTGCTGAAAATAAGTAAAGCATAATCCATATGCTGAGTATGAGTAACCGTGCAGTTCCGCAGAACTACGATAGAGCATAAATTCATATGCTGAGCCAACGACCCCGACTGTAATAGTTCGTCGGTCCGTTGCTGAGTGTGAGCAATCAGCTCGTAAGTAAGTTGTACCACCCACCGTGGTATCGTGAGCAATCCAGCTCGCAAATAAGTTGTACCACCCACCGTGGTATCGTGAGCTCGTTTGTAAATCCGTAATACCAATCACATTGGTATCGTGTTTGTACCACCCACCGTGGCATCGTTTTGCTTCACGTATAGTGACAGCGTCCGTTATTCTCCGGCAGGAGATGCAAGTAATCGTTTTGGCAGTACACGACATGCCGTAAGTAAGTTTAGCCCAAGGCTAGTAAAGTGTTACAGGCACTCAACAGTACCTCAAGTTGTTACGTAATTCACAGTAGTAAATCTTGCTACGAAAAGTAGGAATGTCACCTAGGTATAGGGGCAAAATCATAATCACCTGTTAGGTACGTATCTACGTCACCTAGTTTGTATGTAGTAATGGTAAAGTCAAGTATGTTAACACGTCACTTAACTGTAAGGAAGTACTTACAGTATTTAGTCAAAGTCATCCGCTAGTTCGTAAAAGTAGTCAATGCTAACTAGCAAGTCGGTGCCTATAGTTGGTGTTCATAAGTTCACTAATCATTATTAGTACTTAGCAAGTCACTGATGTAGTGAGGCGTTTATTCCCTAGATATCATATGTAATATAATTCTAGGTGTTACTGTCACAGTCATACTTAATATCCCTAAGTATGGTCAAATGGTTCGTAGCTGTCGCGGTCTAGCACCGTTACTATAAACTATAGTAAAACGTTTGTAAAGGTTTGAACAGTTGAAAGTAGTAAAACAGGAGTATGCATTCCCACCCCGAAATCAGTTGGAAAACAGTAAAAGAGTGGGGTGATGAACTCACCTGTGAGTTGTTAGCGATACGATGATACGCGCGTCGTCCGAATGGTAACCTTCTAGTGTCCTAAACACGTGAGGTTATATAAGTATGAGACAAATCAGTTTGTCTAAGCGAGTTGTTCATGTATGCATTTGTTGTTGAAGTCTGGGAATGGTGTACGGGGGTCCGGGGGCAGCGCCCCTGGTAGCGGGGTCCAAGGGGTGGTAACCCCTGGCGGGGTCCAAGGGGCAGAGCCCCTGGCTGGGGTCGAGCTGCCAGGTCAGCTTGGAAAAATTTTATTTCTACTACTTTGCTTTAAAGAAAATGTATTCGAAATCCAAATTCGGGTAAAATCGAGTGGTAAAATTTGGTTGTCAATACTTAGTGAAAAACATAGGTTTTTAAGGTTCTGCGACGTCAGATGCGACGTCAGCTGCGACGTCAGAGGCGACGTAGAGTCTTGCGTCGCTGTGTGCGACATTCGCAATCTAATGCGACGTTGTGTCCTGCGTCGCAATGTGCGACGTAGGATTTGATGGCGACGTAGGGGCTTACGTCGCATTATGCGACGTTGGGATGTTTTGCGACGTTGGCTGCGACGTTGAATGCGACGTCGCAGCACTGTTTTTGGTCCCTGCGACGTAACGGACTGATCGCCGGAGTTTGAGCCGAAAACGAGTTTTCTGGCCTCCGTTGTGTTCGATTCTTTTACCCAACCCATAATTAAGTATTTTAAGCTTATCTAAACCGCAAACAAGCAAAATAACAAAGTTTTGAGAGGTTTCGAGAATTGTCGGAAACTTACAAATCCGCGCGAGGAGAATCTGAAAAGATAGGGTTGTAGATCGTTGCGTGGTGATCGTTTTTCCCTAAAGGAGCTTCGAGATTGGAGGTCGTTTAGTGGTAGTTTTTATGTGATTAGTGGGTATTTTAGAGAGAAGATTGAGAGAGAAATGGAAGTAGAGAGAGAGAGGGTGGAGTTGAAAATGAGGTGAAAATGGGGAGGGAGTTGGGTTTTGTCCAACACAGATTCCCAGTGCGCGGACTGTGGTCTCCAACCACCGTACAAAATACCCGTGTTTTATTTGTCCGGTCATAAGATAAAATAAAATCTTATTTATATTATTTTAAAATGTTTTCTAATGAAAGTATTTTATAAAAATACTAATTGGAAATAAAAGTTAAATCATTTATAAAAGTTTAAATTCGGCGCGAAAAATTAACTTTTTGACGAGGTGTTACATTCAACTTACATAGAATAAAAGATGATGGAAGGAGGATTAATTCGAATCCCTAAATCTTGAATCATGAATTAAATTGAAGAATTGAAGCTTAGAAATCGTCCCTGAGGTTTTCTCACTTTTTCTCCCGCTTTCTAAATCTCTCTGGAACATATACGTATGTGTGTGTAATATTATATATAAGTAATTAAATTTTATTCCCCTTTTAAACCCTACAGTCTGGAACTGGCAAAACCATTTACGTTTTTCACTATATCTTATTATCTACATAATACTATTTCATAATAAAAATATATCCGCGTACGATATTAATTTCCTGAAATTCGGGGTGTTACAACTCTCCCCCACTTATTTCATTCGTGTTCTCACGAATGGCACCCGTACTACTCAGTCTTAACACTATCTCTATTCACACACAAACACTTAATCATGCTTATAACACTTCACTTAATTCACTAGTTATACATAAACACATACATCACCTATGTAACATCCTCTCTTTTGGTCCGGTAATTTCTAATTTTAAATTGATATAATTAATCGTATTAGAAATTATTTGATATTATTTGTTTATTTTTCGAAACTTAATTAAATAAGCCTTAGGACTTATTGTGCTTAGTAAATTATTGTTTGTTTTAATTTACTATAGTTGACGGTGCAATAAAATAAGTTTCTCGCAAATGGATTTTTAGGTTCCAGGCAATAGATTGAAAGGGGACTAGTATTAAGTGGATGCGGGTCGGGGCAAAAAGTTAACCGACTTATAACTTTCCCAAATAGGAAAGATCTTCACTTTCCTTTTTTAGTAACTTAGAACCTTAAACCCTAAAACTAAACTACCAAAAACCTAGAGCTACAAAGAAATCAAACTAGTGATCTTGAGCTGGAATTGATTTTTGTTTCATAATCACCATCATCATCACTTTGAAATCCTTCATTGGTAAGTTATTACATGGTTTAAGTTTATGATCATAATCATTTGTGGTATATGTAAGAATTGATAGTGTTAAACATGTTATAGTATGTTTATGTGATGATATATGACTGAAAATATGTTGCTGTACTCGAATTTTGGTTAGTTTGTACAAATTTCGTAGCAGGGTTTTGAGCTGGGCGAAGTTTGCTGGTGAAGGGGAGGAAGCCGGCGGCTTCTATCCCTTAGCCGACGGCTTCGTTGTGTAAACAGGGAAACCGGCGGGTGAACTACCCTAGCCGGCGGCTTGACAGCCATAGCCGGCGGGTTGAATGCTTATCCGGCGGCCAATGGAGGCTTTAATACTTGATTTAATTCTGTTATCACCCAATTTAATTCACCCGGTGGCTGGAGACTGTGAGCCGGCGGGTTGTAGGTGGAAGCCGGCGGCTTCCCTAGTGAAGCCGGCGGCTTGGGGTGTGTTCCAGCAAATGTTTTGTTTAACTTTTAAGACTTGTTCTAACTTGTTGCTTGCAATATAAATTGTACTTATTAGCATGATAATACATGATAGTCGTTGTATTTAGGAACTTATGATAATTGTAATGTTAATTGAGTTAAGTTCCTAATGATTTAAATTGATGTAATTCAAGTGTTACGATCTTGATTACTAACTTCTACCTGATTGTTGATTCTCAGATAAGCAAAGAGCTCAGCGAGATAAGACAGCTGAGTAAGTGAAACGAGATAATCAGGTGAGTGGATTTGAAACTCACAGTTTGATTTGGTTGTGACAGTTTGATTTCAATAAGTAATTATAGGATTACTATTGATAGTATGTTAACCTTGAAATGATATGCCATTTGATTGGTTGTTTGTTGAACATTGAATTGAAATGTATAATACAGAGGTCAACTAGATTGTCGGTTGGACTTGATTGCTAATGTTGGTCAACACAAGGTTGCGTACATGTGTTGATGGAGATTAGCATTTAGTTAGCGGTTAATCACTGTTTTGGCCTACAGATGATTTAAGCGTTCTGATAGGGCCACCCGGCACAGGGTCCTTAGGAACCACCGTTCCTCTTGAAGATATTTGTTGCATTATTGATTTTGAACAAATTGCTAGCTAAATTGAATTGTGATTGATAATTCATTCACTTAGCTTTGTGCTAATCCCACAATTTACTTCCTGCAGGTGATGTATATTTTGTGGGTAGACAGGAAGGATGTTTTGATGCTGGAAATGTTTGAACTTGCAACTCTGATCCAGTTTGTAATAAATAATGTTTTATAGTATATAATGCCCCGGGTTTGTAAACATGTTAACTATGTTTGTTTAATAGTTAAACATATTGTATAAAGGTTTGCGAAAATTTCTAGCAGGATTCTAATAGAATATGTATTTCAAGTATTCGCTTCCGCCAAACTTAATATTTTATTGTGTTATTAAATGAGGGGCGTTATAAGTTGGTATCAGGGCAATAGTTTGGGGCAATTGAATATGATTGTATGTTCAATCCTAAACTTTGATTGTGTTGTGTCAAACATTCTTGGGAATGGGATTATGTACTGAATGTGAAGCTGTTAGTAGAATAGGTGCTAACGACTAATGGTTTGTAAGCTGTTGTGGTGTTTACAGATATGGCGGATAACGAGCAACTACCTGTTAACCCTAATAATGCCTCAAGGCCTGAAGTTACTGCTGAGACTCATGATGACCGTAATGAACATGCTGGTACTTCTTCTCATGCTAGAGAGGAGGTAGAAAGAGATCAGTATCTGCTTCATTTGGAAGAGGAAAATCAAGCACTTAGAATGTATAAACAACAAAAAGAGGCTGAATCATCTCATCCTGTGTTTGGTATGATTTCACCGCCAAAGCAAAATGTGTGTTCTTTTAAAACCTTTATGAGCAGTAATCCATCTGTGTATTCGGGTAGTACGAATCCTTCTGTAACTCTAGATTGGTTGAGAGATGTTGAAAAGAAATTTGAAGTCTGTCAATGTGAGGAAGAACTAAAAGTTCCTTATGCAACTCAACTTTTAAAAGGAGCAGCTATGAATTGGTGGGATTCGATTACTTCTGTGTTAACTTCTTTTCAGAAAGCATCTATCCGATGGTCTGACTTTCGTAATGAAGTTTGTAAGCAGTATTGTTCAAACTATGATATAGCTCGGATTAGAAAAGAGTTTATGGATTTGCAATTAACTGATAATATGTCAATGGATGATTTGATAAATCAGTTCACAGAGAAACTCAGGTTTGTTCAGCAGTGGGTTCCTGATGAAAGAACTCAAATAGAAAAGTTTGTGGGTACATTACCTAATCATTATCTAACTTTAGTGAGATTAGCTGGCTCTCTTTCTCAAGCTTTCATGTTAGCTCGATCTGTTGACAGTGATTTGAAACCTCAACAAGCACCAGGTAAAGAAATGGTTTCTCAGAAATCTAAGAGTGAATCTTCTGGTAAAGGTAAGCAACGGTGGCAAGGAAATCAGCAGGGTAAGAAACAAGAAAGTCGTGGTGGTACTTCTGATCGTCCTAATTGGTGTATTAAATGTAGAGCTAGACATTTTGGGCCGTGTACTGTGCAAACCACTAGATGTGTGAAATGTGGTGTGATTGGGCATGAAGCCAAAGATTGTGTTTTTCCTACTTATGTGTGTTGGAATTGCCATAAGGAAGGTCATCGTGCAAATCAGTGTTCTGAGGCCAAGAGACAGGGTTCGGGGTCAGTTGTTGGTTCATCAACTTCTTCCGGTCAGAAACGGAAGACTCCGCCATCTGCAGTTAGTAGGGCATTCCAGATGACAGTGGATGAGGCTGTCCATACAGATGACGTGATCACGGGTACTTTTCTTGTAAACTCTGTACCAGCTCGTGTTTTGTTTGATTCTGGTGCAAATTGTTCGTTTGTATCTGTGTACTTCTGTGATAAGTTGAAAATGATGCCTACTGTGATTACAAACCCCGTTGAAGTAGAAATAGCTAGTGGCAAATTGGTTCCTGTTACCACCTCGGTAATTGGAGCTAGTATTATGATAGATAGCCAGACTTTCCCAATTTCCTTTCTGTTGATGCCAATTGCTAGTTTTGATGTGATTATTGGTATGGATTGGTTAAGTCAGTATAAAGCAAGCATAGATTGCCACAATAAGCTGATTAGAATTCCAATCTCTGAAGAGTCATATGTCGTGGCTCGAGGAGAACGGGATAATGTTTGTATACCTTTGATTAGTATGATGAAAGCTAGGAAATCCTTGTCCAAGGGCTGTGAATCGTATCTAGCTTATGTGATTGATGCTAAGTTAGAAAAGAAGTCTCTTTCTGATGTGCCGGTTGTTTCTGAGTATCCGGAAGTGTTCCCTGATGAGTTACCTGGTTTACCACCGGTTAGGGAAGTGGAATATCATATTGATCTTGTTCCTGGCTCTTCACCTATAGCCAAAGCCCCTTATAGATTAGCTCCATCTGAGATACGTGAAATGATGAATCAGATACAGGAGTTGTTGGATAAAGGGTTTATTCGGCCTAGTTTTCTCCCTGGGGTGCACCAGTTCTGTTTGTGAAAAAGAAAGATGGGTCTTTTAGAATGTGCATTGATTATAGGGAATTGAATAAAAGGACAGTAAAGAATAAATATCCTCTGCCCCGGATAGATGATTTATTTGATCAGTTGCAGGGATCTTCATTTTATTCAAAGATTGATTTGAGGTCAGGTTATCATCAAGTTCGTGTTCGTGATTGTGATATTCCTAAAACTGCATTTCGAACCAGGTATGGTCATTTTGAATTCCTGGTTATGCCTTTTGGTTTGACGAATGCTCCAGCAGTTTTTATGGATTTGATGAACCGTGTTTGTCGACCTTTTCTTGATAAGTTTGTGATTGTGTTTATCGATGACATTTTGGTATATTCTAAATCCGAATCAGAACATAGAATGCATTTGAGGTTAGTATTGGAAACCTTAAAGAGAGAACATTTGTATGCAAAGTTTTCGAAATGCGAATTTTGGATTCGGGAAGTACAGTTTTTGGGTCATATCATGTGTAATGAGGGTGTTAAAGTTGATCCTTCGAAAATTGAAGCTGTAATGAATTGGAAAGCTCCAAAGTCTGCTTCTGAAATAAAGAGTTTTCTTGGTTTGGCGGGTTATTACCGGAAGTTTATTAAAGATTTTTCTAAAATTGCCGGTTCATTGACTAAACTAACCCGTAAGGATGAAAAATTTGTATGGACTGAACAACAGGAAGCTGCTTTTCAGACTCTGAAACAGTTGTTATGTCAGGCTCCTGTGTTAGCATTGCCAGATGGGTCCGATGATTTTGTTGTTTATTGTGATGCATCTATTGCTGGTTTAGGTTGTGTATTAATGCAGCGAGATCGTGTGATTGCTTATGCTTCTCGTCAGCTCAAACCTCATGAAAGAAATTATCCTACCCATGATTTAGAACTTGCAGCGGTTGTGTTTGCTTTGAAAATCTGGAGGCATTACTTGTATGGTACCAAATGTGTTATTTGTACAGATCACAAGAGTCTTCAGTATATATTTTCACAGCAAGAGTTGAATATGCGGCAGAGACGATGGTTGGAATTAATCAAGGATTATGATTGTGAAATTAAATACCATCCAGGGAAAGCCAATGTGGTTGCTGATGCTTTAAGCCGCAAGGTAACTTCTGATCGAGTTTATTTTATGCGTTTAGAAGTTTCTTCTGATTTGGTGGCTCAGATAAAAGCTGCACAGTTAGAGGCTTTGTTAGATCATAATTTGAAAGCTGAAATTATGTTGAATCGAAAGGAATTGTTATTAGATGATTCGAGGGGATTAAAAACCTTTCAGTCTCGTGTTTGGATTCCTTTGTTTGGTGGTCTTCGGGATATTATTCTGAATGAAGCCCATAAGTCCAGATTGTCTGTACATCCTGGAAGTACAAAAATGTATAATGACTTGAAACCTTTGTATTGGTGGCCTACAATGAAAATGGATGTAGCAAGGTTTGTTAGTTCTTGTCATATTTGTTCTCAAGTTAAAGCTGAACACCAGAAACCGTATGGATCGTTGAAACAGCTTGAGATTCCCGAATGGAAGTGGGAACATTTGACTATGGATTTTGTTACCAAGTTGCCTCGAACTGTCCGCGGAAATGACATGGTTTGGGTCATTGTTGATCGATTGACCAAGAGTGCTCATTTGTAAGCTACTAGTGAGACTGCATCTCTGAGTAAGCTTGCACAGTTGTATATGAATGAGATTGTTACTCAGCATGGTATTTGTAACACCCCCGAAATTCACTGTTTTGCGGAAGCATAGTTTGGGGTGTTACTAATCAAATATCACAGCACAAAGATAAAGTAAACGACATCTATATGCAACGTTTGTAAATTAGTTACATTCCATAGATATATTGTTTGAAAACTTAGTGTTTTCGTATACAAAATGTAGTTTCCCTAGAGTCCGCGCGTGTAGCGGGAGATTCTATTACATAATCAAAATATACAAAGGATAATGCTAAGAATCTCCGTTAATGCAGTTATGTTGAAATCATGCGACTCTAGCTAAAATCCTGGAGTAATCCTACTCCATCCGAGTACCTGAGAAAACATGCTAAAAAGTGTCAACCAAAAGGTTGGTGAATCTCACAGGTTTGTAAGTAATATCAGCTTTGAACACGAGATTTCATCAGTAATGCCCGCAGGCGTAAAATCAGCAATTTCAATCTAGAAATCGTAAACCAGTATTTGCAATCCCGCAAATGTAAGTAAGTAAGTCCGTTGCCATGAGGCTCATAATCGAAGCTTAACCCGTAAGTAATAAGTTTGCTCCCGTGACATGCTCGTAAATGAGCAAGCATCAGTAACGAATATTTAGTCACCCGTTTCTACGTGTAAATCGGTACGTGGCAGCGCTACTGCCCCGGGCGGGGAGGGTCATTTCCCTAATGGATCCATTAACTAGTGTTCGCGCTTAAGTCCATAACTAACGATATATGATGGAGAGACTTCTGTAAAAAGTAAACAATTCATGCAATTCCGTTTGGTATAGTAAGCAGTTTAGTACTTGTGTTCAAGAAAAATTAGTAGCATGTTTCTCCCCCAATAAGATAAAACAGTAAAAGTGGGGCCGTAAGACTCACCTGAGTCTTGAAATAAGCTGTAGCAAATAGCAAGAAGTAATTATAGCAAGTAGGTTCTCCGAACCCGTAACCTTCAAATGCCTAATCATATGAAGTTATGTAAGTATGCGTCTCACGAGACGTTTCGTTTAGTTGTACACAACTGGTATATCCAGTGTCTGTCCGTATGTTTGTAATTGTTTGTTTGTTAGAAAACATATTTGGCCCGTTGGTGACGGTTTGTAGCAAAAATTCTAAAATGTTGACTTTGCTACAGTAAATGTGCTACAGTGAATTGCTAAAGTAAAATTTGACTTTTTGCTACAGTAACTTTGACTTTTCTATAGTGAAAATCCTTTAAAATTTCCAAGTTTTCTGTTTTCTGCGACATAAGCTGCGACACAAGGATTTGTATGCGACACAAGGGTTGTGTCGCATGAAGTATGCGACACAAGAGCTCTGCGACACAGTGGTTGTGTCGCAGAAGCGTGCGATGCAAATTCAATAGCGACATAAGGGTTGTGTCGTATAAAAATACGACATAGTATGCGACATAGAGTGCGACACAATATTGTGTCGCAAAGGTTACGTCACTAAAGGATTGATACGACACAAGGTGCGACACAAACGGGTTTATGCGACACAGCATGCGACACAAGGCTTGTGTCGCATGTATGAACACCAGCCCATAAACTTTCGGGTTTCAAGAATTTCCGACCAAAAACGCAAATCTAACCCATCTTTGAGCTATAAAATCGTGTATTCTTCATGTATTAGGTTATATCTAAGTTGTGTACACATCAAAACATCAAAACATTACACCAATTTGAATAGATCTAAGATTTTAGGAATTTCTTACTTTTGTAAATCGAGCCAAACGGAGGATGAAATGATGAAAACGGTCTTGATATTCTTGCTCCACTCGTGATGGTGATTCCGAATATGTAATTTTCGTGGGTCGGTTTGTATTGCGAAATTTTGGTGTGGTTTTTGGTTGAGAGTGTTTGTGGTTGATGTGTGTGTTTGGGATGATGAAAATGAAAGAGGAATTTAGGGTGGGGGTGGGGTTGATGGCTGATCCACCAAGAAAGGAGGGGGAAATACTCCCCAAAACATCGTGTTGACTCCGTGTCCTAATCGTTTAATCACTAGTTTTTAATATTTAACCAAACGTTTATATTTTTAAAACGTAACTGGAGTATTTAAATAAAAATACCTTGAAATTAATAATAAAAACATTTGTCGAAGTATTTAAATTATTAGTTCGCGTTTATTACGTTTTGTTGCATTATTTAAATGTCGTCGCAATAATATGTAAATAATGTTCGTTCAGTTGCGTATTTTATATAACAAAATACATTCTAATTATCTAAGTAAATTTCTGTCACCAACGTCCAGATAAACTGTGTCGGACTCCGTCCGGTTAATTTGTACGATTCATCTAAATCGCGTAAGTATACACATATATATATAAATCACCTTATATATATATACAAATAGAGTCTGTAATTAGTCCTATTACATACTAATTACAACTAGTTACAAATAATTAGACATAATTAATTATCCTAATTAGGCAGGTGTTACAGTATTCCATTATCTATTGTATCTGATAGAGATCCGAGGTTTATATCTCAATTTTGGCAAAGTTTGCAGCATGAATTGGGCACCAGAGTGAATCTTAGTACAGCTTATCATCCTCAAACCGATGGTCAGTCAGAACGTACGATTCAGACATTGGAGGATATGTTGAGAGCTTGTACTCTGGAGTATGGTGGTTCTTGGGATTCTCATTTGCCATTGGTTGAGTTTGCTTATAATAACTCTTATCATTCTAGTATTGGCATGCCTCCATATGAAATGCTTTATGGTCGCCGTTGTAGAACTCCAACTTGTTGGCTAGAGGCAGGTGAGAAACAGTTTGCAGGTCCAGATATTGTTCAAATGACAGCTGATAAAGTGACAGTGGCTCGTGAAAAGTTGAAAGCTGCACGTGATAGACAGAAACAATATGCTGATCCTAAGCGTCGACCAGTTACTTTTGTTGAAGGTGAACTTGTTTACTTGAAAGTTTCTCCTTGGAAAGGGGTAATACGATTTGGGAAACGTGGCAAATTGGCTCCTCGATATATTGGACCGTTTAGAATTCGTCAAATTGTTAATGATCAGTCTGTTACATTGGATCTTCCTCCAGAGCTTGCTGGTAATAATGACACGTTTAATATTTGTTATTTGAGAAAATGTAACGTTGAAGACCAGTCTCAGATTCTTCCTTTGAAAGATTTGAAAGTTGATCAGAGTCAGAAGTTAGTAGAAGAACCAGTTGAACTTCTTGACCGAAAAGTGACCAAACTTAGGAAGAAACATATTCCCATGGTGTTAGTGAAATGGAGACATAGCTTAGGTGAAAACCTAACGTGGGAAACCGAGGATAATATGAGATCCAGATATCCTGGATTATTTGATCGTGATGAGATTTCGGGGACGAAATCTTCTTAAGGGGGGGAGAGTTGTAACATCCTCTCTTTTGGTCCGGTAATTTCTAATTTTAAATTGATATAATTAATCGTATTAGAAATTATTTGATATTATTTGTTTATTTGCGAAACTTAATTAAATAAGTCTTAGGACTTATTGTGCTTAGTAAATTATTGTTTGTTTTAATTTACTATAGTTGACGGTGCAATAAAATAAGTTTCTCGCAAATGGATTTTTAGGTTCCAGGCAATAGATTGAAAGGGGACTAGTATTAAGTGGATGCGGGTCGGGGCAAAAAGTTAACCGACTTATAACTTTCCCAAATAGGAAAGATCTTCACTTTCCTTTTTTAGTAACTTAGAACCTTAAACCCTAAAACTAAACTACCAAAAACCTAGAGCTACAAAGAAATCAAACTAGTGATCTTGAGCTGGAATTGATTTGTGTTTCATAATCACCATCATCATCACTTTGAAATCCTTCATTGGTAAGTTATTACATGGTTTAAGTTTATGATCATAATCATTTGTGGTATATGTAAGAATTGATAGTGTTAAACATGTTATAGTATGTTTATGTGATGATATATGACTGAAAATATGTTGCTGTACTCGAATTTTGGTTAGTTTGTACAAATTTCGTAGCAGGGTTTTGAGCTGGGCGAAGTTTGCTGGTGCAGGGGAGGAAGCCGGCGGCTTCTATCCCTTAGCCGGCGGCTTCGTTGTGTAAACAGGGAAACCGGCGGGTGAACTACCCTAGCCGGCGGCTTGACAGCCATAGCCGGCGGGTTGAATGCTTATCCGGCGGCCAATGGAGGCTTTAATACTTGATTTAATTCTGTTATCACCCAATTTAATTCACCCGGTGGCTGGAGACTGTGAGCCGGCGGGTTGTAGGTGGAAGCCGGCGGCTTCCCTAGTGAAGCCGGCGGCTTGGGGTGTGTTCCAGCAAATGTTTTGTTTAACTTTTAAGACTTGTTCTAACTTGTTGCTTGCAATATAAATTGTACTTATTAGCATGATAATACATGATAGTCGTTGTATTTAGGAACTTATGATAATTGTAATGTTAATTGAGTTAAGTTCATAATGATTTAAATTGATGTAATTCAAGTGTTACGATCTTGATTACTAACTTCTACCTGATTGTTGATTCTCAGATAAGCAAAGAGCTCAGCGAGATAAGACAGCTGAGTAAGTGAAACGAGATAATCAGGTGAGTGGATTTGAAACTCACAGTTTGATTTGGTTGTGACAGTTTGATTTTAATCAGTAATTATAGGATTACTATTGATAGTATGTTAACCTTGAAATGATATGCCATTTGATTGGTTGTTTGTTGAACATTGAATTGAAATGTATAATCCAGAGGTCAACTAGATTGTCGGTTGGACTTGATTGCTAATGTTGGTCAACACAGGGTTGCGTACATGTGTTGATGGAGATTAGCATTTAGTTAGCGGTTAATCACTGTTTTGGCCTACAGATGATTTAAGCGTTCTGATAGGGCCACCCGGCACAGGGTCCTTAGGAACCACCGTTCCTCTTGACGATATTTGTTGCATTATTGATTTTGAACAGATTGCTAGCTAAATTGAATTGTGATTGATAATTCATTCACTTAGATTTGTGTTAATCCCTCAATTTACTTCTTGCAGGTGATGTATATTTTGTGGGTAGACAGGAAGGATGTTTTGATGCTGGGAATGTTTGAACTTGCAACTCTGATCCAGTTTGTAATAAATAATGTTTTATAGTATATAATGCCCCGGGTTTGTAAACATGTTAACTATGTTTGTTTAATAGTTAAACATATTGTATAAAGGTTTGCGAAAATTTCTAGCAGGATTCTAATAGAATATGTATTTCAAGTATTCGCTTCCGCCAAACTTAATATTTTATTGTGTTATTAAATGAGGGGCGTTATAACCTAATTCTACTCAAACACATTATCAACACTGACTCTATACGCTTTTAATCATATACCCTTACATATTGGTTTCACATAAGTTAGTGAAATACATATCACTAGATACAAGTCTATTACTCCTACTTTCTCTATTATCTTTTTTTATCATAACATCTAACACGTAATTCACATTGTTTAAACACCTCTTCTCCTGCACTCTATCCTAACAATCACATTAAATCACTTTGATGTTTGATAACTCCAACAATTCCATGTGAAATAGCATAATATAACTACGGTGATCAGACGTAGACATATTATGTTATACACACTTCATTCTCAAGCTATTTTATATCATCGTTTTCTAATGTGATTCCCACACAAACACATAACACATTTAACAGTTAACACACAATAAATAACAATTTAACAGTAAACACATAGTAAAAACTACTTCACTACTTATCCACCTTAATTAAACATACAAACTATAACAATTATCTATTTAGCATAATCATAATCATAGCAATTCAAACAACACATAATGGTTTAAGTTTAAGCAATCCTATTATGGATCACCTAAATCTCTTAAACCATTGCTCTGATACCAACTAGAAACGCCCCAAAACTCAAATTTTTTTTTTCTACTCACTTATTTTCTTCACTAAAAACACACTCAATAGGTCCCATAACTTTATTTTATACATATAAACTCGACACATAAGTTAGAACATCATTTTTGAGACATTGTGAAGGGACATGGCCATGGCGATTACAGGACATGGCCATGGCATCGTGCTGACAGAAAGTGAGCCTACTGTTAAGGGACATGGCCATGGCGTTTATATGACATGGCCATGGCATGTCTGCTCAGCAACACTTGTAATTTTACAAAATTGAAACACGCATAACTTTTTACTCGTAAACACTTAAACCATCAAATTTTGCAGGAACCTCCACAACGCCAAAATGAAACTTTCTCTTTTTACACTTTTCCAAAATACACGTTTTACGAGAAAACGGACGTATAACCACTTTTTGACCATTTTAACCACTTTTTGACTACAACCCAAATCACAAACCATAAATACTTGGACTCTAACTTTTTGCACGCATGATCAACCCATCAAAACAAGTCTAACACACTTGTCCAAACCCACATAACTACATTCTAACCCGATTTAACCCTTTTGACCCGTTTTGGTGTCCATTTGGACACTTTTACCAAATCTACCATATACAACCACAACTCTACCCAATACCACATACGTTTGACTATTATAACTCTGTTGACTATATGTCAACTTCACATTTGACCAACCAATCACATTCGACACTAAATCACTTTTCACCACTTTGACCCAAACCAAACCAATCATATGACTTCATACTCTTGACAACCACATACACTAGACGTCATAACTCGGTTTGACTTTCAAAGTCAACTACTACACATTGACCAACATATTTAATTCAAAAACTCTTTGTTTAGGCGATTTACACAATTGAGCATCAAAACAACAATTCAAAAGAAAGAAGCATATTCTAACCACAAGCATGCTCCATAATCCATATCGACATCACTTATACACAATGTTTTAAAACTCGGTTTTTTAAGCGAACCGGAAAGGTGACCGATTCCATTCGAACCGGTTCAACCGGCCGGTCGGACCGGTTCACCATTAAAACAAATATATATATATATATATATTTTGTTTTATGCATTTTTCTAAGTATTTTTTTAAAAAAATAATATTTTCTAAGATTTTTTCCCTATTTCCAACGACTATAACATAATAAAGTTATAATAAAAATATAAAAACAAAAAAAAAACAAAAAAAAAAATAAAAAATCAAAAACCGGTTCGTCCAAAACCGGTTCAACCGGAAAAGTCAACGGTCTAACCCGATTATCAAAATAGTCAAAAACCGGTCCATTCTCACTCGTTCTTTCTTCCGGATCTGGTCGAACCAGTTCGAACCGGCCGGTTCGAACCGGTTTTCAAAACATTGCTTATACACCTTCTATCCACGTGTCGCTAGCAAAACATCAACCTACAACATAAACACTGAAACGGGTAAGCACCACTGCTTAGTGAGTACAAAGGCAATCAAACAAGCAAACTACATAACACTTAACATATATCAACACAATACAAAAGCCCAAAACCACTGGGCTCTGAACACTGAACACTAAACACTGAACACTGAACACTGTGTTAACCGCAGTTAACTCTCTAATCACTACCGAATCATTACACATAATCATACCACATGATCTAACTAACAACAATCAAAACACTAATCAACACATCCTTTAACAATAATCTAAAACACACATAAGAAATAAAACATATAACAAACAACCTTCACGTGATTGTATGATCCTCTAGCTCGGAAGCTATCCGGAAACACATACAACCAATTCATATACTGTTCACTATATCATCACTATTTAATCCACATATGTCAACAATATATCTTCCACCCGATTGTGTAGCCTCTTACTCAACAGCAATCCGGATCCAACACAATCGAATCATATACTATTCTTCGCCAATTCTTTCCTTTACCTTTAATCTAGTGACTTACTCATTACTTGGCTAACATCAAGCTAATGAGAAAATCATTACTTTTCTTACCAAATAATATTTAATCACATAACAATTAAGAATAACAAGTAATCTAACACAACAACTAATTTAAGCAATAATCATAATTAAACAAACATAAACAAATAACTTATTCTTTGATTGTGTAAACCTCTAGCCCGCAAGCTATTTGGTCCTACACAATCACATCACCTGTTTAACCCCCGTATCACTCACCACAATCCCTTAAACGATGATTTCTCCATCTTGATCAACATAAGCCTCCATGTATCTAGTCACCTGTTACATAAACACGTAATCATAACAACACTTTTAGATACTAATGATTATCCATCTTAATCATATTCAATCCCTTCCCCACTTTGATTACACTTACTTTGATTCTTTAATTAATTACACTAAACTTCATCATATGATCACTTATAAGCTTTCACTATAGTAATTCATATTTCATCTTTATAATCATACTCTAATTACCTCATTGACAACCTTCTCAACTTATTAACATCATTACATACAATTTTAACATAAACCCTAAAATTATCCAAGAACACAATTCATGATTTCACCATCTTCAACATGTTATACGATTACTAACAAACTCTATTACACTTATACACATCAATTCCATCATTTGATAACCCTAAATTCGGATTAAAACCCTTAATTTCTCATAACTTCATAAAACCCCATAAAACCCCATAAAACCCTAGATTAAGAACATGAAAATTCAACTTACATAGAATAAAAGATGATGGAAGGAGGATTAATTCGAATCCCTAAAGCTTGAATCATGAATTGAATTGAAGAATTGAAGCGTAGAAATCATCCCTGGGGTTTTCTCACTTTTTCTCCCGCTTTCTAAATCTCTCTGGAACATATACGTATGTGTGTGTAATATTATATATAAGTAATTAAATTTTATTCCCCTTTTAAACCCTACAGTCTGAAACTGGTAAAACAATTTACGTTTTTCACTATATATTATTATCTACATAATACTATTTCATAATAAAAATATATCCGCGTACGATATTATTTTCCTGAAATTCGGAGTGTTACATTTGACTTGAAATATTTAATAACATATATATAGAAACTTGTTCTATAGTTATGATAAAAAAAGTTAAATACATATCACAATGATGACATATCGTAGTATGGGGGAACACCTCTATTTGATCAATCGTTAAGTTAGTCTTGCCACGTTCAACACATCATTCTCATAACATAAATACGCTACATCAAACGTTATCAATTGTCAATGTTTTGTTTATATGTAAAATTATATTACTATTTGACTTATTGAGCAATAAGTTGTATTTTTATTTTGTGTGAAGGAGGTAATTTGTATTTTGTAAAGAGTTAAAAGACAACCAGGAGGTAGGTTTATAAAGGTGATTAGGTGATAAACCGTTTTAATTAGAAAAATCAATTAAAAGTAAATATATTATTATTATTTTATAATTTATAATAAAATAATGTCGATGTTGATTATTTCAATACAAGGAAGAAACCGTGCAATATACAATTC
Organism: Helichrysum umbraculigerum; assembly: GCA_949592205.1. Taxonomy (NCBI): domain Eukaryota; kingdom Viridiplantae; phylum Streptophyta; class Magnoliopsida; order Asterales; family Asteraceae; genus Helichrysum; species Helichrysum umbraculigerum. The sequence goes on from CATIUR010000006.1 coordinate 57,346,746, forward strand.
TGGAGAGAGAAAAAACCATAAAACTTTGGTGTAAGAGGGAGAAAAAGGTTCCTGTATTTGACCACTACCTCTTTTTAAGTTTCCACCTCATTCAACTTCCCTCAACTGAAAAAAATTACTAAAAAATCCAAAAATAAAATAAAAATGTTAGGGTTTTTGAAAGATGAAAGAAGCAAAAAAGTGTTAAGAGGAATCAAAACTATCGTATTTTTAATAACAATGATTATATCATTTTTATTATTCTCTGCTCCAATACTTGTTGCAATCGCTGATTCTCTCCTTCCGGCAGCTTTGTTATCAGCTTCAGTTTCATCACCGCCGCCGTTATCTGATCGTAACTTTTCCTTCATCGAAACGCTGTCGTCGCAGTTACTTAATTACGATTTCCGTTACTCGCTAATTGATATCCCTCTCATCTCCATCATCCGATCCGGCATCATCCTCTGTGCGTCTATTTGTTTTATTCGTATTTTAATCGTTTATTTATGCGTCTAACCGTTTTGTTGCTTATTTTTTTCAGTAGATCAAGAGTTATAAAATTAACTTAAAACTGCTCGTCTGCTTTTTTCTTAATCAAATGAATAATTTAAATTAACCAGATTAATTCAATTCAAATTGATGATTGTGCGATTGTGAATATGTGCAGGTGTGTACGGATTATGTGACGGCCCGGGGTTATCGACGGGGCCGTATTTAGGAATAACGACGGTTTGTTGTGTAACGTCGTTGCTATATGTGTCGTTAAAAGCGTCGTTTATTTTTGGTAACGGGGTTGCAGCGACGGAGCTGGCATTGTTTGTGTGTTCGTTGGTGATGGCGATCGGACACATAGTGGTGGCGTATCGAACCAGTTGCAGAGAACGACGGAAGCTTCTTGTGTACAAAATTGATATTGAAGCTGTAAGTCAATTTTCTTTTTTATTTTTGTTCTTTTTATTTATAATTTAAACAATACCATTAAGTTACTTGTACAGTTGTTAATGCGTAACGTACAAACTATAAAGCATATGAAACTTACAAAATTACAACAAAGTTGAATTAATATTAATAATAATTAAATGTATGAGGTATTTTAATTGACTTTGAATATTATTATTTTTTAATATTTTAATTAAGTAATTCTAGTGGAGAAATTTAGGGACCCAATGCAATTTGCATTGAGGTGGGACCCTCTGAGGATGGAACATTTTTCGTTTGTCTCTCTTGACCTTTCTCGTGAATTTATTAATTTTAGTCGTAAAAGGAATGTTAATTTTATAAAGTTTATAACTTTAGTTTTACCTTTTTTTATTATTATTTGGTGTGGTGAAATTTGTATATTTTCCAGGTATCAAGTTTGTTAAAATAAGAATAACTTTACTGAATTATTTTGTCCAATCTGTCAGGATCCCAAATGTCCAAGTTTGACTTTAATTAAATTAACTACCATTATTGAAATTTTGAATATATGCTCATAAATTATTCCATATTTCTTTGATAACTTTGCTTATCTAGTCATCATTTTTATTCCTCGATTACTTTGATTGTACACCACCAAAAGAATTGACAAGATGTTAATTCTTGATATATTAGGAAAATATTACTAGATTTTATTTGAAAAATGTAACAACCAGGACCAAAATTATTAAAAGGGTCCTCATATAGATACCCCTTTTCCTCCTTTTTCCCATCTCCTACCCCCTCCTACCCATCAAATCAATCACGTCATACTTTTTTTTTTTTACTTTTCTGGGTATACTCCCTCCTTTTTCTAATCTCTACCCCCTGATTAGTCTATAATTGAAACTGATTATGTACTGAACTGGGAGCGATCATAGATAAAACTGGACTGAAAATGACTAAAATGAGACTGGACTGGGCCCGGGGGTATCCCCTGTAATATTGGGGGTATCTTTATAATTTCCCTTATTAAAATTATCATTTAACGAATAAATTGACTTCATATAATTAAAGTGTCTTTGGTTTAGCGTTATGAGAGTAGAATTTCAACTAGGAGGTTGTTGTTCAAGCTTTATTTGAGACAATGAGTGTTTATATTCGTGTTGATTTAATATAACATGTCTATTAGATTGTAGGATTGTCTTTCTAAAAAATAAAATTGATATCATATAAGTTTTTTTGTAACATAAGTGGTTAATTAAAACTACCACTTGAACTATTTTATACGAACTTTTTATTCTTATCGTGTTAGAGGGCTCCAGTCACCGTCGGTTAAAATCGACGGAACCGACACCGATTGGCACCGGCCCGTCGGTTTTTTCCGTCGGAAAACCGACGCTCCGTCGCTTTTCTTTTTGCGTGTGTGTGTAAATAAAGGTAAATTGGTAAATGTGTGACCCAAAAATTAAAGTGACGATGTCACTGATAGCAGGGATCCGTCAGTTTCAGTCATTTTTGGAAAAAACTGTCAAAGCACGTCGATTTCGATCAGTTTCAGTCACCATTGGGTATGGTCTTAGCTTACGTTGTATAAGCTGTGTTTACTAAAATATTATTTATTTCAAATTTTCAATTACAATATTATTGAAAGTTGACAATCTTAAATAATAGATGAGTGCCAATGGCCCAATGGGCACCACCCAAATATAATTAAGCCTGCAAAACTAGTTAATGGCACGATTAAGTTTGTAATTTAAGTTTTTTATGATTTAGTTTATAGTTATGTTACCAATATCAACGCCATTGTAGTTATTGTTTGTTACTCCGTATAACGCATTGTTAGTCTTCTGACATTTGTAATATCATTCACTTCTATGCTCAGATTTCGTTGCATATATATTTCATTCATTTATTTACTAGACTAGATTTCATTAATAGATGAAAGTGACACATAAAGGCCTGCCAACTACAACAATAATGTTGTGAAGACAACGAATAATAGAATGTCCAAAATGTAGTCGTATAATTTAAAACTTTTGATTTTGACTCTTAAACTAACATGCTTGGTTTTCTTTTACTTCAACCAATCATCTACTATTTATCTTATATTTTCTTTAGATAAGACCGATTTCATGAGCCGGTATCATAGTTTTCTCTACATCAGTTGCTGTAACGTAATGTATCTAAACATAAATACGATAATTAGGAATAATAAATTGTTACTCCGTATAACTTATGCATTAATCATAAAAATGATACAATCTGAATGGTATTTTCAGGTGTCCACATTCAAGAATGGGTTTCAAAGGTACTCAAAGATGCTTCAAGATGCAAGGGTCAAAGTGAAACTGCAAAACTAAAACAAGTATAACCACCATCACCATTTTAACCAATGGAGTTTAACACTAGACTATTTTCTCTCTATTTCATGACCTCCCCAGTTTTCCATATCCAAGTTGCAGGTATCATATCTTTCTCTTGTCACATTATGCATCATTAACTTGTACAGTACAGTCCAAATATGCATCAACTATCACTTTCTTTTAGATTACTCAACATACTCAATCCATAAAAGTGTTGCATTTTATGATAATGTATTTACTCAACAACCATTTGGTGGTTGTCACATTAAGGTCTCATGCATTTGGAACTTGCACTATACAATTTACTAATTACTACGGAGTATTTAGTAATGCATCAATGATAACTAATTTTAGTAAACCATGAACATGGAAATGGTGTTTGGTGGACCTAGGCTAAGAGAAACCAACCCCACATGCATGATTAAGTTGTACCATACCAGTATTGATGCAGGAAAATGTTGTACATGTCTGCAGAAAGATCTAAAAAGAATCTTTCTTTCCTCATCCCTACTGCATTCCCTGTCTTTTTATTGAACCAATTTCAGGCATGACCATGTGCTGCCCTTTAAGCATTTTGCAACCTACTTTTGCCCTTGACTTGTGCACAACGTGTTGAGATGTTTTAATTATTTTATGGACCTGTTTTCAGTTGGGCTCACTTTTTAATGCATCTGGGATCCTTTGAAATTTTATACTACTCGTATATTTTTACATTATTCTAAAGATGTATACCAAATGTATACCAAATTGTGCATCTAACAAAGAGAATATGTGTAAGACACATGTCATTGAATGGATTAGATAATAGATATACCTTCAATCGTACATTTTAGGCACATTATCGGATGTTCTAATTCATGATTAATTTGATGATAATATCATTACTAGTGATATATTTTGGTATTTCAATTTCAACTAGGTTCTCCTCATTTTTCTGATCACAAAGTTCGTTTCGCAGGTACTCCAAAGGATATTCGCTACTTGGTTAAGAGATATTGAGCATAAATTTTGGCACGTTTGTAACTTTAGGTTGTTTTGATATTCAGAGTTTCTGTATAGTTGGGGATATGGAACGAAAAGGGAGTACAAGTATCTGGTTGGATCTGTCTCCCTGAAAAATGTATATATAAGTTTTCATGTTTATTAATTGTTATGGAATTTATGACCCTGTAATTTGATAGTTATGGTATGTTGCTTGTTGGGTGGTTTACAAGCTTGTTCATATCTAAAGCATTGTTCTTTAGTATTTAAGCAGAAAGAAACAAGGACAAAAAAACATTGTTGTGTCGTGTTGGCATGCAATATTATTGGAGAATATGTGAGGCAAGCAGTTGCCTCACTTTCTTGTGCAACTCTTAAGCCTTGTATACAACCTAGGTCTCTTTTTTACCAAAGAAAAAAAAAAAATACTCAATAAAAATATAAATTTTTATATAAATATACTGAAATTGTATGTAACAAAAACAAGTAAATAAGTTATATACAACCCCACTAATCATTTATAAAACTTCACTGACTTGTAAATGTGTTTTAACAACCTGTCCCATATTAGTAAAAAAAGAAGACTTTGAGCGCCATATTTTAAAACGATATTGACTTCCGACTTTCTGAGCCTATCATATAGTTTTGCCTTCTCATTCCATTTTAAATCGATAACCCTATCATACAAATTGCAACGTCACCAAAATATATACAAGAGCAATAAAAACACGAAATATAGTATAGCATCATTCAATTTTTTGTCAAAAGTAAAATTAGTAATAGGCCCAAATGCTCCTTCTTGTTAACTTGTTAAGTTTAAAAATTGTCAGGTTAGGCCCAAATAGTCCTTGTCGTTCAACAACAAGTCAACAACTACCCACATTTCAAATCAAGAGGCCCATTCAAAGCACATGTAAAGTAATGTATTACGTTTTGGATATAAATAGTTGTATCATTGCAATCTTAGAACTTATTGTGACATATATTTCAATAAATACAATTTATATAAAATAATCGTGAGCTTAAGATGTACTAACCCTAAGCTTATATATAGAAGTTCATTAATTTGTAGATATATTGCATTTTATGAATCTCAAAACTATACCCAGCTCGAGCTCTTCCTTTCTCTAATCTTTACAATGCTTAACTACATTACTACGACGTTGCACAAAGATAGGATACCGCTTTTGAGTCCTTGTTGTAGGGAAAAACACCAATTTATCCTCTTCCGCAGGCTCCCAACTACTAGGAAAAACATGAAGAGAATTATAGACTCGTTTAACATAATAGTTCGTAAATGAGAAGGAATAAATCAAAAGTAGTGATAATTTACCTATAACGAGTAACAAGATGGTGAAGAAAAACGGATAGTGCAACTCTGGCTAGCTCATACCCCGGGCACCTCCTCGGCCCTCCTCCAAATGGCATAAAGTTTGTTGGATCCGACGATTTCTATTTATAACACAATTAAACATAAATGAGTTAACTTATCATCAAATTACATGATTTTGTCAAGTGTCAATATTGGTAAAGTATTCTGATATTTTTAACATCAACAAAATGACTGGACGTAATAGTTATAAACAAGATTCTATAGATGGAAAGTGAGATGGGCAGGTTAAAGACCTGCCATCTACAAGGATCGAAAACACGAGCGTCTTTGAAATTGTCTTGATCAAGATGAACAGCTCGGAGTGAAGTGAATACTTTTGATCCTTTAGGAATTCTGTAACCTGCTTAACATGATATTAACCGAAATCAATCATTTCATGTTGTATTAATATCGTACAAAACAATGTAACTTTCTATTTACAGAAACGTGTGTCAAGGCAATGACTAAACCTTTAATGTCAACGTCGGTCATCGTCCTCCTGAATACGCCACTGATTATGTTTGAGACTCTCAACGTTTCGTTAATGACCTGGAGAAACAAATTACGTTTGATGAGAATTACTATTGATATGCAAATAGTATCTTTCCAATTGTTTGCGAATGTATTCTTACACATTGTGTGAATGGCATCGATTTGTAGTCTTCCCATTCGAGAGACACTGATGTACCCTTTTTCGATCTGATTTCGTCGTGTTCTTCCTATACAAGGTCAATAACCATGTTATCAAATCGAGAGCAGCTCAATGTACAGCCATAAAAAGCAGAAATTGTTATTGTAAAGTGCTAACTTTTGATAATGTTAGAATTTTTTAGATCAAACTTATACATTCAATGTAAAAAGAGCCTTAAAAAGTGCTACTATTGGAGTATTATATTGGGAGAAAATTACTGTAGTGGTCGGTCAACGCACCCTTTTTCACCCCATGGTCTGTGTCAGAAGCTTTTTCGTTGACAGTGGTCACTTACCAAGTGGATAAAAACAGCCCCAGCGGAAACCGAATAAGCCAATGAAATTACAACACGTGTCCATCAATATCCACGGTCAACGAAAATATCCACGGTCAACAGATAATATCCACTGGCTTTTAAAAATCACAATACCCACATGATTTTCAAAAATCTCCACGGGGTTGGGCAAAATACAGTGGGTATTTCCAAATCCCAAGTTAAAGTGTTTTTTTTTTCGATTTTGAAGTATTTTGCTTTAAAGTATTTTGCTTCAAAATAAAAAAAAAAATACTTTAACTTGGGATTTGGAAATACCCACTATATTTTGCCCAACCCCGTGGAGATTTTTGAAAATCATGTGGGTATTGTGATTTTTAAAAGCCAGTGGATATTATCTGTTAACCGTGGAGATTTTTGAAAATCATGTGGGTATTGTGATTTTTAAAAGCAAGTGGATATTATCTGTTGACCGTGGATATTGATGGACACGTGTTGTAGTTTCATTGGCTTATTCGGTTTCCGCTGGGGCTGTTTTTATCCACTGGGTAAGTGACCACTGTCAACGAAAAAACTTCTGACACAGACCATGGGGTGAAAAGAGGTGCATTGACCGACCACTACAGTAATTTTCTCTTATATTGGTGTTGTACGATGCATTAAAACGTACTACTCACTGACTCTATAACATCTTAATTTCTGTTCATACAAATTACTAGTACACGTTAGCAAAATGGTAAAATTCCCTTATGCCTTCTACTTGACGTGGTATGACAATCACACTCGTGTGATCACACCAGTATCATTGTGGTTGTTGAAATTGTAGATTCAACATAGTTGGGATCATGATGTGTAGGAGACGGAAGTCTTTGGGTACGTTTAGTTACAAGAAAACTCCCATACATTTTTAGAAAATTTTCTAAGAAAGCTAGAAAATAGAAAATATGTTCAAATCTGAGTTTTTCAAAAAACTTTTTTAAGAAAAAGAAAAATATCTATTTTCCCTTTTATAACTAAAAATTAAAAAACTGCTTTTTATGGTTTTTCAGATTTCCATCTCTACTCTCTCTTGTAAATTAAAATTTTCATCCCTCACATTTGAACGAGTTTTCTAAGTTTCCAGTGTGTTTCTAGAGAAATAAAACACTACTCATTTCTTTAAAAAACAGAAATTGAAAAATGAGAAAAAATTTCCATAACTATACGCACCATTTGTTTTTCTACTTTTTTGTTTTAATGAAAAAAAAAAGGCTCCGTGACCTTACCGAGTAAAATGGAATTCAACGTAGTCATCCATTCAATGTGGTGCTGATGTAACATGGTTACATTGAAAATATCTCATATTCTAAGCATTACTTTATTTTTTTGTCTACATTACAACTTTAAAAAGCAGACGTCTTTTACAATTTTGTCACAAAGTTATATCCGAATTCATTTTCTGGCAAAAATTATAAGTGTATAAGCAGTAACATTTTTCACTATTACTACATGTACAAGCAAAAAACTATTTTAATACATCGTCATTATACCAAAGAGCTCTTAGCCTAGCGGTATAAGAAAAACCCTTCAACCTAGAGATTGGGGGTTCAAGCCTCATTTGAGGCAGTAAGTTATAAATATCCGTAGTGTTTGTTGATATCCGTGTGTTTGATCGTAGGTTTACCGTTCTAAAAATTTTTATCATTTTTTTAGTATGTGTATAAAAGTTGAACTAAATTACAGATTTACAGTAGTTGGTTACTCTTTGAGTATACTGTATTATTTATTTATAAACAATTTTTGACTTTTTGTCACTGCTGACTATTGGGTGATTAGGTCAACGTAGAGGTAAAGTATTACGCCCTCCGATAAAAAGTAAAAGGAATGATATAAATGTACCTTGAGTTTCGGTCCACACGATCCCCTATATATATTATACTACTACACTTTTTGTTGAACGCGTAGGTGCACCAGTTTACATCATTATGTTCGACTCTAAATGTTGTTCATACTTTGACTTTGACTTGTTACTCCACATTCTTCCTATTTTTACTTTACTTTTTGACCGTTTTACTTCATTTCAATTTCATTAATTCACATGATTAATATTTTACCTTTTACTCCTATTACGTATTATCTCCTTCTCATAGTAAATGTTCATATTTATATTTTAAGTTGTTTCAAAATAATTGTTCGTTCGATATTTCAACCAATCAATAAAAACTTTAGTATCTATATATGATATTTGATTGAAAGATACTCACGTTAATAGAGTTTCATAAAACTTTGTGTATTTTCAAAAGGAAAATGATTGTTAACCATAGACCTAAATTTAGGTCTAAAGATTTGATTGGTGGATATTGTAAAATGATTAGGCATCTTTAGCATTACTCTTTTCAAAATGGACTTTTATAATGAGACGCATGACTATTCTTTTCCCATTTTTCTAGCAATGGGCATGCATAATGATAAGAAACGAGTTTCTTTCACCCGTGCGTTACGATGAGGCTCTTAAAGTATACATTTACCCTAAACCCCAAACTCCCAACCCTAAACCACAAACCCCAAACCCTAATCGCTTTATAAAACTCTAAACCCTAAATCATACTAAATCCTAAACCCTGCTAAACCCTAACACTAAACCCTGCTAAACCCTAACTCTAAACCCTAACCCTAAACCCTAAACCCTAAACCCTAAATCAAATGTACAATCAATCACTAACACATGTGTTACTAATATGTAAAACCCACCAAAAAATGAAAAAAAAAATAAAAAACTCGTCGGAAGTATGCCTTGATAGACGGCAAATCGAAAAGGATAAAACGCTGAAAAATATGGTGCAATTTTCATGATTTTTCGACTTGTCGTTTGTGAGATATTTAATTTTTAAAAACGTGGATGAGAGAGAAAAAAGTGACACGTGGCATATTGTGGTTGGTTCCCCCATTCTCACACAAAATAAATGGTCTCAATTGAACTCTTCTCAAAATTTGTAACATACATACAAACTTTTCATAATTAAATTTGTTTAAAGCATATATATGAGTAATAATAAGATATATGCAGCGAATTAGTAGAGAATATAAGTATTTTATTTTTATGGATGGTCACAATAAATATTTAATTTAATTGATATGATAAATATGTAGTATCTGATTACACATATCAACTAATAATGTAGTAGTAAGAATATGGAATATTCAATTTGTTTTGTATTTTTTTTTTTTTTTTTTTTTTTTTTTTTTTTTGTGTAGAAAAAGATGATCAAAAGGTAAATAGAAAATATAAAAAAGCTACGCTTCAAAGAAATATGTGAGAAGTTAATATATAATATTATCTTTGAGGTGCTATAGATTATAATAGTGAAAAATCAATTTGGTGATTGTAGTAGCTTAAATAACGACTGATTAATTATATTTTTAAAACGTCTCTCCAAATCATTTTTTCTCGATCTTAATGTATTTTTTTTCGATTCAATAAAAAGACCTCATGTAATCGTATATTACTGATTCCAATCCAATCCTAAAGCAGTATGGGACATACCATCACTCTCAAAACTTAATAAGCAATAACTCCATGACAACGATTGTCATACAATAAACACATTTCCTTTTCTTACTCAACCTATTCATTCTTATACATATATAATTAAAATTACTACTTTTTTTACATTAATTACCATGAAACAAAAATTATTACATGCACGAGTTTGACCTAGCAGAGTCTTTTGTCCAATCAAAGATCGTATTATGTATTTTTGTGGCTAGCAAGGTTTGTCTTTTTTATCCGTTGTAACAATTGTAATATATTTAACAAGTTTTAATTAGTGTCATTTAGACCATAGTATCACTTTTAGTTGGATGCAAGAGAAACAGATAGAGATATGAGATCGAACCTTGAGTTGTACAAGAGCCGATGGTGTGTCGGTGATGAATTTAACGGCGAGAGTCATGGTGGTTGATGTGGTGTCATAGCCCGCTACTAGTAGAGACACCAAAAAATCCACGATTTCGTCATCAGAGAAACCAATTCCGCCACTACCATCACCATCACTATCGAATAATGCCGCCAACATATCATTTTTCTTCTTCCCTCTTTCCCTCTCCTTTCGCCTTTCCCTCACCACCAAACTTAATGCCTCTGCCACCCTTTTTCTTGCCTTCAAAAATACCACAATTATGATAAACAAATAACATACATTAAGCTTAACATAACGATTAAACTCGACATCACGAATCAATTGAATCATGTTTACGATATATACCTGTATAGCACGCCGATAAGTTGTGGAGAAAACGGGATTAGGGATGCAAAAGAAGCCTTCGATGACTCGCATATATGTTTTCCTTAGATTTTCAGTCCACTCACATGGGTCGATACTCAATAGTTGCTTTAGTGTTAACTCGAACGTTATCTGTAATATAAACTTTACAGGTTAGTAGATGCATATATGGGTTATGAAATATAATTAAAGTTAGTATATTATTTTTTATGATTATGTAATTGTGGATAACATAATTGATATATATCCAAATCAAATCTTGAATAATGATGCCCATAACACTTTTAAATCAACACATGGCGGAATGGAATAAATGGAAGGTATGCACTCACTACATACATAATAAGTTCATAACACATGCACATCATGATGTTATTATGCACTCTCATGTTTTTCACTTTACATTCTTTAAAAAGTTTAGAAAACTATTCAACACAATTTATTAGAAAAATATTTTTTAAAATATGTGTATTTGTGATATTACATATATACGAATTTTATAATTTTCAGAATTTATAAAAAATATATACTTTTTTTATTATTCGTTTGATCACTTGAAACTACGGGTCGGAGTATATTGAAATATCAAATATCCTTTGAATTAGTACTCGTATATAAGTAACGTGAAATACCAGATGTCGTTTGTAGAAATGTATGGATGAAGTTGTGGGGTAGCTACATTTTGAGGCAAGGAGGCCGGGTTAGTCGATCTCAACTTATTAATCACGGAAGTTAACGACTGAAATCGTGTATCTCCCATTTCTCTCAAAATGCAGCTTACTTGTGATCTCACACCGTAAATGTATTGATTGTAATAATTTTTAAATTTTATTTTACCATGTGAGTTTGCGTACATGAATGTCCTTCTTTAGCTAGATTGACCGAGAGTCCGCCTTGTATAAATAGTACCATATATAAATACCCAAAGTACACGACTTAAATTAAAAAGCTACTTATACTACTATACTATATTATTTTTATTCTTTTAAATTAAGTAATTCATCAACAAATTATACTTTTATTTTTTGAAGACAAATGGACATTCGTTAAACAATATAGCTAGCAATATACTCCGTATATCTTTCATATGATACAACCTTTTTTTAACGATAAATATTTACACACCTTTTCTAATAATCATGTCAATAATGTTAGTTTCTAATTTAGATATGATTAAAAAAATAGAAAAATAAAAATAAACGGATGATAATATATATACCTTCTTGGCTTCCTCCATGAGTAGAATCCGTCCGGTCCAAGAATCCAAGTTGAGCCGGACCAACCGGTCAATATCAACTAACAAATGATCTTTAATGATAGTAGAATTAGCAAAACTCATAGTTAAAGAATGCATTTTTCTATGAAGACTTCCTCTCATAAACAACAAAGAGTGTCTCCCAACCAAGTTGGATATGGAACCGGGGTAACTCGATTCAAACAACCTTCCCTCATTTTGCAAAATAAACCGGTTTATCTCCGGGTCAGCAGAAAAAATGGTCCGCTCGCCAAACACGTGTGTTGTAAAAACTGTCCCATATTTTTTAACCCGCGAATCGATAAATGGCTCCGGGTTCTCAGTCTTGTAAGCGGATATGAGTTGGAGTGTTTCTCCGATGAATGGTAATCCGACGTTTCCCGGCGGCAAACGTATTTTCCGGCGGGTGGTGGTTCGGAATAGAAGAAAGGTGATGGCAGAGAAAGAGATGGTGAAGAAAAGAGAGAGAATGAAATAGTAGTCCATTATTATTTCATGGTTTTTAGTGTGTTTTCTTCGGGTTATATGGTGACACTTTTATTTATTTTAATTTAAATTTATTTGGAAAATTATGTGTGCTTCCAACGGTTACATCACTTCATAATCAGTTAGCAACCGATTAGGAAGGTGGTGCCATTGGTTTTATCAGTTTATAATCACTTAGCAACTCAATCGGATAACCGATTGCAAATCGGTTGAAAAGTGTGGAGCCTGTGTACCTTTTTTTTTGTTTAGTGTATAGAGATGGTGATATATTGGTAAATGTGGGGCCGGAAAAATGAAGTGATTAGTCATTGATGGCAGTGGGTAATTAGTTATAAATCAGTTAGTGGAAAGCTGATGTGGTGCTGAGGTGGCAGAAGTGATGAAGAAGTGATGAGAAAATGGTTGGGAGTGACCTAACACAAAATTAAAGGCAACCAACTTGATTTACAAGCTATTTAAAAAATCTTATATCATAATATCGTATCATTTTTTAATTATATGTCTAAATAATAATCGGTCATACACTCGTATTTTACTTTATTAACATGAAGATTTGAGGAAAATAGCTAATTACTAATTACTTTATATAGGCTAAAAAGGTGGAGGTTTGGAAAAGTTTGAGTTTATAATATTCTCAAATTAATTTTTAAATTTTTTTTAATGTGTGTGTATAAAACAAGCATTAAAAAAATTAAGAAGAAGAAGAAAACATTTATAATTCGACGGTCCTCCAGAACGCCATTGCGATGTGAGAGAACGTCATCGGAGAGTGTTCTCAAATCATAATTTTGTTGATAACATTGTCGCACCGTGTCCTCTGACATACTACCTTATGCTATTTTTTTTATAAATGCTAATTAACATGTGATATGATATATTACCTTATGCTATATATTTCTTGTAAATGCTAATTAACATGTGATCATATAGGTGGATAATTCTTAATTGAATTCATGCTAAATGAATTAACATTTATTTCCCTCCTATATAAATTTACCTTAAAGATAATGGTTAACATCATGTTCATATATTAAAATGATACATTTAATAAACATCACAATTTTCATGTTTAAAATATAAGGAATTATAACAACATTTGTTTTAATTTAAAGTATATTTAATTATTGTTCATAAAACATTTGTTATCATCAAAATTCTAGTAAGAGTGTACGTTGATTAAAAAAAATATCGCATGTCGACCTATAATATCATAAACGGAATATATATATATAAAGGTATCGGTTCATGTACGCCAAGTTGCTTTTGGACGGAAGTGAACGGTAGGTGGAGGAATGACTATGGTGATGCCACGTGTGCCTTATCATTTGATCATTTCCCTTTCATTTTTTCATTTCTTTAATCTTTATCGTTTTTCCTTTATTTTGTTTACTTAAACTTTTTAGTGTTTTATTTTTTTTACATTAATTTTGTTTTTTTTTTAAACATTTTTTAAAGTGTTTGTTAGTTATTATCAGTTTTTTTCAACTTTTCATTTAACCTTTTTCACAGCTTGTTTATCATTATTTTTGTTTTTTTTTTCCACATTTTCAACCTTTTTATGTTGTTGTTTTAACTCACGTTGTTATATTTAAATACAATTTTATATATAGTATTACAAAAAAATTTATGTGATGCACCATATTCGTACCTTGAATAAAATAAATTTTGATATAACAAAGTTAAAACTTCAATGCATTGTAAAATTAAAATTATGATCCACCATATTTTTAACTATGATGCACCAAAATTTATACACTAACGATGTTCATCATATATATATAAAAGTCGGAGCGTCATATTTATAACTATGATGCACCATATTTTATAACTATAATGCATTATATTTTATAACTATGATGCACCATGTTTTATAACTATGATGCACCACCTTTTAATTCAATAACGATATTTTATAGTATATTTTGAAAGTCGATACATGCTATTAAAACACTCGATGCACCATGTTTTATAATTATGATGAAGCATGCTTTTATAACTATGATGCACCATGTTTTATAACTATGATGCACCACATTTTAGTTCAATAACGATGTTTTATAGTATATTTTAAAATTCAATGCATGATATTTTAAACACTCGATGCACCATGTTTTATAACTATGATGAATCATATTTTATAACTATGATGAACCATGTTTTATAACTATGATGCACCATTTTTAATTTTATAACGACGTTTTATAGTATTTTTGAAAGTCGATGCATCATATTCAGCGAAAATCAGTGTATCATAGTTATAATGTTGGTGAACACAATAATAATTTAGTTTTATTGCTTCTTGTTTTTAATATTAATGTGCATCATTATATTTAATATATGGTGCATCACATATTTTAAAATGATATAAAAAATAAAAACTAAATAGGAAAACAGGTTTAAAAACTAATTTTTTTTAGATTTTTAAAGTGATATTTTTCATTTTTAGATTTTTAAAGTGATATTTTTCAAAAAAAAAAAGATAACAATTTTTATTTAATTATTTATTAATTTTTTAACAAAAGTTTTATAGAAGATTTTACATGTTTAAAAATTTAATTTTAAATTTTATTTAATAATAAAATTTTTTAATAAAAAGTAAATTAAAAAAAAATGAAATAGAACAAAATTGAAGAAATAAAGAAAGGGGGAGAAATGAGAAATGGAAGGGAAATGAATAAAAAGGTGGAAAAATGAGGAGACAATTGTCACCTTCTCATTGGCTTCTCTCACTTCCCTCACTTTTACCCCTTCTCCCAGGAACCTCACCCATATATAAATGTTTTAAAATTTGAAGAAATTGGTTGTCAAATAAATAATTATATATTATATTATTATTTTTAATAATGTTAGCTATCCTTTTCCAAGTATATAAATGCTATTTATGGAGGAAGCACACGAGTGGTTATATACGAAACGAAAGTAAGAGAGTGTAGAAAGGTGATAAGGATGGAGGAGTGATTCGATGTCGGGATAATTTTGGAATTTTGAGTTATGACAATTATTTCAATCATACATAGACATATATTTTTTAATTTAATCTAGATTTTAATATTTAGTATGTAGCTACTAGCTAGTAAGAGAGTTAAAGGAATTGAGGCCATGTGGTCGTTTACATATTAACTATTCGAAAATGACAAGAAAAATTGACACTATAGATGGAGAACAGATCATTATTGAGAAAAAACGTAAATTTGTTAAACTGAAAATGTGAAAGAAATAAGTATACAAATAGTTTTTCGTAAATCGATGTAAACTAACATGGACCATTTATGAGATTTAACTCTTAAATATTATTAAATTGAGCCTGTTAATCACCCTCACTCGACCCACTTTATATTTTTATTATTGACTAGCTAGTGTTTAACCAATTCAATAGGGTTTGATCGAATTGAACTAGTCCTTTAATTTGCTAGTGTTGCACGTAGTTAATTAAGTAACACTCCTTGATCGATTTCGGGTTTCCCCTGGAATTGGTGATGAGTATATGAAGAGGCAATGCCACATTGCCACTTAGCCCAATACTGCATTTTAAAAAAAAATATTAATTGATTGTAATGTGATATATCATCCAATGTAGTTGTTGTGATATTAAACACGTTTGATTGAAACATTTTCACTTTAATTTGTTTTATTCAAAATTAATATCAAAGACTTGGTGGTTTTGAACTTTGCTTTGTGCTTCTTGTTTGATAGCTAGCTAGTGTTACATCGTCCCTCTTTTTCCACTCTAAAATTATTTGATATAAGTACATAATTTTCATTTGATGTTCTTATCTTTCTATGGAAGTTTGCGACGGTTGATCAGCTAGTAACTATACCTTGAAATATTGCCAGTTGACGATTTTCAATTTTGGCCCTTTTTATTGTGAAACATGACTCCTCGAAACTTTGTTATTTGAAAAAAATGAGCTCATGGATATTTGTGATTTGTGAAGTAACTTAATTAACCGTTTCAATATTATGCTAAATGTTCCGACTGTAGAATATAACTCAAGTTACACATACCATATTTACATATTCTAAGTTGTGGTTATAAACAGATGCACCAAGGTTGGAAGCCACGTAGAAGTTAAGGGTATTTCTATACCTCTTGGTTACTTGGTATGTGTTTGTTTAAGGTGTGATAATTGTCATCTTTCTAATAGGAATATGGTTTTTGTAATTAGTGATATGGGTCCAAACAAATTGTCCTACCGGTTATTGAATCTAAATATAAAGATAAAGAAACTGATAGCTTTTATGTAGAGGTAACAATTTTAGAGCCATTGGTTATTTATGGATCAACTTGATTAATATTTTATGAGGGATGGGTTTGTTGGGTATCCCCATTTTTTTGGATGGGTCTAAAATCTAAATGGGTTTTTAATATAACCTCCAGTTGTATAACAATTAATTAACGGGTCTAGTGGGTAATTTTTTTTTTCCACCTCATTTCTTTTTTTTTTCTTTTTTCACTCAAATAAAAAAAGAATTTGGTGGAAACCCAATGGGTCGGCCCGACTTGAGACCCATTTTACTCGGACTCGTTTAGACCTATCCTCCTAAATGACCTACCTAGACCCGGACCCATTTAGACCAAAACCCGTGACCCGACCAGACCCATTCATTTTGCCACTTATACTTTTACGTAACAAGTAAAACAACAATGACTACAACACCTTTTTAACGAAAGAACTTGAACATTTTACTAATCACAAGCTAAGATGGGCGTATATGGAAGAAACTAAACGATAATAACATCATCTCCAGCTTTATATATACTCTTAAAAAGCGTTTTCTTTTATAATTTAGCAAAAAAATTTCTCCAACCATACTTCATATTTGAATTTATGAAGTAGAGTAAATAATACTTCAAATATCATTATTCATCTTTCAATTGTCAATTGATGTGTTTAATTGATTGACGTGTCTAAATCAATTAATTAATTTAGTATAAAAATATTTGGAGTATGATTTTTGAATTATATAGTTGAAGATGGATTATTTTTTATGTCTCAAATATGTCTTTTTTCCTTCATATATAAACTTGGAGATTCATATACGGTTGAAGGTACCCTAATTAATATTGATTTAATTTCTCACAATACTTCTTTCCTACTGACTCAAATTGTAGTTACAAGCTTGGAGAAGAGATTAAAAGTAGAGTGATTTGTTCTCAATCGATTTTATTGTATACCACTAAGTATTATAAAATATAGAATTAAGTGTACAAATAAATATTGGTTGTGTAAGAATTATTATCCGACATTAAAAGATTATGGTAATTATGGGTGTGTTTGGTTGGTGTGTATGAGAAATAGGGTATCGAATTCACCATTTTAGGTATACTCTATACAAGAGCGGATATAGAAGGGGGTGGTAGCTGACCCTCAAGAAATCTAAAAAAAAAAAAAAAAAAAAAAAAAAAAAAAAATCAATGCAATCATTAATGTTTTAAAATTTTTACCCCCTCAAAATGAATGAAAATGAAAAATAAAATATTTTTGCCCCCTCATAAATAAATTTGTAGCTCCGCCCTTGACTCTATACTTGATTCCACAAGGTTAGTAGGTTTACAAATTCACTCTCATGATCATAAGTCATACGTAATTCTTATAGTTAGTCACACAATTGCACCGTCTGTCATATATTTCACTTTTTATACCGACAATCTAAAAACGTAAAAGTTGTTGCGCATTCCGTGTCTTCTCCTAATAAAATGACTAACACACCCTTAATTTTCTATTTTAAAATAAATAATAGGATGAGTACTCATAATTGGACAGTAAGGGTACCTTTAACATTTAAGTTAGCGGAGAAACCGGGCACAGAACAATCTTTGTGTTTTTAAATTGTTGATGTAAAAAGGAAAGTATAAAAAGTGAGGATGCAATCGTATCGTATGTAAATTACATTTGGCAAACCATGTAATTAACTTAATTATCAAATTAACACCAAACACACCCTAGATTCCATATTTATATACGGAGTATTAATTAATTTAAAAGTAACGTTTCCAAGAGTTTTGACAAGTTTCAATGATGTTTTTTTATTAATTTATCAAACAGAAGGAAAGGAATGAATAGTTTGGTCATCCATTAACTATTTAACTACGAGGACTGGCATCATCGGTCGTCAAACTACGAGGACACTGACTCACACGTGTGACCTCTGACCAACGTGGCATATATGCTGCCATTTGCCGACAATTCAAAGGCCCCTTTTTATTAAATTTCTTGTTTTTTTCTTACGTATTCAACGCTACATTTGAATTATTTTTCCTTAGCGTTTTTTATTCTTACGTAATATCTAGTGACAGATTTATAATTGAGAAAACTCCATAAACCATACCCGTGGTTTGTACACATTTTCACAGATCATACCCGAACTTTTTTTTTTCCAGGTTTTCGATACCCTAACTTTCAAAATTGCTCGCAAATGGTACCTCCGTCTATTTTTGTCGTTAAGTTTTACCAATTTCGTCAATTTTCAATACCCTAACTTTCAAAATTGCTCGTAAATGATACCCATAAGTTTCAAAATTGCTCGTAAATGATATCTCCGTGCAAATCATGTGGTAAAACTTAACGACAAAAATAGACGGAGGTACCATTTACGAGCAATTTTGAAAGTTGGGATATCGAAAACCTGGAAAAAAAAGTTCGGGTATGATCTGTGAAAATGTGTGCAAACTACAGGTATGGTTTATGGAATTTTCTCTTTATAATTTAAGGTGATTCGTATGACAAATTTTCACGAACCCGCTATGCATACTAAGAATTTAAATTCTTATAAAAAGTTTACACTGCGTACAACGAAAAGAACCGTAACTACTGCTACTCATCTCTTTAACATGACTTTGCCACAAATTGACTAATGTAAAACGTTAGAGGTAATGACAAGTAATATATCCCTCTAATAAGTTGGACATGCATTTTGTTGGTTTTTTTTTTTAATTGGATCAACTAGGATATATAATTTTGATGCCAAGTATCTATAAGAGAACGAATATTTAGGATAACTATTACAGTAAACACTCAAAATTTGTATGATTACATTATGAGGTATTTAGCATAAGGGAATTATGGAGTAATGTGCTATTAAAGAAAAGTGAGTAATTTGTACACTATTATTTTATCTATTAACCTTATTTATTTTTTTTTTTTATCTTTTTTACAATATTGTATTATTATTATTATTATTATTATTATTATTGTAAATGTCTTGAGGAGGCAATCAGGCAACTACCCACTTGTAGATTCACCCTACTTTCGATCCCAACCGGATATTGAAATAAGCCATCTTTTTGGTATAAGACCACTATCATTTCTCATTTCTTCACTTGCTTCTTCAGTTTTGACAGCTCAGCGTCACGTTAGCACATCCACAACTGATTAAAGACTAATTAAACACTTCCAACAATATCACTTTATTTTTTGGGCCCCACATTACCAATATATCTACATTTACATACACTAAATATAAAATAACAATACATTAAATATAAAGCTGGGCTCACATATATCTCGTCTCCCTTCTTCGGCTAACCGACGCATGAAACCGAAGAAAGGAAGTGACGAAGCGGTGCCATCCATTTCTTAAAAGGAAGAAAGGAAAATGGTAAAACCGACGAAAGCGATGGCATCGGTCTAACAAAACAATTCTACATATATGTAACTTTTAGAGAGATCTGACATCATTGAACTTTCCTTAAACGTGAAACATTTATATTTTCTTCCAACACATCATTTTTCTGGCATTTGTGCATAACTTCTATTTTTAGATGTTTAGGAAACTATCATTTCGTTTTTATTTCAAACAAAGTATTTCTGTATGTTAATCTAAAAACTTTAGTCTAAAAATGGATAATCATCAAGTATCATATATACGTAGTATAAAATACGTTAGTTGGCGTATGGATTTTAGGTAATAGTTAGGCTTGTTGGTGATGGGGCACGTGCGGTAGGACTAGGGAGGAAATATGAATACAAACAGTTCTAAATAGATTGAGATTGCGATATATGGTAGGACCCAGTTTCATCACGTGCACCTCTCTTGGGTCTCTGTCTTCTGCCCCAATTTGGCCCAATTATTGAGAAATGACATTTTGGACTCCTACAACAACTAGGGATGGCAACGGTCACCCGATCTACCGGATATCCATCCGATCCATCCACTTAATGGTGGATATGAACGATCTAAACTGATGAATAGTGGATATGGATATGGATGTGGATGATTAGTGGATCGGATATGGATGATAGTTTATCACCCATGGATATATCCATTATCACCCGAAATACATAAACATATGCATATGCATATACATATACATGCATATATACATATAAATTTACATACCCATATACATATAAACCATAAACTATTATGATGTTATTGATTATATAAAGTCGTAAATTTAAAATATATAATGTATATTTGATGAGGTTTTTTTAATTGTATTATTGATTTATATAGCAAATCCAAATACATAAATATATCACGTCGAGACAATTTTTTTTCCAATCATATAGTGAAGTCACAATACACGATAGATGACGATTAAAACATGTGAGATTAGCCGATAAACATAGAGATTACACATTTATATTTGTCAAAATATATGTTTACTTGCAATTATAACAAATTATGCTTCATTAAAGACAACGATTAAACACCCTTGTGATTATATTTCCTTATGTAATGTTATATATATTTTTTGATTACAATATTTGTTGGTTTCATTTCATATTAGAAATTTTTTTAAACATTTTTTGAATATCTAACGGGCATCCATTAACCCGCTTAATCCATTGGATATTGATATGGATGGATGAATTAAAATTTAATGGATATGGATATGGATGTGGACGAAAATATTTAAATGGATATGGATGTGGATATGGCATCATCCGATCCATATCCGATCCATTGCCATCCTTAACAACAACATTTTGTAACAAATTTAATACTACTACTCAACTCTACTCTACGTGTATCCATCAAATCTTACTCGTATCTACTTAACACTCAAGGCTTGTTTTTGATTTATTTTCAAAACCTATACACATGATAGACATAAACATCTACGACCAGTTTTGCAAGTACTCCCTCCGTCTCAGTTAAAGCGTTCAGTTTTTAATGTGTATATTTATAGTTAAAATACAACAATTTAGCTTCTTATGAACTCACACAAGTTATATCTACTCCCTCCGTCCCTAATCTATTGTCCAGTATTCCATTTTGGGTTGTACCAAATTAATTGTCCACTTCATAAAATAGATAAGAATAAGGAGATAAAGTTCTTTTTTACCCCTAGTATATATATACAAGACAAAAAAGTAGGTAAAAGGTAGAGGGTAAAACTGTCATCTTACCAAAAAGTAAGAGAGATAATTATGTTTTCTTAAACTGCGTGTTTTTTGTCTGGGGACAATAGAATTGAGACGGAGGGAGTATATCTCTTTACCCAATTTCACACAATTATTAACTTAGACTACTTTAAGTCAAAGCTTAGTACCCTTCAACACCATATAATCATTCATAATAATCCAAATCCGAATTCAAGTTTTTTATTAGCTTAGTTACGTCACATATCACTTATCAATTTCACTAATTATCATCTATTAATAAGAATCCCATTTTCCCCCAAATTACATAAACCCTAGAACATGTGTAACATTTAACATGCACACTAACGAAGAATTCGGACGTGAATCCAAAATATGGTCGTTTTGACCATTTTTACAACCAAGTCAATTTACAAACCACATGTTTTCTCACTTTGATTTTGCAAACAGTTTGGAATTTTTCACTGACTATATTTTCCATCAATCAATTAACATATTTACCACTAAAATCTTTTTCGATTGATTGTAATATGGAAGTGGACACTTATTTGAGACAACCAAAATAATAATGTAGACACTTGCAATGTAGCAGAATGAGTAGTATTTAGCCAATTTTTACATCAAATTATAAAAAGTTTAAAATACCTATTAAAAATAAAAAGGAAAGTACTAAAACTTAAAACGAAGAACTACACGGATGCGAAGTGTAATTATCCAATTGTGTAATATTTGGTGACCAAAGGACTAAACTAACCTCACATGTTAAACTTAGTCACACTCACTTTGGAGTTGTAACTAATCCGTGGATTGATATAATGTTTAAAATTACCTCAATTTTGAAGAGTGATTAACGTGATAAATAATATTTTACGCTTCGACCTTTTGTTAAAAAAAAGAGAGGAAAAAACTAATGGAGTTAATGTAGAAGATGATCATTGTAGTGAAAGTAAGAACTGAGGCACGTCCAGTGCTAATTTATTAGCTAAAGATCGGAACTTTGAACAAACACATAGATGATCATTGTGATTTGCTCTTAATGTGTTCTCTCTCATGTGGTTTCTCCATAGTCGTGTTTTTCCTTACCAGTTATCTTTATACAACGAAAAATAGCATGAAAAAGAAAAAAAGCGACCTCACCACGAGATCTCGACGCAACGCACCTAGTCGTGATGCCGGTGGTGAGAAACACGATGCACCCACTATGACACTTGAGCACTCCAACACCGAACCTAGCTACTAACACCAAGGAGCGCTGGATCACCAATAAAAGAATACGATAAACAATATACATGAAGCAAAGTAGTCTAACTAGAAAACCTAAACATAATCAAGTCACTCGGATTACTTTTATTAAAAATAAACGTAACAAAGAATGTGAAATAGGACTATAGGAGTCATAGTTGTCAACCAAGTGCTTCAAATATGGACCATCCTTACTTTCCCCACCAAGCACATGCATGTAATGCCCTTATCATGGGGTAAGATATATATTTATGTAAATCAAATTTCATGTCCCAATTAGATTATATATAAATTCTCTAAAAAGGTTGAGTAATGAAAAGCCAACTAACTATTTCCCTCAAAATAATAATAAAAACAAAAATATAATACTCCTCCGTCCCAAAAGAAGTGCACTAGTACATAAATGTATATTTATGGCGGTGAAAAAGGCCATCTGAAGCGGTGATCTAACCGCCCCTGATGCCGGCGACACAAAAGCCTGAACATCTTTTAAAGCGGTCAAACGACCGTTTCAAAGCATGAATTTGAAGCGGTTACTTTGCTTTAATAGAACGATTGTTGGATAATAAATGAGATGTTTGTTGGGCTAATGAACCGCTTCAAAAGTCAAACGAAAATTCAAAAGAAATTCACTTTTACCCCCAAAAGCATATATTCATTTTCAGTTTCCCGCTAATCACCCAAATATATTCATTAGTTTTACTTCAACTTGTACTTCAAATTCAAATTAATTTTCTTTTTTGAAAAAAAAATTAGATTCCTTTTCAACTTATATAAATATACATACACAATAACTGAAATGAAAAATATCAACCTGTTTTAATCGAACAAAAAATTACATATATCTTAAATAAACATTCCAAATTACAATAAATAAAAAATACATAGATTTGAACATAGCAGTACTGTATTACAAGTCCTCAACCATATATTTATAAAGTAAAACTTCTTCAATTGCACTAGCGATACATTGCAACTCATCGCCCTTTCAGTAACCACTGGTCCACTCACTCATTTGTTTATTGAGGATACTGCAATAGAAATAAACACACTATAAATTATATATTATTATTATGTTTATTGTATCTACATATACATAGAAGAAACATATGCTCACCACAACAACCGATGAAGTACAACTAGATGTGAGCCATCATCACGGACGAGATCTGAACACAAATACACATATGTAAGAACACATATCTGATGAACCAAAAGACAGATCTAAAAAATATTAATTCTTAGTTTCTTTTAATCTTACATTAAATTACTGGTTTGTTGCCACCGTGACGCACTGTTATTCATCACCGGAAACACTTCAATCTATTTTTTATAGTGGGAAATAACTAAAATAAATCTTGCTTCTGTAAGTTAGTGGGTGGGTGTTGGAGATAATATGTGTGTGGTGGAGTAGATATGTGTGTATGTTTATTTATAAGTAAAATGAGAAAAGAAGAGCGGTTATTTGTTATTTTATAGCGCGGTTCTGAAACAACGTGCTATATAATAATTTTGGAGCGGTCCTTGTTATTTTATAGCGCGGTTCACATAAAATACTTTTTATGGGGCGGTCATTTGTTATTTTATAGCGCGGTTCACAAAGAACGTGCTATATAATTCTTTTATGGAGCGGTTCTTTGTTATTTTATAGCGTGGTTCATAAACTCATTTTTTTACTTTGAAAATAACCGCTCCATTTTATTCTATTTGAAACGGTTTTTTACTTAACCGTTCTAAAATTGCACTTTTTTGAAGCGGGTTGTTTTAAACCGCCACAAATAATGGTACCTTTTGGAGCGGTGTTTACTAAACCGCTATAAATATAAGTAATTAGAGCGTTTTTTTTTAAAAAAAAAAAACGCTACAAGTAATGCCATTAAACCATTTCAAAAAAAAATTTGGACTCACTTTTTACTTTTTATAGCGGTTTTCACTTAAAACCGCTATAACACTGCGCTCTAAATAGTCATTTTTGTACTAGTGGTGTATCACTTATTATTTTGGATTGTCACAAAATAAGTGTCCAGATTTGATTATAGTCAATCAAAAAATACTTTAGTAGGTAAAGATGAGATATTATTGGTAGATAGTAAGTTTCCAAAAACCATGTGCATTCTGAAATGAGATAATTATTTTGAGATGGAGGGAGTAGTAATATTTGTAGAAAATAAATAACTTAGAAGGAAAACCTTCGATACAAAAGGGATCAAGTACATTACCCGCTTTCAAAAATATTAAAGGTGGCTATAGAAATATGTTGTTAATATATTAGTGTTTTTTTTTTTTTGATAATAGATCTTTTAATTAATTTGTTTGAATAGGAACATAGGCTTACAACAAAAAACATTTTAACTTGCAGATTATTAGGAAATTTTTTTGACACACACACATATATAATTGAAAAATTGAAATAAAAGAAAAGATACTCGTATATTGCTAACAAATTATTACATATGGTCTAAATTAACATAGTAAGATGATAGGATGATATAAGTTTTCACCCATGTAGCTCATTATATCCCAAAATTCACTATCGCCACTTCTTTGTTCTTGATTTCAGAACACTCTTGAGGAGCCTAAGGTGTGTGCACAAATCATGTTTCATGTTTTGATAGACTTAATTTCCAAAACTCATACTAGAATTGAAGAAATTAGATTAAAGAACCAGAACTCTAGAATTAAGAATTAGAATTGAAGTTCTTCAATAATGGAACTAGGGTTTTTGATTTGATTAGAGAGGATTTGGAATTTGATTACAACAGAATGAATATTACAATACGACTTCTCAGTATTTAACCCTAAGAGACTCGTAACCAACAAACTGCACTTAACAAACTAAGCCAACAAAGCTTTAACAGAATTCACGTGCATCTCACGTGACCATGACCTCTAAAGACTATATCAATTAACTGTTTTTAACACTAAACTATAGTCGTGTATATATCATCGGCTCATTGCTCTAAACAGTATCTCGGTCCGTGCAACAAACCAGAAAATGAATCCAAGTTTGGAACATATAATCGAGCCAATCTAAAATACAGCTAATACCAACAAATTAACAAAACTTCATTTTTACGTTAATACCAACAAATTAACAAAACTTCATTTTTATAAGCTTAGTTACTAGTCTGATTATTTGATGAAAGTCTTGGTAATTTTGTTACTTTAACAACGAAATCACACACTTTTAACGCTCCACCTGCTAAGTACATCTCCAGTGGGTTTTTTTTCTTTTCAAATGATTCTGTACAGAGATTTTGTGGCATTGGTTCTTTTAGATAGTCGATAATTCTAATGATAATATCATAATATTAAAAAAATATAATCTCAAAATTAGGCCCATATCAATGGTTAACAAAAACCCTTTTGAAAAAACTCAATTAGAGATGCTCCACAATTATTGAACTTAAGCCCATATCAATGGTTAACAAGACAGGATTATTGGATTAATGAGCTCAATTTGCTCAAGTCCAAAAAAGCCCAATAACCAAGTGGGCAGACAACAAACAATTTAAAAAACCCAATTAACCGATTTGAATATGTCAAAAATTAAACTAAAAGATATGGGGTGAGAGAGGCTCGAACTCTCGACCTCAGGATCACTCTTTAGCTATGAGACCTACGCGCTAGCCAACTGCGCCACCACCCCATGGTGATTATCATTTCTCATATAACAATAATTATTGAAAAATATTTCTAAGCTTGATCATGTTCAAGACAAATATGCTTAGAAAGTTAGAAATTTTTGGATTCTGTTTCGGTGCAAGATTTTATGGGTTCAAGTGTAATTAACTGTATTTACAATAATCAGATCATAGTTGTTAGTCGACTGCCAGCTACTTTCCAAGTCTCGAACTCTATGTTAAGCAAAGAAATGAATAGAAAAAGAAAGGGACCTTTGTTCTAACCGTATTTAATGTGATCATTACCTAAGAGGTTCTAATTCCGAGTCTTATTTATAAATAATCTGTATTATGTGTGTTTTATATATACTATGTGTGATAAAAATGTGTATTACTGTATCTGATCATTTGGGGCTACAAGAGTACAAGTAGGTAATGTGCACTACTGGATTCTATTTTGGGTCTTGAGTAACTCACATATCCATTAACATGCCTTGCATCTTTAATCATAAATAATTTTGATCGTCATAATTAGTTGATCGATTACTACTACCTCATAAAACAGAAATACAGACGAGAAATGGTGCTCTCTCTTTATGTATCAACGTACTATGACACACTTGTATGAGCTATGATAATACAGTGTTTGCGAAATTTGTAAACAATTTTTTCATAATATGTTGGTGTAATTCTCGAAACTATAAAATAGTCAGATTGTTGAAATTGTGAGCAACTTATTATTTTAGATTTGCATATTAGTGTAAAATAGTGATAGAGAATGACAGAAGGTATGTTAATAAACATGATATCTCCAGCAAAAGACAAGGCAAACTAAGGCTTAATTTCATGGTGGCTCCTTTTTAGTGTTGATGATGTTCACAAATGCTTTATTAGCCTTACAACATGTCTAGTTGGCTAGTTGCATTCTTTAAGCCAGTTAAGCAGATTAGCATCTAATCAATTAAAAGTAGGTTCAAACTGATTAGCATTGTTTTTAGGCCACTTAAGCAGATTAGCATCTAATTGCATTGTTTTAAGGTCATTTAAACTGTATACTCTAAGGAGCCATTATATTATTATATACTTAGGTGCTTAACAGAGAAAATGATATCAGAATATATCAACATTCAAAAATCAAACATAAGAAACAACGTTTCGGTTTTATTTGGTAAATCTATATAAAAAGTAAGTTGCTACTAAACGAAGTTCTAACATTTGGTTTAAAATTTGTTTAGATATATAGATTCAGGAAAAACAGCAATTTTGTTCAAATTTGACCTTAGACAATATAACAAAAAACAAACAAACAAAACTGTTGTTACCTTTGCAACCCACAACTATTAAGGTAAATAAAATAAAAAAAGAATCGCGCCAAGTAGGGGTCGAACCTACGACTTTCTGCTTAGGAAACAGACGCTCTATCCACTGAGCTACAGGCGCCCTTTTGTTTATTGATAACATACATAATCAATATAACTCATTTTGTATTATTTGTGTAAGCCAACTACAAAATCTAAGCTATTGTTTGTGTTTAATTATTAGTGATCTACTGATGGTCTTTTGAAGATGAAATGACTTTTCACCATTGTTTATGTAGATAACTTCAACTTATCTCCAATAATAACTTCATTTTCCCGCGATCCAATCTTTTGATTAAAGTGATGTTAATCACTAGCCAAACATGAGCCCCCACTCGTTAATCACAAAAGAAAAAGGAGTATCGCTATAACGAAACATGTGAATTTTGATATGTTTAAGACACAGTGACTAAAAGATGACATGCCAACACGATTTTGAAGATATAAAACAACTTTGTACGGTTGATGGCTCATATAGTCGTCATATGGTCATATCCAAATCTACATGGACCATTAAAGTGAATAAAGCAAAGTATTCGCAAATCTTATAAACTTTTTAATGTAATTATATAAAGTATAGTTAATTAGTACTTAAAGCAACACTAACAGTAGCAGTCAAGGGGTAACACACACTAGAATCACACTTATAAGAGAGAGCATAAATTTTTTTGTATATAAACAGCAAAAAGCCACACTCCCAATGACAAGTGGCCAGCTTCTTTCATCACTTTGAATGTCTTCCTTCCTCTTTCTAATTCTTCTATCTTTTGGGTTCATTCACGATCAGAATTAAGATCAAGTTCTTTCGATTCTTGAGTACGTCTACACGCACGTTTTGATCCACAACGACGGTAAGATTGAATCGGAGGAAGCAAGTGATCATCTTTTTGTCCTTTTGTTCGTTGAATCGATATTTTTTCAATTCACTTTCATCTTTAAACTTGTTTTTTCATGTGGGTAGTTGATTATGTGTTACAGCTCTTGTGATTTCTCAGGATATAAGCAGTTTGAGATCGGTATTACATAATTTACAAGGTTTTCTTGATTCTTGATCAGGTGAGTCTTTTTTACGGTTATTAGAGGTAAATCTTAAAAAGTGTATTTAAGTTCCCATTACATGATCCTTTATTGCAATATTTAGAGCAAATTGAAGTAGCTATGGAGGCATTATCTCTATCTTCCAATAGTTGGATCAGCTCAAACAGTGTAATGCAAGAAAACAAAAACACAGACACAGAATGGACTAGCGAACAAAACACATGGTTTGAAAGTGCTCTTGCTATATTCGATACTGAAACACCAGATCGGTGGTCAAATGTGGCTGCTATGGTCCCGGGTAAATCAGAGATTGATGTGAAGAAACAGTATGAAAAATTGAAAGATGATATCAATGAGATCGAGTCTGGTTATGTCTCGGATCCGGGCTACATAACCTCCTCTTTCAAACTAGAGCTAGCGGAAGATAATAAATTCAGTATTCTCAGAAAAAGGCCTTCAAAGTTTAGATCTTTTGACCACGAGAGGCGAAAAGGTGTGCCATGGACTGAAGAGGAGCATAGGTAATATTCCAGTTTCTATGTTCTTGATCTTTTTGTTTTAACATGAATATATAAAGATTCAATTTTTATTATAACTTCGATTACTTTTTAGGCGATTCTTAATG
Organism: Helichrysum umbraculigerum; assembly: GCA_949592205.1. Taxonomy (NCBI): domain Eukaryota; kingdom Viridiplantae; phylum Streptophyta; class Magnoliopsida; order Asterales; family Asteraceae; genus Helichrysum; species Helichrysum umbraculigerum. The sequence goes on from CATIUR010000006.1 coordinate 57,376,524, forward strand.
GGTCTTCAAGTTCATGGGAAAGGGGATTGGAGAAGTATTTCTCGTAACTTTGTGATGACAAAAACACCAACACAAGTAGCAAGTCATGCTCAAAAGTACTATGCAAGACAACATTCAGATGGGAAAGAAAAGAGGAGACCTAGCATCCATGATATCAAAATGGTCAATATCTCAAACAATACTAACTCTCCCGAGAGATCTTCACCGTTTATTAACAAATCCATCGGCTTACCAAAGAACTTACTTCACTGGAACAACCCCTGTGACGGAATCAACATCCGGGTTTACAATTCTGGCCTTCAATTCCAACCTACTAGGTACCAGGTTGAAGGTTGATTAAGAAAGCAAAAGTTTGTGTTTGTCCTTAAAAATCATGTTTATATGTACTTGTACTTTGTATGCCAATACTTTGGTTTCTTGTCTCTTTCTTAGTGATTACTACATGCACTTATGATAACGAAATACAAGCTTCTAGAGTTGATTAGAACTCCATCAGATTTCAATTCCAAACTCGACAACAAGAACGGAATCTGTTTCCCATTCCAAAGAATAATCTTTAGACTGCTATTCATGATCATGTCCACACTTAGATTTACCTTTATTTTTACAAAGTTAAAGCAAAATTGGCTAGTTCTGTTACTAAAGAAATAGATGAGTCATCTGTTTATATGTTCGTTACGAGTGCCATGTCAGTGGCTGACTCAACATCCACTTGCACCAAGATTTTCAGAATATCTAATTTCTAGCTTTAGTTTCCTATTGGCATCCTTTTCACCACAATGCGTAGTATATATGCACATAAAAACAGGCAGGATAACTGTTTAGCTTTAAAATAGAGCTAGCTGAGTCTGAATTCCACAAGCATATTGTGTTACTATGCTTTTGAATAAAAAAATCTCTGCTTATTAAAATTGCATATATCATATATTCTCTCGATTCCTAGACGTCACCTTTTGATGGTTCTACGCCTGCTTATCTTTCGGTTATTCTGTCAACTGTTCTAATTAGCACCTCATTTGATCAGAATAGAACAAAGAAGCAATTGATAATATTCGAGATTACGAATATGAAAAGAATCAACTTTTGACCATGGAATGGAAACGCATATAGTAATCTAAGGCATATATTCTTGTATCAAGCATTTGATATTGATAGTGCAATAATGTTTATAGTGTTAGAGGATTAACTTTAATAATTTTTCTACCTAAAATGCATGAATCATTTTTAATTCAGTCAAGTCGAGATTTTGACATCTCCTTGACCCTAGGAAAAATAAACTACACGTATTAATCATGGATTAGCTTTTTAAAGTATTCGAAACTGACCTGAATTCTGTTGCCATTAAAAAGTGGGAAGATATCTCCAGTAATATAAGAACAAAGAAGAAATCGACATCGAATAATGATGAATTATGTCAACTATTTAGCAGGTTCTGTTTTGGTTTTAATTGGTATCTAGAATTAAAAAAATAGGAGACAGTATCCTGCTATTTCATGCGATTATTTCTAAGTTGATACGTACTTATATCCGACTTATTGAATAAAGATCAGAGTACAAAGTAAACCATGTATAAAACTGACTGAACCAAATTTTATCAAAGTAATATACAAGGTTACTCATTAATCAAATGGCATAACCAACAACATGAAGTTTATCCCAAGATATGTTAGATGCTACTATAACTACCATGAACTCTTTTTGTGTAACAACACCACCCTTAATTTCAATGTGTTTTATCTTTTTACAAACTTATGTTTTTATGTTTTTATCTGAATATAAGACCACTACTCTGTTATCACAACATTTTTTTAAATAGAAAATCAGACTCTGTTATCACAACATAACTTAAGTGGCCTTGCAATGTTGTTGATTGCTTGCAGTACTCCTATAAGGATATCACACAACCTTCAATGGACGAGATCGCAAACGTCATTGTTTTTCACATATTGAAGATTAATTAGTACTGTTGCGTATCTCATGCAATAGAAGCTGTACACATTTTCAGCTCTAATAAAACTCATGCCTCTTAAAAATAAACAAAAAATTTGTGTCCCATAATGAAGATTGCTGTTGGTTTCCTAATGGGTACTATACTTATATAGTGGTTGATACTATATAATACAAGTATCATCAACAGAAAAGTTGTCTAAGTGCCCATACACATAAATGTCCACTTTATTCAATAACCACACAAATATGCCATAAAAAAAGTAAATTGTGTACTATTTGGTTCATTCAACTTTTATCTGGGGTATGACAAAGGCCCTCACTTCATAAAACAAATTTTTAATTGGAGAAACCTTTCTGCAAGTTGCCTGAGAAACCACTTACCTCCACCACTTTATTCTATTTTTGATCAATTTTTCTTAGTGGAGATGGCCCACATATGTTAGATCCTTAACATACACCACCTTTTTTCATTTCTTTCATCTCAACTTTACTTCAGATTTTTGTTAATGAAGATATGCATAAGGGTCTTGATCCATATGTTCCATGTGCAGTGGAGCTAAAATGTAATTTAAGCGGTTTATAGGTTTGTATACTATCATAATGGATGGAAATAACAACTTATCAGGTATAAGCTATAGGCTATGATTAATCATACAATATGAACTTACCTATCTCATGAGAAGTTCTTGCGGTTAAATTCATTTATAAATCTGATAGAGGAGTCTCCACTATCTGTAAGGAATACAATCTTTATTTGTTCAATCTAGAGTAAAGGTCACTTTTTGGTTAAAACTTAAAACAATGATTTTAGGAAAGTGACTACTAACATGTATGATATTTAAGGTTCTGCGAATCGAGTTGAGTCTAGTCAAGTAACATGTGATTTCAGTGCATGCATGACTGTCTTAATATGAATTCTTATCCTCTTTGAACAGTAAGTACCTAAAAATCAAGGAAAAATATAACTTTATTAAGACTAAGGAACATGTGCACAATGATTATTATAATTTATAGATAACAACTAATGATAATCCTGTAAGAAGCTAGGTAACAAACCGCTTTTGTAAAGAAATTTCTAAAGGAAAAAGTTGAAGGCAAATAGAGACTTATTTAAGGGAAGCACAAATGTATATGTCTTTTGATTGATGGAGAATATTTAACAGAACGATTGCTTAAGCTAGGTATTCAAACTGAAATATGATACTTGGAACCAACTCGATTGTGATGGAATTCAAAAGGAAGTTTAGTAAATGAATGATAAGTTGACTTACCTGATGGGTTTGAGCCTGCAGTTCTGTGGGCAGTGGGTTGATGAACACACCAAACAAGTTATTAAGGAAAACTACTCCGACAGATAAATTAATTGATTATTGCTTCACAATGAGAATAAACAAGCTGTACAGAGTTCCGTGAATATACCTCATTATCATCACAAAAGCTTTTAAGATCACAAAGTACATCCAACTTATTACATGCCCATGTTTCATTTTAAATATTACAACAACAACAAAAAGAAATAAAAACAAAAAAAGGAAAAAAAAGAAAGAAACGAAACTGTGAACTTCTATAATACAGAAAACATGAAACAATGACAGATACAAATTATTTAAGCCTGTGATAGGTTAAAATAAACACCTATTCAATAAGAGACGGAACCGAATCTAATGAAATAACAGGTGGTGGGAAATCTGTTCTTGGTCCAGCAAGAGAGTAATATGCAAGTACATGAGCAGGATGCTCAACTTCTCTATCGTCTTCAACAAGACTCTAGAAGGAATTATTTTAATATTCCAATTTCCAAAATGGGCACGTCATTTTTAAAAGATCATATCCATTAGAAGACCCCTTATACCCTCGTAACCAAAGGTACCGTATATCATATGCAAAACAGCAATAGCAACGCTTGTTCACTAAAACAGCATCCCAAAACTTCTATTTTTCTAAACTTGGGCACCCTTTAGAGAACCCTATAAGCCCTGCATCAGATTCTCCAAGATAACCTAACAACATTCAAAATCTTTTATTTTATATGTCAACATGTAACCAGTACTTTAGGCATGCAGTCAGACAAAAAGGTCAACATGGTCAAACTTATGTTAAATCAAACATATTGATGTTTGAGGGTTATTATCAAATAATTATGAAATTCCTAAATTCTTAAAAGTTTCAATTCATTCAATGACCCTGATAACAAAAATGGATAATGAGATTTTACCTCAAGAACTTCAAGAATGGGACACCGAGGCAGCAAGAGGCAGTGATCCTCTGTGTCAAGAAGTGCGTAGAGAAGATCCAACTTTTTAAGCCTTGAAGTGAAGGGGTATACAATGGACATCTCATTCGTACTCATGTAATTTAGTCCCAAACGACATAATTATGGTGGATAAGAGACTGCAGAATATTGTTCTGCTGGATCATTAAAACAACCACCGGCCAAATTCTTCTAGTGAAACAGCAGCTTGCAAGAAATCCAAAAGATCCAATATTTCACAATCAGCAATATTTACCGAGACTAAATTCTTGTACTTCTTGACTATGAGTTCAAAATCTTTAATATTAACTCTGGTAAGATCTGTCATGTAAAAGTTTAATGTTTCAAGAACGATGTTATTCAAGCTAGCTCGTGTAACCACTCTCCATCCTTTTCTATTACTTGGCTTTCCTCTAGAAATAATGTATTGAGGTTCCTGCAATATCATAAAGTACATATCGTGCATCACTAATACTAACAATCTAATACCCAAAAATGTGAATCTGATTAGTGAGTATTTACATAAACTTTCAACTACAAAACCAGAAAAAATAGAATACTCCATAAAAGTGATAACTTGATAATACTATCGGTTCCTCAGTATAGGGTATCTTAAAAGTGCTGTGATGCTATGTATTCCGTTACGTGAGTCCGTCTAAATTCTCACAGCATTGAGTAAATTATCTCTCGTCATACCATATAACACAAACAGTTTACACCACAAACATGTAAAACCTAAATATTGCACACCTCAAAGTTGTTCTATACTACATGGAACATTAAAAATCATTAGCACCCCTGTTTGCGGAACACTATATGCAAAGACTAATAATACTCACAACTCACCTAATCGACAGTTTCACGGTTTCACCTAATTGACAGCTCTAAATCATAGAGTACTTTGTACTCAAACTTGCTCTTAATCAAATACAATTAATAATTCCCAAGTACTTCGCTCATTTCCATATAATAATAAACCAACACATAAGACCTATGTACTAAGATCTTCGTACTGATTTAACATCATTATATATTCAAAACAGCCAAAGACTAACACACTAAAGTATACACTGTTTGATACACCTGCGCCTTAATTCGGAACTCAAAACCTCTTCGTAGATGAGCCACACCGCTATGTCAAAGGTCGTTAAGGTCCCTTACTATATCAATTTTCTAAATGAAATAACCACTGGGAAATCTTCATAAAAAGCTAACAGAAGTTCTAAAAAAGCTTGACTTAGGTAGCATAAGTTCATTCCGCACATCAAAGGGACTGTAAGTCCAATTATGTCTAAAAAGGTTGGAACTTGGACGTCAAATGTATCAAAAAAGGTAAGATTAAAAAAATATATATAGTTACCTACAATTTATTTCGCGTTACATTTTTGTAAGCAAAATGAAACTTACAGTCATTTTAACACAAGGATGAATGATGATACGTTACCTGCATCATACTTTTTTGTAACTTCCGTTACCTCGTTCTGAAATTTGGCCCTAACAAATTACACAAGAACAAAGGTATGATTACTAATCGAGTGATGGGCTTACTTTGGGTGAAGTGGTGTTTTCCCGTAGGCCCATTCGCTTAAATATATAATCGCACATACTACACAAATGATGCCTGAAAACTAATGAGATTGTAATATTAGGGGATAAAATAAAAATGTTGAAAATAGATCTCAACCCTTAGATGAGTATCTATCTATATATATATACTCGCAGAGTACTCGCACGATGCGGCGGAACCGAATTTATAAAACAACATTAATTCATGACGGGGATATTAGTAACCAGCATGTCAAACTGAGAAGGCATATATGATGTAATTTACAAACATAGTATCCAATTTTATTGTCGTCATTCAACACATTCAGAGGTTCAACACTCACCTCAAGTGTTGGATTGATCATGGTGTTCATATTGATTGGAAGATGCGTTGGAGTTGCTGATGCATTGTTATTGCATTGGTTGTTTTGATTCATATTGAGGTGAGTGGTTTGTAGATATTAAGGTGAGTATTATAGTGTTGGAGTTTTTTGTTTTAATGGTAACGATACTATACATTTATTATGTTCAAATATGATTTTTGGAATTGATGTTGTACAGTAACTTTTTTTGAGGATTACACCTCCAATACATATGGAAAAAAGGTTAGTCAAATGAAGGTATTTTTGGAAAGGATCCTTTTATATTGAAAGGGTACGTGCAAAGGTTTATATTAGGAAAGCTTAATTGTGATTTGTTCATGAAGGTATTTTTGTAAAGGATCCATTTATTTCTGTTTTTAGTTGGTCAATATAAACTTTATGATTTACTGCGTGCAAACGTTCATGTTGGTGGAAATTGTAGAGGGGTAAAATGGGAATATAAATTTTAAGTATTGTAAGATTCTAACACCCAAAACACATTATAAGTAGTTATAGATTATATATTATAAATAAAGGGGCAGAGATAAAATAGAAACGGTAAAAACAATTTACCTTCACAATTTTATAAGATGTGAAGTTGAATTTTTTTCCTTCACACTTAATTTTTAAATTCGAAGTTTTTTTTGGCTTCACATAAAATTTATGAATTATGAAGGTTGAAAATTAAGTTTCACACATTCATAAATTTAAGTGAAGCCAAAAAAATAAGCTTCACATTTAATTTTTTTTTTTTTGTAAAGCTAAAAAAATAAAGGTTCATAATGAAAACTTCACAATAAAAAAATGTATGTGAAGCGAAAAAAATAAAACTGCACAACTTAAAAAAATTATGAATACAAATTGAGATTATTTTTACCTTTTTTTATTTTAACTCTTTGTTTTCACCCGAACTCATATATATATATATATATATATATATATATATATATATATATATATATATATAGTCAAAAGTTCAAATGAGAACCACAAAAAGGTACAGAACTTAGAGAACTTCTAAATTATATTATAGAGATTTCAACATGTTTAATGATTCAATTACATGTGAACATTGATCTAGATTAAGTTTAAAAACAAAAAAGTTTGAAAAAATATCAAAATAACTTTTAAACTCAAATTTATATATTTCGTTCACATGTGCACATTTGATATGTGTACATGTGAACACTTCATATATTTTATAGTTTAACACGTCTTCTGAGGTTTTTAACTTTTGTTTGTCAATAATATGAACATTAAATAACATTTATGTGTAATTTGTTGCGTTTACACGTATAAAAACAATGTAATATAAAAGTTCTCGCAGTTCTGTACCTTTTGTGGTTCTCGTTTGAACATTTCCCTAATATTAAGAAATAGTCAAACACTCACACACACTATCACGATTATATACACGAATATTTTGTAATAATTGTATCACAAGACTTGAACATTTTACATCAGTTAAATTAAGATTAATTTTTTATTTAGTTTTATAATTTTGATGATATCAAATCTTTACTCGATATTTTTTTGTTCCGCTATATAGCAGAAATAGTATCCAAATTAGGTTGTCATTTTGTGGATTTTGCGTATGATTATTAATCAAAAACGTGAAAGTCTGTGACAATATAATAAAACATCGCTACTAGAAATGCTGCCATCACCAACAACTTTTTATCAACAACTACAAATTCGTTGGCAAAATCTTGATTTACCAATGACTATACCAACAAAATGTAATGAAATTGGTTTTTTCATTTACCAACGACTCAGTCGTTGGTAAATTCGTTGAAATCTTGGAGGGAAACTTCCCGCCAAAGTTTACCAACGACTTTTAGATGAAAATTATCGATGAAGTTATGAAAATACATTGCCAACGTAAAAATTTTACTTTTTAGTTGGTATCTAAAATTCCAACAACTTCAAATTGTTGAAAAACAGTGGAATTACCAACGACTTTACCAACTAATAAGCTATAAATCGAGCTTTAACCCAATTTGTTATTAATTTAAGTGAACAATATCCTTTTCATATTACTTTACCAAAAATACTTTAGTATGAAATTGCTAAGTTCTTTAATTTATTGGTAAATATTTTTTGAAAGCACTCAACTCTAGGGGTGTAAACGAGTCGAGATTCCTCGCGAGCTACTAAGTTCGACACGTTAAAAGTTCAATTCGAGCCTAGCCTAAATGAGCCGAGCTCAAGTTTTTATATGCTAGGCTCAAAACGAGCCGAGCTCGAGCTCAAACTCGGTGAATTCTAAACGAGTCGAGCTCGGGCTCAACTCAGCTCGTTTACACCTCTACTCAAGTCTTGGGGTAAATTAAGGTCTTTGCATTAGTTTAATTATATCACTCGGTTCTATGATTCATTTTTTAATCGATATCGGATTGTTGACTATAATTAAATCACTAATTTACACTTTCATTCCTACTTCAATAATAATCACTTTTAGAAAATAAGTTATCTTTAAAATCCAATACAAACATACATTTTGGAAAAGTATCATGCAAACTTGTTTAAAAAAGACGTTTTCGTATGCGTCGTGAATTATATATTTGAATCGTACACGGTATATCCAACTACTCTATTGAACTTATTCTCGACCACTTTACTTATTTTAAAATACGTCTGGATGCACTTGGTCGCCTTGGTTTTACTCCACTACAAAAGTGCACATCCGTCATATGCCAATTGGCGGGTATGTTTGATGAATACTTACAAATGGGTTAAAGGACATCATCTGACTGTCTAAACAACTTTTGTAAGTGTGTATTCGATCTATATTTGACGTGCATGAAGAGAAAAATGATTTTAAAGGAATGTTTGAGAGCATTGACTTTATGCATTGGTAATGAAAGAATTGCCTTAATGCATGGATAGACTAGTACACCAGGGGTGTTATGAACACCCGACCATTATGCTTGAACAACGACATTAACATTGTAAACCAATCCCCGTTATTTGGTTCCATAAAAAATGACACCGGTCCACCCGCACCATTTTAAGTGAATGCACATCAATACACGAAAGCGTGTTACCTCACCGACGGTATCTATCCGGATTAGGTCACACTTTTCGAAGACCTTTTTGTATCCTACTAAAGAGAAACAAGACAAGTGTAAGAGATTTCAACAAAATGCACTAAAGGATGTCAAATGTACGACTGGTCTACTTCAAAGTAGGCTTGCAATTTTAAAGAGTGCGGTAATATGAGTTGTGAGTGTCAACCAGATGCGAACACAATTATAAAGTGTATTTATTTAATTATTGTATTATGATTAATTAGTATAATGTATTTTTTTGTTAAGTAATTAAAAATTAAATTAATTTGGTGGGACCTACTATTCACAACATGAGATTGACATAACACCCAAAACGTCTATAACATGGTGTTACCACCGCAGAAGATGGTGTTATATTTTCTTGGGTTAATGGCGCAGACAGGTAACAAACTTTACTTTTTTTTACCGAGTTAGGGTACTCTGGTTGGTAACAAACTTTCATATTTTGTGTCGATTTAGGGAACCAACTTTTTTTTATGGCCGGTTTTGCTCCGGTCACCCAAGTATATATTCCCTAACTCCAATTTTATTTTAAAAGTTCGTTACCTATTAGAGTAATAAATTGGGTTCATACCCTAACTCAGTTAAAAATGAAAAGTTCGTTGACGATTTGCGTCATTAACCCTATTTTATTTATATCACTAAAGTATTTTTCTCTTGAAATTAAATTTATTTATAATTATTTTGGTAAAAAAAATATCACCTCCCCAAATTTTTTATTCCCGAGCCGGTCAAAAGTTCTTCCCTCCAAAAATTTCATTAATCCCTCCCAAATTTTTATTTCCCCCAAATTCTTTTTACCCTGGTCTGTTCCAGAGTTTTAATGGGAAAGAAAAGAAATGAAGAGGGAATAAAAGTATAGGAAAGGAAAGAAAAGAAAATGAGTGATTACAATTTGTTTGTTGGTGTTCCAGAGTTGGAAGGAAGAAGAAAGAAGGGAAATAAAAAAAAGGGCATGAAATTTTCAGTCAACTCCAAATCTGTCCAATTCTGTCCGATTTGGAAGGATGGCAACGAGGGAAATAATGAAACAATTTCCCATCCGTTTCTGTTCTTTTCTTTTTACTACAAAACTTGGGAACGCTCTTTTTTAAAATTTTCTTTCCATTCCTTTTCAAACACTTTCCGTTCCGTCCAAAATAATTCTGTGGAACACAGTGTAAATCGATTGAAGCATTCACTCTCATCGCCGCCTCTTTCATTTGTCCATATCTCGGCTCTCTCTCTATTTCTTTGAAAGTCAGCCCTCCACTTCACTGGTTTGGAACTCTGCAGTCGAACAAATAAATAGAATCAAGTTTTGCATCTGGAGATTTATAAGCTCTAATTAATTTCCAGGTTTTTTTAGTTTATGTTTTAATATTTTGGTGGCATATAATTTAATTTTTTCAAGGATATTGCTTTATCTTGATTAGATTGATGGATATCTAAGTTTTCAGACCACATAAGGGTGGATCTACAAAGGTTAAGTGGGCAGCATTCAGATCTCAAACTTTGCACAAAATATAGTTGATTTGATCTAATTGATGGTTTTTAACTCTTATTGTTTTACAGGTTGTCTTCGAAGACCCAATTTGGTGACATTCATCACGCCCACCAATGTTTGATGTAAGTACTGAAGTAGATTTTTATTATTATTATTGGTATTATTATTATTTTCATTTAGGTAAAAATGGACGATGATCGAGATACTCTAACATCTCAATTTGGCTCTAACTATTACTTTTTATTTTTTGTGTTTTGTCTTATATATATTACATTGATTTCTACTCATGCCTTTTTGTTTAGTTTATCTAAGGAGCCAAAGATGAGGTCTTACAATTTGATGTAATCATGTAAGTACAAGATTATCTACTTTCATGTTTATTTCTAGTTTTTTGTTGTTACATACGAGTATTATTTTTGAGCCCTTTTTCGCAATTATCTAAATGATAAGATACTTAAGGTTTTGTTGAATCATGAGTTGTCATTAATCTTTCTTTATTTGAACTATTAAATAAACATTGTTGATAAGTTGGTATGTCTAAGTTGTTGTCTTGTATAGATTCTATTTTATTAAAACTGTCATAGGGTGCTCTAATTCTTTCTTGCATTACTATGTGGTAAAGAGTGAAAGTGAATATGTTTTAGCAAGTGATACCAAATGTTATCTTGAAACCACATCTATATGCATTCTTTTATTATTATCATAAGTACATATGTTGATCAAGCTTTCAACATGCTCATTTAAGTTGTTTGGTATCTTTATATATCTTGATTTTTACCATTAAGTGACGTAGGGAGCACTTGTAGATTTATGTATTAATGAGTTGATGTTATGTGACTGTGTTGAGAGTTCTATTCGCAAGGATATTTTTATCGACTTGTATGCTTTTTTATTGATCTAGATGTAAGTATTGCGTATCGTAATAATCTCAAAGTGTATACGTGTTAATGCAACCCAATGAAGAATATGTGTGATTAAGTTCAAAAGATATTATGTATTTCTCTTTAGACTGCATTTAATTATACAACTCTTATAGTTTGGTTGAGATACACTCTTAATTATTAAATGTTATCGATGACAGATTTAACACTAGTCTACACAAAAATGTCACTTAAGAGGAACGGGCATTAACTTCGAGAGTCTTGTCTAGCAGAAAGTTGAAACTCATGAGTGAGTCTTGTCTAGCAGAAAGTTCAAACTCACAATATAGTTGGATCTGGGAGTGCTCAAGCCGACATCACTCACGTACTTATACGTTCGTGCATTGTAGTTATTTACTCTCAAACGCTTAGTGTTTATTACTGATAATGGTTGTTTATTTTGTGATAATTCTGTATACAATATAGTGTAAAGAAATACATTATTTGATATATGTTAATTTAATTTTGTATTATAAAAGTAGTTTAGTAGTGAAGAGGTTGGTGTTTGGTAAGAGAAGTTCTTATTTAGTAACCCGGTAAAAGGGGTGCAAGATCTTTTTGTCGATACATATTCACAAAAAAATAGACTTTGATGTTGTTGTAATTCTGAATACCAACCACGTTGATGTTGTTGCTATTTTTGTGAATACCAACTACTTTGGTTTCGTTGCTGTTTTTTTAAATACCAACGACTTGGCATGTTTGTGAAATTTACCAACTACATTGAAATCTGTTGGTATATTTCCAACGATTAGTAATATTTGTTGGTAAATAATATTTAGCGACGAGCATAATTCCCACAACCATGTTTCGTTGGTAAAGTTGTTGGTAATGCTGTTTACCAACGAAAATTGACTGTATACCAACGATTTTAGGTTGTTGGCATTGGCAGTTTTTCTAGTAGTGTCGTAAAAAGAAACTTCACAAATCATGTGAAAATGTGTTGTAGTTTTAGCAACAAAAAAAGTTAACTACTCGATCCGTATATCGTTTTGCTATCAATATACACTCCCTATATAACTTTAAAAAATAATAATCTTTTTAAGTGATAGCGATTAGGATTGAATCAGAAATCGAAGAAAGATGAAAAAAGAGATGTAAAAGAAGACAATTGTAATGAAGAATAAGATTTGACGAGGTTAGGATGGATAGAGTGGTAGCGGCGGCCGGTCATAGAAGGAGGCGGCTTAACCACCGGCATCTAAGTCTAAGATCAGACCCGCTCTGATACCATGTACTTGAATGAAACCCCGCAAGTTATAGTGTATTATTGATTAACTATTTATAGAGTACAATGGAAACCTAATTATACCCTAACAGATCCTAAACTCACAATCAGGCTTGGACCATATAACATAATCCATCACTTAATAAATCTCACATTATATTAGCCTATTGAATTGACTAAATTAAATTATAATCATCATTTCATCATCATTATCAATAGAAAAGAACATATGACTGTTAGAGACTAGAGAACACACCTACCAGCGGTCGTATTACTACTTTTAAGATAACGTTTTATGTTGAAGCACCAATGATTCTGTCCATCGTATTTGTATTTCCCCCCAAAAAATAACTTTTTTTTTTTTAATTTCTTATTGCTATGCTTGGTTAAGTACTTAAATATGACTTTCTGTTTAAAAACAACTAAAATAATGAAATTGTAGGAGACTATTTAATCTTATTTCTTGAAATCGAATCTTAAAAGAAAGTGGATCACATAGTATTTTGTTCTCAAATGTCATTCATTTGTAATTTATTTCACAATCGTGTATTTTGTTGAATTTGTCATGTATCTCGAAAGAAAATCAGTTTAATGTATTAAATTTCTCGATCTTTGACTTTAACCCAATAAAATAAAACGAACCTAAACATTATCTAGAAAAAGATCATTATCTCTTTTTTCTCTTGAAATGATATAAAGAAGATGTTTTTTTTTTTTTTTTTAAATACTCCGTATATAAATGGGAGGTGATAAATACAACAATTTTTTTATTCAGACACTAATTTTGTGTTTCACAATGTTTGTACTTCGAGCTTTAATAATTGTACAGTTTATTATATGGGTAATTTATTTGTTGTATATATCAACTCCATATATAAATTGGTGGGGGTGTTGCATCAGCCATCAGGTAGGGGCACCGGACGGCGCGTCCCGGTTCAAAGTATGTCAACGCTTCCCAAGTTTCAATAAAAAACAAATTCATTCAGTAATAACAACAAAATAAATTTAAAGCTTAATTTGGACCATTTATGATGAGATCACGGGTATAAATGCACAATAATATCTAACGTTTGAATGTTTGATAGCGAAATTTTAGTGACATTTTTTATGATAATGATAAATTGCTAAATCCTTAACTTTTGAACTAAACTAACGTACGTTTATCATTTTCTTATGTTAATTTGGGGTTATTTGTGCTAAACTGCTAATTATCTACGAAGCCACATGAATATTGCTAAATATAGCTTTTAAAAATATCATTCAGATTTTAATTTTTGTGAAAAGTTAACGTTATACAAAATCACTTGTACCAATCAAATAAAAAGTAAGAAACATACATACGGTTGATCTTAGAGTTTTGTGTTTGTTATGTTGGTTGTCATATATGCAGCTTTTCGTGAATATATCCTTAGCTTTTCATGATTAGCATCAGGTTAAGGTTTTCGTGCTTTTCTCCACAATCCGTAATGTTGTAAGACCACTTCCAACCGTGACTCTAATTGACGCATCAGTTTGTATCAAATTAGCTCCACGTCAACACTTCTCAAAACTCTCAAAACTGACACACAACTGGCTGAACACTACCAACCATTCCACGTCACTCAGTTGTTTCGGGCTCCACATTTACCAATATACATCTATTTCTATACACTAAACAAAAAACAAAAACAAAAAAAAATTAATCGTTGTGGCCACTCCTTCCGTCACTTCCCCGTCGCCAAACCGATGGAGAAAACTGACGCCTCCAACTGATGTTGTGGTGCCAATGGCTTCAGTTTTCTGAAGCCCAGTCAGTTGCAAACTAAAGCTCGAAGGGAACAACCAATGGGAGGGGTCTAACGCTTATCATTTATTAATTAAATTTGCTAGGACAATCCCTTTACCCGTACCAAGTAAGAAACGTGATAGAAAAGAAAAAACGACAAATTAATAATATGTATCATATATTGTTATTAGTACTATACTATATACTCGTAGCATATATATATTCGACAACTATAAAGAACGGTAAAATTGACCCTTTGATAGTTCTTTATCGGCCCGTCTCACGATCAATATAGGAGAGGTAAAGGGATTGTGTTTATACTGTAAAGATACTACGTATATCATAGGTGCATCGAACTCCATGCATCCTCCTATTTCGCAAGAATACAATTCTAAATGTATCTCTTATCTGTTTGAGAGAATTAAAAGATCAAACAACTTTTATTAGTATTTTTTTTTTTTGTCTTACTATCTCCCTTAGTCCCTTTCTACAATAATTACGAAAATTAATAAAGAAAGTAGCAGCATGAAACATTGGATGTAGCTACGATATCCAGATTGTTGACGTGGGATGAAACAGCCAACACAAATTATAAAAAGAGTTGTAAGAGCACACGAAGTGGTGCCGTTTTTGTCGGCGTTTTTCCTCCAGAACTCCGTGGGACGGAATTCAACCACCTCGTGGTGCCGTTCCCGAATCCCGACAGCGTTCTGGACGGCGTCCAGCAATCACCGTCCACCTCCAGACGTTGTAGAACACGGTTTCCTCCTTTTTTTTATTATTTGTTTTTCTTTTTCTGTGGTTTTTTTTGTTTTTTATCCTTTTGTTTTTTATCCAGAACACTGTTACCACTCCACAAAATCCTCACCACTAAATTCTCACTCAGAACACTGTGTTTAGACTAGAGGTGGCAATTTTAGACCCATCGGTTAATTTTGGGTCAATTTGGTTAATTTTTAGGAGGGGATGGGTTTGTTGGGTCTCCTCCCCATTTTTTGGATGAGTCTAAATGGGTTTTTCAATATAACCTCTAATTATGTAACAATTAACCAACGGGTTTAGACGGGTCTAGCGGGTAATTTTTTTTTTTTCACCTCATTTCATTTTTTTCATTTTTCACTCAAATAATAAAAAAAAAAATTTGGTGAACCCGATGACCCGACCCGACCCGAGACCCATTTGACCCGGACCCGTTTAGACCCATCCTTTTAAATGACCCATCTAGACCCGGACCCATTTAGACCCAAACCCATTTAGACCCGTGACCCGACCCGACCCATTCATTTTGCCACCTCTAGTTTAGACCGTCACCACTCCGTGTGCTCTAAACAACTACAGTATGAGCTTTATTAAGGTTCTTCTTAAGTAATCCACTTTTTATATAAACAAATTTAAAATAAATACAATAATAAAAAAAAATGAAGATTCTTGAGTCAACCTCGCCACTTGTTCCATGTAGTTGCCGCCGACTAATTGGGAAAAAAAAAGGCGTTTATCAGCCCCTCTTTCACTATTTTCCTTAAACCAATTATATCTAACCTTAACCCCCACCGACCTTTTAAGTCATTCATTTATATCAGACATATATTTTCTTAGTTAATCAATGTAATAGTTGATCCTTCTATGATCCTATCATCTCCATGAACAGAAGTAGTGAAGTGCATTTTCTTTCGATTTTTGTATGGGTTGAATAAATTTTAATTTTGATTAAGCATGCTAATATACAATAAAATAGTAAAATATTGCTGCGATGTTTCAACGTTTTGCAAGAAATATAAAAAAGTTTAATGATCAGCATTGTCAGTTATCAACGTTTTGCAGGAAAAATAAGTCCAGAAAGTTATATTGTTAACAACTAATATACATATGTTTGTAAACTTAAATACTTAGCAAATATTTGTAGTGCTGTTAAATGATGAAAAAACATAACCATGTCTAAATACCGTCTAATACTCATTTCAACAAAATAGAATAATTTATTCCTAAAAGTAGATAATATTCTGATTTTACCTATTTCATCTCAATGGAGTAGTAATATATATCCAGCTAGAAATCGTGTGGATGGCACGTGACAGCCAGTCATGTATTCATTCTCTCCCTCCAAAGAATCTCAACACAGTCAACTCTATCAAAACTCTGTATTTACCTATACAAAACAAAACCCCCCTTTCAACCAACATTAACAAACAAAGTGCATGAACCCAACCGTCCACACAACTCCTATATAAACCACCCATCACAAACCTCACACTCCATCACCACACCACCAATTCCACACACAGACTAAGTGATCGATTACGCATCCGAAAATCGATCACAATGCCTTGTGAAACTACAACAATAATGCCTTCTATTCGCATCATCTCAAAATCAACCGTTTTTCCCGCCACAAAATCCAATATCCCAAACCTTAAACTCTCCGTATCAGATCTTCCTATGCTCTCTTGTCACTACATTCAAAAGGGCAATCTCTTTTCCCGCCCTTTGACTTCTGTTGTTCCTGACGTTTTATGTCATTTTACACTTCGTCTTTCGCGAGTCCTCACTCATTTTCCCCCGCTTGCGGGACGGTTGACTACTGATTCAGACGGTTACGTCTACATTACTTGTAACGATGCAGGCATCGAATTCGTGCATGCAGAGGCCACTCATTTATCTATTGATGATGTCATGTCACCCGTTCATGTCCCTGATTCTGTCAAAGGGTTTTTCACCTATGACAGAATGGTGAGCTATGAAGGACATTTTAATCCGCTTATGGGTGTTCAGTTGACTGAGCTAAACGATGGCGTTTTCATCGGATTTTCCGTTAATCACGCTGTCGTTGATGGAACTTCCTTATGGAATTTTATTAATTCGTTCGCTGAGGTTTGTAGAGACTCACAAATCCTGTCGAAGCCGCCATCATTCATTCGTGACTCCGTTTTGATATCTCAAGTGTGTTTGAAAGTCCCAACGGGAGGTCCGAAAGTGACGTTTGATGAGCACGCGCCGTTGACCGAGAGGATTTTTCGATTCAGTAGAGACTCGATCTCAAAATTGAAACGAAGGACAAATAATCGTAAGAAGATCGAATTTTATGGTGATGGAAATATAAACGGCATCGAATTGATTGGCGAGGATAAGGTGAGCACGTTAATTAGTAATTGGTTAAGAAACGCAAATGTTTTGAAAACCGAACCGGAACCTGAAATTTCATCATTCCAATCGCTATGCGCGTTACTGTGGCGTGCAGTAACACGTGCACGAAAGTTTCCAGCCAACAAAACTACGACATTCCGAATGGCTGTTAATTGTCGTCACAGACTAAAGCCAGAACTTGAAAAGTTCTACTTTGGTAACGCGATACAAAGCATTCCGACTTACGCAACAGCTGGTGATGTTTTATCACATGATCTGAAATGGTGTGCGGAACAGCTGAACAAGAATGTTTTGTCTCATGATGACACAATGGTGCGTCGTTTTGTGAAGAATTGGGAGAGTGATCCGCGGTGTTTTCCATTGGGGAATTTCGATGGAGGGATGTTGACGATGGGAAGTTCGCCTAGGTTTCCTATGTATGATAATGATTTCGGGTGGGGGAAGCCAGTTGCGATTAGGAGTGGGCGGGCGAATAAGTTCGATGGGAAGATTTCGGCGTTTCCGGGGAGGGAAGGTGGTGGGAGTGTTGATTTGGAGGTGGTTTTGTCACCGGAAACAATGGCGAGTATTGAATTGGATCCGGAGTTTATGCAATATGTTTCTTGATGGTGTGTTTTGTTTGTGGAGTGGAGTAGTCTTGTAATTTAGTAACTTCTAATTATGGAAATCCAAATTATTAATTTTAACTTTAGATTTCTCTTCTTGTTTTCTCCTTTTCTTTTACTCGTACTTATTATTATTACTCATAATCCATAGGTTTGGAACTATTATTAAATAACTTTATATTGCTAATTTGCTATGTGGTTAATCAGTATTAAAAAAGGTTGTTAATCATAGTTTTAAGTGCAATGGTTAAGCATTCGTACCCGAATCCCGATCCCGTACCGGTACCGTACCGGTACCGTACCGCTTTAAACGGTCCGGTATTTGGTACTCACTTTAGGGTTAAAAAAGATAACTATTAAAAACATGAACATCTTGAACACATGTTAATTACGGAATATAGTAATTTGAGTGCATCCTTTTTTTACGGGTGAAAATGAATCAGTTTAGGTCGATCATGACACAAAAAAAAAAATTAATTAATAACTTACATTTGAGTAAACCACATCTTCAGACTATAGATGTGTACGAATATAATTAGGGGTGATCATGGAATGATATAGGTAGACTATGACACAACTACGATTTGGGTTATCCGTCTTTTCAAGCTTATAAGTTTCAATTGCAGGGTGGGTTACAAGGGCGGATTCATGTTAAGAGCACCGGTGGCACTGCAACCGATCCATCACGTTGAAATAGTATCGTATTTTGAGGATATCTACTTGTGGGTAGTTTGGAGGGTACCTCTGACACTCGCACTCTCTAACACTCGCACTGTTTTTAATGGTACGCGTCAACGCACATAAAAAAAACCTTAAAGCCATAGATATAACTAAAAAAGAGAAAATTACTAAAATGGTTAGGTTTTGACCATTAATGTTTTACATATGGACTCTACACGTAAAAATGGCTAAAAATTGTTATATGTTTCGCTATAATTCAATACCAAATTAGCTCTAATTGTTGCATATTTTATTCTAATTCACTCAAAAATCCTTCTAATTCGCTCCATTTAAATTTTTTTTTTTTTGAAAATTCGCTATAACTCAAAAGGTGGAACGAAAATATTATTTCTAATATTTCTAATCAGATAGTGACAAGTGTCAAAAATGTTTTCACATAGGAGTAGTGATCTTTTTTGACAATTTTAGATATTTTGTAAGAAAGCTTTCATAATAAGACATCAATGGTCAAATCCGACCATTTTATTAAATTATTCTCAATACATAAAATATACAGAGTATATATTTTTGGTTACCTAGAAACTCTATTATTTATACATTCAAAACATGGCTTTTGAAATAATTAGTTCTTGCACTGTACATTGAGTAAATCGTCAAAAGAACAACCGATGATCATATTGAAAATATTTCAATAAAGTACAAGAATTTTTAAAAAAATGAAAATACCAATGAGATTGTGTCATTTGTACAAAACTCACTTACCCTCGAGATCAAAACCCCAAACCCTAAACCCCAAACTCTAAACGCGACACTTTAACATGTGTCAGTAATTTGTGAAACCCACTAAAAACGGAAAAAAAAAAACTCATCGAAAGTATGCCTTGCGAGATGCCAAATCGAAGAGGATAAAATGCTGAATTTTATGGTGCAATTTTCATAATATTTTGATTTGACGTTTGTGACATATTTAAGTTTAACACCCTAAAATTCAAAAGTATTATTGTGAATAAAGTAATAATAATTATTTTAAACTGTTACTACCTCCGTCCTAAAATTATAGTCCATCTTTCCTTTTTGGGACATCCCAAAATAATTGTCCACTTCACATTTCAACCAATAAGAAGAGAGTTTAGTGGGTGCAGATTCTATTTTAGTGGTTGAAAACTGTTGTGGTCCCACTTTTATTAAACTGCGTGCTTTTTGTTGGTGGACAATAATTTTGAGACGGAGGGAGTATTACTTTAGGTGAAATAAAATAGTAATAATTGTAAGTCGATTTTAAAGTTCCAGACAATGATAATCACGGGGAATAAAATTAAAACACATATATACATATTCCCATACATATACGTACGTATCATTTATCATAATTACTTCCAAAAAGTTCCAGAGAGCTCCAGGAAGAAGAAGAAGTCGCAGGAACCAAAAACCATGAACCAAATTCAATCCAAAACATCAAATTGAAGCTAGAAGATATGAATTCATCATCAATTAATCATTTATATCATGAGGTAATTAATGTTCTTGCTTAATTTTAACCTAAAACTTTGGTGTTCATGGGTTTTGGTGGATTTTGATAAATTAGAGATTTCTAATCCTAAAATTAGGGTTTTATATGGTTGAATTGATGTTAGTTAGGTTATTAGTGATGATTAATAACCTTACTATGATCTAGAAATGAAGAACCTTTAATGTGTTCTTGAGGGTTTATATTAAATGAGAATGAATTAGTGTTAATTCACTTGGATTATTATTTAGAAATGCTATTGGAGTGTTATTGGTGAAATTTGGATTAAGTTTATACAAGGAAATTGATTTGTTTTTAGTTTTGATGAATTATATAGAATTATGTAACTAGTGAAAACTAGTTTAAATGGTGAATTAAAAGTATAAGTGATTATGCTTATATAATGTTTGATCACGATTGACATTGTGATTCAAATAGTTGAGTTTTAGAAGTGAATATGATCAGGAAAAGAAAGGTTACTTATATGTATTTTATAGTTTGATTAAAGTAAAACTTAATCAATCCAAAGAGGTGATGGATTGATGATATTGATATTAGTTGATTATGATGATTCTGATTACTAAAAGTGTCGATATATGAATGTGTATTATGATAGGGATTGAAGTACGTGGGAAAGCTTTCGTGATCATTATTGTGAATCATCAAATATCGAGGTGAGTGATACGAGGATTAAATGAGTAATGATTGTATGCTCCGGATTGCTTACGAGCAAGAAGTTCATACAATCGTTTGGAATATTGTTTGTTTCTAATAGTTGTTTCTCATGATTGTTACTATGTTGTATTATATTTCGTATCTTAAGTAATATTGTTGTTGACCATAGTTGTTAATTGTTGCTAGTTGTTGAGTTAATTGGAACTAGTATAGAATTATGTGAAATATATGGACTATATGGATTGAGTATTGTAGAGATTGATTGTTACGAAATAAATGATTATTACGAAATAAGTGCTTGGCACTACTTGGTATCTATTAAGCTTGGTATCCATTTCTATATGATTGGTGCCATGCTTACTTGTATCTATTGGAATGTGATCCGTACGAAATATGAAGAAATCTCTACAATTGCTCAATAGTATCTACTTAAGGAGATAAGTGGTTATTTGATAATTGTTTCGTGTTGATGCTTTTGGTGAATTATTCATTTAATTGCTTGTATACTTACTAAGCTTTATGCTTACTCATTTCAGTGGTTTATGTTGTAGGTGCTTGGTTCGGTTGAACCAATTGGATGAAATGTGATTACAAGGAGGTATCGTGTATTGAAGCTTGTATTGTTGTTAGACAAGCTTCTCATTCTATCGAATTGTCGTTTTGAATTGCCATTGTATAAATCGCCCAACAGATTATGATTTAGTGAAATTTGTCATAGATGTATTCATTTTGGTTTTGAAATAATTAAATGTGGAATTTAAAATGGGACCAATGCAAATTTAGTTTATTTAAAAATAATAATAATAAATTTTTTGGGGCGTTGCATTAAGTTTCAAAAAGATTGAGGTAAATGGGTTTTTGTACAAATGACACAATCTTATTGGTTCTTTCGTACTCTACAAAATACTTGTACTTCCTAGATCCTATCTCTGATCATATTATCATGCTCATTGATCAAGCCTAATCAATTTAATACCTTCTAGTGTTAATACAAGAATAACGACTTGTTTATGGTTAGCTAGCTAGGTCAAATATCAGAAGAAGTACCATTTGGCCACCATCTATCTCAACTTGAATGGGCGTAATGGGTGAAAGCAATGCATGCCCATTACATTCCTTGTAGGCTGGCTCATGGTGCAATGAACCTCTTTGAGGGGACGTACTCATATCATATGTGTCATTTGCTATTTCAACCTTTATCAATCACCATCTCTTATCATCAAATCAAACAAACATTCATATCAATCTATTATCTTCTTCAACAAACATTGTTTTCTTAGAATAGAATCGTAAACAGAATAAACTTTATACACTTTTGATTCTAATGCCGTGATCCTAAAATTGATCGGGTGCCACGTTTGACCGAGTTACAAACGTATTCAGATATTAGATTGTAAATAAATATAGGGCAGTGATTCGTACACCACCAGTTTTTCTCCGTACACCACTAAACATGTTTTAAGTTGTACATTACAGCGGTCTGAAACATGTTTAGTGATGTACAAAGAAAAACTGGTGGTGTACGAATCACCACCCAAATAAATATTGTGATATTGACATGTCTAGTGGCAACTTATTGTATACAACCATCAATTCATTCAATAAAAGCTTCTTGCTTTAGCTCAAGAAGACGTTATAAAACACACACACACACAAAAAGACAAAAAGGTAATCTAACAAAAACCTACCAGTTACCACAATACACAAAATGAGGCAGCCAAAATGGTACTTTAAAAAGCCTATTAAGTTGTGTATCAGAATAGCTAGAATGTATAAGTTGTTCATTGCTCCTTCCTCTTGAAATCAACTTGCAAAAAACAAACGTTATCTTTGTTCATTTCATAGTCCTAACCCAACAACTTGCTCATAGAGTACATGAAAACGCTTAGTTAGGATGTATTACAAGGGTCATATACTCTAAAGCGACTATTGTAAATTGTATGAAGCGATAAGAGGATATTAGTGAATTCATTTTCTTTTAAATGGAAATGCTCTGATTATGATTTGGTGATATGCTGCTGCTAGTGTTGCGCCCGCAAATGGTCCAACCCAATATATCCACTGCTCAAAGAAATAACACAATTATTATATATAATTCGATTCGATTGAAAAATAGGTAAAAGTTAAGGACTAAAAGCAGTGAAAGTACATGGTCATCCCACGCTTGCTCCTTGTTGTAGATGATGGCTGCTCCTAGACTTCTAGCCGGATTAATCCCAGACCCGGTTATAGGAATTGTCGCCAAATGTACCAAGAACACTGCGAACCCAATAGGCAATGGCGCCAGTATCTGCCAGTTCAAATTAAATCATCTTATCTATTTTGAAAACTTTTGATAAATTTATGTTCGAGAGAGAATAGTTTTTATACGTACAGGAACGTGGGAGTCACGGGCACTGAGCTTGGCATCAGTGGCAGAGAAAACGGTGTAAACAAGGACAAATGTGCCAACAATTTCAGCCCCTAAGCCTACAGCCTTGCTGTAGCCTTCGGAAACCACGTTGGCACCACCCCCGTGTAACTCGAAATCCTTTTGGCCTTGAAAACCTTTGACAACACCTGCACCACAAATCGCACCAAGGCATTGCATCACCATGTAATACAATGCTCGTGCCAACGACAACTTTCTACCCAAAAACAAACCAAATGTCACTGCCGGATTAATATGACCGCCTGCCACAGTATTGCATTCGTTAATTATAGATACCAATTAGAATTTTGTGACATGCAGTGGCGGATCCAGAAAAGAAATTCAAAGGACCATGATTTCCAACATATTTTCCAATAAAAAATATGTTGGTAATCTTGCATGTTTTAAAAAAAAAAAAAAAAAAAATCTGTATAAATGTAAATTCCACCGTGGGACGGTGTAATATTACATGTATGTACATTTCATTAATGAAGATGCTAGAATTTAGGGGTGAAGAAGACCTGAGATTCCGGCGGTGCAATAGACAAGGGCGAAGATCATGCCACCAAAGGCCCACGCAATACCTTGGACGCCGATGGAGGAGCATCTGGACGGAGACTTGGAGACTTCAATTACTGTCAAGACAGTGATGTACAGAAACAAAAAAGTGGCCATGAATTCGGCGATTCCTGCTCTATAAAAGGACCAACAACAGAGCTCTTCTGCCTCAAATAATGGGGCGGCGGGTGGCTCTTCGTAATCTTTGTCATGGACTTGAGCCGAGGTACCGAGCGGGCGTCTGTCCCTAAACTTGTGAGTTCCCAAATGAATACCATCTTCTCTTCCTTCCATAGCTGTTTCATTTACCAGAAATTTAGTTTCTCTATAAAAATTGATGGTACTTTGTAATAAAATTGAGTGGTGGTTAAAAATAGACATAAATTGTGGGGGGTATAACGTGTGTGTTTCACATAATTTTGGGTGTCAAGTTTGACATTAAGATGGTATTAATCATTTTTTAAATAATATGCTTGATCAACACAAATAAATGATAGGACACTTTAGTTCAAAAAGGATGTCGAACTCACCATGATTTCCTGAGTTGATCGTTATTCTTCGTGAATGGTTAGGAAGTTGGATATTTGGCAAGTGGTTTCAGCTAGAGTTACTCCGTAATAATTCTTTGATGATACGTTGTTAGGATCTTTGTTATATAGTCTCTAGCATGTACGTGTCTTTTGTCGTTCAATGGTCATCTCCTATAGAGTGGAGTTTTGTATTGATTCAACATCGCAATCTAGATTCGAATTTCTTTCGGCCATAATTCTTTGTTGGGAATTCATGAGAATTCATGATATCAAAGCTCAGGTCTAGATTCGAATTTCTTTCGGCCATAATTCTTTGTTGGGAATTCATGAGAATTCATGATATCAAAGCTCAGGGAAGACCGACCATCAAATAGATAACTGATAGAGTCGCCTCTTAAAGCATATCCCGTACGCAATCTTCACCAACTATGCAACTATCAGTCACTAATATTACCTACTCCATTTCCGTTCAAGTTGGGATAACTAGCAGGTATGGAAGCTTCAGATTCTTTGCCCTTGGCTAAGTCAGAAACATCAGAGTTACTCTCGATGCTAATTTATGGTTTGATCACCCAACTTATGGTTTGATTACCAATCATGCTATTCGACGCATCTACCAAAAAATTATTGTCTCTGCAAACAAGCAAATGCTAAGAAAATTTAAATTCAGTCTCAGCTAACATTAAAGTTAGTAAAAGCACTCACAGTAAACTCATTTGATGCACGATATTACTTTATGCTAACTTAAAATCTTAGAGACTTTTATGATCTTCAATTCTACTTATACCTATTACTCTGTAGTAAGCACACAACATAAAGACACAACATAAAGGCTCAACAAAGAGTCATCTAATCAAAAACATAAAACTTCTGAATCCAAACACACTAGAGTATGGTTGCTATAAGGAAGCAGAGAATAACAAAGTATCACAAGTAACAGAAAACTAAACAAATTGTCTGATAGGGGGAACATATAGAAAGCTCTCAAAGATAATCTAATCAAACAAGCTGAAGCCCATGTCATCATCAGACTCCTCAGCTGGCTCATCCTTCTTCTCCTCAGCTGGTGCAGATGCAGCAGCAGCAGGTGCACCACCATCAGAAGCAGCAGCCGGTGCAGCCACAGCAAACTTGCTCGGGTCCTGCATTGGTTTCATTTCAAGATAATTTAAATATCCAATTATTTAATGAAGATGGAATATTTTTATATCATAAAAGCAACGAAATAACCCAACATACCTCAAGGTACTCCTTCACCTTGTCAGCCAAGGGGAAAGAGTAACCAGTTTCAACAGCAATGGCCAATACATTCTTGTAACCATTGATCAACATGTGAGGAGCAGCAGCAACAGTTGGGTAGTGGATAGCCAATGCAAGAGATGTGACCATGGATACACCCAAAGCAAACTTCTCAATCAGGTCATCTTCAGTCAAGTCAAGCACCTCAGGGCTGAAGACTGAACCGTTGTCATAAACGGTTTCAACCACAAGACCATACGAAAAAGGCCTGATTCCAAGCTTAGCTAGAAGAGCAGCCTCAGAAGAACCCACTTTGTCACCCTTCTTGATAAGCTCCACAGGGGTGATAATTTCAACAGTACCCTTGTTAATCTTGGTGGGAATGTTAAGCACCTATACATAATTCAAAGTTAGAACAATCTTAACATCATACAAAATTTTGCATAAAAGAAAAACAGATAAATAATAATAATTACCTGGAAGAAAGAAGTCTGGGATGGATCTAGACCAGTGTTGCCAGGAGGAACAACCACATCAACTGGAGCAACCAAACCAACACGAGCAGGAGCTCCAACCTGATCACATAATATCACTAATGTCATATGCTAATACTATTTCAACACATACATGATACATTTCTCACAAACATATTGCTGGGCTAAATCTGATACAAACTCCATCATAACCTATATCACTGACTAATAAAGGTAGACTTTTTAGCTATAAACAAACAATAAGTAACATACTACTAATATATCATAGCCCACAGGGAATGATAAACATCAATTGTATATTATATGCCATTTATACAAAAATGGCTTTAACTTTCTACACAAATGTGTAAAAATTAGTTGAGCAACTAAAAAATAATCAACTTTTACCTTGTACTTGGCAACTTCTTCACGGACTTCCTTCAAATCACCCTTGGTAAAGATCAAACCAACATTTCCCTAAATTTCCAAACCAAATAATACACAAAAATTAGTCTAAACTCATCGTTTACTAAAACATAACAATCTGATAATGACAAAAATGAATTATAATGACTTACAACAAGGAGGGGGATAAGGTTCAAATAAGCCTTGTTTCCGGTCTTCTCAGAGTGCATCCTAATAGACCTTTTCATCATAGTGTTCTTTCCCATAAGGATAACCGAATCACCTCTCAAACCATGACGGATATTCTGGAGCTGATTCGACCCGACATTATCAGCAGCAGCAATCAACACCTGAGTGTAGTCATCGAGAAGCTGGCACAGCTTGCTATCGTAAGCGATCTTCTTATCAGCTTTCGAAACTTTGCCCATTGTGTGTTAGTAAAGTATACAACAACTAAACTCTAGAAATGAACGGAAGAGATGGTGGTTTACAAAACCGAGGGCCAAGACAGAGCGGTTGAAATGCTAAGCCAAGGGGGACAGCGGTGGCGCCGTCACTTTAACCTCTTCTATTCAGATTTTGTTGGCGGTGGGGGGAGAAGATGGAGATCTAAAAACCCTAATTTTGCTATGAAGATTGTGAACTGTGTTTTTAGGTTTTTATATGGAAACGGAAATGAAAACCTAATTATGGTAGATGGGCTTAGCTAGTTGGGCTTGGACTGTTCTTAGTTATTGAGCCGTGAGAATATATGAACAAATTGGACTTATGTCATGTTTCGGACATGATTTTGATGTCGCCGGATAATTTGGTCGGCCTATTATGTTGTAAAACGCACATAGGATATAGCTACGATTACGAAATTTTGAAGGAAATGAGGGACACGTGATTCAGTGGTTGATTTTCGTTATCAACGACTCAAATTTACAACATTTATTTTATGTGCACGTTGCATTTTACGTGAATGAAGTGTTATTAATATACAATAAATCTGGGTCATTGATAAAAAAAAAAAATTCCAACTACTAAAATTGTTTGCCACTCATCCTTATTAGGGGTGTTCAATATTTGGTTTGAAACCGTTTAATCCGAAAACCGAACCGAATTAAAACCGAAAAAAACGAACCGAATTTGAATTTGGTTTTCGGTTCGGTTTCTGTTCGTTTTTGGTTTTTGAATTCGGTTTTCGGTTTTGAAATTTTGAATTCGGTTTAACCAAAAAGCGAATTCAAAACCGAATTTTAATAAATAATACATTAATTTATTAATATATGTAGTATATGTGTGATATTTAAATTTCTTAAACAAGTATATCTACATTTAAACATTAAATTAACTTCATGTTTTTCACTTTCAACTCTAGTGAACCTAACACACAAAAAACTACAAGTCGAAACCAATTAATTTAGAATTTTTTTTTTTTTAATTTTCAGTTTTAACCGAACCAAATTCGAATTTGGTTTTCGATTCGGTTTCGGTTCGGTTTCAAATGTGAATTCGGTTTTGCTCAAAAAAATTTCAAAACCGAACAACCCGAACCGAATAAACCGAGTAAACCGAAAACCGAACCGATGAACACCCCTAATCCTCATAATGCATGACCTCGTAACATTACCCATATATGTTTGACACATGGAGTATATATTATATGTTCAACTTTTTTTAGAAGTGGATCAACGCGATACCATTTAATCGATAGCCATTTGATTAATGAACAAGGTTTTTCATATTCACGCTTTGCGATGGGATAATATATTGTGTATATCGATTTTTAATGTATAATGACTTTTTAAATCAAATGCTCTTTAAACTAACGGTATAGAAGCTGTCTTGCGAATATTGAATTGTGAGTTGACGTTTTGCTTGAGACATATATATATTCGTGGTGATTATGTATGAACCATATAACTATAAAAATTGTAATATATTACATATCAGTTTAACATAATATATTATATAAAGTATGTTCAATAATTATTATTTTATGTGATAGCTATAACAATACTCTAAATATAAAGTCCACTTTTTTGGAAAAAATTGGAATAAAATTTACAAATGAGCTTTAGCCTAACATTATTAAGGTGGTCTCATATATTCATGATAAATATATATCGTTATAATGAAAAGAATAATTTAAAAATTACTACACATTCTTTCTTAATATTAATTGTTATATACTCGTATCCTTTAAGATCATATCATGTGTTATATATAGTATGTTCAATATATAATTACTAATTAATATAACATATATTTGTGTGATATTCATCACAAAATTTTAAAACTAAAGCCGACATAATTAAAATTTAAAACTAAAGCTCACATGATTTCTTGAAAACCAAAACAAATGAAAATATAAAAGAGGACAAGAATTGAACTTGCATCATGTCGAGTAAACTTGCCTTAATTGCATTGGTCACCACTTACTCTACTTAGTCAATTTGAATATAATTACAATATATATTATTTATCTATTATCTATATATTGAATCATAAAAGGACAAAACACTTATTATTCATAATAAGTGTGAGAAAAGTTCAATAAAGTACAAGAATTTTTGAAAGAATGAAAGTACCAATGAGATTGTGTCATTTGTACAAAAACCCATTTACCCCCAAGATCTTAAAAACTAATTATCTCACAAATGGCAAATGAAAAATTATAAAAATTGCACCATAAAATTCAGCGTTTTATCCCCTTCGATTTGCCATCCCTCAAGGTATACTTTCGACGATTTTTTTTTCTTCGTTTTTTGGTGGGTTTCACAAATTAATAACACATGTGTTAGTGCTTGGTTATACATTTAATTTAGGTTTAGGGTTTAGGGTTTAGAAAGGTTTAGGGTTTAGGGTTTAGTAGGATTTAGGGTTTAGAGTTTTGTAAAGCATTTAGGGTTTAAGGTTTGGGGTTTAGGGTTTGGTTTTGCAAAAACCCCAATCCATAAACCCTAGATGCAACAATTTTAACACGTGTGTTAGAAATTTGTGAAACCTACCAATAAACGAAGAAAAAAAATCGTCGAAAGTATGTCTTGACGATTGGCAAATCGAAGAGGATAAAACGCTGAATTTTATGGTGCAATTTTCATAATTTTTCGATTTGGCGTTTGTGAGATATTTAAGTTTAAAAAAGATGGGGTAAATGGGTTTTTGTACAAATGGCATAATCTCATTGGTTCTTCAATGCTCTATAAAATACTTGTACTTCCTTGATCCCATATCTTATAAGTGTTTGCCAATTGATATTAAGTGATAATAGGAAAACAACCGTTACATGTAATCAATCCGTGTCCCTACATTTATAGAGCGGGGTTTTAACTTTAATTAATGGAATCTGTCTTTCGAGATGACTCTGCTAATGGAGTAAAATCAAGCGTGTGAAAGAGAACCGATATGCAAATTTGTCACTTGTGAACTCTTGCACGTTAATACGACCACTCGATCAATTAATGTTCCCTCATCAGCAGCTTCTTCAACAAACATAAACATTTTGCAAGACTAGAATATAATCAAAGAACGCACTATTAAGATGCTTATATAGTGTTGTTAAATCATATCGTCTTAATCACCGATATATGCTCTTGACCAAATGTATATCTGTGAGAATCTTTCACATTCTTTGTTAGACAATAAAGATTCAAGAATGCATTTGTTGATGTTAACTTGTAATCCATCGTTTGTCAAATTGACAATTTTACAACAAGCCTTCATTTTAGCTGCAACAAACTTTCAACTTAGCTAGTGTAAGTTTGTTATGAACTTATGATTCTCAAACCGCACTTTCAAGATTTAAACCGCTTTTATCATCAAATTTTTTAAGAAATTAAGATAAAAATGACCTTAACCCATTCGATTGTCAAATCCATCATTTCTATACCGTGTAATACTCATATATTGGACTAAGGGTGCATTTGGTTTGCTTAAAGGAATCATTAGAGGTATGAGATTGAAAGTATGATTGAATTATGAATGGTTATCACTTTCAAATCCATCTCTCCCCTCGATTTTGAAAAAAACCCCATCTTGAGGGTTTGATTCTCAAAATTTAAAATCTACACCCCTCAAACAAATACCATCTATCATTCCCTTTCATACTCATTCCAATACCTTTTATTCAAAACCTACCATCCAAACACACCCTAAAAACTTGTGAATGGTAATTAAAACGTAATCTGTACTACACGAATGACTTGTACAAAACAAATTACTTAGCACACCATATACCATCTTGTACGTGTTGACGTGTTGTCATACATTTGTAATCATGTAGTCATGTAGTGTAGGCAAGTACTTTGTTCGTATTAGGATTTTATTTTTTATAAAAGGTTATTCATTTTAAAAAAATAACTATTGAAAATTATTAAATTCTCTTCTAACCTTCGTTTACTCTCGACGACTCATTTATTCAATATTTAAAGTTAAACATATCTAAACATAAAGGATTGTATAGCAGCATATTTATAATGAATAAAAATTTGTTAGCGGGGTTTATTAAATTTTATTGCTTCTCCCCTTCTTTGTTAAATTGCTAGACGCATTTGTTTTCGTAATATAATTTCGTTTGCTTTGAATTATTTTTTTATAAGATATACAAGTATGTATATATAATACACATAACATAATTGCTTAAATTTTATATAAACTTATAATTTTGATATAATATAATAATATTTATTTATAAAGGGAAAAGTAAAAGACTTTGAACAAAAGTTGCGATTTAAATGATAAAAAGGATAAAATGGGGGGTATATATAGAAAAATTTATTTTTATTCCACTGAACATAGGTGAAAGAATTGTTGTACTGCATTTTAGAAAGCGTAAAACTAAAATGGAAGGTAGTGCTTGCTATGACTTCGTTAGCTTATGTATGAGGTGTCCGTCGAAAAGACCGATGGAGGGAGGGCATTTGATTTATTTTCTGCACTAGAAATAACTTGAAATTTTATAAAGTAAAATATACAATTATAAATGATTAAGCTATAAAAATACACGTTATTATAGTTTGAAAACTAGTTTATTGGCTTAATTATCCGAAAATAAAGAAATATATCGTATTACACTAAGAAGTGTATATTGTTTGATTTGCGTCAGGTAAAAATGAGCTTAAATTACATAGGGAGTACTAGCCGACTTCTCCTTTATATACCCAAAATTAGCATAATACATTTCGGTACCATAGTTTATAACAGAGTGCCTTGTCTACATATATATCACTACTTATATCATGTGCTTGTATTTATAGAAATGTGTAGCTTAACTTGTCGTGAATAACTAAAAGTGCATGTAATTTTGGTTAACAAATGAAGTGCCTATGTATAATTTGTCATTTTTAACAAATTATAGGACACACATATACTTAATTGAAAAAAAATAATGAATATGTCTAACTAAATTAACCTAATACCAAATAATAGGTTTACCTAATAGATTGATCCATTTGAAATAAATATATGAATTACGGTAAGCTAAAACACGTACACATGACACCCACAAGTTGTAGGTGTCACATCAGTGTCATGATACCACCGTTATACTACTTATACTCAAAATTAGAAGGAAAAAAAAAAAAAAAACTTCATATCGTAACAACTTACGCACACTAACCAAGTGGGACTCTTATATAATTTATTTACTTATAATGTTAGGACAAAAAAAAAATTAAGTAAATAGAGAATCGCTACTATAAGATGAGATAAAATACATGAGATATGTTCAAAAATTAATATTATTATTATTATTATTATTATTATTATTATTATTATTATTATTGATTAGATCAATTTTTAGGTGAATTTATTAAACTTGTATATTATTATTTATCTATATTAATATATAATGCATTTCAGTGTTTTATTTTAAGATAGATTTTACTATTTTACCCATAACATTAGTATTGATATTTAAAAAATATACATGAAATTACTAATATACCCCTACATATATTAAAATCTAATTAATATTATAATTATTAAACATTAAAGTAACAAACATATTACATCAAATACTAATTAATTAATTCTTTTTATTTGTCTATTACTAATATACTAGACATCTAGGCCATATGAAGATGTTGAACCGTACTATAAAGGTATTTATACATTTTGGACTTTATTGGTTGCAAAAATTTCACGAGCATCTAAATAATCATTTTATGTCATGTAATTGTTATGTACAAATTGTAGTTCATATTCACCAATTCTGATTCTAATCATTTAGAACTCAAAGTAAATTAACTATAAGTTGCACGTTGTTGTAATAAAATTGTTTATTGTCGTGCAACTTATAGTTAATTTACTTTGAGTTCTAAATGATTAGAATCAGAATTGGTGAATATGAACTACAATTTGTACATAACAATTACATGACATAAAATGATTATTTAGATGCTCGTGAAATTTTTGCAACCAATAAAGTCCAAAATGTATAAATACCTTTATAGTACGGTTCAACATCTTCATATGGCCTAGATGTCTAGTGTTAGTATTGAGTGCTACCTCTTTGTTTTCATCTGCAACTCCAAGATCAAAGAAAACATCTTATTATCACCATAATATACATATTCATCATGTAACTATGTAAAACAACAAAAGTACCTCGAAATATTCATGTTCATTGATCTTCAAAAATTATAACATTCACCAATCTTCATAACACTGATCTTCAGTAGTAAATATATTTGATTTTCAGATTAAACATTTTATTTTAGCCTTGGAATTGATTTGTGTTTGGTGATGAGTATGAAAGTGAGTTATATAATGTGTAAGAAAATGACCGATGACATTCTCTTCTTTTATTATTCTAAGAGTTACATTTCATTTTCATTTTAATCAATGTAAGAAATGAAAGGATGAACTAAACTTTATTTTTGTTATAATTATCGTCACATTGCATTAATAGTATTTATGGTGACCAACAATTATAGTAAAAAAAATCCTTAAAAAAATATGATTTGTGAGATGCTTATAATTATTATTATAATTATAATTATTATAATAATTATAATTAACTCAAATTCTGTGACTATCATTAAATGTACGGGAATACTCAACGACCGGCTACATTGCTTAGAATTAAAGAGAAAAATTCTAACCTATAAAAAAAAGTTGAGCTTTTTTTTCTTCTTTTGTTATGAAACGATGCAAATCATTATTAGATAAGCATATTTTAGTTTCCCATCATATAGATCATTAATCAAATAATCATTATCCTTCGTGGCCAAAGTTCAAAAACCAACATTTATGACATAATATTATACTTATTACATATATATAACAATCTAATGTCAATAGGTAAATCATTAATCTTGAAAAAACTATCATTTAAAGTCATTAAGTAAATCCTTTATTGTAACAAAACTCAAAAATTATAGTATTGTAGATTATAAGCATTTTAGGTGTTTTTTCCAAGAAAAATTATTACTTTACCATTAACGTTAATATGAGTCTTTGAAAAGCCTACTTGAAATTATTAACATACCTCTGCATATATTAAATTCTCATTTTTACTACATCATTAAAACTCTAACAAATAAACATGACATAACTTTTTAAATCGTAAGGAGGTACGCGACGTGTCAATTATCTACGGAAAGGTAAAAACGAGACGAACATGATAGAAAATTTACTTCATATGATTTTCGAGCTATTCGACCCATTTTCGTTTTACTCCACCCATCACATTTATAGTGTTAACCAATAAAAAATATACACAATTTTAAATATGATTACTTGATTCGAGTTTTAGTTAATTAACATACCACTAACATGCAATCATTTTGGTTTTGATCAAATAACTAATAAAAATCAATATAAAACTATAAAAATAAAATTACTAATCTTATTTGTTTAAAGGTGAAAAACAATTATCCATATCTATACTAATATATAATGCATTTCAATGTTTTTTTTTTAAAGATAGATTTTACTATTTTTCCCCTAACATTACTATTGAAATTTAAAAAATCTACATGAAATTACTAATATACCCCTACATATATTAAAATCTAATTAATACTATAATTATTAAACATTAAAGTAACAAAAATATGACATTAAATACTAATTAATTAATTCTTTTTATATGTCAACTACTAATATATTAAATATTTTAGGTGTTTTTTCCAAGAGAAATTATTACTTTACCATTAACGTTAATATGAGTCTTTGAAAAACCTACTTGAAATTACTAACATACCCCCTACATATACTAAATTATCATTTTTACTACATCATTAAAACTCTAAGAGCATACGGTGCGAAGGGACGTGGCACCAGCGTTCAGGGGCGAGAACGCCGTGCGCCGGCGTTCTGCCAGACCGGGCCGGCGTTCTCGCCGACGTTCTCGAGCAATTTTCAAGCCAACGTCCATATAGAGACGCAGCCCACAGTCAACGTTCCCACATTTTTTTTGCTTTTTTATTCCTTTTTTCATGCAAGCTCACTGATATTTTATTTATTTGTTTTCTTTCTTCTTTTGTTTTCTTCTCTTTCTTTCTTCTTTTTCATGCAAACTAGCTTTGTTTTCTTTCTTCTTTTGTGTCCGATAAAAAATTTATTTATTTTTTATATATTAATTAATACAATTACCTTTATTAAAAAATCAAACAAAACAAATAATAAAAAAACTCCAGAACACTGTCCAGAACACTGAGAATTTAGTTTTATCACACCACAAAATCCTTACCTTCAACATTCTCCAGAACACTGACACCACACCCTGTGCTCAGATAAAAATGAGGCGAACATGATAGCAAACTGCCGAAGGCGATTTGTCCACCGTTTGGAGTCAATTCGGCCATTAAAGCCTTCAAACTCAACTTTTCCTAAATTTGACACGTTTTTTAGTGTTTTCAAAAATGAGAAACGAACTATTTGATGTTTTTTTTTGTAACATATTATAAATAAATTTAAAGATTTACTTACCGTCCTTATTTTGTTTTATTATCATCAATTTCTATATTTTAGAGTTCCAATTTTTTAATCAAGTTTTGGGATTACAATTTCACAAACATAATTATGTTTAGTATTAAAATACTAAAGAAAAACAAACACAAAAAAAAAAAAAAAAAAAAAAAAAAAACAGTCAATGACTCAGCACCTCCCAACTTGACACCTAGCTATTAGAGACTCGCAGCCCGACTATCGAGTTCGCAACGACATTTTATGTACATATATATATTTTTTTGCGCATTTTTTAACAATTTCTAAAAAAGGGTAAAAAGGTTTTTTTTTTTTTCATATTAGAAACACCATATCTTAGTGTATCATCATATAAATTTTAAATTTGATTTAGTACTTTATATTGAATAAATGTGAAGCTAATAGTTGTTTACCCGTCGCATCGCGCGGACATTTTGCTAGTATATATATAACAACGTATAAATGCTATAATTTTAAAGCTCATTCGCATGCACTTTTTTTTTTGCAAGATTTACTACAAGTAGTAAATGTTTTATGTACGTTCAACTAGTATTTTAATAATTCACTACACACATAAAAATAATTATTTTTTTAACGTACATAATATTCGTTAATAACATAAAAGCTTGTTTTACATAATAGCTACATTAATAAAATTATACTCTAACTGTTATGTATACAAATACAAGGAATGTTTTTTACAATTAGATAAAGATACAACCTTTTGGGTTCATCTCAAATCGATTAAATAGAATTATAAAATTAATTTTTTTAATTCTTATTTACGATGTCATCATGTCTCTAATTTTAACTAATTTAATAAAATTAAACAATCATATTGGTTAATTGAATATTTGATGACATCATTAATGATTTCTTTTATTAATATCTAGATTATTACTAGATTATAAACTTGTGTATACCCACGGATGTTTGATACAAATATGTTGATAAGATGAATTTTAATATAAAGTATTGATGCTTATATATTGAAAATCCATGTATACACACCAGATAATCGAGTAAATATGTAAATAGATGGTTCATTAGTGAATACGTTGTTAGAATAATTAAATAAGTAATTTAAAAGTTAGGTTTAAAATATTTATTTATAAAATTTGTTAAGGAATATATGGGTTAGGTTCAGACGAAAACCACAAAAATGTAAAGAATTGCGAGAACTTTTAAATTACATTATTTTTATACATGTAAATGCAACAAATTACATATAAAGTATAAACGTTATTTAATGTTCATAGTATTGGCAAACAAAAGTTAAAAATCACAAAATGCATGTTAAATTATAAAATATATGAAATGTTCACATGTGCACAGATAAAATGTGCACAAGTGAACGCAAAAATATAAATTTGATTTTAAAGGTTATTTTGAGATTTTCTCAAATTATGTTTCTTTAATTTAACCTTAATCAACATCAATATTCACTTGTGATTGAATCATTAAACATATAAAAATTCCTATAATTTAAAAGTTCCCGCAGTTCTGTACCTTTTTGTGATTCTCATTTGAACTTTTGAATATATATATATATATATATATATATATAATGGGAGGTTCAAATGAGAACCAACTAAAAGTTAAGAACTCACAAGAACTACTAGATTTCATATTTGTTCACATGTGATTAACTCTAATTATATGTGAACATTGATTTATATTAGATTGAAAAAAAAAAGTCAAAAAACTCCTAAAATTGCGTCTTAAAATGCATCTTAACCGATTTGTTCACATTATTGTTCGAATGTGAACAAATATTTTTTGAAAAGAGAAATTTTAGGTAAATAAGTGTATTTGATTGGTTAATTGAGGAATATGTGAAATCTAAGCGTTTGATTGGTCAATAGATCTTGATTTTAAGTAAAATTGAGGATAAGGAGGTTTTCTTTTATTAATATTTATATTATTATTATTATTATTAGAAGGTTGTGCATTTAGTTTAACATAATATGATACCATTCAGGGAGAATTACAAATATCCGATCCTTAAACCCCCTAAATATCACATATACCCAACATTTTTCCAAACCCAAATTCTTAATATAAATACTATTAAATTTATAAAACCAGTGTTAATTATCCATTAATTATTTAATGACTTTTATACCCTTAGACTTTTATATGTCTCTCCACTCTCTCACATATCTACAACTCCGTTACTCTTTTGCTTTTTTCCCCTCCGATCTGTACAACAAGATTACGAAACAGGATTCAGTTACAAATATCTACTTTTTAAAACTGAAAAAGGAATTTAAACACTATTGTGACATACCATGTTCTTGAACTCCTTATTGATTTGCAATAGTACTACGTGTGTACTGACACATGCCTTTCATTCATAAAGAACCATATATCCATCGCCCCCACCAACCATGTACATGATATATATTATTATTTTTCATATTATTCAACACCCAACTGTGAGTGGAGGTTTTAATCGATCATAGGTTGAAAACCAGATACTCGAGTTTGGATGTTACGAAACTAATCGGCCAGAAAAAGAGAAAAGTCATTAAAGAATTAATGGATAATTAATTGTAGGTTCCCTGATGCCGGACCTATTCGAATCCTAAGTACCAATCGAAGTGCGGAATCCAACGATTGATAATAAACACGTTAAACGAATAATCGAATCAAACAAAATCACTTGTATATAAATAACAACAATCGATCAGCTTGAATACAAATGATAACTCAGAAAACACTCTCTCAAACCCTAAATTCGTCAACCTTGAATTCTGAGCCGAATTCAAGTATTTATACGCAAAACCTAATCTGTCTATTGCGACACAAACCCTGCGTCGCCTGACCTACTAGTGCGACACAAGATGTGTCACCAAAACCACTATTGCGACACAAGCCTTGTGTCGCAATTGCGACACTAGCTGTGTCGCCTAATACAAATAATGTAATTACTTTATATAAATACAAACGTCGTAACTAACGTAATTACATAACGAACACATTACAGACTGAGACCAACTGACAGACACACTAAGATGCATCAACAAACTCCCCCGTGTCTTCGGCTTGATCTTAGAAAATATCTTCAAATTAAACCCAGCCTGTGGGAAACGTGCCTCCAGCATGAATCTCATGCGTAACACAAACATCCACAATCCTCTGGAACTAGATCGCCAACTTCTTGTTGAAGGGATTTTCTTCATAGTACCAAATCCTGTTGTCGAAAAGTTTTCTCAAATCTTTTTCTGATAGATTGATCAAACTCATAGGATCAAATACTCTGAATTTTGCTTTCTTTAATCCCCATAAACCTCCAGTCTTTGGCTCTGGCTCTGACTCAGGTACATAAACAAATACAGCTTCGTCAGTATGAGCATCAAGTTTCCAATAGTGAAATCTACGTAAAAAGTCGTAGGGAACTGTCTCCAGAGGAATCTTTGTCAAACAATCGGCAGGTGGATAATGAACTTTAACAATCGGCTGCCTTGTCGTCGGATCTAATTTCTTCTTGAATGTATACTTTGTACCCAGCGTCGGTTTAATAAATTGGTATCTTTTGCTTCTCACCTATTTACGTAACGTCGACTGGATGTACTCAGCATTGTCATCTTTGTACGGGTTGATCAGATTTAGTTGAGCTAAACGATTGATTTCCCATTTTGGCAATGTGCTCAATTTGTTGAATGATCTCTTAAAGTACTGAACACCGTCAATTCTCTTGATCATAAACCTAGCTTTTTGCACTTTCCAGCTCTTAATAACTCCAGTGTAATCTCCACGAACCTTGTATGTTTTGCAAGTAACAGGTACGGGTTTGGAAGTTCTACCATGAGGCCACCATGAAGCATATTTCACAGCTTTTTCTTCGGCAGTTTCAGTAGTTTCAGGTGCTGGTGCCTCTGGAGCTGGAGTAGACCCAAAATGTTCAGTTTCTGGTGCAGGCCCTGCTTGAGAAGTTGTTGGTTGACTTTGGGAAGTACCAGCAGGCTCTGCCTCATCCTCAGAAGAATCGGATTCAATGATCGGAGCATCATCATAATATTCATCCGAATGTGGCTCTTCATCTTCAACCGAAACATCGTCGTTGATCTCAAAATCAAATTTTTCTTCAGGCACCGAACCGTCTTCATTCATCATACATTGAATATATGAAAGATCAGCGTTTGAGTAATCGACAGCTAACGGTCTCGGTTGACCTGGAATATCAACAACAAGAAAATAATGCAAAAGTAAAGTTTCATTAACATTATCAGAAGTTACATTTTCAGTTTCGTTTACATCTTCGGTCTGTGTTCCGGCAGA
Source organism: Helichrysum umbraculigerum (assembly GCA_949592205.1). Lineage (NCBI taxonomy): Eukaryota > Viridiplantae > Streptophyta > Magnoliopsida > Asterales > Asteraceae > Helichrysum > Helichrysum umbraculigerum. The sequence continues at coordinate 57,416,529 of CATIUR010000006.1, forward strand.
AGCCCTAGGAGTTGTTTCTAAGGCTCGCAGGCCCGACTCCCCTAGAATAACAGCTAGGGATTCTAATTCTAAAACCCTAGATTGTACATCCGGAACCAAAGCTGCAGTCGTCTCCAAGTCTTTGATCCGTGCAGCTTAAACTTGAAGAACATTCGCTTGATTTTGAATCAAGGCAGCTTGAGAATCCAAAGTGTGCTGCATAATATCCAAGCGTTTCAAAAGATCTTCAAGAACCGAAGGGTGAGGCTGAATAGGTACTTCAACACGCGGTACCTCAGCCCTTGGCCTGGCAGCAGAAGAAGAAGTAGCAGCAGCAGAAGAACGGCGACTGTTGAGTGAAGGCTGCCAATCTTCATCAGTAGGGTCGTCATCACGAACCCTTTTTCCTGAATCTGGTCTAACATAGACCATCCCAGCACGCTGGCGACGCTGAATGCGCTTGAAGCGCCGTGGATCGAAGCGTTGAATATTAGCCAGCTGCTCCGGTCTTGGTATATTACCCGGAGAGGTGGCTAGGGTAGAATCACCATCTGAATCGTCACCTGCTGGTTCCTCGAGATTAGGCTGAGCAGCCTGTCCACCAGCAGGGTCTTCAACGTCCTCAAAATTCTCAATATCTAGCAAATCATCCGCTAGATATGCATCCTGCACAGGTACATTCACAAAAACTTGCTCCGGTTGTTGTGGAGCTGCAGCAGGAACATCCAAATACCCGTCATTAGGCGGAGGGACGTAATCCTCGTTGATCACATGCCCAAATAACGGAAAATTTGCTTCCGCATGCTCACCCTGAGCGCAGACCGTCCAGATTCGGACGTTCATAGGCGTCTGGCGGAGATGATGATGCATGTCACCGGGAATACCCAGAAGAAAATGATCGATAAGAAGCTAAATGAAGCGTGGATACAGATTCCAGCTCTTGTCTCCAGCATTGACATTGTCGACCATAGCCCTGAAGATATGTCCAGAAAAGTTGTAGGGCTTGTTGTAAATCAATGCGAGTAAACCAGAGGCCGTTGAATAACTCATCCCGTCGAAACTGGCCTTGCGTTAAGAGATGCAGACAATCATGACATGCATCATGAATCTCTAAACTTTAGGAAGCTGGGCCTTGCTATATTGATCTCGAACAACCCCTGGATATCCGATGCGGTTCATGCCGCCAGAAATAGAAGCATTGCTAAACTAAACTGGCATATCAGGAGTATCCGGAAACTGAAAGAAATCACGGATGATCTGCTCCGATAATATAATCTCTCGACAAGAAACCGTCGAGATAATACGTGTAAATGGAAGATCGGAGTTAACCCTCGCATTGTCCCAAAATGCACTAACTTGAACTTTGTAAATAACAGTGTTTGCGGTGATAGCCCTGAATATACGGGATCGGCGCAGAAAGGCAACCATCGGACGATATGGTGCCGCAGAGTCTTTTTAGTCGTCTAAGTTAGCCACTACATTATGACGTGTCTCCCAGAAGCGTGCATTCACATCAATTTCAGCCATAACTGTAATAAGATTGGACAATAAAGCTCGAAAACAGTTAGCGTTAGCAGCACGATATTAAAAACCAAACGAATCAATTATACAATCTGTGACATGCGACACAGGGTATTATGTCACAGAGGCTCCGCGACATAAGTATTTGTGTCGCTTATAGATTGTAAATTGATTTCAAAACATATGCGACATAACCAATTGTGTCGCATTCCAGATATGCGACAGACAGAGTTATGTCGTATTTTGCAATTAAATCGAATTTATTTGAAAGTCGCGAGATAACAATGTGGCGCATGACTTGTGTCGCAGGTATTAAGCGACATAAAGGTTGTGACGCAGGCAATTAGCGACATAAAATATGTGACGCAAAGGCTTGTGACATAAATCAATTTGATAAAACCTGCGACATGAATGATTATGTCGCAGGTTGTGTCGCAGTGATGAACACTAACCCGAACCCAGAAAACCGTATGAACAAATTTAGGGTTTTTAAACGCGAACCGCACTAGTGGATGCGGTTAACCATCAGGAACACGAAAACATTAATATTAACATGTAAACGACTCGTTTTCGCTTCCAATTTTACCAAAAACGAAACCCCAAAAAAACGCAAACTTTAATCAAACATTTAACGCAAAATACACGGTTAAAATGGAAAAAAGTAGTACCTAAAGATCGATCGAAATGAGATGAACAAGAATTGAGAGGTGGATTGAACCGAAAAGCCTTCGAAAGTCGAAATCAAAATCAAAAACCTCGTCCGTAAGTTGTGTCGCAGAGTGATGTGTTGTGTCGCAGTGATTTGGATTTGTGTCGCCGAAACAGTGCAGCGACTGAAGGCGTGGGGTCAGGGTATTTATACTCACACCCTACATAGCGACACAACATGCGACATGGGCCGTGGCATGGGCTGCGATATAAGTTATGTCGCATGGCCCAAATAGTTGATTTTTAATTTCAAGTTTCAGCCCGATTCGTTAGTAACTTAAGAACTTGGAGGGACATAAAATTACATAAAAATGAATTAAAATTTTAAACTTAACAAAAGAAAACAAAAATGTTGATTCAATTTTACAATCAACGCAAAAATAAATATAAAATATTTTTGTTGACGCAGTTATTTTAGTCTGCTAAGGGATCATATTAGGATAAGATGCAATTATTAGCAAAGAGTAAGTGTTAACTCGATTATCTGTATATTTGTCCTCTTTAAATTTACTTAGCATATTTAAGACACCTTTTATAAGAATTATTTCGAGACGATTACTGGTATCGTTTGTCCACTTAAACATGTTACATCCGTGACTGTGGGCTAACCATTTATTGTTAGTATGAATATTTCTCTGTGGTCCCCACCATAGACATACCCCTATAACATAGACATGAACATAGTTTCCATATTCAGAGAAGATATAGAAAAATCATTATTAAGAATCAAGTCAGCGGTGACAGGTCTGTACAGACGTACAGCAGAGCAACATAATCTTGATTCAGGTTTAAGCAAAACCAATCGCAGTCAAACCAAATTTTGTGGCGACCTTGTTCGGTATCTTAAGATTTAAGACTTTGCAAGTGCATTGACTCACGTTTGCTTAGTTTTGAGTTTATACCGACGGAGACCAGGTCTGTATTTACGCACAACAGAGGAAACTATCAGCATAAACCCCCAAATGATTTCAAATAAAAAATCCAAAGATAGAAGTATGTTAAGCTACATTAAGGAATTATGACATTGAGTCGTACATCACAAGGTGTATACCACAAGATTATAGACACGTATTAGAATTACTTCTTAATAGCCCAGAGACCGGTGTGTATCATGCCTACCAATACATCGTATGATGAAGCTAGTTTTTATAAAAACTGTAGTAAGTATGCTAGTTTAACCTACTGATACATCAAGGATAAACCTTAAAATTTCTATTTTGTGCATGTCCCCCAATGTACTATCATTTCCCTGGTTGTTTACAGACACAACTGAACATCTATTTTTTACAAATGTAGCAACTTTACATTTTCTTTAATACTAGCAAGTATAAAGAGTGGCTGTTGCGATAATATATATATATTTTTTAAATTTAAATAGAAACAAGCCAAGTCCAAAAGTTACTTTTTAGGTTGAAAGAACCTTAAACCAATCATGTTGACCAGTTCATCAAATCGGGTACGCGAAAAAGCTTTTGTGAACAGGTCGGCGTTTTGCTTAAGGGTGTCTATGTGGACAAGGTCTATAAGGTGTTTCTCATAGCAATCCCGTATGAAGTGGAACCTAAGTTCTATGTGCTTAGTCTTAGAGTGCTGTACGGGATTACGTGTAATAGATATAGCAGCAGTGTTATCAAAATAAATAGGAGTCATAGTTAGAAGTAACCCGTAATCAAGTAGTTGATGCTGAATCCAAAGAACCTGGGAACAGTAGCTAGCAACAGCAACATACTCAGCCTCCGATGTTGAAGTGGAAACCGTGGTTTGCTTTTTACACTATCACGAGACCAAACGTGATCCCAGAAACTGACATCCACCGGATGTTGACTTCTTATCTATATTGCAGCCACCATGATCAGAATCCGAATAGGCAGTGAGAGCAAATGTTTTCTCATTCGAATACCATAGACCAAGAGTTGGTCTGTTGTTGAGATATCCAAAAATTCACTTCACCGCCTTCATATGAGAAACCTTGGGCTTAGCTTGATATCTTGAACAGATCGACACGGCAAACCCAATGTCCGGCCTAGAGGCAGTCAAGTACATAAGAGAGCCTATCATGGAGCGATAGTCTCGCTCCTTGCAATCTTCTTCATTCTCAGCAGGTCCGAGATTGTGATTTGTCTCGATGGGAGTACCATAGGTCTTATAATTGAGCAAGTCATACCTAGTCAACATGTCTTTGACATATTTGGACTGCTGAATGTAAATGCCTTTGGCAGACTGCTCAACTTGCACGTCTAGAAAGAATGTAAGCTCCCCCATCGCACTCATCTCAAACTCGGATTTCATGATTTTCTCGAAGTCCTTGCACAACGCCTCCTTTGTTGAACCGAAGATGATGTCATCCACATAAACCTGCACAAGTAACAAATAATTTCCCTCCCTTTTTGTGAAGAGAGTGCTATCAATGTTGCCCCTTTCGAAACCATTCTTCACCAAATGAGTAGCAAGCCTCTCATACCAAAGTCTTGGAGCTTGATGAAGACCATACAATGCCTTGTCTAATTTGCAGACGTATTCTGGATGCACAGAGTCTTCAAAACCTGGAGGCTGCTTCACATACACATCGTTGTCCACCTGTCCATACAGAAATGCGATCTTGACATCTAGCTAATAAACGCGAAATCCTTTGAATGACGCATATGCCAAGAAGATATGAATTAACTCCAATCTTGCAACAGTAGCGAATACCTCATCATAGTCCAAACCCTCAACTTGAGTAAAGCCTTGAACTACCAAACGCGCTTTATTCCTGATCACAACTCCTCGATCATCTTTCTTTATGCGATATACCCAACGAGTTCCAGTCGGATAGACACCATTGGGTAATGGTACCAATGTCCAGACTTACAGTTTTTTGAATTGCTGCAATTTCTCTTGCATAGCTTCAACCCAGTGTGGGTCTTTCAAAGTCTCTTCAGTCTTTTTAGGCTCCACTTGAGATAGAAAACACTCTTTGACCTCAGCGGTAAGACATGCAAGAGTAACAGGCTCAGTAGGTTCAGACGTTGATGCAGAATTCTCAGTAGCAGCAACTTGACTTCTTATCTGAATCCCTTTATCCAATGCACCAAAGATATTTTCCACCGGATGATCTTTATTTATTCGAGAACTTGGAATCTCGTCAGGCACAATGACAGAATCCAAATTTGTGGAATCAAACTCCTGTCCATAATCATATGCAACATAATCAGATTCCTGTTCCTCTTCATCAACAGATTTATATTGATCTCTTGTTTCAACCGTAGGAGGCGGTGGTGGAGTCGTAGGTGCAGAAGTTGTAGGAGCTGCAGCTGAATCAGGAGTGACAGGAGCTGCAGCTGATACAGTAGTTGGTGAAGCAGTTGGAGGTGTTGTAGTAGATGACTTAGGTACATCAGAAGACATATCATGCCCATGTAATAGTGTTACCACCAGTTCGACTTCATCTTCTTCTTCTTGAGGAAGATTAAAAGAGTCGAATAATGCTTCATAATTAAACAAATGTTCAGGTCTCTTTCCTTGAGGATTTTCGGTGTAACGAAAGTAGGTTACCTCAAAATGTTCCTCGATACGTTTAGTTTCCATATTATATACATGCTTGTTCGGAGAGTTGTTTGAGAAACCCAAAAACAGTCCTTCACTTGATTTTGCACCGAATTTTGCAACCTTCTCCTTAGTGTACATAATCGTGCAGGGACACCCGAACGGTTCAAGAAACTGTAAAGATGGCTTACGGTTATTAAGCAGTTCATAAGAAGTTTTGTTATGCTTCTTAACCGTAGTGACCCGATTAAGAACATAGCAAGCTGTATTGACCGCTTCAGCCCAGAAGGTGATAGGCAGTTTAGAGTCTGCCAACATGGTCCTTGCAGCTTCAATGAGTGTCCTGTTTTTACGCTCAGCAACTCCATTCTGTTGAGGAGTTCGTGCAGCACTGAATTGATGATCAATCCCTTTCTTCAAACAGTATAACTCAATGGTTGAGTTCTTAAATTCAGTCCCATTATCAGAACGCAGTTTCTTGATCGACAGATTGCACAGGTTTTCCAGCTTATCAAATAAGTAAGTAAGAATCTCAGGTACTTCATCCTTAGTAGACAAGAAATATACCCAAGAAAAGCGTGAATAGTCATCAGTGACCACCAGACAATACTTTGATCCTCCAATACTCTTCTTACTCACTGGTCCAAATAAATCCATGTTCAATAGCTCCTAAGGACTTGCAACAGAGTTCACTAGTTTTGACTTATGGGATTTCTTGTGTTGTTTCCCTTTCTGACAGGGAACACATTGATCATTAAGTCCAAAAGATTGCTTCAGAACTCCTCGCACAAGATCATTCTTTACCAAATAATTCATTTTTCTGAAATGCAAATGACCGTACGTCTGTGCCAAAGTAGTGATTCTTTCTCTGGAGCTTTAGATAACAGACACGTATGTTGAGTTGTTTCAACAGTTCTCATATCCAAAATATACGTGTCCTTTTGTCTTGGTGCCCTCAGTAGCACCCATTCCTCGGGAATAACAAATCCCGGCTTCAGAATACAGCACTCAGTGTCAGTAAAAGCTGTAGTGTACTTTTTTTCGCACACTTGAGAAACACTGAGTAGATTGTAGTTGAGCTGTTCCACAAAGTTCACTTTTTCAAAACCCACCTGCCCATTAGTGAGTGTACCCTGACCAGTAATAATACCTCCCTTATCACCGGCAAAAGCAACATATCCCCCATCGTAATCACGAACTTCAGATAGCAGAGATATATCGCCAGTCATATGTCGCGAGCAACCACTATCTATGTACCACTTGCTATTTTTACTTGCTTCAGGTTGCCATGACATCACAAACAAAGAAATCAATTAGTAAGGGAGACCCAAGCCTTTACAGACTTGGGTAACCCAGTAGCATCATCTACAATGAGTACATCAGTCAAGATTTTATTTTTGAGCAAATCTGAGGTGTTGACTGATGTATCATTGTCAGATGAAGAGTCAGTACGTGACTCTTTGATCTTTCAAACCTTTAAAGGTTTGGGTTGTTGCTTGTTAACAACTTTGAGCTTATCATCAGTTACCTTTGTGGGCTCAATGTTGTTAATCTTAGGAGCAGGTGGTGGAGATGCAAAACCTCTCATAGAAACATATTTATGAGAGAGATTTCGAAATTTAGAGGTTCTTGAAACACCTCTACCAAACTGCTTCTTTGCACGCAACGGACAAACATTAATCAGATGACCTTGTTTCTTGCAGTAGAAACAAGATATGTTCTTAACAAAATCTTGAGATTGAGGAATAAACCTCTAAGCGCGTGTCGCACCCCCAAATTATGATGCGGAAGCGTTTCGATTCGGGGCGCGACTAATCAATAACAAAACACATAAGATACATAATGAACGACCACTACATGCGTCGTTTGATAAAGTACATAGATGTAATAGAAATTACATAATTGTTTTCAAAATGTGAGTTCGCATAATTCACTTGAGAGATTCTAATACATATCTAATTTATACAAAATATAGAAATGCAGTTAAATCTCTTGATGTTATTATTTGCATGCGACTCGAGCTACAGTATCCTGATGGGCAGTCCAACCTACTGCTGAGTACCTGTGATACATGCTAAATGGGTCAGCGAAACGCTGGTGAGCTCACAGGTTTGTATGTCAACACAAATTTGAATGAACCGCAAGATTTAATGATAATTGAATTTAAAATGCAATTAAGCAAAATAAAAGTCATACAGCCATGAGCACATAGTCTGAGCTTAACTCGAGATGTCAGGTCCACATTTAAGGTATCCTGATCGAGGTGCCTCCTACGAGTGCCTAATCAACACTCGTCTAAACAAATATTAATACATCCGTTTTACCAGTTAGTGCGTGCTAACCCGGATGAGGATGGTCAATCCTATATGGTACCATATACTAATATTCACGCTACTACGTATTACCAAACTATGCTGATGGAGGGCTTTAAAATGATTAGTGAATTTAACTCATGTAGTATTTGATTTGATGATACTTGAGTTCATATTGTAAAACAAAACAGAGCAATGAAATCACACCCCTAGGTAAAGGCATTTAAAAAGGGGCTATGAGACTCACCTGAGCCTAATGAGATGCTAACAAGCACAAATGATGGTTCACAAGATAATGATGTCGTTCAATTGACTGAAACCTGCAGGGCGTCTTAGACGCGCAAGGTTTTGATAAATGATTAGATTATTGAAACCTGTCGGGCGTATTAAATGCGCAAGGTTTAATTGATTAGATGACTCAACAGACCATCTATGCTAGTTGTTTCTCTCAACTAGTTATGTCCAAATACTTTGGTTAATGTTTATGTTTGAGTTTGCGAAAATGTATACGGCCCATTGGTGATTGATTGAAATCGAGGTTTCTATAACATAAACTTGTTTGTTTCATATAAATGAACTTTGTTTTGAGGACGTATCGTATCGAGTATAAATAATTTGAGTTCGTATAATTATAATACGTTGTGAAAATTATTTATAGTTATTTGCATTTTAAATGTCCTGTGTTAAGTCCCTTGAAACAAAATCGTGACATGAAAACGTTTGGCGAGGTAATGAGTTTAAAAGGCTGAGTTTGACTATGTTGCACTGTTTTGGCCATAACTCCTTCATACGAACTCGGATTTAGGCGATCAAGCTGCCCAAACGACCGTGACTCAGAGGACTACAAAACTACAAAATATGGTGGGTTGGAAGCATGTCACCCGTCCGGGTGAGGCTTTATACCCGTCCAGGTATATTGCACACACCCGTTCGGGTGAAGAATCATACCCGTTCGGGTTAGATTTGTGTACCCGTTCGGGTGGACAGTCATACCCGTTCGGGTGGACTTTGATACCCGTTCGGGTGGAGTTTCATACCCGTTCGTGTGAAGTTTCATACCCGTTCGGGTGAGGTCTGTTTTCCAGTCTGTTCGTGTGATTTTTAGTATAACCAAGTTTTGATTCAGTTTTTCGAACATAATCAGTTTGTGGAACAATCAAGCATGCTAATATATGTATTTTAAACATGTAATATCAAAGAAAAAGTGTGTGATTTCTTACGTATAAAATTGTAACCGAAAATGATGATGATGGAGTAAGAAGATGAAGATGATGTTGATGATGATGATGATTCCAGCGATGATGATGATGTTTATGCTTGATGCTTCTGATCTTGTTGTTGTTTTTGAAAGTGAAAGAGAACTGAGAGAGATAGAGAAAAGATTGAAAGAAATGAAATGGAAAGGAGGGTGTTTGGCCGGCTTGTAGTCCACGGGCAAGATCCACAAAATGTGGATCTTGTCCAGCCCAATAATTGCATACGGAGTGGTATTATACCCGTGTTTGTTTACCCGATCGTAAAAGTGGTATAATGTTTTAAATTAATAAATTTCTAAAAATGAAATCGTATTTACTTTTATTTGAAGTATTTTATTAAAATACTTTTAGTGAGATATAAAAATATATCTTTGTTTTATGTTCGAGAGACGGATATAATTTAATTGGTTTCATCGCGTTTGAGTGAAATGTTATAAAAACGAAATATGTTTTATTTTGATCAAAGTGATTAGTAATTATTATTTCTAATAATAATACATTACTTATGAGTTTTGTCATGACCATTTGATTTGTACGATACAAAATACTTTATATATTATATAAATAATATATAAATAATATGTGGATATTAAATAATAATTCTGTATTACTTAATATTTGTTTTTCATCAACGCCGTATAAATGAATCGGAATTTTGGCCGATTTGAAAATGCACGATTAAATATAATCGCGTACTGATATATATTTAACAATATATATATATTGATACATACAATTAGCCTAATACATAGAACTAATTACACGTATTTCTAAATGATTAGGAACTAAAAACTAGTCCTAATTTTTACGGGTGTCACATTCTCCCCTTGTTAAGAGAATTTCGTCCCGAAATTCAGCTCTGAATTGGTGCGTGAGTGGAGTCTGCAAATAAGTGGGGATACTTGAGTCGCATCTGGTCTTCCCGTTCCCAGGTGAATTCCGAACCTCGCCGCGAATTCCACCGAACTTTGACAATAGGGATACGACTTTGTTTAAGCGGTTTGACCTCACGGTCCATGATCTCCACTGGTGTCTCGACAAAATGAAGTTTGTCATCAATTTGGATTTCCTCGAGCGGGATAATGAGTGTCTCATCAGACAGACATTTCTTCAGGTTAGAAATGTGAAATGTGGGATGCACGCTACTGAGCTCTGGAGGTAGCTGCAATCGATATGCGACTGGACCAATCCTTTCAAGGATCTCAAAAGGTCCGATGTATCTAGGGTTTAACTTCCCACGTTTGCCGAATCGGATAACACCTTTCCACGGTGATACTTTGAGCAATACTCGATCCCCAACCTGGAACTCGAGGTGCTTGCGTCTCACGTCAGCATAACTCTTCTGACGATCACGTGCGGCCTTCAGCCGTTGCTGGATACCAACGATCTTCTCGGTGGTTTCATGAATGATTTCAGGACCAGTGAGTTGGCTATCTCCAACTTCGGTCCAACAGATAGGCGACCGACACTTACGACCGTACAATGCCTCAAAAGGAGCAGCTCCAATACTGGTATGGTAGCTGTTATTGTACGAGAATTCACACAATGGTAAGTGATGTTCCCAATTTGCACCGAAATCAATTACGCAGGCGCGTAACATATCTTCCAGTGTTTGAATTGTCCTTTCACTTTGGCCATCGGTTTGAGGATGATACGCAGTACTTATATCCAGATGAGTACCTAACGATTTCTGCAATGATCTCCAAAACTGAGAAGTGAAACGACTATCTCTGTCAGAGATAATCGAAATAGGAACGCCATGCCTTGATACGATCTCCTTCATATAGACTCGCGTGAGACGTTCCATTTTGTCAGTTTCCTTGATGGCGATGAAATGAGCTGATTTGGTGAGCCGGTCTACGATCACCCAAATGGTGTCGCAACCGCTAGCTGTTCTTAGGAGTTTAGTGATGAAATCCATAGTGATTTGCTCCCATTTCCATTCGGGAATGTCCGGTTGCTGTAGCAGACCGGTGGGCTTCTGATATTCAGCTTTAACTTTTGAACATGTGAGGCACTTGCTGACATACATGGCAATCTCTGCTTTCATGTTTGGCCACCAGTATGATCCCTTGATGCCATGATACATCTTGTCAGATCCAGGATGTATAGAATATTTGGACTTGTGAGCTTCATCCATCACCAAGCCTCGAAGATTCCCGAACTTGGGAAACCAAATCCGGTTTGCGATGTACTTGACCCCATTGGGTTTGGTTTCGAATTGATTCTCCATGTTTCGCAAGGCCTCCTCTTTGATGTTTTCAGGTTTCAATGCTTCGAGTTGAGCAGCAAGGATTTGAATGATTAGATCATTATGGATGATCATACTAAGAGCTCAGACTCGAAGTGGTTTGGTGCGCTCTTTTCGACTTAGGGCATCGGCAACTACATTTGCTTTGCCTGGATGGTACTTGATCTCGCAGTCATAATCGGTGAGTAACTCGACCCAGCGACATTGCCTCATGTTGAGATCCTTCTGATCAAATATGTGCTGGAGGCTCTTATAATCGGTGAAGATGGTACATTTTGTGCCATACAGATAGTGTCTCCAGATTTTGAGTGCGAACACTACGGCTCCTAATTCGAGATCATGAGTTGTGTAGTTCTTCTCGTGAACTTTGAGTTGTCGGGAGGCGTAGGCAATAACCTTGTCTCGTTGCATCAACACGCAACCAAGACCTTGGTGTGAGGCATCGCAGTATACCACGAAGTCTTCATTGCCTTCGGGTAATGATAGAATTAGTGCACTGCAAAGCTTTTGCTTCAATAGCTGAAATGCTGACTCTTGTTTATCAGTCCAATTGAACTGCTTTTCCTTCTGAGTCAGTATTGTGAGAGGTTGAGCTATTTTGGAGAAATTCTCAATGAAGCGCCGATAATAACCAACCAATCCTAAAAATTGACGTACTTCGGTCGGCGTTGAGGGTGCTTGCCAGCACTTGATTGCCTCAATCTTCGAGGGATCCACGTGAATTCCTTGACTATCAATTACATGACCAAGGAACTGAACGGTTTTCATCCAGAACTCACACTTGGAGAATTTAGCATATAACTCTTCGTGTCTAAGAAGCTCTAGAATGACTTTGAGATGCTGCGCGTGCTCTTGCTCATTGCGCGAGTAAATAAGAATGTCATCGATGAAAACAATGACAAACTTGTCGAGATATGGTTTGCACACTCGGTTCATAAGGTCCATGAATACAGCCGGTGCGTTAGTCAAACCAAATGGCATTACTTGGAACTCATAATGACCATAGCGAGTTCGGAAAGCAGTCTTTGGGATGTCGATGTCACGAACTCGTAACTGATGATAACCTGATCTTAGATCTATCTTCGAATAGAAACTTGACCCTTGAAGTTGATCAAATAGGTCATCAATACGAGGAAGTGGGTAACGGTTCCTGACGGTCAATTTGTTCAACTCTCTATAGTCGATACACATTCTGAATGAACCGTCTTTCTTTTTCACAAACAGAACCGGAGCTCCCCATGGTGAAGAACTCGGTCTAATGAATCCCTTATCCAGGAGTTCCTGCAACTGAGTAGACAACTCCTGAAGTTCTGAAGGGGCTAAACGATATGGTGCTCGTGCAACAGGTGCTGCCCCCGGCACGAGATTAATCGAGAACTCAACTTGTCTCGGTGGCGGAAGACCAGGCAAGTCTTCGGGAAAGACTTCTGGGAAGTCTCTAACAATGGGCACATCCTCAAGTCGCTTCTCTTCTGACTTTTTCTCTATGACATGCGCGAGGATCGCCTGATACCCTTTCCTAAGGTATTTGCGAGTTTTCATGCAGGATATGAAATTCAGTCTCGTCCTACCGGTCTCCCCTTGTATGATTAAAGTACTACCGGTGACGAGAGGAATTCGAACTATTTTGTCGTAACAGACAATTTCGGCTCGGTGCTTAGATAACCAATCCATGCCAACTATGATGTCGAAGCTTCCTATCTCGACAGGTATAAGGTTTATGGGAAAAAGTTCATTGGAGAGGTTTAGAGTGCAATTTGGTATTACACTATCAGTCTCGATTAACTTGCCATTAGCTAATTCGACAATGTACTTAGCATCTAAGGCAATAGGTGTGATGTCTAATAGTGGGCTAAACTCATCATATATAAAGCTCCTATCTGCAGAACAGAAGCGGTAAGATTGTTGAGAAGAAACGTACCCGAGAACACATTCGGGTCCTGACGAGCCTCTCCTGAGTTCAGAACAAAGGCTCTTCCCTTCGCAGTGTTGTTACCCTTGTTCTTCAACTTTGGGCATTCATTCCTAAAGTGCCCGGTATCTCCACACTCATAGCAGGATTTTGGTTGGCTGGTGGTGTTGGTGTTGGCATTGGTAGACCTACAGTCTTTGGCCAAATGCCCATACCTTTGGCATTTTTCACATGGTGTACCGCAAGGACCATCATGATGTCTGCGGCACTTTGAACATAAGGGCTTATTCCCAGTGTATCCCTTTTTGAAACCAGAACCAGTGTTGGGGGTCTTATCAGACTCAGACCTCTTGGACGATGGTTGGTTTTGAATGAGGTTTCCAGACCACTTTCTTTTGTTGTTGTTACCAGAAGATGGAACAGATGTCTCACGGCTGACGACCATGGCCATCAGTTCGTGTGCAAGACGGATAGCACTCTGAATGGTTGTCGGTTTGGATGAGGCGACATTCCCCTGGATGTTTTCTGGGAGGCCTCGGATGTACCTCTTGATGCGCTTTTGCTCGGTGTCTACCATAGATGGGCAGAGGAGAGCAAGTTGTTGGAACTTGGTGGTGTAGCCAGCGATGTCAGTGTTCTGGACTCTTAGACTCCAGAATTCTTCCTCCAACCTCTGGAGTTCTTCGCTGGGGCAATACTCTTCCTTTAGCATCTCTTTCAGATCTCCCCAGGGAAGTTTGGTTGGCCACTTCAATTCCCACAGCAGTAGTATGAGTATTCCACCAGGTGAGGACACCTTCTTGGAAGGTGTAAACAGCAAACTTGACCTTGGTATCTTCAGCGCAGTTACAAAGACTAAAGACAGATTCCATTCTTTCAATCCATCGGATCAGGCCAATGGCACCTTCTGTGCCCTTGAAGTACAATGGTTTGCAGCTGAGAAAATCCTTGTAGGAACAAGGTTTGATAACAGGAGTAGGAGTGGTATTGACTGTCTCAGTACTCCTTTGAGAGTCTCAAGCAGCCAAGGCTTCAGCTACAGCTCGGGAAACCGCTGCATTAAGTTCAGCTTGACTGAAACCCTTACTCTTTGGCGGCATGATTCTGACAAAGGCAAAGAGAATGGATGAGTTGTTTGTACCAAATCATGATATATCACATATGTACATATATATTTATGGGGTAATATACAGCAGCACAAGTGATAATCACATTTGACAGACAACAGTGTTGAAAACAAGATGCGAGTGGGTGGGGTAAGGTTTTACTTATGGAACCTAATAGTCCTTCAAACAATAAGTTCCACTTGTGATTCCGAAGAAATAGAATGATGGAGGAAATACAAAATGATATATTCCTCGCGAACATATGATGGTACAACGGAATGTGTTGTAAGATGTTATGCGCGTATAAATGGATAGACGATAGTAGTTATACTCGTCGTCTTTGGTAGTGAGAGTGTTAACGAGTGTATTATCGTGTGAAATTTACATATATTTGAGATATATAATAGCTTAGAAAATAATACGCAGTAGGGCCTATTCATATATCTTCAATATATAATAGCCTATAAAGTAGCACGTAAGTGAGGCCTATGTATGTATATACGCCTATATCACATAATAGCCTAAAGTGTGTCTAGCACAATTCAGGTATAAGTTTCGGTTTCTCTCGTGGTCAGAGTCAACTAGTGCATTCCTATTCAACATAACCCCTTTCAGATTTCACATCATTTTCATTTAATTGTACATAGTTAGCTAGGCTATGTTAAATTAAACTCATATGGTGTAATCACTGAACCAGTTATATCTAATAAGGAATACTGCCTAACGGTCATAGTCTAGGCCCACTAAATGCAACCTAGTTCACTATAACCTTAGTCTCTGATACCAATCTGTCGCACCCCCAAATTATGATGCGGAAGCGGGTCGATTCGGGGCGCGACTAATCAATAACAAAACACATAAGATACATAATGAACGACCACTACATGCGTCGTTTGATAAAGTACATAGATGTAATAGAAATTACATAATTGTTTTCAAAATGTGAGTTCGCATAATTCACTTGAGAGATTCTAATACATATCCAATTTATACAAAATATAGAAATGCAGTTAAATCTCTTGATGTTATTATTTGCATGCGACTCGAGCTACAGTATCCTGATGGGCAGTCCAACCTACTGCTGAGTACCTGTGATACATGCTAAATGGGTCAGCGAAACGATGGTGAGCTCACAGGTTTGTATGTCAACACAAATTTGTATGAACCACAAGATTTAATGATAATTGAATTTAAAATGCAATTAAGCAAAATAAAAGTCATACAGCCATGAGCACATAGTCTGAGCTTAACTCGAGATGTCAGGTCCACATTTAAGGTATCCTGATCGAGGTGCCTCCTACGAGTGCCTAATCAACACTCGTCTAAACAAATATTAATACATCCGTTTTACCAGTTAGTGCGTGCTAACCCGGATGAGGATGGTCAATCATATATGGTACCATATATATAACACCCCTCATTTCATAATAATAATATTATATAAAGTACGGAAGCGAAGATGAATAAAACACATTACTTCATTACATATTTTTCAAAATCCCAAAACAGTTTAGATGGTTAAGTTACTACCACTTAAAACTTGTTCAAAAGATTAGCATGTCGGGGTATTATATAAACTAAACTGAGTTACAACAAAATAATCAGAGTAGCTTGAATATCAAACATTCCATACTTCCAAGGTTTGACCTTCCTGCTACCCACCCGCATGCTCAAAATCAAAAGTCTGCAGGAAGTAACAACGAGGGATTAGCACAAAGCTAAGTGAGTGAGTTCATAACACAACATCTAACTTAGCATAATCATATAATTGCTTCAAACAACCGCAATACGATATTCAATAAATCAACAACAACTTAACGAGGATCGGTGGCTCTGGGGATAACCATAATGCCCGGGTGGCTCCCCAAGAACACTTACCCAACCATATCCGTATGGCCATACGGACGAGACCGATAACTAGTGGAAGTTGAACTCAAATACAGAATCAATACACACAACAAATGAAGTACGACTCTGTATAATTCATTCAACCCCTGCCTAGTTCAACCAACCATTTAAACAACCTGTTGACCTCGTTAACAACTGATGCCCGAAGGCCAAACACATAGCACAAAGGTTCACAGTCAACAAGGTATATCAACTAATCAACAAAACATATTCACGTTTATTCGTTGCAATCAAATGATCACAACTAAATTAAATGGTGAGCTCTGAATCCACTCACCAATACCTTTGCAGTCAACACACCCAGCTACTAATCACTGAGTCTTTGGAGTATCTGAAACATCACGCAACAATCACAAGTTAGAACTTGTCATTAATAAGTAGTACTTAAGCAACTAACGACTTTACACTAGTACTTTTACTATTACACAATCCCTAATACAGTTAGATCATAACATAATTATCTTGTATATTTGGTTTCCAAATACACCTATACATTGCAATTACAATCCAAAGAATTTAACTATTTTATTTCTACTTTTGATCATAGCCGTTCGGCTTAAACGTACATAGCCGATCGGCTTAATACTCATAACCGATCGGCTCATCATAGCCGATCGGCTTCCCTTGTTGATTTTTCAGACTTTTATTCGAGGTCCAAGTTCTGATGTGTTTTTGAACTAATAAAGCCTATCGGCTATACTAAGCCGTTCGGCTTTTAAAGCATAACCGATCGGCTTTGGACATAGCCGATCGGCTTCCACCTAAAAACCCAGCAAACACAGTTCGATCATGGCACAGCCCAGAATTTCAAATCACAATCACCAAATACGAATCAATCATGCAGAACACATATGTAACAAGCTTCTAATGCTATACTAACATCTATTATAACAATAATATCCAAGAATAAATCAAATCATCATTTGGTTGGAATATGAACTTATACAACATATATTTACTTACAATCGATAGATGAACACGAAGATAGTTACTAGATGATGAAGATGAGGATACTAGAAGAAGATCACAATTCGATTCACACTTCAAGCAAATAATTTGATCCAATAGTTAGGTTAGGGTTTTATTTGAAATGGAAAGGTAAAGGAAATGGTAAAGTAAAAATAAAAGGATCGACCCATCCTTTTAAAACCAGTTAACGTTGTGGGTAATTTATACCCGCTCTTAATCTATTGTCTGGAACCTAATTACTAAATACGAGAAACTTATTTTATTATACCGTCAACTTTAATATATTAAAACATGCAACATTTCACTAAACACAATAAGTCCTGAAACTTAATTTACTAAGTTTCACAATTAAACAATCATATCACAAAATTATTTAAAACAATTAAATACGCAAATATAAATAGAAAATACCAGGCTATCGGAGAGGATGTTACAAATCTCCCCTCCTTAAGGAGATTTCGTCCCCGAAATCTCAACACCCTCAAACAATCCAGGATATCTGGACTTCATCGACTCCTCGGACTCCCAAGTCAAGTTGGACCCTAAACTATGTTTCCACTTTACAAGTACCATAGGAATTTGTTTCTTCCTAAGTTTGGTAATTTTCCTATCTAGGATTTCTACCGGTTCTTCAACTAACTTTTGAGTTCTATCAACTTTTAAATCCTTCAAAGGAAGTATTTGTGACTGGTCCTCGATGTTACACCTCCTCAAATAACACACATTAAACGTACTATGAATACCCGAAAGCTCCGGAGGAAGATCCAACGTCACCGACTGTTCGTTAACCACTTGTCGAATCTTAAACGGACCAATGTATCTAGGTGCCAACTTTCCCCGTTTTCCAAAACGAATTACACCTTTCCACGGGGAAACTTTAAGGTAGACTAGTTCACCTTCAGAAAATACAACCGGTCGCCTTTTCGGATCCGCATACTTTTTCTGTCTATCGCGTGCAGCTTTCAACTTCTCACGTGCAATTGCTACCTTATCCGCGGTCATTTGCACAATGTCGGGTCCAGCAAACTGTTTCTCACCGGCTTCCAACCAACATGTCGGTGTTCTACAACGACGGCCATACAACATTTCATACGGAGGCATACCGATACTCGAGTGATACGAGTTGTTATAAGCAAATTCGACCAACGGAAGATGTGAATCCCATGAACCTCCATATTCCAACACACACGCACGAAGCATATCCTCTAATGTTTGAATTGTGCGTTCTGATTGACCGTCTGTTTGAGGATGATACGCTGTACTTAGATTTACACGAGTACCCAATTCTTGTTGAAGACTTTGCCAAAAATGTGAAACAAAACGGGAATCTCGGTCTGACACAATCGACACAGGAATACCATGTCTTGATACAATTTCATTAAGATACAACTGGGCGAGCTTAGTCAAAGAAGTAGTCTCACTCGCAGCAAGAAAATGCGCACTTTTCGTCAACCGATCAACGATAACCCAAACCATGTCATTACCTCTAATGGTACGCGGCAGTTTAGTTACAAAATCCATGGTTATATGTTCCCATTTCCACTCGGGAATTTCCAACTGTTTCAGTGATCCGTACGGCTTTTGATGTTCAGCTTTAACTTGCGCGCAGATATGACAATTACCAACAAACCGTGCAATGTCAGTCTTCATCGTGGGCCACCAATACAAAGGTTTTAAGTCGTTATACATTCGAGTACTACCGGGATGAACAGTTAACTTAGACTTATGAGCTTCATTCAAAATCGTATCCCGAAGTCCACCAATTAAAGGAATCCACACCCGAGACTTAAAAGTTTTCAATCCTCTAGAATCGTCCACTAATTCATCTTTTCTTTTCAACATAATTTCGGACTTTAAGTTGTGATCCAACAAAGCTTCTAATTGTACAATTTTGATTCGATCAATCAAGTCAGAGGAAACATTTACCTTGAGATAAAAGATTCGATCCGAAGCACCCTTTCGGCTTAGAGCATCCGCAACCACATTAGCTTTGCCTGGGTGATATCTAATTTCACAATCATAGTCTTTGATTAATTCAAGCCATCGTCTCTGGCGCATGTTCAACTCCTTTTGGGAAAACACATACTGCAGACTTTTATGGTCAGTACAAACAACACATCGAGTTCCGTACAAGTAATGTCTCCAAAGTTTTAAGGCAAATACAACCGCTGCAAATTCTAAATCGTGAGTGGGATAATTCTTTTCATGCGGTTTTAACTGACGAGAAGCATAGGCAATAACTCTATCCCTTTGCATAAGAACACAGCCCAAGCCTGAAAAAGAAGCATCACAATAAACAATGAAATCATCGGAACCCTCCGGTAATGCTAACACCGGTGCCTGACACAACATTTGTCTTAACGTTTGGAATGCATGCTCCTGAAGATCAGTCCATACGAATTTCTCATCCTTACGGGTTAATTTGGTTAACGGACCAGCAATCTTAGAAAAATCTTTTATAAACTTCCGGTAATAACCCGCTAATCCAAGAAAGCTCTTTATTTCCGAAGCAGACTTTGGGGCGTTCCATTTCATCACAGCCTCGACTTTAGTTGGATCCACTTTCACACCATCCTTACAAATTATGTGACCCAAGAATTGAACCTCTCGAATCCAAAATTCGCATTTAGAAAACTTAGCATACAACTGTTCTCGCTTCAAAGTATCCAGAACTAATCTTAAATGCATGGCATGCTCCTCTTCAGATTTCGAATACACGAGGATGTCGTCAATGAAAACAATAACAAATTTATCCAAGAAAGGTCGACAAACCCTATTCATTAAATCCATAAACACAGCTGGAGCATTCGTCAGACCAAAAGGCATAACCAAAAATTCATAATGCCCGTACCTAGTACGAAAAGCAGTTTTCGGAATATCTTCTTCACGAACCCGGACTTGATGATAACCCGATCTCAAATCAATTTTAGAATACACTGAAGAACCCTGCAACTGATCAAATAAGTCATCTATTCTAGGAAGAGGGTACTTATTCTTTACAGTTCTCTTGTTCAACTCTCTATAATCGATACACATGCGCATAGACCCGTCTTTCTTTTTCACAAATAATACTGGTGCACCCCACGGCGAAGAACTAGGTCTAATAAAATCCTTATCTAACAGTTCCTGTATCTGATTCATCATTTCACGAATCTCAGAAGGCGCTAACCTATAAGGAGCTTTAGCTACAGGCGACGAACCCGTCACAAGATCAATACGGTACTCAACTTCCCTAACTGGTGGCAACCCAGGTAACTCATCTGGAAATACCTCAGAGTATTCACACACAACCGGTACATCGGAAATAACTTTTCTTTCAAGTTTAACATCAACTACATAAGCTAAGTAGGACTCGCAACCTTTGGATAATGACTTCCTAGCCTTCATCATCGAAATCAGGGGAATAGACATACCATCCCGTTCTCCTCGAGCCACAACGTATGACCCGTCGGAGATTGGGATCCTAATCAACTTTTGGTGGCAATCAATGCTAGCCCTATTCTGACTTAACCAATCCATACCAACTATTACGTCAAAACTAGGGATTGGCATCAACAAGAATGAAATAGGGAAAGTTCGGTCATCAATCACAATATTAGCTCCAGTCACCGAGGTGGTAACAGGAACTAATTTACCACTAACAATTTCTACTTCTACGGGTTTGGTTATCACTGTAGGCACTAATTTCAACTTGTCGCAGAAGCATACAGATATAAAAGTACAAGTAGCACCAGAGTCAAATAAAACACGAGCCGGTACAGAGTTTATAAAGAATGTACCAGTTATAACATCTTCTGTATGCACAGCCTCATTGACTGTCATTTGAAAAGCCCGGCTGGTTGCTGGTGGAGGATTCTTCCTTTTCTGACCGGAAGAAGCCGAACTTCCGACCGAACCAAGCCCCGATTTCCCCGCCTCTGGACATTGCCCCACTCGATGTCCCTCCTTCTTACAAGTCCAACACACAAAGTTCGGATAACGACAATTTCTTATCTCATGACCAAGATCACCACATTTCAGACACTTATTTGTTTGCGGAGTACACGGCCCTGAATGCCTAGATTTGCATGTACTACACCAGTTCGAACTTCCCGACGAACTACTCTTACTAACATACTTCTTTGTCTGACGATTACCTTGCCAATTTGATTTCCCTTTACCAGAGGAATCCGCTCTAGACTTTGAAGAATTATCTCTAGATCGTGTTTCACGAGACCCTCTAATGTCACTATCCACGGATCGAGCAAGATTAAAAGCCTGAGATAAACTAGTGGCTAGTCTCACGGTAGTACGATAGTTAGGGGGTAAAGTATCCACAAACTGCTCTATCTTTGTCTTCTCCTCCGGAACCCATTGTTGTACAAATCGAAGTTTTTCCGTAAATTGAGCTATCAACTCCTCCATGGTCATATTATCCGTTAATTGAAGATTTACAAAATCTCTCCTAATTTGTGCCATATGGAAATCAGAACAATATTGATTACGCACCACTTGATGAAATTCATTCCATCGTAAAGATTCCTTTTGTTGTGGAGTAAAATGCCCAGTAATTGAATCCCACCAAACCATGGCATCATCCTTCAGGCACTGCACAGCAAACTTGACCTTGGATTCTTCCTCACAGCTAATCACATCAAACTTGCGTTCCATATCTCTTAACCAATTCAAAGCCACAGTTGGATTGGTACTTCCATGAAATTCCGGTGGTTTGCAAGACATAAAAGTTTTAAATGTACACATCTTATTAGTCTGAGAAGATGGACTAGCACCAAACACCGAAGATTGTTGTTGCAAAAGTTGCCTAGCTGCAGCTTCCTCAGCTTTCCTTTTAAAATCTCTCAGAAATATCAATTCATCTTCTATCTCATGTATATACTCATCCCTATTGGTTTCTTCACCTCCTTGATGAGATGTACCTTCCCGAACATTAGTCGCTACAGGAGGAACGACATACCGAGAGGCATTATTGGGGTTGGTGGTCGGTTGCTCGTCATCTGCCATTTCTGAAATCAACACAACACTTGAAACTTGTTAATCGTTAGCACCTATCTACTAACAATTTCACAACCAATGCTAAATCCCATACCCAGGAATGTTTGACATACCACGCTACAGTTTTGGGATTGAACATTCTACAATGCTCAATTACCCCAAAACCATGCTCTGATACCAACTTATAACACCCCTCATTTCATAATAATAATATTATATAAAGTACGGAAGCGAAGATGAATAAAACACATTACTTCATTACATATTTTTCAAAATCCCAAAACAGTTTAGATGGTTAAGTTACTACCACTTAAAACTTGTTCAAAAGATTAGCATGTCGGGGTATTATATAAACTAAACTGAGTTACAACAAAATAATCAGAGTAGCTTGAATATCAAACATTCCATACTTCCAAGGTTTGACCTTCCTGCTACCCACCCGCATGCTCAAAATCAAAAGTCTGCAGGAAGTAACAACGAGGGATTAGCACAAAGCTAAGTGAGTGAGTTCATAACACAACATCTAACTTAGCATAATCATATAATTGCTTCAAACAACCGCAATACGATATTCAATAAATCAACAACAACTTAACGAGGATCGGTGGCTCTGGGGATAACCATAATGCCCGGGTGGCTCCCCAAGAACACTTACCCAACCATATCCGTATGGCCATACGGACGAGACCGATAACTAGTGGAAGTTGAACTCAAATACAGAATCAATACACACAACAAATGAAGTACGACTCTGTATAATTCATTCAACCCCTGCCTAGTTCAACCAACCATTTAAACAACCTGTTGACCTCGTTAACAACTGATGCCCGAAGGCCAAACACATAGCACAAAGGTTCACAGTCAACAAGGTATATCAACTAATCAACAAAACATATTCACGTTTATTCGTTGCAATCAAATGATCACAACTAAATTAAATGGTGAGCTCTGAATCCACTCACCAATACCTTTGCAGTCAACACACCCAGCTACTAATCACTGAGTCTTTGGAGTATCTGAAACATCACGCAACAATCACAAGTTAGAACTTGTCATTAATAAGTAGTACTTAAGCAACTAACGACTTTACACTAGTACTTTTACTATTACACAATCCCTAATACAGTTAGATCATAACATAATTATCTTGTATATTTGGTTTCCAAATACACCTATACATTGCAATTACAATCCAAAGAATTTAACTATTTTATTTCTACTTTTGATCATAGCCGTTCGGCTTAAACGTACATAGCCGATCGGCTTAATACTCATAACCGATCGGCTCATCATAGCCGATCGGCTTCCCTTGTTGATTTTTCAGACTTTTATTCGAGGTCCAAGTTCTGATGTGTTTTTGAACTAATAAAGCCTATCGGCTATACTAAGCCGTTCGGCTTTTAAAGCATAACCGATCGGCTTTGGACATAGCCGATCGGCTTCCACCTAAAAACCCAGCAAACACAGTTCGATCATGGCACAGCCCAGAATTTCAAATCACAATCACCAAATACGAATCAATCATGCAGAACACATATGTAACAAGCTTCTAATGCTATACTAACATCTATTATAACAATAATATCCAAGAATAAATCAAATCATCATTTGGTTGGAATATGAACTTATACAACATATATTTACTTACAATCGATAGATGAACACGAAGATAGTTACTAGATGATGAAGATGAGGATACTAGAAGAAGATCACAATTCGATTCACACTTCAAGCAAATAATTTGATCCAATAGTTAGGTTAGGGTTTTATTTGAAATGGAAAGGTAAAGGAAATGGTAAAGTAAAAATAAAAGGATCGACCCATCCTTTTAAAACCAGTTAACGTTGTGGGTAATTTATACCCGCTCTTAATCTATTGTCTGGAACCTAATTACTAAATACGAGAAACTTATTTTATTATACCGTCAACTTTAATATATTAAAACATGCAACATTTCACTAAACACAATAAGTCCTGAAACTTAATTTACTAAGTTTCACAATTAAACAATCATATCACAAAATTATTTAAAACAATTAAATACGCAAATATAAATAGAAAATACCAGGCTATCGGAGATGATGTTACAATATACTAATATTCACGCTACTACGTATTACCAAACTATGCTGATGGAGGGCTTTAAAATGATTAGTGAATTTAACTCATGTAGTATTTGATTTGATGATACTTGCGTTCATATTGTAAAACAAAACAGAGCAATGAAATCACACCCCTAGGTAAAAGCATTTAAAAAGGGGCTATGAGACTCACCTGAGCCTAATGAGATGCTAACAAGCACAAATGATGGTTCACAAGATAATGATGTCGTTCAATCGACTGAAACCTGCAGGGCGTCTTAGACGCGCAAGGTTTTGATAAATGATTAGATTATTGAAACCTGTCGGGCGTATTAAACGCGCAAGGTTTAATTGATTAGATGACTCAACAGACCATCTATGCTAGTTGTTTCTCTCAACTAGTTATGTCCAAATACTTTGGTTAATGTTTATGTTTGAGTTTGCGAAAATGTATACAGCCCATTGGTGATTGATTGAAATCGAGGTTTCTATAACATAAACATGTTTGTTTCATATAAATGAACTTTGTTTTGAAGACGTATCGTATCGAGTATAAATAATTTGAGTTCGTATAATTATAATACGTTGTGAAAATTATTTATAGTTATTTGCATTTTAAATGTCCCGTGTTAAGTCCCTTGAAAGAAATCGTGACATGAAAACGTTTGGCGAGGTAATGAGTTTAAAAGGCTGAGTTTGACTATGTTGCACTGTTTTGACCATAACTCCTTCATACGAACTCGGATTTAGGCGATCAAGCTGCCCAAACGACCGTGACTCAGAGGACTACAAAACTACAAAATATGGTGGGTTGGAAGCATGTCACCTGTAACATCCTCGAAATGGACCTAGTTGTGTTATATTATTTTTTGATTTAAATTAGTATTTAAATGTGTTTGGAAATAATATTGTTTGAATTAGTGAAATAATTGGAATAGGAGTCGAATATTCCAATGTGATAAGTGAATTATTAATTGTTGTAAATTAATATAGTTGACGGTACAATAAAATGTTTGGACTCGAAAATGGTTTTCGGGTTCCAGACTATATCTTGAGATGGGGTATTAAATTATACCCGTATATTGAAGGCGGTTTATGTGATGCCGACTATATATGTACTTTCCTATTTAGGAAAGTTATTCATTTTCATTCTAAAACTTACAGAAACTCTCAGAAAAACCTCCAAATCAAACTAGAAATCAAATTAGGAAGTGGTGATTCTCGTGAAACTTCACCATGGTCAGATTATCATCAGTCTATTCTTCAAAAAGTAAGTGTTATTATGTATTTAAGAATTTGATTTTTGATTGAAATTTAGTGAATTGATGATTTGGAAGAATTGGATGTTAGAAACATGTTATAAAGGTTTTATGATGATTATGTGATGTTATTTGAGTTGTTTATAACATTAGAACTGAGTTTGATAAGCTTGATTTATCAAAAATGGTTTTGAATTCGGAGCTGGGCAATTACAGGGATGAAGCTGAGCTGAAAGACGCTCAAACGCGATCCCAGAACCCTAGCCAGGATCGCGTTCGTTAGTTATAAAAGGAATCGGACGAGTTTTGTTCTTGGGAACGCGATCCCAAGAATTTGTCCGGATCGCGTTGCTTAGTTATAATTTGTCACAGAATGATTTTACAAAGAGGAACGCGATCCCACCATTGTTTTCTGGATCGCGTTTGTCAGTACTTTTTGTAAAACTTCAAAAGTGCATAAGTGTTTAGTAGTGATTTTTGCCACGGAAAAATTGACAAATTGTCTTTAAACTCCGATTGGGCTGAAATTTACATGGTCACTCGAAAACGGCCCACTGATCAAAGCTATATTCTATAGCCTAGTCAGTTTTTGGACATTCGGGGTCGTTTAGGGGTCGAAAATGGCATTTTACAGTTTTTGGACCTTATTTCGGGACTTTTTGATTTTGTTCCGAATTGAACTTTTGTTTGCTGTGATCTTAGAGATCATTGGATTCATGTAATTATGTTATGATTGTGTAACGATATTAATTACCTAAGTATTATCAGTTGAGACAAGTTACTAACTTATTGTTTAATTGATTGTATTCTCAGATGTGGAGAAGGCTCAGTAATATTAGACTTCTGAGCTTGCGGCTGAGGTAGTCGGTGAGTGGATCTGTAACCTCAGTGTGATTTAGTTGTAATGATTTGATTTACAACAAGAAATTTATAGTATTACTTTGATATGATGCATCTGTTGAGATATCTTGCTATGATAGTTTAAATAGTTGCTTACTTGGCTGATTGAGCTAATATGTAAGATTCTGAGGTCAACTTGATTTGATGGTTGGGCTTGTTGTTGTTGTAGACGACAAGAGATCTCGGAAACTTGAAATGTTGGTTTAGAGATCTAGGTCGTGTGTGATCGACAACAAGTTATCGGTAGATCGGTATGGGCCAATACAGATGATTGATAAGAGTTCCTTGAGTGCCAAACCGGTATTAGGGTGTCTCAGGGACCACCGATCCTTATGATGTTGCGTGTATGACATTGATTGGATGTCGAGTGATTGATTGATTGTCTGATTATTGTAATTTGATGTAAACAGATTGTTATGCTAGGTTGGACTGTTGATTATAGTTTCATTCACTTAGCTTTATGCTAACTCCACCACAGTTCTTCCTGCAGGTTGTAATAGATGGGACATATTGGGCAGGGCAGGAAGTGTTTTGACTGGATGAAATGTTTGACAGGCTTTTACTCTGATGTTATTTTGATAACTAAAGAGACGTTTTGAATTATATAACACCGAGTTTGTTGAAATGTCATGTATTTAGTTTGAAAAAGTTTATTGACATTTTGAGTACATTGACAGTATGTTTTAAATATACGCTTCCGAGTCGCCATTATTATATTAAATGTTTATAATGAAACGAGGGGTGTTATAAGTTGGTATCAGAGCAATAGTTTGGGTGAATTGAACATGATAGATTGTTCAATCCTAAACTTGATTGAGTTGAGTCAAACATTCCAGAAAGTGTGGGTTTAGTTGATTAGTGAATGTGTGAGAAAGTAGTTAGTTGAATATGTACTAACCTTTAACAAGTTGTGAAGTTGTTGTTTGATTGCAGAGACGGAGGAACATGAGTATCTGACTGGTATATTTCATGTTTCCTCAACACTCGTGGGCTTAAGAATTCCAGGTAATCTTCGATAAGCCTATGTTAATTTACATTAACTTGAATTGTTTACTCTGTTATGTTGAGTAAGCTTTGTTGTGAAGTTAATTGAGTCAGACTGATATGATTCCCCAGTTTTGAGTCAACTAATGATTGTTATAGGTTGACATAAGAATAGAAGTGATAAGTGAGCTGTTTATTGTTGCTCATTGTTGTGAGTATTTCTGATTGAATTAAAAATGCAGAAATATGATTAAGTAAGCAGAAAAGAGTTGATTAAGGTTCAACTGGATTGATGTTAGAACCTAAGAGTGTCTTTATTAGTGAGACAAAATAATTGATAGTATTATGTTAATGGATTGATCACAAGGTGTGATCTAAATCCTTGTTAAGGAAGGTTGTGTCATTTGAATTGATAATGACTGCTATTTGAGAAAATATGTATTTATGTGACTATATGATATGTGTTAACTATAGTTAAACACTTGATCTAAACCATGACTGATAGGTTTATAAGAAATAGGGCTTATGATAAAGCTAAATTGATTTGGGAAGTGATAGATCTTTCTAGTCAATTGATAATTAGTAAATGAAATGTTTATAGTAACATGATTGAGTAGGCTTGTTGTGACAGTGATGCTTGATAGTAAAGCATATGTCAAAGTAATGATAATTAATTAAGATGTGTCCTGAATTTTGTAGTAAGTAGGGACATTGAATTGTGTTAAGTATTGAAATTATGATGATAGGTTATCATATGTTTGAGGTTTCAGACCAGTAGATATACTGAGTAATTCAGTTGTTGAAAATAAATTATGTGAGATGGCTTGCATATGTAAGGTTGAATATGTAAGTAGTAAGCTGATTTTGAGTATGTATCAGCTGTTAGAAACTATTAAATGAATTTTGATTGATTTGAAATCATATGAGATGAGAATAGATCACATTGATAATTATAATGTAGAGTAGCCTGAGAATGGATTGTGAAGAACATAATCTTGCAACGCCTGATCACCGTTGTTATATTATGTTGTGTCACATGAACTTGTTGAGGCTACTTGGTATAAAAGAAATGTAATGTGATTTTGAAAATGGAGCATGATAGTATGCTAAGTTGTTTAATAGTTGTTTTGATAAGAAAACAATCAGTTGATAGAACTGTGACCTTTAGACTGTAAAGGTGAGAGTGTAAATGATAGTTGTCATTGATAGAGGCTTTGATGATAAACCTAAGTGACTAATTTGATTGTGTTGAATATGTAATTGTGATTGATTGTGATAGATTACATGTAGGCGAATTTGATAGTGTTTAAATGAGTCACTATTTTGTATTTGGCTTGTATGAAGCCAAAGTTGAAATAGGTTGATATTGTCTTGCTTGAGGAATTTCTAGTATTATTGAATGTAATAATTTGAAGTATATGTTTAAAAGTAAACATACAATATGAAATGGCTTGTATGGAGCCAAGATTGATGTAGGTTGACCTTGTCCTTGTAAAAGATTGATAAGATTATTGAAGGTAATAATTTAAAATATATGTTTGAAGGTGAACATATAAGATGAAATGGTTTGTTGTGAGTTAATATTGATGGTATGTTAACTTTGAAAGTCAAACCATGAATAGAGAACTGTGTATAAAATTAATTGCTTGTGATTGGTTTGAGGATAGGTCAAACTTGAGAAAAAGCAGTTAGAGGATTTTATTGATTGGTTGATTTAAATCAAAGTTGACATTTAGTCAACTGTGTGTGTTGAAATAGTCTAACATAGATTGAAATGTTATGATTGTATGGAATATGATTGAATTCCTAGATTTGCTTAAATTATGTTGAAAGGGGGTCATTTAAGATCCAGAGGAGATAGATGAATTGTCTAAGTTTGTGAAACTTGATTCATTACTTAAGGCTAGTATTAAGTAATTGAAATAGTGTTAAGTATAATTGAGTATTCAGTTAAGTAATATTTGATATTTGAACTGAATATGTGTTAAGTAATATTTGATATTTGAATTGAAAGTGAAAGAGAACCGAGAGAGATAGAAGAAAAAGATTGAAAGAAATGAAATGGAAAGGAGTGTTAGTACATGTTTAGTGTCTGTCAGTTGGTCTAGCTCGTAGTTTGTAATTAGAATTAGCATTCCTGACTCCTGCGACGTAGCGTGCAACGTCGCAGGTGCGACGTCAGGTTTTGGGCCTGCGACGTAGTCTACGTCGCATGGGCTTGGGCCTGCGACGTAGCGTGCGACGTCGCAGGTGCCAGATTTTGTATAAATTCGTTTTATGTTTTCTGTTTTTGGGTTGACGAAACCCTAAACGCAATTAGTCGAAATCTCTGTAATCTGACCGATTATAATACAATATAATACGTTTCGTTTGATATTCATTGCGTATTGATTGTTCGTGTGTTTAGTATTTAACTTAATCGTTGATTCCGCAAACGATTGAGTGACTCGATTCGTACTAGATCCAAGGCAAGGAGAAAGACTATCGCTCAATGATAGGCTCTCTCATGTACCTGACTGCCTCAAGACCAGATATAGTGTTTGCCGTTTCACTCTGCTCACGATTTCAAGCAAATCCGAAGGTGTCTCATATGAAGGCAGTAAAACGCATTTTTGGATATCTCGCTTTTAGGCCATCTCTGGGTCTATGGTATTCAAACG
This sequence comes from Helichrysum umbraculigerum, assembly GCA_949592205.1. Classification (NCBI taxonomy): domain Eukaryota; kingdom Viridiplantae; phylum Streptophyta; class Magnoliopsida; order Asterales; family Asteraceae; genus Helichrysum; species Helichrysum umbraculigerum. The sequence continues at coordinate 57,446,852 of CATIUR010000006.1, forward strand.
AGAAAAACTTCGAGTTAACTGCCTATTCGGATTCGGATCTTGGTGGCTGCAAGATAGATATGAAGTCAACTACTGGAGGATGTCAGTTCCTTGGATCGCGCTTAGTTTCTTGGCAGTGCAAAAAGCAGACTGCGGTTGCTATTTCCACAGCTGAAGCCGAGTATGTTGCTGCTGCAAGTTGCTGTTCTCAAGTTCTCTGGATTCAGCATCAGCTGCGTGATTACGGGTTCAATCTCTCTATGACTCCTATTTACATTGATAATACAGCTGCTATATCTATAACACACAATCCCGTACAGCACTCTAAGACCAAACATATTGAACTTAGGTTCCACTTCATACGGGATTGCTTTGAGAAACACCTTATAGATGTCGTACATATAGAGACCCTTAAGCAGTGTGCGGACCTTTTCACAAAAGCCTTTTTGCGATCACGTTTTATTGAACTGGTCAATCTGATAGGTTTAAGGTTCTTTCAGTCAAAGAAATGATTTGTGACTTGGATTTTTAAGTTTTTAAATTCAATTTAAAAAAAAAAAAAAAAAAAAAATCGCAACAGCCACTCTTTATACTCTTTAGTATTAAAGAAAACGCAATGTTGCTACATTTTTAAAATAGACGTTGAAGTTGTGTCTGTAAACAACTTGGGATATGATAGTACATCGGGTGACATGCACAAAATGGAATTTTAAGATTTATCTTGGATGTGTCAGTAGGTTTATCTGACACACTTAAAACAGTTTTTATCTAAATTATCTTCATCATACGATGTATTGGTAGGCATGGTACACACCGGTCTCTGAGATATTAAGAAGTCATTTAAATACATGTCTATGATCATGTGGTAAACACCTTGTGATGTACGACGCTAAGTCTTAATTCCTTAGCATAGCTTGACATACTTCTATTTTTGGATCGTATATCTGAGATCTTTTGGGGGAGTATGCTGATTGTTTCCTCTGTTGTACGTAAGTGCAGACATGGTCTCAATTCAGCTTACTCTTAAAACTAAGCAAACGTGAGTCAAAGTACTTGCAACGTCTTAAATTTAAGGTACTAAACAATGTCGCCACTCAATTTTGGTTTGACTGCGTTTGGTTTTGCTTACACCTGAATCAAGTTATGTTGCTCTGTTGTACGCAAGTACAGACCTGTCACCGCTGGCTTGATTCTTAAAATTGATTCTCTTATATTCTTTCTAAATTAAGAAACTATGTTCATGTCTAAGTTATAGGGGTATATCTATGGTGGGGACCACGGAGAAATACTCATGTTAACAATAAAAGGTTAACTCACAGACATGGATGTAACGTGTTTAGGTGGACAAACAATACCAATAATCGTTTTGAAATAATTTTTATAACAGGTGTTTTAAATGTGCCACGTAAATTTAAAGTGGACAAATATACTGATGATCGAAATAACACTTACTATTCCTAATAAATGCATGTTATTCCGATATGATCCCTAATCAGACAACTCAAACTCCGTCACCAAAAATAGAGTGTTAGTATTTTTATTTTGTTCATTTTTTACTTTTTGTAAAATTAAAGAAAATACCAAAAAGATTTTTTAGTTTTATGCTTTATTTTTATTCTGAGTTATTTTTCCAAAGTCACGAGTTATTTTGAAATTATTTGCTAAAATAACGAGTAAACGGTTTGAAAAATTCAAAATTGGATCAAAAATGCTCTATGCGACGTCACACTCTACGTCGCCTGCGACGTCCCAGTCTACGTCGCATGTAGGGTTAGACTATATATAGTCTCAACTGCGACGTAACATGTCACACTATTCACTATTCACGTGCGACGTACCCTGCGACGTAGCATTGGCGATTTGCGACGTAGCAATTTTCGAGCATTTTTCATGATTTGTAGCCGTTTTCATTCCGATTCACTTACGTACTTTTGATCTACTCGTTATTCCGCACACTTAGGTACCGATTTTACCATTTTTCACCGTGTATATTACGTTTAATTGCTATATATGTGATACGGGTTAAAAGGGTTTCGGTTTTGGGTTAAATTCGATGGTTAATTGGATGTTGTAACTATTATAACTTATGTTTTCGTGATCACCATTGTTAGCCGCACCTTGTAGTGCGTTTGATTTTGAAAACCCCTAAAATCGAAGGTTAGGGTTTCTGGGTTGGGGACGCCTGTTCGTCAGTGCGACGTACGCTGCGACGTCGTAGCCTACGTCGCTTTAATTAATTATTATTAATTTCCTACGTCGCCCTTCCCTACGTCGCTTTCACTGCGACGTCCGATGCGACGTACTCCTCTACGTCGCTATTTTAAATAAAGTGATTAAATTCACAATAAATTGCAAAATGCGACGTCCCTCTTGACGTCGCTCGAATTTTCTGCGACGTCAAGCCTTACGTCGCTTTTCAATTTATTCGAATTTTCTGCGACGTCAAGCCTTACGTCGCTTTTCAATTTATTTTGAATTTTAGCGACGTACAGTTCTACGTCGCTCTGTGTTATACTACGTACGGGGCTACGTCGCTAGTTCCAGGGAATTTGAAAAAGTTTGTAAAAATGTAACATTATTTTTCTAATCTTTTTCGAGTTGCAATCTGTTTCTGTTTTTGCAGATATGGCTTTGATTTTTGAAGCTCGTCATAATACGGCTGCTTACCTTACTGACACTTCTGATAAAGCTGCACCGTATCGTCAGATGATCGCGTTTTTGAGACGTTCAAGGGTATTCCACGCCATTTCTGACAACACTATGGCGTTTGGAAATCTGATCAATCCTTTTTGGAGAAATGCAACTGTCGTTACTGAAAACGACGTTAGACGATTGGTCTCTACCGTTCTGGGTACGGAGATCACTATTACAGAACAGAGCATTCGGGAACTTTTACAGCTGAATGATCAACCGGATATGCCTATCGGTTTTGATCATATTTTTGTTACTGGAGCTATGCAACGGATAGGATATCCCGGGATTCCCTCTGATCAGTATAGAAAAGCGAATCTCACACGCGTCTGGAGATATTTAATGCATGTGATTATTGTTTGCTTGGGGAATAGGAAAGGTGGAACGGATGGGATGAGCCGAAGTCTGGCTTCTGCTATGTTAGCATTGGTATACAACAAGCCGTTCAACTTCTCGGGATTTATCTTCAAGGCTATGGTTGATAATGCAAATGCCGGGGATCAGAAATGGATTTTATATCCGAGATTTGTACAGTTGCACATCAATCGTCATCATCCGGATCTTCAGGCACAGGGTGATATCGATCAGCCGCTCAAGATTTCCCCGATGATGAGTCGGATTTTCACTATTTGTGCAGGGTATGAGAAAGGGGTCGAGGCACCAAGGGATGTTCCCTTATTCGGTGCTATTGTGGATGAAAATTATGTACCGCCTCCAGATCCTCAGTATATGGATATTCCAGCATCTCAGCAGCAGCAGCAACCGCTTGTGAACATTCCAGTTCAACTTGCGGGGGAGAATGTAGATGCTCTATTGGAGAACATCGAGCAGTTCGGGCATGTGGATTCGGACAATCCAGCATCTCACGACACGGTCGAGAGTTCTGATTCCGAAGAACCGGCCAATGTAGGTCCTCAGGATGGGGGTCCGACGCCTGAGCATTCGGATGGTACTGTTCCGCATCCCTCTGAGATGGAACGTATCAGGCTTTCCGATTCATTCAGATATCTAAGAATTCAGCGTCGGATCCGGGCAGGACGCAAGTATGTACCTCCAAGGGATACTGGGAAACGTACACGAGACGGTGATGATTCTGCTGATGAAACTTATCGTCCTCGTCGTCGTGTTCGTCGCTCTTCGTCAACACGAGCTCCAGTCAATCCACATCAGCAGGATGCTTTTGAGATTCAACCGACTCCAGCATTCATGCAAAAGATTATGGAAGATATGCAGCAGATGAAGCAAAAGCTGGAAGCTCAGGACGAGAAGATTGCTGAACAAGCTGCGTTGATCGAGGTCCAATCTAAGGTGCTTGAGGAAACGAAGCTTCGGGTTAATGTTTTGGAAGGCAGGTTACTTGCCTCGGGGGAGTATGGGTCTGGGATACCCACTTTAGAGTCAAGTGAACCTGCGTCTGTAAATCCCAACCCTGTAATTGAAAATGTTAATGAAAATATTTCTCGTTTGGATTATTTTTGTGTTGATGATATTCCAGGGCAACCGAGACCGCTGGCTGTTGACTATTCATTTGCGGACTTGTCGTTTATTCAAAGAATGGCTAGTGGAGTTGGCTCTGAGGAAGAAACAGAGAATGTTTTTGAGATGAACGAGGATGTCTCGATTGAAGAGGAACAGTTGAATGCAGATGAAACGTATGATGATGCACAATCTGGGGAAACTTATGATGGTGCACCAATTATAGAATCTGATTCAAGTGAAGACGAGAGTCCTGATAAAGCTCAACAAGGAGAATCAAGTTCTGCTGCAACTCCAGCTTCAGAGACACAGGCACCGGACTCAGCAGCGAAGAAATTAACTGCTGAAGAAAAGAGAGAGAGAAACAAGAAATGGTGGCCTAAGGGACGAAATCCAGTTCCTATTCCAGTTAAATGTCAAGTGTACCGGGTTAGTCGAAATTATACCGGTGTTATTAAAAGCTGGAAGTGTCAGAGGAACCTTTTTATGATTAAGAGAGAAGATGGAGTTCAGTATTTCAGAATGCGCTTTGATAGATTGAGCACGTTGCCAAAAGGAGAGATTAATCGATTAGCTCAGCTTAAATTGATTAATCCGTTCGAGAATGATTATGCTGAGTTCATTCAGAGAAATTTACGTCGGGAAGTGTTATCGAAGACATATTCGAAATTGAAACCGACGTTGGGAACTCGGTATACGTGGAAAAAGAAGATTGATCCAGTCACCAGGAAGCCTATGGTTAAAGTTCACTATTCGCCTGCTAACTGTTTGACTGAGATACCTCTGGAATCAGTTCCTTATTATTTTCTGAGAAGACTTGTAAAATGGGAACTTGATCCACAGACTGGCGAAGCGGTTATTACTTTCGTTCCAGATTCTGAACCGTGGCCAGAAGTTGGAGGTATATGGAATCTGAGGCAAGCAACGTTTAGACTGTATGATCCGATGAGTTTGATTAATTTTCATGAAAAAGATTTAAGGAAACTCTATGATAATCGGATTCGTGTTGGTCAAAAGAATGAATTCAACAAACGTTTAGCACAACAGTTTTACAATGTTGTTACTGTTTGTGTGGCTAATGGAATTCATGCCGACGGCCAATTTCCTGCGGGCTGGGTTTAATGAAGATTTTTGAAGACCAAGCTGAAGACACGGGGGAGTTTGTTAGTACATGTTTAGTGTCTGTCAGTTGGTCTAGCTCGTAGTTTGTAATTAGAATTAGCATTCCTGACTCCTGCGACGTAGCGTGTAACGTCGCAGGTGCGATGTCAGGTTTTGGGCCTGCGACGTAGTCTACGTCGCATGGGCTTGGGCCTGCGACGTAGCGTGCGACGTCGCAGGTGCCAGATTTTGTATAAATTCGTTTTATGTTTTCTGTTTTAGGGTTGACGAAACCCTAAACGCAATTAGTCGAAATCTCTGTAATCTGACCGATTATAATACAATATAATACGTTTCGTTTGATATTCATTGCGTATTGATTGTTCGTGTGTTTAGTATTTAACTTAATCGTTGATTCTGCAAACGATTGAGTGACTCGATTCGTACTAGATCCAAGGTTAGGGACAAACAAGGAGGGTGTTTGGCCGGCTTGTAGTCCACGGGCAAGATCCACAAAATGTGGATCTTGTCCAGCCCAATAATTGCATACGGAGTGGTATTATACCCGTGTTTGTTTACCCGATCGTAAAAGTGGTATAATGTTTTAAATTAATAAATTTCTAAAAATGAAATCGTATTTACTTTTATTTGAAGTATTTTATTAAAATACTTTTAGTGAGATATAAAAATATATCTTTGTTTTATGTTCGAGAGACGGATATAATTTAATTGGTTTCATCGCGTTTGAGTGAAATGTTATAAAACAAAATATGTTTTATTTTGATCAAAGTGATTAGTAATTATTATTTCTAATAATAATACATTACTTATGAGTTTTGTCATGACCATTTGATTTGTACGATACAAAATACTTTATATATTATATAAATAATATATAAATAATATGTGGATATTAAATAATAATTCTGTATTACTTAATATTTGTTTTTCACCAACGCCGTATAAATGAATCGGAATTTTGGCCGATTTGAAAATGCACGATTAAATATAATCGCGTACTGATATATATTCAACAATATATATATATTGATACATACAATTAGCCTAATACATAGAACTAATTACACGTATTTCTAAATGATTAGGAACTAAAAATTAGTCCTAATTTTTACGGGTGTCACAGCGCGGCCGAAAGAAACATGACCTGAGCATGCACACTTAGGTGTGCATGCAGAGGTTGAACCTTGAGAAGAAGTTCTAGAAGATTTTTGATTTGATTTATTAACTGTTTGTTTCAAAATCTTATTTTTAGGTTCTGCCTTGGCTTTACCTTTCATTTTCAAAATCTCATCATAGACTTCAGTTGTGAAGATATGATTTTCCCTTTTTATTGATTTCTTCTCAGGAGGACCGTATTCCTCTTCGGTTATATTCTCAATTTCAATTTCTTCTTTAAAACTAGCTGGAGAAGCAGACTTAGCCTTACTAGATTCAGGCTTTTCCTCAACAATAGGCTTAAATGGCTCAGCCTTAACATCAAGAGTCTTGGTAGACTCAACCTTATCAACCTTTTGAGCCTTCAAAGTTTCAGGCTCACTAGTCGATGCCTTAATTGGCTCAGGCATACTAGTTTCAGGTTTCACAGACACATTTTTAACGGTTTCAGCCTTAACACGCTCAGGCTTACTGATTCTTATACTAACAACAGGTTTAACAGGTTTTATGTCTACCTTGGTGAAGGCAGGAAAAAAATCATCGATGTTTTCCTTTTCAGGCATAGGGAGATAATCTTTTGGAGGTGGGACATGGTGATAACCAATCCCTGCCTTACTTTTAGTATCACTCCTTTGATTCTGAAGGATTTCATTAAAAACCAGAGAGGATGTTGAAAAATTTGACAATTTACGATTCAAATTAAGAACTTCAGCCTGAGAATCAGCAAGTTCTTTCTTTACAAAAGTTAGCATATCAACATAACTTCCTATTTCATCTTGCTGTTCAAAAATTTTAGCCTTAATGTAACACCCCCAAATTCGATCAACGCGGTCAACGCGTGATTAGCGGAAGCATCAGTTTAAGCGGGGGTGCTGACGTCAACTTTGGACAGTCATGCCAGATCAGAGCATATGATTATTGCAGAACATATAAATTAAGATGCCATTCAAGATAATAATTGGTTTACAAAAGAACTACAACTTATTAAGTCGTAGAAATAGTATTAGTTATACAAAATATATTCTTGTTTGTCCCAAAATGTGGCATCCTAATTAGTCGCGGGTCGCCTAACTTCATATGCTTGCAGTCTTATTTGTGCTGCTATTTACCTGAAAAACATAGTAAAAGGTCAACAAAATTGTTGAGTGAATTCACAGGTTTTTATAAGTATGGTTTGTTAAACCAAATTCATTTATAAGTTGTTAACATGCGAGGCAATTAAGTTTCGTTTTATAAAAGTTGTAGGAAAGTAAGTATCCTATATTCGCACAAAAGCATACAAGTATTCACAATGATTTGCAATTATAGTATGAAAGCATTCATAAAATCAGAAGCATATAAGCATCAAAGCAAATATAAGCAGATATTGAGTGTTGTAGCAATACGTAAGCTATGTTTTTCACCCCTATTTAAAAGCTGTAAAAAAAACAGTAAAAGGTAGGGGCTGTGAACTCACTGTAGATATATTAATGTGATAGCTAGCGGATGAAAGTAGCGTCACCCAAGGTATGTCAACCTATACGCACAATATGTATTAACATAAGTCATTTGATTGTTTATCAATCTATAACAACAGTTTGTTTGTTTAGAAGAAATTGTTGATCTCTTATATTGTACAAGTTGTTGGTGATAAATGTGTTGAACATAATTAATATTTCACAATATATGTTTATCGTCGAATCAAACGATGTGTGTAAGTATATATATATATATATATATATATATATATATATATATATATAATTTGTTGTCATCATATATATATATAAAATTATCATTGTCGCGTATATATAAAATTAGTACATCGTATATGTATAAATACATACGTTTCATTGTTGCAAAAATATATCTATCCGTATTTAGATATATACCCGTATTATTTGTCGTAGTGTGTATATATATAATTGTAATAATAATAAACATTAATTATAATAGTTTTAGATAGTTAGTAAAATATTGGTGAATAATTGTTGTATTAAGTAATTGATAAAAAAATATAGATATTATTAAAGCAACCCATTCGGTTGGTTTTGATCACAATATATTCAATATGTAATTAGCATGTCCAGTGCACAAATCGGTTGTATCTTGTAACTTAGCATATTGATTATTAATGGTTACACAAGAACCTAGCCGATTGGTTAACAATATATAGCCGATCGGTTCACAAGATCAAGCCGATCGGTTCACAATTTATACTAACTTTTGGGTTGCATTTATAAATTTAGTTCTCGACAATATAAGTTTCACATTTTTAACAATACGATACGTGCTTCGTGAACTGGCCCAATTATTTGACCCTATCGGTTCCCCAATGTTTTTACCCGACTGGTTCACAAGGGTTACCCGCCCGGGTCATTTGTGTTACCCGCCCGCGACGTGGTGATTTCAGTCTGAATCTCTATTCAAGCTACATACACAGTCCAATTTTTAATCCAAAATTTCAACAAGTTTCTGTTTAGTTTTTAACCACTTTTGAGCTAATATTACGAGTATATACCATAGTTAACATAGTTCAATTTCGTTCTTGGTGTCCAATCGATCAAACCCATCAAAATTGTCGAGTATATATACATACATCTAGCTTGGTTTTTAACATGATTTTTGTTACAATCAACCACGATTATAAAGTTTAAACATAACATAGCAAGTATAGCAACAAATTTAACCACAAATTTATGTATGAGATTAAGAGATGAAAAGTTCCTCACAATGGTTAAGTATGAAGATGATGATGGTTCTGTGTTGATGATTATGATATGACGATGATGACAAGATGAGATGATATAGAGATGATGAAGGTTTGAAGGTTTTGAAGGAGATGGAGATGGTTTTGTATTTGATCGTGCTCCTGCTTCACTTCCTTCGCTACTGTTGCTGCTCGACAGTCACAGAGAAAGGAGAGGAAGCATTGATTGATGGCTTGAATTATTGTTGTGTGTGGAAGTGATCAAGTGAGGGAGTATATATTTATGTATCATATTCAAATTGTCAATGGAAGGTAAAGTGTTATACAGGAGAGTGTCGGCTGACACTTTATTTGTATAGATTATTTCGGGTACGGGTCCAATTGTGTGTCAAATTTTCATTTAAATTTTGAAATTATATTTTGAGGTAATTCCCCAAATACTTTATTAGGAACAATGAAAATAATACTTTTATTATTTTCGACCTTTGGGTGCATTTTATAAATGACGCAGTCTTGTACGATTCATTTTAAATGAAACGTATAATGTTTTATATTATGACAATAATATAAATTTAATAATGTTCGTAATTAATAATTTCGTATTATTAATTATATGTTCACCAACATTTATATTTATTTTTGTCGGATTCGTTCCGATACGTTCGTACGTAATTGTAACTAACTACGAATTATGTAATACTTTTTGTTTAAAAGTATTGGGCTTGCTAGGCTTATATCACATCAAGACTTTTTGTTTAAATTTTTGTCAGAAAACTAGCGTAAAATACACTTGTTTACTGTATTAATTGTACTTAAATTTGCGGGGTGTCACACTTAAGTTCTTTCTTTTCTTCTAAAATAGCATTTAACTTCTTTTCAGATGCCTTATAGCTTTCTCTTAGCATTTCATTACTTTCAGTTAATTGAATTATATTAGCATTAAGGCGTTCATTATCCTCTCTACACCTATTAAACTTGTTTGTTAGTTTAATACAGGAAATACAAGATAAAGGCTCATCATCTACCTCATGAACTTCAGCCATGAGTGCAGTTTCTTTTTATCTTCCTCTTCTGCATCATCTGTCCAGCTGTTGTCCCAAGGAGTATCTGTCAGCATCAAGGCAGCTGAAACCACTGCCTTTTCTTCAGCCTTACTTTGAGAAGGTTTGGTTAACCCAGAAGATGGATTCTTATGTCTTTCACATTCACGAGCGAAGTGTCCATAATTTTGACACTTGTAGTACTTAACTTTGCTCTTGTTGAATCCCAAACCTTTTTCACCTGGATCTGTCACAGATTTTCTCCCCGACTTCTTCAAGAAGTTCTTTACGTGTCTTGAGAGCATAGCCATGCTCCACTTCAAGTCCATTCGTTCTAATTCTTCTTGATCAATTTGACCAAAATCTTCATCGGACATATCTGCAGTCTCTGACAGAAATGCTGCAAAAGTAGATGCATATTCTTCATCAGTAACAGGCGAAGTACCTTGACTACGAACATAAGTACCACCAGAAGATGTAGTACTTGCTGAAGCATATCCACTAGTCCTGCCATCCATAAATGCAGTACCAGTAGATTGACTTGTGGATATTGGAACATCCACACCATAAAGTTTAGGATTTTGGACGAAAGCAGTAGCATTTGTTTCTTTTATTTGCATGTCAAGAAGATCAGCTTTAATTTATCTAATTAAATCTTCCAAATCCATATCCATGATGTCTTCATCCTTTTCCATTAACAGTACCCGAGTGTTCCACTTCTTAGGCAGAGAACCCAAAAGTTTCTTGTTGACGTCAGTTTTGTCCAACGTGACACCACCTTCAGTTAACTCACTAACCAACTGTGAGTATCTGTTGCACATATCTTCCAATGACTCGTTAGGCAACATATCAAACACCTCATACCGTTTCTTGATGAGATCAAGCTTATTCTTCTTGTACTGATCACTACCTCCACATTTCTTCTCAAATGCGGTCCATAAATCATAAGCAATCTTATGATGTCTTATTTGCCTCAAGATTTGTTGAGGTAATGCCATGGTAATGGCAGAGTAGGTTTTTCTTTCCATATCAAATGCCTTTCTCTCTTCAGGAGTCATTGACTTAATCTGCTTCTCTGGAGCAGGTCCATTAAAAATTCCAGTTCGTACAGGACGTTCATATCTTTCCTCCAGATAAATTTGCATTTCAGGATCATGAAAGGCAATGAATGACTTGAACCTCTGACGCCAGTCTAAATAATTCATTCCTGGAGTGTACATGGGAGGTTTATTGGCAGACCCAACCTTATTGTTCTGCCTCAACATTGCCCCCACTTGCTGAATGGATGAGGAGGATGAAGAAGCTGATGTAGACATATTAAATTTACCTGCAAAACAAACAAACACAAACAGAGAAACTGTTATGCGACACAAAGTTATGTCGCAAAATCAAGTGGCGATACAGAGGTTATGTCGCAGAATGCCTTTGAACCAGAATCGAGTAGCGACACAAAGGTTGTGTCGCAATCTAGAAGCGACGGAAGAAAAACCGTGTCTTATGCCGTAGAAAATAAGCTTGTGTCGCAAGCTTATGTCGCCTAGTCAAAGGCTTATGTCGCAAATCGAAATAAGCTTAAGTCGCAAGCTTATATCGCCTAATCAAAGGCAAATGTCGCAGAAACCAACGCAACACAAAAGATATGTCGCAGATAACCCTAGTCGCGACACAAAAATTACGTCGCAGGTAGTGTCGCACAGACGACTAGAGCAGCGGCTAAGAAATCCTAAAAAACGAGTATTTTCGTAACCCTAACGAAAATTCACGAATGGAGGACGAATATTAACCCCAAGATCTTCCAGAAAACCCAGAAATCAATACTATAACGTGTTTCTATGAAAATCTAACACCAAAACAACTAGATTTAACCCGAAAAACGTTCCAAATGGATTCAATAACGCCAAATCCGAAGATTATGGCTCTGATACCAATTGTAGGTTCCCTGATGCCGGACCTAATCGAATCCTAAGTACCAATTGAAGTGCCGAATCCAACGATTGATAATAAACACGTTAAACGAATAATCGAATCAAACAAAATCACTTGTATATAGATAACAATAATCGATTAGCTTGAATACAAATGATAACTCAGAAAACACTCTCTCAAACCCTAAATTCGTCAACCTTGAATTCTGAGCCGAATTCAAGTATTTATACGCAAAACCTAATCTGTCTATTGCGACACAAACCATGTGTCGCCTGAGCTACTAGTGCGACACAAGATGTGTCGCCAAAACCACTATTGCGACACAAGCCTTGTGTCACAACTGCGACACTAGATGTGTCGCCTAATACAAATAATGTAATTACTTTATATAAATACAAACGTCGTAACTAACGTAATTACATCACGAACACATTACAGACTGAGACCAACTGTCAGACACACTAAGATGCATCAACATTAATACTTATTTTATAAATTATATTGTGTTTAAAAGTAGGATCTATCTAAATTTATAAAACAAGGTTTTTTCCTTGCTTTTTAGCCATGCCACATCATCTTATTACCTTTTTTTAAAAAACATTCTAATTATGACACATCATCAAATTTGTTTTTCCTTAAAATTCTTCAAAATTCCTAATATTCTCATCTTAAAAGTTTAGAAAAATTTAAATTCCTAACAAACTAGTACCTTCTATTTTGTGAAGAGTCCTAATGTATTATACTTTCGTTATAATAGTTTTTAAATTTTTTTTCATTACATTCAATATATAATGATTTTTATATATATAAAAAATAAATTCATTTTCTTATTGATATCTCATAAATTGCAATGATTTTATTTTCGTGTATTTTGTTATATGTTACTATTGAATTCAATAATAAATTCTCAACTTTCGACAATATTAATACAATTGGAAACTTAAAAAACCATATGATTAATTTTTATATTATTAATTACCTTGCATCGTAAGGGCTCAACAAATTTATTTAAACTTAACATAATTTTGCAATTGATGGGTGTTACTTTTATCATTCACGCGTTAACAATATCAGTGTTACCGTGAGAAGTGGCCAACCCCAAATTTCAAACGCTCTTAAGGAATGGATATACTACATCATACTTGTATCAACCAAAAAATATATACAAGTTCATCAATTATAGTTGGGTAAATGGCGGATATAAGCAACGTACTTTCACTTTTGTTCACATATAAGCAATCTACTTTTTATATTACCGAGTTAAGCAACGTACTTTCACTTTTGTTTCGACTTAGGTAAGTAAGTTGTTTTTTACCGACTTTGGTAAGTAAGTTACTCTTAAATTTTGTTTCGACTTAGGTAAGTAAGTTACTCTTAAATTTTGTTTCTTAAGAGTACGTTGCTTAACTCGGTAATATAAAAAGTAGATTGCTTATATGTGAACAAAAGTGAAAGTACGTTGCTTATATCCGCCATTTACCCATTATAATTTGATTGATGTTAATATTCATTTTAATTTAATGATAATTGCGTCTTTTAATTAATTACATTAAACTTTACAAATTAATATAATTCTATCAAATGGTCGTGCATCGCACGGGCTCAATGCCTAATTTAGGTATATATGATATATTGGAAAAAGGTTGGGTATATATGATATTAAGGGGGTTTTAAAAAGGCCCATGCTTTTCATACCATTTTTTAATTTTATATTAACTTTTCTGTACCTTTTCTGTACTTTATTCCATCATTTATTCTTACATTCTGTACTTATTCTGTACTTTTTCGTACCTTTCTGTATTTTTTTAATGTAAAAATGGTATGGTGAGTAATAAATAATGGTATGGATAGATATTCCCTTTAAAAAGGGATATTTGTAATTCTCCCTACTATCTAAAACAAAAAAATAAATGATAAACTTTTTGTCCCCACCATAGAATTTTGAAAACCTTTATTATAATAAGATCTTTAGGAGACAAAAAAAATCGTATATAAAACTTTGGGGCCGAGCTCACGCGCTACACAATTTTGAGATCAGACTTCCGACATGAAGTTCATTTGAATGTGAAGGATAATATTTACATTGGCAAAATAGTCATGTTAGTTAATATGGACGCATATGGTACTTAGTGTTAATGAGTTAGCAATGCCAATCGATATGATTGGATGCCTATAGATTAATAAGACATTAACAAGGGTTTTTCTAATATGTTTTTTTTTTTTTTTTTTTTTCTTATCCAAGTGGTAAGAGTGAGGTAAGGAGTTTTCCTAATGATGGAGAGGTCTCGGGTTCGAGCCTCTCCAGAGGGTTTCTTCTTAGGTGAGGCAAAAAGGTGGGGTCAGTAGTGGTGGCACGATGATACTCCATTACTGATCCAAAGGAGTTATTTGCCGTTCCAAAAAAAAAAAAAAAAGTTTTTCTAATATGTGCCATAAGGACATAAGCTAATAGCATTAAATACCAATAATATTCTTCTTGAAAATATAATTACACATTGATTATCTTGAATCTTTAATATGTTCCAAATTTACCCTTCTCTTCCCAAACAATTATTTATACTCCGTAATATTTTATTTTAATAAATATCAGTATAATTGATTACTAAAAGTACTACCGTATTTGTATTTAATGTTGAGCATTATGAATGACTATTATTACTAAGATATCAATCAGAGTATGAGTGTGTGACACTACCTTATTTATACTATTATGGGAAATGCTATTGACAGCCCTTAGGGCTGTCAATAAGTGCATTTATTGAAGTCAAAGTTTCCTTATATAATCAAAATTATAATTAATACACTGAAGTTTTGTATTTAATTCATTAAAACTTTCCTTTTATATGTGATGTATTAATTATGATTTTTGATAATAAATGAAAGTTTGAGTTTAATAAATAAGTTCAAGGGTTCTTATTGACAGCCCTAAGGGCTGTCAATAGTATTTCCCTACTATTATATAATACATTTGTGATGTTTTTTTTAAGAGGGAAATTACTAATTTACCCCTAACATTATTATTAAAATTTGAAAAACCTACTTGAAATTACTAACATACCCCTACATGTATTAAAATCTCATTAATACTATCATTATTAAACCTTAAAGTAATAAACACATGATATTAAATTCTAATTAATTATAGATTTTATATTTATACTAATATATAATGCATTTGATTATTTTTTTTAAGATAAAATTTACTAATTTACCCCTAACAGTATTATTAATTTGTGAAAAAACTACTTGAAATTTCTAACATACCCCTACATATCTATACTACATATAAAGCATTTTGCCGCTTATCTTAAATTGTACTCAAATAGAAGAAATGACTAAATTGCCCTTGATAATTAATGCAACATTCAAATCATCTCAATCATTATTCTCCCTAAAAAGAAAATGTTAACTTACTATCATCAAGATGTCTACAAAGGAAATATGAACTAAATAATACTCATGAAATTAAATGGTAACTGAATTGTATTTCCATCGCGAAACGAAAATGAGAAATCTAATAATTTTAAATTTGTCTCTCATTACCAACACGCGAATTCTTCACCCGCTGTTGTGCGCGGGTTTGATGCTAGTATAATAAAAGTCTTATTTAAAGTATTGTAAGATACTATAACCGATCTCTTGATTGTTACTTTTATGAAATTTTAAATTTAAGCTATTGTTTGTATTTTTAATTTTGTTTTTATACAATGAGTTCCTATATTCGAGATTTTCAATTTTTTTGATCAAATTTTACAATTTCAATTTTGCGTACATAATATTAAAGTCTCAGCCCAACCCACGTTTTCGCACACCATAACTTGCACCTGACTATTATGAACATTGAGTCTGACAATCATAACTCGCAACCCGAGCATCGGGTTTTTAACGACGTTTCTTTTATATACATGTGTGTTACATATTCTAACTTTTTTTAAAATAAAAAAGGTAAAGAGTTGATATTTTTCGTTAAAAAATCTATATCGTAGTGTTTCGTAATATAGATGTTAATTATGTTTTATGTATTACAAATCCAATAAACATGAAACTATAATTTTTGTACACGCTGCATCGCGCGGGTATTCTGCTAGTAGTTCTTGTATATAGACAAAAGTGGTAACACAAGCTCATACAAAAATTGATTAATTAATGAATATATAAACTACCAAGTATAAATTGATTAACCAATATAAGCAGTGAAATAGATGTTAGTATTTTTTTCCCAGAGTTAATTGCATGGTTGGTTCCTATATTTAAGATACAATTGCACCGTTAGTCTTTATATTTTACTTTTTGCACCGGAGGTCCCAAAAACATAAAAATTTTTGCGTGGTTGGTCCCTCTTCCAACTAAAATGACTAAATAATCAAGACAAAAAATAAAACATTAAGGGTATGGTTGTCATTTTAGTTTGAGGAGGGACCAACTACGCAACAAATTTCATGTTTTTGGGACCTCCGGTGCAATAAGTAAAATATAAGGACTAACGGTGCAATTGTGTGTTAAATATAGGGACCAACCATGCAATTAACTCTTTTTCCCAAGAAAATGCTTCATAATAGATAGTGCTGCAACATGATCTTGCCATTTGATTAACATGAATGAAAATTTAGATTATAGAAAAAAATACAGTAGTTAATTTAGTAATAAGTTATACTAAAATATTATAAATAATTGTCTGGGAAGAGAAGGGTAAATTTGGAACAAATTAAAGATTCAAGAAGAGAAATATTATTGGTATTTAATGCTCCTAACATATGCCTCTAGAGCACATATTAGAAAAACCCAATTAAGAATTAAAGAAATCGAAAGCGAAAGAGGTATTCATGAATTGTAACTATTAATCAAACGAAAAATTATCTTATATATTGATTAATCAAAGGAAAAATATATTGTTAATAAAAAATGGTAATAAATTCATAATTGAATTACATTTTAATTAAGTCATATCTATAAATGATAAATAATTATCTTCATATTTTCACCTTTATATATTTATTTAATTATGTAATGTAATGTAATCTTATTTTCTTATATATTTATATCATATATCAAAACAAAATTAGTGGTATGTCACACTGTGCCTAACTGTATATGTTTATGTAATGTAATATTATTTCATATATCTAATCTATATCATATATCACAACATTATTTTAGGTACGTTACAATGTTACAGTGTTTTGTAAAATTAACCAATTTAGCTGTAATAAATAAATAGAGAGTAATTTATAATAAATAAATACCGTAATAAATATATAGAGAGCGGCATCCATCTTTTCCCTGCAAAAAAGCCACTCACATTTTCCTCATCAATGGCTGCTCCCTCTACCCTATAAATATTTATTAATTCCTGAACAAAGTCTCACCCTTTTTCAGATATAAAGTAGGATACAAGCAAACACACCATCTGGGTATGTTTTAATTAATGCCATTTTCATCATCAACCTCTCTGTTTTAGTGTTTTCCCCATAAAAAAAATGAATCTTTTTCAACACCCACAATTTATTTCTTGGTTAATTATATTCTTTATTCCTTTCCAAATTGGTTAGTTTCTTGAATTTAATGTTCACCAACTGCAGGATTAACAAACTCAAAACAGTCCACTATTTATTATTTACTGTATGATTTTTCTTTAACGATTTAATTTCTAGAGTTATATATATACATGTGTCAGTATGTGTGTTATCACACATGTACAAGTTATATTGTTTTTAAATGAACCAAAATAAATGCAAAGGCTGAGCCTTTCTGCTATTTTTAAGGTGTGTTGTTGTTTTATTTCCAGAACTCATTAACAACTAGCTAGAATGGCTCATAACAACAAGCAAGCTGAAGAACCCATTGTACCAATGGAAATGAGAGGTGCTAATGAGGAAACTGATGGAGAAGGAGAGCTAGGGGTAGATCAGTCAATGTCTGGCTTCAAAAACTTTCTTTGGCATGGTGGTTCTGTTTATGATGCCTGGTTCAGTTGTGCTTCAAATCAGGTAATTACCAAAATACCCTTCAATTTACAAAGATCATAGCACACATCTTTCTTGATTTTATATTTATTTTTACTTTTTTGTTACATATTAATTAATGTATTTGTGTTTTTTTTTTTAGAAAAGGCAAGAAATTTTATTATTTCTTATTACCTATTTGTTACTTTTTTTGGTTTGAATATAAAAGATTGAATCTTTTTGTGTTGTTTTTCAGGTGGCACAAGTTTTGTTGACTTTGCCATACTCTTTCTCTCAATTGGGGATGCTTTCTGGAATTATATTACAAGTGTTTTATGGTTTGCTTGGGAGTTGGACTGCATATCTCATTAGTGTTTTGTATGTGGAGTATAGAAGCAGGAAGGAGAAAGAGAATGTTAGCTTCAAAAATCATGTTATACAGGTTAGTCTTTCAAGAACATTCTTTTTTATATAATTATATAAATTAATAAATGATTTTGGAAGATAATTAATGGTATCATTTCTGTATATAGTGGATGTAGTGATGTACATTTAATTTAAGATAAGCATTAGTGTACACTTTGAATTATGGTATCATTGGTTTGGAAGCTGATACAGAACCCATAGCCTTCTTGTTCCTTGTGATTATGATGATAGTACTGTTTTATTTTATTTTGTAAGAAAGTACATAATTTTTTTGATTTTAAGGATTCAGTATTCATGATTTTAGTTTCTCCTATATTACAATTAAATGCTTTGCCCACTGTCTTACACATTAGGGAATATTTATTGAATTTTTTTAAAAAAAGTCAAAATTACGTAAGCAAACACCACTTTCAACAAATTTGATGTGTGTCAAATGTGTATATGACTATATATGTATGCATGTATGAATTTGACACTAAATGAATTTGTTACAGTTTGGTATGTATTAAATGGTGTAACACTATTTCCTATTACATTTGTTTGTAAAAAATCTTTCAATATTTCAATTTTGATTACGTGTACAAGATTTATTTATTTTTGTATTTTAAAGGGAAGTGCTATATTTACTGTATTTCTTTTGAGATAGGGGAATTATACTATCTATTAAAGTCCTTAGAAATGAGAGACTTGAATGATTAGGAATCACCATTAGCCTAGAACTTTGTTGTTTTGTATGTGCTCTTATTGCCAAATAAATGAATGCTTTTATTATGTTTTAAAGATGAATAGATGATTATGTTTTGACAAGTTTACCCTTCGAATACAAATTAACCAAACCAATCAATCAATCATGATCCTGTGTTCACAAATAAGAAGGTTAATTTAGTAGAACCAAATTTGTGTTGATGTTGAAATTTAATAGCAGTAGATGTTTATGCACATGATACGATCTTGTATGCAGTGGTTTGAGGTGTTGGATGGTCTATTGGGGCCAAAATGGAAAGCTATTGGGTTAGCCTTCAATTGCACCTTTCTACTATTTGGCTCTGTTATACAGCTTATAGCTTGTGCAAGGTTAGTTTGAATTACATATAAATAATTACCCGCAATAAGTTCACCTTAGAAAGAGGGTTAAATTTGACTTTTTTCATGTTTTGTGTGATATCTACAGCAATATATACTACATAAATAATCATCTGGATAAGAGGACATGGACGTATATATTTGGAGCTTGTTGTGCTACTACCGTTTTCGTACCGTCATTCCATAACTACAGAATTTGGTCTTTTCTTGGGCTTGGCATGACTACTTACACAGCTTGGTACTTGGCCATTGCAGCCTTGATCCATGGCCAGGTATTCTATTCTATTAAGTTGTGGTTAACGGGCCAAAGCAGGTCGGATTGAAAAATGGGTAATGCAAAGTATGGGTAAAAAAGGTAAAGGTTTGAAACGGGTCATCATGGGTCAAAATGGGCAGTATTGAGTTTGGTTGGCGAACAACCACTTTTTTGCCCATCTCTAGAATTATGCATGAATAAGTAATGTGCTAATATTGATTACAAATATAAAGTTATGACGTTAATAAAGTAAATTTATATAAAACTATTTAGGAGGTTATATGCATTAAAAATTGGCTTTGGGCAACTTTCAATCTGTTTGGCCCGTTTGACTCATTAACCCATTCCCCATTCAACTAATTTTGTAAATTTGATCCCTCGGGGATAAAACACAACCCTGAATCGACCCTATCATAGATAAATTAGTCAAAAATCATCACCTTTTAATCTTTGGGTTGTACTTGACCCTTACCTACAGAAGAGGATAGAGTGCAAGAGAGGTTTCTTTTCCTGTGGTGGTTTATGTTTCTTTTTTGCTGTGTAGGTTGAAGGGGTGGTTCACTCGGGTCCTAAAGAGCCCGTCTTGTATTTCACTGGAGCCACAAATATACTTTATACTTTTGGTGGACATGCTGTCACTGTGTTAGTACTATTTTCATGATTTAAACTTGATCGTACGACATGATAAAGTTATTTCAGAATAATGATTTGAGATATGCGGTGTTTCTTACAGAGAGATAATGCATGCAATGTGGAAGCCTCAGAAGTTCAAGTACATATATTTGTATGCCACCTTGTATGTATTTACACTAACGCTTCCTTCGGCTACTGCGATGTATTGGGCTTTCGGTGATCAACTTCTTGCAAATTCAAATGCCTTCTCGCTACTTCCCCAGACCGGTTTTCGTGATGCAGCAGTCATCCTCATGCTCATACATCAGGTCAAGAGTCTTAAGTTCAATTCAATTTTTTTTTTTCTATATTTCATGAATGTAATAATACTTTAAGATAAAAAATGGTTGCTACCAGAAGCTCTTGACGAATCCCCAAAACAAAAAAAATTCAGTGCTTAAAGCTTTACATAGTCCGCCTTAATTTTGCACAATAAAAGTAAAAAATCACAATGTTTGACCTAAACGTGAACTTATATAATGAGTGCAATGAAACTTAATAAAGGTGGTGACTTTCACATGATTAACCATTTGGGTGTTCTTACTTTGTCCTGCAGTTCATAACTTTCGGTTTTGCTTGCACACCATTGTACTTCGTGTGGGAGAAAGTGGTGGGAATGCATGACACAAAGAGCATATGTTTAAGGGCGTTGGCAAGGCTTCCGGTTGTCATACCTATCTGGTTCTTGGCCATTATCTTCCCTTTCTTTGGCCCAATAAACTCGGCTGTTGGGGCTCTTTTAGTTACTTTCAGTGTCTACATCATTCCCGCTCTTGCTCATATGCTCACTTACCGAAAAGCTTCTGCTCGTCAGGTATTCCATTAATTCATACCAATTACAAAACATTGCTCGTCAGGTTTACTTATGAGTCAGTATACTCTGTTTTTGTTTTAATTCTCACAGGTCAAACATTTAAGATGATTAAAAAAAGAAATAGATATGAGTTAAATGGTCAAACAAGTTGAAAGTCCCCCAAAGTGTAATGTTAAAGCATAAAACATAACAAACCATTCTTATTACAACTATTAGATTACTTTCAAGCTATTTTGTGGACCAATCAATCCCATCGCGTTAAAAGATGTACATGTTTTGACTTGAACCCATTTTTTTCCCGTTTCTCAAAGTGTCCATTTTGTAACCACCACTTGCTCATTGGCAAAAGCTTTTATTTGTCTGTTGGATTGAGATCCTCTCATCTTAAACCACAACATGGCAGGTCATTGTCATTTACAAATAAAAGCTAGATAAATTAAAATATCCAATCATTTGTCATGGTGTGCGGTCCACTGCATTTGTCTGTTAGAGAACATGATCTATCATGTAGGATCTCAATCCTAGTCTGTTTAACCATTCACAATTACTAGGCTGAAATCTTGAACTTAACCAAACTGAAGTTTTCACCATGCTCTATAAATGTTTAATACACGGTTGTACCTTACACAATGTTGTATAACTTGTTGTCTGTAGAATGCGGCTGAGAAACCTCCATTTTTCCTGCCGAGCTGGACGGCTATGTACATAGTGAACATCTGCATCATCGTGTGGGTTCTGGTGGTGGGATTTGGATTTGGAGGGTGGGCTAGCATGACAAACTTCATGAAACAAGTCAATACCTTTGGGCTCTTTGCCAAGTGTTACCAGTGTCCACCACCACCACCATCATCGCCATCGCATCACTGAAGTTGGATCCTTACAAACTTTTGTTCTTCTTAAAATACCAAGTATGTTCTAGTCTGGGATTCATGTGTAAATGGCTTGATGAATGGTCTTAAATTAGCTTGAGTTGCGACCGAAAGGATGACATAAGTTTGCTGTTACTTTGTTGCTGTTGTCACATGCTATGGATATACTGCTAACATGTTTTAAGATATACTCTTTTTTTGGTCCAAATTAATATCAGATTGGTACAATCTGCAACTAGTCACATACTCGTATAACAGGTATAAAATATACAATGTCATTAGCATCTAGTCTTAAACTTATTCAATTGTCCAAATTGGTTAGTTTGTTGAAATAATGCTCACAAACAATAGTCCAGTATTTATTATCTATGATTTTTATTTTAGTGATTTTCTGGATGTATATACATATGTGTCAGTACTCAGGATATGTGTTATACACATGTACAAGTTAATAAGTTATATTGATTTAAATGAACCAAAATACATGCAAAGTCTGAGCCTTTATGCTATCTTTAAGGGTGTTGTTTCAGTTTCACATAATCAGACCTCATTAACAATTACAATGGTCCCTAATAACAAGAAGCAAGCAGAAGAAGCCATTGTTGGAAATGAGAGGAGATAATGAGCAAATTGATAGAGGAGAGTTAAGGGTAGATCAGTGAATTTCTGGCTTCAAAAATCAAGTAAATTGGTTACAATGGTCTGTTTATGATGCTTGGTTTAGTTGTGCTTCTAATCAAGTAAATTTACCTAAATACCCCTCAATTGGATTTCACAAAGATCATAACACACTTCTTTCTTGACTATTTTTTCAATGGGGTTAGTGTCTGGAAATGCATCTAACTTGTGCTCGATGTCTATTGTGTGTACTCAACTTACATTTGCTATTTTTAATGCATCCAACTTTCAAAAAGAGTGCTTTGATGTATTTTGCTGATGTGGCACTCGTATAAGGTGCCACGTGGCATCTGGAGAGTGTGACACGTAATCAAAACGTCACCAAAATACATTAAAACACACTTTTTGAAAGTTTGATGCATTAAAAATACCAAACTTAAGTTGAGTACACACAATAGACATCGGGTACAAGTGGGATACATTCCTAGACACTAACCCCTTTTTCTTTTTTGGTGAATATGAAAGATTGAATCTTTTTTGTGTTGTTTTTTAGGTGGCACAAGTTTTGTTAAATTTGCCATACTCTTTCAATTAAGGATGGTTTATGGACTTATATTTCAAGTGTTTTTTGGTTTGCTTGGGAGCTCGACTACTTATCCGCAACCGATGGATTTTTGACAGATCAGTGATGAAATGTTAACAAGTCCGTTGCAACTCCGTTGGTAGCTTATACGAGTAACTTTTAATTTAAAGTGTTGTTTGACATAACTCAACTAGGTGGGAGGTTCAAATGAGAACCACTTTAAAGTTGAGAACTGTGAGAACCACAACGAATACGTGTTTGTTCACATGTGATTAACTTCAATCATATGTGAACATTGATATACGTTTAATTGAAAAAGAAAAAAGTAAAAAAAAAAATCATAAATTTACGTCTTAAAACTCATTTTAACCGATTTGTTCACATTATCGTTCACATGTGAACATGTATTTATTTTTTGCGTTTTTCGATATGATTTTAAGATTTTTTTTGACTTTTTTCTTTTTCAATTAAACGTACATCAATGTTCACATATGATTGAGGTTAATCACATGTGAACAAACATGTATTCGTGGTGGTTCTCACAGTTCTCAACTTTAAAGTGGTTCTCATTTGAACCTTCCCCAACTAACTAGAGAGTTATAGACCAAATTTTATAACTTTTGGTCGAGATTTTTCTATCTTCGTCAGTGGTTATGTTAAAAAATAATTCCTCCGAGGTTTTTACACCAGATAATTGACGTATTTGACGTCGGTATAGTCCTGAATTCTAGTGGTTTATGAACTTCGTGTAGTAAGCGTGTGATCGATATATCAAAAAAGGATTATTGTTTCGTTATGTATTAAACTTTATAATTTTTACTATTGTACGAGCCGAACTTTGAAAACTTCTATTGTATGTATTGAACTTGTAAATATAGTGTGACACCCCGCAATTTCGACATAATTATAAACGTAGTTAGCACGCATTTTTAGGCTAATTCCCTAACTTAGAGTGAATTCACAACACATTTTAGAGATAAGCCTAGCAAAGCCCAACTAGTTAATACGCGTAGTATTACATATTTTGCGACTCGTATAAATACGTACAAAACAATTGGATCAAACGCGACAAAAATATACGACTGTTGGTGAACAAAAATATTTAATAATATGAAATTATTAAATAACATTAACGTTTATTAAATATTATGTTGATAATATTTACAAAGTATTTTACAAGCGTATAACGTTTATTTCGTAAACTGAAACAACTCAAAACGCATCCGTAAAAATGAAACAAAGCAAAGTTATAAATTTCATGATTCAACTAAATCATTTCTATAAAATATCTCAACTAAAAATATAATTGAATACGTATTTAAAACTTATCATTTAAAAATAATATAACGTTTAACGATCGGGTAAACGAACACGGGTAAAATACCACAAGTTTGGGGCAAAATCCCTCTCTCTTTTGGACCCAAAACCGGCCCCCCACCCCACTTCCAACCTCACTTTTCACTTTCACTCTCTCTCTACCTCCATTTTCTCTCAAATCTCTCTCTAAAACCACTTCCACAAATCACTACAAAACTACCATTAAAACACCTCGAATCACTAAGCTTGTCTAGAGAAAAACGATCACGACAACGAGAGCTACACTTCTATCTTTACGAATTTTCTTCGCGACAACTTTGTAAGATCCCGACAATTCTCGAAAACTCTTAGATTTCATTATTTACTTTGATATTTCGTGTTTAAGATACTTAATACATCATGTTTTAGCGTATTTATCACTTGATTATGTCCAAATCGAAGCTTAAAACTCGATTTGAAACTTGAAACTCGTAGTAGGTTGTTGTGTCGCTTTTGGCCCAAAAACAGTAGTGCGACACAAGCTTTTGCGTCGCATTACCACTTCTACGTCGCATTTGCGACACAACATTTTACGTCGCATTGAATTACGGATGTCGCAAAAGCGACACAAATACTTACGTCGCCACCCCCTGCCTGCGACACAACACGTTGCATCGCACATTTGCGTCGCACACTGCGTCGCTAAAAACAGAAGGTTTAAAACTACTTTTTCACTAAGTGTTGGACTTAACCGAAAACGAATATTTACATACGAAATGATACACGAACTTCACAAACATTACAAACGCAATTACATTATTAAAATGTCAATTTCAAACTATCACTAACGAGTCGTATACATTTTCACAACTACGAAATACAAACGTACATAATTAACAAACGCTTTGGACATAACTTGGTTGTACGAACACTAGCATGGAGGGTCGACTTGGACATCCACATACTTATTAAATCTCATACGTTAGGGCATTAGGAGATTTCGGACGGGAGAACGACCCGTGCGTATTTAGACCGGAGAACGACCGGTACTGTTTTGGAAACGCTGGAGAACGACCAGCAACGTATTTTAAACTGTATTTTGGGCAACATCCCAACCGAACTATATTTGGATAACAGTCCACAAAACGTTTACTTAACATTTATGGCAACAACTGTTTACGAACGTATTTGGTTTAACGAACTGTACTTGCAAACTTAAAACCTGTGAATTCACTCAACCTTGTTGTTGACTTTTACTATGTTTTTCAGGGAATTAGCTGCACGTAAGATCCGCCTGCACACATGGAACATAGGCGACCCACGAAGGAATAGGATGCCAACTTTTGACAACTGGATTTCTTTCATATAACTAAAACTGTTTAGTCATATTTACGAAATCTACTTTTGTAAACTCAACTATTTTTACACTTGTACAATTCGATGAATCAGACTTTGTAACTATTACTTTTGGCATCTTAATATATATGTTCTGTTGTAATCATATGCTTTGATATGTATGCATGTACTTTGTATACGTCGACACCCCCACTCGATCTAATGCTTCCGCGAACATCTGGTAAACTTGATTAACGAATTTGGGGGTGTGACATATGGTTTATTGTATGTAAAATTTCTTTTTTGGGTAAAGCTCAAATAGGAAAGTTTCCTTTTGTGGCTTTACCCAAAAAGGAAATAATACATACAATACACCATATTACTACATACAATAGAACAAATGAAAGTATTTCGCATATAATAGTAGAAAGTGTAAAGTTTAATACATAACGAAACAATAAACCCTATCAAAAATGCCAACGTGTTCCAACTATAAAATGGATTATAGCTATCATCAATCCTACCAAGCTAGTTCCACACTTCCACTACACAGTTGCTTATTAAAAGTGTCATTATATATCATCACATAACTTGAAAGATTAGGTACAATGTGTTAAACCTCAAGAAATTAAAGGACACGGGCATTCAGCATATTTAAATGGAAAATAAGTCCTTATTATCTCTTTTGATACGCCAATGTATAAAATCTCTAGCAATCATTCTGCTATCTAGATATAGAACACATATTATCAATGTTAATATCAAGGCTTGAATGCTGAGAACGCTACAACGGAATTGTGGCCTCCTAAACCAAATGAATTTGAAATGGCTGCATACCAAGAAAGTTAGAGTAAGTGAGGTTAACATATCATGGCAATTATTTAGACTTGGGAAAAAGGAAAGAAACTCACCAACATCGATTTCATGTTGTTTCTTTTGATTTGCCACGGAGTCAATCTGTAGTGCGGGTTCGAGGTGCTAAGGTTGCACCGATAGACATGAGAAAAGAAAAGGTTAACGAAAAAAACGGGCAAGGACATGATTGAAGGTAATACTTACAAATTGATTAATGGTAGGGTGCAACCATCCTGTTTGAATCGCTTTAACTATGGCAATTGCTTCTAGACTTCCAGCGGCACCCGCAGCGTGTCCGATCATAGACTGAAACATAAACAAGAACTAAACAATCTTTATATGGAGTTCATATTGGTTACACACAACATGAACCATGGGAGATTTCACCTTCGTTGCGTTCATTTTGATTCTTGTAGTTTTCTTGAAAGTCTTCTTTAGAGCATTTAACTCACCCATATCCCCGGCCACTGTAGATGTTGCATGCGCGTTGATGTAATTTACCTATTAATCAAATAGATCGAGTATGAAAAGATAGTATGTGAATTTGTTGTTGTCAACATGTTCAAACACAATATAGATGAGAAAAAGGTGAAGTACCTCTTCTGCGGACACACCTGCATCAACAAGGCAGTTGTGTATACAATTTGCAAGTCCAAGCCCATCTACTTGTGGATTAGTTATATGATAAGCATCACTATTTACTGCACCTCCCAAGTATTCGGCAAGTATTGGTGCATCCCTTTTCATTGCATGTTCTAAACTCTCCATCACCTACAAACGTATCACATAGACATCCACATATAAGCACTAATTAATATAAACTACAATTATGCATAAATGAGTACGGAAGAATTATGGATGGTATACCAAAACACCTGCACCTTCTCCCATGACGAAGCCATCTCTATCTTTGTCCCAAGGTCTGCAAGCAGTCTTGGGATCATCGTTTCTCCGAGACAGTACTCTACAAGCACCAAAACCTCCCAATTTCATGGGAGTAATTGGAGCCTCCGCACCACCAGCAAGAATCAAATCAGCCCTACCTTCACGGATATCATTTGCAGCAGCACACAAGCAACAATTGGACGATGCACTGGCAGCAGAAACGCCGTAACATGGTCCCGTAAAGCCAAGATCAATGGCAAGTAAAGACGAGCCCATGCTCGTTAGCATAAAAGGTATTACATACGGTGAGATTTTACTATAACCTCCCTTGATTAAAGACTCTAGCCCATCATCATATACCGTAGCACCTCCCATTGCGGATCCAACAACCACACCGGCACGCTCCTTGTCAATCTGTTCACAATTTGAAAGTATATAACCCCTTATCTGTTCGATTATCTGAATACATGAAAAGATAATTGCACGAATGACAAACCTTTGCGAATTCATCACCACCAAGTGCAGCATTTTCAAGGGCTTTTTTCCCAGCAACAATGCAATATCGTTGATTATTATCAAGTCTTCTGTCATATTTGGCGCCAATATACCCTTCTGAATTGAACCCACGAATCTGACCAGCAAATCGTGTCGTCAATTTAGAAGTATCAAATCGATCTATTAACCCAACTCCACTCTCCCCATCCAAGAGTCTTTGGTAGAACATATCCACATCGTTTCCGAACACAGAAACGAGACCCATACCAGTAATAACCACTCGCTTTTTTGCATCTTTCTCCCTTTTCGGGGCGGTGGTAGTGGAGTTGCGCGAAGCAGCAAACACCAGGCGATCTCTGTTGTTTCTGGTACGTGTTGATGATTTGACAATTGGAGATAAACTGTTTTTACGGAGTGGGTTGAGTGGGGCTGCCGAAAGATGTCTGAACTGTAGAAGACTTTGAACTTCCATTTTTGTGGTGATGTATGATATAATTTGAAAAGTTTGCTGGGAGAATCCCGTTTACTAGTATGATATAATTTGAATCCCAAATATGACAGTGTTATTATGTGTTTCAAACATCCATATATATATATGCGTACATATCTAGCTACCAAGGGGCAATTTTACCTAAACGTGGATACATTTGAAATTTTGAATTAAATTATAATAATGGTAATAATTGTGCAAATAAACGGCTACAAATCAGCAGCTGGCGCTGATGCTTGAACAATTTTTAATTGGGGTTATACAATTTTAACTTAAAATGTCATTTTTAGTCTATTAAAAGTGGACATGTATATGTTTCACTTGATTATATACTAGAAGAATAGTCACGCAATACGAAGATAATACTTTTCGTTCGACAATATGTTAAATAATGCATCACTTAAATTTATTGATGTACACAATATATATGTAGAATGGGGTTAAAATAAGAAGGACAAATCTTGTGAGAAGGTAAGAATGAATATGCATAACACATTTCACTCAAAACCCCTGTCTCCATCTTCCATTATATACTTTTTCGGTCACCGGTCACATTTTTCTCTGTAATCCTTTTCAATTTCTCTCAATACCTTCACCTTCTGGGGTGATTTTAGGGTAGGGGCAGGGTGGGCATCCGCCCCCACCAAGTTTTTATGAGTCGAGCAAAATTTCGTAGGTTTTGGTATGATCTGTATATTGCCCCCATAACTAATAAATACGAAACAACTAAAATAATTACATTATCTGTGTATTTAGCCTAGTGGTGGAGAAGTGAGTCTCTTGTTTAAGAGGTCTAAAGTTCAATCCCTCTTTATTACATCTTTTTATCATTTTTTGTACCCGCAAGCTTGTTGCATCAACTTTATTTTTGTTTATCTTTTCTAATTTTGTCAATGTAATTAAGAATGTGGATTTGATGTTGAACTAAATAAACTTTGGTTCAACTAACATAGTTTCGGTGAAAGCAAACCAAAAAAAAAGTTTGAGTCGAGGACCCATACTCGATGTACACTAGAAAATTTTTACCCCCATACGAAATTTTTTCTGAAACCGCCCTGTTCACCTTCATCTTCTTATATCTCTTCTCTTCTAGCAACCACATAAAACTCCACCGTCAAACCGTCGGTTATGCAAATTGTTGGTACGAATCATGCTTTTTTCCAGCCATAATTAGTAGCTATGGTGATGTAGCAACAAAATAATAAAAAAATTAAAAAAATGGGTTAATTACCCTATTATTCAAATATAGCCTTTCATGTCAAAAATTATCAACTGTTAAAAAGCTTTCACAGAATATCAATGGCTTTCGCAATGGCTTTGCGATTTGCCCCACTTGTTTTCTTGTGAATTTCAAGGTCACCCCATTTATAACATTCGCAAGATATTTTGTGTATTGTGAAATTATATTTGCGTATTGCGAAATTATATTTGCGTATTGCGAAATTGATATTGCGTATTGCGAAAGTGATATTGTAAAATGTATCTTGCGAATTTGTATAACTTTATTGCGATTTTCTCCATCTTTGCGAAATTAGGTGATATTTTGTAATATTTTTGTTGTTAGTTGACAATATGTAAAATACCAAGCCCGTTTTGTATTTCTAAGTAATTAGGGGCATTTGTTTTATTGGATCTAGAAGAAAAGGTAGGTGCTTATGAACTACCATCCCGTTTGAGAATTTTTTGGGCTCCAAGTTACAAGTTTTGGTTGATGGCTATTTTTATGTGTTGTTATATAGAGGATTTTATTTTAGGGTTAAAGGTACGGATCGCCAACGAACTTATTTTTTTGTTCCGAGTTAGGTAACGTACCCAATTTATTACTAATGCACGTAACCAACTTTTGAATTTTGTTATGATGTATGCAACTAACTTTTATTTTACCGGTTACGATTTGAAATTGCTGACATGTATTTGACAACTCATTTAAACAAGCTGACTGTACTGCCACGATGTTGAAAAAAATTACACGTAAGCTGATTGAATTTAAAATTAAAATTAATTTTGTAACTGAAAAAAAAAAAAAACAAAACCGACACAAATCCACACACACTAAAACACACACACATTACAAACCCCCGTCCGCCGGACCGCGGATCCCTCCGTTGCCTCCCTACCTGCGATGAATAGGGACCACCTCCGCCGTCTCTCTCTAATTTCATTATTGTTATTGTTGTTATTCTCTTCCGCCGTTATCAGTGATACAGATCAGCTGCAACAACAAGAGCAGCAGCTTGAAGAAATTACAACCGGCCTTGTTGTTAATGCCACCGTGAATGGCTCTGCTGCGACGGATAGAGACCGGAGCTTCGCTCGAATTGATTGTTTACTCACATTGTTGCTTAATTTGGAGATGAGTAATTTCATGTCAATCAACTAAAGACTCCCAACTAGATCACTAAGTCGCAACCCAGAAATTAACACTTGACTTCGATTCAGTACCGACACTCACTGATTGGGAAGGTCCTTAATGTGGAGTGGTTATGTGTTCATTTATTAAAGTCGGATTGAACAGGAGAGAAGTGGAAAAACTCCAGCGAGCTTCAATTAACTTCCAGCGAGAGTCAATTAGAATGCGATTAAACTTCTATTCAATTAGATGGTGGTGACGATAGCTGCAAAAGGGTTTGTTGAGTAAGTTTATGGCTTTTAAAATTGTTTAATTCTACTTTGTTGTTTTGATATTATAGATTACAGAAATAAATTAAATTGATTTAAAATGTCAGAATCAAAAGAAAAGGGTAAAGACTAAAAAGTTGTTAGTTTGGGTGGTATGGTTGTGGGGAATATGAAGAATTGTTACATCGTGCAGGTGATGAACCTGTTAGACCATTTGCAGTCGTAACATCAGAACGCCCATTTTCTGTGACACCCGTCAAATTAGGACTATTAATTAGGGCCTAATCAATTGTAAATACATGTAATTAGTTCTGTGTTAGGCTAATTAATGTATCGAAATATATATTGTTGAATATATACAATTATGTGATTTGATTAAATCGTACGCAATTTAAATCGAATGCAATTCGGTTCAATTAAATACGGACGTTGGTGAACCATTTTATTGAATAATATAACATTATTTAATAACGCTATTATATCCAAAATATTATTTTTATAGTATTTCAATGCAAACTTGTATTGTACAAGTGAAATTTACGCGATTAAAATGTAAACGCGCAAACAAAACAAAATAAATTAAAGTTATATTTTGTAACTCCAATATTAAGTATTTTGGGTAAAATACTTCAACCAAAATATCGAGTAATTATTTGCAATTTAAAACGTATATTTATGTGCATAAAATAAATATTTAACGTCTAAACGATCGGGAAAAACGAACACCACACAGAGCGCGGAGGAGTGGACTGAAAAAGTGGAGGCTTTAAACCCCCACCTCCCTTTCTTCTTCCTCATTTCACCACTTTACACTCTCTCTCTTCTTCTCCTTTCTCTTTCATTTTCTTTCTAAATCACCAAACCACAACCACCTTAAATCATCAAATAACACCACCAAACGCCGCCGAAATCTCGAAGCACTTTGAAGAAAAATAACCACCACGCGACGATCTACAACTCTATCTTTTCAGAATTTCATTTCGACACTTTGTAAGTTTCCGACAAAAACCCGAAACTCTTCGATTTCACTCATTTTTACATGTTTGTTGTTTGTAATAGCTTGTAATGTCCAAATATGGGTTGGGTAAAAGAATCGGACCAAATGGTCGCCGGAAAACTCGTTTTTGGCTCAAAAATCCGTTAACAGCTCGAAGTGACGCAACGACGACTGCAGTATAGCGTCACTTCGTGCGTCACTTAAGTGACGCATTGAGTGTCGCTAAAAGCCCTAATTTTGCGTCACTTGCCTGAGTGCCGCATAAAACCCCTTTTTCCCGACACTTGCCTAAGTGTCGCAAATTCAATACCCGTCACTATGAACCGACACTTATAGCGTCACTTGTCTAAGTGACGCCTACAATCGAGAACTGATTTCACCCGTCACTAACCTTAGTGACTCATGACACTTGTACCGACACTTACAACCGACACTTCCTTAAGTGTCGCACTCTATGCGTCACTTGCACAAGTGACGCCATTAATCAGAATCCGTCATTTCATGCGACACTTCCTGAGTGTCGCCTAAGCCCTAAGTGTCGCTATAAGTGACGCTAAAACAGAAGGTTTCAAACCAATTTTTACTAAGTGTCGAGACCTAAAATTTTATCACTTGATTTCACCCAAATTAAATTCCGGATGCGTTTTTCACCAAAGCAATTTAGTAGAAATAAAAATTTTTCGAGCTGACTTGGCATCTCGACCCCAACCAGGGGCCAGCCCCTTGGACCCCGCCAGGGGTTGCCACCCCTGGAACCCCGCTTACCAGGGGCGCTGCCCCCGGACCCCCGTCACCTAAAGTTTATAAATACTTTTTAAGTATAACTATTTGAAATCAAAATATTAATGTTAAGATTATTACTACAACCTATCACCAACGGGCCGTACACGTTTTCAAAACCCAAGTTAATCAAACAACCAAATCGTAGTAATTTGGACATTATAGTTGAACGAACAACTACAAAGGTAGTTTTTGTAACCACCTACTCATATTAATAACCATCGCGTGTCGTGGACACCCTCAGGTTATCTGTCTGCGGACATCTCATTGCTTGATTAAGCATCATACGTTTATCGGTTTAACACTCCAAGA
This sequence comes from Helichrysum umbraculigerum, assembly GCA_949592205.1. Lineage (NCBI taxonomy): Eukaryota > Viridiplantae > Streptophyta > Magnoliopsida > Asterales > Asteraceae > Helichrysum > Helichrysum umbraculigerum. Next base: position 57,480,257 of record CATIUR010000006.1, read on the forward strand.
CTCAGGTGAGTCTCATAGCCCCTCTTTTTACCGCTTTTCACTCAGGGGTGTGATTCAATGCTTATTTTTTTTACATGTGAACGCAAATACAAACTTTACAATATACTACATGAGTTGTTTTCCACTAATCATTTCAAAGTCCTCCGTCAACATAGTTTGGTAATACGTTGTAGCGTGATTATTAGTATATGGTACCATATAGGATTGACCCTCCTCGTCCGGGTTAGCAAGCACTAACTGGTTAAACGGACGTACTAATAATTGTTCAGACGAGTGTGGATTAGGCACTCGTGGAGGCACCTCGCTCGGAATTCTCTATATGGGACCCGACCCTCGAGTTAAGCTCATACTATGTGCTCATGGCTGTATACACTATTATTTATTTGCTGGTTGCAAATCATTACTTAAATCTTGCGGTTCATACGATATTATCTGATTTCAAACCTGTGAGCTCACCAGCTTTAGCTGACCCATTTTAGCATGTATCACAGGTACCCAGCAGTAGATTGGACCTCCTCAGGATTACTATAGCTCGAGTCAGCATGCAGACGTTATAGATTTTCTTGCATTAGTTTATTTTGTACAAGTACTTATGTACTGAAATCTCTCATTTAATCGAACACGAGCTATGTACAGCTTCAAATGTTGTACACATTTCTTATAATTAATATATTTTGTTAAAACGACGCATATAGAGTCGTTTGCTATATCTTGTGTGCTTTGATATTTGATTAGTAACACCCAAAGTATGCTTCCGCTAAACAGTAAATTTGGGGGTGTTACATTTTCCCCCTGCCACGTCAGCATAACACCACAACACCATTTCAGAACACACTATCATAACACCAGAACGCTCCTTTTTCCCCCCTTGGCCCCACTACTTTCCACATCATTTTCATTTATTTAACACAACAAAAACAATTTAATTAAAAACAATACTTTTATATTATAAATAAAATATAATGCTTATTTAATTAGACTTAATAATAAAATAAAAAGTACTTAAATTAAAAACGTTAAAAACATAGTACGTTACAATTCTAAATAATTAAAAACGTTACAATCCTAAATAATTAAAAACGTTACAAATCCTAAAATAATTAAAAACATAGTACGTTACAAATATGGAAATAATTAAACTAGTCTTCATTCCTCGTCGGAGTCGCCTTCGGCTTGGTAGAACTCCCGAAACTCCTTCCGAATCTTTCTCTTCATCCTCCTCACTGCCGCAAGGTCTTCCGAATCCGTGATGTTGTCGGTGTTGAGCGTAAGAAACTGAACACCTTGCATGGCCGTGCGAAGTTTCTCCTGTCGGGTGAACGTCTCGAAGGCTTCCCTCCTAGCGGCTGCCATATCTTGCTTGTAGGTGGCCATGTTCTCGATCATCTCATCTATCTTTGTGTTCGATTCGGACGATCGTGCTGATGTCGCCGCGTCAGATGAACCGGAACTCCTAGCCGCTTTTCGAGCTTTGTTTCGGCCCATGGGCCTTGCAAGTGGGTCGGGCCCAAATAGCTTGTTCGGGAGTGGAGTGTGAGTGTCCTGTGAGAGATCAACCGAATCCCCAAAAAGATCATCTTCCTCGTCGCGTAAACCGGTTCCACCAACTACCGGTGGTGCTTTGCATTTCGGATGATCCTTCACGGCCAACCAAGCCTCTTTCATGTTGAAAACCTTTTTGTATGTGTCGTAGTATTGGGCTTTGGCTTGGTCGTAGATCATTTCGTTGTCTCTACCGCTTCCCCATTCGCGCTCCTCGTCTTCGTAAATTCCGTTGAAGGCTTTGCACGTATTATTAATAGTACGCCACTTGGAGGATAGTTGGTCGGCGCCGCGAACCCAACCATGATTGTTTGCAATAAACTTTTCTTGCACCGTACCCCACAAAGTGTTTCTTTTTTGTGAGTTGTCTTTTTCCGAGTCTTCGGACGTGTCGCACCAACAAGTTGCTAATCACGCTTCTTCCCTCGGCGACATTTTATTCTTGTTGCATATTTTCTTTTCCCCGGCCGGTTTCTTTTTGTGGGTTCTTTTTTTTGGAGATTCGACAACATGTTGTTTTCCGGCACGTTGGGATGTTTCTTGCTCGGGTTCGGGTTGTGGTTCGGGTTGTGTGGGTTGTTGAGGTTGAAAGAAAGGTTGTTGGTTGAAGTATGGGTTTGGGTTTGGGTAAGCTCCGTATGGTTGTTGTTGGTAATAATCAAACTGTTGTTGGTGGTATGGTGGATACGGATAAGTTGGCATTCGTGGTGGAGGGCGGTAGGATGGAGAGTTATTCGGGCCGGGTGCGTTTGGCGTTCCGAATAACATTAGGTTGGTGTACGAGAGGTTGTCGGGATTTTGGTTTTGATTTGGGTTGGGATTTTGGTTTGAGTTTAGTGAAGACATAATTTTTGGTGGGTGTTAGTTTTGTTTTTGTTGAATTGAAAGAAAGAAAGAAGAAAGTGAAGTGGGTTGTGTGATTTGGGTTAATATGTGGTATGTATATATAGTGTAGTATTGAAAAAAAAAAAAATTTTAAAAATCTTTTTTTTTAGCCGTTAGGCTCCAACGGTCCTCCCCCATTTAATTTTTATTATTATTATTATTTTTTTGTAACGAATATTCCTTAAAAAAAAAAAATTTCTTCTAAAAAAACGTGTTTAAAGCGAAAAGAAAAAAATAATTTAAAAATCAGTGGGGCCCACGAGTACGCCCGTTCTGGGCTCGTTCTATGCAAAACGACGCCCGAGAACGCCCCGGAATGAACGCCGCATACCGGGCGTTCTCGGCGTTCTGAGCCGGCAAAACACCTTCTTCGACGCCCATACCGAATGGTCTTACGAGATAACAAGTATTTTTGTTTTTCTTCTTTCTAATTAAAGAGTGGACTAATCACATTTTGACACGTGGTAGTACATCAGCTTACATGCATTTTTTTTGCAACGTGGCAGTACAGTCAGCTTGCTTGAATGAGTTGTCAAATACACGTTAACAATTTCAAATCGTAACCGGTAAAATAAAAGTTAGTTGCCTACATCGGAACAAAATTCAAAAGTTGGTTACGTGCATTAGTAATAAATTGGGTACGTTACCTAACTCGGAACAAAAAAATAAGTTCGTTGACGATCCGTACCTTTAACCCTTTATTTTATTATGAAGGTATCTTTGACCAATAATTTTTTGAAGCTGGGTTTTTTGAAACTAATATTTAAGAAACTATTTGTAATCTATGATCATATTTTAATCCTAGATAATCACATTACTTCACTGTGATTATTACGTTATTATAAGTGATTAGCATCCAAATAATCATATGCTATACCCGGTTAATCACAAACTTTAGTTGTGATTATTATAGTATATTGTGTGATTGTTTATGTAGGGTGATGGACAAAAATCAATAATCACATAAAAATTTGTGATTATTATATATTTTTTTTGTGTGTGATTATGTTATGATGAATAATCAAATTAAAAAAAACGAAAAAGTTATATTGTAGGTATGTAGCAATCACGTGATTACATTAAAAATATATTAAAGTAAATGTAATTTCAAAATACATGTAATAAAAAAAAGTCTCTATTACTTTAGGGAGTTGATAAATACAACATCAAAATTGTTTCATACACCATACTGTACAAGAGTTAAAGCTCACAGTACAAGTATACTATAGCATGACTTTGTTGTTTGAATCAAATTATATGTTGTATTTATCACCACCCCAAATCCATTTATCCATCATGTGTGCGACAAAAAAGGACGTCGAGACAGCTTCCCGTACTTTACTCGGTCACTTATTATTTATGATTGTACCCTTTTAATAAGGGAGCTGATTTTAACAAGGAGAGTTTTACTCTTTCTTGATGGTAACTTTTCTCTTGTACATATACCCACAAGAAACCCTTTCAATTGTTTCTCTCCAAAACCTTCATACAGACAATAAAACATTCAAAATCATTTTTTCTCCACATTCATTTGCAAACTCACCTAAGAAGAATATCTAACATAAAGTGTTGTATTTTATTACATTATAATCAACCAAAAAGGATTGATGTGATAACAGAAAATAATATATATGAAGAAGAATCAAAATGGGTTCTACTTTTTGTGATTTTTCTTTCCAATCAAAATTATATAATGTATTTGGGGAAACAAAAGGTCATACTGAAAGATTATGTGTTTAATATTAATCTAATTAAATATCAAATCCAGCTTCACATGAACACCGCAGGGTCATACCGATGAGCACAACCGAACAAGTAGTGTGATACTATGATAGAGTTGGTCAAATACAATTGAGACATTTATTAATATAAATAATTAGTGTAATTATTATTTTAATAAAAAGAATTTATTTATAATTTGTTTTGTAAATAAATTAACTAGTTTAATTATTATTAAACTACAAGGTTTTAATTGTAAATTAATAAGTTTGGGTTAAGTTTAATTAGTTATTAAACTAGAGGGATTAAAAGAGTAATTATTAACTTGTTGGACAAGTTGGATCACAACTATAAATAGAGGCCTAAGGGTTCATTATTTGGTGATCAAAACCCTAACTCTTTCTCCCTCCCTCTCCCAATCGATCTCTCTCTCCCTCTCTGGCCGAAATCGGCCAAACCCCAAAAGGGTTTCGAGTTCGTGATTCGATCGCAACTAGCTTGATTTCGCGAGAGGTTTTAGTATACACACTTAGGTTTCTACTAACCGTTCAACTGTGAATCAAAGGTGGATACCTAACGTATCCTGTAGCTAGTCGATTTCAAGAAGAAGAAAGAAGTTCAAGATAAGTCCACTCGTACTTTGGCAACGAGTTGAAGTTTAGAGTTCTTGCCGAGCACTCGATGTAAGAACGTTTCTTCTTAACTATTTAATTGTATGTAATTAAATATTATACAAGTTTTATTACAAAAATTATAGATCTTGGCTAAGGGTTTAATTTAATGTGATTAAATGTTTTTATAAAGCTTCCTTATATTAATTGTATTAAATTGTTAATAAAGATTAAACTTTTATAATGTATAATTCTACTAAATACACTTCAGTGGTATCAGAGCCATGTAATTTTCTAATAAAACTGTTAATTTGTTTTCTTGTGTTATTCTTTCAGTTAAGTTTTAATTATTGTAATCTCTTCTTCTACCTTTCTTTCTAATCGGTTAAAATCGTGTAGTTTGTTAACTATTTAAACAACGCGAATAAATTGGTTTTTCGCGATTGATCCAATATTGATGTATTTTGGTTGTACCAATATTGCTCCAAGGTTTATGTGAAACCTTGTTGATCGATATTTGGTATATGGTGTTCAACACCATAACCGAAAACATGTCGTATTTTGTTGTTCAATGGTTTAAATAATTTAACCCGAAAACTAACGATTAATATTTCTTGTTTTTAGTTAATATTGACTGTTTAATTTGACCTATGCTAAAATCGATTTTAGGGTTTACCCAAAACCCCTAGGAAAATCGAATTGGGCAAAGGGTTAGGTATTTGATATCCTAACTAAATCTAATATAATTGGTATTAACTTGGCAAGCAAGAATTCGATACAAGGGTTTGAATAAAGGGTGTTGATATATACAACATTTTTCATTTATTCATACACCAAAACATGCAATACAGTATTGTACAGTACAACATAATAATGCGTAAAAGATGTTGTGGGAATCAAAAAGTGTGTTGTATTTATCAACACCCTTGAATAAAACCCTAGTGTTGGCCGATTTTTATAAGGGTTTTATAAACCAAGAAAATCAATTTCTTAATCCATCGATTTGATCAACTAGGGTTTATGAAACTCTATGTGAAAATTGATTTTTGCTAAAGGTATGTGACCTTTAACAAAAGTCAATCTAGGGTTTTTAGCAAGAATCGAGACTGAGGTTATTTAACCCAAGAATATTGATTTTGGAATAACAAAGGAATTGTTAGAAGAATTGAGATAAGGTCCATAAAATATGCGTCTAATTAAAATCTAGGGTTTATGAAACTTTGTGTTACTTGGACGTTTTGATTATACAAATTAGGTTTTATGTGAAATCCTAGTTTTATATAAATTAATGTTTTAAGTAAACCTAATTAAAACTAATGTCATTAAAATGAGTTAGTAATTTTTGAAATCACTAAAGTAATGTTTTATAAAGGTTTAAGTAAGATTGACATGTTTTTAAATTAAAAATTGTTTAAAAGGTTTGTTTAAAAGAAAATGTAATTTTCGGTCAAACGTGTTAATTTTATTTAAAAGTTGAGTCAAAGAAGCAATAATCAAGAAACTAATTGTTAGGTAATTGTTAGTTTATAATTCATTAGAATTGTAAATGGACAATTAAATAGGTGCGTTTATTAGATAATTCATGTATCCAATTAAACGCCCTAAGCAAACTATAGTTTAAGATTCCATTATAATTTTATAATTATGATTATAAATGTTGTATGTGTTGTTGAAACGCCCCGAAAACGTGACCATTTTTTTTTAACTCATAAAATACCCTTTATACTGTCCCATAACTTTATTTTATACATATAAACTCGAACTATTTTCGGCATAAAGTAAACTCATATCTACTTTAGACTCATTCTGTCTATTTTTGACTAAATTAGACTATTACGCCACTTGATAGTCTAAATTTGACTACTTTCAGCCTAAAATAGTCTCATTTCTACCTTAGACTCCTATACCAGCAACTCAGATTTTTAAGCCAAGTTTGAACGCACATATCTTTTGACTCGAGAGTCCGTTTGACCTGAAATTTTGAGTACCCGTCAACTTTGATCATATAAACCCTTCCTCATTTCCACTTTTTCAAATTTCACAATAAATCTCGTTTTGACCCGTTAACTCAAATTCGGCTAATTTTAGCCAAAAATCTTAACATACCATATTCAAATTCACTACACTTCAGCTCCTAAACTTTTGACCACTTATTCAACATCACATTTAAGACTTGTGGGCGTGAAAACATTTGACTTTAGCCCACCATAGCTCTTTTTGACTCGTCATCCTATTGGTCGCCCATTTGGGCACCAAATTGACCCGATTGGGTCCTTGACCATATTGACCCACTTTCTTGGTCAAACCTCATCCAATTGACTCATTCTAAGTCAAATAACTCTCTAACATCTTTATTGGACCATAACATCAAAATTGACCATTTCAACTTTCATGAACTAACTTTTCTCATTTTACATGACTTTCTCATACAAGTAAATTAACATTATTCTTAACTCTTTCTCCTTTGACTTTTCTAAGTCAAAGATACATTTCATGACCAATTATATCTTTACATTTTAAAAACATTTCTTTGGGCGATTTACACAATTGGACATTCATAACGATCATTTAAGGAAAAGGAGCTTATCTAACCGTGAAGCAAGCTCCATTCCACGCTAATCTCTTGCATCCATCCTCTATCCATTCTAGCCATTTGGTTCAACCGAACCAATTACCTACAACATGAAAAATCTTACGGGGTAAGCATTAAGCTTAGTGAGTATATGAGCAATTAAATGAATAATTGCATAACCATTCCACATATCATTATCCATGAACATTTCTTACTGTAACGCGTAATCATTTAGTAAGTGTAAGCATCATTACCATATCTTTCCAATTAGCACCATACCTCTAAGTAGTAGGCATGCTAAAACATCATCCACTAGTATCATACCTCTAGATTGTATGCATACTAAACATCATCCATTAGCCAAGGATCCTTGTACACATACACATGACATATCCATCTACTTATCTTACATAAGTAATGGAATCCACACAACATAAGATTTACATGTTCTTATACTCATTCAACACTTACCACTTTACAATATTTCTTAGCACATGTCATAACAAAACATAACTAGTCATATGAATGTAAACTTCAACATTTAATCGTATCATAAACATAAACATTACTTTCATTAGTTGTATGAACTTCTTGCTTACTAGCAACTTAGAACATACAACCCTTACCCATTTAACCCCCATATAACTCACCTTAGCATTATAGACGATTTAAGCCATTTAGCTCTTTCTTTGGGGCTTCCATATCAATTGATTACCTATCATAACATAATCACATAACATACACTTAGCATTAATTGGTGATCAATTTTAACTAATCATCATTACATTCTCATTACTTTCACTAGTTGATCTTTAACCAACTAAACATGATCTTTACTTAAATTCACATATCATATGAGCTATTATCATTATTAGCTCACTTTCTAACCATTTCTCTTCAATTGAACTAATTAGACCCTTAAAGTTAATTAATCCAATTCATATTGCTTTCATCTTTTTAAGTTATGATCAACATGATCACAACTATACATTAATCACGTTAACCATTACTAATTAACCATCTTTAATCATCATCAAGGTTAATTAACATCATTTATCCATAATCCACCAAAACCCCCTATTAGGTTTAGTGAATTTTCTTCCAATTTCATTATCTTTATATGAATTAGAGTTAATACTTTCATCATCAAGCTTTACCAACACTAATTTAACATTAACTTCACTTTATTATTCATTATCATCTTCATGATCACCATGATCATCATGTTCATCATAATCACCTCAAGAACACTTAATCAATTTCATAACTTCTAGCTTAATTAGGTTAATATACATTCTTTCAAGCTCATTTAACTTCAATTAAGCAAGAACTATCATTAATTTAACATACCCAAACCCTAAATTCGGATTTGAACTTCTTACTTTCTTAAAACTCATAAAACCCATTTCTAGGGTTAAGTAAATTTAAGAATAACACTTACTTGAGGTTAGGGATAATCAATAGAAGCTTAATCATAAGTTTCTAGCTTCAATTCCATTAATTCTTGATTTCTTCTTCATTCTTTTACTTCTTGTTCTTTCTGTTTTTTTATTTCTTTCTTTGGTTTCATACGTACATAAGAAAACATGGATATGTATGAATATAAAACATTTGAACCGCCTCTTTTAAGTGTATTAAAATACACTCCGTGCTTATCGTTGTCTGGAACTTAAAAACCATTCTCAGTTATTACTATTTTATTTTACCTAAAATAATAATAACTTAAAAGAATTACTTTTACTTTTATCATTATAATACTTTTAGATTTTGGGGTGTTACAACTCTCCCCCATTTGTCTCATTCGTGTTCTCACGAATGTCTCTGGTACCTAATCATTCTTAATACATTCTTTACTTAAGCGGAAGTATTCATTCTTAACACATTTTTCTACTTGAGCGGAAGCGTTCACTTATGTTAACATATTTCATTCCTTTCTTGTTCCAGACATAAACATATATCATTCTAACTTAAACTTCTCACATTCATATTAATTACATACATATCTCTTTAACTCATTAATTTATCACATTAATCTCAATAGCTTTCCAGCTATATACATATCACATTATTTTGACAACATGAATATCTAATCAACTTTCTTAACTTTATGCATTTAAAGAATGCACTTATATCTTATCAACATATGTCATATAACAATCTGATCAACTAGAGTGTAACTTTCAACACACTAGTTTAATAACTTTTACACATAATCAGTTCAACAGAAGCACATAAACTGTGCATACTATTTCATTAACTTGTGCACATAACTTTAACATATGAGTTTAACAACTCATACATGTAACTTTACTAACATAATCATATAAATAGTCATACGTTTCTATTCATTTGCACACATGCAGGGTGCATTTATCATTATCATATAAACACATAATCTTTTTCTTTAACTTTAGCACATAAGCACATAACCTTTACATCTTACTTTTCATTAGCACAGAGTGCAATAATTATCACAAGGTGCAATATTAACATTTGTTCCTCTACTCGGAACTAACTTTCTGTTCAGCAAGTGATATACATAACACTCACTATGCCATTCCGATAACTTATACACATAAACTCGTTCTTTCAATTCTTTCCACGTGGACCTTTAATATGTGCATTTAATTTGCCTTTACCTGCCCCTGGGGCTGTTTACATTTCTTACCCTTTTATATTATTAGACCACATATAGAGGTCATTTACATTTAGCCACATAACATCTTAAACACATAATTACTTGAACATCTTTCATATTTTTGAAACTAGCAACATGCTAGAATCTTTACATTACAACATTTATCTTTATATTAACATTAACCATAAAAGTGACATTAAAAGTCACCTTTTCTCATATCAACATAATCTTGGTTATGTGAAATCATTATACATGTACTATTCCACATATAACATTCATATGATCTTTCTTTATTCGGTTTCACCTACATAGTGAACTCTCTTATCTTTAGACACAAAACGTGTTACTTTCTGCTTCATATCACATTATAACTTTTAATAGTTGCAACTTTACTACTTTATCTCGCCATTATATCATAATATATACGTACTTTACACATAACTTCTCCTAATGGCGATATCATTTAACATTCTTACATTCTAAACTGCTACTACTTTTTAAACTTTCTTTCTTTACTGACAAGATCTTGTAATTTATTTCTTTAAACTAGGCTATTTGGGTCTTCAGAACCCTCATTCAGCCTTTATAATCGTAAATTGATAATTATTTTCTCACATCTGGTTATATCATAACCCATTACTTTCTTATCATCATCTCATAATCCATAAAATGATATCATTTTCTGGTTCAAATTACAATTTTCCTCCCCCATTTAGATTCATTTTATCATTTTCTTATCACGAAACCACATAAAATAACAGTTTAGTGGTTTAACATCTTTTCATATTAACTGAATTCTATCTTTCTTTAATATAATGTGTCAAAATTTTGATCATTGGTGGGACTTAGAAATTTCTGTGCCCACTTAATGTCTAATGATAGACATACACATTTACATAATGACAACAAGTTTTATCATAACATATTCAACCTTTAACATTTCACATTCTTACTTAATTACTGTTTTCCTTTTAACCTCCTAATCAAAGTTAACCATCACTAGTTCCATTATATACTTAACAATCATGAATCATCCACGCGTCTTAATATAATAAAACCACGTTGGCCAAACGTCGTCCCATTATATCAGTTTCACATTTCTATTCATCATTATCAATTATATACTAGTTCCAATGTGATCATACTTGATTTCATATAATCTGAACAACATAACACTTTACTTTACACATTAGTGAATCATAATAATTCTAACTAAAAACATAACTTTCATTATCACTTTCTTACTTATTCATATTACTTTAGGCAATTGTAGAGATCATTCTGAACCTTTCTAATTAGTAATATACCTCTCGGTGGTATGTGTACTATAACATTTCTGTACTGTTAAGGATCCTTAAGCTTCTCACATTGTCGAGCTAGTGTCATGATCACTGCCCATCTACATTATATCCATCTACTCCATGGCATGAGTAATGGAAACCTTATACTTTATCATATCCATCAACTCAATAACATGAGTAATGGAAACCTTATCATATCCATCTACTCAATAACATGAGTAATGGAAACCTACATAACCATTTGCAAGGCATGCCTTTATCTTTCTTTTTGCCATGTCCGTCAACATCATACAACTGATCTCTACAATCCCCAATTTTATGTAACTCACATTATCTTTAACTTTAAACACATACTGTTTACTGTTACATTTCATTTTATCTGAACATTTAAACATACACCTAACATAAGCTAGCTTATATGTTAGCTTATCTGAACTTCTTAACATAGCATTAATGTGAGTTAACTCATCTGTACTTCTGACCATTAAGCTAGTATAGATTAGCTTATCAGAATGTCTAACTTTTTTGTACATAACTGAACATTTAAACACATTCCATAACACCTTGACATCATATACATGTTCAGGAATTTACTTGCTACTTCATTTACTTCATATCACTATGAGTGTAAAACTACTCAATTACTTTACTTTACTTAATCAAGAAATTCCACATAATCTTTTAACATCTATTCAGTTAAACATATACACTTCTGTTCACATAATAACTTATTATTTAATGATAACAGATTATACTAATCCTGTCATCATATCACATTTACTATCTTAATATGTATCTACTATCTTTACACATATCTTTCCTTCATTTACAGTTGATCAGGAAGATATACCTCTTCCCCAGTCAACTGAAACCTTACTTTCATCTTACTTATTTCATTAGCATATTCTTTTCATTTACTCACTTAACCCCGTTTGTCCCTTAGCATATTCTTTTCATTACTTATTTCATTGCCAACCATGTGTCATGTTTGTCCCTTAGGTTGACCCTTGGTTTCCGTGTTGGCTCATGGAAACCAAACATAGATTATGGCAAGGCTATGGCACCATATTGTATGTTTTTGTTTATGTCCTTATTTATTTAGTTGATTGAATGAAATAATGTGTATATTATCAGATAATTAATTAGGACATAGCAAATAAAACATAAGGTAATGTGTTTTATCGAGTGAACGCATTTACGAAATGTTGATTCCTCTAGGATAAAAATATTATTAGAGACTTAATGAAACACTTGTTTTAATAAGAGATATAAAACTGGGAAATGGTTTAAACTTGATGATTTCCTAAGGGTCGTGTTTTATTAAAGCTATTATATATAAACTCATGCATAGTTTATATATATATTTAAAAGTAATTTTTGAAATTAGTTTAAGAAAAATACCAAAGTAGGTTTAATTAGAGAATTAAAACCTAAAACCCTATTTAATTTAAGACCGTAAGCACCCTCCATTTGTGGACATTCATACCGAACCCGACTCTGTCTCCTTTACCGCCTCCGCGGGTGGGCATGGTTGCACTCGATTAGGGTGAAGTGAAAGGGCCACGATATCCACTTGAGAAGATGGCCGGTTTCCCACAGTTAGCAAATGGTTTGGTCTATTGGTGATTCCAAGTGAGACTTGGCCCAAGGTGTAAGTTGAGATTAAATATACCTAAACATTAAAATTTAGAGTCTCAAGAGTCTAGAAGTTGTATATGTGATGCAATTGATATGTGATCTACCTAAAAAGCTATCGTGTGTCATTGCAGCCTTCGTTAAGGGTACACTTTAGTGTGAATGTCGGATTCTAGCTTAATAGTTCTATTAGGGTTTATGAATTATTAAGAGTTTAAAACGGAATAACTAAGTTTGTTTGTTTTACTGTAGATGGCTAATAACAACATTAACGCAAATAATATGATGAATTTGTCGCTTCGTTCTATCCTTGAGAAGGATAAGTTTACCGAGCCTAACTTTCGTAATTGGGAAAGGAACCTTTAAATTGTTCTTCGCCATGAACGAAAGTGGTATGTGCTCGAGACACCTATTGGTCCTGCGCCACCAAACGATGCTATTGAGAACGTTAGAAATGCTCATACCAAGCATGAGAATGATCTTCTTGATGTGCAATGTTTGATGCTTGCTACTATGTCTCTCGAACTCCAAGTTAATTACATGGAGACTTTGGTGTAACACCCCCAAATTTAATGATTTGCGGAAGCATACTTGGGTGTTACTAATCAATATACAAAGCACAAGATATACAGTAAACGACCTCTAAATGAGACGTTATAAAATGATTTCATAGAAATATATGTTTGAAAACTTAATGTTTTCGTATACAAAAATAGTTCCCTAGAGTCCACGCGTATGGCGGGAGATTCTATTACATAATCAACATGTACAAAAGATAATGCTAAGAATCTCCGTTAATGCAGTTTAGTTGAAATCATGCGACTCTGGCTATGTCCTGGAGAAATCCTACTCCATATGAGTACCTGAGAATACATGCTAAAAGGTCAACACAAATGTTGGTGAATCTCACAGGTTTGTAAGTAATATCAGTTTTGAACACAAGATTTCATCAGTAGTGCCCACAGGCGTAAATCAAGTATTTGCAAATCCAGCAAATGTAAAGTAAATAAGTTATACCGTTGCCATGAGGCTCATAATCGAAGCTTAACCCGTAAGTAATAGTTTGCTCCCGTGACATGCTCGTAACTGAGCAAGCATAAGTAACGAATAATAGTCGCCCGTTTATACATAACGGTTCGTGGTAGCGCTACTACCCCGGGCGGGGAGGGTCATTTCCCTAATGGATCCATTAACTAGTGTTCGCGCTTAAGTCCATAACTAACGATATATGATGGAGAGACTTCTGTAAATAGTAAATAACTCATGCAATTCCGGTTAGTATAATAAGCAGTTTAGTACTTGTGTTCAAGAAAAACAGTAGCATGTATCTCACCTCGTAAGTAAAACAGTAAAAGTGGGGCTGTAAGACTCACCTGAGCCTTTGCAAGTTACGTTTATACAAATAAACGAGTAAATGATATCAGTCCGTAGGTTCTCCGAACCCGTAACCTTCAAATGCCTAAACATATAAAGTTAAGTAAGTAGATGTCCCGTAAGATCATCTAGGCTAGTTGTTCATACACCCCGTTGTGTCCAAATGTTGGTTCGTTATCGTTTGTTCGTAAGCTTGTATTTTAACGTGGCCCGTTGGTGAACGATAGTAATAAAATCTTAAAAGTGTGGATATGAATAGTGAAATTCTCCAATTTGCTACAGTGTTGCTACAGTAAATTTGACTTTTCTACAGTAACTTTGACTTTCCTATTTTGGTTTATGTTTGATAAATTCGTATTGTTTAAGTATTTGAAGTTGTACAAGTTTAACACTTGGTGTAAAAATAATTTGACAACTCCCTGTTTTTGGCGACACTTGGCTAGTGTCGCTATAGGCGACACTAGTTAGGCGACACTTGATGAGTGTCGCTAGATTTCCGATTTTTATAAATTGGCGACACTTGATTAGTGTCGCTGTAGGCGACACTTACGAATTTTGGCGTCACTGAGGGAGTGTCGCTAAGATAAATCTGGTTAAGTAATTCAGCGACACTTGGGTAGTGTCGCTATAGAGGCGACACTTGACATAGCGACACTTAGCTAGTGTCGCTAGTACTGTTTTTGGCACACTAGCGACACTTCCAACTGATCGCCGGATTTTGGGCCGAAAACGAGTTTTCTGGCCACCGTTCGACCTAATACTTTTACCCAACCCATATATGGACATTACAAGTGTAAATAAACAACCCTAAGTCAAAAATAAGTAAAACCGAGAGGTTTCGAGAATTTGTCGGAACTTACAAAATGCCGAAATGAAATTCCAGAAAGATAGGAATGTAGATCGTGATGCCGTGGTTCTTTTATTCCAAAGTGGTGGTATGATTCGAGTGCGTTTTGGTGTGTTATTTTGCGTTTTTGTGAGGTTGGTAGTGATGGTGATTTTTGGAGAGAAAAGGAGGAAGAAAGAAAGAGAGTGAGAGAAAGAATGAGAAAGAAAATGGAGGGGAGGTGGGGTGTTGGTGAAAGCCTCACCTCACCCAGTCTCCGTTCCGTGCTCCGTGTGGTGTTCGTTTTCCCCCGGTATTTAATCGTTTAAATATTTGTTTTTCGCGTTAGTTATTTATTTTAAAATACGAGTATTTATTAAGTGTTTCCATGAAACGCCCATAAATTTTTTTTTTCTTAGCGGAATAATGATACTTAAAATTCGATTACATTTGGTCCCATATAAATTCAATCACTATTTGTTAAAAAGAGGTTCCTAAAGTCATACCATAAAAAGAGGTCTCTAAAGTGTTAAAATGTGAAATAAAGAGGTCTCTAAAGTTCACTTAAACACTTATGCATTTTTGAATTTTCCACAAATTATACACACTAACGCGATCCAGAAACAAGTCTTGGGATCGCGTTCCTGTGTTCAAAACATTCTGTGACAAAAATACACTGACGAACGCGATCCTGAAACCCTAGCTGGATCGCGTTTGCTAGTTAAAAATCCGGTTATGGTGATTTTTCAAAGAGGAACGCGATCCCGGGCTTCTAGCCGGATCGCGTTTGCTAGTTTATTTCCAGATCAGACTTTAATTCAAATTTTGCCAAATTTCAATTAATCGTAACTCATGAACCGTAAAGAATTTGATTCTAAAACTTTACAGATATCTCCAAATGACTAAAATAAAGGTTTCCCTTTTTGTACTTTTTCATTTTTTCACAAAGACACAACATTTGGGCATGTAACTCGTTTTCGCCCATTTGGGCACTTTTAGTGAACACTTTAAAATGCAACTTATACAATAACAACTCTTGCATTTTTCACCCCTTCTCTAAAATGCTAAATTACACTTAAAGCAAATGACCAAACTTTCATAACCTTGGTCAAGTTATTATACACATATGGGTTAAAAGTGACCCATTTTGACACCCACTATCTATTCATCATTTCACAATTATAATAAGACTTCTAACTCCATATATATATTCCCATGAGTTCAAAACATATAACTATTCCTCTCGACACTAGGGTTGACCTTCAAAGTCAACCATCCAACAAACGACACATACATTGTTTAACATTAAAAAAAAACTTGACTCAAGGGCGTATTACACAAGTTTCATCAAAACGATACCAAAAGAGAGGGCTTGCACTTACAAGCTTGCAAACCAATCCACACTACTCTTTCTTGATTTCCTTATCCTTTCTTTGAGAAATATTACCTACAATACATTTAAATGATACGGAGTAAGCATGAAATGCTTAGTGAATACATAGGAAATCAATTAAGCAATTCAATCACAAATAAAGCTATTATACTATCAAATAATAAACACAATTAGCAATAGATACCAATTGGATCCGCAACCCATAAGATACGATTGTGCAAAGCACATATTTCGTATTGGTTATTATTTCGTTTCATAAATACAACAATAATAACAATAACTTGATTATGTGAAATCTCTTGCTCGTAAACAATCCGAAATCACATAACCTTCACCTAATTGATCCACAATGTACTCACCTTAGTCTTGGATGATGAATTCACTTAGCAAAGATTATAATTATTCCAATCCTTTATCACCTATACATATGATACATAATAACACATTTAGATTCTAAAATTCATTACAACTAGATAGTAAGTCACAATTCTTTCTCCCCCACTTTGATTAGTCTAAGTAATTTACTAATCAAAGCTCTCAACTAATTGATTTCTTATTAGTATAATCTATTAATACTTCCATCATCATAATTAACTATCCTCTTGATTGATTAACTCAATTCTAAACAATTTTAACAAAACCCCATGATTTCATCAAAAACCCAAATGATGAATTCTTTATATTCATGAATTGAAATGATTTCTATTAGTGATATTCATGATAATAATCACTAACTCAATCAATCCCATGCCCTAATTTCGGATTAAAGTACCAATTATTGATAACCCATCAAAACCCCCTTTCCTAGGTTAAGAATTCATAAGAAACACTTACAAGGGATTGAAGATAACAATAGAGATGATGATAGAGGTGATGACTTGAAGATTTCTAGCTTGAATCGAATTAAAATTTGAAGAAGTGAAGATGGGATTGAAGATGACGATTTTTGGTTCCTCACGTATGAAAGTCTGGAAAGTTTTAGAAGAAATATGGGATAAATACGAATTTTACATATAAATCCCTTTCTTTTATTTAATTTACAGTATAGAACTGAGAAATTCGATTACGTTTTACATCATATCTTCTTATTTAATTACTATTATTTCATAAGATGTATATTTCTGGATACACTAAAATAATACCTCGAATATTGGGGTGTTACAAGTCTCCCCCACTTATTCTGTTCATGTCCTCATGAACCATTCTTGATGTACTGCAGGGTAGTACACCATCATCCATTCTTCAGGTTCCCAAGTAAATTCAGAACCTTTTCGATGTCGCCATTGAACTTTAACAATAGAAACCGTCTTATTACGTAATTGTTTAACTTTTTGATCAAGAATCTGGACGGGTTCTTCAACATAATTCAACTTCTCATTTATTTGGATTTCAGGAAGAGGTACATATGAAGCTTCGTCAACAAGGCATTTTCGAAGCTGTGACACGTGGAATGTATTATGAATACCACTAAGCTCATCCGGTAATTGTACCCGATAAGCTACACGACCGACACGATCGAGTATTTCGAAAGGTCCAATGTATCTTGGACTTAGTTTTCCTCTCTTCCGAAAACGAATGATACCCTTCCAAGGAGAAACCTTTAACATTACTTTATCACCAACTTGGAATTCTATTGGTCGTCTACGTTTGTCGGCATAAGATTTCTGTCGGTCTTGAGCCATTTTTAGCCTTTCACGGATTTGATCAATCTTTTCAGTAGTCATTTGAACTACATCAGTACTGCCTAGTTCACGTTGACCGACTTCTCCCCAACAAATGGGAGTACGACACTTTCGACCATAAAGCATTTGATATGGTGGCATCTTTATAGAAGAATGATAACTATTGTTATATGAAAATTCCACCAATGGAAGATGAGAATCCCAGCTACCACCAAAATCAATGACACATGCTCGCAGCATATCTTCTAGAGTTTGAATAGTACGTTCACTTTGTCCATCCGTTTGAGGATGAAAAGCCGTACTAATATGTAGTTGAGTATCCAAATCTTCTTGAAATTTCTTCCAGAATCGAGAGGTAAAACGAGTATCCCTATCAGAAACAATAGAAACTGGTACTCCATGGCGAGCAACAACTTCACGGATATAGACTTCTGCTAATACTTCAGAGGATGATGCTTCCTTGATAGGTATAAAAAGAGCACTTTTTGTTAATCGGTCCACAATCACCCAAATGGCATCATGCTGGCGAGGAGTTCTCGGCAGCTTTGTAACAAAATCCATGGTGATGTGTTCCCATTTCCAAACTGGAATATCCAAAGGTTGGAGTTTTCCATATGGTTGTTGATGCTCAGCTTTTACTTGAAGACAAGTGAGACAATTTTGGACATATTTAATGATATCACGTTTCATACCAGGCCACCAATAATCACATTTCAGATCACGATACATTTTGGTGGCACCTGGATGAACAGAATATTTCGATTTATGAGCTTCATCCAATAACAATTTCTTCACATCACTCGTTACTGGTATCCAGATTCTACCAAAACGAGTTCTCAACCCTCGAGAATCTTCAATTAATTCAGAAAGTTGACCCTTTAAGCGTTGCTTATTCAGGTCATTAGAAGATAATGCGTCAATTTGAGCAGTTTTTATAGAATCAAGCAGTTGAGGAAACACAATCATGCTAAGAGATTTCACTGAAAGAATATAATGAATAGCCTTTCGGCTAAGAGCATCCGCAACGACATTAGCCTTACCAGGGTGGTAAAGAATGTCACAATCGTAATCCTTGACCAGATCAAGCCACCTTCTTTGTCTGTTATTCAAATCTCGCTGATCAAAGAAATATTTCAAGCTTTTGTGGTCAGTATAAATGGTAGACTTGACTCCATATAGATAATGTCGCCAAATCTTCAATGCAAAGACCACAGCTGCTAATTCAAGATCGTGAGTAGGATGGTTTTGTTCATGAGATTTAAGTTGACGCGAAGCATAAGCTATAACCTTCCCACGTTGCATTAATACACAGCCCAAGCCAAGCTTAGAAGCATCACAATAAACCACCATATCCTCATTACCTTCCGGTAAAACAAAGATAGGAGCCTGACTGAGCTTTTCTTTCAACACTTGAAATGCTTTAGATTGTTCTTCACCCCATTTCCAAGATACACTCTTTCGAGTCAATTGAGTCAACGGGGTAGCAATCTTAGAAAAATCTTGAATGAAACGACGATAGTAACCCGCAAGACCAAGAAAACTTCTGACCTCAGTGGGGCTCGAAGGAGGATCCCACTTAAGAACTGCAGCAACTTTAGATGGATCAACTTGAATACCATGGACATTAATCACATGTCCAAGAAACTGGACTTCACGCAACCAGAATTCACACTTGGAGAATTTAGCATAAAGCTTTTCACGTCGAAGCATTTCCAAAACTTGTTTCAAATGAATTGAATGATCACTCTCACTATAAATGAGAATGTCATCAATAAAAACAATCACAAATTTATCCAGCATAGGACGACATACACGATTCATCAAGTCCATAAATGCAGCTGGAGCATTGGTTAAACCAAATGGCATGACAACGAATTCATAGTGACCATAACGAGTTCGAAAAGCGGTTTTAGAAATATCATCTTCCTTTACCTTCAACTGATGGTAACCAGACCGAAGATCGATTTTTGAGAAGAAACTGGCACCTTGCAGTTGATCAAATAAATCATCGATTCGAGGTAAAGGGTAACGATTCTTGATGGTCACTTTATTTAATTCCCGATAATCAATACACATACGTAAGGATCCATCCTTCTTTTTAACGAATAACACTGGAGCTCCCCATGGCGAACTACTAGGACGGATAAAACCTTTGTCAAGTAGTTCTTGCAATTGATTCATCATTTCTTGCATTTCAGTGGGGGCTAAACGATAAGGTGTTTTAGCAATTGGAATAGCTCCAGGAATTAAGTCAATTCTAAATTCAACTTGTCGATCAGGTGGAAGACCAGGAAGTTCATCAGGAAATACATCCGGAAATTCGTTAACAACAGGGATATCAGAAGGAACAGCAACAGATTTAGAGTTATCAATCACGTGTGCCAAGAAGGTTCGACACCCGTGTGATAACAATCTTTTAGCTCGTGCATAAGTGCATACAGGAATAGTTCGATTGATACGTTCGCCATAAACAGTTATATCCTGTCCGCTAGGTGGTTTCAGGAAAATAACTTTTTCATGACAATTGATTACACATTTATTTCGTCCTAACCAATCCATTCCTATTACTATGTTGAACTCCCCCATTTGCATTGGGATTAGATCAACATTAAATTTCTCACTTCCTATTTCGATGATACACCCCTTATACACATTAGAAACTATTACTAGCTTATTATCAGCTATTTCAACTTCTAAGGGATGATCAAGTTTAGATACAGAAATATTTAAACATTTACAAAACGAAAGTGATACAAAAGATCTGGAAGCTCCGGAATCAAACAGAACATGGGCAGGTATAGAATTTATAATAAAGGTACCTGTCACCACATCATGTGATTCCTTAGCCTCCTCCGCTATGATTTGAATAGCACGGGGTTTGGCTCCCGATCCGGCAGTTGTCCCTTTCTTCTCAGTATCTTTCCTTTGTTGTTGCTTTCTCTGCTCTTCTTTCTTAACGGGACAATCCGCCTGAATATGATCACTTTTGAAACAGGTGTAACACAACCGAAAAGGACTAGGGCAATCTGGTGCCATGTGTCCAGGCCTTCCACACTTGAAACATTTACAATCCCCAAGATGTCTTTTTCCACATTTGTCACATAATGGCCATTCACGAGTACGGGGTTGAGAAAACTGTTGTTGTGATTGAGATTTTTGTGAGGATTGTTGTGATGGTGATTTCGAATCAGTTCTGGTTTTCTTAAACGATGATGATTGAGATGGAGCAGATTGCTCAGCTTTTCTTTTACTAGCATATTCAGCACGCTTAGCTAGTAAATCTTTTTCTCTTACTAAGGCTCGATTCAATATCGTTGGAATATCCTTATAAAATGACTGATCAATAGATTCACGGATTTCAAGATTCAAGTGACGATAGAAATGATCAGTCAATAACTTCTCATTAGAAGTGTACTCCGGACAGAAACGAGATTTTTCATGGAAGAATTTGGAATATTCAGCTACAGACATCCTTCCTTGATTAATCGCAAGAAATTCACCCTTTAACTTTTCTAGTTCAGCTGGTGGTGAAAATTCACTTTTGAATAATTCTTTAAACTTGTCCCAAGAAAACTGAGATGCTGTTTCAAATCCATAGGTGTCAATCTTTGAATTCCACCATTCGTGAGCATCACCTTTGAGTTGGTGAGCAGCAAACAGCACTCTCAAATTATCAGGACATTTAGATAACAGAAACGTTTCCTCCATTCTACTTAACCACCTAAGACTAGCAACAGGATTCAATTCACCTTCAAATTCAGGCGGTTTACAACCGGAAAACTTTTTGAAATCATAGCTTTCTGCCGACCCTTGAGCAGTCAAGAGTCTCGTGGCTACTAAAGGATTCATTAGAATAGGGTGTTGTTGTTCAAATTCTTTTAACTTATCAGTTAATACTTGATTGACTTTAGAAGTCACAATATTATCTACTTCAGAGATTACAGTTGGGCCGAATTCTTTAAGGGCTTGCCCGATAATTTTCCTAATCACAACTTCAATCACAACTTCGTCCTCAGGGTTTAAACTTCTATCACCGGCATTCTCTTCATATTGAGGAGAATTTCCCTGAGGATTCTGATCACCTTGATTTATTGATTCCATTTACTACAAGGATTAACAATTTAATTAATATATTCCAATTTCTATATAATAATACAAGTTAAAGATATCCTATATAAACCATCAAGAACAATCATTCACCAAAGCCATATTACATTCAAGGGTATTGAATCACCCACGTGCACTAGTATAATACAACTGCGTTGGCCAGACGTAGACATATTATACTAATTACACACTTCTATTCATTCCTCTTGAACGTATTTAAGCAAGGCAACAATCATTCTTAAGGTTCCACATCAATTCACAAAACAAGATTCTATCACAATGAAATTTTCAACATAATCATAGATTCGAAATAGTTTAAGATTATGCAATCCTAAGGTGGATTACGTAATTCTCTTAAACTATCGCTCTGATACCAACTTGAAACGCTCATAAATTTTTTATTTTTTTTTCTAGCGGAATAATGATACTTAAAATTCGATTACATTTGGTCCCATATAAATTCAATCACTATTTGTTAAAAAGAGGTTCCTAAAGTCATACCATAAAAAGAGGTCTCTAAAGTGTTAAAATGTGAAATAAAGAGGTCTCTAAAGTTCACTTAAACACTTATGCATTTTTGAATTTTCCACAAATTATACACACTAACGCGATCCAGAAACAAGTCTTGGGATCGCGTTCCTGTGTTCAAAACATTCTGTGACAAAAATACACTGACGAACGCGATCCTGAAACCTTAGCTGGATCGCGTTTGCTAGTTAAAAATCCGGTTATGGTGATTTTTCAAAGAGGAACGCGATCCCGGGCTTCTAGCCGGATCGCGTTTGCTAGTTTATTTCCATATCAGACTTTAATTCAAATTTTGCCAAATTTCAATTAATCGTAACTCATGAACCGTAAAGAATTTGATTCTAAAACTTTACAGATATCTCCAAATGACTAAAATAAAGGTTTCCCTTTTTGTACTTTTTCATTTTTTCACAAAGACACAACATTTGGGCATGTAACTCGTTTTCGCCCATTTGGGCACTTTTAGTGAACACTTTAAAATGCAACTTATACAATAACAACTCTTGCATTTTTCACCCCTTCTCTAAAATGCTAAATTACACTTAAAGCAAATGACCAAACTTTCATAACCTTGGTCAAGTTATTATACACATATGGGTTAAAAGTGACCCATTTTGACACCCACTATCTATTCATCATTTCACAATTATAATAAGACTTCTAACTCCATATATATATTCCCATGAGTTCAAAACATATAACTATTCCTCTCGACACTAGGCTTGACCTTTAAAGTTAACCATCCAACAAACGACACATACATTGTTTAACATTCAAAAAAAACTTGACTCAAGGGCGTATTACACAAGTTTCATCAAAACGATACCAAAAGAGAGGGCTTGCACTTACAAGCTTGAAAACCAATCCACACTACTCTTTCTTGATTTCCTTATCCTTTCTTTGAGAAATATTACCTACAATACATTTAAATGATACGGAGTAAGCATGAAATGCTTAGTGAATACATAGGAAATCAATTAAGCAATTCAATCACAAATAAAGCTATTATACTATCAAATAATAAACACAATTAGCAATAGATACCAATTGGATCCGCGGCCCATAAGATACGATTGTGCAAAGCACATATTTCGTATTGGTTATTATTTTGTTTCATAAATACAACAATAATAACAATAACTTGATTATGTGAAATCTCTTGCTCGTAAACAATCCGAAATCACATAACCTTCACCTAATTGATCCACAATGTACTCACCTTAGTCTTGGATGATGAATTCACTTAGCAAAGATTATAATTATTCCAATCCTTTATCACCTATACATATGATACATAATAACACATTTAGATTCTAAAATTCATTACAACTAGATAGTAAGTCACAATTCTTTCTCCCCCACTTTGATTAGTCTAAGTAATTTACTAATCAAAGCTCTCAACTAATTGATTTCTTATTAGTATAATCTATTAATACTTCCATCATCATAATTAACTATCCTCTTGATTGATTAACTCAATTCTAAACAATTTTAACAAAACCCCATGATTTCATCAAAAACCCAAATGATGAATTCTTTATATTCATGAATTGAAATGATTTCTATTAGTGATATTCATGATAATAATCACTAACTCAATCAATCCCATGCCCTAATTTCGGATTAAAGTACCAATTATTGATAACCCATCAAAACCCCCTTTCCTAGGTTAAGAATTCATAAGAAACACTTACAAGGGATTGAAGATAACAATAGAGATGATGATAGAGGTGATGACTTGAAGATTTCTAGCTTGAATCGAATTAAAATTTGAAGAAGTGAAGATGGGATTGAAGATGGCGATTTTTGGTTCCTCACGTATGAAAGTCTGGAAAGTTTTAGAAGAAATATGGGATAAATACGAATTTTACATATAAATCCCTTTCTTTTATTTAATTTACAGTATAGAACTGAGAAATTCGATTACGTTTTACATCATATCTTCTTATTTAATTACTATTATTTCATAAGATGTATATTTCTGGATACACTAAAATAATACCTCGAATATTGGGGTGTTACATTCCATTTGAATTATTTTACCAAAAGCTTAAAAGTGGACTTTAAAACGTAATTTAAATTAGTTTGCGTGTTTGTTGTTTTTAAGTCGTGAGACGTTAATTAATTATTAAATATTACAAGATACTTTTTGGGAAAATTTTGCTTTATTTACTAACATTGTCTTACTTTATAAATTTGTTCACCAACGTCCGTATTAGTTTGAATCGAATTCCATTCGATTTAAAGTGTGTACGATTTAATCAAATCGTAAAACCGTATATATTCATCAATATATAAATCCGATACATTAATTAGCCTAACATGGAACTAATTACATGTATTGACAGAGAATTAGGCACTAATTACTAGTCCTAATTTGGCGGTTGTTACATTTGGCGTATGATTTGATTCGCCGATTGCGAGAGATATTTAAATCCACTGCTAGAACCGAAAGGTTCGACACCACTAAGGATTTGAATAGTTGCAAGATGGCCGAGGGATCTGATCTGAGTGCCCATGTTGTAAAAATGATTGGGTATCTTAACCGTCTTGAAAGACTTGGACATGCCTTTCCACAAGAATTAGCTATTGATATAATTCTTGCTTCATTGAGTAAGGAGTACAAGCAATTTGTGCTCAATTACAATATGAACAACACGGAAAGAACTATCCACGAACTGCATCAAATGTTGAAAACTGCGGAAAGGGATATGGAGCCTGTCAAGCATAAAGATGTGTTAATGATTCGTGATGGGGGTGTCAAGAAGAAGCGTAAGTTCCGTGGCAACAAGGGAAAGAAGAAGAATGGTGATTCAACTTCAAAGCCAGCACCTAAAGCCAAAGTGTCCAAAACTGAGCATCACTGCTTTCATTGTAATAAGATTGGACATTGAAGGAGGAACTGTCCCGATTATCTTGCTGAAAAGAGGAATGGTGCCGAGAGTTCTGGTTAGTATCGATATCCTATAAAGGATTGTTTATTTACTTCACATGACTATATTAGATGGTTGATCTAATGTGTACAATTTTTATTGTAGGGGTCAAGAAATGATGGAGCACTTGAAGTGGAGCTATAAGAGATGGCGTTGTTGATTCAAGAAGCTTGGATGTGGAAGAATAAGTGCTATGGGCATATTAGTTCATTCTAAATTTTGAGATATTTTTTCATACATTGTTTTTCACATTATGGTTTACTCGTTTTGAGCTTGGATATTTGTTTTTGAATATTTAAATATTTTGGTTATTTAATATTAAAGTTTGGTTTGTGAAATAATGTTTGAAATGTGTTTAAAAGTTTTTGAAATGTTCTTTATCTAAAACCTGTGTTTAAATCCCAAAATATGATCCACATGTAAACAATCTTAATATGTGACTCATTTAGAACTTATCTTTATAAGATACGAGTTCATGAGTAATGCATGTTATTTATTGATATCTATATAATTGTGAATTATTGAATACGAAAGTTGCCAAATAGTATAAATGTTTGATTTATATATAACTTAGCACTAAATAATAATACTTCAAGATTATTGAATCGATTATATGCATAAAGATGTATGCTTAAGTTGGCTAAGCTTATTAGATACAATTAATTGAATTTTCAATTAATCATGATAGATTAAAATAAACTTGTTGTGGTTTGATTTATTATTGTCTATGAGAAATAAATTGATAATGTGTTTTCTATAAACACATCAAGAAACCAAAAACATTAGTTTATTTAATTAATGCATAAAATGAATTATTTCTAAAATGAATCATGAGATTTGTTTTGTAGAAATAAGATTCATAAGTTTTGTTAGATTTAGTGGGAGCGTTGAAATGGATTTTATAATATTTCACAAGAACATTAATTCGTTAATATTATTGTTGAATAATTAAAATTGGATGAAATCACTCAATATCATTACTTTTTCACCATAATTCATCAACAAGGCTAAAAATAAGGCGTTGCTTTAAAAATCAATTAAAATGACCAAATAACGTACGAAATAAAGCATAAATGATATAATCACGTTCTATTTACTCATTTAAGCAAATTACCTCAAAACTGTTCTTAGTTTATCTCATTATGATCTTCAGGTAATTAGGAGAACATGGACATAAAGAAGGCTAAAAACGGACCAAGAATGAAGAAGTTATGGCCAAACGAACTACGACCAGGCGACCAAGACTTACGATCCAGCACATGAGACCACGAGCCAAGAGATACACCCCCTCACGGGCCGTATACACCCCCTAAGGGGCCGTATACGCCCCCTTTAGGGCCGTATACCCCCTAAAGAGGGTGTATACCCCCTTTTTGTGCCGGATACACCCCTTTTGGTGTTGAATACCCCCCTCTTGGTGCTGGATACACCCCTTTTGGTGTTGAATACCCCCCCTTTTAGTGCCGTATACACCCTTTTTGGTGCCGAATTTTATACCTAGGGGGGGTGTATTTCAGTGTAAAGTTTGAAGCTTGGGTGTTGGATTGGTGTAGCTTGTGTGGTGACCCTTGGCCTATAAATAGAAGGCATCACCTCCTCATTTCTCATCCATTTCTCATTCATTCAACATACACAATTCACACACACTTAGTTTCTCTCACTAGTTTCTCACTCTAGGTTAGTTAGTTAGTTAGTAGTTAGTTTCTCATTAATATTTAATGGGACTAACGGATGGGCTCTTGTGTAATATTTGTTGAAGATACTTGGAGGGTGCTTTTGTAATATTTGAGGCTCTGCTCGTTGTAATCTTTCAGCTTATATTCAGACTACGCATTTATTACGGTTATCTATTTCCTTATCTATTATAATGCATGTTATTGTTATTATGCTAGATTTAGGATTCGTTGCCATGATTAGTGAGTAGTTAGCTTTTGTGTTTGTTGTGATGTAGTTAGCCGTTATAATGGGGGATGATGTTAATTTTATATATAATTGAAAACAGTGTTCTGTTTAACTTTTCATCTATGATTATAAACTGTTTTCGAAACTATCGCCTTTCCTCCAATAAACGTGGTTAAAACTCTGAAAGACAAGGATTCGCGAACCTTGTTCTGAGAGTAATTAATTATCTGTGCTATCTATGCATGGTCTGATTTTGAAGCTTTGGAAATACTGTAAACAATTAAATGTATATTACAACGTGAATTAATCAGGGATTTATTGGGTAATATAAAGTGAGGGCTGGTTTATATCATAGATGGGTAGACTGTAATACAAACTTAGTTAATAGGATCCAAAGTGACCTGAATATGTGCTACGCGTGGAATACCGTAAAACGACCTAGTACCTCGTATAGTGCTGAAACCACCTCTGGTGTTATACAAACGCATGGAAGCTATGGAACGGTCGTCGGTGTATACACTCTAAGTGCATTAGTGTACAAGGCATGGAATGCCATAAAACGTCCTATTACCTAGTATAGTGCTGGAACCACCTCTGGTGTAGTACAAATGCATGGAAGCTATGGAACGGCTGTCGGTGTATACATTCTGAGCAACACTGGGTCAATCACCAGTTTTGGATTCTAATACACCATCGATGAAAAGTTAACAGACACATTCCCAAATTTAGGTCTTAGATGCTCTATTTAAATTAGATTACTTCGTGGTGTTAAGAACGGTCAGAAATTAAATATCGGTCTGCTGCCTTTTTCAAGCACCCAGGAGTTAACTCCAAGAAAGGTCACTAGTCTTCACAGACAGTGTTGGGGGCAGAGCAGCCTGATGTGATCAGAATTACGATAACCTAGTACTCAGTGACATACTGTCTGAGAAATCAGACAGTAGGGTACTAGTGTTTACACCGCAAGTATTCTAAGGCAAGTAGAACACAAATATTTAGGATAAACGTTTTAAAAATTCAAATAAAACATCATCCCTCCGAAAAGGCTAACGAAACCACAACAAACACTTCTCTCCATACTGATTATCACCTATTGTTTTATTTTGCTGTCTATTTAGTTTAATTTAGGACCTAAGTAAAAACCCCAAATCAAAACTCTTGTTTAAAATCCATACTAAATCGAATCGATCGTCCCGATAGCTTGGTTTCACAATACGATTGATCTTAATGAACGACCCTGAGTCATTACTTGCCGCTAACTAGTCTTAGCCATAGTAAAACTTAGGTCCCCTGCTCTATAAATATTAAAACTTTCCCCGATCACGCCTTGACGACTGGTGTAACGACCGGAGTGAAATCCGACCAACCGCTGGGGCGCGATCAGGTATCCTTTAGCAAAACCCTATTGAGTATAACAAGTTAGGCATGAATAAAATTGGGTTATTTCGCAACCCGAACCGGGTTCAAAACCCGAACCGGGTTCAAAACCCGAACCGGTTTTTAGTCAACGTTTACAAACCGGTTTTTGACCAACCCGACCCGGAACTGAACCGGTTTGGAGGGGGGGAAACTCAAACCGACCTTAACCGGTTAGGACCTGTTTGTAACCGGTTCGGGTACAAAAGCCGGTTCCAACCCGGTTTTTCTATATAATTCAGTTTTTGTTTCGAGCGTTAAGCGTTTTAGGGAAAAATAACGTATTCTTCGATTTTTTTTCAATAGAATGTTAGTACATTAGGAATGGAAACATAACTTAACACTAACTTAAAACAAAATCTTCTAAATCTTCATAAAAATATTATTGAAAACAAAAAGTCTATATAATTCATATCTTTTCGAGCGTAAAGCGTTTTAGGGAAAAACAACGTATTCTTCAATTTTTTTCCAATAGAATGTTAGTACATTAGGAATGGAAACATAACTTAACAATAACTTAAAATTTGTCTTCTAAAACTTCATAAAAATATTATTGAAAACAAAATGTATATATAATTCAATTCTTTTCGAGCGTTAAGCGTTTTAGGGAAAAACAACGTAATCTTCAAATTTTTTTCAATAGAATACTAGTACGTTAGGAATGGAAACATAACTTAACAATAACTTTAAACAAGGTCTTCTTAATCTTCATAAAAATATTCTTGAAACAAATAAGTCTTCATAATCTTCAAAATCTTCAACTTTTATTAATCTTCAATTCTTTTAACATCTTCAAATGCTTAGTCTTCAAAGGTCGAAATCTTCTTCGAAGGTAGCCTCTCACGAAGCTTCATCGAGAGCAATTTCTTCACCGGAAAGTGATATTTCCATACCCGCTTCCACCTCGATATCGTGTATATCTCTTTCGTATTCCATTTCACCTTCAAGACTTGAAATGTGTTGTATACGTTCTGCGGCATCGAGTCTAAGTGATCCTTCAAGCAAATACACATCTCTAATAAGGTCGGTGTGAGTCTTATTCTTCGTATAGATAATACCCTGCCACTAAGAGGAAAAACGGATTCTGAAGCTACCGTAGAAGCTTGGACGGTTAGTAAATCTCGGGCCATGATGGTTAGAACGGGAAATTGAGATTCCCTCCCTTTCCACCAAGCCAAAATATCGAATTGTGCAAATTCATTAGGTTGTATAGTTTTTAAAAATCGGTTCCGGTATATCTCCCATATTCGCTAGTGGCCGTTTGGTTACTATCACCCATTGCCCGTTTATGGTTTTCTTGTCTTAAACTATTATATAAGTAAATCATTGGATCGTGGGAAGAAGATGAACCAAACATTGCTGAAGCCGAACTAGAAGAAACATTTGTTGTTAAACTATATTTTTGAAAATAATGGCCAAATAAATCTTTAAAACATTTGTTAAAATAGTCTTTTGTATTTTGTGCAAAAAATGGATCCTCGTCATTCAACTCCAAATCGTTACAAATGTTGTCGATAAGTGTTGCACCCCCAAATTTGTGTTGCGGAAGCGAATCGGGTCGGGGCGCAACTAATCAATAATCAAAGCACATAAGATAAAGTGAACGACTCTATATGCGTCGTTTTACAATTACATTGATATTATAAAAGTTTTACAATGTTGTAATAGTTACAAAAGCTCGTATTTCAAATGTTTAGAGATTCTAAGGCATATCTAGTTTTACAAAATGTAGAAATGCAGGGGAATCTCCTGGTGTCTGTATGCGACTCGAGCTATCTAACCTTTTGCAGACCTACTGCTGCTGAGTACCTTAGAATACATGCTAAAAGGTCAGCTAAAAGCTGGTGAGCTCACAGGTTTCTATATGATAAAGTATGTTTGTGAACCGCAAGATTTAAGTATAATGATTTGCAATTAAGCAAATAGGTAAACAAATAAATGTATATCACTGCCATGAGCACATAGTCTGAGCTTAACTGAGTTGTCAGGATCACAATTAAGTGCCTGAGCGAGGGTGCCTCTATGCGAGCGTCTAATCAACACTCGTTGTGAACATATGCTAATGCGTCCGTTTGACCAGTTAGTGCTTGCTAACCCGGACGAGGATTATCAATCCTATATGGTACCATACACTAACATTCACGCTAAATCCATATTAACAGAACTGCGCTTCAGAGGACTTAAAATGATTAGATGAAAACAACCCATGCAGTATATAGTGATGATTTGATACTCGCGTTCACATGTAAAACAAAACATGGCATGTATTCCCACCCCTAGGTTAAAAACAGTAAAATAGGGGCTATGAGACTCATCTGAGTCTGGTATGTTTGCAATGAAGCAAGTATGGTGTAGTACAATGAGATGTCATCTGAAGACTGTAACCTGCCGGGCGTTTGCAACGCGCAAGGTTAATATAATGAGTAGGTATCTCAAAAGATCACCTATGCTAGTTGTTCATCCAACTAGTAATGTCCAATAGTTTGTTTGTATGTGTTTTCGAAAACATGTACGGCCCGTTGATGAGTTTTGTAATAATAATTCTAAAGTATCATTATTATGTGTTTCATTGTTTTGTATACTTATAAAAGTATATTTGTACACAAGGGTATGTATAAGTTCACACTAATATTTCTGAAAATAGACGTATGTGTGTATATATATATATATATATATATATATATATATATATATATATATCCGAAAGTATTTCTAAGTCCGAAAGTATATATATATATATATATATATATATATATATATATATATATATATATATATATATGTATATATATCCGAAAGTATACTTATCCGAAGTTATATATGGTTCCGAAAGTGAGTGAGTCCGAATGTATCTACATATTTAAGTCCGAAATTTCTTTATCCGAATGTATACTTGTGTTTAAGTCCGAAAGTGAAGTCCGAAAGTGTAAATATTCAAGGTTTTGGGCCAAAAACACTATTCATCCGAATTTAGCAAAAGTCAACTCCGAAAGTTGACTTTCGCAGTCAAAAATCCGAATTTGGCTTGAAAATCCGAAAGTCAACGAAAGTCAAAGTTCGGAGTAAAATCAATCCGAATTTGTGAATTTTATTTGACTAAGCAAACGTTATCGAAACATTCCAAAATTTTTACCCAACGTTCCAACGTATCTTAAGTACTTCTTGTAATTTTTTTCATGACTTTTACCTGGAAAAATCGGTGTATTTTTAGAACGAGCCAAGGAAGAACTTTTTGTAGTCAACAACCATACGAAGATTTTGGCATAGGTTTCATGCGTTTATTTGGTCTAGAACTCAAGTTATGGCTCCGAGAAGGAGGTGCAACTTTCTGTCTCCAGAAGACAGAAAGTATTTGTCACCGGAGAAAATTATTCTCGGGTACAAAACGGAGTCAAAATGCTACGAAATAAATTTTGTTAGAAAGTTACTTCTTGTACTACATTTTAAGATTAAGAAAAGTCCATTTTCATGTTGAAATGATTTTTCTAAAATTCATTGAAGTGAGCTTATAAATCTGGACAGAAAACAGAAAACATAAATTCGAGTTTTAAAACGCATTTCGGTGAATTATTTGGACATTTTCTAGTTATATGAACATACTAACATGTTTATAAACTTAATCCAAGTAAAGTTAGTAAAAGATATGAGATTCTTACAAGAAGATCAAAGATCTAGAGTCGAAATGCAAGGAGGATGCGATAACCGAGCTTTTCCTTCGATTTACTTCAAGAAGCAAGTGGTGGATGATGGTGGTTTAGTGTGGTGGTGGTGGCTGGCGTATTCCAGTAGAAAGGGAGAGGAAGAGAGGCTAGAGAGATGAAGGTGTGGTGATGAATGAAAGAGTGAAGTGGTGAAGGAAGAAGTATGGGTGTGTTTGTGTGTAAGTAAAGAGTCAACAAGGGAATGGGTAAGGCATGGTGAAGATTTCCAGCAGAAATCTAGTGGGTCCCATCCCCTCATGGTGTTTATATCTTGTCCCCAAAGTTGCGTGAAGTCTCGTGTTCGTTTAGTTAATCGTTATATGTTTCAATTAACACGTTTCGTTAACGATTTAAGGTACGATATTTTCAATATAAGTTTTACTCAAAATAATATATATTCTAAGTTATTAAAATAATATTCGGTTCTTGTTTGGTCGTCGGTTGCGAATCGTTTGTTCGTTTGAATCGTGTAACATTTTTAACCGTTATAAATGATTGCGAGTAATCGCATTACTTTTAATTGAAGTATTTTATCAAAATACTTAGTTTTAAGTTATAAAAATATAACTTTGATTCATTTCTTCCGTTGAGTGCATTTCGTGCGTTTTCGTCGTGTTTGGGCACGTTTTAAGCAAAACGTACATGTTTCGTTATATTATAACATAATATAAAGTAATTATCAATGTTATTAAATAATTTCATATTATTTAATATATGTTTCACCAATGTCCGTATTATTGTATCGGGATCCGTCCGATATGAAAATGCACGATTAAATTTAATCGCGTAAGTGTATATATATAACAATATATATAATGATACATACAATTAGCCTATCACATAACTAATTACATGTATTAACAGGTGATTAGGCACTAATAACTAGCCCTAATTTTTTGAGTGTCACAATAAGCAATTCCACCCCGGAAATGTTCAAACATGGGTTTAATGCGGCGGCACAACTAATTACCAGTGACATTTCTTTAAAATATTAGCTTAGTTTTGTTTTCATGGGAGCCACCATTATTGCATATATATCACCACAAAATTCGTATTCTCTTAGTTTTGAACACATTAAAAAAATTTGGTTAAGTATCAAATGAATCGTGGGATAACAAACACCCGATAACAAAGTAGTTGCGGTTTTAAAAAATTTTGAGCAATTCGGTTATCTTTTGAATAACCGCCCAATATTCGATGGGAAATGGTGTTGCAAGACCCCTTTCGACAAGTTGATAATGAAAAGCATTTAAAGTGTTGCGTTGGCGTAAACCATATACAAACATGTTGTAAGTCGAATTCCATCTTACGGGCATGTCCCAATTAGGGGTTAAAAAATGGAATCCGTTTCCTTACACAATTTCATATAATGTTTGTATCTACCCTTACCCTTACAAAATATATCTTGTAACATAGTTTTATACGCGTCTTTTACTACACCTATCTGTGGAACTGCTAATCCGTCTTGCACAACCAAGTTAATGATGTGTGCAACACATCTACTATGGTAGAAAATGCCTTTCAAAGGTGGTCCATATTTTAGTATTAATCTTTGAACGGCATTTGTATTATTACTCGCGTTATCAAACGAGATTGAAAAAACCTTTTGTTCTATTTTAAACATTTTCATTACATCTCGTAACATGTAAAATAAATTTTGACCCATGTGAGGATAGTCAAAGTTTTCAAAAGCAATGGTACGTTTCATCATTTGCCAAGTTGCGGGATCAACCCAATGCATGGTAACACAAAGGTACGAACCGGGCAAACCATGAGGAGCCGACCAAACATCGGTTGTTAATGATACACTTGTATTTAAGTTTTTAAAACCGGTTACTAGTTGACTTTTAGCGTTTTTCCACAATTTAAGTGCATCACGTCTAAGAGTAAGACGACTTACATGATTATATCGCAGTTGAAGAGTATTTTGAATGACCCTAGTAAGCCGAGGGTTGTCGAAGTGGTTTGATGTAACCTAAAAAGTCATGTTTTTAGGCACATTATTCTGCACTTATTGGACTTATATTTGGTGAAATCATCTTAAAACATCTATTATTTACTTAAAATCACCAAAGTAGTCTAATTATGGGCATTGCTGTTAAAATCACCAAAAACATCCGTTTATTACGCAAAACGAGGCAAATAATGTCACCTTAAATATTCCCTTCTTAATTTACTAATGGAATTAGATCTTAATTCATATTTTATGAATCCATAGGGAAATCCAAGACCAGAGGTGAAAGAATCAGAATAAACGGATGAAAGACGGAGAAGACACACAGTCTGGAAGCTTGCCGATCGTCATCCGGAACACGCAAAAGTCAAACACTTCCAAATTTGGCAAACTCAGTGTCATTAGAAGCGTAACGGAAAAACGAAGCCAACGGCGCAAGAATCAAGCAAATCGGAGCCCAAACGAAGAAGATACGGACGAACCAAGCAACCGAGAAATCAGCGGAGGCCAAACGGAGCACCAACCCCCCCTGGGCACCTAGGTACCGTATACGGTACCCTAGGTGCTGTATACGGCCCTATGGGTGCCGTATACGGGGGTGTTTGCCTTGTGAGGTGCCGTTTGACCCCCCTCCCCTTGGTCCGCTTGTCCCGTATGCTGCTTTGATGCTTGTATTTGATGCTTCAAGACTTGTACCAAGGCTTTCATCCTCTCCCTATAAATACTAACCTCCATTTCTCATTTCCATACACCTCTCATCTCATTCTCATTCTCTCTCTAGAATTAGATTAGCATTCTCTCTCTAGCACTACTCTTAGGAGTTAGAGGAGAATTAGTAGGTAATTAGCATCCTCTCTCTAGCACTACTCTTAGGAGTTAGAGGAGGATTAGTAGGGAGCTTTTGTAATAGAGTTGGAACTCTTGGAGGATCTCCTTTGTAATATTGCTCAAGATATTTCGGAGCTCTATCCGTGTAACCTTTCAGCTACTATTCAATCTACGCATTACTTTCGGTTATTTCTATCCTTATCTTTCATAATGTTGCATGCTATTATTATGTTTGATTTAGGATACATTGCCATGATTAGTGAGTAGATTAGCTATTGTGTTTGTTATGATGTAGTTAGCTTGTTAATACTTTGGGTGATGCTACTTTAAATACAATTGGGATAACATCGTTATGAAACAACGGAGGTAACGTTATATGGCTTTCATTTGTATAGCGCCGGAAACATCACGAATATGTGTAGTACGGAACGTGGAAGCTATGAAAGTCATGGGCACAATCTGTTGTGGAATAATGATCCCAATTGTTAAATATTAAAAACCGGTGTACTGTTAACTATACATTTATGATTTTAAACTAAACTATCGTCTTTCCTCCAATAAACGTGGTTAGAACCTTTATGTCAAGGACTCGCGACCCTTAGTCAAACGGTCACTACCTATCTATGTTTTCTTAAAATAACATGGTCTGATTTTGAAGCAATGAAAATACTGTCTACCTATCGTATAGTACACTGTGAATTAATCAGGGATTTATTGGTTTGGGATTATAAAGTGAACGGGTTGTTTAGCTATCATAGATGGTTTTACTGTAATACAAGCTTAGATATATTGAGTTCAGATGGCTGTAAAGTATGTAGCCCAGTTAAAGCCCTAATACGACTGAGTATCCGGTTTAACGTTGGAAACACCTATGGTGGAATACAAACACGTACAAACTACGGAAAGGTCGAAGGCTGTTTATTGTGTTACATCCTGGCATAGTCTGTGATCCAGGAAAGACCGTAATACGGGTAAGTACACTATGTAACTGTGGAAAACTCTGTGGGTTGAAGACTGTATCACAGCCGAATATCTCTGAACTCAATCACAACCATTAATGTATTTGTTAATCAGTCACCACCTGTCTTATATCTTAAATGCCTCGCCTAGCTTAGATATCTTTGTCTGTGTTAAGAAAGATCAGTGGATAAATTGCGGACTGTCGCCCTATTCCTGTACCCCATCTGGAGGGTCACTTGGTCTCATCATAAGAGACGGTGAGGGGGGTTTTAAGACAGTCCGATCTTATCAGAATCTTGACAGCCTAGTACTCAGTGACATACTGGTTGGTTTATCTGATCAGTAGGGTACTAGTGTTTACACCACAAGGTATCTACGTGAACGCAAGACACAAATCTTAAAAGACGTTTTCAAATATAAAACCCCAATACAGCATCACCCCACGTAAAAGCTAACGAAGTCATAACAAACACAAGTCCCCTTATACTGATTCAACCTACTGCTTTTTACTGCTTTAATTAGTTTTAATTTTAATTACGGACCAAAGTATAAAACCCCCACTCAAAACTATTTTCGAACCATCTCTAATTCGAACTTTCGTCTCGACAAGTCGTTTCACAATACGGTTAACTCTTTAGAACGACCCTAGGTCATACTTCAGCTATACAGCTCAAGTAGAACTTAGGTCCCCAGCAAAATATAAATTTTAAAACTTCCACCGACGTGCTGCTGCCAGTTGCGAAAACGACCGTGACTACTGGCGGCGCGTCATGGTTGAACGGCGAAGCTTCTTGAATCACAAAGCTGGCAAATGATTCTCGACATCGTTCCGCTTCGTATGTAAAAATACCCTTATCCCGTGATATGGTTGCTTGATCTTCCTCCGGATTAGTTTTGAGTCCATCACAATACTTTGTAGCATGTGATTTCAACGTTGTGTTGGAGTCAGCTTTCAAAAATATCCCGCAACGTTTACAATGTGCCTTAGTCGAACCATCCGACAACAACACTTTGTTGTAATTACACCAAATCTCCGCATTACGTTTGGTTTGCAAAACTTGAACAATAGTTGGTGCATTTGAAGAACCAACACCGTCGGTAGTTGAAGAAGATTGAGTTGCCATTTTGAGAGTGTTAGAGAACGTTTTGAGAGTTTCGTACGCAAATCGTAAGCGTTTTGAGTGTTTAAAGACTAGAATGAGCAAGTTTGAGTGTTGTGACTAAACCATACCCAATGTATCTATTTATGCTAATTTTAGGATGACAAAATTAAATGGTAAAAAAAAACCCCAAAATCTTGCTCCAAAACGGTCAAAAATTTGAAAAAAGGGATATATTTCGTGCAGCCCTGAAAACCGGTTTTCCAAACCGGTTCGGGTTAAACCGGTCCCAACCTGGATTCCTATAGCTCGATTTCAACTCGGCGGGTTTTAAAAAACCCAAACCGGTTTGTACCAGTTTCGATTTCGGGTTTTTTTCGGTTTTGGTTTTAGTATTTTTGTTCACGCCTATAACAAGTTACAAAGTTTAAGTGTAATCGCTTACACATATTGTGTCATTTAATTCGGTTATAGAATTGAATACATATGTTGGTCGTTACAATTTGAATGGTGATGATTAAATTGATTCATTTTGACGTGTAATGATTTGGTTTGTACTTAAACCCCACACTTTTAAAATACACAACATTCTTACCGGGTACTACTAATTGGGTAGTACTCTTCATACCATTAATTTTTGTTTTTTATTTATTTTTAATATAAAAATTTGTGCAATAAATTAAGGGTAGTATTTAGCAATGTTTTTAAAACTGAAAACCGGATCAGATCGGATAGGCCTCCAATTCCGGTCCGAGTGAACCGCCCCAAAACCGGCCCACGTCACCGTTTTTTTTATATAAAAAAAAAAAATCAAAAACCGAGTTAAGCGGTCCGGTTCCCGATTGAACCGTCCGGTTTTGACCGAACCGCCCGGTTCGTTGACTGGTCAAACACTAGTCAAAACCGGTTATTAACCGGCCGGAATCCTTAAAAATCCCGGTTGAACCGGTCGGACCGGACCGAGTCAACCGGTTTTTAAAACATTGGTATTTAGAGCACATGGTGTGGTGCTTTTGTAATTACAGTGTTCTGAAAAGAATTTTGTTATTGAGGATTTTATGATGTGATGGACATTATTCTAGAACAGTGTTCTGAACAGTATTTTAGAGTTAGGTACAAACCATACCATTAATATATTAGTTTAATGGTATGACAAGTAAAATTTAAGGGAATCTCTTTTCATATCACCCAAATTAATAAACATACCACTTTTATTATTTAAAAAATAGAAAAGTACAGAAAAGTACAGAATGTTAAGAAAAAATGATTGGAAAAGGTACAGAAAAAGTACAGTAATGATTGTGTTTTAAAATAAAAAATAGATAGGAGTGGTACATAAAGTAGCACCCAAATTTAAACGGTATGGTTATTCAATCCCTTACTAAAACTACCATGAAAAGTTTACCAACAATAAATTATATTAAAAACCTATATACTTTTTTGTCACATACATGTAAGTCAAAAGTACACCTACGCCTATGAGAAATTGAGCATACACAAGTCCAGTGATTTGACGTTTTTTTTTTTTTTTTTTTTCAAATAATACTACTAACTTTTAACTCTTTTATTTTGTGTATAAATCTTTTTCTAATCACATTTTCACGATAGAGACTTTTAAACCTTTATATACTTACTAAATTAAATTTGTAAAAAGTCACACGTTGAACATTGCAATAACTTAAAACATAATTAGTAGTGTACGAAGAAAAATTGACGGTGTATGAATTATTGTTCGTTTATATTAGATTAGATACTTTCTCTATTTATTTTTTTATAACCTATTTATTTAATGTTTATATAAATTATTATCTGTTTGCTCAAACAGTACACGATCAATTTGTATGGAGTAGTAATAAATGCATCTTACAACACTAAAAACCTATTATGTCCAATCATTAATTACTTTAGTGTCTAATCAATAATGATAATGATTAGTGGTAGGATGAGTAAATTAAAGGGTGCTATTAATCCTATCAATTACTTATTTTTAAATTAACATTCTGTACCTTCTCTGTACTTTATTCCATCACTTTTATTTTTCATTCGGTACTTTTCTGTATTATTCTGTACTTTTTTCTTTTTTTTATTCAAAAAAATGGTATGGGAATTAAATTTAAATGGTGTGGAAAGCATAGCCCAAATTAAATGGTATTGAAAGCTACTCCCAGTAGTATAATCAATTGGGCATTGCACAAGTGATACCACCATCGCAAACATCATTCAAAATGAAAGTGAACACGCATATGTTTCATTTGATTACATACAAGAAGAATACTCACGTGATACGAAGATAATACTTTTCGTACGACGATATGTTAAATAATGCATCACTTAAATTCATTGATGCACACAAAAAATAATAATATAATAGATGAAAATTTAAAGCGGGTACACGAAAAATCTAAAAGACGAAGGAAATTTTTTTTTTTTAAAACAAACGTTTGATATTTCACAACTCAAGCTCTACATTTATCTTTTCAATTTGTGAGTTCATTTGTAATGTGGTTTATATTAAGTACTCCGTATAATGTAATCGCTTACACATATTGTGTCATTAATTTTACGTCGGTTATAGAATTGAATATATTTGTTAGTCGGTTACAATTTGAATGGTGATTAAATTGATTAATTTTGAAATGTAATGATTCGGTTACAATTTGAGTGGTATCGTCACCGCAAATATTTAGATCACATATGTAACATATAGTCAGGGGTTCGAATCCGTACCTTAGCCATATAGAAACTACTTTTTATTAGTAATATATAATGCAAAATTTTCATATAACTACCGTACTTTGCTAGTTATATATGCGATATAGCAAACTGATGTTATAGTATAACTAGCGACGTATGCATTTCGATTTGTTAGTAATATATATGAAAATGACGAGAGAAAAATCAATAAAATACACTAAAACTTTCATAAGTTTATAGCATATATGTAAATGCATATGTATATTTGTACTCGTATATATGTATTTCGGGTGATAATGGATTAGTCCATGGATGACAATTTAACATCCATATCCTACCACTAATCATTCACATCTATATCCATATCCAATATACATCCATCTAGAACATTCATATTTACCACTAGTAGATGGATCGAATGGATATACACGGAATCGGATGGTGGTTGTCATATCTACTCTTGAGAGGTTACAAGGAGACAAAAACTTGGTTATGTTGTGCAAGTGAATGTGCACAAATAAAATAAATAAATATGGAAGGCCTATTGTAGAATCATTATATTATTTATGTTAGTCATTATCTCCCTCTTTAAATCCATACAATTGTTATCATAAAATTGAATCATGCTAAAAATCGTTGAAAAATTAAATCAAACCCAAACTGCAAATTGGCAAAATTGAAAATATTGAAATCTTGAAACTCATGAATTGGACTCTATGATTTAAAATGATTTTGAATTTGCCATTAGATGAACTAACTTGAAGTAGACTTTAAAGAAGAGACGGAAGTTATTATTATTTTTTTTTACTGCAACCAAACGGAGGTTAGGGATGTTTTGACCAGAGAAACCTGGGATATAATTTTACATATTTAATTTGAATTTTTATTAGGGTTTTGCTAACGTGTGCCCCTGTGACACACGTTAAGGTGTGTTTAATGAAGTCGAAATTTCCTTAAATATTAAAATTTACATTTAATACTCATTAATTCAATCTAATAATTTCATTTTTTATTAATATATTAATTACAAATTCTGTTATTTAAGAAAATTACAAGTTCATTAAACACACATTAACGTGTGCCACGGGGGCACACTTTAGCAAATCCCTATTTATTAATAATTTTAATCCCTTATTCAAAGTTCGGGCTCTTTTTATCAAATCCTTTTTATTATTTTAATACGAGATTGATTAAAAAAATAGGAAATTGATATAAAGAACCCTTACGACTTTGGATAAGGAATACTTTTATAAGATAATTAATAAGTATTAAGACATATATTCCAAGTTTTTCTCTAAAAAATAACGGTTTTCATTTTTCTCTCAATGAAACCAAAAAAAAAAAAACTGACTCTATCAATTAATATGATTTCGCTCATCTGCATCTATATCTTTCTATATCGAATATCAATTCATCTGATTTCGCTCATCTGCATCTATATCTTTCTATATCGAACATCAAAGTAAAGCATTAAACGTTTATTAATTGATCTTTGAACAGTAACGGCTATAATTGATCATTTTCTCTATTAAATGCATGGATCACTTCTAATAAGTAATAATCACAACTTCTACTGATTTTTGGAGTTAGTGCTTAATTAATCCAAAAGCTAGCTTTCAATGAGTTTTGTATTTTTTTTTTAAAGGCAGATGAAATTTTATTCAACATAACTACTAGCTAGCATCACTTGAGACCTGGCTCACGTGGTTGAGCTATCAGGCATTTATGCTGCAGGTACAGGGTTCAAACCCTACTCAGTGCATGAAAATCCCTTGGGCCTTTGGGCTCCGGGGTGAGGAGTTTTACCCACTTCGGCAACCGGATCTGTCGGCACTTGGGCCGGGGACGAAGCTGGGCTTTCTTCTCGAGGGTGCATTATGGTGAGATGATCGGGTGGGCCTAAGTGGCCCGTCAGTGATTCCAAACTGCCTTTCAAAAAAAAAAAAAAAAAACTACTAGCTAGCAAGTTGCTAGAAACTCTCCATAGTACATTATGCTTACACCAATACCACTACTATTTTAAACACCAAAAACATTATGATCTTAACTGCGAGGAGCTAAAATAAATTTAAAAAAAAAACCTGAAACCTCCAAGAAAAAATCCCCAAAACTAGAGGCCGAGCCACTTGAAAACGAATTTTGTATTGGGTGATTTAAATTTGGTAGAATGGAAATGGATGTTATTAGTTTTGTACTTGAGACCTGGCTCAGTTGGTTGAACATCCTTGGCATTTGCCACAGGTTGGGGGTTCGACCCCCACTCGGTACATGGAAAATCCATTGGGCCTTTGGGCTCCGTGGTGAGGAGTTTTTTCAATTGGGCTTCTTCTCGAGGGTGCATTATGGAGATGATCGGGTGGACCACTACCTGCCTAGGTCCGTCAGTGATTCAAAACTGCCTTTCAAAAAAAAAAATTAGTTTTGTTCTTCTAATTTATTGGGTTCCTAAAAAAGTGGACCGCAGTTATTAAAAGATAATTGTGGTCAATGCCGTAATTTTCTAATATTTGAATTAATTTTCTTATAAAAGTATTCCTTATTCAAAATCCAAGGGCTCCTTTTATCAATTTCTAAAAAAATATGATACACAACTTAAAATAGTGATACACAACTTTAATGTGTGATATACACCAAATATTTTATAGTGTTTATCACATATTTTTTGTAAATAAATAATGCATAAATTGTATGTATATACCAAAAAATATTGATGTAAAAACACTTCAATATTA
This sequence comes from Helichrysum umbraculigerum, assembly GCA_949592205.1. Taxonomy (NCBI): domain Eukaryota; kingdom Viridiplantae; phylum Streptophyta; class Magnoliopsida; order Asterales; family Asteraceae; genus Helichrysum; species Helichrysum umbraculigerum. The sequence goes on from CATIUR010000006.1 coordinate 57,523,290, forward strand.
AGCTATCAAAATTTGGTCAAAGTCAATTTTGGACACCAAGGCTGTATGTGTAGTGTCATTATGATCATTCTCTTGGAATTGTCAAGACACATACGCAGTCATTGATTTTTGACACCAATGATCGATGATACAAATCGTTAATAATAATTAATTTATTGGGGCTGGTATATTTTCAATTCTTTATAACAAAACTTTGTATTTGTAAAATACCACATGTTATCAACGTTTGGGAGTTGATAAATACAACAAATAAGGTTGATGCATACAACAACTGTACAGTGGTTATTGCATATAGTACAAGTACTCAAAGCACAGTTTTGATGTATGAATAACTTTTATTTGTTGTATTTATCAGCTCCCCAACGTTAATAATCTTATTTGACTTTGAGTCCGTGCGATGCACGGCAATTTATAACATATAATTATATTATTTTGTAAGTTTAATGCTGTTAATTAAAATGTTGAGCCCGTACGATGCACGATCATTTAAAAAATTATAGATATATTATTAATTTGTAAGTAGCCCGGTAAATTAAATTTGTTAACTTATATGTGTAATTATCATATATTGAAAATGAAAATAATTGGTAACATAAACTAAACTATTAGAGTTAAAAAGTTATTAATGACAAAAATAGTACTTGTGAAACAAATATTTAATGTTGCATCTATTCTTTTTAAATCAAATTCAGGTGTTGATGATTTTCGTGTATTTGTTAAAAATTATCATTTTTTATCCAATTTTACTTTTAACTCTTTATATTCATATACGCTTTGACATGAGTAAAAATTGGATGTTGAAGAATTAAACAAAATGACATGAGACATTAATGATTGTCATTAGCTCGAGTTAATAGTTATTACGAAAGATACTGCGAACGGATAACTTAAACGAAATTTGTATATCGGAACAACATATTAACATTTGTGGGATAAAAGTTGTTCTAATAGTATTGTTAATTCATGTTTGTATTAAAGCGTTTGATTATAAACGATTAATATAAAAAAATTATTTCAATTAAATAATATAGATTTTTTTTTATTCTTTTCACTCATATATGGAGTTTATTTAATTAAAATAAATTTATTTTATGGGTTATTTAAGGTAAGAATTGATGTGGCATGTGTAATTTTTTTTTTTTAAATTTTTTGGCATGTAGTTATATAAGGTAACAATTTGATGTGGCATATGTAATTTAAAAAACCTTCTTTTATATATATGAATGATGAATGAAGGGTGGGGTTCAAATGAGAATATGAATTTGTGTGAGAATGGGGGAACCAATGATATTGTGTCATGTATACAAAGAGAATCCTCCACATGTACAAAACTCATTTACCTCTAACATCAATTATCTCACAAACGACAAATCGAAAAATTATGAAAATTGCACCATTAAAATTAGCGTTTTCTCCTCTTCGATTTGCCGTCCCACAAGGCATACTATCGACGAGTTTTTTTTTTCCATCTTTTTTGGTGGGTTTCACATTTACTAACACATGTGTTAAAGTGTTGCGTTTAGGGTTTGGGGTTTAGAGGTTAGGGTTTAGGGTTTGGGGTTTCGGGTGAAACCCCAAACCCCCAAACCTAAACCCCAAACCCTAAACCCTAAACGCTTTACAAAACTCTAAACCCTAAATCATACTAAACCCTAGACCCTGCTAAACTCTAACCCTAAACCCCAAACCCTAAACCCTAAACGATTTACAAAACTCTAATTCCTAAATCATACTAAACCCTAAACCCTGCTAAACCCTAAACCCTAACCCTAAATCCTAAACCATAAACCCTAGCCCTAAACCCTAACCCTAACCTTAACCACAAATCAAATGTACAACCAATCACTAACACATGTGTTACCAATTTGTAAAACCCACCAAAAAATGAAAAAAAAAAAGTTGTCAAAAGTATGCCTTGAGGGACGGCAAATCGAAGTGGAGAAAACGTTGAATTTTATAGTGCAAATTTCATGATTTTTCGACTTACCGTTTGAGAGATATTTGAGTTTCAAAAATGTGGGGGAAATGGGTATTTGATGAAAATGAGTGGTTGAAATTGATTCCCCTATTCTCACTCAAAATTGATGTACCCATTTGAACTCTACTCTATGAATAAATAGACGGATGGTGTATTTCCCATAAGGTCATCACCGGTCAGTTTCACCCCATAACAACTATATATTATTATCTTGTAGTCGTCTTCCTCGAGTTATAGTTGTAACTTATAAGAAGCATTTGATAGATCTCACGAAAGAACTAAGGAGTTTATCAGCATATATATCATCCAAATACTACATGGTCAAAAGGTAAACTCTTTTTAAAAAATAAAAATGATCATATATAGTAACGTACCGGGTCAATCTAAGTTTGACATTTTAACAACAAAGTACTATAGTGAGAAACTTAAGATAATACGAAAAAACATAATAACGTACTTACTATACGCCTAGTTGGCCTCCTTTGGAATAAATCAGTGTCAACTTTTTCAGCCAACTCATTTAAAGTTTAGTATATAAGTTCATATTAGGTTCCATTCTAAAATAAATTCACGATAGAGGAAGTAGCTCATAAACTTATATATATACATGTTTTGATTTCTTTTTTTTTTTTTTTTTTTTTTTATGAAATTTGGGTTTGCACCCAATTAACAATCAACATCAAATCCAAAACCATTACTTTTGTCCTTTGTCATGTACACGTCAATTTAACACGTGTGGTTGTGCTTGTGCCATCCCTAATGAAATGTTCTTACAACCAGGGTAGTAAAACACTAAAACTTGGCCGAGTACTTGGGAGTACTCGTGATTTGGGGGTATCCGATGGAATACGGTCTGGCACAGACTGAAAACTCGATCAATGGAAAAAACTCGATAAACATAGGATAAAGTCAAACTCGGTCAATATTTTAATAATCTACAATACACTAATTTTTTAGTGTCGGTCTATTAATGATTAATTACCCATTGTAATACATTGTAATAAATGAAGGTAGAAAGATTTAACCACTATATGGTAAAAAGATTTGAGTTATTTGTATAATTAATAAATAATAATGGTAATAATAATAATATTACTAATAATAATGGTAATAGAATTATGTACATTTTTGAGAAAAAATACACTATCTAAGCAGTTATGAAAAACGATCATAAGTAACAAGTGTTAACTGTTAAATAAATTCATTTAAGACTTCAAGACTTCAAGGTGTGTGTATCATTAATTTGATTTGTATTTTAATAACTAAATAACTTCAACGTATAGTGATAAATAATAGGCCAAAATGTATTTTACTACCCTCAACTTGGATGACTAGGTTTTCTAGTACCCTGAATTATTAAGGGTGCACTATAGTACCCTGAACTTGGCAAAATGGTAACTATACTACCTTGACTCGGTCAGTGACTCGGAGCATGCCTCTCACGTGACCTTCTTCCCTAATTCCCTTGGTTGGCTTTTTCTTGTTTTTTGTTTTTCTTTAAAAAAAACTTGATTAACGAGTTGTTGACAGGGACTATATATAAGCCTCATATATTTCTATAAAGAATGCATCTTATTCTTATCGCCAAAATCATTTGCCCTTTAATTAGGCACCTTCTATAACAATCAAGGCGTAACAAATCTGATTATTAATGAAATAGAGAATTTTATTCTAAGCCCTAATTTTATTCTAAGCCCTAACAAATCTGATTATTAATTACTAATGGAGAGAATTTTTTAAATTTCATTTTTGCCCAGTTTGAGGTGAAATAAATTGACGAGGATATAAAATTAAAAATGGCATGATGTATGTATGAGGACCACCCATTCATGTCCACATCATCTTGTATTCATGCTCTGTGTTCCAGTTCTAAGCCCTAATAATGAGACTTTTGCAATCGACTTATGATGATACAAAAAGAAGATATGTTACACTACCCAAAATTGTACATTTCCAACCTAATTCTCAATAGTCCGTCAGTTTACAAAGGAAGAAGGTCATGTGACAGACATGCTCCGAGTCACTCACTGAGTCAAGGTAGTATAGTTACCATTTTGCCAAGTTCAAGGTACTATAGTGCACCCTTAATAATTCAGGGTACTAGAAAACCTAGTCATCCAAGTTGAGGGTAGTAAAATATATTTTGGCCTAAATAATACGGAGTAATACATTCTGGCACTTCCACTTCTTAACTTATCATAACATGTTCAAAGTCTTTAGCCATATTTTAATCATATTACGAGTAACCGTATACATTGATGTACATGCATTACTAATGACTAAATAGCCTAGCATTAAGGGCAGCTCATGACTTCCTTGAGATTATGAGTATTATTTATCATAAATGTACATACCACCAATGAAGCGCATGTCTCACAACGTTAAGGCTTAAATTCGCGTGAGTTCCGGCTCAGACGTTGTGGTACATATCATGGTAGTGATATGCCCGGCGATGTTGGACCTTGTGAGAGGTTCGATCGTGCTCCATTAAAATATGCAGGGCCGACAAATGAATTCGGGAGGCCCCGTGTGATATCAAAAAAGGGACCCCGAATGGACAAAAAAAATTTCAAACATATATATAGAAAAATGTCTTATTACTACGAGAATTATATAAAGATACAAATTTACGAAGTCATTATCTAATTAACGATTCAGAAAAACTTACAGTTTTCATTCTTCATTAAAAATAGCTATTCACCGAGCATTCTTCGAAGAAAAATTGTTGATTAAGGGTATGTTTGGCAATGCTTATGAGAGCTTTTTTTTTTTTTTTTTGAACGGCAGAAAAGAATTTCATTAATAACGAAAAACTAGCAAGGAGCTAGAGAACAAAAAAACAAAACATCTAGAAATACAACAAAATCAACAATCTAGAAACTAACCAATGCTTTAACTGTGAGGACTGCAAAAGGAGTGAAAAAACTCATGCCAATTACAGAAAATCCAAGACATGAGAAAAACCCCCACCATCGAAGGCCGAGCCACCGGTTTTCACTTCGAGGTGGTTTTGATGCAATCCCATACAAGCCCCAGAGAAGAAAATCCATGAACAAGACCCCGTATACTCGCAGAACAAGACATCAACGATACAATTCTGAATCGGCACCATGCTGATTAAAAACATAAAAGAGGATTCTTAAGCCACTCTTCCAACCGGATACTTGAACATTTGCCCCTATTCTTAACCCACAAAAAAGAGAAATTAACAATAGACTCCACTAGACCAGTGGCGGATCTTTATGGGGGCAGGAGGGGGTTGTGGCCCCCCCCAAAATTCTTAGCAAGATGGGTATATATAAGTTTGTGTAGGTAAAAAGAAGAAAACTTTCACGTTGATTTTTAATGGAGACTTTTTTGTACAGAGTGTAGTGACAGGGGAGATGGGAGAAGATGACCAACCCATGTGTAAACTTTACTCTTTGTACCACTAAAGCCCCTCATATTTTATAAAAGCGTCTAATTAACCCTTGTAGTCTATATCGTAATATATTGATATCCATTTGTAAAAGACCAACAAATCCATATGCACTTAAAGTTTTTTTACCACCAAATATTATTATCCTAGACTTTTAAGAAAGTAAAAACCCAAATGATAACCACGTTTCAAAAGGTCTATCAATTCGTAAATAAAAAATATTTATAATTTAAATTTTGTTTATGAAGCCTAAAAACTAGAAGATCTTTATAATATACTGAGCTTGTATATTTTAATCTTTGAACTTTCATAACTTAATCAATATAAAATTTGAATGTAATTTGATTCTATTATTCTCAATGGTCTTCTAATTTAGTAGAGCAAAATAGAATCGAAATCTATAGAATGATTATGTGCTCAACTGCTCAAGTAGGTTTTACGTTTTAAAATTTTTTGGCCCCCCCACAATACGTGTTCAAGATCCGCCACTGCACTAGACCCAGGTCACGCTTCTTTGAAGGGTTAAATAGCGCATCATTTCTGAAACGCCACAGCTCCCACCATACGGTAAAAATGATAACCTTGATAGCTTCCTTAGCTCTAGAGTTCAGATTCATTAGATCCACGTAATCAATTACCTCATTGCATTCAAGGGTGTAAGGAACATAAATATCCATCCATTTTAAAATGGAATTCCAACATTTATTTGCAACAATGCATTCAGCCATAATGTGGTGTAATGTTTCAATTCCACTTCCACAAATGGGACAAATTAAAGAAATCGTATGAATACCTCTAAACCACAAATTAAGTCTAGTCGGCAGTCTATCTTTCATAACCCTCCAGACATGAATATTATCCTTTCGAGGAACTTTTTTAATCCATCTCGTAGCAAGGAAGTGTCTAGGCAAAATAAGGTTATCAAGATATTTTCGAACTCCTTTAACAGAGAACTCTTTAACTTCCTTACAATCCCAAACCCACTTGTCCTCAGAATTAACAATCGTCACGTCTTTGATATCATTTATAATGTTTTGAAATTGCGTCGCTTCAACACCTCCTCGAATATTCCTTCGCCAATCCCAAGAAAACTCAACTCCATTCCATCTATCCCCAACCTTAACATCTTTACGCGTCTCCAATGCGAACAACCGAGGATATTTCACTGCCATCAAGCCAAAATGACGTAGACCTGCCATCGCCTATCTTTCTTTTAATCACTGACCAAGGGATTTGCTTATGAGAGCTTATTGGAACTTAAGCTTATTTTTTCTATAAGCTCAAGCTACAATCTTTGTTTGGTAGAAAAAAATTTAAGAACTTATTGAAAAATTAAACTCTAAAACTTTAAGCTAGTTGAACTAGCTTTTGGTAGCTTATGAAAATTGAAGTTACCAAAATATCCATTGATTTATAAGTAATAAAGTTTTTTCCGTCCTTTTATGTAAATTTACACTGAAAAGCGCCAGCTCCGGCTTCTTTACCAAATACTTATAGAAAAATATAAGCTCTAGCTTCCAGCTCCAACAATAAGCTCCAGCTAAGAGCTTCTAGCTCCAACTTTTAGCTACTTTTTGCCAAATACACCCTAAACCTTTATAATCAATACTCACTAGGAGATTATTCTCAATTGTTATCACTCTCAATCCGTTAAGCCTCTTTTGTGACATTGTATAACGCAAATATAACTTCAACAACATATGTTTTGAAAAATTTCTTTCCGCGGTAGCTACTCTTAAGGGAATAGTCAACAATACTTCATATGCAATAATCGCATTAGAAAAGCAATCGACCCGTTTCAGATAATGTATAATTTCAATAGGTCCTATATTGGCACAAGGCAAGAAACTTTTAAGCAATTCAACTACACATAGTCTGTTTCCATCAATATCAGATTGTCCACTCTTCGTGAACTCTTTTTCAAGATGACTACAACAAGAATTAAGACTCTTATCGTCAAAGGAATGCAACTTGTTAGAAGTAATCTAGAAACCAATAGTCTTGCGCACTCTTTTTATTGTTCGAATATTTTTTAATAGTTACAATTGCTTGTTCACAAAAAAAATTGAACCCATACTAATTATAGCAAGTCTCGTTAATTGTAACTCAAGTACTTCCCGCCTATCAACTTTTACAAGCAGATCATTGTTAATTATGGAATCTTCAATTGGGTTAATTGTGTCAAAATGCAATTAAATAAGGTGTAACACTCATAGTGTGTATCCAACTCAAACGTCCATTGTCAGTAAGAAACTTGTTATATGTTGCTATTTTATTTAATTTATAGTACCTTACCAGCGTGTCATCTATAGAAAATCAGGTAGGGTTTTGGTCGACTAATTCTAACACATCAATTCGATAACCCAAACGGGTCAACTCGACCCAACCCATTATCCCATCCCCAGTATGTAGTATATAAAATAAACAAATTAATGTTTCTGATTGCTATGAGTCCACGGTTCAAAGCCTAACCCGTTTTGTGCCTCCCGGAGGTGTCTTATCCGAAACACCTTTATGACAAATACTAAAGCGCCCGTTTGACGTGGTTATAGCTAGTAACCCGGACGGGGTGTCATTCCCAAATAGATCTATTCTCTAGTACTCGCGCTATCGCAATTAACAAACCATGTGTGATGAGGACTTTTAGTGGATTATAAAACAACTCATGCAATTGTGTAAAAATAACCGAATACTTGTGTTTATGAAAAATAGTTAAGCATTTGTATCTCACCCCAAAGTATAAAAGCAGTAAAACAGTAAAAGTGGGGCTGTAAGACTCACCTGAGTCTGAAAGCAAACGTTTAAATCAATAAACGTATTTTTGATATGAACAATCCGCAACCTTCTAATGCCCTAAGCATATAAGGTTGTATGTGAGTGAATGTCTAAAAAAAAGACCATTCCCGCTAGTTGTCCACTCAACTAGTAAATGTCCAAGTGTTTGTAGTATGTTTGTAATCGTTTGTGTTTGTAGTTTATAATTGTGTACGGCCCGTTGGTGACGGTTCGTAATAATAATCCAAAATATTATTATTATTTGTTTCGTTGTATTGTATACTTATAAAAGTATATTCCGTATGTTTGTCACTTATATCAAAGTATATGTATTTCATGTACGAATTACATCGTATAAAATTTGGTTGTTGAAAGCGTTAAATGCTTAGTGTAAAAGTATTTTTCAATCTTTTGTTAATGTATCCGAAAGTACGTATATGTATTTATATCCGAAAGTGTATATGTATATATATATATATTCGAAAGTATATTAGTGTCCGAAAGTACGTTATCCGAATGTATATATATGTATTCGAAAGTATATATGCATTTATATCCGAAAGTTGGGGTCCGAAAGTGTAAATATTCAAAATTTAGGGTCAAAAATACCATTTATCCGAAAGTCAACGAAAGTCAACTCCGAAACTTGACTTTCGGAGTCAAAATCCGAAAGTGGCACTATAATCCGAAAGTCAAACATTGAATCCGAAAGTCAAACTTTCAGAGTCAAAATCAGACTCATTTTGGGACCTCGATTTGACTAAGTAGACATTATCGAAAAATTCTGAAAAAAATCACGAGTGTTCCCCTATGTTTTAGCTATTTTCTGTACCTTTTCCATAATTTTTAGGCATCTAGAAGTCGACTAAAAAAAATGGTAAAGCCCCTGAGGTCCAGTTTTGACCAATCCTGCTACAAGTGCACAAATCGATTTTTATAGCAAAATCCGTGTATTTTCAGATGAGGCTATAGAAGAATTTTTTGTAGCCAACATATTTAAGAGTCCATAGAAAAAGGCCTCACTCTTTTTTTAGGTCTAGAAGTCAAGATATGGTCTCGAGAAGTAGGCGGAACTTTCTGTCCGCCGGAATAGTTCCGACAACTCATTGGAGAAAATTGTTTTTGAGTACTAAACGGACTCGAAAAATTACGTAGTTGGTGTCGTTGAAAAGATGACATCTTGAACTACATTTTAGGCTCAAGAAACGTCCATTTTTATAAAGAAATTATTTTTATATAATTCGGTGAAGGGTGACATTTTTCTGGACAGCTTATATATTTAGAGATTTCGAGTTTTAAAACGCGTTTCGGTTTATAATTTGTACATTTCATTGTTGAGAGAGTACTAGAACGTGATTATAAATATTTTAAGAGTAAAATACAAGAGAAATGATGTGCTTACAAGTGTTATACAACCGAGAAGGAGTAGGAGAAGCTAACGTGATCGTTTTCGTACGTTTCTTGAGTTTCCGACGAGGTGGTGCTATGGTGGTGGAATGGTGGATGATGGAGGTTGTTCTTGGGCTGGATAACCAGCTGGAAATCGTTTGAAGAGAGAGAGGGGAGAGGGTTTTAGAGAGAGAGGTGAAAGAGAAAGTGATTGGTGAGGTATGGGTTGGAAAGAAAGGGGGGGGGGGGGGGGGGGGGGGGGGGAGTGTAAGGGTATGGGATCCCATACTCCTTTGCAGATTTTCTGAAATTTGGGGGTGGGTTCCAACCCATGTGATGTTTAAATCATTTCTCCAAAGTTTCGTTACGCGCGGTGCTCGTTTACCCGTTCGTTTGGACGTTTAATTACTCGCTTAACGTTTAATTTAACACGTTTTGTTAAAAATTTAGAACACGATATTTTTATTAAAAGTTTTACCCAAAATAATTTCTTTTAAGTTACTAAAATATGTTTCGGGTTTCGATCGGTTGTCGGTTGCGAATTGTACGTTTATTTAAACCGTGTAATCGCGATATTTTTACATGAAGTATTTTATTAAAATACTTAATAATGAGTTACAAAACTATAACTTGAGTTTATTTCGTTTATCAGGCGTGTTTCGCGCGTTTTTGGTCGCGTTTGGTTACGTTTTAACAAAACGTATACGTTTGTTATATTATCAACATAATATAAAGTAATTAGTAATGTTATTAAATAATTTCATACTATTAGATAATTTGTTTCACCAACGTCCGTATTTGCATTGTCGGATATTTATCCGACCCAAATTTGTACGATTTAAACGAATCGTATACGTGTGTGTATATATAAATATACAAATTTCCGCACATATTTAGCCTAATATAAACTAAATACATGTACTTACCGATGTGTTAGGCACAAGTAATTGTCCTAATTTGGCGGGTGTCACACCTATGGTTTACATACATTCTCACCGTTGGTCCCTGTACTTTGTATGTTGCATAGACAGTCTAAAAACTCAAAAGTTGTTGCATACTTAGTCCCTCATCTACCTAAAATGAATAAAATACCCTCATCTGGCCAAGCAAAATCGATAGTATCACCAAGGTTATTTTAGTCATTTTAGGTAGATGAGGGACTAAGTATATAACAACTTTTGAGTTTTTGGACTGTCCATGGAACAAATAAAGTACGAGGACTAACGGTGAGAATATGTGTAAATCACAAGGACAGTTCATGCAATTTACTCTTGAATCAATTCATAACGCATTCGAAATTAGAGGTGCACAGATGGGCTTTAACCTGAGTCCGGGCCTAGAAAAAGCCTGAAAAGGTCAAGTCTCACCCGAAAGTCCTAAGAGGCCTGAAATTATTCGTAAAAGTCTGGTCCGGCCCGGCCGGGCCGGGCTAAGACCGAAAACCGAGCCTTTTTTAAGATAAATCCCGGGCTTTTTCAAAAAAAGGAGAAGCCAAATCTCATTTTAAAGTACATGTTTTTAATATTTTCATATAGGATTTTACTTATCTAATGCGTATATAACATATATCTTGTTTTTACAAATTTAACTTTTGTATATAATTAAACACATACCCTTTGAATATATAAAGTTTTCTATTCGTTACGTACGTATATAGGTGTATATTCATTTTACCGATAGATACTTAAATAACTATTAATAGTTATATAGTACTAAATAAATTCAATTAATAATTAGTAACAAACAAAATCAAAATATAAAAAAAGTCCGAGAAAATCCAATCTGGAATTTTAAAAGCCGGGGCTAAGCCCGTATAGTCTGTTCGCGCCTTAGTAGGCCTATTTTTTTTTCTTTTCTTTTTTTTGTGTGTGTGTCAAGGCTCGGGCTTTCTGCACCTCTAAGCACACATACAATCATTGAATTGGTTTGTAACATTTTGTGCCAGCTTCTTGTTAGACCATTCGTAACCCATAACACCAGAACGCCCATTTTTTAGGCGCCACGTCAGCATAACACCAGAGCGCCCATTTCACCTTCCTAACCCATAACACCATAACGCCCCATTTTCCCCCCTCTGGGACTGTAACACCTCGCAAATTTAAACGCGATTAATTACTTTAATCACTTGCATTATTAGGCTAATTCCCTACTTGAGTGAATTCACAACATATTTTAGAGGTAAGTCTAGCATAGCCCAACTAGATAATACGCGTAGTATTACGTATTCGTAATTAGTTGTAATTACGTACTGAACAAATTGAAAACAAACGCGACAAAAACATACGACTGTTGGTGAACAAAATTATTTAATAAAACGAAATTATTAAATAACGTGGTAGCGAATAAATATTTTGTCAAAAATATTTACAATTTATTTTATAACGCAAAACGTCAAAACGTATAATTTAAAATAAAACAAAGATTAAAAATCTTATAATTAAATTAAAATGGTCTTATAAAATATCATAATTAAAAAGATAACAAAATACGTATTTGAAAATATACATGTTAAAAAGATTTGTATTTAACGATCGAGTAAACAAACACGGGACAAAAACACAGGAGATGAAAAGTGGGACAAAACCACCTCCCATCTCCATTCTTCCTCTCATTTCAATTTCATCCTCACCAAAAACACACACTTCTCTCTCAACCAAATCCACACCAAAAATTCGGATTCGCAAATCAACCCACGAAATCTACATTTTCGGAATCACCATTACGCAAGGAACAACATTAACAAAAGCCGTATCATCATCTTCTTCCTCAATCGGTCCCGATTCGCAATTGTAAGAAATTTCTAAAAACTTAGATTTACTCGTTTTTATGTGTTATATGGGTGTAATATTGAACCTACAACTTTGTTTTAACTATATAATGGAAGAAATCAAGGTTTTATGGCCGGAAAACGGGTTAAAATCGGGTTTTTGGTCGGAAAATCGCGACAGTCGCTGGGTTCTGTCTGGGTGTTCATCTTTGCGACACAACGACTGTGTCGCATATTGTGTCGCATAAACCATCCATGCGACACAACCCTTGTGTCGCATGTGGTGTCGTATAAACCATATTATGTCGCATCTCATGTCGTATCATGTGTCGCATCCTTGTGTCGTAAACTTCATACGACACAACGCTAGTGTCGCTATTGAATTAGCATCGATCGCCTATGCGACACGACCCTTGTGTCGCATAGCCCTTGTGTCGCACTCTTATGCGACACAATCATTGTGTCGCATAACCACATTAGTGTCGCATACTGTGTCGCAGAAAACAGAAACTTCACAAACTATTTTTACACTAAGTGTCGAGCTTAACCGATAACGAATACTTACATACAATGCTATATGTGAACTTTACAAACAGTACAAACACGCTATTTTAATGAAGTTATGATTTCAAACTATCACCAACGAGTCGTATACATTTTCACAAACAACGAAATACAAAGGTAAACGTTTAACAAACGATTTGGATGTGACTTGGTTGTACAAACACTAGCATGGATGATTAGTTAGACATCCACATACTTATTAAATCTCGTACGTTTAGGACGTTAGGAGATCTCGGACTGTACTTGGGCTTAGGTTTGCTAGCACTCGCACAACTACTTAACTCAACAGGTGAGTTCACAGCTCCTACTTTTACTGTTTTGAACTACTTTTGGGGTGGAAAACATAGTCAACTGCTTTACTGATTTACTGATTGCCATAACTGCTCTTACTACATGATTATTTATCATACTGTTTACTCGAACAATTAGAGTACATGAACCGTCAAACTGTTATACAAACTATCACATAACTGCCTTTCGATACAATATTACAACATTGTTTATAACTGTGGTCAACTACTACAACTGTCTGTACGACATGGTATTCCAAACAAAAACTATTATCACTATGTGAAACAAACTTTGTATCTTACCGGAGAACGACCGATACATATTGGTAACTTGTCGGAGAACGACCGACACTAACATGGTATCTTACCGGAGAACGACCGGTACTAACAGTATATCTTACCGGAGGACGACCGGTACTAACAATGTATCTCACTGGAGAACGACCAGTGCTAACTTGGTATCTTACCGGAGAACGACCGGTACAATTGGTAACTAGTCGGAGAACGACCGACTCAAACTTTAAAACTACTGGAGAACGACCAGCAATACGTTTTCAAACATATGATTTGGGTAACGTCCCAACACAACTATTTTTGGGCAACATCCCACATGAACCGTATTTTGGGTAACGTCCCAACACAACTAATTATGGGCAACATCCCACATAAACTGAAACTTTTGGGCGAACAACCCACTAAACTTATACTTTGGATGACGTTCCACTAAACATTACTCGACTATTATGGCAATTACTATTTATGAACGTATTTGGTCCAACTAATGTGACTACAAAACTTGAAACAACAATATACAACATAAAACCTGTGGATTTACTCAACCTAGTTGTTGACTTTTACTATGTTTTTCAGGGAATTAGCTGCGCATGTAAGATCGCCAACACATATGGAGAATTAGGCGACCCTTGAAGCTTAGGATGCCAACTTTTGGAAACATATGGATTTCTTTAGTATAACTGAAATGTTTTAGTCATATTTCAGAAATCTACTTTTGTAAACATACTACTTTTAACTTGTACGATTCGATGAATCGTAAACTTTGTAATTAATAACTTTTGGCATCTTATTATATATTGTTCTGTTGTAATCATAAGCTCTGATACGTATGCATGCTTTGTTATTGTGACACCCCAGTACTTAAACTAAACGCTTCCGCTAAACAAATTTGGGGGTGTTACAGATTGGTATCAGAGCCATTGGTTATAGCGAACTAGGAAACTTTAGGTGACTTAGCAACCTAGAGACCTAGACTATAGCCTTGGCTAGAACGCACATGCATACATACATTTGCATACATCTAAACTATCGTTACGATACCTCGATACGCGTGAACTGTTCACCACATTCGACTTGTTCATTGTACTCTGATCTCATATGAACCTGATCGTGATTAAACGGTTGATGAAAAGAAGTATGTATTTGGCATCATATAATGACGCCTGGCCAACGTGATTATATCATACTGAGTACATATGGGTGTTTCATAGTCGTAAGATACGTGATGGGGATTCGACAATTTCTCTTGATACTTGAAAACTTGAAATATGTGAAACTCTATTCCTCACATATTTTTCATTGGCATTGACTTCTGCATCTTTTCATCGCAGAACGTCAGCATGCCGCCTAAACAAAGAAATACTCGAAACAGTCGACGAAATATTCCTCCTCCACATCCGCCTCCAGAAACAACCGAACAAATAATCGAACGCCGCGTGGCTGAGGCTATTGCTCAGTACGAGGCCAGCCGCAATCGTGAAAATTTGACCAACAATAGCGGAGCCACTCCAGTCATTAGCGAAACCCCAAACAATACCCAACAGGGGTGTTCCTACAAAACCTTCCAGTCTTGTAAACCCAGCACCTTCACCGGGACCGAAGGGGCCATCGGCCTGGTCCACTGGATTGAGAAAACGGAATCAGTCATCGACATCAGCGACTGCACCACCGACAAAATTGTGAAATATGCCACCTGCACTTTAGCCGACAAAGCGCTAACATGGTGGAACGCTCAGGTACAAATCATGGGACGCCCAGCTGCTTACTCCATCTCATGGGAGACACTGAAACGAATGCTGATGGAGGAATTTTGCCCTCCCAACGAGATGCAGAAACTTGAAACCGAATTCTGGAACATCCAAATGATCGGCGCTGATATTTCCGGTTATACAACTAGATTCCAGGAGCTTGCACGTCTGGTGCCTCACATGGTAACCCCCGAGAGCAAACGCATTGAGCGTTACAACAGGGGTTTGGCACCACAAATCCGAGGCATGGTTATGTCCTCCAAACCCGCCACTTTTAGGAGCGCAGTGGATCTGGCTCACAGCTTAACCGACGACGCGGTCGAGATTGGAACCCTGAAAGCTATCACAGGGAAAACTGAACCTACCCGTACTGATGCGGGCGACTCTGGAACCCACAAACGCAAATGGAACAGCGATGGTAACGACCGTCAGGTTCAACAAAACAAAAACCCGGGAAACACCCGAGCCTACGCTGCAATCACCAACCCTGGACCCAAAACCTACCTTGGCAACAAACCGAGGTGTGACAAGTGCGGTAGACACCACGATGGTGATTGTACATTTTGTCAAAACTGCAGACGTCCCGGTCACTTAGCACAGAACTGTAGGACAAACCTACCTCCTCAAGCTGCCCCCGAGGTACAAAACACCGGCTGCTTTAGGTGTGGTGATCCTGGACATCACCGAAACCAATGCCAACAACCGAACAACAACCGCAACAATCAAAACGACAACAACCGCACCGTTAACAAAGGCTACACTCCAAGCCGCGCATACATCCTCCGTGCACCAGAAACTGTTGCAGATCTCAACTAGCACGGTACGTTTTAGCGACTATTGCTACGATTTAACATACGTTTTATTCGAATGTCGATTTGAACACAACACTTGGTAAACTCTGACCACGAAACGAAACACACAACATATTGAACTATGCCGCGAGCATACTTAAACTGATCGAACTTCTATGGCAACAATTGAACGCCACGCAAACTATTACTGTTGTTAACAACATGACTCATCGGGGAACATACGCCGCGGGCGATCCGACTTGATTTTAAATCTCGGGACGAGATTTCTCTAACATGGGGAGAATGTAACACCTCGCAAATTTAAACGCGATTAATTACTTTAATCACTTGCATTATTAGGCTAATTCCCTACTTGAGTGAATTCACAACATATTTTAGAGGTAAGTCTAGCATAGCCCAACTAGATAATACGCGTAGTATTACGTATTCGTAATTAGTTGTAATTACGTACTGAACAAATTGAAAACAAACGCGACAAAAACATACGACTGTTGGTGAACAAAATTATTTAATAAAACGAAATTATTAAATAACGTGGTAGCGAATAAATATTTTGTCAAAAATATTTACAATTTATTTTATAACGCAAAACGTCAAAACGTATAATTTAAAATAAAACAAAGATTAAAAATCTTATAATTAAATTAAAATGGTCTTATAAAATATCATAATTAAAAAGATAACAAAATACGTATTTGAAAATATACATGTTAAAAAGATTTGTATTTAACGATCGAGTAAACAAACACGGGACAAAAACACAGGAGATGAAAAGTGGGACAAAACCACCTCCCATCTCCATTCTTCCTCTCATTTCAATTTCATCCTCACCAAAAACACACACTTCTCTCTCAACCAAATCCACACCAAAAATTCGGATTCGCAAATCAACCCACGAAATCTACATTTTCGGAATCACCATTACGCAAGGAACAACATTAACAAAAGCCGTATCATCATCTTCTTCCTCAATCGGTCCCGATTCGCAATTGTAAGAAATTTCTAAAAACTTAGATTTACTCGTTTTTATGTGTTATATGGGTGTAATATTGAACCTACAACTTTGTTTTAACTATATAATGGAAGAAATCAAGGTTTTATGGCCGGAAAACGGGTTAAAATCGGGTTTTTGGTCGGAAAATCGCGACAGTCGCTGGGTTCTGTCTGGGTGTTCATCTTTGCGACACAACGACTGTGTCGCATATTGTGTCGCATAAACCATCCATGCGACACAACCCTTGTGTCGCATGTGGTGTCGTATAAACCATATTATGTCGCATCTCATGTCGTATCATGTGTCGCATCCTTGTGTCGTAAACTTCATACGACACAACGCTAGTGTCGCTATTGAATTAGCATCGATCGCCTATGCGACACGACCCTTGTGTCGCATAGCCCTTGTGTCGCACTCTTATGCGACACAATCATTGTGTCGCATAACCACATTAGTGTCGCATACTGTGTCGCAGAAAACAGAAACTTCACAAACTATTTTTACACTAAGTGTCGAGCTTAACCGATAACGAATACTTACATACAATGCTATATGTGAACTTTACAAACAGTACAAACACGCTATTTTAATGAAGTTATGATTTCAAACTATCACCAACGAGTCGTATACATTTTCACAAACAACGAAATACAAAGGTAAACGTTTAACAAACGATTTGGATGTGACTTGGTTGTACAAACACTAGCATGGATGATTAGTTAGACATCCACATACTTATTAAATCTCGTACGTTTAGGACGTTAGGAGATCTCGGACTGTACTTGGGCTTAGGTTTGCTAGCACTCGCACAACTACTTAACTCAACAGGTGAGTTCACAGCTCCTACTTTTACTGTTTTGAACTACTTTTGGGGTGGAAAACATAGTCAACTGCTTTACTGATTTACTGATTGCCATAACTGCTCTTACTACATGATTATTTATCATACTGTTTACTCGAACAATTAGAGTACATGAACCGTCAAACTGTTATACAAACTATCACATAACTGCCTTTCGATACAATATTACAACATTGTTTATAACTGTGGTCAACTACTACAACTGTCTGTACGACATGGTATTCCAAACAAAAACTATTATCACTATGTGAAACAAACTTTGTATCTTACCGGAGAACGACCGATACATATTGGTAACTTGTCGGAGAACGACCGACACTAACATGGTATCTTACCGGAGAACGACCGGTACTAACAGTATATCTTACCGGAGGACGACCGGTACTAACAATGTATCTCACTGGAGAACGACCAGTGCTAACTTGGTATCTTACCGGAGAACGACCGGTACAATTGGTAACTAGTCGGAGAACGACCGACTCAAACTTTAAAACTACTGGAGAACGACCAGCAATACGTTTTCAAACATATGATTTGGGTAACGTCCCAACACAACTATTTTTGGGCAACATCCCACATGAACCGTATTTTGGGTAACGTCCCAACACAACTAATTATGGGCAACATCCCACATAAACTGAAACTTTTGGGCGAACAACCCACTAAACTTATACTTTGGATGACGTTCCACTAAACATTACTCGACTATTATGGCAATTACTATTTATGAACGTATTTGGTCCAACTAATGTGACTACAAAACTTGAAACAACAATATACAACATAAAACCTGTGGATTTACTCAACCTAGTTGTTGACTTTTACTATGTTTTTCAGGGAATTAGCTGCGCATGTAAGATCGCCAACACATATGGAGAATTAGGCGACCCTTGAAGCTTAGGATGCCAACTTTTGGAAACATATGGATTTCTTTAGTATAACTGAAATGTTTTAGTCATATTTCAGAAATCTACTTTTGTAAACATACTACTTTTAACTTGTACGATTCGATGAATCGTAAACTTTGTAATTAATAACTTTTGGCATCTTATTATATATTGTTCTGTTGTAATCATAAGCTCTGATACGTATGCATGCTTTGTTATTGTGACACCCCAGTACTTAAACTAAACGCTTCCGCTAAACAAATTTGGGGGTGTTACAGGGACCCACCCACCCACTAACTAAATTTAATTTTCATTTTTTTAACAAAAAAATACAATAATTAAAATACAATACAATACAATACAATAATTAAAATACAATACAATACAATAATTAAAATACAATACAATAATTAAAATAAAATACAATACAATAATATCTAATAAAATAATTATCGAATTTATCGAATCCATTTTTTGAGTTTTTTTTGTTTGAAGTGTAAAATTGAAAATGGGTGTAAAATTGTGATGGTGGATGAGAGTGTTTGATGTGTGTTGGTTGAGATGAAAGTATAAGAATGAGAGTGTTTGGTGTGTGTATATATATATAGATAGAATATGGATTAAAAGGAAGAAAAAAAATTACCGTTGGAATCCCAACGGATTTTTTTTAAATTTCAATTTTTTTTAAAATCATGTTACCGTTGATTTAAATAAAAAAAATTTTAAACTTTTGAATTAAACACAAGAAGAAAAGACAAAAGAAAAAAAATTCGGATGTGAGCCCCACCAAAACGCCCGTTTTGATCTCGTTCTCCACGACACGACGCCCCTAGAACGCCCACCCAAAACGCCGCGTTAGGGGCGTTCTGGAGCCTATGAACGCGCGCCACATCGACGCGTTACGAATGGTCTTAGGTGCTAATAGAATAGTGAATAGTCTTTTAAAAAAATTATCAATGGTCAAAAACAATACTAATAGCTTCAAATATATAAATTTAGCTGAATACGTATTACGAGTAAATATAATTCAGGGTTTAGCTTAACCTCAATAAAGATACCTTCACACAGGGTCCGTGATGAATACAGTGACAAAAACAGAATACATCAATTTAGGTAGCATGAACTACTATTTTTTGGTGAGTGAAATGACAAAATTAAAGTGTCTTGTTTTCTTGTTAGCTAGATGTTTAGCCACCCTCTCCCCATACTTCTCAAATACCGCATCAATTACGGAATTTCCGAAATGAGAAGCTAACAATGCTTCTGTAACAGCTCTCATCGTCTTTCCCATGTTTTTCCCGTGGCTTTGACTGGTCTCGTTTGAGTCATGTACGTTTGTGTAATCCGTGTCATGTGAATCCCAGTTGACTTCAAAAAAGTTCAACTTATTAAGAGAAAATGATCCTTCGCTTTGAATAATGTTCAAGCGTAAAAGCATTTGAGTACAATAATAGTATAATAATGATGATGATTTATGGATAATCAAGCTTATCACACTTCGATTAACATGCAAACCCGGTTCGAGACTCAGTCAATCGAGGGTGGCGATGGAGCTTGATTCTTTGAGAGAAATTAGGGTTAAATTGCTCTGAAAGTTTATGAAGTGTTGGCTTGAAATGGAGGCCAAGCACTAGTATTTATAACCAAACCCTAGCTTCTAGAATGTTCTAGAAGCATGGGCGTTGGGATTATGAGCATGGGGGACATTCTCTATGCTCAAGCTGACGTGGACCAATTGGGTTATCCGACCAGGTTAATGGGCTAGCCATGCACATAGTACATGTGTATAACGTCCACTAATTGTACTTTTCTCAGGAGAATGTCGGGTCATGCAGAATGTGTGAATCCTGACGCCGTGGAAGGCGCATGTGTGCTCACAATTTGATAAGTGTTGAACTTCGATTGCAGGGTCGTGCTCCGACCCCGGTAAGGCCCGACTCGGAACAGGTGTCATATCTTCAATTAACGCCCTTCGGATCGGAACCAGCTTCCGCGGTCCGAGTCCGGTGGGGCCTGACTTCCCTCGAACGAGATATTGCGAACCACGCAGAACCGACTTACGAGGTCCGAGTCCGGTGGGGCTCGACTCGGAAATTGATGTCGTTTCCTTGGATAGTATATTCCGGACCCAAGTCAACTTCCGGGGTCCGGCGCCAGTGATGGTGATATTTATATCATTACATAATATTCCTAACTTCATCCTCACATGGAGTATAAAATGGCATATTAAATGCCTTAATATATCTGATTCCTGAACGAGCCCCTATAGTATTTATCAGAACATAAGTACTTTGAACAAGTTTATACCAAATGAGTTTAAATTTTAATACAAAATAAGCTTATTGTACCTCTTTGAGCATATCGCGAAGTGATTGCGCTAGTAGTTCCCACTGACTGCAACAATCATCACTAGTTGGATCTACATTACTTCGACCAACTAATGTTAAAACCATGCATCCACCGTGTGCTCTTTCCTGTGAGCGCATTTCCATAAACTTTGTGAAGTCGCTATGAAATTGATTTGCATATGCTTGGACCACTTCTGGAGCACTTGTTTTTGCAATGTATATATTTGAACTGTTGTTTCCAAGGCCTTTGGGTACCTATTAGCACGGAGTATAGTTTATAAGCTACAACCTAAGGAAATAATTTGTGCTAAATATTTGTAGACGTAGAACTTGTATGTTTCCTTATGAAGTTATGATCATCCATTATGTTGAAACTAGGCTTAAATTATTAGGGTATTATTATTTATTTTTTAAGATATGCCCGTTTTGACCATTGCCCATTTTGACCCGAACCTATTGTGACCCAAACCCATTTGACCCGGTTGCCAAACCGACCCGGCGTCTGTTTTGCCACCTATCTTAGCTACAAGATAACGTATACATGATCTTGATTGCTTGGTTCATTTTGGACACCTATAAATACATATGTATGCAAATGTATATGATTAGATGATGTTATTTTTTGTTCTTATGAAATTATGAATAATAAACTTAGCTAGATATGTATATCAATAATACGAACCTGAGAAAGCCAATGAATAGAATAAGACGAGTAAACAAGGTGCAAACTTTCGTCCGGGAAGAGTCTGCCATAGAATGATCCAGGAACACCCGAAACAAAACAAGTTTGTCCTTTTTTCTTAAGCATTGTGTAAAAGTCGGGTAAAATTTTAAAAGTGGTGTTGAAATCATTTTCATATAGGTCATTTAAGCTCACTTGAAACTGTGGAGCTTTACGTTTATTTTCTTCACATACTTGATGAACCATATCAATAATTTTAGATACAACAAATAACGTATTAGTACCACAGGAACATCCCAGATCAGCTATCTTGAATCAACATCATGATTAGTCATACCCTGGATTGTATGCTCTAAAACGGGTAGCGTTTTCTGTATCACAATTTCCTATGAAGAACATAAACACAACATCATTTAGTACATCACAAAATCACAAATGCGGAAAATATTTGTAGTGGCTCGGGTAGTAAGATGAGACCTGAAGTTGAGAATTATTGGCATAGCTTGATTCTCCATTTCCGGTATTCATGTGTAGGATGCTTGCTGATTTCATGTCTACTTTTCCTAAACCTTTTCCACCTCAGATAATAATTCCAATTCCAATGAACATAGAAGGATGATAAGATGAATTTGGCTCTAGTTTGGGGGGGGCGTGTAACCTTTCAGGAAAGGCATCTCTGCAAGGAAAGACACGTGTTAAAATAACTATTTATAGTGCCAACTTTCAAAATAGCTGATTTTACGTGTCTTCATCCTCTTACTTCTTCTCGTTTTCTCGGCTTCCGCCACCACAATCGGCGTCACGTACATACCAACCGCCACCTACGCAAGTCATCGCAACCCTTAGATCCCTAAATATCACCACGGTCCGCCTCCCTATTCCAGAACCATCCGTTATCCGAGCCTTTTCCAACACAAATATATATCTCTTCCTAACATGTCAATGAGATTTGACATTGCTTTCTCTGGTAATTTAATTACCAAAAACAGAATGATGGTGAAGGTGGTTCTAGGACCTCTATTACTAGTAATTAATTTGTTTGTGTTTTAGTGTTTTGTTAATATGATACAATACTTCATTGATTTGAATACAGTTGTGTAGACTTGCTGATTAGGGATGCATGATTCATAGTTTTTGCTATTGATTGAGGTTGATTAGTAATATATGTAGGTAGATATTTTTAGGAAACAAGACTGTTAGGAATTAGTTCTATATATGAGGCTAAAGGGAAACATATTTAACTTCTTCTATGTTTGCATCAACATGGCACCAAAATCTGATTACTAGCACAAAGGCAAAAGCTTTACAAGTGTTTTAGCTCTACTTGCTGATATCCTGAATTCCAGATGTGCATTGTGCATTCTACTCCATGGGATAGAAAACAAACACAGAACACATCAAACACAGATCAGCACCACCTTTGTTTTGCAAAACATAACATTATCTAATAGTTTCTCACGATTCACAATTTGTTATGGAACATTCGTATATCATCTAACTTATAGATCTATAAACTGATATATAGAAAAGACACCTGTAAATTACTTCTTGCTGATGAGCATTGTGCCCTGTTAAAGAGTAGATATGTTGCAAAATGAAGGATAAAACGATACATATCAAAAGCTCGACACTTGACTGGCATGAAGATATAGATGTTATACTTCTCATAATCAACTCCATTTTATTCTTTTTGTACAAACTGAATTGCAACTTACTAACTCGGCATTGTGAACTACTTCATTATCGTCGATGACCGTTTTACACAGCTTAGCGTCTACATATAGATAGGGGCAAAATAAATCTAGTAAAAATCTTCATCATGAACTAAATTTACGAATAATAACACAATCTTTCAAACGATCTATCAGTGCTTGTCCAGGCCCGGGATCTTTAGAATTCCATGCAAGCCTTTTCATATCGACCCATTTAAACCAATTAGCCAACTGTGCATTTCAGCTGTCATTGAGTTAAAATTGGGCAACAATCAGCTCCTAACTATCATTTCAGCTGTCATTGAGTTGAAATTGGGCAAGAATCAGCTCCAATGGCAGGTTTCAAGTCAATAATGGATGAAGTGCTGACAAGTTTGTGTCATCTCTGTGCTTTAACCAAGCTGCTTCAAACTGCTGGCCTTTGCATCTGAAAATTGATTGATACATATGCAGGGTATGGCGTCAGGCAAATGAGTGGGTATTAGTTACAGTATAAGTAGAAACATAGCTTTGGATATTACTGTTGAAGGAGGGCAAGTATCTGAATTATACGAGCTCGTATATTTTCTCTTTCGGCTTTAAGCGATGCATCCTTGTATAAAATCACCAACTCGTCTACCAATCTGAGAGGTTTTCAAAACACATTATTAATTATAGCCACAGGTACACATATCAACCAAACGAGAACA
This sequence comes from Helichrysum umbraculigerum, assembly GCA_949592205.1. Lineage (NCBI taxonomy): Eukaryota > Viridiplantae > Streptophyta > Magnoliopsida > Asterales > Asteraceae > Helichrysum > Helichrysum umbraculigerum. Next base: position 57,547,499 of record CATIUR010000006.1, read on the forward strand.
TGGTGTGAGTATCTAATGCATTATTCGTTTTATTTACTTGCTTAGGCTGATTCAGAAGAGAAAAAACATTACTTGTCATAATGTGGAGAATATCTCATCCACGTGAACTTTATAACCGTTTTAATGGTGTCGAGGACCTGCATATTGGAGAAAGTAAGTTAAGATCTTTCATGTCAAGAGAAACAATGCTCCAATAATCCCCTAAACTATAAATTTATAATACAGCAAACCAATGTCAGAATAAACTATACAGTAGTTTAGCAAATTTAGCAACAAAAACAAAATTCAATGCTGACAAAACATTTATCAATAACACTTCATTTTTGGATATGCAGTAGTCAAATCTTCCACGCTTCAAATTTTAAGAACTGATTCTGTCGAATAGAGCTCTAAAGTCTAATCTTGAACACCATTCAGTGACACGAGTTTACTTTTAATATTATACAGTACATCATTTCAGAGCCCAAAAGTCGATTATTGCTAAGCAGAGCACAGAAGTCTGTCCTATCCCATACCACATTATCCTACTGCAATGATATCTCAAGAATTCCCAGTGTTCCAAATGATACCTCCAGAATTTCAAGCATTGAAGTCACAAATAGATCAAAAAAAAAGAAGAAAAGAAACATATCTACTAATTTAAAGTGAATCCAAAATTAGTATTTATATAATAATGAAGTGTCATCTTCCATGTGTTCTGGCCATAAACACACACTTCATTTAGTATACACTGAATATCATCTAGATGACTAGATGTGCGAATAAATATTAATGTATATTTTAGTTTGGCATATTTAAACAACTTGAGTGAATTCTGTAATTCATTCTTACCAGTAGAACACTTTCGTCATCATCTACATGCATCCATTTGAAGAAAAGCGGGAAAATGCGCCTGAAATGACCTAACAATACAAGACCCATGCAACTTAAAAGCGGCTCAATGTGTTTAAGCCATGCAATACGTCGCTCCTTAGATCTTGGTTGTCGCAATAAGTGGCTTAACATCTCATTTAGGATCTTCTCATACCTAGACAAATGCCATTGACGATGACAGTAAATTATAGCATAGTATCATTGTCTTTCGTATTGCATTCTTTTTCTTTTCTTTCTCATTTCATTAAAATTTTCTTTTGGTTAGGGGATCTCAGTGAACCACGAGCCAACCGACCAAAAAAGATGAAAGAATATAGATTAAGTATACCATGAGCTACGAGGATTATTTTGTTGGATAGAAGTGACAAGAAGAACTGACATTTCGACCACTTGCTCCCATATTTCATCACTAGAAGCAATATTTTGGCAACATGCATCCAAAATAACATCTTCATACAGACTAAACTCACCAGAACTCACATGCTTTGCAAGATGTATGAAGGTAATCATTCCCTGCCCCTGACATAAACAGAGTCGAGAATTGCAACAGTTAACACATCAATGTTATGTTTGATAAAACAACTAAAACTGTTTACGAGGTACTCTGCAACCTTGAATAGGTGTGTAAGTTTACTTCCATACGAACATAAGTTATTCAACTTTCAACCCCAAATGAATATACTAGCTAACACCTAATAGCCATTACATGGAATTTCATTGGTTGCGTAGCTACCACTAACCACGTGGCATTCAACACTAGTACACTACTGAAATTAACCAGCAATATATGCACAAATAGTTGATACTAGAAAGCATACATGGTCAACAGCACATGAACCAATATACCTTTCAACATCCACAAATAACATATATAGCAACAGAGAATTAAACTAATAATCAATAAGATTAAAGAACCACAAATTGGATACATACTTTTACTTCTGGCGACCAATGATCAAGTGCTGTGAGTGCGCATGGAATGATCAACGAACATAGCTTCGCCAATTGCGATAGATCAACCTACAATATAAGAAAATCACAATTCTCTTCAAAACCCCTAAACCCTAGTTTTCTGATTTCAATTTTGAACAAGTTTTCATGATACAAAACCTGTGTGACAAACCATTTAAACTGATAAGCAGCCACAATAGCATAAGCAACCGGAACCCTAGCCGAAGCAGCCAAAACCTCATCCTCCTTATCAATTGAACTCTCCTTAATACTCAATTTAAGCAAAGGCAAAACCCTAGGTAACAATTCCACCACCAAATCCTTATCCTCATTATCAACAAAGGCTTTACATAGCTCTCGAAAAGCAATATCTGCAGCATTCGAAAGCGAAACCGGAATCCACGAGAGTTGATCGTACGTTGATGTTTGGGAAGTAGACAAAGCCGCACATAGTAAAGTGAAATTTGTTAACACGGACTGTATATCAAATTGTTTGTTGATGTTTATTGGAGGCAGTAGGGTTTCAAGGAGTGATTTTATTGAAACGTTCGTTGCGTCTGGTGGTTTGTAGGGTATTTTTGATAGGGTTTCACGAATTGGTTGCGATAACCTGCGTTTCGAGAAGAATATGATTGTGTAAGAGACCTATACCTATACATACAGTGTGTGTGTGTGTGTGTGTGTGTGTGTGTATATATATCTGTGTATGTACGTATGTATGAAAGAGGTGAAGAACTTACAGAATGAGTGTGTTGTGAAGATCGGAGGTTGAAGTCACCATTTCAGAAGCAGGTTTAACCTTTAAATTAACACAACATTTAGAAGGCGCAAATCCAGATTATTAGGTCCGCGCTGATTTCTGACTAAACCATAATAATTTTCCCAAACTCACCTGTGAATCTGTGATGTGAAAGAGAACGATTTTTCTGAGAACGACGGTTAGTGGTGGCGGCGAATGGCGGCGATGATGGAAAATTTGTGGCTCACTGGATCGCTGGCCTTAGTTAATGGACTGGTTTTATGAGCGGCCCACTAGACCAGATGTATTATTTTAATGATCCAATTTAGCGGTTGCAAACTAGCAATCGTAGTTACATGACATCACAACAAAAATGGATATGTAATATTTCATTTTCAGGTCTTTGAACATGAGCGATATAGTGCCAACAATACATTTATTTTCAATGTGTAAATATAAGACCATTCCTAACCGGCTGACGGGGCACACGTTCTGAAGCTCGAGAACGCCAGAACCCCAGCAACAACGCGGCGTTTTGGGCCGGCGTTCTGCGTCGGAGAACGAGGACGAAAACCGCGTTCTGGTGGGGCCCACTCGAATTTCTTTTCCCTTTTCTTTGCCGTGTTTAATTCAAAAATAAAAAAAATACTTTTTTTTAAAAACTAAACGTTTGAATTTTTAAAAATAAAAAATAAAAAAAATGAGTCACACGCTCCACCAAACGGATTCTTTTCAAAAAAAAAAAAAATTATTATTTTTTTCCAACCCACCTAATCTATCTATATATATACTACACCATTTCAACCCATTTTAACCACTTTTTTTTATCCCTATACTCTTCCCTCAACCCATTTCCAAACCCATTTTCATTACCCCATCCTCTTTTCTCAAACCATTTTAACTACTTTCATCACCATGTCGAACCCAAATCCAAACCCAAATCCCGACTACAATCAATCCCCAAATCCGAATAACATGTCGTATACCAACCTTATGTTATTCGAAACCGTAAACACACCCGGTTCGAGCGGCTCTAACCCAAATGTACGTCCGAATATACCACCGTACGGAATGTTTCCACCATACAATATGTATCAACAACATTTTGATCCAAACCAACACCACTACGGATATTTTCCTAACCCGAGTTTTCAACAACCACCGTTCCCGCAACCGTTCCCCCAACAACCGTTCTCGCAACAACCGTTCCAACAACCGTTCCAACAACCCGAACCAACGGATGAAGCACCAACCTAACGATCCGGAAAACAAGTAGCGCCATCCCAAAAAAAAAAGAAGCCATCTAAAGAATACTGACGGGTCCAAAAAAACTTGCAACAAACGGCAATGGGAGCCAAATGAAGAGGCGCGGTTAGCAACTTGTTTTTGCGACTCGTCCGAAGACTCGCAAGTCGGTAACTCACAAAAACGGGGAACTTTGTGGGGTACTATTGAAGAAAAGTTCAACGCCAACACTTATGGTTGGGTTCGCGGTGCCGACCAATTATCATCCAAGTGACGTTCACTTGACCGCGTGTGCAAAAACTTCAACGCGTGTTATGAGTCGGTAAAACGAGCTTGGGGTAGCGGTCGAGACAACAGGATGATTTACGATCAAGCCGTAGCCGAATACTACGATACCTACACAAAGACATTCACCGCGAAGGAGTCTTGGTGGTTCCTCAAATATCATCCGAAATGGATGCCACCTGTAACACCCAGTCTTCGGGTCTAGTAGTAATTTAATATTTTCTGACTGTGAATTATTATTTAATGTGTCAGAAGATAGTTCTGTTGTATTATTTGGAATTAAATGGAGAAAAGAGTCGAATAATTTATTGTGACTAATAAATTATTAGTTGTTTTAATTTAATTCAGTTGACGGTAAAATAAAATAATGTTTCCCCGCAAATGGTTTTTAAGTTCCAGGCAATGATAAGTACGGGGAATGAAATTTAACTAATTGTGTAATATATCCATATATTGAGTCGGTTGTTTATTTGATATCTATCTCCATCTATATACAAACGTACGTACATATTAAACCTAAAACCCTAAATACTTATCAAAATCATAAGGAATCATCAAATTGAAGCCCTAGAACTCGAATTCAAACTTCAAGATCATGGATTATCATCCCTTGATCCTTCTAATCTTGTTGTAAGTGTTTAATTCTTGATTTCTCTAAACATAGAAATTGAGGGTTTTGGGGTTTTTGATAATTAGTGAGTTTAAATCCGAAATTAATGGTTGAGGTTGTTAAATTGATGTTAGTTGAGCTCACTAATGAAGATGATTAACATTAATTAAGCTAAAGGTTGCATAATTGATTAGGTGTTCTTGAGAAATTGATGATTATGATGAGTTGATGAATTATATGATGAAATTGATATTATTTGTGATTAAGAACACTTAAGTAATCATGAAAGAATGAAAGTTAAACATGGTTGTTTAAGAATTCATTAGACCTAGTATGTGGGTTTTGAGAAATTCTTAATAATTGATGTAAATGACCTTGTTAATGGTCTTATCATGTTGAATTATGATAACTAAAGTAGATTAAAATGATGTTGTGATCTTCATGATCATAAATGTGATAAGTGATTGTGAATATTGATGTTTAAAGTGGATATTCATAAATTTGGCATAAAGGATGTTAAAAGTGATTATTCATACTCTTGAAATGAATTATATGAAATTACTATAAGTAATAACTTGGTTGAGGTGTAGTTGAAAAGTGGTTATCATGATATCAAATCATAATTAGGTGATAATTCAAGAAGTATGAATTTGGTATTGATAATGGGAATTGTTGGTGTAAATCTATTAGATTGATGTTATATAGATTTTGAGTCAAGTGATTAACTTGTGTTTTTCTGTTGTACTCTCAGATGTGGAGAAGACTCAGTGATATTAGACTACTGAGTGGATGACTGAGGTATTCGGTGAGTGGATTCTTAATCCTCAGTGTGATTTAGTTGTAACAAGTTTGGTTACAACGGATAACGTATTATTACTGCTCTTAGTTTGCCATGATGATATTGGTTTAATAGTAATAATACTGTTGATAGACTTTTTAGTCTAATATGTTGACCTGATAACTTGTGTATATGTGATCACATGATATGTTGGGCCTTTGGGCATCAGTTGTTAATGAGGTCAACAGGTTGAACTGGTTGGTTGGGCTAATTGTTATTCAAGATTTAACACATCTCCTGTGTTGGTTGATGATAACAATTAGCTATCGGTCTCGTCCGTTATGGCCATACGGATATGGTTGGATAAATGTTCTTGGGGAGCCACCCGGGTATTATGGTATTCCCCAGAGCCACCGATCCTCGTTATTTAGTTGTGATATTGTTGAACTGTTGACCAGTTGAATAGTTGAGAAGTTGAATTGTTGTTCTAGGTATTGTGTGTTTACGATGCTTGTTGGTAAACAGAGTTGTTATACTAAGTTGAACTGTTGATTAATTATTCCCTCACTTAGCTTTATGCTAATCCCCCACATTAATACTTCTTGCAGGTTATAGATTTTATCGGGTGGGCAAGAAGTTGGACTGGAAGGAATGTTTGATGATTAGGCGTTACTCTGATATTGATTTGTATAAATCATTGTTATCTTCCAGTTTTGAAATAACACCCATGTTGCCAAAGAGGTTTTAAATTAGTTTGATTTTATAAGTATTTTAAATGATGTAACTTATAAATGTTGAAACTTGAACTAACGCTTCCGATATATTGTATTTAATTGTTGGTAAAATGAGGGGTGTTATACCACCACAGCCGGTTGGTGGAACCGGATTGCGCGACGAGGAGGAAGATTTGTTTGATCAGTCTGTTGATCTCTTTGCCGACCGAGAGAACGAGTTATTTGGGCCCTACCCGATTTCAAGGCCCATGGGCCGAAAAAGGGCCCGAAAAGCGGCCCGAAGCTCCGGTTCTTCCGATGCGGCGACATCATCCCGGACAGGAACCCCGAACGAAAGGGTTGATGAAGCGATAAAGACTATGGCCAGAAACAAGGCCGAATTGTTAGCCGCCCGAAAAGCATCGATTGAGGCGATCACCTGTCAGGAACGATTTCGAACTGCGTTGCAAGGTGTACAGTTTCTCACAGTCAACCCCGAAGACATCAGGGATCCATCTGACCGCGCAGCAGTTGCGAAAATGAAGAAAAAGTTTCGGGATGAGTTTCGGGAGTTCTACGATGCCGACGAGGAAAACGAGGATGACGATGAGTAGTTTTTATTGTATTTAAAATTTTAGGATTGTAACGTTTAAATTTTTAGGATTGTACGTTTTATTTTTTAGGATTGTAACGTTTTATTTTTTAGGATTGTAACGTTTAAATTTTTAGGAATGTAACGTTTTAATTTTTAGGAATGTAACGTTTTAATTTTATAAAGTAATCGCAAATTTTAATTTTTGTATTGTTTAATTTTTACTATTGTAACGTGTTTTAATTTACCTCTATTTATATAATATTGTATTGTATTGTATTTTAATTAAATTGTATTTGTTTTATGAAATAAAAGAAAATTAAATTTAGTTAGTGGGTGGGTAGGTTCCAGAATGGGGGAAAAAGTGGCGTTCTGGTGTTATGATTAGGGGCATTCTGGTGTTATGTTGACGTGACACCTGAAAAAGTAGTGTTCTGGTGTTACGATTACGAGTGGTCTAACAATGTCAACTTAAATGATAATTATCATTGAAAATTAAAATAATTAATAAGATGATAAAACTATAAGAGAAACAAGAATTTCAGAGTGCTAAAATACTAATAATAAAAGTATATATCTATAGAATAATAAAAACTTAGACTTATATTTCAGAAATTAAATGACAACATATACATTTAATGAGGTAATTAATACAATAAATGAGTTGTCATATGTAAGATTATTTCTAAATGGTGAATATATGTTATTGAATGCCCCGTCACTTTTTAAAGCAAATAGAGAGCTATGTTGTTTGTAATGATTTTAAATATGTTATGGTAGAAAGAAAAACCAATGAATATAGGGTAAATATATTTTGTCGGCATCGTACCCCCCCTGTTTGTTCCGAGTTAAGCAACCTACCCCTAAAACTCCCAATGTATGCAACAAACCGGTTATTTATGTGCTACAATCTTTGCAAACTATGTTTTTACCTGTTACAACCTACAAAATGATGACTTGGCAACCACATCATGTGGCCTAAAAATGACACGTAATTAATTTTACCGGTTCTCTCGGTAACCGGTTACCATATTGATATCGATACAACATTAACCAGTTTACTGCATACAATGGGAGTTTTAATGGTAGGTTGCTTAACTCGGAACAAACAGGGGGTACGATGCCGACAAAATATATTTACCCATGAATATAATTACTTTAGTTATTTACTACAAAGACGTGTGTTACATTTAGTTAGAAATTATACATCATTTTGAATACTATATATGCATACAAATTGGAAAAAAAATATATATAATCATCAATATAACCAGAAGAAATAGGGAATAATTTTCCACACGTCTCTTGTGGCTTTCATTCTAATTATATAGACATTGTACAATATGGAAATAATACAACAGATACCAAACAATTCGTTCCTACCATCTATACATTCAATCATTCCTTGAATTAAGCTACGGTATAATTCTCATACCTAGTGAATCGCTATTTACCATGTTTACATTCCCCCTCAATCTTAACCGTGACAAGGTTTAGATTGTATCGTAGACGATCTAGCATGCTGCGAATTGCTGGCTTGGTAAACCCGTCAGCTACCTGGTCATTAGAAGATATAAAACGAACGTCAAGTGCACCCATTGCCACCTTTTCTCTAACGAAGTGAAAATATACTTCTATGTGTTTTGTTCGTGCATGAAATACCGGATTTGCTGTTAAGTAGGTAGCTCCCAAATTATCACACCATAGTACTGGTGGTCGCGGCTGATACACACCCAATTCCTTAAGTAAAGACTGCACCCACATTGTTTCAGCTGTACCATTAGCCAAGGCTTTGTATTCAGCTTCTGTGCTAGACCGGGACACTGTGGGCTGCTTGCGTGAACTCCAAGAAATCATATTGGGGCCTAAGAACACTGCAAATCCTCCGGTAGACCTTCGATCATCTATGCAACCTGCCCAATCTGCATCTGTAAACACACTTAAAAGTGTAGAGCTTGATTTTCGAATGTAAAGCCCTGTAGTTATGGTGCCTTTTACATATCTTAAGATGCGTTTTACCGCCTCCCAATGTACATCAGTGGGTTTTGAAAGATATTGGCATACTTTGTTAACAGCAAAAGAAATATCCGACCGTGTTAAAGTAAGATACTGCAAACCTCCAACCATGCTTCTATATTTGAAGATATCATCATTATTAAGCGTTGTTCCATGATCACGAGCAAGTTTGTCCATAACAGACATGGGGGTTGAGACGCTCTTGCAATTCTCCATATTAGCACGACGAAGAAGATCAGATGCATACTTGTGTTGCTTTAAGGTGATTCCCCCTGAATTGTAGACGACTTCAATCCCTAAGAAATAAGTCAGGCGCCCGAGATCTTTGATCGGGAAAGAGGAAGACAAGGCCGAGACCAACTGATCAATAGCTTTTTGAGAGGAGCCGACAATCACAATATCATCCACATACACGAGCATGTAGATAGTAATGTCCCCATGATGGAAGAAGAAAAGAGAGGTGTCGGCCTTGGAAGACTGAAAACCAAGCTGATGCAATCTGTCACTAAGTCGAGAAAACCAAGCACGAGGTGATTGTTTTAGGCCATAGAGGGCCTTCTGGAGCTTGCACACATGATTAGGTCGTTTAGGGTCCTCAAATCCTGGAGGTTGTTGCATATAAACTGCCTCATCCAAGAAACCATGAAGAAAGGCATTGTTTACATCAATTTGTCGAAGAGACCATCCTCGGGACACTGCTAGGGACAGAACTAATCGAACTGTTGCAGGCTTCACAACTGGACTGAAAGTGTCTTTATAATCTACTCCATATTGCTGAGTAAAACCGCGAGCAACAAGGCGTGCCTTGTGCTTATCGATGGATCCATCCGGGTGTTGTTTTAGTTTGAAGACCCACTTAGAACCGACTATATTAACACCAGTTGGTCGTGGAACGAGGACCCATGTGTTATTCTTCTGAAGTGCATCAAACTCAGCCTCCATGGCACTACGCCATGCTGGCTCGGAGAGGGCCATATGATGTGAGGTAGGTTCGGCAAAGAAAGCACGTTTGTTTGAATTATACTGAACTGTTCCATCTGTGAACTTTCGGGGAAAGAATTTCCCAGCACGAGCACGAGTAGTGATACCGGGCGGAGCAGGAGCTACCGGGGCAGCATGTTCTGTTATTGTAGTGGTGTCGCTTGCAACAACAGGTTCTGTTTGTGCTTCAGCTGTTGAGGTTTGCACCGGGGACACAACACCTATTGAGACTGGCTCCTGCACAAGAGGTACTGATGCAGGTTCAGGTGTGCCTTGGATATTGATCATAGGCATTGGAACGGATCGTAATGGTGCTGCAGCTGCATTAGAAGAGTTAGACAACAAAAGTGATAAGTCATAATTTCTCATATGATCATTCATAATTGCCGGTTCAGATTCGGGAAATGAAACAGGTGTAGATATAGTAGATGGAGTAACAGAACATGATGGAGTTGCAAAAGGGAATCGGGATTCATCAAAGATCACATCCCGTGATATGTATATCCGACCAGTACTTCTATCTAAACACTTGTACCCTTTGTGCATTGAACTATATCCTAGGAAGACACATAGTTTAGACCTGAAGTCAAGTTTATTAGAGTTGTATTTGCGAAGACTTGGCCAGCATGCACATCCAATGGTACGAAGGAAAGAATAATTTGGGGTTATGTTGAGTAGGCGTGTGATGGGTGTAGAATTATTTAGTGTACGACTAGGCATGCAATTTATGAGATAACAGGCCGTTAGAAAAGCTTCATCCCAAAAACGAAGAGGAAGAGAGGAATGTGCCAGGAGGGCCAAGCCTGTTTCAACAATGTGACGGTGTTTTCGTTCAGCCATTCCATTTTGTTGCGATGTATGTGGACATGACACCCGATGGGAAATACCTGTTCGCTGGAAATATTTATGAAGCCGGTGGTACTCTCCTCCCCAATCAGATTGTACAACTCTAATTTTAGCATTCAGAAAACGCTCAACATGTTTTTGGAAATCATAAAAGATATGTTCAACATCAGATTTATTTTTGATAAGGTAAATCCAAGTATAGCGACTATAATCATCCAAAAAACTAACATAATATTTAAAACCTCCACTAGACACTTGAGCAGGTCCCCAAACATCGGTATGAACAAGCTCAAGTGGAGATGTGGTAACATGAACAGAATTATTATAAGAAAGTTGATGACTCTTTGCACGTTGACATGCATCACAAACAGATAACTCGTTATCAAAAGAACAACCTAATTTATTTGATTTCAAAATAGACCTAACAATTGTTGAAGTAGGATGGCCAAGACGCCGATGCCATTGTGATGAAGACACTTTAACACTGGATGAAGCATGATGAGGAGTGGTAGAGGAGGATCGATTGATAGGCACCGGATAGAGACCTCTTTTGTTTTTACCGAGTATAAGCGTTTTCTTCGTTGCCTTGTCCTTAACAAAAAAAACATGTGGATGAAGTTCAATAAAGACATTGTTATCATTAACAAGTTTATAAGCAGAAAGGAGATGCTTATTAATTTTAGGAACATGCAAGACATTTTTAAGGATAAGAGATCTATCCAAACCGGGAATTGTAGAATGACCAATATGAGAAATATGCAAACCTGCTCCATTGGCTACTTGCACCTGATCCTTGCCATGGTAGCGCTCCCGGAAGGACAGTCGATCAAGATCACTTGTTAGGTGATCCGTTGCACCAGTATCAAGATACCAATTCAAGTCGGTGTTATAGCCTCTTGTGGTGGCACTATTACCACTTCGATACTCCTCTGCCTGGTACGCGTGATTGAACCGGTTTCGACAGCTTAATGCAGTGTGGCCTGGGATACCACACACTTGACAGCGTGGGCCGCTGTTGTTCCTTCCACGACCACGACTGCGACCGCCATTGTTGCGATAGTTATTTCGCTGGTTGTTGTTGGAGGTGTTGCGATGAGAGGTATTTGAGTCCTGGTGTGTGACACTGTTGGCAGATGAGGAGAACTCCACCGTGCTGCTTATGGAGTTGATTTGGGTTTCATGAGCAATCAGATAAGAGTAAAACTCCGGTAGGGTTACCGCGTGTTGATTGCTTAGTATAGTGATGGCGGTGAAAAGGTCTCCATGACCAGGTCCTAGACCAGCCAATATATAGCCAATCACCTCTTCATCGGTCATGGGATGGCCAATATTAGCCATAGTATCAGCAAAACTCGTCATCTTTTGGTAGTACTCCGATGCACTCATGTCACCTTTCTTCGTGTTTGCGAGTTGTGTGCGGATCTGAATAGAGTTCCCGCGATGCTGAGCAGAGAACATTGTGTGGAGAGATGTCCACAACTGGTTTGATGTGTCGGTGCAGCGGGTGAGTTGAGAAAGAACATCCTCCGTCATAGAGGACATGAGACCACCGATGATAGCTTGATCTTGGACAACCCATGTATCATGTTCAGGGTTAGGTTGTTGCCTTGCTTCAGTGCCAGTTCCCACTGTCACTTTGGCAGCAGGGATTGGTGTGGTGCCGTCGACATATCCGAAAAGCTGGACACCTCGTAAGATAGGAACGACTTGCGCCTTCCATAGCAAGAAATTGGTGCGGGTCAGTTTGCAAGTGATAGCGGTGGCAATGGTAGAAGATTTGATGAAGGTAGACATGATAGAGATGCTCCAGAGGGAGATCAATGAATCGGTGATTTTAGAGGAGGGCTTGATGGTGGAACTGGAGCTTATATGATCAGGCTCTGATATCAAGAAGAAATAGGGAATAATTTTCCACACGTCTCTTGTCGCTTTCATTCTAATTATATAGACATTGTACAATATGGAAATAATACAACAGATACCAAACAATTCGTTCCTACCATCTATACATTCAATCATTCCTTGAATTAAGCTACGGTATAATTCTCATACCTAGTGAATCGCTATTTACCATGTTTACATAACCTAGATGTAAGTTGTCACAACCATTATACGGAGTAGCTTACAAGTATGTAAGTATATAATTCTCATAACTTTTGAGGGGACGAGCTTGTATCTTGAAATAAGTTTGGAAATCAAAACTTAATACTCCGCTCAGAAACTTCAAAAATTTACAATTAAATTATTAATGTATGCAGGTATATGCGTTCAACTTTTGAAGCTTCAAACGATTCTTTCTCCATTAACATTAATGATTCAATTGGTCTTGTTGGTCTCTTTATAATCACAAAGGTAACGAAAACCCAAACGATCTCAGTATTAGTGTATTTTAGTATAGCCCAATGTTAAGCCCAATGGGCTCACGGGTTTTAGGTTTTGTGTGTTCCTAGCGCTATTTATATGTGTATCTTGTATTGTGTTATTCAAGCAATAATAATCAAACACTTTCATGGTATCAGAGCTATCTTATCTCCTCTAATCTTTCTCTCATTCCTTCATCCCGTCGAACCTCTCCCCCAAAATTTCTCGTCTTTGTAAACTAAAAATCACGAAAAAAAATACCACCATTAGATTCGTAATCAAAAACCGAGAAACCCTTCAAAATTTCAACATCTATCTCTAAAAAACGCACCCTATAGAGCCGATTAAAGTTTTGAATCTCAAATTCGGTGATTTAAAAATACGACCACATACAGTCTGATTTAAACGACACCTCCAACACAGATCTCTCTATCGCTAAAATCCGACCCGGACTGAAAAATTCGAGCTCCGTCCGACCACTCACGCGCCACGCGCAGGTTCACGCGCCGGCCACGCGCTTTCACGCGCCTCACGTGCCGGCTAACTGAAGAAGGTCTGTTTGATGACGTGGCAGCTGACGTGGCAGATTTGCTGACGTGGCAGCTGACGTGGCATCTGACGTGTCTGATGACAAGGCTGCTAACTGTGCTCCTGCGTGGCTGCTGACTGTGCCTGTGACTGTGCATTATTCTGCTGACGTGGCACTGCTGACGTGTCAGTAACGAAAAAAAAAAATGTTCAGAAATCAGCAATCGTGGATCTTGGACACCGGTGCTTCTTCACACCTTACTTCAAATATTGGTAATCTCAATTCTCATTTTAATTCTAGCATTATTAAGTCTGTAGTTGTAGGTGATGGATCTCATATTCCCGTTACTCAAATAGGACACAGCCAATTACCAAACCCATATCGACCTCTATACCTTAGAAACGTCCTTGTCACTCCAAACATTATCAAAAATCTTATCTCTGTTCGTCAGTTTACAAAAGATAATAAATGCTCAATTGAGTTTGACCCTTATGGCTTCTCGATAAAAGATTTAAAAACTCGACAACTTCTTCTCCGGTCTGACAGCACTGGAGATCTCTATCCCATTTCTTCTCCACATGCTTCTGCTTTTTCCGTAGTCTCTCAAAATCAAAATCATTCTGTATGGCATCAACGTTTAGGACATCCCGGGGATACAATCTTACATTCTCTTGCATCTAGAGGTTTAATTTCATATCACAAAAATAAAACATCTAATTTGTGTCATGCGTGTCAGTTAGGCAAACAAATCAAACTTCCATTCTATTGCTCTGAGTCTGTAGTTGAGTCTCCCTTTTACATTGTCCATTCTGACATTTGGACTTCACCAATTCCTAGTGTCAGTGGTTTTAAATACTATGTGTTGTTTCTTGATCATTTCTCTCATTTTCTCTGGATCTACCCTCTTCACCGAAAATCTGATGCTTTCTCCAAATTCGTTCAGTTTCGCACCTTTGTTCGTATTCAGTTTAACCGAGAAATTAAAGCTTTTCAATGCGATCACGGTGGAGAATTTGACAACCGATCCATGCATGATCTCTTTGCCACTAATGGCATTCAGTTTCACTTCTCCTGTCCTCATACTTCCCAACAAAATGGGAAATCGGAACGCATGATTCGCACAATCAATAATGTCGTTCGCACCCTTTTATTCCAAGCTCATCTCCCTCCTGACTATTGGGTAGAAGCCCTCTTCATGGCTGTATACCTTCTAAACATTCTTCCTTCCACCTCAATCCGAAATGAAATTCCCTATACCAAACTCTTCAATAAACCAACATCCTACACTCACCTTCGAACATTTGGATGCCTTTGTTACCCATATGCTTTCCCACCACATAAATTCGCGCCTCGTACCACTCCATGCATATTCCTTGGTTATCCTACCAATCACCGTGCATATCGGTGCCTTGATCTCAACACCAAGAAAATTATTATTTCTCGACATGTCATCTTTGACGAGTCATCCTTTCCATTCACGTCTTTTTCTCCCAACACAGCTCCATCATATGAGTTTTTAGACACGACATGTGACCCCTCTCCGATCGCTCGCCAGCTTCTCATGTCTCGATCCTCCTCTCCTATTTCTGCAAATTCCCCATCTCCAACTTCAAACCAACCCCCTCAAAATCATGCACAACCTCACATCATTCCTGAAAATTCTCCTCTTCCAACACCTCCTCCTTCACCCCCTACAAATACCTCAAACAACTCATCTCCTACCTCATCTGAAAATTCTAACAGTACCTCTTCTGAAAACTCTAACAGTTCATCTACTCCAACTCAGTCTACTCCTTTACGCACTCACCCAATGGCCACTCGCTCTCAACATAATATTCACAAACCAATCCAAAAACTTAATCTTCACACAACTATTGTCACTCTTTCCACACCCCGCTCATACACCCAAGCCTTTAGGGATCCTCACTGGCATGCAGCTATGCAGACTGAATATAATGCTTTAATTAAAAATGAAACTTGGGATCTTGTTCCACGACCACCTGGAGTTAATGTGGTCCGTTCTATGTGGTTATATAAACGCAAATTGCGTGCTGATGGCTCTCTTGATCGATACAAAGCCCGTTTGGTAGCTGATGGGAAAAGCCAACAGCTTGGCATTGATTGTGAGGAGACTTTTAGCCCGGTTGTCAAACCGGCTACCATACTTACAGTTCTCAGTTTAGCCCTATCTCGCTCTTGGCCGATACATCAGTTGGATGTTCAAAATGCCTTTTTACATGGATCTCTGCAAGAAACTGTATATATGCAGCAACCTCCAGGGTTTATCGATCCTTATCGTCCAGGTTATGTCTGTCACTTGAAGAAATCTCTGTATGGTCTGAAACAAGCTCCTCGTGTTTGGTTTCAGAGATTTGCTTCATACGCTACGAGAGTCGGGTTTCAGCACAGCAAAACCGACTCGTCTCTGTTCATTTTTCGTAAAGGATCAGACATTGCGTACTTATTGATATATGTGGATGACATCATTCTCACTGCGTCATCTGATACGTTTTTGCATCGAGTAATCTCCTCTCTGCATGGAGAATTTGCTATGACGGACTTAGGGCCCCTTAACTACTTTCTGGGTATTTCAGCAACGCGAACTTCAGCAGGCATGTTTCTTTCTCAGAAGAAATATGCTATGGACATTCTTGAACGAGCAAAAATGATAAACTGTAATCCTTGCAAGACTCCGGTTGATTCAGATTCTAAGCTTAATGATACAGGTACTCCAGTTGCTGACCCTACTTTATACCGTAGTCTTGCGGGGGCATTACAGTACCTGACTTTTACCAGGCCAGATATTACTTATGCAGTTCAGCAGATTTGCCTTTTCATGCATGATCCTAGAGAGCCTCACTTTCATGCTCTCAAACGTATTCTTCGATATGTTCGGGGCACCATTGATCATGGACTTCAGCTACATTCTTCATCTACTACTCAGCTCACTGCCTACTCAGATGCTGATTGGGGTGGATGCCCCACTACACGGCGATCTACATCTGGCTATTGCGTTTTTCTCGGTAATAACCTGCTATCTTGGTCTTCAAAACGCCAAAACATAGTCTCTCGTTCTAGTGCTGAAGCAGAATATAGAGGGGTAGCCAATGCGGTTGCTGAAACTTCATGGTTACGAAATCTTCTGAGGGAGCTCCACACTCCGCTGTTCACTGCAACCATTGTATACTGTGATAATGTCAGTACGGTTTACATGTCCGCTAATCCAGTTCAGCATCAACGGACCAAGCATATTGAGATTGATATTCACTTTGTTCGTGAGAAAGTTGCTACAGGCCATGTCAGAGTTCTACATGTTCCTTCTCGCTATCAGTATGCAGATATTTTCACGAAAGGACTGCCATCTCCACTGTTTACTGAATTTCGATCCAGTTTGAGCGTTCGTCAGCCTTCTCCCGCTCAAACTGCGGGGGCATATTAGTGTATTTTAGTATAGCCCAATGTTAAGCCCAATGGGCTCACGAGTTTTAGGTTTTGTGTGTTCCTAGCGCTATTTATATGTGTATCTTGTATTGTGTTATTCAAGCAATAATAATCAAACACTTTCACTCAGGTAACAAATGTATTTATCATCTCTATAAATGTTTGTATCTTCTCATTCGTAATAGCTCATCTTTAAAAAAAAAATTAGTTCTTATAAACAACTTAACAAATTATCTCTCATCTTTATGAATGTCTATATCTTCTATTCATAATTCTTATTCTTATGTAACACGAGTGATCTTAACACCAATCCAATTTAACCATTAACAATGACAACAACCTTAATTTTGATTGCGTTTTTTATGCCTAATATGTATGTGCTACTCAATCCGTCAATTTTAACATGTCATGCTTGATATATCGTTCAACACGAGAAAGGTCTATACATAGTTCTTTTTATGTTTGTTCCTAATTCCTAATCTACCTGTTTTGGCCGAAGAATATGACCTCCCACGTAGAGTTGTAGACCCCTATGGGATACTACTTTTATGTCGAGCCAGGCACACACATATCTAGTCATCAAGTTAAAAGGATAAACGGCAAACACACACTAACATTTCTAAGTTTTATGGCAAATAAGAGTGGCTTGAAAGAAAAATGGTAAACTGACTCTTTTGATACATTTTAGATGACAAAACTGATCTTCTAATTTAACTAAAAACACTTTGAATAGATATTGTTAACTGATGTCCAA
This sequence comes from Helichrysum umbraculigerum, assembly GCA_949592205.1. NCBI lineage: Eukaryota > Viridiplantae > Streptophyta > Magnoliopsida > Asterales > Asteraceae > Helichrysum > Helichrysum umbraculigerum. Next base: position 57,565,213 of record CATIUR010000006.1, read on the forward strand.
ATAATCCAGTATTTTTTAAAATTACATTTTTGACATGTTTCATAAATCAGTTTTTTGTTTAAAACTAATATACAAAATCTACAAAATGCCAATCTTTCATCTACTAAACGGCCCTCTAACATCTAGGACATGTTTTTGCTCCCGACTCACGACGAGGTAAATCATAAATGTGTATCACTTGGTATTCTAACTAGTGACAAAAAATGAAAGGAATGCGAGCAAACGAAAACAATAGACTACATGGAAAAAGAGTTGTTTGTGTTACTTGGAGAATGCTTAGAAGCGAGGAGGCCACATACAATGTGTGGATATCCATATTTAAACAATTATGCCTACAAAATCAATGCCAAGATCCAACTAACTTAATGCTCAACATACATCCTAGCTATAATATCTAGGATTATTACAAGAGACATTGTAAACTTTTAAAGAGTATGTTGATGGCAATGCTTTAAAATCATCTACATAATCCGTGAAGCAAAGGAGTATCTTTTAGTTATCCAAACCAACCCACGAGATGTAAACACAACTTGTTAGATTATTTTGTTACGCTCACAAAAGGAGTTGCAGTGACCAAATGGTCATTGGCCTAATGATATCGAAATGATTTTCCTACAACCTTGTCTCACCCGGTTCTATCAACACTTGATACTAGGGCTGTTCATGGTCTAAGACCGGACCGAACCACCCTAGGACCGGCCCGCGAACCAAACAATTGGGAATTTTTGGTTTTACCTGAATCCCTACTTACCCTTTGGGTTTTAGATCTCGGGGTTGGACAAATGTACACAATAAATGTATTGTATATAGTCGTGATACTTATCTGTTAGTACTTGCCTTTATAAAAAAACAAAATGAAAATGGGATCGAGCTTTTCAAATATACAGTAACACATCGTATGAGGCCCTTTAGGTTTTAGATCTCGGGTTTGGTTCTGGTTTGATTAACTTCTCGGGTATTTTTGGTTTTACCTGAATCCCTACTTAATAGGCCCTTTGGGTTTTAGATCTCGGGGTTGGACAAATGTACACAATAAATGTAGAGAAAATTGCATTGGTAGTCCATGTGGTTTACACAAAATAACACTGGTAGTCCCTTGCAGTTTTTTTTTGCACTGGTCGTCCCTGTGGTTGCTAGTTGTTGCACTGGTAGTCCCAGTGGTACTCTCCGTTAGTTTTCTCCGTTAAAAGACCAGCTATGTAATTTTTTCCCCTTATCGCTAACGACCGTTAGTTTTCTCGTTAAAAGGACCAGCCGTGTAATTTTTTTTTTTTCAAATTTCAAGTTTATTTAAATTTAATATTATTTTTAATTGTTATTAGTTAATTTATTTTTAAAATAATCTAATCAATTTAGTTTAATTATTTTAATCAACCTTTTTAGTGATAATTATTTTACTTTTTACAGTTAAAATGGTTAACTTAAATATTTTTTTATTATAGTTTTTTTTTTTGTCCCGATCTATATAAACCCACTAAAAATGTTACATGTTGATAATGTGCAATTTGAATACGTTCATAGCATACAAAACTGTTAACAATATATATGTGGCATGTAGAATTGTTTATGTGGAGTCATGAAATCGACGATGATATGCAAAATTAAGAGTATAAACTATTATATTTTAAAAATATTATATTTTTAGTGGGTTTATATAGATCGAGATACTTAAAAAAAATTTGAATAAAGAAATATTTAAAGTGATCATTTTAATTGTAAAAAAAAAAAAAAATTAGCACTGAAAAAGGTTGATTAAAATAATTAAATTAAATTGATTAAATTATTCTAAAATTAAATTAACTAAATACAATTAAAAATAATATTAAATTTAAATAAACTTGAAATTTGGAAAAAAAAATTACACTGCTAGTCCTTTTAATGAGAAAACTAACCATCGTTAGCGATAAGGAAAAAAAATTACATAGCTGGTCCTTTTAACGGAGAAAACTAACGGAGAGTAACCACAGGGACTACCAGTGCAACAACTAGCAACCACAGGGACGATCAGTGCAAAAAAAAACTGCGAAGGACTACCAGTACTATTTTGTGTAAACCACATGGACGACCAATGCAATTTTCTCATAAATGTATTGTATATAGTCGTGTTGGACAAATGTACACAATAAATGTATTGTATATAGTCGTAGTACTTTCCTTTATAAAAAAACAAAATGAAAATGGGATCGAGCTTTTCAAATATACAGTAACACATCGTATGAGACGGTCACAATATTCATGTTCAACTTTTCAAATGGTCCATTTGTACAGTTTGTTTATATGGTAGAATACAAATTACGTCTTCTGTTTAACTGGCACGATACAAATTAGGCCTTCAGTTGCTAAGATGCAATTTGAGTACTTGTTGCACAGACCTTCTAATGGAGTCTCGTTTAAATTATTTCAACTTTTACTTTAAACATTTACAGCAAGAAATACCGAGTCTGGTTTAGATTACTTCAACTTTCATTTTTAAACAAATAAATCAAGAAACATATGCTATACATCAACATTTGAAAATTGACGTTGCACAATACAATAAGCATCGGTTATTTCAGAATGGTTATGCTTAAAGTAAACGTTAGCAACTGAAGTTGTGATGGAAACATTGCAAGATTCAGAGTTCACACTAAGATAACGTTGACACAAGAAAAGTCCAATTTCAAGTCTAATTGGCTCCACAATCAAAACCTCAAAAAATATAACTTTCTCGAATCTTTTACTAAAACAAACTAAAAGGAAAAGGAAAATTGTACTAGAACTCAAAAGGATCAGTGCTGCTATTGAAAAGATACATGAAATTCTAAAACCAATTTGCCTATCAATAATAGCCGAATTGTTGAATAAACCAACCTTGTACATCAGCAACAACTACCTCCTTTCTTCTCGTTCTACTGCATTTAACTAAAACAGACAAGATTTAGCAACGAGCATATGTTTTAGGGATTGTGATAGATACACTACACACCTTGATGTATAATGTGTGGTGCATTTATCAACACTATTTGGTATCATGCAATAGCAGGTATAAAGCAAAATTCATAAACATGAATCAGAAATGAATTTAAAAAATATCTATTAAACACATTAACAAGATACTAACATAAGTACATAAAAATCATATAACTTCATGTGCAAGAAACAGGTTTCTCTAATCATATTTGGACATCAAGATGAACAACATTCAAATGTGAGCATATAGATGTTTAATATATGAACTCACATCTTCCATTTGTAAAGAATACTGATATATAAAAGCCACATAAGAAAGTAAGACAGTATTTAGTATTGCACATTTCAAGTAGGCACCTTTTAAGTGTTAAGACACAGCTGATCTGCGCTTAATATTAATCGGCAGATTTTGCACTTTTGGAACATATTTTTAGACCATCAGCACTTAGAGATATAATCACATACACTCCCTAGAAATCCATTAGCATCTTACTTTATGCACGCCCAACTAATAATTCATTCATATACAATATAAAGCATCTACATGATGTCTTATCTTAAAAATGTCCAAATATAGAAATAACTAAACCAAATTTTATCTACAAACTTAGTTGCCGATTCAGGGTATTCTTCCAAGATTGCTCTTGAAAGAACTCAAGACCTATAACTAGTAAATATATCAAAACATTATTAAGCACCTGTCCAAAGCATCAGATAATTATAATTACAATTGAGCAACACCCTTGCCTAGGTAAATATCTGATTTTACTAAGGGATCATAATACAATAACAAACAGAAATATCATGCATGAAAATTGGAATATTACCTTAAATGTTACTTGGGTACATGAACACTCTCACCCTAGATCCCTGCAAAACACAAACAATAACAATAATCAACACCAAATCTCAAAACAAAAAACAAAAATATACATATAACTACATACTGTATTTAAACAAAAAAAAAAAAAAAGAGATATTGAAAAAATAACTTTTTTTACCATGGATTTAGGAGGTAGGTTGGTTTTGAACTTAGCACGAACAATACCAGTGTTACCATGAGGCCTATTAACTTTTCCCCAAATACATCTGTAATGCGATCCATTTTTCTTCACTTTTGCTTTATAAATATACGCCAAACGCTTCCCTTGATACCATCCTACTTCCTCCTTCGTGTTCACTCCCTCAATCTGTACCAGCGATGTGTTTGGGTACTGGTTTGACTTTGACCTGTAACCAAACACCACAAACATACGATTCGAATTTTTATATTTATTTATAACATCAAATCATTCAATAAAACCCTAATTTTTTGAATCTTGATTTCGAAAAAATGTAATAAAGATCGAACCTTTTGTAACCGAGAATAGTTCCTCGGGTGTAAAGTCTGACGCGTTCACCTTGACGGCCTTTCACCATTTTTGATTTGTTGTTGAAATGGTAACAGCTGCGCCGATGAAGTAAGTATAAACCCTAGGGATAGATACATTATGATTTGTTTATATGTGTTAAGGTTAAATGGGCTTTTATTTAGGGTTTGTGGATGTTAATTAATGGGCTATAATTTTTTGGCCTGGGCGTGGTTGGTTTTTTCAACTTTTTAATATGATCTTGGCCCAAGTGAATATCAGTTTTAATGTTTTATAGCATTTGTGGTAGTGTACTAGTGTAATTAGCTTTGCTTATTTTTATTATTAAGTGCAATTTTAATATTTGCTTATTAATAACAACATTTTATATATATTAAAAGGTATTTTTGATATTCGTCCGTCTTAAATTTTTATCGAGTTCGCTCCCTTAAAAGTAAATTCATGGCTCCACCTTTGTATAACTCTCGTAACATATGCTTCTGCACAAAAGATAATATACTCATTTCGATCTTAGGAATGACGGTTCTAGTAATGCAAGTCATTAATGTATTAGTTGTTAAAACAATTCACTATCTTAAAACATACTATAAATGATAAACGCCTTTCGACCAACTTTTAAACTTATGTATGATGCTATGTATCATTATTTTTTATTGGGTGATAATTCGTACACTACTATTATTCTCCGTACACCAATAAACATGTTTTAGACTGTTGTACAATAGAATACTTAAAACACGTTTAGTGATGTACGGAGAATAATTCATGTATTTTGAAGTTTGTTTGTTTGTTTTTTTTTTTTTCATAGAATCATACATAGTTGTTAACTCGTGACTCGACTCGTGATTCGGAGTATTGATTTTTAACTCGTGACTCGTGACTCGACTCGACTCGTAAGAGTCATAATTTTACAGTAAATACATATATTTATATCTATATGTATATTATTGTTTAGATTTCTATCCTTAATTGAAGTAAAACATGATGAAAGTCATTAAATAACACAAATGTTTAATTTATAATGGATTATTAGTCATTTTCTATCATATTTTGTCATTTTATATTTTTTATTAGATTACATTAAACGTGTGTCCGGTTTCTGACTCGTAAGAGTCGCCCAAGACTCGTAAGAGTCGCCCACGACTCGGAAGAGTCAATAAATGACTCGTAAGAGTCAAAGCCATTTACGAGTCGGGGTCCGTGTCGCCTCGTTTTTTGAATTTCTGAGCCGACTCATAAGAGTCGACTCGTGAATCGTAAGAATTTAACAACTATGGAATCATACTTCTGTATTTGTAAGTTATAAATCATTATCATCATATAATCCCCGATTTCCCGGTGTTTATTACAAGCTATTACTCCGCGTACCGTAATTTAAGCAACTTATAAGATGCCTACGTTAACCTGACGTATATAATTATATAAAACATTAATTTGTTAACCTTAAAATTCAAATACGATGAATATAAACATCATCAAAAAAGATGGCACATTAAGGTATATCTAACATGGCATAACTTAGCATGATTTAATGTAAGATTAGTCCGAACCTTATCCATTTATCATGTGATGTTGATGCTAAATCTCAACATCTTGTCCTTCGACGCATCTCACGATTTCACATGGTCATGCATGCCATGTGATCAATATTGGATTCTCTAATCTTACGTTTAAAATTAATTAATGCTAATTAACATAATTAAAACATATCTAATTGACTCTTAAGGTGGTTAATTGTCTTTTCAAAGGTTTTCCAAACTTTCGATCGAATTTCGTTACTGTATTTTCTATAACATCACATCTGCTTAAATCAAGAAATGAACATGCTTACAATTAATTACAATGATAGCGAAATCGGGTATATATCAAATCGATTAACCATAATCTGTCTTGTACATACGTACTGTACTTGACCAAACAATGAACCAAAACGTCTAAAATAATATTGAGGCTGAAAATGATTACCTTAATTTTGATTTGTTTAAACCACTTATATCATGACACGTTGCTCGAAATCAGTATAGCTCACAATTATGATTTAATTTAAAATCATTTCCCCATTAAAATGTGTATTTGTGTTACTTTTGGGAATTTTAGTGTGACACTTATTCAAGATTGTATCACATTACATACTTTTAATATATTACAAATGAATTGAATGACCAAGTTGTTATGAATTTTAATGATCTTCCTAATTATATACTCCGTATTACATTGCATTTATTTTAAATATAAATTTACGGTACGTTTGGTTCGTGAAATCTTTATCGATGGAATGAAGTTCATAGAAGTATTTGAAATTTTTCGAAATGTAAATTTCTTTGAGTAAAAGAATTTGATGACATTTAAATCAATTCGTTCGTGAACCAAACAATATTATGAAATGAAGTTGAAATTCTATTCTATTGAATTCTGTTGAATTTGGAGAACCAAACGCGCGCAACTTTAGATTTAGATTTAGATGCTTATGTAATCAAATCATGTCTCAAGATCTTTTTATAGTCGTTTATTTGATAAAATATTGATGTAAGTAAACATATGAATATATTTTGACTTTGTCCCATAAAAATCTATGAGAACGTGTATGACATGATTAAGGGTAGTATTTGTTTAAGCAAAAATAACGAACTCAAGTTCTCAACCTCAACACGTGTCACCACCATAACTTGCAAACCGCCAAATAAATCGCCGGTGCTAAATTAACCTCGGCATCTATATTAACACATGCAAGTGTCGGCCAGGGCCGCTCCACCACTTGTCGCCGGCGATTCCTAACTCACCACTAATTAAGTTTGCATGATTAATTAATCAATGATAATTATTCCATAACAAAAATAGTAAGGCGTATAAAACAAAAAATAGATATATAGTTTTGATATATTATTAATTTTATAACTACCACTAACAAATATTTTATATAATTTTGCCTCTTTCAAAACACACATTAATATAATTTGATTAAATACTTATAGTACTATACTTATATTATACTGCTTAATTATAATAATATTGTCATCCAAATTAACAGTTTGATACAATAACCAAATTAAACATTAATATTCCTAGCTTACACTAAAATGCTTTTCAAATACCTTTTTTTTTGTCTCAAATATCAATCATTGATAGTTTAATACCCCATCACTTAGTTTCTGAAAAATGTTAAAAATAAAAGAACTAAAAAATACAATATTCTGATCTTGGTCTAGTAAGTAGTAAAATCTATCTACATTTTTATCCACTTACATAATAATAATAATAATAATAATAATAATAATAATAATAATAATAATAATAATAATTATAAGTTAATTAATTGTTTAGAAATTAAAAAAAAAAAAAAATTATTTGATATTTTGATGAGGGATGAAATGAGCGTGCGGACACGACATATGACCAAGAAATTGACGTTAGGAAAAGGATCAACGGTCGGCGGGTAATGTATCCTTGTCAAATATTTTGTGCCCCCTCACTTTACATCAAAGCCACTTCCCACATTTAGTATTTCTTAAGTTTCCTTCTAAACTCAAATACCTCTATCTTATTATATTTCTCTTATCACATTCCTATCTCTAAAAGGGTCGATCTTAAACTTATTATTATGAGGACCTTGTGTCCAAACTTGGATAACGAAGATGGACTTGAAACCGTGCTCGAAGTCCCCATACCCGAAGAAAGCTTTGACACCACCCCGTGGCGCCCCATGAAAATATCGACCACACCTCAATCCAACGAGCATATTGCCCGAAATGCCGAAATTCAGCTCTTGCTTGGCGTTGTGGGAGCACCCTTAATCCCTCTTCCCATCTCGTCCAGTCACCCGTCGACCATCAACCCAAATATTAATGGTCACCCTATGGTAAGTCTTTTTCGATGATTGTACAGAATCGGGTGTTTGAGATTGCTTATTAAAACTCTTTTATGATACTTTTCTAAAATTAATCAGATAAGCAGTTTGTGAGTCGTAACAAATGCTAATTTCACTCATAAATAATTAGAGTAAGAAGTTTTTTCATTCAACTTGTGAGATTTAAACTTATAAAATGTTGGTTAACGAGAAAAATACTTATGTGTCGCGTTATGATGCAATAATCAGATAATCGGTTTTCAATTCAGAAATTGGAATTCTTTGTAAAGTTTGGAATGTGTTGTGTTTACAGGAGGCGTCAATGGCGAAATATATCGTGCAACAATATATCGCGGCCACAGGAGGAGAACGGGCATTGAATTCTATCGATAGCATGTTTGCAGTGGGGAAAGTGAAGATGGTGGCGTCAGAGTTTATAGCCGGAGACGGAATAAACATGAATTGTAACGGTTTAAGTCTTGGTGGTAGTGTGATGAAGATCAAAAGTGTGAGAAATGTTGGTGGTGAAATGGGCGGTTTTGTGTTGTGGCAAAAGAGGCCAGACCTATGGTCTTTAGAACTGGTGGTTTCCGGTTGCAAGATCAGCGCCGGCAGCGACGGAAAGGTGGCGTGGCGGCAGACCCCGTGGCACCAATCCCATGCGTCCCGTGGACCACCTAGACCTCTTCGTCGTTCCCTACAGGTACATCATATTTTTATTTGAATAACACAATTTTTTTAGTACTGTAAATGTCACCTATTGATGGTATCAACTTTGGTCCGTAGAATTTTTTGAGTTTTATAAAAGTTTCTACTCTTATTTCTAAAAGTATCGTAGGCGTTGATATTTTGTGTATTTAATTTGTATATTTTTATTAGTGAAGCAAAGTTGTTTAATTGGGTGGTATCTACCATCTATATTGGTTGTGGATGAAGCACCAAATTAAAATGAATTTGGGTTTGGTATTATTTGACTTTGAAGAACTTTGGGTACATGTCTACATCATCCTACAACCCGATGTGCCATCCATAATTTTCCAAAAACATACATTAATTATTTAATATTTATATGTATTTTTACTCTTATTCTACTTTTAATATCAGTAACGGTCTATGTACTAACAGTTACATATAAATGTAACATATGGGTATGTACACATAACTATTGTTTACTATTGTAACTCTTTACACCATTTGAAAAGTTGAATTTAATTGTCTTCTTAATGTTGATACAGGGTCTTGATCCGAAAATGACAGCTAATTTGTTTGCGAACTCTGTTTGCACCGGAGAAAAGACCGTCAATGGAGAAGATTGTTTTGTGTTAGAGCTTAAACCAGAGCCTTCATCTCTAAAACAAAGAAGTAGCAACAATGTAGAGATCATAAACCACACAATTTGGGGATATTTTAGCCAAAAAACTGGCCTTTTGCACAATCTTAAGGATTCACATCTCATAAGAATCAAATCTCTTGGAACTGACAATGTGTTCTGGGAAACAACCATGGAATCACTAATTCAAGATTACCAAACCGTTGAAGGAATCAATATTGCTCACGCTGGCCGAACCACAGTTTCATTGTTTCGGTCCGGTGAGAATGAGAGTCAATCACGAACGAAGATGGAAGAAGATTGGACAATTGAGGAGTTGGATTTTAACATAAAAGGTCTTTCAATGGACTGTTTCTTACCACCTAGGGACTTAAAAAAAGTTCCTGACCTAGAAACGAGTGATGTTGTGATTTCTGACCACCGGTCTACTTTTCAAAACATTGTTACCGACACAATGAGTGCCCAGGTAGCAGCAAAAAGTAGAGGCGTTTATTCGAAGCATATTGGTCTTTCTAAGGTTGCTGATTTCGATACTCGGACATTTGGAGAGCACCGGCGGACGTGAAGGCTAGTGACGTTTTCGTCTTAACTTCTATTGTCTATTTTGTAAATATAGTACGTGTTGTGACATATATACAAACTCGGAAGTTTGTTTGAGCTCATAAACAGCTCAGTGTGTGACAAAGGATACAAGATTTTTTTTCCTACATCGTTGAATGATGTGCGAAAACTATAGTTTTTGTCTATTGTATTTTTGTCCACTTGATTAAGGTATTGATTTAAACCGAGTTTCATAACGACTTTGCTAATTTACTCAACTTATTCGGTCATTTTCTGTGGTCGGAGGCTCGAAGCCAAGTAAACATTCATATTCAGATATTTGATAATATTAAAATATGACAAGTTGTCTTTCTCTGTTAACCATATATGTGGTAAGACACTATATGTTTGAGGATAAATAAGCACTTGAAACAAAAACTTATAATTAAATGGTAGATAGAACAAAGTAGAGAACACATAACTACATAAGTACTTGATATCAATATTCAAATTTAGTTTCTTTATTAAGGTAACCAAAGCCTATAAAACACACTTGATGACTCTGCGCCTTTAAAACACACTTAATTTGGCTCTGCGTATGAAGATATCAGAGACCATGAATCTTGTCTTTTGTTCATCTAAAGTCTAAACTAGACCAGAGTGAAGTCATTATTGTAGAAATTACAAATAACTATAACCTCGTACGTTTGGATTTGGGTTTTCCGTTAACTATAATGATAAAATGTAACTTACCAAATCCTCAAGTGATGAATATGATGAACCTCCTTTCTTTAGGCAAGAGTTCACTTTGTCCTTCAAATTCATGGCTCTGTTCCTCATTTCTAACCCTTCTTTCTCCAACATTACTCTCTTTATTGCACATTCAATCTCGTCCCTTTCAAACCCATTTTCCAAAACCACCCCAATCTTCCACACATCACTTACATATCTAGCGTTTGTCGGTTGATCACCAAAAGATGGTGAACAAATCATGGGAACCCCTTCACAAATGCTCTCAAGTGTTGAATTCCATCCATTATGAGTCCAAAAGGCACACGTTGCAGGATGTGCTAATACCTCTTGTTGTGGAGCCCATTTCACAATATATCCTCTTCCGTCTACAATCTTCTCCAAAAATCCATCTGGCAGTAGTTCAAGCCCTTTCGAGCCTTTTATAGACCCTGGTCTGACCACCCATAAAAATGGTTGTTTGCTATTAGCCAAACCCCAAGCTATCTCCAAAACTTCGGATTCTGCAACTCCAACTAAACTACCAAAACTAACATATAATACAGAATTTGGTGGGTGTTTATCTAACCATGAGATGGATGTTTGATCTTGTACAAGGAGGCTACTTGATGATGTTGGGAAGTACTTGTGAAATGGTCCAATTAGGAAATGTGGGTTTGGGAAATCATGGGTAAGGGTCTCTAGTTGTAGTTCTTCGAGCTCTTTGATTGTGTTCCATATTATCGCTCGTGCTAGCCTGACTCCTTGGGCCAAGCGTTCAAACAACTTGCTTTTGTCCTCTGGAATAACAGGGAAGAACTTCAGCAAATCTTTAACTTTCAACGGTTCAAGACCCGGTACCAATGCTCCTGACTTTATTTCTACATCAAAATTATGTCCGTTAATCTCTTCACATAGAAAAAGGAAAATACTTACAATTACGATATCCTAAGAACTATTTAAAGAACGATATTATTTTGTGCTTCCCTTCAATCGAGACATTACATGAATATATATAGAACAAATATAAAACCCTAATCTAATTTTGGGCCGAGCCTACACTAACGGGCTAGCATATCCGTTAACACTCTCCAGCAGTTGGAGCGGGAGGCCTTCGAACACTCAAACTGGAGTGAAACTCGATGAACAATGATGAAGGAAGCCCTTTGGTGAAAATGTCTGCATACTGATAACAAGACGGGACATGAAGAACGCGAACTTGTCCCGTTGCCACTTTGTCGCGAACGAAGTGAATGTCAATCTCAATGTGTTTCGTGCGTTGATGCTGAACATGATTAGTTGACATGTATACAGCACTAACATTGTCACGATAGACTAAAGTGGTTGTAAAAAGCGGTGCATGAAGTTCTCGAAGAAGATTACGAATCCATGCAGTTTCAGCAACAGCATTAGCGACTCCTCGATACTCAGCTTCAGCACTAGAACGAGAAATGGTGTGTTGTCCTTTTGAGGACCAAGAGAGAAGGTTGTCTCCAAGAAACACACAATAGCCTGAGGTCGACTTGCGAGTATTAGGACACCCGGCCCAGTCGGCATCAGAGTAAGTCGTGAGTCGGGTAGTGTGCGATACGTACAACTGTAAACCGTGTTCAGTTGTCCCACGAACATACCGCAACACACGCTTTAAAGCGCTAAAATGGGGTTCAGCGGATCATGCATAAAGAGACATAGCTGCTGAACTGCATAGGTCAAGTCTAGTCTCGTGAAAGTAAGGTACTGAAGAGCCCCTGCAAGGCTACGGTACAGAGTGGGGTCAGTAACAGGGGGCCCATCTGGGCCAAGCTTGGTCGCGGTATCTACTGGAGTTTTACACGGGTTGCAATTGAGCATATGAGCTCGCTCAAGAATTTCGGTTGCATACTTTTTCTGCGAGAGAAACATCCCGGTGTTATTGCGTAGAACCGAGATGCCAAGAAAGTAGTTAAGAGGACCGAGATCAGTCATAGCAAACTCATGATGTAGAGAAGATATAACCCGTTGTAGAAGATCTGTAGATGAAGCTGTAAGAACAATATCATCCACATAAAGCAACAGATATGCAATCTTTGACCCACGTCTGAATATAAATAAAGATGAATCACATCTACTCTGTTGAAAGCCAACACGAGTGGCATAACCAGCAAAACGTTGAAACCATGCACGAGGGGCCTGTTTGAGACCATATAATTACTTCTTCAGAAGGCAAACATGGTTAGGATGCCGAGGATCTGAGAAGCCAGGTGGTTGATGCATATAAACTGTTTCAGATAAATGACCATTTAGAAAAACATTCTTCACATCGAGCTGGTGAACAGGCCAGTGTCGAGATACAGCAAGACTAACAACTGGACTAAAGGTCTCAGCGCAGACAATACCCTGTTGTTGACTGCGACCATTAGCAACAAAGCGCGCTTTGTAGCGACTTAACGAACCATCAGCTTGAAATTTGTGCTTATACAACCACATTGAGCGCACAATGTTCACATTTTAAGGACGAGGAACAAGAATCCAAGTGTTATTCTGAATGAGAGCATTATATTCATCACACATTACATGTTTCCAATTAGGGTCTTGCAAAGCATGGAAAGGAGACCGAGGGATAGGGGAGAGAGTGGTGATATGAAGATTAAGTCTTTCAATTGGTTTGACAGTTCCAACCTTAGAACGTGTGACCATAGGGTGTTGCGACACAACGTTGGTGGTTGGTGGAGGTAGTGTATGATGTGGAGGCGATGTTGATGTTGGTTGTGGTGCAGTTGGAGGCGGCGTTGGTGTTGATTGTAGTGTATGTGGTGGTGTAGCTGGTGGTGGTGGTGTAGGTGGAGTTTGAGATGTAGTTTGAGTTTGAGGTAGTGGTTGTTGGGAAGGATTAGGTGTGGTGAGAAGGCGTATAGCAATTGGTGAAGGATCAAGATTATTGTCTAGAAACTGATAGGAAGGCGATTTAGTAGGAGTCATGGAACCGAAATGAAAAATAGACTCATCAAAGGTGACGTGACGAGAAATAATGATTTTATTGGTGTTTATGTCGAGGCAACGATAACCACGATGGTCAGCAGGGTACCCAAGGAAAATGGATGGTGTGGTGCGAGGAGCTAGTTTATGTGGAGGGAAAGCATAAGGATAACACAGACATCCAAATGAGCGAATATGTGGGTATGATGTTGGTTTATTGAACAATTTAGTGTAAGGGATGGCATTGTTGATAGAGGTGGATGGAAGTAGGTTAAGTAGGTTAGTGGCCATCAGGAGTGCTTCGACCCAATACTCAGGTGGAAGACAAGCTTGAAAGAGAAGAGAACACACAACGTTATTAATCGTACGAATCATGCGTTCGGATTTGCCATTTTGCTGAGAGGTACGTGGACATGAGAAGCGAAATTGAATGCCATGTGTAGAAAATAGATCATGTAAGTACTTGTTGTCAAATTCCCCACCATGATCGCATTGGAAAGATTTTATTTCACGATTGAACTGAGTATTAACAAAGGCACAAAAATGTAAAAACTTAGACTGAGCATCAGATTTTCTACGTAATGGATAGACCCATAGAAAGTGAGAGAAGTGATCAAGAGAAAGAACATAGTATCTAAAACCACTAACACTAGGTACAGGAGATGTCTATAGATCGGAATGAACAATGTCAAAGGGAGACGTGACTACAGACTCAGATGAATAGAAAGGAAGTCGGGTTTGCTTCCCTAGCTGGCAAGCACGACACAGGTGAGGAGAGTTTGGTTTATTACAAGAAATAAGACCACGAGAAGCAAGAGTTTGAAGAATTGAGTCACCAGGGTGACCAAGTCTTTGGTGCCAGAGAGAATGACTATTTGAAAGTGACACAAATGTTGAAGCAGCAACATGCAAAGGATATAAATCTCCAGTGCTGTCACATCGGAGAAGAGTTTGACGGGTATTATAGTCCCGCACAGTGAAACCATAAGGGTCAAAATCAATAGAGCATTTATTATCCGTAGTGAACTTGCAAACTGAAACAAGGTTTTTAATTATGTTGGGAGTGACAAGTACATTTCTAAGGTAGAGCGGACGATGTAGATTTGAGATTTGTGCATGACCCGAGTGAGTAACGGGTATAGATGTTCCATTTCCAACAATAACTGATTGAAATTTTTTATTAAGAAACGAAGATTGAAGGTTATTAATATCTAAAGATAAATGAGAAGTGGCTCCTCTATCCATATACCAATGTTTATCTTGAAAAGCCATAAAATGATTATTTTTTTTTAATGGCTGAATCAATGTTAACACTAAGCCACTAAATTAAGGGAATGACAACAGCAGGAAATAGCATTAGAATGGGGATAACAATCGAATTAAAATGTCGATAGCAACTGTGTATCAATTTCTAAAACAATTGATAATTTTTCTTTCCACAAGAATATAAATGGCAGAGGCGGTGGAGTTTCTTGCACAAGTAATTAAATGGCACCAATAAAATAGTGAGGATAGACGGACAGAAAAAGATGGCGGCTGATGGTTCGGACGAACACCGACGCCGATTACAATGAAAGGGAATAATTAGAAGGGGGATTTTTTTCGGGTTAGTGCTCTGATACCATAAAGAACGATATTATTTTGTGATTCCCTTCAATCGAGACATTACATGAATATATATAGAACAAATATAAAACCCCAATCTAATTTTGGGCCGAGCCTACACTAACGGGCTAGCATATCCGTTAACACTATTGTCATCCGTACAAACTACTAACCACATCTAAGTTTTTCTACCTCATAACAGATGAAAAATACCATGTGCTAGTGTGAAAAAAAAAAAAAAACACTAAACTTATGTAAAATATGAAACTGATTAGCATAATGTTAGTTACAGAATGAAAAAGCCGGCAGTAGGAGTGGAGGCATTCCCAACAATGTTCTCCATCGAGAACATTGTGTTCCCAGCACATTAATTTAAAAACTCAAAAATACTTGTTGGGAATACTGAAAACTCCTCCACTTTTTGAGCATCAGTGTTCTCGCGAGAACACCGTAAATACAGTGTCACTACTCCTCGTACGCTGATCTTCATACGAGCTGAAGATCCCCGGCCCATCTTAATCTTGGGTCCGGCGTCTCTATTATATAGGGAAATTTGCAAGATTTTATTATGGGACTTTATTAATAGTTTAGTTTTTAAAAGTACTTGTATCACCAATATAATTACACCATATATGTTCTCTAGCTTTAATTAAGAAAACAGAAATTAAAAAAAAAAGAGAGGATACAAATTATACCTTCGTCGGTAAACCGTCGGTAATAACCCATATCATGCAAGTGCGGAAAGGTAACAAATAAATGAAAAGATGCAATGCTACTAGTCCGGTGAACTATCCTTGGAAGTTTCAGCTCGTCGGCGATCTTTTGTGTGGCAAACCATTGTGCATCCGTGATTAAACACAGAACACCCTCATCCTCCGACATCAACCGTGACAAACACTCCTTAATCGGATCCATACGGTTCTCATTAATGTATAATAGTAAACTGACCACGTCTTCGACGCCAGAGACCGAGAGATTCTCTCCCGCGACACCAGGAATGGGTAGGAAAGTGAAGTGAGGATAGTTAGAGGAATTTGGGGAGTTAAAAAGAGTATGTAGGATGGTGATTGAAAAACCTTTTGAGTGAAGTATGTTTGCTAGTTGAAGCATGGGGTTTATGTGGCCTTGAAATGGTAACGGAAACAACACCAACCGGCGACCGCCATCGCTCGATTTTGTGGTTAGGGTGTTGTTGGTTGTGGACCTTGTGGTGGTGGTGCTTGTGACATCCATATGTTTCTCAAGATAGTTTGGAAGTGAGTGGTGTGGTGTTCTTCCTTTATATAATACGATAAGATACAAATATAATCTGATGCAATAATTTTTATTTTCGGTGATTAATACACCTTTAATTTAGCAATATTAATATTAATTTATGGAATATTTACAAATTATATATGTGTATTTTAAAAAGGGATGTACATCACACAGGCTGTTAGGCTATTACAATATAAATGATGTACGGAACTAATAATTTATAGGGAGTAATGAATTTCATGTAACCCCAATAAGACCACCTGCAACGCAGGCGTTGTGGCCCAGCTGGACGGCGAGAACGCCCCAGAACGCCGGCAACGGGGCGTTCTGGGTGAAGGTGAAGTGCGGCGTTGAGCAAGAAAGAACGGGGCGTGTTTGGGGTGTACAAGTGGGGCCCACGAATATTTAATTGTTTTTTGATGTATCCGTTGGGGAAGAAAACAAAAAAAAAAAAAAAAAAACATTTTTTTTTTTTTTAAAATCTAGCCGTTTTCAACGGCTTTTTTTGAAAAAATAATTTTTTTTTTTTTTGTTTTTAATATTTCTCACCTATATATATACATACTCTATTTAACACTTTTTCACACATCAAATTCATCAAACTCTCTCTCATTTCATACAAAATTCAAAAATGGATTCACTAAATTTTATTTTGGAGTCGGATTCAGAAGACGAAATGCTTTTGCAAGTTTTACAAGCTTTGGAAGAAGAAGAAGAAGAAAACAATGAAGCCGAGTCTAGCTCTAGTTCGAGACCACCCCGGAATCGAATTTACATTGAAAGAGATCGCGAAGGTGCTCAAGAACGTTTATGGAACGACTACTTTTCTGAAAACCCAAAGTACCCGGCAAACCTGTTCAAACGTCGTTTTCGTATGCGTCGGGAATTATTTTGCCGAATCGTACAAGGTATTTCCGAATACTCTATTCAACCAATTCCCGAGCACTTTGTTTATTTTAAGCAAAAGCCGGATGCACTGGGTAGGCTTGGTTTTACCGCGCTACAAAAGTGCACCGCCGCCATACGCCAATTGGCTTATGGAATGTCTGGCGATTTGTTCGATGAATACTTACAAATGGGTGAACGCACGTCAAACGATTGCGTTAACAACTTTTGTAAGTGTATATTCGACTTATATTCTCGAGAGTATTTGAGGAAGCCGACTGCCAATGATATTGCTCGGCTTTACAGAGGTCATGAGCAGAAACATGGTTTTAAGGGAATGCTTGGGTCCATTGATTGTATGCATTGGCAATGGAAAAATTGTCCCAATGCATGGAAATGTCAGTACACTAGGGGTGATCACGGGCACCCGACCATTATGCTTGAAGCGGTTGCTTCATATGACATGTGGATATGGCATGCATTCTTTGGCATGGCGGGTTCAAACAACGATATTAATGTTTTAAACGCGTCTCCGTTGTTTGATTCCATCAAAAATGATACCGGTCCACCCGCATCCTTTAATGTCAATGGACATCCCTACGCAAAAGGTTATTATCTAGCCGATGGTATTTATCCGGATTGATGTACACTTATCAAAGCCTATCACTCTCCTACTGATGAGAAACGAGCCAAGTTCAAGAGGTTTCAGGAAAGTGCAAGAAAAGATGTCAAAAGGGCATTCGGTGTACTTCAAGGCAGGTTTGCAATTTTGAAGATTGCGGGACGAGCTATGAGTGTGAACAAGTTGCGAAGACAATTGTACACTTGTGTCATATTGCATAACATGATCCAAGAAGATAACGGCTTTGTGATTTCTGCTATCGAACAAGAGATGATTGATGATCCCGCTAACCGGCCTCGTCGGGATTTTAGCCAACGATTAAAGGATAGAGAAGCGCGAATAAAGGAAATACGTGACAAACAAGTGCATGACCAATTGCAGTACGATCTCACCGAGCACATTTGGACGCTTCCACCTAACTTCCGCAGCATACCGTTACCTCCAGCTTGATTATTGTATTGTATTGTACTATTTAATTTTCAACTGTCTCGTATTTTAGTTTGAACTTTTAGTTTAGTTTTAGTGTGGTTTGTTTAAATTATTGTATTTTTAATTTCTAGGAACGTAAACGTTTTAGTTTTGTAATTTTAATTTTTTAGAATCGTAACTTTATTTTTAATAAAAATGTAACGTTTTAGTTTTATTGTTATTGAATTAGTTTTTAATTATTAAATTATAGTTTAGTTTAATTAAAAAGAAAATTTTGTTTCTTTTTAAAAAAAATCAAAATTAAAAGAAAAAAGTGGGGCCAAAGGGGGATGATGGGCGTTCTGGGGCGTTCTGAGTTTACCACTGCATGTGCTGACTAAGAGTTAACGCTGATGTGGCACTGAGAATGCCCCATGATGGGCAGCACCATTGCAAATGGTCTAAAGCAACAATTTAATCTACACCCTTGAAATACAGCTACTTGTGTCCTTGAAATACAACAACTTTTTCGGTTGTCAATTTTTCATGAGATAAATTTTTAATTAGAGAATGTGGTCATCGGGTTCGTCTTATATATATATACTAGACTCTATACCCGTGTATTACACGGGATTGGAAAAAAACAAATAGATTTTAAAAGTTGTTGATATGAAGGATTAAATCTCATCAACGAATCATCAAATGAAATTGTGATATGATAATAGTCCTAATATATTAAGAATACCTATTGTGATATAATAATAGTTCTAATGTATTACGAATACCTATTTGGATAAAGTTATCATAGTTATTTTTCTTTATATAATAAATAATTAATGATTTATGATGTCACTAAATCCTATAATTTAGCTAATTGGACAAAATTGACTATTGGTTGATTAGATTTTTGATGACATCATCAACTGTTTCTTATATATAATTTAAGATATATATATATATATATATATATATATATATATATATATATATATATATATAGGATTAGGATCAAGGGATAAGGAAATTTAGGTGAAGAAGAGGGAGAAGCAATATGATTAAGTATTTTTATTACTATGATTCAACTTTTTATTACTTGAATTATAATAATAAAAAAATGAATCATAGTAATAAAAATACTGAATCATATTGCTTCTCCCTCTTCTCCACCTAATTTTCTTCTTTTTTTATCCCGTTACTATATATATATATATATATATATATATATATATATATATATATACACTTAAACTTGGGATCTTGTGAGAACAAGGAGATTCCGTGAGAATGATGAGAACATATCATATCCCTTCATTTTTTCCTTTGATCAAAAATCTTGATTTTGGAAGTGCCATTTTTGTAAATATTTTGAACTTCTACCATGATGGCATTTTCGTAATTATTGTGAACTTTGATTAACCTTCACAATTAACTTTTATTGTTAATTTTTTTTATTTCTTTTTCGTTCACAAGTTTTACAAATTACAAAAGTTGTGAATCGTATTAATATTAGAAAATGATGATTATGTAACATTCATAAACGTATCCGTATGTGTGCCTGTATGTGTTTGTATTTTTATGTGTAGAATGTATATACAACTTTACTTAACAATATATCAAGCTGTGAATATAAGTTTTTTATTCGTTTACACAAGTTATCTTAGATCGTGAATGTTAAAAGTATAACTTCATCATTTAGAAAGCTATGTGAAGACAAAAAAATATATTGATTACTCCAAAATCGATGTGAAGCAAAAAAAAAAAAATATGCTTCACAGACAAAGATACATTGTGAAGTAAAAAAAAATATATTCATTACTCCAAAATCGATGTGAAGCAAAAAAAAAAAAATTGCTTCACAAACAAAGATATATTGTGAAGCAAAAAATATATATCCATTACTCCAAAATCGATGTGAAGCAAAAAAATTTATGCTTCACATACAAAGATACATTGTGAAGCAAAAAAAATTTATGGTTCACGGACAAAGATACAGTGTGAAGCAAAAAATATATATATATTCATTACTACAAAATCGATGTGAAGCAAAAAAAATGTTTTGCTTCACAGACAAAGATACATTGTGAAGCAAAAAAACAAATATATTCATTACTCCAAAATCGATGTGAAGCAAAAAAAATTTATGCTTCACATACAAAGATACATTGTGAAGCAAGAAAAATTTATGCTTCACAGACAAAGATACATTGTGAAACAAAAAAAATTTATGCTTCACACGAAAAAATACATTGTGAATGAATATTGAAGTTCCAGTTATTTACAAAAATAACACCGCCATTTTCATGATTTCTCAATAATTACAAAAATACCACTGCTCTTTTGGGCCCTTGATTTTAATTGGATGGCAAGGATTTGTTCTCACCGTTCTCACGAAAGCCCCTTATTCTCACCGGAACCCAACCCTGTATACCTACATATATATATACCGTCAAAAGTTCAAATGAGAACCACAAAAAGTACAGAACTGCGAGAACTTTTAAATTATAATGATTAATATTGATGAAAATTAAGGTTAAAAGAGAAATAGTTTGAGAAAACCTTAAAATAACCTTTGAAATCATAATTATATTTTTCGTTCACATGTGCACATTTAATCTGTGCACATGTGAACATTTCATATATATTATAATTTAACATGCATTTTGGGGTTTTTAACTTTTGTTTGACAATAATATGAACATTAAATATCGTTTATATGTAATTTGTTGCGTTAACATATATAAAAACCATGTAATTTAAAAGTTCTCGCAGTTCTGTACCTTTTTGTGGTTCTCGTTTGAACCTAACCCGGGGAAGGTTCATTTGAGAACCACTCTAAAGTTGAGAACTTTAAAAACTAAAAAGAATACATGTTTGTTCACATGTGATTTAACTTCAATCATATGTGAACATTGATGTACGTTTAATTGAAAAAGAAAAAAGTCAAAAAAATCCTAAAATTATATCGAAAAACGCAAAAAAAACAAATATATGTTCACATGTGGACGATAATGTGAACAAATCGGTTAAAATGTATTTTTAGACGAAAAATTATGATTTTTTTTTTTTACTTTTTTCTTTTTCAATTAAACGTACATCAATGTTCACATATGATTGAAGTTAATCACATGTGAACAAACATGTATTCTTTATAGTTCTTAAGGTTCTTAACTTTGATTAAAACTGATTGAAACCGACTGAGCCACGTCAGCGCCACGTCATTTTTTTCAAAAATTGACTGACACTGACGGACCACTGCCATCAGTGACCCGTCACTTTAATTTTTGAGTTCCGCATTCATCAATTTACCTTTAATATTATACACACACGAAAAAAAAAAAGCCGCATCAAATTTTTGAAGAGAAAAAGTGACGAAGCGAAGTGATGAACCGGTGCCATCGGCGTCACTTCGTCGGTTGCAAACCGAAGTGAGTCGACGGTCACGGATGGCTATGGTCTTATAGTCCTTTAATTATGACCACAAAGCAGGCAGCATTATTGGACCACATTGTCCCTTCATTTTTTTTTTTGGGGCAAAGCACATTGTCCTTTCATAGAATATGGGTGGCGCGCTATCAAAAGAAACCAAATGAAAATCGAGTAACTATCACATGTATCCACGTCCAACTCTTTCTAACTCAATTTTGATTTCTTCACAAAAATCATAATCTTTCAATTTCTTGAGTATGTGGGTTGAGTTTGGTTTTTCATTTTTAATTTTATTTACTTTTCAATCGTATAATGAATTCATTCGAAGTGATATAACAATGTAAGGTTTATACATTCAGCAACGTCTTTTTCTATTTTTAGTTTTATTATTGGCTCACGATTTTCACTCAAGTACACTATTTTATGCATATAGTACAAGTTAGTAATGCACAATTTTAATGCATCTTTATATCATCATCATCAATACTGTTGTACATCAAGCCTTCTATACCATGGAAGTCCACAAAACATAAATTACGTAATTATCACTTTCTTGATGTTTGGCTTTAAAGTTAAGGCCGTTTGTACGTTTGTGAGTAGACAATACATTAGATATTTTACCAAAAAAAATTACCAGATTGCAACAATGATGTGATGACTCGTATGGGTCAATTTGTGACGAGTAACAGGAAGGCGAAACGAACTTGTTAGCGATTTACTTCAACAAATTTCATGAATTTATTTTTTGAGATGACAATGCGAATTTCAAGATCGTTGTTCTAAATGGCCAAATCTAAGTAGGAGTATAACAATAACATACAGGCTTTACAACACCTGAAATGAAATTGAACAAAGCAATGTAAACCTCCGGTTGAATTCGATTTGCAGCAACATATAGTTTTTGAAAATTTTAATACCTATTTTTTCACTGGAAGATCCAACTCGATGAAATCTTTCTAAATTGTAGTTCACATCCGTGGGAATCAAGTTCCATTGTCAATTAAAAGTGTTTTTTGATAGAATTCATAGACATTTACTTGAGAATATCAAATTCGATCGAACACTTACATATAGATGTATTGAAACCTATCATTAAGTTTCTTTATTAAGGTAACCAAAGCCTATAAAACACACTTGATGACTCTGCGCCTTTAAAACACACTTAATTTGGCTCTGCATATGAAGATATCAGAGACCATGAATCTTGTCTTTTGTTCATCTAAAGTCTAAACTAGACCAGAGTGAAGCCATTATTGTAGAAATTACAAATTACTATAACCTCATACGTTTGGATTTGGGTTTTCCGTTAACTATAATGATAAAATGTAACTTACCAAATCCTCAAGTGATGAATATGATGAACCTCCTTTCTTTAGGCAAGAGTTCACTTTGTCCTTCAAATTCATGGCTCTGTTCCTCATTTCTAACCCTTCTTTCTCCAACATTACTCTCTTTATTGCACATTCAATCTCGTCCCTTTCAAACCCATTTTCCAAAACCACCCCAATCTTCCACGCATCACTTACATATCTTGCGTTTGTCGGTTGATCACCAAAAGATGGTGAACAAATCATGGGAACCCCTTCACAAATGCTCTCAAGTGTTGAATTCCATCCATTATGAGTCCAAAAGGCACACGTTGCAGGATGTGCTAATACCTCTTGTTGTGGAGCCCATTTCACAATATATCCTCTTCCGTCTACAATCTTCTCCAAAAATCCATCTGGCAATAGTTCAAGCCCTTTCGAGCCTTTTATAGACCCTGGTCTGACTACCCATAAAAATGGTTGTTTGCTATTAGCCAAACCCCAAGCTATCTCCAAAAATGCGGATTCTTGTACTCCAACTACACTACCAAAGCTAACATATAATACAGAATTTGGTGGGTGTTTATCTAACCATGAGATGGATGTTTGATCTTGTACAAGGAGGCTACTTGATGATGCTAGGAAGTACTTGTGAAATGGTCCAATTAGGAAATGTGGGTTCGGGAAATCATGGCTAAGGGTCTCTAGTTGTAGTTCTTCAAGCTCTTGGAATGTGTTCCATATTATCGCTCGTGCAAGCCTGACTCCTTGGACCAAGCGTTCAAGCAACTTGCTTGAGTCCTCCAGATTAAGATTAACTGGGAAGAACTTCTGCAAATCTTTAACTTTCAACGGCTCAAGCCCCGGTACCAATGCTCCTGACTTTATTTCTACATCAAAGTTATGTCCATTAATCTCTTCTTTAATAGAAAAAGGAAAGTACTTACCAGTTACGATATCCTAAGAACTATTGTCATCTGTTACAAACTACTAACCATATCTAAGTTTTTCTCCCTCACAACCGATGAAAAATACCATGTGCCCGTGTGAAAGAAAGAAAAAAAAATATGGTTAATAAACATATTTAATTATTTAAATTATGCAACTGGTTAGCATAATCTTAGTTACCGAATGAAAAGAGAGTTGATAAAAAAAAAGTGACACATGTGTCACATAAGCCACACTGTACAACAGTTTTTTTTACGGTACAAGTAGATCATAACATAACTTTGATGTATGACTTTTTTTTGTTGTATTTAACACCACGCAATGTAAAACCCTTATGCGATCTACATACGAGCTAAAGATCCCCATCCCATCTTAGTCTTGGGTCCGGCCCATCTTTATTATATAAAGAAATATATAAAGAAATTTGCAAGATTTTATTATGGGATTTTTATTATTAATTAATTTTTGAACGTATCAACAATATAATTACACCTTAATGTTCTCTTTAATTAAGTAATCAGAAAAAAAAAATTAAAAAAAAAAAAGGAAAAAAGAAAAAGAAAGGTTACAAACCTTCGTCGGTAAACCGTCGGTAATAACCCATATCATGCAAGCGTGGAAAGGCAACAAATGAAAGAAAAGATGCGACACTACTAGTCCGGTGAACTATCCTTGGAAGTTTCAGCTCGTCGGCAACCTTTTGTGTGGCGAACCATTGTGCATCCGTGATTAAACACAAAACACTCTCATCCTCCGACATCAACCGTGACAAACACTCCTTAATCGGATCCATACGGTTCTCATTAATGTATAAGACTAAACTTACCACGTCTTCGACGCCAAAGATCGAGAGATTCTCTCCCACGACACCAGGAATGGGTAGGAAAGTGAAGTGAGGATAGTTGGAGGAATTTGGGGAGTTAAAAAGAGTATGTAGGATGGTGATTGAAAAGCCTTTTGAGTGAAGTATGTTTGCTAGTTGAAGCATGGGGTTTATGTGGCCTTGAAATGGTAACGGAAACAGCACCAACCGGCGACCGCCATCGCTCGATTTTGTGGTTAGGTTGTTGTTGGTTGTGGACCTTGTGGTGGTGGTGCTTGTGACATCCATATGTTTCTCAAGATAGTTTGGAAGTAAGTGGTGTTCTTCCTTTATATAATAGGATAAGATACAATATAATCTGATGCAATAATTTATGTTACTAATCATTTTTATTTTCAGTAATTAATAAACTTATTAATTTAGCAATATTAGTTTATTGGAATACTTACAAATTAAATATATGTGTATTTTATAAAGGGACGTACATCACACGGGCTCAAGACCTATTAGGCTATTACAATATAAATGATGTACGGAAGTAATGAATTTCATTTAACCCCAATAAAGCAACAATTTAATTTACACCCTTGAAATACAGCTACTTGTGTCCTTGAAATACAACTACTTTTTCGGTTGTCAATATTTTAATGGGATAAATTTATAATTACTTAATGTGGTCATCGGGTTCGTCATACATATATGTATGTACCAAAGTGTATACCGACTTATAGTCATTTGATTATGACCACAAAGCAGCAGGCAGCATTATTGGACCACATTGTCCCTTCATAGGTTACGTACTTATCAAAAGAAACCAAATAAATTCACATATATCCACATCCAACTCTTTCTAACTCAATTTTGATTTCTTTCACCAAAATCATAATCTTTCAATTTCTTGAGTATGTGGGTTGAGTTTGGTTTTTCTTTTTCTTTTTTAATTTTAATTTTATTTATTTTTCAATCGTATAATGAATTCATTCGAAGTGATATAACTATGTAAGGTCTATACATTCAGTAACGTATATTTCTATTTTTAGTTTTATCTTTGGCTCATGATTTTCACTCATATATCAAAAAAGTACACTATTTTATGCATATACAAGTTAGTAATGCACAATTTTAATGCATCTATACAGTAACAACAGTGTCAATATCATCATCAATACTGTAATACATCAAGCCTTCTATACCACAAGTCCACAAAACATAAATTGCGTATCTACTTTCTTGATGTTTGGCTTTAAAGTTATGGACGTTTGTACGTTTGTGAACAGACAATACATTAGATATTTTAATAAAAAAATAATAATCAGGATCTGTATAGAAAAATTTACAAGAATGATGTGGGATGACTCGAATGGGGTCAATTTGTGACTAGTAACGGGAAGCGAAACAAACTTGTTAGCAATCTGCTTCAACAAATTTCATGAAATGAAAGAGTAAATTATTTAAATCATCTATGTGATTTTCAATTTGTTCCATCAGTCGTCCCTAGCATCCAAAAAGTATTTAAATAGTTCAATATTTGAAACTTTTGTTCATTAGTAGTCCAAAATGGACCACTGGTGAACAAAAGTTTCACCAAAATAAACTATTTAAATAGTTCATTTTGAACTACCGGTGAACAAAAGTTTCAAGAAATAGACTATTCAAATACTTTTTGAAAGTAAGGGACGAATGGTGGAACAAATTGAAAAACACAGAATGATTTAAATAATTTACTCGAAATGAAATTGAACAAAGCAATTTAGACCTCTGGTTGAATTTGAATACTTATGAACCAATTTTTTGGCAGGAAGATCCAATTCGACGAAATCTATCTAAATAGTAGTACATTAGTTCACATCCATGGGAATTAAGTTCCATCGTCATTTAAAAGGGTTTTTTGATAGAATTCATAGACATTTACTTGAGAATATCAAATTCGATCAAACACTTACATATAGATGTATTGAAACCTATCGGTTATTGCACATTCAATCTCTCCTCTTTTGGACAATACCTTCATTATATAGCGTCAACAATATCTCTTTGAAATACCTAATGTCATACTTGATCACACACTCAAATCCATAAATGTAAAAGTCAGTGCAACCATATTCGTTTGGATTTGGGTTCTTCTCCTACTAGAATGATAAAATGTAATCGACTAAATCTTCAAGTGACGAGTATGATGAACCACCTTTCTTTAAGCAAACGTCCAATTTCACCTTCAAGTCCATGACTCTATCCCTCATTTCTAACCCTTCTTGATCCACCATTAATCTCTTTATTGCACTTTCAATCTCTCCCCTTTCTAATCCATTCTCCAATTCCACTCCAATCTTCCAAACATCACCAACATATCTCGCAATTATGAGTTGATCACCAAAACATGGCGAACAAATCATAGGAACCCCCTCACAAATGCTTTCAAGTGTCGAGTTCCATCCATTGTGAGTAAAAAATCCACCTATTGCATAATGGCTTAGTATTTCTATTTGGGGAGCCCATTTCACAATATACCCTCTTCCTTCGGTGATTCTTTCCAAAAACCCATTTGGTAATGGTTCAAGCCACTCTGACCCCTGTATGAACCCTGGTCTAACAACCCATAGAAATGGTTGTTTGCTATTTGCTATTTGCTAAACCCCATGCGATTTCTAGGAATTGGGATTCATCAACCCCAGCTAAACTCCCAAAACTGACGTATAATACAGAGTTGGGTGCCTGTTTGTCTAACCACGAAATGGATGTTTTGTCTTGTGTTAGGAGGCTACTCGACAATGTTACTGGGAAGTACTTGTGACACGGCCCTATTAGGAAATGTTGGTTTGCAAAACCGCGATTAAGGTTTGGCAGTTTGAGTTCTTCAAGCTCTTTACATGTGTTCCATATAATGGCTTGAGCCGGCTTCATTCCCTCGACCACGAGTTGCATCAACTTGCTCGAACCCTCTGGGTCACCAGCGAGGAATTTTGATATGTCCTTAATTTTTAGCGGCTCAAGCCCCGTGACTAATGCTTCTGACTTCATTTCTACATTAAGAAAGTGAGACAAACAGAGTTAAATTATGCTGCTACTACAAGAATTTTCCAAATAATATTTCAATATATAGCACTTTAGTTTTATAAGATATCAAATTATTGTAGTCGGTAATTTCATTGGTTAATAGAATGTCACAAAATTGTTTGAATTGGTACTCAAAACATTTCAACGTTTCAAGACGAACTAATCAAACATAAAATAATATTCAGTAGTTTACAAATCAAAAAACTACGGAGTACTTAGAAACTTTGACTTTTAAATTTAAGAATTATTACATGAGGTGGAGAGGTGATGTTGTTTATAACAACATCTTTTTTTAATCTTTTAGAGTCCACAACTTAATCCGGTCGAACTGAAACAGGATCCAAACGATTGTTTTTATAAATAATCTTTATGTTTAAATTGTTTTACTCTATATATGTTCAGAGATTTTAATGATTGGTGATTAGTTGTTCCGGTTCTCTGCATATAAATCCTTTTTTTTTAAAGCATCAAGGACTGTTATTAGCAAAATCCCTTATCGGAAGTAAGTATGTCATACCTTCATCGGAGAATTGCTGAAAATAGCCCATGTCACGCAAGAGTGGGAAAACAGCAAAAGAAAGAAAGGATGAGACACTACCAGTCCAATTAACCATCCTTGGAAGTTTAAGTCTGTCTGCGACCCTTTGGGTCGCAAACCATTGAGCATCGGTGACTAAGCACACAACTCCCTCATCTTCCAACATCAATCGTGACAAACACTCCTGAACAGGATCCGAACAGATGTCGTTAAGGTAGTGCATTAGACGTATCAAGTTGTCAGTGTTTGAGACCGGAAGATTCTCTTGAGCGACACCTGGAATGCATAGGAAAGTAAAGTGAGGATAGTTGGTTGGATTAGGGGAGTTGAAAAGAGTATGTAAGATGGTGATTGAAAAGCCTTTTGCGTGAAGTATGTTGGCAAGTTGAAGCATGGGGTTTATGTGGCCTTGGAGTGGGAACGGCAGCAACACAACCCGTCGGCAACAGTTGCTTGGTTTTGTGGTAAGCACGGTTGTGGTCGCGGTGGTGGTGGCGATGTCCATTTTTCCAGAGCTCTGTTTTGTTCTGGGAAGATTTGGAGATTGTTATTTCATCAAGTTTGATTAACAGTTGTTTAAAATGGGTCAAGATAATTACAATGTCTTTGTTATGTTATAATTTAATCACTTGTTAGATTGACCGTTGTTAATATATACTGTAATATATTTTTCTGGTACCTGCTGTCCATTACCTTAAATTTTGATTCAACAGATGTTCTAGAAGAAACCATTTAATGGGTCCACATAAAAATATCCTATGGTTCCAAATTAGTGCAGGTAAATTATAGTAACTCATAACTGACTCTTTTTACCTTAGGGAGCTAACCAAGTAACCATTATTGAACTAATTGATTTTCATTGACCAAATAATAATGCTAGGCATAGTATCTAGATTACATATAATGCATCTTATCACTCTATTTATAGAAATCTTAAAATTTTAGTACTCAACATTTCTAAATTTACAATGTTGAATTTTCATATTTTATTAACTTCTATCAATATTTTACTCTTAAGCCCCTTCTTAATCCGAATCTTTAACCATACACACTAAATTATCGTTATCGATTCATCATCATATGTAATTACATCGGAATGTAGTAAACACAATTATATATACAATTACTGTTGAGTTATAATATATTATACATTTATTTATACTCCGTTGCATTGCGTGGGTATTATGCTAGTATATACATAATAAGAGATTATTGGGCCATGCCCAATATAAATAAAGCCTATCTAAATAAGAAGCCCGCTAACATCCCCCGCCGCAAAGACAGACTTTTAGTCAAGCTGAGATTCCGCAACTCATTGCTCGAGGAGTAGCCAACGCTTTGGCTGCTCAAGATGCTAATCGAAACAATGAGACTGGTGACCAAGGAGGAGGTAGTGGTGTCAGGACAACACCAGAAGTTGTTACTAAACCTTGCACCTACAAGAAATTTTTGAGCTGCAAACCCTTAAACTTCAAGGGCACGGAAGGAGTCATCGGTTTATTGAGATGGTTTGAAAAGATGGAATCATTTTTCCGCATCTGCAACTGCACCGAAGAGTGCAAGGTTAAATATTTCACATGCACCCTCATGGATGGTGCACTCCTGGTGAAACACATATGCCCAAACCGTGGGAATTGATGTTGCGCGCCTATCAACTCCCATGGGAAGATTTAAAGAAAATGATGAGGGATGAGTATTGTCCCAGAGAAGAGCTGCACCAATTGGATGTTGAATTCTGGAATCTCACCGTCAAGGGCAAAGACATAGCTGGTTATACCACCCGTTTTCACCAGTTGGCACTTCTCTGTCCAACTATGGTGGATCCTGAGTACAAGCGAGTAGAAAGGTACGTCTGAGGACTCCCAGCACAGATCCAGGGGATGGTTACTGCTTAAAACCCTGGAACAATTCAGAGTGTTGTCCGCATTGCACACAGTTTTATGGATCAGGTGGTCCGTCGTGGAACACCTGCAGGAAAAGATACAGGGGCACGGGCTGGAGACAACAAGAGAAAATGGGAAGGTAATCCCAACAACCAAAGCCAGCAACAGAACAAAAGACTTGAGACTGTTAAGGCCTATACTTCTGGATCTGAAGCTAAGAAAGGGTATACTGGAAACAAACTCTTCTGCTCCAAATGCCACCGCCACCATGAAGGTTCTTGCGGTACACCTTGCAACAAGTGCAAGCGATATGGACATTTAGTCAAGGATTGCAGGGCTCCCAGTACAAACGCAAACCCCCAATGCACCTAGGGCCTGTTACGAATGTGGCAGCACTGGACATTTCAGAAGTGACTGCTCGAAGTTGAAGAACAAAGGTAACAACAACAACAACAACAACAACAACTCTCGCGGTAGAGCTTTCGTACTGAACTCTGGGGAAGCCCGTAAGGACCCTAACGTTGTTACGGGTACGTTTCTTCTCAACAACTTAAATGCTTTAGTCTTGTTTGATACTGGCGCCAATAAGCGTTTCATATCTGATGAATTTAGCCCATTACTCAACATTACCCCCACAGCCTTAGATGCTAAGTATATTGTAGAATTAGCAAACGACAAATTGATTGAGGCGGACAGTGTGATTCAAAATTGCACTTTAAACCTAGCAAATGAACTCTTCCCCATAGATCTGATTCCCGTCGAAATCGGAAGTTTTGACATCATCGTTGGTATGGATTGGTTATCCAAGTACCGCGCCGAAATCGTTTGTTTTGAGAAAATCGTTCGTATTCATCTCGTCACCGGTGAAACTTTAATCGTACAAGGGGAGACAGGCGGTGCAAGGCTAAACATCATACCGTGCATGAAAACTAGAAAATATCTGAGAAAAGGATATCAAGCAATCCTAGCACACGTAACGGAGAAAAAGTCAGAGGAGAAGCGACTTGAAGATGTGCCTATCGTACGGGATTTCCCTGAAGTCTTTCCCGAGGACTTGCCTGGCCTCCCACCGCCCAGACAAGTTGAGTTTTCAATCGATCTTGTGCCCAACGCAGCACCCGTGGCACGAGCCCCTTACCGATTAGCCCCTTCCGAGTTACAGGAGTTGTCTACTCAGCTACAGGAACTCCTGGACAAGGGATTCATACGACCTATTTCCTCACCTTGGGGAGCTCCGGTTCTTTTCGTGAAAAAGAAAGATGGATCCTTCCGGATGTGTATCGATTACCGTGAATTGAACAAGTTAACCGTATAGAATCACTTCATTTACTTTGAGTCACCAAACAAGCCACCACCCACGTGATAACGTCATATCAACTAACTTAAACTACGATATCAATATAATGTACACATCACTACTATACTATGAACCTAGATTAAACTTTCAACTATAGCATTCAGCAGCAATTCATTTTGGCCTCGAATATAAACTTGACATTACCCACTTATCTTCAACAGGTCAGTACAACATACAACAAAGTACCATAGTCTAACACAAACCAGTACTAGGTAATCTATTTATAGATTTTCTTGCACATTTGAACAATACTATAAGTGTGCAAGATTACCACGGGTCCGTAATATTGTCCGTAACTTGATACAGACTACGTACCTATGTCCTTTTCAAAAATATATCAGTTGAGACCAGGTCTGTACTATCGTACAACAGAGGAATCAATCAATATATTTCCCAGATAATACCATATTAAGACCCTAGACACATATCATAACATGTTAAGCATCCAAATATTAAGACTATGTGTCAAAATTTTAGACTTAAAAGTCCTTATTTCAACTTAATGTCTTACATAATAATATCTTTTATATAAAATAATATGCAAGTTTGACATTATGCTTTTTGAAAACTTAAGTATTAATGCCTACCAACACATCATATGATGAAGCTAATATTTAGAAAAACTATTTTAAATATGCCACATAAACCTACTGACACATCAAATATAAACCTTAAAATTTCAATTTTTATGCATGTCATCATATGTACTATCATTTCTCAAGTTGTTAACAGACACAACCCAACGTCTTTTCAAGAATTAAGAATCTTGCTGTTCACATTTCTGATCCAAATAATCAACATTTTTAATTTTTAAAATTACTCCCCCTGAACAGCAAATTCTTTTCGCAATTCCAATTCAAAGGTACTCCCCTTAAACATTAAACATATATTTTTTTAATTTTTTTAATTTAACAAATTTCGCAACATTGCATTTCTTTGATACTAAAATGTAACACCCCAGTTTTCAAGGTATTATTTTAGTATATATATAAATAAGTTTTAATAGCTCAGTTTTAAAGTATTATTTTAGTGTATAATAATATATACATCTTTTTAATTTTAGATCTCTAAATAATGAGATATAATAGAAAACGCAAACTAGTTGTTCAGTTCCAGACTGTGTAGTATAGAAATTAAAAGAATTTAGATAATTCCTACGTGCCTTATTCCAGTAACTTCATAAACATTTCCAGAACCTTACGTGAAGAACCAAAAATCGCAAGAGGCTTGAATTCAACAAGAAATCAGTTTTTCAACCTTAAATTCAAGCTCAAATCATCAAAAGTATCATTCTACATCATCTCTAGATCTTTGTAAGTTGTTCTTTTTCTCTAAGAACCCTAGAAATTGGGTTTTCATGGGTTTTAGTAAATTGGTATGATTTAATTCGAAATTAGGGTTTGTAATTGATTAGTTAGTGTTAGTATAACATATAAACAATGATTAGAATCCTAATTTCGTATTAGAAGTGATAGGTTATGATTAGTGTTTATGAGGTTTATGAGATTTTTATGAATCTTATACTTTAGTTTGAAATAATGATTAGAGATGATGGTAGTAGTAGGATAATAGTAATTATGAATATGAAAGAGTAACTAGTTAACTTAGTGAAAGTAAAAGTTAGTTTGATCATAGTGGGGGAGAAGAGAATTAGGTGTTTGTAGTTTAAAGTTGTGATTAGTTATTGATTTTGTGTTATGCATATTGTATTAGGTGCTCAAGAAGAATTATTATTGTTTGATCATCTTATTACAAGTTGTGCTACAAATCAAGGTGAGTTTATGAATTGAATAGATTATGATCATGTAACTTGTTGTGATTAGTCTATGATTATATCATGATTATGATGAAAGCTTGTGATTAGAATGGTTAATGGTTATTAGCCATATTTTGATTAGAATAGCTAACCAAGGTTAGCTTTGTTTGATTAGTGGTTAACTTATGTTAGCCAAATATTGATTAGCTATGTGCACATATGATTAGAATTGTGAAAGTGGAGTTGCAAGAAAAGGGAAGTAGTTCCTTACTTTGCTTATTAATTGTTTCATTTAATAATGCGTTGTAATGATTAGTTTTCATATTCTCACTAAGCAAATTGCTTAATTAGTCTAGTTATGTTGTAGGTACAAGTGAAAGTGGAAGGGGTAAAGATATTGCGAAAGGGTAGAAGTGGAGTGCTAGCTTGTAGTAAGTCATACAAGCTCATCTCTTTAAATTATCGTTTTGAAGCCTTGAAAGCTCGCCCAAACAACGTTTTGACATGTTATAATTATGATATTAAAGATTAGAAAGAGAAGAGTACAATAGTAGTATGTTGTGTATGTATAATAGTTTTAGTAGTAAACCATGTTAAAAGTTGATAGTTATGGTATCATGGCTGTAACACCCCCAAATTTAGTGATTTGCGGAAGCACGATTTTGGGTGTTACTAATCAATAACAAAGCACAAAGATATATAGTAAACGACTCTATATGCGTCGTTTTAACAAAATATATTGATATAGAAATGTTTACAACATTTATAGCTTTACATAGCTCGAGTTTAAGTAAAAGGAGATTCCAGTACATAAGTACTTGTACAAAATATACTAATACAAGAAAATCTCAATCGTCTGTATGCTGACTCGAGCTAAAAGGCCTGAAGCAGAAGCAATCTACTGCTTGGTACCTGCGATACATGCTAAATGGGTCAGCTAAAGCTGGTGAGCTCACTGGTTTGAAATCAAGTAATAAAGTATGAACCGCAAGATTTAATAATGATTTGCATCCAGCAAATGAAATGATAATAATCGTGTATACAGCCATGAGCACATAGTTGAGCTTAACTCGAGGGCCGGGTCCCCTATAGAGAATTCCGGGTGAGGTGCCTCCACGAATGCCTAATCAACATTCGTCTTCCCAAATATTAGTACGTCCGTTTACCCGGTTAGTGCTTGCTAACCCGAACGAGGAGGGTCAATCCTATATGGTACCATATACTAATATTCACGCTACAACGTATTAACAACTATGCTGATGGAGGACTTTAAATGATTAGTTGTGAAAAACTCATGTAGTATATGAAATGTTTGTTTTTGCGTTCACATGTTAAAAATGAGCAATATATCACACCCCTGAGTAAAACAGTAAAAAGAGGGGCCATGAGACTCACCTGAGTCTTGTGAGTTTAACTTAATAAACTTGAGTTGATTAGCCGAGTAATGAAGTCCAAAGACTTGTAACCTGAGGGTGTCCACGACACGCGATGGTTATAAATATGATTGGGTATCTCAAAAGATCACCCTCGTAGTTGTTACACAACTATATATATGTCCAAATTACTACGATTTGGTTGATTTGTTAAGTGTTTGAAAACGTGTATGGCCCGTTGGTGATTAATTGTAATGATAGTCCTGATGTTATCACATTGATTTCGAAGTGTTATACTTGAAAAGTATATTCCATTATGTTTGAAAAGTTGTATCATATAAGCTTTTTGAAGTCATACAAGGTTGACACTTGGTGAGAAATGTGCTTACGGAATCTAAGTACGGGGGTCCGGGGGCAGCGCCCATGGCGGGGTCCAAGGGGCTGGCCCCTGGCTGGGGTCGAGATGCCAGGTCAGCTCGAAAATTTTTTATGTCTACTATATTGCTTTGGTGAAAAACGCATCTGGGATCTGAATTCGGGTAAAATCAAGTGGTAAATTTCGAGTCTCGACACTTAGTAAGAATCTGAGTTTTCTGTGTTTTGCGACACAATATGCGACACAAAAGTTGTTATGCGACACAAGGGTTGTGTCGCAAAGAAATGCGACACAATATCTATACGACACAAGGGTTGTGTCGCATAGATGCGAGATGCTGATTCAACAGCGACATAGTGATTGTGTCGTATGAAGTTTGCGACATAGTATGCGACATAATGGTTGTGTCGCAAGATTTACGACACTATTTATTTAGTACGACACAAGGTGCGACATAGAGGGTTTTATACGACACAATAGGCAAAATACGACACAACATGCGACACAAGGCTTGTGTCGCATTGAAGAACATCAGCCCAGAAAGTCCGACTGTCGCGATTTTTCCGGCCAAAAACCCAATTCAAACCCGTTTTTAAGCTATGAAATCGTGTTCTACACTTTGTAATGGACATATATAAGTTATATAAACAACTAACAAGTGAAAATACTAAGAATCGAGAGGTTTCGGGATTTTGTCGTAAACTTACAAGTTGCCGAAATGGAAATCCGGAAAGATAGAAATGTAGATCGTTGCGAGGTGGTCGTGAATCTCTAAAAATATTGATGATCCGAATGCGTTTGATTGTGTTATTTGTCGATTTATGATGGTGGTGGTGGTTTAATGTTTAGAGAGAAAAATGAAAGAGAAAGAGAAGAGAGAGAGTGAGGTAATAGAAAATGAGGAAAAAGGAAGGGAAGAGTGGAGGTTATCCTCCACTTTCAGTCTCCGCCCCGCGCTCCGCGTGGTGTTCGTTTTCTCCGTTTTTTTAACGTTTTAATAAATATTTTGCGCGTTAATTAACCATTTTAAAATACAAATTTTGTTTAATAATTTAATTAAATTGTTTTACCACTTATCTAATAATTTAAAGATTTAAAATGTGATTTAGGTAATTTGCGTATTTTGTTGTTAATTAGGTACGTTTTTAATTGTACAAAGCGGGACAACTTTGGAAATAAAATTTAAACAGTAGTTTGGACCCAGTAATGTTTTCAGATAATGTTTTATACTTAAATATAAATTGTGTCACCAACGTCCGTATTTATGGAATCGAAATACATTCGATTTAAATTGCGTACGATTTAACCAATCGCATTTTCGTATATATTCAACAACATATATAATTCGATACATTAATTAGCCTAACACAGAACTAATTACATGTATTAACATATGATTAGGCACTAAGTACTAGTTCTAATTTGGCGGGTGTTACAATGGCCATTTTGGTATTGTACATATTAAAGAGTTTAAGGGAAGTCAAAGGTGTTATTAATCACTTTGGATGGGCGTTTAGCCATGGAATGGGTCAAATAACCCTTTTAGATCAGCGGGTCATAATGGGTCAAAACAGGTCCTAATGACGCTTATGGACAAATTTGAGTTAGACAAAGATTTAAAGTATAGTGAATAGTCTCACAACTTTGTTGTGATGATAGAAATGTGTGTTTAAAATCTCAGCTCCTAAGTCTCTATGGTTTGAGATTTGGTATGTTAGCAAAAAGTGATTATTTTAGCCGAAAACGACCCATATGTTCAAAACCCGAAATATTGAGAATTTTGAGAAAGTGCGAAAATAGAAAGTTTCATTTTGACTATAGTAAAGTGCCTGCAAAATTTCATGTTTGAATTCTTTGTCGTTTGAAAGATATGCGTGTTCAAAGTTCAGAAAATGGTATATAGTTTGAAAACTGGCTGCAGGTACTGTAAACGCCAGAGTACCCGGCGGGCAGCCGGAGTACCCGGCGGGTAAACAAAAACCAAGGACAAGCCGGCGGCTTCCCAAGCCCAGCCGGTGGCTTCTGTAGCCTTTAAACGGATTCTAAGTTCTGTTACCCAAAAACTAATTTGCCCGGCGGTTTATAGGTGAAGCCCGGCGACTAGACATGGGTACCCGGCGGGTAACCCTTCTACCCGGCGGGTATATGTGTATTTCAGCAGATTTTTATTTTGAACATTTAAAAGTAATACAGATCATAAGAATAGAATACAGATACGATAATATAGATAGTGGGACCAATAGAAATATGTTTCAGTGTAAAAAAAAAAATGTTCAGATTTTCAGGGCGTTTCAAGTTGGTATCAGAGCGATGGTTTAAGAGATTTAAGCAATCCACAGTAGGATTGCCTAAACTTAAACCACTTATGAATGTGCAGTAGTTAATTACAGTTATGATTTAGTAGTAATTTGCATATGATTAGTAGATTATGATTAGAGTAAGAATGATTGCTTTAAATAGAAATATGTTTAAGAATTTTGAATAGAAACATGTATTTAGTTTAATATAACTACGTCTGGCCAACGAGGTTATGTTTTGCTAAAGCATGTGGGAGATTCAAAGTTGTTAAATATGTGAAGATAAAGGCAATCATTATTTAATAGTTGAAGTAGAGATTTCTTATGTTTAATTGTGTTTCTATATTGTTTAGTAAATGGAATCTACACTAAACAAAGAAGCTGAGGGTTCAAATGTACGTTCTCCCACTCAAGAGGAGAATGTTTCAGAAAGAAGTTTAGATCCTGAGGATCGGATGCTATTAAAATATGTGATTGGGCAAGCCCTACAAGAATTTGCTCCTAAGGTATATACCCGAATGGAGCAAATTTTTAATACACGATTAGTAGAATTTGAACAGAAGCATCCTGTCTTAGCTAACCCTCAGATGAATAGTGAAATGTTAAGTGCCCAGCAACAAATAAACAAAGAAAAAAAACGTTTTGAATATAAAAACTTTGCCAATTGTAGTCCCCCAGAATTTCATGGTGAAAGAGACCCGATTAGTAGTCATAGATGGATTAGTAAGATAGAAGAAACTTTTCTACTCTGTGACTATCCAGAAAGGCTACGTGTGCTGTTTGCTGCCCATCAGTTGAAAGATAGTGCTCAGGATTGGTGGGGTACTCAAGTTAAAACACATGGTGCTGCAGAAGCTGCAAAGTTTTCTTGGAGTATGTTTAATAAAAAAGTTTATAGCAGAATTTGCTCCAATGGCGGAAGTAGAGAGATTGAAAGGAGAGTTCTTAGCCATCAATCAAGGGAAAATGTCGGTAACTGAGTACACTAACATGTTTTATGATAAATCTCAGTTTTGTCCCGAATATACCTCGAA
Source organism: Helichrysum umbraculigerum (assembly GCA_949592205.1). Lineage (NCBI taxonomy): Eukaryota > Viridiplantae > Streptophyta > Magnoliopsida > Asterales > Asteraceae > Helichrysum > Helichrysum umbraculigerum. Next base: position 57,603,879 of record CATIUR010000006.1, read on the forward strand.
TCCAGGGTTAATGAAGGATCATTATTACCGACATTTGAATATTGATATCAAAGAAGCAGTTGACCCGACTATTTACGATTCTATTCCTAAGATGATGAATAAAGGGTTGACTCGAGAGAAGGAGTTGCAAGCGAAAGCTGAGGATCGCGTTAATAAGAGAAAAGCAGAACAATCCTCTTCTCAATCACAGCAATCTAAGAAATTTAAAAATTTTGGAAAGCAGCAGTCATCACAACCACAACAACAGAAGTCACAATCTCAACAATCAAACCGTCAATCTCAAGCTCCAGCTCGGGAATTTCCCAAGTGTAATAATTGTGGTAGAAAGCATCCAGGAGAATGTCAGTTAGGGAGTACAGCTTGTTACAAATGTCGTCAACAAGGGCATATCGCTGCTAATTGCCCTAATCCGTATAGAATGTGCTTTTATTATTATAAGGATGACCACTTACAAGCTAACTGTCCTGCTAAACTAGAAGATATGAAAAGAAATGAGCAGAAGAAAGAAGCGGAAAAGAAAAGAGAAGCGGGCGGACAGAAAGCTAAAGGTCGTTCTTTTCAGATTACTGCAGATGAGGCAAAGGAGTCACATGACGTGGTGACAGGTACCTTCATAATTAACACTATACCTGCCCATGTTTTATTTGACTCTGGAGCCACCAAGTCTTTTGTATCATTATCATTTTGTGAAAAGTTGAACACTCCTATTGTTAAATTGGAACACCCTTTAGAAGTTGAAATTGCCGATAGCAAATTAGTCATTGTTAGTGATATTTATAGAGGGTGTACTATTGAAATAGGAGGTGAAGTGTTTAAAATAGATTTGATTCCCATGCAAATTGGGGAATTTCATGTAGTTATAGGAATGGATTGGATGGGAAAGAATAAGGGTATGATTAATTGTCATGAAAAGATAGTTCTCTTGAAAGCACCTAGCGGAAGGGAGATTGTTGTTTATGGTGAACGTTCTAGTAGATCCATTCCTGTTTGTACTTTTGCTCGAGCTAAAAGATTCTTGTCACATGGGTGTCAAGCCTTTTTGGCGCACGTGGTTGATAATTCTAAAGCTGTATCAGAACTTTTCAGTATTCCAGTTGTGAAAGAATTTCCCGAGGTGTTTCCTAATGAACTTCCTGGTATTCCACCTGATAGACAAGTGGAATTCCGAATTGATCTTATTCCTGGAGCTATTCCAATTGCTAAAACTCCTTATCGGTTAGCTCCAACCGAAATGCAAGAAATGATGAAACAGTTGCAAGAACTTTTAGATAAAGGTTTCATCCGTCTTAGTAGTTCACCTTGGGGAGCTCCAGTGTTGTTTGTCAAGAAGAAAGATGGTTCCTTAAGAATGTGTATAGATTACCGGGAACTAAATAAAGTGACCATTAAGAATAGATATCCCTTGCCTCGAATAGATGACTTATTTGATCAGCTTCAAGGTGCCAGTTTCTTTTCAAAGATTGATCTTCGTTCTGGCTACCATCAGCTAAAGGTAAGGGAAGAAGATATTTCAAAGACTGCTTTTCGCACTCGTTATGGTCACTTCGAATTTACAGTTATGCCATTCGGATTAACTAATGCTCCAGCTGCATTCATGGACCTGATGAACAGAGTTTGTCGGTCCATGCTTGATATTTTTGTTATAGTTTTCATTGATGATATTCTTATCTATTCTAAAAGTGAAACTGAGCATGCAGCACATCTCAGACAAGTTCTAGAAACACTTCGGCGTGAAAAGTTATTCGCCAAATTCTCGAAATGTGAATTTTGGTTACGAGAAGTCCAATTTCTTGGACACGTGATCAATCTTCACGGTATTCAAGTTGATTCTTCCAAGATAGCAGCAGTAATGAAGTGGGACCCTCCTACGAGTCCTACTGAAGTCAGGAGTTTTCTTGGCCTAGCTGGCTATTATCGTCGTTTTATTCAAGACTTTTCAAAGATTACTACTCCTTTAACCCAGTTGACCAGAAAGAGCGTTCAGTGGAAGTGGGGAGATGAGCAATCCAAAGCATTTCAGATGTTGAAAGAAAAGCTTAGCCAAGCTCCTATTCTTGTTTTACCCGAGGGCAACGAGGATATGGTGGTGTATTGCGATGCTTCAAAACTCGGATTAGGCTGTGTTCTTATGCAGCGTGGGAAGGTCATTGCTTATGCTTCACGTCAGTTAAAGTCACATGAGCAAAACTATCCCACTCATGATCTTGAGTTAGCAGCAGTGGTCTTCGCTCTTAAAATTTGGCGCCATTACCTCTATGGTGTTAAATTCACTATCTATACAGACCACAAAAGTCTTAAATATTTCTTTGATCAGCGTGATTTGAACAATCGTCAGAGAAGATGGCTAGATTTAGTCAAAGATTATGACTGCGACATACTTTACCATCCTGGTAAAGCAAATGTTGTAGCCGATGCTCTTAGCAGAAAAGTTAGTCATTCCGTTCTTTCAGTGAAATCTCTTCAAATGACTGTGCTTCCTCAGTTATTTGATTCTATTAAAGCTGCTCAGATTGAAGTTCTAGCCTCTAATGACCCGAATGATCAACGTTTAGCGGGTCAACTTTCTGAATTAGTAGATGATTCCAGAGGTTTAAAGACTCGTTATGGTAGAATCTGGATACCAAGAACGAGTGAAGTAAAGAAAGTGTTACTAGATGAGGCGCACAAATCCAAGTATTCAATTCATCCTGGTGCTACCAAGATGTATCGTGACCTGAAACGTGACTATTGGTGGCCCGGTATGAAGCGCGACATAGTTAAACATGTTCAGAATTGTCTCACTTGTCTGCAAGTTAAAACAGAGCATCAGCAACCATACGGTAAACTTCAGCCTTTAGATATACCGGTATGGAAATGGGAACACATCACCATGGATTTTGTTACCAAGTTGCCAAAGACCCCTAGACAACATGACACTATTTGGGCAATTGTGGACCGATTGACGAAAAGTGCTATCTTTCTTCCTATTCAAGAAGCTTCTTCTTCAGAAAAGTTAGCTGATCTTTATGTTAAAGAAGTTGTTGCTAGGCATGGAGTTCCACTTTCTATAGTTTCAGATCGAGATACTCGTTTTACTTCTCGATTCTGGAATAAATTTCAAGAAGACTTGGGAACTCGATTGCATATTAGTACAGCTTTTCATCCTCAAACTGATGGTCAGAGTGAACGTACCATTCAGACTCTTGAAGATATGCTTAGAGCTTGCGCCATTGACTTTGGTGGCAGTTGGGATACTCACCTTCCATTGGTCGAGTTTTCTTATAATAACAGTTATCATTCCTCAATTAAAATGCCACCTTATGAAATGTTATATGGTAGAAAATGTCGAACTCCAATTTGTTGGGGTGAGATTGGTCAGAGAGAGCTTGGGAGTACAGATATAGTACAGTTGACTACCGAAAAGATCAATCAGATTAGAGAAAGATTGAAGATGGCACAAGATTGACAAAAGTCATATGCAGACAAGCGGAGAAGGCCTATTGAATTTCAAGTAGGTGATAAGGTGATGCTTAAAGTTTCACCTTGGAAAGGGATTATACGTTTTAGAAAGCGGGGAAAGTTGAGTCCAAGGTATATTGGACCTTTTGAAATTATTGATAGAGTTGGAAAGGTTGCATATCGATTGCAATTACCAGAAGAACTTGGTAGTATTCATGATACATTTCATGTATCTCAACTCAGAAAGTGTTTAGTTGATGAGGCTTCTTATGTGCCACTGACAGAAATAGAAATAAATGATAAGTTAAGTTATATAGAAGAGCCAGTTAAAATTCTTGATCAGAAAGTAAAGCAGCTCAGAAATAAATCAGTTTCAATAGTTAAAGTTCAGTGGCGACATAGAAAAGGTTTAGAATTTACTTGGGAACCGGAGGAGTGGATGATGATATACTACCCTGCGGTACACCAAGAATGGTTCATGAGGGCACGAACAGAATAAGTGGGGGAGAGTTGTAACACCCAGTTTTCAAGGTATTATTTTATTATATATATAAATGAGTTTTAATAGCTCAGTTTTAAAGTATTATTTTAGTGTATAATAATATATACATCTTTTTAATTTTAGATCTCTAAATAATGAGATATAATAGAAAACGCAAACTAGTTGTTCAGTTCCAGACTGTGTAGTATAGAAATTAAAAGAATTTAGATAATTCCTACGTGCCTTATTCCAGTAACTTCATAAACATTTCCAGAACCTTACGTGAAGAACCAAAAATCGCAATAGGCTTAAAATTCAACAAGAAATCAGTTTTTCAACCTTAAATTCAAGCTCAAATCATCAAAAGTATCATTCTCCATCATCTCTAGATCTTTGTAAGTTGTTCTTTTTCTCTAAGAACCCTAGAAATTGGGTTTTCATGGGTTTTAGTAAATTGGTATGATTTAATTCGAAATTAGGGTTTGTAATTGATTAGTTAGTGTTAGTATAACATATAAACAATGATTAGAATCCTAATTTCGTATTAGAAGTGATAGGTTATGATTAGTGTTTATGAGGTTTATGAGATTTTTATGAATCGTATACTTTAGTTTGAAATAATGATTAGAGATGATGGTAGTAGTAGGATAATAGTAATTATGAATATGAAAGAGTAACTAGTTAAATTAGTGAAAGTAAAAGTTAGTTTGATCATAGTGGGGGAGAAGAGAATTAGGTGTTTGTAGTTTAAAGTTGTGATTAGTTATTGATTTTGTGTTATGCATATTGTATTAGGTGCTCAAGAAGAATTATTATTGTTTGATCATCTTATTACAAGTTGTGCTACAAATCAAGGTGAGTTTATGAATTGAATAGATTATGATCATGTAACTTGTTGTGATTAGTCTATGATTATATCATGATTATGATGAAAGCTTGTGATTAGAATGGTTAATGGTTATTAGCCATATTTTGATTAGAATAGCTAACCAAGGTTAGCTTTGTTTGATTAGTGGTTAACTTATGTTAGCCAAATATTGATTAGCTATGTGCACATATGATTAGAATTGTGAAAGTGGAGTTGCAAGAAAAGGGAAGTAGTTCCTTACTTTGCTTATTAATTGTTTCATTTAATAATGCGTTGTAATGATTAGTTTTCATATTCTCACTAAGCAAATTGCTTAATTAGTCTAGTTATGTTGTAGGTACAAGTGAAAGTGGAAGGGGTAAAGATATTGCGAAAGGGTAGAAGTGGAGTGCTAGCTTGTAGTAAGTCATACAAGCTCATCTCTTTAAATTATCGTTTTGAAGCCTTGAAAGCTCGCCCAAACAACGTTTTGACATGTTATAATTATGATATTAAACATTAGAAAGAGAAGAGTACAATAGTAGTATGTTGTGTATGTATAATAGTTTTAGTAGTAAACCATGTTAAAAGTTGATAGTTATGGTATCATGGCCATTTTGGTATTGTACATATTAAAGAGTTTAAGGGAAGTCAAAAGTGTTATTAATCACTTTGGATGGGCGTTTAGCCATGGAATGGGTCAAATAACCCTTTTGGATCAGCGGGTCATAATGGGTCAAAACAGGTCCTAATGACGCTTATGGACAAATTTGAGTTAGACAAAGATTTGAAGTATAGTGAATAGTCTCACAACTTTGTTGTGATGATAGAAATGTGTGTTTAAAATCTCAGCTCCTAAGTCTCTATGGTTTGAGATTTGGTATGTTAGCAAAAAGTGATTATTTTAGCCGAAAACGACCCATATGTTCAAAACCCGAAATATTGAGAATTTTGAGAAAGTGCGAAAATAGAAAGTTTCATTTTGACTATAGTAAAGTACCTGCAAAATTTCATGTTTAAATTCTTTGTCGTTTGAAAGATATGCGTGTTCAAAGTTCGGAAAATGGTATATAGTTTGAAAACTGGCTGCAGGTACTGTAAACGCCAGAGTACCCGGCGGGCAGCCGGAGTACCCGGCGGGTAAACAAAAACCAAGGACAAGCCGGCGGCTTCCCAAGCCCAGCCGGCGGCTTCTGTAGCCTTTAAACGGATTCTAAGTTCTGTTACCCAAAAACTAATTTGCCCGGCGGTTTATAGGCGAAGCCCGGCGGCTAGACATGGGTACCCGGCGGGTAACCCTTCTACCCGGCGGGTATATGTGTATTTCAGCAGATTTTTATTTTGAACATTTAAAAGTAATACAGATCATAAGAATAGAATACAGATACGATAATATAGATAGTGAGACCAATAGAAATATGTTTCAGTGTAAAATATATATATATATATATATATATATATATATATATATATAGATATATATATGTTCAGATTTTCAGGGCGTTTCATAAAAAGTACAAAGAATGGCTGTTGCATACTAGCAAATAAAAATAGATAATGTTTAAATAAAAGTTCCAAAATCACATATCAAGTCAACTCAAATGCCTTTTAGCACTTTTAACGACCTCGAAATTTGAACTTCACCAATACCGCAAAATCCCATCCATTCAATCACCACAAATGACCACATTGAAAACAATCTTTTTCATCAGCACAAACACATTCTTGCAGTCACTAAAAATATAAGCTATCAAAAACCTGACTGCACCACCACAAACAATCAAACATTAAATTTTATGGGACACCCAAGCCTTGATAGACTTGGGTAATCCAAAATCATCCATAATCATCACATCAATAAGTTTATGATATTTCAAAAACGTAACTCAGAAGATTTATTTATTCATGTGTTGTTTGTGGATTTAGCTTTCCAAAACTGCTTAGGTTCGGATGATTGGTTTTCAACAATGTTGTGCTTTTGAACTTGGGGTCTACTAAGCACAACTTTGTTTACTCTTTCCACTGGTTTGGGAGAAGAAGATGCACAACTAGATATAGGCAAATACGAACCACGTCTTGAAAAAGAATTCCTAAAAGAGGAAGTTCTTGGCATCCCTCTACCAAACCTATCTAGGGATAATAACTTACAATCCCTAATAATATGTCCTTGTTGTCCACAACGAAAACAAGAACGTCGTTCAACATAAGAATTATATCAATGACGTCCCTCAAATTGTTTAGGCGGAGGATGATACACAAAAGGTCTATTAACAGGAACATTTGCTGAACATGCACTCTTAGGTGAACATGTTGAAGTAGATGTTCCTGAAGTTGAGCTAGTTGATGTTGAAGATTTATTCTTTTCAGATTTATCAACTAGTTTCTCTTTCTTCAAATTCTTCACAGGTAAGTTAGAATCAACTGAAGATTTAGATTGTGAATCCTTTTTTTTATTTTTAACTTTAAAAGATTCATTGTCAACCTTAGCTTTGCCTTTGCATTTAAAACGTTCATCATTTTCAGTTGTAATGATGAAATTTTCAGGTTTGACATTTATTTTCTCAACCTTAATGGTAGATTCTTCCGACAAATCCTCTACCTCAATAACCTCCTCTACACTAACTGGAGGTGTACTTTCAGCCTTAACAAATGTAGGCCTAACAAACTCGGCCTTTTTAATTGGCTCATTAACTAATAAATTAACAGATTTTGTGTCTACAGTTGAAGTAGTAGGCACAAAGTCTTTGATGGAATCCTTGGATGGCATAGGCAGATAGTCCTTAGGAGGAGGTACATGGTGATAACCAAGACCTGCCTTACTTTTGGTATATGTCCTTTGCGATTGAAGAAATTCATCAAATACCAAAGAGGATGTAGAAAAGTTTGAAAGCTTTCGTTTTAAATCAAGAACTTCAGCCTGTGAGTCAGCAAGTTCCTTTTTAATAATAGTCATCATTTTTATATAAATATCAATTTTGTCTTGCTGACTAAAATTTTTGGCTTTATATTCTTTATTTTCTTCAAAAATAGCATCCAGCTTTTTATCACAAGCTTTCTCATTTTTTTTAAATATTTTATTTGCCTGAGTGAGTTTTTCTAAATCAGAATTCAGGCGTTCATTATCCTCACTATATAGTTAACTTTAGCAGTTAATTTTATACATGAAATGCAAGAAAATAGTTCATAAAATCAACCTCATTCTCCAAGGTTTTGATTGCATCTTCTTTCTTCATCCCTTCGTCCGAACTTGTCACACTCAACTTAGTATTACTTCCGTATCTTATTTTAAGAGAGTCCCACAAATTAAACGATGTTTCTTGCATTTTGTAACATGAGGCAACATTGTTTGTGTGACACCCCGCAATATCGATACAACTACATACACTAAACACTTGCATTTTTAGGCTAATTCCCTACTTAAGTGAATTCACAACTATTTTAGAGGTAAGTCTAGCAAAGCCCAACTAGTTAATACGCGTAGTATTATACATTTCGTAACTAGTTGTAATTACGTACAAAACATTTGGAACAAACTCTACAAAAATATACGATGTTGGTGAAAACATTTCTATAAATAACTTGAATATATTTTTAGAAGTTACTTATCCTACATTATTATTTTAATATAATAATACACGAAAAACCTACACGTTTTGGTTAAAACGTCTCTAACTCAACGAAAACGCGTGAATTGCATTCGGCAACCAAACGAAAGTCAATAAATACTTTGACAACTTAAAATAAGGTATTTTAACAATACTTCAATGAAAAATTATCTCAAATATATCGCTAATTTAAACGACTCAAAATAACGTTACGCGAATTAACGTTTAAACACGCATAACGAGTAAACGACCTACATACGTAACACAGTCTGAAAATCGAAATTTAAAAACTACACCTACTCAAATGGGACCCATGAAACCAGCCACATGTGATCCCACATGCACCACTATCATTTTCTCGAACAAAAACCACTCAAAATGCATGCAAAGGAGTCATTTCACTCCATTCACCTCATTCACTCTTTCCCATTTGCTCTCACCTCTCTCTAAACCTTCATCCCTCTCTCTAAAATCTGAAGAATCACCACCACAACACCACCCCTCAACCACCATTGACCACCCAAGAACCACCTTTGACCACCACAACCACCTCCATCAACCACCAACCAAATTCTTAACTTTTTGTAATAATAATTAGCTCAAGAACTCTAGCATCATCATCTCATCTCATCTCTATCAAAATCTTTGTAAGGAAACTCATCTCTAATCTTCTCTATGTTATTTACATGTTATATAGTTCATCTAACTTGAATATGTCCAAAACTCTTGGTAGAAATCGTTTTTATAAAGCAAACATAAACATGCATGAATCTGTCCAGAAAAGTCAGTTTACGAAAACGATCATAACTTGAGTTCTAGGATGAGTTAGACAACGAAATTTTTTTAAAAGTTACGTATTGAAAAGATCTACAAAAAGTTCTTCTATGACTCCTTCCAGAAATCTACATATTTTTTATATATAATCGAATCTTTGAGACTGGTCTGCACTTGTTCGAAAACTGTGTTCGGTTCTTTCGCGGGATTATTTAACTAACAAGATGGACCTTATAAATCTCGGAAAAATCACATTAGGAACTAGACACACACATGAACAGCTGGTAAAAATTGTGAAAACTAATTTGGACCAGAACACATTAAAATTGAGTGGCGAAGTAAACCGACAAAACCGAAAACTCACTAAAAGGGACTGTTTTTGACATAAACATAAAACCGACACTTCGGACCAAAAATAAAACGTAACGATAACTTTTTCAAGCCTTAGAAACATATTTAAGACTATCCGAAAAGTTTCGGGTCAAACCGAACACGTTTGACCAAGTCAACCGAAAACGAGCCTCGGTACGAAAAACGTGAACGAAAATATAAAACGTTAAATTTTGGCTCGAAACGAATAGTTTAAATGTTTTATTATAACACAACAAATACTTATGCGATACGACTTCTAAAAATACGAAATATACTTTATGAGTATAACGAAACGACATAATAATAATTATACTTTGGAATTATTATTACGAAAACTTACCAATGGTCCGTACACGTTTTCAAAACTACAAAACTAAACGACAAATGAATACTTTGGACATATCTAGTTAATGAACGCTAGCATGGATGGTCAACTACGACATCCACATACTTATAATCTCGTACGTTTAGGGTGTTAGGAGATTATCGACTAGGAGTACTTTTGGGCTTAGGCTTTGCTAGCACTCGCACACTTTTAGCTCACCAGGTGAGTTCACAGCCCCACTTTCTACTGTTTTACTGCTTTCAACTTGGGGTGAAAAACATAGTCAACTGCTTTTACTGATTGCCATAACTTGCTTTGATTTCATGATTGCTAATATGTTGATTGCTCCCAACTATCGATTATTAATGATTGTGATCATGTTTTAATTGGTAGCTAGAGTACCTTAGAACTGTTAAACTTTTGTACAAACTGGTGTTTATGAAATAACATTTTCATACTACAAACTAATACAAACGTGTTAAACTTTGTTTGATAAACCGGAGAACGACCGGTAAACTGTTTTGTTTCGCTGGAGAACGACCAGCACGTGTTTCGCCGGAGAACGACCGGTAGTGTTTCACCGGAGAACGACCGGTGCTGTGTTTCGCTGGAGAATGACCAGTAGTGTTTTAGGCCGGAGAACGACCGACCGAGTTAGACTGGAGAACGACCAGTATTTGTTAAACCGGAGAACGACCGGTACTGTTTTGAAAATCGCTGGAGAACGACCAGCAAAGTATTTTAAACTGTATTCTGGGCAGACATCCCAACTAAATTGTATTTTGGGCAGACATCCCAACTAAACGATATTTTGAACTAGGATACGAACTTCCCTACAAACGACTTTAAACATGTATACGGATAACATTCCACTAAACTTTACTTAACTGTTATGGCAATAACTATTTGTGAACGTATTGGATTTACCAACTATACTTGTAAACTTAAAACCTGTGAATTCACTCAACATTGTTGTTGACTTTTTACTATGTTTTTCACGGAATTAGCTGCACAAGTAAGACTGCACGCATCTTGGAACTTAGGCGACCCATGGTGAATTTAGGATGCCATCTTTTGAAGAAATGAGATTTCTTTTGTATAACTAATATGTTTTAGTCACATTTACGAAATCCACTTTTGTAAAACTTTAACTACTTAAATACTTTTACGATTCGATGAATCGTAGCTTTTGTAAATAATTTACTTTAATGGCATCTTAACTTATATGTTCTGCGATAATCATATGCTCTGATATGTATGAATGTCCAACGTTTACGTCGGCGCCCCTACTTGATCCAAATGCTTCCGCTAACCATCGTTGACTAAATTTGGGGGTGCGACAGATTGGTATCAGAGCCATTGGTTATAGCGAACTAGAAGTCTTTAAGCGACCTAGAGACCTTAGAGACCTAGACTATAGCCTTGGCTAGGACACTCATGCATACACATACATTTGCATACGTCTAACTCGATACACGACAACATTTGTTACGACACATCGGCATATGTGAACCAACCGACCGATACTATCGTACACTTATTCTACTTGTTCTATTGTATGGTTGATTTTTCCTTGAACTCCTTGAACCATACTACATCCAATTCGTTGATTCGTATGAACCTGATCGTATTAAGGCGGTTGATGAAAAGAAGTATGTATTTAGCATCATATAATGACGCCTGGCCAACGTGATTATATCATACTAAGTACATATGGGCATTTCATAGTCGTAAGATACGTGATGGGGATATCGCTTATTCTTCTTAATGCTCGATAACTGAAACATGTGAGACTTCATTCTTCATATTCCTTACTTTGGCATTGACTACTATTTGAACGACTACTCTATTCTGCTTGACTATTGTGCAAACAAACTCTTATTTTCTAACGGACCGAACGAATTCGTACTAAACGTTTAACGATTAGGACCGACAACTCATCAATCGAATGGACGGATGAAACAAACGGAGATCGCGATACGTATCGGAGTAACGAGCCTTCTTAAGTACTATGCGAAACGAACTCTCCCACGAATAGCAAACCCTATAGGACCAATTTGCTATAAATTATATTTTGAAATGGTTATTTCAACAAACAACTATACTGGAAGGCTTTCCTACTATTTATTCACCAGATTGATTTCCAAACGAACAATACTATTTATACACTGAAATGACTTTCTAAAACATATACGAATTGATCACTATTTCGACTGAATGTCAACGATTTATACATAAATTGTTTATATTTAAACAACAAAAGATTTACAAGTAAGTTTATCAACTATTTTAAACAACTACTCTTTCATGATTTGACCACGATTTGAACAACAATTTAACCGTTTCGAATTGCCAACTGTTTGATCACTTTAAACAAACAACCTCAACGTTAACGTTCCAACAGCTCCTGGTTGCACGAACATTCTTAAATCAAAGGGTACACAACCGGATCCCTACGTCAACATCGATACGTCTTAGTAAACTCCTACTACTCTTTAACGTTACATTATTCGAACGTCTTGAATTTAGCGCTTAGTGAACCTGGACTGCTGTCGAACATATAACTTATTGAACTATACGACGAGTATACTTAAGCCATTAGAACATTTACAACAACCTAAAGCTACTACGGTGACAACACGACTTCTCGGAAACACACGCGTCTGACGTTCCGACATGGATTAAAATCTCGGGACGAGATTTCTCTAACATGGGGAGAATGTGACACCCCGCAATATCGATACAATTACTTACACTAAACACTTGCATTTTTAGGCTAATTCCCTACTTAAGTGAATTCACAACTATTTTAGAGGTAAGTCTAGCAAAGCCCAACTAGTTAATACGCGTAGTATTATACATTTCGTAATTAGTTGTAATTACGTACAAAACATTTGGAACAAACTCTACAAAAATATACGATGTTGGTGAAAACATTTCTATAAATAACTTGAATCTATTTTTAGAAGTTATTTATCCTATATTATTATTTTAATATAATAATACACGAAAAACCTATACGTTTTGGTTAAAACGTCTCTAACTCAACGAAAACGCGTGAATTTCATTCGGCAACCAAACGAAAGTCAATAAATACTTTGACAACTTAAAATAAGGTATTTTAACAATACTTCAATGAAAAATTATCTCAAATATATCGTTAATTTAAACGACTCAAAATAACGTTACACGAATTAACGTTTAAACACGAATAACGAGTAAACGGCCTACATACGTAACACAGTCTGAAAATCGAAATTTAAAAACTACACCTACTCAAATGGGACCTATGAAACCAGCCACATGTGCTCCCACATGCACCACTATCATTTTCTCGAACAAAAACCACTCAAAATGCATGCAAAGGAGTCATTTCACTCCATTCACCTCATTCACTCTTTCCCATTTGCTCTCACCTCTCTCTAAACCTTCATCCCTCTCTCTAAAATCTGAAGAATCACCACCACAACACCACCCCTCAACCACCATTGACCACCCAAGAACCACCTTTGACCACCACAACCACCTCCATCAACCACCAACCAAATTCTTAACTTTTTGTAATAATAATTAGCTCAAGAACTCTAGCATCATCATCTCATCTCATCTCTATCAAAATCTTTGTAAGGAAACTCATCTCTAATCTTCTCTATGTTATTTACATGTTATATAGTTCATCTAACTTGAATATGTCCAAAACTCTTGCTAGAAATCGTTTTTATAAAGCAAACATAAACATGCATGAATCTGTCCAGAAAAGTCAGTTTACGAAAACGATCATAACTTGAGTTCTAGGATGAGTTAGACAACGAAATTTTTTTAAAAGTTACGTATTGAAAAGATCTACAAAAAGTTCTTCTATGACTCCTTCCAGAAATCTACGTATTTTTTATATATAATCGAATCTTTGAGACTGGTCTGCACTTGTTCGAAAACTGTGTTCGGTTCTTTCGCGGGATTATTTAACTAACAAGATGGACCTTATAAATCTCGGAAAAATCACATTAGGAACTAGACACACACATGAACAGCTGGTAAAAATTGTGAAAACTAATTTGGACCAGAACACATTAAAATTGAGTGGCGAAGTAAACCGACAAAACCGAAAACTCACTAAAAGGGACTGTTTTTGACATAAACATAAAACCGACACTTCGGACCAAAAATAAAATGTAACGATAACTTTTTCAAGCCTTAGAAACATATTTAAGACTATCCGAAAAGTTTCGGGTCAAACCGAACACGTTTGACCAAGTCAACCGAAAACGAGCCTCGGTACGAAAAACGTGAACGAAAATATAAAACGTTAAATTTTGGCTCGAAACGAATAGTTTAAATGTTTTATTATAAAACAACAAATACTTATGCGATACGACTTCTAAAATACGAAATATACTTTATGAGTATAACGAAACGACATAATAATAATTATACTTTGGAATTATTATTACGAAAACTTACCAATGGTCCGTACACGTTTTCAAAACTACAAAACTAAACGACAAATGAATACTTTGGACATATCTAGTTAATGAACGCTAGCATGGATGGTCAACTACGACATCCACATACTTATAATCTCGTACGTTTAGGGTGTTAGGAGATTATCGACTAGGAGTACTTTTGGGCTTAGGCTTTGCTAGCACTCGCACACTTTTAGCTCACCAGGTGAGTTCACAGCCCCACTTTCTACTGTTTTACTGCTTTCAACTTGGGGTGAAAAACATAGTCAACTGCTTTTACTGATTGCCATAACTTGCTTTGATTTCATGATTGCTAATATGTTGATTGCTCCCAACTATCGATTATTAATGATTGTGATCATGTTTTAATTGGTAGCTAGAGTACCTTAGAACTGTTAAACTTTTGTACAAACTGGTGTTTATGAAATAACATTTTCATACTACAAACTAATACAAACGTGTTAAACTTTGTTTGATAAACCGGAGAACGACCGGTAAACTGTTTTGTTTCGCTGGAGAACGACCAGCACGTGTTTCGCCGGAGAACGACCGGCAGTGTTTCACCGGAGAACGACCGGTGCTGTGTTTCGCTGGAGAATGACCAGTAGTGTTTTAGGCCGGAGAACGACCGACCGAGTTAGACTGGAGAACGACCAGTATTTGTTAAACCGGAGAACGACCGGTACTGTTTTGAAAATCGCTGGAGAACGACCAGCAAAGTATTTTAAACTGTATTCTGGGCAGACATCCCAACTAAATTGTATTTTGGGCAGACATCCCAACTAAACGATATTTTGAACTAGGATACGAACTTCCCTACAAACGACTTTAAACATGTATACGGATAACATTCCACTAAACTTTACTTAACTGTTATGGCAATAACTATTTGTGAACGTATTGGATTTACCAACTATACTTGTAAACTTAAAACCTGTGAATTCACTCAACATTGTTGTTGACTTTTTACTATGTTTTTCACGGAATTAGCTGCACAAGTAAGACTGCACGCATCTTGGAACTTAGGCGACCCATGGTGAATTTAGGATGCCATCTTTTGAAGAAATGAGATTTCTTTTGTATAACTAATA
This sequence comes from Helichrysum umbraculigerum, assembly GCA_949592205.1. NCBI lineage: Eukaryota > Viridiplantae > Streptophyta > Magnoliopsida > Asterales > Asteraceae > Helichrysum > Helichrysum umbraculigerum. Next base: position 57,619,275 of record CATIUR010000006.1, read on the forward strand.
TGTTTTAGTCACATTTACGAAATCCACTTTTGTAAAACTTTAACTACTTAAATACTTTTACGATTCGATGAATCGTAGCTTTTGTAAATAATTTACTTTAATGGCATCTTAACTTATATGTTCTGCGATAATCATATGCTCTGATATGTATGAATGTCCAACGTTTACGTCGGCGCCCCTACTTGATCCAAATGCTTCCACTAACCATCGTTGACTAAATTTGGGGGTGCGACAGTTTGGTAAACACGCCAGTATTGTCTCAAATGTCTTCTTTTCCACATCAAAATTTGCATGTTCTGTGGCAGACATTTGGTTTACCGTTTTAAAACCTGTAGGTCTGGAAAAATACATTTCCTGCGATTGTCGGTCTTTCATACGGCTGAGTAATGAATATCCATAAATTTGGATCATGCAACTTAATCAAATTTTCAAAGATATTCTTCCACCGAGTAAAATCCTTATAGAATAAGGACTTCAACCTTCCTCTCATGGTTTCGGTCAAAAAATCCATATTCGAATTTTCCCTCCAAAAATTTCGTTCGAAAACTCCTCGAGTAAAACGAAACTTTTGCCAAACCAAAAGTAAGCACCTTTTAAACTTAAAAACAAAATTTTGTACTTCAAAAATTTTCGCGATTTTCCCGCAAAAATTTGGTCGCTAAACGTCAAAAAATGCTCACAAACGCTCGGGTAAAATGAACTTTTTTCCAAGCTAAAATTGAACACTTTAAAGCCTATTAACAAAATTTGGAAATGCAAAATTTTTCGCGAATTTTCCGCCAAAAAACTTAATTTTTTTTTAGCGACACTAGTGAAGTGTCGCAGGAGCAGGAAGTGTCACTTTCGAGTGCTGCACAAACCCTAAAATTAATTAGGATCAAGTGTCGCTAACAAGTGTCGCTGATTAAGTCGAGTGTCGCTTATTGTTGAGACATAGATTGTGACAACATATCTAGCTTGAAATAGGACTGGTGTAATTATTATTACGTTTGTACATTGGTTTAGATTTGTAAATAAATATTTGTTTTGTTAGTAATATTTGTTAAACATATTATTGTGCTAAGTTAGACGAATGTTAAATACGAAATAAATATATAGACGTTTCATGCAAAGCGAGTCGAGATCTCAAGTCGCAGCGAGTTGAGCTGTGAGGTGAGACCTGAACTCGCATGGCATTAGTCTGGCGAGCCGAGTCCTATACTAGGCTTGGGCTGCGAGTTGGGCTGAACTCGCAGGCCCATGCGAGCCGAGACGAACTGAACGTATATAATGTTTTTCATTCGGTGAAAAACATAACTTTTGGCATTTGATACTCTCAATCTGCGAACTCAATAAAACCCAGAGAAAACTAAACCTACGGCTAGACTTTGACGTATTATTCGTTTAAAGTTAAGCTTTATATACGCAATTACGAACATATTCGTTGTTAGTAAGATAACACCGTATTGAGGGATTCCGCACCTTAATACTACAGATAACGAAGTTATCGATCCTAGAACTAGGGACTTACATCTGGTATCAGAGCTTTCGGGCTAAATACGAGTGTGTTCGTGAGTTTTAGTGATATTGCGTTTTTGATTCGGGTCGTTTTACGTGCTTTCTTGTAATACTAACGATCAAAATCACTCTCTGGACGTTTTAGGGTTTGTTTACGGTCGAAATTTCCTGTTTCAATCGTAAAAATACCTTAAACATTCGTTTTCGGGTTTAACAGCCGTTTCGCGAGTCGAGATTAGGGTTCCAGCTTTGCCTGCGAACCGAGTTGAACTAGCGAGTCGAACTGAGACTTGCGAGTCGAACCGAGATCCCTCGCGAATCCAAATCACTTGCGAATCGACATCTTTAGCGATCCGAACTGAGGCTTGCGAATTGACATATTCTGCGAGTCGAGCTGACATTGCGAGTTGAACTGAGTCCTGCGAGTTGAGTTTTCTGAATTCGATGAAACAGTTTTACCTTACGTTTTTTAAGATGTCTGACTTAAGTAGAATGATCGAAATGGACCACGAGGTGGGAAAATCAAATGTTCCACCTAAGTTGTTGAGGATCGAGGATTACTACAATTGGAAGGACAGATTTGAATCTTACTGTAGATTCCATGACCTATCAATCTGGATGTGTATCAAGAGTGGATACACCGCACCTACTCAAACTGTTCAAAATGCCACTGTGGTTCTTACCTATCCGAACATGAGTGATCAACAGAAGGAAGCTTACAGAAATGAAAATAAAGCACATTCATGCATAAAGATGTGTCTTCCTAAAGAGATCGCTCATCAACTGAAGTCTTTTCATACTGCTAGAACGCTCTGGGAAGCTCTAGAGAAAAGAGGTGAGGGAAGTCCACAAGTGAGAGCTGGCAAGAGGAGTCTTCTCAAAAAGCAGTTTACTATGTTTAAAGCTTTAAAAGGAGAAGATCTTGATGCCTATGTCACACGTTTCTACCATCTGCTAAGTGAACTGGAATACCATGAGATTGTTGAAGAAGAAGTAGCTAAAACCGACAAGTTTCTTGAGGGTTTGCCTTCTAAATGGGAAACGTATGGCGTTATGATTAAGGATAACGAAACCAGGTCTTCTACTATGACCTTAGAGCAAGTCATTGACAAGCTGAAAGGTTATGATTTCTCCAGAAAGTCAAGAGATAGTGATTCTGATCAGGTTCAGAACCCTGGGTTATATCATGGAAAGACAAATCTTTCGACTGCATCCTCTAGTTCGACAACTGCACTATTAGTTGGTGATACTGGTGAAAATGGAGAAATGATTTCTGAAGATCTGTGCTTTATTTCCTCTTCTAGTGATGAGACAAAGGGAAAGAATTCTGAGAAGTCACCTCAAGAGCATCAGAAGATGCCGATGAGTGTGAAATCTGCTGAACAGCAACTGTCTGTTCTTGCTTCCTTTGTGGCATCATATGAGAATTATATAGAGGGAAAGATCAATGATCCTGTTCTATTTGACGAGGATTATGAACAGATAGATCCGGATTATGTTGAGGAATTGGAACTTCAAGAGATGTTAGCATTAGTTTCAAGAAAAGTTAAAAATTTCCTCAAGAGAACTGGTAGAAAGGTGTTGGGCAATAGATCAGGGTTTGATAAAACCAAGGTCAGATGCTTTAACTGTCAGGGTATTGGTCATTTTGCTAGAGAATGCCAAAGACCTAAAGTAGAAGCACAAGGAAAACAAGGTTTGGGAAGTACTCTTGCTTCCAAAGCCTTAGTGGTAAAGCAGTTGGATGGCTCTTATGATTGGCAAGCTCATTCTGAGGAAGCCTTGATGGCCGAGATTGAAGAGACAGCTGCTGGATCAGTGTCCTACATGCCCACTGATATGGAACAGAGAGTAGAGGTGCCTGAGTCTGAAATGAAGGCAAGTGATGATGACGTGCTATATATGGATTCAACTCCAGATATGAGTCCTGAAGAATTCGTGGCACACATGGCTGAAGTACAAACTGACAAGAAGAAGGTATGTTTAGATATTCTTAATCTTGCTGATGTTTGTTACTTGGTTACTGATTTACAATCTCATAATAGTGTTTTAACTGTGTCAAATAGCAATCTGTCATCACAATTGAATGTGGATAAGGAATCCTATAAGACTGTTAGATCTGAACTTGATCAAGCCATTATGGATATTTGTAACACCCAGTATTTGGGTCTAGTAGTATTTAATATTTTCTGACTGTGAATTATTATTAAGTGTGTCAGAAAATAGGTGTGTTGTATTATTTGAAATAAATAGTGATAATAGTCGAATAATTTATTGTGACTAATAAATTATTGAGTGTTTTAATTTTATTTAGTTGACGGTAAAATAAAATAATGTTTCCCCGCAAATGGTTTTTAAGTTCCAGACTATGATAAGTACGGGGAATGAAAATTAACCAATTATATGGTACACTCCATATTTGAGTCGGTGTTTGTTTTAAACATATCTATATACACATATACATACGTACGATCATATACATACATACATAACTTGAAAACCCTAGATCAAATTCCTCCTCTATATCAAATTGAAGGTGGTAAACTCGAATTCAAGCTTCAAGAGCAAGGATTATCATCTTGTAATCCTCCTAATCAACTAGTAAGCTTCTAATTCTTATAGATGAACCCTAGAATTTGGGGGTTTTTGGGTGTTCTTGACTTTAATTCGAAATTAGGGTTTCCAATGGTTGAATTGATGTTAGTTATGCTTTTATAACATGGTTAATCATTCCATCATCATTATAAACATGTTGTATGTGATAATTCTTGAATTTTATGTTAACTTAGAAATTGGGTTTTGGTGTAAATGATGGAATTGAAGCTTGTAATGATCATATAGTTGTTAGTTGATGATTATATGTGGATTATAATCTAAACCTAGTTTAAAAAATGGTGAATTGGATATATGATCATTAATAAAGTTAAAGGGTTTTGTTGATTATGATATGATCAAAACTTGTGTAATTAGTGTATGTTTGATAATTGTTGTTAGTGATCATGTTAGAGTTGATACATGATGATGATTAGTTGTGTTCAAACTAAATTGTGTAAAGTTGATTAAGTGTTCATGGTGATTATGATTGATTCATGAAGATGATTATGAGGGGTTTGATTAATTGTTGATGTTAGATGTTATTGATCTTGTTAATGGGTTAATTATATTAGTTAACCATGATTAAGATGGATAAAGGTGAGAAGGTGATATTAATGATCATAATTTGGTAATTGATTATGAATATTGATGTTTATAATGGCTATTCATAATCTTGGAAACTTACTTGATTTGATGTTGAAAGATGATCATAGTTTATTAAGTGATTGCGAATTGAGATGATTAAAGTGATTATTCATAATCTTGAAATGATACAATTTAAGTGATTAACGAAATGAGTAATAATTCAATGAAATAGAGATTATGAATCATGTTGTATGACTCTAACATGAGTTAATTATTATGAATGAGTTACTGACTCATTTTGTTTAATTATATTGTCAGATGTGCAGAAGGCTCAGTGATATTAGACTACTGAGTGGATGCCTGAGGTGGTCGGTGAGTGGATCTCTAATCCTCAGCGTAACTTGGTTGTAACAAGTTTGGTTACAACAAGTAACGTATTATTACTTTATTAGTTGCATTGATGATTATGTTGATAGTAATAATACTGTTGATATGTTGACTAGTTGAATATGTGATTTGTTGATTATGTGATCACTCGACTTGTTGTTGGCCTTCGGGCATCAGTTGTTAATGAGGCAACGAGTTGTTGAACTGTTGGTTGGGCTAGTTGGTTATCTAAAGTTTAACACACCTCCTGTGTTAGTTGAAGATAATCACTAGCTATCGGTCTCGTCCGTATGGCCATACGGTTAGGTTGGATAAGTGTTCTTGGGGAGCCACCCGGGTTTATGGTTATCCCCAGAGCCGCCGATCCTCATTATGGTGTTGTTGATTAGTTGAAATGTTGCATTGTTGAACTGATGCATTGTTGATGTGTCGTATTGTGTACTTGCTTGTTTTAGTGTTAAGTGTTGTACACAAGGTTGTTGAGCTAAGTTATGATGTTGATTAGTTATCTGCTCACTTAGCTTTATGCTAATCCCCCACATAACACTTCTTGCAGGTTATTGATATATTTGAGTGAGCAAGAAGTTGGACAAGAAGGAATGTTTGACGTGAAGCGTTACTCTGATATTTGATTTGTATAAAATAATGTTTTAACACGTTTTTATATAACACCTCTGTGGTGAAATTATGTTTTGAAAAGGTTGGATTTTATAAGCTGATAAAATGATGTAAAGTATTACTATCTATTTGGACTTACGCTTCCGAATTATTATATTTAAATGAGTGTAAATGAGGGGTGTTATAAGTTGGTATCAGAGCATAGGTTTGGGTGAATTGGACATTGCAAAGTGTTCAATCCCAAATCTATGGTAGTGTCAAGTCAAACATTCCTGGGAGTGCGGGATTAATAGTTGCATGAGAAATTAGTTGTTGCAAATGTACTAACCTATAACAAGTTCCAAGATTGTTGTTTTAGTTGCAGAGACGGAGGAACATGAGGAACCTAAAGGTATTCTCAATGATTCCTCGATATTCGTCGGCAAAAGAGTATCAGGTACTTCCGATAAGCTTGTTGAATTTAAATAAGCTTGAATTGTTTACTTTGCTATGGTATGATTAATAGTGAAGTAAATTGAGTCAGACTAATATGAATCCCCAGTTGTGAGTCCTTGATGATTATTACTTGTTAATGTGATGCTAGGAATGTTAATTGAGATATTTAGCATCATGAGTAGTTCATAATGAACTAGAAATGGAGTTTGTAGACACCTTGTTATATAAAGTTTAATAGTTGGATTAACTGGAAATTAAGTGTGTCTACAATTTGAAAGTAGAGTATAAATCATTATGTGATTATGATTTGATAAATGCAAGGTGTGAGTATGAATTCTTGCTAAGAAACTATTTGATACAAGATAGAATTGTTGATATGACTCCATATAGTAAATTTAATGAGATGTTGGTAATCTCGATTAATAAGTTTGGAGTTTTGTTATTGTGTGAATTAGAAAGTGTCCATTGATTTGGAATGGTATGTTTGACACAGAAAAGTCAAAGTTGAAAGTAGTAGAGTCGAATTTGGTAATATATATACCATAAAGTGATGAATATGGTAAGATGTTTATGTGTTTAATAATGATCATGATTGTAATTGAATTATGATCTATATACTAAAAGTGGTAAAATAATGAAGTCGAAGTGGTCAACCAAACTTATATGTATTGACAAGTTGTGAAAAGTCAAGGTGATCATGAAATTGGAAAACTTGTTGTGATTGGTCTAAATTCGATGATTTTATGTAAAATTGGTGAATTGAAAGTATAATAGAACACCAATAGTGAAAGAAGGTTGGTTTGACTTATAATAGTCAACGTAATGTGAAATAGGTGATGAAATGGTAGTTATATGGGTTGAAACCCAAACGGGTTGTTAAAGTGCCCAAATGGGTCATTTGATGGGTAAACGGTTAAAATGAGTAGTGGTTTGGTTATAACCAATGTAATAGTGATTTTAACCCTACATATAGTAGGTTTATGTGTTGAAAGTGTTTTGAGTAACCAATGTGGTTGTTTTGTTAAGATTGCCCATTTGAACCCTTAAACGGGTCGACTAGTTAAAACATGATAGAACAAGTGTATGGGAGTGATGAACGTGCCCACACGTCATAATTATATGTATAAAAATGTTGTTAAAAGGTTAAAGTCAAAAACCATGTGGATTGGATTTTGACGTGTCCACTAAAATGGTCGGAAATGGCCTAAAATGAGTTACACGTCCGTTTTCTCGTAAAAAGTGAAAATTGAAAAAGTGTAAAAAGGGAAAGTTTTATTTTGGCATAGTGGAGGTGCCTGCAAAATTTCGTGACCTAACTCTTTACGGTTTAGGAGATATGCGCATTTGAAATTCGGAAAAATGCATTTAAGTTTGCTGATGCAGGGGCTGCTGTACAGACAAGGGACCCGGCGGCTGGGTGTGTAAACCCGGCGGCTGGAGGGTGTCAACCGGCGGCTGGTCACCCAAGCCGGCGGCTTCTATAGCCCAAATACGGCAAAATGTTTCTGTTTGGCAAAAATTTAATTTACCCGGCGGTTAGGGTGTAGGACCCGGCGGCTTGGGGTCTGAAGCCGGCGGCTGGACCCTATAGCCGGCGGCTGGACCCTATAGCCGGCGGCTTGTGGCTCTTTTCTGTGAAAAATAAAATTTTTAAGTTTTTCGACGTTCGTAGTTACGTTTGACGTAAAATTTTCCGTTATGAAATTTCGGTGTCCGATTAAGACGAAATTTACATGTCCACTCAAAAATGGGCCAACGGTCAAAGCTCATCGCCTTGCCATGAGCCCTGTCAGTTTTCGGCACTTCGGGGTCGTTTGGGGCTCGAAAATCGCGTTTTATTGTTTTTCGAACCTTATTTTGAACTTTCAGTTTACGTTTTGTATTGGGCTTTTGTTTTATTGAGCCCAGAGATCATTCCTGTGACTATATGTAATATTAAAACTTGTTTTAAGAGGTCTATATGGTTCATTGTTTATGAGTTGATTGTAGGCGGTTTACTTAACTACAAAGTATACCAGTAAATGGTATTGTTGATTGCTACTAGCAAGAATTAGTAAACATTGATTAGATAATCATATGAACTATATTATGTGGACAAATTGAAAGGTGATGAATTAGTTAAATTACTTAGAGTAATATAAAATGTTGAATTAAGCGTTTTAAGAAATTACGAAATACGAAATAAGCACATGAGCTTATATAGATGTAATAGTTGAGCATGAAATACTCAATTGTAATTTGATTAAAGGTATATAGATTGATGATTATGTGTTGAATATTACTTATATTATTGATGAATTGTTTAGTACTAAAAGTACTATAAGTATTAAGTTGTATAAATAATACTGGATAGTGAATTGGGTATTAAGGGAGTTGATTGATGTATTTGTGTCAGACATTGGTGTAGTACGCTTATATTGTTAATAAATACATGATAATATGAGTAGTTCATACTAAAAGTGATAAGTTGAAAATAGTAGCAGGTTAATAATTGGGAATATACTTGCCATTACAGGTTGTTATAATTGTGTAAAGTGTTGATATTACTGTTGAGAATTATGTGAGAGCAAAGATAATTACTTATGAGATAAATGGTATGAAGTGGCCTGAGAATAAAGTGTGACTGACATAATATGACGACGTCTGACCAACGTATTTATATTATGCCATTTCACATAGAGTTGTTGAGGCTACTCAGTACCAAATAAAGTTAACCGTTTTAATATAATCGGATGTTGAAATGTAGCTGTGAAATAGTCAGATATTGACTAAAGTGGAATGGTAGTAAACCACTAAGTTGTTGTTACTAACGTGGTATCTATTGTACAATTGAAGTGTATGTGTGATGCATGGTTAATTGTAAAACTTAAAAGATGATATAAGCAAAGTAGAGGTCAGTTGAATGTGAATAATATTGTTGAATGGATGATTAATGACAACACCTTGTGTTGTTGAAATACCATGGTTAAAGATGTTTGGTATTAACAGGTGTTGTCTAGCATCCCAAATTGTATGATGTGATGTTAGTTGATTACATGATAATAAGTTTAACTATAGAAATGGACCTCTACATAATGCTTATTAGTTAATCTTATATGTTGATGATTATATGATTGTGAATTCCTGTTAAATAAAGGATTTCATATAATCAAGTTGTATTTATAACTACAAGTTGTAAAGTAGTAATTAATGAGTTGCAAAAATTTGAAAATCTAGCAAAGTGATAACTAAAGAAGTATATAATTATTAGTTAAATTGCTAGTGACGGATCGAGTTACAACTTGTTGCTAAGATGCATGTAGTAGTGTTCAGTACCACTTGTTGTTATTGTGGTTGTCGTTGTCGTTATAGTTGGACTTGCTGCTATAGTTGCTGTTGTGATAAATATGATACTTTACTTGACTATGTAAGTGGTTGATTTAACTCATTAGAGGCAGGGTATAGGCACAGTATTGGTGCAGAGATCATGTACATTTGGATATGTGCATGTGGAAAGAATTGAAAACAAGTGTATAAATATTATGAGTTACTCAAAGGGAATAATACATGATGGGTGTATATGTTGTAAATAAACAGTTGATGATGCTACATTGGGTGCTGAAAATAACATTTTGTGTCAATAAATTAAATAGAGGTAAAACACAACTTACTGGTGGTGTGTAAGTTGATAATATGTATATACATTTTGTGTTTAGTGGTTAAATATATGCAAGTTGATTCGGGGGTTGTGTGATTACTGATATGCATGATGGTTATATGCATTAGTGAATTAAATTGGATGCATATATTAATGAGTAGTATATAATTAGTGTAATATGAAAGGATAAATATTAGCAAATTAGAAATAAAATGTGAGTTAAATCTCACATGAGGAATGGGAGTAATAAGTGGTTGTGTTCTTAGATTATATAAGTGTGATCAGATTTCGAGGACGAAATCTCTTTAAGGAGGGGAGATTTGTAACACCCAGTATTTGGGTCTAGTAGTATTTAATATTTTCTGACTGTGAATTATTATTAAGTGTGTCAGAAAATAGGTGTGTTGTATTATTTGAAATAAATAGTGATAATAGTCGAATAATTTATTGTGACTAATAAATTATTGAGTGTTTTAATTTTATTTAGTTGACGGTAAAATAAAATAATGTTTCCCCGCAAATGGTTTTTAAGTTCCAGACTATGATAAGTACGGGGAATGAAAATTAACCAATTATATGGTACACTCCATATTTGAGTCGGTGTTTGTTTTAAACATATCTATATACACATATACATACGTACGATCATATACATACATACATAACTTGAAAACCCTAGATCAAATTCCTCCTCTATATCAAATTGAAGGTGGTAAACTCGAATTCAAGCTTCAAGAGCAAGGATTATCATCTTGTAATCCTCCTAATCAACTAGTAAGCTTCTAATTCTTATAGATGAACCCTAGAATTTGGGGGTTTTTGGGTGTTCTTGACTTTAATTCGAAATTAGGGTTTCCAATGGTTGAATTGATGTTAGTTATGCTTTTATAACATGGTTAATCATTCCATCATCATTATAAACATGTTGTATGTGATAATTCTTGAATTTTATGTTAACTTAGAAATTGGGTTTTGGTGTAAATGATGGAATTGAAGCTTGTAATGATCATATAGTTGTTAGTTGATGATTATATGTGGATTATAATCTAAACCTAGTTTAAAAAATGGTGAATTGGATATATGATCATTAATAAAGTTAAAGGGTTTTGTTGATTATGATATGATCAAAACTTGTGTAATTAGTGTATGTTTGATAATTGTTGTTAGTGATCATGTTAGAGTTGATACATGATGATGATTAGTTGTGTTCAAACTAAATTGTGTAAAGTTGATTAAGTGTTCATGGTGATTATGATTGATTCATGAAGATGATTATGAGGGGTTTGATTAATTGTTGATGTTAGATGTTATTGATCTTGTTAATGGGTTAATTATATTAGTTAACCATGATTAAGATGGATAAAGGTGAGAAGGTGATATTAATGATCATAATTTGGTAATTGATTATGAATATTGATGTTTATAATGGCTATTCATAATCTTGGAAACTTACTTGATTTGATGTTGAAAGATGATCATAGTTTATTAAGTGATTGCGAATTGAGATGATTAAAGTGATTATTCATAATCTTGAAATGATACAATTTAAGTGATTAACGAAATGAGTAATAATTCAATGAAATAGAGATTATGAATCATGTTGTATGACTCTAACATGAGTTAATTATTATGAATGAGTTACTGACTCATTTTGTTTAATTATATTGTCAGATGTGCAGAAGGCTCAGTGATATTAGACTACTGAGTGGATGCCTGAGGTGGTCGGTGAGTGGATCTCTAATCCTCAGCGTAACTTGGTTGTAACAAGTTTGGTTACAACAAGTAACGTATTATTACTTTATTAGTTGCATTGATGATTATGTTGATAGTAATAATACTGTTGATATGTTGACTAGTTGAATATGTGATTTGTTGATTATGTGATCACTCGACTTGTTGTTGGCCTTCGGGCATCAGTTGTTAATGAGGCAACGAGTTGTTGAACTGTTGGTTGGGCTAGTTGGTTATCTAAAGTTTAACACACCTCCTGTGTTAGTTGAAGATAATCACTAGCTATCGGTCTCGTCCGTATGGCCATACGGTTAGGTTGGATAAGTGTTCTTGGGGAGCCACCCGGGTTTATGGTTATCCCCAGAGCCGCCGATCCTCATTATGGTGTTGTTGATTAGTTGAAATGTTGCATTGTTGAACTGATGCATTGTTGATGTGTCGTATTGTGTACTTGCTTGTTTTAGTGTTAAGTGTTGTACACAAGGTTGTTGAGCTAAGTTATGATGTTGATTAGTTATCTGCTCACTTAGCTTTATGCTAATCCCCCACATAACACTTCTTGCAGGTTATTGATATATTTGAGTGAGCAAGAAGTTGGACAAGAAGGAATGTTTGACGTGAAGCGTTACTCTGATATTTGATTTGTATAAAATAATGTTTTAACACGTTTTTATATAACACCTCTGTGGTGAAATTATGTTTTGAAAAGGTTGGATTTTATAAGCTGATAAAATGATGTAAAGTATTACTATCTATTTGGACTTACGCTTCCGAATTATTATATTTAAATGAGTGTAAATGAGGGGTGTTATAATATTCGTAGATTAAGTGATGATAAACAGGCCTTAAAAGATAAAATTAAGTCTGATGCTTCAGATAGAACAAAACTTAGAGATACCATAAGTGAAAAATCTGTTATTATAGATGGTCTCTATATGAACATTGATGATTTAAATCGAACAATAGCTGATCGGGATAGAGAGTTAGCTGAGCTGAAGCATAAGTTAGTAGAACAAAATCGAAAGATTGAGTCCTACAGAACTTTAGAAATGGATAAAATGCTAGATGCTCAACGCAGTGTAAAGGACAAGACTGGGATAGGATACAATGATGTACCTCATCCTTTTAATGCCAATTACACTAGTAACTCGATAGATTCTGAAATGACAGATGCTAATCCTGAGATTTCAGTAACTAATGACCAAGAAAAGTTAGAGGTGCAGAAGGAGGTAGTTAAGAACGTATCATTAGATAATAGCAAGGCGTCTCATTTCACCAAAATACAGTTTGTATCTGGTGGAGTGATTAACGATGCTAAGACTGATGATAAGGTTAATAAGGAACAAATACCTGAACCTTTAGTGCCTAAAACTCCGATTAGTAATGCAAAAGTTCCTAAATCACGCAAACAGATGTCATGTTTCAAGTGTCGCCAAAAGGGACACGTGGCTTCGTGTTGTCCTAACAAAAAGCCTGAAACACCACATTAGTTTGTGATTGATGAAAAGACACAGATCGACTCTAGTATGACTGTAGATAGGTTAGATACCAAACCTAAGTTAGGTAATAAACCTGTTAACATTCTTAAAAGAGACAGTAAACATAGTGTCTCCCCACCTAAACCTAAAAGGCCATATACTCAAAGTGATAATTCTGTCTATAAGTCTAGGGATGTGACACCGTCGAGGTTTAGAACTCCAAGTAGAGGCCATAGTCATTATGAGAGTGGTACTACTTCGCGATCACATGAGTTTAATTATAATTATCATAATAGAGCTCATAATTATGTGCCTAGGAGGTTATCCTCAAATTCACCTCTTAAGGCTGATCGTCCACAAACTCAAGCTACTTCGAAAGTAACCAAAGCTCCTGATGGGAAGGATGGTTATTTTAAAGAGCTTAAGTTTGTTGATGATAAGGGACAAACCAAGACCGTAATGGCTTGGGTCCCTCTTGATAACTGATTGTGTGTTGTGTTATGTGCAGGAGCATGCTGTGAACAAGGACAGCTGGTGGTATGTAGACAGTGGATGCTCGAGGCACATGACAGGAGAAAGAAGTCTACTGATGGACTTCGAGGAGAGTCTCGAGCAAAAAGTAAATTTTGCAGGAGATAAAGGAGGAGTAATTTCGGGAAATGAAAAGTTTCAAATGGAACTTTGACTCTTGAGGATGTGAACTATGTTGAAGAACTAACTCACAACCTAGTGAGTGTTTCCCAAGTCTGTGATAAAGGTCATCCAGTTTATTTTAATGAAAAAGAGGCCTTAGTCCTGAAGCCAGGTTTCAAAATTCCTGATGAATGGATATTGATGAGGGCGCCAAGGAAGAAGGACATCTATGCTATCAACATGAGTATTCCTAATTCTTCAATGGTGTCTACATGTTTATTATCCAAGGCTTTGGAAACAGACGCATTATTATGGCATAGGAGAATGGCACACCTAAACTGGAGAAAGATGAATTATATAACCAAAAATGGTTTGGTTCTAGGTGTACCACAAAAACGTTTTGAGTCTGAGGATAAGTGTGTTCCTTGCATGAAAGGAAAGCAGCACAAGAAACCACACAGACCTAAGACTGAAAACTCTATCTCCTCGCCATTTGAATTGCTACATATGGATCTCTTTGGCCCTATAAGCAAGAGAAGTCTAGGTGGCAAATGGTACTGTTTGGTTGTCACAGATGATTATTCTAGATTCTCGTGGGTATTCTTTTTGGGATCAAAGGATGAAACTCCTGGAATTCTAATTGAGTTCTTTGATCTAGTAGAGAATGTCTATAAAAAGAGAGTGAAGCGTATTCGTAGTGACAATGGAACAGAATTTAAGAATTCAACGTTGAATATCTATTGCTTAAGCAAAGGGATATTACATCAATTCAGTGCACCTTATGAACCTCAACAGAATGGTGTTGCTGAAAGGAAAAATAGAACGTTGATTGAAGCTGCAAGAACAATGCTTGCAGATTCAAAGCTTCCGGTCATCTTTTGGGCAGAAGCAGTGAATACAGCATGTTATGTTCTTAATAGAGTTCTTACGGTTAAAAGACATAACAAGACTTGTTATGAGCTTTTAAACAATAAGAAACCAAACTTAAAAGGGTTTGAACCCTTTGGAGTTTCATGCACCATATTAAAGACTGGACATCAAGCAAAATTTGGTGAGAAGGCTGACGAAGGAGTTTTCCTAGGTTATATGCCCAATTCACCAAACAAGAGAGTCTTTAATAAAGTCACAGGACGTTTGGAGGTAGTTTATAATATTGAGGTTACGAGCTACTCACCTGATGTTCATAAGGGCTTAGATTGGCAATTTGATTATTCTGATCTTTTTGCATCATTTAAAGTTCCTATTAGTGACTATGTCAGTGATTCAGAGATAGCTGAACATTTAGTGTCTGAAGATGTTGATACTGGTCATGCTTCAACATCAAGTGTTAAACAGTCTGGAATTAAGACTACTGTTGACTCAGATAAAGCTTCTACAAGTGAGTCACAACAACCTTCAGAGGATAAGTCTCAAGAAACAGAAGATCTTGATGATCTTCCGACAAAGTTTGATGATATACTTACTCCTTTGAAACATTTAAGGATCTCTTCTGCTCGTACGGAAGATGTACCTTCATTGGAAGAGATTGGTACTAACTTAGAAGATGAGATTCCGGTTGAGCCTGTTGCTTCAACTAGAACGAGTAAGAATCATCCCGCTGAAAACATCATCGGTGATATTAATACTCCGGTTCAAACTAGGCATCAATCCAGAGCTAGTACGTCTGAGAATTTAGAATACCAAAGCTTGTATACTGCAATGAAAGAGACAGGGATTCCTAATCAATGTCTATATTCATGCTTTATCTCACAAGTCGAGCCTAAAAATGTTCAGATGGCTTTAAAAGAAAGCTCGTGGGTAGAAGCAATGCAAGAGGAACTATCACAGTTCACAAAATTACAAGTATGGGAGTTGGTTGACCTACCAAAGGGAGAATATCCAATTGGAACTAGATGGGTATTTAAGTGCAAGAGAGATGATAAAGGAATCGTTACTCTCAATAAAGCTCATCTGGTGGTTCAAGGTTTTAATCAACAAGAAGGTATTGACTACAATGAAGTGTTTGCACCAGTTGCTATGCTAGAAGCAATTAGAGTATTCTTAGCATTCGCATCATATTTTGGTATAAAAGTGTATCAGTTGGATGTTAAGAGTGCCTTTTTGTATGGCAAAGTGGAAGAATTGGTGTATGTTTCACAACCGCCAGGGTTTGCTGATCCTGAATATCCAGATAGAGTATATCATTTGAATAAGGCTCTATATGGATTACATCAAGCACCTAGGGCATGGTATGGAACACTATCAACGTATCTACTTGAGAATGGATTTACAAGAGGGTCGATTGATAGTACTCTATTTGTGAAGTGGAAAAAGAAAGACTTTCTTCTCGTACAAGTTTATGTTGATGACATTATCTTTGGATTGTCTGATGAAAAAGATGTGTCAAGAATTTGAGAAAGTCATGAGAAAAAGATTTGAAATGTCTGCAATGGGAGAGTTGAATTTCTTCTTAGGATTACAAGTTGATCAAAAGAAGGATGGATTCTTTATTCATCAATCTAAATATACATATTTGCTATTAGAACGCTTTAAGATGGATGAAAGTAAGGTCTACAATACTCCAATTCCAGTCAATCATGGACTAGGTCCAGATACATCGAGTGATAGCGATGTGGATCCAACTCTTTATAGAGCCATGATCGGATCACTAATGTATCTCACAGCCTCTAGGCCTGACATAATGTTTGCTGTCTGTTTATGCGCAAGATATCAGGCTAATCCGAAAGAGTCACATATGCAAGCTGTTAAACGAATCTTTCGTTACCTCAAAGGGAAACCTAAGCTGGGTCTTTGGTATCCGATTGATGGAGACTTAGATCTCGTAGCTTATACTGATTCGGATTACGGAGGATGCAATCAGAATAGGAAATCTACGACCGGAGGATGTCAATTCCTAGGAGGTAGATTAGTATCCTGGCAGTGCAAGAAGCAAACCTTGGTAGCCATTTCTACATGTGAAGCTGAGTATGTTGCAGCTGGCAGCTGTTGCTCGCAAGTACTTTGGATTCAACAGCAACTGCGGGATTACGGGTTAAATATAACCAATACTCCTATGATGATTGATAATGAATCTACTATGTCGATCACCAATAATCCGGTGAAGCACAGTAAAACTAAGCATATTGATATTCGACATCATTATATTAGAGATTGTGCTGAGAAGAAGTTGATAAAGTTAGTTAAGGTTCCATCATTGGATAACTTAGCAGACTTATACACGAAGGCGTTCGACAGAGCAAGATTTGAGACGTTGGTTCAACTAAACGGAATGAGAAATCCAGAGTAATTACTCTTCCAAGGGTATTTTTGTAATAGTTAGTATTTCTGTGTTCATTATAAAAAAAAAAAAAGGCGTATGACATTCATTTGCTTGTTACCTAAGGGGAATCGCCTTCATATAAGTTTTTATTTGCAAAAACTAAGGGAAATGATAGTACATTAGGAGAATAAGCTTCACAATAATAAAGCTTAAGTCCTAAGTATGATATGGTAGTAGGTTCAAATAAAGTTGCTTTAGAACTACAGCGGTTCTATCAGGTATGTGTTTATATTTATTTGATTATACACCTAAATCCACAAGTTATAATTTGTCTATTTTTAGTGAAAACTTTAGATAGCTTCATCATATGATGTACTAGTAGGCAAATTATATGAAATTTTCTAAGCCTTAAGAAGTTAATTAACTACTTGTTTATTATCTTGTGTTACTATTCTATGATGTATGACATTAAGTCTTAATTGTTGAATGATGGTATTGCCATACACTGTTATCATGCTTTTTAATGAAGTGACAAATAGTAGCAATATGGGTATTAACTTAATTACTGGTAACTTTGTTGTACTAAGTACAGAACTGAAACCTTTAATTAAATTAATATTCTCAAATATATTTTGAATTATGCTAGAAGGGATCTTCTGTTGTACTACGTACAGACTTGGATAACATAGCATATTCAAAGTATGTCTGATATTTGTCTAACCTTAAAATTCAAGTGTATGTTATATGTTTCGAAAAGATACATCATTTAGTAACCGCTACCTTGAAACTTAATGATGCAGTGCTATGAGTTTTACTTGAAATTCTTCAGTATGTCATATAATAGGAAGCACTTGATAATATTCATACTAACAATAAAGTGCTTGCTTAGAAAATTGAGTATAATTTGTTTATGTGGATCATAATACTGGTAATCGTCTTGAACTGTCTATATTTAAAATATTCACTTTATGTGAGTAATGCATTTATTAATTATGCTTTGTGGATAAAGGTACCTAAGATATAGTTTTCTAAATATAAATGTATCAATGATGAATTTAGTTGTGATTCTATTGTAATTTATTTGAATTTCATGAGGTATGTATACTAACAATCTACTTAGACTTTTTAATATATACTTAATTGCTTATTCTTTCTAATATGATTCCTAAGCAGATAAATTCTTATTCATTTTTTTTTTGTATTTTGTTTTGTTCAAGTGTTTAATTAACTGGTAATTGATACCAAAGTTTATATAATTGTGTTTTTATTTATGTTTAATTTAAGTTTTTGTGTTTATTAGGTTTTACCCTTCGGAATTAAATTATGCTGAATATTTTTGAGTTGAACAAACGTAACAAATACAAGTAAAAAATAATTTTATTTTAGACTTGTACAAATGATGGGTTTTTAATTTATACTAGGTATTTAATTCGCGTTTTTATTTATTCCTGCTAGTCGACTTAGTCAACTTGCGGATCCACTTGAAATCTCGCGAATCGGATACAAGGTATAAAGGGGGTCAAACGAGTCAAGCCCACCGAACCGACAGACTTCGCGAGTTCACTTAAACTTGGCGAATCCGCTTACAGGCGAAACGAGGCGAAACTTATTTTTCGTTTGATTTTGATTTTACGAGTAAGGAAACGAGTTTTTGAATCCGTAGATTATATTCAAGACTTCTTTGCGAACATTTTGAGGTATAATACAACGGATTTCACCGTGTAATTAACTCGAAATCGACAATTCTAAAAACTTAGAGTTTCGGTTTGAAGTTTAAACGATTCACATAGATTTAAGATGTTATTGGACATGGATCATTATGGTTTAAGTTAAACGAACATCAATGAACGCAAAACAATCGTTAGATCACGTTAAAATCAACGGATTAATTGATTTTGAAAATAAACTCGCGCCGGCTGTTCGTCGAACGAGTTGACACTTCGACTTAACTCGCAGCGAGTTGACTAGCGGATCGAGTTGATTAGTGGATCGACTGACGAGTTGACCTGCGGATCGACTTGATTAACGAGTTCAATTGGCTGCGAATCCAATTGCGAGTTGAGATGCGAAACGAGTTGAACTCGATTCGCATAGGTGTCTTATGCGAATTCAGAACTTAGATAAAATATTTTTTAAAGTTTTTATAAGAGTTAAGACTTTTTAAGTAATAACTAGTATATTTTGGATTCCTATAACAATGTATATATATATATATATATCGAAAGTCTACCGATTCAAAACGTAATCGAGTGGCGTGTCCTAATTTTATATTAGCGGTATAATATATATATTGGTTTAATAAAACATTAACGACTTGAGAATTTTTAAATTTACAAGTAATTAATGGAAATTACGTATTGGACTTACGACTTATTAGTTATAAGTTATATATGTTACATACGTATGTATACAACTTGAGACAATTATGTAACAAGTTATATATTCTAAATTTAGAACTACGATGTTTGATGAATTTTAATTCATATATACATAATAGTTTAAAATTTATTTATTGTAATTAACGTGCATTAATTGTTTTTGTTATGTGTGTTATTATGCAGATATGGCTAGACAGTTTGATAAAGGTCACAATATTCTTGTGGATCTAGATCTTACAGTCAAGGGAGCTAGACAAGTAGCTAAAGTCCTTACATTTTTCGCACGTTCACGCATTAGATATGCAATTACAGAGTGCCCACCGATCTCTCTGTCAATACTGAACGATTTTTGGAGGGATATTCAGTATGACGAGACGGTCAATCCACCGGTCATCCGAGCAACGGTTAACCAACAACCGATTGCGTTTACAGCTTCTGACCTTCGTCAGATTTTGCATTTGGGTACAGTAGACCAAGAAGATGGTCCGACTGAGTACTCAAGTGATTTTATCGAGGGTGCACTAAGCCGTATGGGCTATACGGGTGAGCGTAGAGGACGACAGTTCCTAAAGGCTCTAGTAATCGGCCAGTGGAGATTCTTGTGGCACGTTATTGTAACACCCCGCAAATTTAAACACGATTAATTAAATTAATCACTTGCATTATTAGGCTAATTCCCTACTTGAGTGAATTCACAACACATTTAAGAGGTAAGTCTAGCATAGCCCAACTAGATAATACGCGTAGTATTACGTATTCGTAATTAGTTGTAATTACGTACTGAACGATCTGAAAACAAACGCGACAAAAACATACGACTGTTGGTGAACAAAATTATTTAATAAAACGAAATTATTAAATAACGTAGTAGCGAATAAATATTTTGTCAAAAATATTTACAAATCATTTTATAACGCAAAACGTTTAATTCGTACAAATTAAATAAAACAAAGTTTGAAATTTATAAAATTTATTAATTTAATTTCATAAAAAGATCCTAATTAAAAATAATGAAAATGTAATTAAAAACATAATAGTTAAAGTAAAATAACATTTAACGATCGGGTAAACAAACACGGAACGCAAACACGGAGGCAGAAAGTGGGATAAAACCACCTCCCACCTCCCAACTTTCTTTCATTTTCATTTCTCCTTCTCTCTCTCTTCTTTCTCTTTTCTCCTCCTTCTCTCTAAACTCACCCACAAATCACACAAATCACCACAAAACTACGCTAAAACGACGCCGAATCACATAGCTCCTTTGGAATAAAACGACCACGAGACCCCGATCTACATTTCTACCTTTTCGGATTTCAAATCCGACACTCGTAAGTTTCCGACAAATTCCGCAAATCTTTAGATTTCAAAGTTATAATTGCTATTTAGTGTTTAATATACTTAGTATAACAAGTTTTAGTGTTTTATACAACCGAAAACGTCCAAAAACGAACCAAATCTCGTCTTTTTCAAGTTGTTCGTCGAACAGCTGATAGTGTCGCATAGGACCGAAAACAGTATAGCGACACTACCCTAGTGACGCTATTAGTGCCGCATGAAACCCGAAATGTACCGTCACTTGCCTAGTGACGCTACCAACTTTACGATACCGACACTTCTTGAGTGTCGCTATTCACTGACTGACACATCTATGCGCCACTTACCAAGTGCCGCATAACTCAGATTTTTCACTTATACCCGACACTTCGTTAGTGACGCACCAATTTTTCACACGACACTTCGTAAGTGACGCATTACTATCTGATCACCACGTATACCGACACTAACCTAGTGTCGCATAACCAAAACAAGTGACGCCCTTAGTGTCGCATAAAACAGGAACTTTACAAACTAATTTTTCACTAAGTGTCGAGCTTAACCGGTAACAAATACTCACATATTATACGATACACGAACTATACAAACATTACAAACATACCTGTTTTATCGAAAAGATGATTTCAAACTTTCGCCAACGAGTCGTATACATTTTCGTAAACAACGAAATACAAACATAAACATTAAACAAACGATTTGGACGTGACTTGGTTGTACAAACACTAGCATGGATGATTAGTTTAGACATCCACTTACTTATTAAATCTCGTACGTTTAGGACGTTAGGAGATTTCAGACTGTACTTGGGCTTAGGTTTGCTAGCACTCGCACAACTACTTAAACTCAACAGGTGAGTTCACAGCCCCTACTTTACTGTTTTAACTACTTTTGGGGTGGAAAACATAGTCAACTGCTTTACTGATTTACTGATTGCCATAACTGCTTTTACTATATGATTATTTATCATACTGTTTACTCGAACAATTAGAGTACTTGAACTGTTAAACTGCTATACAAACTGTCACATAACTGCCTTTGACACACTTATACCAACTGCTTATGACTGCGGTCAACTATTACAACTGTCTGAACGAAATGATACTTCCATACAAAAACTAATATTACTATGTGAAACTTATTTGGTATCTTACCGGAGAACGACCGGTACTAACAATGTATCTTGTCGGAGAACGACCGACACTAACAAAGTATCTTACCGGAGAACGACCGGTACTAACAGTGTATCTTACCGGAGAACGACCGGTACTAATAATGTATCTCACCGGAGAACGACCGGTGCTAACTTGGTATCTTACCGGAGAACGACCGGTACATTTGGTAACTAGTCGGAGAACGACCGACTCAAACTTTAAAACTACTGGAGAACTACCAGCAACACGTTTTCAAACATATGATTTTGGGTAACGTCCCAACACAACTATTTTGGGCAACATCCCTCATAAACTGAAACTTTGGCGAACAACCCACTGAACTTATACTTTGGATGACGTTCCACTAAACATTACTCGACTATTATGGCAATTACTATTTATGAACGTATTTGGTCCAACAAATGTGACTACAAAACTTGAAACAACAATATACAACATAAAACATGTGGATTCACTCAACCTAGTTGTTGACTTTTACTATGTTTTTCAGGGAATTAGCTGCGCATGTAAGAATCGCCAACACACATGGAGAATTAGGCGACCCTTGAAGCTTAGGATGCCAACTTTTGGAAACATATGGATTTTTTTAGTATAACTGAAATGTTTTAGTTATATTTCAGAAATCTACTTTTGTAAACTTACTACTTTTAACTTATACGATTCGATGAATCGTAAACTTTGTAATTAACACTTTTGGCATCTTAAATATATATTGTTCTGTTGTAATCATAAGCTCTGATACGTATGCATGCTTTGTTATTGTGACACCCCATACTTAAACTACATGCTTCCGCTAAACGAATTTGGGGGTGTTACAGATTGGTATCAGAGCCAATGGTTATAGCGAACTAGGAAACTTTAGGTGACTTAGCGACCTAGAGACCTAGACTATAGCCTTGGCTAGAACGCACATGCATACATACAATTACATACATCTAAACTATCGTTACGATACCTCGATACGCGTGAACTGTTCACCACATTCGACTCGTTCATTGTACCCTGATCTCATATGAACCTGATCGTGATTAAACGGTTGATGAAAAGAAGTATGTATTTGGCATCATATAATGACGCCTGGCCAACGTGATTATATAATACTAAGTACGTATGGGTGTTTCATAGTCGTAAGATACGTGATGGGGATTCGACAATTTGTCTTGATACTCGAAAAACTGAAAACATGTGAACCCTCATTCTTCACATTTTCTACTTTAGCGTTGGCTACTATTTGAACTAATACTCAGTCACGTTTAACAACTATTCGGTCGAGTTGACCACTCTGCAAACAAACTCTTGCTCTCTAACGATCGAACGAAATCGTACTAAACGTTTAACGAATGGAACCGACGACTCACCAACCGGATAGACGGGTGGGAAACAATCAGAGATCGTATATACATCGGAGATTTACGAGCCTTTCAGGTACTATGCGAACGAAACCTAGCTATGTACTACTACCGGGTAATCGAGACGGAGTCTCACACAATCACTCGGGTGATCGGACCTAACCTTGCGAAACGAAACACGAGTAGCAAACTTTATCGAAACAAAAACCGATGAACTATATTTGAAATGATTATTTCACAAACCACTATACTGGAAGATTTTCCTACTAAGTAATTACCAGAATGATTTTTCTAAATGAACACGATTTGATGAATCACAACAAACAACATGTCAGACTTTCGGCAAAGTTTTCTAAACGAAATATCTAAACGAAGAGTTTTCAAACGATTTACACGGGACAAGGTTTAACCATGTATACCCAACATGAATTTACTCATTGATCACGAATTGATCACTATTTGACTGAATGTCAACGATTTACACAAATTTGTTTATAATTAAACAACGAACGATTTATAATCAAACTTAGCTACTGGGTCCAAACAAACGTTTTGTCATGATTTGACCGCAACCGGGACAACAAACTGAACATCTCGAACCGTCAACTGTTTTGACAACTGTTTATCATTTTGAACTACAACCGTAACGTTTACGCACTGACAACGCCTGGACGCGCATACAATTCTCAGAACAAGGGATACACAACAAGATTTCCTACGTCGACATCAATACGTCTTAGTCAACTTAGACTACGCTTTAGCGATGTACTATTCGAATGTCGATTCGAACTCAACGCTTGGTAAACTTTTGACCACATAACGAAACACACAACTTATTGAATTATGCCACGAGCATACTTAAACTGTTTGAACTGTCATGGCAACTCGGAACGCCACATAAACTATTACTACTGCCGAAACATACTAAACTATACCGCGAGTATACTTAAACTGATTGAACTTCTATGGCAACAATTGAACGCCACGCAAACTATTGTTAACAACATGACTTATCGGAGAACATACGCCGCGGGCGATCCGACTTGGTTTTAAATCTCGGGACGAGATTTCTCTAACATGGGGAGAATGTAACACCCCGCAAATTTAAACACGATTAATTAAATTAATCACTTGCATTATTAGGCTAATTCCCTACTTGAGTGAATTCACAACACATTTAAGAGCTAAGTCTAGCATAGCCCAACTAGATAATACGCGTAGTATTACGTATTCGTAATTAGTTGTAATTACGTACTGAACGATCTGAAAACAAACGCGACAAAAACATACGACTGTTGGTGAACAAAATTATTTAATAAAACGAAATTATTAAATAACGTAGTAGCGAATAAATATTTTGTCAAAAATATTTACAAATCATTTTATAACGCAAAACGTTTAATTCGTACAAATTAAATAAAACAAAGTTTGAAATTTATAAAATTTATTAATTTAATTTCATAAAAAGATCCTAATTAAAAATAATGAAAATGTAATTAAAAACATAATAGTTAAAGTAAAATAACATTTAACGATCGGGTAAACAAACACGGAACGCAAACACGGAGGCAGAAAGTGGGATAAAACCACCTCCCACCTCCCAACTTTCTTTCATTTTCATTTCTCCTTCTCTCTCTCTTCTTTCTCTTTTCTCCTCCTTCTCTCTAAACTCACCCACAAATCACACAAATCACCACAAAACTACGCTAAAACGACGCCGAATCACATAGCTCCTTTGGAATAAAACGACCACGAGACCCCGATCTACATTTCTACCTTTTCGGATTTCAAATCCGACACTCGTAAGTTTCCGACAAATTCCGCAAATCTTTAGATTTCAAAGTTATAATTGCTATTTAGTGTTTAATATACTTAGTATAACAAGTTTTAGTGTTTTATACAACCGAAAACGTCCAAAAACGAACCAAATCTCGTCTTTTTCAAGCTGTTCGTCGAACAGCTGATAGTGTCGCATAGGACCGAAAACAGTATAGCGACACTACCCTAGTGACGCTATTAGTGCCGCATGAAACCCGAAATGTACCGTCACTTGCCTAGTGACGCTACCAACTTTACGATACCGACACTTCTTGAGTGTCGCTATTCACTGACTGACACATCTATGCGCCACTTACCAAGTGCCGCATAACTCAGATTTTTCACTTATACCCGACACTTCGTTAGTGACGCACCAATTTTTCACACGACACTTCGTAAGTGACGCATTACTATCTGATCACCACGTATACCGACACTAACCTAGTGTCGCATAACCAAAACAAGTGACGCCCTTAGTGTCGCATAAAACAGGAACTTTACAAACTAATTTTTCACTAAGTGTCGAGCTTAACCGGTAACAAATACTCACATATTATACGATACACGAACTATACAAACATTACAAACATACCTGTTTTATCGAAAAGATGATTTCAAACTTTCGCCAACGAGTCGTATACATTTTCGTAAACAACGAAATACAAACATAAACATTAAACAAACGATTTGGACGTGACTTGGTTGTACAAACACTAGCATGGATGATTAGTTTAGACATCCACTTACTTATTAAATCTCGTACGTTTAGGACGTTAGGAGATTTCAGACTGTACTTGGGCTTAGGTTTGCTAGCACTCGCACAACTACTTAAACTCAACAGGTGAGTTCACAGCCCCTACTTTACTGTTTTAACTACTTTTGGGGTGGAAAACATAGTCAACTGCTTTACTGATTTACTGATTGCCATAACTGCTTTTACTATATGATTATTTATCATACTGTTTACTCGAACAATTAGAGTACTTGAACTGTTAAACTGCTATACAAACTGTCACATAACTGCCTTTGACACACTTATACCAACTGCTTATGACTGCGGTCAACTATTACAACTGTCTGAACGAAATGATACTTCCATACAAAAACTAATATTACTATGTGAAACTTATTTGGTATCTTACCGGAGAACGACCGGTACTAACAATGTATCTTGTCGGAGAACGACCGACACTAACAAAGTATCTTACCGGAGAACGACCGGTACTAACAGTGTATCTTACCGGAGAACGACCGGTACTAATAATGTATCTCACCGGAGAACGACCGGTGCTAACTTGGTATCTTACCGGAGAACGACCGGTACATTTGGTAACTAGTCGGAGAACGACCGACTCAAACTTTAAAACTACTGGAGAACTACCAGCAACACGTTTTCAAACATATGATTTTGGGTAACGTCCCAACACAACTATTTTGGGCAACATCCCTCATAAACTGAAACTTTGGGCGAACAACCCACTGAACTTATACTTTGGATGACGTTCCACTAAACATTACTCGACTATTATGGCAATTACTATTTATGAACGTATTTGGTCCAACAAATGTGACTACAAAACTTGAAACAACAATATACAACATAAAACATGTGGATTCACTCAACCTAGTTGTTGACTTTTACTATGTTTTTCAGGGAATTAGCTGCGCATGTAAGAATCGCCAACACACATGGAGAATTAGGCGACCCTTGAAGCTTAGGATGCCAACTTTTGGAAACATATGGATTTTTTTAGTATAACTGAAATGTTTTAGTTATATTTCAGAAATCTACTTTTGTAAACTTACTACTTTTAACTTATACGATTCGATGAATCGTAAACTTTGTAATTAACACTTTTGGCATCTTAAATATATATTGTTCTGTTGTAATCATAAGCTCTGATACGTATGCATGCTTTGTTATTGTGACACCCCATACTTAAACTAAATGCTTCCGCTAAACGAATTTGGGGGTGTTATAGTTATTGTCACTGTTTTTGGACCAAAGAAGGGCGGTTTTGATGAACTGAGCCCTGCTCTTGTATCGGCGGTACTGTCACTGGTTTACAATAAACCATAAAGTTTTTGTGATTACATTTTTGGCGAGTTAGCTAGGCAGATTTCGGGTTCTGTCAGATCACGTTTTATGATCTACCCGAGGTTCTGTATGATGATTATTCATGCTCGTCTTCCGGATATTGTTATCCCTGAGCCGCACTTACGTGTTGATACTATCGCGCTCAGAGGATACAATGCGATGTTTCAGCAGACTATTCGACGGGAAGAATATGTCAAGCCGGAGATCCGTGATCTTTTTGGCTATCTTATTGATCCCGCTTACATTACGCCACCGAACAATGGATGGCTAGATGTTGCTGCTGATGCTGTTCCAGAGCATGCTGCTGCTGTGGTTCCACAACCTGAGCCACAGGCATTGCTTGAGGATGTGTTGATACAAGCTGATCAACCAGGTCAACAGGTTGATGCTGAGGTTGCTGCACAGGTAGTGCAGGAAGTGCTAGATCAGAATGATGAGGCACAAGATCCCGAGATGAGGGAAATTGATCTGTTCTTGGAGATTGCACCGGAACAGGTATTATTTTCATTATATAATATTATTTTCACTTAGTTGATAGATTACTTTTATTACTCATGTAGTATAATATTATTATATATATATTTATACTGATATTAGATATTTAGTTAATTGGATAATGTTTCTGATTATAAAATATAAATATCATTATATAAACAGGAAGCTGAAGCTGAGGCTGCAAACCCAGAGGTTCCAATACCTGAGGGGGAGCAGATACAGCTAGATAGATCAGTTGTTGTACCGGCTGAGGTATTATATCTGATTAATCTTAAATATATAGAACTTGTATGATAGAGCTTTATGCTAATCATAAATGTTAAATATATTCAACATTTAGGATCCTGTTAGATCATCTGGAGGTCGTGATGGCGAGACGGCTTCAGATGAGGATTCTGAGAATACACATTCTCCTCCTCCGTCTATTTCAGAAAAGAAGAGAAAAGGTAAGGGTATTCTGGAGGAAGGTTCTGAGGAGGTTGAAACTCCTTTGAGGAAGAGGTCGAGAAATTTGACTATTAGAGAAGGTTAGTATTATACAACGTTAGATAATCTTAACTTGTTGCTTATCAGGAGTTAAACTGAGACAGTTAATTCTGTGACAGTTGCTCAAGATACACCGCAGGTCGAGACGGTGATATTGGTAGAGTCTGAACAGATGTCTGTACCTGCTAAGGTATGAGATTTAAGTTTAGTACTACAAGTATTGCAAAATTAATTAGAGATTGAGACAGAGTAATATGTAACAATTACTTATTTAATTTTTGTCTAATATTTTAGGAGATTGTTGACTTAGTACGTTCGGAGCAGATTCCGACTACTACAGCAAGCACATTTACAGCTGATCTTCTGAAGACAGCTTTGACTCAGCCACTTCCACCGCGTACATTTGAGTCACATGTTGCTTCGCTGACACCACCTGGACCGACGATCATTCCTATTACTCCTGTGACTGATACTGAAAGGATTACATCCTTGGAGTCGAAAGTGAAGGAGTTAGAGAAGGTTGTTGCTAGGATTCCAGAGTTGGTTGTGAACAATCTTACTTTTGGCCAGCAAGTACTTGAACAGAGTCAAGCTTACAATACACTGCTGAAGACTCACATTGATGATTTCAATACCCAGCGACTGAAGCTTGATAACTTAGAACGTTTGGTGTTAAGAGTTAATTCAGGACAGTCTGCTCAGGGGGAGGTATTGGTATATCTGGAGTCGTGGAAGCAGGATGAGCTGAGAAGGAAAAGAGACTCTGACAGAGACGATGATCCCAATGCACCGAAAGGTGGTGAGCAGACCGGTCCTTCAAAGACTGGTGAGCAAACTACGATTCAGGGGGAGTCTGGTGGTCATGCTGGTGCAAGCGGTTCGGGAGCTGGTACAAGTGCAGATAAGACTGTACCGGGTGATACTGAAGCTGGTAAGATAGCTTAGTATTATCATAGTACTGTAATATTTGTAATAGTTTGTAGTGAACAAATGTAAACTTAATTTTATTGTGTAAATATATTCGGCTTAAGGTTATTATTATTTTAAGTAAAATATGTTTGATGTAATTTAAGTTTATATAATTATATGTTAAGATAAAATAGTGATCGAAAGTCTTCCGACTCATTGAGTAGTCGAGCGGCGTGTTCCGAATAATATCGGCGGTCAAAATTTTATAATAACATATGCATTTTAGACTTGGGAGTTTGTATACTGACAAGTTAAAAATGTATTAGTATTAACTAGACAAATGATATATAATTTAAAGGTTAAATTGATAATGAATTAGATCAATTAACACTTGGAAATTATATAAGGTAATTAATAGTAAATTTAAATGTTTGGTGATTATTCACAATGCATTAGAATTTAAAATTAATTATTATTTGTTAAGTAGGTTAATAAGACTTAAGAGATTTTGGATTGATTCAGGGTAATCAATAAAAGATTTTATAAGTTATTTGTAAATTGCGTTAAAATATATAAAAAAATTAATAAAGAAATTCTTAGGTTGATTCAGGGAAATCGATAAGAGAGTTTTAATTATTAATATTGATTTGTATTTATGTTTTTCTCTTAGGGTTGGAAATGCTTGATCTATCTGATTCGGAAGATGATATTTTTGATGAGATAGATGAAGACATTGATTTTGATCTTGAGGATGGAGAATTTCTACCACCTACTGATTGGACTGCTGTACCTGAGATTGTGCAAGACATTGGTGTAGATCCTGATGCAAATATTGATGAACACCATGTGAGCCCATCTAGGACAGAAGTTATTATTGAAAATGAACAAGGTCCAATGGTTGTCGATGTAGATGAAGAAATCGATGACTCAACCGATTCAGAAGATGATGAAACTTTGATTCCTACCAAGAATCCTGCTGTTTTTCTTAGGAAACTTCCAAAACAGAAAAAGAATGTTGGAGTTTCAGAAGTTGATATTACGGGAAAACGTGTTCCTCGTAAAGGGATTGTTGGATGGTACTTTGACTCTAAACTGAAGCTTTTTGCTATTAAAAGGTTTGATGGAGTTCAATATTTTGAGCGAAAGCTTGCAGTATTTAGTTCGTTACCACGTTATGAGATACGTGACTTGGCTAGATTGGAGATAAATAATCCAAGTAATGATGATTATGCTAATCGTGTTGAACGAATAATCAGAACTGAAGTTGGTACAAATAAGTTTGTACAGATTAAGCCAAGAAAAGGAAAGACTGTGAAACTACAAGAGAAAAGTCAAAGAACTGGAAGAAGAAGAAGAAGAAGAAGGAAAAAGATATATCCAGCTGTTAGATGCATACAGCAGATTCCACTGAAGACAATGCCACAGGATATTTTGGGAAATATGAAGAGTTGGCACGTGGATTCAGGAACTGGAGAAGCTGTTATGGTTGAAGCTGATGATGAGGTTGAAGGTGGTGAGAGAGAAATCTTCAGAGTTTATGATCATCGACACCTGATGAATATGTCGAGAAAGGATCTGTTAAAGCTAAACGATAACAGAATTTTGACGACTATTGAATGGGCTGATTTAGCAAGAGATTATCAGTTGATGGTTAAAACTTGTATCAAGATGAAGATTTACGCAGGAAGTAAGATTTACAAATGAAGACCAAAGACAAGCGTGAAGATAAAGACGCTAGAGCTATTGTCAAGGGGGAGTCTGTTGAGACATAGATTGTGACAACATATCTAGCTTGAAATAGGACTGGTGTAATTATTATTACGTTTGTACATTGGTTTAGATTTGTAAATAAATATTTGTTTTGTTATTAATATTTGTTAAATATATTATTGTGCTAAGTTAGACGAACGTTAAATACGAAATAAATATATAGACGTTTCATGCAAAGCGAGTCGAGATCTCAAGTCGCAGCGAGTTGAGCTGTGAGGTGAGACCTGAACTCGCATGGCATTAGTCTGGCGAACCGAGTCCTATACTGGGCTTGGGCTGCGAGTTGGGCTGAACTCGCAGGCCCATGCGAGCCGAGACGAACTGAACGTATATAATGTTTTTCATTCGGTGAAAAACATAACTTTTGGCATTTGATACTCTCAATCTGCGAACTCAGTAAAACCCAGAGAAAACTAAACCTACGGCTAGACTTTGACGTATTATTCGTTTAAAGTTAAGCTTTATATACGCAATTACGAACATATTCGTTGTTAGTAAGATAACACCGTATTGAGGGATTCCGCACCTTAATACTACAGATAACGAAGTTATCGATCCTAGAACTTGGGACTTACACTTATGAGTGTCGCTGAAACCCTAAAATCAATGATGATCGAGTGTCGCTCTCAAGTGTCGCTAGCAACAGAAGCGTCACTATATCGCGATTGCAGCGGCCAAAAACCCCAAAAACGAAATTTTTGAAACCCTAACGAATTTCGAAAACCAAACGTCGAACCAAACTTCCAGAAAACCTTAAAAGTCGATTTCTTCGAGCAATCCAACCCAGAAACGATGATTAAACTCGAATAACTTCTCGATCAAACCGAAAAACGTTCAATAAACGATCCAAAACCGTATAAAACACGACCAACGGCTCTGATACCAGTTATAAGTCCCCGTGATAGGATCTAATCTGATCGTGACCTCAATTGAATGTGCGGAATCCAAACGATTGAGTATTGAACGTATAAATCGATTCACACAAACACGCAATTCTCTATAATCTTTCGTATATATTAACAATTGATAATATAAAGACTACAAACACAAACACGCTCTCGTTCTCTTCTCTTCACTCTCTAAAAATGCCTCACCAAATGCTAATAACGTCTTACACTAAAACTGAAACCCTAACTCTCTATGTATAGGCTGTCCAGACCAACCTGTGACACTTACTCGCAGCTACCAACTCTTGCGACACTAGCTAAGTGTCGCAGGTCCACACTTGTATATTTTCTATATTCACTTTTCATTTACAGACACGAATATATAAACTTAACACTTCACAAACTCAGACTAATTAACTTTGACAAGTACAAACTTTGACCAACTGACTGACACACATTTATGCACCAACTATCTCTCCTAATCTTATTGGTTCAACTTGACACATGTCACTCTTACAATTCTCTATTAGGTCATTCTAATTAGGTCTCTCAATCATTTTCCCTTAATTAATCTAAATATAGTTAAGTGGAAAATTATACACAAATAAACTATAATTATGACAATTAAAATGAAAACACTTAAAAATTAGATACAAACAAAACAAACATAAAACAAACTTACCAACAATATAAATATATTCAAAAATATCTATATATAAAAGACATCTAGAGTCGCCCGCATTGCCGCGAGTCTTGTATCTAGTAATAATAATAAAAAAAATAAAATCATGACTTGTGCTGGCCATTCCGGTAACCAGGGTCAGATCCAATGCATTAAGTGTGGGCTCACGAGCCCCGGTTACTTAAAGCCCATTAGTATAATTATCTGAAAGCCCATTTGAAAGATCCAACTAAAATTAATCAGGCCTCGACTTTAATCCTCATACTTGATACTTGATTGCTAAGGACCCTACTTTTAAGTTTATTACTAAAAAATAAGCCAACTTTCTTTTTATAAATATTTACCTTGACCTTTTTTCTCTTCCCCTAGCTATGTGGGATAACTCAATCACATCCGTTATTAACTTTATACCAAATCTTGTTACACCTTTTAAGTACCTAAATTTAATAAACATTTGTTTTATTGTTTTTACACACTTTATAATATACATTTTTTGCCCAAATTTCTTTCTTTAATAAGGTTTAGTACATAGAATTTATAACTTAAGAGTATGCCTAGATGTCACGTCAATAACAAAATTGTAGGTAATTTTAATGGTTAATTCGGTTATGATTTACCATTTTCGACTCGAATTCATATAAAAAGGGAAAACATCAATACATGAATGAAGTGACTTACACTGATACTTCAAACAAGTAATTACTCCATTTGACATTGTTATTATGTTAACTATATCCGACCCGTTTTGAGCCGTTAGCTAACCCGTCTATATTGCCTTCTTAAAGGTATAGTGCCCCACGAATCAAATTCCTGGATCCGCCACCGCCTAGTAACAATGATTGCTATCAATTTGTTCTTCAAGAACTATTCAAATAATATTTTTAGATAGCACATTGGTATATGTTATGTTGTATCATTCAAGTAATCACTAGGTGAAAATTATGCATTTGTTTTATTAACTGTTGATAAAAGAAGCCTTATAATTTAGTTTGTTTATGTGGCAAATTTCTTAACTGATGCTTTTATTTCATTTGAAAATTTTCTTGGCTTAAATGGAATAGATGGGTGAATAATATTTACAGTTGAAACATTGCTCAATCAAAACGCAGACCGAGTTGTTGAATTTAACATTCATCAGTAATTGAACCCTTAACTAGCACTAACAGAGGAGGCTGGTGTTTTGGATCATATCAAGACCCTAATCCAAACTAATGATTCAATCGCCGTTAGATGGGAGCTATGCAACATTAAGATACGGAGCTAAATCCTTACCTACACGAAGTAAATCCACTCATTTTTCTGGCCAAAAATTTTTCTGCCCTACACAAGGTTAATTTTAGTGATGTATACTCATCGCAAATAGGGTGGTCATTTAGAAGGTGTGTGGTCTACCGACACCCAGAGTAGTTAGTTTACAAAATAAAAAAAAAACTTAGCTTTATGAACCATGCACGCGTGATCATTCTGATCGTTTTCTTCATGTTTTTGGTGGTTTGTTTAGAAAGATCTTGAATTCAAATGGGAAAATGGGTTTCTATGTCACATATTTTTGAACAAAAGAAGTAGAGTAAATAGGAGGTGCAGATGGGAAGCCATTTGTAGGTGTTGGATGCGGAAGCAAAGATTCAACCCGAACAATAATAAACCAAATAATATCGTAACGAAAGCAAGTAAAGAAAACAAACGATTTACATGGAAACCCCCAATTTAATGGGAGAAAAAACCACGGGCGACAACCACGAACAATCCACTATAATAATAAAGAGTACAAAACCTTCAATGGTATATAGGCCAATTGAAGTATAAACGAGAATTAGATAACTCTCAAGAACAACTCTTAAACAAACTAGGGATTGAATATGAATTAAAATAATGGCTTGGAAAGAAAACTAAATTAAATAGGGATTGAAAATTTACGGCAAAAGAATTCGTACGTATTAATGTTGCGGAAGACGTTCGAATTATATTTCGGCAGGGAGCAAATAATTGATACGCAATATGTATGTATGGGTTATTGGGACATGTAGGCCTTTATTTACAAAGAAGCAATCCTACTCTAAATATGATATAATACCATATTTATTAGGATATATAAAATATTTATCCTTGGCAAACAAGAAATCCTAAACTTTTGGGACATGTATTTTTCAACAATCTCCACCTTGGACCAAAAGCCTTAACGCATTTTGTAGTCGCCGCCGCACCCCGAAGGGTATTAAACACCAATGACACCAACTAAGTCCAAGCAATGTTTGAACTTAGTGGTGGGGAGAACTTTAGTCAACATATCAGCGGGATTTTCGTTGGTATGAATTTT
This sequence comes from Helichrysum umbraculigerum, assembly GCA_949592205.1. NCBI lineage: Eukaryota > Viridiplantae > Streptophyta > Magnoliopsida > Asterales > Asteraceae > Helichrysum > Helichrysum umbraculigerum. Next base: position 57,653,826 of record CATIUR010000006.1, read on the forward strand.
GTCGACAATCACTTCTCCTTTTTCAACAATACCTCGAATAAAATGGTGTCTTATTTCGATATGTTTGGTCTTAGAATGAAACTTGTTGTTCTTAGTTAAGTGCATGACACTTTGATTATCACAATAAACAACAAGTACATCTTGAGATAGACCAAGTTCATTCACCATGCATCGGAGTCATATAGCTCCTTTCACTCCCTCGGTAGTAGAAATATATTCTGCCTCAGTGGTTGACAAAGCTGCGATAGCTTGCAAAGAAGAATACCAACTAATAGCAGAACCACAATGAGAGAATATATATGAAGAAAGACACTTCCTTTTATCGAGGTCACCTCCATAATCGGAATCAACATAACCTACTACTCCATTCGAACTAGCGCGATCTTTCTCAAAAGATTAACCAATATCACTAGACCCTTTCAAGTAACGAAGGATCCATTTAACTACTTCCCAATGCGCCTTACCCGGATTATGCATTTATCTACTCACCACACTAACAGCATGAGCCAAATCAGGTCGGGTGCACCCCATGGCGTACATCAAACTACCAACTGAACTAGAATATCGGATAAGAGACATATGCTTCTTGTCTTCCTCGGATACAGGGCACTGATCAGATGACAGCTTAAAATGTGGTGCTAACGGAGTAGCAACAGGTTTACAATTACTCATGTTAAACCTTTCAAGCACTTTAAGAATATAATCAGTTTGAGATAAAGTAAGTTTACCCGCTTTACGATCTCGTCGAATTTCCATGCCTAAAATCTTCTTAGCAGCTCCCAAATCTTTCATCTCAAATTCGCTACTAAGTTGATTCTTTAATTCTATGATGTGGACTTTATTATGTGCCGCAAGTAACATATCGTCCACGTAAAGTACCAAATAAAGAAAAGATCCATCCGGGAATTTTCGGAGATAGACACACTCATCATAGCTACAACAATCATAGCCACGACTAATCATAAAGGAATCAAACCTTTTATACCACTGTCGAGGCGATTGCTTTAAATCGTAGAGTGACTTTTTCAATTTGCAAACATAGTCCTCTTTTCCGGGAACTTCAAAACCCTCGGGTTGCCGGATCTAAATTTCTTCCTCAAGATGACCATGAAGAAAAGCAGTTTTCACGTCCATCTACTCCAGCTCTAAATCTTGCAAAGCAACAATAGAAAGTAAAAGTCTAATAGAAGTATGACGAACAACGGGGGAGAATACCTCATTAAAATTAATATCCTCACGTTGATCAAAACCACGAACCACAAATCGTGCTTTATACATCTTACTTTCAACCCCGAGAATTCCATCTTTAATCTTGAACAACCACTTGCAGCTAATCACTCGTTTCTCCTTAGGGAGTTTAACCAACTCCCATGTTTCATTCTTGTGCAAACTTTCAACCCCTTCTTGCATAGCCACAACCCATTTATCACTTTCATCACTTGAGATTACCTCGGTGTAACTTTTAGGTTCGCCATTTACAATATAAGTTGCAGCAGCAAAGGCATAAGTAACCAAGTCACATTCATAATCCTCAAATCTCGGAGGTCTATGAATTTTCCGCCTTTCACGATCCCGAGCCAAGAGATACTCGGTTTGAGGCTGACTTTGTGGACTAGTAGGTACGATGCCATTAACTTGGGTTTCAACATCAACTTCAAACTCCACATTTCCCTTTGTACTATCATCAACAACAGTACCAGAATTTTAAGATGACATATGATCTTTGGATGGATTCAAGATAACGTCTTCATTAGAGGTTACATCTCTACTATGAATGATCTTACGATACTTAGAATCGGGGCACCAAACACGATAACCTTTAACCCCGGATCCGTAACCAAAGAAAATGCATTTAATGGCACGAGGAGCTAACTTTCCCTCATTTACATGAACATATACAGGACATCCAAAAATTCTGAGATGAGAATAATCAACAAATTTACCTGACCATAATATTTCCGGAATATTGCCATCAAGAGACTTGTGTGGAGTACGGTTTATCAAATATGTTGCTGTTGTTGCAGATTCAACCCAAAAATCATTCTCCAGTTTGGCATGAGAAAGCATACATCGTACTTTCTCCATTATGGTCCTATTCATTCTTTCCGCAACGTCGTTTTGTTGCGGTGTCCTAACAAGTGTGTGATGTCGGGCAATGCCTTCTTTTCGACATAAAGCATTAAAATTTTCTCCACAAAACTCAAGACCATTGTCGGTCCTCAACTTCTTGATCTTTCTTTCAGTTTGGTTTTCGATCAAGACTTTCCACTCCTTAAAAGTGGGAAACACCGCATCCTTGTGCTTCAAGAAAACGCCCATACTTTACGAGAATAATCATCAATGATAGTCAGCATATATCGTTTACCTCCTCGAGAGATAACAGGAGACGGCCCCCATAGATCCGAATGGATGTAGTCAAGAGTACCCTTGGTTCTATGTATACCAGAAGAAAAGCTGACCTTTTTCTGCTTGCCAAACACACAATGTTCACAGAACTCAAGGTTGCATGGATTCTTGAGGAGACCTTTCTTGGCTAGAATATTCATGTCTTTCTCGCCCATGTGACCTAAGCGATAATGCCAAAGCTTAGAGTCATCCGAGTGAGACTTTGATGTGGCAACTGTAGCAGTACCAACAACTGTAGTTCCTTGTAGTACATATAAACCGAATGATTGAATTGCCTTCATTGACACCAAAGCTCATTTGGATATTTTCATAACTTCATCTTGACCCGAGTACTTATATCCATTAGCCTCGAGAGTGCTTAGAGATAAAAGATTTCTTTTTAAGTCAGGAACATGTCGAACCCCGGTGACGGTCCTAACAACACCATCATGCATCTTGATCCGAATATTACCCTTCCCGATAACTGAACAAACAGTATGATTCCCCATATATACATTGCCACCATTAAAAGATTCATAAGTAGCAAACCAACTTCGATGGGGAGTCATGTGGAAGGTACAACCAGAGTCAATTATCCAATCATCTTTGGATCTTATGGTGTTAATAGCCAAGTATACGTCACCATCAGACTCTACCTTAGCAACAGCTACCTCGGTGGATTTATCGGGTTTCTTGTCATTATTCCCTTGACCTTCTCTCTCTAACTTGTTCTTCAACTTGTAACAATCAGAAACAATATGCCCAACTTTCTTGCAATACTTGCAAGTCTTGTTTGAATATTTGCCACGAGATTGTGACCGATGTTTCTTTTTGTTATTACTACTCTCACCTCGTTCAGAATTTCGACCTCTTGCAACCAATCCTTCACCACTTTCCGGTTCGGCATCATCATCATACTTTTGCTTGGACAACAAGGCAGACTTAACATCATCAAACGATAATGTATCATGATTACCATACAACATTATTTCCTTGAAGTATTTGTAAGACGCGGGCAAAGAGATAACCAATAATACCGCCTTATCCTCGTCATCAATATCAACATCTAGATTCTCCAAATCAATGAGAATACTATTAAATTCATCTAGATGATCTTGAATGGGTGTGCCCGGTTTCATACGAAAAGTGTAGAGTCGATCTTTCAAACGAAGCTTATTTGCAAGACTCTTTGTAGAGATTCCAACTTGAGCCATAAACTAGCCGCAGTTTTCTCATGTATAACCTCTCGGAGAACTTCTCGAGTTAGAAAAAATTGGATCGTGGCGAGAGCTTTCTCGTCTAATTCTTCCCAATCGCACTACAAAAAAAATGCCATTTAGTGGCACACATTTTTAATGACATTTAATTTATGTGCCACTATATAACATTTTAATGACACTTTTCCGGATATGCCATCGATGTACATACATATTAGTGACATAAATTTGTTATGCCACTAACGTACATACATGTTAGTGACACAAATTCGGATATGTCATTAATGTACATGTATATTAGTGACACAAATATGTTATGCCATTAATGTACATGTATATTAGTGGCACAATTTCGGATATGCCATTAATGTACATGTATATTAGTGGCATAAATTTGTTATCCTATTAATGTACATACATATTAGTGGCACAAATTTGTTTTGCCATTATTGTATGAACAAATCGGTGGCACCAATTTAAATATATCATTAATATATATCCATATTAGTTGCACAAATTTGAGTATGCTATTGTCGATGAATATAGAGGTACACTAGTATACAACAGTTCGTCATTTTACGGTAATTACTTTTGTATTACTTAATTCATTTGCCGTAAAAATTTACAGATTTCGGATAACTCTATGGATCAAAGCAACACTCGTGATGGAAATTAGAGATCTGTGCCCGGAAGTCATAAGAGAGCTACAATGCGGTTCCCACCCAAGTTCATTTGCTAGTAGCAACTTTCTTATTTGATCTACAGTTGGAGTATTAGACTTTTATGATTGTTTATTTATGGATATTTGAGTATTGGTCAATGTAATTACACTTTTGTTTGAATCAATAAAGTAATTTTCATGTCATATTGTTGGATCTTGCTCTCGTTGAATAATAAATTGTATACAACATATATGAGTATTATAGGTTGATGAAACTTGTGTTATGGTACGTTTTGATGGCACATGATTTTTGCCATTAAAACCACTTGGTTGTCAACTCAATAAATGTATCTAATGGCATAAATAATGTGCCACAAAATCATTTTATTTTCTGTGACAGATAAGCTAACTGCCATTAATGTCGAAAAGTATGTAGCAACAGCTTTAAAAAGTGCCACAAAAACCTAAAAGGTGTGCAGCAACACACTGAAAAGTGTCACTAAAAGGCTTTAGTGGCAGCGTGCATAGTGACACTTTTTTTTTCTACCACCCATTACCATGCGGGTCATTAGTGACACTTTTGTCAAACTTAGTGACACTTTTTGTGTGCCACTAAATGGACATTTTTTTGTAGTGTCGGCATCCGACATGCCGGCCGGTTTGTGAGCCACGCCCCTAAGGGCTTTCTTGTACCCGTGATGTGTAAGTATCGCTTGCTCCAAATAGCAAAACTAATCTTGCCATCAAACTTATCAATATCAAATTTGGTGACCCTTGTTACGTGGCTTTGATACCATTTGTTGGATATAGAGCATGTGCGGAAGCAAAGATTCAACCCGAACAATAGTCAACCAAATAATATCGTAACGAAAGCAAGTAAAGAAAACAAATGATTTACGTGGAAACCCCCAATTTAATGGGAGAAAAAACCACGGGCGACGACCACGAACAATCCACTATAATAATAAAGAGTACAAAACCTTCAATGGTATATAGGCTAATTGAAGTATAAACGAGAATTAGATAACTCTCAAGAACAACTCTTAAACAAACTAGGGATTGAATATGAATTAAAATAATGGCTTGGAAAGAAAACTAAATTAAATAGGGATTGAAAATTTATGGCAAAAGAATTTGTACGTATTAATGTTGCGGAAGACATACGAATTAAATCTCGGCAGGGAGCAAATAATTGATACGCAATATGTATGTATGGGTTATTGGGACGTGTAGGCCTTTATTTATAAAGAAGCAATCCTACTTTAAATATGATATAATATAATACCATATTAATTAGGATATATAAAATATTTATCCTTGGCAAACAAAAAATCCCATAACTTTTGGGACACGTATTTTTCAACAGTAGGTTTAAAGTTTAAGACATTTGTACGTTTGCGAGTAGACAGTACATTAGATATTTTATTGAAAAATCACGTTTTGTGTAGAATATTTGCAAAAATAATGTGATATGACTCGAATGAGGTCAATTTGTGACTAATAACAGAAAGGCGAATAACTTTTCACGAAATTCCGTATGATTTCTTTTGAGATCATTGTTAGCTATTTCTAGAGGTGGCAAAATGTTCGGGTCGGGTCGGGTCTCAGGTCTTATCGGGTTTTGGGTCTAGATGGGTCCGGGTCTAAATGGGTTTTTTGGGAGGATGGGTCTAATGGGTTTGGGTTGGGTTTTTGGGTCTTTTATTACAATTTTTTTTTTATATCACGGGACATATGAATTGCACTCCCGTAAACAGACAAATACTATTCAACATGATTATGATCACTAGATGATCCCAATTTAAGATGATGTCATCCCTCCGATCAGATCACGCCACCAGAATCTACCCTGAACCGCCGTGCATCGTAGATTCCATCGATCGATTCGATATCCTACTTGATTCTCTCCTCATAATTTTAACATCAGTGACGTTAAAATCCTAGGTCGATGCTTCGTTGTTTCAAATCGATTTCAATCCCTAATTCCTCAAGTTGAAAACGTCGTCGTTCATGTCGATTGCGTTATTTTCGACGACGATTCCACCTCTGCTGCCACTGCCGCAGCTTAAAAATCCCGTGGACCGTTTTCTAGTCTTGTGAGAATCGTTTTTGGTGGAATTGTTAAGCCAATTTTAGCAATTGGACAGTTATTAGGCACTGATAGAAATGAAGAAATGGTGAACTTTGATGTGTGAACTTATTCAAATCTAATTGAATCATATTTAATCAATAAGAAATTGACGTGTGAACTTAGCATAGGAAACTCCGTCTTCGTAGGAAATTGACGTGTGAACTTATTCAAATCTAATTGAATCATATTTAATTTATCAGAAATTGACGTGTGAACTTACCTCATATTTAATCTATACATCGTCTTCGTCTTCGTAGGAAACTCCGACGAACTTTGATGTGTGAACTTAGCGATTAGAAATTGACGGAAGATAAGTAGATAACCAAGTGGTTATTGTATGGACCCAATGGGTAATTATTATGTTCTTGGGCCTTATTTTAATTATCCAACTAGACCCATCTCTAAAAATTAAAAAAACCCAACTAAACCCATCACATTAAAAATAATAACCAATTAGACCCAAATTTAACCAATGGGTTTTTTTTTCCCAGCTCTAGCTATTTCCTTCAACAAGTTCAGTGAATTTAGTTTTTTAGATGACAATACGGTTTTCAAGATCATTGTTCTAAATGGCCAAAACAGATTCTAACTTATAGCCTTGTCAATGACTGAAATGAAAGTGAACAAATTAAAGAAACTCAAATCTTGTTTTAGAATTGGATATGAAGTTACACATAATATATGAATAGGTAAGTTCAATGCCTGGTATTCATTACAACCACATTCATTTTTATTTGGGTGCTTCTCCTATTAGAATGATAGGATGTAATTGACTAAATCTTCAAGTGACGAGTATGATGAACCGCCTTTCTTTAAGCAAAGGCTCAATTTCCGCTTCAAGTCCATGGCTCTATCCCTCATTTCTGACCCTTCTTGATCCACCATTAATCTCTTTATTGCACTTCCAATCTCTCCCCTTTCTAACCCATCCTGCAATTCCACTCCAATCTTCCAAACATCACTAACATATCTTGCAATCATGAGTTGATCACCAAAAATTGGCGAACAAATCATGGGAACCCCCTCACAAATGCTTTCAAGTGTTGAGTTCCATCCATTATGAGTAAAAAATCCACCTATTGCAAAATGGCTTAATATTTCTATTTGTGGAGCCCATTTCACAATATACCCTCTTCCTTCCGTCATTCTTTCCAAAAACCCATTTGGTAATAGTTCGAGCCACTCTGACCCTTGTATGGACCCAGGTCTAACAACCCATAGAAATGGTTGTTTGCTATTAGCTAAACCCCATGCGATCTCTAGGAATTGGGATTCATTAACCCCAGCTAGACTTCCAAAACTAACATATAACACAGAGTTAGGTGCTTGTTTGTCTAACCACGAAATGGATGTTTTGTCTTGTGTTAGAAGGCTGCTAGATAATGTTGGGACATACTTGTGAAATGGCCCTATTAGAAAATGTTGGTTTGCAAAACCGCGATTAAGGTTTGGTAGTTCGAGTTCTTCAAGTTCTTTACATGTGTTCCATATTATGGCTTGTGCTGGCTTCATTCCTATGACCAAAAGTTTCATCAGCTTGGTAGCACCCTCTGGGTCACTAGTGAGGAATTTTGGTATATCCTTAACTTTTAGCGGTTCAACCCCAGTGACTAATGCTTCCGACTTCATTTCTGAATTATATATATATAGTGCTACAAGTTAGCGAGATAAAAAAATGCTACTTGTGCAAAAGTTATCCAAATAATATCTCAAAATTTTGTTGAACTTGAAATCTTCTCTCTTTTTAAACCAGTTAAAGTTTGGTTCCTTAAAGTCCATTATTAGCATCTTTCTATTCAAATTTAAGAATATTATATCACAAGTCGGCAATACTAGTATTAAAATACTCTACTCTGATAGGGGCGTGTAAAGAGCCCAAAACTTAATCTGATCGAATTGAACTGGGACATTCAAATTGAAATTTTGGAAATAACGTAATCCAGAATCAAATAATTAAATAAACCATATGGTACAAGTTTCTGGAAAATGATAACTACAATATTGGAAGCTGTCTTTAGGAATGATTGGTGTTAGTTGTATGAAATCCTTTGTTAATGATAGCTCTAAGGTACGACAACTCTTAACGTATGTCATGAACAGAACACTATCGAAAATAATTAAGTAACTGATACCTTCATTGGAGAATTGACGAAAATAACCCAAGTCACGTAAGAGCGGGACACCAGCAAAAGACAGACACGACGAGATGCTACTAGTCCAATTAACGATCCTTGGAATCTTCAGTCTATCTGCGATCCTTTGGGTCACAAACCATTGAGCATCTGTGACTAAACACGCAACTCCCTCATCCTCCAACATCAACCGCGACAAACACTCTTGAACAGGATCCATGCAGTAGTCGTTAAGGTAATGCATTAAATGTATTAAGTTGTCGATGTTTGAGACCGGAAACTTTTCTTCAGCAACACCTGGAATGGGTAGGAAAGTGAAGTGAGGATAGTTGGTTGTGTTAGGGGAGTTGAAAAGAGTATGTAGGATAGTGATTGAAAAGCCTTTTGAGTGAAGTATGCTTGCAAGTTGAAGCATGGGGTTTATGTGCCCTTGGAGAGGGTATAGCAGCAACACCACTCGTCGGGTGCGGTTGCTCAGTTTGGGTGGTAGGATGGTTGTGGTCACGGTGGTGATGGTGGAGATGTCCATGTTTTACGAGATCTATTTTGTTGTGAAAGATTTGGAGGTTGTTATTGTATCAAGTTTGATTAACAGTTGTTTAAAATGTTCTGTCTGATTCAAATGTCGTTGTAATGTTGTTATTTAACTACTTGTTATATTAATGTTAGTTGATAGTTGATATTTATTTTATATGTTTTTTTGGCACCTGCTTGGCTGCTTTCCCTTACTCAAATAATTGATCCGGCAGATGGTCTAGAAGAAATCATTTGATTATTGGTAAGTATATAAATGGTAGTTTTAATAAAAAACAAAGTAGTATAATATTTTAATTATTTTGTGGGTCCAATTAATACAATTAAATTGTCCAAGTTGATAAGGGTATTGTTTGTTCTTTCATTGACTTCTTTCATAGAAATGATACTTGATATAATTTGTAATGTTCACGTTATAATTCAATTGTAACGTTAATTAATCCCAAAACAAATAAAATTACACATTTTACATTTTTAATCCTTTAACTTTTTTATATCTACAGAAATGACCCCTTCATTATCACTAACATTACCTTTTAATTTGTGCAGTTTAACATTACGGCTTATTTTCCCAACATATATATAGGAAAATACAATATCCAAAGTTAGCAATGGGTTGGACCCTTTTTATAAATAATGGGCTCATATATAGGGATGGCAATGGATCGGATATGGATCGGGTGATGCCATATCCACATCCATATTCATTTAAATATTTTCGTCCATATCCATTTAATTTCAATACATCCATCCATATCTATATCCGATGGATTAAGCGGGTTAATGGATGTCCATTGGATATTCAAAAAAACGTTAAAAAATTTCCAAATATGTAATGAAACCGACAAATATTGTAACAAAAAAATAAATATAACGTAACATACTGAAATCTATTCACAAGAGCGTGTTACAATTGTCGTCAGTAAAGCATAATTGGTTACGATTATAAGTAAGCATATATTTTAACAAATATATCTCTATGTTTATCGGTTAATCACACATGTTTTGATTGTCATCTATCGTGGATTGTGACTTCACTATATGGTCGGAAGTAAAACTTGGCTCAGCGCGATAGATTTTTGCATTTCGATTTGCTTTATAAATCAATAATACAAAAAAACTCCTCAAATATACATTAAATTTTTAAAATTTACAGAGTTTATATATTCAATAATACATTAATAGTTTATGGTTTATATGTACGTGGATATATAAATTTATGTGTATGTATATGTATATGTATATGTATATGTATATGTATATGTATATGTATTTCGGGTTAATGGATAAATCCATGGGTGATAACTTGTCATCCATATCCGATCCACTATTTATCCACATCCATATCCATATCCACTATTCATCCATTTAGATCGTCTATATCCATCATTAAGTGGATGGATCGGATAGATATCCACTGGATCGGGTGAACATTGACATCCCTACTCATATATCACCTAATATTCCTCAACAGTTGGAGTGAGGTTTTCGAACGCACAAACTGAATCGGAATTTAGTGAACAGGGATGAAGGGAACCATCTGTTGAAGATATCTGCAGATTGATAACGAGATGGGACATGAAGAACACGAACCTGTTCGGCTGCCACTTTTTCACGAACAAAGTGAATGTCAATTTCAATGTGTTTCGTGCGCTGATGTTGCACGGGATTAGATGACATGTATACAGCACTGACATTGCCATCGTAGACTAAAGTGGTTGTAAAAAGCGGTGCATGAAGTTCTCGAATAAGATTGTGAATCAAAGCCGTCTCAGCAACAACATTAGCGACTTCACAATACTCAGCTTTGGCACCGGAATGAGAATTAGTGTGTTGTCCTTTTGAGGACCAAGACAGTAGGTTGTCACCAAGAAATACACAATAGTGTAAGGTTGACCTTCGTGTAGATGGACACCCAACCCAATCGACATCAAAGTAAGCCGTAAGTTGGGTTGCACGTGACGTGTACAGCTGAAGGCCATGATCGATTATCCCACGTACATAGTGAAGAACACGTTTTAAAGCGTTAAAGTGGGGTTCACGCGGATCATGCATAAAGAGACAGTTGTTGAACTGCGTAGGTCAAGTCTCGTCTCGTGAAAGTTAGGTATTGTAAAGCACCTGCAAGACTACGGTACATATTGGGGTAAGTAATATGGGGACAATCTGGGCCAAGTTTGGTGTCAGCATCTATCGGAGTTTTACAATGGTTGCAACTGAGCATACTAGCCTGCTCAAGGATTTCGGTAGCATACTTTTTCTAAGAGAAAAACATCCTCGTGTTGTTTCAAAGCACCGCGATACCCAAAAAAATAGTTGAGAGTACCAAGGTCTGTCATAACGAACTCTCAATGAAGAGAAGAGATAACCTGCTGTAGAAGATTTGTAGATGAAACCGTGAGAATAATATCGCCCACATTAAGCAATAGATAAGCAATGATCCACAGTTGAATATAACTAGAGATGATCACATCTGTTAGTAATGGGTCACACCAGTTCGATAAATAATGGGCTAATATATGCACTATTACAAGTAGCTCATAAGTCATAATTACTATTCTTACCTTAAGGGCAATTACCTATGATAAATGTTACTAATAAAATTTATTCAAAACTTAAAGAAGAAATGAGCCTAGACTTGTCATTATCGAACAGAGTCGAGCCTAACCAAGTCAACTCGAACCATGCTTCGTGTTAGAGCCACTTTGGGTTGAAGGATCCCAACCTAGTATTATATGACTCGAATTTTTAGGACACAATCGCGCTTCAGGTCTAGTCCAGGATCGGCCCAAGTTTCAGTTATTCTAGGCATCTGTATGCCAACAACTATTGAATATTTTTCTTATATTGCATATAGCATCGCTTTCTCATTCATGGGATTACTGGATTGGTGAAATTGAATGTCATCTCTTGACCAAGACCATAATCTTGTGTCGTAATGAATGATAATATTAAGAACCTGCTACATCAAATCTCACTTTGTATCATTAAATGTTATATCTATGTCATTCGTATAGATCAAAGTGTTGGGCAAAAAATCATTGAGTGGAAATACAATACAAACTCAAAGCTAAACCTGAAAACAGTCTTTGATTATACCCATTGTGCTTTCAAGTATTCTTTAATGCTGGCTGATGAGCACATTGCTGAAACAGTATTAAGATGTTGCTATATTCTCCAGGTGTATCTACAGTTAGAATTAAAGCCAATTAGGCCAGATAATATAGTTGAGACACATTGAGAATGAAATAACAAATTACCAAGAGGATGTCTTCATCCGTGCCAAAAGATTTGCGGGCTTTTTCCAAGCATCTTGATGAGATTGTCTCTTGACTCCTATTTTTACAGCTTCAAAAGTTAATGACATGAGACACTAAGAACATGTGCTTAGAAAAGTTATTCCCTACAAAGTGTCATCTGTTAAATGAGAAAATAAAAAAGCATGACATAGAAAATTGAACTATACCTAGATCTGGCTGGATCTCGGATCTCAAATTCATCTGTAAGAGCATCATAGCCACAGATCACAATATAGTGACCTATACAAGTCATAAACATAGTAATATGTATTAGAATTTGAATCACCAAAAGTTCAAAAATTATCTACAAGGCCTGAACATTCAAAAATGTATTAAATTTTTTGTTAGAGCTTGTTTGTGCAAGTGAAAACTGACACGTGTACTTTTCAAGTATTTCTACTCACCTGTATAACTTGAGGAACCACAGAAATCCGATACGTAAACATCCTCCGTCCAAGGCTGGCTATATATATAGAGATAAAATTAAACAATATATAAATTGGGTAAGCTTATTAGTACATTCTACTCAAGTTAAGTAGGTTTTATTATCACAGAAAAAATAAAGTGGATGCAAAAACAGAGTTTGTGGGATGATAACAAAACAATAAGAGTTGATTACTAACAGTTGCTCTTACCTCAAAATGTACTGGTCAACTAAAGCAATCACAATATATTTTCCTGATAAGATTAATAATGAAATTTCATCTCCATTTATCGACCTGCACTGTTGGTAGATAGAAATTCATCTTCTTTGTCTCAATAACTAAAGAATTACAGAAACTAAGCACTACGAAATATTTTTGATAGAATATCTGGGCATATTAATGATCTAAGAACTCTAGAAATTAATACATATGAGATATTATATCCCATACGGCCATACCTCTATATTTATCCCAGCTTCGTCTGATCTCTGGAATAACATATTTACTCTTGCTATATCATCAGTAATTTGCTTCTGCAAAATTATTACTAGCATCTTGGTTTCCAATATTCCATAGCAAATTGTATGCATAAAAGGAAGTTTAGATGTAATATTAGAACTTACCTCATAAAATGTCTCCAATGAATAATTAGGATTGGCGCCTAAAGTTACAGTAATGTAACAAAAACCAATAGAAAGTTTATGCAGTAAATATGCCAGATCCACGGTCCAAATACTGCAAAACAAGATAAGAATAAACATTAGTAGGCTTATTGTTTTTCAGTAAATTGGTAACAAACAACCATACTTGGAACTATCTCTCCAACAAAAATTGTAGAGGTGACAATTTCGCCCCATATGGTCATGAATGGGTTGTGTTTTATCTCATATAGTGAAATGGGTCGCATAACAATTTTAGCCGAAATGGGAAATTGTCAAATGGGATCGTGTTGAACAATTCCAAATGTCTGTTTTTTATGCATACAACCATGAACTACTAAATCCTCCCAACTATTGATCATCTTGATATTGTTAATCTCAATAAAAGCATTAATTACTTGCAGCCTTGCATGTTATTATATACACATTTTAATCGGGCTGGAATACAAATCAATCACCATACTACAATACAAAGTAACATACCTAAAATCTTCAAACTCTATGTAAAAGATAGCAATACCTTGTTGTACGGCAAAACGCCTCCAAATCTTTGATATCATAATGGTTGATGTTAAGTGTTCTCAAAACCATCGAAACACAAGCAAGGCCGCAATCCCATTTGCGTGCTTGTTTTACATGTGGAACCTATACACCACATATACAACTGTTACTATTATAATTACAAGATAAAATAATTTTTATCTCTAGTAAATCAACTTACATCAATGAAGTGTGACCGGACCGATACTTGTTTCTTGGTTTTCTCATCTATCAATGGTGATGATTTGAAGTTGTATTCATGATCATCATATTCATATCCTCCATTCAGTAGTTTGTTTAAGATGATATGTAAACTCCACATAACTTGGAATAATTATAAAAATAATACAGTGATAATAAAATTATTAGTTATTAGTATTATGAAGATACAGAGATTATATGTATATTTATGAACAGAAAACGAAATCATAGAAGTTACCTGCTTTTGTATGGGAACAGAGTGATGATCTGATCTGAAGACAGTTTTGATCTTACCTTTAATATTATTTTTATACAGTATTTAATCCAACGATTGCTTTGGGTTGCCCTAAACCATATTTCTACGTTTACGTTATTGCTTGCAAAAGAGAACCCATTTTCCGGTGGACAAGGAAAAAAACAAATATAGGTTCGTTGAGGATTGTCGTCGGGTCATATGCGGGTCAGATTGGGTCAAAGGTTGATACATCCAATCGGCCCATTATAAATAAGGAATTATTATTGGGCCGTTCAAAAAGAAAATGGGCCATAAGTCCTCGAATCGTAAATTCGTAATAGCAGACTAGCAGTCCATGATTTTAGTTTAGATTTTTTTAGAAAACCAACAACGATTAACTTTCAATTTTTGTTCAAAAAAAAAAAAAAAAACTTTCATTTCTCTATTTACAAATTCAAAATTAGTTGGTTAGTAAATCTTCTTGGTACGGTGTGTGATAATAATAAAATTATAGTATAAAGTTTGTGGAACAAAATTAGGCCGTCAAGAAATTATAAAGATTTTCAGTGAACAAACAGATAAAGTTGTATTATTCAAAAGATATATTTATTTGCATAAAAGGGAAAATCTAACTCGTGCCCTAAATAATATAAAGACATTTAATGAATTTGAATTTCCTATATATATATATATATATAAATTGTAATTAATAAATATGTATAATTAGAAATTAATGAGTTTAATAAATAAACTTTGTGATATATTTGGAAAGTTTTAATGTATTTAATAAAACTTATCTTGTGCCGTTATCCGAACCTTTTTAAAAGAATCCACTAAAATAAGTCACCTTTACTTAATTTATATTGCTAAAAGTGGATATGGAAACAGGGATAAAATTCTACGAGTAATAATTACATGCTTACCATAAATGTGAAATTCAACACTTGCGCCCGCGCATGGCAACACATGATATATGACTCGGTTGAATTTAATGTCTATTGAAAACGAATTCAAATTTGTTGAAGCGGAACGGCAAACAAACACACGATCCTTAAATCCATAAGACCTCAATTTTGAGATTTTCGCTGGAGTTGGTTCGCGGAATGTTTTTCAAGGAATTCAAATTCATCAAAAGAAAAATAATTTCAATTTCGTTAGTCGACAGAATTTGAAGGATTATAAACTTATCAATTACACAACCAAACAAATAAAGGAATGAAACCTCAATCACCGGAAGTGTCTATACTATAACTTTTCTCCAATATCGTCACACAGTCATATTCTACACTTTTTTTTATCCTTCATTTTATTACCCAAGTTGCAAAAATTATTAATGATATTTCAGTTAGCTAAAAGTATTGTGAAAATCACAATTAATAGACCATTAGTTTACTACCACTGGGAATAATTTTATTATTATTTTTCCTTTATGTAGAATTTTCGTCTATATATATAATAACATCAACCTTAATCGATCATTACTTCTCAAACAATTATGAACTAGAAGAAACAATGGAGTAAACATAGTTTTTGGAGATGATGAAGGTTTTAAGTTCGGGTATATATATATATATATATATATATATATATATATATATATATATATATATATAGGTGGGTTAAAATGAGAAGGCTAATTTTCGTGAGAACGTGAGAAACACTTCAAAATTATTTTTTAACTATTCAAAATACATTTTCCAATAAAACTTTTTCAATAATTACTATTAAAATAACTTTTAAAAGCTATGATATAAATATAAATTAAAAATATTAACTTTTTTTTCGAACTTGTTTTACAGTAATTACTGTTGTGATTATTTAAGAAAATCACAAAATATAACATGATAATCACATGTGATTATTCTCTAATATAATGTGATTATCATGTGTTCGAGATAATCACAAAATATGGCATGATAATCACATATTATTCATGTGATTATCAAGTTATAAAATGTGATTATTATGAATAAAAAATTTAATAAAAAATAATAAAACGACGAAAAAAATTTTATTTGAAAAATAACTTCTAAAAGTTATATAAAAAAGAAGCTACGAAGAAAATTTTGTAAAATAACGTGTTTTGGATAGTTAAAAAGTGATTTTATAAGTGTTTCTCACGTTCTCACGAAAATTAGGCTTCTCATTTAAACCTGGGACTATATATATATATATATATATATATATATATATATAATATACTAAGTCAATCATCAAGTTACAGTAATATTTGTAACATTATTATTATTATAACTATTATTATATTATTATTCAAAGTCATAACTTTTCCCAATTTAATATCTTTAAACATAATTAAAAAAAAAAACTATTTTACTACTAATGGGTAGGGTTCAAATGAGAATAGGAATTTATGTGAGAATGAGAAAAAACCAATGATATCAAGCCATGTGTACAAAGAGAATGTTCCACATGTACAAAACCTATTTACCTCCAACATCAATTATCTCACAAACGACAAATCGAAAAATTATGAAAATTGCACCATTAAATTCGTCGTTTTCTCCTCTTCGATTTGCCGTCCCTCAAGACATACTTTCGAAAAGTTTTTTTTTTTCATTTTTTTGGTGGGTTTCACATTTACTAACACATGTGTTAAAGTGTTGCGTTTGGGGTTTAGGGTTAGGGTTTAGGGGTTAGGGTTTAGGGTTTGAGGTTTGGGGTTTCTCCCCGAAACCCCAAACCTCAAACCCTAAACCCTAACCCCTAAACCCCAAACCCTAAACCCTAAACGTTTTACAAAACGCTAAACCCTAAATCTTTCTAAACCCTAAACCTTGAACCCCTTCTAAACCCTAAACCCTTATAAACCCTAAACCATAAACCCTACTAAACCCTAAACCTAACCCTAACCTTAACCACAAATTAAATGTACAACTAATCACTAACACATGTGTTACTAATTTGTGAAACCCACCAAAAAATGAGAAAAAAAAAGTTGTCAAAAGTATGCCTTGGGGACGGCAAATCGAAGAGGAGAAAACGCTGAATTTTATGGTGCAATTTTCATGATTTTTCGACTTACCGTTTGTGAGATATTTAATTTTTAAAAATGTGGAGGAGAGAGAATAAAGTGTGAAGGAGAGAGAATAAAGTGTGAAGGAGAGAGAATAAAGTGACACATGGCAGAAATCTGTTGGTTCCCTCATTCTCACTCCAAATTGATGTACTCATTTGAACCTTACTCTTCGACTAATCTGTTATAGTTTTTTTCTTCATGGAATGAAATGTTTTGTGCTTGATAAAACCATTTTTCATTTCAGTAAAATCAACCGTTGGAAAATACCGAATTTACACTTTTGACCTTGAATCAAGAATAAAACCAAAGGTTTTGGAGTGTGAAAAAGGTTCTTTTCTCAAAAGAAAAAGAGGGATGCGTTGCACGTAAAGACATGTATTTACTTTCTCAACTGTTTACTGTTTGTGGTTCAAATTTTAATTTTTATCGTTTCTTTGTTACGGATTTATTAAGGATTTACAGAATCCACCCCTGATCTGTTTAACGTACAGGCTTGGTCCCTTACTCCCTTATATGCTCTCGATAGTTTTATATGTTGTCGATATTTCAATAAACTATTTTAGATATTATAAGAGTAAGAGGAGTGGTAACACTAAACACTCACTAAAGCTAATAAAGCTGAGAATTGAGGAAGTAGAGGACACTCTGTTTTTAGTGTTCTCAAATTTTATGTTATATTTCTAAATCAATATCAACGTTTGAAAAAAAGAAAAGAAAAGAAAACCCTCGTTTATCCGCGTCCCGAGTTGGACGCCAATACGGAACACCGACGGGAACGCATTGAGAATGCAGTTGGGGAGTGGCGGAACACTGTCTGATGACGTTCTCATGAACGACGACGAGTACGTCTCCACTCCGTGTGCTCTAAGAACTGTATAGTTGTTAGTGATTTACTAAAAAAACATTTAAAATTTTTCTAGCACAATTAAATATCAATATCAAATTGTATTGTATGTCTAACCAAAAATCATAGTATGTTTTCAAAAGTGACGGTATATACAGTGGCGGTTGTAGGATTGAAAACGATCCGTAACACAAAACATCTTTTTGCCTATAGTCAATACTTCTTTTTATATACAATTAAATTAAATAATAAGTTAGAAAATACTCAAAACAAAGTTTTTCGTAAAAGTACTACTAAACAATCTTTCCTACTAACATAATATAGACTCATTTTGAATAGGTCCGGACGGCCAAAATGCAATTTGAAAAAGCAAGCCAGAGAAAAGCATCGTTGAGATAATACCTTTCATCCTAATCTCATCTACTGAAAAAGTATTTTTCAAATAAAGTTGCATTATTTATATGGATCTAACGGACCCGTATTCATTAGTACCTTCGAGTCAAGTGCAGCTCCGCCCCCACTCTATATACATGAAAAAAGCTCGAAGCATGATTAATACTACTAAATCACCCGCACAATGCAGTGGTAACAATTAGAAAAATGTAGTAGTGGTCTGATAACTAACAATAATGTTAATGAAAGAGACAGTAATAGTCGTTGGCGGTGGTCGTTAGCAATGTTGACTTACATCGATGAACAACAGTGACGTTTTATCATGAGTAATTCACATAATTTGTTCAGCATCTTGCACGATTTGATGTCTCAATTTGTTGTTTTTTATTTTGTCTGAATAAAGTCAAATGTTTGATATAAAAGATGAAAGTGAACAAAATAAATGAATGATATTATGTTAATTGTTAACATTTTCATATCTATTTAGCCAATTGATTTATTAGTATATATTGATTGATGAAATAAAAAAATAGTTAATTAATAATAAGGGCATAATAGACATTTCACATCTTAAAAAATGTAATCTTCTAAAGAAAATGTGCAAATCCTTTATATGGGAAGTATACATATAGATATTCAATTTATCTATCTATCTATCTTATATATTAAAAGAAAAAACATGGAAGAATAATAACCATTAGATCGAGATCAACAATAAAGATCTAACCATTAATTCAAATAATGACATACTTAATCCTATTTTTTGTGTGATTAAAGACTAATATGCCCTTCTATATTTATAATATACACCCTTCTATATTTACAATATAAATCCTTTATTTTTTTCTTAATTCTAGATCGCTCATTCAAATATTTTATAAAAAGTTTAATTTAATAACTACCTCATTATTTCTTCCATAATTCAAACTATTCTTACAATATTTTTTATTTTTTTCTTAAACAAAGCTCCAATACGTTATTTTTCAATTCCAAAAAATTCATAGCTTCATTCCATTATCTAGTTATCTAAATTCTTATACAATCACCTTTTATCTAATAATAACCATTAGATTAGGGATGGCAACGGGTCGGGTTCGAGCGGATTTTATTGTATATGTAACCATATCCGTTTAGAATATTCGAACACATACCCGGCTCAATGCCCGCTTGGTACCCAATTAGGATTACCCTCCATATATGTAACTCTCGCCGAACAAAAAAGGGTTTATTATTTCGTTATGTATTTTACTTTACACTTTTTATTATTGTATGAATCGAACTTTAAAAAATTCTATTGTATGTAGTGAACTTGTAAATATCGTCTATTGTATGCACACTTTCCTTTTTTGGCATGGACAAAAACAGAAACTTTCTAATTTTAGCCTTACCCAAAAAGAAAAGCGTACATATAATAGACGATATTTACAAGTTCAATACATATAATAGAAGTTTTCAAAGTTCATATAACACCCCTCATTTATACCTATTTAAATATAGTAAATCGGAAGCGTAAGTCCAAATACATAGTCATAATTTACTTCATTGTAATAACATATAAAATTTAACCTTTTCAAAACTATAATTTCTTCAACCGAGGTGTTATATAAAAACATGATGAAACATTATTTTATAAAAATCAACTATCAGAGTAGAGCCTCGTAGTCAAACATTCCTGTTAGTCCAACTTCTTGCCCACCCAAATTATATGCAAAACCTGCAAGAAGGGATAATGTGGGGGATTAGCATAAAGCTAAGTGAGTAGATAACTAATCAACAGGCTAACTTAGCTCAACAACTTTGCATACAACAATTAACACATAACCAACAAAGTAGACAATACTACCATTTAGCAACGCAACAGGGCAACTGTTCAACTGGTCAACTTATCATCAAAGCAACTATTCAACAAGCAACGGACTTCATAATGAGGCATCGGTGGCTCTGGGGATAACCATAATACCCGGGAGGCTCCCCAAGAACACTTACCCAACCATATCCGTATGGCCATAACGGACGAGACCGATAGCTAGTGGGTATTCTCAACTAACACAGGAGGTGTGTTAAACCTTGAATAACCGACTAGCCCAACCAACAGTTCAACAACAACTCGTTGACCTCATTAACAACTGATGCCCGAAGGCCAACAACAAGTCCAGTGATCACATAATCAACAAATCACATATTCAGCAGGTCAACTTTATCATATCAACAATATTATTACTAGCTATCATAATTATCATGGCAACTACAATAGTAATAATATGTTACTTGTTGTAACCAAACTCGTTACAACCAAGTTACACTGAGGATTAGAGATCCACTCACCGACCACCTCAGGCATCCACTCAGTAGTCTAATATCACTGAGTCTTCTGCACATCTGAGAATACAACATGATATCACAAGTTAGTTACTTGTCTCAAAATATATATATATATATATATATATATAACATTATGCCTACATTACAATTAGCATCGTAACAACATGATTCACAATCACCTTTCAATTTATAATTATCATGACCATCTCATCACAATAATCCACTTCAATCATCACTAACCAATATAGTTAAACCACAACTAAGGTTATTAACCTCATTTCATGAATTCATCAAAACCACAATATTTGGTTTAATGAATACTTAACAATTAAATTCACACAATCATCTTTAATCATCAATTAAGTGTTCTTAGCTATAACCAATGCTAATTTGATCATATAATCCATGATCATCATCAAATTCATCATTAACCTCAAGAACACATAATCATTTCCTTCAATCAAATGTTAGGCTTAGATTATAATCATGTATTAAACATAAATCAACAAGCTTTACTTCATGAATAATTAACTAAACCCAAACTTTCTTCATGATCATCATTTAATTTTACCATTTCTAGCTTAGGGTTTAGATACTAATCATCATTTAAGCATCAACTAATCATTATAACATGATTACAAGCTTTAATTCATGAATTATCAACTAACCCATATCTTAACTCATGATCATCATTCATTTATATCATTTCTAGGTTAGATTTTCAACTACAAATCATGAATTAGATATCAACTAACAATTATTTCATCATTACAAGCTTCAATTTAGCATTACTCATCCTAATTTCATCATGTACACAAAACCCCATTTCATAGGTTTATGATAATCAAGTAATCAAGACTTACAAAGATGAGTAGAAGGATTAGAGAGTGATAATCCATGTTCTTGAAGCTTAAATTCGGATTTGGCATCTTCAATTTAGTGTTGTGAAAGGATTTTAGGAATTGATCTAGGGTTTATATGTTTATGTATGTATATGTACGTACGTATGTATGTATATAGATATATGATGAAAGTTATAAACCGACTCAAAATAGAGTATATCATATAATTGGTTAATTTTCATTCCCCGTATTTATCGTTGTCTGGAACTTAAAAACCATTTGCGGGGAAACATTATATTATTTTACCGTCAACTGAATTAATTTAAAACCATCAATAATTTATTGGTCACAATAAATTATCCGACTCTTTTACCCATTTATTTGACTAAAATGCACTCAAAACTATTTTCTAACACATTAAATAATGATTCACAGTTAGAAAATATTTAATACTACTAGACCCAAATACTGGGTGTTACAAATCTCCCCTCCTTAAAGAGATTTCGTCCTCGAAATCTGATCACACTATATATAATCTAAAAACACAACCACCTATTACTCCCCTTCCTCATGTGAGATTCAACTCACATTTTATTTCCAATTTGCCAATACTTAACCTTTCATATTCACTAAATGTATACTTCTCATTAATAGATGCACTCAATTTATTTCAATTATGCATATAACCACCATGCATATCTATAATCACATAAACACCGAATCAATTTGCATATATTTAACTATTTAAACACAATATATATATATATATATATATATATATATATATATATATATATATATATAGATATATATATATATATATTTTTTCAATCCTTTTCAC
The DNA here is from genome assembly GCA_949592205.1 of Helichrysum umbraculigerum. NCBI lineage: Eukaryota > Viridiplantae > Streptophyta > Magnoliopsida > Asterales > Asteraceae > Helichrysum > Helichrysum umbraculigerum. Next base: position 57,676,524 of record CATIUR010000006.1, read on the forward strand.
ATGCCCATATCCCAATGTACATGTTTCTTTTTATTCTGCACAATACTGTACATACACTTTGTTTCTTGTAAGTTAAATCAACCACTTACATAGTCAAGTAAAGTATCATCTTTATCACAACAACAACTATAGCAACAATTACGACTATGACGACAACAACAACCACAATAACAACAAGTGGTACTGGACACTACTACATACATATTAGCCACCACTTGTAACTTGATTCATCATTAGCAATTTAACTAATAATCATATACTTCTTTAATTATCACCTTGCTAAATTTTTAAATTTTTAGCAACTAATTAATTATTACTTTACAACTTGTAATTATAAACACAACTGGATTATATGAAATCCTTTTCTCAACAGGAATTCCACAATCATATAATCATCAACATATAAGAATAACTAATAAACCTTATGTAGAGGTCATATTCCATAGTTAAAATTATTATCATGTACTCAACTAGCATCACTTCAAACCAATTTGGATGCTAAACAACACCTGTTAATACCAACGTTTTCAACAATGGTATTTTCAACAACACGAGGTGCTGTGATTAATCATCTATTCAACAATATCAACACAAAATTATTCACAGTCCACTGACCTCTACTTTACTTAAATCAACTTTTTAATTCATGCTATTGGCAATGCATCACTTATACACATCACTTGTTCAATACAACATTAACAACAATAACGACAACTTAGTGATTTACCACTCTTTCATTTTAGTCTATCTTTGACTATTTCTCAACTACAGGTCAACATATCCTACCTGTTAATTTACAACCACTTAACTTTTTCTGGTACTTAGTAACCTCAACACTCCATGTGAAATGGCATAATATAAATACGTTGGCCAGACGTCGTCATATTATGTCAGTCACACTTTATTCTCAGGTCACTTCATACCATTCATTTTCAAAGTTATTACTTTACTCTCTCATAGTTTACAACAATGATATCAACATCTTACACATATATTGCAACATCGTGCAACAGGTATACAACTATGTATTAACTCGCTATTATTCTCAACTTATCACTTTAAAGGTAAACTACTCATATCATCATGTATATATTAACAATATAAGTATACTACACTAATGTCTGACACGAATACATCAATCAACTTCTTTATTACCCGATTCAATATCAAGTATTATTTATACAACTTAATACTTATAGTACATTTAGTACTAAACAATCCATCAATAATATAAGTAATATTCAACACATAATCATCAATCTATATACCTTTAATCCGATTACAATTGAGTATTTCATGCTCAACTATTACATCTATATAAGCTCATGTGCTTATTTCGTAATTTCTTAAAACGCTTAATTCAACATTTTATCATACTCTAAGTAATTCAATTACTTCATCTCATTTCAATTAGTCCACATAATATAGTTCACATGATTTCATATTCAATGTTTACTAACCCTTGTTAGCAACAATCAAAAATATCATTTACTGACATATTTTGCAGTTAAATAAACTACCTACAACTAACTCATACACCATAAAAGGTGTGAACCTCTTAAAACAACTTTTAATATTACATATAGTCACAGGAATGATCTATGGGCTCAATGAAACAAAAGCCCAATACAAAACGTAAGCTAAAAGTTCAAAATAAGGTCCGAAAAATAATAAAACGCGATTTTCGAGCCCTAAACGACCCCGAAGTGCCGAAAACTGACAGGGCTCATGACAACACATGAGCTTTGACCGTTGAGCCGTTTCCGAGTGACCCTGTAAATTTCGTCTTAATCGGACACCGAAATTTTCAAAAAAAAAAAAAAAAAATTTTTACGTCAAGTTTTACGTCGAACGTCGCAAGAAATTTTTTTTTTTTTTTTTTTTTTTTTTTTTTTACTAACTAACGCGATCCGGGAAAACGGGTCAGGATCGCGTTCCTCAGTTAAAAATGTTCTGTAACCAAATTAAGCATACAAACGCGATCCGGAGAAGTGAGCGGGATCGCGTTCCCAAGAGAAAACGCATCTTAACCCGAAATACACACACAAACGCGATCCTGGAAAATGGCTGGGATCGCGTTCCCAAGCATAAAAATTCTGTGACAAAATAACACATACGAACGCGATCCAGCAAGATTGTTGGGATCGCGTTCCCAAGTAGAAATCTGAGTTTCAGTAAAATTCATATTTTTAGCCAATTTCAATCGCGTATAACTTTTTACTCGTTTAGAGTTAGACTCTAAAATTTTGCAGGCACGTCCACTATGCCAAAATGAAACTTTCCCTTTTTACACTTTTCCAATTTACACGTTTTACGTTAAAACGGACGTACGACTCATTTTTGACCATATTCGACCATTTTGGTTGACACCCTATATTTCAAACGACTTGGTTTCTGACTTCCACCTTTTACCAACATGTTTCTATATACATTAGTGACGTGTGGGCATATTCGTCACCTACAAACACTCATTCTACATTGTTTTGACACGTTGACCCGTTTAGAGGTCCAAATGGACGCTTTTTAAGAAAATAATCACATTGACTACCCAAATCATTTTCATCACCTTTTACTACTATCTTTATGACTTAAAGCCACTTTAACATTCTTTTTAATCAAACCACTACTCACTTTAAACTTTTAACCATCAAGTGACCCATTTGGGCACTTTAACAACCCATTTGAGTTTCAACCAATATGTTCACTAAATTAACACCCATTATACACTTCTTTGACTTTACCAAGTCAAACAACTTTACTTCCACCATCGGTGTCACATTATAACCTCGAAACACCAAATTCACATAATAGCACTATTACAACTTATTCAACACAGCGTCTACACGACTTAACACCTTTTTAACAATTTCAAGTTCAACATAAACTACCCAGTTTATTTCACAACATATGAATAACATCAATTGACTCAAAACTAGGGAATCATATCAGTCTGACTCAACTTACTTTAGGGTAGATCAACATCATCATAGCAAAGTACACAATTCAAACTGAATTAAATTCAACAAGGTTATCGAGAATCACCTGGTGCACTTAAGCCAGCAACAATCGAGGAATCAATGAGAATACCAGTCGGTTCCTCATATTCCTCCGTCTCTGCAACCAAAACAACATTCTAGCATCTTGTTTTAGGTTAGTACTTTTTCAACAACTAATTTCTCATGCAACTATTAATCCCGCACTCCCAGGAATGTTTGACTTGACACTACCATAGATTTGGGATTGAACACTTTGCAATGTCCAATTCGCCCAAACCTATGCTCTGATACCAACTTATAACACCCCTCATTTATACCTATTTAAATATAGTAAATCGGAAGCGTAAGTCCAAATACATAGTCATAATTTACTTCATTGTAATAACATATAAAATTTAACCTTTTCAAAACTATAATTTCTTCAACCGAGGTGTTATATAAAAACATGATGAAACATTATTTTATAAAAATCAACTATCAGAGTAGAGCCTCGTAGTCAAACATTCCTGTTAGTCCAACTTCTTGCCCACCCAAATTATATGCAAAACCTGCAAGAAGGGATAATGTGGGGGATTAGCATAAAGCTAAGTGAGTAGATAACTAATCAACAGGCTAACTTAGCTCAACAACTTTGCATACAACAATTAACACATAACCAACAAAGTAGACAATACTACCATTTAGCAACGCAACAGGGCAACTGTTCAACTGGTCAACTTATCATCAAAGCAACTATTCAACAAGCAACGGACTTCATAATGAGGCATCGGTGGCTCTGGGGATAACCATAATACCCGGGAGGCTCCCCAAGAACACTTACCCAACCATATCCGTATGGCCATAACGGACGAGACCGATAGCTAGTGGGTATTCTCAACTAACACAGGAGGTGTGTTAAACCTTGAATAACCGACTAGCCCAACCAACAGTTCAACAACAACTCGTTGACCTCATTAACAACTGATGCCCGAAGGCCAACAACAAGTCCAGTGATCACATAATCAACAAATCACATATTCAGCAGGTCAACTTTATCATATCAACAATATTATTACTAGCTATCATAATTATCATGGCAACTACAATAGTAATAATATGTTACTTGTTGTAACCAAACTCGTTACAACCAAGTTACACTGAGGATTAGAGATCCACTCACCGACCACCTCAGGCATCCACTCAGTAGTCTAATATCACTGAGTCTTCTGCACATCTGAGAATACAACATGATATCACAAGTTAGTTACTTGTCTCAAAATATATATATATATATATATATAACATTATGCCTACATTACAATTAGCATCGTAACAACATGATTCACAATCACCTTTCAATTTATAATTATCATGACCATCTCATCACATTAATCCACTTCAATCATCACTAACCAATATAGTTAAACCACAACTAAGGTTATTAACCTCATTTCATGAATTCATCAAAACCACAATATTTGGTTTAATGAATACTTAACAATTAAATTCACACAATCATCTTTAATCATCAATTAAGTGTTCTTAGCTATAACCAATGCTAATTTGATCATATAATCCATGATCATCATCAAATTCATCATTAACCTCAAGAACACATAATCATTTCCTTCAATCAAATGTTAGGCTTAGATTATAATCATGTATTAAACATAAATCAACAAGCTTTACTTCATGAATAATTAACTAAACCCAAACTTTCTTCATGATCATCATTTAATTTTACCATTTCTAGCTTAGGGTTTAGATACTAATCATCATTTAAGCATCAACTAATCATTATAACATGATTACAAGCTTTAATTCATGAATTATCAACTAACCCATATCTTAACTCATGATCATCATTCATTTATATCATTTCTAGGTTAGATTTTCAACTACAAATCATGAATTAGATATCAACTAACAATTATTTCATCATTACAAGCTTCAATTTAGCATTACTCATCCTAATTTCATCATGTACACAAAACCCCATTTCATAGGTTTATGATAATCAAGTAATCAAGACTTACAAAGATGAGTAGAAGGATTAGAGAGTGATAATCCATGTTCTTGAAGCTTAAATTCGGATTTGGCATCTTCAATTTAGTGTTGTGAAAGGATTTTAGGAATTGATCTAGGGTTTATATGTTTATGTATGTATATGTACGTACGTATGTATGTATATAGATATATGATGAAAGTTATAAACCGACTCAAAATAGAGTATATCATATAATTGGTTAATTTTCATTCCCCGTATTTATCGTTGTCTGGAACTTAAAAACCATTTGCGGGGAAACATTATATTATTTTACCGTCAACTGAATTAATTTAAAACCATCAATAATTTATTGGTCACAATAAATTATCCGACTCTTTTACCCATTTATTTGACTAAAATGCACTCAAAACTATTTTCTAACACATTAAATAATGATTCACAGTTAGAAAATATTTAATACTACTAGACCCAAATACTGGGTGTTACAGTTCAAGTCATACAGTAGTAAAAAGTGTAAAGTTTAATATATAACGAAACCATTAACCCAACAAAAGTTGTATATGTAACACCCCCAAATTTCGGGTTGCGGAAGCGGTCGGGTCGGGTGTTACCAAATCAAATATCACAAGCACAAAGGTAAATAATGAACGACTCTAAATGAGACATTTGAAAATAGTCATACATTTCCAAAATAAAAGTGTATACAAGTTGCGAGTTCGCAAAATAATTTCAATACATAATTTGTAATACAAAAGTTATGCAGAGAAATTCAGTTGTTTGAAAACATGCGACTCGAGCTAGCATATCTTGTAGCAATCCTAATCCTGCTGGGCACCTGAGAACACATGCTAAAACGAGTCAGCGATAAAGCTGGTGAGTTCATAGGATTGTTAGTTGAAACATAAAGTATAACCTTGTATGTTTGAAAAATAGTTCAAGATCTACGATCTTGATTTGTATTGTTATAGTATTGTAACAGAAATGTGTATACAATAATCGAGGTGTCTATTTCCTAAGTAATCCGTAGTGTGTACCTAAGTACATAGAGAAAGTGGCAGTCCGTACCTAGATACCTATCAGATATGAGTAAAACTACCAATGTGAGGCAATACTTGCCTGAGTATGAATCGAGTAACTATATGACCACGTCATATGATATCAAGTAATAACTGGCATGCCACCTGGCATATTGTGTTGCCTCCAGCAACATGTAATTGTAGTCCCGCAGAACTATGGTTGAGTATTTAATCAAATACTGAGTTAACGACCTCGCGTGAAAGCTCACCGATCCGTTAACTAATGCGAACCTCGAGTGTAAACTCGCCGATCCGTGAATGTGTGCGGATCACGAGCATAAGCTCGCCCATCCGTGAATGAGTGTGAATCCCGGGTGTAAATTCGCTGATCCATCGATTGTATCGCTTTACCGCGATTTCGTACTTGTGCCCACTCTAACCGTGGCATCGTTTTGTGCCCACTTTACCGTGGCATCGTTTTGTATCACCAGACTGAGATATGATTTTAGATCACCAGCCTGAGATATGATTTGTATCACCAAACCGTGATATGATGTGTATCACCAGGTTGAGATATGATTTTGGATCACCAACTTGAGATATGGATTTGTATCACCAAACCGTGATATGGATTTGAATCACTTTACCGTGATCTCGAATAGTGTTGCCCGCAAGCAATGTATGTAATTGAGTCGGCAGTACTACGACATGCCCGACTTGGAATAATTGAGCTAGCAGTACCACGACATGCCTGACTTGAGTAGTTGTGTTTATATAAGTGTATGTATATCAATATACATATGTAAGTTGTATGTAGCACCAAGTGCTCGAGTTGGAGTACGAGTATGTGTATATATATAAATATATATGTGTGTAAGTGAATTAACAAACACATCTAATAGGGTATCATGTAACACATGATAGTAATTTATTGTATCTAATTATGTATATACAATACTTAGATATTTGTTGTAACACAATGAGCCTAGGTATGAATAATCATCACCTAGTGGTTTTGTATTAGTATAAGGAATCATACTAACATAGTTTACTATCGTATACTCCTAGCCTCAGCCTAGCAAGTATAATGAGGTTTGTGGTTAATGTTCACTAGAGTACAAGTCCCTTCGAGTAACCCTAAGGTGTATTAACAGTCTTAATTCCTAAAAGGAAAACTAATCCTGTAGAAGTTCAGTTGTCGTTCAGCTAAAGTAGAACTAACCAGTTCTAGTGGATTCAATAGTATTGTCCCGCGACAATATGGTCAATAGGTAGTGATGACTTAATCAAATCATGTAATGGTAGTTGGTTTTCAACAGTTGTAGCCTATCCCGGTTAAGCTATGATATTGTTCTACAATAATATGACGGGTGTAATTCCTAAGTATTACACATTTGTATTACATACAGTAATATAGATAATTGTGAATTATAAAAGTTTATCATCATAATTCGAAAACAGTAATTGCGCATGTGTCTCACCCCAAAAACAGTAAAACAGTTGGAAGAGTGGGGCTATGAACTCACCTGTGAGTTGTCAGCGATCCTACAATACGCGCGTACTCTGATGGGTAACCTCCTAGTGTCCTAAACACGTGAGGTCATATAAGTATGAGACAAATCAGTTTGTCTATGCGAGTTGCGTAATTATTTATTAGTCGTTCAGGTTTGGAAACCGTGTACGGGGGTCCGGGGGCAGCGCCCCTGGTAGCGGTGTCCAAGGGGTGGCAACCCCTGGCGGGGTCCAATGGGCAGAGCCCCTGGCTGGGGTCGAGCTGCCAGGTCAGCTTGGAAAATTTTTATTTCTACTATGTTGCTATAATGAAAACGCTTCCAAAATCCAAATTCGGAGTAAAATCAAGTGGAAAAATCTGGTCTCGACACTTAGTGAAAAAAAACATAGGTTTTCAAAGTTCTGTGTTTTGCGACACTAGCTGCGACACAGGGACTTGTGTCGCTTTGTGCGACGTCCGCAATTTAATGCGACATAGTGTGTTATGTCGCTATGTGCAACGTTCAGATTTGCTGCGACATAAAGGCTTGCGTCACACCATGCGACGTAATTTATTTATGCGACATTGACTGCGACATAACCTGCAACATAGGCTATGTCGCAGCACTGTTTTTGGTCCCCTGCGACATAACGATCTGTTCGACGATTTTATACCCAAAATCAAGATCTAACCTATTTTTGAGCATAATCTTGCTGGTATAAAGTTAAAACATGATATTTTAAGTGTTCTAAGCTCGAAATAACAAGAAACAGGGAGTGATTGCTTACGAAAATGGAGATCGGTTGATGATGATGAACACAATGATGGTGATGAAGATGATATAAGGATGAAGATGATGATGGTGATGATGTTGCTCCTGCTGCTGCCGATCTTGTTGTTGTTATTGTTATTGTTTTTGGCTTTTGGTTGGTGAAGCATATCGAGATAGAGAGATGAGATGGGTTTGGTGTGTGTAAAAATGAAAACAAAAATGGGGATGAGGAGGGGGTTGAAGGCCGGCTTATGCTAAAAAGAGGGGGGAAGTTTGGTGGCTTTTGTCCCCAATTTGTGGTATTAAAGCCCGTGTTTGTTTACCCGATCGTTAATAATTGAAATATTTTTAATTCGTAAATTTTGTTAATACGAGATCGTATCTACACTATATATTATAATAGAGTGTAAATTAGGTAGTCTAAGTTAATCTAAACCCTTAAATAAGTTATTAAATTGAATGTGAACCATTGATTTAGTCTTTAAAAATATGACTACCTAAATAGTGAAAATAATATGACAAAAAGACTATAATAACCTTATATTATACTATGTTTGATAAGCTATTTATTGATTGGTGATATATTAATGGTAATGTTGAATATTGAATATTTTTTTTGTAAATTAATTATCTCACAAATGACAAATCGAAAAATTATGAAAATTGCACCATAAAATTCAGTGTTTTTTCCTCTTCGATTTAAGATCTCACAAGGTATATTTTTCACGAGTTTTTTTTTCACTTTTTGGTAGGTTTTACAAATTATTAACACATGTGTTATTGTTTGGTTGTATATTTAATTTAGGGTTACAGTTAGAATTTAGGGTTTAGTGTTTAGTAGGGTTTAGGTTTTTACAGGGTTTAGGGATTAGTATGATAAATGGTTTAGGGGTTTAGGGTTTGGGGTTTTTACATGTGTTAGTAATTTGTAAAACCCATCAAAATATGTAATTTACATTTATGTGCATAAATCTACACATAATTTAGCATAACAAAAAATAAAATTATACATAATTATAAAAAAAACGATTTAAGATGTTGTGGGTTTATAAAGAATTTGGGGACGCATCGCCTTTTCAGCCAAATTTTTTGCATAAATATAATCCAACTTGATTAGTTCGTAATTAAATGGGATGAAAGTGCCATCTCAATCTATTGTATGTTTTCATTTTCAACGGTATTGTGCATACTTGAACTACATACGGGTTATTTGGTCTTCAACAATTGGTTTCCCAACCTGTTGCTTCTAAAGACTGCCCTCTCTTGGTTGGATGTTGGTCCAGCCTACTACGATCTCGCCTATCGATAGATAGCAGGTTGCTTCCAGTGCTTTATTTCATTTGATTACTCATGCTTATTCCAAAGCATTATTGTTTTTAGGATCGGGATCTGTTATTCATTCGATGGAAACTCTTGTTGGATATTGTCCAGAAAAAAGCCAAAACATGGTACTTATGGGAGGTTTAACAAAACATGTACCAATTATTAAAAATTCTTTTTTATTAGGTACACTTTCTCTTTGCGGAATTTGCCTGAAATAAAAACTTAAGAACTCATTTTAATCTAAAAGAATGACGGTTTTTTTTGGTCAATAACTAGAATTAGATTCATAATTATATCGATTATATTGATATTGATTATGTTTTAATTTATATTAAAAAAAAGATTTCTATGGGTTACTTTCTGGTTTATATGTTCTATCACGGAGCAGCCCTCCGACGTTCCTTCTCAGGGCGCCTTTTTAAAGGCAGGATGCAGAGAATCGCCGGCCACTTTCGTTCCTCTACCGTATCCATTGATGGGATTTCTTCTCGACTGGCGTATTACGCACTCGGGCCGACAGTCGACTTCTCCCTGAGATGACTGTCCGCCGAGGCAACATTGGAACCTTCAGGCTGGGGCATAAGGTATAAGTGTTGGAGCATAGCGATAGAGGGCTTCAATTCAAATGGGGTCATTTTCATTGTGGTATGATAAGTAGTGTTGTACCACCACTCTGCTAAGGATAACCACATACTACTTCTGTGGCGCGAGTGGCCTTCTGTGCTACTCATTAATAATTAATCTGGGGTTAGAATGAACAATTGGAAAAAGAAAAAGATTATGTATATATATATATATATCTTTTTTGTTTATAGATAGATATAGAATATAATTCTATTATTCTATAGAAAAATGAAGTTAAGCAAGCGGCCCTTTCGCGACTCAAACTGCCGGTACGTTTTCCGGCTCGCAACCGATTTTTTTTTATGAGCGTCTCTCTTATTATGATTTTGGGTTTCTCAATGGATTTAGTTTATTTAGTTAACTCTGCGCGTGACTCGCATTGGCAACTTTATCCCACCCTACATCAGCCGATGTGTGTGAGCTTCGCTCCTTATAGCTATAGCTCTACACCGCCGCCGGCTACTTTCGTTCCTCTACCGTATCCATTGATGGGATTTCTTCTCGACTGGACCCTTTCTCACTCATTCTCCTCACTTGGCTTCAGGCCCAAAAGGCACTTCGAACAAAATAAAATTAAAATTCTTTATAATTTGCATCGCCTTTTCAGCTAAATTTTTTTAATTCGCATAAATAAAACAACTTGATTAGCTCGTAATTGCATGTTTTCATTATTGTGCACACTTGAACTTCAGACGATTTATTTGGTCTTCGACAAATCAAATTGATACTGATCATATTTTGATCCTACTAATAAGATTGGTGAAGGATGCTTTAGAACAGTTTACCGTAATTATTATAACTGCGGACATGTTATTTTTTGTTTATTTCTATTCGTGAGGTAATTATATATATATTTTTATTTTTTAAAACTATTCACGGGGTGTAATTGTAGATGATTGTCCATGATAGCTGTCAAGCAAATATAGAAGAACCGTTAATATATCACTAAAATGGCATGATATATGCATTACAATATCCAAAACGTTTAATGCTTAATGGTATCGAAGGAAAAGAGTTGTTGATGATCATTTACATGATTATTATGTAAGATGGACACTTTTTTAGTATATTGCATCATTTAAAAATACGGATGCATTTTTTCTTCTTAATCAATAACTAATAATATTTTTAACAAGGAATTTGGTTCCACCTACTATGATGATCAATGTATGTTTCCACTATTATGGTTAGACCGAAAGAATAACAAATAGATTTGAGTACTTTGATGGCACCAAATTTCTTGATCGTCATATAATTGCCGGTCAATTAATTTAATATGTTCTACTTGCTAAGTTTTTTGAATTTTCATATCATATGTACGTGTAATTGTATGCATTGGTTTTGTACGATAGTAGTTAGATGGTATGACGGTCAATATGAAACACTTATTATTAATGAAGATGACGATGACTTGCAAACTTTATAGTTTCTATATTTTGATTGTTTGAACGTTGCACATTAAGTTGATCATGTTAAACATTTATCTTTATGTGTTGCTTCCTTGTTGTTTAGTTTTTTAATAAATATTTTCAATGTTATAAATCATTTTTAATAATGTATCTTCAAAGCTACTATCAATAGATAAACATATCCATTTCAATTAAAAAAAAACTGTGTAGTCTCATCAGCAAAAATATGTCGACTTAAAGTTACTCACTAAACTAAATTATAATATAAACATTTGTATCAAAATTATGAAGTAGCCTGCAAAATTTGCGGGTTATAATCTAGTATATTTTAAATCAAAGTATTTTATAAAAATACCTTATTTATAAAGTATTGCACCAATGTCCGTTTTTGGTATTTCTGCGCGCTTTCAGATTCTTTCAAATGTGATTACTAAATAATCATTGTGTATTATATATATATAATTATATATAAAAAGTTTTCGAATACTTTGCTATAATTGCGTACTAAGTACGATTATTTAAAGTTTAAATTTGGCGTGGAAATTGACTTTTTGACCGGGTGTCACAGTATAGTTGTTGAAAATACGATACAAATTTGAAACACGGTAAAAAAACGAAACCAAAATACCCTAAACTATATTAAATTCAAGATTTCAAATCTTAAAGCTAACAATTTAACTATTTAATTAACTTATTCAAAGTTTCGGAACGTTCAAAATAGCAAACAATTTCATGTTTTCGTATCATACAAGATTAAAATGTAATAATCATGAAAATTCAAATATAAAAGCGTATGGTATAAGGTTCACCAGTTAATATGTACATTAACTTCTTATATATAATAATATATATATATTATTTAAAACTCAAATTAATAATAACAATTATGTGGGTATGAATATGGGTAAATGGCTAGGGATTTGAGTACATGTAATTGGGCTGTTATTACCAAAACCCATCATCATATACCCATACTCGCGACATAAAAAAACTGTACCCAAACCGCATCCAAACCCGCTTTAATTTGTGACTAATTGACCGTTAACGCACATCGATAATGTAAGTTAGTCAGGACGTACATACATATGAAGCGACATATATATTTTTCACGGACGATCCAGCGAAATTCGCGGGTCCTAAACTAGTATTTCATCATTGGAATATAATGATACGTTAGGTTATATATTTACTTATATCTTTACTAAAGACCAATTCCTACGTCATTAAAAAGGTTTTGCTACGTGTGTCCCCGTGGCACATGTTAATGGTTATTTAATGAACGTTTAATTGCCTTTAATATCATAATTTGCATTTAACATTCATTAATTCAATCTAATAATTACTTTTTAGACATATATTAATTACAAATTCTGATATATAAAAAGATTACGAGTTCATTAATTGCATCTTAAGGAATGCCACATAACGCAGTAGAAAAACCCTTGTTAAAAAACATCTTTGTGGATTGCCCACCATTTATAAAGTATTACGAGTATTGAATAGCTAATAGGATCGGTTGCACCTGCTCCATTAATTAGTACCACCCTAAATTCCGGGCAAGCAGAACTGATGGTTTCAGTGTTTCACTCTAAATAACGTGGTTGCTTGTAATCCAGATGCATTGCAATTTTTATATAGTAGAAAACATTTCCACATGTTTTGGACATTTGGTTTACAAATAAATTACCAAATAGTAAATAGTAATAATTAGTAAATCACCCCAATTAGAATTTAACTCATCTAGGTATTTTTTCAATTGGGATATATTTCACTCGAGTAAATAGATCTATACATTTCATTCTTTTTGCTCTTTTTTCGTTATACATACCAAATAGTAACAATTCTAGAAAACCTAGTTCTACTTATCAAAACAATCGATTATAATAATAGTAATATAAACCCAAAAGTGTTTAAATACCTTAGAAATGAAGCTAAAACAAAGCCCATTCAAACGAATCAAGATAACAAAGTTCAAACAAATAATAAAAACCAAAATAAAAAACGTAAATAATTTGACTTTTTTGGGCTCTAAACAATCTCAAAAGAGCGAAAACTGTCTGGGTTCATGGCAAAACGAGGAGTTTTGATCGTTGTGTCATTTTTTAGTGACTACGTGAATTTTGACCCAATCCGACAATGAAATCAAAATCGCCAAAAGAAGGAATTAATGGTTGATGATGTCATCACTAATATGAATGGATTCGTGACAACAAAAGCTTGAAGATGGTTCTCTTTCATCGAGTAATAATAGATAGATCTGTTGGGATATATTAATAATATATATGTGAAGATTAATTAAATTAATTGGTGATAACTTGTTCCCAAAGTTAGGTTTAGCATATATAATTAAATCCTATGTACATGTAACCCTTGAGCCGTATAAGAAAAAAAGAAAAATCTCTGGTTTGGCCCCGTGGACTAAACCAATCTCCAAGTTGGAGATTGGACATAACCACGTTAAATCCTTGTGTCGTTTACATTCTCGTATCGTATTTATTTATCTTGTTTTGCTTGTTTGATTGCTTTGTTAGCAATTGGTTATTCGTTTATTGTTGTGGGTACAATTGTATTCAATTGTGCGCGTTGTTTGGGTCCTAAATTCCTAACAACTGGTATCAGAGCTCAAGGTTGAGCGATTGGGAACAATAGTGGATGAAAGCACGATCAAGATGGATTGTTGATGGTTAGGGTTTTACTGAAGGATGGAGAACTAGGGTTATTGTGGCCAGATAATCTTAGTGGATCTAGATTCGGTTGAAGATAATCATCAGAGGGAACGATTGAAAACGATGCGGTTTTAGGATTTGTTTGCAACATGTGATCGAGATCGATAGGCTCGTTTTTTTGTGTTAGATCGCGACGAACTCGAAGGATGTTTTCCGGATTGAACAAGATTAGGGTTTTGTCTAGTGGGTTGTGACGTGACGACACGGCGGGAGGTCGGTTACGTTGTGACGATGACTGTTCGCGATGACGGTAATAGAGTCGATGATCGGGTTCGATTGGTGGTTTGTTGCGGAGAGAGATTTTGGGATCCGGGTTTTGGATTCGAGTTTATCATTCTTTGCGATCCCGTGCAAAATAATAAATAAACGTTATTAAACTTAGGGTTTGATGTTGCGAGTGTAGGGATGTGATGTCTCTGGAACTTCATTGATACGGACTAGGTTATTCAAAGATGTGAGGTTTGTTACGGTGCTCAAGAGAATGGTTTCTCGGTTGAGTAGATGGGTAATAAATGGTACCACATCCGTTTTTGGTAATCGACGGTGATGGGTGTCAAAGGGAGTTTTTGTTTTCGCTCGCGGGTTGAAACGGGAGACCATGATTTTGTTCGAGTATTCCATGTCCTTGGAATGATTAGGCGGGTTAGAGCTACTACTCTTGAAGGTATTATTTGTAGAAGATGTCGGATAGAACGCGTTCGACTGGGCTCGGTTATTGTTGATGTTGGTTCAACGATAGAGCGATTCTACTTGAGGAATCGATTGGAAATCTTCAAGTGGGTTAGAGGCGGATAACCGTGTAAGTCCTAATGTTTGAGCTTTCGGATATTGTTGAGAGTGTCAGGAACTCTTGGTGGAGTTTGTTAACCGAAAGATGTATCGAAGCTAGTGGGAGTTTGGCAACTAGTGGGAGCTTTGGAGATTGGTGTGCAACTATTGGATCTCAGTTTCAACGGGTTTAGTGTGCGGATTCCGGATAACACTAGAGCATTCGGATCTTCATTTTTTTTTACTCTCCGATGACAAAGAAATTTGCGACTGACCGTGGGTTATGAACCGGAATCTTCTCAGATAGCCGCGATTGTTATTTTAATTCGTACAGTGGAAGCGGGCTGAGGGGGAGAAGATGTGTTCATAGAAATCATAGCTATGTATTTGGGTCGGTGTACCAGCGGGAAAGTGAAATTTTGTAATGTAGGTTTTCAAGGTTGTGACTGCGTTCTCACGGGTAAACTTTGATGATGATCTATGGGGTTGTTCTATCGGCGATTTTCTGATTGCTGAGAAGGAAAATCGGATGGATGAAATTCTGTACGGGTTGGTCGTTGACATGTCGTTGGCAGGATCCGATGTGGCTGTAAGCGACGAATTGAAGAGATGAGTATCTCTTGAAAGAATCCTGTGGTTGAAGTCGTTGCACACTTCAATGAATCTTCTTGGGCCTAGAAGATGATGATGTTTAGAGAGTGGTCTTAGTTTCACGATGTGAATGTTCTGGTAGCTTTGTGTCGAAAGTCTTCCGACTTTGTGTGGTCGAGCGGCGTGTCCCGAATGGTATTTCGGCGGTATGAAGTTTGAACGGGTGACATTGGTGAATGGACGAGATTTGTGAAGGGTTACTGATTTTGGGGTTTGATTAATCTTCAAGTGGGAGATTGTTGGGATATATTAATAATATATATGTGAAGATTAATTAAATTAATTGGTGATAACTTGTTCCCAAAGTTAGGTTTAGCATATATAATTAAATCCTATGTACATGTAACCCTTGAGCCGTATAAGAAAAAAAGAAAACTCTCTGGTTTGGCCCCGTGGACTAAACCAATCTCCAACTTGAAGATTGGACATAACCACGTTAAATCCTTGTGTCGTTTACATTATCGTATCGTATTTATTTATCTTGTTTTGCTTGTTTGATTACTTTGTTAGCAATTGGTTATTCGTTTATTGTTGTGGGGTACAATTGTGTTCAATTGTGCGGGTTGTTTGGGTCCTAAATTCCTAACAAGATCATGATTAATATCAATATTAATTAGCTTGTTATATATCCATTAGAATGTTATTCGTTAATTGATTTGCTAAAGGTGTGAAACTATTTTTTCATCTTAATTTTTGTATGTCATTATAGGTAAAATAATATGTAATGTTGAAGTGTACGATTTAAAGGGTAATGTTTGTGTTAATGTAGGGATCATTCATATAAATTTTAAAAAGTTGAAGAATCAAACATGTAAAATAATTGTTTTGTGATAGATCCATCATTACAATTTAATTGTAATGTTAACATTACAAATGATATCCCCATCGTATATTCCTCAAACCGAACAACACACGTTATAAATCTTAATTATACCTTAAACGATGTATGGACACAATAAAACCTAGATATGGTTTTCACTTTCCCCGTATTACGGAGACAACAACCTATGATACTCGTAGTTTTTTAGTTAATAGGATTGAGGGGCCGGGTCTATAGACATTTCTGCCGAAATCACAAATATTTATGTTCTTTGAAACACATTTTCGGGTGTGACGAGGTCAAGGGCTTGGCTACATCCTACGAAGGACAAACGTCGTCTACACACTATATAGATTATAGGGGTTCTCCATGTTTTCTTCAACAAAATAATCCTCATTTCTCTTCTCAATTGGTCCCACCAAATTCCACAAATTCCTCGTATAAAGATTTACTAAGTAATATATTATATTCATTCATGGATTTCCACGTATTACCATTTTTAAATGAGTAATGCTAAATTGACATAATTACACAGGCCTACAAATAGGTCTAACTTTCTGATTGGTTGATTTTTTTCTCTCTCTTAATCTCATCCACTCAATTTTGGAAACCCACCAATCATATTTGTAGGCCTATATTTAATGTTATATAATTAGACCTACCACTCATTTTCCTTTTTAAATTTCACTTACATTGAACATATAAAGTTTAGGAGAGTCTGAGTCTATATTTATATCTATACACCTTATAAAATGATCAACCTATTTCTTTTTGACTTAGGTGTTTAAAGATCGAAAATGACACAAATGCCCCCAACAACAATAAAATAGACCAAACTGCCTTTAACTAAGTTTAGATACAACCTATAATATTTAAAACATAATTTTATACTAAATGAAATGCAAGTTATTCCATAAATAAATAACACTACATTTGAAAACACAAATTATATAACTCTAGCTTTTAAATAATTCATTGTCTATTTGTTATTCTATAAATATTGGGTAATAAAATCAAATTGTATACCGTAATATACTTTCTTGACACATAAATCGCTTTCCGTTACAACATGTTTAACCCATTTTTTATAAACTCACATTTTTAAAGATTGGAAAAATGTTTAACCCGTTATAACATTTATATAAACTCATACTCTAACTAATCCTTACATCACTTTTGTAAATCACTATCAGTATTGACATCTCTCAATGTCCAGTCGCATTGCATGGGTCTATGCTAGTTCATTAACATGCACATCATGAAATATTGCTTCCGTATTCATCAAACTTAACTTTCTAATGGGGTATCCGGATATTCGATTTTTAAGCAAAAATCTGTATTTTCACGAATCCGTAGAATGTTGAAACGTATGATCAACGTCTATTTACAAGATGTCTTACTTGGTTCTCATAATTTATCCTTTTTCACTACGTTATATATGAAACTATAATTTTAAATATTAATGATAAAAAGTATACAACAATCGATGATTACTACAATCTCAATTCGTACAATTATACTTGCACTTCCGCTAGCACTTCCGCCAGAATCCACAATCTAAATCTAAATCTTTACGATTCTTTGTTTTTAACGTAAATGCTTGATATCGATCTTAAACCATAATAAATGTGCAGACAAGCATTAAGATGGGTCCGAACAACAAAAACGGCCTCAAACGGCACGTTATAATCTTGTATAGTCGATTCAATCATGTACGTTTGTTTCTTTGTCGTGTGGGTAAAAGTATGAATAGTTGAAATTTATTTATCTATACTAAACAAAACAATACTCTAATAAGGGACTGTTACATCAAATGTAACAATCTCAAGGATCAAACTTGTAAATTTACATTCTTTTTGGTATTGACATTTCCGTCCCCCCCTACGGCTATATCTATCTTTTTAATTATTTATCATTATTATTTTTCGATTCAAACATATAGACGTTATTGTCTTTTAGCTTTTACCAGTTTCCCCCTTTTATATCAAACCCTGAATTACTTCATCACAAATCCAATTTTTTTGTTAAAAAAATTAATTCACTTTTCTCTTCCGTAAAATCTTGAACTATCATTACACTATACATGCTTGTATATATATTTATTTCACAATATAATTACAATATCAAGCAAATTTAGGGTTTTTAAATACGTGTGAAAAAGTCAAAATTGAAGATACAGATGGCAAATTCAAGTGATAAACGTACGAAAAATGATTTTGATTCGTTTGATACTAGTACTTGTAGCTCGAATTCGAGTAATTTTGATAGTTCTAGTAAAGAATGCTGTTCTTCCCCTGCTCATCTTGGGTGGCCAATTAAAAAAGCTGCTCAACTGAATGGAAAAAATGGTGATGTTTCTGAAGATAGTAAGAAATTGAAACCCCATTCAGTTGATGATGCGAAATTGAAGAAATTTGGCTCATCAATTTCAGGTTAGTTGCTCTAATTTAGGTGATTTTGATGTTTTCGAGTTCATTATAGCTATGCATTTTAAGTTAATTTGGTAAAGCTCACTAGATCAGGTTCATATTTTACAAAACTTGATTTTAATGAGTGGGTTGACTTTACTGACCTTTGACTATTTGACTTTGTGTGTGAGTGTGAGCGAATTTAAATTTTACTTTTTGGAGGATTTTGATGTATTAGAGTTTATTAAAAGTTATGTCCAGTTTATGCATTTGTGAGTTAATTTGGTAAAATTTACTTAATCAGGTTTATGTTTATTAAAACTTGAATGTGATGAGGGTTGACTTCACTGATGCTTGACTTTCTGACTTTCTTAAATTTAATGTGAATTTATACTTTTGTTTAGATATGGAGATGATGAAAGAAAGATTTGCTAAATTATTGCTCGGTGAAGATATGTCTGGAAGCGGTAAAGGGGTTTGCACAGCCTTAGCCATTTCAAATGCCATTACAAATCTTTGTGGTAATCCTACATATTTTTTTTCTTAAATAAAATTATTCATTCTTATGTTTTTGTGATTAATAGGTACTAATGTGTAGTGATGTTTGTTTGTTGTACAGCATCTGCATTTGGTCAATTATGGAGATTAGAACCCTTGCAATGTGAGAAGAAACAAATGTGGCAAAGAGAGATGGAATGCCTTCTTTGTGTTAGCGATCACATCGTTGAATTAATTCCATCTTGGCAAACGTTTCCAAATGGAAGTAAACTTGAGGTAGTTCTTTGTACTCAAAATTTTCACAATTAAAGGGGGTGTTCAGTATTGTGTTTTAGTAAGTGCCTATGTGATCCGTAATGATTAAAATCAGATAATCAGCCGGAATAAAACAAGTTGCAGGAGATAATAAGTATCAGTTTCACTGATTATCTATGACTTGAGAGCACAATAATTTCATTCAGATTGTTCGGTACTTCGGTTTTCTCATAAATTGGTAACTTTTGTGCGTAGGTCATGACTTGCAGACCAAGATCAGACATTTTCATGAACCTCCCAGCTTTAAAGAAACTAGCCAATATGCTTCTGGTTAGTGTTCTTCACCTTCAACTTTAAGCGTAAATGATAATTAATATCTAATTTTTTATTATTTTTTTTACAGGAACTATTAGATAGTTTTATTAGTACGGAGTTCTGGTATGTTGACCAGGGTATAGTAGCTCCAGAAACCGACGGATCAGGTTCTTTTCGTAAACAACCTCAACGCCATCAGGAGAAATGGTGGCTGCCAGTGCCCCGTGTTCCATCCGGTGGTCTAAAAGAAGATACTCGTAAGCAGTTGACCCACAAACGAGAATGCGCTAATCAGATTTTAAAGGCAGCTATCGCGATCAACACTAGTGCCTTAGCAGAAATGGAAGTTCCCGAGTCGTACTTTGAATCCCTCCCAAAGGTAGCATAAACAATGACTCTCTTTTTTATCATTATTAATTTTAGCACAACCTCATATTCGAGTGCTAAATCGAATTGTTTTCTATCTGGTTTGCAGAATGGAAGAGCTAGTTTAGGAGATGTTATATATCGTTATATAACTTCAGAGCAATTTTCAGCAGAGTGTTTGTTAGATTGTCTTGATCTTTCATCTGAACACGTGGCACTAGATATCGCAAACCGTGTTGAAGCGTCAATTTATGTGTGGCGTAAAAGGGTTCACTCGAGACCTAATTTACCAAACCCAAACCGGTCCGCAGCTAAAGCCTCATGGGACATGGTTAAGGACCTAATGGCCGATGGCTACAAAAGGGATTCACTGGCCGATCGAGCCGAAAGTCTCTTACTTTGCTTGAAACATCGGTTTCCTGGTCTAACTCAAACCTCATTAGACATAAGCAAGATTCAACACAATAAGGTATTTCGAACTTCGAAGCAAGAATTCCATTGTTAAATAGTTGGTCGAAAAACATTTTAATTAATATTTTGAGCTTTCAGGATGTTGGAAAATCGATCTTGGAGAGCTACTCGAGGGTCCTGGAGAGTCTAGCATTTAACATTGTCGCACGTATCGATGATCTACTTTACGTGGACGATTTAACTAGACAATCAGATAATCTGTCAGCGACAGTCGATATGACTGCTCACAAACGACTCGCGATCCCATTAATACCATCTTCAGGAACACCGTACAAATCTGCTTTTGCAACTCCAAAGTTTTCGCCAGGACCCATTGTGGCCCCTGCAACAACAGACAGAACTCCATCATTAAGTGGAAACTGCAACAAGCCTCCACGACGGGGTTTTGGGGTAAAACGTGCATTGACAAGTTATCTTGCTGGCGAAACGAAGGCAAAGAGCAACTTTCAATTGCTTGAAGGTCCACCCAGTTGTCTTTCCACAAGAAACGGAGATATGCCGCCTGCTCGTAGCAGCATTGATGGACCGTTGAGCCAGAAAGAGAACCAGAATCCGGCCAGGTTACCCAAGATGGAAAGATGATTAAGTTATAGTAGTAATCTGTTGTGTTGAAGTTCATTTATTTGTTGATTAGGTTACATGTTATATGCTCTACCCAGTGAGGATAATTATCCCTCATAGTTGACTTTATATTACAAGTGTTATGAAAGTTTGTTAGACCTCATACTTTTATCCACTTCATTTATTTCACCATATGCTGTGGTGCAACTCTTCTGTGATTTATCTATAAAAAAAAGAACTTAATTTAATGTATTGTCTTTTATTTTCTGATTCAAACCAGTATCCTAGATCTAAAGATTTAATGGTTTACAACTATTCCAGTACTCTATTCACTTATCATAAAAGACATCAATATTATAAGGAAAAAAGTCTTTCAAGGATAATATTTGAATTAAAGAAAGATATTGTGTAACATCAAAGTCGTTGTAGTATAGTGGTAAGTATTCCCGCCTGTCACGCGGGTGACCCGGGTTCGATCCCCGGCAGCGGCGTTTTTTTTTGTATTTTTTTTCTACACCTAGCAGATTTAAATTTTGAAACGTAATTTGCTCCACGTGATAGGGGGCAGTTTTTCACGGGCAGGAGATGACAGAGCACGCTCTTTTTGCTTTCACGAAGTGGAGTTACCATTAAAAAGGCGCTACTCCCATTTAAAACCCCTTCGTGCTTTCCTTTTTTAGTTTCTTTAAAATAAATGCTCAGACCAAATTCTATAATTGGGCGTGAAGTTAAAAAAATTATGAATTTATGATGTGTTTTTCAACTAACAGATTAACAACTAAAACATTTGACATACTCTGTAATTCATACAAGATGGAGAACGATTATTATTTACTAAAAGAGCTCTTAAAAAAAGG
The DNA here is from genome assembly GCA_949592205.1 of Helichrysum umbraculigerum. NCBI lineage: Eukaryota > Viridiplantae > Streptophyta > Magnoliopsida > Asterales > Asteraceae > Helichrysum > Helichrysum umbraculigerum. The sequence goes on from CATIUR010000006.1 coordinate 57,698,839, forward strand.
TTTTCACTGCAAAGAAGAAAAAACAATACTATAAAAAGGTTTCAGAAAAGAAAAAACCAACCTTCGTTGAGGATGCTTTAGCATGCCCGGAGCTCGAAATTGGGTGGCCCGGTGCCACGACAAAAATGAGGTCACTTTAAATACATTTTTTAATATATACATGACATAAAAAGGCCCATCACTATAAAGATGATAGACCCAACTTCTTAGATTTGAAGCCCATATTTTACATTAAAAAAATACAGTAACTAATATGATAGGTCAAACTTTTTAAATTTGCATTGTTATGAAATATGGGCTTAAAAATGAACCTACATACATGAATTATACGTAAAATTTGGAGGCCCAATAGAAATGGGGCCCCTGTGCGGTCGCCCATACGGCACTCCCTCATCTCCGAGCCTGTGCTTTAGTACCGTATGCATGTGTATAACCTGGAATTAGAATTATGAGAATGATTAAGGCGCGTTTAATTACGGAAAACTCATCCACTCTTTAAGAAAACTAATATTCATTGCTTTTCTAGGGATGTAAAACACTAACCACTCCCTTAAAAAACAAAAAAAATAAAGAATGGGGCAATTTTTTTATAACTATAGCATCATGAATATCAAGAAAAATGATCTTTTATGGCTAATGGGGTTGGTAAGATGAGTTTATGTAATGAAGAAAAATGTCCACTTTGTTCTCAAGTTGACAAGTGAGGTAAAGGCACCTGAAATAAATCTCTAATTTATTTTATTATCTTTAGCATAATAATGTATATATAATGGTTATATATATTCCAATTTTCCCATTGGATATATGCATGCATCACCTTCAACAAATTACTTATAAAAATTTCAGTAATTTTGTTATTACTTTCTTAAGTTGCAAGTTTGATTGCTAATGTTGCGTGGATCAAAATAATTATTTTCTCATTGCACATCTGAAATGTTTTTAATACTAATTAACTAATTTGCATCATGTCTTTGCATGCTGCATGCATATATATGAAATTATTAACATGATGCCTGAATTAATGGTATTGAATTATTGATCAGTATTCACTATGTTTGAGATCTATTTGTTTATATTAAAACACAACATCTAGTCACAATTCTTGTTTTCATATAGAATCTCACATACTATATTTGTTGGTGCTTCCTCCATCAATGATATATAGTGCATGTGTACCCAACTTTCTTGATAGTTAAAACCACTATAAAATCCAATGAATAATCCATAACTATTGATTCACAATCCACACACAAATGGCAGCTTCAATGAAACTATTACACTTGTTGGGTGGTGTACTTGTTGTACTTGTGATCATTGGAATTAGTGAAGTAGATGGAGCTGGTGAATGTGGGAAAGCGAATCCAGATATGGAAGCCTTCAAGCTAGCACCTTGTGCATCTGCTGCACAAGATGTGAATGCTTCGGTTTCAGCTCGTTGTTGTGCTCAAGTGAAGAAACTCGGCCAGAATCCTAAATGTTTGTGTGCAGTTATGCTGTCAAATACTGCTAAGAGTTCTGGTATTAAGCCCGAGATTGCCATGACCATCCCTAAGAGATGCAATATAGCTGATCGACCTGTTGGTTATCAATGCGGAGGTTAGGTCTTCGATTAACCCATGGTTTTAGTAATTAGAGGTGGCAAAATGCCTAAATGGGTGGTCGGGTAATGGTTCAAAATAGGGGTGAGCTTGGTACCATACCGGTACCGAACCGGTACCGACCGGTTGGTACTGGTTTTTTTTTGCCCCAAATCAAAAACCGAATACCGTACCATTTGTATCGGTTGGTACCGGTTCGGTACCGGTCCGGTGCGGTTCCGGTTCGATTTAGGTATTTTGGTGTGCATGGTACCAACCGGTTGGTACCGGTTTTTTCTTGGCCCCAAATCAAAAACCGAATACCGTACCACTTGTAACGATCGGTACCGGTTTGGTCCGGTTTGGTACCGGTCCGATTCTGTACCGGTTCGGTTTCGGTATTTCTTTTTTTTGTTCATCCCTAGTTCAAAATGGGTAAATATGTGTACGAGCTTGGTCGGTTAGTTTGGCCCAAAACACTTTTTGTCCCAGTATTATTTTTAATCTTCTAATTATAAATAATTAGACTTGTCATTCCCAAATTCGATTAAAACATTATATTCACAGAAGGTTTCATGCATTGAAATTACACTTTGGTCAACTGTCAACCCATTTGACCGGTTTTCTATTTAGCTGTATTTTGATTTTTATTCATTTGATCGGTTTAGAAAATAATACAACCCAAGTTGGTTGACCCATTTATAAGTAACTTGATTGAAATCAACACCCCTAGTTTTGGTAGTTGTTTTGTCTTGTGGAGATTGACCAATTTTACACTTTGTTTTGCAGCTTACACATTGCCTTGAAGTGTTGAAGGGTGCTGATCGATTCCAGTTGGAGGAATGTATGTTGTAATATAGTAAGGGTGACTTTGAGTTCGTGCTTTGAATAAATCCCATTTTCTTTCTGTTGTTATATTTCTCGTATAGAACTCTATATGGAAGCCATTATAAAAGTGATGCAAATGTCAAAATCAATGCAAGTGGTAAAGGTTACAAATCACAATCACATTCACAACTATGTTTAAAAACGGCTTCAAAAAAGCCCTCAGTATTAAACAAGTGAAGTAGCTATAAACATGACTAGTAAACTGAAAAGAACAGATTAAGCCCTAAAAAAGGGAGTCAAACGTTACATATGCTAGAAAACTAGAGGTTTTCACTACTCTTCCATATGACCATATCCTATATCTTCATACAATACTAAATATAGCAGAAATGGGGACTGGTCTTTCAATAGTAGAGAGATCCTGTAGAAGCAATGAACGGTTAATTAGTCGAATGTTAAATTACTTTTTAGCTACAACATATAAAATTCTTACGGATTTAATTCTGTGATAATGTATTGTTTCTGAAATTAAATATGGACATGTACTCATGTAGTACCTTGCCACCAATTCCCCCTCGACGCGCTAGGATCTTCATCACTTCCGCCTCTTTTAAACTACACAACCAAAATTTCCATCAAGAGACAATGTTAGTTACATATCACATTGGTGTAAATTCTTCCTATAGATAGGAATTTGGGAAATACTCACGGTACGCTGAGAGAAATTGTTATGGCTAGTTGGAGGATAAACTTCTTGGCCACCATAGTAGATGGATGAACTAAGATAGCTTGGTTCTGCTGTTTCTGTTCGGTATATTGAATTTTTCTCCTTTTGATCATTATTTCTTTGTGTTTTGAAATCTGTTTTCACAAATGAAGCTTCATAAAATACTGATAATCCAATATACTAACTATGACATGTGTCTAATAAGTTGTACGTAGTATATTTTACCACAGAATTATAGTTGTACCAACCTGTTGTTGAATGTTTTGAACTTCCAAAATCTTGCTTCTTTGATGATCCAGAATAGTTACGGTTGGATGACTCATTTCCTAGGCCCTGAAATCAAACGAGTAAATTTTAATATTTTATATATACAACTAGTTAGCTACATCATGCATGAACATGATGATTCTTCAACAGAAAAATATGAAGGTGTATACCATGGAAGAAGGGCCAAAAACAGAACCAAAATGGCCAGAGGATGTTGAGGTGCTGCCGTCTTTAGGACCAAAGAGAATTTCAGTAAATGATGAAGACGAAGAACTCGTGGGTTGTTGCATCCTGTTTTCCATTATTACTTGAATTCTCTTTTTCTTACACAATATCTAACAGTATTGAATCAAACTTCTTTGTTAACTCGCAACTAACAAAGCAAAAGTGCAAAACTACGCTGATAAATCAATAACAGTCAATATGTATTGACCGTTGCAGTTTAAGAGCGATCAATAAAGCACCAAAGATGACAACTGAGAGAGCACTTGAGATTGTTGTTTGTGTTAAGAGTAAATCAATTGGCCTATGATATTTATAGGGCGCTTAAAGTAGCGGACATTTAATATAAAGCATCTTATTCACATTTACAACTCACTTGTTAGATGCTTTACCCTTCGTTTATTGTGTCTTGGGTTAATTTTATCCTTATTCAGTCGGTATTTCAACAGAAGGTTCGAGTCAAGTATGGAATTAATTGATTTCGATAATGTTTTCCATCTTTTCTTGAAAACAGATGCGGTGATCGTCATTTTTACTTTTTCGCTGTTTCTAGGATTGAAATCAATTAAACAAGGTGTTTCACGTACATAGCACGAATATGTATTGTATAGATTATTTACCTAATATGATATCTTATGCTCATTAGTGTTACACTTATAATGTTCTTTGACCAATTTTGATCTTCCTAATGAAGTGGAGAGAGTGAGCTAGCCATTTATTCCATTACTGTGTTTGGGTCAAAAAGTTATGATTCTAAGATAACTGGATAAGGTCTTATTAGACTCTAAGTCATTTTTCCTTTCCCAAAAGGGGTTTATTCCCAATTAATACTGACCTTGACTCATACTTAAATCAATACTTGACCATTTATATAGTGTAATATGACCTCCGCCTTCAAATGAGACATATATAGAATCATAATTGATTGGGAGATCGAAACTATATTAGTACACATGGAAAAATGTCAAGCATCTTTTATTCGAACAACTTCGGTAGAGAATATTCTTTAACTTGGAATACATGATCTTATCAAGATTATTGATTCTTGAATAGTTGACATGTGATCAATGCTGCATTTTTAAATTTTGTTATCGTAGCAAATGGGTTGATTCTTTGTTCTATGTATGGGCAACATGCTTGATCTACGGTCGAAAAACTACATGACAAAACGAATCTAATAAAGTTATGTATGAGCTTAAAATAGGGTAAATAATGGTTTAATCACCAAACTTTCAATTTTTTTTCGTTTGAACCCTTCAACTTTTTTTTTAATGTTTTAAGCCTTCAACTTACGGGTTGACCAATTTTTAATCCCTTCACTTTAATTGACCGTACGAAAAAGCCATTTGTATCCGGAGCCAAAGATTTAGCGACGACATGTCGTCGCTAAATGGCGTCGCTAAAACCCTACAGCGACGACATGTCATCGCTAAAACCCTACAGCGACGGTCAATTAAAATGAAGGGATTAAAATTTGGTCAACCCGTAAGTTGAAGGCTTAAAACATTAAAAAATAAGTTGAAGGGTTAAAACGAAAAAAAATTGAAAGTTTGGTGATTAAACCATTATTTACCCAAAAAAAGTCAAAGCGAAAGTACGAAACTCCAAATCCTATTTTGATTTGGCAAGCACATATACTATATTCCGACCTTTGTCATGATAAATTCCCTGATTCGGGACTGTATTTCTTGTCAGTGATTTATCTTATTGTATAGTATGCATAATTCTATTCTCGACGTGTGTAGAACAGTATGAAAACAAAAACCACCCACAATGAAGTAAACAATAATACACAAATCTTAGATTCGACGGTTGATTGAGAATTCAAACTTGCATACCTTTACTTTACATTACTTAATTCTCTGTTATTTGTTCAGTTGTTATGCCTAAGTAATATGACAGACATAAATCACATAATTAATGTGTGTAACTACAATTGCTCGAGTAAATTTGATCAAACTCGAAAATTATCAACACAAAACAGAAGTGCTAAATTATTTGTTATTTGTTAATGATAAGCTTAATGAATAATTTTTTTTTTCAACTAGGCATATATAGAATAGGGGTATGATTGAAACTTTTGATTTAAAACAATGCCTTGTTTTTCTGTTTCCGTTTAAGCATCCTGTTTATTCGTGTTTTTCTATTATTTTGCAACTTGTGACATCTAATCCCTTCCATTACTGATTTGGTCTTCATCAACCTTTTCTTTCTGCATGGGTTAGTTTCTTCAATTTCATACCCAATATTATTTCAAAATATTGTGTCTTGTTAAGATCTAAGATTGATCTTTACATACACTCAGTTGTCAATATTGTATGTGGGTTGTTACAAATATTTTGATCCTGTGTAGAGAGAATTGAAGGAATGGCATACAGGGTGGATCATGAGTATGATTACTTATTCAAGATCGTTTTAATCGGGGATTCGGGTGTTGGAAAATCAAACATACTTTCCAGGTTTACACGAAATGAGTTCTGTTTAGAGTCTAAATCAACCATTGGTGTTGAATTCGCTACAAGAACTCTTCAGGTTTGTCGTCATCAATCTCTTAAACTTTTTGCATATCCAATAATACAATATTTGGGGTAGATCAATGATCAATTTCATTTAGGACGAGGTCACCTTTATATGTTCCATTTCACTATCTAATACGTAGTAGCATGTTTTATGTTCATAGGATCATGACACAAACTAAGATCCATACACATTTTTCATCATGAAACTGAATTTATCCTTTAGCAGACATATTTGTTGCACCTTATCCCATATTTATTAGTTGGCCTGTAAATAATCATGTAGTTAGAAAGTATAATATGTTTATCAGAACATTAGAAACTGATTATTCAGTTTCAGAACACAAATTCAAACCCGCCAGATTAAATTCAGTTAGTTATTCAACCACTGCACCTTATTACATTAGTATAACTCTTGTTGTAAAGTATGAATACAGATTATGCTTAATTATATTTTGTTCAAATTAGTACAGTATATAGTTGACATTGAGTATCGTGATGTAGGTTGAGGGGAAGACTGTTAAGGCACAAATTTGGGATACAGCGGGTCAAGAAAGGTACCGAGCAATCACAAGTGCCTATTATAGAGGGGCCGTAGGAGCCTTGTTGGTTTACGACATAACAAAAAAGCAAACTTTTGAAAATGTGCAAAGGTGGCTTCGTGAGTTAAGAGACCATGCAGACTCCAACATTGTCATCATGTTGGCTGGAAATAAATCTGATCTGCACCATCTGAGAGCCATTTCCGAAAATGATGCTCGTGGGTTTGCAGAGAAAGAAGGGCTTTCATTTCTAGAAACTTCTGCATTAGAAGCACATAATGTTGAAAAGGCGTTCCAGACGATTTTGTTGGATATTTATCAGATTATAAGCAGGAAGGCACTTGCGGCACAAGAAGCGGCTGCTGCTGTCCCTAGCCATGGTACCACTATAAATGTTGGAGATTATGGGAAGAATGATAAACGGAGAACATGTTGTTCTAACTAGAAAGATACTTTGTGTTTGTATATTTGGCTCTTGTTTATGAGATACCTGAAAATGAGATTTGGAAAAAGGTAGTAGGAATGTTATTTAAATATTAGAACGTTGGTTAATTTGCTGGAATATGAATAGAAATATAGAATTTGTGAAGTTTTATATGAATATAAATCTTTTAATGTGTTGATTTACATGAACAGTTTCCCTTTTATTAGGTTGTTTATTTGGGCTGCAGCTATCTTGTGAATTACGTGTGTGTTCATAGCACTCTTGAATCATAATGTGCTAACAACCCACAATGGCTCGAGTTATAAAATACAAGGAACTAAAAGAATATGCAGACAGGGCCCAATCATCCAAATGACAGGAAATACACTGCTAGAAACAAACAAGCAAACAAATGACTCAAACGAAAGATAAATAAAAATCAACAGCGATGATTTGGATGATATTTGAGACTGTGTGAACATACAGTCATGCACGAACTAGGGAATCTGAGTCAGAAGAAGCTGCGACTTTCTATCAGCAAAGAAAAAATTTGCGATACAAGCACATTGAAAATTCAAATTGGCAACTTGTAGAAACCAACGTAGAATCATACCTCAGTTGCCCGAAAAGGATCAATGGGTGCAGGTAACACGTGAGAGGATATACCCGCCAATTATTAGACGTCCGCCTGGATGACCTAGAAAGAATATGATCGTACCACCTAATGAACCCAAAAGACAACACAAATGTAAGCAATGTGGTCAGTTTGAACACCGTACAAAAACATGCAAGAATCCGGTTTATGAAGGTGGTTCCGATCCATGTGAAGCCTCCACAAGTAAAAGGTACTCACTTTTCTTATTTCCTTTTGTTTATTTTTTAGAAAGAAAAAACAATCTTAACACTCCACCAATAATTGTTTGTTAATATAGGAGACGAGGGAAAACTTCAAAAGCTCGTGAATCAAGTGTTGTATCGGGGTCGATATGAAAAAACTCAGAAATAGTTGGTTCGATCTTTTGGTAAAAAGAGTTTTTAATGATTAAAACTAGATCATAACCCGCAAAATTTGCGGGCTACACCATGAAAAATACCTATGATGAAAATAAAATTAGATTAGTTATCAAATTATAATTATATTCATCGTCATTTGGAGGGGCCTTCATTCAACTCTTCCGGTATGTTTGGTGAAGTAGCTGTAGGCTGTAGCTGTAGCTGTAGGCTGAAGCTGTAGGCTGTAGCTTTATTTGTAAAGAATTATTTGACAAACTAGCTGTAGCTGTAGCTTTAAAATGTAAAATGACATAAAAGGATATCAAAATTATAATAAATGATAAACATACGTAAAAGAAAATTTAACAAATAATATTCATTATATAAATAACGTACTTATGATTGGATAACATTTGAGTCATCTTTTTTATAAAGGTAAAATTAAAACATATCAAAAGGCAATTGGAAACATAATATGCTTGTCATAAATCATTGTCGACGTGCATTCCATATTAATGTAGCAATATCAAAAGGCAATATCATTGAGGTTGCTACACAATCTGTATCGCTAGCGACTGCATCACCAAACAATCGTTCCCATGCGTCTTGCAGTTGATTGGATGGTTGTTTTTTTCAGAGTTTCTTAGCATTTTTGTTTTCCTACACAATACAATAGTGTACCGTAAGATCTCAAAGTAATAACAACAACAATAATAATTAATAATACTGATAATAAATGAATTTATAGTCGGCACACCCTTTCAATTGAATATCTAGTACCATGTCGATGACATAATCATGGGATTAAATTAGTGTAATAATTTAAGATAAAGTATGGGGAATTTGCACAAGCAATGTTATGATTAATGATTAATTTATCGATGTCTCGACATATCTACCATCGTATCAATCGAAGCAATTAACTCACGTAAAATAACATGGGCAAAAAAGCACTACATATATATCATAATTAATATGAGCAAAATTGATCAATTAAATGTAGAGCAAAAGCTTCCGAATCTACATGGGTCCCCACTAACATTACAAGCCGTAAATTACTTAATGAAGAATACGAATATTTATTTACAGTTTGTGGAGGCACAGATGAAATCGATGTGAACGTACAGATGGAAACACAATTAGGGTTATGGGTATCTTTTTATATATGCATCATATTATTAAAGGGGGTATTTAGGTAATTTGTTGTCCTAAAAGCTCCTCATTTTTTTGGAACGCTAGTTTGAGAAGCTGTAAGTTTTTGAGCTTTTAGTTAGATTTTAAAGCTAAAGCTTGTACATGCCAAACAGAACTTTTATATTTTGAAGGAGCTTTTCATTTAAAACTAAAAGCTAAAGCTTCTAAAAGCTCCCAAAAGCTCCTCGCCAAACAGGCCCGAACATCTTCATTTATTAAACGGTATTCAAAGGTCTTCATCTTCATCTTCATCTATTTCCTGTAAATAAATTTGTCGATAATATGTCTATAATTAGGATTAAAAAAAAATCTGATATTAATTTGTTTTGAAGTTTTTTATATCATAATCTTGATACGCCTCATCTATGTCATTTAATTGATCATCTTGTTGATGAATATACTCAATTAATTGGGCATAATCAGTATCAACCTACATCAATATAGGAACACATATGATATTCATTTTCATATTATACATGAAAAAAGTATAGTAAAAGACATATCATATTTTATGTGATTCACACATCTCTATTGGGTCCATTGACTATTTTTTTTTGCTTGCAACACAGTCTATAATCAAATATTGAAAATATCAGTTACATTTATACTAAAGAATATATAAGTAAACAATATTCTTGAAAAAATCAATGAACTTATCTTACAATTTCTTCTTGTGAATCAAAAATTTCAATTACTTTAACTGAAACTGGTTTCTCAACCGATATGGTAGTTTTTGGTGTTTCATTATCCTGCAAAATAATTATGTTACATCTATAACTATAAATTATTATTATTAATATACCTCATCTCATTGTTGGAATATTATTAAACGAATAATAGAAAAGAAAAAAATAATACTAATTTCATTACCTTAAGGTGGGTAGACATTTTTGTTGAATTGAGAAGATTAAAATGATAATACAGATGCCTTTGATATTATGAATTGCAAGTATTTGTAATATTATAGTGTAGGGTTTGGCCGGGACGATAATTTGAATACCCATAAGGCCATAAGTATATAAAAACTAATATATTATTCACACTTTATTGGGCAACATTTTAGGTGGTAGTTAACATATATTAAGCTTTGAGTTCCGAAGTTATTTGCTTCTAATTTGTAATTGGGTATAATATTTTAGTTTTTTTTTGTTTTTTCCTGGATTATTCATATAAATACGCTAGCCAATTGAAAATTAGTTGATTGACATCCGTAAATGAAGTGTAGAGATTGAATCAAATTACATACAATTAGGGGTGTTAATCGGATCAACCCGACCCTAATAAGAGGTAGTCGGGTTTTTCAGAAATAAATATATACCCGCAACCCGACCCTATTAGGTAATCGGGTTATTAGGTTCGGGTTAATCGGGTAGCGGGTTAGTCGGTTCGGGTTAATCGGGTAGCGGGATAACCTGTATAACTTCACAGTTTTCTAATAATTGGTAAAATAAATATATAGATGACTTTGAATGTTGGGATAGTACACCAAAATATTGAATGATATATTAAGTTGAAACCACATGAATTATGTATACGTAGTAGAACCATAGTCTGTAAAAGTGAGTTTTGTTTTAAAATTGAATATAAGTATTGGATTTCAAAGCGGGTCTAAGTATACTTGAAATGTGAGTCATGCTTACATCTTTCAAAAATTGAAGAATGCAGTTACCGCACTAACACTTTGATGAAAGAATACTTACAAGTTGTGTTACAACTAATATACAATACTAAATCTTTAGTTATTCATATTCATATTCATATACTGTAACGCCCGCTTCTGTGACTTGAGGGTAATCTGGTAAATTCCCTTACTTAAATGTTATTAGTTGTTATATTTTAATTATTGTGCATTTTATATGATTTGAACTATAACTTAGATAAGTAAGTTAATTGGCGAATTGTGAATAGTGAAATATTAACTGTTTTAAATAGTTGTAGCTTACGGTAAAATAAAATAGTTTTCTCGCAAATGGTTTTTAGGTTCCAGACAATAGATTGAAAGGGGGCTAGTTTTAAGGGAATACGGAGTCGGTTTTAATTTGGGCCGACTTGTTTATAACCTTCCAAAAAGGGAAAGTTTTCAAATTCTTAAAACTTCAAAACCCTTGAATAACAAAAACCTAAAAAACCTAAACTAGAAGCTGGAATCAAGCTTGTTGGACTAAGATTAGTGATCTTTGCATCAGTTTCATCATCATCTTTGCATCTTAAATTGTAAGTTTAATTTGATTTTTAATTCATATTTATAAATAGTTTGATGAACTTGATAGATTAATGAACTAAGTGTTATATGATGTTAATAATACTCCTTGATGTTATGGTGATATAAGTATTGAATTCAAGCTGTAAGAAACTGGTTTTGATGGATGAAATACATGATTTTCGGACCTGGTTTTGATCTGGGTTCAGGGCGCTGGAAGATGGATAGTACCCGGCGGGTACTATCCTTACCCGGCGGCTAGTGGTCCAAACCGAGAACCCAGCGGGTTAGAAGGGAAACCCGGCGGCTAAAATTAGCTTTAAAACGCATTTTGGTTCTGTTCCACTAAAATGAAATGTTCCCGGCGGTTTGATGGGTTTACCCGGCGGCTTTACTGGGTTACCCAGCGAGTACTTGGTCAATTTCAGGATTTTGGTTGTTTTAACATTTGATGATTATGTTGATCCTAATATTGTAAAATAAATACAATATGTACAATTAAATGTCGTAATATTATATGGTACGTGATAACTGATATAATTACTGATATTCAGTTAATGTTATGTTTGATTAAATAACGTTTGTGAAATGAATTACTAATTGTAATTCTGTTGTGTTTTCAGACACGCCGAAGACTCAGTGAGTTAGTCAGCTGAGTAGTTAGACCGAAGTTGACAGGTGAATTGACTTGGAACTTCAGTGTGATTTGGTTGTGACATATTGGTTACAACAATATAAATATAGGGATTGTTGATTATATTGCTGAGATATATATATCTGTGATGTGTTGCCTATGTGCATTCTGGTGATTCGGAGGTCAACAATTGTTGGACTGATTGCTACAGGTTAGTCAATGTGAGATTTGTAATCATGTGTTGAGAATGGAACACATATTGACTAAAGGTAGCAGTCAGTTATCGGTAAAATCACTGTAATGGCCTGCAGTGATTGTAAGTGTTGCTTGGTGGGCCACCACGGTCTGAGGGCTCCACGAGGACCACCGATCCTCTTGGTGATGTTGTGTCAAAGTGATATTGCTGATAATTGATATTGTTATAGCTAAGTCAAACTGTTTGTAACAGGTTTATTCACTTAGCTTCGTGCTAATTCCGTTATTTACTCCTTGCAGGTTTTGATGTGACTGGGACTTGGGCAAGGAGTGACTGGGAGTTGTTTGACCAGGATTACTCTGATTTTGTTAGACAATGGTTCATGTTTTGTTATCTAATAATTATGATAAGCTAATTGTTTGTAAACGAGCAGTTAATACTTATAACTTGTAATATGTTTTGGTTGATGACATAATGTCATCAGCGTTAATATGAATGGGATTCCGCTTCCGAGTTTAAAAAAAAAAAAAAAAAAATGTCATGAGAAATTGTGGCGTGTTATATATACTACACTAATGTTATTATATGGTTATAGATAAATGCTATTATTAATTAGATTGTAGTCTTAGACTCTTATATATATATATATATATATATATATATATATATATATATATATATAGAGAGAGAGAGAGAGAGAAATGTCTTCACATTAAATTTGTTGGGTTTTCTATTCACTAACTAGATTATTATACACGCAGCGGAATAACAAAACTTTAAATAATCTAAGGCAATTAGGAAACTAAAACCCTAAGGGATCTTTAACTTTAACAACATAGTACAATAAATAAATTAGACAAAGAAAATAAGGAAAAACACTAACCTTAGAGAAAACCTATTTCTCACGCGCAGACCAACGAGCAGAGCTTCGTCACTTGGAGGCAAGTACCCAAAGTAGAATACCTCTAATGCTTCACACCCAAAAACCCAAGAGAAAGTCGAATTTTCGAAACCCTCAAAAATTCGTATGAAATTCGTATGGAATAAGGTATAGGTTTGACCCCTATTTATACTGGAGAGGAAAACCCCATGGTTTGACAGATTCGACATTTAGCCGCCGGCTAAAACCTTTAGCAGGCGGTCGGGTTAACTTTCTACCCAAGAATCCGAGATCTGATCCGCATTTTAACCGACTTCAAATTTAGCCGCTGGCTAAATCCGTCTATCAGATTTTTCCATCTTTTCAATTATTTTTGATTTCTAATTAATAAATATTATTAATAAATCAACCAATAAATTATAATATTAATACTATTAATATTATCCTTCATCTTTCGCTTGACTGTTTATGAGGGAAACCCAAAAGGGACTTTACCATTAATGATAGTATCACCAATTAGTTATGATATTGGACACTATTCCAACAGTCTCCCACTTGGACAATTCATCAACTACTATTGGTCTCAAGGCTATCTCACATTAACTATGTAAAGTGTGCATCCAAGCAACTGCCGAACTCTGATCTCATCTTTGAGTTAGTCCTTTAGATAAGTGATCAACCATTCCTTTGTTTCACGATATCTTATGAACCGAGACATGGATTATAATCAATCTCAAGATTCATATATGTTTTCCGATTTCCGATTATATTGACTATATGAGACTACTGAACTATCACTTTAGTCTCGGCCAGGCCTAGCACTTTTTAAGTCAAACTTTAATCATCAGAGGGCCCATGATATCTCTTTTCCATTTTAGGCAAAAGGAACAAATAAATATCGACTACATAGCACTAGTCAACTTATCGTATCATACCCATCATACCCTTTATAACTGCCTTTTACGCACAGCGTTATAATAGATTAAAGTATAACAGATTTGAAGAACTAGATACTCATGTATCTCCATTTTAAGAATAGAAGATATTATCATCTTAAAATCACTCGTGATTTAATCCATGAAGTGATCTCTTTAAGTGCGGGTTTCTCCTATACTTAAATCCCCATTAAGTACCCATGAGTGTTGCAGCAATCTCCATGCCATGTCTAATCTCCATAGACATCTACTAACACTCCATGACAGTCTTAATTCACCACATACTTCCTATAGTGTGATCGACTGAGGAGGTTTGAGTAAGAACTTATTACTCTGGAAGTGGTGTCTAAACATGCAAAACTGAAACACAATGACAAACAATAGTAAATGGTAGAACTCCTTCCCATTAAAAATCTCCATTATTAATCACCAAGTCTATTACAGTTTCTATCATTGTTTATAACGTTTCAAATTCAAACTAATCAACTAAAACTTTACATTATCTCTTAAACCTATGCTCCTAGCATGTTCATCGTGCTTGGACTTTCCTAGAGGCTTTGTGAACGGATCAGCTGGATTTTCCTCTGATCTTATGCTCTTCACAATTACATGTCCATCTTCGACTTTACTTCGGACAAAATGGTATTTCCTTTCAATGTGCTTTGACTTTCCGTGATCCTTGGGTTCTTTACTCAAGGCAACTGCACTTTCATTATCACAGAATATAGCAATAGGATCTTGTACTGTTGGAACAACTCCAAGATCTCCAATGAAATTCCTCATCCTGATAGCTTCCTTTGCCGCTTCACTAGCCGCAATGTACTCAGACTCACATGTAGAGTCTGCTACTGTATCTTGCTTAGAACTTTTCCATGTAACCGCTCCCCCATTCAGTAGGAATACCCAACCAGACTGTGATCTACAATCATCTCTGTCTGTTTGGAAACTAGCATCACTATAACCCATTACTCTAAGTTCTTCTTCTCCATCATAAACCAAGAACCTGTCTTTAGTATTTCTCAAATACTTAAGAATATTCTTTACAGCTGTCCAATGACCTTCTCCAGGATTCTGCTGATGTCGACTCACTAAGCTCAAAGCAAATGAGACATCAGGCCTTGTACACGTCATGGCATACATGATCGATCCTATAGCCGAAGCATATGGGATTCGACTCATTCTGTCCAATTCTTGTTCAGACTTTGGACATAGATCTTTGTTGGCGCCCGATCAGGTCGGTGTCGTTAACGATCGCTAACCGGGCGCGCAACAGTGGAGTTGTTTTATATTTGTAATTGCGGGGCCTAAGTTTTCCCTAACGATGTTAATCCTAAGGGTAAGCAAGTGGTAGGTATGACCTAGAGTGGTTCTTCAAACCGACTGAATTGAAACTAAGGCGTGGCAGATGAGGGCTTTCAAACTAGTGAAGGGTTTATAAAATAGTGGAGGAGTTTTAGTTTTTATATTAACTAACTTAGGCAAGTAAATAAATAAAAGCGAAATAAAAGTAAAACGTAAAGCAAATAAAATAAAGATAGTGTTTGCTGAGACTTCGTTAATTAAGTTATGGGATGATATTTGGAGAAACTGTTTTGAAAGATACTCCCTCCGTCCCAAAATAAGTGTCTCGTTTGACTTTTCGGAGTCTTTTTTCTTTATCTTTGACCATAAATATTTTTGTTTGTATTATATAACACTTCATGCAAAATATATGAATGAATTGAGTTTTAAATGTATTTTCATTGGTATAATTTTCATCAAATATTATATAACACAAAGAAAAATATTTAAAGTCAAAGATGAAAAAAATGACTCCGAAAAGTCAAACGGGACACTTATTTTGGGACGGAGGGAGTATTAGTTAATTATCATTCTTGAATACTTGTATGTAAACACTAGACTCCCTACTAATTAAAATCCCATTAGCATGTCACACCGGGAGCTAGGTTATGGTAACATTACAAAGTATTTAGAATAATAAACAAAATCTTAATTATGGTTTAACAATACTTTCATATGAACGGATAACTGAACCTTAAGGTACTAGACATAATTGAATCATATAACGATTCCTCGTCATCCTAGCAGATTCGTATATATAAAAAGTTCATTTATGACTTTAAACCAGCCCTTGCTTAAGACTACCCAATAAATCCCCTAGTTATCCACAGCGTTCCTCACTTTAAGTGGTTCCGCCGCTTCAAACCTTGGCCATGTCTTGTCCTATGATAATCCCCCATGTAGCCTTGCGGTTCCATAGTTTCATACCTTTGACAAATTATATTGACACAGATAATTGACTACCTTTTAATTGGACGTTGTAAAAAGGTGTTGTAATCACGTTTATTGGTGGAAAGGCGATAGATTAATTTGAAGTTTAAAAGTCTTTTAAGAAAGGTTAATTAAACTAGGTTTCTCATTTTATATATATTAGTCCGTAATATAACTACCTTCGGTCGTTACGCAGCTTCCACGTGTTTGTACTACACCTAGAGTGTTTCCAACGCTATACTGAGTAACAGTCGAATAGGGGCCATCATAGTATTATATCGTTTCGTAATATCACTACCTTCGGTCGTTCCTCGACTTCCATACATTTGTACTCCACCTTGAAGTGTTTCCAGTACTATATCGAGTAACAGTCGAACAGGGGCCGTCATATTACTTCACGATAATTAAGACCGTTTACATTTTACTACTATGATGATCCTAAGGCAACAATCAAACAAGAACATGCAATAAGACGAGCAAAGTAATATTACCGATCTTTAATATGTAATTATAAATCATCCCATAATTAACTAACTACATCGCAAACAAACACAACAAGTATACTACTCTCTAATCATGGCAATAACTAAATCTAGCATAATCAATATAAACGTAATTAATTAAGATAGATAAGGATTAGAAAGAACCAGAATTAAATGCGAGAGAAAGTAGACTTGAATTAATTGACACAATTCCGAGCGTACTCCAAAGATTACAAAGCGTTACACACTTTCCTTCTATTCCTAATTAAACTTCTAAACTAGTTTGCATACTAGTTAAAACTAATCTAGAGAAAGAATGTAGAAAGAAAAAGTTGGAGCTTAATTCTAGAGTGAGAAAATAAGCTAGGAAGGTGTCTTTTGCAAATGGAACCCAAGCCCTCTACTTATAGGTGAGCTTTGGCTCACATTAGCACCATGAGGTGCATGTTAGAAAGCTTTCCAAAAATGGCGTGTACCACACGAAAAGTAGGCGCACCGGGTACCGTACAACGCGAAAAGGTGGTGCACCAGGTACGGGTTTTAACCAAAAAAGGAAAGTGAGACGGGGGTGGTGTGGCCGGCGGCGGCTGGTGGGTGGCCGGCGGCGGCCGGCGGGTACCCGCCCCGTTTCGCTGCGTTGCTTAATTTGCGCGTATTTTCTTCGTTATGCGTCCGTTTGCGTCGATTCTTTTTTTGTTGGATTCGTAATTCAAAAACGAAGATTTTACATAAGATAGGCCCTGAGATGAGGTCCCTAGCTCCAGATATTGCATGCGAATCATTTGGATCTTCCGGCGGGCGCGAAATCTTCATTTTTCACCCATTTTGGTTGATTCTTCTTCTGTTGGATTCGTATTTTGAAAACGAACATATTGGAAATAATGGATGTTGATGGAGGGCACTTTAGTCTTGAAATCTCGTTTTGATGCCTTGAATCTTCAAACGTGTGTGGAATCTTCGTTTTACATCCGTTTTGCTTGATTTTTATCGTGCAACCTCGTTTTGACCATCTTGGCATAATGTTACTGATTTGTAATGTTTTTGAGCTAATATGCCAAGAATCATTCCAGAATGAGAGAGATATCGGTAGTAAATACGTGACTTTTTACGCGATATCAATCTTTACTGATCTTAATGCCATGATTCAAGGGTAAGTTCCCTTTCTTAGAATTCTCCATGTTGAATCTTTTCAATATTTTATCTATGTACGTATCCTGGCTAAGTCCTATGAGACGTTTTGACCTATCTCTATAAATCTTTATACCAAGGATATATGCTGCATCTCCAAGATCTTTCATAGCGAAACACTTTCCCAACCATTTCTTTACACCTTGTAAAGTTGGGATATCATTTCCTATGAGCAGTATATCATCCACATACAATACTAAGAATACTACAATACTCCCACTGAATTTAACATATATACAGGACTCATCTTCACTTCTAGAAAAACCAAACTCTGTGACTTTCTCATGGAAGTAGAGATTCCAGCTACGAGAGGCTTGTTTAAGTCCATAAATAGCCTTTTCAAGCTTGCACACTCTATTAGGATACTTTGCATTTTCAAAACCTTCCGGTTGTGACATGAACACATCCTTTGTCAGTTTCCTGTTAAGGAAAGCGGTTTTGACATCCATCTGCCAAATTTCTTAGTTATGAAATGCAGCTATGGCTAGCATAATCCTAATCGACTTGATCTTAGCTACTGGTGAGAAGGTTTCCTCATAATCAATCCCATAGGTTTGAGTATAGCCCTTTGCTACCAACCTAGCTTTATAAGTGTGTACGTTCCCATCCATGTCTGTCTTCTTCTTGAAGATCCACTTACATCCCACCGTCTTAAGACCGGGTGTAGTGTCAACCAAATTCCAAACTTGATTGTCATACATGGACTGAATTTCGCTTTTCATAGCTTCCTTCCACTTAGCAGCCTCAGGGCCTGCCATCGCTTCCTTGTAGTTAGCAGGCTCATCTAATTCAGCCAGTGCACTATCACTTATCTTATCCCCTTCTTCTATATGATAACCATAATAGAACTCAGGAGGATTGCTAACTCTACTAGATCTGCGAACGGGTAAGGATATGTCTTCAGGTTCAACAGGTGTTGCCACTTCAAGTTGAGTGTCAGTGTTTATTGTAGGTTCTTCGTCGGTAGACTCTTGAATTTCTTTAAGATCGATTGTACTCCCACTGTCCTCTTTAGATATCATTTCTCTCTCAAGGAACACTCCTCTTCGAGCTACAAAGACCACATTATCCTTGGGTCTGTAGAATAAGTATCCAAACGACTCTTGTGGATAACCGACGAAAAGACACTTTTCAGATCTGGAGTCTAGTTTGTCCTGAGTTTCCCGTCTAACGTAAACTTCACAACCCCAGATTTTGATGTGACCAAGAGAAGGTTTCTTTCCCTTCCACATCTCATAAGGTGTCTTTGAAACTTTCTTAGTGGGTATTTGATTTAAGATATGGGCGGCTGTTTCTAATGCATAACCCCAGAAACTTATTGGAGTGTTGCTCGACTCATCATAGATCGAACCATGTCTAACAAAGTTCTGTTTCTCCTCTCAGCAACACCATTAAGCTGCGGTGTTCTAGGAGGAGTCAATTGCGAAACTATTCCACAGTTTCTAAGATGATCGAGAAACTCGATACTAAGGTACTCTCCTCCCCTATCGGATCGGAGAACCTTTATCTTTCTGCCCAGTTGATTCTCTACTTCGTTTTGATATCTTCTGAATACATCAAAAGTATCTGACTTATGTTTGATCAGATAAACATGTCCAAATCTGCTGAAGTCATCAGTAAATGTAACATAGTATCTATTTCCATCTTTTGTAGCACATCGGAATGGTCCACATACATCTGTATGTACCAAATCCAATAATCCTTCACCTCTTTCACATGATCCTGTGAATGGTGATTTAGTCATCTTGCCTAATAAACAAGATTCGCATACATCATCCGATTTGAGGTCGAATGATTCCAACACTCCATCCTTTTGGAGTTGGGCGATGCGTTTCTTGTTTATGTGCCCTAGACGATAATGTCACAACTTGGATTTATCAATTTCATTAGACGAATCAACATTTAAAATAACATTGCTAACACATTCAACATTTTCATATATGCCTTTGTAAGGAGAAGCTTTAAAAATAAAACAATCATTTAAATGAACCAAAATATCTCCATTTCCATTATCAAAAGAAAAATGATAATCATCTTTATACAAAGCATAAAATGAAATAATGTTTCTAGTCATTTCTGACGAATAATAGTAATTATTTAAATCTATCCTAACTCCAGAATTCAGCATGAGCTCAAATCTTCCAATCTTCGTCACATGTACAATTCCCTTGTTTCCCATAACTAAGTTGAGCTCTCCATGCTTCACACTTCTACTTTCCTTTAGCCCCTGCAATACAGTGCAAATGTGATTACCACATCCTGTTTCCAGAACCCATGAATTAGAAGTTGTTGTATTATGGAGTTCGATCATAAACATACCTGAGTGAATACTCTTCTCGACCTTTCCATCTTCAAGGTCCTTCAGGTACTTCGAGCAGTTACGCTTCCAATGCCCCTTAGTGTTGCAGTAGAAGCACACTGCTTCCTTAAGGTCACTAACAGGCGCAATCTCAGAATCGGTCCCTTTCTTAGACTTGCGAACAGACTTTCCGTCAACAGTCTTCCTTTTCCAATTAGAATTTGACATTTTTCTTTTCTTTGCACTTTGACCAACAGTCAACACAGGAGCTGCTGAGCCAGAGGACACATCATCTGTCTTGATTCCTTGCTCAGCAGTTTGCAGTAAATTGTGGAGTTCCATTATTGAGCCTTACCTCTCATTCATATTCATCTGATATGACATTACAAACTGATTGTAGACAGCTGGCAAACTGGATAGAATTATGGCGATGGAAAACTCTATGTCAAATACCATGTTCAATGACTCCAACCTATCAAAGTACCCTTTCATCTCTAAGACGAAAGCACAGATAGAAACTCCAGGTTTGGGCTTGCAAGCCATGAGGGATTTCACCACATCAAGGCATTCTTTGCTTGCCTTAGCCTGAAACATTTCTTTCAGTTGTTGGTTCATTTCATAAGCCCATGTGTTTTCAAAAGTCTTTTGTAGTTCAGGGCTCATGGAAGATGCCATGATACAAGACACTTTATTCGCGTCATCATAATGTTTCCGGTGTGCCTTAATCTCCTCTTGGGTTGATTCTTCATCAATTACGGGAATTTGCTCATCAAAAACATACTCCTTGTTCTCGTACCTCAAGGTAAACCTTAGGTGTGACAATCCTCCAATTAGGGTATTTACTTAACCTAATTTCATGCATTACCTAGAGTGATTCCCTGATTAGTGAATTCAAAACAATTTATGTGTTAAGTTTTTGATAAACTTACTATGTGATACGTGATATATTTGATAGTAGTTATATGTGTATATATATAATTACGCACGAAATAAATATATCAAACTATATGAATTGAACACGATAATATTGGTGATACAAAATAATTAATAATTCGAAAATTATTAATTACAACTATTATATAATTATATTATTGAAATAATATAATAAATTATACGTTTTATATTAAACGTATTAAACCGCGAATAATAAAGTTCCAAAATGAACTTCGAAAATACTTTTGAATAATTTTTAGTTTGAAATTATTACATAAAAGTATTACAACGAAAAGAAAACGAAAGATTTAGACGATTTTGGTTACGCGTTACACGAACAGAAACAATTTTAAAACGCGCCTAGAGGTTCCAAATAATAAAAGTATTATTTCGTAAGTTACTGTTTTAATGTATAGAACATTACCTCAAAATATGATTTCCAAATTTAACTGAAATCTGGCACGCGTTTTACTTGTACAGTACTTTTGCTGTAAATAATTATAAGATACTTTTGACAAAGTATTTCGAATATATAATTATCAATTACTGAGTTTAAAACAATGAGAAACAAAACGCTAAATTTTATTATAAATAAAGTACCACAAATTATACCCGTACACGAACTTAACGGGCTAAAAACTACCAATATTGCACAAACAAAAATATCTGGCGACAGATTTTGTTCGCTCCATACTCACGTTTGAAATCTTCACCTCCAATAATACCATCTACCTACATTTTTGATCTTCACAATTTACACACACACACAAAAATATACACTGGTTTCTCTCTGGTTTTGGTGGGTACTGGAACAAGTAGAAGCAGGAAGAAAGCAACAATATTATCATCACCTTCATCTCATCATCTTCAACCTTCACCATTTTCAAATCATCAAACACCTAAAACCACAAAACAAAATGGGTTCTTGATCATTATCATCATCCATCGTTATTTTCATCATCTACAACATCAGAATCATCATCATCTCCATCATAATCTCTTTGTGAGGATTTTTCTCTCATTTTCTTCATTTTATATAATTTCTTCAAATTATGAATTGTGTTGATGATTGTTGTTATAAACTTGTTAAAACATGTTACAATAGGTTTATATAACATATTAAGGTGTTTGATCATGTTAAAATCGGTTATATATAAAAACCCGTACGAAATTGTTGTAACAGAGAGCGAACAGAACCTGCAAAACCCTTGAATCCGGCGGATTCAAGAGAATCCGGCGGATTCCCAGCCGAAACTCAGATGAATACGGCGTATTCCCACCTTCGACACACAAACTTTCGGCAGAAACGATGAACGAGTAAAAGACATACTTGAATCCGGCGGATTCATGTGAATCCTGCGGATTCCCCACAATTGAAACGAATACGGCGGATTCATGTGAATCCGGCGTATTCCCCTATTTTGGCCCGAATCCGGCGGATTCCCCCACTGGTCCAACTTGTTACTTTTGCATTTTTAAATAATGTACAAACTAAAAATCGTTATATGAACCGGGACTTATTACTTGACTAATATTGCGACAACGAGACCTTGTAATAATATGGACACAACTATGAGACATAATTATATCCGCGACATAAATTAATACGGACATTTAGAACGTGACAAAGCTTCGAAATAATTACAAAACATATATATACAAACGAACGGACAATATAAATATAACGAGACGTATGAAATGGAACGATTTAATTATCTAGTACAAACTATATACGATAAACAAAAACGAGATATATTTTATAACAAACAAAGTTATTTTGATAAACAATGATAATTATGTTTTGAAAACATAATCGACAACAACGACAACTACATTTATAACTATGTATATATACATACACGCGACATTTATAATATATGTATATATAGACATTAACAACAACGACAACTAATATATATATTAGAATATATATATTCAACTAAAATGTATATAAATATACATACTTGAACTTAACGACTAATTGAAACGCAAACCTCACCAGCAACTGAAATATTATAAACTTTTCAACTTAACAAATAATCCACATACTTATACAAGTATTATTATTTGCGTCTAGGTATTTGAGGACGCGTTGGGATTATTTGCTAGCTATCTATTTGTGCTGAAGACTTGCAAAACCGTGAGTTCACATCCCCTCCCTTTTACTTGTTTTAAATGCTTTTAAAACCAGGGGTGGAAAACATAGT
Source organism: Helichrysum umbraculigerum (assembly GCA_949592205.1). Lineage (NCBI taxonomy): Eukaryota > Viridiplantae > Streptophyta > Magnoliopsida > Asterales > Asteraceae > Helichrysum > Helichrysum umbraculigerum. The sequence continues at coordinate 57,722,354 of CATIUR010000006.1, forward strand.
ACAATGTGATAACATGCTATATGCTTTATTGTATTGCGTTGCATGCTATTATGTGAACTGATTAACATGTGAACTGATTAACATGATCATTTTCATGCTATTAAACTTGGATTGTTAATATGAAAGGTGTTCATATTATATTGTTGAACTTGAATTATTTCGATAAAATGTTTTCATATTGATTTAACTCGAACTAATTATATGAAACGTTTTCACAACATTTTGGGAATAAGACAACAGATCTTGGTACGATCCTAGGTTTACGCGAGGTAGTTGTAGTGCACATAAGTCCCAGTGCTTACAACCTATAACCATTAGCTAGGTGACTCTAGCCACTGAGTATACAGATAGTACTATCGATTTGACAACCCTCCCAGGATATTACTCGTTGGTCATTCCAACCACATCGACGATAGTCGTAACGAGGAGTGTATACTTAAGATGTTACTGAGGCAACAACAAAACAACTAGTCGTGGTTTGGTTATAGTACTAGTGTCGTTACTTTAACTCTAAAGGTTTAGCTCACCTTGGAGGGATTATAGTCTAAATTTCCCACACAACTAAACAACTAAACAACAACTTGGTTTGGGAAGGGTATTCCCTGTGATGACTAATAGGACAGGTGTTCCTTTGAGATATTATTTTTAGGAAACGTTTACCTTAAATGGGTTAAACTTGGTTTCCCACAAAAACAACTATTTATAGGAAATGTTTACTTAAATGTTAAACTTGTGTTTCCTGCAATAACTATTCTGGAATGTTTACCTTATTGTTAAACTTGAGTTCCTGTTAACTATCTGTTGGAAAATGTTTGCTTGATTGCTGAACCTGATTTTCCTTAACTATTGAAATGGATATGTTTACTTATTTGATAAACCTGTATATCCTGCTACTATTTATTAGGAAATGTTTATGATTAAACTTGTGTTTCCTACACAGCTATTATTGTAGTAAGAATGACATTCTTACTAATTATAGGAAATGTTTTCTTTAATTAGAACACTTGTGTTTCCTACTTTACATATAAATATTATGTTTGCGTACATGAATGATTTATACAAAACTAAAACCTGTGAATTCACTCAACATTCAATGTTGACAGTTTACTATGTTTTTCAGGGAATTAGGACTCAGGTACTCCTGCATGCATAAAGGACGTAGGCAACCTGACTATTTATGATGCCACTTTTGGGACACTTGGATTTCCTTTGTATTATCAATCTGATTGGTTATACTGATGAAATCCCTCTTTATTAAATATGTATTTTCAAATACTTAAGTTGTCTTTGACAACCCTACTTATGTACGACTTTATAAGTCGTATCTTTTGTAATAACTTTAAACTTATGGCATCTTAAATATATATGTATGTTCTGTATGATCATATACTCTGATACAATGAATGCACTATCGAATCTGTCCGCCCTCAATGTTTAAATATTATTAAAATGCTTCCGCTAATTAACTAAAAGCTTCCGCTAAACTATTAATAAACACGATTACCGATTTGGGGGTGTGACAGAGATTGGTATCAGAGCTATTGGTTATAGAGAACTAGAAGTCTTTAAGTGACTGAAAACCTTAGAGACCTAGACTATAGCCTTGGCTAACACATTTCAGCATTCATACTGTTGCATACGTCTGACACGTCACACACGTTTCTTTGACTAGGCATGTCGAGACACGCACCTATTCACATCACTGATTCTGATACTGAGGAGGATCCCATGGAGGGACCATACGACGGGATTCCTACAGCAGTGTCTGAGGAGGTTTACCCGCCTTCATTTCCTAGAGATACTTCAGATGGTTCGATAGCCACTCCACCATTGCCGTCCACTGATCCTGCTACCCATATGTTAGGATCTATGTCTATGTCTAGACGCCATCTTATTGGAGAGCCTGATTTTCGGCCTACACCTAGGAGGACACCGCTGTCGTGTGTCAGGGATTTTCCCATAGGACCCTCATCATCTCGCGGCAAAGAGCCGATGGTTGAGGAGCGAGAGATCCGCTGTGATCAGCAGACACCGAGAGCTAGGGTTCCGCATCTGGACTGGATGCCACGCATTTTACGCCATTGGAGGATCATTGAGAGGATTCCTTCCACCTATGAGACTGGGGAGTCATCTTACACACCTACATCTCTACATTTGACCGAGGAGCCTCTGGAGCTTACGGTCCCTACTGTGGTCGCCGTTATTCGTACCTTGCTGGGATTTCATTTTGGTACGCAGTCTGCCCTCCGAGTTATGCGCAGTGACGCCTCTAGTCTTGATGATGATGTGCTGGCGATATATGGACGCCTTGCGACTTCTGAGTTGCATATTGAGGTAGACAGGGAGTCTGCCGATGCTACTAGAGCACGTCTGATCCGACTAGAGCGTCGTTTACAGACTATAGGTGCTGCAGTTGGTTTATGTGTGTTGATGGTTGCTGTTAGGATGTTTGTGGGTTGGAGTCTACCGTATTTCTTTTAGACCGTATGTATGATGTATTAGGACCATAGTTATGATGTATTTGGGTTGACTTTTGACTAGATGGATGTATAGGTTAAATCCGTCACATTTTGTAGATCATGTTTGATCCAATGGGTATCTTTTGTAGTAAATCCCATCTTTGTACAAAACTTATGTAACAACGCTTAACCCATGTTATTATATACATCAATTATGCAATGACTTTTAATTATGATATGTAAACCAAACATAAGCTAGTTTTACATTATTACATACATTGTGAATGATATCAATTGGTGATTGACTTCATACTATATTTACATTTATCACTTACTCTATGAGTGATGACTTGATTAGATATCTTACGAGTGTTTCTTGTGTGTGATTAGGACTGAATCATGCCGCCTAAACGTAGAAATACCAGGAACAGCCAACGAAACCCCACACCACCTCCTGCTGTTGAGGAGACTACTGAACAAATGGTTAACCGAAGGATTTCTGAAGCCCTTGCTCAGTATGATACTGACCGAAACCGTAGCGGTAGTAGAGAAACCGAACCAAACGCTTCAGGTAGTAATCCTGAGAGCACTCATAAGGGATGTTCATATAAAACATTCCTAGCTTGTAAACCGAGCCATTTCCGTGGTACTGAAGGTGCCATTGGAATCATCCATTGGATAGAGAAAATGGAGTCTGTGCTAGAGATTAGCAAGTGTGCTCGTGAAGACATGGTCATGTATGCTACATGCACATTTAGTGATAAGGCTTTGACTTGGTGGAACGCCCAAAAGCAAGCAATGGGTCGTCCAGCCGCTCATTCAATGTCTTGGGAAACTCTGAAAACTATGGTCATGGAAGAGTTTTGTCCCCGCAGTGAACTGCAGAAGATTGAGTCTGAGCTCTGGAACATTGCTATGGTTGGTGCTGATATCACAGGATATACCACCAGATTTCAAGAACTGGCACGTCTTGTACCTCACATGGTTACTCCTGAGTACAAGCGCACTGAAAGGTATATCTGGGGTCTAGTGCCACAAATCCGAAGTTTGGTAACATCAGCGAATCCTGCTACTTTTAAGATTGCTGTGGAACTAGCACAGCGTTTGACTGATGAAGCAGTAAGGATGGGGAATCTTACTAAGAAAGCTGATACTGGAAAGGTTGAATCCAGCAATGCTGATGCTGGGAAAGGAAAACGCAAGTGGAATGACCGTCAGGGTCACAAGAATAAGAAGCAAGCTAGTACCACGAAAGCTTACATTGCCACTACTGCTGAACAAAAGACTTACATGGGGAGTAAGCCCAAGTGTGGCAAGTGTGAACGTCACCATGATGGTGACTGTACTTTCTGTGGAAATTGCAAACGCTGGGGGCATTTGGCCCAATACTGTAGAGCGAACCCTACCACTCAAGCAAATAGGGATCGACCAGCAAATGGATGTTTCGAATGTGGCGAGCAAGGCCATTTCCGAAACAAGTGCCCTAAACTGAACCGTGGCAATCAAAACAATCAGAACCGCCCTGCGAACCCGAACAACAACAACAATCGTGGAAACGCCAACAACCAGCCAGCTAGGGGTCGTGCATTTGTCGTTGGAGCGCAAGAGGCACGCCAGGACCCTAACACTGTCACTGGTACGTTTCTAGTTAACGATCATTATGCATCCGTATTATTTGATTCTGGTGCCGATTTGAGTTTTGTGTCTAAGGACTTTAGACCACTATTAGACGTTAGATCTCGTAAGCTAGACAACAAGTATACCTTAGAACTAGCCGATGGTAGGTTGATTGAATCAGGAGAAATAGTACCAGGATGTACTCTAGCATTAGAGAGTCATCTTTTCAAAATAGACTTACTACCGGTTGAGTTGGGAAGCTTTGACATCGTAGTCGGTATGGACTGGTTGTCGAAGAACCGTGCAGAGATTGTTTGTTTTGATAAAATGATACGTATACCATTGTCTACTGGAGAAACTTTGGTGATACAAGGAGTCAAGAGGGCGAGTGCCGTCAAAACAATAAATTGTTTGAAAGCTTGTAAATATCTCCGGAAGGGATATCCAGCATTTTTGGCGCATGTTGTGGAAAAGAAATCTGTAGAGAGAAGCTTAGACGATATACCTGTAGTACGAGACTATCCGGGAGTGTTTCCTGATGATCTTCCAGGATTACCACCTCCGCGACAAGTCGAATTTCGCATCGATCTGGTGCCTGGAGCCGCACCAATCGCTCGCTCACCTTATCGTTTAGCTCCATCAGAAATGCAAGAACTGTCTACACAGTTGCAAGAGCTTTTAGACTTAGGATTCATCCGGCCGAGCTTTTCACCTTGGGGAGCTCCGGTTTTGTTTGTCAAGAAGAAAGATGGATCTATGCGCATGTGTATTGACTATCGAGAGTTGAATAAAGTAACTATCAAGAACCGATATCCATTACCACGCATTGACGATCTGTTCGATCAACTTCAAGGATCAAGTTACTACTCGAAGATCGATCTGCGTTCTGGTTATCATCAACTGAAGGTTCGAGAAGAGGATGTGCCGAAGACAGCATTTAGGACTCGTTATGGACATTATGAGTTTCTAGTCATGCCGTTTGGATTGACTAACGCGCCGGCTGTATTCATGGATCTCATGAACCGAGTGTGCAAACCTTACTTAGATAAGTTTATCATTGTGTTCATTGAAGACATTTTGATTTACTCAAAGACGAAAGAGGATCACGAACAGCATTTGAAACTTATCCTCCAACTACTTGAGAACGAGAAGCTGTATGCTAAGTTCTCCAAATGCGAATTTTGGATTAGAGAGGTTCAATTCCTAGGTCATGTGATCAACGACAAGGGAATTCATGTGGACCCATCCAAAATAGAGGCGATTAAGAACTGGAAAGCACCTGAAACTCCCACAGAAATTCGACAATTTCTTGGTTTGGCTGGCTATTATCGACGATTTATAGAGAACTTTTCAAAGATAGCCCAGTCACTCACCACCTTAACTCAGAAGGATAAGAAATTCGAATGGGGAAAGAAACAAGAAAACGCCTTCCAACTGTTGAAACAAAAGTTGAGCACCGCACCGATTCTATCCTTACCTGAGGGAACCGAGAACTTCATTGTTTATTGTGACGCCTCACATCAAGGATTAGGATGTGTTCTCATGCAAAATGACAAAGTTATTGCTTATGCATCTCGTCAATTGAAGATTCACGAGAAGAACTATACAACTCATGACTTAGAGTTGGGAGCAGTCATTTTTGCATTGAAAATTTGGAGACACTACTTATATGGCACAAAGTGTACAATTTTCACTGACCACAAGAGTCTACAACACATATTCGACCAGAAAGAACTCAACATGAGACAAAGACGTTGGGTCGAATTGCTGAATGATTACGATTGTGAGATTAAATACCATCCGGGCAAGGCTAATGTAGTAGCAGATGCCTTAAGTCGTAAAGAGAACGTTAAGCCTCGCAGAGTTCGAGCCTTAGTGTTAACAATTCACTCGAATCTTATTACTCAAATTCGTGACGCACAACAGTTAGCTTTCACCGCTGAACGTATGAAAGACAAATTCCTGAGAGGAATGGAGAAACAGCTTGAAACAAAAGAGAATGGAGTTTTATACTTCATGAACAGAATTTGGGTACCGTGCGACGATGAACTCCGTAAGCTGATTCTGGACGAAGCTCACAAGTCCAACTACTCGATTCATCCTGGTGCAGATAAGATGTACCAAGACGTGAAAGGTTTCTATTGGTGGCCTAATATGAAGAAAGACATCGCTACTTATGTCAGCAAGTGTCTAACTTGCTCGAAGGTCAATGTTGAGTATCAAAAACCTTCAGGACTTTTGCAACAACCAGAGATGCCACAATGGAAATGGGAGCACATAACGATGGATTTCATCACAAAGCTACCAAAGACATCAACTGGTGTTGATTCAATATGGGTGATTGTCGATAGACTGACGAAATCAGCCCACTTCATTGCTTTCAAAGAGACTGACAAACTCGAGAAACTGGCAAAGATCTATATCAAAGAAGTCGTTTCTCGGCACGGTGTGCCACTATCGATTATATCTGATAGAGATAGCAGATTCACATCTCGTTTCTGGCAAAAGCTACAACAGGCTTTAGGTACTCGACTAGACATGAATACGGCCTATCATCCGCAAACAGATGGCCAGAGTGAACGAACGATACAAACGCTCGAAGATTTATTGCGAGCATGTGTGATTGACTTTGGAGGAAACTGGGATACTCATCTCCCACTAGCAGAATTCTCCTACAACAATAGTTATCACACCAGTATACATATGGCACCGTTTGAAGCGCTGTATGGACGCAAGTGCAGATCTCCACTCTGTTGGGCAGAGTTGGATGACAGACAACTATTCGGACCCGAACTTGTCCAAGAGACCACAGACAAGATATCTCAAGTGCTTAACCGATTGAAAGCTGCAAGAGATAGACAAAAGAGTTACGCCGATAACCGCCGTAAACCTCTTGAGTTTCAAGTAGGAGATAAGGTTCTACTCAAAGTATCGCCTTGGAAAGGGATAGCACGATTTGGCAAACGAGGAAAGCTGAACCCACGATATGTTGGACCTTTTGAAATCCTTGCGAGGATTGGTCCTGTTGCTTATAAACTCAAACTACCACAAGAGCTTAGTAGTATTCACGACACTTTTCATGTGTGTAATTTGAAGAAGTGTCTTTCCGACGAAACATTAATCATACCTCCTGACGAAGTCTTCATAAACTCAAAGCTTAACTTTGTGGAGGAACCAATCGAGATAGCTGATACGAAAACGCAAAGACTGCGAAGCAAACGAATCAAACTTGTCAAAGTTCGATGGAATTCGAAGCATGGCCCAGAGTTTACTTGGGAACGTGAGGATGAGATAAGAAAGAAGTACCCTCACCTGTTTGAACAAGCAATCAACACGAATAATACAAATTAAATCTCGGGATGAGATTTCGCTAACAGGGGGAGAATGTGACAATCCTCCAATTAGGGTATTTACTTAACCTAATTTCATGCATTACCTAGAGTGATTCCCTGATTAGTGAATTCAAAACAATTTATGTGTTAAGTTTTTGATAAACTTACTATGTGATACGTGATATATTTGATAGTAGTTATATGTGTATATATATATAATTACGCACGAAATAAATATATCAAACTATATGAATTGAACACGATAATATTGGTGATACAAAATAATTAATAATTCGAAAATTATTAATTACAACTATTATATAATTATATTATTGAAATAATATAATAAATTATACGTTTTATATTAAACGTATTAAACCGCGAATAATAAAGTTCCAAAATGAACTTCGAAAATACTTTTGAATAATTTTTAGTTTGAAATTATTACATAAAAGTATTACAACGAAAAGAAAACGAAAGATTTAGACGATTTTGGTTACGCGTTACACGAACAGAAACAATTTTAAAACGCGCCTAGAGGTTCCAAATAATAAAAGTATTATTTCGTAAGTTACTGTTTTAATGTATAGAACATTACCTCAAAATATGATTTCCAAATTTAACTGAAATCTGGCACGCGTTTTACTTGTACAGTACTTTTGCTGTAAATAATTATAAGATACTTTTGACAAAGTATTTCGAATATATAATTATCAATTACTGAGTTTAAAACAATGAGAAACAAAACGCTAAATTTTATTATAAATAAAGTACCACAAATTATACCCGTACACGAAATTAACGGGCTAAAAACTACCAATATTGCACAAACAAAAATATCTGGCGACAGATTTTGTTCGCTCCATACTCACGTTTGAAATCTTCACCTCCAATAATACCATCTACCTACATTTTTGATCTTCACAATTTACACACACACACAAAAATATACACTGGTTTCTCTCTGGTTTTGGTGGGTACTGGAACAAGTAGAAGCAGGAAGAAAGCAACAATATTATCATCACCTTCATCTCATCATCTTCAACCTTCACCATTTTCAAATCATCAAACACCTAAAACCACAAAACAAAATGGGTTCTTGATCATTATCATCATCCATCGTTATTTTCATCATCTACAACATCAGAATCATCATCATCTCCATCATAATCTCTTTGTGAGGATTTTTCTCTCATTTTCTTCATTTTATATAATTTCTTCAAATTATGAATTGTGTTGATGATTGTTGTTATAAACTTGTTAAAACATGTTACAATAGGTTTATATAACATATTAAGGTGTTTGATCATGTTAAAATCGGTTATATATAAAAACCCGTACGAAATTGTTGTAACAGAGAACGAACAGAACCTGCAAAACCCTTGAATCCGGCGGATTCAAGAGAATCCGGCGGATTCCCAGCCGAAACTCAGATGAATACGGCGTATTCCCACCTTCGACCGCACACAAACTTTCGGCAGAAACGATGAACGAGTAAAAGACATACTTGAATCCGGCGGATTCATGTGAATCCGGCGGATTCCCCACAATTGAAACGAATACGGCGGATTCATGTGAATCCGGCGTATTCCCCTATTTTGGCCCGAATCCGGCGGATTCCCCCACTGGTCCAACTTGTTACTTTTGCATTTTTAAATAATGTACAAACTAAAAATCGTTATATGAACCGGGACTTATTACTTGACTAATATTGCGACAACGAGACCTTGTAATAATATGGACACAACTATGAGACATAATTATATCCGCGACATAAATTAATACGGACATTTAGAACGTGACAAAGCTTCGAAATAATTACAAAACATATATATACAAACGAACGGACAATATAAATATAACGAGACGTATGAAATGGAACGATTTAATTATCTAGTACAAACTATATACGATAAACAAAAACGAGATATATTTTATAACAAACAAAGTTATTTTGATAAACAATGATAATTATGTTTTGAAAACATAATCGACAACAACGACAACTACATTTATAACTATGTATATATACATACACGCGACATTTATAATATATGTATATATAGACATTAACAACAACGACAACTAATATATATATTAGAATATATATATTCAACTAAAATGTATATAAATATACATACTTGAACTTAACGACTAATTGAAACGCAAACCTCACCAGCAACTGAAATATTATAAACTTTTCAACTTAACAAATAATCCACATACTTATACAAGTATTATTATTTGCGTCTAGGTATTTGAGGACGCGTTGGGATTATTTGCTAGCTATCTATTTGTGCTGAAGACTTGCAAAACCGTGAGTTCACATCCCCTCCCTTTTACTTGTTTTAAATGCTTTTAAAACCAGGGGTGGAAAACATAGTACAATGTGATAACATGCTATATGCTTTATTGTATTGCGTTGCATGCTATTATGTGAACTGATTAACATGTGAACTGATTAACATGATCATTTTCATGCTATTAAACTTGGATTGTTAATATGAAAGGTGTTCATATTATATTGTTGAACTTGAATTATTTCGATAAAATGTTTTCATATTGATTTAACTCGAACTAATTATATGAAACGTTTTCACAACATTTTGGGAATAAGACAACAGATCTTGGTACGATCCTAGGTTTACGCGAGGTAGTTGTAGTGCACATAAGTCCCAGTGCTTACAACCTATAACCATTAGCTAGGTGACTCTAGCCACTGAGTATACAGATAGTACTATCGATTTGACAACCCTCCCAGGATATTACTCGTTGGTCATTCCAACCACATCGACGATAGTCGTAACGAGGAGTGTATACTTAAGATGTTACTGAGGCAACAACAAAACAACTAGTCGTGGTTTGGTTATAGTACTAGTGTCGTTACTTTAACTCTAAAGGTTTAGCTCACCTTGGAGGGATTATAGTCTAAATTTCCCACACAACTAAACAACTAAACAACAACTTGGTTTGGGAAGGGTATTCCCTGTGATGACTAATAGGACAGGTGTTCCTTTGAGATATTATTTTTAGGAAACGTTTACCTTAAATGGGTTAAACTTGGTTTCCCACAAAAACAACTATTTATAGGAAATGTTTACTTAAATGTTAAACTTGTGTTTCCTGCAATAACTATTCTGGAATGTTTACCTTATTGTTAAACTTGAGTTCCTGTTAACTATCTGTTGGAAAATGTTTGCTTGATTGCTGAACCTGATTTTCCTTAACTATTGAAATGGATATGTTTACTTATTTGATAAACCTGTATATCCTGCTACTATTTATTAGGAAATGTTTATGATTAAACTTGTGTTTCCTACACAGCTATTATTGTAGTAAGAATGACATTCTTACTAATTATAGGAAATGTTTTCTTTAATTAGAACACTTGTGTTTCCTACTTTACATATAAATATTATGTTTGCGTACATGAATGATTTATACAAAACTAAAACCTGTGAATTCACTCAACATTCAATGTTGACAGTTTACTATGTTTTTCAGGGAATTAGGACTCAGGTACTCCTGCATGCATAAAGGACGTAGGCAACCTGACTATTTATGATGCCACTTTTGGGACACTTGGATTTCCTTTGTATTATCAATCTGATTGGTTATACTGATGAAATCCCTCTTTATTAAATATGTATTTTCAAATACTTAAGTTGTCTTTGACAACCCTACTTATGTACGACTTTATAAGTCGTATCTTTTGTAATAACTTTAAACTTATGGCATCTTAAATATATATGTATGTTCTGTATGATCATATACTCTGATACAATGAATGCACTATCGAATCTGTCCGCCCTCAATGTTTAAATATTATTAAAATGCTTCCGCTAATTAACTAAAAGCTTCCGCTAAACTATTAATAAACACGATTACCGATTTGGGGGTGTGACATTAGGTTACGCATCCAGTCCATATAATTTGGACCGGTCAGTCTTTCCCTCCCAAGAACTGAGAGTAGTGAGAAGTTCGAGTTATGTGCGGGATTGCGGACGGGAGGATTTGCACCATTTAAATTAGCCATCTATGAGAAAAAAACAGTTTTAGTTAGTTTGAATATTCCTTAATTATTTACCCAATTTTATAAATTAAGGCTAGGATCCATATTTTCAGTTTTATGAAAAGGGTCGCCGTAATCATATAACTAAAATACCATTATCTATTTCATTTCTATGAAACTGCTAGATCTTTGAGATTCATTGATTTCTATCAATGGCATGTTAATCTCGGTTATGCACATCTACTATTCATGCCTGGTATGCCGAGGATCATGAACAAGATGGTGAATTAACCATGCAAACCCCGCGTGATCCCCGGCTCGAGTACGCTCGAGAATCGCGAGTCTCAATCATCTCTCATTATGTCCTCATATTAATGTGCCGGTAAACCACACACACTCCATTAACAGTTCATACGAGAGATGTGCGGATTTCATGGGTTAGCATACTATTCATCATTTACTATAGCTAAAACGGGATTTTGTTTTACTATTTTAAGTCTACTTTTAATCTTGACATCATCCTATCAAAAGTCCTCGGTAGCTCCATCGAACGCACAAAGAAGCGGAGAAGTAGGTCAGCGCGAAGCTTATTAAAAACCTGACTTCTTTAGGGAAGCAAAGCGACCCGCCTTATACCTCTCTTATAGTTTGTTCCTCATGGGTGAGCCGATTTATCAATTGACTGACGATGTATTTAGACTTTAATTATACATATATATAAATCATATCATACATATAATTTCTCTTGAAGTTTGGGGTTCTATTTTAAACCTTTTAAAATTAGTGGTCTATTTTAAACAATTTTTAATTATCAATATCTAAACTGTAAATACATATTACCTATTTAGATAATTCTCTTTCCAATTTATCTTTACCTACATACTATTGCAGATAATTGCATGCTACTATTTGTTAAGCTATGGCTCTGATACCACTGTTGGGTTTTCTATTCACTAACTAGATTATTATACACGCAGCGGAATAACAAAACTTTAAATAATCTAAGGCAATTAGGAAACTAAAACCCTAAAGGATCTTTAACTTTAACAACATAGTACAATAAATAAATTAGACAAAGAAAATAAGGAAAAACACTAACCTTAGAGAAAACCTATTTCTCACGCACAGACCAACGAGCAGAGCTTCGTCACTTGGAGGCAAGTACCCAAAGTATAATACCTCTAATGCTTCACACCCAAAAACCTAAGAGAAAGTCGAATTTTCAAAACCCTCAAAAATTCGTATGAAATTCGTATGGAATAAGGTATAGGTTTGACCCCTATTTATACTGGAGAGGAAAACCCCACGGTTTGACAGATTCGACATTTAGCCGCCGGCTAAAACCTTTAGCCGGCGGTCTGGTTAACTTTCTACCCAAGAATCCGAGATCTGATCCGCATTTTGACCGACTTCAAATTTAGTCGCTGGCTAAACCATTTAGTCGCTGGCTAAACCATTTAGCCGCTGGCTAAATCCGTCTATCAGATTTTTCCATCTTTTCAATTATTTTTGATTTCTAATTAATAAATATTATTAATAAATCAACCAATAAATTATAATATTAATACTATTAATATTATCTTTCATCTTTCTCTTGACTGTTTATGAGGGCAACCCAAAAAGGACTTTACCATTAATGATAGTATCACCAATTAGTTATGATATTGGACACTATTCCAACAAAATTAACATATTCAACTTATATTATTATATACGAAAGTTAACTATAAAAAATTAATAGAAAAATTGATACTTGGTTAAATCGGGTTAATCGGGTCAACCCGCACCCGCATAAGTTTCTCTATTTTAACCCGTAACACGACCCTAATAAGCATTGGGGTTAATCGAGTTAACCTGTATAACCCGATCAAACTTTCAAACCCTATTAAACCCAACTCGAATAGTCTTAATAGGGTTCGGATCGAATGTGGGTCAGGTCGGGTTTTTTGACACCCCTACATACCATTGAATTGAATGAAACATGGTATTCATTTATTGATAAATGATAATTCGTACACCATCAAATATTATTCATACATCACTAACCGTGTTTTAGAGTGTTGTACCGTACAACACTATAAAGCACAGATAGTGGTATATATTAATTTTTGGTGGTATACGAATCATTGCCCTTCATAGATTTAAAAATCAAAAAATCATTTTTTTCATCATTTGTTGTTGCTATCTTTTATAGGGAACTTATAAAAGTATGAAACTAATAACAATGTTATAACTAATTGTTTGAATTTCGTATAAAAAATTTTCTATTAATATAAAACAATTATTACTAAGGTAAAACTTGACGGAATAATTTGTAAAATTTTATTGTATACACATATTATTGTTTTGTATTTTTAATTAACAGTAATAATTTTTAAAGAAATTTAAACCATACATATTACATATAATATATAATATATTATAATTATTATAAAAGTATAATAGGTTGAGTTATTTTAAAAACGATTATAAAAATATCAATCGCCCAAATGAAAATATTCAAGAGTTAGACGTATTTTATTATATAACTAACTATCATGCATTCATGCATAATTACCGTGGTTGGACGTATCCGTTAATATGTTATGAGAATTATTAACATTAAGAAATAATTATTAAAAGTGATATATTTGAACATTTTTTCAGTAAATTAAAATACTATAGATATTTAATATAAATAAAACCCAATGTTACCAACTGTCCAAAATATTTCGTTATATGTTTTAACTTTTATCTATAGTATGTTTTATATAATTTGAAAAACAAATACCTAAGTCAACCGATTTTTGTGGCATGTAATTTTGACATTTGAATTTCTGAATAATGGGTTTGAGTTTTTGAAATTAATTAATAGGGAGAAATTCAGTCTTTTTGATAGTTCAGATCGAGAATAAATAATTGGTATACTTTCTTGTTATTGTGGATCAATAGCTTTAATTATTTGTACTGTCAAAGAAGGGTCATGATTAATTTAAAAGAGCTTAAATTTATTTTGTTTAGACATTTAATCTCCTCTAACAATTGTATTTTGTATTTAATTGATCCCTGTATCATGTGTGTGATATATTTTTGTATTTTATTATTTTTATTTATCAAATTGGAAAAACAAAAACACAGGAATCGATTTATGTGCATAGTTGTTGAAGTTTGAAATTCAAAAATATGGCTTCCACTTTTTTTGTAATTAGTTAATAAGTAAAAAGGGGTAATCAAGTCATTTTACCAATCAATAGCAAACATAATGTGTAAACATTCCAAGTAGTTTAAATTAATGGCCTAGATTAGTTTGACTAACTCAATTAATGGACTGGATTAATTCAAGATGGGCTAAACTCAAAATGTTTACATATATACCTTCCTCCAATAATAATAAAAAAATATTAGGGAATGGTTCGGATGGGAAGAAAAAAGGAGGGGCGAGGACTATTTTGCAATTTTGACATAATTTTGAACTTGCCTCAAAAACTGCCCAAAAAAATATCAAAAAATTGTCCTTTTTTTAAAAAAAATCATAAAATTTGTTAATATGTGAGATTCAGTCAAATTTTTAAAGAAACGTAAGATGCAGTAATAATTAAACAAGATGCAGTAAGAGTAATACATGATGCAGTGAACAAAGTAATACTAACTTTTTATTCCAACATAAAATCAAGATTTTAAACACATAAAAAAGCTATAAAAAAAACTATAAGATGCAATAACAGTATACAAGATGCAGTAAACAAGTACTAGCACAAAAATACATGAGTTGCATTCAACATGCAGTAACCAAAAATACAATAACAAATACACAAAGACATAGTAACAATAATACATGATGAAGTAGAAAAATGTACGATGATGCAGTAGAAAAATACACAAGATGCAGTAACGTATGATGCAGTAGAAAAAATGTATGATGCAGTATAACACCCTCCAAAATACCAAGGCATTTTTTTATACTAATACGGAAGCGTATATAAAATCAGTGCAATCAAGATTGCATATATTACATTTCAAAATGTGCAACCCAATTACATGCAATAGTTAATACAAAGTCATCATTACAAGTATTAATACAAACTTAGGTGTTATATTAAAATCCATAACATAATTGTTTTGAACCCAAAATATTTCAAGCACAATCAGAGAGCGGTGCCAAACATTCCTTCAAACAACTTCTAGTACCCACAATCAAAAGCTAAACCTGCAAGAAGTTGGGGGAGAGGGATTAGCACAAAGCTAAGTGAACAAATCCAGGATTCACAATCTAACTTAGCATAACAAGTAACTACAACTAGCACATCGCAAGTAACATAGAAGGATCGGTGGTCCTTGAGGTACCTTCATACCGCGGTGGTATCCCAAGTAACACTTATAACCATCTGAAGGCCAAACAGAGGTTAGACCGATAGTTTTAGTACTAATACTACATACAACGTAATTTCATTGCCCAACACATGTACAGATCAAGTACGTTGTCCAAAGTAATAGTACCCAAACCCAACACATTAGTTGACCCTCACCAAATCAAATAGTCCAACTATCATAGCATATAGGACACCAATAAATCGTTCAAGGGATAACCATCATGGCAATATCATATTAAAGCAATCATTGCAATAAACCTAATTACCCATTGTAACCACGTTGTTACAACTAACTTAGACTGAGAGTCCAAGATCCACTCACCCTTGTCGACTGTAATCTCCACTCAAAGATCTTATCTTATTGAGTCTTCTGGTTATCTGAGAACACGATCAAAACCCGAGTTAGACTCTCATGTTTAGAATTAATAGTATAATATTCACATAAACAATGCCGTACAATGCACATACTATACTTCAATACACATTAAATAACATAAGCACACAAGTCACAAGTTATCAAATTCGTCAAATTAAAACTGACAAACGCGATCCGGGTAGAATGTGGCTGGATCGCGTTCCATAACACCAAAACATTCTGTTACCAAAATACACTATAAAACGCGATCCGGATCAAGGGTCTGGATCGTGTTCCGAAGAACAAAACCAATCCGACTCAATTTTACAAAGGCTAACGCGATCCGGACACCATGGGGCTGGATCGCGTTCCAAAGAACAATTTCGACCTGTGACTTTTATAACTATGAAACGCGATCCGGATCGAAGGTCGGGATCGCGTTCGTGCGATTACCAGCAACACAAACCAGACTTGTAACACTTTCAGCTCGAACCAAATTCCCATTTTTACAAATGCAGGTGAAATACACGAATTTTTACAAGTAATTGACCTCTACTAACATATATAAACATATAACAACAACAAACCTTAACATCTAGCTTCAAACCCCATACATGCATCAATCTTTCAACCTAGATTTTTAACCAATTTCATGAAATCAACTAACAACTTGAAAAACATTATTAATTCACCAAGATAAGCATGAAATCAGTTTGTAATCATCACACAATCACATATTCAAGCATGAATTGTAACACCCCCAAATTCGTTGAGCGGAAGCATTTAGTTTAAGTACTGGGGTGTCACAATAATAAAGCATGCATACGTATCAGAGCTTATGATTACAACAGAACATAATATATTAAGATGCCAAAAGTATTAATTACAAAGTTACGATTCATCAAATCGTATAAGTTAAAAGTAATATGTATACAAAAGTGGATTTCTAGAATATGACAAAACAGTTTCAGTTATACTAGAGAAATCCATATGTTTTTCCAAAAAGTTGGCATCCTAAAGCTTCACGGGTCGCCTAATTCTCCATGTGTTGGCGATTCTTACATGCGCAGCTAATTCCCTGAAAAACATAGTAAAAGTCAACAACTAGGTTGAGTGAATTCACAGGTTTTATGTTTACACCAGTTATATCAAGTTTGTAGTACAGTTGTTATCCAAATCCGTTCGCAAATAGTATTGCCATAATAGTCGAGAATAAGTTTAGTGGAATGTTATCCAAATGCAAGTTTCGTGGGTTGTTCGCCCAAAATGTCAGTTTAGTGGGTTGTTCGCCCAAAGTATAAGTTTAGTGGGTTGTTCGCCCAAAACACAAGTCTAGTGGGTTGTTCGCCCAAAGTATAAGTTTAGTGGGTTGTTCGCCCAAAATGTCAGTTTAAACATGTGCTGGTCGTTCTCCAGCGGTTTACAAACAGTACCGGTCGTTCTCCGGTTAATACGCACGGGTCGTTCTCCCGTTCAAATAAAACAGTTTAATACGCACGGGTAGTTCTCCCGTCCAAACACTGCTGGTCGTTCTCCAGCGAAATACAGTACCGGTCGTTCTCCGGTTAATACGCATGGGTCGTTCTCCCATCCAAAGACGCACGGGTCGTTCTCCCGTCCAGTGGCCAGTCGTTCTCTGGCACTAAAATACGTAGCTGGTCGTTCTCCAGCATTTACACAAAAGTACTGGTCGTTCTCCGGTATACCAAATGAGTTTAATAGTTTTCAGTCGTTTGCAAAACAGTTTACCGGTCGTTCTCCGGTCTAGTTAAAACAGTTTGTCGAATAATTTATCCCATTTGTTCAGTGTATCAGTATGGAAATGTTATTTCATAAATAAAGTTCGCACAACAGTTCAATAGTTCAAAGTACTCTAACAGTTTGAGTAAAACACGTATGATAAACAATCATGTAAGTAAAAGCAGTTATGGCAATAAGTAAAACAGTTGACTATGTTTTCCACCCCTGTTCAAAAGCAGTTAAATCAGTAAAAGTAGGGGCTGTGAACTCACCTGTTGAGTTTAAGTAGTTGTGCGAGTGCTAGCAACCCTAAGCCCAAGTACAGTCTGAAATCTCCTAACGCCCTAACGTATGAGATTTAATAAGTATGTGGATGTCTAAACTAATCATCCATGCTAGTGTTTGTACAACCAAGTCACGTCCAATTCGTTCGTTTAATGTTTATGTTTGTATATTGTTGTTGGTGAAAATGTATACGACTTGTTGGTGATGTTTTGAAACAATAGTTCAAAAATTGTTATTATCTCATTTGCTACAGTACTGCTACAGTAAAATTTGACTTTTCTACAGTAACTTTGACTTTTTAAAGTGTGTTTTTAGGGTTCTGACTTGTGCGACGTAAGGTTGAAGTGCGACGTAGGGTGCGACGTAAGGGTCTACGTCGCTATATGCGACGTCAGGATTTGGTGCGACGTAAGGGTCAACGTCGCTGTGTGCGACTTCGCAATTTAATGCGACGTTGAAGGTGACGTCGCAGTATGCGACGTTGTGAGATGTTATGCGACGTAGCGACTGACGTCGCATTTAGCCCAAGCCAGATGCGACGTAGCGGACTGTTCGACGAACAATCCGGGAAAAACGAGTTTTGGGTCGATTTCGGACGTTTTCGGTTGTATAAAACACTAAAACATGTAAATCTAAGTATATTAAACACTAAATAGCAATTAAAACTTTGAAATCTAAAGATTTGCGGGATTTGTCGGAAACTTACTAGTGTCGGATTTGAAATCCGAAAAGGTAGAAGTGTAGATCGTGGTCTCGTGGTCGTTTTATTCCAAAGGAGTATGGTGATTCGGCGTCGTTTGAGGGTAGTTTTGTGGTGATTTGTGGTAGTTTTTGGTTGGTGGTGGTTGTAGTAGAGAGAAAAAGAGAAAGATGAGAGAGAGAAAGATGAAAGAAATGAAAGAAAAGTGGGAGGTGGAAGGTGGTTTTGTTCCACTTTCTGCCTCCGTGTTTGCGTTCCGTGTTTGTTTATCCGATCGTTAATTGGTACTACATTTTAAATTAATACATTTTAATTACATATTTCTTTATATTTTTAATTAGAATCTTTTTATAAAACCAAATTGAATTAAGTTATAAAATATTGACTTTGTTTTATTTTAAATTATACGTTTTGACGTTTTGCGTTATAAAATAAATTGGTAAATATTTTTGACAAAATATTTATTCGTTTCTACGTTATTTAATAATTTCGTTTTATTAAACAATTTGTTCACCAACCGTCGTATATTTTGTCGCGTTCGTTTTCAAATTGTTCAGTACGTAATTACAACTAATTACGAATACGTAATACTACTCGTATTATCTAGTTGGGCTATGCTAGACTTACCTCTAAAATGTGTTGTGAATTCACTCAAGTAGGGAATTAGCCTAATAATGCAAGTGATTAATGAAATTAATCGTGTTCAAATTTGCGAAGTGTTACATGAATTAACTCCAATTCTCATTAATTTACCCTAACTTAAATCATTCAAGTCCAAACATGAAAATGGGTACTTTTACTTACAATGAAGATGATTACAAGATGAAGAAGATGAAGAATAAGTTGTTGAAACTCAATCACAGCTCCAAGAATGCTTCAATTCTGAATTTTCTAAAGATTTCTAAGTGATTATGGTGTTCTTGGGTGTTAGGTAAAAATCGGGGGTGAAGGAAAAATGGTCGACATTTCCTATGCTAATTCTTTAATAAACATAATAAATTATACCCCTTATAACTCTATTGTCTGGAACCCGAAAATACCCGATAGCTAAAATACTTTTATTTTACCGACAACTAAATTTATTTAAAACAAGTAACAATTCACTTAACACAATAAATCAGTTGGTCATTTGACCCAATTATTTAGCTATCTAAATACACCAAACACATACAAATACAATTTAAATTAATAAATTAAATAGGGAATTTACCACATTTCAACTAGGCCCAATTCGAGGATGTTACATGCAGTCAGACCTAAAAGTAGATCTAGATCTAAAAAGTAGATCTACTTTTCAGATCTACTTTTTACATCTTAGATCTACGAATTTCAAGATCTATTTCATCTTAGATCGAAACGATTTTACAAAGTGACGGTGTTGTTAACAACATGACGTAAGTGGTGGTGGTGGAGGAGCGGCGATAGTGGCGGTTGAGTGGTGGGAGAAGATGGAGAAACATCACGGTTGGTTACGTCCGGTGGAGGCCGGTTCACTAACGGTGTGGTTCGCATCTTAACTCTCCGACTAAAAAAATCACCGTTTTCGCCTCTTTTTTCCGGTCAAGACGCGGTGGTGATGGTGGTGGCGATCGCGGTTGCGGCGGCACCGATGAATGGTTGCCGGAGGTGGTGGCCGAAGGTGATGGTGGTAGTGTGTAAGTGTTTATGTGTTTTGTGAAGAGAGAGATAGATGGATTTAGAGAGAGTTTCTATATGTTTGTGTGAAGAGAGATGTTGCCCTAAATGACTCCTATCATCTTAAGTTAGTTTAAATCGTAAGTTAGTCCCTCCATTAAAACCCAATTGCAAACTAGTCCCTGTGATATGGCATAATCTACACCATTGATTTCGAAATGAATGGTCCTGATCTTTTGCCCATTTTAGCTCTCTCAAAACCCCCTTCCCCTTGGATCTCAAATCTTAAAATTAATATTTGGGCATATTTGATATTTTTTTTAAGTCTATACATGGCATATTTGATATTTTGCATTTAGGTTGGACATATTTAATATTAAGCCATTTAACAATGGCATATATGGAATTCTCCCATTTTGGCTTACTACTTACTCCTTTCACCTACTTTTTAGGGACATTTTATCACTATTTTAAGTTATGTACACCTTTTGTTTATATATTCAAATTGTTTATAACTTGGAAAAAATATAGATTGCAAAACAAAATTATAAGAATTTAAGAATATTCCTAGGCCACAAGTAGAGATATTCTTTGCCAAGATAGAAAAATTAAAAAATACAATGTTTTAAAGAAGAAAGAAAAAGAGATGGTCCCAAATCTCTTTAGGTTTTTATTTTATTTTATATTTTTTACTTATTTATATTTAATTTAATTATGATTTTTTTTAATGGCACGTGAAAATTACTCTCCACCTTATGAATTAAACTACCAGTTGCTTATCATTTACGAAGTACTCCTACAATATACTAGTGTTTTTTAAATTCGTTAAAATTTGTTTTGGTTTTTTTTATTTATTCTATGTATAATATATATATATATATATATATATATATATATATATATATATATATATATATATATATATATATATATAGAGTCCCAGGTTCAAATGAGAAGACTAATTTTCGTGAGAACGTGAGAAACACTTTAAAATCACTTTTTAACTATCCAAAACACGTTATTTTACAAAAACTTCTTCATAACTTCTTTTTCAAATAACTTTTAGAAGATATTTTTCAAATAAATTTTTTTTTGACGTTTTATTATTTTTTTAATTATTTTTTTTAATTTTTTTATTCATGATAATCACATTTTATAACTTGATAATCACATGAATAATATGTGATTATCATGTCATATATTGTGATTATCTCGAACACATGATAATCACATTATATTAGAGAATAATCACATGTGATTATCATGTTATATTTTGTGATTATCTTAAAAAATCACAACAGTAACGACCGTAAAATAACTTCGAAAAAAAAAGTAAATATTTTTAATTTATATTTATATGATAGCTTCCAAAAGTTATTTTAATAGTAACCATTAAAAAAGTTTTATAGGAAAATGTGTTTCGAATTGTTAAAAAGTAATTTTGAAGTGTTTCTCACGTTCTCACGAAAATTAACCTTCTCATTTTAACCCACCTCTATATATATATATATATATATATATATAATGTATACACGTATTAATTACAACACCCTAATATGTCCACATAAAATTTCTGAAGTAGAAGAATGTTTCTTAATAATATTAATAAACAATATATTATATATCATGTAGTAAATTTATTGTTTTTGAGTATTAGTTGATTATTTTTTGATAATACATATGTAATATGCTATGTAGTAATCCGTATATTTTTGGAAAACATATGTCTAAAACTAGAATTATACGGATTATATTTTAGCAAAATATATACAAATACACAATTAATTAATCGAAAATAATTAAATTATCAATTTATCATCCTGTTTAAACACCGACCTTTATTTCCTTACATCATACGTATACATACAAAAGTAGAATCCATCCTTCACCGGATTGAAAACTGTGCGTAATCGCTCTCTCCGACGCCGATTACCAGTTATCATAATCCTAAAGAAGCCATCCACACGCCATTTTCAGCATATCACTAACAAAAACATGAATTCACAACATCAATCAATATAACTTACAGATTACTACTGTATAATTTGAACGCAATCTTCGTATTTTGTTCATCTGCTAGGGTTTCGTTAATTTTAATCACAGATCTTGATTCTAAATTGTTTTAATTCAAATTTTCCGATAGCATTTTATTGAATATGCAAACCGAAGCGGCGGTAGGTGTGGTGGAAGGCGGTGGTTCGGCTCGTAAATTAGTGGCGCATCACCGTAAACCGATACAACACCAGCATTCTCAGGTAGGGACGGTGTCTCAGCTCATCGCCGGTGGTGTCGCCGGTGCCGTTAGCAAGACCTGCACCGCTCCACTCGCTCGCCTGACTATACTCTTTCAGGTTTTCTTTTTATCTCCTAATTTTGTATTATATATAAAAATATAATTATATATGTATTTAATTTAATTATATATAACACTGCGTATAATTGTATTGATAATTTGAATTTGTTAAAATACGAATATAGTTCCACTATGCACCTACCACTGCTTGTTAATTGGTGTAATGATAATGTTTAAGGGTGCGTGTGGTTTGAAAGTAGGAATTGACATTGATAGAAGGTTGGTATAGGAATGGGAATGAGTTATAAAACCCACCTCCTAGGATAGATATCAATCTATGGGTTTGATCTCCATTTTATGATTCCTAAACTAGCAACCAAACAACTAAACGGGTATCAATCCCATTCCCACCCTTTAACCCCTCAAAACAAATACACCCTTAAGTGTTTGCTGATATTCATTTCCTTTGGAATTAATTGGCTGATAAGTGTGAAGTTAATGCTCGTGCCTGGTCTACGAAGTGACATTTTTAACTTACATATTGTGTCATGCATAGGAATAAATGGGTTTTGTTGCACTATCTTTCATGATGATCAATTAATTAAACTTCTTGCGGTGCTTTTTAGAGTTCAATTGTGTTAAAAAAATGGATTTTGTTGTTGTTGCTGTCTGGTTTTAGAAATTGTAATATGGTAACTTTAAAGCAAACTTGTGCTAAATGACATACACTGTGTTCACTTTTACGTATCCAATTAGGTAGAAATGGATCATATTTTGCATGTTTAATTTTACCATTTGTAGTTGATGAACTCTTGACATATCTTCTTTTTTATTGGTTGAATACCCTAATTGTTGTTCCTCAGTTTTGTATGTATTTACATCTTCTTCAATACGGTATTATGTGATTCTGTAGGTGCAAGGCATGCACTCTGATGCTTCTACATTAAGAAAAACTACTATATGGCGTGAGGCTTCACGTATAGTCAATGAAGAAGGATTCCGTGCATTCTGGAAGGGAAACTTGGTGACAATTGCTCATCGTTTACCTTACTCCTCCATCAGTTTCTATGCATTTGAACGCTACAAGAATGTTGGTACAAACGTTCTTTGCTGTGATTTCATACTTGTGTTAGGTACTCGTGGTTGGTTAACTGTATCATCTTAATTGATTATATAATGTTTTTTTTTTATTTTACAGTTACTACAGCTGATAATGGGAGTGGAGAACCATGGGACAAATATGAGCACAGACTTGGTTATACGACTTGCAGGTGGTGGCTTAGCTGGTATAACTGCTGCTTCTGTCACATATCCTTTGGATCTTGTAAGAACTCGCCTTTCAGCACAGGTATGAATTGATTAGTACGGAGTATCATTTTTTTTTTTTGTGGTATATATATATTTGTACTTGGATTTAAGTATGTAAATTTTGCTTTCATATCTTGCAGAGAAATGTCATATATTATAAAGGTATATGGCATGCTTTACGCACTATTAGCAGGGAAGAGGGAATATTTGGCCTCTATAAAGGACTTGGGGCTTGTCTATTGGTATAGCTCTATGAGCTGATGATTTTTATGTCTTTACCTGTCTTTTATACATGATTATAAATCTTTCAACTAATTACATGCAATTTACAGGGTGTTGGCCCCAATTTAGCAATTAGCTTTTCAGTTTATGACACTGCAAGATCTTACTGGCAATTGCAAAGGTAATGCTAGACATTATTTCACTGCTGGCTTTATTGTATGCATATTTATATGTTTTTTTATATAAAGGAGGGTTACACGTTGTGATATTCAGACTCTGATGTCAATTTTATTGATGACAGACCGGAAGATTCTACTGTCCTGGTAAGCCTGGCTTGCGGCAGTCTTTCAGGCATTGCATCATCAACAGGTTAGTGATAGAATCTAATTGCATCATTTTATGTTTATATATATATGGGAGGTTTCATCAGTTTGAAGTTAGGCAATGATCAATTGTGGGAGAAACACGAGTCTAGAATTATACATTTGGTTTCTCTCCTTTACGATGGATCGTCCTTGATTCCTTGTTTTCATGTGGATGGAGAACAACTATAATCTACATGTCATCTTTCTATCTGGCTATAACCATCTGTTTAGTAGACTGTGTAGGTAGAGAAACACGCATATTGATGTAGTTTTAATTGGTTTAATTGAACTGTGTTTTTTAGAGAAGTTAATGCCTGTAGCTCTCTTCGATGCTTTTGGTGCAGAGAAGCAGGTTGCGAGTCTGGCTTCCTTCTAATATATAACAAAGTTCGCCCCTTAGAGCCATGGAGTTGGCACTTGGGGATTTAGTAAGGAATCAATCCTTTTCAAACTGTAAGGGAGCAATATAACATAATTTCCACTTTATATCATATATAAACTTAATTCAGCTTCTGGCTCAGAATGTTGCTTGATAATTTCAGTTAACTTGGCTCTCAAAATCAAAATCGGTTTTTATAGGGTCACCGTAGCCAAGCTAACATCTTTTATGGAGTCATAGAACTATCGGAGGCTTCCCTTGTTGTCATACCCGAGAGGTGGCAATGTCCGCTCATTTGTCTAGAAATGGGTCGGTCTGGGTTTTGTATATCTCAAACGGACTATATGGGTCAAATGGGTGAAATTTGAAAGTCACCAAACTATAATTTTAATGCGTACGATCTTCCAAATCGTTATCTTTAAAGTTTTAAATTCTTCTTGTTATA
The DNA here is from genome assembly GCA_949592205.1 of Helichrysum umbraculigerum. NCBI lineage: Eukaryota > Viridiplantae > Streptophyta > Magnoliopsida > Asterales > Asteraceae > Helichrysum > Helichrysum umbraculigerum. The sequence goes on from CATIUR010000006.1 coordinate 57,747,850, forward strand.
ATAGTATGATACTGTTTCAGTAATGATATTATACACATTTGACCCATCTAATCCGTTTGGGTGGTGATATTTCCACCAATGAATTTGATAATTCCACCACAATTATGCATCAAGTACTTGTACTGTACACACATGTGATGCACAGTTTTGGTGGATTTATCAAATTAATGAGTGGAAATATCATCACCCAATCCGTTTGAGATTAAAGCAACCAATTTTGAAACTTGAAGTCACCAAATTAAGTCAATTATTTCTTGTCAACCTGAACTCGTTGCCTGACCCACCAATCTTGCTACCTCTATCACGTTCTTTGATGTTACGTGCAAGGCTGGGAGGTTGTCCTTTAGGGGCCTTCAGGGTTCTTGGTGCCGATACAAACCCTAGTTTCGACTTTGTTGTTTCTGTAGGGATTTTTTAAAATTTGTGTTTGAAACCTTTTCTTGGATATATTTGAGTTTATACCGTTTATTAGATTAAGAGAAAGCATATGAATATTCATTATGGACATTTGAAATATTTGAAGGTTATATTTACCTATTTGTTAATTGTTATTAAATAAGTTGATGATGTTAAGGTATTCCTACAATATTACTTTATCGAAGGGAATGTTGGATACTTGCGAAAGAGTAAAAAAAACGTTAACAATTTATTGCAGTAACATTTCCTCTGGATCTTGTGAGGCGGCGAATGCAATTGGAAGGAGCAGGTGGTCGGGCCCGTGTCTATAAGACGGGTATTTTGGGGACATTTGGGCAAATAATTAAAGCTGAAGGGTTGCGTGGTATATACAGAGGGATTTTACCCGAATATTACAAGGTGGTGCCCAGCATTGGAATTGTATTCATGACCTATGAGAAACTTAAGCAAGTTTTGTCTAGTGTAGATGCTTGCAGATGACCTGGAGGTTGTTTCTGGAGAGTTTCATTTTATTGACATAGAAACAGAGGATCAACCTCATAATTCACTTCTTAAAAAAAAATCATAGATATCTTTTCTTTTCCTTATATCAAAATATAGATGGTCCCTTTCTTGGGGGGGGGGGAGGTATTCATTAGTTCCGTGTTGGTTTTCTTTTTCCCAAAAGAGGTATAATTAGCCAATTTTAGAGTATCCTATATGTTTAGCAAGTTTCATCTATATTTATTTTCACATTGATGTGAAAATGGAACTTGTATATTGAAATAGGCAATGGTTAGTTTTTTATATGACGAGGTTCTGCTTTAGAAATGCAGTCCTGCAACTTCAATTATTCTATGGAAATTGTAATATTCTTGTAACAACTTTTATATTATAAGTATGTTTCATCTTGTTATGTTCGAGTACTGAGCAGTTGTATAAACGATTGTCTGTTATAGGCCGTAGTTCTCATTCTTCTACTTGTATTCTGAGTGGTGTAGTTGAAACCTTGAAGGTGCCAACTTTGACCTACTTATATAAACAATGAGTTTGATCTGACTGCAATTAAGCTGACTGGTGCTAGAGCTAAACAGGGTTCTAGCTCAACTTTACCACTTCAGTGTCAACATGTTTTTAAGTAATAAGCTGATAGAAACTGGACTTAGATGTATTATTCATATATTGTATCGACAGTTGCATAGTGTTCAAATAAGCTTGATTCAGTTAAATGATACAGTAATTAATAGCTTGATTCATATGAATGAATTGATGAAAGTTGAGATAAATGCTGTAAAACATTGGAGTTCAGATATAGAGAGTTGTGTACAAATGGCATCATTTCTGCTAATCATGTTTGGCAGTAGATATTTAGGAACTACTGAAGGATTTGGAGCGTGGGCTTCAGTTTTTTAAGAGTTTCATCTCTTATAAAGTTATTTTGGCATGAAAATGAGAGCAAGGATTTTTCATAAAATAATCATCTCAAATATAAGCTTTTACAACTAGTTTCTCTAAAAAGGTTCATCTCCTATTTATTAAATTACTATATTATCCTTCTTCTAATTATTAAAAACTTGTAGTTATAGAATATCATGTTCATTTATGTCGTTTTACATTTATAAACTCATGCTCGAACATTTGTGAAAAATAAAATCTCCATCCTCAACCCTAAGTAAATGTTCCGGCTCCAGCTTGTGGCTTTTAGCTCTAGCTACAACTCTAGCTCCAATTCCAACCAAATAAATTGATAATATCGGTGGCTAGGTATCCGAATTTTCTCGTCCCATCAAAGCGTCTTTGGCTTATATGAGGAGTCCAACAAATAGAAGGTTGAGCTAAAATCTCGTGAAATGTATGTATATATAGTAAGATATACATATTATGTGGGTTAGATTAGTGTGTATAATCGCAAAGAATCATAAAGTACAAAAAAAAAAATAGAATTGAAAAAAAATGAAATGAGGCGTCTTTCATCAAAGCGTCTTTCATTTAGACTCTAAAAAAATGAGGAGGTTATTTAAAAAAAAAAAAAATGAAAATGAAAGACGTCTTTCATCATGTGGGTTAGATTAAGTCATTTACTCTTGTTGAGTCACCTTCTATTTTTTAAGTGAGTCTAAGTTATGATATAACCTCCAATTGTATAACAATTAACCAACGGGTTCAGGTGGGTAATTTTTTTTTTCACACCAACGGGTTTAGGTGGGTAAATTTTTTTTTTTTTGAACGTCTTTTTATTTGAGTGAAATATGAAAAAAAATGAAATGAGGCGTTCAAAAAAAAAAATTTACCCACCTAAACCCATTGGTTAATTGTTATACAATTGGAGGTTATATCATAATTTAGAGTCACTTAAAAAATAGAAGGTGACTCAACAAACACATCATGTCATAAATATTACCCAACTTAATCCATAAACAACTAATGAGTCTAAAATTGCACCGACTACTTTTTATTTTACACTTTCAGCTTTTGTAACTAACAATTTGGCATTTTGCCAAATGAATTCACAAGGTTTGAAATTTGAATAATCTGCCATCATCCACAATTCCACAAATAAACAGTGGAAAGTCAGTGAAATCCTATCCTCACAAAAATGATAACTCCAGGAGCATTTCAAATTTGAATGTTCCATCTTTTATATATTCTAAATAAATACATCCAGAATGAACCAACTTGGTCTGAAAGTGTGTAGTTTGATTCTGTCAAAATTGACTCTTATCAAAGTGACTTTTTCGAAAAACCATAAATACTCAAGTAATAATTCTGGAGAATTATGTTAGTTTACTACCTAAAATAAGTACAATTAGGCTAATATATTTATAAAGATGACACTTAAAGCAGTTGGTTGTCCATGCTTGTTAATGGAGGTGAGGAAAGCAAACAGCTAGCTCTATTATATCGAACTTTATCAAATAATTCAAGTTTGATGGAACCAAAAGATAATTGACTTAATTTAAAGCCGCTGCTCCAATTTCCTCGCCCCATAGGAATGTGAGTTCAAAAGAATTGAACCTTTTTCGAGTTGGAATATCGACACTTAAATAGTATTTCTGTCAAGCGCTAGAGTTATATTGGTATGCATGTCTCTTGAACAGATTGCTCCTGTACTTAAGGTAAAATATATGCTCAAATCTGTATATATGTTGAGCTCAAAATTTTATATTAGTACTTGCAGATTTGATGGACAATTGGACATTATGTAGTCCATTTATTCAAATTAACTTGCCACTAAAAGACTAATGTACGATTTATCTAAATGAAAATACAAGTCAATACCATAAACTAGACCATCATTTCTTTGGTCAAACGGCATATTGGTGACTCATCAACCAAAGTCTTATTATTAGTTCAAGTCTCATGTATAACATATGTATATATATAAAATTGCATCACAAATATGCAACTAACATTGGCCTAAATTCGGATGTATATATACTCTGTATGAATATATGGAAAAAAAGTCAAAAACATACTTCGGATGTGTTAATTGTTATGAGTTGTTAACAGAACTGATGTAATAAGGAGTAATTGAAAGACTGTTGGTGTTTATGCACTAAATTTATTAGGTTGAAATTGTAACTTTTTATTTTCTTTTATGCATCGAATTTAGGCCAATGTTAGTTGCATATTTGTGATGCAGTTTTATATGAGTAATGCTATATGAACATAATTATATGGACCTAAATATGGACCTACAAATGTGATTGGTTGATTTTTTTCTCTCTCTGAATCTCATCCAATCAATTTTTTACATCCACCAATCAAATCTTTAGGCCTATATTTAGTCCTACAACTTTAGGCCTACCAATCATTTTCCATTCAGACATGTGGCCATAAACTCTAAAGTTCAAGTATGTCATATTCTCAAAGTTTAGGGACTTGATGTAAATTTCACTATACACACGGTGTGTTTGATAAAGTAACTACGAGCTTGTAGCTCGAGCTTTATATTTTTTTATAAGTATTTAATAAAATAGATGGAGCTTGTAAATGTAAAATTTACATAAAATAACCGAAAAAAACTTAATTACTTATAATTTAAAGGGTATTTTGATAACTTTAAATTTCATAAGCTCTCATTAGCTACCAAAAGCTAGTTCATCTGGCTTATCGTCCATAGCTTATTTTTTCAATAAGCTCCTGATTTTTTTTCTAACAAACAAAGCTTGTAGCTTACAGAAAAAATAAACTTAAGCTCCAATAAGTTCTAAGGATGACAAAAACACCCGAAACCAATGTAGAAAACTAAACCCGAAATATTTGTGGCGGGTATGGAAGCGGGTTAGCGGGTTTGGATGCGGGGTACAAATATATTTATTTCGTGGGTATGGGTATGGTGATAAATTTTTGTAATACCCGCCCGATTACCCATACCCCTATCCATACCCGCATAACTGTTATTTTTAAATTTGAGTTTTTATATAATATATAATATAATCTTTTTTATAAATATTGCACATATCAACTAGTGAACCTTATACCATATATTTTTATATTTGGATTTCCATGATTGTTAGTTTATTACATTTGAATTTTGTACGTTACGAAAACATTAAATTGTTCTTTATCTTGAACGTTTTGAAACTTTGAATTAGTTAATTAAATAGTTAAACTGTTAGCTTGAATATTTAAAATTTTGAATATATTATAGTTTATGGTATTTTGATTTTGTTTTTTTACCGTGTTTCAAGTTTTCATCTTATTTTCAACCCCAAACATTTTTTGTTAGGCAAAAGTTACATATGGATAATCGAAACTCGTGGATAAACTCCGAAAATCGATGGGTAATATAGATTGGGTACCCAGTAAGTATTGGGTCAAATATGGTACGTTATCATAACCGTCCAAATTCAACCTGTTGCCATCCCCAATAAGCTCTCATAAACTGTATTGCCAAAAATACTCTTAATAAATAAAATCAATAAAAATAATAGCATACTTCCTCCATCTCAGAACAAGTGTCTCATTCCAAAACGCAAACAATTTTTGAAAAGTCACTATCTACCAATAACATTTCATCTCTACCCACTAAATGACCGTAATAGAATGTGGACATAAATATTAGGACAATCTAAATTAGTAAGTGAGACACTTATTTTAGGACGGAGGTAATCGTATTTTATTATTATTATAAATAAAAATTCTCTTATATAATATATAATAAACAATTAAACCAAAATCCATGGAGCAATCTGGACCATTTGATGAGTTTTTCCAAATCGATCCGACGATCTAGATTTGATTAAAATAATTACACATTACACCCTAATGATTTGTTAAACTATTTATTTAATAATTAAAAAGATTTACAATATAATTAATTATTATATTAATAATTAAATATTAATAATATAAAACCAAGGAGGTGAGTTCAAATAAGAATGATAAAAAGGTAGAAAATTGAAGAACCAATAGAATTGTTCTATTTCTTTACAAAATACACTTCCACTTTTATCCCTAGAATTAAATATCCCACAAACCGTATATTCATAAATTATAAAAATTACAGATTCGGAATCAGCGTCTTTTTCTCTTCGATTAGAGATCTCACAAGCTATACTTTCGATTAATTTTTTTTCCCTTTTCTTGCCGGATTTTACAATATAATCACATGTGATTTATGATAAAAAGTTAAAATTTGTTAACGATTATTTATTCATGATATATGTTAATTAACACGTGATTACAACTTAATATTCATATACATTAATAATTATAAATATAATTTTAAAAATTACATTTGTTTTCATTAAAAATCACACGTGATTGCTAATTGTACATTTAATCACATGTGATTTGCTATATAGTCACATATGATTTTATATATAAACACATATAATTTTCATTTAAAAATTGATATTTGATGAACAATTTACCGATATATGATAATTCATATATGATTTCAGCTTGATTTTTACTTAATTGTATAATTAAAGTCAATGTTTTGAAAATCCGTATTACTCTTTAATCACCACTTGCATAAATGGCCTAGTGGTAAGGAGTTCTCCTGGCTTCCTTGAGGTTAGGAGTTCGAACCTTGTCATGGGTAAACATTTAGCATGTTAGGTACCCACACCCGTAAAACATAGGGGCCCTGGGGGAACTTGCAGATAAGGGTTCATTCCAACTCCAGACGCCTCCACTGTGTCAGGGGAGTTGCCCGGAGTCATCCTTGTAGGGTGGACAATGACTGGTGCCAAAGGCACACGGGACCAGGGTGTTCCCGCCAATTACACCTTTTGCAGATTACTCTTTAATCACATGTGATTTATACTTTGATGTTCAATCGCATGTGATTATAACTTAGTTTTTCATGTTTATATCTTTTTAAATCATCAATGGTTTGGATTTAAAGTTTAATTGAAGATATAAGCGTGTGTGATTAATTTTTAGTGTTAAATCACATGTGATTTCACATTACAAATTTTTAACACCTAATAAAAAATGAAAAAAAAAACTTTATCGAAATTATAGCCTGTGAGATCTATAATCGAAGAGAAAAAGACGTTGATCCGAATATGTAATTTTTATAATTTATAGACATACGATTTGTGAGATATTTAGTTTTTTTTTTTTAAAAAGTGAAAATGGGTTTTTGAAATGGATCAATCTTATTGGTTCCTCCATTCTTTATTTTTTACCATTCTTTTTTGAACTTTTCACTAAAACCCGGATGCCACATTCTGCATTATACATAATATCTAAATTTTTTTTAATTAAAAACCCTAAACCCCATAATAACACATACGCCTAGGGCTGTGCATGGTCCATACCCGGACCGAACCGAGCTATACCCGAACCAACCCGAGAACCGAAATCATGGGGAAACAAGAACCGAGGACCGGACCACACATGTACGGTTCGGTTCGGTCCGGTTCTGATCCGATTCGGTTCTCGGGTACTTTCGGTTCTACCCTACCCATGCACACCCCTACATACTCCAGAAGACAAAAGACGATGAATACGGCAACCATGCTTGAAGATTTAAATTATCTATCATCTTTATATTTGAATGAAAACTGAAATATCATATCGATAGCATAAAACTTGTTTCTGAAGAAGGATTTAAGTTTCTTTAAGAAAGGGTGTGTATTTCATCTCCATTTTCACTTTAATTTTTTTTTTTTCCCAATAAATATCGAAAACTATGTTGTCGTAGGTCATCACACATTAATATTAATATTATAATTATAATTATAATTATAAAATAGCTAATATAGTCACAAAATAATGATTTATATATAGAGCACCAATGAGATGAGGACACACATTTATGGGCGACTCCGTCACATTTGAGTCCCACCCGTCTCCCTCTTCTCTTCTCTGCTTTGGAAAATGGAGCTCTAATCCCTCCTCATCTCATCTCCCCAAATAAAAAATAAAGCTTCGATTTGTATGTTTACCCATTTCGATTCACATCAACTTTGAAGTCAAATTCTAGGGTTATTCAAATAAAGTTTGATTTTTAAGATGGACCCAGTTGCCCTAGATAGAATCATCGAACGATTAATTGAAGTTCGATCCAATAAACCAGGCAAGTTGGTTCAGCTTTCAGAAGCCGAAATCAAACAGCTTTGTGTTGCTTCTCGTGATATCTTTATGAAACAACCTAATCTTCTTGAACTCGAAGCTCCTATCAAGATTTGTGGTATTTCTAAATCTTTCTTTTATATGTTTAATACTCATGTTTTTTTTCTTCTTCTGTGAAATTATAATTATAATGCTGTGGGGTTTAGGTGTGTTTAATGTGTTGACTTTGTGTTATTTGATTGGGGAATTTACACTAAATATTACTTTATTTCTAATTTTATTTATTGTTCCTAGCTTTAACACGTTTCAATTGTGAAGTGGAATTGATTTTGGGAAATTAATGGTATTTTAGATTATGAGTATAGGTTTTACTATTGGCCTTGTGGAAATCAGCATTATGTTATTTCAGTATGTTGTTATTGTTATTGATTGGAGTACATTATAAACAACACATTAAAATGTGGGTGAAAAATCATTAATATGGGGGGAAAGATTGGTATATAAGTCATCATAAGTTTCTTTCAGATTGTATGGAAATAGTTGTTGAAAGCTAATTATCTGATCCAAACATAAAAAATTGATTATTGCGCCTTCAAGTTGCAACAATAGTATGGATACTTAATTTGATAAGGGACATCCAAACACCCCATTATTAGGCTTCAAGATGTCCCACCAAATTCAATCATGGCCTTTTCTTGCTAACCTAACAATCCTGAATAAGGGGTTTTGTTTGTGCTGAAAATTATTTTGTTTTTTTTTTTTAATTTATTTATATATAAATATTTCCAAGTTAATCCAGTACCTCCAATTATTGGCTTCTTTATGTTTATTCCATTGTTTCTTTTTCACATCTTCTGGTTTTGGGTTGTTTCAAAACCAAGGGCGGAAGATATAAGGGGCCAGGGGGGTTCCTGCCCCTCCTAAACTTGAGGGTGTAAGTAGCAATTATACATATAATTGGAGGGTTGGAAACGAAAATACATTGTTTCTTTGCAAATTGCCCCCCCAATCTAGGTGGAATTGTGTTTTGCCCCCCCAAGTTGCCATGTCAAGTTCCGCCAATGTTCAAAACTTAGGCATGTTTTGTTATGTATTAAGTAATTTAGCCCACTATATTATGGAAGGTTTATTGGGTTTACTTTTATCTCTAACGTGTCAATCAGGTAAAATTAAATATAGCTAAATAGGTAATGCGTCTTGCTCTTTGTCCACCAAAGTCTATCTTTAAGGCATAAAACCTCCTAGTTTCTTCAAAAAGTTATATTACTTATGGAATATCTGGTTTATATATTCATATATCTGACATGCTAGGTTATCATAAGTTTAAACAACATTATTAAAAGGCACATTTTGACTCGTTAACCAACATGCCTGACCCACTCATTGCCACGTACACTGAATAAAAACATTTTGAATTATTTTCAAAGCTTTATGATTCTGCTTAAATCTGGTTTTAGGTGACATTCACGGACAATACAGTGACCTGTTGCGACTATTCGAATATGGAGGCTTTCCTCCGCATGCCAATTATCTTTTCCTTGGCGACTACGTGGATCGGGGTAAGCAAAGTTTGGAAACAATTTGTCTCCTTCTTGCTTACAAAATTAGGTACCCCGAGAACTTTTTCCTTTTAAGAGGAAACCACGAATGTGCTTCAATAAATCGGATTTACGGGTTTTATGATGAATGTAAGAGACGGTTCAATGTGAAGCTATGGAAAGCCTTTACCGACTGCTTTAATTGTTTACCCGTTGCGGCCCTTGTTGATGACAAGATACTGTGTATGCATGGGGGATTATCACCCGATCTTTCTGATTTGGACCAAATTAGAAACTTACCGCGACCAACCGCTATTCCCGACACCGGTTTACTTTGTGATTTGTTGTGGTCAGATCCTAGCAAGGATGTTAAAGGATGGGGAATGAATGATAGAGGGGTTTCGTATACTTTTGGCCCTGATAAAGTGTTGGAGTTTTTAACAAAGCATGATCTTGATCTTGTTTGTCGTGCCCACCAGGTTATACTCAATATATTATTTGTCTTTTCTGTATACCGTTTAAATATTATGTTAAAAAATGAATGCAACATACGACTAGTAGAGGTGGCAAGTTCTACCCATTTACTTGTATATGGGTCGAATTAAGTTTTGGCTTGCCCTGGCCTGTGCTCTGGGCAAAATTGTTACTTTAGTTGCAATTTTGTCGAAAAGTCGCACATTATATAACGTTGGACATCTTAAAAAGGAAACAAGTACATTTCATTTCGTTTACTGCCAAGTTCTTTCATACTCGATTCATGAATGGGTAAGTAACTTTAGCTTTGATTTTTTTTACACCTTTTTAAACTTTTCAAATGGAAATTGTTGCATTTATTTGGATAGTTGAGAACATTTCTTTTTGTTGCTTTGTTTAAGTTTTGATTTATACACATGCTATGTTATCGTGTTCACTAAAAACACAACTTCTTATACTGCAGGTTGTGGAGGATGGTTATGAATTCTTTGCAGACAGACAGCTTGTTACCATATTTTCGGCCCCAAATTACTGTGGCGAGTTTGATAATGCTGGTGCAATGATGAGTGTTGATGAGAATTTGATGTGCTCATTTCAGATCCTTAAGCCGGCTGAGAAGAAAAATAAGTTCTTGATGTCTACAAAGATGTAATTGCTGTGTTATTTTGACTGCCTATAGATTCCCGAGGTTAGATCCCCTTGTGGTCCAATAGAAATATCTCTCGTTGTACTTTATATAACCTTCAATAGACACCAAAATCATTTTCTTAAATTTTGTGTATCTGACTATGATTGTAAAATATGACAATATTTCATCAATCTTCAAATCAGTTTCTTACTATTGTTCTATGTCTTCTTTCTCTTGCAGATAACGTGTGTTGATTTTAGGGATGAAAAAGTGGGCGGTGAATTAACAGTTAAACCATGCAACTCCTATCATGTTATGCTGCATGAAGTTTTTAAAGAAATAGCGAGAGACTTGAGCAGCAGAAGAATGTAAAGGAGATGGTTCATGGATCAAGACAATGATGAAAATGTGTTTTTGGTATCGAATGTGTCTATATTTAGCTCCGTACCCAGGTTTACCAGTTTAATTGAAGATGTTTTGAATGCTATTATTGTTCTGAAAATTGCCATAATAAGCATCTTGTTTGTATCAGATACGTTAATAGCAGTTCATCTGGATGCTGCTTCAAAATGTCAATTTGGATATTGTTGGTTTCTGTCCTCTTCTTTCTGTTCATCATTGATATATATATGCACTTATACTGATATTTAGCGGTTATTCAGTAACAAGAAGTAAAAAAGAAAAAGAAAGAAAAATTAAGTGCAGTATATTATTAGAATTTGAAGAGACGGGCAAGTTTTATAGAGAAATGTGTTTGAAAAAGCTGTAAATTTTGAACAATTAGTATCCAAAAACAACACATTTGTAATTTATAACGTAATCATAAATCACATGAGATAATAGTTTAAATAAAACCAACCCTGTATGTTTATAATTGATAAATGTTCTGAAAACCCATTGATTATGACAATCAATATCCAAGTATAATACTTTCAGATGCAAGAGAAATTAAAGCACACCTCTCTCAAATCAAACATTACAATGACATTGAATAATCTGCTGGTACCAAACCATAGTTTAAACAAGTTGCAATCCGCAAAATGAATGTTTTGTAGTGGACATGCATTGCCATATAATTAATTATAACCAAATATCTTTAGACAAAAGAACATCAAAAACAAAAACAAAAATCTGTTTTGGGAGACTGTGTGAACTATCTGTTGTGACCGGTGAGTGATTTTGTGCACTCCTTTGTATAGCACCCAATCAACGTTGACAGCTCGCTTGAATAATTTTTCAGTTATAACATATATATGTTTTTGTTAGATATTGAAAAATATCAATCCAACAGCAAGTCTGTGAACTTATTTCTTCAGTAATTTAATAACATCACCCACCAAATGCAATGAACCGGTTACAAGAACCTGAAAGAATCGCATCAAGCAAATAAACATTTCATCTATGAGAAGCAGAAAACTTGAGCTGAGAATAGAAGACATCATTACCTGCAGCCGAACAGACCTATTGTGTTTAGCAGCATCTCTCAACCATTTTATAGCCAATGGAAGGGACGCAAACACCACACTGTTTTCACAACTCTTAACACTCATTTCAGTATGTTCTTTGCTCTCAATAGAAACTAAGTCACCATTTGTAGAATTCCCTGAGAATCATCATATAGCTAAGTTACAAACACTTTATGAGTTTATAAGCATTAAAGTGATATATCTCCAAAATTTGTTTTTAGTTTTTTTTTTCCAATTACAATTAGTGTATCAAATGTCATTACAAAAATTATATTATTTCCACAATATTTTATTATTCTTTGTTATGAGGGTTTGATTAGCATTAACATACGCTTCAAGCAACGTTCAATGCGTTTGTCCCATTCAACCCATTTCCTATATTTTCTATTCTTTTTTACCCGTTTGACCCGATATAACCCAAAACGAATCATTCATGAGTAGATGGCTTGAACAAGCCACCTCTACTTGGGACTTTCTCAGGATAACCAATACTTCCTAAGTTGTAGGTCAGTAGGTCTCACAATTGTTTATTTTTAATTATTAAAAAAGTACACTCATTGGTGGGCAGCAAACCTTTCACCCTTCCGATTGGGATTTTATGGGTCTTCTAAGAACTTTACATAAGCAGACTGAGACACATTAGTTTTGCAAGCTTGTGGCAACTGTGATACTACAGTTCACCCATTCACTTGTGTTTTATATGGTAATGGTCCTTTGCTACATTTTGTAAATAGTAGTAATACAGAAATGATCATAGGTAATTTGGGAAATCAAGTGCATAAACGATACCTCTTTCACCAAGTATGATGCTCTCCCATACTCTTTGAAGTGTGAGCTGCCATGATGTATCAACTAGAGAATCAGTTGATGGAAAAGATGAGCCAGATCCAACTTTGGTGACAAGGGACATGTTAGGTACAAATAGTGCCTTATTAAAGTGAATTCCTGAAAAAAACAATTGTATACAGATCAATGCATATCCATAAATATGAACAATAATCCCAACATAGTATGATTGATTATACAGATGATGCTTCTGAATGAGATAATTACCATGACCACTGCATGTTTTCACCAGCCGAGGAAGGAGTAACTGTGGGTCCCTTACTGACATACAATTGAACAATAATATCTGCATTTTCAGAAAGTTAAGATAATCAAAGTTAAAGAAAAGTTGTTCCCTTGAATATTATCTGTGTTCTTTAAGTTTCAATGATGTGTCATATTACAACTTTTAATACTTTCTAACAGGTGTGATTTTAGTCAAATGGCCAATTAGATATTAGTAGTATGAGCAAATCAGACATGTATTTCATGTGATTATATCTTATACTTTAAGTTCTGCAAAAAACACTAAATTGTATGAATCAGCAAGTACCCTTCAGCTGATATGAATCAGTTTCATACAAGTGTTGTCTCTAACCTGCGCAGAGTCCTTGCTGGCAGTTTCACCATGGTTAAGAGGTACAACTTCATTTGAAGTTCTGGAATCATCAAGTTGCTGGTTACGCAAACAGCTGTCATCTGCTTTGATGGCAAGAGAAAACCATTTTGCACAAACTTCCATGCTTTCAGGACTATGTGCCCCATCCAAATAAAACACCAGATCACCTAAACTTTCAGTATTAAGTGATGGGTCAGAAATGATCTGGGCTCGTCCTTGTAATGCTGCTGTAGTAAGCCCTTTAATGAACTGATGAGGCAGTGAACTCTGTATCCAAACATAAATAATTGATTTCTATATCATTATGTTGACATGTGATAATTTTTACTATTGATCTTACATTTTGGTCCATGGAATCGGGTTCCAGATGACCAGTACTTTGGAGCCACGTAGAGCATAGCTTGATGGCAAGTCCAGCATTTAGATACTGGTGATCCCCTACAAGCCCAAGAGGTAATCCATTCAGCAATTTGCTATCCAATGGATTTGCTACTTCAAGAGGCACCTGTAGCAGCACAACTTACATCAACACATTGTGTCATTGATACCAAAGGTTACAAAAAGGGCAGGTCAAGGTAACAGGTCAAAACAAATAATTTTTACCTACGATGTGAAATTGGTTGGGTCAGGTCTCTCAAATTACTTGACCCAAATATACCTATAAAAATCATTGATTGCAAATACTATGTTACTTCAGTAATAATATTGTTTTTTAATAAAGTGATTTGAGAGCTTGTATCCATCAAAAATACACTTTGGGCGACTTTTGACCCATTTCCTTATAAGTTAATGTGTTTGATTTTACGCGTTTGACCTATTAGAGATCAACCATATCCCAAATCAACCCACTCATAAGTAAAGGGGCTGGAATTGCCACATCTGATTGATACTTTCAACTACACAATCAAGCAGACTAAGTGTTAAAGATAAAGTGGATTACATCTAACTGTGAAGCCTTCTCCTTGAGCACTTCCATAGCTTCATCTGGTTGGGGTACAGTAAATGCAGGTACACCTTTCTGCATATAACTAAGCATAGATTAGACATCACGATGGATAATTAACAAAAATACAAAATCAACAACAACAAGAAAATTAAATTTAAGAGAACAACAGAAGGGATGGTTTTGCATGATACAAGGTCAAAAGCACCTTAAAGATACCAGCCTTCTCTCCGGCAATTGCTCCAAGCGTATTTCCTATTCGACATACGTTCACAAACATTGACCCATTCAAGATTATATTCTAGTATTCGACCAACTAAATTATGAGTAATATAGGAATAATATGTCAGAACTAACCTAAAATTTCAGTGTGGTCATACCCTAAGGACGCAATACCACATACAACAGGTGTCTGCACCTGAAATTTAGTACATCAAATTTTAGAATACATGTAACTACTTGAAGTTACCATCTATAATACTTCAATGATCTATAAATATGTACATACTGCATACCACATTTGTTGCATCAAACTTTCCACCTAGTCCAACCTCCATAATAGCAACATCTACCTGTATCCAAATTGATCCATTCATAAGCAGGAAAGAAATAATTATATTTAACACTGGGTCTTGGTTATCAGGAAGGGATGTAAGTTGATAAAACACATTGCCACATACTTGCTCTGCTGCAAATATCTTGAAACCAAGTAACGCAAGGAAGCGAAATAAATTTGGCATCGGTATGTCATCATTGCATTTTTCCTGCATATATAATACATTATTAACTATGTTACTTTTATTGGGACCAATACAAGTATAAGTACAATAAGGGTGAAAACATTATTTATAAGAAGAAACACTACATTTTTCAATACTAGTACTAAACTGTCGGAAAGAGCTATCATGGGCTTTGAATGACTAAGCGAACCTAATAAAAGAAAATAATACAAATAACGTGATAATAATACATGCAGGAATGATTATATTTAGAAAAAAATTGCAGCATGAGAATAGTCAATATAAGCAAATTACATTCAGAATGTTTATGGATCAGAAATCATGCCTTCAGTCTATCCCAACACCACCAGAAGTAAGCCAAAAACTTCTCTTCAGATATATCCACTCTAAAACATACAAGAAGATAGAAATTAAGCAACCTTCAACAACGAAGCAAAAAAAAAAAAAAAAACTGTATCAACCACTTATAGATCAATTTGATAGTGGTAGAACCTGGAAAACTCACCCATCCAACCGAAATCTTTCTCGAACATCAATAAGGTGAGGAGAAGTGAATAGCCCAGTGCGAAAACCACAACTGCGGAGTATCGCCTCAGTAAATGTGCATGTTGATCCCTGTAAATAATCCATAAAATCGCATTATATCAGCTAATTAAGAAAAAAAAAATAGAGAGGAACAACTTTTGTTGCAGATTTACTACTTTCAAATGTAACAAGTACTTATCGGTCGATTGAAGATACAAAAGTTCAATTCTCCACTATAATAGTAGCAACGTAACCTAGAAACTATTTCCAATAAAAACTGAATTGCTACAAATCCTAGACATGTGCATTTGATTGAAACTAAAATTGACACTACTTCCATACAAGTATTGAACAAATTGTTAGACAGTTAACGATCAAAGATAAGTAGCAATACATAACCTTTCCTTTAGTGCCTGCAACATGGATGATCTTCATTCTTTCGATCGACTCCTCCAAATCCAAAATCTATAACGAAAATACGGTACCTAAATTAGCACCACTATTTACAGCTCTGCAATATATGTATACCTAGGATTAGGATCAAATAAGAACTCAAATATAAGTACGAACCAATTTGGAAAAATCGTTTAAGATGCACATGTGAAATTTAGATGCATACGAATTCAAATTAGAAGCATATGCAATAAAATCTTAACTGCTCATTTGAAATGATTGATTACAGACTACATATTACTTCTTAGGGTTCTTACTTATAGTTGGTTTCGTATTAAAACTCTGCCTATATATATGTGTGTGCACGTTAGTAGTATGAATCTATGTACCTTAACGTAGTCATACAAGAGCTCGAATCTGAGACCGCTGTTGGACATATTTGCACGAGTTTTTTGAGTAATGAGAGATGATAAAGCATCCATGGCGTCATCATAAGTTTTTGAAGCATAAACACATTCATCATCTTCATCAAACATCAACATCAACATCAACATCAATCAAGAATTAAATAAACATGTGAGTTTCAATACACCTTTTAGCAATTACGAAATTTATTGTGATATGATAGAAGTGTGGTATCATTAATGATAATTTGAATTGAATCGTGAAATAATAGTTAACAAGTGAATAGTAGATATAAGTATCAGCAATACCTTGTGCCATGTTTGATTAGGCGGTATCAGGCAGAGGTATAAAAACCTGAATTAGAAAAGGAATAGGTTTTAATATGATGATTGATAAGCAAGAGTGAGTGATAGAGTGTGGATATTGGTGTTTAATGTTGGTGGCTAAAATTGGGGGTTGGTGAGGGTGGACGAGGATTGGCTTCTATCGAAAGGGAGGGATGATGCAAGATGCGCACTTCATTTCGTCCGCTACCGAAAATAAACACTATTTTAATGGGCGATCAAATGATCGGTGAATAAAGAAAAATAAAAGGTTTATTGTTTGGTCAGGTATTAAACTTTGCATTTTTACTACTACCTCCGTCCTGAAATAATTGTCCAGTTTTAACTTTTTAAAGTATTTCTTGGTCAATTTTGACCTTAAATATTTTTGTTTGGGAACTGATAGATACAACATGAAATTTGATTGATACAACAAAACTGTATGTTACTGACTTGTACATTATGCATTAATTATGTATAATTGTGTTGTATGAATTAAAAATTGTGTTGTATTTATCAACACCCTTTTTGTTTGTGTTATATTATACTTGATGTAAAATATATGAATGGATTGGGTTTTAAATGTATTTTCATTAAAATATAATTTTCATCATGTATTACGAGTATAATACAAACAAAAATATTTAAGGTCAAAGATGAAAAAGAAAGAGTTCAAAAAGTCAAAACTGGACTATTATTATGGGACGGAGGGAATATTTTATTAGTCGAATTTTAAAAAATTTCTATTGCATGTATTGAACTTGTAAATATTGTCTATT
This sequence comes from Helichrysum umbraculigerum, assembly GCA_949592205.1. Lineage (NCBI taxonomy): Eukaryota > Viridiplantae > Streptophyta > Magnoliopsida > Asterales > Asteraceae > Helichrysum > Helichrysum umbraculigerum. The sequence continues at coordinate 57,765,437 of CATIUR010000006.1, forward strand.
GTATGTATACTTTCCTTTTTTGGTAAGGTCATAATAGAAAAGTTTCCTTATTTGACCTTACTCAAAAAGAAAAATTTTACATACAATACACAATATTTACAAGTTCAATACATACAATAGCACAAATGAATGTCTCATACAATTGGTAAAAAGTATAAAGGTTAATATATAACAAAACAATAAACCCAAAAATAAATACTCCGTAAGTAGCAACAAATAAAATTAGTGTCAAATTTATTACGGTGGTGATAAATACAACAAAATTATCGATGCATATATCAAAAGTTATGTTTTAGATAGTTGTAATCATATGTATTAGCGTCAATAATTTAAATGTATTTATTATCACCTCTCATTAGTGAATTGTATAGATTAATCGATCGGTACTTTTTCAAGTATATTTTTATTTAGTGAGGAGTATTTACTTTATCTTTTCTTCAAAAATCATTCAAATTGCGTAAATATTTGGAACCTGATTGTAGTTTTGTAAGATCGTACAATTCTGATCCCAGAAAACAGCAGTGTAGCATTATGGTTGTTTCTTAGGTAAAGATTATATATTAGATCATAATATCGGATGTAAGATCGTATAATGATATCTTCTTACTTTTGTACAACTTATTAAATCATCGGATTACAGACCTTATTATGAGACTCAAACGGTTATGTGTTGATGCCGTAAAGGTAATTTAAATAATTGAGAAGAGATCCTCACCATAAGACTAAAACTGATTTACAATTTTAAAGAACCATAAGTTGCAATAATATGTATGTAACTTCACACAAACTTTTGTTTAAAGGTAAAATATTTATTTTTCTTCGATGAAAGGTACTCAACTATTTTTAATCATGATTAAATAGAGGATTGTTTACTTGTTGAGCTAGTAGTCCGTCACCCACCATGATTTTTTGACGGAATTCTCATATTAAATGATATATAATCTTAAATGATCAACAATTCTCAAATTTTTTTAAAAATATTGAGTTCGGGAAGAGAATTTGAACCCGTAGTGGGGTTTATATACTATCAAAATTTGAGAAAAACAACAAACCAATATAGAGTTATTTACATATAATTATATTTTTATTTACGTGTTACCGTCAGTTTCATGAAGCATAACACGTTCATTTATAAGTTGACTTACTGGTGATCTGATTAAGAGATAGAAATTTCCTTCTTAGTGATGAATTGAATGCGAGTATCTTAAGTTGAAGAGGAAAAAAACATAGCACCTTAAATTGAAGTTAGTATAAACTTGAGTACATTTTCTTATAATTTGTAGTTGAAACAATGTTATGTTGAGCTTCTATAGCTCTATATAATGTTTACCTCTATAATAAATCTCAGTAATTATTAGGAATTCATTGATGTCACATATAATCCATATACGTCTAACGGATAAAATGTTTGGATATAAGACAAGATTCAAATGTTGAAAAACAAAATTTAAGCTAGCGTACTTATAATTTATTTACTGAATAGTTATTGCACTTGGTAGAAAAAAAAATTATAACATTAAAAACTAATCTACAGAAATTACATATATACTTTACTGTATTAAGTTAAAACAACTATCAAATCAGTCTGGGTGGTGTAGTCGGTTATCACGCTAGTCTCACACACTAGAGGTCCCCGGTTCGAACCCGGGCTCAGACATTTGTTTTATTTTATTTTTATTGCCTTTCTTTTAGCAACAAGCCAACAATAGTGCTTAATCTCTACTTGATTAACTAAACAAGAATTCATCATCGTATTTTAGCTGGACCGTTTTCCTTGCTAAAATTAATCTAACCTTTATGAAAACGAACAACACCAGATTAACTTAGAGGTGTGAACATATTGATTTTCTTCTGTTTTTGCCTAACAAAACCATTATTTAGTTATCACTGACTTGCTAAAATTATTTGCTTTTCGGTTGTGTTGATATCCGATTCATCACTTTCGCTTTCACTCTCTTACATTGTTACTATCAATCGATGTCGGAAATCGTAAAAATAAGGGATAGTTAATCTAAAACTGTTTGTTGCTGACGATTTGCGTGGTTCCTATTTTAGTTTATGAAATATGAAATAAAAAATCATATCCGCGTTAATCACAAAAATAGACAGCTTTTGGCACTCGTTGACGTTCACTTACTAAAAACAATCAACAAGTTGATTAGTTGCTTTCACAGAATATTTGATTAATCATTTTTCACAAGTCTTCTACTAAAAACAAAATATAATAAATCCAATATTTTTTTTTTTTTTCATTTGACCAAGTCCACCAACGACTATGTACATACTCCAATTTACTAGCAAGCTGCGTTACCCTGCTTCAGTCACTTGTACGGTACAACTCTAGAGTTTTGTTCCTTCACCAACCAAAACATTTTTCTCAAGCTTAGCTTGTACAACATGCATCACAATTTGTACTCTGTTGAGGTTGCTCCAGTTTTAAGTACGATATGTACCAATAGTTGACCAACCTACACATTAATTTACAATTTAAAAACAGCGCTGTAGTAACATGTACATCATGCAATAAATGATGTACACCTTATAATTGACAATTTATATAATCTAGACAAACGTTGTATTATGTAACATGTAACAAGCCTTGGAATTCATTCATAGTTTCATATATCATTAGCATAATTTCAAGAACACATGGCTCCATTGCAAAAATCAAAATCTGCATCTAAAGCAGATCAGTTGCAAATCCAACACTTCACACACCAACATGTTATTCACAAAATTTACATGACAGTTGACTTTAATTGTGACGGTTGCAACACGGGTGGATGCGGTGTAAGATACCGATGTGCCGTTTGTGATTTTGATCTTCATGAAAAATGCGCAACTTCACCTCATCGTATCTCGTCTCATCTTCATCCACACCACCAACTCGTTCTTGTTAACCGTCCTGGTGACTCCCATTTTTGTGACGTTTGTAGAGGGTTTACTAATGGACTCAGTTACACATGTGAGAGTCCTACGTGTGAGTTTGATTTGCATCCTCTTTGTTTTCAGACACCGGCAGCGAATGGAGTTCCGTCGTTGAGTTTGGATCCTGGTCAACAGGCGGGTGGAGTATCGTGGGGCCAACCTACGCCGGCGGTTGGTGGTCATCATAGAAGGAGTAACAGTCAACCTGTGATGGTTAACCACCACCACCAGATGAAGCAAGAAATGCCTAACACGGCGTTTGGTGGTTATCAAGGACTGGATAATAATGGTCAACCAATCATGATAAACCACCAGCAACACCAACACCAGCAGAAGCAACAACAACAACACCAGCAGCAGCAGCAGCAACCACAACAAGGGATACCTGCAACGATGTTAGGTGGTTATAATGTAATGAATAATAGTCAACCTATGATGGTCAACCACCAACAGCAGCCGTTACAAGTGATTCCTGAGACGGGATTTGGTGGCTATAATGGAGTGAACTATAATAATCAACCTATGATGGTCAACCATCAGCAGCAACAACAGCAAGGGGTACCTGGGATGGGTTTTGGTGGTTATAATAATGGAGTGAATACTAATACAAATCAACAATTAATGATTCACCAGAAACAGCAGCAGCAGGGGATGATGCCCATGATGATGTATGGTGGTTATAATGGTGTTAATAATAATAATCAAAATATGATGAACAATAACCAACAGCAGCAGCAGCTGCTGCAACAACAACAACCAGGGACGTCTAATAACTACTCGAAAGTGGGAAAGTTTGCTGCTAATATTCTATCAACTTCACTTATTGGGATTCCTTTATTCAACACCAGAAACTGATTAGCTTTTGCAATGGATATAAGTCTGTTGTAATGTGTTTGACGACAAGTTTCATGTATGGATTATATGTTTCAAACGTAATCTGATCAGATCACATAAAGGGGTTACGATTTTCATGTTTATTTGATGTTTGTAACAAGTTGTATTGGTTTTCTTTGACATTTAAATTACAATGACCAAGTGTACATGTTTTATGAAGTGTGATTCACCTTTCAAATTACGTACATTATTTGTTATTACGTTGCAATTCGAGTTCAAATGATCAAATAATATATATATTCTCACATACTCAAATCAATGAATACTATATATTCTGTTTATGTGTATTTATATGTACTTAAAATGTGCATATAAGTGTAAACAAGTATGGAAATATATGCGTATGTCTGCAATGAATTGCTTATGAACTTCGTCTCACTATCCTTTGTCACAATTATGTAAAGTTATTGACAAGATTCATTGGTTAGCAACGTAAAGGTAGTCACAAAACATGGCCAATCTCTTATGACCTCTAGTTAGCGACAGCAATCTGTATTTAGTTTGCAACACAAATCAGCAAAGGACCTTAATATGGATTTAATTAGTACGTGTAACGGTATATATCTAAGTGGTCTACTGATCAACAGGTTGTACGTTTAATCTCTTTTCAGAACTTCAGATTTAAGAGCACAAACTAGGAGGGGTTTCTGTTTTCTTGCAGGCTACCCGGCCCGTACGTGGTGCCACTCCATGACCAATGTGGTTGTTGCGCGGTGATCCCCGAAGTGGTAACCATGACTATAACGCCCCTCATTTAATACAACAATATAATATTAAGTTTGACGGAAGCGACTTCTATAATTACATATTCTATTAAAACCTGCTAGAAATTTTTTCGCAACCCTTTATACAATATGTTTAACTACTAAACAATCATAATTAACATGTTTACAAACCCGGGGCATTATATACTATAAAACATAATTTATTACAAACTGGATCAGAGTTGCAAGTTTCAAACATTTCCAGCGTCAAAACATTCTTCCTGACTACCCACATATTATACATTACCTGCAGGAAGTAAATTGAGGGATTAGCACGAAGCTAAGTGAATGAATAATCAACTACAATTCAATTTAGCTAGCAATCTGTTTACAATCAATAATGCAACAAATATCGTCAAGAGGAACGGTGGTTCCTAGAGACCCTGTTCCGGGTGGCCCCATCAGAACACTTAAATCAACTGTAGGCCAAAACAGTGATTAACCGCTAACTAAATGCTAATCTCCATCAACACATGTACGCAACCCTGTGTTGACCAACATTAGCAATCAAGTCCAACCAACGATCTAGTTGACCTCTGGATTATACATTTCAATTCAATGTTCAACAAACAACCAATCAAATGGCATATCATTTCAAGGTTAACATATTATCAATAGTAATCCTATAATTACTGATTGAAATCAAACTGACACAACCAAATCAAACTGTGAGTTTCAAATCCACTCACCTGATTGTTTCGTTTCACTTACTCAGCTGTCTTATCTCGCTGAGCTCTTTGTTTATCTGAGAATTAAAATCAAATATAAGTTAGTAATCACATTCGTAAAACCATAGCTTATATTCGAATATCACATATATTAATACATTTCAAAACAGGTATTACCTCATCATTATATGCACCTTAGTTAAGTATATCAACTTAATTATCAATTTAAACATAATACATTAGGAAATATATGAAGTTTGTTAACCAAAATCAAAGTCTCTGCATAGGCATGGAATCCGCCGGATTCCCCTAGAATCCGCCGGATTCTAATAGATTTCAGATGCAACATTTGGACCAGGGTTCATAAAACGAATCCGGTTGGACGAATCCGCCGGATTTAAACCACTTTGACCAGATTCTCCACCCTTTGACCGGCTTGAATCCGCCGGATTCATAAGGAATCCGCCGGATTCCTTGTGTTCGTCAGACCTGGGCAGTTTGTGCAGAACATAACCCAGAAAAGTGTAAACCAAACCAAATAACGATTTCAGCAGCAGTTTCATGTCATATATCATCACATAAGCATACAATAACATGTTTGATACACCTATTTAACATCAATTCATTCAATCACTCAAAGTATAGATTTACAAAATCAAAACTTACCACTTAGAACTAAAAACAAGTTGATGGTGATGATTTACTAGCTAGAATCAAGATCAATCAGCTCAAAATCACTTGTTTGCAAAGGTTTTAAAGGTTTTTGAAGTTTTAGGGTTTTAGAGTTTTGATTTCTAAAAATAGAAAGTGATAAACTTTCCTGAAAAGGAAAGTATTTAAGTCGGCTCACATTTTTACACCGACCCGCATTCACTTAAAACTAGTCCCATTTCAATCTATTGCTTGGAACCTAAAAAAACCATTTGCGAGAAACTTCTTTTATTGCACCGTCAACTATAGTAAATTAAAACAAACAATAATTTACTAAGCACAATAAGTTCTAAAGCTTATTTAATTAAGTTTCGCAATTTAACATATTTGTCGAATAATTTCTAAAAATAATAACATATTCAATTTAAATTAGAAATTACCAGCTCAATTAAGAGGATGTTACAACTCTCCCCCCCTTAAGAAGATTTCGTCCCCGAAATCTCATCACGATCAAATAATCCAGGATATCTGGATCTCATACTATCCTCTGTTTCCCACGTTAGGTTTTCACCTAAACTATGTTTCCATTTCACTAACACCATGGGAATCTGTTTCTTCCTAAGTTTAGTCACTTTTCGGTCAAGAATTTCAACGGGTTCTTCAACTAACTTCTGACTTTGATCAACTTTCAAATCTTTCAAAGGAAGAATCTGAGACTGGTCTTCAACGTTACATTTCCTCAAATAACAAATGTTAAACGTATCATGAATACCAGCAAGCTCTGGAGGAAGATCCAATGTAACAGACTGATCATTAACAATCTGACGAATTCTAAACGGTCCAATATATCGAGGAGCCAATTTGCCACGTTTCCCAAACCGAATTACCCCTTTCCAAGGCGAAACTTTCAGATAAACAAGTTCACCTTCAACAAAAGTAACAGGTTGACGTTTAGGATCAGCATATTGTTTCTGTCTATCACGTGCAGCTTTCAACTTTTCACGAGCCACTGTAACTTTATCAGCTGTCATTTGGACAATATCTGGACCTGCAAACTGTTTCTCACCTGCCTCTAGCCAACAAGTTGGAGTTCTACAACGGCGTCCATATAGCATTTCATATGGAGGCATGCCAATACTAGAATGATAAGAGTTATTATAAGCAAACTCAACCAATGGCAAATGAGAATCCCAAGAACCACCATACTCCAGAATACAAGCTCTCAACATATCCTCCAATGTCTGAATCGTACGTTCTGACTGACCATCTGTTTGAGGATGATAAGTTGTACTAAGATTCACTCTGGTGCCCAACTCATGCTGCAAACTTTGCCAAAAATGAGATACAAACCTTGGATCTCTATCAGATACAATCGATAACGGAATACCATGCCGAGTAACAATCTCATTCATATACAACTGTGCAAGCTTACTCAGAGATGCAGTTTCACTGGTAGCTAGAAAATGAGCACTCTTGGTCAATCGATCAACAATAACCCAAACCATGTCATTTCCACGGACAGTTCTAGGCAGTTTGGTAACAAAATCCATAGTCAAATGTTCCCACTTCCATTCAGGAATCTCAAGCTGTTTCAACGATCCATACGGTTTCTGGTGTTCAGCTTTAACTTGCGAACAAATATGACAAGAACTAACAAACCTTGCTACATCCATCTTCATTGTAGGCCACCAATACAAAGGTTTCAAGTCATTATACATTTTAGTGCTTCCTGGATGTACAGACAATCTGGACTTATGGGCTTCATTCAGAATAATATCCCGAAGACCACCAAATAAAGGTATCCAAACACGAGACTGAAAGGTTTTTAATCCTCTCGAATCATCCAATAACAATTCCTTTCGATTCAACATAATTTCAGATTTCAAATTATGATCTAATAAAGCCTCTAATTGTGCAGCTTTAATCTGACCCACCAAATCAGAAGAAACTTCTAAACGCATAAAATAAACTCGATCAGAAGTTACCTTGCGGCTTAAAGCATCAGCAACTACATTGGCTTTCCCTGGATGGTATTTAATCTCACAATCATAGTCTTTGATTAACTCTAACCATCGTCTCTGCCGCATGTTCAACTCTTGCTGTGAGAATATATACTGAAGACTCTTGTGATCTGTACAAATAACACATTTGGTACCATACAAGTAATGTCTCCATATCTTCAAAGCAAACACAACCGCTGCAAGTTCTAAATCATGGGTAGGATAATTTCTTTCATGAGGTTTGAGCTGACGAGAAGCATAAGCAATCACACGATCTCGCTGCATTAAAACACAACCCAAACCAGCAATCGATGCATCACAATAAACAACAAAATCATCGGACCCATCCGGCAATGCTAACACAGGAGCCTGACATAACAACTGTTTCAGAGTCTGAAAAGCAGCTTCCTGTTGTTCAGCCCATACAAACTTTTCCTCCTTACGGGTTAGTTTAGTCAATGAACTGGCAATTTTAGAAAAATCTTTAATAAACTTCCGGTAATAACCCGCCAAACCAAGAAAACTCTTTATTTCTGAAGCAGACTTTGGAGCTTTCCAATTCATTACAGCTTCAATCTTTGAAGGATCAACTTTAACACCATCATTACAAATAATATGACCCAAAAACTGTACTTCCCGAATCCAAAATTCACATTTAGAAAACTTTGCATACAAATGTTCTCTCTTTAAGGTTTCCAATACCAACCTCAAATGCATTCCATGCTCTGATTCGGATTTAGAATATACCAAAATGTCATCGATAAACACAATCACAAATTTATCAAGAAAAGGTCGACAAACACGGTTCATCAAATCCATAAAAACTGCGGGAGCATTCGTCAAACCAAAAGGCATAACCAGGAATTCAAAATGACCATACCTGGTTCTAAATGCAGTTTTAGGAATATCACAATCCCTAACACGAACTTGATGATAACCTGATCTCAAATCAATCTTTGAATAAAATGAAGATCCCTGCAACTGATCAAATAAATCATCTATCCGAGGCAGAGGATATTTATTCTTTACTGTCCTTTTATTCAATTCCCTATAATCAATGCACATTCTAAAAGACCCATCTTTCTTTTTCACAAACAGAACTGGTGCACCCCAGGGAGAAGAACTCGGTCTAATAAACCCTTTATCCAACAACTCCTGTATCTGATTCATCATTTCACGTATCTCAGATGGAGCTAATCTATAAGGGGCTTTGGCTATAGGTGAAGAGCCAGGAACAAGATCAATCTGATATTCAACTTCCCTAACCGGTGGTAGACCAGGTAATTCATCAGGGAACACTTCCGGATACTCAGAAACAACCGGTACATCAGAAAGAGATTTCTTTTCTAACTTAGCATCAATCACATAAGCTAGATACGATTCACAACCCTTGGACAAAGATTTCCTAGCTTTCATCATACTAATCAAAGGTATACAAACATTATCCCGTTCTCCGCGAGCCACGACATATGACTTTTCAGAGATTGGAATTCTAATCAGCTTATTGTGGCAATCTATGCTTGCTTTATACTGACTTAACCAATCCATGCCAATAATCACATCAAAACTAGCAATTGGCATCAACAGAAAGGAAATTGGAAAAGTCTGGCTATCTATCATAATACTAGCTCCAATTACCGAGGTGGTAACAGGAACCGATTTGCCACTAGCTATTTCTACCTCAACTGGGTTTGTTATCACAGTAGGCATCATTTTCAACTTATCACAGAAGTACACAGATACAAACGAACAATTTGCACCAGAATCAAACAAAACACGAGCTGGTACAGAATTTACAAGAAAAGTACCCGTGATTACGTCATCTGTATGGACAGCTTCATCAACTGTCATTTGAAAAGCCCTACTAACTGCAGATGGCGGAGTCTTCCGCTTCTGACCAGAAGAAGCTGATGAACCAACAACTGTCCCCGAACCCTGTCTCTTAGCCTCCAAACACTGATTTGCACGATGACCTTCCTTATGGCAATTCCAGCACACATAAGTAGGAAAAACACAATCTTTGGCTTCATGCCCAATCACACCACATTTCACACATCTAGTGGTTTGCACAGTACACGGCCCAAAATGTCTAGCTCTACACTTAATACACCAATTGGGACGATCAGAAGTACCACCACGACTTTCTTGTTTCTTACCCTGCTGATTTCCTTGCCACCGTTGCTTACCTTTACCCGTCGATTCACTCCTAGATTTCTGAGAAACTATTTCTTTACTTGTTACTTGTTGAGGTTTCAAATCACTGTCAACAGATCGAGCTAACATGAAAGCTTGAGGAAGAGAGCTCGCTAATCTCACTGAAGTTCGATAATGATTAGGTAAAGTACCCACAAACTGTTCTATTTGAGTTCTCTCATCAGGAACCCACTGCTGAACAAACCTAAGTTTCTCTGTGAACTGATTTATCAAATCATCCATTGACATGTTATCAGTTAATTGCAAATCCATAAACTCTTTTCTAATCCGAGCTATATCAAAGTTTGAACAATACTGCTTACAAACTTCATTACGAAAGTCAGACCATCGGATAGAAGCTTTCTGAAAAGAAGATAATACAGAAGTGATCGAGTCCCACCAATTCATAGCTGCTCCTTTTAACAGTTGAGTTGCATAAGGAACTTTCAGTTCTTCCTCACATTGACAGACTTCAAATTTCTTTTCAACATCTCTCAACCAATCTAGAGTCACAGAAGGATTCGTACTACCCGAATACACAGACGGATTACTGCTCATAAAGGTTTTAAAGGAACACACCTTTTGCTTTGGCGGTGAAATCGTACCAAACACAGGATGAGAAGATTCAGCCTCTTTTTTGTTGTTTATACATTCTAAGCGCTTGGTTTTCCTCTTCCAAATGAAGCAAATACTGATCCCTTTCTGCCTCCTCTCTAGCATAGAAAGAAGTACCAGCGTGTTCATTACGGTCATCATGAGTCTCAGCAGCGACTTCAGGCCTTGAGACATTATTAGGGTTAACAGGTAGTTGCTCGTTATCCGCCATATCTGTAAACACCACAACAGCTTACAAATCATTAGTCGTTAGCACCTATTCTACTAACAGTTTCACATTCAGTACATAATCCCATTCCCAAGAATGTTTGACACAACACAATCAAAGTTTAGGATTGAACATACAATCATATTCAATTGCCCCAAACTATTGCTCTGATACCAACTTATAACGCCCCTCATTTAATACAACAATATAATATTAAGTTTGACGGAAGCGACTTCTATAATTACATATTCTATTAAAACCTGCTAGAAATTTTTTCGCAACCCTTTATACAATATGTTTAACTACTAAACAATCATAATTAACATGTTTACAAACCCGGGGCATTATATACTATAAAACATAATTTATTACAAACTGGATCAGAGTTGCAAGTTTCAAACATTCCCAGCGTCAAAACATTCTTCCTGACTACCCACATATTATACATTACCTGCAGGAAGTAAATTGAGGGATTAGCACGAAGCTAAGTGAATGAATAATCAACTACAATTCAATTTAGCTAGCAATCTGTTTACAATCAATAATGCAACAAATATTGTCAAGAGGAACGGTGGTTCCTAGAGACCCTGTTCCGGGTGGCCCCATCAGAACACTTAAATCAACTGTAGGCCAAAACAGTGATTAACCGCTAACTAAATGCTAATCTCCATCAACACATGTACGCAACCCTGTGTTGACCAACATTAGCAATCAAGTCCAACCAACGATCTAGTTGACCTCTGGATTATACATTTCAATTCAATGTTCAACAAACAACCAATCAAATGGCATATCATTTCAAGGTTAACATATTATCAATAGTAATCCTATAATTACTGATTGAAATCAAACTGACACAACCAAATCAAACTGTGAGTTTCAAATCCACTCACCTGATTGTTTCGTTTCACTTACTCAGCTGTCTTATCTCGCTGAGCTCTTTGTTTATCTGAGAATTAAAATCAAATATAAGTTAGTAATCACATTCGTAAAACCATAGCTTATATTCGAATATCACATATATTAATACATTTCAAAACAGGTATTACCTCATCATTATATGCACCTTAGTTAAGTATATCAACTTAATTATCAATTTAAACATAATACATTAGGAAATATATGAAGTTTGTTAACCAAAATCAAAGTCTCTGCATAGGCATGGAATCCGCCGGATTCCCCTAGAATCCGTCGGATTCTAATAGATTTCAGATGCAACATTTGGACCAGGGTTCATAAAACGAATCCGGTTGGACGAATCCGCCGGATTTAAACCACTTTGACCGGATTCTCCACCCTTTGACCGGCTTGAATCCGCCGGATTCATAAGGAATCCGCCGGATTCCTTGTGTTCGTCAGACCTGGGCAGTTTGTGCAGAACATAACCCAGAAAAGTGTAAACCAAACCAAATAACGATTTCAGCAGCAGTTTCATGTCATATATCATCACATAAGCATACAATAACATGTTTGATACACCTATTTAACATCAATTCATTCAATCACTCAAAGTATAGATTTACAAAATCAAAACTTACCACTTAGAACTAAAAACAAGTTGATGGTGATGATTTACTAGCTAGAATCAAGATCAATCAGCTCAAAATCACTTGTTTGCAAAGGTTTTAAAGGTTTTTGAAGTTTTAGGGTTTTAGAGTTTTGATTTCTAAAAATAGAAAGTGATAAACTTTCCTGAAAAGGAAAGTATTTAAGTCGGCTCACATTTTTACACCGACCCGCATTCACTTAAAACTAGTCCCATTTCAATCTATTGCTTGGAACCTAAAAAAACCATTTGCGAGAAACTTCTTTTATTGCACCGTCAACTATAGTAAATTAAAACAAACAATAATTTACTAAGCACAATAAGTTCTAAAGCTTATTTAATTAAGTTTCGCAATTTAACATATTTGTCGAATAATTTCTAAAAATAATAACATATTCAATTTAAATTAGAAATTACCAGCTCAATTAAGAGGATGTTACAATGATGCTGGATTGTGATTTTTTATAGTGGGTGCTTTGATTAAAAAGAACTAAATAAGAGATAGATAGATAGATAAAGTAATGAATTAGAGCTGTAAAAAAAAATAGATGATACAAATAAATAAAGTTGGCAAAAGATATGTTTTGGGTTTGAGCTAATTTAAAGTAACCTTTTTTAATAAGTGTAATAATTTACATAAAAATCGAAAATTATAAACTACATGAGCTTAGTGAGCAGTTTTAAGAAGATGATATATATTATAGTAGGTGTGCTTGGTTCAAAGTGGTAAATGAGAAAGAGAAAATAAATGGAGTACTATGAAAATACTAAGCAATGCAAATAGCATTCTCTCTATTTATAAGAAAATGCTAAAATACTAATAGTTTTATTATTGATGTTGTTTGATTAATACAATCAACCATCACGAGTAAGGGTGAGAAATTGAGTCGAGTGAAGTTGATGGATCTAAAGTAAGTACCAGACTAGAACCCAACATGATTTGATATAATGGTTAGCGGATCGAAATTAACTAACGCATACACGATCGTCATAACTCGTCTAGATAAATGGGTTCACAGGTTGACATGTTGGTTTCACTGAACCTTGACCCAAGCCCAACCTGAAAAATTAAACGGGTTGGCGGGTTTCGAGTTGATATTAGTTAATGGGTTGGTTTCACGTCAAACAGGTCAACTTTAATGGGTTACCTTTGGATTTGGTTTGACCCGTTACCCGAACATTGACCCGAGCCTAACCCGGAATATTAAATGAGTTGGCGGGTTTCAAGTGGGTTGACGAGTTGAGATGAATATATAATTTCATAATATCTCTATCTCTATATATACTAATTGAGAAGCCCTTTTTCCTATATGGCATGCTTCTCCTTTCGACACCGAAGCAAATATCCTATGTGTCAACATTTCGTTTACTTGCTAAAATTATTTTACCACATCATTCAAATCTATAATTTTAGAAGGTAATTAATCTTTACTAATACATTCATAAATTTAACCTATATTTATGGAAGTTTATTATTATTATATATAGATTCATATATATAAAATGTATATGATGAAATAAATAATATTAATTTATAGATTAATTCAGCTACATTTAATTGTAGTCAACTATGCCTTATATAAAATTAATAATCAAATAACTAATTAAAATGTTTTATGTCACGATAACTTCAACTTTTTATAAAAAATGTAGTTGACATATAAGTAAATTATGTTAGAGACTTCCACCATTGTTATAAAAGAATAATTTCACTATTTTCATTTGCACAATTTCTAGCGAATTGAAGATAGAGCAATATGTCTAACAACTTGAAAGGTAACACATCGTTTTCATGTTTAGTCTTTTTTTTTTCCCTTTCTTCACAATCTTATTTGCATTACATGTAATATAGTAAAATTATGAAGAACAGGCACATGTTTTCTCATTTATTGTTGACACACACACACACACATACACATACACACACACACATATTATCTAATATTGTGTAAATGAATTATGAATGACTTGAAGAATCTAAATCATAGTAAGAACGTATAATTTTCTAGAACTTAATCATATACATATCATTGTCTAATAAATTTACGAATAGTTTTCAGGAAGTAAATGATTAGAAGAAATCAAATTTGTGATTAAGAACAACGAAATAAAGTACTAAACATAGAAAATTTATATATATAATTTCATACAGTTTTTTGTTTTTTACATTACTTTACAGATTTCTATATCAATGACTTTGATTTTGGTTGTAGGATGATTTTGATAAAAAGAAAATATTGGATGATGTTATTTAATAAAAAGGTCCTTTGAATGTTTTGACAGAGGAACATGATGATCATAAGGTACAAACTTTGAATCACGTTAATTATACATTCTTATATATTCTTATATTAATACTAACAAGTAATTTATAGCATTCATTTACATGAATAGTTATAAAGAAAAATAAGAATCAAAACTGATCGAATGAAGATCACTTTTGAAAACAAACCCATCGTCTCATGGATGATGACATTCATGAAATATTTTAAAAACCGATTTACTAAATTTAACATTAATGGTCTAAAAACTTTGAGTGTTACTAATATAGTAGTCTTTTTTTTAATGTGATGAGTTTCTTCTTTCGTCACATAAAAATTATTAAACTTCTATTATATAAATCTATCATTTTCTAAGCCGTCCAACGGACGGGTTTAACACTAGTAAATGTTATATGTCAGAATATGACTGATATATATATATATATATATATATATTCATCACCACCAATTTGATGAGAAATGAAAAATTATCCCCTAATTGAGTAATGATGCATTATATTATAGGATATCAAACATAATCATTCATATCTTTCCGATTTTCCAGTCTTAATACAATCAATCAAGCACCCCTAATGTAAAATTATAGTAGTAACTATAAATTGTTTATAATATACTATAAATGTCATTTATCGGTCGACTCTAAGATCGTCCGATTCTATAAAAGGGAAAACATATCCATCATCAATATTTAAATGATTTGGTTCAAATTGTTTATTAGCTCGATCATGCATTTTCTTTTACAATTACATGATCGTTGACCACAACTCAAAACGTACTATTTAATTGGCTTCGTTTCTTTCTTTTGATTTGTAGATAAGAATCGAACAAATCCAATTAAGTTTTCTAGCTGAATCACATATATTTATTTATAAGCGTAGGTACTCTTGAATTAAAATTATTCGTGTATTTATATAGGCTGCTTGAATAGTTCCTTATACATAATGCGAAACAATTAATAAACAACAATAATTATTAATGGTTAGGTAACTTTTAATTTGTTTTTCAAACATTATCTATAAATATTAACTCAATTATAGTTAGCTTATATTTTTATTTTTTTCTACAATCTAGTTTACTAGACTTTATGAGAATAATTAATGTTACAGATGGACGCCCATTCATATTAAGTATGTTGGGTTAGATCGAAGAATGAAGCATATTGAAAATTCTTCTAAGTGCTTAATACTGTTGGGATTAGAGAGTTAATACTGCTGATTAGTTTCTACTGCTTGTTCATTATTACGTGCGTACTTTTAATTAACAAACATATTTATGGAGCATATAATTATAATTAAGTTAGTATAGTAGTATTTTATCACGATACACGAAAAAAAGATCTTTCATAATCTTTTACTCAAGTCTTATCATTTATTAATCGTATATGCTCAGATTATTTAAATAAAACGGTTCAGTTTTTCGTAATCAAGCATTATAATATGCGAATGACTGAATGAGAACATCCCAGATGCAGGTTTCCCAACATAAACCTCTTGACCAAGTGTATAGACAGCTACGTACTTCACCAAATTGACCTATAGGCTACAACTATATATTGCTATTGACTTTATCAACCATTATTATAGTTATAAGTAGTTTTTTTTTTTTTTTTTTGTCCGCACATTATATATTATTAACCGGAAGAGGTTTACCAAGAGAGAACGAGTATTTTACTCAAATGTAAGCATCTAACAGAGGTATCCGGTGATCATTTTCGACCTTTTTCCTTATCACCCTAAGAACATCATAAAGGTAAATGAAGGTTCATGCACCGTGAAACTTTGAAAGTAAATAAGGGTTGTTCCCTGAACAAACCCCTATTGACAAAGAATTGATGGACCTAATCACATCTTTCACTAAGAATAAATATATAAATTGAATAATGTTGATGTGTCATTTAATCAAATGGTGTTAAACTCAATGCACTGTGGGTGTTTGTATAATGAAGTAGAATGCTAATGTGGCAGTGTATTAAATTGTCAAATTAAAGTAATGATTCAATTACATGTGAACATTGATTTAGATTAAGGTTAAAAACAAAATAGTTTGAAAAAATATCAAAATAACCTTTAAAATCAAATTTATATATTTCGTTCACATGTGCACATTTGATATGTGCACATGTGAACACTTCATATATTTTATAGTTTAACACGTCATTTGTAGTTTTTAACTTTTGTTTGTGAATGATATGAACATTAAATTACATTTATGTGTAATTTGTTACGTTTATATGTATAAAAACAATGTAATTTAAAAGTTCTCGTAGTTTTGTATCTTTTGTGGTTCCCGTTTGAACCTAACCCTGTACCATTATACGTAACAATAAGTATAAAATGACATGTTTATGTTCTTAACGTGTATAATGTGCCAACAACATATTACAAAGAAAACCTCAGAAATTTGTTTTGCTGTTAGTATGTACATCATGCATTTAAATGTCTACCTTCTTATAATCAATCAATCAATTTGACTATTAAAGGGTGCCCTCAATTGCCTTTACATACAACTATCTCGATCGACTATTAGCAATACTATTTCAAAATGCCTGCAGTGCAAAGACCAATTGCACCTCAACCTACTGATCAATCACATATCCAACATTTCACACATCCACATCCTCTTCCTAAACTCTTCATTGAGCGTGGGTTCCGCTGCGACGGCTGCAACACAAGTGGCTATGGTATGAGATACCGATGCTCAGGCTGCGATTTTGACCTCCATGAACAATGTGCCACCTCACCCAACATTCTCTCCTCACACATCCACCCTCAACACCATCTCATGCTTGTAAACCGCCCTGGAAACATATGTACGTGCGACATATGTGGTAATTGGGCTGATGGACTTAGTTACACTTGTCGTGCGTGTAACTTTGATGTCCACCCTCTTTGTACCCAAATTGCGTACACTTTGAATAATGATCAACCTATGGTGAATAACGAGCAACCGCACCATGTCCAAAAGAGTCGGTGCAAAAAGTGGTTTAAGAACTGCCTGAGTGTAGGGAAATTTGCTGCGAATATGTTTTTAACATGCCTTAGTACTGGAGGTATATCGGCTTATTCATCTACGTATTGATCAGCTTATTTCGTGAGCTAGGGTTATAAGATCGAGCAGTGGCGTCCGATCGATAAGCTCTTCAAACATTTCGTACACTGAATTATTATTATTATTATTTAATTTCAAATACGACTTACCTATGTACGTCTTTTCCCATTACATACTGGTTAATGACACCACTAGGCCAAAGGGTCTTTGGTAACAAGATGTTAGTGGAGTATCTGTTTGTAACAAAGTAATATGGTTGTTGCAATTTCAGTTAATAAAAGAATGTGTGCATTGTTTTAATTCGATAAATCAGGCGTAAATGATGATCAACAGCGTATAATTGATGTCGATCCATGAGTTAGGATTGAATTGTTAATATACAATGTCAAATGTGGTAATTTATCATCTGTCTTAAATATATAGTAGCGGAACGAACATATATATATTTGACACCAAAATGATCGACAATTAACATGCATATATTATTTTTCCTAGTTTAATAAAATAATATATAAATATGCTACGACTTTTGAACTACAAAAAAGAAAAAAAAAATTGTGGCTAACGAGTAACTTAGTCATGATGAATATGATGCGGAAAGGATTCACACTTCAGAACATGTTGTTTTTATATTTTATAGATTTAGCTGGACGTTACAATAATTTTCTAAACGTATTGTTCTTCAATTTTGGATATAATATGTCACGTTACATCAAAGGCAGCTACCAAGGACACGTTTAGTTACGGAAACTATCTATGTTTTTCATTTTTTATTTTTCTTGAGTTTTTTATCCCTTAAATACTAAAGTAACTAAAATTCAGAAAACGCGTTTAGATGTAAGCAAGGGATTGAGTTTTTCACTAGAATAGAAATTGTACAAAACTATAGATCATAGATTCCATCATAAAACCCCAACTTGAGCACGTTTTCTAATTTTTTTATTATTTTAGATGATTTTCAAAAAACTGTATGAGTTTTCAGTAACTAAAAGCACCTAACGCCCTTTTGAGGGCCAAAATGATTTTTTTTTCTAATCTATTTTCTTCCTCTTTTAGTCGAAACAAAATTAATTTTGTGGGATCTACCCTCTCCAAAACATGGTGTTTGCATTTTAGAATGCTAATGCATTATATTTACATCCAATTTTTAGATTAGTGACAAAAGAGTGTTGGTTTGTCAGCCGAACTAGCCCATCCTGTCTTGGTCCCATACTGATAATGACCCATTTCAAACTCTAAGCTGGTTTTCAGTTGTTACCAACCTGTCTGACCCGCCCATATTGCCACCACTAATCAAATGAGTTATGACTTGAAGATTCTCCACACACACTTTTAGCTAAATGTGATCTATGCCAGTTGATGTGTTGGTGTTATCTTGATTCTTATCATGATTCAAACCAATCTTTCTGGTACATTTCAATTCAGGCCATACCTTCAGAAGAGAGGACTAAGATATTAAATGATATAGCAGATGCCCTGGAAGCAAACAAGAAAGTTATTATACATGAAAACGAGGCTGATATTTCCACTTCTAAAGATGCTGGATACGAAGCATCTTTAGTCTCTCGGTTAGCTCTCAAGTCTGGGAAGGCAAGTTATGAACTTTGTTTAATGTTGACCACTAACATTGAGTTTTTTTTTTTTTTTTTTTCTTTTCTTTTTTTTCAGTCTCTCAATGTATCATTTGTATAGGTTACTAGTCTTGTGAACGAGATACGTGTGCTTGCAAACATGGAAGAGCCAATTTGAAAAATATTAAAGAGAACAGAGGTAAGGGATTGAAAATTTGTCTCTTATAGTTCAGGATATAAAAATAAAATAAAAAATATGCCAGCTAAAAGGAACAGTTTTTGCTTCATAATTCATCCAACTGCACCTTAGTATATAATTGGTTGTTATTGTTGGAATAATCTTGATGTTTCGGGTCGATTTGGGTTAAGTCGGGTATCGATACGGGTTGAGATCACAGGGCATGAAGAACGAGTCAAAAGCATCAGTTTTAGTTTTCATCACGTTCCTTATTTGTAGGCTATTTTAGTTGAACCACTGTGTGGAAGTTGCATAGTTGTATGCATGCATGTTTTCTATTTATTAGGTTAGTGGGTTTACTTGGTAAGTTAGTAGTTTCATTTTTATTATATATATGTACGTGTACCTTTCCCATCAGTAGAATAAAAGATACGCAAGTATAGAAAGTTACTCCAAAACCTCTCATCTCTCTTTATTTTATAAGTATTGATAGTGTCTGGAACCTACAGTTATCGACAATTTGGAAAGGGAATTTTTGTGATTTATTATTGTTACATCCAGCTTTCAGATGGATTAGTACTAGAGAAGACGTCATATCCTTTGGGTATTCTTCCTGTTATCATCGAGTCCCAGCCTGAGGCATTAGTTCAGGTATAAAAATCTTTATGTAATGAGCATTTGTCATGAAAGTCTTTTATGTATTTATTATTTCCATAATTAGGACAGAGAGCATCATTGGCTATCCGAACTGGGAACGGACTCATACTGAAAGGAGGAAAAGAAGCAAAACGATCCAATGCAATCTTGTACAAGGTTACTTTTCATCAACAAACATGTATTTTTTTATTTTTTTTTTTAACAAAAGCAAACATGTATATTTGGTAGAGAAGTTATTTACTCTACTGATTGCTTCACAAATATTTTGGATTATTAATTCAGTCACCCCGGAAACAATTGGTAGAGGGCTCATTGGATTTGTTACTTCTCGGAAAGCGATTTCTGAACTGCTTAGGCTTGATGATGTTATTGATCTAGTGATTCCAAAAGGCAGCAACATACTTGTTTCTCAAATAAAGTCTTCAACCAAAATTCCCGTTTTGTGCCGTGCCGATAAGATGGCTTTTATTTAGACGGATGAATATTGATAATACTCTTGCTGATGTCAGAATTCCAATTTCTCAACATTCCAGATGGGAATTGTCATGTACGCCCCGCCAAAACAGCTCCGAAACAAACGAAAAGGTGCAGCAGCGAGTGTTCGCATGAAGTGGGACAAACCTCTATTGTCTTCCCCTATCCCTTTCATCCGATAGTTGACAAATTTGCTGATATGAAAATGGCAAAGAACATAGTTTTGGATGCGAAAGCAGACCACCCAGCTCTCTGTGCTCTTTAATTTCTTCTTTCTCATCAGGAAACAATTCTTCTTCATAAGGACCTGATGCAGAACAGTGGTGTTACCGAGCTTCTTGTTGAACTTAATATTACAGGCATAACGCTCTTTCACCATTCGAAAACTAACCATCAGACGGTTATATTTTTTTTTCTTTCAATATTTTCATTAAGTAGTTCTTCAACAAATTTATCTAGCTACATTACAAGCAGTGTTATTTAGCTTGATGTGTTTTGTATTTCAGGTGTTAATAT
Organism: Helichrysum umbraculigerum; assembly: GCA_949592205.1. Classification (NCBI taxonomy): domain Eukaryota; kingdom Viridiplantae; phylum Streptophyta; class Magnoliopsida; order Asterales; family Asteraceae; genus Helichrysum; species Helichrysum umbraculigerum. The sequence continues at coordinate 57,786,630 of CATIUR010000006.1, forward strand.
TTTTGGTTGTCCAAGAGCAAGCTCCTTGCTTGATCTTCCAGCAGCACCTTCACTTCGTCACGAGCACAGTTCATTGTCTTGCAGAATTGAAATTGTGGATGATATTGATGCCGCCATTCTGCATATAAACAACCATGGAAGACATGCTATTTTTTCTAAGTCAAAACTCTTCGGGTGTATACAATATGATCTTATAGAATGCATTCATGACTGTTTCGCAGCACACATACTGGTTGTATTGTTACAGAAGACAGTGAAGCTGCGAATGCATTTCTGCATCAGGTTAACAGGTACTTATGCTTCCTTACAAGTACTATTTCCAAGTTATACATTTACATCATCATTATATGGGTCCTTGCTGATAAAACAATGATATGCTTTTTATATTATTGTTCTAACTGATACAAAATATACGCAGTGCTGCTGTAAATCACAATGCAAGCACGAGATTAAGTGATGGAACTTATTTTGGCGCTGAGGTATCATAAATGCATCGTCAGTTAATTCCTATCAGTCCATAATACATACTCATTGTTTAATTTAATAACACGACAGGTTGGCATTAGTACTAGCAGGATCCGTGGTGGTGGTGAACCAGTAGGAGTTGAAGATTTGCTAACAGCAAATCGTACATTAACCCTCCGCCTTTCTTGTACTTCTCATATTCTTCGTATTTGAACTGATCTACTAATCCTAGTTTATATTTCAGGATTGCTAGAGGAAGCGGGCAAGTGGAAGATAATGATAAAGGGGCCGGTTATCTATAGGCAGAGACCTCATTTAGTAACCTCCAGAATTGTGTGCATGTGAATAAAAAGATTAAGCTTATAATGTCATCGGTATATATTTCCCTCAAAATGGACAAAGAATAGTGATCTTGCTATTGAGCACCAATTGTTGTAGCATAACATTCAATGGTTCGCCACATTTTCGCAACTTAAGGGTGGGCCAGGATGTCAATGCCAGCATTATTTTGGTAAGGTTTCCATTTCTTCTGTGTTAAGCACTTCCATGTTACAAGTGTGACTTACTTCCCATTATGTTATTCTTGGGCTCCTTTCTTTGTAAGATGTTGGTATTTGCAATGTCTCATTCAACGTAGTTTATAATATTATGTGTGCCAAAAGTACACATCTTTATTCAATGATAGGGCCTCCACGAACGAGTGCAACTGTATGTTGGACAACAAAATAGCAATAGCAACTTTGAATGAGAAAACGATTGATGCAAAAACTTGTACAGAGGAATTTAAACTAGTGTTCAAGGAAGACATGTAGAAGTAAAGAAATACTGCATCACACATAAAAGATGAAAGTTCATAAACAATGACCACTCTCTTTTTAATTGTGCTGCCACACAACATACAAATCAGTGATGGTCAATAAAAATACAGGATATACTTTGAACAAATTTCGACACAGATGACAGTTCTCAATGTTTTTTTCATCCAACTCATTCATTTTGTCAGAAATATAACACGCCACAAGTCAGACAACCCAAGTAAAATAACTAATGATTAAACAGGTCAAAACAGTTATTATATGAATCAATCGCTGACAAGAGGAGGAAAACTGGCTTTAAACATGACACTGCCATTTAAAACAAGATATTCCAGCTTTTTAGCTTATTTCAAAACATCAATATATTTTATTGACAACCAAAATTGATGGCAAAACGATGTAGGTTTTCGATCCATATAGACATGTACGGTTTCCTAATAAGATGGCATGAATTATATCCATAGACTCGCCACTTAATTCTGCCAACTATGATTGGTCTCAATAACTCTCAGTCATAATTTCGCTGAATTAGACACAAAATCAATGTCACCTATGTATATTACACCATGTGTAACAAAGTCAGGTAGATATTTATGATGATTCCACATCAAGGCTTACACAAGAGTTTAAACTCATTAGATACTCAAACATCTTTTATATGCTCATTGATAAGTTTCTAATAGCTGCAAAACCCAAAAGCATTCAATCATTGTTCATCCATAAAGGCCTTTTTAACCAAAAATGCTTTGAAAGAAGCCTACTTTTTATGCCTCTACAAACTTCTTAAGGTTCTTAAGCCAGTTTGTGTACTCTCTGTGCTCTTTGTTCACCATGTATTCATGCAGAAAGTTTGTAGCACTGGGTTTGATACCCCTGATCTCCAAATACTTGTGGAACGCCTTCTGCAGATTCTCATCCAATTCACTGCAGATAAAATCAGGTTATAGATTATACACAAACACTTACCTCTTACATCCTAGCTAAAGGAGTGTCATACCTAGATGAGACAACTTCAACCCACTTACCTCCTAACTCACTTCATTTTCTATAAATAACAAAAAATATTTTATTTAAATACTCGAAGTATCATTTTTATAATCATACTTGACAGTTGACACCCTAGCTACTTATAGTTATAGAACAGTTCAATTTTGCTGGACTATTGTAATTGAATTTGACACGCTGCCAATTTATAGAAAGGTTAAATTTTGCTGGACAGCAGTGTATTGGGTCACATTTGACAACTTCCATTTTTTACCAGAACCCAATATTGGCCCGTTACAGCCCACCCTGCACAGCACGCAACTTGTAACCTCTAATTATATCCACAAACAAAAGCAAGGAAGTAAAAGGCAATACTCACTCGAATCTAGGTCCCTCGTAAGGAAGCTGGTCTTCAGCCATATCAGGGTCTTTGACGGACAAGCTATCAATAACAATCTCGTCAGCATAAGCAGTGATACCAAATTCCAAGCAGGGCCCACCAGATTTGGAGACTTTTACAACCATCGGGAGACTTGATTGATTGTCCTTTTCAGTATCATCATCAGCATCATCATCATCGTCGTCTTCCTGACCTGTAACAAGGCTAGACGGTTCAACTTCAACATGGATAGTTTCGCCTTGGTATTCTCTGCTCAAAGATACTGTTTGCTGCCCAGGGTTATCATTAAGTTTAAAAGGGAAGGCCTCTGGGATAACTTCACCCTGCAAAAAACATACATACATTATTTCTCATTATATAGTGATCTTTTAAAGAGATCAAGATGCTCTTATGACATATATATACTAACAGAAGTTTAGAATTCTAAATAATAAGGAAGCCATCCTGGATACATGAGTAAGACAAGTAGAAACTGGCCATCTACAAGAATAGTTTGCAAGAAAAGTCACCAAAAACTAGAAATAGAGATGGAATTTAAAGAGATGAGATACAGTAAAACAGATTAATATTAACAAGTAGTATACAACATAATTGAAGTAACATATATGCAAATCTTCTTGCCAACAAAATTTTACCAAAAATTAAATTTTACACAACTGGTTTTGCAAGTATATATACAAACTAGCAAGCGATGCAAAACAATACAACTTTTTAAGGCACATAATTTTGCTTACACATTATTCAAACCATAACTAATGTCCATATAGTATATAAAAGCCTGAAAGGTCCTAGTTTTAAATCTCAGGATCAAAAGAAAACACCTAACAAACAGAGAATGCATCACTAAAAGCTTGTAGAAATGAGTAGGAAACTAAAAATCCATAAATAAACATCCACAAAATCCCTTTGTATTCCATAAAATTAATAAGCATTTCTCTCACATAAAATTGATCTGTCGAAAAATTCAATAGAAATCAATGTATATGTATATGTATATGTATATGTATATGTATATGTATATGTATATGTATATGTATATGTATATGTATATGTATATGTATATGTATATGCGTATATAATATAAATAAAGAACCTCCTCGTAGCTCTCTTCTGAGCAAGTGATCTCGGAATCAATAATTTTGAGAAGCGACTCATCAGAACTCGGTCTTTTCAGAGCAGGAGAAGCCGAATAACAATAACCAGAAACTGACGGAACCAAAAATGAATTGCCGGAATTAATTTTTGAAGTGTGATTCACGGCGGTGAACAAAGCGCCACCGCAGTGGTGAATGAAGCTTCTCTGACCGCCAAGTAATCGAGCGGCTAGAGGTGTGACTGATGAAGCTGATCGGCGAAGTATAGTGTTGAGAGCCATTTTTGTTTTAGGGTTTTGGAATTTGGGGGTTTTATGATTTTAGGGTTTAAGAATGAAGTAAAATTGTTGGGTGCGGCGTTTTCTATAAGTTCGTGAATTTGAGTAGGGTATGTTCCCCTGCGGGAGGGTTCAGGTGTCAAAGTAAATCAGAACCGTTAGATCGTTTCTTTCATTTTTAATCAACGAATGTGTTTGACAAGCTGGGTTATAGGTGTTCATGGGAGTTTAAGGTTATTTTTAGTGGGGCAATCATAAATACAACACATTATTTGTTATTTACACTAAAGTTATGCATCACAATATTGTACTGTATACATTATAATGTGTAAAATTTGGTGTATGCATCATAAATTTTGTTGTATATATCAACTCCCTCTTTATTAAGGTCAAGCTTCTAGATCTAGCCTTGTTTGTAATTAGGGCTGCAAACGAGTAGAGCTTTTATCGAGGGGATAATCACAAATTTGATCCCTTGACCAAACTCATTTAACAAAATAATTCATTGACTTTTGTTTTTAACAAAGTAATCCACCTTTTCGCGATACAGTACTCGAGAACGGCGCGACAGTAATAAGACAAACCGACAAAACTGATTATTTCAAAAATTGGTGGGCCAAAACCATGTCAGGATGGGCCCGACGCGACAGAGAGAATGGAAAAAACAAAAGAGGCGCGACAGATAGAGAAAGGAAAAAATAAAAAAAGAGGCGCGACATAGAGAGAAAGAAAAAAATGTAATATATTATATTTTTCATATTTAATTAACGTAGTATTTCATTTTTCTTTGATAACTATTTATATACAATGTATAAAATAATTCCGAATATATATTCATGATCAGTGCAATTTTATCTACATTTCGACCTAAATTTTATCGTCATATGTTATGTATTTAACGAAAGCATTTTTTTATTGTCATATGTCATATGTTATATATTTAACGAAAGCATTTCCTTTCATGTCAATTCACATTTTTAAGCTCCAGCTAATTATTCAGACACTTATAAAACAAACGGCTCCGGCTTCTAGCTTAAAAAATAAGCTTCAGTTAACAACTCTAACTATAGTTGTTAAACTCTTACGATTCATGGGTCGACTCTTACAAGTCGAGTCAAAAATGCAAAAAACGAGGTGACTCGAACCCCGACTTTTAAATTGACTTTGACTCCTACGAGTCATTTATTGACTCTTCCGAATCATGTATGACTCTTACAAGTCTTGTGCGACTCTTGCGAGTCACAAAATCAGACAAACTTTTAGTGTAATGTAGTATAAAAGATAAAAGGACAAAATAGAAAAATAAATGACTATAATCTGTTTAGTATTTAGCATGTATGTTAATTAACTGTCAACGACTTAATTATCGACTTTTACCATGATTTACTTCACTTACAAACAAAAAACTTAAACAATAATATACATATACATAAAAAAAAAATACATATTTATTGTAAAATACGTAGTGACTATTACAAGTCGAGCCGAATCACAAGTTGAAAATCGAGATCCCGAATTGCAAGTCAAGTCACGAGTTAACTACTATGACTCCAGGCCTCCAGCTATAAGCTTCCCAGCTCCAACTACAAACTAGTTTTACTATATACACTCTATTAGTAGAATTGTTTTCTATCATTGTCATTTTCTATTTCTGAAAGTGTTTCCATCTATTCAAAGTTGAAACATTCATTTACGTCACAAAATTAACAAGTTTGGTAAAGTTTGTCCGGTCTTATTGCATAATATATGTCATAAATACAACAGGGGAGATCTAAAAGGTGGGCAATCGACCATCAAAAACTCTGACGTTACTGAAAAAAAAATAATTTTTAAAATTAATTAGTGACAGTTTAAAAATTTTGATCCGAAAAAGATAGAAATGAAAAAAAATAAAATACCCGTATAAAAATTCCTAATTCCTAGATCCGCCTGCAACTAAAACAAAGTGCAAAACCTTACGCAACAAAGAGCTAAATAACTCAAAAGATGATTATTCTTTACGTCACAAAATTACACATTACAACAGCACCATACCCTTCAACGATAAAAACAGAACACACTTCAAAGAACACAAAACACATTTTAGAAAAAACAGGGGTATATAAACACGAGTTAATAATATTTTCACATAACTATCTCTGGCTTCAAGATGCTAGCCTTGATCTCCTTATGCGGCAGAACCACACCACCATTGCTGTAGACTTCATCACAGACATGAACATCTTCTCCAAGAATGGTCATGTTTTCAACTCGAGCCCATTGACCCACAGTAGAGTGCCACCCTATGATACTACTGGAAATGCAAGCGTGTTTCTTGATCCTGACACCACGCATTATGGTGCACCGGGATAGTCTAACCCCCGACTCAATCACACATCCTGGCCCGATTGCAACATCAGGTCCAATTAAACACCCTTCACCGATCTTAGCACTATCGTCTACCAAAACGTTACCTACGATGTGGGCTCCCTTAGACAATTTAGATGATGATTTTTTTCTTAACGAGTCTAGGTATAGTCTTAATCCAGTGATGTAATCTTTTGGCTGCCCGATGTCCATCCAAAACCCAGGTAAAACCATTGCGAATAGCAGATTTTCAGATGCAACTATCGGAAAGATTTCTTTCTCAATCGAAGTGGGCTTGAGCTCAATTCGATCAAGAATAGATGGGTTCAGTAGGTAAATCCCGGCATTAATCTTGTTACCAACAAATATTTTTGGTTTTTCAACAAATTTTTCAACTTTCCCGGTTGATTCTTCCATAACAACCACACCATATTTTGAAGGCTCGTCAACCTACATGAAATTATTAAAAAAGACAGTGACTTAACCATTATAAAAAAAACTATAGGTGACAATTTTAGAGGTGTTTTCTTATAATGGTTGATTCTGGTTACACTTTTATCACTTTAGGGGTCAATCCTAAAGTCAAAAATTATAGCTATAAATAAATGAAACAGATCAACCTGGTAAAAAAACTCACTCGAAATGTATTGTTGATGCATACAACTAACTACACTGCTTATTTTTTTATCACTTAGGGGTCAATCCAAAAGTCAAAAAATATAGCTATAAATAACTGAAACAGATCAACCTGGTAAAAAACTCACTCGAAGTGTATTGTTGATGCATACAACTAACTACATCGCTTATTTAAAAAATTCAGATATTATGGTAGCAAATGCAAGTATAAAGTATTATAGTAAAAGTTTTGAAAAATCGTGCAAAAATTGTTTTATGTCAACCTGACCTGTTTACACTCGTGACCAGACCAACCGTTTTGCCACATATTTTAAAAACCAAAAAATGGTCAAAATTCTTTAAGTGAATTGTACCTTGGTCACCATTAATGAAGCTTCACCACAATGAGACTTGTGGAATGCAATCATTTCTTTGAGGGGGTAGTCACTGATGACATCACTGTTGAGGACGAAAAACGGTTCACCAGATTTATCTGCTAGCATGTCTCTAGCCAGAGCTAGGGGCCCTGCAGTTCCTAGTGGCTCAGTCTCTTGTGAGCATGTAATCTTTATCCCGAGTTTACTTTCAAAATCCTTCAAGAAATTAAGCATAACCTGCGTATAGAGAACATAAGAATCAGTTTTATCATGAAAAAAGGAAAACTGTATAACAAGGTAAACAAACTTCAGTCTCATTTTCATATTAGGTCAAACATTTAATTTGCACCCACGAAACCTCAAACACTAAAAGAAGAAAGGGAAAAATAATATCAAAGTGTCTTTTCAGGGTCATGTCTGGAAAAAGTCAACATGGTCAAAGTGACCAACAACCTTAGTCCCATAAAATTATATCAACTTTACCTCTGGTTGATAATTGATAGCTAGAACCACTTCAGTGACTCCTATAGCCTTGAGAGCTTCAATCTAATACAAAATAATAGATAAAATTTCATTTAATTGCAACGTAACTACAGAGTATAAGATAATTCGATAAAATAAAAGGTCACATACCTGATGCAGAATCATAGGTTTATTGGCAAAGTCAACAAGTGGCTTTGGGAAGCTGAGAGTCAACGGCCTCAACCGCGTTCCAAAACCTCCAACAAGAATAAGTGCTTTCATGGTTGGACAGTCTGGATACCGAAAAATTATTAGAAACTTGAAAAGAGAATGTGATTTAGTACACAGTTGTTGCAATGTATTCCATCCGTCCTATTTATCTTTGTAAAGAAGTAAGAAAGATGAGCATTTACGGAACTCTATTGGTGAAATTTTGCATGTCATAAAATGGTCATAAAAGCAATCAATGCCACCTAAAAAGGAATAAAATTCCAGTGCTTCCACCGACGGGTGTATGCCAAGAATAGACATGCTAGATTTAGATAAAAGGTCCGTAGATGTTCACCAACATACCCATCATAATTAGGGTTCATATTAGGCATGTTTTAATTATATTCAGAACTAATTATGTAATTATTATTACAATATGATGCTGCAATGATCTTTGGTTAACCCGATTGTTGATCTTAGAGGTTTATGGTTGTTTAACTTGGTTGTCATATACACGGCCTGTCGTGTATGTGTCCTTAATCTCACATGCTTAGCGTTAAATTAATCTCTCACGCTTAGCGTTAGATTAAGGCTTATGTGGTTTTCCCACAATCCATTGTACTTGTAACACCAATATGTTGATATATAAAATTTGCCGGGGTCAATCCCCTTTACCCGTACTATTTACCCCTTCTTTTAACCTAACTTGAAATACTCTTAATCTTATTTAAATAATGTCCTCATTTTTTGTCATTTTATTTATCAGTTTCTAAAACAATGAGTAATTTTTAAGCACTCACTGACTCACACATCTAACATCTGATTATCACATTCAAACAGCAACACCATTTGCTACATTCCGTTTTATTATAGCTCATTACATGACTCTAATCATTCAATATCATATAATCACTTCCAAAACGCCGACCTATGAGAGCAAACTTGGATAGAAGGATAAGATAAACAGATTGTCTTTTTAACCGTCAAGAATAGCCTTTAATTTTAGAAAGTCCAAGGATCCGTAAGATAGCAATCTCGTGTAAAGAATAACTTTCTAAATCAAGCTCCGTATCCAAGATGAACACTATTGTTGGTGGTCATAGTATAGAAGAAGACTTAAAGCCGGAGCTGACGTAAAACATGACAAAATCTATTGAATAAGGATAATTATCCAGCTTGCTGCAGGCTGGAGTTTGCACCTGGGTATGACATAACCATGGAATTCATTATACCCTTAAATTATAATATCAACTAGTATCTTACTCATTTTGATTTCAAATTTTATTTTTGTTTCTTCATTTTTGACAATTTGGAGAACTTCTACCTCTATTTGGTGACCTTATAAGAACTATGTGGACAGGCAATGGCACTTACGATATTTATTAAACGCATATGTAGATTTAAAAGCAGCAGGGTTGGATTAGTGGTTGAGTCCCTTGCCTCTGAACAAGAGGTCAGGGGTTCGAATCCCATCCCCTGCAAAAGGCCGGAGGTCCTTTCTACCTAAGGTAGAACTCTAACCAGCCTCTCTACCTTAGGGTAGGGGTAAGGCTGTCTACATCGATACCTCCCCCATACAATGTCCTAGACGGTATTGGGCCCTAATCCGCGGAAGGCGGTATGGGATGTTACTTACTTACTTACTTTTATATGTAGATTTAAGTAGTAACAGAGTGAAAATTGAACAATTATATAATCTAAGATTCTTATACTCGAGCCCTATTAAAATCTATGCGAACATATATAACATTTTGACATGGAGTTTAAATGAATATATATTGTTCGACAATCGGTTTAAGGATGTTCTTATGTTTAACAAGGCATTTATTATGGAAGTTCTTCTCCCACGGTGAATCAATAGATAAACAAAAGAAACTATAACAATACAGATAGTATGAAATTATAAGGAAATGAAAATGATTAAAGGCTATGTCATGTCAAGATGCCTATCTTTATTTGTTATCATCATATCAAATAAATGACTCCACAAACAAATCCTCATATGTTACCCTAACCCGTATGATGGGGCCCACACGTTAAGAAAAATGATAAATAGACCTACTTACACAAATCTAAATCTAGACCTAACAAGGAGACAACGGCACACGTCAAATCCAATGATAAAAATCAACTAGTAAGAGAATTAAGTCTAGTATTACAAGTAGGCATATATATCATTACGAGTTACTCGTTAGTTAAACCATAAACCAGTACATTGTACAACATTCACTTATGAAAGACTTTAAAAAAATCAGAACTTACATACTTAGTCCTTAAACTTTCAAAAATACACATAATCTACCTTGTTACACCTAAATCATCCCTGCAGTTTGCTACATCGATGATTTCCCCGGGAAAAAAAATGGAATTTAAAGCAAGATGAGTTGATTAAACAGATATATACAAGCATATGAATTCCAACTAGACCTAATAAAATTCAGAATGACAAAAAACAATATACAGCAAATAGATCATTTAATCGGTAATCATAAAACAAAAAACATAGGAAATCGAATTACCTCAGCGACAACCAACAGCAGAGCTTCAGTGAGTAATGTACAAATTGATACAGAGATAAAGGGGGGAGAATATACACAATTTATATATATATGCATACGAATATGTAACGAAGAAGAAAGGAGGATTAATTAATTAATTAATTATTATAAAATGAGCTGGATGAAATAAGGAGTTGCATGTTTTTCACTCACCTTCAAACTTGCGATTGAGGCTACGCTTTATCACTTTTATTTTTCATTGTAAGTATTGTAATCAACAAGACAACAACCACAGAATCGTATCAACTGGAATCAGGAGAGTACTCCGTTACTTTTCCTTTTGGGAGAAATACAATATTTTGATTTGATTTTGATCTTTATTTTCGGATTTTCAAACAGAATACAATACAATCTTCTTTTATTTATCTATTTATATTTATATTTATATTTATATTTATATATCTATCTTCTATAACAATAACATAATAATAATAATATAATAATAACAAATACATAAAGCTAAATATCACTGATGAATTTTAAATCTAGATTTACTCCAAATAATTACACTTAGGCACCCTAAACTATTTATATATTATTTAGTTTTTAAAAAACTTTAATTTAAATTAAAAAATACGAAAAAGTATATATTTTATATATGTTAAATAGCATAATTAATCCACACACAATTTTAAAGATCTTCCATCAAAATAGATAAGTCCAAAAATTAAATGAATCCTCTACATGTTAGCATGGATTACGTTTTATTAGAGGTGGCAATTTTAGACCCATTGGTTAATTATGGGTCAATTTGGTTAATTTTTAAGAGGGGATGGGTTTGTTGGGTCTCCTCCCCATTTTCTGGATGAGTCTAAATGGGTTTTTCAATATAACCTCTAATTGTGTAACAATTAACCAACGGATTTAGACGGGTTTAGCGGGTAATTTTTTTTTTTCACCTCATTTCATTTTTTTCATTTTTCATTCAAATAAAAAAAAATTTTGGTGAACCCGATGACCCGACCCGAGATCCATTTGACCCGGACCCGTTTAAACACATCCTTCTAAATGACCCATCTAGACCCGGACCCATTTAGACTCAAACTCATCTAAACCCGTGACCCGACCCGACCCATTCATTTTGCCACCTCTACGTTTTATAAACTAATTCTTCTTATCTAAATTTTAAATATTATTATTTTTCAAATCTTTTCCTCTCTCTAATAATTTTTGTAACATCCTCGAAATGGACCTAGTTGTTTATATATTATTTCTTGATTTAAATATGTATTTAAATGTGTTTGGAAATAATATTGTTTGAAATAGTTGAAATAATTGGAATAGGAGTCGAATATTCCAATGTGATAAGTAAGTTATTAATTGTTGTAAATTAATATAGTTGACGGTGCAATAAAATGTTTGGACTCGCAAATGGTTTTCGGGTTCCAGACAATAGATTGAGATGGGGTATTAAATTATACCCGTATATTGAAGGCGGTTTGTGAACCGACTATATATTTAACTTTCCATTTTAGGAAAGTTCATTTAGAAACTTTAAAACTCACAGAAACTCTCAGAAAACCTCCGAATCAAACTAGAAATCAAATCAGGAAGTTGTGATTCTCGTGAAACTTCACCATGGACAGATTATCATCAGTATATTCTTCAATCAGTAAGTGTTCTTGAGTATTTAAGAACTTGATTTCGATTGAAATTTGGGTGAATTGATGATTTGGAAGAATTAGATGTTAGAAACATGTAATAACTGTTATATAGTGTTTATATGAAAGTATTTGTGACATATAGCAGTTAGAAAATGAGTTTGGGGTGATTTTTGTTAAAAACCCGTGGGTTAGGGTTTTGCTGTTCGTACAGGGCCTGGACGACGATGGAAGCCGGCGGCTTCATATGGAAGCCGGTGGCTTGGTCTTGTTTGTTGAAACCGGCGGCTTCATGATGAAGCCGGCGGCTTGTGCCCAGTTGGTTGAAGCCGGCGGCTTGTGTTGCATTTTAGGAAACCAGTGGATGGTGATAAGAAGCCGGCGGCTTCTAGGAGGAAGCCGGCGGCTTGGAGGGCTGATATAGCTTTTTATTATCTTGTTGATTGTTATGCGACTGGTACTTGTTGTAAAATGGTACTGTGATTGATAATTAATATATGATAAGAGTTATATTGAAATCCATAAAATGTGATTAGGAACTAGTAATTGAAAAGTAAATTATGTTAAGTTCCTAAATGTTAAAGATTGATATAAGTTTAGTATTGATGATCATGATTACTAACTTATATTTGATTTGTTGATTCTCAGATGTGGAGAAGGCTCAGTGATATTAGACTACTGAGTGGAGGCCTGAGGTAGTCGGTGAGTGGATCTGTAACCTCAGTGTGATTTAGTTGTAATGATTTGATTTACAACAAGTAATTATAGTATTACTTTGATAGAATGTAATTGTTGAGATATCTTGCCATGATAGTTTGACTAGTTGCTTACTTGGCTGTTTGAGCTAGTATGTAAGATTCTGAGGTCAACTTGACTTGACAGTTAGACTTGGTTGTTATTGTAGACGACAGGAGATCTTGAAACTTGAAATGTTGGTTTGGAGATCTAGGTCGTGTGTGATTAACAACTGGTTATCGGTAATTCTGTATAGGCCAATACAGATGATTGATAAGAGTTCCTTGATTACCAAACCGGTATTAGGGTATCTCAGGAGCCACCGATCCTCATGACGATTGATAATGATTGATTGGTGTAGCTTGACATTGATTGGATGTCGAGTGAATGATTGATTTTCTGTTTATTGTTATTTGATGTAAACAGATTGTTATGCTAGGTTGTACTGTTGCTTATAGTTTCATTCACTTAGCTTTATGCTAACCCCACCACAGTTCTTCCTGCAGGTTAAAATAGATGGGACATATTGGGCAGGGCAGGAAGTGTTTGGAATTGAAGGAATGTTTGACAGGCTTTTACTCTGATGTTATTTTGATAACTAAAGAGATGTTTTGAATTATATACGCTTCCGAGTCGCAATTATTATATTATTGTTTATGTTGAAACGAGGGGTGTTTTAAGTTTGTACATCTATATAATATTTTTCATTATTCATCATGTTTATTATTTATCATTAATCATTTAAAATCCCAATGGCCGATCAGAAAAATATATACCTAATGTCTCCAAACAACCTACCAACAAATCCAAAGGTATTTTAAGTTATTCATTCTTCATAATTGTTAAAACTATGTTATATTGTACTTAATTTGTCATTTGTTCTCGGTTCTACAACCTGTTAATGCATATTTGTAGTAGATGTATCAAATTGAGTGGTGAATTTATCACCACCCAAAAAGTATACATCAACTATAGAGTATATATCTCGAATTATATTTTTCGATTAATTCTCTTTGACTCGGGAACTGCGCACAACCTCAATTTTAAAACTTTCCGGCCACCGGCTTTTTGCCGGTAGTCCGGCCATATATTTCTGTCCAAATTAACGTTTGAGTAAATTGCATGAGTGGTCCTTATGGTTTACACACATTCTCACTGTAAGTCCCCATACTAAAAATGCTAGAAAAAAAGTATAAGGATAAAATTGGCGAAAGTCCCAGACCACGGGGACAAAAATTGCAATTTACAGTGGTTGAAACTAGGCATTTTAAAATTATCTTTTATTAAGTGTACAACTCATTAAACCTTAAGGGCTGGTATGAACAACATTTTAAAACCCAAGTCCTCGGATGAAAACTATCACATGAATACATTCGAAAATAGTAACGACAATAACCCATCACTAACCACAAAACGACATCGTACACTCACTTTATAGTTTATATCAAGGTATCCTTGTATTTCATTTCAGGACACTTTCCACTACATTCTAACAAAAACCGCTTTGATCCATAATCCATTATTCATCATTCCATAATCATAAGCGGATCATGGCGCTTGAGAGACCCGGGTCGGCCCAGAATCAACCACGCAAACTCCGATGGGGCGAACTCGATGACGACGATGGTGAAGGTTTGGAATTCTTACTTCCTCCTCGCCAGGTGATCGGTCCGGATAGTAATGGGATCAAGAAAGTAATCGAGTATAAATTTAATGATGATGGTCATAAAGTCAAGATCATAACCACAACCCGTGTACGGAAACTGGCTAAGGCCCGTTTTAGTAAACGGGCCATTGAACGTCGAGGGTGGGCTAAGTTTGGTGATGCGGTTCATGAGGATGTTGGTTCCAGGCTTACCATGGTTTCTACTGAAGAGATCTTGCTTGAACGCCCTAGACCGCCTGGTTTGTTTCCATCTCTTAGACAGATTCATCATATACTGATGAATTATCAAATTTAATTGTTATTATCATTAGTTACTACAGTAGTTTTTTTTGTTATAGTTTGAGTTTGTAATTGATTACTGGAATGACTGAAATGTGGATTTTATGAAATCGAATATATTCGTATGATTTGGTTTACATTGTACTGCACTTTTTAGGAACAACCATGTGATTGAATGCCAGCCAATACTTTAGTTATGGCATTGTGCATTTACATTTTACAGTATTTGGCGTACGTACACAAACTGTGTTTTGGCTTTCCTTTTAACATTATCGGTTCACTATATGTACTTGAAGGATTGCTCAGATATAATTTATGTTATTTGCACAAGGTATTATTACGTTATCATCAAGGACAGGGGCGGAGCTACCTTAGAACTTAGGGTAGCCCTGGTTACGGGTCTATTTGGTTTGTGCAGTGTAATAACTACTGTTTGAAATAATAATGTGCTCTGTAAGTGCGCCTAGTTTAAAGAAAACTGGGATATCGGTCACTAATAAAACAGTATCCGCCGCTGATTCAATGAGATGAATTGATGTTGGTGCCATTTTAGACTTTCTATGCTAAAAAAGCATTCATGTGATCCCATAACCATTTTAGACCACTTGTAACTTCTGTCTGTTGGTCCTGTTTTTGAGATGCGAAAACTAACTAATAAACTATTACTAGCTCTACTTTCTTTTCATGCATCTATCGTGTAAAAAGTTGGATTTCATAATTATTATATCTATATTTCTTTTGGCAGGTTCGAAACCGGAAGAAAAAGGTTCAGGAGATGCATTAGGACAGCTGGGAAAAGGAGGGGCGGTTCTTATGGCATGCAGAACTTGTGGTAAAAAAGGCGACCATTGGACCTCAAGGTGTCCTTACAAGGACTTAGCCCCATCAGCTGACTCATTAATCGATAAACCACCTGGCTCAGACCCCGTTGTGAATTCAGGTTCAACAAAGGGTGCATATGTTCCACCTAGCATGAGAGCAGGCGCAGAGAAGCCTGCTGGTTCAGATATGAGGCGCAGGAATGAAGAGAACTCTGTTCGGGTCACTAACTTATCTGAAGACACTCGTGAGCCCGATTTGCTTGAGCTGTTTAGAACTTTTGGACCAGTGAGCCGAGTCTATGTAGCCATTGACCAGAAGACAGGTGTGAGCCGTGGGTTCGGGTTTGTCAACTTTGTGAATAAAGAAGATGCCGAAAGGGCCATTATGAAGCTAAATGGTTACGGGTATGACAATCTCATTCTGCGAGTAGAGTGGGCTACACCAAGAGTGAACTAAAATTTAAAATCCCCTCAAAGAATCATAATCATAATATTTCAGAAAGTCATGTCATTGAAATTGAAATGTTGCTTTGAATAATTTAAGTTTGAATGCTGAAATTATATTGATCATACACCCAACTAATAACTAAAATTTACTAATTAGTACATACATTTAATCGAATTTTACATTTTTAGATAGAATGTGACATACTATTCCAATTTCATGTCTCCATTAAGGCTAATATAAATATCACGTTACAAGAACCTTTAACTACTGCATGAGAAGGTAAAGCACTCAATTTTCATGAAACACACATATAAAACCAACACACCCAAATCAATCAGCAGTAAGAATGGACAACAGGAGAAAGAATATTTCCATCAATAGTAACTCGAGCAACGGTGGTTCTAATTTCCAAATGCCACTCCACTACCCGAGGTACACAAAGGAAGAGTACAAGGAACTGCCGGAGTGGATGCTTGACCGATTACTTGCTCAATATGGCCTATCCTCTAGTGGCCATCGTGATTTGGAGTCCAAAAGGGAGTATGCAATGGGGGCCTTTCTATGGCCACCACAACACTCGCCACCAACGCCTAGTAACTACCATGATGAGCTAGCAGCACAACGATACCGCCTCAATGGAAAGATTCGTTCTGCTTCCCCTGCTGTCTGGTCATTTCTGCGTAAGAAGAAAGTTTAATTAACAACCAGTTGCAACCTTTATTTATGAATAAAGTTAAGGGTTTGTTACCTTTTAAATTAATTTTAACTTCGAAATAAATAGATTTGGCTATATTTTTCATATATCAGGTTATTCATTTGCTTAACTGAACGTAAATGGAATTTACGTATTTGATATCGAGATTTAAAACTGTTTATTTGTCGAAATGTTTATGTAGGCCAAAATCCACCACTTTGATAATTGCACATATTACATTTGAATATAAGTGGAATATAAGTGGCAAAATGAATGGGTCAGTCGGGTCACGGGTCTAGATGAATTTGGATCTATATGGGTCCGAGTCTAGATGGGTCATTTAGGATGATGGGTCTAAATGGGTCCGGGTCAAATTAAATACAAAAAAATGAAATGAAGTGTTCCAAGTTCAAACAAAAAAATTTACCCGTCTAGACCCGTTGGTTAATTGTTATATTAGATACCCATTTAAACTCATCTTAAAAAAAAAAGAGGGAGACGCAACAAAACCATCAACTCATAAATATTAACCAACTGGACCCATAAATAATCAATTGGTCTAAAATTGACACCTCTACATTTACATGTTGTCTTCTTGATATTAGATTGTTGGGTAAAAGACAAAAATCGGCCACGTACTGCCAGTGGATACTCCAAGTATGCAGCCTACCCTTTTTATTTCTCATGTATGCAACCAACCGGGTAATTTCGTTTTAGGATCTATCAAAAGTTCAATTTTACCTTTTCATATTATAAATTGCTGATTTGGCTTACACATCAATTGCCACGTAACCTTTTTTCCACGTCAAGTGTACACGTGTCATCCACGTCATTCTATCATATTAATTTAGTTAAGTTTCCTTTCATTTTTTTTTTACCTTATCATATTTTCTGTTTTTTCTAATGTACCAAAATGTGTAAATTTTTTATAGCTTGTAATATATAATTTAGTAACACTTTTGCTATGATGTTAGTCATTAAAATCTACGTTAATTAATTATATTTGTTGAAATTTTAAGTGAATAACAATTAATAGATCAAATTATACTCATTTAAATACATTTTGAACCTTTGTAGATTTATGTTATATAAAGATCATATGTAAGCGTTCATCAATTTATTAAAGATACAAAGCGTTCATCAATTTACTTAAGTGAATAGCAATTAATATATAAAGATACAAAGCGTTCATCAATTTATTAATACGATCAGATCATATGTACATGAAATTGCCTGGGTTCTTGAATGTCTTCAAGTTCTTCAGCTATTTACAGTCTATGACAACCATTGACCACCACCACCGTCATTGACCACAACACAACACCCAGACCTAAAAACTCTAAATCTAAACAGATCTTAAACAAAACAAAAAATGGATCTTGATCTAAATGCCTATTCTTAAACAGATCTTAAAATAAAACAAAAAACCCAAGATCTAAAAAGAAAAAGAAAAAGTTGTATCTTTAGATTGACCCCTTAGAATAGATATAGAAGCCCTGAAAAAGAAGAAGATGACAAATAACGATGGATGACAGTGGCCGAACACTTGCGTTTTCCGGTGACGTACGACGGTGTGGTAGCGGCGGTGATTGACTTGGTGTGGCAGCGGCGGTTTCACGGTGGAAGCGTTAGATCCGGTTGTTTAATGACTGGGTTGGTGTGGTAGCGGCAGTTTCTCGGCGATAGAAGCATTAGATCTGGTGGTTCACGGTGGTGTGGCGGCGGCAACGGCTGAGTTGGTGTGGTGGCGGCGGGGTTAGGTGGTGGCTGGATTGGGTAGTGTGGGTGGTGGTTGGAGTGGTTGACAATGGAGCAACGGGGATGTGAAGCTCATGTTTAAGGTGGATTGATTGTGGTCAGGGTTTCATTTAATAAACAAATGGGGAAGAGAAATAGTGCAGAGATTTTTGTTGGAATGAGAGAGGATAAACTCATAAACATGTTTTATGCTTTTATCCCAATGTTTTCTTTTTATAGTTAATTATAAATTCCATGTCACATTTATTATCCATGTGTTATTTATTATAAAAGTGAAAAATGTTTGAAAATCAAGTTGACCGGTTAAACCGGTAATCGGTTACCATCTTGCTTACATAAGTAAAACTTTATATAGTTGGTTGCATACATGAGAAATAAAAAGGGTAACATACATACTTGGAGTATCCACTGTCAGTACGTGGCCGATTTTTGTCTTTTACCCTAGATTGTTAGTCCATGGGCTAATTTGGTCACATTATTAATATGGGCAATATTTTGATGGGTCAATGATGAACGGGCTTAACTGGGCATACTGAACCAGAGACAATCTCTTTTTAATTTTATTGGACGAGTCTTAATACGTATACATTTTTAATTTAGATTCGTTTGAGTTAATCTCACCCGTTAAATGATTTTGATAAACAAATCTGAACCGCTGATTTAGATTAACAGCATTGTTTACGTAATATCTCATCTTTCATCGTCTAAATTTACCATGTTACCCCTATCCTAACTGTATGTTGCGAAATAATAGGAAGCTAAATAATTTAAATTTTAAATTCAAATTTCTAATTTTCAAAAACATAACTGAAGTGTGAACTTTCAAACTAAAAATGCGTTTTCGTAGTTATATATTATATATTATATTATATATAAATAATATATAAATACTTTTAAAGAATAATAAGCCAACAATATTTTGGGATTTATTGGATAAAAAGAAAATATTCATAAAAAATAGGACCAAATCACGGCACCAATCAACAAACATCCTCCTTCAGATCGCTAACAAACTGTAGAGTATCTCGGGCATAACAACTGTAGAGTATTAAAATTTCTATACGGATTCATCTCCATTCTATCAATCGATCAATCGATTTAAAGGTATTATTATACCCATGTTTTGTCTCATAATTCAAACGGCTTACCAGGAAAAAGAAATGGCGCCCCACCCATCGATTAATTCCAAAACGATTCGAACGAAAACAAGAGATGATGCATGTGTGTTATAGCAATCCTTAGCTGCACAAATCTGTTCCTACATATGTTTAACGATTTATGGATCAGGTGACTTTTTTTTTGTGTTGTTTTTGCCCTTGAATTTAAGAAGTCTTATGATTTGTTATTCTAATTTAATCATTTTTAATTTAATTAATTGTGTATTCATCTGATAATTTAATTTAATTAGTTATTGATCATTGTGTGTGTGAATCATTGTCATTGTTTTGCTGTCTAGAATTGTTTGTTATTAGTATCTTGATATGATATCATTTGATGATTCAGTCACTTTTGAATATTGCCTATAAGGTGTTCTATAAAATGTGTTTAAAGTGGAATATGGAAGTACTTGATTATCGTTTGATGATCGATTCATTTTTGGATACACTATTAGATTTTAATCATTATAATTTACTTACTATGATCATGTTTAGGTGAATAAACAAGCCTTTAATGTCAGTGTTTTTAATGAACAGAGGATTGTTGATTGGTTAGCTGAAAGTTTCAAAAGGAATGAGGGCATTAATCTTCTTAAAGATAAACAAGCTCTTCAATGGCTAGAAAGCAAAAATAGAGCTTTCCACTTTGACCTAAATTAATATTAGGTACATGCATTTTCATTTGACAAATAACCATTGGTTTCTACTGATTAGGATGATTTCTTTTCATGTTTGCTTATTGTGGGTATTGTTGTTGCAGTGGAGGCCCAAAACACATTGATACTACATTAACCAGGGTGAAAATAGAGGAATTGTGATCTGATTTACTAGACATGTACTATAAGTATCTCCATTTAGAGTTGTTGATTCGAGATTGTAAGATTTGTTTTGTTGTTTGTTTGGTTTAGGCTAAATGGGTCAAGATGGGTTTTTGCGGTTCTTCATGTGTGGAAAAATGAAAAAGGTATTCATGTCTGACTTTCAGTTTTCAAGTTGGGATTTTGATTTGTACATTGCAATTTGAATCTTTTCAGGTTGCATAGTTGTTCAGATAACATCATTGTCTTGTGTTTTTCATTTTACTACTGCATAAGAAAGTTATATAATGTACGTGCAAGATAACATTTTGTTGGTATATGAACAAAAATATTTAAAAAAACATGTTCAAATTTACATATGCGTTTACTAGCTTATGTTATTTATATATTGATGCTATCTTGCTCTCCTTTACTAACTTTTGATTTCCATGACTTGATTTATGCTGGTTGTATATTTAGTAACTTATAAATATAATGAAGAAGTGAATCTATTGCTAAATATGGATGGAACGAAGTCATGAAGTGTACCCATTTTCTAGAATCATACCGTGATTAACGATATCAGGAAATAGTGTTTTGAAGATATAAGAAAGATGTTATTGAACTTTGATCGTCTTAAACTCTTAATATATGTTTTTATCTATACAGAAACTTCCTCGATCAAGCTTTTGTGCATTTACACCAAGGTGAGTGATCTCATTAGTTACTCTTCTATTTTCAAAGTTTAGTCATTTTTGCATTACAAGATGTATCTCAACTTCACTTAGCTTATTTGCGCAATTTGCTTTTTTCGGATGTGCTCTCTATTGATGGAGTCTATCTAAAAATACTGCTTGGATATGAATGGAATCTATCGTTGACAATAAGTAACAATGCTTTCAGCCGAAATTATCTATAAAATATGTACTGTGTAGCTAATGGTATTTTTAAAAATGTGGTGCAGCTAAAGTTAGGCGACTATTTGATATTGCTAATGTGTTGTCTTCCTTGAACTTTTTTGAAAAGGTTAATTGTATCTTGCGATGTTGTGTGATGGTTAGTTATAGGTTCTTAAGTCATGTTGACTTTCTATTTGTATTATGGTTTAAATTTATAGAATCTTCTAATATTAAAGCTTACCCAATATCATTTTGTATGATGAGCAGACCCCACTACACTGAAACACAAAACCCTGCTTTATGTGGTTGGGGATGACAGGTCAAACATAAATCGTAATTGGGATAACTGATAAGGATTCCCAAGAAATGGGATTTTGGGACTGAGCTAATAAACATTTGTTTCAACAAAAGCAAGTTGGTCTCACCTATTGATGTGGCTACAGACAAGGATGTGAAACCATTGCACCTGTTAAATCACTGAGATGTGAGCTTCAGGTCAGGGTCCTAACGAGCTTGGTCTTTCGGCTCCTACCAATAAGACTAGATCTTTTGATGGTGAGAGTAGTGAAGTGAATAAGACTCATGATTGGGAAAGTATATTAGTAGATTCCATTTTTTGCTGAAATTCTTAGTATTTTAATCATATTGGATACGCTCTAATATTATACGTATCCACAACGCAATTAA
Organism: Helichrysum umbraculigerum; assembly: GCA_949592205.1. Classification (NCBI taxonomy): domain Eukaryota; kingdom Viridiplantae; phylum Streptophyta; class Magnoliopsida; order Asterales; family Asteraceae; genus Helichrysum; species Helichrysum umbraculigerum. The sequence continues at coordinate 57,808,776 of CATIUR010000006.1, forward strand.
TTTGAGGGTCAAGTCAATATCGTACTTAGCTTTTATTTTGGCACAGTAAGTATGTTGATTATGTTAATAGAGACAATGATATGTATGTATATGATGCAGGATTAGATTATCGAAACCCAAACATACATGCCATTCGTCGCTGCCATTGTTGGTACTTCAAAGTGTCATCCAAGACTGGTGACACCTAATTTTATTAACATTTATCTTTTTAGTATTTGCAAGTCCACTACCATGTGCGATCATATATTTAAGTTTGTGAATGATGAGACCAAGGTAATGGTGGTGAGGGCAACCTGCCATGCTTTTGGTTTTAGATACGAGGGGTTGAAAAGATTTGTTTGAGAAAAAAGGATTTGAGAGTCTTTACTTATTTAAAAAGCTTTGGACAGATTTAAAATGTTCGACCCGCTTTACCAATCTCCGTTTTAACTCATTCTTTGAACTCTACCCATTTAACCCGTTTAAGGTAAATGCTACCTAAACCCAACCCTTTTCGTTAACTAATTTTAGTTATATTGATTTGTATGTTTGATGAATGTATAAATTTTATGAAATATCAAGTATTGTTTTTCAAGTGCTGCATTTTTGTAAACCAATTTTCGTTAACGACCAATTAGTTGTACCGATCAGTGACACCAAACTGGAATGGTTTCAGTTTTGACCTACGATTTGATGCTAAAAGGAGATATATGAGTTTTAAAACATGGCCAGTTATTTATCCATTCATTCGCTGCTAATATTGTGTAACCTGTCTGTTGCTGGTAAAGTCTAAAGGTTTTACTTGAATGCTAAACAGGATATTTTCTTAGGCTACATGCTCAATTAGGTGACTGTTTTGACCCATTTACATTATGATGGGTTGATGTAGGTTATGATTTTAGCTATAAAGGCTCGAGGAAGAACAACAAAGAGGTTGAGCTTGAAATCAAATTTAACAAGGTTGTTATTGAGAAAGGTTTGAAAAAAAAAAGTATTTCATGCCAACCTGACCCATTTTTTTTCCCCGTTTTGAATAATGCCAAAAGTACCACTTTTGACCCAACTTCTTTGGTCTTTCTACATGACCCATCGATTGTGTCCCACCTTTAATTATCACTAATATATTTGGAACAACTTATATAATTTCAAATAATATCTGTCGTTGATTTTATTCCTATCACTACTTATATCTTGGTTTATCTTTCTATGTAGGCTATAATTTTAGCCCTCAATGCATCTTATTTTCTGAAATGTGGAGTCTATTTTGTTATATCCATCAAGGTTTGTATTCTTTGTTGAATATCATGTAAATGAGATCTTCCATTATGTTTTTCACTTCCCTTGAACTGTATTCAAACATACGCCATTCAATTGTTTTGGCTTTTGGATCCTCTGCAGGCTAACTGCATTGACTCAACTGTTCCTGCTGAGGCTGTATTTGCTTCAGAAGTAAAGAAGCTTCATGCTAAGCAATTCAAACTCATGGAGCAGATGACTTTTGATTTATGGTTCTGCATAGTACAGCTGATAAAGGACTCAGCAGGTGACTTTTAAGCACTAATAGATAATTCCACGGTATGTACACATGCAAATCCAGTAATCCACTTTATAAAAAAAATGAAGTTTCATAGATACTACATTAGAATCTCATTTGCTGATACATAAATTCATCAGGGAACGGGAATTGCTTGATGAAATAACTTATTTACAATGGAGGTATGAATTTGATTGGTTTTCTTTTAAAAGTATTAGATGTTGGCTTTAATAATGGGAAGACTTGAATCTTGCAATACAGTTTAAATGGTAATGTCTAATTAATCAGCAATAATGTTGTATGTGCAGTGAACCCTTTGGTTTTTTATGTGTGCTGTATGTATGTAGTTGTGGTTAAATGGGTAAAGTAACCCAAAGTCTATTTTTAACGCATACAACTTCGACATTTTATTTAATTAAGATGTCATATAATAGTGTTATCAATAGAATAAAGTTTACAGTCGTCGTGCTTGTAATCTTTGGCAAAGTCACAAAACCTACTCCTTGCGATGTTATCAGGCATTCAGGCCAATGTGGAAATCTTGACCCATTAGCCTTATGAATGAGTCTGTAATTTAAGAGGGATTCTTAAAAACATGAAGTCTACTAAATTATCTCACTAAAACTTCTTTATTATTATTCTATATGGTTTATATGGTTATTTAAATTGGTCGAATGACATAATAGACGTGATTTATTTCAAGACTCTTATGGGTATAATTAGTCCAACTTTCAGACATATGCTTGATTAGTCCAACTGAATCAATATAATTATCTCATGTGCATATATGCACTGAATAAGTTACCCAGGTAGAGATCAAGTAAAAATTTCATGCCATGTCGGGCATGACGATGGCCTCATTAGGAATTAAACTTGATCTCAAAAATGCTAAACGTGTTATCATGGGTGCGGTCTTTGAGTGATTATTGTCGTACTCTATTTAAGTGCATAGAATTTAAGGTTGAAATTAACAAGGTAGTCATTATTTTGTACTTCCTACTGACCCTGCCTTCCATCTCCTTGCAATTGATCGGGTGGATATTGAGGAAAGTGCACTTAGTTGACAGCATGTGAGGTTATTTTACTTCGATCTCATTATATCCGTTGTAACTAAAAGGATTGTATGATCTTATTTTAAAGGATTGTAACTAAAAGGTTTGTTAGTATCTTTGATTTTACAATATGTGGATATTCTATTGCTTTATTTTAATTCAAGTTCGATCACGTAAATGAGGGGCAGTTAGCTAGCTGAGTGGGTTGGGCTGGGTTGACCCGTAAACGTTTTATTATTTCAATAAGAGTCTAAATCTCTATCATTTTCTTCTTATGCTTTGGTGTTCTTTAGGTTACTATTTTATCTGTAAGTTTAGTTATTACATTACGAGCATGTTACGCACCGAAGAATGTCGCAACTTTATTGACTCTATAAACTTTACCTCTGTTTATACTTATATATTTATTGAATTTTTTTTTTGCAGATATTAAACTGAAAGTTATCAAGAGAAAGTTGTTGTTCCCGAGCTTCTGGATATCAGATCTGTAAAAGGTATTGAATTTCTTCTAATATGAGGAGGACATGGCTATTGTGATGGTAGTTGTCTGGTTGAAACATAGTTACTTATTTATTAGTTTATTTCAGCAAATGTATATCTTGGATATGCATGCTCCATGTGAATGTCACCATGCTATTAGTTTTCTTACTTAGTTTTAGACATGCATGGCATTCGATCAGTTTGTCGAGTTAATATGTTTTATTTCTTCCATCATTTTTTAAAATATTCACAATTCCTTAATTTTATCACATACGATACATTACAAATTTGGCTACATGTATCATCACAATAAATGGATACATCACAAATTTGGCAATAATACACATTTAAAAACGTATTGAAAAAAGGTTTTAATGGTAATTTTCAATAGTAAACTTGTATTTGATCACACGTTGGTCCTTTTACATATTTTCGTTTGTAATCATTTTGTAATCTATACTATTATAGTTTGCAGGAGCTGCAGAACATCTCTGTGCAGGGGCGATTTAGATAGATCCATGGATGGAAGTAGCTTTTTCCTGTAGAGGATTAGACTCAAAGAGGTTGAACGATAGACCTATCACAACCCTACTCAAAGTCACCTGCAAGTGTTACTAATTGATTGTCACTTGTCAAGTTGTATGAGTGAAATTTTTGTTTACCACGTTTTATTTTGTTTGACCTTCATGCAACCTTATGCTCTTATTTCAATATTTTTTTGTACCTACTTCTTTCAAGATGAGCATTAAAGTTATATTAATCGTTGGAAACATTAGTCGTACATGTTCAAGAAACTGATCTATTCATTGTTATGCATCCACAGTCTTGGTCAAGATACAGGTATTCTCAAGATGCATTAGACCCTCTACGTCATACCATGAGTTTTTATGTTTTTAGGACACTAAGGAAGGGTATGTGAATGCCCAACAATGATTGGTGTTCAATATCAAGGAGACAGTACACATCTTATGAAGGTATGCATACTTCCTTTTATTTTCCTTTCTATAACACTGACATATAACTTATGCTATGCGTTTTCTGTTTTTGGATGGTTTTATTAAGACAGCTGTTAGAGTTGCGAGATGTACAAACTGTGCAGTCAACATGGGAGGATGATGGTCTGATATATAAGAGAAGGAAAGACGATTTCAACTTGCTCAATTGAATTTTGTTTCCTTCACAAATTGTGTTATACTTCTGTTAGTATATGTTTAGAATTTTTCCTATTTGATTCATATTCGTTTGACACGCGTGTAATATAACTGATTATAGCTTTCCACAAGGTTCTCGTGGGATGGTTGTACTTGTGAAGGTGAGAGATTTAGGTAGTCCTTTTCATTACTTTTCAATGGTCTGGGCCTCTAGGGACAGTTTTTAACAAGTAGATTCTCTTTTTTTTTTTTTTTTTTTTCATTTTGAAGGAAAATTGGAAAGAACTATCTATATGTTCAGATTAAGGAACAAACTGTAGAAACGTAAACTATAATTTGGTAACAAGATGTTGTATGATATAATAAAATTCAAACTAATAACGAAAATGGTATTAAAATCTTGTGCTAGCCCGCGAATTCGCGGGTTATGATCTAGTAAATATTAAATTATGGGCCTAACTTAAAAAGTTGTGATTTTGGGATATTTACATTTTATATAATCCTCGTAAAAGACCATCATGATTCATGACTCATGAGTAGCTAAATTAGTTTTCTATTTCACAGGTTGTTAACATCTTAAGTGGCTAATCACTGAGATATGTGATTATTTCAACTTTTCAAGACATGTTTTTGGTTCTAGGTCTATTTATATCTATCTTTTATTTTATGTTATTTATCCTTAATATGTGACGATCATTTGTACAACACGAAATCGAAGTTGAACTTCGTTCACATAAAATTAACATAACAAATAGAAACCGTTTAGAATCCCATAAGAGCCTAACCACGACATTAAAATGAATATTAGTGGACTTGGTTAAGATGTTAATCCCACACTATAGCATAGATGCATTTGCGAATATATTGTGGTACCGAGCGATAGTTATTGATTTTAGCCTCTTAGGTTCGGTTCGATGTTAGTGTTGACCTAAGCATCGAAAAAAAACGTACGCATACATTATTTTATACCATTGTTCTAGGATTTCGGACTTTACATCACAAGAAACACGCTTGTAAATTTGGACAAGCAAAAACATGATATGTAGTTGGCAAAGAAGTGAAGGAAACTCTTTAATGTGTCGTGTTTGATGGGTGGTTGTTAGTTGAAGTGCTTAGCGAATATCAACAATGTTTTCGGATTTGATTCTGGTTCCATATCTACCAAGTAATTAAATATCACTCAAGGAATCTAATCCAAATTAGATTTTTCTTACAAGGAACATGAAAAGATAATATTCTACCATGATGTAACCGGCACTTGGTTACATTATTATTTATCTTCGGCACTTGGTTAACCGGCGTCATATTTGGCACGACATTATAAATATAGTATAGGTTTGATAATTGTTGCGATATGCACTCTTTGATGGATCGACAAGCACTCTAAGTACATGTTCATACCGTCAGGTCAAAAATCCATTGAATGAAACGATAACGCAAGTATCATTTAAACCATATACCGCTCGAAACCTTATTTGAATCGAGCAATTTGATCTCAGCTTGTACCCGTCTCGACTTTGAACGATCTTGAGTGCATTAAGAATCAACTGTTCATTTTACCAATTTATAAAGAACAATCCTAATGCATCATGCAACAACCAACTTGCGTCTACACGCTATATCTTCAAACGAAGTCGTCATACCTTTTTGCTTTGTTTGACCGATTATTACTAACTAATTATTTCGATATTATACAATCGCATCACGCATAAAACATTATTTATTTTATAAATTTGTATATGTATTCTATATATATTTATACCATGAAATATCCACGTTACTTATTTGACTCCATATTTTATTTTAGATTCCTTTTAAACAAATATATTATTATTATGCTTTCCATAAATTAAAGTTGAATCCAGCGCACAGAAATTGACGCCATTCTTTGGACCGAAATACCAAAAAAAAAAAAAGTAGACGTGGCTTCACCTGCCGCTGACTTCCCATTTTCCACATTATGTCAATGGATTCCGAATCCCTTTCGATTACTTCAATAATACACTAATATTCACGAAATTCAATGAAATTCGATAAAATTGAAATCTTAATTTTTTCTTAGTTTTTTTTTTATAAAGATGTATTCTATAAAGATGCTTGATCCATTAAATTGTAGTTCATCAAAAATATTAAGTTGTGGTTCATCAAAAATATCGACGAACCAAACGCAACGCACTGTAACACATCTAATTTTAGTTTTTTTTCAATTTCAACAAGCAACAACAAATCAAACTACACATGTATGTTGTTGATACATCAGATCCGTCATCTCAAATGGATGATATTAATAATTTGAACAATTAATCGGTATTGAATAAATAGTTAATACTAGTAAATACAATTTCAAGTGTCAAAGGAGAACATTCATGATTTCATGTGTCACAAGTTCCTTCTTAGATCAACCACAACTACGCTCACGTTATCCGAGCTGTGTCGAGCCAATGCGAGTTTCGTTAGCAGTATCGAAGCGTCCAAACACGCCTTGTCTGAACTTTCACCTCCGTTAACCTTCACGTCACTTCCTGGCGATCGCAAGGGCGACCGAGGCTTCCGTGAGGCCAGGCACATACGCGCTACGTTACATGCCACATCGTTAGACACAACGTCCCATAGTCCGTCACTAGCTAAAATTAGGCACTCATCTTCAGCTGTCCGTTCCGTTACGGTTACTTCCGGTTCCGGTATCACGTAGGGTTTCAGATAATTATCTCCTGAATATGATTAACACACTTAAGTTTAATTACAATCATCACCTAAAAATTAGTTCGAAAAATGAGAATTGAAAAGTGTTTAAAATAAACAATATACCGATCGCTCTCGACATCGCTAGAACTCCGAGAACTCGAGCGCCATCCCAATATATCACCCGTCCCCCGGCCTTTTCAATCCTAGCGAGTTCATCTGGACGATCAGGCTACAATCAAACGAATCCGAATTAGTACTAAATTAGTCTATACATTTGTCCGGATCCATATCTGAATCCGGATATTTGATATTCAATACCTTATGATCTGAAGATAAAGGAATAGCAACGCCGTTCCTACATAGCACGGCACGCGAATCACCGCAATTCGAGACTACGATTTTCTCCGGAGTAACGACGGCGACTACCGCAGTTGATCCGACGGCGTCACATTGAGGAGTTTTGAGGTCACATCGACAATTGGAGCTGGAATCACCTTCGCTCCATTCCGTCACCTCTTTATCCATTCGTGAGAAGCACGTGACCATTTCCTCATCCCATTCCGTCGATTCTCCGCTTTTTTCGACCTCGTTTTTCACTATCTCGTGCATCCGCTCTTTACACTTCATCGCCACCTACACAATTTCACAGATGAATTAGGTTAAGGAATACATAATTATGAAGTATTGAACAGTTAACAACAGATAAGTAAGTAATTACATGCGAGCAACCGTGGCCGTCGTAAACACCGTAAAAGTGCGAATCGTTACAAAACGACGGTTTTACAGCAACTGCATCTTCCATATCTCTTCGTCTACCACACACCGTTGTTATCCCAAATTTACATTCATTCTCATTACGAACAGTTTCGCAAATAGTTAAAGCTTCAGCTACATCTTTAGTTTCAATCGGTTCGATATTTTCCACTTTTCTTCGTTTTTTACTGCTCTCCGGCAGCGGCGCCACCACGTCGGAGACCACCGGAGCGATGAATTTAAGCTGATGAATCTCCGTACGGCGACGTCTACCGCTAAGTTCAACCGTCGATGGAGTCTCGGTCTCACCAATAACACCGCAACACGTACCGGCCATGATCGTAAGATGAAAAGGTTAAGATATTAATTATCTGTTAGCAGAGGATTTAAATAAAAGCTTAAACAACGGAATACAAAAAAATCTTCTTGCAAACGAACTTATTAATGAAAATGAAAGTTTTTGGAAGAAAGAGGAAAAGAATAGTTGCTGGAGGAGTGGTGGGGACGGGCAGCTGACCGGCACCGACCCGGGCAACAACTAGAGTTGGTATGACGTAGATATCTGACACGAGGATGCATCATGGCCGTTGATCGGAAAATAAAATCTTTTAATACTGATACGAATCATACGATAGTGTGCCATGTGGAAATATGTTTGGTGTTAGGGGGTTACGTGTCCCAATAAGAAGTCGACAACGTAAGGTTCAGGGAACAACTTAATTTTTGGAACATGAGTGTGGTCCAAGGAGGGACGGCCCGACCCGAACTTCCCTCCGCTATTTGTTGGAATATTATACAGAAACTGGACGGTAATTGTTTATGTTGTCACGAAATATATTCTAATTTTTAGATTACTATAAGGTTAATGTAATTTCGATCAATAAATCTAGTAAGTAGTAACATAAAAATTTACAGTTCGCTATGCATTTGTTAGGTTAAAAAATCATCATTTATTACTATAACGACAGAGCCGGAAAATTCTTGTTAAGTGGACGAAATTGAGAAATTTAATATCAAAAATATCTTTAAACATAATCTTTTTTATATTTGGACGAATAATAAAATATCCTTAATTAATAATTAGAAAATTTTGTATTATATAAATTTTGTAGTAGAGACACGGCTGTCTACACTGCTCTAGTCATGTCTCCACTCCTGATCGCGATCATTAAATGTGATTTTTTCCCATCAAACAGACGTTAAAGTACGTATTTGACTTACTCTTTTAATCATAATATTTGATTAGTTTTTCGAGTTTACGGTTTTTTCATGTAATTTTTTGTTGTTACTTGCTAGAACAAGGACAGATAGTTCGTGTTCATCAATGTTGTTTCATCTTAGGCATATGTTGTATCTTTTTATGCGGTTATCAATTGTCGACTTCTACTTCAAAGTTTCTTAAACTCTAAAATCCATGAATTATTAAGAGAAGGTTTCTCATATATAGTATGTCACTATATTGTTATGGCTTGGAGCAAGGAGAAGTTGAAATCGACTGACAGTTGGTGTTAACTCAGCGTCACGTCATTTTTTCTCAAAACTGATTCACACCTGACTGACCACTGTCAACAACGACACCGTCTTCAATTTTTGGATCTCACATTTACCAGTATACCATTATTTTTTAATACTAAGCAAAACAAAAAACTGACAATGTCCTTTACTTTGTCGGATATCCGGCGGACCATGCTAACGGCGTCGGTTTAGTCGGTTAGAACCGACGGTCGAAGCGACTAATTACCATTGGGAGGAGTCTAAGGTGTATTTTAGCATATCTAGATATTTATTTGGTTAAAGAATATTGTGCACGATATGAATCGAATATCAAACGTACATACGTTGTATGGTTGTCCTTTTCAATTAAGGTCGTTCTCATCTTTTTATAAAACCTTACACATGAACATGATTGTTCTTTCAAGTTTTTAATTTACAGTTGTCATCCATAAGTATCAACTTGTATCGATGTATGAATGGATATCTATTTATCTATTTAATATTCCATTACGAAGGTAGAGAAAGTAAATCAATGATTCTTTTTGTTAAAACAAAAAATAGATTAACGTACATATGTGATCGCGTCATAATGAGTGTTGTGTATTGTGTTTTACATAATTCGGTATTTCTCGTCCCGATAACTTGTTAGAACATCTACTATGAACCACTACTTAATAATTACTTTCACCAAGTGTCACGTCAACCTTTTCATTCTAAGCTACTTTCTAATACTTTTACCCCACTGTCAACTACTACTACGGATCACTTTTTAATTTTAGTTTTCTTCACTAATTAAAAAGATTGTACATTCACGCTATTCGGTATCCACACAATTTCTTTACTTCTTTGGCGCCGACCAAGCTAGATTCTACCAACGTGGGATGCCTTTAAACAATATCGGCGTCAATGAACAGTGATCACCCGGTGCGTATGCTCCGAGCGATCACCTGGTGTGTATATATAGAAAAGAGCTTCCACTCATAGCCATCAATTAGATTTCCATTATATAATAGAGTAATCGACACCTGCTAAAGAACAAGAAACAAGTCCTCCGTGCTCTATAGTCTATACTTGAAAGGAATTTGCTAAGCATATACGATATTTTTGTACATCTTACATGAAAATTTGTTTTTTTAACAGCGACACATGCGAGTTTACTACAAGTAAATAATTAGTTCTAAAATAATCATTTTATTTTATTTTATAATATATATCCTTTATTAAGTTCGTATGCACACCACGTGCTATAGCATTTTACCGATTGTAAAAATTGTGACGAGCGGTTGTTAATAACAACGAGGGACTTAAAAAATTTAGTTATCGGTGTCATAAAATATTTGAAGTTCAGATCACTTGATATTTTATTAAGTTTAATTAAACAATGAGATGTATTGTTAAATTATGAGTGGTAAGTGGTAACACTAATTTTATATTATGCAGACTTTATTAACTGGTGTTACACATCGCTGTTTATAACGTAGTTCCACCACTAAGAGCACCCACAACAATAAAAGCTTTATAAAGCTTTTCTTCTATGCCACCTAGATTTATAAAACAAAAGCTTTAAAAAAAAGCTTTTACTCCAATGAAAATTTACTTTGCAAAGCTTTTCTTTATAATTTAATACTCACATATATTCAAAAAAGCTTTTGCCTCAAAGCTTTATAAATCTCAAGCTTTTGATACAAAAAGCTTTTGCTCCAACAATAAAAAGCTTTTACAAAGACTTTTTTCATCAAAAAAGCTTTAGATTAAGTCTTCATTGGAGATGCTCTAATTAACAATATAGAGTTTCTGGATGCAACCAATGGGCATCTAACAAGTGTGACACCTCGTTCTCTTGAAAAAACTGACGTCACAAGGCCTCTAAACACAGACACGTGTCTCAGATAATGACGTGGACTTGGATCTAGGTTCATCCAGGTACCAACACGTGTCCACTTTGTTCAATAAAGAAATTATTTAAAATCGCCATTAAAGGTTTTTTGAGCAGAGCCATTAAAGGTGAATGCATCCCCCTTTCATCCAATTGTTGCCGCTGCCTACCTATAATTAGATCTGTCGAGCACTCCACTCAGGTTCTTTCCATGTCATTAATTTACTTAATTCATCATTCCGACCAATATAAATAATACTCCATCCGTCCCAATTTTATTGTACCCAGACAAAAAACATGCAGTTTAAGAAAATATCACTCTCTCTCGTACTTTTTGATAAGAAGACAGTTTTACCCTGTACTTTTTACCTACCTTTTTGTCTTATACATATATAAATTATAGCATAAATGAACTTTATCTCATTATTCTTATCTATTTATGAAAGTGGACCATAAAATTGGGACATCCCAAAGAGGAATACTGGACAGTAGAATCGGGACGGAGGGAGTACTGTAATTCATAAAGATAATAAGTGAAACGCCCCGAAAACCAGAACCAAATTTTTTTTTTTTACTCACTTATTTTATAAACTATAACGCACTCTGTTAGGTCCCATTATTTATACAACACGTACTAAATTCATTTAAACTTCTACTTCCAAAGAAAACTAATATGACTCGCCTAATATGACGCGCTAAAAACAACCGCGTCAGAAAACTAATAGTGTTACTTCGTTAAACTGATAGAACTAATATGACTCGGCTAATATGACGCGCTAAAAACAACCGGGTCATAAAGCTATTTCAAAAACTCTATTTCAAAAGAACCGACAGAATCCCCGCCGTGGATCCCCCCTCCACAGCAGGTCCTGAGCCTGCACACCTTATTACCACTTTCCGAATTTAAAACTTGCATATCTTTCAAACGACACAACCAATGACTATAAAAATTTGCAGGCACCTATAATATGATATTTAGAACATTTCCCTTTTGACACTTTTCCAAATTTCCCAAAAATGACCGCTTTAGACGTATGGGTTGTTTTTGACCATTTTAACAACTTTTGCTTTGCATACCAAAACACAAACCACTTCAATACAAATCAAAACATTTTACACTTTTATTCAACATATTAAAACAAACTTAAAGAAGTTGAAAATCAATCCATAACACCCCTACACACTAATTTCACCATATGACATCTTTTAAACCCATTTTGACACTAATTTGACCCGTTTCATAACGTAACCACTTTTCAACCAAATCAACATTCAAACCATACATATTTGACTAATTCAAAGCTGTCGACTAATTGTCAACACCACATTTGACCAACCAATTACATTTGACACTTAACCACATTTTTACCACTTCACTCAAAATACAACCAACCATATAACTTCATATTACTCAAAATCACAATACAAGACTCTTTTCATCTAATTGACTTTCAAAGTCAAATACAACATATTTGATTCAAAAACTCTTTACTTGGGCGAATTACACAATTGCATATCAAAACAATAATTCAAAAGAATAAAGCAATTCTAACCGCATAGCTAGCTCCATATCAATCAAACTACCACAAGCACATTCTCTATCCACATGTCTCTAGCAAAATTTCAACCTACATAATAAACACTGAACGGGTAAGCACCACTGCTTAGTGAGTACACAGGTAATTAAACAAGCAATTCCACATAACACTTATAACACATATCAACACATAACTACTTAAACATATAATCACTGAACTCTATTTCTCTGAACACTGTACACTGAACCCTGGACACTATGCTAACCGCAGTTAGCTCTTTAATCATCACAGTATCTGTACACGTAATCACTTTTATCATTACATTAACCATAATCACAACACTAATCAAAATCTTAAATACACATATAAGAACTCAATCATATAATAAACAACTTCCACCCGATTGTGTAGTCTCTTGCTCAACAGCAATCCGAATCCAACACAATCGAATCATACACTATTCATCACATAATCCCTATTTAACCCACATATATTAACAAGTAACCTTTCACCCAATTGTGTAGTCTCTTGCTCAACAGCAATCCGAATCCAACACAATTGAATCGTACACTATTAACAAATAACTTTTCCTTTACGTTCAAGCTAGTGACATACTCATTACTCGCTAATGAGTAATCACTACTGACTTTTCCAAATAACATGTATTCACATAACAATTAATTATAACAAATAATTTAATACAACAAACTAAGTAAACACACATAAACAAATAACTTTTCCTTGATTATGCAAACCTCTAGCCCTCAAGCTATACGGTACTACACAACCAAATCACCTGTTTAATCCCCGTATCACTCACCATACTCTATTAGTCGATTTCACCATTGAAAGCACTCCACGTCTTTATCACCTACATATTTCATACATGATACATACAACACTTTTAGACACTAATCATCATTAAGCTAACTATTAATCATATTCATACTCTATTAACACTTCTAATTACACTATTAAGCTTATTTTATAATTTCATAATAATCTAACATAAACACTAAAATTCTCATAAACACTAGATCATAATTTCATTACTTTCTATCATGTTATATCATCACTAACAATCATAAAAATACTTACTAACACTAATTCAATCAATTTCATATCATAAATCACTAGTTCATGGATTTTCATCAAAACCCCACTTTGATCATATGCTACTTACTTCAAATTAATCACTTATATGATGATACATAGTTTATAATCATAATCAAAACACTAACTAGCACTAGTTTTATCATATTCAAACCCAAATTTTCGGATTAAAATTATTAACCCTTAAAAACCCCATGAAAATTCAAAACCCTAGATTAAATTATAGAGAAATCACTTTCAATATGTTATATGATCACTAACAAGCTTATTACAACTAATTATCATCAATTCCATCAATTTAAAACCCTAAATTCGGATTAAAACCCTCAATTTCTTAAAACTCCATGAAAACCCTAAAACTAGGTTAAAAATGGAGAAAATCACTTACATAGAGGTTGAAGATCATGAAGAAGATCATGAATTGAACCTTAGAAACCTTGAATCAAGAATTACAGAAGAAGAATTGAAGCATGAATCGTTCCTGTGGTTTTATTCTTATATCTGGAACATTTTAGACTAATAAAGGATATACATAACATTGTACGTATTTATCTATCTATTTTAATACCTTTTTAAACTTTACAGTCTGGAACTGGTAAAACCGTTTACGTTTTTCACTATATCTCGTTATCTACATAATACTATTTCATAATAAAAATATATCCGCGTACGATTTTAAAACCTGAAACTTGGGGTGTTACAATAAGAATATCAACCATAAATGTATACGCAAAATGAAATTCGACGTTACTCAAATATCTTATTTTCATGAAATTTTGTCTCATAGAACAAGAAAAGCGTAGACAGTCGTTTCCACAGTAATTGTAAAAAATAAATTTTTTAAAATATTCATAACATTTTAAAATTTTTATCACTACAAAACTATAAAAAAAAATAAAAAAAAAAATTTTTCCATCCCTTTCATCTGGGTTTTCTAGTTCCGTTGTTGGCCTCACTCTACGACGAGATGTCACAAAATTTAATAAACGTGTAAAATAGAAAATGTGGTGTTGTGTGAGCTGTCTTAGGATACGAAGAGTCCAGCCTCTCGTGGATTACATAACATCACCGAATAAACAACCAATGTTGAGACATAGTTTGTGACAACAGATCTAGCTTGAAAATAGGACTGGTGTAATTGTTATCATGTTTGTACATTGGTTTAGATTTGTAAATAAATTATATTAGTTTTGTTATTAATATTTGTTAAATATATTATTATATTAAAGTGTTAGAACAAATATTGTATAATAACTAAAGTTTGAATAGCGAGTCGAGATCTCAAGTCGCAAGACTTGGTCTTGCGAGATGAGATATGAACTCGCAATAAGCATCGCGAACCGAGTCTATTGGTAGGCTTGGGTTGTGAGGCGATTCGAGTCAACTCGCAAGGCCCACGGGCTGCGAGTTGAGTCGAGATATTTATGAAAATTTTGTTTACGATTTTCATAACTTTTGCGATCTGACTTTTTAGCATTCCGAATTTTTTCAGAGAAAACCTAAGTATTCTAATGACTAGGCTTTGACGGTTTTACGTATAAAGCAAAGTAATTAGATATTCGTATTAAAAACGCGATTATTATCGTTATATTCATATAACACGTATTGAGGGATTCTGCACCTTAATACTATAGATAACCTCGTTATCGATCCAAGAACTAGGGACTTACAATTGGTATCAGAGCTTTCGGGCTAAATACTAGTAGGTTCGAGGTTATTGTGGTAATAACGATTAATTTCGGATTGTTTTAACGTGCATAAGTGTGTTGAAAGCAATCAAAATCATTCTCTTGACATTTTTAGGTTGGTTTACGGTCGAAATTGCTAGTTTTAATCGTAAAAATACCTAAAATGTTCATTTTCGGGTTTTTCAGCCGTTTCGCGAATTGAGATTAGGGTTTCAGCGCTGTCTACGAACCGAGTTGAACTTGCGAACCGAATTGAGTTCTGCGAGTCGAACTAAGATCTCTAGCGAACCGAGATCACTTGCGAACTGACATCTTCTGCGACCCGAACTGAGATTGGCGAACTGAGGTTTGCGAATCGAGCTGAGATTGCGAATTGAATTGTGTTGCGAATTGACATCTGAACTCGCAAAACAGTCTGAATTTTTGAACTTTCAAGATGTCCGACTTAAGTAGAATGATTGAGATGGAACACGAGGTTGGGAAGTCTAATGTTCCACCTAAATTGTTAAGAATTGAAGACTACTATAACTGGAGGGATAGATTTGAATCTTACTGTAGATTTCATGATCTGTCAATATGGATGTGTATTAAAAATGGATACACGGCACCTACTCAAACGGTTAATAATGCAACTGTTACTCCTGCTTATAACCGGATGAGTGATCAACAAAAGGAGGACTTTAAGATTGAGAATAAATCTCATTCTGCAATCAAGATGAGTTTACCTAAGGAGATCAATCATCAACTTAAATCTTTTCAAACTGCTAGAACGCTCTGGGAAGCGCTTGATAAAAGATGTGAGGGGAGTCCTCAAGTCAAGGCAAACAAGAAGAATCTCCCCAAAAAGTAGTTTACTGTTATTAAGACTTTGAAGGGAAAAGATCTTGATGCTTATACCACTAGATTCTACCATTTGTTGAGTGAGCTTGACGACCATGAAATTTTCACTACTGAGACAGAGAAAACCGATAAGTTTATTGAGGGTTTACCGTCTAAGTGGGAAATGTATGGTGTAATGCTCAAGGACAATGATGAAAGGTATGCAACTATGACCTTAGAGCAGGTGATTGACAAGCTAAGAGGTTATAATTTCACTAAGAAATCGAGAGAAACAGATTATGATCAGGTACAGAATCCTGGGTTATATCATGGTAAATCAAATATTTCGACTGCTTCATCTAGTTCAACCACTGCATTGCTAGTTGGTAATACTGATGAAGATGGTGAAATGATAACAGATGATTTGTGCCTACTTACCTCTTCTGGTAGTGAAATTAAAGGTACAACTGCTGAGAAGTCAGCTCAAGGGCATCAAAAGATGCCTATGAGTGTGAAATCTGCTGAGGAACAGTTATCTGTTCTTGCATCCTTTGTTGCTTCCTATGAAAACTACATTCAAGGGAAGATCAATGATCATATGCTTTTTGATGAAGATTATGATCAGATTGATCATGATTATGTTAAAGAATTGGATTATCAAGATCAATTAGCTATGTTGTCCAGGAAAGTAAAGAATTTCCTGAAGAGAACTGGTAAGAAAGTGGTGGGAAATCGATCAGGGTTTGACAAATCTAAGATTAAATGTTTCAACTGTCAAGGCATTGGACACTTTGCTCGAGAATGTCAACGACCAAAGATGGATTCTGGCAATGGCAAACAAGGCTCAGGAAGTACTTTATCTTCCAAAGCCTTAGTAGTGAAACAGTTAGATGGCTCTTATGATTGGAAAGCTCAGTCTGAGGAAGCACTCATGGCTGAGATTGATGATCAAGAGATAGCTGCTGAGTCCACAAGTTATATGCCTACTGGTGTGGAATTTCAAGTGAAGGTGCCAGAGTGTCAAGAAAAAGCAAGTGATGATGACGTGCTGTATATGGATTTAACTGCTGATATGAATCCAGATGACTTTGTGGCACGCATGACTGAAGTGCAAACTGACAAGAAAAGGGTATGTATTGATATTCTTACTTTTGCTGATGTTTGTTATTTAGTTACTGATTTACAGTCTCAAGTGAGTGTTTTAAATGTGTCAAATCAGAATCTGTCATCCCAAGTTAGTGTTTTTAATGAATCTAATAAGACTATGATATCTGAACTTGAACAAGCTAAAAGTGATTTACTTAGGTTATGTGCAGATAAGGTAGATCTTAATAATAAGATTAAGTCCGATGCTTCTGATAAAACTACACTTAGAGATACCATAAATGAAAAAGCTATAATCATAGATGGTCTCTATATAAACATAAAGGACTTGAATCAAACAATTGCTGATAGGGATAGGGAGTTAGCTGAGCTTAAGCTGAAGTTAGTTGAGCAAAATCGCAAGATTGAAACTTATAGAACTTCTGAAATTGATAGAATGCTAGATGTTCAACGTAGTGTAAAGGACAAGACTGGGATAGGATACAATGATGTACCCCATCCTTTTAATGCCAATTACACTAGTACTCCTGTAGATTCTGAAATGGCAGATGCTAGTCCTAAGGAATTAGTAACTAATAAGTCTGAACAGTTAGAGGCACAGAAGAGTGTTATTAAGAATCTATCATCAGATAATAGTAAGATATCACATCTAACCAAAATACAGTTTGTATCAGGAGGAGTGATTAATAATACTAAGACTGATGATAAGATTAATAATGAACAGAAGACTGATCCTTTAGTGCCTAAGACTCCGACTAACAATGCAAAAGTTGGTAAGTCACGAAAACAGATGTCGTGCTTCAAATGTCACCAGAAGGGGCATGTGGCTTCTTGTTGTCGTAACAAGAAGTTGGAAGCTTCACATAAGTTAGTGATTAATGAGAAGACACCTACCAACTCTAGTTCAATTATGGACAGGTTAGGTACTAAACCGGGATTAGGTAGTAAACCTGTAAACATTCTGAAAAGAGATTGTACTCATAGTGTCTCTCCACCTAAACCAAAACGGCCTTATTCTCAATCTGATAATATTTTTAATAAACCTAGAGATAAGACAACGTCGAGATTTAGGACCTCCAGTAGAAACCACAGTCAGTTTGAGAGTGGTTCTACTTCACGTGCACAAGGACCAAGTTATGTGCCTAGGAGGTTTTCTACTCACTCTCCTCATAGGCAGAAGACTTCTGATCATCAACAGCCTCAAACTCATGTGAAAGTTACCAAGACTCCCGATGGGAATAGTTATGGTTATTTTAAGGAGGTTCAGATTGTTGATGATAAGGGACAAACCAAGACCGTTATGGCTTGGGTCCCTCTTAAAAACTAATGGTGTACAACTCGTTATGTGCAGGCCCAGACTGTGAACAAGGACAGCTGGTGGTATGTAGACAGTGGATGCTCAAGCACATGACAGGAGAACGAAGTCTACTGAAGGACTTCAAGGAAGACCTTAAGCAAAGAGTTAACTTTGCAGGAGATAAAGGATGAGTAATTACGGGAAAAGGAAAAGTTTCAAATGGAACTTTGACTCTTGAGGATGTGAACTATGTTGAAGAACTAACTCACAACCTAGTGAGTGTTTCCCAAGTCTGCAATAAAGGTCATCCAGTTCAATTTAATGAAAAGAAGGCTTTAGTCCTGAAGCCGTGTTTTGTAATTCCCGAGAAATGGATATTGATGAGGGCACCAAGGAAGAAGGACATCTATGCTATAAACATGAGTGTTTCTAACTCTTCAATGGTATCTACATGTTTATTATCCAAGGCTTCTGAAGCAGACACCTTATTATGGCATAAGAGAATGGCTCACCTTAACTTTAGAAAGATGAACTACATAACTAAGAATGGATTAGTTCTGGGTGTACCACAAAAGCGTTTTGAGTCTGAAGATAAGTGTGTTCCTTGCATGAAAGGAAAGCGGCACAAGAAACCACACAGATCTAAGACTGAAAACTCAATCTCCTCGCCATTTGAATTGCTACACATGGACCTCTTTGGCCCCATAAGCAAGAGAAGTCTAGGTGGAAAAATGGTATTGTTTAGTTGTCATAGATGACTATTCTAGATTCTCATGGATTTCTTTTTGGGATCTAAGGATGAAACTCCGAGCATACTGATGGAGTTCTTTAATCTAATAGAGAATGTCTATAAAACGAAAGTTAAGCGTATTCGTAGTGACAACGGTCAAGAATTCAACAGTAAACATCTATTGCTTAAGCAAAGGGATACAACATCAATTCAGTGCACCTTAGGAACCTCAACAGAATGGTGTTGCTGAAAGGAAAAATAGAACGTTGATTGAAGCTTCTAGAACAATGCTTGCTGATTCAAAGCTTCCGGTCATCTTTTGGGCAGAAGCAGTGAATACAGCATGTTATGTTCTAAATAGAGTTCTTACGGTTTAAAAGCAGAACAAGACTTGTTACAAGCTTTTGAACAATAAGAAACCAAACCTAAAAGGGTTTGAACCCTTTAGAGTTTCATGCACAATATTAAAGACTGGACATCAAGCTAAATTTGGTGAGAAGGCCGACGAAGAATTTTTTTCTAGGTTATATATAAAAGAGTCTTTAATAAAGTCACAGGACGTTTGGAAGTGGTGTATAACATTGAAGTTACAAGCTACACACCAGATGTACACAAGGGCTTAGATTGGCAATTTGATTATTCTGATCTTTTTGCATCATTTAAAGTTCCTATGAGTGACTTTGTCAGTGATTCAGAGATACCTGAACATTTATTGTCAGGAAATGAGGATAATAGCCACACTCCGACATCGAATGCTTAACCTTCTGAAATCAAGACAATTGTTGATCCAAATCAAGCATCTACTAGTGGATCTCAAAAATCCAAAGTGGATACACCTCTAGATGAGAATGAGCTGACCCAAAAATTAGTGGATGATATCCTTACTCCATTGAGAGAGTTAAGAATATCTACTGATATTGATAACTTACAGCTATCTAGAGAGGGTGTACCGGATTTGGAAGACACTACTGAACAACATAGTGCTTATCAAGAGATATGTACTAATTTGGATGATGAGATACCAGTTGAACCGGCAACGGTTACTCGGACTAGTAAAAATAGTCCAGTTGAAAATATCATAGGTAATCCAGAAATTCCTATGGTAACTAGAAGTCAAGCTAAGGCTAGTACTTCTGAGTACCAAAGCTTGTACGTTGAAATGAAAGAGACCGGGATAACTAATCAATGTCTTTATTCATGCTTTATCTCACAAGTCGAGCCTAAAAATGTAAAAATGGCTCTAAAGGAAAGTTCGTGGGTGGAAGCGATGCAAGAAGAACTATCCCAGTTCTCAAAACTATAAGTATGGGAGTTGGTTGACCTTCCAAAGGGTCAATATCCAATTGGAACTAGATGGGTTTTTAAGTGTAAGAGAGACGATCGGGGAATCGTGACTCACAATAAAGCTCGTCTAGTAGTTCAAGGTTTTAATCAACAAGAAGGTATAGATTACAATGAAGTGTTTGCACCAGTTACTAGGCTTGAAGCAATTAGGGTATTCTTAGCATTTGCATCATTCAAAGAGATAAAAGTTTATCAGTTGGATGTTAAGAGTGCCTTTTTGTATGGCAAAGTGGAAGAATTGGTGTATGTTGCTCAACCACCAGGATTTACTGATCCTGAGTATCCTGAAAGAGTATATCGACTGAATAAGGCTCTATATGGATTACATCAAGCACCAAGGATGTGGTATGAGACACTATCAACGCATTTACTTGAGAATGGATTTACAAGAGGGACGATTGATTGTACACTTTTTGTCAAATGGAAAAAGAAGGATTTTCTACTTGTTCAAGTGTACGTAGATGATATCATCTTTGGGTCTTCTGACGAAAAGATGTGTAAAGAATTTGAACAAGTAATGAGAAGTAAGTTTGAAATGTCTGCGATGGGAGAGTTGAATTTCTTCTTAGGGTTACAAGTTGACCAAAAGAAGGATGGATTCTTAATTCATCAATCAAAATATACAGCTGAACTGTTAGAGCGGTTTAAGATGGATGAAAGTAGAGTTTATCATACTCCCATTCCAGTAAATCATGGACTTGGTTCGGATACATCGAGTGATAGCGATGTGGATCCAACTCTTTATAGAGCCATGATCGGATCACTAATGTATCTAACTGCCTCTAGGCCTGACATAATGTTCGTTGTTTGTATATGCGCAAGATATCAGGCTAATCCGAAAGAGTCACATATGCAAGCTGTTAAACGAATCTTTCGTTACCTCAAAGGGAAACCGAAGCTGGGACTTTGGTATCCGACTGATGGAGACTTAGATCTCGTAGCGTATACTGATTCGGATTATGGAGGATGCAATCAGAATAGGAAGTCTACAACCGGAGGATGTCAATTCTTAGGAGGTGGATTAGTATCTTGGCAGTGCAAGAAGCAAAGCTCAGTAGCCATTTATACATGTGAAGCTGAGTATGTTGCAGCTGGCAGCTGTTGTTCTCAAGTGTTATGGATTCAACAGCAACTGCGGGATTACGGGTTAAATATAACCAATACTCCTATGATGATTAATAACGAATCAACAATGTCGATCACTAACAATCCGGTGAAGCACAGTAAAACTAAGCACATTGATATTCGACATCATTTTATTAGAGACTGTGCTGAGAAGAATTTGATAAAGTTAGTTAAGGTTCCATCATTGGATAACTTAGCAGACTTATACACAAAGGCGTTCGACAGAGCTCGATTTGAGATGTTGGTTCAACTGAACGGAATGAGAAATCCCGAGTGATTAGTCTTCCAAGGGTATTTTGTAATAGTTAGTATGTATGTTTCTTAAAAAAAAAAAAAAAAAAAAAAAAAAAAAAACGTATGGCATTCATTTGCTTGTTACCTAAGGGGAATCGCCTTTATTAAAAATATAAAAATATAAACTAAAAATTGTTTAAGTTTTTGTCTGCTACATGGGAAATGATAGTACATTAGAAGAATAAGCTTAATAATAAAGTTTAAGTTCTAAGTTTGATATGTTAGTAGATTCAATTAAAGCTACATTAAAGACTGCTACTGTTTTATCAGATATTTATATTTATTTTATTATACACCTTTTTCCACAGTTTATAATTTGTCTGTTTATTTAAAGTCTAGATGGCTTCATCATATGATGTACTGGTAGACAATTTATATAAAAATTTCTAAGCCTTAAGAAGTTTTAATAATTAAATGTTTATTGTCCTGTGTTACTATTTTATGATGTATGACATAAGTCTTAATTGTTGAATGATGGTATTGCCATACACTGTTACTGTATAATAAAAAAAAAAAGGGACAAATAGTTGTAATATGGGTATTAGCTTAACTAAGGGTAACTTTGTTGTACTAAGTACAGACCTGAAGCCATTAGTTAAGTTAATATTCTCAAGTATATTTTGTTCATGCTAAGGGTTTCTTTGTTGTACTAAGTACAGATCTGCGACCACTAGCATCTTCCAGGTATGTTTGATGTTTGTCTAAACTTAAAATTCAAGTGTATGTTACATTATGTAATCACTACCTTGCCTTAAAAATCAGTGTTATGTGTTTTACTTGAAATTCTTCAGTATGTCATATTATAAGAAGCACTTGATAATACTAATACTAACAATAATAAGTTTGCTTAGAAATTCGAGTATAAATTGTTTATGTGGATCATAATATTGGTAATCATCTTGAACTGTCTATTATGACAAATATATACTTTTCTGAATTATATATTTTAAATTATACTTTGTGGATAAAGGTACCTAAGATATAATTTTATGAATATAAATGAGTAAATGATAAAATAAGTTGTAGTTTCACTGTAATTTATTTGGATTTCATGAGGTATGTATACTAACAATCAACTTAAACTTTATAATAAATTTTCTAAATAGCTTGTTCTTTCTAATATGATCCCTACGCAGATAAATTCTTATTCAGTTGATTTGTGTATTTTCTTCTTTGTTTTGTTCAAGTGATTAATAAAATGGTACATGATACCACTGTTCGTATATGATTGTATTTTTACTTTATTTTATTTTATTTTTAGCTTTATGTTTAACTAAAGTTTTTGTGTTTAATAAGTTTTTACCTTTTGGAATTAAATTATACTGTTATTTATTTTATCTGTGTTGAACAATCGTAACAAATAGAAGTGAAAAATAATTTTATTTTATACTTGTACAAAATAATTTGGTTTCAATTTATACAACAACAACAACAACAATACCCAATCCCGCCTAGGGCGGGGTATGGGGGAGGTAGGATGTAGACAGCCTTACCCCTACCCAAGGGCAGAGAGGCTGCTTTCAGAAAGACCTCCGGCAGAATATTTATATAGTTTTTACAAGTTATGAACAAAAAGTGCAGAAACTAGGTTGTAAAGTAGATGCAATATAATCATAAGAGCTAGCAGTAACTCCATCAACGTCCTTCACATATGCATCCTCATCCAGCAGCAGAAACAGCAACCGCCAAACAGCAACCTAACACCATCACCTAAAAACACAGCAACCCCCGAACGGCAGCAGTCGAAATAATAATAGTAATAATGATAGTACTAGTACTAGTAATAGTAATAGAAGTAATAGAAATATTACGAATAATAATGATATTCATAGTAATAATACTACCAGTAATAAAGCTAGACGTATATGCAAACAGTAATAATAATAATGATGGTAATAATAACAACAATAATTGTAGTAATAATAATAGTAACATACAGCAAATACTAGTAATAGTAATAGCAATAACAATAATAATAATAAGTACCAATAATAATAAAGATATTACAAAAAATAACACTTACAATAATAATAAGTATATCTAGACCCTCTCCTCATCTACCATAATTCTACGTCTCCACTCAATTCGATCAGAGGTCATGTCCACGGTAATTCGCATTTTTGGTAAAACTTGCGAGTTTGACCAGTCAAATCATGCGAATCGAGTATAGAGTATAAAATGGCAAGTCAAACGAGTCAAACCCACACCGAACCCACATACGTTTACGAGTTCACTTCATCCCTGCGAATCGACGAGTGGCGTAACGAGACGAAATATTATTTTCGTTTGATTTTGATTTCACAAGTTAGGGAACGAGTTTTTCAATCCGTAGATTTTATACACTTCTAGATTGCGTTTATTTTGAGGTAAAAATTAACGGATTTCACCGTATATCTAACTCGAAATCAAAGCTTTTATTAACTTAGGGTTTCGGTTTTAAGTTTAAACGATTAACGAAGATTAAGGCTGTTATTTAACAAGAATCTTAATGGTTAATGTTAAACGAACCTTGATGAACGTAAATACGTCGATAAATCATGCTAAAATTAACGGATTAATTGATTTTAGTTTTAAACTCGCTGCGGCAGTTCATGCTGCGAGTCGAGTTCCAGATTCAATTCGCAGCGAATTGAGTTTGAACGTGTGTTGACTTTTTGACCTTGCGAGTTGACACTATTTGTTGACTTGTTGACTCTGCGGATCGACTTGCGAGTCGATCTGCGGAATGACTTGGTTAGCGACTTGAATGGGTTTGCGAATTGAGTTGCGGATTGACTTGAGATTCTGCGAGTTGACTCCTGATGTAACTTGAAACTTCAAATTTTTATACAAAGACTTACAAACCAATTTATTTTTCAACTTAAGATTTTTTCGTTATAAGTTGCAATAGGATATGTTTTGACGTGAGAACATTAGTTAACACGTAAATACATATTATATATATACGACTTATGATTATTTAGTTATAAGTAATATATATATATATATATATATTAGATAATATAACATTTCGACTAAAATATATAATTATCAAATATAATTCTCGTAGATTATATGAATTTAATAAATTTAGAACTAAGATGTATGATGATTGATGCGTCACCAGCGGTCGGTAAGGATTTTACCCTTGTCGTTGCACCGGCTACTGGCGACGGCGATCAGTGGGTGTTTTAAATTTGTAATTGCGGGGCCTAAGTTTTCTCTAACAATGCTAATCCTAAGGGCGAGCAAGTGGTAGGTATGACCTAGAGTCGTTCTTCAAACCGACTGAATTGAAACTAAGGCGTGGCAGATATGGGCTTTCAAACTAGTGAAGGGTTTATAAAATAGTGAGGAAGTTTTGGTTTTTATATTAACTAACTTAGGCAAGTAAATAAATAAAAGCGAAATAAAAATAAAACGTAAAGCAGATAAAATAAAGATAGTGTTTGCTGAGATTTCGTTAATTAAGTTATGGGATGATATTTGGAGAAACTGTTTTGAAAGATATTAGTTAATTATCATTCTTGAATACTTGTATGTAAACACTAGATTCCCTACTAATTAAAATCCCATTAGCATGTCACACCGGGAGCTAGGTTATGGTAACATTACAAAGTATTTAGAATAATAAGCTAAATCTTAATTATGGTTTAATAATACTTTCATATGAACGGGAACAAAATCTGAAGGTACTAGACATAACTGAATCATATAACGATTCCTCATCATCCTAACGGATTTGTATATTTAGAAAGTTCATTTATGACTTTAAACCAGCCCTTGCTTAAGACTACCCAATAAATCCCCTAGTTATTCACAGCGTTCCTCACTTTAAGTGGTTCCACCGCTTCAAACCTTGGCCATGTCTTGTCCTACGGTAATCCCCCATGTAGTCTTGCGGTTCCATGGTTTCATACCTTTGAAAAATTATGTTGACACAGATGACTAACTACCTTTTAGTTGGACGTCATTAAAAAGGTGTTATAATCACGTTTATTGGTGGAAAAGCGATAAATTAACTTAAAGTTTAAAAGTCTATTTAGAAAGATTAATTAAACTAGGTTTCTCATTTTATATATTAGTCCCTAATATAACTACCTTCGGTCATTACTCGACTTCCATACATTTGTACTCCACCTTGAAGTGTTTCCAGTACTATCTCGAGAAACAGTCGAATAGGGGCCGTCATATTACTTTAATATTTAATTATAAATCATCCCATAATTAACTAAATACATCGCAAGCAAACACAACAAGTATACTACTCTCTAATCATGGCAATAACTAAATCTAGCATAATCAATATAAACGTAATTAATTAAGATAGATAAGGATAGAAAGAACCAGGATTAAATGCGAGAGAGAATATACTTGAATTAATTGACACAATTTCGAGCGTACATCGAAGATTACAATGCGTTCTGCACTTTCCTTCTATTCCTAATTAAACTTCTAAACTAGTTTAAATACTAGTTAAAACTAATATAGAGAAAGAATGTAGAGTGAGAAAGTTGGAGCTTATTTCTAGAGTGAGAAAAATAAGTTAGGAAGGTGTTTTTCCTAAGAAATGTGTGATAGGAATGGTGTGTCTTGAAATGAAGCCATGAGGCCTCTATTTATAGTTGAAATCCAGTGCATTTTAGCAACTTGGGGTACACGTTAGTAAAAGGTGGTGAAAGGTCTAGCACATGTACCCTAAAGCGCGGAAAGGTCTAGCACATGTACCCTAAAGTCGCGGAAAGGTCTAGCACATGTACCAGGAGAGTACGAGCAAGGACGAAAAAGCATCCGAGGGATGGGTGGAGTCCAGGCGGCGGCGGCTGGCTGCCAGCCGGCGGCTGGTGGCTGCCGCTTGTCCCGGTCCACCGTCTTTTGTTCGTTTCTTGTTTCGTGCGTATCTTCTTCGTTATGCGTCCGTTTTCGTCGATTCTTTTTGCATTGGATTCGTTTTTCAAAAACGAAGACTTTGATGAAAAGAAATCCCTGAAATGTTTTTCTGATCTTTAGATGTCTTGTGCGAATCGTTTGAATCTTCCGGTGTACGTAGAATCTTCGTTCTTCATCCGTTTTTGTTGATTCTTCTTCTATCAGATTCGTATTTTGAAAACGAAGACTTTATATAAGATAAACCTTAATTATGGGCATTTGTATCTAAATCTTGTTTCGAATGCCTTGAATCTTCAACTGTGCGTGGAATCTTCGTTTTTCGTCCGTTTTGCTTGATTTTTCTCGTGCAAATTTATTTTGACCTTCTTGTCAAAGTTTCATTGATTTGTGTATTATTTGAGTCTAAATGACAAGTATTGTTCCAGAATGAGAGAGATATCGGTGGTAAAAACGTGACTTTTTACGCGATATCAATGATTGTTTAGATTCATAATACTTTATAGTTTAAAATTTATTATTTGTCGTTAATGTGTCATTAATTGTTTTTGTCATTTGTGTTCTTTTACAGATATGGCGCGACAGTTTGATAAAGGTCACAATATTCTTGTTGATCTTGATCTTTCGGCACGCGGAGTTAATAAAGTAGCTCAAGTGCTGACGTTCTTTGCATGTTCACGCATTCGATATGCGATTACGGAGTCTCCACCGATCTCTCAGGTTATACTGAATGACTTTTGGACAGATATTCAGTATGATGAGACGGTCAATCCACCGGTGATACGCGCATCGGTTAATCAGAGACCGGTTGTCTTTTCGGCTTCTGATCTATGTCAGATTTTGCATTTGGGTACAGTAGACCAAGAAGATGGTCCGACTGAGTATCCGAGTGATTTTATTGAGGGTGCTTTAGGACGTATGGGTTATACGGGTGAGCGACGAGGACGTCAATTCCTCAAGGCTCTAGTTATCGACCAGTGGAGATTTCTTTGGCATGTTATAGTCACTGTTTTTGGACCGAAGAATGGCGGTTTTGATGAGTTGAGCCCTGCTCTTATATCGGCTGTTCTGTCACTGGTTTATAACAAACCATACAGTTTTTGTGATTATATTTTTGGTGAATTAGTGAGGCAGATTTTGGGCACTGTTAGATCACGTTTCTTGATCTACCCAAGGTTCTGCATGATGATTATTCATCATCATCTTCCGGATCTTGTTATCCCTGAGCCGCATCTACGTGTTGATATTATCGCGCTCAGAGGATACAATGCGATGTTTCAGCAGACTATCCAAAGGGAAGAGTTTGTCAAGCCAGAGATTTGTGATCTTTTTGGCTTTATTATTGATCCATTGTATGTGACGCCACCGAACAATGGTTGAATGGATGTTGCTGCTGCTGGTGCTGTGCCTGAGCCTGTAGCTGATGTGGTTCCACCTGAAGATCCACAAGAGCTCCTTGAGGATGTTTTGGAACAGGCTGGTCAGGTTGGGGAACAAGTGAACCCAGAGGTCGCTGTACAGCTGGTGGATGAGGTGCTAGGGCAGAATGATGACGCTTACAATTCACTTCTGCAAGCGATTGAACAATATGTTGCTGATGCATCTACACAGGTATTATATTATACTAATATAGATACTTAGTAGTTAGATTATAGTCTAATTTAAAGTATAAGTATTATTATAATTATAATGATATAGATATTTCGTTGATTAAGTTATTAACTAAATCTTAAAATATAAATATAATTATACATAGGAACCTGAGGCTGTGAACCCAGAGGTTGCGAGACCTGAGGGTGAGAAACGACAGGTGATTGCACTGGATGTTGGGACATCTGGTGGTTTTGATACGGCTGGACGTGATGGTCATACAGCTTCCGATTCCAGTGATACTGAGGATGATTTGTCTTATTCTTTTGGTCCTGCATCGGGTATTCCTGCTGGTATGATTCGTTACCGTTCTCAGCATATACCGGATCCTGTATTGAAGGAAAAGCGTAAAGCAGTAGATGTTGATCCGAATTTTGATCCGACTGGTGTGGATCTTGAGGAAGAGGATCCTTCCTTACAGACTTGACGCCGAAAGAGAGCTCGAGTTGCTACTACTCAGCTTACTATCGGTGACGGTAAGTTTTTGATAAAGTTAGATAGTTTTAACTTATTGCTATTCAAGAGTTTAAAACTGAGACAGATATTTCTGTAACAGTGGCTCAAGATAGACCACAGGTTGAAGTGGTATCATAAGCGGAGACTGAATCGATATCAGTACCTTCTGAGGTATGGATATATGTTTAGTAAACGTTTGTGATATTATATAGGTTAGAGATTGAGACAGAGTAATCTGTAACAATTATTAATTCTACTTGTTTAACTTAATAGGCGGAGATGATTGCTGCTATCATACGTCCTGAGACGTATTCGACGAACAAAGCTAGCAGAGCTGCAGCTCGACTGCTCTCTGATGTGGCTACAACAGCAGCTCATATCATCACACCTCCGTCTCAACCAACCACTTCTACTGCTACTACTCCACCTACGACTGCTACTGACAAGGATACATTCATAGAGTCTAGGGTTCGGGAGTTAGAGGCTTCCACCACCACGTCGTCTTCACAGTTTTTGCTTCTCTCACGACAGTTTATCACTCAAGGTGAATCTTACAAGCTGTTGTTGAAGACAAATACTACTCTTGTTGCTGATAATGCTGCCAACAAACGAGAGATTGATAGACTTGATCGTCTTGTTGCTGATCTGCGAAAGGACAGACCATCTCAAGGGGGAGTGGTTATACTAGATGAGTCCTGCAGATGTGATGAGCTGGCAAAGAAGAGACGTGAATATAAAGATGATGATCCCAATACACCAAAGGAAAGTGAGCTAGCTGGTCCTTCAACGACTGGTCAGCAGACTACACTTCAAGGGGAGTCTGCGGGTGTTGAAGCTAGTGGTTCGGGTGTTGGTACTGATACAAGTGCTGCAGGTACAAGTGAAGCTGGTAAGATAACTTAGACTTGTGTAGATGTTTGTATTTTAGTACTGTGTAAATTGTAATTGTAACTTAAAAGTATTTTGTAATATATTCGGCTTGAGATTTTAAATTACAAGTTAAATATGTTTTAAATAGTTTAAGTTATAATAATTAAATGTTAAGTAGAATAGTGATCAAAAGTCTTCCGACTCATTGAGTAGTCGTGCGACGTGTTCCGATTAATATCGACGGTCAAAATTTCTATGATAACATATACATTTTAGACTTAAGAGTTTTTATAACTGACAAGTTGATTATGTAATATTTTATAAACTAGACAAATGATATATAATTTAAAGATATAATTGAAAGTTAAGTTTTTGGTAATATAATAGTTCAATTAAATCTTGAAAATTATATAAGTTAATTAATTGTAAACTTGAATGTTTGGTGACAGTGATTGTTCACAATGCGTTAGAGTTTAGATTTAATCAATATTTGTAAAGTATTTTTGATATAAGACTTTTGAAATCTTAGATTGATTCAGGGTAATCAATAAAAAATTATTAGTTATATATATTGCGTTTATATTATGATAATTCTACACAAAAGATTTAATAAGAAAATTTTTAGATTGATTCAGGGAAATCAATAAAAGAATTTGTATTATTAATATACTATTTGTGTTTGTATTTTTCTAGGATTGGAGATGCTAGATCTATCAGATTCTGATGATGATTTTCTAGATGAGATTGATGAGGAAATTGATTATGGTTTAGAGGAAGGTGAGTTTGTACCACCTGAGGATTGGACTTATGTTCCTGAGGTTAGGGTAGATGAAGGTGTAGATCCTGATGTGGATGTTGTTGAACACATCGTGAGCCCTTCTAGGACAGAATTTGTGATTCAGGATGATTAAGGAGAAACAGTTGTCAATGTAGATGAAGATATTGATGATACAACTGATTCTGAAAAAGAAATTCCACTTCCTGACAAGTTAAAGGACAATCCAATGTTTAAACCATTGAAGAAAGAAAAGAAAAAGACTGGGATATCTGAAATTGATATTACAGGTAAACGTGTACCGCGTAGAGGCATCATCGGATGGTACTTTGATTCAGATTTGAAGCTCTTCGCAATCAAAAGGTTTGACGGAGTTCAATATTTTGAGAAGAAGCTTGTAGTTTTCAGTTCTTTACCGAGATTTGAGATCCGCGATTTGGCTAGGTTACAATTGAAGAACCCCGGTAATGATCCGTATGGAAATTATTTTGAGAAGATAATCAGGATTGAGGGTCGTTCATTGAAGTTTGACAAGATTAAGCCAAGGGTTGGAAGGACAATCAAACTGAAAGAAAGAAGTTTGAGAACTGGAAGGCGTCTGAGGAAGAAAGTATATCCAGCTGTCAAGTGTGTTCAGCAAATACCACTGAAGACAATGCCACAAGATATTCTTGGAAATTTGAAGAGTTGGTATGTGGATTCAGAGACTGGAGAAGCTGTCATGGTTGAAGCAAATGATGATGTTGAAAGTGGAGAGCGTGAAATTCTTAGAGTCTATGACCATCGACACATGATGAATATGTCAAGAAAAGATCTGTTAAAGTTACATGAAAACATTCTTAATGACTGTAGCATGGGGTGACTTAGCACGAGATTATCAGATGATGGTGAAGACTTGTATCAGAATGAAGATTCATGCTGGGAGCAGAATTTACAAATGATGACTGAAGACAAGCGTGAAGATATAGACGCTAGAGTTATTGTCATGGGGGAGTCTGTTGAGACATAGTTTGTGACAACAGATCTAGCTTGAAAATAGGATTAGTGTAATTGTTATCATGTTTATACATTGGTTTAGATTTGTAAATAAATGTATTAGTTTTGTTATTAATATTTGTTAAATGTATAATAACTAAAGTTTGAATAGCGAGTCGAGATCTCAAGTCGCAAGACTTGGTCTTGCGAGATGAGATCTGAACTCGCAATAAGCATAGCGAACCGAGTCTATTGGTGGGCTTGGGCTGTGAGGCGAGTCGAGTCAACTCGCAAGGCCCACGGGCTGCGAGTTGAGTAGAGATATTTATGAAAATTTTGTTTACGATTTTCATAACTTTTGCGATCTGACTTTTTAGTATTCCGAATTTTTCCAGAGAAAACCTAAGTATTCTAACGACTAGACTTTGACGGTTTTACGTATAAAGCAAAGTAATTAGATATTCGTGTTAAAAACGCGATTATTATCGTTATATTCATATAACACGTATTGAGGGATTCCGCACCTTAATATTATAGATAACCTCGTTATCGATCCAAGAACTAGGGACTTACAATCAAGACACGTATAAGATTAATTTGTTACGGAGTATTATACTTTGTACCATTTCCATCCGTCAACTGTGGCCTCTCCGTTAGATATTTAATTTGATTTTAATAATTCCCAACCAGATTAATAATTAACCTGAAATCATTGTGTCCCTCAATTATGAACATTTTCTTTATTCAAGGATACAAAGGTATCCTAAAGGGGAATATCTATCCATACAATTATTTATTACTCACCATACCATTTTTACATTAAAAAAATACAGAAAGGTACGAAAAAGTACAGAATAAGTACAGAATGTAAGAATAAATGATGGAATAAAGTACAGAAAAGGTACAGAAAAAATATAAAATTAAAAAATGGTATGAAAAGCATGGGCCATCCTAAAGGTGTTCACGGGTCGCTTCCGTTTAGATAGTATTTAAATTTTGATTTGTGTCTACGGGTCGGGTACTTCATTGGTGGATACCCGTAATTAAGCGGTTACCGACGATTCGAGTTACGGATAATCCTTATATAAAACTTACGATTGAGCCGAGCCGAGCCGAGCCGAATAAAAGATATCAAGCGTATAGTTTGTAACGTAATATACTCGATCCGTGATATATATGATTTGTAAAGATTAATTCATACTAAATTTGTCTCATTACATTAATCAAATAAAAACATATACATGTAAAAATTGTATGATATGAGTTAGTGACTCGTCGAAAAATTATATTATGGTTTTAAAATTGCCTAAATATAACAATTGTATCAATAATATTGCTACGCAATAATCATATTTAAATTAACTATTGACACTCTAACAATAATCGTATCATGATGCTTATATAGTTTGTAAATGTTGACGTGAGTTCCATTGTTTTTATAATAAATACGATAATGTAAGGAAAAAATATTGTATGTATGATTAGTATGTGATTTATTCTTTAATTACACATCGGATCGGTTTGGGTACCAATAGATATTTGAAATTAAAAAACCGTAATCGACCAACACTAGATTGGGTTTTTCGGGTTTCAAATTTTACGGATTACGTTTTTTTTGGACTCGAATCAAGCTGTTTTACGGTCTTTTTAAACACCCCTATTAATTTTCTTTTTCTTTTTTAAGAAGTGCTCCTTTTGTTTCGTCAAGGTATTCGTATCAAAAACCATATTGTTTTAGAATTATTTTCTAATTATACATCCCACCAATAGCGTATCATCTCTAACCAATAAAATATATTCTAATTCGTTAGAATTAAAAAGTGAACGTTTACTTTGAAACGACCGCAAATAAAAAATGTCTGACATGTGTATTCAGACGGAGATTGCATAAAGTGTTCTACATCCGGTAAGATCCTAACTTAGTTTTTGTTTTTCCATTTATACATAGTTGTTAACTCGTGACTCGACTCGTGATTCGGAGTATTGATTTTTAACTCGTGACTCGTGACTCGACTCGACTCGTAAGAGTCATAATTTTACAATAAATACATATATTTATATATATATATATATATATATATTATTGTTTAGATTTATATCCTTAATTGAAGTAAAACATGATGAAAGTCATTAAATAACACAAATGTTTAATTTATAATGGATTATTAGTCATTTCCTATCATATTTTGTCATTTTATATTTTTTATTAGATTACATTAAACGTGTGTCCGGTTTCCGACTCGTAAGAGTCGCCCACGACTCGTAAGAGTCACCCACGACTCGGAAGAGTCAATAAATGACTCGTAAGAGTCAAAGCCATTTACGAGTCGGGGTCCGAGTCATTTTTTGAATTTCTGAGCCGACTCGTAAAAGTTGACTCGTGAATCGTAAGAGTTTAACAACTATGCATTTATATAAATTTGAAGTTTGAACAACAACTTCGACTACATTATTTTAATTAAACTAATTTATACTTAAAACTCATTATGTATGTCTGTTGATATATTATACGTTCCGTATAGTAGTTGTGCATTTTGGGGAATTATTATTTTTTAATTAGGTTGTTGTAATTGTAATATTTGGTCGGTTGTTTCTCGGCCCCAAGCTCTTCGTTAGTTCTGGCTTTCTTTTAATTAATTACTTCTTTGTTCAAGACAAACGTACAATTATCCGTATGCCACTTTGTGTTTGGTAATACATTTTTAATGTGTTTATACACTTTATCCCTAATTATCCGTAGTTCCGTACACACAATTTTGTCTCAACTTAATTAATTTTAAACTTTGTATAAATTTTCAAAATGAGATGATCACACCTAAATATAGTGTTTCTTTATATCAAAACCAAGTGTTAGCATATATACAATGTAAACGATCGATGTCAATAGCTAAGTACGAATCGATGAATTGTGATATGAAGTGTACGAATCTAGAGAGCGTTTGTTGGTGTTTCACCTTTTAAGTGTGTGTAAATCTTATTGATTAAGCTTGAAAGATTACATATATCTTAGTATAACTACGTGCTTATATATATACCTATATCAATTTAAACCATGTTTACACTCTATAATTTCTCCTAACATAACGGCGTAGGCAGGAAAAATTTCTAGGGTGGGCCAAATATTAGGTGGGCCAATTGTTAGTTAAATTGGGTGGGCCAATTGTTCACAATATTGAAGATTAAGCCCAATTTATAAGATAAATATACTATTATTATTTTCCTCAGGGTGGGCCTTGGCCCATCAAGTGCTACACACACCTCCGCCACTTATTTAGAACATAATCTACACCATGGGAAAGAAAACGAAGCTCACAATGATAGCACCACATAACTTGTGCAAAATTGTAATTGTGGCAATAATCGAATCACTATCTACTAAAACACAAGACTAGCTAGCTAGTGTGTTCAAGAAAAAAGCTAGTAACATTAGAATCATTCATTGAAATGAAACAACTAGCGGTTACTCGAAACCATTAACTGTAAATCCTCCGTCAATAGCAATTATTTGGCCCGTGATGTAAGAAGCAGCGGGTAGGCAAAGGAATGCCACCACTGATGAAACTTCATTTGGTTCTCCCGGGCGTTTCATTGGAGTTCTAGACACCACCGCATTAATAAACCACTCATCATTCAGAAACTACACACAACAGATATAATCCTAATCAAGTTCCAGCAAAATGTATTCAAGTAGTATTAAATGTAACAAGAAACTTAAGTAGGAAGAGAATGGTAAAAGTATATTACTGGTTCGGCAAGAGGGGTTCTAATGATAAATGGTGCTACACCATTGGTCCGAATGTTGTCTTTTGCCCATTCACATGCTAAATTCTTCGTAAGCTGATTCATTGCACCTTTGGACGAACGCGCCAGATTAGTTAATCATAATTTCAGACAACAGTTTCGTGCGCAACACATGCATCAATTAGGATTAGGAGAATCATACCTTTAGTTGCTCCATAGATAGATGCAGAAGCATGAACAAGACCCGCAACAGAGGAAATGAACACAATTCTACCATTTCCAGAAGCTTTCAAAAGCGGATGTGCAAGTTGAGATATATGATAAGAAGACTCCAAATTTGTAGCCATCATCATCGAATACTCTTCTGATGTATGGTCTACAGTAGGTTTGTATATAGTAATTCCAACATTGTTTACCTAAACGGAAAACTACTAAATTGTATCATCTATATATAGCAACTTACGGGCTATGTAAAATCTAGTAAATCATCTGTATAAAGGAAAAATTGGGTCAAAAAGGTAACATGGTGAACAACATTTACGGGCTATGTAAAATATGGTAAATGATCTTTTAATGTACAAAATTATATATGTAGTTCTTTTTAGAAGTGAGAAAATTTTAAATACTATGTCAAATTTGGTATTTGATGGTACTTAATATATATAAATAAAAAAACAACTTACTAGGATGCTAAGCTTTCCGTTGAAGATAGAGGAGACTCTATGTAGAAGTTGTTCGCGTTGAGGACGAGAAGTTACATCACAGACGGATCCAGTGACAGTGAAGCCTTTAGCAGACCATTCTAGTAAGCGTTGGTTAAGTTCAGTCTCGTTGCGTGAGCATGTGTGTACTGCAGCTCCTAACTCTGCTAAGTCCTCAACCACAGCAAAACCAATCCCATGTGTACCACCAGTGACCAGTGCTGTCGTTCCGG
Organism: Helichrysum umbraculigerum; assembly: GCA_949592205.1. Taxonomy (NCBI): domain Eukaryota; kingdom Viridiplantae; phylum Streptophyta; class Magnoliopsida; order Asterales; family Asteraceae; genus Helichrysum; species Helichrysum umbraculigerum. The sequence goes on from CATIUR010000006.1 coordinate 57,845,099, forward strand.
CAAGAGACCATCTGGAGGTTCTAGTTGAAGATCCAGAATCAGCGCCTGCTTTTGACATGTTCAGATGCTATTTTGCGGCTGGGAACAAAGCAACTGAATGTATATTCCGGTTTGCAACGTGACAAGTGGTAATTGTTTATTTGTTTATATTAAGAGACAAACTTAATAATTGAATCAAGTTGGAAATTTTGGAGTCCCCATGTTTGACTTGAATACAAGAGTAAGACGCCAATCCAATAATAGAATATGCATGTATATCTTAAATGTGTGATAACTAAAAAGATATATTTCAAGAAACGAGATCGATCACAAAATACGAATGTTTATCAGTACTTTATACACACTATAATATAATAATAAAAAAAAGATGAGTAACCATAAAACAAAAGCCTAAACAATGGTTCACTTGAAAAATATATGCAACATCTAGCAAACAAAATGTCTGCGAGTATAAAATATACGGAGTGATAATCACAAAGAAACAACGTACATATTATTAGACGCGGACATCAGGCAAAACAAACATACACAATTTCATTGGCAGTTGACAGAAACACAAAAAGTAGCAACCAAAAACAGAAGTTTTTGAACGTTAAACAAACGTGAAGTTGGTGCAGTCATGGGAAACCATTAACTGAAAATCCTCCATCAACAGCAATTGTTTGGCCAGTAATGTAAGAAGCAGCAGGTAGACAAAGGAACGCCACAAGTGATGACACTTCATTTGTTTCTGCAACGCGTTTCAATGGAGTTCTAGACACAATTTTCTCCATGAACTCTTTCTCACTTGTCACCTGCACAAAATAAAGATCAATCCCTCATCAACTTCTAATGAAATTCTGCTAGAATTACGTAACATGTAACAGACAAGGACATGATGAAAGCATATTTACAGGTAAGACAAGAGGGGTTGCAGTGAACCACGGTGCAACACTATTAGTCCGAATGTTGTCTGCTGCCCATTCACATGCTAGATTCTTTGCAAGCTGATTCATTGCACCTGTATATATACGTTGATGCGAAATCAAAGTTAAAGTTACAAACAAACTATATAGAAATTTAACATACCTTTAGTGGCTGCGTAGACAGAACCGCAAGAAATGTTAACTAGACCTGCAACAGAGGAAATAAAGACAATGCTACCATTTCCGGAAGCCTTTAAAAGAGGATGTGCAAGTTGAGATATATGGTAACAAGATTCCAAATTGGTAGTCATCACCATCGAGTACTCTTCGGCAGTCCACTCTGTCGTAACAAACTTCAAAAAGTTTGTACCAACATTGTTTATCTACAAGAAATTAAACAACTCTATGGAGATAAGTCTCGTGTAATTAACCACTTAATTTTAATTAGCATTTTTATATGTGTAGTGTTTAAAGTAAATTTTTGCCGTCCTTATAGCAAGGGGTAGTTACGTTCATGCTATAACTTATGTATACTTGAAGTCTAGCTAGTACTCCCCACAACCGAACTTACTGAAGTCGTTGATAAATTTATAAATGAAGTGTCTTATATACCTGATTATATTCCAACCAATGATCTTATATTAATAATTTAAAAGCGTTCGAATTAACATAGTCAAAATAACTTACTAGGATGTTGAGCTTTCCGTCAAAAATGGAGGAAACTTTTTCTAGAAGCTGGTCGCGTTGAGGACGAGAAGTTGCATCACAAACGGATCCAGTGACAATGAAGCCCTTAACAGACCATTCCTGTAAGCGTTGGTTAAGGTCAGCCTCGTTGCGTGAGCAGGTGTGCACCGTGGCCCCTAATTTGGCCAATTCTTCAACCACAGCGTAGCCAATCCCGTATGTGCCACCAGTGACAAGAGCAGTCATTCCAGCAAGAGACCATCTCGAATCTCTACAACCTTTCTCCCCTGTCATCTCCATGATGTTTTCAGGCGTGCTGTTTTTAATGTTGATCCAGTTTTCTTCTTTTTAACCTGTTGTAGTACTTTTTGTTTCTTTCCATCGACAAATATGGAATATATTTTTTATTTAAACTGTAGTAAGATTTGACAAAGATGTATAACCATATTTTTTTTGTTTGCATTGGCCGCCTCTATATTATTGATTCTCCACAAAAGGTTGATCTTTTAGGATGGGGATTTTTTTAATCTTTACTTGTACGATTCAATTATCAAGTTCTTTATAATCTTCTTATAGTTGATAGTCAATATAATAACTACAAAACTGTCTACGACGTTTGAACACACAAGGTTTGACAGTTTGGGCTGATATTATTTATCTGCTAGCTTTTGCAAATTAAAGAAACAATATTGTATGTATCAGTTAATATCGATTCCACCCTTTATAATCGGCAACACTGCACAACCAGTGTAATATATAGGCGGTGCCACGGAGAACACTGTTTTTCACGTGAGACGTTTGACGTGATGTTTTTTTTTTAAGCAAAAGCATACAGAAAATGTAGCTAAATGTCATTAAAATGAACGTAAAGTGCCCAAATTGTTTTTTGAAATTTGTCATACGACAACAATTGCATAAATACAAATGTTATGTGACGCGGTGTTAATTATACACCAAGAACATTTAAGACTAAGAGTAGATCATATCTTAACCGAGTGTCCAATACCCAAAAGGAAAACATAGTCATCTTAAATCAACAACAGATCGATCATTACCAAATTAAAGTTGTATACAGGAACATAAAAGTAGCAACCGAAAACGAAAGCTATTAAACATCAAACGAACGTGATATTAGTTGCAGTCAAGTGAAACCATTAACCGAAAAACCTCCATCAACAGCAATTGTTTGGCCTGTGATATAAGAAGCAGCAGATAGGCAAAGGAATGCAACAAGTGATGACACATCATTTGCTTCTGCAACACGTTTCAACGGAGTTCTAGACAACAATTTATCCATGACCTCTTTGTCATTTAGTAACTGCACAAAACGAATATCGATTTCTCATCAACAAAAATGCATCCAGTACGTACCTAGTATACTGGAATAAATTATAAAGATAGAGATTTACTTACAACTTCGACTAGCGGGGTTGCAGTTACCCATGGTGCTACACTATTAGTCCGAATGTTGTCTTTTGCCCATTCACATGCTAGATTCTTGGCAAGCTGATTCATTGCACCTGTATGTTGATGGAAGCTAGATCAATTTTAAAGTTACAAACTTAATTAAAAATCCTTTTTAATTGGTTGAGAAAGGGATGGCAAAAAGTATAGTTGGAATTTAGAGTCAGCGAACAAACGCGTATAACGCAATTGCACACTCGATCACAAGAATAAACGGATCAATAAATCACTAATAAAGCAATTAAATAACTAAGAATTTAAGATCAAGAAAACTAAACTACCCAAAGAATTAACGTGGTTATATCAAATCTGCTCGCTTAGTTTAGTTCACGACCAAACAAGAGAAAAATAAATCAAATTCGGAGGTGTTAGGGTTACAAATACATATGTTATATTTATGGTGAACAAAACTTGTTGAAAAGATTCCTGGTTGCTAGGGCTGTTAACGATCTGAATCGAGTCGAATATCCGGATGCTTGAGTTCGACTCAATCACTAATTAATTGGTTCGAGCTCGACTCGAATTCGAGTAAGTTGAAAATATTATGTTTGAGCTCGGGTGTTTGTTCGATCTCAAATTTGATGTTCGTTTATTTAATGGGAAAGTGTTTTTATGAACCAAAATTGTAAGCGCAATTTGTCCGTTTATGAACTCGGGATCGATAAACTCATTCCATAGCTCGAAATCAAGCTTGAATAAGCTCATTTATACGTGACATCTTAGGTTTAAATTTATTCCTTACATATATTTAAAAGTTATAAATATACAATATTCTTATATAAACTCGACTCGTTCGAATCGAATAGCTCGTTTAATTCGGAACTAAACGAGCTTCCGAACGAGCCAAGTCGAACATCAATTTTTTATACTCGACTCGTGAAGTTGATCGAATAGTATTTTTCGTTCGAGCTCGACTCGTGTTCGAATATTGTCAAATTCGAATCCGAGTTAAACGAGCTCGAACTCGAGTAGCTCTTTATATGCTCGACTCGTTAACACCTCTACTGGCTGCCATACAGATCGTGCCGCAAATTTCCTCTGTAACCTGATTACAAATTTGTTCCATTAATCACGTCGTGATCAGGGGCACCATATCAATTACATATCTTTACTTGCTCCGTAGACAGATCCAGATGCAGAAGCAGTAACTAGACCCGCAACAGAAGAAATAAACAACGAAGAATTATAATATGAATAAAAAATCATATAAAAGAATAAAAGGTGAAAACATGTAAAATGAAACATTTCAATTTAGATTTGTGCCTTTAAGTTATTTAATATCAAAAAGTTTTGAAAAATAAAATCAATTGATCAAGCCTTTAACACATGATGCAAGCTACCTTTTTTCTTTTCTTCAATTTCTTAAATATCATAATATATTCTGACAATTCTTGAACAAAGAACAGCAGTAATATTTATTGGGATTGCACAAAGTTTTTTTTTTTGTTCACGAGATTATTCAAGAATTCGTCCTTTACAAATTTGGAAATAGGTAACTCCCGTATTAATTGACTCAAAATAATTTGGTATTTATTTTAATAATTAAATTACAATTTACTAGAATACCCCTTAACCTTAAATTGAAATGATTGGCCCACATTGCTTCTCCCTCTTCTCCATCTAAAATTCTTTCTTTTTTAATCCCCCTACTATATATATATATATATATATATATATATATATATATATATATATATATATATATATATATATATAATGTGGGTTCTTTTAAGAATGCAAAAAAGTAGAGAATGGGAGAACCAATAGGATTGCTCCATTTGTCTACAAAACCCAATTATATTTTTACCCCATGGTTAATTATCTCACAAACCGTAAGTCCATAAATTATAAAAATTATATATTCGGAACCAGCGTCTTTTTCTCTTCGATTAGAGATGTCATAAGCTATACTTTCGATGATTTTTTTTCCTTTAGTTTTTTTACCCAATTCTACAATATAATCACAAGTGATTTATGATGAAAAATAAAAAATTTGTTCACGATTATTTATTCATGGTATATGTTATTTAACACGTGATTACAACTTAATATTCATCCACATGTATAGTTATAAATAAAAAGTTAAAAATTGTATTTGTTTTCATTAAAAATCACATGTGATTGTTATTTATACATTTAATCACATGTGATTTGTTATATAATCATATATGATTTTGTATATAATCACATATGATTTTCATCTAAAAACTGATATTTGATGAGAAATTTACTAATATATGATAATTCATGTATGATTTCAACTTGATTTTTACTTAATTATATAGGTATAGTCAATGATTTAAAAATTCGTATTTTATTATTCTTTAATCACATGTGATTGATACTTTGATATTTCATCGCATGTGCTTACAACTTAGTTTTTCATGTTTTAATCTCTTTAAATCATTAGTGATTTGAATTAAAAGTTTAATCGGAAATATAAGCGGGTGTGATTTTTTTTTTTTAGTGTTAAATCACATGTGATTTCACATTAAAACACAATAAAAATGAAAAAAATTTTTTTTTTGTTGAAAGTATATCTTGTTGGATCTAGAATCGAAGAAAAAAACACGCTGATTCCGAATATGTAATTTTTATAATTTATAGACATACGGTTTGTTAGATATTTAACTTTGAAAAAAATGGTGAAAATGAGTTTTTGAAATAGAGCAATCATATTGGTTCCTCCATTCTCCATTTTTTTTATCATTCTTTTTTTAACTTTCCTCATATATATATATGTAGTTAATCTCACAATCATTATAAAGATAAGTTCCTATATATTATTTCTTTAATTTAATGGCATATATCTGGCCGGCAACTTCCTACATATTATCAGAAAAATACTATACGTAACCCTTAGGGCTATGAATAAGAAATTCAGACACGCAATGAATATTTGTACCTTAATAGTAACCACCCACCCCTAAATATAACTTCTCTCAACCACCTTAATTTACCACCTCTAAAAGTATAAATTAACTCTTAAACATAGCACTAAGGCTACAAATAGCAAAATTTATATTATTATTACTAGCAAAATGCCCGCGCGATGTGGCCGGTAAATGTGAAATCCACCAAAAACCCTAAACCCTAACCCCAAACTCCCAACCCTAAACCCTAAACCCTAACCCCTAAACCTCAAACCCTAAACGCAACACTTTAACACATGTGTTAGTAAATGTGAAATCCACCAAAAAAGATGGGAAAAAAAACTCGTCGAAAGTATGCCTTGAGGGACGGCAAATCGAAGAGGGAAAAACGCTGAATTTAATGGTGCAGCTTTCATAATTTTTCGATTTGTCGTTTGTGAGATAATTGATGTTGGGGGTAAATGTGTTTTGTACATTTGGAATGTTCTTTTTGTACACATGACACAATATCATTGGTTTCATCATTCTTTAACAAATTCCTATTCTCATTTGAACCCATCCAAATGTTATTTGTATCTGTATATAATTTTAGATTGTTGATTGGTTAAATTAAGTTAACTGGTATTAAACAGTTACATTTTATGAAATTATGTTTTCATAGGTACGTAGAATGCTTCGATGGGTAGTTATTAAGAAAAGTAATGATTATATCATAGAGAGATTGAGGAGAGCTCATGGTTGAAAACGTTGCTTTTACTAGAGAACACATGAAAGAGGAATAATAAAATAAGAGTGAAAGATGTAAATAAAAATTAATCAAATTAATTAATTAATTAAAAAGTGTTTGCTGTGGATGATTCAGCATATGAAATTAAAAATTGATAAATTTAGGTATCAAAGGGTCTACCAATATCATGTATTTCTCGTTGAGGACCTCCTTTTAAGTGCAGAAGAGTCACACTCCATTAACTTCTTGACACCTCACACTTTAATAAGGCTTCTTTGAACCATGTCACATCCCACTAATGTGGATGGATGTTCTCCGGGTGACAATGGATTTTTGTCAATGTTTTAAAAACAGATCTTTTAGTTGAGACGGTATAGATTTCGGTTCTGGTTCAACCGGTCGAAATGGTTGAACCGCTTTGCTTAAAACATACGTATCTATGTATATACTAAGTGAGTAGTAAAGATGGCTCCAGAATTGACCACATAAGCAACAATGACACCTGTCAACATATTATAATTACAACTAATAAATTATTTAATAATTATTATATTATATAAAAATAAACCTTATTTTATTTTTATCAATAATATAAAATAAAAATTGCTCCATAGTATACAACGAAACCGAAGTCTATTATATCTCGAATTGTGCCAACCCTTTTGTTTCAACTAATAAAATTAATTATAATTAATTATAGATAATGGTAAAAGCTAGCCTTCACAATATTAATCATAAATATAAACAATCAACTTTGTATAGGTTGTCCATGACTCAATGTCTTAATCCAATGAGCTTTCTTATTTGAATTTGTATTAGAAAAGGAATGCAACAGATCATGTATTTACGTTGTCTACGTACATCTCGATTTAGTTCAGAAGATTATTTTTGTTTCTTTTCCTTTTATTGCTTTTAATCATATATCTATTATTCTATTTGTGTCACATGAACATATTTCATTATATTTTGACGTATACTGACTGTTAGCTTATTTGTTTTTAGGCAACTGTAGTAGACATCAAAGATGCTAAAAAAGAAACCAACTAACAAACGCGGATTTGAGGGTGTACAATGTGAGCAAACGTACAGGTTCGGTTTTCACTTCAATTTAAATTTGTTGTTTCTTTTTATGACTCTTTGTATAAAAAAAAAATACATATCAAATGCTTGATGTTTAAAGCTGTAACTTAATTGTTTACTACGTAGTACCAATATAAGGGAACGTTATTGATATAAATTTGATTTTATTATTATAAGGTAAACTTAAAGATGTTTTATAAGCATATATTTTGACATTTAATCATCTTATTACTTGAAAAAGTTAGAGCAATCTGTCTAAAATATCTCAAATGCATTAAATTATTTTTATAAATAACTAGCCTAATTAGTGTTATAATTCTCAATTGTAACTTTAAATTGCCGTGCATCACAAGGGATTACAACTAGTACACATATATAATATTTAATATATAATAATAATATACACTAATTAAATAAAAAGTAGAAGAAAAAAAGAAAACAGTAAAAAGCATCTTTTGAAAACCATGTTCTCTTCTTCCCAAAGTGGTATTTGCTTTCTCCCAAGTGGTATTTTACCTTTGTCCTTGTTTCTCTACCTAGTAATTCTCTTGCATCAGCCACATGATATTTAGATATCTTCTTCAAATTATAAGAGCACAGGGTGTGGTGCTAGTGTTCTCGAGGGTGTGGTGACAGTGTTCTCGGACAGTGTTCTGGAGAATGTTGAAGGTGAAGATTTTGTAGTGTTGTAAAACTGAATTCTCAATGTTCTGGACAGTGTTCTGGAATTTTTTATTATTTGTTTTATTTGATTTTTTTATTATTTGTTTTATTTGATTTTTTAATAAATATAATTGTAAGAAAGTAAATAACTTATTCCTCCATTTTAAAGAAGATGATGACTTGACTAAGAAAGTAAATAACAAAAACAATTTATATACAATTATTGTTTGGCCACCCGTGAGTTTACATGAAAATGAAAACAAACACTCATCTCAATTATCATATTTATTTTTTTGTCATCTACACAAGAAAAAAAAACAAAACACAATCAAACACAACCCGTGAACTTGTGAAAAAGTAATTAAAAAACCAACAAATAGACTTTGAACTCCGGATACAACAATGTCTTGATTGGAACGGTGAAGCCAGAACATCGAAAGAACACTGAGGAGAACACCGAGGCGGGGTGGGAGAACACCGAGCCTCAGTGTTCTCGTATGAGAACGTCGATGCCACGTATGACGACACCGTGTGCTCTAAGAGCATCTCCAATGTATTCACTATACGTACCTTTTTGCACTATAATAGTGTAAAAGTGTGAAAAACTCACTCCAATGTTAGCACTAAACACTACACTAGATCCTACTCCTATATATATATATATATATATATATATATATATATATATATATAGGGGGAGATCAAGAGGGAAGTAAAAAAATGGGGGAAGGAGGGAAGCTATTCTCAGCCACATATTCTGGTCAACTCAAAAGTCAACGCGGTGGCATTTTTGTAAATAACTTGAAATCACCTCCCAGCACGTTAACATGCATTTCAAAAGCATGTTAATCAAATTACAATTTAATATACATAAACATTCATTTATCATGAATATTAACTTATATATGTGACGCAGAACAATGAAGCGATTTGATAAACCCTAATCAAGGGCCGTAAAAAACAAAGAGGTTTTATTGGGACTAAAAGGTAAATTTCTTATTATAATTAAAAAAGATCCCTTACAATAATCACAAGCCTTATATTTATAAGTATATAAAACTTGGAGGAAAAGAAACTTATTTAAATAGGAAACTAAAATAAAATCACGACACTAATTAATAAAGATGCCAAAAACTTAGACCCCCTCCAAATAAAAAAAAACTATCCAAACACCCTTATCTTGCTTGTGACAATTTCACATGTTCTTAATTCTAGTTCGTTTGCCATGTTCCAATTGCTTCATATACTCCTCGGCTAATTCTTCTATTATGCCCTCATCATTCTCCCTCACTTGAAGAGAACTCGTCCTCGAGTTCTCATGAACAGCTTCACCATTGGGGTAGAACTTGTAGATGTCCGCGACATTGAAAGTTTTGGAAATACTCATAGAAGAAGGCAGATCAACCACATAGGCATTATCATTAATCTTGCGTAAAATCTTATAAGGACCATACTTCTTTTGTTGTAGCTTGCTATAAGTACCCACCGGAAACCGCTCTTTTCGAAAATACACCATAACGTCATCTCCTACTTCATATAACTTGACACGACGACGTTTATCAGCAGCAGTTTTATACTTGGCATTTGATTCGACAATTCGGTCTCTAACAACTTCATAAGTGGCTTGCACATCTTTCACCATCCTATTTGCTTGAATGCTTTGCTTACCTGGTAAATCAACCAAATCTACAACTTGTCTTGGTGGAGTTTTGTATACAATAGCAAATGGTGAAAAACCCGTCGAATTATGAACTGCACTATTGTAAGCAAATTCAGCTTGAGCTAAGGACACATCCCACATTCTCGGTTTCTTCCCACACAAACAACGAATCATGTTTCCCAAAGTTCGATTAACCACTTCTGTTTGTCCATCAGTTTGTGGATGAGCGGTACTACTAAAATTCAATGAAGTACCCAAACGCCTCCAAAGTGTCACCCAAAAGTGAGCAAGAAACTTACTATCACGATCCGAAGTTATTGATTTTGGAATCCCATGTAAACGAACCACTTCTTGAAAGAACAATCTAGCCACATGAGCTGCATCCGATGTCTTCTTACAAGGAATGAAATGTGCCATCTTCGAAAACCTGTCAACAACAACAAACACAGAATCTACGCCTCGTTGAGTACGAGGAAGTCCAAGTATAAAATCCATAGAAATGTCTTCCCAAGAGCCATTCGGAACAGGAAGTGGCATATAAAGACCCGTGTTTTGAGCCTTTCCTTTACCCTCTTGACAAGCAACACATCTTTGAACAAAACTGCCTACATGGCTACATCACGTTTAAGTTGTGGCCAAAAATACCGCTCCTCAACAGCAGCAATGGTTTTGTCTCGTCCAAAATGTCCTCCTAAACCGCCAGCATGCAATTACTTAATTAACTGGTCACGAAGAGATATACGAGGAATGCACAGCCGATTTCCCTTGAACAAATACCCATCAAGAAAAAGAAAATCACCCCGATGTTGCTTGGTCGCGATGTCCTCCCAAATATGCTTGAAATCATCGTCTTTCTCATATAAGTCTTTAATTGCCTCAAAACCCACAACTTCATTACTGATGGTAACAAGAAGGGTCGTTCTTCTACTCAAAGCATCCGCGACTCGGTTACTTGCACCCGACTTATGTTTAATCACATAATTATATTTCTCCAGGAAACTTGCCCATCTTGCTTGTACTTTATTCAAATGCTTTTGGGTCTGGAAATACTTGAGAGCTTGATCATCCGAATACACCACAAACTCCCGTTGAATCAAATAATGCTCCCATTTTTTAAGTGCTTGAATAACCGCATATAACTCTTGATCATACGTGGACCACTTTTGCCTAGCTTCATTTAACTTCTCACTATGAAACGCCACCGACTTGCCCTCTTGAGACAAAACGGCCCCTATTCCAGTGCCACACGCATCACACTCAAGCTCAAAAATGTAACACCCCCCTCCATCACCCGCAGGCCCAAGGAGGAATGTTAATATAAGCCATTGGGCCAGGTCTGCAGCCCAATGCACCCCAACCTATCTCCTGAACATCTCAGGTAGGTTGTTGAGTCTCGAACCTGAGACCCCTTTAATATCAAGTCTTACCACTTGATATCACCAATTGAGCTGCAGCTCAATTGGTGATATCAAGTGGTAAGACTTGATATTAAAGGGGTCTCAGGTTCGAGACTCAACAACCTACCTGAGATGTTCAGGAGATAGGTTGGGGTGCATTGGGCTGCAGACCTGGCCCAATGGCTTATATTAACATTCCTCCTTGGGCCTGCGGGTGATGGAGGGGGGTGTTACATAAAAAGTGCACTTTTTATGTAACACCTCCATCCAATACCCGCAGGCCCAAGGAGGAATGTTAATATAAGCCATTGGGCCAGGTCTGCAGCCCAATGCACCCCAACCTATCTCCTGAACATCTCAGGTAGGTTGTTGGATTCGAACATGAATCCCTTTAATACTAAGTCTTACCACTTAGTATCACCAATTGAGCTGCAATTTATAACACCCTCGAAATACAAGGACATTTTTTTTTTTTAAACATATCGGAAGCGCATGATTAATAGAAACCAGTGGATTGCATACATACATTTCAAATAGCAATCCACTTATATACAAACCTTTAAAACTAGATTATTCTAATCATTACACACATTAAGTTTAGGTGTTATAGAAATGCCAATGTGTTGTTAAATCATTAACGTATTATCCATTTCAGAGTGAGCCTGTCAAACATTCCATTCCATATGTACTTCTTGCCCACCCACATACAGAAGTAAACCTGCAAGAAGTAATGAGGGGTTAGCACGAAGCTAAGTGAATAGATCCCAAGCTATCAATCTAACTCAGCTTAACACATGCCTATAACCAAGCAATGCACAAGCAACATAGAAGGATCGGTGGTCCTTGAGGTACCCTCATGCCGCGGATGGTTCCCCAAGTAACACTTAAAACCAACTGACGGCCAAATCAGAGGTTAAACCGATAGTTTGGTACTATTACTACACACGACGCAATTTCAGTGTCCAACACATGTACAAGGCACTTGCGAAGTCCTAGTAATAGTATCCAAACCCAACACATTAGTTGACCCCCACCAAATCAAATAGTCCACAACTATCATAGCACAATGGACGCCAATAATCAATCAAAGGTTTAGCCAACATGCCAATCTAATATTAATGCAATCATTGCAATAAACCAAGTTTACCCGTTGTAACCATGTTGTTACAACTAACTTAGACTGAAAGTCCAAGATCCACTCACCGATAATCATAGTCGTCCACTCAGTAGTCTAATGTCACTGAGTCTTCCGCGTATCTAAAACATTACAGAATACCACAAGTTAGTAAATTGTCACAATGGTAATCTTATTATAATAAACAATACACGTTATAATCATATAACATATCGCAATGTCTCGTCAGACACTATATCATATCAATATGATAATAATTACCGGATAATCGAATATAATTATTAAATGGTAGCTTACACTTATGGCACCAAATCATAAGCACATACACATAGTGATATACCATTTATTACATAATCTTCTAATTCCATATCCCTTATATCATGTTACACTTATATAACATATTTACAAGCTCATGATATCAAACCATTAAGTAACCACTGCTTAACTAATTACAAAACTTAATTAGCCTAAGTAACATGAACTAAGTCCAAAACATTACTAACACATATCATCAATCACTTAACATTAACACAAATTAAGTTCGATGTATAAATCAATAACATAATAATCAACAGCTGAACAATAAGCCTGAAACAAAATGAATCCGCCCGGATTCAAGGGAATACGTTCGTGAATACGGTCCGGAATACGCCGGATTCCCCAATTTATAATTGAATCCGCCGGATTCCCGTGAATCCGCCGGATTCCCATGACGAACAGCCCCTGTACCTGCTGTTCTAACCTTATACCCGAAATCAAAACCCCAATTCACCAAATCAACGTATCAAATCGATTACATACAACAAATAACACTTTATAATACTAACCAACAACACATATCATCATATATCATCATCAATCACATACATAATCATAAACCCTAAATTATTAATATGTACACATATATATGATGAACACTCACAATTTAAAGACGATGATGATGATCTAGTGAAGAAGATGAAGCTATAGCAAGATCACAAGCAATCTTTCTCTCTTTTCTTTCTTTTGATTTTGATATGTATGTATGTGTGTGTGTGTAAAAGAGATAGAGATAAGAAAAAGATCAAGAATAGAAAATGGGGAAAAATAAGTCGGCCACCACTCTTTTAACCAACTTCCACTAGTATAAAATAATACCCGCTCTAAACCTATTGCCTGGAACCCGAAAATACCCGCGAGGAAAAGTATTTTATTTTACCGTCAGGTTCCACCATTTAAAACAAATATTATTTTATTAGTCACAATAATTCCTGTGACTCTTTCACCTATTTATTTTTAAATAAACTAACAATAAATTTCCTATCTCATTTAAATAATTATTTAAATCCCGAAAATAGTATAAAACTTCTAGGCCCGATTTGCGGATGTTACAAATCTCTCCCCCTTAAAGAGATTTCGTCCTCGAAATCTAATCATCCTTAATTAGTCTAGGGAATTTAATCACATCCTACCTCGTGTGAAGTTTGGTTCACACTTTATTTCCAATTCCCTAATTACATAATTATTTATCACTAAATGCACATAAGGTATATGTACAATTTAAAATACTTATGCATATCATCTCTATGCGTATCTTAATCACTAATCACACATACACAAAATATGTATACATTTAATCCATTTTAAGATATATGTTTTCAACCTAATTACACATGCACATATCCAATGTACTTGCTTCAATTTCTCATTTCAGCACATATACTGTACCTAATCTTATCTTCATATACACAATGAACATTTTGAAACAAGTTATCACTTAACATAAGTAAATCACTTAACCAAGTAAAGTAATATACTCTCATAACCAGAATCTAGCGACGTGCTAGGTCTTTAAAATTAATATATGAATTGTATCCTTTTCAATAACAAAACAATGGTTATGGAAACCACAATACACATATCATCAATGAAATTCAATTTTCAATTATAATTAGCATCCACGCTAATATCCACATATCACCGAGGTACATGAAACCCATTTTTATTAAAATATCTCGGAATCATGTAACACTAACCACGTATTGATAAGCAAAGTAGAGGTCAAATCCTATGGTTACTACCATAATCATATAATTACACAATCACTTAGCACCAAATCATATTGGATACATGCTAAGTCTCGTTCAATGGGTACTTTGCTATACTAGCACACGTACCACATTAACAAAATGTGCTAATCATCAACACATTTTTCAACAATATTCACATATTTAATCCAATTTAGCCGACCCCTACTTAACTTTCCTCATCACATAACTTTTCAAATTACAATTTACTACTTTATCTAGTCATTAGATAAGCAAAAATACGAAAGATTATACGTAATTCGCACATAATTATAATAAGATTATCAATCCAACAAGTAAACTCTTATTTTCCTGACTATTTTGCTTTTTCCCTACAATAGACTATCCAACAATGGTAGTCTTTACCAAGCTTTAATTATCATCACCGAATAACCACTTATACGTTTTAACAAGTAATAGAAACAGTCCAAAATTCTTCCTTTATAATGATATCACATTAATCAATAGTTTTAGTAGTTTACTACTACCTCAATTTTAGTCAATCAATAACTATTTCATAACCGCAGGTCAACCTATATCATCCGTTATTTTAAAATCATTTAGCTTCATTGGGTACTTAATAACCTCAACAACTCCATGTGAAATGGCATAATACAAATACGTTGGCCAGACGTCGTCATATTATGTCATTCACACTTCATTCTCAGGTCACTTCATACCGTTAATCTTCAAAGTGATTAATCTTTAATTTCATATATATCATTAACAATGATATCACTTTAACAACAAGTACAAAATCAGATATTAACTTGTTACCTATTCCACATATTCCTTGGAATGTAAGACTAATCATATAGTCAGGTGGATATAATCAACACAGACATTTAACACCATTTTTTCACCATCTCATTAACACAGGTGTAATGTCTAACACAACCACCTCCATCAATACTTTTAGTACATAGCACAATTTTAAGCACTAGTATAGCAATTAATACTAATAGTGCATTCATAAGGTTTAATACTAACTATATTATCACTATTATGTGAAATTCTTAACATATTGTCATCAATCCATACTTCTTCAGTTTAGTTACAATTGTGCATTTCCTGTTCGATTATCATATAGATACAAGCTCATGTACTTAACTCACAATTCTTAAAATGCTCACTTCAATCAATTTCTAATATTTCACATGATTCATTTACTTTATTGTATTTCAAATAATTCATATAACATGATTCACATAATCAATATCTATTTACCCTAACAAGGAACAAGCAACCATACCCTTACTGGTATACTATACAGTTAAATAAACTGTCTACAAACAACTCCTACACAAAGAACCATATAGGCCTCTTAAAACAACTTTTAATATTGCTTATAGTCACAGGAATGATCCCTGGGCTCAAAGAAACAAAAGTCCAATACAAATCATAAGCTAAAAGTCCGAAATAATGTCCGAAAAACACTAAAACGCGATTTTCGGGCCCCAAACGACCCCGAAGTGCCGAAAACTGACAGGGCTCATGGCAAAGCCATGAGCTTTGACCGTTAGCCCGTTTTTGAGTGGACATGTAAATTTCGTCTTAATCGGACACCGAAATTTCATAACGGAAATTTTACGACCAACGTTACGTCGAACGTCGAAATTTACGAATTTTCATATTAAATTCACTTAATATAACACATAATACAAGAAATGTCTCAAATAAAGGGGAATCCGCCGGATTCTGGGGAATCCGCTCGGATTGAAGGGAATACGGCCGGATTCCGGGGAATCCGCCGGATTCAAGGCCAAATTTTAGGACAGAACCATTTTTAAGGAATCCGGTCAAGGAATCCGTCCGGATTCATGGGAATCCGTCCGGATTTAAGGGAATCCGTCCGGATTCAACCTGCTGTAACAAGTCTGCAATTTTAGTGCAAAAATACGAAACTCAAACGCGCATATCTCCTAAACCGTAAAGAGTTAAACTCTGAAATTTTGCAGGCACCTTCATATAATCAAAATGCAACTTTCCATTTTTTCACTTTTTCAAATTACACGTTTTACGAGAAAACGGACGTATAACCAATTTTAGGCCATTTGAGCCATTTTCGTTGACACTCTATATTCCAAACGGCATACTTTCAGGGTTCCACCCTTTGCCAACATGTTTCTATATATAATTATGACGTGTGGGCACATTCATCATCTATATATACACATTATATCCTGTTTTGACTCATTGACCCGTTTAGGGTCCAATTGGGCATTTCAACCAAACAACCACATTGATTATCCAAAACACTTTCACGCACTTTGTTACTATACTTATGACTTAAAGTCACTTTAACATTCATTATTTTTGAACCCACATGCATATTAACCATTCGACCAATAACCGACCCATTTGGGTACCTTAACAACCCATTTGGGTTTCAACCCATATAACCACTATTCAAACAATCAATTCACACTTTGTTGACTATTCCAAGTCAAACAAAACCATTTTCAATATTGGTATTATGCTATAACTCTAAAACACCAATCCACATTAAAATCATCATTCTTAAATCAATTTCAACAAATTTTCCAAATTCATAATCACTTTAACTTTTCACAACTTGTCAACACACATTTGGACTCGTTGACCACTTTGACTTTCTATCTTAACACTTTCAATACAAAGATCATAATTCAACCCAATTATGATCAATGCTAAACACATAAACATCTAGTCACATTCATCACTTTGTAACATAGTTATTATCAAGTTTGACACAACCACATTCAACTTTGACTTTTCCAAGTCAATACACATATTCCCATAACTAGACTCCTTATAATTCACATAACAACACGACTCGAAACCTATTAATGGAGAATACCAACATCCCATTAATTTCATCATATCAAGTCACATCAATTTAGTTTATCATTTATCAAATAATTCCCTAGCAAGGATCTATAATCACACCTTGCATTTATCAACTTATTAACAAGCGTTATTCACCAATAATTCAATTTACTTTACTAACAATCATATCATAGTAAAGCAAACAGTCAAAGCTTATTAAAATTCATCAAGCTTATCAGAAATTACCTGGCACATCTAGGCCCACGAGTATTGAGGAATCATTGAGAATACCAGACGGTTCCTCATGTTCCTCCGTCTCTGCATCCAAAACAACACTCTTGGAACTTGTTATAGGTTAGTACATATTCAATAACCACATTTTCATACAATTACTAAACCCCATCCCTGGAATGTTTGACTTGACACATCATATAGATTTGGGATTGAACATAACTAATGTCCAATTCACCCAAGCCTATGCTCTGATACCAATTTATAACACCCTCGAAATACAAGGACATTTTTTTTTTAAACATATCGGAAGCGCATGATTAATAGAAACCAGTGGATTGCATACATATATTTCAAATAGCAATCCACTTATATACAAACCTTTAAAACTAGATTATTCTAATCATTACACACATTAAGTTTAGGTGTTATAGAAATGCCAATGTGTTGTTAAATCATTAACGTATTATCCATTTCAGAGTGAGCCTGTCAAACATTCCATTCCATATGTACTTCTTGCCCACCCACATACAGAAGTAAACCTGCAAGAAGTAATGAGGGGTTAGCACGAAGCTAAGTGAATAGATCCCAAGCTATCAATCTAACTCAGCTTAACACATGCCTATAACCAAGCAATGCACAAGCAACATAGAAGGATCGGTGGTCCTTGAGGTACCCTCATGCCGCGGATGGTTCCCCAAGTAACACTTAAAACCAACTGACGGCCAAATCAGAGGTTAAACCGATAGTTTGGTACTATTACTACACACGACGCAATTTCAGTGTCCAACACATGTACAAGGCACTTGCGAAGTCCTAGTAATAGTATCCAAACCCAACACATTAGTTGACCCCCACCAAATCAAATAGTCCACAACTATCATAGCACAATGGACGCCAATAATCAATCAAAGGTTTAGCCAACATGCCAATCTAATATTAATGCAATCATTGCAATAAACCAAGTTTACCCGTTGTAACCATGTTGTTACAACTAACTTAGACTGAAAGTCCAAGATCCACTCACCGATAATCATAGTCGTCCACTCAGTAGTCTAATGTCACTGAGTCTTCCGCGTATCTAAAACATTACAGAATACCACAAGTTAGTAACTTGTCACAATGGTAATCTTATTATAATAAACAATACACGTTATAATCATATAACATATCGCAATGTCTCGTCAGACACTATATCATATCAATATGATAATAATTACCGGATAATCGAATATAATTATTAAATGGTAGCTTACACTTATGGCACCAAATCATAAGCACATACACATAGTGATATACCATTTATTACATAATCTTCTAATTCCATATCCCTTATATCATGTTACACTTATATAACATATTTACAAGCTCATGATATCAAACCATTAAGTAACCACTGCTTAACTAATTACAAAACTTAATTAGCCTAAGTAACATGAACTAAGTCCAAAACATTACTAACACATATCATCAATCACTTAACATTAACACAAATTAAGTTCGATGTATAAATCAATAACATAATAATCAACAGCTGAACAATAAGCCTGAAACAAAATGAATCCGCCCGGATTCAAGGGAATACGTTCGTGAATACGGTCCGGAATACGCCGGATTCCCCAATTTATAATTGAATCCGCCGGATTCCCGTGAATCCGCCGGATTCCCATGACGAACAGCCCCTGTACCTGCTGTTCTAACCTTATACCCGAAATCAAAACCCCAATTCACCAAATCAACATATCAAATCGATTACATACAACAAATAACACTTTATAATACTAACCAACAACACATATCATCATATATCATCATCAATCACATACATAATCATAAACCCTAAATTATTAATATGTACACATATATATGATGAACACTCACAATTTAAAGACGATGATGATGATCTAGTGAAGAAGATGAAGCTATAGCAAGATCACAAGCAATCTTTCTCTCTTTTCTTTCTTTTGATTTTGATATGTATGTATGTGTGTGTGTGTAAAAGAGATAGAGATGAGAAAAAGATCAAGAATAGAAAATGGGGAAAAATAAGTCGGCCACCACTCTTTTAACCAACTTCCACTAGTATAAAATAATACCCGCTCTAAACCTATTGCCTGGAACCCGAAAATACCCGCGAGGAAAAGTATTTTATTTTACCGTCAGGTTCCACCATTTAAAACAAATATTATTTTATTAGTCACAATAATTCCTGTGACTCTTTCACCTATTTATTTTTAAATAAACTAACAATAAATTTCCTATCTCATTTAAATAATTATTTAAATCCCGAAAATAGTATAAAACTTCTAGGCCCGATTTGCGGATGTTACAAAAAACCTTATCAAAATTTGGAAGAGAAAGGACCGGTGATGTGGTCAGTTTCTCTTTGATCAATTTGAAGCTCTCTTCCGCCTCGTTCGTCCACTTAAACTGCCCTTTCTTTAGACAACTCGTGATTGGTGCCACAATGCTACTAAAATTTCTTACGAATCGCCTATAGAAGGTTGCTAGACCATGGAAACTCCGTACTTCAGTCACAGTTTTAGGTGATGGCCATTCTCGAATTGCCTTAACTTTATCATCATCTACATGAATGCCCTCGGAACTGACTATATAACCAAGAAAAAGTAAACGATTGGTTAAGAACGTACACTTCTTCAAGTTAACATACAACTCGTTTTCCTGCAAAGAATTCAAAACAGCCCGTAGATGATCGAGATGCTCTTTCTCTGAACAACTAAACATCAGAATGTCGTCGAAATAAACAACTACAAATTTTCCCATGAATAGCCGAAGGACTTGGGTCATCAAACGCATGAAGGTACTTGGTGCGTTTGAAAGCCCAAAAGGCATGACGAGCCACTCATAAAGCCCATCCTTCGTTTTGAAGGCTGTTTTCCACTCATCACCTGGCTTAATACGAATTTGGTGATACCAGCTACGTAAATCAATTTTGGAAAACAGTGTTGCACCAGAAAGTTGATCCAATAAATCATCAAGACGTGGAATGGGAAATCTGTACCGAACCGTTATTTTGTTGATGGCTCGACTATCCACACACATTCTCCAACTTCCGTCTTTCTTCGGTGTAAGAAGAGCAGGAACTGCACAAGGACTAATACTCTCTTGGATGTGCCCCTTTTGTAACAATTCTTCTATTTTTTCGCTCAAAATTTCCGACTCTTTGGGACTCATTCGATAGTGAGGGAGATTTGGTAGACTGACGCAGAACAATAAAGCGATTTGATAAACTCTAATCAAGGGCCGTAAAAAACACAGAGGTTTTATTGGGACTAAAAGGTAAATTTCTTATTATAATTAAAAAAGATCCCTTACAATAATCACAAGCCTTATATTTATAAGTATATAAAACTTGGAGGAAAAGAAACTTATTTAAATAGGAAACTAAAATAAAATCACGACACTAATTAATAAAGATGCCAAAAACTTAGACCCCCTCCAAATAAAAAAAAAACGATCCAAACACCCCTATCTTGCTTGTGACAATTTCACATGTTCTTAATTCTAGTTCGTTTGCCATGTTCCAATTGCTTCATATACTCCTCGGCTAATTCTTCTATTCTGCCCTCATCAATATGTTATTTATATTAATGAATATCATAATTTAACATTCAGTACTGTATAATAATATATATTAGTTAAGATTCATCTTTAAAAAAGTTAATATCTTACTTTTTTTTTTTAGTTTTTAAGATTCACTGGTGATGAATGTTAGCTTATATGTGTTATTGACAATGATGAATACTTTAACATTCATTTACAATGCATATTAAATAATACATGCATGGTATTATACACAATGATAATAATAACATTCATTTACGATGAATGTAACTGATATACATTATTATACACTAATGAATGTTATGTTATCACATTCAATTATGTGTAATAGCATATATACGTTCATATTCATCATAAATGAATGTTTAAAACTATGAAGTTGTAATTTTGATAACATGCTTTTCAGATGAATGTTAACGTTCTAGGAATTTTTTGAGTTTGTGAAATTCGATTGTAATGACGACTATAATTCGATTAATTACTCGTTTATATGTTTTTTTACAAAGAAATTCGTTTAATTCTATTGTTTTCATCACCAAATCAAAATTTTTCCAAAAAACCCAAAAGTTACACCAAATTCATAATTTTGGATGAATCCGAATTATGCCGAATTGAAGATGTGTATGAATGTGTTTGATGGATTCAAAGATTTACAATGTTTTTGATTGAAGAATCATTGAACTACATGCTTTAATTTTGGATTTTAGGCAAAAATTGAGAAAATGGGTATTGTAGAAGATGTGAGAAAATAAGTGGTTGTGGTTTACTTCCCTCCTTCCCTCAATTTAAGAGCTTCCCTCTTGATCCTTTCCCTATATATATATATATATATATATATATATATATATATATATATATATATATATCTATACTACTTTATAAAACATGTCCACATTTCCATTCCCCAAGATTTTAAGACTAAGTAAATGAAATCCTAACCATTTATTCAAATGAAAATCAATCCGACGGTCCTCCTTTGATTGCAATTCTTTATTTTCTTTTAACCTACAATCTATACTTCTATACTACTTTATAAAATATCTTCCCCTCTCTCCTATCTAATTTCAAGACTAAGTAACCGGTCCCATCCTTTTGCTTTTCACCCAACTTTTTTCTGACTTTGTTTCACTTTTGCTTTTTTCTTTTGTTACTAGATGTTGTAAAGTCTAAAACAAGTGCCCCAAATCGTTTCTCTCTCTATCAAGCATTCTCTAACTTCTCTCTATATACTCCCACAAACCACACTCATCTACCGGATTCACCACTCGCCGCCACTGGATTTCACCAACCGAATTCCACCACCAGTAGCCCTTCTTCTTCTTCTTCGTCGTCGTTGTCCCTATCCCTTCATCGCCAACATCTCTAACCTTCACTGAATCACCGCCACCATCCCTTCCGCACCCCTTTACTGATTCGTGGTGTTGGTGCTTTCTGAGCGACGACATGTTCTTGCAGCTTCGGGATTTTGGGAGTTAAAACGGGAGACAGAAATGGCTACCAAAGCTTCGACGGAGACGCCAAACGTCGGAGGTGAAGGATGGTATCTCAGATCCAACAGATGTCGTCGTTAGATCAAACACCAGGTCATCATTAAGTCGCCTTTAAAGCACATTCGGTCGATTTGCTATTAATCTGACGTTTCACAGGTGACGGTGTTGGTTCAGTGGTCGTCCAAAAAAAAATGTACAATATATTTTTGGTAGTGTTGTTGTATGTTCATAATTTCTCTGTATCTTCATTTCTTTCTTATTGAGAAAAGTGTTGTTTTATCGCCGTCATGGTCATACATGTCCACTGTAGGTGATATCATCGTCAACTACGCCATCGTCGCCGTGAGCTTCCGAAAATCACCACCTCGAAACCGGTAAAAAATAACCACCTCTGTTATCTTGATATATACTTTGTAAGTTTCTTACCTTTCGTTGAGTTAAATCTTAAGAAATTGTTTCGCTTTCTGTTCTGAGCACTATCAACATATGAGATATGAGTACGACATCAACACCACTGGTGCATGACACCCACATGTTTCAAGCATAACCTCTCAGATCTATAATTAAAGTACCACCCGTTACTTTGTAGTTTGTAATAATTTGAAAGATTAACATTTTATTTTTGTTCTCATTTGTTTTTGTTTGATGATGTTTGAATTTGAGATGAGCAAACGCTGATATTTTTGAACTTGAATTTTAAATTTTCTTTTATCTGTTTTGATTTTGGTATACGTTGAAGTAGCTTACGAATGAATATAAAATTTGATTTGCTTTTTAGTTGGCAACAACCACGGTAGTGTTAAAGACTTTTTTACAATTGTTAAAATTTGATTAACTTTTTGGTTGGATACAGTAATTACAAGTATATAAACACAGAAATAATTGTTGGTTACGTAATTAAAAAATGGGATATCTAAAATTTTCATGTGCAACAGTATTTTGTTTCATGGCTTGTGTTGTCTGGAAAAAGGAAATTTAAAGCTGTCACCATAATAGTTTTGGGTTGGACAGGAAAATGAGAGTCAGGGAGTGAGATTTGAAGTTTGACCTTAAATTTCGAATTGTTAAATTACTTCGAATACATTATACACTTACTATTGTTGTATGGTTAATGAGGAATATAGTACCGTCATAATGTTTACTCCATATATAATTTTAAAACCATATGAAAAAGATATATATTGTATTAAATTTTAAATTAGAGATGTTGAATGTGAATTTTTTTTTATATATGTTTGCGTAACTACAACGTTTTGAAAGTTTGTATCATTTTTATTTTGGGTAATGTCAAAAAATATATATATTTAGAACATTGGGTAAAGATTTCTGATATATGGAGTAGTTTGTTTTCTTTAGAACAAAACAAATTTAAAATTTGAATTCTTGAAAAATACACCAAATCATTGAAAAAAAACAAAAGAATGCGCTCTCAAGTCATAAATTGAATCTCTCAAAAAAAAAAAAAAATGAAACGTCAAAAAAAGTTACACTCATCTGGACAAAGAAACGAATCTCTCAAAAAAAAAAAAATCGTCAAAAAAAGTTGCACCCGTCTGGACAAAGCGTGTATATGCTACAGTTGCTACAGTCTTGGTCCACAGAATACTTTAAGAAAGGTGGGATACTCCATTTGGTTGAAAAAAACCGTAGTACAATCCAAAAAACTTGCTGTATTAAAAAAGTTGCTATCGATTAAAAGTTTAAAACGGAGAGGAAAAACACGTGGCCCCACCACTACCAAGAGGTTTAAATCACGTGGGCCCCACCATAAATTTTGGTCGTTCAATTTTTCTAGCTGCCTTTCACGATTATCATAATACTTTGTTAATTCTTTGATCCATGACATATTCGATTTGCATCAACTATGACACATTATATATTTTGCTCTACTACTACCAACTATGATCACAAACTTAGTATTTACTTGCTTCTAATATCGACCATCAGAAAGAGTTCAAAAATTGTTTCCGCCGCATTGCGCGGGTCAACTACTAGTATATATATATATATATATATATATATGAAAATACCATATTTAATTTGGTACGTAAATTAAAGATCTCATCAAGATATATATATGGTGTCATTTTTTTATATATAAATTTATTTATCTTCTATGATTATTATATGTAAAATTTAATAGGTAATTTAAAAGGATGAATAGTATATTGAGGCTCCTCTGAGAAAATAACTTCGAATTTGAATTAGTTGGAGAAGCTAGATTTTTTATTGCTCCAAACTTTTATTTGAAGAAAATAGATTAGCAATGGCTAGAGATGGCCTTAGACTTGCTGTTTAGACATAAGTAAAACCGTATATATATATATATACTAGTAGTTGACCCGCGCAATGCGGCGGAAACAATTTTTGAACTCTTTCTGATGGTCGATATTAGAAGCAAGTAAATACTAAGTTCGTGATCATAGTTGGTAGTAGTAGAGCAAAATATATAATGTGTCATAGTTGATGCAAATCGAATATGTCATGGATCAAAGAATTAACAAAGTATTATGATAATCGTGAAAGGCAGCTAGAAAAATTGAACGGCCAAAATTTATGGTGGGGCCCACGTGATTTAAACCTCTTGGTAGTGGTGGGGCCACGTGTTTTCCTCTCCGTTTTAAACTTTTAATCGATAGCAACTTTTTTAATACAGCAAGTTTTTTGGATTGTACTACGTTTTTTTTCAACCAAATGGAGTATCCCACCTTTCTTAAAGTATTATGTGGACCAAGACTGTAGCAACTGTAGCATATACACGCTTTGTCCAGACGGGTGCAACTTTTTTTGACGATTTTTTTTTTTGAGAGATTCGTTTCTTTGTCCAGATGAGTGTAACTTTTTTTGACGTTTCATTTATTTTTTTATTTTTTTTTTGAGAGATTCGATTTATGAGTTGAGAGCGCATTCTTTTGTTTTTTTTCTATGATTTGGTGTATTTTTCAAGAATTCAAATTTTAAATTTGTTTTGTTCTAAAGAAAACAAACTACTCCATATATTAGAGCACTCGGTCTGGTTCAACGTTTTTCAGCGTTTTTCAACAAAAACGCCGGCGAGCAGCGTTTTTCGACCCCGGAGCAACGTTTTGAGCGGCTTTTTTGAGCCGTTTTTGGGCCGTCGTTGGAAACACAACGGAGAGACGAGCGACGTTTTGCTTTTTTTTTTCTTTTTTGTTTTCTTTTTCCCCTTTTCCTTTACAAAAACAAATAATAAAAAACACTATAACACTGTCCACAACATTATCCACAACACTGTTACCACACCCCAAAATTTTAACTCAAAACACAACACCAAAAACACTGTAAACACAGTGTTACCACACCCCGTGCTCTTAGAAATCTTTACCCAATGTTCTAAATATATATATTTTTTGACATTACCCAAAATAAAAATGATACAAACTTTCAAAACGTTGTAGTTACGCAAACATATATAAAAAAAAATTCACATTCAACATCTCTAATTTAAAATTTAATACAATATATATCTTTTTCATATGGTTTTAAAATTATATATGGAGTAAACATTATGACGGTACTATATTCCTCATTAACCATACAACAATAGTAAGTGTATAATGTATTCGAAGTAATTTAACAATTCGAAATTTAAGGTCAAACTTCAAATCTCACTCCCTGACTCTCATTTTCCTGTCCAACCCAAAACTATTATGGTGACAGCTTTAAATTTCCTTTTTCCAGACAACACAAGCCATGAAACAAAATACTGTTGCACATGAAAATTTTAGATATCCCATTTTTTAATTACGTAACCAACAATTATTTCTGTGTTTATATACTTGTAATTACTGTATCCAACCAAAAAGTTAATCAAATTTTAACAATTGTAAAAAAGTCTTTAACACTACCGTGGTTGTTGCCAACTAAAAAGCAAATCAAATTTTATATTCATTCGTAAGCTACTTCAACGTATACCAAAATCAAAACAGATAAAAGAAAATTTAAAATTCAAGTTCAAAAATATCAGCGTTTGCTCATCTCAAATTCAAACATCATCAAACAAAAACAAATGAGAACAAAAATAAAATGTTAATCTTTCAAATTATTACAAACTACAAAGTAACGGGTGGTACTTTAATTATAGATCTGAGAGGTTATGCTTGAAACATGTGGGTGTCATGCACCAGTGGTGTTGATGTCGTACTCATATCTCATATGTTGATAGTGCTCAGAACAGAAAGCGAAACAATTTCTTAAGATTTAACTCAACGAAAGGTAAGAAACTTACAAATTATATATCAAGATAACAG
Organism: Helichrysum umbraculigerum; assembly: GCA_949592205.1. Classification (NCBI taxonomy): domain Eukaryota; kingdom Viridiplantae; phylum Streptophyta; class Magnoliopsida; order Asterales; family Asteraceae; genus Helichrysum; species Helichrysum umbraculigerum. The sequence continues at coordinate 57,872,141 of CATIUR010000006.1, forward strand.
TGGTGGTTATTTTTTACCGGTTTCGAGGTGGTGATTTTCGGAAGCTCACGGCGACGATGGCGTAGTTGACGATGATATCACCTACAGTGGACATGTATGACCATGACGGCGATAAAACAACACTTTTCTCAATAAGAAAGAAATGAAGATACAGAGAAATTATGAACATACAATAACACTACCAAAAATATATTGTACATTTTTTTTTGGACGACCACTGAACCAACACCGTCACCTGTGAAACGTCAGATTAATAGCAAATCGACCGAATGTGTTTTAACGGCGACTTAATGATGACCTGGTGTTGGATCTAACGATGACATCTGTTGGATCTGAGATACCATCCTTCACCTCCGACGTTTGGCGTCTCCGTCGAAGCTTTGGTAGCCATTTCTGTCTCCCGTTTTAACTCCCAAAATCCCGAAGCTGCAAGAACATGTCGTCGCTCAGAAAGCACCAACACCACGAATCAGTAAAGGGGTGCGGAAGGGATGGTGGCGGTGATTCAGTGAAGGTTAGAGATGTTGGCGATGAAGGGATAGGGACAACGGCGACGAAGAAGAAGGGCTACTGGTGGTGGAATTCGGTTGGTGAAATCCAGTGGCGGCGAGTGGTGAATCCGGTAGATGAGTGTGGTTTGTGGGAGTATATAGAGAGAAGTTAGAGAATGCTTGATAGAGAGAGAAACGATTTGGGGCACTTGTTTTAGACTTTACAGCATCTAGTAACAAAAGAAAAAAGCAAAAGTGAAACAAAGTCAGAAAAAAGTTGGGTGAAAAGCAAAAGGATGGGACCGGTTACTTAGTCTTGAAATTAGATAGGAGAGAGGGGAAGATATTTTATAAAGTAGTATAGAAGTATAGATTGTAGGTTAAAAGAAAATAAAGAATTGCAATCAAAGGAGGACCGTCGGATTGATTTTCATTTGAATAAATGGTTAGGATTTCATTTACTTAGTCTTAAAATCTTGGGGAATGGAAATGTGGACATGTTTTATAAAGGCACACAATTTTATTGGTGTTACCAAGAACATCCAATACTTAAGATTAGATGTTCTTGATCAAGTGTCCAATTTAAAATAAAAAACATAATCATGTTAAATCAGCAACTGATCATTACCAAATGCTGTTTTGAAGATACATAAAAGAAGCGACCAAAAGCGAAAGTTTTTTAACATCAAACAAATGTAAATTCAGTTGCACTCACGGGAAACCATTAACAGAAAATCCTCCGTCAACAGCAATTGTTTGGCCAGTAATGTAAGAAGCAGCAGGTAGGCAAAGGAATGCAACAAGTGATGACACTTCATTTGTTTCTGCAACGCGTTTCAATGGAGTTCTGGATACCACTTTATCCAATAACTCTTTATCACTTAGCACCTGTACGTATAGTATATATGCTTGATTAAATTATAAAGAAAGAAGGGTATGATGAAAAAATATATATTTACTTACAGGTGCAACTAACGGGGTTGACGTGAACCACGGTGCTACACTATTAGTCCGAATATTGTCTTTAGCCCATTCACAAGCTAGATTCTTTGCAAGCTGATTTATTGCACCTATATGTTGAAGGAATATCAGAGTTAAAAGTTGTAAACTTGGCTGATAATTTTGGTAGAAAAATAACATACCTTTAGTGGCTGCATAGACGGAACCGCAAGAAATGTTAACCAGACCTGCAACAGAGGAAATAAAGACAATGCTACCATTTCCAGAAGCCTTTATTAGAGGATGTGCAAGTTGAGATATATGGTAACAAGATTCCAAGTTGGTACCCATCATCATTGAGTACTCTTCAGCAGTAAACTCTGTTGTAACAAAATTTAGATTGTTCGTACCAACATTGTTTATCTACAGACAAGAAACAAGTCTGTGGAGATAAGTAGCGTGTTCAAAAAACAAATTTAACGAGCTTAATTTTTTACAAAATAAAAGAAGTATGAGGGTTGCATTATTTTTCTACAAAATAATACAAGTGTTCTATATAACTGATCAAATTTTCAACCACTAATCTTATACTGTAATAGTTGTCCAATTCCTCAATCAATATAAAACAAACAGAAAATCATTCAAACATAATAGTCAAAAGAGCTTACTAGTATGTTAAGCTTCCCATTAAAAATCGTTGAGACTTTTTCTACAAGATGTTCACGTTGAGAACGAGAACTTGCATCACACACGGATCCAGTAACAATCAAGCCCTTGGCAGACCATTCCTGTAAGCGTTTGTTAAGTTTAACCTCGTCTCGAGAGCAGGTGTGCACCGCCGACCCTAATTTGGCCAATTCCTCGACCACAGCATAGCCAATCCCATACGTACCACCAGTGACAAGAGCAGTCATTCCAGCAAGAGACCATCTTGAATCTCTATTCGCAGAACCATTCTCCCCGGCCATCGCCAATCCGTCGCCTGGCTGTTTTAATTGTTGATTTCCAGTTTTCAACCAGCTGTTACCACATATATATTTCGTTGCTATCTGTAGACAGATATTTTTATTTGAACGTTGTAGTTACATTGACGTATGATTCTGTTTGGATTGTAGTTAAACAGACAAATATATTTTTAGAAGTATATAACACGGATGTTTATACTCCACATGTATGTTTGATTTTCTACACGAGGTAGGATATTTATTAATTATTAGGAGGATTGGAATGTGTTTATAAGTTTTAGTTAATGATCAACTTCAACTTCTTTATATCATTTTAGTTTCATCACTTTAGTTAAGTCGATAATCATTATAATAACTACAAAGTATGTCTACAACAGCATTTGAATCCTCGACCTTTTAAGGTCTCACGGATAGCAAATATGGGATGGGCGCGCAGAGTCTAAATTAATCTGTTTGGACTATAAATTTGGATCCAAACTAGTAATGTTGGTTTGATATTTAAGCCAAACTTTGTACTAAGAACAACAAATACTGAGAATAATTGAACACTGAAGACGAAGATTGGCTGTTTTAAGATCAGTTAAAGAAGTGACAGATATTCATCAGAAACAAGAACATGTCTGCTCACATGAACATAAAAGGACCCAACAAAAGTGAAGATTATTGATCATCTAGGGACATAAAGTTGCAATCATGCGAATCCATTAACTGAAAATCCCCCATCAACAGCAATTGTTTGACCAGTAATGTAAGAAGCAGCAGGTAAGCAAAGGAAGGCCACCAGTGATGACACTTCATTTGCTTCTCCCGGGCGTTTCAGTGGAGTTCTAGACACTACTCTTTCCAAAAACTGATCATTACTTAACAACTGCACAAACATAAAAATAAAAAATATTTTCATTAATATTAAATATAGATAATCATATATGAATATATAGATTTGTCAGTACTAATATGATCGAAGAAACTTGTGTTAGCATTAGTATGGAGAACAAGGGCAAGATGAAAGTATTATTACATGGTCAACGAGCGGAGTTTTAGTGTACCACGGTGCTACACTATTAACCCGAATATTGTCCTTGGCCCATTCACATGCTAAGTTCTTTGCAAGCTGATTCATTGCACCTGTTTTAATTTGGACAGAAAAAAAAAATTTAGAAACTGAAAGCGATTTTGTCTAATAAACTGAAGGTCATGAAACCGTACATACCTTTGGTGGCACCATATATAGATCCAGAACTAAGGTGAACAAGACCCGCAACAGAAGAAATAAACACAATGCTACCATTTCCAGAGGCCTTTAATAGAGGATGTGCAAGTTGACACATATGGAAAGCAGATTCCAAATTTGTTGTCATCACCTTCGAGTAGTCTTCCGCTGTATACTCTGTAGTAGGTTTCCTTATGTTTGTCCCAACATTGTTTACCTACGCATAATAATTCTATCGAATAAGGTCTTTCTTAAAGCATGGGAATTCATGAAATCATTTATAATCAGGTAAGCGTTACTTCAGGGCCTACAATTGGAATAACAAAGCAATGCTACATTTACATGTACAAAGCAAATCATAACGATATGTACTTCTTTCGTCCCATGTTCATATTGCTATTCTAAGTTGTCCAATACGTGTCCACTTTCATATAACAACCAATCAACAAAGTTTATATAGAAGGTAAATATAACATTATACTGCAACGGTGTAACGATCGCACATTTCTATAGTATTTCAAACTGGACACTTAAATTGGGACGACACAAATTAATTATTAATTATTAATAAGTAAATGAGTAAGTGCTAACAATTTCAGCTCAATCATCAATACTCCTACTACACTAAACACAGACCCAATTTATGTTGCAAACAATATTAATTAATTAATTAATGTGTGAAAAGAACTTACTAGAATATTGAGCTTTCCATTAAAAATAGATGATACTTTATCTAGAAGCTGTTGACGTTGAGTACCAGAACTTGCGTCACAAACGGATCCAGTAACCGTGAACCCTTTCGCAGACCATTCTTGTAATCGTTGATTAAGTTCAGTCTCGTTGCGTGCGCACGTGTGTACCGCCGCACCAAGCTCCGCTAATTCCTCAACCACAGCGTGACCGATTCCATGTGTACCACCGGTGACCAGAGCTGTCGTTCCGGCAAGAGACCATCGGGAGTTTCCGGTTGATGAACCGATCTCCGCCGCTACCGCCGTCGACATGTTCCACAACTCTGTTTGCTGCTAATATTTTATTTTAGTAAATGTGGATATATTCTGGTGAAGGAAAAAATTAATTAATAATGTGGATATATGTAAAGGGATTATCTAAATTGCAACGTGTATATGACAGAGATCAAATTGGGGGGCTGCTAACCATACCCCCTGGCCCACTCTTTTTCTGCTCCTACCCCCTTTTTTTTTAATTTCTACCTTCTGTTTAGTCTAAAACTGAAACTGATTCTGTACTGAACTAGATCAAACTTAAATAAAATTAGACTGAAAATGGTGGGCCAGGGGGTAGGAGCAGAATTTTGAGGGTGGGTTTAGATTCAGCCATTGGTGTTTTCCACAAGTGTCGTGTGATTTGGTGCACTGATTTGATTAATAATCCATGTTTCAAGGTCTCAATTTTATCATACATTTCTAATCTAAAACGACATGGATTATATAATTAAGGTTTTTTTTTTTTTTAAGAAAAGCAATTACCCACCACACACCTCAATACTACGAATATTTACATTAATCCACGAATATATACAATTACTACGAATATTTACATTAATCCACGAATATATACAATTGTCCCATTCGAATGACTCGAACCCTCATTATATTAATTATCATAAAATAAATAATAGAAAATAAGAATAGAAGTATCATCTTAATAAAAAAGTGGTATGTAATAATGTAATTTTAATAATTATTTTATTAAAAACTCATATATATATTTTTGCATTATATTTAAAATGAATGACTCAGCAACGTGTAGCTCAGTTGACCGAAGGAATACCTTTGACACAATTTAAAATGAATAAAGTAAAAACTAATAGGGTGTTGATAAATACAACATAAATTTTGATTCTTACAACAAAATATTGCATAGTTAATACATACAATACAATTTATACTATCAACAAAATTTTGATTCTTACAACAAAATATGGAGTAAATTTATACTATCAACCATTTCACCAAAAATTACAATTATATATAAACTGATACTTGCATAAAGTAGATGATAAAGATGTAGCGTAGCATATACAAAATGAACGGTAAGAAGATGATACGGTAAAGTTACGATAACTACACGTACATACTACAAAAGGAGATTTCAAGTTTAAACCCTACAAACAACAACAAAAAATTTAGAATCACAAAGGTCTTTCGAAAGAAAGGAAATTTGTTCAATTTATGTGGAGGGGCACTTTGTACATATCACGTATATTAGCGACCCATCAAAGGTGGTGTCAATGGCACGCTCCTTTATAGGAAAAAATAATAAAGAATGAGGTAGTTCAAGTTACATCTTTTATTAAAAATGTAATTGAAAAAAAAAAAAGTTCTAATCATTTACTCCCTCCGTCCCAGTTTAATAGTCCATTATTTCTATTTTGGGATGTCCCAAATTAATTGTCCATTACCAAATATAGAAAGGAAACATGATTCTTTTTACTATATTGTCCCTACTTTAAAAATTAAATTACAAAAGTGAAAGGAAGTTCAAATTAATTGGTTAGGGGTAAGAATGTCATTGTGCAAAAAGTAAGTAATAATTATTGTGTTTATCTTAAACTGCGTGTAGTTCTGTCTTGGGACAATTAAATTGGGACGGAGGGAGTATATTGTATGGGTGGGGTTCAAATGAGAATATGAATTTGTGTGAGAATGAGGGAACCAATGATATTGTGTCATGTGTACAAAGAGAATGCTCCACATGTACAAAACCCATTTACCCCCAACATCAATTATCTCACAAACGACAAATCGGAAAATTATGAAAATTGCACCATTAAATTTAGCGTTTTATCCTCTTCGATTTGCCGTCCCCAAAGGCATACTATTGACAAAAAAAATTTTCATTTTTTGGAGGGATTTACAAATTATTAACACATGTTTTAGTGTTGCATTTAGGGTTTAGGGTTTGGGGTTTCTCCCCGAAACCCCAAACCTCAAACCCTAAACCCTAACCCCAAACCCTAAACCCTAAACGCTTTACAAAACTCTAAACCCTAAATCATACTAAACCCTAAACCTTAAACCTTACTAAACACCCTAAACCCTACTAAACCCTAACCCTAACCCTAAACCCTAACCTTAACCACAAATTAAATGTATAATCAATCACTAACACATGTGTTACTAATTTGTAAAACCCAACAAAAAATGGAAGAAAAAAAAAGTTGTCAAAAGTATGTCTTGAGGGACGGCAAATCGAAGAGGAGAAAACGCTGAATTTTATGGTGCAATTTTCATGATTTTTCGACTTACCGTTTGTGAGATATTAATTTTTGAAAATGTGGAGGAGAGAGAATAAAGTGACATATGGCAGAAATCTGTTGGTTCCTTCATTCTCACTCAAAGTTGGTGTACTCATTTTAACCTTACTCTATATTGTATTACATACAAAAGGTGGGGTTCAAATGAGAATAAGAATTTGTGTGAGAATGAGGGAACCAATGATATTGTGCCATGTGTACAAAGAGAATGTTCCACATGTACAAAACTCATTTGCCCCCAACATCAATTATCTCACAAACGACAAATCGAAAAATTATGAAAATTGCTCCATTAATTTCAGCGTTTTCTCCTCTTCGATTTGTCGTCCCCCAAGGCATACTTTCGACGATTTTTTTTTTCATATTTTTAGTGGGTTTCACATTTACTAACACATGTTTTAAAGTGTTGCATTTAGGGTTTAGGGTTTGAGGTTTAGGGGTTAGGATTTAGGGTTTATGGTTGGGGGAAATGGGTATTTGATGAAAATAAATGGTTGAGATTGATTCCCCTATTCTCACTCAAAATTGATGTACTCATTTGAACTCTGTTCTACATACAAAATATTATCTTTATCATATACTGTACAGATTTTTAATTGATTAAAAATGATAAGTTGACAATTATTTAAGGATATTACTAAACAAAAGTATATAAAAAAAAAAAACTAACAATAATAGCATAAATGCATTGATAACTACATAAGTAATTAAAAGAAAATATTACTTTTAACACTTCAAATATTTTGTGTTTATGTAAATAACTTTATTTTGTGTATTTAATGTAAAGTTTAATTCGCACCTTAGTAAAACCATTTTATTTGTATTATTATTTATGATAAAAACTAGTATAAAGATGAAAAACTTATTCTAAGGTATGAATTATTATCTTTAGAAAGAATGAATGAAAGTATGTATAAAATAAATGGCCTTTATTTTCACACTTTTATTTATACTATGATGTTCTTTTTTCATGGAAAATTACACATCTATAGTCTATACTACCTTCAGAGTTGATCGATATGGAAGAAAACACAAATCCATAATTGCTTAGTTGTTTCGGTCCATTATGACCCGCTAATAATTTACAAAATCAATTTAGTTAACTAAAATAGACTTGTTTATATTTTATTCCGATCGAAAGGTCAATGTCGAATAATATTATTTATAAACGGTAATCACTCCTCAATGTCGAGGTACAATATTTAAGTGGAAAATAAATCAATGGATTACATTAGTTACTAAAATATCAAATGAGCTATTCAATCAAAACTTACAATTTGCATAAAATTAACCCAAAGTGCTTTTGAAAAGATGATATAATCTATCAAGAAAAATTAGTGAATTAGATGCTCTTATAGCAAGTTAGCACAAATCTAATAACTTTGATACCAATTGAATAGCAACCACGCATAACGATATCACCTTAACAATGCAAAGGGGTTTTGCATATAGTGAATTTCGCAAATATTGTACTTCATTAGTTCATTGAGGAAAATGTTATCAAGATGCCATTGAAGCTTTTTCACAAACCAAATTTGTTTCTTTGTCAATTTCCATGTTTAGTTACGTTGCAAGAGACTGTTGAACAACATAACCGATAAAGAGATTATATCCAAAAATTGATGATTCTCGGATCCCAAACTTTGAAATCGCAGTCTATCTTTTTCATAGATTCAACAAGTAAATGGCTACAGATTTTTAAGTAGAGAGCAAAACTGGATCTCCCAAGAAGAGGAAAACTAATAAAAGTGACAATTGATATCTACCATTATAGATGGAGAGAAGAAATATCAAATCAAAGACGATCAGAAAAAGATACTTTCTTAAGATGTCATAACGTGATGGAAAACTATCCTAGAAAAACCTAGGGAGAGAAACAAGGTATGAGCACTTACTGATTTACGTACTTAAAATTGCAATACGTTGTTTTTAATACCATGTCAATTGAAAAACTCGAGCCTTATCCAATCAAAATTTAGTGTACACATTCATGCTTGATCTTTCATTTGATTCAATATGAATCTTGAAAACCAATTTTCAACTGCCTAGATGCATGTGATAACTGATAACTTTGGGAACACGTACACACTTTATTGTCCTGTGAAGGTAGGATGTTCTCTTACGGGACACATTAGAACACCCTCACAAACTTTATTCCATTTTTCACAAAATAAAGTGTTCTATGCAGCGGTTTAATGAGCACATAATCTGTGGAGTACAAGATAATTAACACAAAACAAGTAACTCTTACTCGAAACCATTAATTGTAAACCCTCCATCGACAACAATTGTTTGGCCCGTGATGTAAGAAGCAGCAGGTAGACAGAGGAACGCCACCGTTGATGAAACTTCATTTGGTTCTCCAGCGCGCCTCATGGGAGTTCTAGATGCCATACGCTCTATAACGCCGCTACTTCTAATTAACTGTACGTATACAAGTAAAACAAACATGTGTACCAATCAATCCAATCAAGGAGACTATATCACAAATTTTGAAGGGCAAGATGAGTATACTTCTTGAGTAAGTGGAGTACTAATGATCCATGGTGCTACTCCGTTGGTCCGAATGTTGTCTTTAGCCCATTCACACGCTAGATTCTTTGTAAGCTGATTCATGGCACCTACAAAATATTAACTTTATATATTGTTCCTGTGTATATATGACTGACCGGAAACTATATTTTACGCAAATTACTTACCTTTTGTAGGTCCATATAGTGATCCAGAATTAACATTAACGAGACCTGCGACTGAGGACATAAACACAATGCTTCCAGATCCGGAAGCCTTTAAAAGAGGATGTGAAAGTTGAGAGATGTGGTAACAGGACTCAAAGTTGGTAGCCATTATCCAAGAGTAATCCTCTGCTGTATAATCTGTAGTAGGTTTCACTAAGCACGTCCCAACATTGTTTACCTGACAAAATATATTTATCAGTTAAAGAACATGCAATCTTGTATAAGAAACTGACAGATGGTTGCTGGATTAATTTTCAGATCAGCAATTTGCCATGTTTAGAACAAATCAATATTGCGCGAATAAAATAAAATAAAATAAAAATAATTATATATTCTTGAGTTGTAGTTTAACTTTAGTGAAATGTTAGTACATACTCCGTATCTTTCTAGCTTCAACCATGGTTTGTAACAATAATATGTATTACATAAATGAACGAATTTTTTTTTTTATTTCTACCAACAAACCAAAACTAAAGTAGGACTTACTAGAATGTTGAGTTTGCCATTGAACTGAGATGCGACTGTTTCCATAAGCTGTTCACGTTGGGGACGAGAACTTACGTCGCAAACCGAACCAGTGACAGTGAAGCCCTTTGCGGACCATTCTTGTAACACTTTGTTAAGTTCATCCTCATTGCGTGAACACGTGTGTACCACAGCCCCTAACTCCGCTAGTTCCTCAACCACAGCATACCCAATTCCATGTGTACCACCGGTGACTAGAGCCGTACTTCCGGCTAACGTCCATCTAGACTTACCAGTTACAGAACCACTTTCCACCGTTGTAGCCATTGTCTTCTTTCAAATAGAAAACTCAGAGTTTCTTTATATCTTTATATTTCAAGTATCATATATCTAACCAAATTATTTTAACTTTAGAATAAGAATATTACGGATTATAAAACTTTAAAAGCCTACTAATCACCACTGCTTGAACTATATTATGCAGAAGTCTTTGTATGACTCATTAATTATTGGTCCTATGCCAACTTGCTATATATGATATTAATAATATAGAGAAAACGTTAAGTTATACAGTACTAGTCAATATATAAATGTTATTAAGTTGAGCGACTTTTACACTGATTTGGTGATATGTAGCTTTCATTATTATTTATCGGTTGATTGTAGATAAATTATAGAGTTAATTACACCGTTCGTCTTTATGGTTATATGAAAAATACTGGTTTTGTCCTTTCAAGTTTTTAATTACGCTGATCGTCCTTTATTATAAAACTTGTTACGTGGATAGTCCTTTAATCTAACGGTCGTTAGTAATCTCGTTAAATCATGTCATGTGCTAAGCATATGAGGGCATAATAGTCTTTTTCTTTTTATCTTCCACCTTCAGTCAAACAATTTCTTGACACATACACATCCTCTCTCTCCTTCTCTCTCTCTACATTAACAAAACCCTATTCAAGTATTCAACATAATTCATCTTCTTTAACAAATAACCTTACAAAACTCTAATTTGTGAACTCAAATTCAAACCCTAAAATCAATAAATAAAATAAAAACATAAAAGAAAACTAAAAAAGATTTGTATCACAGTTCTTGTAACTTCAAAATTTGTTAAAAATACCAAGTTATGCAACAATATTTCACTTAAGTATTGAACATAACCAAGATTTGTAATGTATTTCTTAACCTTGAACTCTATATCCAAAAAAAAAGAAGCAGAGATAAACTGAATAAATTCAGTCGAACGGCAACCGGCAGTGTGCCGGTATAACCACCTTTGGTAGATGTGGTTGCGAGGAGAACGACAAGTCGACAATCGTTAGATGTGTGGTTTTCGGATGAACAATGACCGACAAGTGAACAGTGGCCGGCGGCAGGAGGAGGAAGCGGTAGTTTAAAGACCGACGGCATGAGTTATAGATGTGTATTAATGGAGGTTGTAAGTTAAAGGAAATTTTAGATAGAAAGTAAAACATGTAAAAAGGAATAAGATATTAAAAATATGAATGAAGCTTTCTTTGTTTTTGAGAAACAAAATAATGGAGGTGAGACTTTTGGAGAAGAAAAGTTCAACCATAGAGAGAAAGACATAGTGTTTAGTGAGTGGTGGATGGATGGTCACGTGGGTTAGGGTAGGGAAGGGTTTTCTTGAAAGTTATTCAATTATGACTAATTTCGTAAATATAAAATGAATATTTATCAATAAAAAAATTAAAAACATGGTAAAGTGACGATTATGCCCTCACATGCTGAGCACATGACATGATTTAACGAGATTACTAACGACCGTTAGATTAAAGGACTATCCACGCAACAAGTTTCATAATAAAGGACGATCAGCGTAATTAAAAACTTGAAAGGACCAAACCAGTATTTTTCGTATAACCATAAGGACGAACGGTGTAATTAACTCTAAATTATATTTCGATCACTTCAACTTTTAATAAGTTTAGATTAAGAGAGATGTCTATTTTTATGTTTTATCAATTAATTAACAATTAATTAACACTTGATAGGCTTTTTTGACTTGTTCCTGTCCGCCCCCTACTAATACATTAATCAGCCTCTTCTTTTAACTAAGCAAATTCATCTTGACTTTCTTTGATTTTAACTAGGGCTGTTCATTTTCGGATATCCGGTATTTCGGATACCCGAAGTTCGGATATCCGAATATTTCGGATAGTGGTTTTCACTACCCAATACCCGTATCCGAAATTTCGGATACCCGAACTTCGGATATCCGAAATTTCGAATTCGGATATCGGGTTATCCGATACCCAAATTATATAAATGCAAATCTGGAAAACAAGAGCAAATCTGGAAAATAAGACAAACATAAGACTTACTAGCTACTAGTCTACTACATAACATCAAGACATCCATAATACAGCCATCCAAATTCACAATACAGTCATCCAAATTCGAAAACATGCAAATAAAACACAAACCATGGTTTGGTACAAAATAAACGAGTTTCAAAGGCGATACAAAATATGAAAATAACGTCCATTCATCATGTCCGTTGAATTGTTCCCATGAACTCTTTCAGTCACCAACCAAGCAAAAGTTCCTTCATCCATGATCCATGCGCCTCTCTCTCGTAACCCCTAGTTCAGTAGTACATATATATATATATATATAACAGATCATGAGTGACTTAGAAATGAGCAGCAAGTTAGCAAATAAGATAACTTTTTAATAAACATTACACTACATAAAAATAGGCTAAAACAACAATAAAATGGCAGCAAAAACAGCAACATAGTGGTGGGAAAAACTGCACCAAATAGACCAAGTTAAAAGCTATCAAATTTGTTACAACAGTAGCATCAAATACACTTCAAAAGAGCAGCAAACAGCAGAATAACTTGCTGAGACAGTAGGAAAAGTATGCAGTTACCTTGAATCAGTTTGTGTCACCAAACATCCCACTATCTTCGTACATCATTGTTTCATCATTTGTTTCATCAATGATTATGAGAGGCTGATCTATAGTTAAATCCTTTACTGTTTAATCTCAAAATGATCAAGAAAAGAAAAACATCAGAAGATCTGTCATCTATGTAAATATGTAAAACATTAAAAGTGAAAATGGAATAAAATCTTGAACAATTAAGACTTACACTCTTCTTCCATGCTCTCTATTTCAAGAAAGGCGTCATCAAGTGAAATTTCAGTATGAGAAGCACGTGTCCAATCTTGTGTACAAACTAGAGCTTCCACCATTCTTGGAGTCAAAGAGGTTCGGAAAGAATCAAGCACACGTCCACCCGTGCTAAAGGCAGACTCTGAGGCAACCGAAGAAATAGGAATAGCAAGGATATCTCGGGCCATTTTTGCAAGATCGGGATATCTACACTGTTGAATCTTCCACCATTTCAGCATGTCAAAAGCCGATTCCATTGGTTCACGTTCTTCCCCCAAATATTTGTCAAGGTCTGATTTCCTCACGGGGGTTTCTGAACTACCCATGGCCATTTCAAATCGTTTAGTCATAATCTTTTCGATATCCATTTCCACATCAAGTCCCCACATAGAAGTACCAGAAGAACTAGAGGATATAGATGACACTTCCTCTTCTTTAAATTTCTTTGTGTGACACCCGGTCAAAAAGAGTCAATTTTCGCTCCAAATTTAAAACTGTGAATAATTGTATTTTTATAAACAATTATAACCAAATTACATTTTTGTAATTCCAGTAAGATATTTTTATTTTAAATATTTACGAATTAGTATAAACAAAATTATGAAAGTAAAATATTAAATTTATTTTACCTTCAGGTAAAAAAACACGTGTATTCTATACTGCGATTGTGGACAAGATACCCACATGATTGGGGATGAGCCGGCCTAAACCAACCCACCCCCATTCCACTCTTTCATTTCCATTTTCTTCTTCTTTTTCTTATCTCTATCTCTCTCTCATTCTCTAACAACAACAACCAACAACATCAACAACAATATCATCATCATCAAAAATCGGAATCATCATAATCATCGTCATTTTCAGAGTTCATCATCATCAAAACCGGACATCATCATCTTCATCTTCTTCACCATCATCTTCATCTCCATTTTCATCAAAAAGTAAGATTTCTCACTTTCTCTCTCTAGAAATCGTTTCTCTTTCTATAAATTACTTAGATTACTTCAAAATACATGCTATAAGCTTTCTATAACATCAAAACACCCAAAAATCGAGCCAAAACTCGATTTGGATCTTGAAATCGTCGAACAGACGACGACGTCGCATTTGGCCCAAAAACAGTGCTGCGACGTTGTCAACGTCGCAGCTCAACGTCGCAAATACCATGACGTCGCCTGGTGCGACGTCAGTCACAACGTCGCATGAAAGTGTGAACGTCGCATATAGCGACGTCGACCCTTACGTCGCACTAGACCCTGACGTCGCATATAGCGACGTAGACTACAACGTCGCAGTACAATCGCACTGCGACAGAAGCCCCGACGTCGCACCCAACGTCGCAGGTCACAGAACTCTAAAAACCTATGATTTTCACTAAGTGTCGGAATTAAATTTTACCACATGACTTTAATCCAAATTTGGATTTCGGAGACGTTTTTACTAATGCAATGTAATAGAAATAAAAATTTTCCAAGCTGACTTGGCAGCTCGACCCCAACCAGGGGCTCTGCCCCTTGGACCCTGCTATCAGGGGCGCTGCCCCCGAACCCCCGTACACGGTCTTTAAAAACCAAACGACAAACAAAATTCGAACGACTTACTGAGTCAGACTATTTAACCTCGTACTCATATAACCTCACGTGTTTAGTGTAACACCCTCGAAATGGACCTAGTTATTTTATATTATTTCTTGATTTAAATTAGTATTTAAATGTGTTTGGAAATAATATTGTTTGAATTAGTGAAATAATTGGAATAGGAGTCGAATATTCCAATGTGATAAGTGAATTATTAATTGTTGTAAATTAATATAGTTGACGGTATAATAAAATGTTTGGACTCGCAAATGGTTTTCGGGTTCCAGACAATAGATTGAGATGGGGTATTAAATTATACCCGTATATTGAATGCGGTTTAAGTTGGGCCGACTTATATATCACTTTCCATTTAAGGAAAGTTTCATATGAAACTTCAAAACTCACATAAACCTTATGAAATCCAAATCAGAAACTTGAAACCTACGAATTGGAGCTATGATTGATTCTAGTTTCACCATTATTATCTTTCAATTCAGTGTTCTTCAATTGAGAGGTAAGTTTGAATCGAATCAAATAGTTTATAAGTTTTGAATTGATTGATTTGGATTGAAAAACATGAATTTGATGTTGGAACTTCGTTATAACTGTTGCATATTGATTATGTGAAGTTATTAGGTGTTTAAAACAGTTAGAAATCGAGTTTGGGTGATTTGGGTATTAAAATCGCGAGTTAGGGTTTGATCAGGGATGAAGATGAGCTGAAAAAGGCTCAAACGCGATCCCAGAACCCTAGCCAGGATCGCGTTCGTTAGTTATAAAAGGAATCGGACGAGTTTTGTTCTTGGGAACGCGATCCCAAGAATTTGTCCGGATCGCGTTGGTTAGTTATAATTTGTCACAGAATAATTTTACAAAGAGGAACGCGATCCCACCAATGTTTTCTGGATCGCGTTTGTTAGTGCGTTTTGTAAATTTTGAAAATGGCATTTTACTGTTTTTGGACCTTAATTCGGGACTTTTTGATTATGTTCCGAATTGAACTTTTGTTGCTGTGATCTTAGGGATCACTTGATACATATAATTATGTTATGATTGTGTAACGATGTTAATTACATAAGTATGATCAGTTGATACAAGTTACTAACTCATTGTTTATTGATTGTATTCTCAGATGTGTAGAAGGCTCAGTAATATTAGACTTCTGAGCTTGCAGCTGAGGTGTCGGTGAGTGGATCTGTAACCTCAGTGTGATTTAGTTGTAATGATTTGATTTACAACTAGTAATTTATAGTATTACTTTGATATGATACATCTGTAGAGATATCTTGCCATGATAGTTTAATTAGTTACTTACTTGGCTGATTGTGCTAGTATGTAAGATTTTGAGGTCAACTTGATTTGATGGTTGGACTTGTTGTTGTGTAGACGACAGGAGATCTCGGAAACTTGAAATGTTGGTTTAGAGATCTAGGTCGTGTGTGATTGACAACAAGTTATCGGTAGTTCTGTATGGGCCAATACAGATGATTGATAAGAGTTCCTTGAGTACCAAACCGGTATTAGGGTGTCTCAGGGACCCCCGATCCTCATGATGTTGCGTGTATGACATTGATTGGATGTTGAGTGATTGATTGATTTTCTGTTTATTGTTAATTGATGTAAACAGATTGTTATGCTAAGCTGTACTGTTGCTTATAGTTTCATTCACTTAGCTTTATGCTAACTCCACCACAGTTCTTCCTGCAGGTTAAAATAGATGGGACATATTGGGCAGGGCAGGAGGTTGTTGGACTGGATGGAATGTTTGACAGGCTGTTACTCTGATTTAATTTTGATAATCAAAGAAGTATTTGAGTACATTGATAGTATGTTTTAAATATACGCTTCCGAGTCGCAAATATTATATTAAATGTTTATAATTAACGAGGGGTGTTATATTTAGGACACTTGGAGGTTACCATTCGGACGACGCGCGTATCTTAGGGTCGCTGACAACTCACAGGTGAGTTTCATAGCCCCACTCTTTCAACTGTTTTACTGTTTTCGGGGTGAAACACATGCTCAACAATTATTTTCGAATTATATTAATAAACTTTTATAATTCACACTTGCTTATATTACTGTATGTAATACAAATGTGTATTACTTAGGAATTACACCCATCATATTATTATGGAACAATGTCAATACCTAATCGAGATAGGTTACAATCGTACACTGGTAGATGGTTGGAAAACAATTACCAATACATAAATTGACTAAGTTATCACTAGCCAATGACCATATTGTCACGGGACAATACTATCACTATACTAGAACTGATTAGTTCTACCCACATGACAACGACTAGACTTTACAGGATTAGTCTTCCTTTTAGGAACTAAAACTGTTGACACACTCCATGATCGTTAGAATGGAAATTGTACTTAGGTGAACATTTTTCCGAGACCCCAAATATACTTGCTAGGCTTAAGGCTAGGAGTATACAATAGTAACATACGTTAGTATAGACTCCTTATACTAATACAACTCAACTAGGTGATGAGTCTTCATACCTAGGTTTAATGTGCTACTTAATATCTAAGTATTTGTTTATACATATTTAGATACAATCAAATATTTTCATGCGTGGCATGATTGTTACATGTATTTACTGATTCGACAAATATATATATATATATATATATATATATATATATATATATATATATATATATATATATATATATATATACACTTGTACATCATCTTGAGCACAGGGTGCTATCTACATTACTACATATGTATATTAGTATACATACAATTATACAAACACGAATACTCAAGTCGGACATGTCGTTGTACTGTCGGCTCAATTACTTTAGCTAGCATGTCGTAGTACTGCTGGCTCTACATTTCACCAGTCGGGCTGTTCGTAGTACAGCCGGCTCAATTTCAAACTTTGCTTGCGAGCAATCCGATCGATGCCAGTTAGGCACAAAACGAGATCACGGTAAAGTGATTCAAAACGATGCCACGGTAAAGTGGGCACAAAACGATGCCACGGTATTGCAGTGGGCACAAGTACAATACAATCGATGGATGGGCGGGCTTATGCTCGTGATCCACACACATTCATGGATCGGCGAGTTATACTCGGGATTCACAATAAGTTAATGGGTCGGTGGAGTTTCCACGCGAGGCCGTTAGCTCAATTCAAGTCCGGGTTAGCTTATGCTAACTTGTTAAACGGACACAACAAACATTTTCAATCATGTCCGGGTTAGCTTACACTAACTAGGGGTGGGCAAAGTCGGATAATCCGATTTTCGGATATCCGAATTTCGGATAGTGAATTATGGTATCCGAAATCCGTATCCGAAATCCGGATATCCGAAATTCGGATATCCGAAATTTTCGGATTCGGATACCGGATAATCCGAAATATCCGGAAAAATAGATCAAGAAATATAGGCAGTTTAGAATCATGAAAGGAATGAGGAATTTATAACTTTTAACACAACAAATAAATCAACAACTAACACTAGCAAATAATTTCAACAAAGATTACAGCCAACAACAATTGAAATCCAAACACCATCTCCGATTAAAACCATTTCCGGCCAACTAGCAACAACAATACCGCCGCCACCAACCACCGCCGAACTTTTACCACCAACCATCTTCAAGGGCTTTCTTACTATCTCGATTTGCTGATCTCTCAGTCTTCTAGTGCCACAAACCACCGTCGAACTGTCACCACCAACCACCACCGTAGAAACCTTAAGTGTTAATTTGTGAGAGAGTTGGATTTAATGAACAAAAAGATATGGGGATGTAGCACGTGACATAGAAAGAGTTTCTAGTAACTTGAAACAAAGGAAAATAAAAAGTATAGTTAGTTAATTCATGGATTGTGGATGGAGAGGATAAGTCACCATAAACATAATGAGCACAAGAACATAATGAGCTGGAAGTAATTACTTGGGGTATTATTAATTTATTATATCTCCCACTTGTAAAAGCACCTCATTTTAAGAAATATTAAATTAAATATGTCAGTGCTTGTACTACAAAGTCAGAGAGAAACCGCGTGCTTGTAGCCTTGTACCACAAAAATAAATAAATATATTAAATAAGTATTTGGTTCGGATATTTCGGATATCCGAATATCCGAAATTTCTCAAAATCACTATCCGAATCCGAATCCGAAAATTCGGATATCCGAATTTCGGATATCCGAAATTTCGGGTATCCGAATTTTCGGATAATTTCGGATCGGATTTTCGAATTTCGGATTCGGATATTTTTGCCCACCCCTAACACTAACTGGTCAAACGGACACATTAAACGTTTTCAACTATAGTTCTGGGGAACTACGAACATTTTCAAACATGTCCGGGTTAGCTTACACTAACTGGTCAAACGGACGCACTAAACATTCAATCATAGTTATGTGGAACTACAATTATTTGTTATCTTATGACGTGGTCATACAATTAATCAATAGTTATAGGCATGTATCGCCTCACGTTTATAGACACAACTACTACCCGATAGGTATCAAAGCATGGATTGCCAAACATATAAATGTACTTAGGTACGTGACTCAAACCGTTTAGGTATGAAATACCTCGAATAGACGTATACACATTGGTGTTACAACTTTAACATGATACTTATCAAAATCGTGGATTTTGATCAACTTTTCAAAACATACAAGGTTTTATACTTTATGTTTTCAACTAACAATCCTATGAACTCACCAGCTTTATAGCTGACTCGTTTTAGCATGTGTTCTCAGGTGCCCAGCAGGATTAGGATTGCTACAAGATTATGCTAGCTCGAGTCGCATATTTTCAAACAATTGGGACTACTCTGCATTTACTTTTGTATTTTCAAATTAT
This sequence comes from Helichrysum umbraculigerum, assembly GCA_949592205.1. Classification (NCBI taxonomy): domain Eukaryota; kingdom Viridiplantae; phylum Streptophyta; class Magnoliopsida; order Asterales; family Asteraceae; genus Helichrysum; species Helichrysum umbraculigerum. Next base: position 57,891,798 of record CATIUR010000006.1, read on the forward strand.
GTATTTGGAATTTCTATTAAACTGCGCAACGTTGTAAACGTTCTTTTTCGGCAAGGTATAATTAATTTCAAACGTCTCATTTAGAGTCGTTCATTATGTATCTTATGCTGTGATATTGAATTTGGTAACACCCGACCCGACCGCTTCCGCAAACCCAAAATTTGAGGGTGTTACACTTTGGCACCGGAGAACAATACAAGTTAAACAAAGCACGCATATTTGCTTCTATTTCTCCCAGGAACTTTGTTGCAGTTTCTTCATCAAAGTTGCCTTTCACGACCCACTCGATATATTGCCACTTACGCCTCGGGTCTAGAACTACAGCAATGAACAAGAAATGATTGAGCTTATCAACTTTCCCCCAATACTTCTTATATTTGGCTTGCATTTTAAATGGTGGTGGCCGGTGGCGAGAATTGTTATGTGGATCGAGCGATTACCGATGGTGGTGAAGAGATGGTTTGGTGAAGATATGTGTGAAATAGTGAATGTCGGCTGTTAAAATGAGATAGGGTTTGGTTTCTTATTCGATTATTCACTTATTCTCATGTATTATATTATATAAAATATTATAAAAAAAAGAAAAGGATGGAAAGGTTCGGATACTTCGGATACACATATATCCGAATTTTTTCAAAACTACTACCCAATATCCGAATCCGAATCCGAATCATTGGGTATCCAGATTTCGGGTATCCGAAATTTCGGGTACTTTCGGATCGGGTATTTCGGTTAATCGGATATCGGATTCGGATTCGGATATTTTGAACACCCCTAATTTTAACGTCAAATAATATTCTACTTCTTTGGTGCAAGCATTAAGCTCCAAAAAGGAAACCTCTAGAACTCAAAACATGTATGTATAAGTTTATGAGCTACTCCGCATCTCACCTATTCTTTAGATCGAAGATCATTAGACTTATACGAGTTAGACTGTAAAAGTATCTTGACAAATGGTTGATAGCTATGCTATAGCCTGAGGATCATGGGCCTTTTCTCCTTTACAAGTTGCGAAGAAGGTTGGATTTCATGGGATATCGTTGATGTTTAGGCTTAATGCGCCACTAATCAATGCACAACTGTAAAAACTCAAAGCATGTATATAAGTTAGTAGGTTACTTCATTTATTATTGGTTGATTTGATAGCGGAATTTCATTCTGAGTTGTACGAGTCCGAACTGGGAATAATTTAAAGGGTTAAGTGTCCGTAAATATATACAACTATACTTTGACTTCGTGTACAAAACTAAATTGACCACCATTGTATGTACGTAACTATTAATTTCGACCTTTGTGTGTACGAGGTAACCTAAGCAACAGGTTAACGTTTTTTTTTTTTAATAAACTTTTTGTTGACATCATATCCACGTCGGCTACCAATTCATCATAATTTTGACACATCATTATATAATTTAATTATATTTTGAAAATCAATATTTGTAAACTAAATAAAAGAAGGGGGACTTGTTCTGTAAATATTTTTTTATCCTCATAAAGTGACAGACTAGTCAACTTGTTTTCCGGTAAACTACACCTCCTCCGTCCATTTTTCCGGCGACCTTCGCCTACTCTGTCAATTATTTCCGATCGAACTCCATCAACACAATAACATCACGACATCACTTTTTCATTCATGGCGAAAACACATCAACCTTGAAACACCCCCTAGAATTTCCAATTACTTACTGAAACTCACCAACCACGTTAGATCCTTATCATCATGTGCTTATTTAGTCACTAATATTCATGCCCTTGTTTGGTCAATTCCATTATTGAGTAGGTAAAAGGACGTTCAGATACGTTATTAATCACAAATATACGGATTTTTAAAATTTTATTTGGTGAATGCTTTTAGTTTTAAATTTAATTTAAATTATAATTATAATAAAATAATAATAGTGGTTGATGAATTTGAGAATAAATCTGGCCAGATCTGAATTTTGTTAATGGGGGGTCTGAGATGAAAATTTACAATTTAAACCCTCATTTATTATTGTTGTTGCAAGTTAGTACTCTTTAGTTTTTATTTTATGTACCAACACATTACTTAATACGCGTAAGCATTTCACCTATTATAGCCCGTTATATACCTATAATGGTCGAAATTAATAGTTAGATACACACAATGGCGGTCAATTTAGTTATGTACACACTAAAAAAGTCAACGAATAGTTGTATACATTTACGGACACTTAACCCTAATTTAAATGCACATAGTATTGCTTCTGGGATTCTTTAGAGTGAAGGTATGTCTTCTTCACTAGCTCCAAAGAACCCAAAGCATGAACCACCATGTCAAAAATTAAAGCGGGCGGATTTGGTTATGAAAACCGAAGTAGTAAACGTATCATTGATGTTGAAGAAGTTCAGCTCCCACATTGACCTCTATTTTTTTCCATATTGATATAGCCATAATACATCTTGCAAAAAGATGTAATATCTATCGTTTCTTGCTCCTTATCATAAATATGTGGTTTAGTAGAATTTAAATCCACACCTCATTGGTCAAGATTCATCATCGTTATAAGCCTTTTTATATATGTGTTGTTCGTAGGCGAGTAAGTGCAACAAAATCCTTTTTCAAACTACTCGAGGGAATTCGAGCTCCGTTGACTCACATGTATGCGACCTAATTGTTGTTCCCGTGTTGGCTATTTCCCAACTTTTTTCTTGTTAGCCTTCTATCAAAGTGTGAAAAATTGAAAATTGTTGTTTCATCGACCGAGAGAATTTATAAGTTTCTAGCCCATGTGAGAGGCCCAGCTGTTGAATGGCAGGCCTCTTCCAGTGCCATGAAGCCCATATGAGAATTCTTGTTCCATTTCATAACGCAAGTATTTTTTTTTTTTTTTGGCTCATGAAAATCGCATTCGGGCAGTAAATGGTCAACATCAAAATGATTTTAGCTAAAGAAAAAAATTCACTCATTATTAAAATGTTTGTAATTTGGTTCATGTAATGTTTTTGATGGACTTGGAATTTATCAAGGGAATTGGAATTACAAGGAACTAGCACAATACCCGCACGATGCTGCGGCAGTAGTAGAAGCGCTGATGGTGACGATGATAGAACGAAAGTAATACATATGTTTTGAAAATAAATTTATTTTAGGAACTTTGTGTTAAATATTATATATACTTTATTTATAAAGTAATATAATAGAAAGAAATCAAACTTATTTATAGTAATGGGTTAGTAACAAGGAATGCTTTTTATTTATAGAATGTTATTAATAATTAATACTCCGTATATAGGTGTGTACGTACGTAGTGCTTTGAATTTGTACAGCAAGATATTTTTCGTAATTGTGTTGACGTTCTAATTTCATTTAAGTGTGTTTAGACTTTAGAGTGATGTAAGAGGGTATTTTAGTCAGATTGATTTTATTTAAGAACTTCAAGATGCAACATGGACACACATTATAAATAGTATTAGATATTAGATATTAGATATTAGATGATTTCAGTTTCACTGAATTTTGTTGGATTAAGAGAATCAAAAGCAACAACAGACGATTTAATGGGAACTATGGATAAATAACGTGATACAGGATCTTAATCTTAATTGAATAAATAAATAAATAAAAGTAATAATGATAAAATCTAAACAAATGTAGGATAAATAATAAGGACGAATGTCGGCAAGACCGGCGTGAAATCTGCAAGAACCTTCGGTAACATTATAGCTTAGGGTGTTAAATGTGTTTTGGACATTTTAGGTCTTAGCCTTCGAATCTTTGTAATTTTGTCAACTTAATCAAAGTCGTAGTAAAAAGATTGGTAATATATGATTTTAATTACACATGCATTATTTGTTAAAGTTGATCGAATTAATAACCCTTCGATCGCTACAAGAATAATGTCTTTTAGTGACTCCTTTAGCGACAATTAATTACAATGTTATTTATAAAAATCATATATCACCAATCTTTTTACTACGAATTTGTTTTTTCTTAAGTTATACGATTTTCTTAATAAGGAGGACTATTATCTTTTCTTAATAAGAAGGACTATTATCACGATAATAGTTCTCCTTATTAAGAAAATCGTACTCGTATAACTTAAGGCAAAAATAGCATTGTAATTAATTAACATTTAACATCAACATTAACATTACCAATTTAACAATAACCAATAAAGAAGGGTTATAATAAGAAAAAATAGTTTACATTCATTAAAGTTAAATATTCATTTTTAATTACAAATTACAATTTTAGTAAACTTAAACTTTGCATGTATTACACTTAACTTTCTTTGAAAAAACATGTATGAAAAGATATATTGAATTATTAAGGAAACTTTGAATGTATTTATGACACATGATTTCTCTTATCAAAATCCGTTAGCTGCCGTAAGCGTTTTCCATAAAGGAAGGTGTGCAAATTGCACTTTTGAAGTAAACGGGATAAGGTACAATTTTTTTAACACGCATAAGCAAGAATTTTTTCCCAATCGTCATTGATTTTAGGGAGTGTTATTCTATAATCATTCCTTATGATATTCCTTATGATAGTAACTGTAAGATAAATTTTTTTTATTTTCAATCTCAAAATATATATACATTTTTGTAAAAATGATAATAATAATAATATCGAAATTAGTAAAATTTTATTCTCTTTGATATAAGATTGAATGTTTATAAAAAATATATAAGATACACAACTTTAATTTTATTTTATAGTGTATATCACAAAGATTAGTTGTGTATCACATATTTTTGGTAAAAAAAAATGTCTCGTATTAAAGAGTGTAAAAATCTAAAGATTTTGATATAAGTTATGATAAAAAAAAATTAGTTAATGCTACTAGTAATTATTCAATTATAATCAAAGACGCGTATTTACTGAAAATGATGGCTAGTGTTAATTAATATTAAACACGTAAAAAAATTACTAAATTTTTATTGAATTGATAAAATATAGTTGGATCGCTACGTTAATCGTACTGTTGTAGATCTATTATTATTCAGAGTTGGTGCATGGTGGATGTTGTTTTTGGATGTATCATGGCGAGCTGGAATATTTTAAATTCTAATTTGAAACATATAAACATTCTTAATTAATTAATTAACATTAATAATTAAATCATTATGATCAGGCCTCCAACTAAACGGAATATTTTCACATATTAATCTATCAACAATATACATTATCGAGGATCAAAGAGTGTCGTGTTCCCCCTTTTTCATTCCTAGCTATATAACGTATATATTACTAGCAAATTAAGAAACTGCAATTAATACTATAAGCGTATCAAAATAAAAAGTACTGCTGTTTATGTCTTGAAAACTTGTTTTAACAAGATACATTTAGTCAAAAAAAAGAAGAAGATATTCATACTTTAATCTGGAAGAGATCGATATATAGCGTCATGTGCCCTATATATATATAACGTTTTATCCTAAAATCAATTGGTGATAGATGAAGTAATCTATATGAACTTGTATGTAGATTGAGAGTTTGAACTCAAAAACACATTTCCCGATCACAAGACCCAAAATCTTGCATTAGTAGATTAGCACAAATTACCCATTTTTTTCGTATACAAATTACTGATGGTCGAAGACTCTTTATAAAGAGAAAATGATGCAGATCGACTGGTATTAGCTAGCTAGTTGAGTCTTCTCAATTAACCAATACATGATTGTAGGTTAGAAATTACTTCAGGTATATACATTAGGTATACCCATATATATATGTAAGAATAGTAAAAAAGAATAAAATTAATTAAAAAAAAAAAAAAAAAAGAGATGAATTGAGTTAAGATGAAGTGTAATTAAAAAACACACAAGTGTTTCATTTAATTTGCTTTGTCATTCTAATAGACAAAGTAATTAACAAGAAAGAGATGATCAAATGGTTAACATAAGAAGTAGCAACACCTTTAAGATTGTCAAGGTTCTGCTTCATTAATTAACTTGTTGGGTAAGAAAGCATGCATGTATGGATTAATTATCATACTACTACTTTTTAATTCTTGTCGAAGAAGTCACCTAGCTAACCTCAACTCAAGATCCACCTGATCTTCCATGGATCCCACGATTAGAGGCGAAACGAGCACCGTCTTTTGCCTTTTGCAATTCAACACTTCTTCATCTTCGCTCCCGTCAAACCCTAGATACAGATTTGTTTCAACAGATCCAACTACCAACACTTCATCACAAACACAACTTTTTGCATCTGAATTGCAACCAAGATTGGTACTTTCTTGACCTAATATTGGTAAGGATGAAACCCTAGAAGGCGAATCCGCTGATAACAAGAAACTAGGGTGATGTGAAGACTCAAATAAAGAGTTAGACGTTTGTTGTGTACAACTGATCATAGGTTGCTTAAGTTTAGCTCTTTCTCTCCTGTGAACATTCATGTGACCACCTAAGGCTTGAGCTGACCTGAAATCTTTTCTACAAAAGCTACAAGAATAAGATCTTGGAGGCCATACGAACCCACCAAGCGGACCTCGAGCATCTTCAGCAAAAGCTTGTTCTTCCCATGAATGACTGAATGAGTTCTTGATCATACTGTTCTTGCTTTTCACCCACATCAAATACTGCGAGTATTGCTCCATAGATTCGAGCTTGATTATAATTAGAAGATTCACAATTTTGCAATTGTTTAAGTTGAGAGAAAGATACGTATAAGACAATGGTCAATTTTACTTTAATTTGTGTATATATGGATCATATTCACAAATATACACATAGCGTATATATGTGTGTGTGACCGAAGTTGCTCTCATTTGGTTTATAATGAAGTGTAGCGTATATATTTTTAATCGTCTATCGTCTATTCCATATATATAAGCGGGGGTATTTAATTAAAGGGCTAAGTATATGAAAATGTATTAAACTATGACAAAAACTCTATGGTTATATCAACTTTTCAAAACCTCTATTGTGTGTATCTAATTGCCGATTTATGCTTATTGTATGTAATCTTTCGACGTGACGCTTTGTGAGAATGTCACGTGGGAGCTTTATATGGATGACACAATAGCCAGGTTACATACAATTAGCAATAATTGAAAATTTAATACATACAATAGAGGTTTTGAAAGTTGATACATATGATAGAGATTTTGTCAAAATTTGTTACATTTTTAGACACTTATCCTGTAATTAAAAAAAGTCTTTTGTCCAATTACATGCAACTATTTCCTTTAACTACAAAGACTTCATTTGATCATCATCAAAGAGTCCATATGTAACCTCATGTCTTTCAAGCTCGTGCAAGATGATACAAAAGCTCGTACACATAAATTACTGATCAATTTGAATGCATACATATACTTGCTAAAAGGAAAAAATTCTACCCTATTACATTTTAATTTCGATCTTTAGATCAATATATATGAGCTTGCAAATTACTCGTATCAATTAAGTCCAAAGTATGTTTAACATCACCTTTTGTTTTCCCTACTAGTATTTTTTAACACACGATAATTATAATGCTTCACAATAGCATCAAAAATTAATTTCGTCACCCCCAAACAAACCTTTTGATCTACATTTTATCATAACAAAATAAGGGAGTTGATATATATAACAAAAATTTTGATACGTACACCAAATGCTATGCATTATAATATGTACAGTACAATAATGTGATGCATAACTTTGGTGTAGGTAACAAAAAATTTGTTGTGTTTATTTTTTATTTTATTTTTGAACGGTAAAAAATCTATAACATCACCTTTGTTGTGTTTATCATTGCCCCAAAATAATGATGTTCATCAAAATCTCGAGTAGGGATGATTTGAAGTGATATGATCAGTGTTATGTCATAATTATTTTATGGTTAAATTAGGAGGTTGAGTTATGAAGATTAATCATCAATCTATCCTATATTATACACACGGTTAATATAAAATTTGTGAATTTATTCTTGATTCTTAACTAATTAATAAGATGGGCTTGATTTCATGATGGAGTCAATGATCTAAATTCTGCATTAGAAAACTGCTAAATAGAAAAGGACATGAATACTATAAAACATTACATTAAACATGTCGTGATAATTAAACTAATAAAACCAATTGAATTATATGAATTAACTAATTAATTAATTAAGTAAAGAAGAGATGGATATGGATGTCTTGCTTTGAACGTTCTAATGTACGTACGTATAGTAAAGATAATAAAATGCGACTCGAATATTGGATCGTTTGTTGAATTCATTATTATTTTATTATTTGTTGTTGTCCCTGCTTCTATAAAACCAAATTTATAAGTCAAGATTTAACATTATATGATCAATATTTAATTAGCAATCCGCCCTCTAGAATGTGACGGTGGATGATATTTGTCATACGTACTCTATATACATATAGCTCCAACTACTTGATATATAATATGCATGTATATATATTTTGCAATATGGATTCTGTTATAACAAACTCAAACTAATTTGAAATTTAATTGATTTGGTTCAGATAGTTTAATTTGAACATGTTTTCGGTACGTACCTATATATAAGTAGAACCTATAGTTAACTATCGATAAAGGTACGGATTATACGGGGATACTCATATAGAGATGGCAGGAGCCGGACGATCTTAACGTATCTTTAGCTTCTATGATATACGACATATATTCACTTCATCATAACGACATTGCATTTTACGTGCATTATAACTACACTTATTATAACAACACCACATCTTATCCTTACAAATTTGACAGCATCATACAACAATGCATTATATCATTACAAAATCTAACACATGATGTGAAATGATTGATCTTATGTTTCCCCTCAAAACACCCGCCCCTCATAACTGGACTCATATACATATGAAAAATGATTGGTTGACCTAATAATGTAAGCCTGGAGAAAAATGGTCATTATTTAAGTTGTTAAATGGTCATTATTCCAATGTATAACCAAACATAACTAAATATTTTTCCCTAGTTATACCTGGAGAAAAAATTGTTACAGATTTGTTTTGTCTTTTACATTTGAGTCGCCTAGCTTCCAGTTTATTTAATTTGTTCATTTTGGTATTTCTCTGAATATATAAAAAAAACCGATTAACCTATTTTTAACTTGATTTAATTTTGTGGGAAAAGGGGTGTAAGACGAGGAATTCTTAGGAGGTCACCCATCTTAGTAGTACTCTCGCCTAGACACGCTTAACTACGGAGTTCTGATGGAATCTATTGTGTTGATGCTGGTATTGTCACACTCAAATAGTTTGTGAGTTAGTAGCAATTGTTCTTTTATCTTTTAAATCATGGTGATCGACCTAGCTAGCTGCCATGTTATTAACAATTATTCATGTATATATTGACAATAATTGCACCAAATTTTTGGAGTATTTGAATTGGTTTCATGATATGATTCCTTTTTGATCATAAAAGGCTAAATACCCTAAGTTCCAAAACTTCAATTAAATTACATACACAAGGGACACATTGCTTCTTTCCTACTACAACAATTGATAATTTATGCAAGTAATTGACTTGTTTGACAACTAAATAGTCCTAACCCTCTTGCTCTCACGTATAAAATAGTCATAAAGACAAGAAATAAAAGACTAATTAGCCCTTTTTAAAACCATCAACTTCATAATAATCATTCCTTTTCTAACCTAACCCAATATATACTCTAACAATTCTAATCAATGTATAGTAGTAGCAGTAGGGGTGTCAATGGATGGATATGGATCGGATCTTGATCCAATCCATTAGTGATCCAACTCAAATGGATCATGATCCGATCTATGATCCAATAAGATGGATCGTGATCCAATCCATATCCAACTAAATTAATTGGATGGATAGTTGATCCGGATCGATCCATTTGTTTTTTCTTGATCGAAAATAGTACAGGCCTATGTTGATATCGATTAACCGATTGTGTTCATAAATTAAAATATAATAATCTTAAATATAATATATGAATAACCTTATGATGTCATCAAATTTACAATTAGCCAATAAGATTCTTTGATTTGTTACAATTGGCTAAAATTAAGGAAAAAATGACATCATAATCATAAATTATTATTATAGAATCTATTAAAATAAAGCAATTATATCATCATTATAATTGTAACAAATATATAATAAGTATTTTATTTAAATTCCAAATCTATATTAATATTAGAGTTTCCTAACTAATGTATGATTCCATCACGAATAAGTCATGTATTTAATTAAAAACTCAAAGACGGATTCAACGTCCCGTGTAATTACACGGGTTTAAAATCTACTATATGCTAAACGAAACTTCTATTTTGTTTCAATTCACAGACATTATCAATTGTACATCTATTTATAATGTCGGGTTGAAAATTGAACAAACTTTTAGTTTTTGATCACACCAACCTTTATATCCAAACATTTTAAAAAATTTCACTACTGAAAAATCATTAATAATTATTTTGATAGTAAAAACAATAAATGCAAACCAAACAATTCAATTAATTGGTTGAACAAAAAAATAATCACCAATTATGAGAGAACTTTTGTGTGTACATGTTATATTTATATTTAAATATACTATTCGAAGGGTTCAAAGTTAAGATTGTCTATCGAAACATGTTAAACTATCGTACATAATTAAATAATGCTATATATGAAACTAACGTTATATAAATTGGCCCATGAATTTGATTTGCGGTATAGTAAATATTGCTAGATAAGTTGCTAAGGTATTTGATCGATGTATGGCAAGGGTATTCAACATTAGAAAAAACGTAAGGGAATTTAAGGGACAAGATTCAAACCTTGCATTTACATAAACATAGAGGGTTATTGCTTGGGAATTACGAGTATTAAACTATAACTCAAAGTCTATTGTATGTATACAACTAACCATAATTTGGTATATCATTATGTTGTGTGAATTTGATTATGTTGTGCCACTAAATGTATATTTTTTAAACTCAATTCTAAAACACATGTAATTCGTTTTGTTGTTGTTGTTATCTTAATTAAGTACTTCAACTTTGATTTTAACAATTATTTTGAAACATTATTCAAAAAATACTTTTATAATACGTTGTTTACACTAAATGGCCCGTGTGTATACACGGGTTTAAATGCTAGTAATAATAATAATAATAATAATAATTATAATTATATAATAATAACACACAAATTGCACAGTGATTATGATCGCATGAATCGGTTCAATTAAACCTCTATGATCTGAAATCAACGCAGAATCAAATTTGAATTCAAACGAACCGTATATTATATATGATTAACCGATCAAACAATTAGAGATGACTAGCAACCATGGATGATAAAATTTGAGGATGTGGTGGAGGATAAACGAACACCGTCGTCAGTTGCCGTAAACAAAAGCCTTACACCGATTATTAACGTTTGTGAAGTCGCCGGCACCATACCTGGTTATTCCGGCACTAACGGAATTCGATGACCTCATCACTTAGTTTAATGCGATTGCTGTTCTAATGATCGTATGAATTTTTGATGTATGATTCGAATAAAAAGAAACATTCAACGATTGACTTCGATTATCAAATCAAAAACTTATTCATAAAGTTAAGGAAGTTTGACTGTGGCATCAAGTTGACGTGAGCTAAATTCACGAAGCGGTAAAAGTCATAATATTTTTTAAATGGATCGATCCGGATGGATCATGGATCGATCCAAACATATAATTGGATTATTGGATTGATTTGTTGGATCACTTAATGGATTAATGGATCTATTTTTTGATCCGATAAGTCTTTTTATTGGATCGGATCGGATCGGATTTGGATCGGATATTGATCCATTGCCAGCCCTAAGTAGCAGTAGTAGTAGTTCTGGATATGAAATAAACATGAATTTGGCACCTAGCTAGCCATGCACTCAGAGCAGAAAATAGTCAAGACGGGGAAATTAAGGTATAAAATATTTTGATCCTAATCTTACAAAAATGAAGTAGATGCTTAAAACATTAAATAGTATATACACGATTAGCGATTCTGTGTTAACAAAAGTAAATATAAAATTAATATATAAAAGAACGCCGAACGTGAGACATGACTTCTACTTTGAGTCTCTTATGCTTCACCGAACGTGACTCAGAAACATAATCTGCACATTATACATCCAAAAAGTGTGACAACTTGAGGTTAGTAACATCGTTTAGAAGATTAATTAGCCCCTTAAATGAAAGAAAATTTTCTTAGCAAAAGTAACCATATCTAATCTAATCTACTCTACTCTAATAATATAACACAAACTGTTGAAAATAAAAAACAAAGCGAGTGGTAGCTCTCTTCTTTTATGAAATAAGTAAGAAGTAAGATGCTTGATAATTTGGTGCTCTCCAAGGCCCAGGCCCAGAATTCTCCATTACGGCCCAGTCCGCAGACCCAATTTCCATTGAGTTTTTCTTTTTAATTACTTGATTATGATTATCGTATCGTCTTTGGATAATCATCAGGAAAAGAAAAATAAAAGTTGCCAAGGCTCGAACCTTTGGTGTTGTCTTGAATATAATTCTAATTACTTAAAATCATCGTCATCACTAATTGATATTTAAGGATAGTAACCAAAAAAAAAAAAAAGTGTTATGTAACATTTGTATTCATCTAATTCTACCTTCTTTAACTTATTACTTAGGGTGTGTTTGACAATAACGGGCTGTAGCTTGTGGTTGGAGCTGGGGCTGGAGCTTGGGGCTTGGGCTTCTTTTCAAAAGCAACTTCGAGTGTGTTTGGTAACAACGTGCTGCAGCTTGTGGCTGGAGTTGGAGCTGGGGCTTGGCTTCTATTAAAAAGTCACTTCAAAAAACTTCTTGTATAAGGGCTTCTAGGGGCTTATTTTTTCAAGAAGCCCCATTTTTTTTATGTTACCAAACAAGGCTTATAGCTAATACTTATAAAAAATGGAAGCGCAAGCCCCAAAAGCCCCTAGAATCCCTTCATCCAAACACACCATTCAAAAAGCTTCTTGTTTAGGGGCTTCTGGATGCTTATTTTTTCAACACGCCCCATTTTTTTTATGTTGCCAAACAAGACTTAGGGTGTGTTTAGTAACAACGGGCTGAAACTTGTGGCTGGAGCTGGAGCTGGGTATAAATCGAACAATATCTGTAGCAGTCGGCTTTCTCAAATAAATAATGTTTATGCTCATGTTTATGCTCGTGTGTTGTATATAGTCGAACAATATCTGTAGCAGTCGGCTTTCTCAAATACTCCGCCGAGTATAAATCGAATATACACTTACGAAAGTTGTTTAGACAGTCGGTTGGCGTTCTTTCACCCATTTATAAGTATTCACAAAGCCGGCTCTGGCACCGGGCGGCATGGGCGACGGCCCAGGGCATCAGAAAATTAGGGGCATCAAACTCTCAGTCCATATTATGTTATACTAGGTTCAATTTTGAACAATTTAGTGTAATTAAATGGTGTTTATGATAAAAAGAAAAAAAAAAGTGTTCGTTTTTATGAAACTAAAGCTAATTATTGTGGGCACTATCAATGGATAAGTTCACCTCCATGCTTAAATGGGTGGAAAAAGTTTTGCAGGTCGAGTGGGGAAGATGACACCCCATTTCTTTTAAAGTCCATGTTGTTAAGACCATTTCAATTTAATCCTTTGACTATATCCAAGTTACCGTTTACATCCTTATTAATTTATTATTATTATCAACATTTTTCAATGTAACCCTTCAAACTCTATAAATCAACTTTTCAGCCTCATTTAAAAACTTAAGTTTAACATTCTTTTAGCGAAAGGATAAAACGGCACTCTACATTTATACAATATTAAAATGAACATGAGATACTTATCTTACAAATTAATCCATTTTTTGATAATAAAAAAGGTGCCTGTTTAATTGTTTTCACTACAATTATGTTTCAAGACAAATAACTATTAAATATAGTGATTACATTTATAAAACTTACAAACTCAACCTCTTTTAGGAAAAATAGAAGATATCTAGTGAGAAATTAATTAGAAATATACAAGTTTAATCCATTAACAGTAACATTTTTACATATAATTAAATCTTTTTGTATTTAAGAACTTATACTTAGTTGTGGCATGGAGCCTCCAATATCTACGGGACGAGATTGCTTCAAGTAATTAGAAGCCATTAATTGAAGACAGCTATAGTTGGCCTAGATATGCGTACAACAGGTTTTTCAAGAAAAATTCAATTTATAAAAGTTACGCGTACATAATATGATATGGGGCAATTTTAGTATAACTCGCCCGGGCAACCAAAACTTCAGGACCGGCCCTGAGTATTCATCGAACATATCAACGAAAGTTTCATACGCCAATTGGCGTATAGCGGGCGTGCACTTTTGTAGTGAGGTAAAACCAAGCCGACCAAGTGCATCGGGTTTTTGTTTAAAATAAGTAAAGTGCCCGGGAATAAGTTTAATAGAGTAGTCGGATATACCTTGTTCGATTCGAATAAATAATTCTCGACGCATACGAAGATGTCGTTTAAACAAGTTTGCAGGATACTTTGGGTTCTCGGCAAAGTAGTCGTCCCACAAATGTTGTTGTGCACATTCACGATCCCTTGGAATGTAGACTCGATTGCGTGGTGGTGTTGAACTTTGACCAACCTCACTTTTTTTTTCTTCGGCGTATTGTTTTATAATTTCCAAAAGAAGTTCATCATCCGAAGAAAATTCATCGCATCCATTTTTGCGTTTTTTTGTATTATTTGTATGAATTTTATGAATTTGATGTGTGTTTTTTATGTTGGAATTGTTAGTATTTATAGAGTGTAAAATAGAAAAAAAATTAAATTAAAAAGCCGTTGTATTCAACGGTAAAAAAATTAATTTTTTTTACAACAGTTATATATATATATTTCAAAAAAACTTTTTTTAAACCGTTGGAACATGCCAAAAAGAAAAGAAAAAATAAATTAAAAATGAGAGGGCCCCACACGAATGCCCAGAATTTGTCCGTGCTAGGCTCCATGACGCCCCATGAACGCCCGATTACCGGCGTTCATAGCATTCTGGAGCCGAAAAACACCAAAAAATGAGCGCGCTAGGAATGGTATAATGCTCTAGTTAAAAGATACAACGCCACATGTGTTTCTTTTGGTTAGTAGCCTTCCCATTTCTATTTTTTTTTGGAAAGTGGAGGACTATTAATCCATTATACTATTATTATTTATTATTACAAATTAAAAAAAAAAAAGATACAAAAGACCCCAGCCTTCCCATTTCTATAATAGTTTCATTAATCTTTAATCTTTAATTTACATATTATATATCTTCGATTCCATTCTTAATTTTAAATTTCAGTAACTCTTTCAATCTTTAATCTTTATCTTTACTATCATAATATCTGCGCTATGCAACGAAATATACTATTTTATTGGAAATAGTGATTTAAGATAGTTACATGATTAGCCGTGACAATTGATTGATAACGGTTGTTTGCTTATATGTAAAAAAAAAAAAAAAAAAAAAAAAAAAAAAAAAGGTTATTGGAGGGAACCTTTAACCCCGGATCCGTAGATCCACGGAGCCCCACCCGCAAGAGGCAACCCGTCCGGCTAAACACCTGGCCCCAGTGACCCCACACACGGAGCATAGGATTTTTTGTACTCCCAGAGGCTTGAACCCGGGTGAGGCGTGGGGATTTGCGGCGGCGGTACCACTGAGGCAAAGCCCCATTGGTTGTTTGCTTATATGTAGAGTTCAAAATTTGAGATACGATAAATAAAAGGTGAAAAAATGTGAAATTTATATAGTTCTATTGTAAGATGAAAATTACACAAATTATAAAAGGAAATCTTAAGTCATAATTCTTAACATCTCCAAACTACTTCTTAATGTTAAATTTCAATGAGCTCATTAGAATGTTGAATAAGTCATTATAGTTATCAATGTGGGACCAATGTTTTAAAACCCGGGTTTTTCGTTGACCCGGAAAAGTTTTAATTTTTGGTCGGACCGGTTGGGCCGGAAGGTCGGACCGGAGTTAATAATAGTATACGGTAGTAGTATTTAGTGAATTTTTTATTTTTTTATAATTATAATTATAATTATTAATTATATAATGTATAATAATTATAATCCATATAGTAATAAAGGGTGATGACACATCGATTCACTTGTTATTCTTGGAATACACATCAATAAAATAATTATATAATCCATAGAGTAATAAATGGATCAGTCAAAGATTTCCTCATTACCCTCATTATTCTTGAAATACACAATCAGTCAATATTCCCTAATTATAAATGATTAAATGTACATAGAAATTGTAAATAAAAAAAAAAAATGAAACCGGGTCAATGCGCCGGTCCGGGTCCCGGTCCAACCCGGTCCGACCGGCCGGGTCAACCGGGTCGTTGACTAGTCAACATATTGAAAAACCCAGGTTTTTTTGACCCGGAAATCTCTAAAAATGCGGTCCGACCGGTCCGACCGGGCCGGTCGAACCGGGTCTTAAAACACTGTGTGGGACAATATAACGTAGATTATTTAAAACCAAATGAGAGATAATTGATTTGATATTAGATTGTAAACAAAATACATGAATGCATCTTTATCTCTATATAATCATCAAGTATAAAGCTTTTAAATTAGAAGACTAATAATCAAAATTTGATGTCTTTTATAATTTCCTATATTTTAGTGTATATAAAGTGAAAATCTTTTTGAGTTTTTAATCTTTTGCTTACGACTCCACTATCATACATTAAGCTCTACCAAAAATTTCTATTGTCACACCGAACCCAGTTAATGAGAATATTACTGTATACTATCGACAACAAACATACTAAATTAGCACGCAACATTCACCGGCTTAACATCATCTTGAATAAAAAACGTCAGCTGTATAGCACGGGTGTGCTGCTATCTTACAAAAATAGTCTCTTAAAGTATCACCTGTATAAATCTATATATATAACTTACTATCTTAGTTTAACTTTAATAACTTCTTTATCCTTAAGTTAACAATCAAAGTTAAGTAGATCCGGCCTCTCTCTAATATTCCAATTTCCCAAGTAAAACTTAGTAATTTTTAATAGCTAAAGTAAACTAAAACAAACTAGATCAAATCTCGCGCCTGCATTAATAAACTAGTTTTATACTCCCTCCGTCCCTTTTCTATTGTCCATTATTTTCATTTTGGGGTGTACCAAATTAATTGTCCACTTCCATAAATAGAAAGTTTAAGGAAATAAAATTCTTTTTTTACCCCTAGTGTATATATGTAAGACAAAAAAATAGGTAAAAGTAGAGGGTAAAACTGTCATTTTATCAAAAAGTAAGAGAGATAGTTATATTTTCTTAAACTGCGTGTCTTTTTGTCTGGTGACAATAAAATTGGGACGGAGGGAGTATATTATACCCGGCCATTAACATCATAAAAAAGACGTATATGTGTGTTCTTATTCTTATGACTTATATCTAGAATGTTTAAAATTTTAATTTTAAATTCGATCAGAATGAATATATATTCCTTATTGATATTAACTTTTTTCTTATTTAAATTTGTTAAAGTTATTTATTCATGTTGACTGTGAATTATAATTGTAGAACTAAACTAAACATGACAGGCTTAATCATAGCCCTAAATGACTTAATTTGCTATATTTGCAAAACATATGTGGATATATCTCGTAACAACTCACCAAATAGACGGTGTCATTGATGCAGGTATGAACGTAGATTTCCTTATTTACTGATAAAAAATGTTAATTTATGAATCAAATATCAAGAGTTATTACAATTTGTTGTAACTTTTTTTATTACTTACTAAAATAAGATTAATATTTATGAACTTAAATGAGCCGTAATTTATGTGTTAATTATCTGATCTAT
Organism: Helichrysum umbraculigerum; assembly: GCA_949592205.1. Lineage (NCBI taxonomy): Eukaryota > Viridiplantae > Streptophyta > Magnoliopsida > Asterales > Asteraceae > Helichrysum > Helichrysum umbraculigerum. The sequence goes on from CATIUR010000006.1 coordinate 57,909,578, forward strand.
ATAGGGCTGATAAATAAATAGTGATACTATCCAAAAATTTCAAACACTTGAGTAGTGACTCAAATAGGAAACTCGCACATGCAATAATCACATGGTCGCATATTCAAAACTAAGTAAATAAATCCGACACATATAATATACGGTTAATCCCGCCGTAGATCAAGCTATTATTGCAAAAATAGGTGAATACAACCAACTATCATTAAGGATTTCATCTTTAGATCAAAAACAAGCAAGGGTGGAATACCACAAGTAGAAAGTGTACCTTATAAAAAAGATTTTTTAGTAATTGGTACATGTTTTGTTAAATAAGTACCATGTTTTGGCTTTTTTCTGGACATTTCTCCCCACGCTGCCTCCCCCTTTTGAATAAAAAAACGAAGAGGCTGTAGCTCAGTTGAGAGCACCTCGTTTACATGCCTCCCCCTTTTGAAAAATACAACGAAGAGGCTGTAGCTCAGTGGCTGTAGCTCAGTTGGTAGAGCACCTCATTTACACGCACGCCGATGTTTTTGAGGGGAGTGCATCATAAACAGTTTTGCTTTTCTTCACTTGCCCCTTTTAAATACCTACATATCCGTGTACGTTTCTTCGGTTTGTTTTATTATCTATTGCAATTGCAAAGTTAAAATTGTTCATCCAAAAATCAAAAAACGTTATGTCTTCGTGTCAATATCACTCTTTTAGTTATACTCGCAACATTAAAAATGATTCTCTCTATAGATATATCACTTCCTCGTTTCATTATAGCAATCGATATTTATCATTTTATTAAAATCAAGTTTGACTTAGTGATATTTAGTTGTTACTTTTTAGTTTTTATAAATGGACAATTTTTTAGTACAAATAAAAATAGTAAATGAATATTTATATTGAGACAGATAAAGTATATATCTTAGAATTTACTTAATCCAATTATTTAGATCACAATTTAATACTAAATTCATTTATTAAAAATGACGAATATTCATAGTTTCCTACTCGTTTGTCTGCGTTTAAAAAAAGTGGTTACCGTCCCGTAACCTACTACAACTCATTACCATAACGACGACACGTGTCCTCCTCCAATTTTTTTGTTATCTATTTTTAAGGTTCCTGTTCTCCTATATCCTCTGAAAAAAAAAAACAATAAACTTAACAAAATCCCCCCAAGAACCACTTCCGATCACTCTCATAATAAGAAAAACAAAATTTAAAAGCTTTTTTCAACGAGATTATGACCCATGTTCGAAATTTCACTAAGCTGTTTCATCTCAAAAACAACGAATCCATAACCACGTCGTTAAAGCTAACTCTACTCATCTTCCTCGTTTTTTCAGTTTCCTTTTTTACCCTCTCCACCTTCCGCACCCGAAAGTCACCGTTTTGCGCCGGTTGTCTTACCCACCGGAATATCCTCACCCAACCACCGGAATCTTCTCCCGACACCCCTACAAATACCTCCCACGTTCTTTTCGGTATTGGCGGCTCGGTTCGCACGTGGCCGGATCGTCAACACTATTCGGAGCTTTGGTGGGAACCCAATAAAACACGAGGGTTTGTATGGCTAGATGAAGAACCCGACCCGAAAATATTTTCCGACCCGAACTCAATCCCATACAAGGTGTCGGAAAATTTAACCCGGTTGAAAGATGCCGGGTCTGGTCCAGCGGTTCGGATAGCACGGATTGTGGTAGAGCTTTACAATCTCGGGTTACCGGATGTGAGATGGTTTGTGATGGGAGATGATGATACGGTTTTTTTTGTTGATAATTTGGTTACGGTTTTATCCAGGTATGATCACCGACAGATGTACTACGTTGGTGGGAGTTCGGAAAGTGTTGAACAGGATGTAATGCATTCGTACGATATGGCATTCGGCGGCGGTGGTTTTGCGGTGAGTTACCCATTGGCGGCGGAGCTTGCCCGGATATTTGACAGGTGTCTTGATCGGTACCGTTACTTTTACGGGTCGGATCAACGGGTTTGGGCTTGCGTTAGTGAACTTGGCGTTTCGTTGACAAAAGAACGTGGGTTTCACCAGGTAAGTTTTGTTATTTCTGTTACTTCCAAAACGAGTGTTTCTTCTATACGAAAAAATAATTTGATGTTTAAATAAATATTATCAATTATTAATACAATTTGTTTAATTGAAATGTATTATAACAGTGACAAAGTTTTATTATTTTTTAAGGAATGGTGAAAAAATAGTGTTTTTGAGGTTGTGAGTGAGCTAAAAAGACAAGAAACATAGAAAATAAATGGTGGGTGGGCAAGTGTCGATGTAAAAACATATACGTGTCGTGAATGTAGGCTTCGTGTATGTAAGCTTGGAGATCATGTTTTTTTGTCAAAGGAAGAACCGAACCTTACCTTAGCTATGAAGGAATTTTTATTATTTCAAATATCTAACTAAATGAGTGGTTAAGAATTTATTAAACATTTACTCAAGTTGTAAAAATAAACTTGGTCAACAATGAAATTTGAGAAACTTAAAGAGTCTTATTTTTGGAAAGGCAGGTTTGAAATATCAATTTTTAATTTTTTTTATTAACGTGTCATCAACAAAATCATCGTGAAAAGGGAAAAATCAAATTAAAAATTGGTGAAGATGACATAGAAAATAGTAAGTTTGAAATGGAAAGTGTGGAACGTGGATCTCAACCGCTTTAGAGGTACATTTATTATTAAAGATTTAAAGTTGTCGTAGGTACTCTTAAATATAATCATGCATTCATATATACACGTGTCCTCAATCCTCATATCTGCCTTTCACAACATTCCACCCAGGCACCCCACCTTTTCAACTTTTATCGTATGTTTTCCTAAAATCACATGATTCAAGTATTTATATTTTTAAATTACTAACAACATATCGACATGACAAGTTTTATTTGCTTATGTGAATGACGATTATACCATTATTGATTGTCCCAGATGGATGTGAGAGGTGATGCATATGGTCTACTAGCAGCACACCCCATGACACCATTGGTATCACTCCACCACCTTGACTACATTAAACCGCTGTTACCGAACCGGACGACGTACGACTCCTTAAACACCATCATCCAAACGTACCGGCTTGACCCCCCTCGAGCTATGCAACAGTCGATTTGCTACTACAAAAAATGGTGGCACAAATGGTCTATATCAGTCTCATGGGGATACACTGTTCAGATTTACCCCTCTCTATTAACAGCTCACGAGCTTGAAATGCCGTTGCAAACGTTTCTCACATGGAGGAGTTTTACATACGGGCCTTTCACGTTCAATACACGACCTTTGTCTGCCAACCCATGTGAAAATCCAGCAATTTACTATATTAGCAATGTCCGGGATGTTGGAAATGACACGGTGACCACGTATAAAAGAGATAGATCGGTCGAGAAATGTATAAAGGGAGATTATCCCAACACAGTTGACACGGTTGTAGTCTTGGCGTCGAAGCTGGACGCTAATTATTGGATCGAGGTAAACCTTAATTCCTTTTTTACTATATATAGGTTCTTAACTACAACGGTTTCGTTCTAATGGCATTTGTTTTAGAGGGACTATAACGACGAGTGGTATAATGTGCAGGGGCCAAGACGACAATATTGTGAGGTCAGGGGCTGGAAGTATTATAGTATGGAAGTTCGGGTTAGAAATTGTAAAGATGGAGAGACAATCACTAGTTAAGATCGATTTAACAATAGTTAATTTATAGCTATGCGAACTTTTGTTCCAATTGTTGAAATGTTGAACTCTATATAAGAGTTGTTATTGTATATGATGGTACAAGTTTAACCATTAATGTGACGTGTAGAGTAGAAGGGTCAGTTTTGGTTTAAATTTTGAAATGTATATGCATTGGGTAGTTGTGTTTTTCATGATCTAACATGTGTTTTGTATGTTAGATATTATTATTAAATGGGTTACTTATGGTAGGTTATGAATGGACAGTTCCATGTGTTGGTAGATTAATGGCAATGGTTTCATTAAAGATAGAAAGTGTAACACGTAAAGTCAACTTGAAATGTTCCTCTCTCACAAATGTTAGGTATATATTTCAAAGTTGTTTGGTAATCTATTATAAACTGTTACGTTCACCATTGATAGTGACAAAGCTGAGTTCCAATAAGAGCACAGGGAGTCGTTAATCTGTGTTCAGTGTTAAGTGTTTATTTGAAAATTGAACTTGAACATTGAAGTTGAAAAGTGGGATAATAGTTAACCTTAAAGTTCAGTGTTCGATTATTTAATTATTTAATTATTTAATTATTATTTTTTTTGCAAAACTAATTAAATAAGTATTATGTCTCAATATATTAAAAACAAAAAAGAAAAGAAAAATATCAAAGAACACAGCGTTCAAGTTGGCACGTCGGAATTGAACGCCGGCCTTGAACGTTGGCGGGGAGTGGTGAACGCCTACTCCCGACGTTCAAGGTCTTGAACGTTGATGATTTTGCCCTTCCACACACTATGCTCTAAAAGGAATTGAACGCCGGCCTTGAACGTTGGCGGGGAGTGGTGAACGCCGACTCCCGACGTTCAAGGTCTTGAACGTTGATGATTTTGTCCTTCCACACACTATGCTCTAAAAGGGTTGTAGCCCGCCATTACAACATGTGGCAAGCCACAGCGTCCTCCCAATGCTCTGTTTTTATGGCGCCCTCAAACCGCTGTAGGAAGTCTTCGGGGTCTGAGTCGCCTGAGTAGGTGCCGATCGTCAATGGGATGGTAAGCTTCGCAGGTAACGGATGGTTCGCGATTTTCGCACTGAACCTAGCCGTGGTGGTGGAGACGGGCACCGGCTTCTTCACCTTCTCACCCTGAATGGTGGAATAAAAATTTGCAATTAAGTTATCTGTTGCCGACTCGTCAGAGTATGTTGGCATAGCGCCCGGTGGAGCGGCGCTAAGGATCAGATCGGCCAACATTTTACGGCTAGCGGCCCTATCCATCCCACCTTGATACGTTGGTGGCGGTGGCACATCCCGACGTGGCGGGGACGACGGCGGACGTCGCGGTTCAGGTGCCACAACGAAACCCATTTCTGCCAACATGCGCTGGGCTTCGATTTTGGAGATGGATTTGGGCGTTGAGGATGTGTTTTGTGGTGTACATTCCGGTGGTAGCCTGTTATCAGAGTCAGTGTCATTCTGACTGAAGACCAACTGCCGTGGATCAATCCTGCTGCCAACCGTCGTGCGAACGATGGTGGCCTGGGGAGATTGATCGGAGAAAGGTGGTGGTGGCGGTTGGTCGGCAGTGGCACCGTCACCACCATCAGCAGGCTTAGTGTTAACCATTGTACCGGGAAGGTTTCCGGCGTACGGATGGTTAAAAAGTGGTCGTTTTCTGGTAAATCAACCGTGGATGGCGCCAATTGTTCAAGCGTAAAAACACTTGAGTACAACGATGATGATGATGTATGAGGAATCAAGCTTGTCACACTCCGATTAACGTGCAAACCCAGAGTCGAGACCAAGTCAATCGAGGGTGGTGAAAGCTTAATTCTTGGAGAGTAATTCGTGAGGAAAGACTCTGTGGATTTATGAGGTGTTGGCCTGAAATGAAGGCATGACACTGGTATTTATACCCAAACCCTAAGCTGACGTGGAGGGTTTGGTCGTGGGGGAGCACGACAGTTCCTGCGTGGATCGTTGACCTGGAAGCTCGGTCGTGGGGGAGCACGACACTTCCTGCGTGGATCGCTGACGTGGAAGGTCGGTCGTGGGCGAAGACGACATTTACTGTGTGCCGGCTGACGTGGACCAATCAAATATCCCGACCAGGTTAGTGGCCAGGCCATGCTAGCCGTACCTGAATATAACGGTTACGGGTTGTACTTCTGTCAGAGAATGTCGGGCTTGCTTTGTCATCTTGCAGCCGTTCATCTGTTACGTTGATGGAGCGGCCAGTGCTGCGGTTCGGCACGGAACGTAGCCGAGTCCGCATCCTGTCCTGGGTATTAGTGTCCGAGGTGAGAGCTAAAAGAGTTGGGCTCGGGCGTTATCCGGGTCTATGTTCGGTACAGGTCCGGAGTCGTGATAGCTAGTGTAGCCTGCCGTCCGTACCGAAAGCTTAGTCGAGCTGTCGTCGGATACCATCCGAGTCCAGGTCCGGATGGTGTACATCATTATATACCGTCAGAAGTGGTGACACCCAGTTGTTGGAAACTGTCACTACTAGCAATTATGGATTACTGGTGGGAGTGGTAGTGAGAGTGTCACGACTAACTGCAACTAAACACTTAGCAATAATGGATGAGTAGTGGGAGTGACATTTGAAGTGTCACGACTAAGTGCGATTAAACACTTGGGAGGTTGGGATCCACATTTTCATTTAATTTTCATTTCTTTAGATAATACGGAGTAGTAATTATTAGTGTTAAATAAATAAAATTAAGAATTGAACTAAATAACAACCTGTTTAATCACTTAAATATATTCCAACGATATATTAAATATTTATTATAAACTTTTATAAAGTTTAACTTTTAACATAAATTTTAGAAAAATTATATTTATTTTAATATGAGCTTACTCATGGAAATAATCCAAATCAAAAAAATCCAATGTAAATAAAAAAGCCCAATTTCAGTTAAACTTAACAAATGTTTAGGTTTTGTTTTTTATCTTTAATTTCCTTCTTCTTCCTGACATCCACTTTAGTTCTTCTTCCAACTTTTTCTTCTTCTTTTTTCTGTTTATTCACCAACAACTCGCAAAGTTAAGAAATTTTTTTTTTTTTGAAAACTGCAAAAATAAAGGAACCGAAAAGAGAGAAGAAAATGAAAGTGGGCCTGCCGTTTTTGTCGTCCTCATCCGTAGTAAGAAGCACAAAATTGCCGCAACCATGAGCCCACTCGGCTCGTCCTGCTCGTCGTCGCCCTCCACAGGCCGATGCGTGCGCACTCCTGATGGTCTTAGTTTATTACACAAGAAACCTGATTTGAACACGATGATCAATTAACCAAGAGTATTAAGGAAAGTAAAATGATATTTTTCGTTTATATTTTTGATCCCGTTGGTAAAATTAAGGATTATTTTTGTATACTAATTTATACTAAATTTTTGCCACCTTATCAGTGAATAAATGCAAACATGTGACATTTACTCAAGAAAAAAAGTATATTCTTCACGTACCTAAATATTAGGCCTCAAAGTTTTAATTAAACATGTGAAATTTACTCAAGGAAAAAGGTTTTTACATGTGTGAAACGGCCCACAAAATTTAAAAGAGTATACTAAACGGGTACCCTTCATGTCTTAAGTAAAAATGTTGGTGGAAAGTATTCTTAGCTACAGCTTTATACTTATATAATAATTATAATTATAATTTATAATAATAAAAACTTAAACTTTTCATCTCAAATCAAGGTGGGACGAGTTTCAAGAACCTTGAATTATTTCATCATCACTAGTCCTTGTATTTTCATAGCTCTACATTAGAATCTTAATTCTCTAAGCATCTAAATTCTCGACATCTGCTCTTTATAATGCGTGGTACAACATCAAAACACACAAACTCGATAATTAGGCCTAAATTATAGAAAGATTACAAATTTTCAATTCCCTTTCTATCGAGTCTCTACTACCTTGTTAAGAGAACTAAACGGGCCCATAACCAGAACAGTTTTGTTAAATCACCATCTTGTTAGACCATGGGCTTGTAAGAAAAAGTTCTACACTTCTCACTAACCCATCTTATTAAATCCAGGCTAAAATATATGGGCCTGCCCTGATCATCAAAGTCCTTTAAAAGCCTTTTTTCCCCCAAATTCAACCTCAAACATAAGATAAAATTTTCATCAAATGTTTTAGAGCTTACAAGTTGCAAGTGAATGGCTATTACATCTGAGGATTCAGGTTCTACAATAATAGCAAGTAAAATTATGAAGCAATAGGTAAGTAAGAAAACAAAAACGAGCTAACTAAGAATCGAGCTTAGGTTAATTTCCCGTTTTCCTACTCACACAAAGGGAATAAACAAAATGATCGATCATAACAATTAATTGATACTAACATTTGTACAAGAATTGTGTGTGTAACTACCAATGTATCAATTTATCTTATGTATTTGCACATATCGAGTGTGTTTAGGGTTTTGAAGCATATATGTAAAACCATTTTGATTCGATGTTCCATCTTGCTTTCGCCCAGAATTGCACAGACTGAGTGGTTGCATCAACTTAATTAGACTCCTCCCAATGGTGACGCCAACTGACGCATCAGTTGCATGCCAGCTCAGCGCCACGTCAGCTTTTCCCCCAACTGACACAAACTGACACTCCCCTGCCAACAGCAACATCACTTCTCTTATTATTTTCAGGCCCCACACATTATTTAATCAATTTATTTAATACAAAAAAATTTTTATTTTTTTTATTTTGCTTGAAATGGACCAAAGGCCCCACTCACACCCTCTCTCTCATCCGTCGGCAAACCGAAGTTCACAAACCGATGTTTCCAACTGATGCTTGGTGCCTATGGTGTCAGTCACTGATGCCAAGTGATGGTATGCAAACTGACGCTGTAAGGAGCAACCTTAGAAATTTCAATGGATTGTATGAGAATTGAAACGTCCAAAAATTGTCATACATTAATGAAGTTAATTTAATAAGTACAAAGTGTAAAATAAGAATTAATGGGACTTGACACAAGATCATGTTCATCTTTGATTGATAATTTTTAATATCTTTGATTGATAATACTATGTGAATGAATTTGTGAGCATTGATATTGATATTTATGTGTAAAATATAGGCTTAAAATCAACCTAATCAAATAATATTGTAACACATATGAAATGTGATCTCATATCAATCGATCTTTTAGTTAGAACTAACTATTACTAGGCTGATTTAATTAGTTTAACTCGTCATATATATATATTTTTAATTTGTTGATGTACAAATCGTCAGATCGGGTTCAATAAAAAGTTGAACATATGTCGCAATCGCATAGTGGGGGATGCACCCATAATGGCAACGTCAATTGCATTTGATTGCTAAGTATGTCTCCCAATTATAGTATGATACTCGTCGGAACCATGAACTTGTATCAGACTATATCTTTAATTTTGTTAATATGTCGATTCAAATAATCATATTAGGTTAACTAGCCTCTATACCCGTGTATTACACGGGGTTTGACGAAAACAAATAGATTTTAAAAGTTGTTAATATAAATGATTAAATCTCATCAACGTATGTGATATGATAATAGTCTTAATGTATTAAGAATACCTATTTGGATAAAGTTATCATAATTAATTTTCTTTATATAATATATAATTAATGATCTATGATGTCATTAAATCCTATAATTTAGCTAATTTGACAAAATTGAGTAATTTTATTGGTTGATTAAAATTTTGATGACATCATTAACTGTTTCTTATATATAATTTAATATTAGTTTTTAAAGTTATGTATATACACGAACATTTAATATGACGTGATGTTACACTATACGTATAATCTTATCTTATAAATATAATATACAATTAACCTTTATGTTGTCATCAATTTTAAATTTTTATATAATCAATTTAGTCCTTGATTTTACTAAAATTTTAGAATAAAACCCTCGAATTTCTCAAAAATTATTTTTTATTCAATTTTAATAACTAAAAAAAAAAAAAAAAAGGTTATTGGAGGGAACCTTTAACCCCGGATCCGTAGATCCACGAAGCCCCACCCGCAAGAGGCAACCCGTTCGGCTAAACACCTGGCCCCAGTGACCCCACACACGGAGCATAGGATTTTTTTACTCCCAGAGGCTTGAACCCGGGTGGGGGGTGGGGATTTACAGCGGCGGGTACCACTGAGGCAAAGCCCCATTGGTAATTTTAATAACTAAGTTCGGTTAGATACAACAATAATTAAATTATATATTATAGGTAGATTTGAACAAAATATAATCGTACAATTTAAAGTCAAATTGTAAATCATGTTGATCGACTAATTGAAGTATGATTTTAAAATTGTAAATCATGTGGATCAATGTTGATCGACTAATTGAAGTATGATTTTAAGTTTGGTTCTCGATCCAATTCCTCCATTAGGGCTGGAGTAGATGTATTTGATTCCTAAATATTATTTGAAACATAGTATACTAATTATTATTATTCTTTCGATGATCCATACTAATCCTCAAAAAATTGATATATAATATTAAATTGAATTTATATCACCGTATGATATCGTATTTGCTTATTTATGTTTGCCATCTTTTTTCTCCTTTTTGTTTAAAGCTTTCAACTAACAATCAAAGCTAGAAGAAGATTAAACACTATCTAGAAAGAAAAAAAAAAGGGGGGGGGGGGGGGGGGGGGGGGGAGAAAATAATAAAAAAATGAAAAAAATAACCTTAATTGTATGATTGATTTTGTAGGTGCTCCTTCTTAAGTAACTTTTGTTTTGTTATTCTTTAATATATGTGTGATTATGCACTCAGGGTGGGTTTCAAATGAGAATATGAATTTGTATGAGAATGAGGTAATCAATCTCAGCCACTCATTTTCATCAAATACTCATTTTCACCATCTTTTTAAAAATTAAATATCTCACAAATGACAAGTCGAAAAATTATAAAAATTGCATCATAAAATTCAGCTTTTATCCTTTTCGATTTGTCGTCCCTTAAGGCATACTTTTGACAAAAAAAAAATTCATTTTTTGGTGGGTTTACAAATTAATAAGACATGTGTTAGTGTTGTGTTTAGGGTTTAGGATTTGAGGTTTAGGGGTTAGGGTTTACGGTTTGGGGTACTAAACCCTAGACCCTACTAAAACCTAAACCCTACTAAAACCTAATCCTAAACCCTAACCCTAACCACAAATCAAATGTACAACCAATCACTAACACATGCGTTACTAATTTGTAAACCCATCAAAAAATGAAGAAAAAAAAAGTTGTCGAAAGTATGCCTTGAGGGATGGCAAATTGATGAGGAGAAAACGCTGAATTTTATTGTGCAATTTTCATGATTTTTCAACTTACCGTTTATGAGATATGTGAGTTTCAAAAATGTGGGGGAAATGAGTATTTGATGAAAATGAGTGCTTGAGATTGATTCCCTTGTTCACACTCAAAATTGATGTACTTATTTGAACTCTACTCTATGCACTCATATCATGTTATTTTAGAGTTACAAGTGTAATATAATTATGTCATATATTTCTTGGCATATACATATTCTTTTATGCATTTTTAGTATATATTGGGAATGGATTGAGGGTTCGAGGTTAAGAATTTCTATCGAAATATGTGAAATTATTGTACACAATTAAATAGATGTTATAAATGAAACTAATTTTAAATAAATTGGCCCATGAAATTGATTTGCGGTTTACTAATATTGCAAGATAAGTTGCTAAGATATTTGATCGATGTATGGCAAGGGTATTCAACATTAGAATAAACGTCGGGGAATTTAAGGTACAAGATTCAAACCTTGCATTTACATAAACATAGAGGGTTATTGCTTAGGAATTATTAAAGTATAACTCAAAGTCTATTGTATGTACACAACTACAATTTGGTATATCATTATGTTGTGTGTATTGAACAATCAGTAACAGCTATTTTATGAATGAGATTAATTATTCGTTCGATAGCCGGTATCATTGAAGACGTGACGACTTGTCATCATGTCATCGACACGTTATCAAAAACGGGTGCCACTAAATGTATATTTTTTTAAACTCAATTCCAAAACCCATGTAATTCCTTTTTTTGATGTTGTTATTTTAATAATGTACTTCAACTTTAATTTATCAAGCATATTACGAATTATACTTACAATTATTTTCAAAAATTATTCAAAATACTATTATAATACGTTGTTTACACTAAATGACCCGTATGTATACACGGGTTTAAGTGCTACTAGGTTGATAAACAATAACTTTTGAGAGAAAAAAATAGTTAGATGATCATGCATTAACTTAATTTCATTGATCGATTATTGCATGTGTTATACTTTTGATCCATTGAATATTAACCTTTTATGTGTCTACCAAATATCTATCTATCTATTTATCGATCTATCTATATATCTATCTATCTATCTGTCTATCTAATTAAAGCAAAATACCATGAAGCAATCTAGACAGTAGATTGGGTTCCATTCATAGAGATCCTACCGCTAAAATTATTTCCTACATCCCTTTTCATATGTTAAAAAGTGTACCACAACTATTAAGAATTAGCACTTTCAGTACTTTCATAATTCTTTTCAGTCCTTATAGTTTAAGTACCATGACGTTATGACCGGTAAATTATAAATAAACCTTTAATATTTGAAAGTTTTATCTATATTGATTAAAAACATGACTATTTTTTATCAAAAGCATGACACTAAAAACTGGTCGTTCATATTGTCGTACAACTTTATATATGATGAATACCTTAAAGTCGTAACTAAAATATTTTATGGTTCGTAACTAATAATCCCTTGATATTTTCAAGTCAAAGACCATATCTATTATTTCTTTATTTTATTTTATAGGTGTAAATTTTCATCAAATATGTTTAATAGTGAACAACTCGAAGATTTAACGTTCCATAATAAGTCAATGTACATATAGCATTTTGTACATTATATTTCTTTTAGATTTAGTTGTTAACATTTAAAACTCAAATATATTAGTCCGCGCGGTCGCGAATCAATAAACTAGTTAACCTAAAACTAAATTTAATAAACTAACATAATACTGAGTACTTTTTTTCATGATTCGTTTAGATTATTTGTGAGATTTTTTATCTGACACTATTAAGTTATACACTATCTTTTTAAGCCCTGTATAATGTAAAATTATAGCCTCAAATCAATGTTAATTTATGTGTGATATCACACAGATAATGATCGTCCAGATTTTATTCTAAGGGTCGAACCTCACCTTCAATTTCCCTTTTGTACGAGATATGCATAAATTGATTGTATTTAGACGTATTGACTTTTTATGCATTGTTTCCAACGTACATGGGATGGTTAAGTATATACGGAGACACGGAGTATATGTTTCTTTTATGCTCCACCCCATTTGATTTATTTTAAAATTTTGTTAACGAATGTCCTAAAGGCTCATATTAAGATATTTAAATATGCATAAAACAGTTGTACATTAACTAAAATTCAGGGAGATAAACAAAAATTCAAGGGGACAGAAAATATATCATTTTCAAAGTACAAATTTTTATGCATGTCATAACGTGTTCACGGAAACCCTTAGAGCTTTTGTTATCAATTTCCTTATTTTATTATAATATATAATCTATCTATATAACTAAATGAGAAGACCTCCAATGATTTGACAACTATTCACCCATGCCACATCACCTGAATCCTATGTGTCATCATTATATGAAACAAGGTTGATGATGTGGATTCTCCTACACTCACATGCTAAATAAGGTAATATTATATTAAAGTTTTTAAATTTAAAATTAAATTATACTTAATTTAATTTAATGTGTCATTATTTTTGGACCGTAAATGTTACAATAAATAATTAAATTATAACCAATTCAATCCAAACTAATGTGTTGTTAAATAATATTTGTAATATAATATTTGATTATAGTCGAAAATCATGAATTCCTTTAACTATTTTTTCCCCTCTAAAAAAATATAACTTTAAGTGAATTGGGAGAACTTAAGTTTTAATATCATTATAGCTTTTAATGTGTCATTAATTTTGAACGGTAAATACTACAATACATAATAAAATTATAACCAATTCAATCCAAACTAATGTGTCATTGGATAATATTTGTAGTATAATTTTTTATTATTGTCAAAAATCATGAATTCTTTTATCTATTTTTTCCCCTCTAATTTTGAATTATAAATTTTTTTATTCTTATTCATTTTAGTCTTCACCATCCTTTTGTTCTTAGTGTTAAAACTTATAAATTATCACTGATATCTGTAAAAAAAATTATTTGTTACCCAATTTGAAAATTTTACGGGGTTAGCTGCCCTTCATCCATTGATACTTACTTAATATTGTTAAATTATTTTTTAAATGTTATAAAAAATGATTATATAAAGGAAAGTGATTTGAAAACTATTTTTTAGGTGTGTACCACATATGTTTTACAGTGTAATACAATACAACATCTTAAAGCATAACCAATGGTAACAAATAAAAAAATGATGATGTACAAATCATCACCCTATAAAGTGTATACAACAAAAAATTAAAATGTCATAATTAAAACATTTCATTTACCGTTTTAGATTATAATTGATCTATTATGAAATTATATTTTCTAGCCATGCATCGCACGGGTTTTAACACTAGTATATAATATAATATAGGTAACCTCATTGCTCTTGATTTTCCACGTATCATCTTCTAACCAATCACATCTTTAACTATTCTTTTAGACTTTTCTCAACATTGACACCAACTAACGCGTTAGGTTCTGTCACATCAGTACCACGTCAGCACTTTTCAAACTGACACAAACAAACACAACACTGTCAGCTGTAAATATCACTCAATTTTTTATGGACACCACACATTATTTACTTTATTTATTTAAAACACAAAATCAATTCATATAAAACGTTTTCCTTAAAATTAAAAAAAAAAAAAAAAAACATTACATTAATATATTTAACTTATATATTTAACTCAATTAAAGCAAATATATTTATACTTGAAAAAATATGAATAAAACATAAACTGAGCTCATTTCCAATTTAAGATGAGTCCATTTTCACAAAAATTGAGCCCATTAATAAACATTAAAAAATTAGCCCATTTTCAACCCTAAAATCATCTTCCATCATCGCCGTCTTCTTCTTTATCTCCGGCAACTTCATTCTTTTTCTTCTTCTTTTTTTTAACCTCACTATTTTTCTTCTTCTATTTTTTTTCAAGAAACCGACGTGTCCCTTCACATGTCGCTTTGGCAACGCCCACAACCGACGGTGGGCACCGACGGAACGTTGCAAATGACGTCGGTTTAACCGACGGTCCCGTCGGGAGTGGTCTTAAGCTTACCAACTCAAATCTAAGACCGTTCCCAATGGTGACTAAAATCTCCCGAAACCGACTAAGCCACGTCAGCTTTTTCAAAAACTGATTGAAACTGATGGACTCGTACCATTAATGACATCGTCACTTTAACTTTGGGTCTCATATTTACAAATTTATATTTAATTTTATTCACTATAAAAAAACAAAAACAAAAAAAGGACCTGGCGGATTTCTAGACGAAAAAATGCGACGAGCCAAACCGATGATGCTGTAACATCAACGTCACTTCGTAGTATTCAAACCGACGAGAGGTGGTCTAAACAGTACTCCATATTACCTTTCCTAAACATTCTAGTAGCGAGCGAGTTCAAGTGTTTAACATTTGATGATTTGAGAAGCACACTGTAGTATTACTTAAAAAAGATAGTATAAGAAAAATAGGGACATAGCATTGATAGTAGAGATAGTTTGTCGGGATACAAGGATAAACACGCGGGACCACATTGTAAGTTTCAGAGAGAAGAAAGTACACTGCTGGCCCGGCCCTTTACCAAATTGGAAGACCTTTATTAATTGGTACCACCCTTTTTTACTTTGTGATCAAACACTCTGATAAGAACCAGTATTCTTTATGTATAAACCTGATTAGTACCCTTCTAATAATGGGAGCTGATAACCCCAAAAATCATTCATTCACCAAATTTATGTTATATTATACCTGTACTGTAAGCAAAAATTGTGTTACAGTTTGGTGGATATATCATTTATTTTGTTGTATTTATCAACTCCCTTTAATATTTCCAGGGTTTTAGTCAACTTCACAAAGTTGGAACAGTATAACACGTACACTACAACAAAAAAGTTATTTATTCACACATTTTTCTACACACTTTTAAAAAATGTGATCTTTTTTGTCCAATCTTTCACACTTATAAATGTGCATAAATTTTTAACATTTATAAGGGTGAAAAATCATCACATGTTCACACATACAAGTGTATGAAAAAAAAAATTCACACTTATTATTGTATACAAATATAAACTTGATCACACCTAAAAGTATTAAACTAAATTTGTGACACCCAATTTGTTCACACTTCTTTTGTGTGAGGAAATGAGGTGTGACAAGTTTACTTTACATTTTTAAGTGTGATCAAGTTTATGTTTATACACATTAATAAGTGTGAACTTTTTTCCTTACACTTTTATGTGTGAAAATGTGATGAGATATCACGCTTATAAATGTTATAAATTTATACACATCTATAAGTGTGATAAATTTAACAAAAAGTTCATACTTTATAAAATTGTGAAGAAAAAAAGTGTGAACAAATAGCTTTTTTGTTGTAGTGGTACAATGTTACATATTGTAAAAGGCGCAAGTTTAATATATGTTGTTCTCTCAGCAATTTATACTTCAGTATATGTTGTGATGTGCCACGCTAGCATAAATTTCTATCAAAATATCACTATTTGATCAATCCTAACATTACTAAATTTATGGATCGATCTCGTTTTATATTTTTTGTTTTAATGGTGCGCAAGGTATGTAATCCTCTTTGTTGGGATTATTAATTCCACAATGATAGCATAGTTTTGTAACTTTTAGAAAAGGCCTATCTTCTACTATTTTAAAATGCAACTATACACTCAACTAACACGAATACGGAATATATAATAAACATATATAAAATCGTCTCATGACTTGGACCCCTAACATAATGAGTGGAAGGATCAATATGATATCGTTAAGCCAATAAATACACAAAGTATTTAATTTAGGATGCCTAAAATATGTTGTATTATTGTGTGGTGTAAAACACTTGTATCCAAAATGTATGTATTTGTGCGAATCTGTATTGTAAGGATACGATATACACGACTGTGAAAAAATATAAATTTATTTTGCCTTTTTTTTCTATACAGATAGAGAAAACACATGAGTAAACAACCAAATTTGTATTTTGAGAAAAGCCAAGAAGGTACAAGAATTTTTGGAAGTATGGAATAATCAATGAGAATGATCCACATGTACAAAGAGTATACTCCACATGTACAATACTCATTTACCCCCAACATCAATTATCTCACAAACGGCAAATCAAAAAATTATAAAAATTGTACCATAAAGTTTAGCGTTTTCTCCTCTTCGATTTGCCGTCTCTCAAGGCATACTTTCGACGATTTTTTTTTCGTTTTTTGAGGGTTTCATAAATTATTAACACATGTGTTAGTGCTTTGGTTGTACATTTAATTTAGGGTTTCGTAGGATTTAGGGTTTAAGGTTTTGTAGGGTTTAGGGTTTAGAAGGGTTTAGGGTTTAGGATTTAGTAAGATATAGGGTTTAGAGTTTTGAAAAACGTTTAGGGTTTGGGGTTTAGGGTTTTTGCCAAAATCCTAAACCCTAAACTTCAAACCCTAAACGCAACACTTTAACACATGTGTTAATAAAATGTGAAACCCACCAAAAAGTAAAAAAAAAAAAAAAACTCGTCGAAAGTTTGCCTTGAGGGACGGCAAATCGATGAGGAGAAAACGTTGAATTTTATGGTGCAATTTTCATAATTTTTCGATTTGCCGTTTGTTAGATAATTGATGTTGTGAGCAAATGAGTTTTATGTGGAGCATTCTCTTTGTACATATGGCACAATATCATTGATACTCCCATTCTTTATAAAATTATTACTCTAATGATCTGTATTTTATTGAAATGTCTTACCATATTTCAATAAATCACGTTAGTGCAATTTTTTGAAAATTACATAATCTCAATAACTTGAGAAATGCTAGAAACACAACTTTTACTAATAAAAATTTACAAGCTAATGCGGACCAATAGGATGCGAAGAGAGAAACATGAGAGAGAAACAAAACTTAAATTTGATTGAATCATCTCATCATCCACATCAGTTTGTGGATTTTTATTTGTAAATTTTGTGTGATTATAGTATTTCTCCAATAACTTTTCCTAGAAGACACGACCTTTTTGTTACGTTTTTGTCATAAATTCATCAAAATATATATATAGAGTTTACTCATGAATTCTGATTATATGAATCTCGTCAAGTATTTAACGACTAAACTCATTTAGCAATTTCAATTAAGAAAAATGCAACTGTAGCCATTAATATTACGTTTAAGTATATCATGTTTAACTTTATTTATTTGTGTAGAATTCAAAGTTACCATGAATAAATAAACATCGGTTATAAATTAAAATAGGAAAATCACTATTAACCATTCAAGACCAATCTTACTAATAAATAAACCCAAATCTCATGGAGCAATACGGACCATTCGATGAAGTTTTTGAATTTATCCAACGTTATATAATTAAATTAGAATAAAAATAATAATATTACACTTAACCCCCACTAATATTTAAATAATTTTAAATATATATACACAACTTTCACTATATATTTTCAATAATAAATGTTTTTTATAACTTTAAGCAAAATCAATACTATCTAATAAAAGTGTATTACATTTTTTGATTTTTAACTATAATTCTTTATTCCAACCCAATTTTTTGATTTTTAACTATAATTCTTTATTCCAACCCTATATATATGTAACACCCGCAAAATTAGGACTAGTAATTAGTACCTAATCATATGTTAATACATGTAATTAGTTCAGTGTTAGGCTAATTAATGTATCGAATTATATATATATTGTTGAATATATATACGAAAATGCGATTTGATTAAATCGTACGCAATTTAAATCGAATGTATTTCGATTCAGTTTAATACGGACGTTGGTGACCAATTTTATTAAATAACGCTTTTATGTCAAAAATATTATTTTAATAATATTTCGCATTCATTCGTATCGTACAAACCGAACTTACACAATTCAAAATAGTAAAACGCGCAAACGAAATAAACTAACTTACGTTTTATAACACAAATATAAAATGATTTTTAAATTATTTAAATAAAACATCGCGTAATAAATCGTATTTTAAAACTTATAAATAAAAATGTAAATAATTATTTAACGTTAAATGACGGAGCAAACGAACACCGTGCGGAGCGCAATTGCGGAGCTGAAAAAGGTGAGGCTTTCACAAAACCCCACCTCTCTCTTTCTTTCTCCTTCATTTCACCTCCCAACCTCTCTCTCTATCTTTCTTTTCCTCTCTTTCACCAAAACAACCCAAAATCCACAAAAATCGCAAATAACAACACGAAACACAACCGGATCAACAATATTTTTAGAGATTCACGACCGCCTCGCGACGATCTACAACACTATCTTTCCGGATTTCCATTTCGGCAAATTGTAAGTTTCCGACAAAATCCCGAAATCACTCGATTCTTAGTATTTTTCATTTGTGGTTGTTATTATAACTAGTATATGTCCATTACAATGTATAGAACACGAAATTACAGCTTAAAAACGAGTTTAAAACGGATTTTTCGCCGGAAAAACGTTGACAGCCGGACTTCCTGGGCTGGTGTTCATCTATGCGACACAAGCCTTGTGTCGCATATTGTGTCGTATTTTAGCCTTTATGTCGCATAAAATCCCTTGTGTCGTACCTTATGTCGTACCAGATAATTAATGTCGCAATTCCTGCGACACAACCACTATGTCGTATTCTATGTCGTATTTCCATACGACACAATCACTATGTCGCTGTTGAATCAGCATCTCGCATCTATGCGACACAACCCTTGTGTCGCATAGACATTGTGTCGCATTTTTATGCGACACAACCCTTGTGTCGCATATTGTGTCGCAAAACACAGAAAACTCAGATTTTACTAAGTGTCGAGACCTAAAATTTATCACTCGATTTTACCCGAATTCAGATCCCAGATGCGTTTTTCGTCAAAGCAATATAGTAGAAATAAAAATTTTCCAAGCTGACCTGGCAGCTCGACCCCAGCCAGGGGCTCTGCCCCTTGGACCCCGCCAGGGGCTGCCGCCCCTTGGACCCCGCTACCAGGGGCGCTGCCCCCGGACCCCCGTACTTAGATTCCGTAACGGCTTCTAAAACACAATCGAAACACATTTTTCAAAGTAAAACGCCACGAAATAACAATAATAATAGTTGAGATTATTATTACAAATCCATCACCAACGGGCCGTACATGTTTTCAAACACTTAACAAATCAACCAAATCGTAGTAATTTGGACATATATATAGTTGTGTAACAACTACAAGGGTGATCTTTTGAGATACCCAATCATGATTATAACCATCGCGTGTCGTGGACACCCTCAGGTTACAAGTCTTTGGACTTCATATTCGGCTAATCAACTTACGTTTGTGTAAACGCATTCAGACTCAGGTGAGTCGCATAGCCCCTCTTTTACTGTTTTACTCAGGGGTGTGATATATTGCTCAACTTTTAACATGTGAACGCAAGTACAAACATTTCATATACTACATGAGTTTTTCGAAACTAATCATTTTAAAGTCCTCCGTCAGCATAGTTGTTAATACGTTGTAGCGTGAATATTAGTATATGGTACCATATAGGATTGACCCTCCTCGTTCGGGTTAGCAAGCACTAACCGGGTAAACGGACGTACTAATATTTGGGAAGACGAATGTTGATTAGGCATTCGTGGAGGCACCTCGCCCGGAATTCTCTATAGGGGACCCGACCCTCGAGTTAAGCTCAACTATGTGCTCATGGCTGTATACACGATGATTATCATTTAATTGCTGGATGCAATTCATTATTTAATTGCTGGATGCAATTCATTATTTAATTGCTGGATGCAATTCATTATTTAAATCTTGCGGTTCATACGATATTACTTGATTTCAAACCTGTGAGCTCACCAGCTTTATAGCTGACCTTTTAGCATATATCGCAGGTACCCAGCAGTAGGATGTTTCTGCTTCAGGATTTAGCTCGAGTCAGCATACAGACGATTGAGATTTTCTTGCATTAGTATATTTTGTACAAGTACTTATGTACTGAAATCTCATTTTATTAAACTCGAGCTATGTAAAGCTTTAAATGTTGTAACATTTCAATTATCAATATATTTTGTTAAAACGACGCATATAGAGTCGTTTGCTATTTATCTTTGTGCTTTGTTATTGATTAGTAACACCCAAATCAAGCTTCCGCAAATCATCAAATTTGGGGGTGTTACAGATTGGTATCAGAGCCTAAGGTTATAGTGAACTAGGTTGCATTTAGTGAACCTAGACTATGACCATTAGGCAGTATTCCTTATTAGGTATGACTGGTTCAGGGATTACAGCATACGAGTTTAATTTAACATAGCCTGATCAACTATGTACAATTAAGCAAAGATGATGTAAGATCTGAAAGTAGTTATGGCTGAACATGATACAATAGAAGACTCTGACCTCGAGAGAACCGAGACTCAAACATGTTTATGCTAGACACTCAATAGGCTATATTATATAGGAGCTATATGAATATAGGCCTCAATCTTACTAACGTTTTGTCTCAAAAATGGCAAACATCCCATCAAATTCATCTCGTTCTCAATCCGGGTCGCAGAACCCAAGGGTAGCAAGGAGGAACAGCAGGTTGCCTCGAGCTGGCCCGTATCCCACTCACATCGCCTTACCGGCTTTAGCCGCTAGAGTAAACCAACACGAGCAGCGACTTCGCACCATGGATGTCGTGTTGCAGGAAACCAACGAAAACTGGCGACTTACATCTCTAGAACGCATCGAACAGGTCTCCGACGACCTTGAAACCACAAACAACAACATGGATGTCCTTCGCAACCAAATAATAGAAATAAGGGTGGAAAATGCCCTTCTACAACAAAGGATGGAAGAATGTGAACAGCGCTCACATGAAGCAGAAGAGTATGCGCGTGGACTAACACAACGACTTGCACTAGCAGAAGACAACGCCCGACAAGCTAGCAGGCTTGCAACCACTGTGGACCGTCTTGTCACGATGATGGAACAAATTAATCTACGTCAAGACTAGTGTAGTCTTTGTCTTGTAATCTATCCTGTAATCTAGTAACTATCTACGCGTTACTCTATAATTCGGTCGGATGTAACAATTCCCGACATCTTTTGTAATACATCTGTAGGATGTAACCTTTGAACTCGTATTAGCTATCAAATATTCCTTGTTGTTCAACTTATATTAATTGTCATTCTTCCATGTTGATGTCATGTGTTACTGCTTTTCTACATGTACATCTATAACAAATACAACTTTCCTACGAAATCTCATATATCTTCATTTCTTTTATTGAAGAATCATGCCGCCAAAGACACGACCTTACACCGATGCCCAGATTACGTCACTCATAACCCAGGCTGTTACTGAAGCCTTGGCTCGGAATACCCCTCCAAACTCCACAAGAAACAGCGATACCGCTGGAACCTCTGCCGTCAAACCTTGTTCTTACAAGGACTTCCAAAGCTGCAAACCCTCGAGCTTCAAGGGTTCTGAAGGAGCCATCGGACTGATCAGATGGTTCGAGAAAATGGAAACTGTTTTCCGTGTCAGTAAATGCGCGGAGAACGACAAAGTAAACTTCGCCACCTGCTCTCTTGAAGATGATGCCCACTCTTGGTGGAATTCATATACCCAATCAGTGGGTGCTGACATTGCCTACCAACTCACTTGGGAGGAATTGAAGGCAAAACTCACTGCCAAATACTGCTCTATCGCCAAACTCCAAAAGCTAGATGAGGAGTTCTGGAACTTAAAGGTTCAGGGTGGTGATATCGATGGTTATACCACCAGGTTTCAACAATTAGCTGCCCTCCGCCCAGCTATGGTGAGCACTGAACCTGATAAAATCAGGAAGTACGTTCTTGGTCTCCCTGATCCTGTTCGGGGACACGTCATCTCTTCGAAACCAACCACCATTGACGGTGCGATCCTATTGGCCCAAGACTTGATGTCAATGAGCCAAGATTCTGAACCACCCACTTCATCTTCCCATAACAACAAACGCAAGTGGTCTGACTACCACAACAACCCCTCCAACCAACAAAACAAGAAACCCGACACCATCAAAGCTTACAACACCACCACTGAAATCGTCCGGGGCTACACTGGGAGCAAACCTTATTGTTCCAAGTGCAGTCGCCACCATGAAGGCTCCTGTGGTCCCTTTTGCAACAACTGCAAGAGGTACGGCCACCTCACCAAAGACTGCCGCTCTCCCTCCAACAACAATTCCAACAACAACACCAGACCAACCAAAGTATGCTTTGAGTGTGGGAAACCCGGGCACTTCAGGGACACGTGCCCAAAATTGAAGAACAACAACAACAACAACCGCAACAACAGCAACAACAACAACAACACCCGAAGCAGAGCTTTCGTCATCAAATCTGGGGACGCCCGCCAAGACCCGAATGTGGTCTCGGGTATGTTCCTCCTCAACAACTTAAATGCTTCTGTTCTATTTGATACTGGTGCTGATAGAAGCTTTATCTCCGATGATTTTTGCCCATTACTTGACATCACTCATGTTGCCTTAGATGTTAAGTACACTGTAGAGCTAGCAAATGGAAAACTTGTAGAAACCACCAGTGTGATACCTAATTGCACTTTAAACCTAGCTGACGAAACCTTTTCGATCGACCTTATACCCATTGAAATCGGGAGTTTCGACGTCATTATTGAATGGACTGGTTGTCCAAATATCGAGCCGAAATCGTTTGTCACGATAAAATCGTCCGTATCCCACTCGTCGTTGGTGGAACCTTGATCATACAGGGGGAGACCGGTGGGACGGGACTCAATATAATCTCCTGCTTAAAAATCCGAAAATTTCTGAGAAAGGGTTACCCTGCCATACTCGCACACATCATGGAGAAGAAGTCGGAAGAGAAGCGACTTGAGGATGTGCCGATTGTTAGAGACTTTCCCGAAGTCTTTCCGGAAGAACTACCTGGTCTACCTCCGCCTAGACAGGTTGAGTTCTCGATTGATCTTGTGCCGGGTGCCGCACCGGTGGCCGGCGCACCGTACCGTTTGGCCCCATCTGAACTTCAGGAGTTGTCCTCTCAGTTACAGGAACTTCTGGATCGAGGATTCATTAGACCGAGTTCTTCTCCTTGGGGAGCTCCGGTCTTATTTGTCAAAAAGAAGGACGGTTCTTTCCGAATGGGCATCGACTACCGAGAATTGAACAAATTGACCGTCAAGAACCGTTATCCACTTCCTCGCATTGATAATCTATTCGACCAACTTCAGGGTTCAAGTTTCTACTCAAAAATCGATCTGCGATCAGGTTATCATCAGTTACGAGTTCGCGACGCCGATATTCCAAAAACTGCTTTCAGAACTCGTTACGGGCACTACGAATTCCAAGTGATGCCCTTTGGTCTAACCAACGCACCGGCTGTATTCATGGACCTCATGAACCGGGTGTGCAAACCTTACCTCGATAAGTTTGTCATTGTCTTTATCGATGACATACTCATTTACTCGCGCAACGAGCAGGAACATGCGCAACACCTCAGAACCATTCTAGAACTACTCAGACACGAGGAGCTTTATGCTAAATTCTCTAAGTGTGAGTTCTGGATTCAAACCGTTCAATTTCTTGGTCACGTGATCGACAGTCAGGGAATTCACGTGGACCCATCGAAGATCGAGGCTATCAAAGACTGGCAAGCACCCACCTCTGCAACTGAAGTACGACAATTTTTGGGTCTTGCTGGGTATTATCGACGATTTATCGAAAATTTCTCCAAAATAGCTCAACCACTTACGGTACTGACTCAGAAGGACAAAAGGTTCGATTGGACCGAAAAACAAGAGTCAGCGTTCCAACTTTTGAAACAAAAGCTTTGCAGTGCTCCAATTCTATCCTTACCCGAAGGCACCGATGACTTCGTAGTATACTGCGATGCTTCTCACCAAGGTCTTGGTTGCGTGCTTATGCAACGAGACAAGGTCATTGCTTATGCCTCACGACAGCTGAAAATTCATGAAAAGAACTACACCACTCACGATCTCGAACTTGGAGCTGTCATTTTTGCTCTAAAAATCTGGAGACATTATCTCTACGGCACTAAGTGCACCATCTTTACCGATCACAAAAGTCTCCAACATATCTTCGATCAGAAGGATCTCAATATGAGGCAACGTCGATGGGTCGAGTTGCTTACCGATTACGATTGCGAGATCAAGTACCATCCAGGGAAGGCTAACGTTGTAGCCGATGCCCTCAGTCGAAAGGAACGATCAAAACCACTTCGAGTCCGAGCCCTCAGTATGACCATTCATAACGATCTTACCATTCAAATTCATACCGCTCAGATCGAAGCCCTGAAATCTGAAAACATCAAAGATGAAGCCTTGCGGGGTATTGACAAACAATTCGAAATCAGACCTAACGGGATTAGGTATTTCTCAAACCGAATCTGGTTGCCTAGTTTTGGGAACTTAAGAGACTTGGTGATGGACGAGGCTCACAAGTCTAAATATTCTATTCATCCGGGATCCGATAAGATGTACCACGGTATCAAGGAATTTTATTGGTGGCCAAACATGAAAGCCGAAATCGCCACTTATGTCAGCAAGTGTCTTACTTGCTCGAAAGTCAAAACCGAACATCAGAAACCACCTGGTTTACTCCAACAACCTGAAATCCCTGAATGGAAATGGGAACAAATTGCCATGGATTTCATAACCAAACTACCCAAGTCGGCGAGCGGTTGCGATACCATTTGGGTGATCGTCGATCGTCTCACCAAATCTGCTCACTTCCTGGCAATCAAAGAAAGCGATAAAATGGAACGCCTTACACAAATCTACATCAAGGAAATCGTTTCTCATCACGGTGTTCCAATCTCGATCATCTCTGACAGGGATGCCCGTTTCACCTCTCACTTTTGGCAATCACTTCAAAAAGCATTGGGTACCCGTCTCGATATGAGTACCGTGTACCATCCTCAAACCGATGGCCAAAGTGAACGAACCATTCAAACACTGGAAGACATGCTACGAGCCTGCGCAGTTGATTTCGGTACAAACTGGGAAAGACATCTACCGTTGTGCGAATTTTCGTACAATAACAGTTATCACGCCAGCATTAAGGCTGCACCTTTTGAGGCACTGTACGGTCGTAAGTGCCGATCACCGATCTGTTGGACTAAGGTGGGAGATAGTCAACTCACTGGTCCTGAACTCATACACGCCACCACTGAGAAAATTGTGGAAATCCAAAACAGACTCAAAGCCGCACGTGATCGTCAGAAAAGTTATGCTGACGTGAGACGCAAACCACTCGAGTTCCAAGTTGGGGATCGAGTTCTCTTAAAAGTATCGCCTTGGAAAGGCGTCATCCGTTTTGGCAAACGCGGGAAGTTGAATCCCAGATACATAGGGCCTTTTGAAATCCTCGAACGGATTGGCCCCGTAGCTTATCGATTGCAGCTGCCATCCGAACTCAGCAGCGTGCACCCTACTTTTCATATTGCAAATTTGAAGAAGTGTCTATCTGATGAGACACTTATTATTCCATTAGATGAAATTCGTGTTGACGATAAACTTCATTTCGTTGAGGAACCCGCTGAAATTATGGACCGTGAGGTCAAACAACTGAAACAAAGTCGTATTCCCATCGTCAAGGTCAGATGGAATTCGCGGCGTGGTCCGGAATTCACCTGGGAACGGGAAGACCAAATGCGACTCAAATATCCTCAACTCTTCACTGATTCCACATCAAACACGACTTCGAGCTAAATTTCGGGACGAAATTCTTCTAACAGCGGGAGAATGTAACACCCGCCAAATTAGGACTAGTAATTAGTACCTAATCATATGTTAATACATGTAATTAGTTCAGTGTTAGGCTAATTAATGTATCGAATTATATATATATTGTTGAATATATATACGAAAATGCGATTTGATTAAATCGTACGCAATTTAAATCGAATGTATTTCGATTCAGTTTAATACGGACGTTGGTGACCAATTTTATTAAATAACGCTTTTATGTCAAAAATATTATTTTAATAATATTTCGCATTCATTCGTATCGTACAAACCGAACTTACACAATTCAAAATAGTAAAACGCGCAAACGAAATAAACTAACTTACGTTTTATAACACAAATATAAAATGATTTTTAAATTATTTAAATAAAACATCGCGTAATAAATCGTATTTTAAAACTTATAAATAAAAATGTAAATAATTATTTAACGTTAAATGACGGAGCAAACGAACACCGTGCGGAGCGCAATTGCGGAGCTGAAAAAGGTGAGGCTTTCACAAAACCCCACCTCTCTCTTTCTTTCTCCTTCATTTCACCTCCCAACCTCTCTCTCTATCTTTCTTTTCCTCTCTTTCACCAAAACAACCCAAAATCCACAAAAATCGCAAATAACAACACGAAACACAACCGGATCAACAACATTTTTAGAGATTCACGACCGCCTCGCGACGATCTACAACACTATCTTTCCGGATTTCCATTTAGGCAAATTGTAAGTTTCCGACAAAATCCCGAAATCACTCGATTCTTAGTATTTTTCATTTGTGGTTGTTATTATAACTAGTATATGTCCATTACAATGTATAGAACACGAAATTACAGCTTAAAAACGAGTTTAAAACGGATTTTTCGCCGGAAAAACGTTGACAGCCGGACTTCCTGGGCTGGTGTTCATCTATGCGACACAAGCCTTGTGTCGCATATTGTGTCGTATTTTAGCCTTTATGTCGCATAAAATCCCTTGT
The DNA here is from genome assembly GCA_949592205.1 of Helichrysum umbraculigerum. Lineage (NCBI taxonomy): Eukaryota > Viridiplantae > Streptophyta > Magnoliopsida > Asterales > Asteraceae > Helichrysum > Helichrysum umbraculigerum. The sequence continues at coordinate 57,937,235 of CATIUR010000006.1, forward strand.
GTCGTACCTTATGTCGTACCAGATAATTAATGTCGCAATTCCTGCGACACAACCACTATGTCGTATTCTATGTCGTATTTCCATACGACACAATCACTATGTCGCTGTTGAATCAGCATCTCGCATCTATGCGACACAACCCTTGTGTCGCATAGACATTGTGTCGCATTTTTATGCGACACAACCCTTGTGTCGCATAACAACCCTTGTGTCGCATATTGTGTCGCAAAACACAGAAAACTCAGATTTTACTAAGTGTCGAGACCTAAAATTTATCACTCGATTTTACCCGAATTCAGATCCCAGATGCGTTTTTCGTCAAAGCAATATAGTAGAAATAAAAATTTTCCAAGCTGACCTGGCAGCTCGACCCCAGCCAGGGGCTCTGCCCCTTGGACCCCGCCAGGGGCTGCCGCCCCTTGGACCCCGCTACCAGGGGCGCTGCCCCCGGACCCCCGTACTTAGATTCCGTAACGGCTTCTAAAACACAATCGAAACACATTTTTCAAAGTAAAACGCCACGAAATCACAATAATAATAGTTGAGATTATTATTACAAATCCATCACCAACGGGCCGTACATGTTTTCAAACACTTAACAAATCAACCAAATCGTAGTAATTTGGACATATATATAGTTGTGTAACAACTACAAGGGTGATCTTTTGAGATACCCAATCATGATTATAACCATCGCGTGTCGTGGACACCCTCAGGTTACAAGTCTTTGGACTTCATATTTGGCTAATCAACTTACGTTTGTGTAAACACATTCAGACTCAGGTGAGTCTCATAGCCCCTCTTTTACTGTTTTACTCAGGGGTGTGATATATTGCTCAACTTTTAACATGTGAACGCAAGTACAAACATTTCATATACTACATGAGTTTTTCGAAACTAATCATTTTAAAGTCCTCCGTCAGCATAGTTGTTAATACGTTGTAGCGTGAATATTAGTATATGGTACCATATAGGATTGACCCTCCTCGTTCGGGTTAGCAAGCACTAACCGGGTAAACGGACGTACTAATATTTGGGAAGACGAATGTTGATTAGGCATTCGTGGAGGCACCTCGCCCGGAATTCTCTATAGGGGACCCGGCCCTCGAGTTAAGCTCAACTATGTGCTCATGGCTGTATACACGATGATTATCATTTAATTGCTGGATGCAATTCATTATTTAATTGCTGGATGCAATTCATTATTTAATTGCTGGATGCAATTCATTATTTAAATCTTGCGGTTCATACGATATTACTTGATTTCAAACCTGTGAGCTCACCAGCTTTATAGCTGACCTTTTAGCATATATCGCAGGTACCCAGCAGTAGGATGTTTCTGCTTCAGGATTTAGCTCGAGTCAGCATACAGACGATTGAGATTTTCTTGCATTAGTATATTTTGTACAAGTACTTATGTACTGAAATCTCATTTTATTAAACTCGAGCTATGTAAAGCTTTAAATGTTGTAACATTTCAATTATCAATATATTTTGTTAAAACGACGCATATAGAGTCGTTTGCTATTTATCTTTGTGCTTTGTTATTGATTAGTAACACTCAAATCAAGCTTCCGCAAATCATCAAATTTGGGGGTGTTACAATATATATGATCCATCATTCTTTATGTTTTCTCTCGTATCGATATCGATGGATCCACAAATATTTCAACCTCTTTTGAAAAATTGTTCATCCCACACATCAAATGTAGTTGAACATCTCTCCAATCAATAACAACCGGTTGTTTAAGATTCTAAAAGTCCAAAAAAATTGGAAGGTATGATGAATTCATTTTTAAATTTTTATATATATTTTTTTGTACATGACAATTTCTATTTAAGCAATGTATACACTCATATTCAATTGAATATCTATAACAATTTCAATTTAGTCGCTCATGTTGTTGCGGTTCTTAAAACTATACATGTATGAATTATAACACCTTACATTTAACACACTAACATATATGCCAATTTATTTAGTTACAAGATTATAAATAAAACTTAAATCTATAACAATTACAATTTGATCGTTCGCGTTGTCGCGGGACTTTAAACTAGTTCATTATTCCACTAATATACCAACAGCCGGCGCATTTAATTGCATCATGGTGACATGGTACAATACAACCTCATTTCAGATTATCTCCAATTGTTAAAAAAGATTATATCTTCACCAACTATTTGTATATTCAGAGTGTAGCTAAGAAATTTCAAGGAAATTTTAATGGAGGAGAAAAAAAAATTATTTTATTCATTCTTCATTGTTTTAACGGGGTAAAATTTTAAAATTGTCATTATTACCTTAAATATTTTTGGGAAAATTTCATATATATCCTAAAAACTCTTGTAATTACATATATATATCCAACCAAAAGTTATACACTTATAATATCATATATATCCTATCAAACTATTTAAACTCTCATATATATCCCATTCCACTAATTCATTTATAAACTCTCATTTCCCCTCCGGTGTAAAACTAAATTTACGTTCAGAAACACAAAAATCACCTTTTGATCCTAGTGGACCATTGTATCTACATGTAAGATAAGAATACATTGAATATTGAGACTTCATTCCATGCAAGGATAATTATAATATGCCATTGAATAATTTGATGTAAAGTACATAAACTGTAAATTGTAAATTGCATAAACATCATTTCAAGATGACTGTCTTCATCTAATTATTAGAATCATTGCACGAACCATGGAGGCATAAACTGAGTTTCATAACATCGTGGTCAAAGTGCCATTAAAAGTTCAAAACATTCCACACAATTGTACGTAATTATATAACTAAAACAACACTATGTAATTCAAGTTCACCCAAAATCGACCCATTTGATCTAACACCAAAAAAGAACTCTCGATGGCATCATCCATGTTTAATTGTAAGTGCTAACGGGCTGGCCTGGTTATACAATGAACCTCACATTAAAACAAAGCAGCTATATGCTAACACAAGTATGCCATTACGAAAACACTAAACATTATCTATAATGATGACACTTAGCAATTAGAAAAAGACCTAAATTAAGTCCATAAATGTAATGACATGAATCATCACAGAAATGAATAAGATTCCATATACAATTGAATAAAATCTAGATAACTTACAATACGAGATTTCCGCATATATTTCAATGGTGGTCAAGTAAGTCATTTTATATTTATATAATACAAATACAGCTGAATAAAATTTAGAACATCATCATCAGAATTCCTTGTTGTGTACAACGTATTTATATATTAAGAAGAAGCAATTAAACCGACCCGGTAAAACAACCAACAACACCAGACAAAAAAAATGCAACTATGTACTAGTGTACGACTTGATGGCGCAATTATTGATTTAAAACTTTATAGGATCACATACATGGAGACAGTCAACAAAAGAAGAAGAAAAACACCTATTGTATACTAGCCAAGCAACCAACCGTAGAGTTTCGACCTTCTGTAATGATCGAGAATAAGAATAATATAATTCCAAATCCATATATTCTATGCGATTAACAAAAGACTTGGCGGGGAATTTTTTATTTGACGCCAATATCGTGATAAGAAAGAATGATGAGAGAATGTCGATCAATTGTATGTATTCAGTTAGAGGATCATTTACAGATTTAGTTAAATATATTTATTAGTAATATTAATTAATGAAATGGATATATATGAGAGTTTAAATAGTTTAAGAGGATATATATGATGAGTGAGGTTCAAATGAGAATATAAAATTTGGTGAGAATGCAGGAATCAGTAAGAATACGCTACGTTTCATAAAACTCAATTTTCCCACGTTTTAAAAATCAAATATCTAACAAAATGTAAGTCACAAAATTATAAAAATTACACCATAAAAATCAACATTTTTTTCTCTTCGATTTGTCATCTCACAAGGTATACTTTCAACGATTTTTTTTGGATTTTACAAATTGTACAAATTTAGTAACACATGTGTTACTCGTTGGTATCAATGTATTACTCGCTGGTATCAATGTGTTACCCGGTGGTAACACATGTGTTAGTTGTTTTCAAAACCCACCGAAAAACAAAAAAAAAAGTTAGTCGAAATTATAACACCCCATAATTTAGACCATTTTTTTTAAACATTTCGGAAGCGCAAATCCCATTCATATATATATATATATATATATATATATATATATATATATATATATATATATATATATATATATATATATATATATATATATATATATGACATCTAGTCATACCAAAACATTTCAAGGTTATAAGTATTAAGTATGATTACAACGATAATACAATAACTGGGTGTTATGTTAACAAAACATGGTTATCCAAAACGATCAGAGTTCCAGTTGTCAAACATTTCTTCAAAACAACGCCATCAGCCTAATCATATCCAAAAAGTTAACCTACAAAAGTATATGGGGAATTAGCACGAAGCTAAGTGAGTAAACTAAGTCTAACAATCTAACTTAGTATAACAATCAACTCACAACAATCATCTAAATAAACAATCAAACAGAGGATCGGTGGTTCTTGAGATACCCTCTGTGACACCCGGTCAAAATGACCCAAAATTCGCTCCAAATTTAAACTTTAATATTCGTACCCGGTACGAATATAAAATAAAAGTAATCGAATAAATATATACGTAAATATTTAAAGTTACGTACAAACGTATCGGAACGAATCCGACAAAAGAAAAAAAAAAGAAGTTTGTGACACAAAATAATTAATAATGAAATTATTAATTACGAGTACTTTTACATTCATATTATGGAGATAAAACACGTTAAATATACGATTATATATATAATGTATTATACGCAAACGGAAACAATTGTAAAACATACCCAAATGTTAAAATATTAAAAAGTTCTATTTTTCTCATTCGTTTGAAAGTATTTGGAACATTACCTCAAAATATGAGTTCGTAATTCAACTGAAATTTGGCACCCAATTGGGTACTCGCATTAATATTTGTACCAAATGTACAACAGTCAAACATAATCGAAATATTATTTTTCTGACTTCAGATAACATATCTGGAGGACATCTACAAAATAAAAATATAAAATATTAAATTTTATATTGCACTAATTATACCCGTACCCAAAATTAACGGGCTAAATACTCACAATTTTACCACTTCAAAAATATCCAAGGGACACATCCTGTTTGACTCCATACCCCGTTGAAAAATTTAACCCATTTTCTTTTATATATACTCCCTTTATTTTCAATATCAATACACACATCACACCCATCCAATTCAATTATTTGAGATTCCTGTGGGTGATCGGAGGCAAAACCAGGAGAAGCAGTAGCAGCTTAACAACAAACACCAACTTTCATCACTTTCAACAATATCATCTTTATTATCTCCATCGTCATTATTTGAGTTTCACCATCATCGTTACTGTGAGAAAACTTATCCCTCAAATTTCTTTGATAATTTGTTGCTATAATATGTGAATAACTTTATGTATATTGAAATTGTTGGTGATGAAATTATTGAGTCAAAAACTTCAGTTTGATATAAACATAGAAATGGTACAAGAAACATTGATGACTTGAAGAAATACTTAAAGGTTGTAAATTAATACGTATGTGAAGATTAAACTCGAAACATATAACAAAAACTTAGAAAATTTCGATTGAAATCGTTGAACACAGACTGAGAATCGCAGAACAAGTACCGTACCCGATAGGTTGGATTATGTCACCCGATCGAGTGAAACATCACAACCGATCGGGTATGCTAGGTGAGCCGATCGGGTTATTTAATACACCCGAAAGGGGTGAGATACTAAGATACACAATACCGAGAAAGTGTGAATCCTTAAATAATCAGAAAGAACCAAACAAAAGAAATGAAAATATAAGAAAGGTTAAAAACGAGTGCTTTAATTTTTATATGAAATTTATGTCAGTTGGCTATGCCTCATATTACTTGACCATTTAGGTGGTCGTGGAGATTGGGAACATTTTGGACCTTCTGGATCATTAGTACATATGATAATAATTTATTATATATCTATTATCATAATAATAAACATTAATAATAATTACTATTAACTATATATATATATATACACAATGACAAATAATACGGGTATAAATATATATACATTCGGATAAATATATATCTACAATGAAACAACTAAATTATGTACGATATAACTCATACGTTTTAAATATATACTTTTTCAGAGTATGCAACGAAACGGGTATAAAAATAATATCTTTTTGGAAATTTTTACAAAATCATCACCAACAAAAAGTACACATTTCAACTCAAACAATCTTTTAAAGCAAAACATTAACATAATTTCAAGTATTTATGTTAATATATCTCTTGCGTTTAGGACGTTATAGGTTACTAGTTCGGAGAACCTTATCGCAAAATTTCTGCTTTACACGGCTAGACTCAGGTGAGTCTCACGGCCCCTTTTTACTGTTTTACTGTTTTGGGGGAGATGCATTACTTGTTTTACTCGAACACATGTACTTACTTACTTGATTTACTTAATGATTTACTGATATATCGATTGCATGGGTTTTACTTAATCCAATGAAGTCCCTTTAATCATAGTTGTTAGTTATGGACTTAAGCGCGAGTTTTAGTAAATGGATCCATATGGGACTGACAATCCCCACCTGGGGTGGTAGCGCCACCACGAACCGTACTCGTATAAACATGTGTTTTCTACTCGTTTCATATGAATGTTTTTGGATTAGCATTCACGAGGGCAAATTACTTACTTACTGTTAAGCTTCAACTATGGTGCTCATGGCAATGTATACGGGAACTATTGCAACTGTGCAATACTTACTTACTTATAATACTTGATGTGTTCAAAACTGTATTTATAATAAACCTGTGAGATTCACCAACCTTTTGGTTGACCTTTTTAGTAATGCATTCTCAGGTACGCAGCAAGATTAGGATGGCCCTGCAGGATCTGCATATATGCTAAGCTAGTGCGAGTCGCATGTATACTCTTATGAAGATTTTACTGGCATTATCTTTTGTACTAAAAAATGTATTTAAAATCTTTTGAATCGATTTGCGAACTCACTAATAATGTATTGTTATGACTTATTACTTTTGAAAATTTATGTAACGTACTGTATTTCAATGTATTTTCTAAAACGTCTCATTTAGAGTCGTTTACTATATATCTTGTGCTTTGGTTATTGATTAGTCACGCCCCGACCCAATTAGCTTCTGCAACCCGAATTAGGGGGTGTGACAGATTGGTATCAGAGCCTAAGGTTATAGTGAACTAGGTTGCATTTAGTGGGCCTAGACTATGACCGTTAGGCAGTATTCCTTATTAGGTATGATTGGTTCAAGGATTACATCATACAAGTTTAATTTAACATAGCCTGATCAACTATGTACAATTAAATGAAGATGATGTGAGACTTGAAATGGTCATGTTGAATAGGAATGCAATAGTTGACTCTGACCACGAGAGAACCGTGACTTGTACTTGTTTTGCGTTAGACACGACTAGGTGGATAATACGTAGGTATAGGGTATACATATATGGTTAGGCCTATTAATGTCCTCCGATACGTGGTAACGAACTTATTGTTCATATAAGCCTTAGAACTCGCCAACGATACGTTGATCGAGTTAGGAAAATTGTACTGGGATGTGCCTTGGTTTCGAGGGTCATCTCTTCGAAATAAGCTTACCCTGGCAGAGTTGAGAACTTCGACATTCTATTCGATACGAACCGATTAGTAATTAGGATCGACATACACCTAAGGACAAAAATCCTTTCTCGCCACCCTATCACGTTTGTATAACGATCAATACTTGTTCGGATGTAATATCCCCGTCACTTTTGTAAACCTCAATCCTCGTAATCATTTGAACTCGCAAGTCAAGTGATTGCAACCACTATTATTCTACACTAATGATTGTCATTTGTGTTGTGATATATTTTTGTTATATATACAACTACGATGATCATATTCTTATATGAAACTCTGACATGTCCCTTATTTTCATTGAAGGAACATGCCTCCACGACGCCAAAAGTATACCCAAGCTCAGGTTGATCAACTGGTTGCTGACGCACCAAGTGCTGAGCGACGACGATCTGACGGCGCTGAAACACCACCAAGTACCACTATGGTAAAACCTTGCACCTACAAGGATTTCCTTAGCTGCAAGCCTCTGAACTTCAACGGCACTGAAGGTGCCATTGGGTTATTACGATGGCTGGAAAAGACAGAGGCAGTCTTTCGCATCTGCAACTGCGCTGAGGACAGTAAGGTTAAGTTCTCCACCTACACTTTCATGGATGATGCTCTGACATGGTGGAACACTTATGCTGACTCTGTGGGCCAAGACATTGCTCTGGAAACTCCTTGGGATGAGCTGAAGAAAATGCTCAAGGATGAGTATTGTCCTAGGGATGAAATTCAACAGCTCGAGGCGGAATTCTGGAATCTCACCACTCAAAGGAATGACATTGCTGGCTACACTTCTCGATTCAATCAGCTAGCACACATGTGCCCATCTATGGTTGATACGGAATCCAAGCGAATTGAGCGCTATGTCTGGGGACTTCCTCCACAAATTCAAGGAATGGTTACCTCGTCCGATGCTCCCACATTTCATGGCACTGTGCGTATGGCACACAAGTTGATGGCACAAATAGTTCGCCAAGGAACAGCTGGCGACAAAAATTCTGGAAACAACTCTGGAGACAACAAGAGGAAAGTTGATGGAAACCCTGGAAACCAGAGCCAAACTAACAAGAAACCTACAACTGCTAAGGCCAACGCCTCTGAGTCTGATGATAAGGTAGGGTATAAAGGAAGCAAGCCCTATTGCTCTAAGTGCAAGCTTCATCATGATGGTCTATGTCCTTGCACCAAATGCAAGCGATTTGGACACCTAACCAAAGACTGCAAAGCAAACTCCACTGGTACCGACACTTCAACAAGCAAGACCTGCTATGAATGCAATGGTACTGGGCACTTCAGGAGGGACTGCCTAAAGTTGAAGGACAAGAACAGCAACACCGCTAAGGGCAGGTTCTATGTGCTTAACACTGAAGGTAACCACCAGGACCCGAGACTTATTGACTTACTCAACACGGGTATGATCATTTACAGATAACCCAACTGCTTGTATACTAATTTCTTTGGTAGATCTTACTTGCTGTTTGAATGCTTCTATGTCTTCCCTAGATTCTAGGTGTACGATAGAGTTAGGGAAAAACGACAATTTAGGTTCTATAGTTTCTATATGAGACGAGGTTTAGCTTATATATGTATAGGAATAACATATCCTATGCTGTTTTATACCGGAAGACATACCGGTTAATTTTTATACAATGGGTAACATCCCACATAAAACTAATGTAGGCTAAACCATTTAGTTTCTATAGGAGACTGATAGAGTCTAGTTTACGTTACGATACTACTATCCGTTATAAACTGTGTGAACACAGTGGAAGTTACTACTATACTTTAAGCTACTAGCACACATTGTAGCTACCTTCTAGTGATTGGCCTTGTCATTGTTATTCATAGTGTAATATTATACCCCTTTTTGATCTATTGTCTGGAACCTCGATTTCGAACGCGAGAAAATTATTTTATTTTACCGTCACCTAATATTATTTAAAACAAATAATATTTTACTAGTCACAATATTTTCTGAGGCTCATTTACCTATTAAATTTACAATCAAACTCATATAATAATTTAAATTGCATAAATAATTTAAAGAAAATACCTTTTTCTCCTAGGCCCGAATTGGGAATGTTACAAATCACCCCTCCTTAGAAAGATTTCGTCCCGAAATCTAACTAGACACAAATAAGCTAGGATATCTAGTTCGCATATTCTCCTCCGTTTCCCAAGTGAGATCCGCTCCCAAACTATGCTTCCATTTAGCTAACACCATAGGGATTTCTTTCCTACGCAATTTGGTCACTTTTCTATCTAAAAGCTCGATAGGTTCTTCTACCAGTTTCTTACTTGGGTCAACCCGAAGATCTTGCAAAGGAAGGATTTGGGATTGATCATCCACGTTGCACTTTCTTAAATAACAAACATTAAATGTATCGTGAATACCAGCTAATTCAGGCGGAAGATCCAATGAAACCGATTGATCATTAATCACCAGACGGATTTTAAATGGGCCAATATATCGGGGAGCTAACTTTCCACGTTTACCAAATCTAATGACACCCTTCCACGGAGAAACTTTCAAATACACTAATTCACCTTCAACAAAAACAACGGGTCGTCTACGCGGATCAGCATACTGTTTTTGTCTATCACGAGCAGCTTTCAATTTTTCAGGAGCAATCTTAACTTTGTCAGCTGTAATTTGAACTATATCGGGACCCGCAAACTGTTTTTCTCCCGCTTCTAACCAACAAGTAGGCGTACGACAACGGCGCCCATACAACATTTCATACGGCGGCATACCAATGCTAGAATGATAAGAGTTATTATATGCGAATTCTATCAAAGGTAAATGTGAATCCCAAGAACCATCATACTCGAGTACACAAGCTCGCAACATATCCTCGAGTGTCTGAATAGTACGCTCTGACTGCCCATCTGTCTGAGGATGATAAGTTGTACTGAGATTAACTCTGGTACCTAATTCCCGCTGTAAACTCTGCCAAAAACCAGAAATAAACCTGGAATCTCTATCGGAAACAATGGATAAAGGAATACCATGTCTCACCACAATCTCATGAAAATACAATTGAGCTAACCGAGTCAAAGAAGCAGTTTCACTGGTCGCAAGAAAATGAGCACTTTTAGTCAAACGGTCAACAATTACCCAAATCATATCATTACCTTTCTGAGTACGTGGAAATTTAGTGACGAAATCCATAGTAATATGCTCCCATTTCCATTCAGGAATATCTAACTGTTTCAACGAACCGTACGGCTTCTGATGTTCATCTTTTACTTGGGAACAAATATGACAAGTTTCAATAACTCTAGCAACATCGGTTTTCATGGTCGGCCACCAATACAAAGGTTTCAAATCATTGTACATTTTCGTACTCCCAGGGTGAACCGATAACCTCGATTTGTGAGCCTCTAATAATATTAAATCTCTAAGTCCTCCAATCAACGGAACCCAAACTCGAGACTGGAAGGTTTTCAATCCCCGAGAATCATCAACTAATAAATCTTTCCGTTTCAACAAAATCTCAGATTTTAAATTTTGATCTAATAATGCCTCTAACTGTGCAGCTTCCAATTGAGAAACCAAATCAGAAGATATTTCTAAACGCATGAAATAAATTCAGTCGGAAGGTACCTTTCGGCTCAATGCATCAGCAACCACATTAGCTTTACCAGGATGATATCGAATTTCACAGTCATAATCCTTAATCAACTCCAACCATCGGCGCTGTCTCATATTGAGTTCCTTCTAAGAAAACATGTACTGGAGGCTTTTATGATCCGTGCATACAACACATTTAGTGCCGTATAAATAGTGTATCCAGATTTTCAACGCAAATACCACAGCTGCAAGCTCTAAATCGTGTGTGGGGTAATTTCTTTCATTAGTTTTAAGCTGACGAGATGCGTAAGCAATAACGCGATCATGTTGCATTAAGACAGCACCCAAACCAGCATGAGAAGCATCGCAATAAACCACAAAACCCTCAGAACCATCAGGTAATGCTAACACTGGCGCCTGACATAACAACTGTTTAAGAGTCTGAAAAGATGATTCTTGTTGATCTCCCCACTGAAATTTAATATCCTTTCTAGTTAACTTGGTTAACGGGCCAGCAATTTTGGAGAAATCTTTGATAAATTTTCGATAATATCCCGCTAAACCAAGGAAACTTTTAATCTCAGAAGGTGATTTAGGAGCATTCCAATTCATAACAGCTTCCACCTTAGAAGGATCCACTTTGACACCATCCTTACAAATAATATGCCCAAGAAACTGTACCTCTCGAAGCCAGAATTCACATTTGGAAAAGTTAGCAAAAAGATGCTTTCTTTTCAAAATCTCAAGTATCAATCTCAAATGATGTTCATGTTCAGACTCAGACTTAGAATAAATCAAGATGTCATCAATAAATACAATTACAAACTTGTATAGAAAAGGTCGACATACTTGATTCATTAAGTCCATAAAAACAGCAGGAGCATTAGTCAATCCAAAAGGCATAACTAAAAACTCATAGTGACCGTACCGGGTACGAAAAGCGGTCTTAGGAACATCTTCCTCACGAACTCGAACTTGATGATAACCGGATCTCAAATCAATTTTTGAGAAATAGGATGATCCCTGTAACTGATCGAATAATTCATCAATTCTGGGCAATGGATATTTATTTTTCACTGTTCTTTTATTGAGCTCTCTATAATCGATGCACATTCGAAGAGTACCATCCTTCTTCTTAACAAACAATACCGGAGCACCCCACGGAGAAGAACTCGGTCTAATAAACCCTTTATCTAACAGTTCCTGAATTTGACCCATCATCTCACGGATTTCAGCAGGAGCTAATCTATAAGGAGACTTAGCTACAGGAGTCGAACCAGGAATTAATTCTATCTGATATTCAACTTCTCTAACAGGAGGCAACCCAGGTAATTCATCAGGAAAAACTTCCGGGTATTCAAAAACCACAGGAATATCAGACAAAGATTTCTTTTCTAACTTACCATCTATTACATATGCCAAATAAGAATCATATCCCTTAGATAGGGATTTCCTGGCTTTCAACATGGAAATCAACGGAAAACTACCATTTTCACGCTCTCCTCGAGCCATGACATATGACCCATCCGAAATCGGAAGTTTTATAATCTTTTTGTGACAATCAATATTGGCTTTATTCGAACTTAACCAATTCATACCGATAACCACATCGAAACTAGGAATTGGCATTAACAATAAAGAGACTAGAAAATTATGACCCTCATTAAGGATACTAGCTCCAGCTACCGATGTGATAACCGGAACTAATTTACCGTCAGCAATCTCAACTTCTAAAGGCTTAACAATCAATGAGGGAATCAATTTCAGTCTTTCACAGAATTTCACAGATATAAATGAACAATTAGCACCCGAATCAAACAATACACGAGCTGGTACAGAATTTATGAGAAAAGTACCTGTAATGACGTCTTCAGTTGTGACAGCTTCATCAACTGTCATTTGGAAAGCTCGGCTAGCAGCTACTGGTGGATTTTTCCTCTTTTGGCCAGAGGACGAGGAACCTGGTGCCATACCCATACTCTGTCTTTTCGCCTCTGGAAAATCCCCGGCTCGATGCCCCTCTTTATGGCAATTCCAACACACACTATTCGGATACGTACAATCCTTTGCAGCATGCCCAAAAATTCCACACTTAACACATCTAGATGTCTGAGGAGTACAAGGATCATTGTGCCTAGCTCGACATCTATTACAATAATTGCTATCTGTTGGAATACCAGAATTTGACCTCCTGTTCTGTTGACCAATTTGCCCCTTTTGCTTATTAGATGAATCTCCCTTTTGTTTATGTGAATACCTTTCTTTATTCAGAATTCTTTTTGCCTGAATATCCCCATCTACTGAACGAGCCAAATCATAAGTTTGTGGAAGCGAACCTGCTAGTCTTACAGTGGTACGGTAATCCGGAGGTAAAGTTTTCACAAAATGATCAATCTTAGTCCTATCAGTCGGGACCCACTGTTGCACAAATCGCAGTTTCTCAGAAAATTGTCGAATGAGCTCATCGATTGTCATCTGGTCAGTCTTTTGCAGGTCAAGAACTTCCTGTCTGATACGCGAAAGATTATACTCGGAACAGAATTGCTTACATACCTCGGCATGAAAATCCAACCATCTAATCTCACACATCTGTTGTGGAGTCAAGGGAGCAGTAATAGAATCCCACCACGACATTGTCTGACCCTTTAACAACTGAACCGCATATGGTACCTTATCCTCTTCCTCGCAATGGCAAACATCCAACTTTCTCTCAACATCACGTAGCCAATCCAAGGTAACCGTAGGATTAGTACTTCCAGAATATGTAGAAGGATTAGTGGACATAAAAGTTTTAAGAGAGCAACCCTTTTTCAACTGTTGAAATGGAGGAATCACTGGTATCTGATAACTAATAAAGCCCGAAGAAGGAAATGGTGTAGAAGTCTGAAAACTATAACCTTGTTGTTGCTGCTGAGAAACAAAAGGTATGGATACCGGAATCCGTGCAGAAGATACAATAGGTGGAACATTAGTCGCAATATGTGATTGAGTAAAAATAGGCTGTTGAGAAGACCCAGCCTGTTCTCTTTGGAGTTCTAACACTCGACTCTCCAATCGCATAATATACTCTTGATCTGTTTCAGTTTCCCCGCCGGCTAAATTAGATGTACCATTATGACCCTGATTTTCTGGTGGTGCATCTGTTCGAGAGGTATCATTATGAGTATGGGAAGGTTGCTCATTATCCGCCATATCTGAAACCACATCACATCTCAAAATTCGTTAATTTTTAGTACTAGCAAACTAACCGAATTTCCTATCATAACTAATCCCCACCACAAGAAATGTTTGACCAACATGACTAAGTTTAAGATTGAACACTTTAAAATGCTCAATTCACCTAAACTTATGCTCTGATACCAACTTATAACACCCCATAATTTAGACCATATATATTTTTTTTAACATTTCGGAAGCGCAAATCCCATTCATATTAATATATATATATATATATATATATATATATATATATATATATATATATATATATATATATATGACATCTAGTCATACCAAAACATTTCAAGGTTATAAGTATTAAGTATGATTACAACGATAATACAATAACTGTGTGTTATGTTAACAAAACATGGTTATCCAAAACGATCGGGGTTCCAGTTGTCAAACATTTCTTCAAAACAACGCCATCAGCCTAATCATATCCAAAAAGTTAACCTGCAAAAGTATGTGGGGAATTAGCACGAAGCTAAGTGAGTAAACTAAGTCTAACTATCTAACTTAGTATAACAATCAACTCACAACAATCATCTAAATAAACAATCAAACTATGGATCGATGGTTCTTGAGATACCCTCAGTCCGCGGTGGCACTCCAAGAACACTTAATAATCAACTGCAGGCCAATACAGAGATTTTACCGATAGTTTATTGCTATCTTTAACCAATATGGGTTAATTCACAACGAATGTTCATCTGACCCATAAGGATTAACCTATAGCAACTAAACCCAATAATTGACCTCTATCATTCCAACCTATCATGGAATTATTCACTAGCAATCAATAAATCTATAAATCAACAAAATCAATCAATTTCTCTATCATCAACCTATCAATAATTCAATCAATATTTTCAACTTAAAATTGATGTAACCAAACTGTTAACACCAAAATTAAACTGTGAGAACCAGTCCACTCACCTGTTTCGCTTCAATCTCCACATTCAAAGTTATAACTTTATTGAGTCTTCGGTGTCTCTGTAAACACAATCAAAACACAAGTTAATAACTTGTTTTATAATTTAATTATGACTATACTCAATTACTTACATCAATAATCTAGTAATACTAATAGTTAAATGATACAAGCATTGAATTCTAATAAGTTCACAAGACATCCTATCTTTCAAAATAACAAAGGCAAACGCAATCCGGGTCAAAGTGGTGGGATCGCGTTCCCAAGAAGAAAAACATTCTGTAACCATTTTACACTGAGAAACGCGATCCGGGTTCAGGGCTGGGATCGCGTTTGCAAGACTAAAATGCGAAGGAACCAGTTTATAACTAAAGAACGCGATTCAGGTCAAGGATGGGGATCGCGTTTCCTAGCCTTTCAGCTCCAATCAGACCTGCAACTTACATACGAACCCTAACTCGAAAAATTCAACATAATACAATACAAACTCAGATTCTTAGCTACCTTATAATCCTAGAAACGCCATATATAAGTTAACAACATCAACAACACATTCAAACTCAATCTTATACCAAAATCATTCAATAACCTAACCTATTTCAAACAAATACATACATATATATATATATATATATATATATATATATATATATATATATATATATATATATATATATATATCAATTGTAGTTTCAAGAACACTTACAACTTTGATAGTAGCAGAGATATGACTATGATGGTGATGAACTTTATGAATTATATCTTCAATTTGTATATAATCTTCACTAGCAATTCTTGTTTTAGAATTTTACTATAAAGGGTTGTGAGATAAATGAAGAACACAAAAGAATTTGGGAAAAACTTAAGTCGGCCTCAATTTTTATTAAACCGACTCATTGTTATTCATAGTGTAATATTATATCCCTTTTTGATATATTGTCTGGAACCTCGATTTCGAACGCGAGAAAATTATTTTATTTTACCGTCACCTAATATTATTTAAAACAAATAATATTTTACTAGTCACAATATTTTCTGAGGCTCATTTACGTATTAAATTTACAATCAAACTCATATAATAATTTAAATTGCATAAATAATTTAAAGAAAATACCTTTTTCTCCTAGGCGCGAATTGGGAATGTTACAGATATTATACATTGTCACATCTTTAATATAAACGAATAAAATGCTGATTTTTATGGTGCAATTTTTGTGATTTCTCGACTTAACGTTTGGGAGATTTTTAATTTTTAAAAACGTGAGGGAAAAAGAGTTTAGTGACATGTGGCACATTCCTATTGGTTCCATCATTCTCACAAGATTTTTGTACTCATATGAACCTTACTCTATATATGATATTATGAATTTTGGTTGGATATATATGTAATTACAAGAGTTATTAGGGATATATATGAAATTTTCCCCATTATCTATTTTTATGTAATTTTAAAATTGTTACGGGTAGCTACCCCATTCTAGCTCCGCCCGATAATAATACAAATTTATTTCAATTTCGACCAATTTCTAATCTAATAATTTCTAATAACTAATAAATAGAATTCTCTTTTTTTATTTTTTTTCGAATTTTATTTAGAATTCCTTTTCTTTAGAGAGAATCCTCGTTAAGATTGAGATGAAAACAAGAGAATTTGGAGATGAGCAATAGTGAATTTTAACTATAACTAAAAAAAATGAAATAAAATGCTATGTAATAAAAATAGGATTCTAATCGATGAATCATGAATCTTGAAAAGTAACACGCCCTACAAAAGGAAACTAGATTGTTCGAGCGTATATGATATTCATTTTTTTATAGGGATTAGTACCTGGAAATGCAACTAACTTGTATCAAATCTCTATTGTGTGTACCCAACTTACGTATACTAATTTTAATGCAACCAACTTTCCAAAATGGTGTTTTTGATGTAACTTGATGACGTGTCGCGCGTATGGCATGCCACGTGGCGTATGGAGAGAGCGACATGTCACCAAGTTACATCAAAAACACCATTTTCGAAAGTTGGTTGCATTAAAATTAGCATACGTAAGTTGGGTACACACAATAGAGATTTGATACAAGTTAGTTGCATTTCCAGGTACTAATCCCTTTTTTATATCAAAATTTTTAAATGGGTATACATAATAGCATCAAGTTGGGTACTTGAAACTTGTGTACTTTTTCTCCGTTTTTATTTAAAGAAGGACGAAACCTCTTACAAAAATTCATACACTATAGAAACTTGGCTCGCAAATTCAAACTAACCCAAAAAACATCTTTGTAGCAATCAAAATCAATAAGTTTTGATCTTTAAATTCTTAGCTTGAAAAGCAATGTTGACACACTTGACGCACCAAAACATCAAGATTGCATTTCGTTCGTGGAATTCAATAGAATTCGATAGAATTTGAATCTTAATTTCATTATTCAAACATGTTTGGTTCACAAATGAATTGAGTTGTAAGTCATTAAATTCCTTAATTCAAAGGAATTCACATTCCATGAAATTCCAATTCCATTGATGAATTTCAATTCCACTGATGAAATTTCAATTCCAACAAAAATATTCCGCGAACTAAACGCAACTTAAGTAACTGTAATAGAGCGAGAACTACTACAATTGTATAAGTTGACCATTGTTTAGCTCTAAAATTTAAGCTATTTTTTTTAGAATTCTTTACATATTAGCTTGGTCTTTCTATATTATCCTTATTAAATTGTTGCAATGATCGATCTTGAAAAAAACACATACAAGAAGATAGGAATAAGTTAGCATCCACTTTACCCCACTCCTACGCCGCTTTCATCCCCATCCATCCATCCATGACCAATCAGAATCCAATAATGCACACTCTACCGTATTTATATTTAAGTAGTAATATTTCAAACAATCAAAAGGATTAAAAATTTTTAATAGATATATATGTAATTTTATTGGTTGATATATATTAATCGATATATTAAGTTAATAGATTTGACACATAAATCAATGTATTAAATTTTACTGTTAAAATTGTGTTATTTTTAAGTGGATATCGATAGGTTTGACTTTAACTAATAATTTGATTTTGGGTTAAGTGCATAAAAATGCAATTAACTAAGGTTTGACATTCATAGTGTGCATCAAACTATTCGGGCGTACATTTTGTGCAACAAACTTGTAATTTATTTCAATTGTATGCATTTTGATGACGTTTTATGTAACATCCTCAAATTGGGCCTAGGAGTAATAGGTATTTCCTGTAAATTTAAATGCTATTTAAATTTGTTATATTTATTGTAATAATTGAAAATAATAGGTCAAACAGTTATATGACTTTTTGTGAATAATAAAATATTACTCGTTTTAAACTTATTTAGTTGACGGTAAAATAAAATTGTATTTCCCCGCAAATGGTTTTTAAGTTCCAGACAATAATAAATACGGGGAACGAAAACTAACACTTATATGCTATACTCTATGGAATAAATTGGTTTTTATCCCACATATGCATACATACGTACGTATACACACACCCACACCCATCTAACCCTAAATCATTATCAAAATCATTCTCAAAACATCAAATTGGAGCTTGTAAATTCGGATTCAAGCTTCCATAATCATCAAGAACAAGGTATGATCATATGTTCTTCATTTTCCATAACCTAAAATTTGGGGTTTTTGGGGTTTTTACTAATTAGTGAGTTAAATCCGAAATTAAGAGTTTGTTTTGTGAAATTGTTGTTAGTTAAACATGTTATTGTTGATTACTAACTAGATTCAAGCTTAAGATTATAGATTTATGGTGATTCTTAGGGTTTATGATGATTTTGATGGGTTAATGACTTTAATCCGAAATTAAAGTATGAAATTGGTTAAGGTGGTGTTAATAAGTGTTTATAAGATGGTTAGTAATATTAATTTAACCTAGAAATGAAGTAATCATGTTATACAAGTGGTAATCAAAATGGGTTTTTGGGTAATTGATGGAACTAGCATGATTAACTTGGAATTGAAGATTGAAATACTTGCATGATAGTTGGTTGATGTTTATATGTGAATTATAATCTTAATCTTAGTTTAAAATTGAAGAACTTGAAGTATAATCACATGGTTAGTTATTGGTTTAGTTGAATATTCATGAATTGAAGCTTGTGGTTATGCTATTGTTGTAATTGGTGTTTAATTCATGAGAATAACTTAAGTCTAACTTAGAAGTGATGAAAATGATATATGTTCATGAAGAAAGCCCTTAAGCTTGTGTTTGTGACACATAATTGATAATTGTTATTTATATGATTCTAAGTATTGAACCTAATTACTTGTGATATTGTATGGTAATTAATTACCACTTGATTATTGTTAATAATGATATTAAGTATTGAGGTAATGGGTAATCATACAATGAGTTGTTATAACTTTGTGACTATTTGTAGTTAGACATTATTAGATTAAATGAGTTATATGTTATGAATTAATTACTAACTCATTATTTATATTGTGTTCTTAGATATGGTGAAGACTCAATAATATTAGACCATTGAGTGGAGACGGTGATCGTCAAGGGTGAGTGGATCTTGGACTTTCAGTCTAAGTTAGTTGTAACAACATGGTTGCAACGGGTAAACTTGATTTATTGCAATGATTGCATTAATATTATATTGGCATGTTGGCTAAACCTTGATTGATTATTGGCGTCCATTGTGCTATGATAGTTCTGGACTATTTGATTTGGTGGGGGTCAACTAATGTGTTGGGTTTGGATACTATTACTAGGACTTCGCAAGTGCCTTGTACATGTGTTGGACACTGAAATTGCGTCGTGTGTAGTAATAGTACCAAACTATCGGTTTAACCTCTGATTTGGCCGTCAGTTGGTTATAAGTGTTACTTGGGGAACCACCGCGGCATGAGGGTATCTCAAGGACCACCGATCCTTCTATTTGCTTGTGCATTGCTTGGTTATAGGCATGTGTTAATCTGAGTTAGATTGATAGCTTGGGATCTATTCACTTAGCTTCGTGCTAACCCCTCATTACTTCTTGCAGGTTTACTTCTGTATGTGGGTGGGCAAGAAGTACATATGGAATGGAATGTTTGACAGGCTCACTCTGAAATGGATAATACGTTAATGATTTAACAACACATTGGGATTTCTATAACACCTAAACTTAATGTGTGTAATGATTAGAATAATCTAGTTTTAAAGGTTTGTATATAAGTGGATTGCTCTTTGAAATGTATGTACGCAATCCACTGGTTTCTATTAATCATGCGCTTCCAATATGTTTTAAAAAAAAAAAATAAATAAAAATAAAAAATAAAAAATGTCCTTGTATTTAGCGGGTGTTATAAATTGGTATCAGAGCCTAGGTTTGGGTGAATTGGACATTGTATGGTGTTCAATCCCAAACTTAGGTTTGTGTCAAGTCAAACATTCCAGGGATGGGGATTAGTGGCTGCATGAGAAAGTTGTTAGTGAATGTGTACTAACCTATAACAAGTTGCAAGATTGTTGTTGTGGTTGCAGAGACGGAGGAATATGAGGAACCGAATGGTATTCTCAATGATTCCTCTATGTTCGTTGGTGTAAAAGCATCAGGTAATTCTCTATAAGCTTGTTTAAATTAAATAAGTTTGAATTGTTTATTTGCTATGAGGACTATGATTAGTGAAGTAAATTGAATTATATTGATATGATTTCTCATTTATGAGTAAGTTGATTTTGCCTATGTGTTTAGCATAAGTTGATTATGTGCTTAGTAGTAAATCTTGATAGATTGAATTGATAGAATTTCCATAAAGAAATTAATGAGGTGATGGTATACCTCAAGTAAAATGTTTAAAGTCGTGGTGGTTTAAATTAGAAAGTGTACATTAATTGGAAGATGTGTGTTTGACCTGAAAAGTCAAAGTGGTCAACGATGTCTTTATATGTATTGACAAGTTTAGGAAAGGTCAATGTTGAAAACTTGATGTAATTGTGTAAATGTGATGGTAATATGTGGAATTGGTGAATTAAGGTTATGTTATGACACCAATAGTGATAATGGTTTGGTTTGACTTAAATTAGTCAAAGTTATGTGGAATGAGTGATAGAATAAGTGATTATATGGTTATAAACCCAAACGGGTCATATAAGTGCCCAAATGGGTCACTTAGTAATAAAACGGTTAAAACTGGATGTGGTTTGTGTATGATGACTTTTAAAGTGACTTACAGTCATAAGTATAGATAAAATGTGGATTAAAAGTGTTAATGTGGTCATTATGAATGAAATTGGGAAAAATGTCCATTTGGACCCCTAAACGGGTCAACGTGTCAAAACAATGTAGAATGAGTGTTTGTAGGTGACGAATATGCCTACACGTCACTAATGTATATAGAAACATGTTGGTAATAGGTGGAAGTCAGAAACCAAGTCGTTTGAAATATAGCGTGTCAACCAAAATGGTCGAAAATGGTCAAAAATGAGTCGTACGTCCGTTTTCTCGTAAAACGTGTAAATTGAAAAAGTGTAAAAAGTGAAAGTTTCATTTTGGCATAGGGGATGTGCATGCAAAATTTTAGAGTCTAACTCTAAACGAGTAAAAAGTTATACGCGTTTGAAATTGGCTAAAAATATGATTTTTTTTCTGAACTTCAGATTCCTGCTTGGGAACGCGATCCCAACAAGATTTTCTGGATCGCGTTCGTACGTGTTATTTTGGCTCAGATTATTTTCTGCATGGGAACGCGATCCCAGCCATTTTCCAGGATCGCGTTTGTGTGTGTAATTTGTGCTGATGCGTTTTCTCTTGGGAACGCGATCCCGCTCACTTCTCCGGATCGCGTTTGTATGCCTAATTTGGTTACAGAATATTTTACACTAGGGAACGCGATCCTGACCTGTTTCCCGGATCGCGTTGGTTTAAAAAAAAAAAATTTGCGACGTTCGACGTAGTTCTTGACGTAGAAAATTTTAGAAAATTTCGGTGTCTGATTAAGACGAAATTTACAGGGTCACTTGGAAACGGCTCAACGGTCAAAGCTCATGGCTTTGCCATGAGCCCTGTCAGTTTTGGACACTTCGGGGTCGTTTGGGTCCCGAAAATGGCATTTTACTGTTTTTCGGACTTTATTTTGAACTTTTGACTTACGTTTTAAATTGGGATTTTGTTTCTTTGAACCCTGGGATCATCCCTATGACTAAATATGACGTTATAACTTGTTTTAAGAGGTCCTCATACTTTATTGAGTATAAGTTATTTTCAAGCTGTGTATTTGTCGTATTGTCGATTGTGGCCAACTGTTGTTGGTGGTGATTTAAATTCTTGAGTGATATGGACTAAGTGAAATAAGATAAAGTAAATGTGTCATCTAAAATATTGGAAATGGTTAAAATAAGTATTCTTAGAGATTGAAAGGAATACATGGGTCTATACTTATTGATATTTGAAAGTAGAGTAATAATTCGCATACGGGGCATGAAAAGTTTTACTTATATTACAACTAAAGAGGTAAAGATTGGAGAGAACATATTGAATATTACAAGTAGTATGGATGAAGTGTTTAGTACCAGATGTACAATTAATGTTGAGTGATGTAAATAGTAAATGACCTTGAATTAGGTAATAAAGAAGTTGTTTGTAATAATGGTGTTAGATATTACACCTGAGTTAAGGATATAATAAAAAGAGGTATTGAATGTCTGTGTGGTTTGTGTAAACTTGATGATATGTGTAATGTAAGTTGAAAACGGTAGTAAACTAATACTTGATGATATACCTGCTACTATGGGTAGTTATAATTGTGCAAATGGTTGATATCATGGTTATGATATAAGTAAGGGTAAAGACTAATAAATTTTGAGAGATTAATGGTATGAACTAGCCTGAGAATACAGTGTGACTGACATAATATGATGACGTCTGGCCAACGTATTCATATTATGCCATTTCACATGGAGTTGTTGAGGCTACTAAGTACCAAATGAAGTTAAATGATTTTAAATTAACGGTAACATGTATTGACCCACAGTTATGAAATAGTTATTGATTGACTAAAATTAAGGTAGTAGCAGACTATTAAAATTATTGTTCAATGTGATATCATTGTAAAGGAAAATTTTGAACGGGTTATACTACTTGTTAAAAATGAGTATGTGATTATTTGTTGCAATGTTTGAGGCTTAGTGAAGATTCGCATAGCCGGATAGCCTAGTATTAGAAAATTATGTGAAACTATGTCCTTGGGAAAAAGTAAAATAGTCAGGAGAATAAGAGTTTTACTTGTTGCATTGATAATATTATAATAATTACGTGCGAATTACATATAATCTTTCGGATTTATGCATATCTAATGACTAGATAAAGTGGTAAATTGTAATTTGAAAAAGTTATGTGATGAGAAAAGTTAAGTAGAGGTCGGTTAAAGTGGATTAAATAGGTGAATATTGTTGAAAAATGTGTTGATGATTAGCACATTTTGATAATGTGGTACGTGTGCTAGTATAGCAAGGTACCCATTGATTGAGACTTAGCATGTATCCAATATGATTTGGTGCTAAGTGATTGTGTAATTACATGATTATGGTAGTAACCATAGGATTTGACCTCTACTTTGCTTATCAATACGTGGTTAGTGTTATATGATTCCGAGATATTTTAATAAAAATGGGTTTCGTGTACCTCAGTGATATGTGGATATTAGCGTGGATGCTAGTTATAATTGAAATTTAAACTTCATTGATGATATGTGTATTGTGGTTTCCATAACCACTGTTTTCGTTATTGAAAAAGATAGAATTCATATACTAATTTTAAAGATCTAGCATGTCGCAAGATTCTGGTTATGAGAGTATATTACTTTATTTAGTTAAGTGATTTACTTATGTTAAGTGATAACTTGTTTTAAAACGTTCATTGTGTATATGAAGATAAGATTAGGTACATTATATGTACTGAAATGAGAAATTGAAGCATGTACATTGGATATGTGCATGTGTAATTAGGTTGAAAACATATATCTTAAAATGGATTAAATGTATACATATTTTGTGTATGTGTGATGAGTGATTAAGATACGCATAGAGATGATATGCATATGTAATTTAAATTGTACATATACCTTATGTGCATTTAGTGATAAATAATTATGTAGTTAGGAAATTGGAAATAAAGTGTGAACCAAACTTCACACGAGGTAGGATGTGATTAAATTCTCTAGACTAATTAAGGATGATTAGATTTCGAGGACGAAATCTCTTTAAGGGGGAGAGATTTGTAACATCCTCAAATTGGGCCTAGGAGTAATAGGTATTTCCTGTAAATTTAAATGCTATTTAAATTTGTTATATTTATTGTAATAATTGAAAATAATAGGTCAAACAGTTATATGACTTTTTGTGAATAATAAAATATTACTCGTTTTAAACTTATTTAGTTGACGGTAAAATAAAATTGTATTTCCCCGCAAATGGTTTTTAAGTTCCAGACAATAATAAATACGGGGAACAAAAACTAACACTTATATGCTATACTCTATGGAATAAATTGGTTTTTATCCCACATATGCATACATACGTACGTATACACACACCCACACCCATCTAACCCTAAATCATTATCAAAATCATTCTCAAAACATCAAATTGGAGCTTGTAAATTCGGATTCAAGCTTCCATAATCATCAAGAACAAGGTATGATCATATGTTCTTCATTTTCCATAACCTAAAATTTGGGGTTTTTGGGGTTTTTACTAATTAGTGAGTTAAATCCGAAATTAAGAGTTTGTTTTGTGAAATTGTTGTTAGTTAAACATGTTATTGTTGATTACTAACTAGATTCAAGCTTAAGATTATAGATTTATGGTGATTCTTAGGGTTTATGATGATTTTGATGGGTTAATGACTTTAATCCGAAATTAAAGTATGAAATTGGTTAAGGTGGTGTTAATAAGTGTTTATAAGATGGTTAGTAATATTAATTTAACATAGAAATGAAGTAATCATGTTATACAAGTGGTAATCAAAATGGGTTTTTGGGTAATTGATGGAACTAGCATGATTAACTTGGAATTGAAGATTGAAATACTTGCATGATAGTTGGTTGATGTTTATATGTGAATTATAATCTTAATCTTAGTTTAAAATTGAAGAACTTGAAGTATAATCACATGGTTAGTTATTGGTTTAGTTGAATATTCATGAATTGAAGCTTGTGGTTATGCTATTGTTGTAATTGGTGTTTAATTCATGAGAATAACTTAAGTCTAACTTAGAAGTGATGAAAATGATATATGTTCATGAAGAAAGCCCTTAAGCTTGTGTTTGTGACACATAATTGATAATTGTTATTTATATGATTCTAAGTATTGAACCTAATTACTTGTGATATTGTATGGTAATTAATTACCACTTGATTATTGTTAATAATGATATTAAGTATTGAGGTAATGGGTAATCATACAATGAGTTGTTATAACTTTGTGACTATTTGTAGTTAGACATTATTAGATTAAATGAGTTATATGTTATGAATTAATTACTAACTCATTATTTATATTGTGTTCTTAGATATGGTGAAGACTCAATAATATTAGACCATTGAGTGGAGACGGTGATCGTCAAGGGTGAGTGGATCTTGGACTTTCAGTCTAAGTTAGTTGTAACAACATGGTTGCAACGGGTAAACTTGATTTATTGTAATGATTGCATTAATATTATATTGGCATGTTGGCTAAACCTTGATTGATTATTGGCGTCCATTGTGCTATGATAGTTGTGGACTATTTGATTTGGTGGGGGTCAACTAATGTGTTGGGTTTGGATACTATTACTAGGACTTCGCAAGTGCCTTGTACATGTGTTGGACACTGAAATTGCGTCGTGTGTAGTAATAGTACCAAACTATCGGTTTAACCTCTGATTTGGCCGTCAGTTGGTTATAAGTGTTACTTGGGGAACCACCGCGGCATGAGGGTATCTCAAGGACCACCGATCCTTCTATTTGCTTGTGCATTGCTTGGTTATAGGCATGTGTTAATCTGAGTTAGATTGATAGCTTGGGATCTATTCACTTAGCTTCGTGCTAACCCCTCATTACTTCTTGCAGGTTTACTTCTGTATGTGGGTGGGCAAGAAGTACATATGGAATGGAATGTTTGACAGGCTCACTCTGAAATGGATAATACGTTAATGATTTAACAACACATTGGGATTTCTATAACACCTAAACTTAATGTGTGTAATGATTAGAATAATCTAGTTTTAAAGGTTTGTATATAAGTGGATTGCTATTTGAAATGTATGTACGCAATCCACTGGTTTCTATTAATCATGCGCTTCCAATATGTTTTTAAAAAAAAAAAAAAAAAAAAAAAAAATGTCCTTGTATTTAGCGGGTGTTATATTTTAACTTGTAAGGATACCACATGACACCCTACATAGATGATACGTGAAAAAAATACTATAAATTACATACAATGGTTACAAATAACAAGTTTCTTACCTTCAATGTATGCCCGAATAGTTGAATATATATACTAATATACTATAAATATCATACCTTAATTAATTACATTTTAACGCATTTAACCCTTTAATTTTATTTGAATAGTACAATCGAGAAGAAAACACAAAGGAAGTATTTGGTCAAAAATGGAATGATAATAATAAAAAGACCAGTCAAATTGTATGCAAGTAGAGGTGATGCAAATTGCAACGCGTAACGCCATAAAAATGTCAAAATTTACCATATCTCACCAGCTGTTACCCCTTATTTGCTAATTCTATTGGTTCATCACTTTTCACCATCTTAAACACTACTATACCCCTACAACAGGATAACATCAACCCAAAAGTTAAGTACCTCGAACCTTTACACACACACACCGCCATACTATGCTTCTCCACTGTTTTCCTCTATCTTACGCCTCCCTGCTACTTCTCTGCTTAACGTACACCCCCACTCTAGCTAACCTTACTCTCTCTTTTTCATATACTCTCATTTTTTAATTTGAAATAAACAACTATCATCATCATCACCACCTGAAACCCTATACTGTTACCCTATCACCCCCTTTATTTTAGCAGGTTTCAAAGATTTTAAATCTTGCCTTATTTGTATACAAATACAAATCTTGGACTTTGTGTTTCAACTTAGCTTGTTGCCTTTTTTTATTGTTCAAGATTTATTAGGGTTTTAAATCTTGTTCATGCAAATGGGTTTGTCTTGTGTAAGTGGATAAACGTTATCATTTTGTTTTATTTTATATCAAAACAAACAAAAAGAAAACACACAAGTTGTTTGGATATATAAAATCTTGAAAGTGATATATATCAGTATATCATTATCAAGTTCTCATCTTTTTGATTCTATCAAACCATATATGGCTAACAGATGGTGGGCTGGGAATGTGGGGTTGAATCCCATGACATCTTCCGGTCAACCGCCGTCGTTACACCTCAGGCATACGGCGGAGGATGAGAAACCGGCCATGAATACTACAGTTAGTAACTCAAACCCTAACCCTAATGATCATCACGATGAAAATGATGAGGAGTTTGAAGATCAAGATCAACAAAATGTTACCGGAGGTGGGTCTTTAGAGATCTCAGAACCCACAAGCTCCGGCGGTGGTCGGCGGCCAAGAGGACGGCCACCGGGTTCTAAGAACAAACCAAAACCACCAATAGTGATTACTAAAGAAAGCCCAAACGCACTCAGGAGTCATGTGTTGGAAATAAGTAGTGGAAGTGATGTTTCCGAGTGTATTTCAACTTTTGCACGGCGGCGACACCGTGGGGTTTCGGTGTTGAGTGGCTCCGGGATAGTCAATAATGTTACCCTCCGGCAACCGGCGGCGCCTGGCGGTGTGTTGACTTTACAAGGAAGGTTTGAGATTTTGTCTTTGTCAGGTGCTTTTTTGCCGGCGCCGTCACCGCCTGGGGCTACCGGGTTGACGGTGTACCTAGCCGGCGGTCAAGGTCAGGTGGTGGGTGGGACTGTTGTGGGTCAGTTGCTGGCGTCTGGTCCTGTGATGGTGATTGCGGCTACATTTACCAACGCTACTTATGAACGGTTGCCGTTGGAAGATGATGGTAGTGGAAACGTTGAAGGGAGTGAAATGCAAATACAGCAAACATCAGGGGTCAACAGTGATAAATCCGGTGGGGGTGGTTCTCAAACGGATAACATTGCGTCTTCTTCGATGCAAGTTTACAATCAGCCCCCTAAACTACTACCAAATGGTCAAATGCATCAGGATATGTTTTGGGCTACACCACCACGCCCTTCTCAGTCTAATTTCTAGATCCTTGGAAGTTCAAGTTTTTGTTTTGGTAGAAGATTTTACGGTAGAAATTAGAAATGTAGAATTTTGGTTATCTTGGATGATGATAGTAAAGTACTAGTTTATCTAGGATTTTAAATTTAAATCTCAACTAGGTACTATTTACTTTTGTTGTTGGGTTGTAATTTTACTGTGGCATTTCTATTTTGGGGCTTTAGTTTGATGGTTTTTGAAGCTTGTTTTGATTACTATATTTAGAAATTTATTCTTTGTTCTTTTTTGCACAAGTTAGAAAGCTTGAGTTGCAGAAGCTTCTACTTTAACGATAGCAGGAGCCTTTAAAAATGTATAATGTACTTTGAAATCAAAAGGGTGAATGCTTCATGTATTTTCAAAGATAAAAAAGTTGGGGTTCAATCATCTGTCACAAGTCTTTTACTTTGGTCTGAAGATTCATCCACTTGCACAAGTAGGCAATTGTGGATTCAAATCATAATAATTTCCTGTGTATATTTGAATTATATATATACAGCTTGGTGAAATTGTGCAACATAACAATCAAGCGTACTCGATAATTTGTATATGCTATCAAAATGTAACCATCAATTGTGATTTATAGTATTGTACCATACAATATCATAAATCGCACTACTTAGTAGGGGTTGTGAACTTGTAATAAATACAACATGAGTTTTGATGGTTACACTAAAATTTCATCCTGTTAATGAAAATACATATTTTTGTTATATGAATCAAATTCTATGTTGTATATATCACCTCCCGTTTAGTAGTGCAGGAAGATTTTTTAATGGTGCACCAATTAGTCCGAATCTTCAAAGGGCATGAATAGAAAATAAGATGTTGATACTAACTATTTAAGGTTGTATATTAAAATCAGTATGGTATTTAATTACGATTAAATTACTAGAAGTTTGTTTGAAAGCAACATGTTCAGTTTTGGAGGGTAAAACTTAAAATATCATTAATACCATTAAATTTTTCAATGGTACTACTATCCCAAATGTTTAGACCTTATATGTGTGTCAGAAGTTCGAATTCATGTCTAAGCATATGAAAATCATATGTGAATGATTTGTGAACAAATGATTTGACGTGGTCAATAGTATCTCAAAAATATCGCTTTTATTTATTTGCTTGTTGGAAGATAAAATTTACATAAAATCATACGGAGTATTATTATCGTTATAAAATTTATAAATCATTTTGCTGCTAAGGTAATCTCAACAGGGGCGTGAATAGACCACCAGTTACAAGCGACCGTTGATGTCGGAAAGTATAACATTTAAATATTCACTTTAATTTGCTTCTTCTAAAAGAGGTTAGAAAAATTCAAGTATTGACCGAATGAAGATTTGACGCTCCAAACGAGTTTAGCTTTTATACATAGATATGATGAAGATTAGCGCTCCAAACGAGTTTTAGCTTTTATACATTAATTCGGGCTAGGCTTGAATATTTCAACTCTATAAAGATGGATTGAATGTTGTTTCATCCTTTTAATAACACTCTCCTCAATAGCTAATTGATGCATAATAATATTCTTATGTCGTTACAAAAGTTAAAATACTGCCTTACTAAAAGGCGTAGCATAAAATTAACTATATAGGTAATGTTTTGTTCGTAAACTTGAACTCAAAACGGATAAGCTAATCTTCAATAACTGAATTATTAATTAATCATTTTAATTACTAACAAGTGTATCATAAGGTCAACCGTGTATAGACGACATTTTTAAACTAATAAACTAATATTTGTAGGATCATGCATCAACTGATAGACGAATATTTAAATTCTATTTAAGTCGTTAATAGTTACTGTACATACTTACATTATTGAATATGGTGCCATGAACGAATTTCTGGACTTATTATATTTAATTGCTACATGTATGAATGAAACCATTCTATTAACAACCGTACATACATTTTACTTCTTTTAAAATATCTGAAAATGTCGAAGATTGCAAATTAAAAAGTACTCCGTATTAATTAACATAATGATAGTCAGCTGTGACGTCGCTTTGTATGTATACCTCATATGTACTCTATATGGACGACATACCATCCAAATTACATACAATTAGTATTGCCAGAAAATTGAAGATGATAAACTTTATGATGATGATGATGATGACATAAAAAAAATGTATCGAACTTTTACTGTGTAGTCATTAACCTTAAACATGTTATTTGATTATGTGTACCTGGTTAATCACCCTTTTTTCCATGTCATCATCCACGTAGGAGCCACGTAAGATCGACCAGAGAAATGTATCGAACTTTTATTTATAACATCTATTTATCAAAATTCGAGAGCCTCTATCAACACTTAGCCACAGTTAAATGGTGAAGACGCTGGAGAAGGTGGAATGTTCGAGATTATAGTGAGTTAAGGAGGGTGGTGATACCAAAAAAAGTGGTGATTTTCGAAAATGGCTTTGAAGTGCAGATGATGGTTTTGATGATTAACGTTGTGTAAATTGGTTGTAGTGGTGTTGTCGAAATAAAAGATGTTACCGGAAAAATGGTGGGGATAGTAGTGAGGTGGAGATAATAGGGGTTGGTGGTTAAAAAGATGTAGATTGTTTCTAGTGGTGTCATCGAAAAAAATGGTGAGGTGGAGATGATAGGGGTTGGTGGTTAATATAACGCCCCTACTTTAGAACGCATTTTTTTTTTTTTTTTTTTAAAACATCGCGGAAGCAATATCCCACATATATAACCTTGGATTATCCAAAATATACATAATCTTTTACATAAGTACTTTGTTATATGACTACACAAATTAGATGGGCGTTACTTTAACAAAACATTTGAAGTAGTACAAAAGTCATCAGAGTTTCATCCGTGTCGAACACTCCTTCAATTTACTCCGAGACCCGCCCTTAACAAAATATATTAACCTGCAAGGAGTAAACAACGAGGGATTAGCACGAAGCTAAGTGAGTTAACTCATCACTAACACTACACTTAGTTTAACACCATGAGTCTACAACATTTAACACTTTGACTCAACATCACTAGAGGATCGGTGGCCCTTGTGGCACCCTCAGCCGCGGTGGCCCACCAAGCGACACTTACACCAACTGCAGGCCAATACAGTGGTTAACCGATAACGGTTTGCTACCTTTAGTCAACACAAGCTCCATTCACAACACATGTTCACAACTCTCGTGTTGACTAACCTGTAGCAAAACGTCCAATAAGATTGACCTCTTTATAACACAATTACCATATAGGTCACTTAACACTTAACACTTTAACACAATTCACCAAACACTTAACCCTTGAAGTAACCACAATAGTGATCACCAAACATAGTGACAGATCAAAGTCCACTCACCTGTCTCAATTCCGTCTCCACTCAAAATTCTAACTTTATTGAGTCTTCGGCGGTTCTGAAACATAAGAGAAATCCAAATCAATCTCAAAATCAATCTCAAAATCAATCTATACTTACTTAATATCCACAATCAAGCATATACTAAGCAACATACATAAAATGTACAAGCTAAATTACATAATTAAGCTCAATTGAAAATTTCCCAGTCGAGCCATGGGAATACGACCGTATTCAATTGAATACGCCGTATTCCCGTGAATACGCTCCATGAGTACGCCGTACTCTAGGGAATACGACCGTATTCAAGGGAATACGCCGTATTCCCGACCATTTTTCCAGCTCAGTTTTGATCAGACCTTTATTTAAGGAATACGATTGGGAATACGGTTTGGGAATACGCCGTATTCCCAGGAATACGAACGTACTCCCTGGAATACGACCGTATTCCCTCGTCTTCCAAACCTGCGAAAATGCAGATTTCTGCACTATTCATGTTCAAACCTAAAAATCACAAAATCGACCAAAACCCATTTATAACACAATATATACTAATATTTAGCTACTATAACTTCTAGTAAACTCGTATAACATGGTTTCATTCATCAAATCAACACAAATCATTCAAATCACATCTAACCTAAACATTTCCATTCAAACTAAAAACTTAAGAAATCTATCATGTTTTGATCATGTAATCAAGTAAAAGGAGTTCAATCATCATCATCAAATCGATATACAACCACTAATTTAACTCATCAAGCTTCAAATCATAATAATCAAGAATTTGTTTAAAACTCATCATATATAAAATGTAACTTACAATATTAAGAACACAAAGAGATATGAAGATGATGATCTTTTCAAAGATTCAAGCTTCCATTCTTCAATCAATTCGTTTTAAGCTTTTGATTTGGTAATGATTTGATTAGTATTTGAGTTAGGTTTAGTACTAGGTGAAGGTGTGGGAATTTGGGGAAAATGATCGACCTACCCTTTTTATTATAACCGGCCCCTTTTATTTACAGTAACAAATTATACCACCTTTTGATCTATTGTCTGGAACCTAAATACCAATTGCAATAAAATTATTTTATTTTACCGTCGTCTAAGATTATTTAAAACAAATAATATTTTACTAGTCACAATATCTCCTGAGGCTTATTTACCTATTTATTTCACAATCAAACATATTTAAACAATTAAATTTACGTATTTAAATTTAAAGAAATACCTGATTCTACTGGGCCCAATTTCAGGGTGTTACAAATCTTCCCTCCTTAAAAGATTTCGTCCCCGAAATCTAACTAGACTCGAATAAACTAGGGTAACGAGTTCTCATACTCGACTCAGTCTCCCAAGTAAGATTTTCTCCCAAACTATGTTTCCATTTCACTAGAACCATAGGTATCTCCTTCTTGCGTAATTTAGTCACTTTTCTATCAACTAACTCAATGGGCTCTTCTATTAATTTCTGACCTTGGTCCACTCTAAGATCTTGTAAAGGAAGGATTTGGGTTGGATCCTCCACATTACATTTCCGCAAATAGCAAACATTAAAAGTGTCGTGAATACCACTTAATTCAGAAGGAAGATCTAAGGCAACGGTTTGGTCATTTACTACTTGACGGATTTTGAATGGACCTATAAACATCGGAGCCAATTTTCCACGCTTACCAAAACGAATCACGCCCTTCCAAGGTGACACTTTTAAATAAACCAATTCTCCTTCGACAAAATTAACTGGTCGACGACGCGGATCAGCATACTGCTTCTGTCTATCTCTAGCGGCTTTCAATTTCTCACGAGCTATAGCAACTTTATCAGCCGTAATCTGGACAATATCGGGACCCGCAAACTGTTTTTCTCCCGCCTCTAACCAACAAGTCGGCGTTCGACAACGACGTCCATAAAGCATTTCATATGGCGGCATACCAATACTCGAATGATGTGAATTATTATACGCAAATTCCACCAAAGGTAAGTGAGAGTCCCACGAACCCCCATACTCCAATATACACGCCCTCAACATATCCTCGAGAGTCTGAATGGTTCTTTCTGACTGTCCATCTGTCTGAGGATGATATGCAGTACTAAGATTAACTCGAGTACCTAACTCTTTCTGAAGATTCTGCCAAAAGCCTGATACAAACCTGGAATCTCGATCTGACACAATAGATAATGGAATTCCGTGCCTCGATACAATCTCATTAATATACAATTGAGCTAAACGGGTCAAAGAAGCGGTTTCACTGGTCGCAAGAAAATGGGCGCTTTTAGTTAAACGATCAACCACAACCCAAATCATATCATTGCCCTTCTGCGTACGTGGTAACTTAGTGACAAAATCCATAGTGATGTGTTCCCATTTCCACTCGGGTATCACCAATTGTTTCAACGAA
Organism: Helichrysum umbraculigerum; assembly: GCA_949592205.1. Classification (NCBI taxonomy): domain Eukaryota; kingdom Viridiplantae; phylum Streptophyta; class Magnoliopsida; order Asterales; family Asteraceae; genus Helichrysum; species Helichrysum umbraculigerum. Next base: position 57,971,689 of record CATIUR010000006.1, read on the forward strand.
CCATAAGGCTTTTGATGTTCGGCTTTTACTTGGGAACAAATATGACATGATTCCACAAATCTAGCTACATCCGTTTTCATTGTTGGCCACCAATAGAGAGGTTTCAAATCGTTATACATTTTCGAACTACCGGGATGAATAGATAATCTCGATTTATGAACCTCCGTCAAAATCAATTCACGAAGTCCACCAATTAACGGAACCCAAACCCGAGACTGAAAAGTTTTCAACCCACGTGAATCATCAACTAACAAATCCTTTCGTTTCAACATGATCTCGGATTTCAAATTAACATCCAATAAAGCTTCAATCTGTGCGACTCTTAGCTGAGAAATCAAATCAGAGGACACCTCTAATCGCATAAAACAAATCTTGTCACTAGATATATTTCGACTCAATGCATCCGCAACCACATTTGCTTTACCCGGATGATAACGGATCTCGCAATCATAGTCTTTAATCAATTCTAACCACCTCCTCTGACGCATATTCAATTCTTTTTGCGAAAACATGTACTAAAGGCTTTTATGATCCGTGCAAATTACACATTTCGTACCATACAAATAATGTCTCCAAATCTTCAAGGCAAAAATTACAGCCGCAAGCTCCAAATCATGTGTCGGATAATTCTTTTCATGTGGTTTAAGCTGTCTAGAAGCATACGCAATTACACGATCTCTTTGCATTAGAACACCACCTAATCCAGTATGCGATGCATCACAATATACAATGAAATCATCCGACCCATCAGGTAACGCCAACACCGGGGCTTGACACAATAATTGCTTTAATGTCTGAAAAGCTGTCTCTTGTTGTTCGGTCCACTGAAATTTCACATCCTTCCGAGTTAACTTAGTCAATGAACTCGCAATTTTGGAAAAATCTTTGATAAACTTTCTGTAGTATCCCGCTAATCCAAGGAAACTCTTAATTTCTGACGGAGACTTAGGCGCATTCCAATTCATAACAGCTTTCACTTTAGACGGATCCACTCTAACCCCGTCTTTGCAAATGATATGCCCCAAAAACTGCACCTCACGTAACCAAAACTCGCATTTCGAAAACTTTGCATAAAGTTGCTCTCTTTTAAAAGTTTCAAGTACCAATTTCAGATGCATTTCATGATCCGCTTCAGACTTGGAATAAATCAAAATATCGTCGATAAACACAATCACAAACTGGTCGAGATAGGGACGACACACACGATTCATTAAATCCATAAAGATTGCAGGAGCATTCGTTAACCCGAACGGCATAACCAAAAACTCATAGTGACCATACCTCGTGCGAAAAGCGGTTTTAGGAATATCCTCCTCACGAACTCGGACTTGATGATATCCCGACCTCAAATCTATTTTCGAAAAATATGAGGATCCTTGCAATTGATCAAACAATTCATCAATTCTAGGCAACGGGTATTTGTTCTTCACCGTTCTCTTATTTAATTCCCGATAATCGATGCACATACGGAGAGTACCATCTTTCTTCTTCACAAATAACACGGGAGCACCCCATGGCGATGAACTCGGCCTAATAAATCCCTTATCTAACAATTCCTGAATTTGCCCCATCATTTCCCGGATTTCGGAAGGAGCTAATCTATAAGGAGCCCTTGCTACTGGAGACGAACCATGAATTAATTCAATTTGGTATTCTACATCTCTTACAGGGGGAAGACCAGGCAATTCATCCGGAAACACGTTCGAATATTCAGAAACCACCCGAATATCGGAAATGGATTTCTTTTCTACTTTAACATCTACAACATAGGCCACAAAGGATTCACAACCCTTAACTAAGGACTTCCTAGCCTTCATCATGGATATTACCGGAATACTACCCTTTGAACGTTCCCCACGTGCCACAACATAAGATAGATTGGAAACTGGGATTTTTATTAACTTCTTATGACAAGAGATGTCGGCTTTGTTTTGACTCAGCCAGTCCATACCAAGAACCACATCAAAACTAGGGATTTGCATCAATAGGAAAGAAACTGGAAATTCATGATCTTCTATTTGTATACTAGCTCCGGCTACCGATGTGGTAACAGGAACTGTCTTACCATCAGCTACCTCAACTTCTAAGGAATTAGAAATCACAGAGGGTATCAATTTTAGTTTATCACAAAATTGCACTGATATAAACGAGCAATTTGCTCCAGAATCAAATAATACACGAGCTGGTACAGAGTTAACAAGGAAAGTACCAGTGATCACATCATCAGTATGCACAGCATTATCCACAGTCATCTGGAAAGCTCGACCCGTAGCAGCTGGGGGAATCTTCCTTTTCTGGCCAGAATATGAGGAACCTCTAGCCGCACCCGTATCCCGCTTCCTTGCATCAGGACAATCACCCGCTCGATGTCCTTCTTTGTGACATGTCCAACACACATTATTTGGATAAGTACAATCAATCGCATTATGACCCAACACCCCACATTTCATACACCTAGATGTCCGAATAGAACAAGGTCCGGTATGCTTTGATCGACATCTTGCACAATAAGAATTATCCATCGGAACACCACCATAACTAGTTTTCTTGTTTGATTGGGAAGGTTGCCATCTTTGTTTTCCTTTACCGGAAGAATCACTCTTCGGTTTCTGTGCATACTTTTCTTTATTTTGCAACCTCCTAGCCACCACATCACTATCCACGGATCGTGCCCACTCAAAAGCCTGAGAAATACTATTAGCCATTCTCACAGTGGTACGATAATCTGGAGGTAAGGTTTTCACAAAGTGGCTAATTTTGTTTCTCTCAGTCGGGACCCATTGTTGTACAAATCTTAACTTCTCAGAAAATTGCCGGATAAGCTCATCGATTGACATCTCATCCGTCTTTCGTAAATCCATAAATTCCTGTCTGACACGATCAAGGTTATATTCTGAACAGAACTGTTTGCATACCTCGGCATGAAAATCTTGCCATTTAATAGAACTCCTTTGTTGTGGAGTGAAATGAGCAGTTATCGAATCCCACCACGACATTGCTTCACCTTTCAACAATTGAACAGTATAGGGAACTTTGTCTTCCTCATCACAGTGACAAACTTCTAACTTTCTTTCCACATCACGCAACCAGTCCAAAGTAACCGTATGATCAGGACTTCCAGAGTAAGAGGATGGTTTACTAGACATAAAAGTTTTAAGAGAACATCCTTTCTTCGACACCTGAAAGGGTGGAAACAAATGTGCCTGATAACCAGTCGATCCAAATGAAGTAAACGGCATTGATGACTGATAATCATAACCCTGCTGCTGTTGTTTTGAAACATGAGGAAAAGTAACCGGAATCCGAGTAGAAGCAGTAATGGGAGGGGTAGTAGTAGCAACATGCGAATAAATAGGAATGGACCTATGAGATGACCCTGCACGTTCTCTCTCAAGTTCAACTACCCTGTTCTCTAATCTTAGTATATAATCTTGACTAGTTTCAACCTCAGTATTTACCGGATTCGAAGTACCATTATGATCATCGTCTTCTGGAGCGGAGTGAACAGTCGAGACATTATAGAGAGTACGGGGTGGTTGCTCATTTTCTGCCATCTGTCATCAAAACACATCTCAACACTTGTTAATTGTTAGTACTAACATACTAACACATTTCACACTATAGCTAATCCCACAACCCGGAATGTTTGACAATCTCGACACTAGATTTGGGATTAAACACCCTAAGTTGTTCAATTCGCCCAAATCTAAGCTCTGATACCAACTTATAACGCCCTTACTTTAGAACACATTTTTTTTTTTTAAAACATCGCGGAAGCAATATCCCACATATATAACCTTGGATTATCCAAAATATACATAATCTTTTACATAAGTACTTTGTTATATGACTACACAAATTAGATGGGCGTTACTTTAACAAAACATTTGAAGTAGTACAAAAGTCATCAGAGTTTCATCCGTGTCGAACACTCCTTCAATTTACTCCGAGACCCGCCCTTAACAAAATATATTAACCTGCAAGGAGTAAACAACGAGGGATTAGCACGAAGCTAAGTGAGTTAACTCATCACTAACACTACACTTAGTTTAACACCATGAGTCTACAACATTTAACACTTTGACTCAACATCACTAGAGGATCGGTGGCCCTTGTGGCACCCTCAGCCGCGGTGGCCCACCAAGCGACACTTACACCAACTGCAGGCCAATACAGTGGTTAACCGATAACGGTTTGCTACCTTTAGTCAACACAAGCTCCATTCACAACACATGTTCACAACTCTCGTGTTGACTAACCTGTAGCAAAACGTCCAATAAGATTGACCTCTTTATAACACAATTACCATATAGGTCACTTAACACTTAACACTTTAACACAATTCACCAAACACTTAACCCTTGAAGTAACCACAATAGTGATCACCAAACATAGTGACAGATCAAAGTCCACTCACCTGTCTCAATTCCGTCTCCACTCAAAATTCTAACTTTATTGAGTCTTCGGCGGTTCTGAAACATAAGAGAAATCCAAATCAATCTCAAAATCAATCTCAAAATCAATCTATACTTACTTAATATCCACAATCAAGCATATACTAAGCAACATACATAAAATGTACAAGCTAAATTACATAATTAAGCTCAATTGAAAATTTCCCAGTCGAGCCATGGGAATACGATCGTATTCAATTGAATACGCCGTATTCCCGTGAATACGCTCCATGAGTACGCCGTACTCTAGGGAATACGACCGTATTCAAGGGAATACGCCGTATTCCCGACCATTTTTCCAGCTCAGTTTTGATCAGACCTTTATTTAAGGAATACGATTGGGAATACGGTTTGGGAATACGCCGTATTCCTAGGAATACGAACGTACTCCCTGGAATACGACCGTATTCCCTCGTCTTCCAAACCTGCGAAAATGCAGATTTCTGCACTATTCATGTTCAAACCTAAAAATCACAAAATCGACCAAAACCCATTTATAACACAATCTATACTAATATTTAGCTACTATAACTTCTAGTAAACTCGTATAACATGGTTTCATTCATCAAATCAACACAAATCATTCAAATCACATCTAACCTAAACATTTTCATTCAAACTAAAAACTTAAGAAATCTATCATGTTTTGATCATGTAATCAAGTAAAAGGAGTTCAATCATCATCATCAAATCGATATACAACCACTAATTTAACTCATCAAGCTTCAAATCATAATAATCAAGAATTTGTTTAAAACTCATCATATATAAAATGTAACTTACAATATTAAGAACACAAAGAGATATGAAGATGATGATCTTTTCAAAGATTCAAGCTTCCATTCTTCAATCAATTCGTTTTAAGCTTTTGATTTGGTAATGATTTGATTAGTATTTGAGTTAGGTTTAGTACTAGGTGAAGGTGTGGGAATTTGGGGAAAATGATCGACCTACCCTTTTTATTATAACCGGCCCCTTTTATTTACAGTAACAAATTATACCACCTTTTGATCTATTGTCTGGAACCTAAATACCAATTGCAATAAAATTATTTTATTTTACCGTCGTCTAAGATTATTTAAAACAAATAATATTTTACTAGTCACAATATCTCCTGAGGCTTATTTACCTATTTATTTCACAATCAAACATATTTAAACAATTAAATTTACGTATTTAAATTTAAAGAAATACCTGATTCTACTGGGCCCAATTTCAGGGTGTTACAGTTAATGAGTTTCAAATTGGTTGTAGTGTTTTCGTCAAAAAAAAAAGTGTCGTAGGAAAAAATGATAATGGTGGTGACTTCAGTGATGGTTACGTTTTGGACATGGAGTTGATAGGGGTTAGTAGTTAGTAAAGTGTAAATAGGTTATGGTGGTGTTGTCGGAAAAAATGGTGTCTCTGAAAAAGATGGTGTCACTGGAAAATTGAAGATGGTGAAGTTGATGACGTGGAAAAAATGTATTGAACTTTTGGTGAGATGGCACTGACGTGGCAATGCCACGTTAGCTACTCAAGCCACTTGAATTAATTTTGACTACTAATTGGGTTTTATGGTTAATGACTACATACAATAGGAGGGATTAGTAAGTTTAGTACACACAATAGGAGTTTTGAAAGTATGATACATACAATAGGATTTAATGACAAGTTCGATACATTTTCAGATTATTTGCCCTACTTTATATAAATCATCATAAGTAATTTATAATTATATTATATATTGATATACTCGTATAAATCATAAAGAACTTTAATATATAGTTATATTTGTCTATTAAATAGCATTTGTGGTGAGTCGAGTTACTACAATTATAAAATATATATGCGTTATCCAATTCAAATAAGACTCGAGTTATTCGAATTCGGGTGGTCCGATATACTTTAAATTTAAATATTCGATTTAAGTTATTTGTGACACCCTTAAGCTGGTGGTGAAGATATTAACAATGTTTTAAGATAATGTGATTGCGTGTTTGAGAAAATTGTGTTTGCATCAGAGTATTTTCAAATGACCTTTAAATTAATATAAAAACTTACAAACATTATAGCTTCTTTACAGATTTAGATAAATATTATAAAATATGTTTTTTTTTTCAACTTATTATCGATTCTCATTCGTATGTAATTAAATAATTAACAATCGAACGTAATTAATGTAAAACTAAAGAAAATCACTTTTAATAATAACGAAATATAAAATGAAAAGATAAAAATATTTATTTATGTTTAAATAATGTTTTTATTTGTACGTCTTATGATTTTACTTTTTAATGTCTTTTATTTTGACTAATAATTATATAAGCATGTAGGTTAAAGTAAATATTTTCCAACTCTTAATTATGTTGGAAATTGGCACTAAATGTGTAGTTCTTTATATAAAAAAATTTCTCGTCAATTTTTTAGTGAAGCTAGTTAATTTTGTATAAATGTTTCCTAGTGGGAGATAGTTAATTACATATAAAAGTTTCCGTATGTAATTACAAATAAGTTTGATATTTTTAAAAAACATAGAGAAAATAATAGATGCAAATTATTTCCTTAATTAACAAAGGGAGCTGATAAATACAACATGAAAAGTGTTTCATACACCAAAATTATGCTTTAACATACTTGTACATTAAGCTATAACATCTGTACAGTTTGATGTGTGGAACAAATTTTATGTTGTATTTATCAATTCCCATTAACAAATATCTGTCTAATAAAGGAGAAAGGTACAATGGTAATATCTAATCTTTAAAATAGTATGTTCGTAAAGAAAATGTGTAAATGCTTTATTATGCAGTATGATTAGTAAAATTCCAAAATTGTGGGCTGAGTTTTTGTAATTGAAAAACTACCATAAATGGAAAAGGAATGATGAGATGTGTGAATGGTGACACCTCTGTTTTGTGCATTTATCGCAACTCAACTTTTTTGTCACCAACTCGGTCTTGAGATAAGAAGGACATAATTTTTCCACCTACTCATAATCATGAATAAATACAAAATACCACTGTTACTATGTGTTTTCGATTTTTATTAGTAGTAGCAATAGTCAAAAATATACTTTTAGCAAATTTTAAAACTCTGTTTTTTATATTTTAAAGAAGGTAATTGGGTCATGGACATGTCTTCTTAGTATAAGAAAAGTGTTACACAAAACTTATCCGAATATTAAAATTATTTAATTTCGTTTATATCGATATATATCAATATCAATATCAATATCAATATCATATCATATCAATCTCTATTAAAAGATAGGGTTAATCGTATCAAAATGTACAAAAATGTATACTTGTTACTGTTGTATGTAATTATGTTTTAAAAGTTCTACCACATATACAAATCTTTCTAAAAACTTATATTTTGTGTATTAGTAACTATCACAATAGATATTTTAGAAAGTTTCATAATATACATACAATGAAATTTCTAAAATAAAGATACATACAATAGAATACAGGGTGTTGTATAGTGTTAAACTCGGCGTTGAAATCACATGGGAAAAAACATTTAACACCTTGAAAATAGGGATGGCAATGGATCGGATATGGATCGGGTGGAGCTATATCCATATCCATATCCATTTATTTCTCTTCATCCATATCCATATCCATATCCACTAAATTTACAAATCATCCGTCCACATCCATATCCGCTGGATATAGCGGGTTTATGGATATCCATTGGATATCAAAAGAATTGTTAAACATCGTGATATTCTTGACATAAACTGTTACAAATACATATAATATATAGTTTTTACAAAACTCAAAATACTTATTCGTTGTTTCTTGGTTTGATAGGTACACTTTGATTGTTAGTTTGTGACTTCCAATTGTATAGTGAAATCAAAAATTAACTGTACGGTGTTTTATTTGGATAGGGATGTAATAATTTCAATTTATTGAAATTATATAATGAAAATGACTAGTGAAAAATAAATATTTGTTATAAATTTTGATGTATAAGAATGATTGGCTTAAATAGTTATAATTATATAGAGTTTATATGTTTATAGTGTATGTATATGTATATGCACATATGGATTTCGGGTGTAATGGGTGAATCCGTGGATGATAAATTATCATCCACATCCGATCCACTAATTATCCACATCCATATCCATATCCGGTATACATCCATTTAGATCATCCATATCCATTTTAAATGGATGGATCGGATGGATGTCCACCGGGTTGGATGTCGATTGCCATCCCTACTTGAAAACCACCCTAGGTAGCTTAGGGTGCGTTTAGTTGTAGAAAAAATGAGAGTTTTCCAGAAAAAATTTCCAAGAAAAGTGAAAAAGTGGAAAACGCGTTCAAAATGAAGTTTTATGTGAAAATTTTCCAAGAAAATGGAAAATCCACTTTTCCAAAATATAACTTAGAGGTGGAAAACAACTCCCTCCCACTTTTCCAAATTTTCCTTTATAAACTCCCCCCTCTTTTCCAAATTTTCCCAAGATATTACTAGTTTTCCAAAATCCACTTTTTCAACATTTTGAACGCGTTTTCTAAATTTTCAACATTTTTCTAGAAAACTATTTTCTTAAGAAAATTGGAAATGGAAAATTGTGGAAAATTTTCCATAACTAAACGCACCCTTAATATCGGGTATTAACAAAGGTCGCGACTCGCGAGTGGTAAAATCGACAAGTTGATAAATTAAGTTTGAGAATATGATAAAGTTTGTTCAAAAAAGAATATGATAAAGTTAATGGTCATATCAAAGAGATAATAATAATAATAACTGTTAATAAATCAAGTGATGATTCATTAAAAGAAATCTGTAATGCCAAAATGTATATTTAACTTTTCAACTTGACTAATCGGGTTCTCTACTATGTAGAATTATTAAGAGTGTAATATGATACCCTCAATTTGGATACCTGATAAAATTAGTAGCTTGACTGTAACACTCGGTCAAAAAGGTCAATTTTCGCGTCCAATTTAAACCTCAAATTATCGTACTTAGTACGCATGTAAAAATCAAAGTATTCAAGATTATATATATATATATATATATATATATATATAACGCAAACAAATTTTTACTTACTCCGAAAACATTTAAACACATTTCGTTTCATTCAAAAATATGTTTTACTAAACGGAAACAGCGTGAAAACAAGTTATAAAATTTTAACACAAACATTTTATTTTTATAAAAAATTTTCGACTCGAAAACATTTCGAAAGAATGTTAATAAATTCTTAGAATCGAAAATAATACATTTTTATACGATCGGGTAAATAAACACGGACTTTTAACACTACAATTTGGGAGACAACTTCTCCCCCTTTTTTACCTATAAGCCGGCCCAACCCCCCCCCCCCCCCCCCCCCCCTCATCCTCATTTTCATTTCATTTTTTTTTCACACACACAAACCCATTCATCTCATATCTCTCTCTCTCTCTCTCTCTCTCTCTATTTGTTTCTTCCAACCGAAAATCAACAACAACAACAACAACAACAACAAATCGACAACAACAACAGCAAGAAATCATCAACATCATCATCACCATCGAGCTTCATCACCTTCATCATCTCCATTCACTCTCATTTTCAAAAAGTAAGATTATCTCTTTCTCTCTCTCTAGAAATCGTTTCTATTACTAGAAATCACTTAGATATTACAAGAATGCATGTTAGTAGCTTCTTATAACATCAAAACGCCCAAAATCGAACCAAAACTCGATTTGAAACTTGAAATCGTCGAGCAGGTCCTGATGTCGCAGTGACCAAAAACAGTGCTGCGACATTGTCAATGTCGCAACACAATGTCGCAAAAATCTAATGATGTCGCATGGTGCGGCGTAAACCACAATGTCGCAGTAAATCTGAACGTCGCACATTGCGACACAGCACACAATGTCGCATTAAATTGCGAACGTCGCACAAAGCGACACAAGTCCTTATGTCGCACATAGCGTCGCACGCAATATCGCACTTAATGTCGCAAGTCACAGACCCTTAAAAACACATGATTTCACTAAGTATTTTACCACGTGATTTTACCCGAATTCGAATCTCAAATGCGTTTTTAGTAAAGCAATATAAGCGTAAATAAAAATTTTCCGAGCTGACTTGGTAGCTCGACCCCAGCCAAGGGCTCTGCCCCTTGGACGGTTGGACCCCGCCAGGGGTTGCCACCCCGTGGACCCCGCTACCAGAGGCGTTGCCCTCGGACCCCCATACACGGTTTGCAAACCTGAACGACGAATGAATATTTACACAACTCGCTTAGACAAACTAATTTGTCTCGTACTTATATAACCTCACGTGTTTAGGTTACTGGGAGGTTACCATTGTGACGACACACGTATTGTAGGATCGCTCGCTCCTACAGGTGAGTTTATAGCCTCACTCCTCAAATTGGGCCTAGAAGTAATAGGTATTTTTTCTGTAAATTTTAAATGCGATTTAAAATTGTTATTGTGTTTGATTGGATAATTAATAGGTCAATAAGCCTCAGGAAATATTGTGGTTAGTGAAATATTGTTTGTTTTAAATTTATTTAGTTGACGGTAAAATAAAATTGTATTTATCCGCAAATGGTTTTTAAGTTCCAGACACTAATGAATACGGGGAACAAAAACTAACACTTATATGGTATATTATATGTTTGGGTCGGTTTTTATCTCTCACATATACATACATACGTACGTATGAAAAACACACACACACATATAATCCTAAAACAAAAACATGAAGAAATCATCAAAATTGGAGCTTCATAATTCGGATTCAACTTCTAGTGTGAAGATTATCATCTTCTAATCCTTCATTTCATCTTGTAAGTCTCAAATCTTTGAGTTATAAACCCTAGAAATTGGGGGTTTTAGTGTTCTTGATTTAAATCCGAATTTAGGGTTTCAAAAGTGTAAATTTATGTTAATTAAGCTTCAATAACATGTAACAATCATTCTAGCATCATCATAATCATGTTATATGTGTTAATTTCATGTTTGATATAATCCTAGAAATTGGGGTTTTGGGTATTTGTTTAATTGGTAGGATTAATCTTGAAATAAACCTTGTAGTCATGTTAGAAGGGTTAGTTAGTGCTTAATTTGTGATTATAACCTAAGCCCTAACTTGGAAATTAAGAATTTGATTAAGTGTTCATAATGTGTTCTTGGAGAAAAATGGATGATTGTGATGAACTTGATATTAGTAGTGGTTAGGAATGCTTAATTATTAATCAAAGAGTAAAGTTGGCATTCATGGGAATAAGAATTCATAAAACCTAGCCTTGAGGTTTTGATGAATTTGTGATAATTTAGGTTAATGACCTTGTAATGATTTAATCATGCTACTTAGTGATAAGTAAATGGATTAAAGAAATGTTGTGATCATAATGATCATGAATTGAGAAGTGACTGTGAATTTATAAGGATAATGCGATTATTCGTAAGCTTGAAATGATTAATGAAAGGTTGATGATCATAAGTAATTAACTATGAAGTTGTAGTTACTAAATGTGTGACATATTGATAATGAGTTGAAACAAAGGCCTATAATGATTAGAGTAATAACTCACTGAAATTGAGTTTATGAATCAAGTTGTACTACTTTAACATGAGTTGATTGTTATGGACGAGTTACTAACTTGTTATTTAATTGAATTCTCAGATATGGAGAAGACTCAGTGACATTAGACTACTGAGTGGACGACTATGATTGTCGGTGAGTGGATCTTGGACTTTCAGTCTAAGTTAGTTGTAACAACATGGTTACAACGGGTAAACTTGGTTTATTGCAATGATTGCATTAATATTATATTGGCATGTTGGCTAAACCTTGATTGATTATTGGCGTCCATTGTGCTATGATAGTTGTGGACTATTTGATTTGGTGGGGGTCAACTAATGTGTTGGGTTTGGATACTATTACTAGGACTTCGCAAGTGCCTTGTACATGTGTTGGACACTGAAATTGCGTCGTGCGTAGTAATAGTACCAAACTATCGGTTTAACCTCTGATTTGGCCGTCAGTTGGTTTTAAGTGTTACTTGGGGAACCATCCGCGGCATGAGGGTACCTCAAGGACCACCGATCCTTCTATGTTGCTTGTGCATTGCTTGGTTATAGGCATGTGTTAAGCTGAGTTAGATTGATAGCTTGGGATCTATTCACTTAGCTTCGTGCTAACCCCTCATTACTTCTTGCAGGTTTACTTCTGCATGTGGGTGGGCAAGAAGTACATATGGAATGGAATATTTGACAAGCTCACTCTGAAATGGATAATACGTTAATGATTTAACAACATATTTGGATTTCTATAACACCTAAACTTAATGTATGTAATAATTAGAATAATATAGTTTTAAAGGTTGTATGTAAGTGGATTGCTATTTGAAATGTATATATGCAATCTGCTGCTTTCTATTAATCATGCGCTTTCGATATGTTTAAAAAAAAAAAAAAAATGTCCTTGTATTTCGAGACGGGTGTTATACTAGGAGTATACGATAGTGACGTATGTTAGTATAGTTCCTTATAATAATACAAAACAACTAAGTGATGATTATTCATACCTAGGCTCATTGCGATACATACCTAGATACGTTAAATCATTTCATGTGATACATGATACTATGTTGGATGTGTTTGTTGATTAGGCTTATATATATATATATACATACTTGTACTTAATCTCAAGCATTCAGTGCTATCTACAATTTACTTATGTATATTGATATACATACACTTTTACAAACTCAATTACTCAAGTCGGGCATGTTGTAGTACTGCTGGCTCACAATTACTTAAGTCGGGCATGTCGTAGTACTGCTGGCTCACAATTAATCAAGTCGGGTATGTCGTAGTACTGCTGGCTCTAAATTACTCAAGTCGGGCATGTCGTAGTACTGCTGGCTCTTAATTACTCAAGTCGGGCATGTCTTAGTACTGCCGGCTCTCATATACATACATTGCTTGCGAGTAACACTGTTCGATGTCAAGGTTAGAGTGATACAAAACGATTCCACGGTAAAGTGGGTACAAAACGAGATAACGGTAAAGCGATTCAAAATGATATCGTGGTAAAGCGATACAAATCATAAACACACGAGTTGATACTCGCACTCATTAACAGATCGGTGAGCTTACACTCGAGATCGTTAACTCAGTATTTGGCTAAATACTCAATCATAGTTCTGCGGGACTACAATTACATGTTGCTGGAGGCAACACACTATGACAGGTGGCATACTAGTCTATTACTTGTTATCATATGACGTGGTCATACCCTTACTCGATTCGTACTTAGGCATGTATTGCCTCACATTGATAGATTTACTCGCACCGGATAGATATCTAGGCATGGATTGCCACACCCTCGATATAACACGGTCATACTCTTACTCGATTGTACTTAGGCATGTAGTGCCTCATGGTTGTAGACATACTTATACCTAATAGGTATCTAGGCAGGGCATGCCATATTCTCGATGTACTTAGGTACACACCCCAAATACTTAGGTATGAGATACCTCGTTAGATGTATACACATTGATGTTACAACACTATAACAATACAAATCAAAATCGTAGTTTTTGAACTACTTTTCAAACATACAAGGTTTATACTTTATGTTTTCAACTATCCATCCTATGAACTCACCAGCTTTATAGCTGACTCGTTTTAGCATGTGTTCTCAGGTGCCCAGCAGGATTAGGATTGCTACAAGATATGTTAGCTCGAGTCGCATGATTTCAAATACTTGGATTTCCTTGCATTATTTTTGTACTACAACTTATGTATTAGATCACATTTTGCGAACTCGCGAACGATGTAAACGTTTTATTTTGGTAAATGTAATAACTATTTTCAAACGTCTCATTTAGAGTCGTTCATTATGTACCTTTGTGCTTGTGATATTTGATTGGTAACACCACGACCCGACCGCTTCCGCAACCCGAAATTTGGGGGTGTTACATTGACTCAGTTGACTCGATCACATAACGTAGCACTCGTTTTTTATGACACGTTAATCTCGTGCTTATTAGAAAACAAATCCTCTCCAAAATTGAAATCAAAACAATAAAACCCCATTCATTAACCCTCTCCGTCACTTTAACAATACAAAACTAATAAATAATGGAACCTAAATTATTAAAGCTAAAATAAAACAGAATATCAAACCTTTATTTTTTGTAAGATTTACAAACCATACCAATAACTACTATTTTCATCCCATTAGAAATCTCAGTATTTTTAATTGAAAAACGTCATTTATTACCCTATTGATTCTAACATAAGAGAAAGGATTGAAAACCCTTTTAAATATGATAATGAATAGCTTTTGTTTATCTTCAGAGATTCCGGATTAAAATATTAGATGATGATAACTTCTATTTTGTACTTGATCAAGAAAAACGAAAGTGACAGGGAGAAAGCTTTGAACCGGATTTTGAGGTTTTGATGGTAAATTTGGAGGGATTACTTTTTAGCATGCAGGAAACTATCTTAATCGCTAACGTGCCGTCAAAAATTAACGGAGTTTAGGTCAACTGCTAAGTCATGTGATCGAGTCATCCGACGAGTCAAGATACTAATTTTACTGGGTATCCAAGTTGAGGGGCATCCTTAATAGTTCAGGGTAGTAGATGACCCGATTAGCAAGTTGAGGGTAACAATATACATTCTGACGTATTTATAAATTACTTAATAGTACAAGTGTAACCTCTGGGCTAATTTGTGGTGAAGAACGGATTAACTACTCGTATTTCTCAATATGAAAATTAAAACCTAATTAACTATCATATCACTTAGACCGGTCCCAACCCAATTCTTTGGTTGGAACCGAAGAAAGGATTCAAAAGAGACACCAATGGCACGGCTCTTCCTTTGCTTCTTCTCTTTGCACTCTTCGGTTAACCGAAGAAAGGGTGAGGAAGTAAATGTGAGGCCCAGCTGATATTTAATGTATTGTTATTTTTTATTTGTGTATGTAATTTTAGGTATATTAGTAAATGTGGGACCTAAAAATTGAAGTGATGAAAGGAGGGTTGGGAGTTGTTTAATCAGTCTTTCATCAGTTGTTGATGTGCTAACGTAGCACAACTGAAGAAGCAAGTGAAAAAGCTGGGATTGGAAGTGATACCATGCAAATTTAAAATTATCGAAAAACATCAACTCATCTATCAATCATTTTTTGAATCTTGACTTTCCAACCTATAAGAAAATAAAAAATCGACAATCACCTTAAAATAAACCAAGAGTTTATTATCTACAAAGTATAAACTACCCAAATTTCATACTCCTTTATATGTTAAAGATAAAATATACCAACTAATTGACATCACTTGAAAGACTTATAATGACTCTGTATTTATTAAACCACTTACAACCGTGACGTTAATTGACGCATCATTTTTTGCCAAATCATCGTTACGTCAGTACTTTTCAGAACTGACACTACACTGTCAACAATGAACATTACTTCAATTTTTTCTGGACCCATATTTATCAATATACATTTATTTTTATACAGTAAACAAATAAAAAAAAGTGACGGGCGTTACCAAACCGACGGCACCAAACCGACGCTCAAACTAACGGGGTGGTGCCAATGGCATCACTTTCGTCACTTACGTTAGTTTCAAACCGACGGATGAAGCGAACTCCCGTTGGAAGGAGTCTTACACCATATTTAATTCAAGAGGCATTAATCTATCATGAAATCCACCAGTAGCTGTACGTGTTATGACTGTATTTAATGATATTGAATGATCAGTTTAATTTAAGTAACACAAAGTCAACAGACTTTCTATTAATAAAACTGTAATAATAAATAATAACCCCCGTCCCATTAAGAGTGTCATGTTTTGACTTTTTAAAGCCTTTCTTTTTCAACTTTGACCTTAAATATTTTTGTTTATGTTATATAATACATGATGCAAAATATATTAGTGAGTTGAGTTTTAAATGTATTTTCATTGGAATCATTTTCATCAGATATTATATATTACAAACAAAAATATTTAATGTCAAAATTGAAAAAGAAAGACTTCAAAAGGTCAAAACATGACACTTTGGGTAGGACGGAAGGAGTTAATGCTAATGGTATTTAAAAGATTAACTTTATTACTTAATGCTTAGCTAATTAACCATCATATAACCTTTTCTTAAAACTTCGTACAATTTGAGAATTTGTTGAGGGACTCGTTTTGGAGCATGTCAAAGTAGGTGTCAAAAATTGGAGAGTTTAATTAGCTGCATGATTGACCATATATGAGGTATGGACTCCATGTTACGACTTACGATACGACTTAAATTTTGGATAAGACATGAAATTGGGTGAATTGGTCCGACCAAAAAGTCCAAACCAACTAAATTTAACCACATTCACTAGCCCATGGTTTCCATTACTTGACCAAGTCCTCATAATGGTTTCACATACCTACCTGCCTAGTTTGACCAAACCTATACGAATTGTGGCCTACAAAGAAATTATAACTCAATTGAATAACACTAACGTCTAAAGATCTATGTTAATTTGCACGTTACACAAAAATTACTTGATTATTTTAGGGTAACTAGCTAGCTAGAGTTGAATATTGTAGCTGAAGGTTTAGATTTTTCCAAGTGCTACTTAAAAAGGCTTCTCTAAAATGAGATTCTAGAGGATTTCAGGGATTTTTATTTTTCGGTAATCTCGATTATGTTTTTGTTGCCAAACATGAATTATTCATTTATTGGAGACTGAGATTGTTAAAACTAGAAATCCAAGCCGCTAAAATAATTATGATAATTGGTGATTTGTTCTACTAGTTTTAATTATAAAAGTAACAAAACTCTGCTATAAAGCGGAGGATTTGTGTGGTTTTAACTTTTAAGTGAATAATGATAAGATGCCATTTTCATTAACATAAATTCATAAATTATTAGGAGTGGAACGATAATAATCTGATATATTATCCTAACATGTTGATACTTTTGTCATTATTGTGATGTATTACCATTTACCAATCAGAACAAGATATGATGTTCGTTATATGTTTGTAGCGATATACATAAGGGTTAATAACGGTTTAATCCTCAAAGTTTCATTTTTTTTCGTTTTAACCACTCAAGTTTTTTTCTTATAATTTAACCCTTTAAGTTTACGTTGACCTATTGATTTAACCATTCAAAGGGTTAAATCATTAATTTTTTGAAGTTAGATGATTAAACTAGGAAAACTTTAAAGGGCAAAATCATTATAAAAGATAAACTTTATGGATTAAACCATTAAATTTTTTAAGTATAATGAAACTTTAAGCTTAAACCACAAATTTTTTGAAATTTAGAGGGTTAAATCATTAGAAAAAACTTAAGTGGTTAAAACGAAAAAAAATGTGAAACTTTGAGAATTAAACCATTATTAACCCTGCACATAAAACACGGCGAAAAATGTTGAAACACTAGTTGGAAATTAGGACTGTTCTGGGCCTTTAAAAGGTCTATGACAATGGGCCTATTAATGGATTACATGGCCCATATAGATTAGGTGAAGCAATAACGTTTTAATTGTATCAGAATCAATCTGGATCAGAGCCCAATATCAAGAGCAACCCAACTAGAAACAATTACATCATTTTATTTGACAAATAAAATTATAATGCTAGATATACAAAGAATAAAAATTTTGCCTGATCGATTTTTGCTTGCAAATCTGTCCCATAACAACTTGTTCATGTATGTTACAATTTGTCGGCATAAGTAAGCTGCCATAAGGCCAACATACAACTGCTATATGTTACATCAAATAATAACGTTCAATCGTTCTTATTATCAAACTATACATATACACAAGATACAACTTATAAGATAAACTAGCCAGCACCAGTTTGATTTATTTGGAATCAAAAGCTTCAGTACTATGTTTTTGAGATATTAAAGTCGTTTTCCATCACTTGTTGATCAAGAAAACTGTAAGAAAGAGCGATTTGGCCCTCCTCATCACACCACAAAGAAGACGGTGAAGTTTGTAGGTTTAGATTCTCAATGAAATGAAAAGAGAATGGTAACCCAGTCATCGGGTCATTAAATTCTTGAAAACTTGCATAACTTGAGTGACCAAATGAAGCATAAGCCAAGTAACTCTCCAAGTGATCTATCTCCTGTTGTAAGCTGGCCACCTGCGCGAACAACAATATTGCACTAGGTGAAATTAATTAAGAAATTAAATTAACTGAACACAAAGCCAAATGCGAAGTTTTTTACAAGTAAAAAAATTTAGACATGACATTGATTAAACCTGTTGTTCAAGAGCATATATTTGTCCTACACAACCATAAATAGGATCATGCATTCGAGCCAAAGCTTCGAAAGATAAAGTAATTGCAGCTTCGCTTCTGTTTTGCAACGGAAGTTTCATCAACAGTTTGGAAACATTGCTTGCACCGAAAACCTTGTGAACAGCTGCAAAGTGATCTGCTGCTTGGCTGTAACAAAAATATGGAGTAAAAACACATTCAGTTGTACACTTTCTTCTCAAAAACTTGCATGCTCCACATGAAGAACCAGCTGATCCAGTCATCTTCTTAATCAGTATTAGTTAATCTGACTGAATTAATTAGTAAAGAGGTTAGGGTTTATATTAGCTAGAGGATAGCACTTGATATAATTAATGATTATTATCCACCTGAAAAAGGTGTTTTGTCTTTTTGGTGGATTGGGGACAATCTAACATTAATATAAAGTGGATTCTTCAAGGGTCTCCTTTGTGGCCTACTCACTTTGGCTAATTCTTTCCTAATTTGTGCGATAAAGCAAGTTAAAAGTTATTTATCAATTTCAAAATATTCTTTAAGGTACCTGAATGAAGACCTAACCCTTCCATTAATTAGTTTTTGAGTACAAAGGTACATATAATAATTGCTAGATGACACTAATTTAATTCATCTTGGTTGTAGGGTAGTAGTTCAACTATTTCAACACTTGAGTACCTCCAGCTTTCTGCTTTATTTAGCACTCAATGAACATGTTCACAGATAGATGAACACCAGCTAGCTGTTTGGTTAACCGCATGGAGAGATGAGGGCGTCCAATGTAGGCCCCTCGTTTCATGTAACATATTCTTTGTCGACTAGTTTTCTTTGCAGTTTGCATGATATCACTTACCTACAGCTCAAATTGGAAATAACATGCTGGTTCAGCCTTTATAGTTCATGCTATTTGGCAGACAGCAACTAGAAGCAACCAGGACTCACGAGTGAAGACTAGCTCACCTATGGAGATGGTTTAGCCCATTTGTCTTAGGCTATATTTGCGGAATTATGTGCTTCCTACCATTAGCACTAGAGCTGGCAATTTTAGACCCGTTGGTTATTTATAGGTCAAGTTGGGTAATATCTATGAAGTGATGGGATTGTTGGGTCTCATTCTATTTTTTTAGATGGGTCTAAATGGGTCTTTGATATAACCTACAATTGTATAACAATTAAATAACGGGTCTAGTGGGTAAAAAAAAGTTTAAACACCTCATTTCACTTTTTGTCAATTTTCACTTAAATAATAAAAAGTTTGGTGGAAACCCGAGACCGTTTGACCCGGACTTATTTAGACCTGTCCCTCTAAATGACCCATGTAGACCCGGACCCATTTAGATCAAAACCTTTCTAGACCCGTGAATCAATCCAACCCAATCGTTTTGCCACTTATAATTAGCACCAATTACAATTTGATCTGTCTCATCAGTGTGTTTGAGCCCATGAGAGTCAACCACTTGGGTTGTAAATAGACAATATATTTATAATTTCATACGTACCGTTTTAAAATGTTTAAGTAATTATTGACTGTATAACTCCATCTACACTTGGACAATAGCATAAAGTGGTTAGATGTTAAACTTATAAAGCGTACATGCTTTTAAGAGTGGAGTTTATCTATCTTGTTCATTAATGATTATTATGGGGTATGCAATAATGTTAAGAGTGACATAAATTTAGTATGTATAATAATTACATCCATGGTGTACTCAGATAGTTGTTGTTGTTGTGTGGGGGTTGTCAAGGCTGTGAAGTGTGAAGTTTAATAATGAAATTGATTTGGGGCTGAAAGGGTTGTGAATGGAATTGATCCCGGGGGATCTCGGGGATCTCCTTGACAGAAAGTTAGATCCAGAGGGTGTGTGATCTTTGGTTGTGTTGCTTGGTTATCTTTTTTCTGAGATCGGCATCAAAAGTTAAAACACGTTAACTAGTAACAAGTCTTACTGCCCGAATTTCATCTACTTAGAATTCAAAATTTATGAATTTGGAAAAGGTAATCATTTTTTATGTCACTCCAATAAAAGAAAAAGATGGGTAGCTTAATTTGGGGACTTCAATTATTTCTCCAAAAGTGTACAAAAATTGGAATATATGATAACCAAGAAAAAAGGCTATGTGTGGTAATGATGAGCCCAAAAGGATATATACAAGTGGCAAAGATAAAACTTTAAATACTAACCATAAAACGCCATCTCCTAATCTAGTGCCTTCAAACCAACAATCAATATTTGTTAGCCACGTGGCATTTCAAGCAATCTTGATTGTGTGGCCGTTAACATTTTAAAAGCTAATCCTCAATTCACATATAGCTTATCTTCTACTTCTATTTCTACCTTCAAATCATTCTTCAGCTTATCAACTTATTCACTTCCAATTGTCACCTGATCAGATCAATGGCAACCGCCGTCTCCACCATCGGAGCCGCCGTTAACCATGTACCGGTATACTCCATACACATTTGCATATAAAAAAAAACTTACTTTTGTCTTTTAGAATAATAATCCTACAACTTATATACAAATTGTCTTCAACGAAACTTGAACCCACGACTTTCTGGTTGATGGGCTCCTCGATTAAATACACATTTGCATAACTAAATTTAAAATATATGGTATACAATACAATTATGTTTTGGTTTGTTAACACATTACATTTGTTTTTATTTGCAGTTGAATGGGACTAATGGTAGTGTTGCAGTCCCAAACTCAAGTTTCATGGGAAACAGTTTGAAAAAGATTGTGAATTCAAGATCGATCAACAACAACAAGTCTTTGAGTTTTAAGGTGTTTGCAGCTGAAAAGGAGATTGAGGAATCACAACAAACTGATAAAGATAGATGGAAGGGACTTGCATATGATATGTCTGATGATCAACAAGATATTACAAGAGGTAAGGGTATGGTTGATTCCCTCTTTCAAGCTCCACAAGATGCTGGAACCCATTTTGCTATCATGAGTTCATATGAATACGTTAGTACTGGACTTCGAACGTAAGTATCTAATCTCTATCTGGTCTATTTATGATTTATATATCTATCTACCTAGCTATTTGTGAACTTTGATTAGGATTAATTAATTGTTTAGGAATACCAAGATAATTCACCTTTTTATAATAATTGTTACAACCAATCATAGCAACACGATCGAGTTAAAAAATTGTGTTGTTATTTGCACAAAGAATAACTACATAGATATATATATGGTAGCAAACCGCAAGTACGTTGCTATTATTGATCAATGTCTTTCATAGAACCTTACTATAATCGGTTAAAGAAGCTAAGTAAGATGTAATAGAATTTTTGAATGTTCATTACTTTAGATACAACTTGGACAACAACATGGATGGATTCTACATTGCCCCAGCTTTCATGGACAAACTTGTTGTTCATATCACCAAGAACTTCATGACTTTGCCAAACATCAAGGTTAATATTTAATATGTTCATTAGTTTATGTTGTTTTAGTTAGATAAGAATTCAAGAAATTGTCTCTAACTTTTGTTCTTGATGTTTTAGGTTCCTCTGATTTTGGGTGTGTGGGGAGGAAAAGGTCAGGGCAAATCTTTCCAATGTGAACTTGTGTTCGCTAAGATGGGAATCACGTAAGTCATGATTCTCAAAACCATCATATTTACATTTCTAACTTGATCAAGATTTAAAAGTAATCTGATGGATGCTTATTTATATTTCTACTTCTAATTGTCTTACCTTGTTGTAGTACTGCTTTCCAAAACTGTACTGCGAGTTACATTTCTTTCAAATAAGCAGTACCAAACATCAATTTTAACCGGAGAGATAATAGTTAAGACTTTGTAAGTCAAACCTCTGACCCATGTAAAAGGTCTGATTGTCAATAGTCATCTTTACATTTTCAACTCAGACTTACCTACTGTTTTATAAAGAATTGATTGAAATAACTCTCAATTTCTACTTGGTGAGTTAGATACCTTGCAGCTAGTAATTTCTCCAATACGTAAAAAGAATTAAGCATCAGTTTAGAATCTGAACAAAAAACAGTTTGACTTCAAGAGTCAAAGTCTTGATTATGTCCTTATGTAACATTCCAGCCCGATTATGATGAGTGCTGGAGAATTAGAAAGTGGAAATGCCGGAGAACCAGCAAAGTTGATCAGGCAAAGGTACCGTGAAGCCGCAGATATCATCAAGAAGGGGAAAATGTGCTGTTTGTTCATCAACGATCTAGATGCAGGAGCAGGAAGAATGGGTGGAACCACACAATACACAGTCAACAACCAAATGGTCAATGCTACCCTCATGAACATTGCTGATAACCCAACCAATGTTCAACTGCCTGGTATGTACAACAAGGAAGAGAACCCCCGTGTCCCAATCATCGTTACTGGTAACGATTTTTCAACACTTTATGCTCCCCTCATTCGTGATGGGCGTATGGAGAAGTTTTACTGGGCTCCTACTAGAGAAGATCGGATTGGTGTCTGTGTTGGTATCTTCCGTACTGATGGTATCACACAAGAAGAAGTTACCAAGCTTGTCGACACTTTCCCAGGGCAATCAATAGGTACATTTATCATCCGATTTAGTTTAGTATTGTGAATAATTATAATAATAATGTTTGTATATTCATAAATAAGGGCAATTAATAGTTAAAGTGGAATGGCCCGTTTATATAATCGGGCTGGGCCTTATACACTAAATACTGTACTAATACTTTTTATTCATTGTTTCTATACATTTCACTCCTACTGCCTGCATTACCACATTTTTAATCGGATTTTTTGCTCAGATTTCTTTGGAGCGTTGAGGGCTAGAGTGTACGACGATGAAGTGAGGAAATGGATTGGAGGTGTTGGAGTTGAGGGAATCGGGAAAAAGCTTGTGAACTCGAGGGAAGGCCCACCGACATTTGAACAACCCAAGATTACTATTGACAAGCTTTTGGAGTATGGTAACATGTTGGTTCAAGAACAAGATAATGTGAAGAGAGTCCAGTTGGCCGAAACCTACTTGGACTCAGCTGCACTTGGTGATGCTAACAGGGATTCCATTAACAGAGGAGAGTTCTACGGTTAGTTCCACCAGTCCTTATACTAATCATCAATTAATTTCATACAACTTTTATGAGTTGTTTTTAATGTTTATGGTTCATGTGGCTTGGTTGGTTGCAGGGAAAGCTGCCCAACAGGTGCAAGTCCCAGTTCCAGAAGGGTGCACAGACCCTGGTGCAGAGAACTTTGACCCAACAGCCAGAAGTGATGATGGAAGCTGCACTTATACCTTCTAAATATAGAAATATTAAGGAAATAACAAGAAGTATTTGTCTAAAAATGTGAGTATATGATGTCAAACAGTTCTATTTGTATGGATTGTTGCAATCTTTGTGATATTTTGTGTCGTTCAATTATCAAATAAGTTACTTTCGAGTAAAAAGTTTTTCCAAAAAACATATGTTTTTTCGCAACGGTTCCCATACTTCATTAAACAATACATAAGTTTGTGAGTCGAAATCTCTTGAGCCTTCTGTGCTGAAGTTGTTCCTAAACTCAAAGACAACATAAATATATATCATCAACACCACAGTCTCAACTATCTTCGCCTAAAGTATATATATTGCAATAAGATCACTGCAATTTTGTTCATGACTCGTAGTTTTTTGTTCACGCGAAGGCCAAATTAGCTAATGTGTTTAACTTGCAGGCATTTGGATGGACTGTGTCCCTTCCTATTCGGAAGAAGCTCTGCCATTGTTTAAAATTAGGTGTCGTTCAAAACGATCGCCAAAAGACCTTTAACATGGAGCCTTTATTTCCTTTTCAACTTTGAGAAAATATCTATCGATACACAGCCCATCTTTTAATATCAATGATCACAATGACTTCTTTTTTCAAGTCATGATCGTTTCTGGCCTAACATTAACGGCGTACAAAACCTAACATATAAAAAAAGATATGGACAGCATGGTAATACATGTATTTGGATGTTCTTAAGCCTAGCTTTTTTGCATTTTTTTTGTTTTGGTTATGTTCAAAAAGATATGGACATCATGTCCTTTTATCAAAATTATGATAAATATTTGTAAATGTACTCAACTATAGTAAAAAGTTTATAGTATGTATCCAACTTATAACAATTCTATTGTATGTATGAAACTTTCAAAAATCTCTATTAGACCACCTGCAGTGGTGATTGACATTTTAGGCGTTCTGAGGCGCCACGTAAGCAATCAGGCCATATCAACAACCCCAATTTGCCCCATAGGCCCCACCAATTTAGTTTTTTAAAATTTTTTTTTTATTATTATTTTGATTTAAAACCTGGAAAGAAAAGAAAAAGTAAATGTGTCCCTCAGAACGTCCAAATTTTGCCCGTGTTGGGCTCCAGAACGCCCCACCCAGAGGCTCAGAACGCCCCATGCAGGGAGTGTTGCAAGTGGTCTTATATGTATTGAACAGTCATTTTGATGACGTGTCCTTCCTAAAATGTGCTACGTGTCATCCATATAGCTTAACACATCATTAAAAATGCCGTTCAATACATATAATAGAAAGTTTTGAAAGTTTGATACATACAATACAAGTATTATAAGTTGAATACATACTATAAACTTTTTACTAAAGTTGAGTACATTTACTCGTACTTATCTCAACTTTAAGCTAATAAATTACATGAATTGTAACCACAATTGTTGTTCCAACATTACATACTTATATAAGGCAATTTTCATTATCTCTACGTCCCATATTAGATATCTCCATTATGATTTTGAGTTAAATGAGTTTTCATTTTTCATATCAACCAATAAAAAAGAGTTTTAAATTTTAATGAAGAACAATACAATAATCGTAAATTTCTAAACTTTTATGCTTTTTCAAAGTGAACAACCAAATTGAAACAAAGAAAATATAATACCAAATCAACATCTTTTCATATACGGATTCAATATCCATGTACTAAATAAGTATATTTTAGAAGAGTAATGATTAATCTTCTTAAGAAACCGACTTAAAATATGTCTTAATTGGACATACATACTTAAATTTTAAGTTAATATACGTAGTATAATTATTTTCATTTCTTTAAGTGAAAAATACAACATTAATTTTGATTGATACAACAAAACTGTGCATCTATAAGTTGTACTATATGCATTAACTATGTATAACTTTGTTATTTGAATCAATCAATATTTGTGTTGTATTTATCAACGTCCATAATTATTTTGCATTTTGCATGCGATACAATAAATAAAAAAAAAAAAATTAATTTAAGGCGATTGGAATATGTTTTTCATTTCAAAATTATGGGTACAAAGTAAAAGCGTTCTCCTCCAACGTTCGGTTAAAGTCATAAAGCCTCTTCTTTGACTTCTTCCACTTAAATCATGCCACGTGTCAATTTCCATCTTCAAACTACGGAGTATAAAGGTAACATCATCAGTATCTCTATATAGTACGCTGCGTTCCCCCTTCATATAAAAAATTCTTTCATCAAAGTATCTATTCCAATTGCCGGAGACATTCAATTGCGTATCGGAATTTGAAATTCATCCATCATTTCTACAATCTACGCTGTCCAATTAAAGGTTTCTTTCCCCAAATTTATAAATTTCAAATTTTAGGGTTCGTCCTCGTTTGCCAAATTTTATTTCGTATAAAGAAACAATTTTTATCCGATAAAAGATAACTATGCAATCATGGAGATGTAGTATATCTTTTTCGGGTTCAATTTTGTTTTCCCTTAAAATCAATTTATAGGGATTTTAGTAAAGAATCAAAATTAGTTGTTATTGAAGAAAAAGTAGCTTACTTTCTGATTCAGATCTCTAATCTGATTTCAGATGTCATCATACTGGTGCTATAGATGTAACCGATTCATAACTGTTTTAACAAACTCACAAGATTCATCTTTAGTTTGCCCTAATTGCGACGGTGGATTTATAGAAGAAATTAATAGTGCCCAATTAACAGGATCAACGTTGCCGGAATCCATTCGGCGTCGTTTTCCAGCTGCCGCTATGTATCCTAGCTCTAACCCTAACCCTAGCTCACCTGTGCTTCGTCGAGCTAGAAGGAACACGGGTGATCGATCACCCTTTAATCCGGTTATTGTTCTTCGTGGATCGGCAGGTAATGGTGGCACGCCGGAAGCGGCCATCGAATCCGGGTTCGAATTGTATTATGATGACGGAGCGGGGTCGGGTTTGAGGCCGTTACCCGCGAGTATGTCGGAGTTTTTGTTGGGTTCAGGTTTTGATCGTTTTCTTGATCAGTTGTCTCAAATTGAAGCTAATGGGTTAGGGAGGATTGATAACAATCCGCCTGCATCTAAGGCTGCGATTGAATCGATGCCAACTGTTGAAATTAAAGAGAATCATATCTTTACTGATCCACATTGCGCTGTTTGTAAAGAACCATTTGATCTAGGAACAGAAGTTAAAGAAATGCCGTGTAAGCATTTATATCATTCGGAATGTATTTTACCGTGGTTAGCTTTGCGTAATTCATGCCCTGTGTGTCGTCATGAACTGCCATCAGATAATCAAGTTTCTGTTGCACAAACCAATGACGAGAATAGTAACAATAATAGTAATGAAGAAGCAGTTGGCCTAACGATATGGCGGTTGCCAGGTGGTGGGTTTGCGGTTGGGAGGTTCTCGGGTGGGAGGAGAGGTGGGGAAAGAGAGTTTCCGGTTGTGTTTACGGAAATGGATGGTGGGTTTAATAATAATGGTGCTCCAAGGAGGATTACATGGGCTTCGAGAGGTAATAGTGGAGCTAGAGAAGGTGGTCGATTTAGGCGAGTGTTGCATAGTTTGTTCTCTTGTTTTAATGGTGGTGGAAGAGCTATTGGTTCAAGGTCAAGTTCTGGCGGTTCTTCATGGCTGCGCAGGGCTTTTGATGCAAACAATCGACTTTCAAGATGATGAACTGAATCAATTAGGAGGATGATTAAAGAGCTTAACGTTTTGTTGGCTGTAAATGTGAGAAGCGAAAATGAATAATTAGAAACTGAAGATGAGAAGGTAAAGAAGGATAAGAATAAGCTTTTGATGTCTAATATATTCAGTTCTGTTTTCTTTTAAGTTTATTGTATCTGTTTATTTTACAGAAGGTAAAGATGTGATTTTGGGTTATATAACAAGAAACGGCAATGAGACACACAAATTGAAGAGATGAAGCATGAAGATTGCAAGAAGATGGTATACACAAATCTACCTTCTTCTTATGTCATACTTTTGTAAAAACCCTTACTCGTCTAACATGATACTGTTGGGAGATAGTTTAGGAATTTTTTATACTTTTGAATGACCTTGCATAACATTTATTTCGTTTTCATGTGTTTGAAAGACAAGTTTTGCATAGGATAAACTTATGAAGTGGGTTATAAGCGCCAAGCATGCCTTCTCCAACTGCATTTGTATAAATTATACTGCAAAATCTTCACAGTTTATACAAATGAAATTTGGATCCTCTTGTGCATCTGTAAATGACAATAAATCTTCTAACTGCAACTGTAAAGATTTCTGTTAAAGAGCCCATAACATTGCTTTACTTATATTTGCCGGGGTATATCCCCTTTACCCGAACATTGCTTTACTTGGCAGTTGGCACCCCAGCTGACCCGAATTAATTGTAGGAATATTGGTATGATAGAACAGTGTACTTGGCCAGTAGACAACTAACCATTAAAATGGTCGTTATTAGTAGTTAAGGTAATACTACAATAATTAGAAAATGAGAAACATGTCTATGCCAGTCCTATCAATCAGTGTTGGGTGACCATTTTAACTATGTTCGTAGGATGATCTGTGCTGGTGTACATGACAATTAAATGAACTTGTCCTAGCCTTTGGTCAATGCTAAGCTCTAGCTTAGGCCAACGTTAGATATTTGTGTACTAGAAATAGGGACGTGTTGATCCTTATGCCTAAACTGGTCCTGTTCTCGTCCTTAAAGTAGGACACACTGAAAATCCCACTTCACTTCAAGTATTTCTACAAGTGATTGAATATTTCCCCAACTGTTATTATTTTTATATTTTTGCGCTACAAAACTTCTTTCTTTATCTAGAAAAACTCAAAAACCTGGTACATCTCCCCATTCCAAGACTGGTTTTTAAACTCAGGTGTCCCCTACCTATTAGTGTCTGTTGTTGTCCACAATCACCAAATAATTTATCAAATGACGACAGTCCACAAACTTCTTTGGTGAGTTTAACATTTAGTGTGGCTCCAAAAGTATACTTAGACAGCAATTAACAACATAGGAAATTGGAAATGATTGCAACATCAGTGATCAACAACATTTGAGGATATCGGGATATGGCATTTCTTCTTCCTGTTGGACTGATAAGTTACAAGTATTGATGGAACTCGTGCCATTTAACTTTCCATCTTTAATCGTTCAGGACCGCTTCTCTAGGGCTATAATTTGTCAATTCCTAGCTTCTTCTTTGATATGTGATATCGCTCATTTTGTACATATATATTTCACGCGATATCATTGTTTTAAGTATATTTTTAGTGAACTTTTAGAACTTGTGGTACTTAATTGGTAAAAATTAAATTCTCAGGTAAAAAGGTTGAAGTTCTGAAAGTTGGAAAAGATTTGGTTGAGTATTGAAGCTGAAATGTCAAAGTTGCAATTTGGATCTGTTTTTATACTGAAGAACGCGATCCGGACCCAATGACCAGGATCGCGTTTCAAAGGTTTAATC
This sequence comes from Helichrysum umbraculigerum, assembly GCA_949592205.1. Classification (NCBI taxonomy): domain Eukaryota; kingdom Viridiplantae; phylum Streptophyta; class Magnoliopsida; order Asterales; family Asteraceae; genus Helichrysum; species Helichrysum umbraculigerum. Next base: position 58,001,096 of record CATIUR010000006.1, read on the forward strand.
TGGCATGTACGTTTTTCCAAAGAGAAACGCGATCCGGGTTGTTAATACGGATCGCGTTTGCTAGTGCAATCCGTAATCAGAAAATTTTCAAGAAGAGGAACGCGATCCCAACACATAAGCTGGATCGCGTTTGTCTTTGTATTTTCTGAATTTTTGGATCGCGTTGGTATTCCCTGGATCGCGTTTATGAGCGGTTTTGCAGCAGTTTGAAGGATTTAAAATACGTTTTTATTTCATAAAATGATATAACTTGCAGAAGAGAAAACCCAGTGACGATTTTGGCTCTCAACTTTTGAAACTTTTCATCACTTTTGAAGAGATTACTTTGCTTTAATCATTAGGGGCCTACGGATCTTCGATTAATCATTGTAATCACTCGTCTTACATCTTTATTTATTTATAATCATGTTTGTTTCGATTTCAATAGTTTCTCTTGTTTCTTTTGTTGCAATTATGAGTAGCTAATTTAATAAAACACTTGTTTGGATGAAATTACTAGTGATTAGAGGTGTTTACTTTTTGGTTTCATGTTTACTCAACTTTCGTTTAATCGAATTATTATGAGTTAGGGTTTATTGTTAAATCTGAATCGCTTGATGAATGAATAAATGATTATAGCGGATGTTTATTGTTTATATGTTCATTATCAATTATTTGTCTATGAGTAATTGAGTTTGATTGCGAATGCATTAAGATTGCGATTTAGAAAATTAACCTTGATATTGTAAGTTCATGAATATGGCGAATGTCTTTCATATATTGAATTGGAAGTTGATGAATTGATGTTAGGATCTAGTTTGATGGCGAATGCTGAACTTGACCTAATTACGATAAACATGAATTGTTTTAAGTGTTAAGATCAAATACCTCGAAGTTATTAGTAAAGTAATCCAAACAAGTGTCGTTTTCTAGTGTTTAAGTTTAACAAAATTAATCTGACTCTTCCTGAGTCCACTTGCTCTAGTTTAATACATTAGTTGATAAGCAACGTGACAACTCGGTCACACAAATCCACGTTTAATTACTTGTTTAAATTAGTTGCATTTTGATTACAATTCTCATTTACAAAGTCCCTGTGGAACGAACCAGTACTTATTGTAACTATACTATACATGATAAGGTATACTTGCCTTAGTGTGTAATAGTTCAGTGTCAGTAATTATTAGTTTATTTTATAACTTGTTTTCACACATCAAGTTTTTGGCGCCGCTGCCGGGGATTTTGTGTGAATTTGAGAATTTAATTTAAGTGTAGTTAATTGATCCTTTCTTTGAATTAAAATTCTGAGAAAGTTATTTTTTTTTTTAAATTGTATTGCGCCGGTGCGTTTGACGGTTTTATTTTCTTTGCTTTTGCAGGTTTACTTAGGTAGTGGATGAGCACTAGGAAGTCTGGTAACGAAATTCTTAGTCCTTTGTCTGATCCAGAGAAAACCACAAAGAAGAAAAGAAAGAAGAAATCAAAGAATAAGCCGACGGAATCAACTTCAAGTCAAACCGAAAGTGGATCAACTTCATCAAAAGTAGTCATTGAGGAAGAAATTTTTGAAGAAGAACTTGAATCTAGATACGAAGAGGAAGTTGGGTCTGAAGCCGAAGAAGAACAAATGGCTGACGAGAATGATACACCCATGTTTAACCGTACTAGAACTGTTGCTCCAACTCCGGCATCAGCTATTCGGAGACCACCTATCGACAACAATTTTTCACTGAAAGGGAATCATATGCAAATGCTTAGAGATACTCAGTTTGATGGAAGAGTGCGGGCCGATCCGCATAAACATATTGCTGATTTCTTGGAAATTGGAGAGTATTTTAAGTATGGTCCTAATACGGAAGAAGCGGTCAGATTGAGGACTTTCCCAATGTCTTTATGTGGGGAAGCAAAGATTTGGTATCAAGAGTTGGAACCAAATACTATTCAGACTTGGAATCAAATGAGGGAGGCTTTTGTTAGCCGATATTTTCCACCAGCTTTAGCAGAAAGGTTATTAAATGAGATTCGGGGATTCAAGCAAGCTGAAGGTGAAACGTTAGTGGAGGCATGGTTGAGAATGAAAGATTTGTTGAGAAATTGCCACGGACATGGTTTGTCAAAAGCCGAAATCATTGAACTCTTCTATAATGGTCTTGATATTACATCAGCTGCTGTACTTGATTCTGCTGGAGGAGGGTTGTTCATGTACAAAACTCCAAATGAAGCTTGGAAGATTATGGAGGACAAAGTTTTGCAAAGTCTAAATTGGGCAAAAGATAGTAGAAAACCAGCCCGAAAGACCGTTGCTTTTGCTGAAGGAAGTGGAAGTGGCTCCAAGGATTCTGAAATGATGAAAGAACTGAAAGCTATGTCTACAAAGTTTGATAATCAGTTCAAGGCTCTCAAGGGAGAGATAAAGGAGCTTCGTGAAGGATGTGGTAACTGTGGTGGAGATCATGCAACAAATGAATGTGATAGTGATGATCAACCTATGAGGATGGCGGATGAAGATGTTAATTACATGCAACAAAGTAATTACCAAGGTGGAAATAATTATTAAAGAAGCGGTTATCAGAACCGGAATTCAGGAAATTATCAAGGTAATTATCAAGGAAATAGATATTCTCGACAGGGTCAGAACTATTACAATCAATTCCAAAGAGATAATGTTCCACCATCAACACCACCACCTGTTCAACAAGCAACATCCGAATCTGCTTTAGAGAAGATGATGAAGGAGTTTATTTCTAAACAGGATGTTTCGACTGAGAGATTGAAAACCCAAATGACGAATTTGAGGTTAAGTGTGGACCAAAATCAGAAAAATCAGCAAGCCTCAATTCAGGATTTGGAGAGGAAAATGGATAGACTTTCTGAAGGACAAAGTAGTAGACCACCCGGTGGTTTACCGAGCAACACCCAACCGAACCCGAGGCCATCACCTTCTAATAGTGGACCAAAGCCATATCAGCCACCACCGGCCCGAAATGAGCATGCAAATGCTATTACCACTTGTAGTGGGAAGGAGCTACCACCACCTCCGGTGAAAAGGGCAAAGATCTCTAATTCTGTTTTGCAGGACAATGATGAAATAGAAGTTAACGATGAAGAAGAAGAGACTGTGCAACCCACTTCTGTTTCAGTTTCACCAACACCTCCGGTTACTCAACCGGTAGTGAAGGCTTACAAACCGAAAATTCCATATCCTCAACGTTTGAGAAAGGAAAAGATTGCTGCTCAGTATGGAAAGTTTGTTGACATGATCAAGAGCATAAGGATCAATGTACCGTTGGTGGATATTTTAGCTGGAATGCCGAACTATGCCAAGTTTATCAAAGACTTGGTGAGCAACAAGGAAAAGCTTTCGGAAGCATCGGCTACATTTCTGAATGATGAGTGTTCTGCTATCGTTCAAAATCAGATTCCACCCAAATTGGGGGACCCGGGGAGTTTTATTGTTTCATGTACATTAGGAAAGTTTATGACTTGTGATGCCCTAGCTGACTTAGGTGCTAGTATAAACTTGATGCCTTACTCCCTTTATGCAAAATTGTCTTTAGGATCCCTTAAACCCACACGTATGAGCATCCGACTGGCCGATAGATCATTCCAATATCCTGTGGGGATTGCGGAAAATATGTTGATCGATGTTGGACCTTTTACATTCCCTGTTGATTTTGTGATCCTCGAAATGGAAGAAGATAGTAAAGTCCCACTCATTCTAGGACGTCCCTTCTTACATACTGCTGATGCTATTATTCATGTGAAAAATAAGCAGTTAACCTTAGGAGTGGGCCAGGAAAGGATTGCTTTCACGGTTGATAAGGCCATGAAGCATCCTTATTCTACTGACGATACTTGTTTTAGTATTGATGTCATAGATGAGGCTTTGGATGAGGAGTTACAGGGATTACTTGGATTGGATGCTGAAATTGCTGAGTTGTTGGAATCTGTTGATGAGAAAATGACTGAGGAAGAGTTGCTTGAAGCAGTTGAAGTTAAAGAAGATGATGAAGAGCAATTAGCTGAGGAAAGCTTTGAGGAGCTAAAGAGTGAGGATCGGTTGAGGATAAAGACTTCACTGGAGGATCCACCGAGAGACTTGGAGTTGAAACAACTTCCAAGTCATTTGGAGTATGCATTTCTGGAAGAGGAAAATCTTTTACCGGTTGTAATTTCCTCTAAACTTATTAATTCTGAAAAATGCATGTTACTTGATGTTTTGAGAGCTCATAAGGGCGCCTTCGCTTGGCGTACTTCCGACATACCTGGGATAAGCCCATCCTTTTGTAAACACAAAATAAATCTTTTAGATGAGGCAAAACCCGTTGTTCAAAGACAACGGAGGCTTAACCCAAATATGAAGGATGTTGTCAAAAAGGAGGTAGTTAAATTACTTGATGCGGGTATTATTTACCCCATTTCTGATAGCCCTTGGGTGAGCCCTGTCCATTGTGTGCCCAAAAAGGGTGGTATGACTGTTGTGAAAAATGATCAGAACGAATTAGTTCCAACTAGGACAGTCACGGGTTGGCGTGTTTGTATTGACTATAGAAGACTTAATGATGCTACCCGGAAAGACCATTTCCCTTTACCTTTCATTGACCAAATGTTGGAGAGACTAGCCGGAAACGAATTCTTTTGTTTTCTTGACGGGTTTTCGGGATATTTCCAAATCCCCATAGACCCTAAAGATCAAGAGAAAACGACTTTTACTTGTCCCTTTGGTACGTATGCATATAGGAGAATGCCATTTGGGCTTTGTAATGCCCCAGCCACCTTTCAAAGGTGTATGATCGCTATCTTTCAGGACATGATTGAGACTTCCATGGAGGTTTTCATGGACGATTTTTCTGTTTTTGGTAATTCGTTTGAATCATGTTTGTCTAACTTAGACAAGATGCTTGAAAGATGCGAGAAGGCACATTTAGTTCTTAATTGGGAAAAGTGTCATTTCATGGTTAAGGAAGGAATTGTTTTGGGGCACAAGGTGTCAAGTGTGGGAATCGAGGTTGACAAGGCAAAGATTGATGTCATTGCCAAGTTACCTCCACCCGCAAATGTAAAAGGAGTTAGAAGCTTTTTGGGTCATGCGGGTTTTTATCGTAAGTTTATCAAAGACTTTTCTAAGATCACTAGACCTATGACCAAATTGCTTGAGAAAGATGTTACTTTTGTGTTTGATGCTGAATGTGTGAAAGCTTTTGAGACTTTAAAGGATAGGTTGACCAATGCACCCATTATGGTTTCACCAGACTGGTCTAAACCATTTGAATTGATGTGCGATGCGAGTGACTATGCCTTAGGTGCAGTTTTAGGACAACGTGAGGAAAATCATTTTAGGCCAATTTACTTTGCGAGTAAAACACTAAATGGAGCTCAACAGAATTATACAACAACTGAAAAAGAGTTACTTGCGGTTGTGTTTGCTTTCGATAAGTTTAGGCCTTATCTTGTATTGTCAAAAACTGTTGTATTCACCGACCATTCAGCCCTAAAGTACTTGTTTTCCAAACAAGATGCTAAACCTAGACTCATTCGTTGGATTCTTCTTTTGCAAGAGTTTGACATTGAGATCAAGGACAAAAAGGGGGCTGAAAATCTCGCCGCCGATCACTTGTCAAGGTTGGAACATCCAAACCTAGACAAGTTAGGCGATACTGACATTAATGATTGCTTTCCGGAAGAGTTTCTTTTGCAGGTAGATGATGAAGCTGAAAATGGAGAAGAAACACCATGGTATGCTGATTTTGCAAATTATTTGGTTGGAGGTGTTTTGAGAAAAGGCATGACCCATCAACAAAAAGGGAAATTCTTTGCTGATTTGAAATATTATTATTGGGAAGACCCGTATTTGTTTAGGGTGTGTGCTGATGGAATGATAAGGAGATGTATATCTGGAGGAGAAACGAGAAGAATTTTGGATGAGTGCCACCATGGACCAACCGGTGGGCACTATGGGCCGTCTGTTACAGCTAAGAAAGTCTATGATGCTGGATTTTATTGGCCTACGATCTTTAAAGAGGCACAAACTCTATGCCAAACTTGTGATTCATGTCAAAGGGTTGGAAACATCTCAAAAAGAGATGAGATGCCACAAACAAGTATTCAAGTTTGCGAGGTGTTTGACATTTGGGGTATAGATTTCATGGGTCCATTTCCAAAATCAAATAAGTGTGAATACATCTTGGTAGCTGTGGATTATGTGTCAAAATGGGCAGAAGCAAAGGCCGTTTCAAAGAATGATGCCCGAGTAGTGATTGATTTCTTAAAGAGTTTGTTTTGCCGATTCGGTGTTCCTAAAGCCTTAATAAGTGATCGTGGAAGTCACTTTGCTAACCAGCAACTCGAGAAAGTAATGAAGAAGTATGGGGTTCAACATCGGTTTTCTACCTCTTACCACCCACAAACTAGTGGTCAGGTCGAGAATACCAATAGAGCTTTAAAGAGAATTCTCGAGAAAACAGTCAAAGATAACCGCGCTATTTGGTCGAAGAAATTGGATGATGCTTTGTGGGCGTTTAGAACCGCTTACAAAACACCGATTGGTACCACACCTTACAGGTTACTATATGGCAAAACATGCCATTTGCCGGTTGAAGTAGAGCATAAGGCTTATTGGGCTCTGAAGAATTGTAACACTGATTTGGTTGAAGCCGGTGAAAAGAGAATGCTTCAATTACATGAGTTAGACGAATTGAGGTTGCAAGCTTATGAGAACTCCAAGTTGTACAAGGAAAGAACCAAGGCATTGCATGATAAGAAGCTCAAAATGAGGAAAGAATTCAGAGCTGGGGATAAAGTGTTGCTATTTCAATCTCGGTTTAAGTTAAAACAACCAAAACTTAAACCGAGGTGGACCGGTCCATACATAGTGAAACACGGATATCCTTCAGGTTATGTGGAATTGTTGAAATCAGATGGCGGATCGTTCATTGTCAATGGTCACAGGTTGAAATTGTATCACGAGGAGGATGCTGATTGCGAGTGGGAGACACTTGCTATTTACCCCAAGGACAAGTGAATTCGGGGTCGAGTCTATTGCTTTGGACTCGTAAATAAACTAAGCACGAAGGGTACATCATTTATTTGTTTATTTATATTTATATCTATTTATATATATTTATTATTATTATCATTATTGTTATTGTTGATTTCAAAATAAAAAAAAAAAAAAAAAAAAAAAAAAAAAACGGGTTAAAAGCTTAGAAACGCGATCCAGGAAATCCATCAGGATCGCGTTCACCTTTGGTTTTTGGTTACAGAATTTTTTCAAGTTGATAAACGCGATCCGGTCTTGTTTTTAGGATCGCGTTCACTAGTGCATTTTGGTCACAGAATTTTTTTTCTTCGAGCAACGCGATCCGTCTAGGATTATTGGGATCGCGTTTGATAGTTTATTATTCACGCTAGGCGATTTCAACTGATAAACGCGATCCAGGTTAGTTCTCAGGATCGCGTTCGAAAAGATTTTAATCGATTCCAGGGTTATAAAACACGGGACTCGGTAAAAATTAAACCCACAAACATTTTTTTTTTTGCTCTCTCAACATAAACCAAAGAAACCCTAAAACGATTTCATCATCAAAGTACTAAGCTTTCTTTTAATTTCTTCTTCAAATCTCTAATGGCAAACCTACTTAAGGTATTATCAACACCCATATTATGTTTAATTCATATTTTTTGGGGATTTCTTCACAAATTCGGATTTGCATAAAATAAGTGTGGGGGTCTTGCAATTGTTTATCTTTCTTGATGATTCATGCTTCTTTAATGTTCTTAACTTGTAGTATGCATGAATTGTGGTGTTACTCGCTTGATGTGATGATTCATAAATTAGGGTTTATGCTAGATAATGAGAATCCGAATTTGGGAAGTTGTTGATAGTAATTTTTGTGTTGATTTCATGAAATCCTAGTATGCTACATGTTTTATTGCTCAATAGTTGATTAATTTCATTTTTTTTTTGAGTAATTTGAGAAATTAGGATTCATGAGATTTTGGGGATGAAGATGAAGTTGACTTTCTGGGTCAACGTTTGACTTGTTCTCATTGACTTTTGATTGTAATGCATTACTTGTTATCATTGTGTGATTATTATGCAATTTTCAAGTATATGTTTGATATTAGAGTTATGAAACTTGTGAACTTGGTTTAGTTGATAAATGAAGGTGTATTATTTGAAATTCATGTAATCTTGATTGTAAGACTTGTTTGGCTTTGAATTGTGATGTCCATTGCCATGACTTTGTTTGATATTAGATTACATGTTATGTTTGAATGGTTAAGAGTGTGTGTATAGGCAATTTGGTTACTAGTTGTCTAACAAATGTTATGCTCAACTGTGTTCAATGTTCAATTTTGGTTGGCCTATATGCTTTGGTTGTTAGGGGATATAGTTTAGACATTAATCGCTCATTTTGTGATTCGATGACTAATTGCGGTTTATGCTAACGCTCACTTTCCTGGCAACATATTTTGTGTTGGTATTTGATGTTTCAGAGAATGCGAAGTAAAGGCAAAGAACAAGAATCTAGTTCTAAAGGGAAAGGAAAAGCACAGAGTTTATCGTTAGGATATCTTTTGGATCCGGAGAGATTACACCCAAATTTGCAGTTTACAAAGAAAAATTGTGGGGGTAAATTTGCGACGTACAATGATAATTTGTTGGCTTTAAGAGAAAAAGACATTGTGCATCCTAGAGTGATAAATTGGCAACCATTGGAAGAGGCGGGTCTAGCAAGGTCTTTGAGACACACCCTCACTCAATCGGTTAAATGCAAATGGACAGGTAATACTTATGATGTCCAAGATTGGGAAAGATTGTTTGCTATTCAAGAGCCAATTTATGCAGAATTGTGTTTAGAGTTCTTCTCAACGGTGGTAATACATAGGATAAAAACTGTGAAAAATCCATTGTTGTCGTTCCGATTAGGGGGTGTAGACCGGGAAATGAGTTTGATGGATGTTGCCGAGTGTTTGGATATATATGACGCCGATGTGATGGAAGCACCCTATTTTGAGGATTACATTTTTTTGGGTGAATGGTTGGATGAAACAGCTGTACCATTGGAAACTATGTGGCGTGAATTAAGTGACACCCCATACGATTCTTCGGGGAACAACGCGTCTAGCAATCTCAGAGATGTGGAGCATCGCTTAATCCAAAAATTTATTGCCCATTCTATTGCTTGTAGAGGGAAGAATACAGAGAAGGTAACAGCTCAAGATATGTGGTACTTGACCAGAATCAAAAGAAGAATTCGGGTTTCTATACCATATTGTGTTGCAGAATTTCTGGCAACTTATGGGAAGGGAAGAAAGGATTCTTCCAAAATTGCTGGAGGCCATTATGTTACCTTAATTGCTAAACACTTTGAGGTGAGATTGGTGGCAAAGAAAAACCCTTTGACTGTAGTGGAAGATAATTCGCTGCCTTTATCCATTGAAATGTTTTCAGCTGCTAAGGCCGTTTCGCAAGAAAGGAAAAAGTTCATCCCTTGGAGGCCGACTAAGAAGAGTCTTCGAGATGGTACATCATCACAACCATCACAGCCAACAAGGGAACAAGTTGTTCAGGATCACCATATGGAGGATGTTCGTCAACCGGAAATGGTTCAGCAATGCCCAGACGCACCTGGGTGGTTTCAAGGGTTTAACACCAGATTTGAAAATTTCAGGATTCAACAGGAGGAATTTCGGGAGGAGTCGAGGTATGAGTGGGGTGTGCAAAGATTTTTCAATGATTGGCAAAGGCACAATACTCAGCGTATCTACTCCGATGAAGAAGATCTTACCCCAACCCCATATTATCAATTCCCGAGGTGGGGAGAACCTGGAGCTAGAAACCCCGTTCCTGATTATGATAGGCAGGCTGCTTTGGAGGCACTTGAGAGGCACCAACGAGGAGAGGTGGAGGAGCATACACAGCAAGGTTCATCCGGACATTGGCTTTTTGGGGATTAAATTCCATTTGAATCATATTGTGGTGGTGTTTGAACAAATTTAGTTGTGTTGTGAACTGATTTTTATTTCTTTATGTGTGCTTAAGACTTCTTATTAAGTATCTAGGATTTTTGGCATAAACTTCGTTATGAGTGGCATTTGGGTACGATTTGTACAATGCCATCTCATCCTACTCAGTTATATTATAAGTTATGCCTTGTATTTGTTTTTTTTGTGTGATAGAAGGCCTTGTCGATGTGGAATCAATTGCATATGCTGGCAGTAAGTTCAGCGACACATGAGCATGGCATTTACAACATTTTTCTGCTATTATCCCCCGGGTAGTTTCATTTCATTTCACTTCCTCATTTGTACTTATTGATTATGTTTGTTTTGTGCATTGAGGGCATTGCACAATTTAAGTGTGGGGAGGTAATTTGCTTGAACTTCATTCTTAGCAAATTGTTGTTCTTGCGTCTTGTTAGGTTTGTTAGAATCTGTTGGGGTTCTCAATCGAACTTTACGAATTCTATTAACGGGCCTTTGGGTCACTTAATGGGTCTGTTATTGATCTTGAGTCCAATAGATTTTAGCAAATTCTGATAAGAGGTTAGGAATGGCAGTTTGTTGGGATTGTGCTTGTCCTAATATGATTAATTACTTGAAAACTTCCTTTATGAAATATCTAGTTAAAGTAATTAAATCTTCCCTCTTGCATAAATTTTAGAGATGTGTCATATGAGCAACCTCATTGGGTGAATTGCATGACTAGCACACTTGTAGCTCCACTATTAAATTGTGAGATATTAGAGCTTTAATTGAGAAAAACACTTATTCTTAGTGTTTACATTGCTATTGCTATGAGTGTGCCGGTGAGTATAGTTTGTTCTAGAACTTGCCCTAGTGATGCATTTCGAGGCCGCTGTGAGATCACAATTTGTGATATAGGTGAGATCGTATGATGAAGAGGTATTCTTAGGATTGGAGCTTAATCCTAGCAATTCTGACTTTCTAGCCAATTATCGGGACCGTATGGATCATTTAGATGATTAATACTAATCTCAATAATCGGCCAAGGAATCTTAATTGTTTAGGATCTTATTTTCGTTTAAACCATTTATATCTAGTCCACCCAGGTCGTTAGCACTTACTTTTAGTGCTAAGAAACCCATAGATACTTCCACATACATTCATGATCACTACATTATTCAGCCTATTTTTGTGTAGTCAATTCCCAAATCATTTATTTTCCAAAATGTTGTCTAATTTGAATTTTTAATGGATGTTTATGTAAAATGTGACTTAAATGTTTTAGTAGGGATTCTAATGTTTAATTCTATAATCTGAAGTTGTAATCGATTGAAGTGCTGAATGTTAAAGTTTAAGTAATTGAAGTTGAAAACTTAAAGTTAAGGATTGGTTAATTGTAGTCAACTAAACGGCCTTTGAATTCCTGAACAAGTAGTTCCCGAGGGGTGTTCTACACCTAGCCACTGAAGGTTTTTTTTCAGATCTAGGATGGCTGGTCCGAAAGTTCGCTACACAGGATTCATAGAAAGTCGTAGAATGCAGTTAATAAATCCAATCATAAATGTAAATCAATGAGAATTGCAAGTTGAGAATTATGAATATAAGTCATACATGAAGAATAATTCTAATTGGTTTAGCATGAGAATCCCAAGTTTTATTACTGTCACAATGAGAATTAATTAGGCAACATTTACTTAACTTTCTCATGGGTTTTGTCTGCTACTTTTCACAAATTGCTTGAGTCGAGCCTACCTATTCCATTTTCACCATACTTTATGCCCAACATGGTTAGAATACCTTCTCTGAGATTTCACTTGGTGCTCACGCCAAGACGGTGGAGATTTGATCCTTTTGCAAGCCTATGGTAACAGTGCATCACGACTTGGCTTAATTGAGTGTTATATTATTCATTCCCTTACCTTGTAGTTTATAGGTTGAGAGTGAGTGATTGATACACTTATCCTATTGTGAGGTGCTAGGTCGTGCATTTCGGGCTTGACAAATTATCATCTCAAGTTTTGGTAACTATATACATGTGACCAACATAATTGTTTAGGTGATTATTGTTAGTTTATTTTGAAAAGCTTGATCTCCATTTTTTTTGAAAATACAAGAGGGATGTAATGGTTTATATCTGGTAGAAAATGATTTGCTTGAGGACAAGCAAAGCTCAAGTGTGGGGATGTTTGATATCGCTCATTTTGTACATATATATTTCACGCGATATCATTGTTTTAAGTATATTTTTAGTGAACTTTTAGAACTTGTGGTACTTAATTGGTAAAAATTAAATTCTCAGGTAAAAAGGTTGAAGTTCTGAAAGTTGGAAAAGATTTGGTTGAGTATTGAAGCTGAAATGTCAAAGTTGCAATTTGGATCTGTTTTTATACTGAAGAACGCGATCCGGACCCAATGACCAGGATCGCGTTTCAAAGGTTTAATCTGGCATGTACGTTTTTCCAAAGAGAAACGCGATCCGGGTTGTTAATACGGATCGCGTTTGCTAGTGCAATCCGTAATCAGAAAATTTTCAAGAAGAGGAACGCGATCCCAACACATAAGCTGGATCGCGTTTGTCTTTGTATTTTCTGAATTTTTGGATCGCGTTGGTATTCCCTGGATCGCGTTTATGAGCGGTTTTGCAGCAGTTTGAAGGATTTAAAATACGTTTTTATTTCATAAAATGATATAACTTGCAGAAGAGAAAACCCAGTGACGATTTTGGCTCTCAACTTTTGAAACTTTTCATCACTTTTGAAGAGATTACTTTGCTTTAATCATTAGGGGCCTACGGATCTTCGATTAATCATTGTAATCACTCGTCTTACATCTTTATTTATTTATAATCATGTTTGTTTCGATTTCAATAGTTTCTCTTGTTTCTTTTGTTGCAATTATGAGTAGCTAATTTAATAAAACACTTGTTTGGATGAAATTACTAGTGATTAGAGGTGTTTACTTTTTGGTTTCATGTTTACTCAACTTTCGTTTAATCGAATTATTATGAGTTAGGGTTTATTGTTAAATCTGAATCGCTTGATGAATGAATAAATGATTATAGCGGATGTTTATTGTTTATATGTTCATTATCAATTATTTGTCTATGAGTAATTGAGTTTGATTGCGAATGCATTAAGATTGCGATTTAGAAAATTAACCTTGATATTGTAAGTTCATGAATATGGCGAATGTCTTTCATATATTGAATTGGAAGTTGATGAATTGATGTTAGGATCTAGTTTGATGGCGAATGCTGAACTTGACCTAATTACGATAAACATGAATTGTTTTAAGTGTTAAGATCAAATACCTCGAAGTTATTAGTAAAGTAATCCAAACAAGTGTCGTTTTCTAGTGTTTAAGTTTAACAAAATTAATCTGACTCTTCCTGAGTCCACTTGCTCTAGTTTAATACATTAGTTGATAAGCAACGTGACAACTCGGTCACACAAATCCACGTTTAATTACTTGTTTAAATTAGTTGCATTTTGATTACAATTCTCATTTACAAAGTCCCTGTGGAACGAACCAGTACTTATTGTAACTATACTATACATGATAAGGTATACTTGCCTTAGTGTGTAATAGTTCAGTGTCAGTAATTATTAGTTTATTTTATAACTTGTTTTCACACATCAATATGAAACTGCTTTAACACATAGCTCAATAACTATTTATTCAGCTGGTTCATCATTAATGGGGGTTTTATTATTGTATACTAATTACGGTAGCATTCTTTTATGATATCTGTTGAAACATAAAATACTACATGAAACTCCATTAAACAGTTAGATTTGATTTATGTTAGATACTTCAATGTACTTGATAACTAAGTAGACAACGGTCATGAGGTGTGGAGTGCACACCGGTTAGAGTCATTATATTTTTGGACCCGGAAAAGTAGCTATGGTCAAGAAGGTGCCCCCTTAAATGTGGGTGACACCGACTTAGTATAACGTATGAAAGTTGACGCTACATAAATCAGTTTCAAGAGGCAGCCTAATGCTGCAAGTTAACGTCATGTCGCAACTCAGCTTCTGTCTGCCAAGCAGGCTGCGGTGACACTTGGTACAGTACTTAGTCATCGTGCTAGACTGTAAGCCGATCAACTTGTAAGCTGAGCAGCGACCCAACCAAGGATAACTGCTCCTAATTTCTTATAAATTGTTTTTAAATAGTTTTAACTAGTAGTAATAACTTTCAGAGTTGAGTGCTTTGTATATGAAACAACTAACAGAAATTCTATACACACAAACATTATGAGTTGTTTTTTTAGTGCAAAAAACTTTTAACTAATATGGTACAGTAATATGGTAGATTATCTCAAATCGTGAAGCTCAGAACTTCAGAAAGGTAGAAACGTGACCTTTTGAAAGTGAAAATTTTACACAATTCACATAATATATCATGCTATTAATATCATCACTGCAAATCACGAACCCGAATTTAAAACTGTTGTTATTCTTGTCAGTATCTGTTTTCCTCCCTCAATCGTTCCAATTGACCATCAGCATCAGAGATTTGGTGCAAAGAAATAATTTGGGGTTACTCGCCAACCGAGCCTAGCGTTGATTACTTGATGTTGAAAGCATAAAAGAATTAAAATATATATATATATATATATATAGAAATGTTATGGAACAACTTCATACAATTTTTTTTTTGCAAAATAAGCTAAAATATACATATATTAATGCATTATTAACGGTATTTTCCATGTAGTTAAAATTCTCAAGGTTATGTTCATATCTACGTTGAATTATTGCACCTTTTAGTTTATCAAAGGTCGATTAAGTCATGGAGTTTAATGACCGAAACTATGATAGATATCTGTCTTGTTTTTTAATTAAATAAAATGATATATTTATTGATGAACTGATTTTCAACAAAGTGGAAATTTGGATGAGAATACAAAAGAGAAATTGATCACCGAGTCAATCCTAACAAGAAAACCAATAATCATGTTAGAAGGATTGATGAAGGAAAGCAATAATCATGGTGAACCGCTACAATGAAAAGCATATCATATCCGCGAATCAATTTTGTTGGAGGAGTTTGCAAGCTTAGAGATGAAGAAATCATGGTTTGAATGGTGGATCGTCTCATCACTTCAATAAATTCTTCAAAAGACTCGCATTGGTTACGATATTTGTGATTAGTAATCAAAATTTGTAGGGCAACAATTTGATTATCCCATCATAAATTTGGTTGTCGCTTTTGTCCAAATTATTATATTGATCTTATTAAGTACAAACTTTGATAAATGTAACCTTCTATTGAAACAAACTAAAATAAAAGTGAGCAATTAACTTCGCATGGAATACCTAACAATGAAACTCAACTTATATAGTTAAAAATATGAACTCGTGGAGTATTTTCATTAGCTATTTGGGAGGTACACTTGTGCATCTATAAGAACATAATGAGTGTCCAATAGTTGTTGACAACGTCATTCAATGGCATCAAAATGTAAATTTAAGGTAATGGTCATATTAAGGTACCCGCCATGTTGGACTGATCAATAAATAGAAAGAAAAAAAATTGCAATCAACTTGAAGTTGCGGGCTCAAATCCACATGCCTTCATGTTGGGTGGGAAGTCGTTAGGTGGTCTCAAGTTAGAGCATTTCCAATGGGAACATACGAAATTGAGTCACATTAGGCGGTCTCAACTTCAGACGGCTTCATCCTTGGAACTTCTTGGGATGGACGGTCGTTTACGATCTTTTCATTTTTATTTCTTTTATATTTAAAACAAATGTGATAATAATAAATGTGAAATAATTGATGAATTTTAATTATATTATGAGTATTAGAATTTGAAGCAGCGAAGATGTGATGGTACGGTGGCAATCAAAACTCAAGTTTTAGTGTTTTACAAGTACATATTATAATTAGATTAGATTTCAAACTCATATCTAAATATAGGAGGTTAATTGTTTAATTAAAATATAATATTTAACTTTTAGTTTAAGTAATATAGAAAGATTTAATTGATTACTTAAATACAATTTTAATTTATGATGTCACAAAGTCGCTTCTTTTTACGGAGATAGTAATAGTAATAGTAATTGCTCGTAAATATCAGCGAAAGACCGAAAGTTGATCGCAAAGAAAAGTGGGTCCCACTAGCTTCTGATTATTCAAATCAAAATCTTGTCTTGTAGCATGGACCGCCACGCACCTCATCTCAAATTTCTGATCGGGAGACCGCAACGCAACAGATCCTTTCCATCTCGTTCTGTAGCAGTTGACTTTAGCAGCCACTGTTTTATCGGATAATAATTTTGTATTCATACAGTTAACCTTTATATAAATAAATAAAAATAATTTATTATTCATTTTAGTCACTGTCGAGTTGATGATATTCATGCCGTTGTTTTCTAAACTTATTTGACTCACTTATGATCTATTGATATTGCATCTACAGATAAAATATGAAATTCTGAGAAGAGTGAGTCTGACAGTGTCGTCGCCTTTCCTTCTCCGTGCCCGCTCCCCGTCACAACCTTTTACAACCCAACTCGTATAAAGCTTGATAATAACTTCAACGAGCGATCGAGGCCGGTTACATGTTTAGAGTCTATAACATGTTCTAACGTAGGACTTAACATACCCCCAACACAAATCAGATAAACACAACTTTTGATCATGTGTACGTTCTAACTATTTATCTTTTGAATTTCCGTTGAATTATTAAAAAATTAAATTGGATTAGGTTAGATTACATTAGATTTCTAATTTTCTATAGTTAGAAGAAGAAGACAAAATGAATCACTTTAATAATTTTTGTTCTAGACAAATCCTAATCCAAACATCCTAATCCAATAATTGATTGTCATTAGCAATTAATATATTTCATGACTTGCTTAGCAACTCCAACTAACGGATATTAAATTTTGCGCGTCGAGTGTCGACTATAGCTTATAGGGCATTAAGGTTTAAGTTCAAATCTCATTTGAGTAGAGTTTGAGACATAATGTGTAACATAAAATTTTTTTGTTGTATTGGTTGTTAATTTGTTATTAAGTTTGTCGGATTCTTGATAAAACATCGATTAATATTGTCATCATCGGGGTCTTAACACAGTGGTCAGGGAGTTTTTCACTATGTGGTTTCTTCCTAGGGGGTCACAAGTTCGAATCTCGCCCATGGTATTTCGCCTCGGGGAGGGGCGACTCCGCGGCGCGATACCCATCTAAGACGTGGGAGAGCAATCCCTATAGAGCGTCGCCGAGATTTCGAACTTGGGTGCGGTTCTCATATCGGGGAGTAACCGCATGGAGATGATCGGGTTGGCTAATAAGCATTTCTGTGATTCAAATACTGCCTTGCAAAAAAATATATTGTCATGAAAACATTTTATATTGTAATTATGTTATTTATAAAAAAAAATTAGGGAATCAATTAAGTTTGACATAATTAATTACATTATGAATTTTATAAATGTATTATATTGTTACATAATTAATATATTTCAACATTTAATTACGTACTCATTCAATTTCTTATGTGACGGTAGAGAAATCTTTGAAATTTATATCTATCAATCTCACTTGACAAAAACGTTCATCAATCAAATTTCTCATCTTGATTTTTACATCAACAAAACCTTAAAATGACTATACAAATTAAGGAAATGCTAATGGCAGCCTTTATGGCTGTCAATAAGACAGATATAATGTATTTATTAAACATAAAGTTTTCTTATTTATCCATAGTTATAATTAATACAGCTATGATTTGCATTAAATTCATTGAAACTTTCCTTTTATTGGTGATGTATTAATTAAAATCTTTGATTATAAAGGAAACTTCAAGTTCAATAAATGCACTATGTCTGTCTTATAGGGCTGTCATTAGCATTTCCCTACAAATTATTAGTCATAAAAAGGCTCAATATTGTTTAATCATTTCCATGTCATGTTTTGGATTTTAGTTGTTTCCATTTGTTCCCGATATCATTTAATATATGTAGACATAGACTATTCAAAAGAAGTGAACAAACATAGTTTGGTTACATATATTATATGTGGCCCATAATCCGATTGAATGATATATATTTATTTATCTACAATATGACACCAATTGAGCGTAGCTAAAGTGGTACCGTCATCGCAAAACATCACATGTGTGATCTGTTCAGGCGTAGAAACGCCCAAGTGCTATGATGATGATGATATATGAGGAATTAAGCTTGTCACACTCCGATTATCGTGCAAACCCAGGGTCGAGACCAAGTCAATCGAGGGTGGTGAAAGCTCAATTCTTTCAGAGCAATTCGTGAGGAATAACTCTGTGGATTTATGAGGTGTTGGCCTGAAATGAAAGCACAACACTGGTATTTATACTCAAACCCTAAGCTGACGTGGAGGGTTTGGTCGTGGGGGAGCACGACACTTCCTGCGTGGATCGCTGACGTGGAAGTTCGGTCGTGGGGGAGCACGACACTTCTTATGCGGATCGCTGACGTGGAAGTTCGGTCGTGGGCGAAGATGACATTTACTGTGTGCCGGCTGACGTGGACCAATCAAATGCCCCGACCAGGTTAATGGCCAGGCCATGCTAGCCGTACCTGAGTATAACGGTTGCAGATTATACTTCTGTCAGAGAATGTCGGGTTTGCCTTGTCGTCTTGCAGCCGTTCCTCTGTTACGCTGATGGAGCGGCCCGGCCTGCGGTTCGGCGCGGAATGCAGCCGAGTCCGCGTCCTGTCCTGGGCGTTAGTGTCCGAGGTGAGAGCTAAAAGAGTTGGGCTCGGGTGTTATCCGGGTCTATGTTCGGCACGGATCCGGGGTCGTGATAGCTAGTGCAGTCCGCTGTCCGTACCAAAAGTTAGTGGAGCTGGGCTCAGATATCATCCGAGTCCAGGCCCGGTCCGGGACCGAGCCACCCTGTGTGGTGTAGGCTGAGGCCAGATGGTGTACATCATTATGATCGACATGTCAGGGGTTCGAATTCGTTTCTCAACACATGTGGTTGGTTTGTGGAGATGTGATTCGCCCGACTTCCATGTCTTTGCGGGTAGAGAGAATGTGTACTATTGAAATATGGTAAGGGTTGAGGGTACCCTTCAAATTGCCCTTATTTACAATATGAGAAAACCTATACTCTAATCACGCATGCATGTATCATGATTAAGGGTGATCAAGTATTGATTGGATTGATTACGATTAAGGGCAGTCAATTCGTGTCAAGTGGCACCTTATGGAGCGCATCCATGGTCCTTGCGATTGCAACCCTTTGAAAAAAACAACTATGTGCGTGCCACCCTTGAAATAAAAAGTCAGGCCATCGATTAGTTATGGCCCCCCACCTAAAATGTTTCTTGGGTAAAAATTTGATGGATGCTCATGAACGAAAAGGTACATATTATCATTCAATTCGGTATTAGGTTCGAAATAAGTCATCGTTGTCATGCGGCAACTTAGCTTAACTAGCTAGAAGCTTACAATCATTAAACGCGTACCAATTTTATAGTTCGATAGATCTTTTCAACAAAAGTTCGCAATCGGAAAGTTAAAAATATCTAAATGACTAAAGGCCGGTATACTAAATTAAGTGATATATTGACATACAACAAGCAACAACCGTTAGTGTCAATTTCAGTAATTAACCGCATGACAAACACTTGATGTTACCATCCACGTCCAAATCCAAATCGTAGTAATAACTAATAAGCTAGTAATTAGATGAAAATATATAAATAATTTATATATATATTAAATATTACATTATGTACTTTTTTCTGTACTTTTCTATACTTTATTCCACCATTTTTTTTTTTTAATTCAAAAGGGGGTATGGTGAGTATATTTGGGAGGTATGGACAGTGGCGGATTCATGATTTGGGGTGACCAGTAGCAGGAGTATCTAAATTTTTGTTAACCAGTAGCATAAAGAAGAAATTCAACAAAAAATGCATTTTTTATATGAAATTTACACTGCGTATAACGAAATGACCTGTAGCGACTGCTACTTCTATCTTCTACGTGGCTCCGCCCGTGGGTATGGATAGATTATCCCATTAAATATTACAAGAAACAAGACAGGGAAATATATAAATTTTATTTTGTTATATATGATGATGGGTATGTTTGTGGTATGAAGGAATAAGGAGTAATGAGTAATGATTGTTGGAAAACACACGCATGGAGAAAGTACGTGTATGTCAAATACTCAAATGTGGCGGTGTACGGTGTACTCGATCATTGATGGTTGAGGATATAACAGTATAACACTATTATTATTTTAATATTAATATTCTAATAAAAAAGATAAAACTTCTATCTATTACAGTTATTTAATTAATTAATTAATTAATAATATGATATATCACTTCTATTCTATGAATATTCGTAAACTTTTATCTTTTCCTCGTGTAACACCCCAAAAACAAATGTAAATTTATTTAACTAACTTTTAAGTTAGAATCATTATATTCTATGGTTTTAAATATGTTAAGTTAAAGTGAGCCTTTAATTGGAAGGTTAGGGACTGAAAGAGTAAGGAATAGAACTTGGGGGGCAGAAAATGAAAAATTCCTATTAAAACCCCATCTCTTTTTCATTTAGTGTAAAAATCAGAAAATTGGGGTCTGGGGGTTTTGTAGGTGACGATTTTAACAAGAAAAAGAGGGAGAAGAGAAATTTTACAAATTGATGCCCTAATTGCATGATTGGAAGTTTGTAATCACTTAATACATCATCACCAAGGTAAGATACAACTTCTATACCCTTTTATTTCATGATTTGAGAGGTTGAATTATGAACCCTAAGGTGGAATGATAAGAAAAGAATGAAATTAAAGCTTTATACATGCTATGTAGGTGATAATTATCACTATTAGTAAGTTGTTCAAGTAAAAACTGAAAGTTTGAATGAATTAGGGTTATGATGATTCTAGCTAAATTGAGAAAGTTCATGGATGATGATATGTATAAGTAAGTAAGTTGTTGATAAGTTGTAAGTATCATTTTTAGCAATTGCATGCTAAATTACAAGAAAGATAAGGATGTAAAGTTAAGTTGTATGAGGAAATTAATAGGAAAATGTAAACAAGTTTAATGTAAGCATATTCAAGAACCAAAGTGTCTTGGATATTAGAAATTAGTTAGCTTGGATGATAATTCCTTGTAAAGGAGGTTGTCACTCTAAGTAGTGTATGACTTTATTTGTGTGTTATGTGTATAGGTGAACTTTGACTAGAATTGGAAGGCTTGAGAATATTAAACTTCAACTTCATCCTTATACAAGGTAAGTAATGGGGGATGGGATGGGAAAGTAAGGCTTATGCCTTTGGGAAAGCAAGGCTTATGCCTTGAATGGAATGTAAGGCTTATGCCTTAAATGAAATGTGTGGCATTTATGCCCAAATGTAAGCTAAAGTAACGGATCCTTACTTGTAAGATTAGTGCTTCACTACATGAACACTAAAAAATGTTGAAAGTTTTTGTAAAGTTAATACACTCTCTGTTACTTACTAAGTATTTTATACTTACCCCATTTATGATGTTATATTGTAGATTGTCCAAGTGGCTCGAGGGGAAATTTGGGTAAGGAACCAAGCTCAAGCTAGTGGTGGGACTTGCTTTCTTAGTAAGTCAATCCCTTTTTGTAAATCATGCTCTTGGTGAACTATGGAATGCCCCCTTTTTGTAAAGAATGATGTTTAACCAAATTGTGTAAGCTTTTGGAATGATGGAACATGTTGTAATGATCTTAATCTGGAAGTTTTAAATGTTTATGTAATGAATGTGAAGTTTGAATGTTAACAATGCTCATGAAAGTGTGAATGGTCGTTTTGGTGTCAAAATGGGTCATGAATGTGCTTACGTGTAAAAGATGAGTTAGAGTTTGAATGGATTAATTGAGACTTGTTGTTAGAGTCAAAATGATGTTAGAAAAGAATCATGAAAATGTTTAGGTCTGAATATGGGGGGATTGTGTTTTGAGTTGTCATTTAAAAGTGTCGAAATGGCCCTAAATTGGTGACGTGTCCAAAATGGTAATTTTTGTGAAATTTGAAAAAGGGTAAAAAAGAAAAGTTTTATATTGTTATAGTGGATGTGTGTGCAAAATTTCAGGTCATAACTCTCAACGAGTCAATAGTTATGCGTGTTTAAAGGTCGATAGTTTTGAGAAAATTGGGCAGTTTTGAAAGGCAGTTTTGAGTCAAAGGGCCAGTTTCGGGGGCAGGTTTGAGGCTCAAGAAGCAGTTTTGAAGGGAAAGTGTAAACACGGAAAACCTTTATCTTGTTGTAGTGAAGGTGTCTACAAAATTTGGTTGTCTAATTATTAACGAGTAAAAAGTTATATGTATTTGAAAAAGGCAGTTTTGGACGAAAAAAAAAAGTAGTTTTGAAAATGGATAGTTTTGCCCATAACGTATGTTGGTCAGTTAAATTGTGTAGCCTTTGGTACGTAATCGCGTATCATATTTTAGTTGAATGTTGGGACCTAAACAATATTAATTCAGTAAAAAAAAAAAATGGGGCGTTTCAAGTCCCGATGAACTTAAAGTAAGGTATGCAGCAAGTCTTCTCAGATCTAGGGGTAAGAGTTGGTGGGACGTGCAAAAGCAGATGTTGACCTCGGATGTAGCTAATGGAAAGACCTGGGAGGAGTTTAAAGAAATGCTTGAGACGGCCTTTTGTTTGGAGGCCGAATTGACCAAGATTAGAAGGGATTTTCTGCACATGAAGCAAACCACAGAAACAGTGAATGAACTTGCGGGGTGTATTTTTGGAAAAGGCCCGTTTCTGTCCAGAGTATGCGGGAAACCCCAAGATGCTCATAAGCCATTTTCACGATATACTTAAGAAAGAAATCAGACAGTTTTGTCAACCGGGTAGATGGACGAGATTTGAGGATTATGTTAATGAAGCCCGAAACCGTGAAATTGAGTTGAACCGAGATGATGAAGCTTCACCGAATAAGAGGAAGTTCGAACAAAATACTGGGTCTTCCAAGAAGATTAAGAATAGTGGTAGCGGTGGCGGTAAGGGAAATAGTGGTGGTAAAAAGGAGCTTCAACAATGTAAGAAATGTCACCGTAATCATTTGGGAGAGTGTTTAGCCGGGTCGAAAGCTTGCTATCAATGTGGGATGGAAGGTCATTATGGGCGTGATTGCCCTAACCCCATTAAGGTGTGCTATGGTTGTTATGAACCGGGTCATGTTAAGGCAGAATGCCCTAAGCTCAAGAATTCAAAGTCAAGTACCCCGCCATTAAAGACCTATGATAGAAAGCAAGGTGATCAAGCAAGGACTCGAAGTAGGTCCTTTCAACTCACCGCTGAAGAAGCAAAGAATACCCCTGATGTGCTTACAGGTACTTTCCTTGTTAATCAGAAACCTGCTTATGTGCTCTTTGATTCAGGAGCTTCACGCTCTTTCGTATCGGAAAGTTTCTCCCAAAGTTTTAATATTCCTTTGAGTGCCTTAGATACCCCTTTAGATGTAGAAATCGCGGATGACCGAGTAGTATTTGTTTCGAGTGTCTTTCGGGGGTGTCATTTTGTGACAACCGTCAATTTAGGACTATAATTTAGTGCCTAATCAAGTTTTAATACATGTAATTAGTTCTGTGTTAGGCTAATTAATGTATCAATTATTATATATATTGTTGAATATATATCTACAATTATGCGATTTGTTTAAATCGTACGAGTTTCAAATCGAATGAATTTCGATACAATAAATACGGATGTTGGTGAACAATTGATCTAAGTAATACAAGGATTTTTAATAAAGTTTTTGTACTTAAAAATATTATGTCGATAATATTTTGTATCCAAGTTTTATCACACGATTAATATAAACGCGAATAAAAGGTAATTGCGCAAACGAAATGAGACGAATCATCATTTATAATGTAATTATTAAATGTTTAGTCAAATACTTCAACAAAATACTGAATAATTATTCGTATTCTAGAACGTACATTAAAACATAGAAAATAAATATTTAACGTTTAAACGACGGAGTAAACGAACACCGCACGGAGCGCAGTGCGCGGACTAAAAATGGTGGGGATTCACCAAAACCCCCTCCACTTTCTCTTTTCTTTTCATTTCTTATTTTCTTTCTCTCTCTCTTTCATTTCTTTTCTCTCAAAACCCCAAACACCCAAAAACTCACAAATTCACAAAATAAGCACCTCAAACAACCTCGGATCTTCAAGCCCATTTGGAAATAAACGACCACCTCGCGACGATCTACAATCCTACCTTTCCGGAATTTCATTTCGGCGATTTGTAAGTTTCCGACACAACTCCGAAAACTCTCGTTTTTAAGTTTTATAACTTGCTAGTTGTTTGTATAACCTTGTAATGTCCTAAAATGGGTTGGGTAAAAATATTAGGCCGATCGACGGCCGGAAAACGCGTTTTTGGAGTCGAAACTCCGATCAGACCCCGTACGTCGCATTTGGCCTGGAGCAAATGCGACGCAGCGGCCTACGTCGCACCATATCCCCAACGTCGCATATAGCGACGCAGCCTTGTACGTCGCATTGACTTGCGGACGTCGCATTTAGCGACGCAGACCCTTACGTCGCAGAAATCAACTACGTCGCCTATAGCGACGTCACGTTCAACGTCGCATTAAATTGCGAAGGTCGCACATAGCGACGTCATGCCCAACGTCGCAGTCCGGATCTGCGACGTAGCACCCTACATCGCACAAAACAGAATCTTCAAACCTCAAAATTTTCAAAGTCAAATTTTACGGTAGCATTTCACTGTAACAATTCACTGTAGCAACAATATAATAACATTTTAGAACTATCATTACAACCGCCACCAACGGGCCGTACACGTTTTCAAATACACAATTAAATCAACTAAGTCATAGTAACTTAGACAATTCAATCAAACAAGTCGTTGTAACTTGTATCAACTTATTCCAAACAAGTCGTAGTAACTTGTAACAAAACAATCAACCAAATCGGGGTAATTTGGACATCAAGTTAAGCAAACAATTTCAATGGTAGTCTTTCGAGATACCGGTACAATTAATAACAATTCAAGTGTCGTGGACACATTCAGGTTTCAAGACTTTGGACACCACATTACAGCTAATTACCTCAAGTTTATTAAATTAAACACTTCAAGAATCATGTGAGTTTCATAGCCCCATTTTCACTGCTTTACAACTAGGGGTGTGATATTACTACTCGATTTTGTTTTACAAGTAGAACGCAAGTGCCAAACTTCAAATACTACATGAGTTTCAAGCTAATCAATTTAAAGTCCTCCATAAGCATAGTCTCTAGTATTTTATAGCGTGAATGTTAGTATATGATATCATATGGGATTGACAATCCTCATCCGGGTTAGCACGCACTAACCGGTCAAACGGATGTATTAGCATTTGGGAAGACGAGTGTGGATTAGACACTCGTAGGAGGCATTTCAAGTTAGGTTTCCTTAATTGGGCCTGACAAATCAAGTTAAGCTCAGACTATGTGCTCATGGACAGTATAACTTTTATTTTGCTTAATTGCATTTTAAATTCAATATAAATCTTGCGGTTCTTACAACTATACATTGACATACAAACCTGTGAGCTCACCAGCGTTTTCGCTGACCCATTTTAGTATTTATCACAGGTACCCAGCAGTAGTTTGGCTGCACAAGCAGGAATTATTAGCTCGAGTCAGCATACATACAACTAGAGATTGGACTGCATTATTATATTTTGTAAAAGTAATTATGCTATGTAATCTCTCAAATTTCAGGAATCGAGCTAATGTAACTATATTTTGATGTAAACATTTACTTTATCTATACAAGTTCAAAACGACGCATATAGTGGTCGTTCATTATATCTTGTGCTTTGTATATTGATTAGTGACACCCAAATCAAGCTTCCGCAAATCATTAAATTTGGGGGTGTCACAGATTGGTATCAGAGCCTAAGGTTATAGTGAACTAGGTTGCATTTAGTGGGCCTAGACTATGACCGTTAGGCAGTATTCCTTATTAGTTATGACTAGTTCAGGGATTACATCATACGACTTTAATTTAACATAGCCTGATCAACTATGTACAATTAGAGAAAGATGATGTGAAATCTGAAAGAGTTATGTTGAACAGGAATGCATTAGTTGACTCTGACCTCGAGAGAAACGGGACTCAAAACATTTATGTGCTAGACACTTAATAGGTTATTATGTGATATACATATATATACATGAATAGACCTTATTACAACTTTAGGCTATATTATACTATATGAATATAGGCCTCTTCCTTTCAAACGTTTTGTCTCGAAATGACAAACATATCACTAGTTCATCATACTCGGACTAGTATCTTATTTCATTTCCTTGTTCTTTCTTACTCAGCATCATGCCTCCACGTCGTCAAATTACCCTTAGCGAAGCTGAGATCGCGGGAATAATTGCCCGCAGTGTGACCGAAGCCTTGGCTACCCGAACACCACCCGGTAGCGAGGACACAGCAACCAATACTCCACCACCCAAACCCTGCTCCTATAAGGACTTTCTTAGCTGTAAACCACTGTACTTCAAGGGCACGGAAGGTGCCATTGGCTTAATCCGTTGGATTGAGCGTATGGAGTCCGTTTTCAGTCTCTGCGACTGCACTGAGAACAACAAAGTCAAATTCGCTGCTTACACCTTTCAAGAAGGTGCACTCACGTGGTGGAAAACCCACGCAAACTCTGTAGGCCTTGAGGTTGCAAACCGACTTCCTTGGGCCGAACTGAAGAAGAAGCTGACAGAGAAATACTGTCCTGAAGAGGAATTGCACAGGCTGGAAGAAGAATTCTGGCATCTGGAGGTGCAGGGAAATGATGTCGCTAATTATACCACCAAATTTCAGCAGTTTGCTCTATTATGCCCGGGTTTGGTCGAACCAGAAAGTAAGGGCATTAAGAAATACATTCGTGGACTCCCCGAGAACATCCAAGGAAACGTCGCCTCATCCAAACCAACTACTACTGAGAGTGCCATTCGATTGGCCCACGAACTCATGGCTCTAGTTGTCAGCCGTGAGACCTCCAACACCTCATCCTCTAACAACAACAAACGCAAATCCACTGAACACCACCACAACTCAAACAAGAAAAACAACGCCATCCAAGTCTATAACACCAACTCTGAATCCACCCGCAGCTACACCGGGGACAGACCTTATTGTCCCAAGTGCAACTACCACCATTTTGGTCAGTGCAACCCCCCTTGCAACAACTGCAGGAGGTACGGGCATTTGACTAAGGATTGCAGAGCCCCCAAATCCAACAACAACCCCTCTGACAAAAATACCCGACAACCTAAGTCCTGCTACGAATGTGGAAACCCAGGACACTTTAGGGATTCTTGCCCAAAATTGAAGAACAAGGGCAACAACAACAACCACCGCAACAACAACAACACCAAAAGTAGCGCCTTCGTGATCAACTCAGGAGACGCCCGTCAGGACCCGAATGTGGTCACGGGTATGTTCCTCCTCAACAATTTAACTGCTTCCATTCTGTTTGATACTGGTGCCGATAGGAGTTTTATTTCCGATGAATTTTGCCCTCTACTTGACATTACACCTGTTGCTTTAGACGTTAAGTACACCGTAGAGCTAGCAAATGGCAAATTGATAGAAACCAATAGTGTGATACCTAATTGCACCTTAAATCTAGCCGACGAAACCTTCTCCATAGATCTTATGCCTGTTGAGATAGGAATTTTCGATGTCATCGTAGGCATGGACTGGTTATCCAAACATCGCGCCGAAATCATCTGCTACGACAAAATTGTTCGCATACCTCTCGCCGTCGGTAGAACCCTAGTCATACAGGGGGAGACCGGAGGGACGAGGCTTAACATCATCTCTTGTCTTAAAACCCAGAAATTTCTGAGGAAGGGTTATCCATCAATCCTCGCGCACATCATGGAGAAAAAGTCGGAGGAGAAGCGACTTGAGGATGTTCCAATTGTTCGAGACTTTCCAGAAGTCTTTCCTGAGGAACTGCCTGGTCTACCACCACCAAGACAGGTTGAGTTCTCAATCGATCTTATACCAGGTGCTGCGCCTGTGGCCCGAGCACCATACCGTTTAGCTCCATCAGAACTTCAAGAGCTGTCCACCCAGTTACAGGAACTCCTGGAACGGGGGTTTATCAGGCCGAGTTCTTCACCTTGGGGAGCTCCGGTCCTATTTGTTAAAAAGAAAGACGGTTCTTTTCGAATGTGTATCGACTATCGAGAGTTGAACAAGTTAACTGTCAAGAATCGGTATCCACTTCCTCGAATCGATGACCTGTTCGACCAACTTCAAGGGTCGAATTGTTATTCAAAGATTGATCTCCGATCCGGTTATCACCAATTGCGTGTCCGCGATGCCGATATTCCAAAAACCGCTTTCAGAACTCGTTACGGGCATTACGAATTCCAAGTGATGCCATTCGGCCTAACCAATGCACCGGCTGTATTCATGGACCTTATGAATCGGGTGTGTAAACCTTACCTTGATAAGTTTGTCATTGTCTTCATTGATGACATCCTCATATACTCACGAAGCAAAGAAGAGCATGCGCAACACCTCAAAACCATCCTTGAACTACTTAAACACGAGGAACTCTATGCCAAGTTCTCTAAGTGTGAGTTCTGGATCAAAACCGTTCAATTCCTTGGTCACGTGATTGATAGTCAGGGGATTCACGTTGACCCATCAAAAATCGAAGCTATCAAAGATTGGCAATCGCCAACCACTCCGACGGAGGTACGGCAGTTTCTAGGACTGGCCGGATACTATCGACGATTCATTGAAAATTTCTCCAAGATAGCCATACCACTCACGACTCTGACCCAGAAAGACAAAAAGTTTGACTGGACTGATAAACAAGAGTCGGCATTCCAACTCTTAAAACAAAAGCTTTGCAGTGCTCCTATCCTCTCATTACCCGAAGGCACCGATAACTTCGTGGTATACTGCGATGCTTCTCACCAAGGTCTCGGTTGTGTGCTCATGCAACGAGACAAAGTCATAGCTTATGCTTCCCGACAGCTCAAGATTCATGAAAAGAATTACACCACCCACGACCTCGAGCTAGGAGCTGTCGTTTTTGCCCTCAAAATCTGGAGACATTACCTTTATGGTACCAGATGTACAATCTTTACCGACCATAAAAGCCTTCAACACATATTCGATCAGAAGGATCTCAACATGAGGCAACGTCGATGGGTAGAGTTGCTTACCGATTACGACTGCGAACTCAAATATCACCCAGGCAAAGCAAATGTTGTTGCTGATGCCCTCAGTCGGAAAGAGCGAGTGAAACCACTTCGGGTTCGAGCCTTCAGTATGACCATTCACAACAATTTAAACATTCAAATCCTCACTGCTCAACTCGAAGCCTTAAAACCCGAAAATGTCAAAGATGAAGCCTTGCGGGGCATGGATAAACAATTCGAAATCAGACCTAACGGGATTAGGTATTTCTCAAACCGAATCTGGTTGCCTAAATTTGGGAACCTACGAGACCTGGTGATGGATGAAGCTCACAAGTCCAAATATTCTATCCATCCGGGATCCGATAAAATGTACCACGGTATCAAGGACTTCTACTGGTGGCCGAACATGAAAGCTGAAATCGCCACCTATGTCAGCAAGTGCCTTACTTGCTCCAAAGTCAAAATCGAATATCAAAAATCTTCTGGTTTACTTCAACAACCCAGTCTTCCAGAATGGAAATGGGAACAAATTGCCATGGACTTCATAACCAAACTACCCAGATCCTCAAACGGTTGCGATTCCATTTGGGTGATCGTGGATCGTCTCACAAAGTCTGCTCACTTCCTGGCAATCAAGGAATCCGACAAAATGGAACGCCTCACTAACATTTATCTGAAGGAAATCGTGACCAAACACGGTGTTCCAATCTCAATTATCTCCGATAGAGATAGTCGTTTCACTTCACAATTTTGGCAATCACTTCAAAAATCTCTGGGTACTCGACTTGATATGAGTACCGCATACCATCCTCAAACAGACGGTCAAAGTGAACGAACCATTCAAACACTTGAAGACATGCTACGGGCCTGCGTAGTAGACTTCGGTGTAAACTGGGAAAAACATCTACCATTGTGCGAGTTCTCGTACAACAACAGTTATCATACCAGCATCAAAGCTGCACCATTCGAGGCACTGTACGGTCGTAAGTGCCGGTCACCTATCTGTTGGACTGAGGTTGGGGATAGCCAACTCACAGGTCCAGAAATCATACACGAGACAACCGAGAGAATCGTAGAAATACAAAACAAACTCAAAGCCGCGCGTGATCGTCAGAAAAGTTATGCTGACGTGAGGCGCAAACCACTCGAGTTCCAAGTTGGGGATCGGGTTCTACTCAAAGTATCGCCTTGGAAAGGCGTAATCCGTTTTGGCAAACGAGGGAAGTTGAATCCCAGATACATAGGACCATTCGAGATCCTCGAAAGGATTGGTCCAGTAGCTTATCGATTGCAGCTGCCATCTGAACTCAGCAGCGTGCATCCCACATTTCATGTTTCAAATCTGAAGAAGTGTCTGTCTGACGAGACACTTATCATTCCACTCGATGAAATTCGAGTTGACGAGAAACTTCACTTTGTTGAGGAACCCGCCGAGATCATGGACCGTGAGGTCAAACAACTTAAACAAAGTCGTATTTCCATTGTCAAGGTTAGGTGGAATTCGCGGCGCGGTCCGGAATTCACCTGGGAACGAGAAGACCAAATGCGACTCAAGTATCCTCAACTCTTCACTGATTCAACGTCAAACACAACTTCAACATAAATTTCGGGACGAAATTCTTCTAACAGGGGGAGAATGTGACAACCGTCAATTTAGGACTATAATTTAGTGCCTAATCAAGTTTTAATACATGTAATTAGTTCTGTGTTAGGCTAATTAATGTATCAATTATTATATATATTGTTGAATATATATCTACAATTATGCGATTTGTTTAAATCGTACGAGTTTCAAATCGAATGAATTTCGATACAATAAATACGGATGTTGGTGAACAATTGATCTAAGTAATACAAGGATTTTTAATAAAGTTTTTGTACTTAAAAATATTATGTCGATAATATTTTGTATCCAAGTTTTATCACACGATTAATATAAACGCGAATAAAAGGTAATTGCGCAAACGAAATGAGACGAATCATCATTTATAATGTAATTATTAAATGTTTAGTCAAATACTTCAACAAAATACTGAATAATTATTCGTATTCTAGAACGTACATTAAAACATAGAAAATAAATATTTAACGTTTAAACGACGGAGTAAACGAACACCGCACGGAGCGCAGTGCGCGGACTAAAAATGGTGGGGATTCACCAAAACCCCCTCCACTTTCTCTTTTCTTTTCATTTCTTATTTTCTTTCTCTCTCTCTTTCATTTCTTTTCTCTCAAAACCCCAAACACCCAAAAACTCACAAATTCACAAAATAAGCACCTCAAACAACCTCGGATCTTCAAGCCCATTTGGAAATAAACGACCACCTCGCGACGATCTACAATCCTACCTTTCCGGAATTTCATTTCGGCGATTTGTAAGTTTCCGACACAACTCCGAAAACTCTCGTTTTTAAGTTTTATAACTTGCTAGTTGTTTGTATAACCTTGTAATGTCCTAAAATGGGTTGGGTAAAAATATTAGGCCGATCGACGGCCGGAAAACGCGTTTTTGGAGTCGAAACTCCGATCAGACCCCGTACGTCGCATTTGGCCTGGAGCAAATGCGACGCAGCGGCCTACGTCGCACCATATCCCCAACGTCGCATATAGCGACGCAGCCTTGTACGTCGCATTGACTTGCGGACATCGCATTTAGCGACGCAGACCCTTACGTCGCAGAAATCAACTACGTCGCCTATAGCGACGTCACGTTCAACGTCGCATTAAATTGCGAAGGTCGCACATAGCGACGTCATGCCCAACGTCGCAGTCCGGATCTGCGACGTAGCACCCTACGTCGCACAAAACAGAATCTTCAAACCTCAAAATTTTCAAAGTCAAATTTTACGGTAGCATTTCACTGTAACAATTCACTGTAGCAACAATATAATAACATTTTAGAACTATCATTACAACCGCCACCAACGGGCCGTACACGTTTTCAAATACACAATTAAATCAACTAAGTCATAGTAACTTAGACAATTCAATCAAACAAGTCGTTGTAACTTGTATCAACTTATTCCAAACAAGTCGTAGTAACTTGTAACAAAACTTTAACACCCCTCGTTAATTAAAAACAATCATATAATATTGGCGACTCGGAAGCGTATATTTAAAACATTTCAATCAATGTACTCAAAATGTCAATAGACTTTTTCAAAGCCAAACACATGACATTTCAACAAATTCGGTGTTATATGATTCAAAACACTTTTACAGTTATAAAAATATCATCAGAGTAACAGCCTGTCAAACATTTCCATCCAGTCCAACAACCTCCTGCCCCATATGTCCCATTAAAATACAACCTGCAGGAAGAACTGTGGTGGGGTTAGCATAAAGCTAAGTGAGTGAAACTATAAGCAACAATACAACCCAGCGTAATAATCTGTTTACATCAAATAACAATAAACAGAAAAACAATCATTCACTCGACATCCAATCAATGTCAAGCTACACCAATCAAACATTATCAATCGTCATGAGGACCGGTGGCTCCTGAGATACCCTAATACCGGTTTGGTACTCAGGGAACCCTTATCAATCATCTGTATTGGCCTATACAGAATTACCGGTAACCAGTTGTTAATCACACACGACCTAGATCTCCAAACCAACATTTCAAGTTTCAAGATCTCCTGTCGTCTACAATAACAACCAAGTCCAACTGTCAAGTCAAGTTGACCTCAGAATCTTACATGCTAGCTCAAACAGCCAAGTAAGCAACTAGTCAAACTATCATGGCAAGATATCTCAATAGATGCATCATATCAAAGTAATACTATAAATTACTGGTTGTAAATCAAATCATTACAACTAAATCACACTGAGGTTACAGATCCACTCACCGACTACCTCAGGCCTCCACTCAGTAGTCTAATATCACTGAGCCTTCTCCACATCTGAGAATCAACAAATCAAATATAAGTTAGTAATCCAGATCATCAATACATAACTTATATCAATCTTTGACATTTAGGAACTTAACATAATTAACATTACAATTACTAGTTCCTAATTGTGTATTAATGATTTACAATATAATCATTAACATATATTATCCTATAACATATATCAAGCACATTACTATCGAAGTCAAACAAGTAATGCTGAAACAGCCCTTCAAGCCGCCGGCTTCTTCCTAGAAGCCGCCGGCTTCCTAACCTCACCCGCCGGCTTCACCTTCCAAACCGCCGGGTCAATTACCAAATGCGGTAACAGAACTAAACTTCGTTTTAAAGCTTACACTACCCGCCGGGTCGGGTTTATACCCGCCGGGTTCCTGCCAGACTAACCAAGCCGCCGGCTTGCCCCACGAAGCCGCCGGCTTCATCCATCGTTCCAGCCCAGGTACGAGCTGATCAAAACCCTAACTTACGGATTTTACCCAAAATCACCAAAAACACGATTTTAAACGGTTATAAACGACTACTAACTTTGCATAATCAATATATAACCTTTATAACATGTTTCTAACATCCAAATATCTCAAATCATCAATTTACCCAAATTCAATCAAAATCAAATTCTTAAATACATCAAGAACACTTACTATTTGAAGAATCTGATTATGATAATCTGATGATTATGAAGTTTCACGAGGATCACAACTTCCTGATTTGATTTCTGGATTGATTTGGAGGTTTTCAGAGAGTTTCTGTGAGTTTTGGAATAAAAATGAATAACTTTCCTAAATAGGAAAGGATATATATATGTCGGCCTCACGAACCGCCTTCAATATACGGGTATAATTTAATACCCCATCTCAACCTATTGTCTGGAACCCGAAAACCATTTACGAGTCCAAACATTTTATTGCACCGTCAACTATATTAATTTACAACAATTAATATTTCACTTATCACATTGGAATATTCGGATCCTATTCCAATTATTTCAACTATTTCAAACAATATTATTTCCAAACACATTTAAATACTTATTTAAATCAAGAAATAATATATATACAACTAGGTCCAATTCGAGGATGTTACAACTCTCCCCTCCTTAAAGAGATTTCGTCCCCGAAATCTAACCTCAATCAATCTAACTATTGTGATATAATCACATATATCTTAATATACATTTGTCCTCAATAGCAACTTACAACTATACTTAGACTGTTGGAATTCTTTCCACATGCACATATCCAAATGTACATGCTTCTATCTTTTTCTACGTACACATACAGTGCATCTAACCAACATCTCATAGGAACCAATCATCTATCTAATTCCTTTATCACCAATCAGATAAAAGTTTAAAGCACCCTATCACTTTAACCAACAACAATAAGTGAAACCTAACATCACTTACTAGGTCTACACAACCAGAAATTAGCAACATGCTAAAATCTTTAACCTACTCTCACTGTTCATTTCTGTTAACAATAAAACAGCAGCAACAATATCACAACAGTGGTTATCAAACCACAATGTTCCTAGCAACATTGAAATAAAATTCAACTCACCACTTACAACCAGCCTAATATACAGATAACAATTTCAAATCTCTACTATCAAAGATTTAAAATCCAATTCTAGGTCAACTTTTCATCCCAAAAGTTTCATACCTATACTATTGTGAATAACCAATCATATTCACATATCATTACAATCATATGAAATCTTTTACTTAAAAGTAATCCAGATTCATATCACCTTAATAAGCAAAGCAGAGGTCACACTCAGTAGGTAAAACTACAATCAACAAGTACTTTGCTCAATCCACAAAAGTACGACAATCAATCTTACCTACAATCAACCAACCTCTACATTGACTTATTTCCATTTGTAACTCCTTTCATTACAACCTATCAATTGTTAACAACAACAATAATAACACTTCTAATAATCACAACACTAATGATTATACAGTTCAGTACATCTATCAATACTCACTATATATCTCCAAAGTTTTTTAACTAACCATCAAGTTAGAATTTGTATATTACTTAAACTGGTAAGACATCAAAATCTATTCTTAGCAACCAGTTATTTCAACTCAACCTTACAATCATAAACTACTAATCACAAGCAATTAGAAGTTATACAACTTTAACCACCCAATCATTCAACACTAGATCTCGTCAATCTAGCAACTAAGTCAGTCTTAATCCACATATTATGATACTACAGGTCAAGCATCACAATATTACATTATCAAAATGTGCTACTTTCCAACACATTTCCAACAAAATCTACATCAAGTTAATCACAATTAACTAACCTCCACATGTCTTATGGCACATTTTAATTCAATCTATTAAAACTTATCATGCCATTTATTATCATGTATACTACACATACATACTTACACAATTTCAGATATTCTCTAAAATGGACACATACACAACAATTCCATTCCATTCTATATACTAGGCCATTCAGACTGTTAAAGTCTTTATCAAGCCTTCTCAATACTACTATTCATCACATATCCATACCACAGGACATGGAACAATCAATAACTCTATGTTTCACTTATATACTTATCAACTAGTATATAACTTAAACGTTTCATTCTAAACTTTCAAGAAAAGTTTGGTGAATACAATCATCACCTATCAATCTCAAGGTTTCTCTTACTTTCTAACACTTACAATTATACACATCAGGTTTTCAGCCCCAAATGTCAAGCAATCATTATTCTTAAACTATCAAAATAATGATCATTACACTTAATTTCATACCTGATTTCTTAAAATATGACCAACTATTCAATTCATATTTCCTCAATTATTAACCAAGGTTAAGCTAAACCTTTAGCACAATTCACTTTCAGATATCCTTTCATATCATTTCTTATTTGGATCTAATCCCAATTTACCACTTACTTTATTCATATACTATCAATAAATAACAAAAGAATCCATTCAATTCTTCCAGCACTTAAGTAACTCACCATGAGGTACAAATTAACCTATGCAACTATTAATAATAACTTTCAATTATTTCTTATCTCACATTCTTACCCAATCAAAGCTATCATCACAAGCTTCATACACTGATAAGATTTTCTTATCACATTACTAATCAATGTGATTCAACTTACATCATTCAACAATTTATAACTGTCATATCATTCAATGACTTCATATCTGTATAATTTTCTAACACATATTCAGTTCAAATATCATATATTTCCTAACTGAATACTTAATTATACTTAACACTATTTCAATTACTTAATACTAGCTTTAAGTAATAACTCAAGTCTCACAAACTTAGACCATTCATCTATCTCCTTTGGATCTTACAAGACCCATCTCAACATAATTTGACTAATCAAGGAATTCAATCATATCCCTCACAATCATAACATTACAATCTATGTTAGACTATTTCAACACACACAGTTGACTACATGGCAACTTTGATTTCAATCAACCAATCAATAAAATCCTCTAATTGCTTTTCTCAAGTTTGACCTATCCTCAAACCAATCACAAGCAATTAATTTTATACACAATTCTCTATTCATGGTTTGACTTTCAAAGTTAACATACTATCAAGTTAACTCCCAACAAACCATTTCATCTTATATGTTCACTTTCAAACATATATTTCAAATTATTACTTTCAATAATTTCATCAATCCTTTACTAGGACAAGATCAACCTACATCAATCTTGGCTCTATACAAGCCATTTCATATTGTATGTTTACTATCGAACATAAACTTCAAATTATTACATTCAATAATACTTGTAATTTCTCAAGCAAGACGATATCAACCTATCTCAACTTTGGCTTCATACAAGCCAGATACAAAATAGTGATTCATTTAAACACTATCAAATCCTCCTACATGTAATCCATCACAATCAATCACAATTACTCATTCAACAAAATCAAATTAGTCAATTAGGTTTACCATCAAACCCCCCTCAATGACTATTATCATTTACACTAGCACCTTTACAATCTAATTGTCACAGTCCTATCAACCCATTGTTTTCTTATCAAAACAACTATTTAACAACTTAGCATACTATCATGCTCAATTTTCCTAAATCACATTACATTTCTTTTATACCAAGTAGCCTCAACAAGTTCATGTGACACAACATAATATAACAACGGTGATCAGGCGTTGCAAGATTATGTTCTTCACAATCCATTCTCAGGCCACTCTACATTATAATTACCAATGTGATCTACTCTTATCTCATAAATATTAAATACTTTATGATTTCAAATCAATCAACATCTATTTAATAGTTTCTAATAGCTGATACATACTCAAAATCAGCTTACTACTTACATATTCAATCTTACATATGCAAGCCATCTCACATACACACAATTTTCTAATTTTCTACAACTGAATTACTCAGTATATCACTTATCTGAAACCTCAAACACATGATAACTTATCATCATAGTTTCAACACTTAACATTAATCAATGTCCCTATTTTCCTCAAAATTCAGGACACATCTTAATCAACTATCATCACTTTGACATATGCTATCATATCAAGCATCACTGTCACAACAAGTCTACTTAATCATGTTACTATCAAACATTTCATTCATTAATTTCACAATTGACCAGAAAGATCTATCACTTCCCAATCAATTTCACATTATTACACTCTACATTTCTCTTAAACCTATCAGTCATGGTTTATATCAAGTGTTTAACTATAGTCAACACATATCATACAGTCACATAAACACATATTTTCTCAAATAGCAGTCATTATCAATTCAATGACACGACCTTCCTTAGCAAGGATTTAGATCACACCTTGTGATTAATCCATTAACATAATACTATCAATTATTTTGTCTCACCAATAAAGACACTCCTTAGGTTCCAACATCAATCATGTTAAACCTTAATCAACTCTTTATCTACTCATTTAATCACATTTCTGCATTTTCAATTCAATCAGAAATAACCACCACAATGAGTATCCCATTCAATACCTCTATCCTCATGTCAACCTATAACAATCATTAGTTGACTCAAAACTGGGGAATCATATCAGTCTGACTCAATTAACTTCATAACAAGGCTTACTCAACATAACAGAGTAAACAATTCAAGTTAATTTAAATTAACACAGGCTTATCGAAGATTACCTGACAATCTTAAGCCCACAAGCGTTGAGGAAACATGAAATATATTAATCAGATACTCATGTTCCTCCGTCTCTGCAATCAAACAACAACTTCACAACTTGTTAAGGGTTAGTACATATTCAACTAATCACTTTCTTACACATTCACTAATCAACTAAACCCACACCCACTGGAATGTTTGACTCAACTCAATCAAAGTTTAGGATTGAACATTCTATCAAGTTCAATTCACCCAAACTATTGCTCTGATACCAACTTTTAACACCCCTCGTTAATTAAAAACAATCATATAATATTGGCGACTCGGAAGCGTATATTTAAAACATTTCAATCAATGTACTCAAAATGTCAATAGACTTTTTCAAAGCCAAACACATGACATTTCAACAAATTCGGTGTTATATGATTCAAAACACTTTTACAGTTATAAAAATATCATCAGAGTAACAGCCTGTCAAACATTTCCATCCAGTCCAACAACCTCCTGCCCCATATGTCCCATTAAAATACAACCTGCAGGAAGAACTGTGGTGGGGTTAGCATAAAGCTAAGTGAGTGAAACTATAAGCAACAATACAACCCAGCGTAATAATCTGTTTACATCAAATAACAATAAACAGAAAAACAATCATTCACTCGACATCCAATCAATGTCAAGCTACACCAATCAAACATTATCAATCGTCATGAGGACCGGTGGCTCCTGAGATACCCTAATACCGGTTTGGTACTCAGGGAACCCTTATCAATCATCTGTATTGGCCTATACAGAATTACCGGTAACCAGTTGTTAATCACACACGACCTAGATCTCCAAACCAACATTTCAAGTTTCAAGATCTCCTGTCGTCTACAATAACAACCAAGTCCAACTGTCAAGTCAAGTTGACCTCAGAATCTTACATGCTAGCTCAAACAGCCAAGTAAGCAACTAGTCAAACTATCATGGCAAGATATCTCAATAGATGCATCATATCAAAGTAATACTATAAATTACTGGTTGTAAATCAAATCATTACAACTAAATCACACTGAGGTTACAGATCCACTCACCGACTACCTCAGGCCTCCACTCAGTAGTCTAATATCACTGAGCCTTCTCCACATCTGAGAATCAACAAATCAAATATAAGTTAGTAATCCAGATCATCAATACATAACTTATATCAATCTTTGACATTTAGGAACTTAACATAATTAACATTACAATTACTAGTTCCTAATTGTGTATTAATGATTTACAATATAATCATTAACATATATTATCCTATAACATATATCAAGCACATTACTATCGAAGTCAAACAAGTAATGCTGAAACAGCCCTTCAAGCCGCCGGCTTCTTCCTAGAAGCCGCCGGCTTCCTAACCTCACCCGCCGGCTTCACCTTCCAAACCGCCGGGTCAATTACCAAATGCGGTAACA
Organism: Helichrysum umbraculigerum; assembly: GCA_949592205.1. Lineage (NCBI taxonomy): Eukaryota > Viridiplantae > Streptophyta > Magnoliopsida > Asterales > Asteraceae > Helichrysum > Helichrysum umbraculigerum. Next base: position 58,040,759 of record CATIUR010000006.1, read on the forward strand.
GAACTAAACTTCGTTTTAAAGCTTACACTACCCGCCGGGTCGGGTTTATACCCGCCGGGTTCCTGCCAGACTAACCAAGCCGCCGGCTTGCCCCACGAAGCCGCCGGCTTCATCCATCGTTCCAGCCCAGGTACGAGCTGATCAAAACCCTAACTTACGGATTTTACCCAAAATCACCAAAAACACGATTTTAAACGGTTATAAACGACTACTAACTTTGCATAATCAATATATAACCTTTATAACATGTTTCTAACATCCAAATATCTCAAATCATCAATTTACCCAAATTCAATCAAAATCAAATTCTTAAATACATCAAGAACACTTACTATTTGAAGAATCTGATTATGATAATCTGATGATTATGAAGTTTCACGAGGATCACAACTTCCTGATTTGATTTCTGGATTGATTTGGAGGTTTTCAGAGAGTTTCTGTGAGTTTTGGAATAAAAATGAATAACTTTCCTAAATAGGAAAGGATATATATATGTCGGCCTCACGAACCGCCTTCAATATACGGGTATAATTTAATACCCCATCTCAACCTATTGTCTGGAACCCGAAAACCATTTACGAGTCCAAACATTTTATTGCACCGTCAACTATATTAATTTACAACAATTAATATTTCACTTATCACATTGGAATATTCGGATCCTATTCCAATTATTTCAACTATTTCAAACAATATTATTTCCAAACACATTTAAATACTTATTTAAATCAAGAAATAATATATATACAACTAGGTCCAATTCGAGGATGTTACAAAAACAATCAACCAAATCGGGGTAATTTGGACATCAAGTTAAGCAAACAATTTCAATGGTAGTCTTTCGAGATACCGGTACAATTAATAACAATTCAAGTGTCGTGGACACATTCAGGTTTCAAGACTTTGGACACCACATTACAACTAATTACCTCAAGTTTATTAAATTAAACACTTCAAGAATCAGGTGAGTTTCATAGCCCCATTTTCACTGCTTTACAACTAGGGGTGTGATATTACTACTCGATTTTGTTTTACAAGTAGAACGCAAGTGCCAAACTTCAAATACTACATGAGTTTCAAGCTAATCAATTTAAAGTCCTCCATAAGCATAGTCTCTAGTATTTTATAGCGTGAATGTTAGTATATGATATCATATGGGATTGACAATCCTCATCCGGGTTAGCACGCACTAACCGGTCAAACGGATGTATTAGCATTTGGGAAGACGAGTGTGGATTAGACACTCGTAGGAGGCATTTCAAGTTAGGTTTCCTTAATTGGGCCTGACAAATCAAGTTAAGCTCAGACTATGTGCTCATGGACAGTATAACTTTTATTTTGCTTAATTGCATTTTAAATTCAATATAAATCTTGCGGTTCTTACAACTATACATTGACATACAAACCTGTGAGCTCACCAGCGTTTTCGCTGACCCATTTTAGTATTTATCACAGGTACCCAGCAGTAGTTTGGCTGCACAAGCAGGAATTATTAGCTCGAGTCAGCATACATACAACTAGAGATTGGACTGCATTATTATATTTTGTAAAAGTAATTATGCTATGTAATCTCTCAAATTTCAGGAATCGAGCTAATGTAACTATATTTTGATGTAAACATTTACTTTATCTATACAAGTTCAAAACGACGCATATAGTGGTCGTTCATTATATCTTGTGCTTTGTATATTGATTAGTGACACCCAAATCAAGCTTCCGCAAATCATTAAATTTGGGGGTGTCACACATTTTGTGATAGGTGATAAGGTATTTTCAATTAACCTTATACCTATGAGAATGGGGGAGTTTGATGTAGAGGTAGGAATGGATTGGCTTAGTAAGCATAGAGCTATCATCCAATGTGAGAGCAAAATTATTCGTATCACTTCGCCAAGTGGGGGAGAAATAAATATTTATGGAGAAAAGCCTAAATCGTTTCTTTATGTGTGCTCCTACGCTCGTGCTAAGAGGTATTTGACTCATGGTTGCCAAGCCTTCCTGGCACATGTTGTTGATACCCGAAAGATCTCACCTAAGTTAAAAGATATCCCGATTGTGAATGAATTTTTTGATGTTTTTCCTGAGGAGTTACCGGGTATTCCGCCTGAAAGGCAAGTAGAATTCCGAATTGATCTTATGCCCGGGGCAACCCCTATTGCCAAAACTCCATACCGTCTTGCACCATCCGAAATGCAGGAACTTATGAACCAAATCCAAGAGTTACTTGATAAGGGATTTATCCGCCCTAGTAGTTCTCCATGGGGCGCACCAGTGTTGTTTGTGAAGAAGAAGGATGGAAGTATGAGAATGTGTATAGATTATCGTGAGTTGAATAAAGTCACCATTAAGAATAGATACCCCTTACCTCGAATTGACGATTTATTTGATCAACTCCGGGGAGCAAGTTACTTCTCAAAAATTGATCTCCGATCAGGGTATCATCAATTGAAGGTTCGTGAGGAAGATGTTTCCAAAACCGCGTTTAGAACTCGTTATGGACATTATGAGTTTGTTGTCATGCCCTTTGGTTTAACCAATGCTCCTGCCGCATTCATGGATCTCATGAACCGCGTGTGCCGTCCTATGTTAGATAAGTTTGTTATTGTATTCATCGACGACATCCTTATTTATTCCAAGACTGTAGAGGATCATGAGGCACACCTTAGACGGCTACTTCAAACTTTGAGGAATGAAAAGTTATATGCTAAGTTCTCCAAATGTGAATTTTGACTTCGCGAGGTACAGTTTCTTGGTCACGTTGTAAATGAGAATGGTATTAAGGTAGACCCTTCCAAGGTAGAGGCGGTGATGAAATGGGATTCCCCTAAGAGTCCAATTGAAGTACGTAGTTTTCTTGGTCTGGCGGGCTATTACCGAAGATTCATTCAAGATTTCTCTAAGATCGCCACACCTCTCACCAAACTCACACGCAAGAATGTCTCTTTTGAATGGGTTTATCAACAAGAACAAGCGTTCTCCACGCTAAAGGATAAGCTTAGTCATGCACCGATTCTTGTATTACCCGAAGGTACCGATGATCTTGTTGTATATTGTGATGCTTCACATAATGGGTTGGGCTGTGTCTTGATGCAAAGGGGGAAAGTTATTGCCTACGCCTCTCGGCAATTAAAGGAACATGAAAGGAATTACCCGACTCACGATCTTGAATTGGCGGCGGTGGTCTTCGCACTTAAGATATGGCGTCATTACCTCTACGGGATTAAGTGTACTATTTACACCGACCATAAGAGTTTGAAGTATTTCTTTGACCAACGGGATTTGAACATGAGACAACGAAGGTGGTTGGATTTAGTAAAGGATTATGATTGTGAGATTCTTTATCACCCGGGAAAAGCAAATGTTGTAGCCGACGCCCTTAGTAGAAAAGCTTCACACCACGTGATGACAGTTAAGTCTTTACGTATGACGGTTACTCCTAACCTTTTTGAAAGAATTAAAGAATTGCAGCAACGAGCATGGTCTAAGGGCGATCTTAAGATAGAACGAATTAAGGGTCAAGACAAGGACCTTGTTGATGATTCACGTGGTTTAAAGACTCGATACGGAAGGATTTGGATACCTAATTCGGTAGAGCTAAAGAAAATGTTATTAGATGAGGCACACAAGTCTAAGTATTCAATCCACCCCGGTGCCACTAAGATGTACCATGATTTGAAAGCCGATTTTTGGTGGCCGGGAATGAAAAGAGAAATTGTTAAGTATGTTGAGCAATGTTTGACATGTTTACAAGTTAAGGCGGAACACCAAAAACCTTATGGTAAGATTCAACCATTAGACATTCCCGTATGGAAATGGGAACATATCACCATGGATTTTATCACCAAATTACCGAAGACTATAAAAAAGCATGATGCAATATGGGTAATTGTTGACCGATTGACCAAAAGCGCCTTGTTTTTACCAATAAGAGAAACATTTTCATCCGAAAAGTTAGCCGACTTGTACATGAAAGAGGTAGTAGCTAGGCATGGAGTTCCGATATCCATTGTATCTGATAGGGACAGTCGGTTTACTTCAAGATTTTGGAACAAGTTTCAAGAAGAATTGGGGACACGTCTCAATCTGAGTACGGCCTTCCATCCCCAAACCGATGGTCAAAGTGAAAGAACAATCCAAACATTAGAAGATATGCTAAGGGCTTGTGCCATTGATTTTGGAGGAAATTGGGATGATCATTTGCCATTGGTGGAGTTCTCGTATAACAACAGTTATCATGCCAGCATTGGTATACCGCCGTATGAAATGCTATATGGGAGAAAATGTAGAACTCCCATTTGTTGGGGTGAAGTTGGGCAAAGAGAATTGGCCAGCACCGACATTGTCTTGAAAACCACCGAAAAGATCGATCAAATTCGGGAGAGATTGAAAGCGGCTCAAGATAGGCAAAAGTCTTATGCTGATAAGCGAAGAAGGCCTATTGAATTTCAAGAAGGTGATATGGTTATGCTTAAAGTGTCGCCATGGAAAGGAATCATTCGTTTTAGAAAGAGAGGAAAGCTTAGCCCAAGGTTTATCGGACCATTTAAGATCATAGCTAAAGTGGGAAAGGTGGCTTACCGCCTTGAGTTACCGTAAGAATTGGCAGGAATTCACAACACCTTTCATGTATCACATTTGAGAAAATGTCTGGTTGATGAGGCAATGTACGTGCCATTAGAGGAGATTGAGATAAGTGATAAGTTAAATTATGTTGAAGAGCCAATAGCAATTATTGATGAGATGGTTAAGAAACTAAAAAGAAGGGAAATCAAGTTATTGAAAGTTCAATGGAGACACCGCAAGGGATCCGAGACTACTTGGGAACTTGAAGAGGATATGATTCGGTATTGTCCGGCAATACACCAAGCTTGGATTGTGAGGACACAATCCTAATAAGTGGGGGAGAGTTGTAACACCCCAAAAACAAATGTAAGTTTATTTAACTAACTTTTAAGTTAGAATCATTATATTCTATGGTTTTAAATATGTTAAGTTAAAGTGAGCCTTTAATTGGAAGGTTAGGGACTGAAAGAGTAAGGAATAGAACTTGGGGGCAGAAAATGAAAAATTCCTATTAAAACCCCATCTCTTTTTCATTTAGTGTAAAAATCAGAAAATTGGGGTCTGGGGGTTTTGTAGGTGACGATTTTAACAAGAAAAAGAGGGAGAAGAGAAATTTTACAAATTGATGCCCTAATTGCATGATTGGAAGTTTGTAATCACTTAATACATCATCACCAAGGTAAGATACAACTTCTATACCCTTTTATTTCATGATTTGAGAGGTTGAATTATGAACCCTAAGGTGGAATGATAAGAAAAGAATGAAATTAAAGCTTTATACATGCTATGTAGGTGATAATTATCACTATTAGTAAGTTGTTCAAGTAAAAACTGAAAGTTTGAATGAATTAGGGTTATGATGATTCTAGCTAAATTGAGAAAGTTCATGGATGATGATATGTATAAGTAAGTAAGTTGTTGATAAGTTGTAAGTATCATTTTTAGCAATTGCATGCTAAATTACAAGAAAGATAAGGATGTAAAGTTAAGTTGTATGAGGAAATTAATAGGAAAATGTAAACAAGTTTAATGTAAGCATATTCAAGAACCAAAGTGTCTTGGATATTAGAAATTAGTTAGCTTGGATGATAATTCCTTGTAAAGGAGGTTGTCACTCTAAGTAGTGTATGACTTTATTTGTGTGTTATGTGTATAGGTGAACTTTGACTAGAATTGGAAGGCTTGAGAATATTAAACTTCAACTTCATCCTTATACAAGGTAAGTAATGGGGGATGGGATGGGAAAGTAAGGCTTATGCCTTTGGGAAAGCAAGGCTTATGCCTTGAATGGAATGTAAGGCTTATGCCTTAAATGAAATGTGTGGCATTTATGCCCAAATGTAAGCTAAAGTAACGGATCCTTACTTGTAAGATTAGTGCTTCACTACATGAACACTAAAAAATGTTGAAAGTTTTTGTAAAGTTAATACACTCTCTGTTACTTACTAAGTATTTTATACTTACCCCATTTATGATGTTATATTGTAGATTGTCCAAGTGGCTCGAGGGGAAATTTGGGTAAGGAACCAAGCTCAAGCTAGTGGTGGGACTTGCTTTCTTAGTAAGTCAATCCCTTTTTGTAAATCATGCTCTTGGTGAACTATGGAATGCCCCCTTTTTGTAAAGAATGATGTTTAACCAAATTGTGTAAGCTTTTGGAATGATGGAACATGTTGTAATGATCTTAATCTGGAAGTTTTAAATGTTTATGTAATGAATGTGAAGTTTGAATGTTAACAATGCTCATGAAAGTGTGAATGGTCGTTTTGGTGTCAAAATGGGTCATGAATGTGCTTACGTGTAAAAGATGAGTTAGAGTTTGAATGGATTAATTGAGACTTGTTGTTAGAGTCAAAATGATGTTAGAAAAGAATCATGAAAATGTTTAGGTCTGAATATGGGGGGATTGTGTTTTGAGTTGTCATTTAAAAGTGTCGAAATGGCCCTAAATTGGTGACGTGTCCAAAATGGTAATTTTTGTGAAATTTGAAAAATGGTAAAAAAGAAAAGTTTTATATTGTTATAGTGGATGTGTGTGCAAAATTTCAGGTCATAACTCTCAACGAGTCAATAGTTATGCGTGTTTAAAGGTCGATAGTTTTGAGAAAATTGGGCAGTTTTGAAAAGCAGTTTTGAGTCAAAGGGCCAGTTTCGGGGGCAGGTTTGAGGCTCAAGAAGCAGTTTTGAAGGGAAAGTGTAAACACGGAAAACCTTTATCTTGTTGTAGTGAAGGTGTCTACAAAATTTGGTTGTCTAATTATTAACGAGTAAAAAGTTATATGTATTTGAAAAAGGCAGTTTTGGACGAAAAAAAAAAGTAGTTTTGAAAATGGATAGTTTTGCCCATAACGTATGTTGGTCAGTTAAATTGTGTAGCCTTTGGTACGTAATCGCGTATCATATTTTAGTTGAATGTTGGGACCTAAACAATATTAATTCAGTAAAAAAAAAAAAAAAAATGGGGCGTTTCACCTCGATACCCTTGAAAATGATTGATTACTTGCTTGTAGTTTTATTAGAGAGGAGTACTTACACTTATTAAACAATAAATTATATTTTTTTGCCAACTTCGAATATTGTAGGGAAAAAATATTTTTATATTTTATTTTTTGTAATTTTTCTAAAACATGGAGCATTTCTTTAGAAATATTATTTGTCGACCAAGATTAATTAATTTTAAGTTTTTTTTTTTTTTTTCAAAGCAAGTGAAAAGTCCCCAAAAACACTATAATTAATAAATATATAAATAAATAAAAGAAGAAGAGAGATTTATCATCTTGAAAAGCATTTCAACTTCTCCAATACTATATTTATTTTTCTCCGTATTTTCATACATTATATACATACGTAATGCCAACTTCTAGTAGAATATCATATATATCTACCAAATTTAGTTGGTAACACTTAATTTATTAAACAAGATAACATAATACTCTAATATAATTTATCCAATTGTATATAGTTTCAAAAGCTACCACACCTATGATTGATTAGATTAAACATCGATAAGAATCTTAGAAATAAAATCACTACAACTTATTATGTCTTAATTTGTTGGTGTAAATGAATTCTGCATTTCCCAATAATCAACAGTTTGAAGATATGAAAACAACCCAAATCCACATTAATCTAAACATAACCTTTAAAACACTTTCAGCCGAATGAGAATACTCATCGACCCTTAATTCATCAAATTTTTCAGATGATTTATATTCGTAGGATTAGGATCAAGGGAGAAGGAAATTTTGGTAGAGAAGAGAGAGAAAGCAATATGATTCAGTATTTTTATACTATGATTCATTTTTTTATTATAATAATAAAAAAATGAATCATAGTATAAAAATACTGAATCATATTGCTTTCTCCCTCTTCTCCATCTAATTTTTCTTCTTTTTTGATCCCGTTACTATATTTGTATACATACTTACAAAATTTTCAAATGTACGTACCCACTCTCATATTGGTTAGTGGAAGGAAGAAATAAAAAATTAAAAACAAAGTGATATCTTTAAAGAAGGTACATGCTCTATATACCACCATATACAGTACCATTTATTTATTTTAAATTAATTTTTTTGTACTTTATTCCATCACTTATTCTTACATTCTGTACTTTTTCTATACTTAAAAAAAAAATGCAAAAGTAATATGATGAGTAATTTTTGAGGGTATGTATAGATAAAGCCTTAAAGAAAGCACCTTGTGTGGTATAATCAACATGTCATCTCCCACACATACAAAAGGGTTAATGCACTACACGATCACTATACTCTTCAAAAAAGTTCATTTGGGTCACTCAACTTTCTTTTTGCAAAATAAGAATACTATACAATGGTTAATGCACTGTAGGATGATTGTACTCTTCAAAAAAGTCCATTTGGGTCACTCAACTTTCTTTTTACAAAATAAGATTACTCAACTTCTGGATCTGAAAATTTGGATGACTAAACTTTTAAACATTTCATTTAAATCACTCCGAACACTAACTACCTAGTTAATCCTAGTTAGCCCGTTAAAATTGTTTCCACGTCATTATTTGCTTTAAAAATACCCAGATCATATATTACACATTAAATAGAGTTTGAAGTTCCATTATTTATGACAAGAAACTTTTAGTCTCTAATGTGTGTGTCACAAACATTACTCATGTATCATACATTTAGTGCTCAAAACAACCAAAATAAGCATGCTTTCTTAATTAGAATGCTTATTTTCATATATTACACATTAGATAACTTTAACATAATTGATCAATACTTTAATTAACTAAAAATAAGCATTCTAGATTGTTTGGGGCACTAAATGTATGATACAGGAGTAATGTTTGTGACACACATATTAGAGACTAAAAGTTTCTTGTCATTACATAAATAATGAAACTTCAAACCCTATCTAATGTGTAATACGAGTTTTTTTTACCCGCATGTAAAGAAGTAAAATCTTAATATTTCTTAAAAACATGCTTAGAGAGTTTAGTCATCCAAATTTTCAGATCCAGAAGTTGAGTAATCTTATTTTGCAAAAACAAAGTTGAGTGACTCAAATGGACTTTTTTGAAGAGTACAATGATCCTACAGTACATTAACCATTGTATAGTATTCTTATTTTGCAAAAAGAAAGTTGAGTGACCCAAATGAACTTTTTTGAAGAGTAAAGTGATCCTGTAGTGCATTAACCCCATACAAAACCACATTCTACTTTTTCCATAAATGAAGGAGCCCCAAAGGCCAACTTCCAAATAATGACATTATGAAAATTATAAAGTTAGTTGTATAAATATATTTTATTAATTTTGTTAATTTATATTTTGTAGCTACTTTTTTAATTTTCTTTAGGAAACGAAGAGTGGGAGTGATCACCGAGTATGATTTTTATAGAGGTGGCCAATGTTTGACTAGATTAAGGGTGTGTTTGGTAACAACGAGCTGGAGTTTGGGGCTGGAGCTTTCTATTCAAAAGTCACTTCAAAAAGCTTCTTGTTTAAGGGCTTTTGGGGGCTTAATTTTTCATGAAGTCCCATTTTTTTAATGTTACCAAACAAGGCTTATGGCTGGAGCTTATAAAATATGAAGCTCAAGCCCCTAGAAGCCCCTCACCCAAACACACCCTAAAGTGTCTGAATACAAATAAGGAAAAAAGAAAAAAAAGAAAAAAAAAAAGACTCGATCTATGCACCGTTGAGCCCTCAACTTCGGTCATAGATGCTGACAAGGAGTGGCCGGGAATTGCAACTATGATGGTCGAAAAACACCCCCACCTACACCATGTGCTCTAAAAACTTGTTCAATGTCGGGTACATATAAGAACATCATTTATGTATGCTTTAGGGTTTAGAATTCAGTTACTTTGTACAAATTTTGGAGTTTTAAAACTTAATTCAAACCTTGCCTTGCACGCTGTATTATTATTAGTTTCTTGTTTGTAAATTTATGAAATTGTAATGTTGAAGTAATTCTGAAAATTCATGAATTAGAAAACATATATGTATGAAAAATATATTTATAAATAGTGATAGTTGTAGCTATTCAATCTTTACGACCATCTTTGGACACGAGTCGCGACCTTCCGTGTTTGGCGAAACTTTACATCACTTTTTCAATTATTTAATCAAATATTCATTCTGCCAACAATAATTTAACATATGTCTTATTAATTAAATTCCTAAAGTTATATTTTTCCCATAAGAATATGTGTGTGTACCAAATCATAACTCATAGCTGTAAATATAATTTTGATATCTGAAGAAAGTAATAATCAAATAAATAAGAGACTTTTTATCCCTAAAAAGAGGCTTTTTATTAATTTAATTCGTTCCATGCATATATCTTTACATGTAATAGTTTACCACTTTAATTAACCTCTTTCATGGGAATATAGATAAGTTCGAAAAATTAAGGGTGCGTTTAGTTACAGAAAAATTTCTCCATTTTTCTTTTTCTGTTTCTCTAGAGAATGAGAAGTGTTTTACCTCTCTAGAAAAGCATGGAAAATTTAGAAAACATGTTTAGTTGCAAGGGATGGAGTTTTCCTTTTTCAAAGAAGAGTAGAGATGGAAACCATCAAAAGTAGTTTTCAAATTTGTAGTTATAAAATGGAAAACAAGGATTTTCCTTTTTCTTAGAAAAGTTTTTTAGAAAAACTCAAATTTGAACACGTTTTCTAATTTTCTTGTTTTCTTAGAGAATTTTTCTAGAAAAGTGGTGAGTTTTCTGTAACTAAACGCACCATAAGAATTTGGTATGAAACTATTTGCTTCTTTAGTAAACATATAACTTTATGCTTTTTTATAAAGAAATATATGAAGAGACCGAAATCAACATCATTGTACACAAAACCACCGAATTTGAAAACAAATAATTAAAGAAGTAATACTTTGACTAAGCAATGCACAACAAGTGTTTGTATGTGAGCCAATCACAAACTCTTAAATCTTGTTAAATGTATATATACCAATCATTTTCAAAAGTGTAAGGTGTAGCTATTTATATTTATAATCCATGTAAATCTGTAATAGCATATTACTTTCTGTCTTTAGGATAATTAAAGACGGTTCGATTGATGAAAGAAAAATAAAATAAGAAAAGTTAATATATATTGCTTTAATGATCTCAAGTTAAAGTTTTAATGACAGTTTAGGGCACTCGTACTCGTGGCATACTATAAGATCTTGCAAGTATGTCACGTCAGTACGACGGCCCACGACTGCTATGACTATCCACCACTAGTTGCAATAAATATATGGGATTCTCTTTTCATACCACCAAAATCCAATAGTATACCAACCACTTTTATTATTTAAAAAATAGAAAAGGTACATAAAAGTACAGAATGTTAAGAAAAAGTGATGTAAAAAGTACAGAAAAAGTACATTAATATTGTGTTTTAAAATAAAAAATAAAAAGAAGTGGTATATATATTAGATCCCTATATATATATATATATATATATATATATATATAAATACGGACAAAAACAAGTTTTGCTCGTCGTCATAGAGAGCATGACTAACAAGCTAGTCGTGGGAAGCATACTCGTGAGATGGGAGCACAATCAGGGCGAGCAGAACTATGAGGTGAAAACTCCCTTACTACGTCCAAGTACTCTAAATACTAACCCACACATGTTATACATTCTTTTTAATTTTACCTTCTTCTCCCACTTCATCAGAAGGAACTGTGCCATCATAGAGAGTAAGGTACTAAAGGTTTTCGAGAGCGATTTCAGTATATGGTGGATTAGCCAGTTTCATGTTTAATCGTTACGGATGAACTGTAATCGGACCGTCAACCAATTTAACTTGAAGATCCGGGTTTAAAAGGTTGAGTATTATAATTTATACATCATATGCGTGTTAATAAGCATAATAGTATATAAACGTACACATCACTTTTTGACTTGCCATGAAATCACGTCCCTTTTAATAATGAAACATAGTCAAACGAAATAATAAATTAATTGTTGTTAAAAATAACAAATCGTGGTAGAAATAACCTTTAATTAAAAATGTCAGACATATAAAATAACATAAGAATAAAAAATACAAAACATTTTGATAGTTGCAAGTAGCAAATTACAGTTTTCCAGAAAGTCTTGTTAGACAGCTCGCATTTTAAGCAAGTAAATCTCTGTTTTAATTTCCTCGATGTTATAAAAATGATGATATGAGACAACGTCTGTACTATTTTCATGTTCCCACTGAAACAACTTTACAAAATTATTTTGCAACTTGCATTTTAAAATTAAGGATTAGAGGAGAAGGCCTCAAATGAGGAACATGAGGAGCATGTCAAATTTACTGCATTTTAAGAACAAATTTGAATGTTTAAAATGCAGTGTCGCTAAAATGCAGTAAAATTTTATAAGTGTAAAATGGAGTATTTGTTAAAATGTAGTATTCCGTTGGTAAAATGCAGTGAATATGAGCGAAATTTTGCCAAAAAATGCAGTGAATTAGGTCTGCTCCTCATGCTCCTCATTTGAAGCCTTCTCCTCGGAACCTTACCCGCATTTTAATATTTAATATAAAGTTATAAACCCATAAAAAAGCTAGATAGCTGGTTAATTGACAATCGCGCGCAGAATTAAATCGTTTATCATGCATGCATGTCGTCAAACATTTCAAAGTCACATTTGACAAAAATGTAGTCGACCATCAATGTTAGGGGGCTGCTAACCATACCCCCTGGCCCACTCTTTTTCTGCTCCTACCCCCTTTTTTTTTAATTTCTACCCTCTGTTTAGTCTAAAACTGAAACTGATTCTGTACTGAACTAGATCAAACTTAAATAAAATTAGACTGAAAATGGTGGGCCAGGGGGTAGGAGCAGAATTTTGGGGGTGGGTTTAGATTCAGCCTCAATGTTAATGTTAACAAACAACATGGATATATAAAGCTTGTACTTAAAAATGTTCTTTTTCTTAAAGTTGGTGTACTACTTTATGATTCTAAATTTGACACTTATAATTCATCGTAACACATATACCAATTTCAATATTAAAATTACATTTTGTATATATCATTAATCCTTTATATTTGAGCAGAAAGTGCACTCGAATTGTGATCAACTTGTGTGCTTGATAGGTCAGAAACTTGGACAACTCAATGATATGTCTAGGCGTTGCGCACTGACTCACCCAACGACATATATAGTCAAACTTGCAAGTTATTCTGTGTATGGTACGAATTATAATGTTTTCTAATTGATTTTTTTTTCCTTTGCACAGAATATAATATGATGGTGCAAATATATTTAAACTAGCTACATACATCATGAAACAGAGTGAAAATCCTACTATTTATTAACATATTTATTAAATATATTTGTGAACTTTGAGACAGAATTAGTGAATTATTAAGGTATTTACTCTATATTCTTGATCTCAACCGAAGGGAATATTGACACCAACATGACAAACAATCCAACCTGAAGCAGTTCAAAGTTACAACAATGACGAACAACCACATACTCCGTATTACTCAACAACTTAAACTTATCGATCAATCGGTTCAAATAAGTTACAACTTATAAGCCAAAACTTATATTGTCGAACTAAAAAGTTGAAGTTAACAACTTTTCTAAGCCTAAGTAAACCGATAATATAAAAATCAGCTTGGTCAAGCACCCTCTAAGTAGAAATTAACTAAAAAGTAGTATAGTTCAAATGTGTATTCAACGCAATAACTCAAGTTATCGTTAAAAATTGAGGTACAATATTGTGGTAACAAGATTATCGTTTGACAATGTGTACGTCCTGTTAAATTGAGGTACAATATTGACTTTAGTAAGAAATAACTAGTTATAAGTCTTTAAATAAATAAATTATAAATTATACTCCGTAAAATAAAATAAAAAAATTGAATAATGTACACAAATTAGTTTAACTATTGTTATCATAATATTTTTAAAATATGAGGTACTTTATTAAAACGAGATTCGTTATCATCCACTCGTTCAGTCCTACAATAACTTAATTAATCAATAACATTCAAATATTAAAGGGATCCAAATCCAAAAGCTTCAAATGGGGGGCTTAATCCAATCATTTGTACATGACCTCATCACCTATTAAATAAATCAAAAGTTTCAATACTTTTCAGAACTTTTTACCATCGAGTTACTTTCCAGACCTTGTCGACGAGTTACTGTTAGACTATGAAAGTTGGATAATTATTTTGAGACGGAAGAAGTATTAATTAGATGATCTTTACGTTGAGATTATATCATTTGACAATTTTCAAAAATACGATGAGATACTATGAAAATTAATTTGGACATGTTTAATCACAAGTGATTGTTAATAAGAGTGATTAAACCATTCAGCTGACACACGTGGCGTGATTTAACCAAGATGAAAGCTATAATCAAATCATAAACTAAGATCGGGTTTATCCAATTTCACATCACATAATATATAAAACCATCAATTTGAAAACGACCTCGTTAACTACTACTCATAGTTGACGTTGACCCCTTTGAAAATTAAACTCTTGTAATATTAATAGCTAGCTAGGTACTTAAATAACCAAACCCTAATATGTAACGTCCAACAAAAGTCTATGTACGAAAGCGATTGGAAACAAACTATTATATAAACCGAGGATCGACATCCTTTCATATCAAACTCAAAATAAAATGTCATTTTTACGTGCATACAATTCATGATATCAGCTTACGATATAAAAATTGGTCTAAAAATTATCTACTTTTTATTTGTGTGACAACATGACATCTCGTGTTGATTTTCAACACGAGAGTATCCCATTCATTTAGCAAACGGGTGAACACTTTTTTCTAACTAATTTTCTTAAGGGTAGAGAAAAACTTAAACAAAACTAACTTGACTACATAGACTAAAATTTCAAGGACTACTAAATGATAGGAAAGTTGTTGTTAATTAAATAAAAACTACGTAGTATGATTTAAAATTTAAGATGGTTGAAATTTATATAGTTTTATATAATGTGGACCAAGATTCGAAACACGACGGCAGGAAGAAATAAGAAATCAAGTAGGCCCCCTACAAACTCCAAAACCCTTTAATCATCATCATCATAAATTCATAGCACACGTACACTTTCACTATAAATCTCATAAACCCTACATACCCTCTTCACTCACACACACACACACTCATCGTGTTCTACGTGAAAGAGAATAACAAACCCAAAAAATACATACATTGATAAAACATAAAAATATTCTGTCTCTCTGTTTTTCCCCTGTTTCTATGGCCTCTGTTTCCATCTTTCTTATACTTTTTTCATTATTTTTTACCTCAAGTTACTCAATTTCTTCAAAAAATCTAATCTTGCCGTTAAAGATTCAATCTTTACCATCTGGGTATCATCCAAAAACACCAAATAAGCTTTCTTTCCACCACAATGTTTCATTAACGGTGTCACTTTCCGTCGGGTCGCCGCCGCAGCAAGTCACCGTGGTTCTCGATACCGGCAGCGAACTGTCATGGCTGCGGTGTAAAAGAACAGCCACCACACCGTTATGGTATGACCCTTCACGTTCAAAATCATACACCCCAGTTCCTTGTAGTTCGCCAACTTGTAGAACCCGAACCCGGGATTTTACCGTACCCGTTTCTTGTGATTCAAGAAAACTTTGTCATGCTATTGTTTCCTATGCGGATGCCACTTCTGTTGAAGGAAATCTTGCTTATGATACTTTTCGGTTCACGAATTCGGATTTACCCGGAATCGTATTTGGGTGTATGGATACTGGGTCGAGTTCGAACCAAGATGAGGATTCGAAGACAACCGGGTTATTGGGTATGAACCGGGGTTCGTTATCTTTTGTTTCTCAAATGGGTTACTCGAAGTTTTCTTATTGCATATCTGGCCGGGACTCGACCGGGGTTTTATTATTTGGGGACACCAAGATTTCGTGGCTTAAACCGTTAAGTTACACGCCGTTAGTTAATATGTCGAGGCCGTTACCCTATTTTGACCGAGTTGCTTATACGGTTCAACTTGAAGGTATAAAAGTTGGCGGGTCAGTTTTAGGTTTGCCCAAATCGATATATGCACCGGACCATACCGGTGCGGGTCAAACAACGGTTGACTCGGGTACACAATTTACTTTCCTTCTTGGGCCAGTTTATATCGCTTTAAAAAACGAGTTTATAAAACAAACAAAATCGGTGTTACGGGTTTACGAGGACCGAGACTTTGTTTATCAAGGGGCTATGGACCTTTGTTACCGTGTTGATAGGAGACGGGCCGGGGTGCCCGTTTTACCTAGTGTAACAATGATGTTTCGGGGCGCGGAAATGAGTATCTCGGGTGAGAGGCTACTGGTTCAAGTACCCGGTTTGATTAAAGGAAATGATCAAATACATTGTTTTACGTTTGGGAATTCGGATCTTTTAGGGATTGAGGCGTATGTGATCGGACATCACCATCAACAAAACATGTGGATGGAATTTGATATTGCAAATTCTCGGGTCGGGTTGGCTGAGGTTAGGTGTGACTTAGCAAGTCAAAAGCTTGGAATGGGCCTTTAAGTAATGGGTCAATTGGATCAATTATTTGACCCTCGTGTAGAAATAGATCATGTAAAAGTTGTGAAATATGCACATGTGTTTTTAATTCATTTGAGACGTTGAACGCTTTATTTTGTTTATACATGGTAAATTCTAACATACTAATGGACATACAAAGTTTAAATTAACCTAGTTTTATCATTATTACGAAAAATATATATTTATTACGATATATAGAGCAACATGGACAGATGCGAATAAATTAGTATAGTTTGATGAGTGATAGCCCATATATTGGGGATTTGGGGGAATGGAAATGAGATATGGTGTTGGTATAACAGGGGTAGGGTGAATGAGATTGACTCCAATATTTAATATTTATATTCGTAGTTGTGTACGGGTTCTTATATTTTGCTATTTTTATTTTTATACTCATACCATGTCTTACAAAGTTATATAAGTTGACACGGAGTATTGTAGAATGAACATTTATTTCGCTATTTTTATATATTTTATTTTATTTTACACGACTATTCGAGTCATTTATTCACATTAAGACATTATACTTCGGCACTTCGCTATATATCGTGATATATTGTTTCTCCAAATCTAACGGTGTGTTTGGCACAAAGATTTAGGTAATTATAGGACATTGAGCTACTAATCTAATTTTTAATATAAATCCCCAATGTTTTTTTGGTATAAAAAATATAGAAGAGATTACTGGAAAAAGAATCATTTTAGTAATTATACCATTAATCTCCCGGTAGAAACATATTGCAAGAAATCACACACATATGCTGCTGATACGCATATGGTCACTACTAAAAACAATAATGTCGGACCTTTACAATATTAGATAAAAAAAAAACATACAAAGTTAATATTTTCTTTCGACATATATATACAGCTAGAAAGGCGTTTTTGTTTTCTTCCCATACATAAGATAGTATTGGATTGGATTTACCCCATGTACGTGTTGGGCGACTAGGGGACCAACAAGATGTAATCTTACCAAACTAAATTCAAGTTTTGTTGGTGTTTTTGAGCCACCCATGATCTTCTTGAAGTTTGCCTCCTTGGGTTTCCCTACGTATTGACATTTTTAAAAACCCAATATTATATCATCATTTTTTGTGTTACTAATAATGGACGAATCATGAAATACATCTGGATTGGAATTTTATCATAAGCATAAGTAACGCAACTTTTAATTATGTAAAAATCATAGTGTCTTTCGCACCGAGGAGGAAGTGATTTAAGTGTGGAAACAATGTTAAACGAGTCAAACATTATTTAATTTTTGGCTAACGAGGTTGACAAGTTATAAATTTAAAACAGCCGACCGCAAACACACTTTCATATCCCCGCAACGTTGGAATATCAACACAAGTACTCCACGCTAAAGTTCACACGACAAGGGGTGGAAAATATCAACAACATATTTTTTTTTTTTTTTTTTTTGAACAGCAAAACAAAGAGGAACGGGCAGGAGCTTCGGCACCGCCATCACCCCAAACCCGAACCCCCGAATATATTAATAATGAACTAGCAAGACGCTAGCGATGTACATGATGGTTATCGATTACAAATTCAAATCAAACTCAAATAACATAACTAATACAACCAAGGATGACCAAACCAATCCCCCCATTGCAAACTAAACTCTTTTTCCCTGCTTCTGTTCTTTATCCACAAATAAGATGTCCCGATTAAATGCATTGGAGTATACTCAAACTCTTTAATCTCTTTTTCTCTAAATATCACTTCGTTCCTAAACCTCCATAAGATCCAAAAGTAGGTGTAGATAACCCCAAGAAATAGGTTTTCTTTCTTTCCTTTGAGACCCGACGACCTTGGCCATTCAAATAACGCATCCATGTGGTCAACGTTGTTTAGTTTTACGTTCCACCATTTGCAAATAAATCTAAGCAATTCCTTCGCAAAACTACAATCGAAAAATAAATGTTCCTCGCTCTCCACATATGTACGACATAAGGGGCAATTAGCGCTTGAAATTTGAACGCCTCTTTTAGCCAGATTGCTTCTTGTAGGGATTCTTCTTTTTAATACTCTCCAAATTAATACGTTGACCTTTCTCGGAATTCCAGTTAACCACTTGAACGATACATGTCTCAATGAAGGCAAATATAAATCTTCAAAAACCTTTTTGCATGATGCAACCGTATATATACCAGACTTTGCTAACCTCCATGACCAATCTGCTCTTCCATGATTACAAGCATCCGGATCAAATTGAAACAAGCTTGCAAAGACAATGTTAAACTTTTCTAACTCCGAGCTAACTTTCAATATGTTTCTCCAGGTCCCCGGGCATTTTCCTATCGTGATTTTTTCACCCAAACCGCCAAGGTTACCATGTATGGTAACAACATATTTAGGGGCCAATTTAGAATGGGCAAGCTGCCCGCTTGCCCCTCAAAAATTTTAAATTACGTAAGAAGAAAAAAAATTTAAGGTATTAACAACAATTTTAAAATTTTGTCCCTTCAAAACTATAAGAAAAAACAAAATAATATTTTTACATCCTCCATTTATATTTCTTAGCTCCGACCCTACGTATAATATCGTTGTTATAATGGTATATCTATCAAGATATGGAAGATCTTCAAGGAGTTCAAGGTATTCTTTGGAATTTTGTTTTATTGGGTTAATTATAGCTTAGATTAATCTACTTGAATTTGCATCGAAGTTGTTTTGGTATTCAATTCAAATTGTATCGCACTCGGGGACAAATACAGAATGGGGGTAGGGGACAGCTGCCTCCAAAAAAATTTCAAAGCATGTAAAAGTTAATTATTTCAAGGGTATTTATGATATTTCATAAAAGCATTTCCAATAGGTCTAGTTGGCAAAGTGTAATGAGTTAACTTGAGTGACATACGTTCGTGTAATAAAATTGTAGAAGAGCCAGGTGTTGATGCGTATTAACTACTTGCGTGAGTCTCTGTACACACGGGTAGGCATGTAAACGAACACGAACGGAGTCTGTTCGTGTCCGTTCATTAAGGTTTTGACGAACAAACGAACGAACACGGACGGATAAGCGAACGGATTTTGTTGTTCATGTTCGTTCACTAAGAAAATTTGTTTGTTCACGAACACAAACGAACGTACACGAACAAACACAAAATTTAATGCATTTCTTCGTTAATACCTTAAACGAACATCAACAAACATAAACGAACGTATATATACACATCTACACATGTATATTATAGAACTTGAAACTTTACAATGCATATTTAACATTACAAAATGATCATAATATGAAGATAAACTCCTTTGCTTGGTCCGATCGTAGGTAAGAGCAGCAGATCTGGAACTAGTGGGGGGAGAGTGAAGGTAAATATGAGAGGGAAATGTGAGGTAAAAAAATTTAGATGTTTAGTATTATTAAATGAAAATATCTAAATATTTAATAATATTATATTTAGAATTTAGCTTAAATCAAAATAAGATATACATATATGTATTAATTTAATTAAACTATTAGTTAATAAACGAACATTTAACCGAACGTTCACGAACATGTTATCGAACGTTCACGAACGTAAATGAACGAACGAGATATGTGTTCATGTTCGTTCATATAATTAAACGAACGTAAAATTTTGTTCATGTTCGTTCATATAAATAAACGAACGAACATAAACGAACTTCCCGCTGAACGGTTCGCGAATAGTTCGCCGAACGTTCAGTTCGCTTACAGGCCTACACACGGGTCTTAAACGTGAATATGTCAGGTCCAAACATATCTTTTATGTTATAATATGAAAACCCAGGGGAGTTGTATATCAAACGGGAGGTCTCGGGTTCGAGTCTCCCTGTGAGGTTTTCTTCCTCAGGTGTAATAGGGGTAACCAGGTGAAAGTTAGTGGGTTGCATACCGCCCAATTGGATGTCACTGTGACCCCTAACCACTAACTACTAACTAGCCGTTCTAAAAAAAAAAAAATATAGAGCTGAAAAAAAAATGAATTAATTATTAACATTGACACTTCTTGTTTGTTATTGTTTTTGTTATATTTAATGTTATTATATATAATTTTCTTATCCAAGTTAAGAGTTTCTAAAATCAATTTAAAAGTTTCAGATCAAAGTGTTAATCCTATATTGACATTTATTTAATTTACCATTATTTTAAAATCATTTACTTTAGTTATATATAGTATAAAATGATACAATTTATTATTTTAGTTATAATCTATTAGTTTATATATATATATTATAATAATATAAAATGAGTGAAAATAGTACGATGATGTGTTAGTTTAATAAAATTATAAAGTTCAATGCATTGTAAAATATTTGTGTTAAAAGTTAAAAGGCTGACGTGGTCGTGTATTAAACTCTGTGCAATGGAGATGCTTTAAGTTTTGCCCCCTCAAGATTGAACAAATAACTTAATTTTCTTTTGCTCTTAATTAATAAATTCTAGCTCCGCCTCTAATCGAACCTTTTATGTAATCTAATATAATTACGTGTATAACATTTAGTATATACTTTGTGTATTACCCTCTTATTGTGAATAATTAGAAAAAGTAGGGATTAATGAATTGTAAACTATTTCACATGCAACTTTTTTTGTAGCGATAGATTTACTCATCTCTTTTAAGCTATCTATACGTAGTACATTTTTAATGACTAAGTTTAGTTTTGTCTAAGTCACCATCCAAAAATATATTAGGGTCCTAATAAAGATACTTTTCCTTTTCCCCTTTTTTCCATCTCATACCCCTCTCACCCATCTAATCAATCACATCATTTTTTTTTTTATTTTTTTTTACTTTCTGGGTATACCCCCTCTTTTTCTAATTCCTACCCCCTGGTTGGTTTAAAACTGAAACTGACTATGTACTAAACTGGGACCGATCTTAGATAAGACTGGACTGGAACTGTAGTGGAGCCGGAGGTATACCCAGATACCTGAGGGGTGTCTTTAGAATTCCCCATACATTATTGTTTTCGATGTTGACTTGTTGAAATTCATTATTAGTTACTACTTTTCTAATGCGTTGAAACTAAATGCAAAGACTACAGCCATAGCCATCTTAATTAAAGTACACAACCAAACATACGAACATATTGTATTCAATAAGTATTCAGAATATTTAATTCTCTCCTCTCTCAATGGCGGATAATGGCTGGAAGACGGTTACCAGAAAGAAACAAAATTATGGACCGGAGTTAACAACGTTTTTTGTTGGTAACTTGCCGGAGGGGGCTTCTCGTGAAGATCTGAAAGATTTATTTGGAGCATATGGAAAGGTGGCAAACACATACATCGCAAATAAGAAGGACAGAGGTGGATCAAAATTTGGTTTTGTCAAATTCATTGATGTGGTTGATGCAAAAGCATTAGAAGATTCATTCAAGAGGATTCATATGGGAAATAATATCTTAAAGATTAATATTGATAGATTTCAGAGGAGAATGCCGATTCCTTCGTTGATAAACAAAAGTTTTGTTAACAAACCGGTTCGGATTCCTCCTCCTCCACCCTCCTCATCGTCTGCATGGAAATTCAGAGGGCTCAAATCCTTTGCTAACATCGTTTCGGGTTCTAATTCCATCACCAAGCCTTCTCCCATGAGCATTAATCTCAATATGTCTTCTGACATTAACAACACCTTATTTGGTTCTTTTCTTTTTGGTGAAACAAATAACCTACACACCTTGAAGGCACTTCCAGATTTACTAAAGGATTCCGGGCTCTTATTTGGTAAAGTCTTCTATTATGGTGGCCTATGTGTTCTGATTGGATTTGATGGAGAATTGGATGCGTCAAATTTTCTAGCTAATAATGAATGTTGGAAACAATGGTTTACTTGGCTAAAAAAAGGAGACTCAATTATCAACTGGAAGTTTGAGAGAATGGTAGATGTTAAAATTGTTGGGTTACCCTTGCAATTTAGAACTCTTGAAAATCTGCAAAAAATCTTGTCATTGTTTGGCAAAATCCTGGATATGGGCGATGAGAATATATGGAAATTTGAGGATCTATCATATGTGAATGTTTGTATCCTCACAGAATCAAAATCTAAGATCAATGAGGAGGTTATCATTGAGTATGGGGCTGGTAATCACTTCACTATTAGTGTTGTTGAAGATGATTGTTTTTTCAATCGAGTTTTTAAGGATAATGACAATAATAATAAGGATCACATGGCAATTGATCAAGAGGTTGATAACGTTGAAAGTGATGATGATGATGATGGTATTTCGGATACTCTCAGTGATCATTCAGAAAACGATGAATCTCCTATGCTTGAAGATGGTGAATTCATTCCGGATAATGATATCGCTGATGACTTTCCGACAAAAGAAAATGGAGGGTCTCCGGCAGCAGAAGATGAAGGGTCTGCTATTAATGATGGCGGCACAATATTTAATGTAGAATCAAATGATACATCCAAATCTTCATTTAAGGTGTCCTCGGGGAATCCCCAAGACATATTCATGTTCCCTAATGTGTCTGCGCCTCCAACCGTTAATGTTCCTGTATCTGAAGCATGTCCATTTGGGCCTGGGTCAAGCTTTGGGCCTTTTTCATTCTCTGCCCCGGCTAGGCCCAAATCGTCTAAAAAACATCATGGATCATCTCGTTTACTGCAAGCCCAAACATTCATGGATGATGGTAACCCAAAGAAAAGAAGGCGTCAAGAATCTCATGTCTCTAATCCATCGTTTGATCTTAACAGGTCAATTAACCCTAATTCGTCTTCAAATTCTTCCGCTGACGTTTCTCATGTCTCCGCATCACAAGAGTTAGAAAAGACAATAATGGTTGGAAGAGAAGTTGGTTTTCAAATAGATCATGATGATGCAGTTTTGAAAGAGGTGTTAGTAGATGCTGGATTTGAACAAACGTTCCAATGAATCTTTTATCTCTAAACATAAGGGGAATGAGCGAGTCTCATAAGGTGGAGTGGGTTAGAAACTTGAAAGACAAACACAAAGTGGACTTCATTGGGTTGTAAGAAACTCATTATTCTGATTCTAACAAGATTGATATTGTGGGTTGCTGGGGTAGTAATTCTTACTGCGCTGAATCGGTTAATGCAAATGGTAGGTCGGGTGGTTTACTTTGTATATGGAACCCTGATGTATTTTCTTCTTGCATATGCATTAAGTCACAGCACTTTCTAATGATTGGAGGTCATTGGAAAGGTTTAAATGGAATGACTTTTCTTGTTAATATTTATGGGCCTCAATCCACTGTCGAAAAAAGGGCTCTTTGGGATGATCTTAAAACTGTTAAATTATCTCATCATGGCAATTGGGTGATATTCGGTGATTTTAATGTCGTTAGATATCCGAATGAGAGATTAAATTCAGTTTTTTGTCGCTCCTCGGCGAATGATTTTAATTCTTTTATTAATGATTTTGGCTTAAAAGAATTTAGCATGGGTGGTCGGAGATACACGTTTTTGAGTCCAGATAGCCATAAGTTGAGTAAACTTGATAGATTTCTTGTTTGTCATAATGTTATGGCGTTTCAATCTAGATCAGTCGTCACGGCTCATCCTAGATTACACTCGGATCATTCTCCTATAACCATGTGTAATGTGTTGGCAGACTTTGGTCCACAACCTTTTAGGTTTTATAACTCTTGGCTAAACATGGATGAATGTGATATGACTGTCAAAAGAGCATGGGCTGTTTTTCAAGGTTATGGGCTGCCGGACCAATACCTTATGGCCAAGTTGAAGTTTGTTAAAGATCAGATTAAAGGATGGAGAAATAAAGAATTCACCAAAGAGAATAAGGAGCTTGTTGATTTGCAGGAAAAAATTACTGGGTTAGATGCAATTGTAGAATCCAGGCCTCTCACGGATCTTGAATCAAATGAGTTGTATATGGGAAAATCAAGACTACTTGAAATTCAACTTTTTCGCAAGCTTGATTTAAAACAAAGATCTCGTATAAAGTGGGCAATTGATGGTGATGAGAACACATCGTTTTTTCATGGTGTGATAAAAAATAAAAACAGAAATAATCGCATAAATGGCTTATCGATTGATGGTTCTTGGGTTGCTGATCCATTGTTAATCAAGGAGGAGGCATTCAAATTCTTTTCACAGAAGTTTCATGAAAAATGGCAGGTTAGGCCTTCGTTTACCAGTTCTCTTTTTGCTAAACTTTCTGATACAAACAGGGAAAACATTGAGCGGCCTTTTACCACTGTGAAAATTAAGGAGGCGATTTGGGCTTGTGGAAGTGAGAAATCTCCTGGGCCTGACGGATTTACTTTTAAATTCCTTAAAGCCCATTACGATATGATCATACATGATATTATGAAAGTCGTTAAGCACTTTGAAGCCACGGGCTTTATATCCAGAGGGTGCAATTCTTCTTTTATTGCACTTCTTCCAAAGATTAAAGATCCCATCAATCTTGCAGACTTCCGCCTATATCACTAATTGGTTGTTTATACAAAATTGTGGCAAAGGCTTTAGCATCACGTCTAAAGGGGGTCATTGGTTCGGTAATTGATTCTACTCAATCTGCATATGTAAATAACCGAAATATTCTTGAAGGTCCTCTGATCATTAATGAAGTTATCTCGTGGGCCAAAAAAACGAAGGAGAAAGTGGTTTTGTTCAAAGTTGATTTTGAAAAGGCTTTTGACTCCATCAATTGGAACTTCTTGGACTCAATTATGGATCAAATGAATTTTGGGGCAAAATGGCGCAAATGGATCATGGGATGTCTGAATTCTTCTTTTGCATCAGTTTTAGTTAACGGATCACCAACTAAAGAACTCCATATTTCGAAGGGTGTTCATCAGGGTGATCCTCTTTCACCTTTTTTATTCATAATTGCCATGGAAAGTTTAAATGTGGTGCTAAAAACTTCTTGTAGTAAGGGTATTTTTCAAGGTAAGAGAATTGGTGGTAACGTGCCTTTGTTATCTCACCTATTCTACGCCGATGATGCTATTTTTATCGGGGAACCCTCAAAGGCAAACGTGTTGAATCTCGCTAGATTACTTTGATGCTTTCATGCATCATCTGGTCTGAAAGTTAATTTCCATAAGTCTAATCTCTTCGGCATTGGTATTCCTGATAATACACTTTCTGATCTTGCGTCGGGTCTTGGATGTGCAATGGGTGTAA
The DNA here is from genome assembly GCA_949592205.1 of Helichrysum umbraculigerum. Lineage (NCBI taxonomy): Eukaryota > Viridiplantae > Streptophyta > Magnoliopsida > Asterales > Asteraceae > Helichrysum > Helichrysum umbraculigerum. The sequence goes on from CATIUR010000006.1 coordinate 58,066,459, forward strand.
TTCCATTTAATTATCTTGGTGTTCCCGTGGGCGCAAATATGAATCTTAAGAAGCATTGGTCGCCGATTGTAGATCGTTTTGAGAAAAGATTATCCGGATGGAAAGCAAGAAATCTTTCGTTTGGTGGTAGACTCACTCTTGTAAAATCAGTTTTGAGTAGTCTTCCTCTATACTTCTTCTCCCTATTCAAAGCTCCAACTTCTATTATTAATCGGTTGGAACAAATTCGAAGGAGGTTCCTCTGGGGTGGTCATGCAAATGAGAAAAAGATAAGTTGGGTGGCATGGAATGTTATTCTAGCTTCGAAAGAAAGGGGAGGTTTGGGAATTGGATCTCTTAAATCTCACAATCAGGCGTTATTAATGAAGTGGTGGTGGAAGCTAAGGGATAATAATCGATACATTTGGAAAGATGCTATCTTTGCCATTCATGGCTTAGATAATAAACCTCTTTCTCAAATGTTCAAAGTTAATGTTTCTGGTGCATGGAAATCCATTGGCAATGTCTTAAAGGATTTAAATGGGCTTGGCTTGAATTTCTCAGATTTATTCACGTTTGTTATCGGCAATGGTAAAGGTGTTAGATTCTGGAAAGATATATGGATTGGAGATATGCCTTTGTATATGAAATTTCCAGCTCTGTTTGCAATCGAAAGGTTTAAAGATTGTCGTATTGCTGATCGTTTGCAGGATGTCGGTTACACATGGAATTGGTTATGTGGCTTTAATAATCAACTGCTTGTGAACGAGTTATGTGCCCTGCTTCACTTCATCTCCTTTCATATTCCAAATTGCTCGGATGACAGATTGGTATGCAAACTATCTTCCGATGGTACTTATGAGGTATGCAAGGTTAGAAGATTCATTGACCTTTCTCTCACTTCTTCTGGATACGCAAACATGCCATGGCTCAAATGGGTTCCATCAAAAGTTAATTGTTTTGTATGGCGGGATTGTATGGGAAAAATTCCGGTTGCTAAAGGATTAGTAGATCGTGGCGTTAACATTGATTCGGATCATTGTAAAATTTGTGGGTTGGAAGTGGAATGCACAAATCATGCTCTAATTACATGTCCGAGAGCTTTGGACACACTAAAAAGGGTATTTCGTTGGTGTGGGATTACTTTCCCAAATGTATCTTCGGTGGCAGAGTTAATCGAGTTTGGTTCCAATTGGGGAAGTTGCATAAAGAAAAGGAAGATCTTTATTGCCATTTTGCAATGTTTATTATGGTGCATTTGGATGGCGAGAAATTGTAACATCCTGTTTCTGGGCCTGGAAATAAATTGTATTTTAATAAGTTTGGTTGTTTTATTTAAGAATTAACAAGTAAAAGAGCCTCAGTTTTAATTGTGACTAATGAAATATTGTTTGTTTTAAATAAACAAAGTTGACGGTAAAAATAAAAGTATTCTAACTTACGGGTATTTTCGGGTTTCAGACAATAGGTTAAGAACGGGTATAATTTATACTGTGTTTTAAATGGGGCGGTGGGATTAAAATGTGTGGACCGATTCATTTCACCAAACCCTTTTCCCTTTCTTCTTTGAAACTCTCTCTATCTCTTTACATATTAATTCAAAAGAAAATCAAAGGATTAAACTTGTGTTTGTGGATTCAAATTACTTGAAAGGAGTTTGTAATCATCTTGTTATCATCTTTATCTTCCCATCTCTTTGTAAGTGTTCTCCATTTTAGATGTTCTTGAGGATTAAAATGATTAGTAGAGTTTATATGAAATTGATACTAGAAATTGGTTGTAACATGATTATAGGATGATAATATGTTATAGTTAACTAATTTCATGGTGATTATATGCTAGAATTGTTAATGTTCTTCAAGTTGAGTTCATAGCTTAGGGTTTGGTGATTTTGTTGATTTGATGATGATGCATGAGTTAGATTGTTGTTAGATGAATGTTGTTGTAGTTATTATATGTTTATGGTCGAAGTTATGGTCAATTTCTGAGTAAATTCGTGTTCATAAACTGATTTGGTGAATTTTGGGGTTTTGGTTCGTTTTGTGTTTATGCTGATAGTGCAGGTTCTGGTCTGCACTGGGAATACAGACGTATTCCCTTGAATACGGTCGTATTCCTGGGAATCCGGCGGATTCCCTCGGTGTATTCCCGAACGTATTCATTAAAAAATGGTCTGATGTGTTTTTGGTCCGGGAATACGGCGTATTCACCTGAATCCGGCCTTATTCCTTGGAATACGATCGTATTCATGGGAATACGACCGTATTCCCCATGTTGCTGTGAATTTGTGTTTAGTTTCTAATTTGTATGATGTTAAAGGATTTAATTAAGCTGATAATTGAATTGTATATATGATATTAATCATGAATAATGATTCTAAGTATGATAAGATTATGGTGTAAGATATGTATTTTGATATGGATTATGTTGTGGAACAAGATACTAACTTGTTATCTTTGTGTTCTCAGATAAGCGGATGGCCACTCAGTAAGATTAGACCACTGAGTTGGTGATCAGACGATAATATTTGGTGAGTGGAATTGTAGTCCTCGGTTCAACCCAGTTGTAACGGGTTCGGTTACGACGGGTAAACCAGGATAGTTTATATCAGTAGATTGTTGTTCTTAGTCGTACTGGTACCAGTTTTATTTGTTTATGTTGCTGGATATTATTAAATTATGTAATTTCCATTGCCATATTAATGAGTCACGATTACAATATATAGTAAATTAATAGCTTGGACACCAAGCTAATTATAATCGGGCTAGGCCCTTACACAATAACGGGCTACTAATAATAAAGCTAATAATAATATGTTAATACACCCCCACAGTTTGAGCGGTTGGTTGACGAACACTCAAACTGGAACGAAAATCTTCAAAAAGCGTAGAAGGAAGGCCTTTAGTAAAAATGTCCGCATACTGAAAGCGAGAAGGAACGTGTAACACGCGAACCTGTCCGGTAGCAACAAAATCTCGTACAAAGTGAATGTCAACTTCAATGTGTTTTGTCCGCTGATGCTGCACGGGATTAGTAGACAAATACACAGCACTAACATTATCACAATAAACCAAAGTAGCAGAAGTCAATGGAGTGTGCAACTCGCAAAGCAAATTTCGGAGCCAAGCAGTCTCAGCAACAGCATTGGCAACACCACGATATTCGGCTTCAGCACTAGAGCGCGACACCGTGTGTTGACGTTTAGAAGACCAAGAAAGCAAGTTGTCACCAAGAAAAACACAATAACCAGAAGTGGAGCGCCTAGTGGAGGGACATCCCGCCCAATCGGCATCAGAATAGGCGATCAACTTGGCAGTAGTGGAAGCATAAAGTTGTAGTCCATGAGAAAGAGTCCCGCGAACATAACGAAGAATACGTTTTAAAGCGTGAAAATGAGGTTCACGTGGATCATGCATATATAAACAAACTTGTTGCACCGCATACGCTAAATCTGGACGTGTAAATGTAAGGTACTGCAATGCACCAGCCAAACTGCGATAAAGCGTGGGATCAGAGACCGGCGAACCATCAGGACCCAACTTGGATTCCGTATCAACAGGAGTCTTGCAAGGATTACAATTGAGCATATGAGCACGCTCAAGAATTTCCTCAGCATACTTTGACTGAGATAAAAAAATAACCCGAAGAGTTACGAACGGCCGAAATACCCAAAAAATAACTCAGTGGACCAAGGTCAGTCATAGCAAATTCGCCATGCAACAAGGAGATAACCCGCTCTAATAAAGTTGTAGAAGATGCAGTCAAAATAATGTCATCGACATAGATTAGAAGATAAGCAATATCATTACCCCGCTGGAACACGAATAAAGATGTATCTGTCTTGCTATGAGCAAAACCAACACGGATAGCAAAACTTGCAAACCTCTGGAACCATGCACGGGGAGCCTGTTTCAATCCATATAACGACTTTTGAAGATGACAAACATAGTCAGGATGAGCAGGATCTACAAACCCGGGAGGTTGATGCATATAAACAGTCTTAGACAAATTACCGTGTAAAAATGCATTCTTGACATCGAGCTGATGAACAGGCCAATGACGAGAAAGCGCAAGACTAAGTACCGTACGAATAGTAGCCGGTTTAACAACCGGACTAAAAGTCTCGTCACAATCTATCCCCTGCTGTTGACTTTTACCATTAGCCACGAGTCGGGCTTTGTAGCGGCTTAACGAACCATCCGCGCTAAACTTATGCTTAAACAACCACATGGAACGCACAATATTAACATTAGCAGGCCGAGGCACAAGTACCCATGTACCATTAGTAACTAACGCATTAAACTCATCTATCATAGCACTTTGCCAATTTGGGTCTATAAGAGCTGAAAGGTAGGACTTCGGAATGGGAGATATATGGGATGTGTGTAAATTAAGACGTTCAACGGGTTTAAAAATGCCAGCTTTGGCACGAGTTACCATAGGGTGAGTGGGAGGTTGCAGTGGAGGATTTGCGACTTGGACCGGTTGGGTGGAGCCTAACTGGGATAGGGTCGAGACATGGGAAGATGGGTTTGGTGAGATGGGAGTTGGTGAGGTGGGTAGCGGTGGTGTTTGGTGTGCTTGGTCCGAGGGAGTGGACTCAAGTGGAACAAAGGGAGTAGGTGGGTGGGATATAGCTCGAAAACGATACCGACGAGGAGATGATGGTGGATCGAGATTAGAATCCAAGAACTCATATGGTGGTGCTTGAGATGGTGTCATAGACCCAAAGGGAAATACGTCATCATCAAAAGAGACATGACGTGAAATGATGATTTTATTAGTGGAGAGGTCTAAACAACGATAACCACGATGATTGGACGGGTAACCAAGGAAGACACACGGAGTAGAACGAGGTTGTAATTTATGAGTAACATGTAGATGTGGGTAGCAAAGGCATCCAAACACACGAAGATGTTGATAAGAAGGTGATTTATGAAAAATTTTGGTGAAGGGTATTTGGTTATTAATGGCAGTAGAAGGTAATATATTTATTAAATGTGTGGCCATATGTAACGCCTCGACCCAATAGGAGGGAGGAAGATGTGCTTGGAAAAGAAGGGTACGTACAAGATTGTTAATTGTGCGTAACATTCTTTCCGCTTTACCATTTTGTTGGGATGTCTTGGGACATGAGAACCGAAAATGAATGCCATTGGACTTAAACAAGTCATGAAAGCGGGTGTTATCAAATTCACCCCCGTGGTCGCATTGGAAAGATTTAATGTCAGCTTTAAATTGCAATTTAACATAAGAACGAAAATGCACAAATTTAGAAAATACATCAGACTTATTATGCAACGGATATACCCACACAAAATGCGAAAAATGATCCAAAAAAATAGCATAATACTTTATCCCACTAATGCTCGGAATTGGGGATGTCCACAAATCCGAGTGAATAATGTCAAAAGCCGACTCAACAATAGTTTCAGAAGTAGAAAAAGGTAATCTAATATGTTTGCCAAGTTGGCAAGCATGACACAAACCAGACGACTTAGTCCTATTACAAGAAATAAAATTACGAGACACTAAAAAACGTAGTACATCATCTCCAGGGTGACCGAGTCTTCTGTGCCACGTTGATTGACTAGATGATAGGAAAGCAATAGGCGTAGAGTAGTTGTTGTTGGGACGCGTGACTGGATAAAGATCCCCGGTGCTATCACATCGGAGGAGGAGGTGTTTGGTTAGGAAATCCTTCACAGAAAAACCAAACTCGTCAAATTCAATTGAAACTCTATTATCTTTAGAAAATTGACGAACATAAATAAGGTTTTTAATAATTCGAGGTGTGACAAGGACATTATGTAAGTGCAAAGGTCGATGAATGGAGGGCAATGTGCTATGGCCGGAGTTGGTGACGGGTATGGACATACCATCACCAACAGATATAGATGGAAAAATACGTTTGTTAAATATGGTAGAGAGTTTACCTGTGTTATTTGCAAGATGAGATGTTGCTCCAGTATCCATGTACCAACCCGGATCCCCATAATCTTGAAGTTGCATAGTGCTAAACGCTTGAGGGAGTGTCGTGGGTTGGAGAAGCTGCTGTGATTGCACAACATGTGCTTGCTGGGCCTGTTGGGCAGGAGCAGCAGGAGCGGCTGGAGGTTGGAGATACACGTACCGAACGTAAGCTGGGCTCGGTTGGTTAAAGCTGTAGCGGGTGTGTTGTGGTTGGGCCGGAGCATATTGGGCCTGACCGAAGGATTGGGTTGTTGGTCGGGCCTGTTGTGTTCCACGTTGTTGTGGAGGTCCAGTGTTCCTACGAATCTGATTCCCACGAGCACGCTGCTGATCAGCTCTATCCCCACCATGCAGAAAACGACAAGCGGCACCATAGGTACAAAGTCCCCTCTGAAAGTTCCTACAAACTTGGAGGCCTGCGTTTTGTGTTTGGCGATTGGAGGTGTTGTTGTTTGCAACCAAAACCGTGGGTGAAGAGGAGGTATCGTGAAGGGAGGATTGTTGACGAGTGCGTTTGGTAATAAGTGTTTCTTCAAGAAGAACCATAGATCGTACCATGTCAAGATCAGGTAAGATATCCCGATAACGAATGTTTCCTGTAACAACTGCAAAACGGTCAGGGAGTCCATTAATGGCATGAGAAACCAAGTTGTCATTAGAAACAATGGATCCAAGATTTGCTAGCCGGTCTGCGATGCTCTTGATTTCTTGAAAGTAGTCAGTAACGGAGCGATTGCCAAGTTCAATGGTTCGAAGTTCATTCTCTAACAGAATAATACGGTTGGATCTGTTATCATGAAAAATTTTCTTTAGATGAACCCATAAATCTTTTGCACTTGCTTGTGGTTTAAGAATCATGTCAACGAGCTTCTCTGAGATGGTGGCATAAATCCAAGTGACAACGAGAGAATCAAGTTTGTCATGGTCTGGATCAACATCGCTTGTGGCAGCAACATTAGTGTCAGGTACAATATATGGCAAGACATCATACGTATGACAGTGGCGTTTAAACAACTCGCTCCAAGAGTTGTAATTAAGCTTATTGAGATCTAGGATAATTAGAACGCAAGATTTTACGCTTGATACTGCAGATGCTTTTTCTAAGGTGGTGAGGGTTTTATTTGCTGGTGGTGGAGTATCGTCTCCTGCCATATTATGGATTTGGGGAATATATAAGCAGCAATAATTTAATCGGAAGGATGGCGGCAGCTAGAATTAATTCAGAGGATGAATTAATATTTGCATACAGATGGTATACAGTTGCTTTCAAATGGGAACAAGAATATAATATTCCAATTGTATGAATATTATATTCAAGTGAAGAAGACTTGTATAAATTCAACGACAAGTTTTGATTTCGTAGAGGTTTTTGACGGTGGGGGTAACGATTTTTGGTGATGATATTAAGAAATTTTTAGGGTTTATCTCTGATACCATATTAAATTATGTAATTTCCATTGCCATATTAATGAGTCACGATTACAATATATAGTAAATTAATAGCTTGGACACCAAGCTAATTATAATCGGGCTAGGCCCTTACACAATAACGGGCTACTAATAATAAAGCTAATAATAATATGTTAATAGATATATGAGTTGTTGTGTGATTATTATTTTGTTGCTTGGTTGATAACAGTTGTTGAACTGTTGCTAGTTGTTGGTTGCTATTGCATTGTTGCTTGCAATATGGTTGATTTCAGAGGTCAACATTGGTTGTTTGGGTTTGGGTACTACTGTGTAGCTGTCGAGGTTTCTTTGATACACATAGTTGAGAATAAACCTAGTCAGTGAATGTAGTACTCAGGCTATCGGTAGATCACTGAGAATGGCATACAGTGGTCGTGGTTTCTGGGTTGGTTGTATACCAGGAACCGCCGGTCCTCTTGACGCTATGTGCTTATGTGTTTTACTAGTTGTAGTTTATTTTGTTGTAAGACTTGTTATGAATGGGTTGAACCGTCGGTTTCGGTTCCATTCACTTAGCAATAAGCTAATCCCTCGTTGTTTAATGTTTTGCAGATTTTGGTTAGTTGATGTAGATGTTCGGGTTGTAGATGTTGACTGGAAGTTTGACTAAACCGGCGCAACTCTGATCTTTTGGTAGATTTGTTTTGGAAGAAGTTTATATATATATAAGGCCCGTTTTGTGTTCATATGGGTTGTAATTAATATGGTTGTAAATACTTAACTAATGTAGTTATCTTTTGGTCGTCGTTAAATTTGGAAGCATTGTAAGTCGGTAAATGTTTTGTTTTGGGGGATTTGCGCTTCCGATTTCGAAATATAATATTCTAATGATATGTTTTGGTTTGAAAATATTAAAATATGTTATTTGAAAAAGGCCGGGTCTTACAGAAATGATATGGTTTTCAAAAACTTTCGGAAATCTTCTTTGGCAATCGTTAATGATATTACATCAACTTCTTTGTTATGGATCAAGAATAGGAGCAATGTTTCTTGTAATTGGGTTGTTTGGAATCATGATCCTTTTTTGTAATTTTCTTAATGTACTCATGCCGCTCTTAGTTTCTTGCTAAGTTGCGGTTTTATTATTATAATAATATTTGCCGTTTCCAAAAAAAAAAAAATAATATCAAAAAAGATTATTATATATTAATAATCAAATCAATGTTTAAAAAATAAAGGTTGACTTGGGAAAGACAGGCTGGTGCCTGGTGGAGTGATAGTCATAGTAGGAACATAGTGCAGCCAAAAACTACCAGCCCATAAACCGCGTTTATAGCTAACTTTAGAAGTTGACCTAATCACCTTTAGGCTTTATTTGTATGCTATTTCCCAATAAGATATACAAAAAATACCTAATTTATTTATGTAGTTATAGTCGGGACCAGATAGGTCTAGCTAGTTTAGATCATGTGTTCTCTATGTACTTGTTGTTTGTCTTTCTTATATCTAGTCTAGTAGTAATATAGAACACATTAACTTAGCAATGGAGAAGGATTGGCTAGCACATAACCGATTAGTGCCGTCAAGCGGCTCACTTATTTGACCATTGAGACCGGGTTTCGCTATCTAATTTATGGAACAAACTAAGGTGTCTTCTATCGTAGATGTGGTGACTGGCAGGTATATATTACCGAACCACAACACGACCAACAACCTAATTTAATCATACAAATAGGTCGAAAATTCCAATCGTAAACCAAATACAATCAATACAAAGATAACTTACATGCGCGTTTAATTAAACATATCAATTAGGTCGTAGTTGGCTTCAAATCTACTTGCTTTATTTTACACTTTATATTTATTTGTTGGGTTTTGCAAACAAATGTCCTTAGGACATTGTTTAGGTTTAATATATATACTAGAGTTTAAACTCGGGCCGTTAATTTTTAATATGAAATTTCGTATTTAGTATCTCGTTTCTAATAATAAAGTGTGTAAGTTAATATGTATATCAAACATTTAGTTAGATTCATGATAATATGACATTATGTAAATTGATTTATATAAGTAGAGATTAACAAATTAAATTCTTTTGAAACCAAGTTAGTAGAAAAAATTTATTATTTTAAGTCTATATTAAGTTTTTAACCTTTTAAGTAATTTTATTCATATTTGGTAAATTAAAAATAGAAACATCACAGATCGATTTGAATAATATTTTAATTAATAAATTAAATTTCTTTTTATATGTAAGTGAATAGTTGATTAAAAAAAATCTCTTTTAATAAGTTAGATATCTTATTTTAAAATTTACTAAAATTAAAATACTTAATTGACAAATTAAAACTTAATTAGAATGATGACATCATGAAGGTGTTTCCTATACATAATTTAAGATTATACATGTTAACTAAATATGATGATGATGATGATGGTATGATGAATTTTTTACCGAACTAATAGATATTCGCAACAATTTATGATATCTAGTTGGTTTTAAAAAACAATTTCAAATCTAGTAGAAAAGGGTTTGCTAAACCCAGTTCCACATTTTTCATTATTTAAGAGTCGGGTTTAGCAAACCCGACTTTGACTCGATTAGACATGCGACAGGTCGTTTTGTACTTTTGCTGGAGAGAGAAAAGTGAAAGTGGGTTTGCCAAACCCGACTTCACTTTTCAAGAGAGAAAAGAAGGATTTGTCAAACCCGATTTCACTTTAGCATTATTAGTTTTTAAGAACTGGGTTAAGCTTATGGTATTTTTCATAGTTAGTACAAACGGATATTGTTTTGATGTGTTGGATTTCATGACTATGGGGTATTTTTCATTATTACTATTTTACACGTTTAGTTACCGGATTGCTAAAATAAATGTACATTTATTAAAACAAAATACGAGTGACATTTTTAATTTGTTTAACTAAATTTTAAATAGAAAAGTACATTAGTACAAAATACGATAGAAGTTTTCAAGCCTAAAACCGGGTTGTGGAACTCATAAATTGTTGCGAATCTCTATTAGTTCGGTAAACAATTCTGGTATGATAGCTATTTATATTTTTTTAGAATATATATTCATTATATAAATGGTGAGTGATTATTTATTGAACTCATTATTATATTTTATAAATATACTTGTAGTAAACTTGTCACACTTGTTAGTAAACGAGTTTTTTTTTTTCACCCGCACGTTGCGATGGGGATGTAAAAAACGTATGATTTTAGATATACGAATGTAATTTTTTTCCTAGCTTGCTCATTTTACGAAATTTAAACAACTTCATTTTTCATGTACTACAATTGTAAGTGTTAAGTGAATCAAGTGTTAATTTCTCTCAAGTAGTTGGAATTGAATTTTTCCATGTGTCAAAATTGGTATCCAATTAGATAGCCAAATTGATTATTTATTGTAATTTTAATCAATTTTTCCCAAATTCGACCTAAACGGAATCCAATTAATACAGTCGATTAAGTAAACTTAAAACTAAAAACACTTAACATATTATAATTGTAAAGGTTTAAGTACTCGGTTTTAAAAATATAAGAATAATAAATGGGTTTTTTTTTATCGTTTTATTCATTTTGCAACATTGTAATCAAAGATTTTCTATTTAACTTTTTTATAAGTATTGAAACCCCTTTAGTTGATAGTTGGTTGAATTAATAATAAAATTTACTCTTTTAACATGGGACTACATTTTATAATCAAATATTTTCAATTTAACTATTTTTATAAGCATTTTAATCCCTTTAGTTGATAGTTGATTAGATTAATAATAAAATTCACTCTTTTAACATGGGTGCTGATAAATACAACACAACTTTTAATTCATACAACAAAATTTTACATGATTAATACATACAGTACAACTCACAAATGCACAGTTTTGTTGTATTAATCAAAATTCATGTTGTATCTATCAGTTCCCTTTTAACATGGGACTACTATTTATAATTTGACTCTATTGCTAATATTCTAGCAAAATAATTATGATAATAACTACGGAGTATATGTTTTATCTAATACCCTTTTGATTAATTTAAAAAGAAATATTACATTTTAAATTGTTAACATGCACTATCGTAAATTGTTATTAGACATTTATGGGGTTCTTTTTTTTTTATACAATTTACATCAAATATATATATTTATTTATGTAGAAAAGATTATTCATACCTTTTTTACTTTTATTATGCTTATTTATGTAGAAAAGATTATTCATACTTTTTTGACTAACTCCCCCTCCTCTATTTATTATTTTATTTTTTATCTATTGAGTTGCTACAGTGATTGAGTGAGTTGAAATATGTTATGAATAGTATCAATTACCTTTGGTAATTGTTAGAGAGGTAATTTCCTTATTTGCCACCTACTCTTCTACCAACTTTTGTGCATCTCTTATTTGACCCAACTTTAAAATTTATGAAACACTCACGGTAAAAATCATACTTTAAAACCATAGAAAATAACCTGATTGGTCGTATAACGTTTCGAGTATTTCGATATAGACGCAACCAAGCCAACTCCGAAATAGACAAGAATGGGAGAGCTGGGAGCGGAGGAGCGCGTACAACAATTTTGATATCTAAATTTTCATTTTACCACTCTGTCTGTCACAAAAATAGTGTCCTTAAATAGATTTTCTTTGAATTTTGATAGATTGGAGAAATGTCATTTTGCCCTTATACTTAAAGCAAGTTTGACTGAAAATTAGTAATAATTCAATGATTGAGAGTGATAAATGAGAGTAAAATATAAAGTCTACGAATATTTAGTAGTTATTTTTTTTCCAAGTGGACTTTTTGAGACATATATATATATATATATATATATATATATATATATATATATATATATATATATATATATATATATATATAGGGGCGGTACTAGGGTGGGGGCAGTGGGGGCGGCCGCCCCCACCCGATTTTCGGGAAAAAATATTTTTTTAAAATTTTATAGGTTAATTTTGTAAAAAAAAAATTATGCCCACACGTAATTTTAAAATTTAAGGTTAATTTTATAAGATATTTTTATTATTTTGAATTCGCCCCCTCGTTAATTTTTTTCTGGTACCGCCACTGTATATATATATAGTAATGTCGATATTTATTTTGAGATGGAGTGAGTTGTATTTAGGGATGGCAATGGTCACCCAATCCAGTGGATATCCACCATATCCATCCACTAAATGATGGATATGGATGATCTAAATGGATGAATAGTGGATATGGATGTGGATGACATTTATCATCCATGAATATATCCATTTATCACCCGAAATAGTATATACATGCATAAATATATACAAATATACATATATGCATATACATTTACATATCCACATACACATATATCATAAACTATAAAAGTATTATCGAATATTATAGTTGCAGAAGATGTAATAATGTGGATATTCATAAATCTGCATATTTAAATATATCTAATGTATATTTGAAGGCTTTTGTATTATTGATTTATAGCAAATCAAAATGCATATATCTTTAGTCCCGAGCCAAACTTTGCTTCTAACGATATAGCGAAGTCACAACTGATGATAGATTACAATTGAAACATGTATAATTGACCAATAAATATAGATATTACAAATTTACATTTGTCAAAACCTATGTTTAATTGTAATTGTATGGAATTATGCTCCATTGACGATAATGGTTACACGTTCCTACGACTGAATTTTCCTATGGTACGTAATACATATTTTTTTCTACTTATATATGTTTCTTTCATTTTATATTAAGTAATATTTTAACATTTTCTCGAATATCCAGTGGATATCCATTTACCCACTTAATCCAACGGTTGTGGATATGGAGGATATGGATGGATGAATGAAAATTAAATGGATATGGATACGGATATAAAAATTTAAATGGATATGGATGTGGATATGACATCACCCGATCCATATCCGATCCATTGCCATTCCTGGTAGTATTTATTCTTCATTTTACTAATATGATTTAAAAAAGTATATTTAACTAAAAAGTAAGAACTTGGCTTCAACCAATAGTCTCAAGTAAATTAACAAGCCTAGTTTCACAGGCCTTTGAAATGGATCAAACCATGAGCCCATTTGAATTTAAATGGACCACATATGATCCATCAACAATAGATGCGTACATCGGTACATAAAAGAGTTGTAGATACAAAAAACTGAGTCAACTCTCATTCTCAACTCGTTACCTCCATTTTTAACGCTCACTTTACCTTCATTATTTTACATCATTGATCCCGTACACTTACAATCTTCCACCGATCGATGTAAATTCCGACTCTGTAAGTCTCATTTCCTATTTTCCCCAATTGTATTTCAGTTTCCCAGTCAATTTCACTAAATTAGGGCTTTCTATTTCTAAACCTTTTATTTTACAGTATGTACTAACTTGTATTTTAACGTTGGATCCTATTGGTAAAATTGGTTTCTTTTCCCGATTCTAAAAAAATGTGCTTTCTGTTTTCTTGATTGTTTGATTCAGTAAATTATGTAGTTTATTGTTTTAGGGTTTTTAATTTCAGTATTGTATAGTAGGTGGAAATGTAATAGTGTAAAGAACCAAGAGGAATTGTATGTATAAACATGTTAAGTTGTTAACCATATGCGAAGTTATAAATTTCGGTTAAATGAGATAGTTTTGTTTTCATCACAAAGTGGTTTATGATCAGTGTAGGACGTAGAAATTAATCGATGAAGATGTAGTATAAGAACCTTAAAATAGTTGAGTTACTGGATTTTGCTATTTATAAGATTGCTAAAAGCGTTGAATAATGTTGATGTATAATACTGTAGGGTATGTATACTGTAGGGTATGTATAATAACTTGATTCCAAAGAAAGTGTTAAATTGTGCAAAAAGGTCATCTTTCAGAGTTCGATATTAATGCAAGTTGATACTAATTTAACTATCATGTATGTTTTAGATTTCTTGTAAAAGAAGCAAACTCTTTTATTGGGGCAAAAAAAAAAATGTAGTTAAAGAAAACGTAGTTGTAGACTTGTATGCCTTTGATGGATGTCTAATGGGTTTAATAGGGCCAAGATCTTTAATAATAAGTATGTAATACCTCCTCACGATGTTGTATTGTAAGTAACTATTATGCCTTTTTTTAGTTCTTCCTGCTAGTATCAAAGACTACATTCTGAATCTGACATGATTGTATGCCCCAATTCCCGCCAGTTATGCATTATATATTTCTACGAACACTAATCCAGAACGTCTTTGCAGTTCTTATAAACTCTTTCGGTAATGTTACTGATCGTGAAAAGTGTTTGCACAGGAATTTGTTATTTCTGCAGGCCTCCTACAAAGAAGTGACCCGGGTCTGATAGGTTTACTCAGAACTTAACAACAATGAGTTTTGTTTTTCGAGGGAGTAGAGGGGATATTGAAACGGGGTTTCCTGGATATATTCCTGAACGTCGTGCTGTGGTATATTTTCGTCACTTCCTGCCAACGACTTGTATATATATATATATATATATATATATATATGTATATATATATGTATATATATATATATATATATATATATATATATATATATATATATATATATATATATATATATATATATGTAAATATATTTGTGCATGAACTTAAACCTTTAAGCCCACATACATGAAATCATCTTTCTAACTATATATTTCTATGTGATCCTGCTGTTAGCGTGTCCATGCAGCTCGACCTGTTAATACAAACTCACTTGCGTTTCTCGTTACAGGTATTATAATAAGTTAATTTCTTTGGTTTCGTTAATGAAAAATGGGATTAACGTGTCAAAATTTTCACGCTATTACTCATTTTATTCATTTTGTTTTCTTGTCTGGAAGTTCTCTTGTTGTTCATGATACTGAACTCGCACCAGATGTCACCCAACTTTCTGGTACTTATCTACCAACAAGTTTTATTTTTAATTTTTACCTTTTTATCTATGTAGACCTGTCTGTGAAATTTTTGTTTTTTTTTTTTTCCTTTTCTAATTCCCTTTAATATGTATTTATTGCATATTCAGCTTTGGTTGGTACTTGGTGTGTTTTTGATGGCAACAAGCTTACGAATGTACGCAACATGTCAACAACTTCAAGCCCAGGCCCAGGCTCATGCTGTGGCGGCTAGTGGCCTCCTTGGCCATACTGAATTACGATTGCAGATGCCACCTTCTATCGCTCTTGCAACCCGTGGACGATTGCAAGGGCTTAGATTACAGCTAGCACTTCTTGACAGAGAATTTGATGACTTGGGTCAGTTTAGTTCTTTCAATAAACATTTATGAAAATTGACTAGAAGCTTTTATAGTTTTATGTACTAATCACAGTAAAATGTTGCTGCAGATTATGAAACTTTAAGAGCATTGGATTCTGATAATAATCCAGCAGCTACTTCAATGAGTGAGGAAGAGGTAAATTCTCTTCCTGTGCACAAGTACAAGATTGCTGACTCTAGAAGGTATGAGGCTTCACTGTTATGAATATTTTTTTGTTCTATAAGTTATCTATTTATCTTGAGATTCATGAATTTTGATGCCAGTTGTAATAACATCAGTGGCTCAGTGGTGGAAAATGGTTCGTCTTCAGCGACCGAGGTATTGATATTATAATTTTATAGCAAGGTTATGATCACATAATTGACTTATAGTTATTTAATATTTACATTGATGTTTAATCTCTCAAATGGAAGAAGCCTCTTATTATCGCCTTATGAGTGCAATCAGTTCAATAGAAGACTTTCAGATGTACCTCACAGGGTTGTAGTTGCAATTTGAACTTCGGGAACTGCAGTTTTGTTTAACTTATCATGTTATTTTTTTCTGGTGTCCAGAAGGTTGATTCTGCCAGTGTGGTTGGTGGGAACTTGAAATCCGCTGACGATGAGCTCACTTGCAGCGTTTGCTTAGAAACAGTTAATGTAGGAGAACTAGTTCGTTCCTTGCCATGCTTACATCAGGTCAGTCCATTTCATTTCATCTTTGTGTACTACTGAAGGTGACTGTTTGACCCGTCTATGTATGACTGGGTCCCATTGGGTTATGCTGTATCTCAAATGGGTCAAATGGATAACACAGAAGAGTTTAGCTAAAAAGGAATCGGGTGAATTGGTTGAACAAGTCAAACGGCCCAAAACGTACTTTTAATGTGTACATGTTAAATTGTTTTAATCAAGAACCTAGATTGTGAATTTTATTATATGGTATTCACAGAGTTTAACGTACTGATTATAGTAAAATAAATATAGAAAAAGTTTAAGTTAGCTGAACAAGTGGTATTACACGATATCAGAACATGTAACAGACTGTTAGTTACATGTTTAGTATTTCCAACCATTATAGAGTGTGCGTATGGGACAATGTATTCTAAGCTTGATCTTAAATTTTTACATTCTCACCATCATAAATGTATGCCTTTTGCAGTTCCATTCGGAATGCATAGATCCATGGCTACGGCAGCAGGGGACATGCCCAGTTTGCAAGTTTAAAGTTGGATCTGCATGGCATGATGATGATGGTGACGAAGAAGAAATGGACGAGTCTTTCATGGTCTGACCTACATGTAGTTTAGCTATCTTAACCATCCTGATTTTGCGTTTTTTAGAAACATGTATCGAAATTGGAAAGCCAAGTCATCTGTCTAACCCAACAAAAGCTTTCAATACTCCGTAGTTTTGTCATGTGAAATGCTTCTGATGTTTCATCAAAATATTTGCGTGTAGAAAAACATTAGCAACCTCCATCCTAAATCATCAAATTTCTTTTTGGTTTATTCTCAAAACTCGATTTGTCTACGCTATAAAAGGAAAGCCTTTGTCTTTGAAGGATCACATACGACTGGAAACCGCCATTCGCTTATAATAACCTTTTGGTTTGTACAAACGCATCAAATTCAAACTTATTTTAGGCGTTTTGATGCGTATTTTCAAAGTGATTATTGGAAAACTCACTGTAACACTGATAATAATGGATCAAGTGTGTAAAACATAGACGCCTTACATCTTATCATATCCAAAGTCATCTTAAGATCCCTTGATTGATTACTTTTATATATATAAATTCTAAGGAGTACTCAATTCTATGATGATAAAAATGATTAAAAGGTGGTCAAAAAGGAAAACAAAATCTTGTCGTTTTAATTATTCCTTCAAAAAGCATAATCACGCATTACTATTTATTAAGCATGCTTTGGTGCTAAAGCATGCCTATTGCTTGCACTCAATTTCTACAACTTCTGATTTTGTATCAATTTTTTTAAATTTAATTGGCAATGACTTATGAGTGGGAAATCTAATGATGATATAGATGCCCTTTTTAATAATCACCTTTTTGACAAATAATAATAACAAAATCTACAAGGACAAAACATAAAATCAATGTCACATATAATAATAATAATAATAATAATAATAATAATAATAATAATAATAATAATAATAATAATAATAATAATAACTTGTTTTCTTTACACAATTGGGAAATCTTGTATATTATGTATACATACATGTTGGGCCCTAAGGAGCATTCCCTGACCCAACATACGTAGACTTTTATCAACCATTAAACATGATATATAAAACTTATTTGTTTATTATTTTTATTATTATATGAGATGATGCATATTTATTACATGAAAGCAACATAATGCATTTGTGATAAATAGAGAAGTGGGTTGGGAAATAAAGAGGTGAATGGATCTTTTGGAGCAGAAATAATTGGAGTTGAACATAATAATGCTAAATGCTCTGTATTTTTAGTTTGAAACCGTTAAGGGTATGGGACAATAGTTGTTGAACTTATCGAATCAATAATTTCAAAATTGCTAGATTTTATCTTATCTCGTGTCGTGTGTGGATATGTATAACATGATACTTAATATATACGGTGTGACACAAGTACCATCTTTTATAGGTGTTATACATTTTAAGTAGTAGGAAATCGTAATCAAAATTGTTTCTAGCTATAAACTTGATCAAGCGTGGAGGAATACTCGAGTGCAAAATGAAGGTTTGACATCTCGTTACACTCTAATTGACGTGAATAACTCTTGAATGGAATGAGACCTCGTAAAAGTGATTCCATTTTGAATTAGATCTGATTCGTATTTGGTGCCAATTCATGAATCATGATGTAATTTAGTTGTTTTAAGATTTATGTCACATAAAAGTTCTTTCTAACTCGTAGAAAGTTGTGTTAAAAATTGATCAGCGGGATCCTTATAGGTTGGGTTATATTACATAGTTTATGAGCGGAAACAATGTGATAAAGGTGCATATGATATGCAAGACGTATCCAAATGAAGCAACTTTATAGTTTTCGAAGATGAGTTTAGTAATGCATGCTTTTGTAGATATTGTATTTTTCAAGTTTTGAGGGACGAATACGAAATTACCCCATAAAAAATAAAGTAGATAAACAGTCATATATGTTCGAGTATTGTTAACAATTGGTTTTTCCTAATGGTATTTCGTCTGTTTTTTCCTAGAAAAAACAAATTTTAAAAAAAAGTTGTCATTATATGTTTGAATTTTGACATTTTACATCCAATTAAATGTTTATTACACGTATCTAACTCCGGCCATTTGTTGTTTATGAGCTTTGATTTAATTTATGGTAAGTTTCAAAACTTCATCATCTATCTAAAAAGAGAGATCTTCATCATTCAACTCAGTTACGCACACACAAATTTCTCTTGATGTTCAACGAGTTGCAAAAGGTTGTTACAATCGTTAATACTCCATACGTCACAATATAAAATTATAAATGTCTACATTACTATTTATATATGTCCCAAAAGAACTATCCAATGTAAAAATAACTGCTAAATATAATTAAACTCCATATTTTACCCCCATTTATTACTTTCAAGTTTCAAACATTTATTTCTTACAAGGGCAAGCTTGCTTTAATTACGAGGACAAAACTAACATATCATCGATCTAGCATAATTCAAAGAAAATTTGTTTATCGACATTGTTTTTGAAACGGAAGGAATAGTAATTTGTGTTTTCATCCGTAAAATTTTCAGATAAATTTAATGGAAAGTTATTACTTAAGTAAAAAGTTAGTGTCATCCCAAGCACACTACTACTAATGACCTGGATCCACATTTCCACACTTTGCTGCAACAATAAATTATCATGTTTATGAAATAAATAAACAAATAAATATAAATAAATAAATATTAACAATTAAAACTAAATAATATTAGTACTTAATTAATTCATTTAATCTTCATCAAAATTTCATCAATTCCCTTTAATTATCACTATAGTGTGCCATTTTTATAACATCACTCTGTAAAAAAAGGGAAAAAAAAATCTACTATATAATACAATTACAATATTTATATTATATTAAATTAATACTTAATAAAATGACAATACAAGTAATTCTTCCTCCACGGACGACGGCCGGAATTGAGTTCGGATAATTCGCCGTCACTGAACGAGAAAGAGATCATCGAACGATTAACTTCCGGTGATTAGGAATCGCCGTAATCACGCCAACAAATGAGCATACTAACACACCTTCGCATGATATAAAACCTAGCTCTCTGTTCTTTAACTAACCGAGCACATTTTCCGGTGAAGGTACTCCGGCGCCGACTGAATTTGGATGAAAACAAACGGTTTCTGGAAATACTTCCTTTCTTGGACAGTTTTCGGTGATCGTGGGAGCACATGGAAAGCGGTGGCGCATCGACGGTTGTGATTATAGGAACCGCCATTGAATATTTTGTTTGTTTGTTTGTTGTAAATGAAGTTTTGTTAATTGTTTGTAAACGGAAGGTTATATATATAGTGCCAAAGGTAAGGGGTACTGTGAGTAGTGTGTTAATAATAAAATAAGTCTAGTTGATATATGCTCTTTTTTTTTTTTAAAAATAAAAATAAAAATAATAATATTATAATATATATATATATAATGTGTGGGAACTGGGATCAAAAGGTAACATGCAAGCCGAATGAAATGAGGGCTAGACGATCTCATCCATAGTTCATGTGATTAACGGTCTATATTTGCAACACTGTATTTTATGTAAGATATAGTGTTGATATGCAACGAATATAGACTATTCATCATATAAATCAACAGTTGAGATCGTACGTTATTTATTCCCTTCAAAATACAGCTGATCTTAAGATGTTACCTGTTTAAATCTTAGTCGTTTAATCAAAAAGATACATCGGTGTAATTGTAGTTGTATGTGTAGTTTTGACTCAAACTTATATGATTTTGTATCCAGTATTTCATTTTTGACACTTATTCAAATTACGTAAATGATGTTAATAAGCGAAATTGATTCTGAATACGTTCGTGTAGAAAGACGAATATTTAATTTGGGACGGATAAGATAATATAAATCAAAAAATAAATCAAACATAACATGTTCATATTTAGGACGTGACCGTACACTAAACTAAACTAGGGCAAAAGGTTTAAAATAAAGTCGTTTTCGATCCTACACACAAACACGCACACTATATTGTCTTCTTTCAACTCTTTTGTTTAAAAGACGTATTTAATTTGTTGTTAAGTAAGATTCGCCTAATATCCTTCCCCTAATTGTCAAACACCATACTCACTTTATTTATTAAACTAAATTAAGTTACCTTATATATAATTAAGAAAACTAATCTAATCCCTTAGTAGGGTTGGCTCTTTTTTTTTAAAAAAAAAAAAACATAACAATTATATTTATTACAAATAAAAAGAGTTAAGTTCTTTTTAAAGTATATAACAATGCGTTGACCTTTATTGTGTGTACGTAATAAAATTACGTAATAAAATTGACCGCTATTGTATGTATGAGACTATTTATTTTTGTACATTGTGTGTACTTTGGTTACGTGTTATCAGTTATAAGGTGACACATGACGTCTTTACAAGTTGATAAGTCATCAAAAATCCAAAATACACAACAATATACAAAATAAGTAGTTTCTTACATACAATTTCAGCCAATTTTATTACATACACAACACATAATTATATATAAAAAAAAACACTTAGCTCATAAAATAAAACAAATTATATATTTTTTTCAATCAAGAGAGACACACCGTGAATTATTCGAAAGCAACTAAAATGGAATCTGAAAATTGAAATATCACACGAGTAGAAAGGACGGTCCTTTAATTTGCCTCTATATAAATAAGTGAAGCTAGCGATGTCAAATCGGTATTATTGTACTCATCCGTCATATTGTTTTTTGCGTTACAAAATTATTGACTGATAATAATAAAAAATAATATAATATATAATATATATACTCTACATTTTAACTTTATCGTATGTATAGATTCGTCGATGAGATGACATATATTGTACGGTAGTAATTTTCCTCCCCCACAAACCATCTCAACGTAAGCAATTAATTCCAAAAATATGTCGTGATACGAACGTGTCACATTTTTTAAATATTGGCCGGGCTTTAATTTATAAAGATAGATAGATAGATAGAGTACATGGTAACATTGTCGTGCAGAGTTAATGTGTGTATTTATTATGTATGCATGTACATATAAATATGTATGCATGCATACATCGTATAAGATAAGAGAATACTCCTAAAAAATACTGTATGCATTAAACGGTTTTATAAAAATACTACTCCCTTAATTTGTGTTAAACAGGTGCAAGTTTTTTAAATAAATCGCTTAATTATCACGTACGTTGTTGGGTCCATCCTATTCATTGGGTTTCTCACGTCAAAACGAAATGAAATGAAAGATCCACGGTATGTACTAACTTTGTCTTTTATAATACGGAGTATATGGTAATAATTTTTGGTATTTAGTGTCACGTTCGTTTTACAATTGTCGGTAATAATATAATAATAAAATAATACGAGTAATATATCCACTTTTAAAAACTTTATATTGTCATCATTCTAATTAAGTTTTAATTTGTTAATTAAGCCCTTTAATTTTAGTAAATTAAAAAAATAAGATCCTTAACTTTAAAAAAAAAAGAATTTTTTTAATCAACTACTCGCATACACATAAAATAAATTTAATTCATTAATTAAAAACATTATCCAAATGGATCTGTAATGTTTCTATTTTTAATTCACCGAGTAGGAATACATTTACTTGAAAAGCTCGATATAGACTTAAAATAATTAAATTTTTTCCACTAATATGGTTTCAAAATATTTTAGTTTCTTAATATCTATTTATATAATTCATTTACATAAAGTAATATTATCATGAATGAATCCAACTAAATGCTCAATATACATATTAACTTACACACTTTATTATTAGAAACAAGATACTAAATACGAAATTTCATATTAAAAATCAAGGACCCGTGTGTATACACGAGTATAAAGTCTAATTGGACCATAAACGAAAACTCATACGGAGTATTTGCTTGGAATGTGAAGTGGCTAAAATGCTTTAAATTGCAATCCGAAATTGATGGGGACATGGATAATATAGCCCATCGAATCCAGACTCCGTACAAACAAATGACACTCATCTCAAATCTTGTTATCGAATTTTTGGTTCTAATGACTCGCTCGCTCTGTCATTTGGAGACATAAGAACGACACATGGTTCAACTTGAAGAGGTCTTGGAAATACATATACTAAAAGTCTAAAATTATACGGAGTATATATTCAAAATATGTTTGACTTGTAATATATACTCCGTAAGAAATAAGTAACTGGTACTAATAATTGACGGCAAAATAAGAAGTTTAACGATTTTAATAGTCATTTCTTTTAATGAACATATATTTTGTGACGTATAGAGATAGTTACGTGCAGGGGTGTTCATTTTCGAATATCCGAAACTTCGAATACTCGAAGTTCGGATATCAGATATTTTGAATAGTAGATTTCACTACCCAAAACTCTATCCAAAATTTTGGATTACCGAACTTCATATATCCAAAAATTCAGATATGGGTATCGGGTTATCCAAATACCCGAATCAAGAAAGAAATATACATTTTTAATTTTTGAAAAATTCAAAAATCAAGTATATCTACATTTATAAGTATTTAAATAATGATGTTACTATTATATAAGAATAAAATATATGTATCCGAAAGAAATCTCAATTTTTTTTGATCGAGAAAGCTAAAAACATTTTCAAAATGTACAATATCTTGATCTTTAAAGATACAAACAAAGCTCATTTGACAAATCTTTCACGTAATAAACAAAATTATTATAAGATTTAGATTATAATACTAGAATTTGAAAAAATAACTAATATAAATCTATAAATTATATATTAAAAATCTATTTTTTGGGTATTCGGATATCCAAATTACCCAGAATTTTGAAAATCACTATCCAGTACCCATACGCAAAACTTCGGATACCCGCATTTCGGATTCCAAAAAATTCGGATAATTTCGGATCGGATAAATCGGATATTCAAACATCGGATTCGGATACAAGTATATATTTTGAACACCCCTAGCTACGTGAACGTTCTTTCTGGACGAAGAAAACAATTATATATTTTGCAAAAACCCTAAACACAAACTCCAAACCTTAAACCTCAAACCCTAAACGCAACAATTTATCACATGTGTTATTACTTGTAAAACCCACCAAAAAATGAAGAAAAAAAAACTCATCGAAGAGGAAAAAACGCTGAATTTTATGGTGCAATTTTCATAATTTTTCGATTTGACGTTTGTGAGATATTTAAGTTTAGGGGTAAATGGGTTTTGTACAAATGACACAATCTCATTGGTTATTCCATACTTCACAAAATACTTGTACTTCATTGATTCCATCTCATAAACTATATATTATTTTATTTTCTTTAAAATAGAAGTACGTTAGATAAATGTAAAAGTCCGTCAATGATTCCAAAAACATTTTGGGGGTTTTTGCATGGCATTTACACCGGATCAACACAGAACCGCCGCGAGCTTCGCCGGACCGTTTGATCCACTTCGGGATCTTTCCCTTCCTTTTTTTGGGGGGGTAAACACTTATATTTAATCACATTATGATATTGGAAGATTTATAATATAACCAATTAAACATAAAATACCAGCAATCATTTTATCGTTACCCACATTAAACTTATAAATTATAATCTTGCTATTCCAATTACTTACAATTTTGTTATCCAATATCAAATTTAACACAAACGAAATGTTTAGTTGGTCATATTAAATAATGAACACTTATTTTGGTACGATTTAAAATAAAAATATGAACGAGACGGAGGTAGGGTAAAAACGTTAACTATTTTTGTGCATATAACGGTATTATGTTTTGAGACGTGCTATAAAAAGACTACACCTTAATTAAGAGTTAAATACGTGTAGTAATTCAGCATTCACCACAAGTAGAGATGAGCAAAACAGTCTAAGACTGAAACTGGTCCTGAACCGGACTGGGACCGGTCCTAGAAAAACTGGACTGGGAAAAAGACTGGACTGGTCCTAGGACTGCCTGACAGTCCTAATTCAGTCCTACTTTTCTGTCAGAAGACTGGTTAAAAACTGGACTGAAATCAGTTTAAACTGGTTAAAGACTGAAACTGGTTTAAAACTAGCAAAAAGACTGAAATGTATTATAAGCTATTTATGTTTATTTATTGTTCATTAACTTTTTTCTTTCTTTATAAAATTTAAATTTAGGTCAAATTGTATTTGATACATTTTTATTTCTTTATTTATAAACTTTTATTTATTTTCACATCAACAATTTCAATTATATACATTTTAATTTAATCATACTTCACATTTATTGATTTTTTCTATTGGTTTTAAAATTTTATTGTAACTATTGACAAAATTATCGACCATGAAAAAAAAAGACTGGAAATAACTGAAACTGGACTGGGACTGGACTGAAATTCTAAGAAAAACTGGCAAAGCTGGCAAAAAACTGGACTGAAACTGGACCAGTCCTAGAAAAGACTGGTTTTTAATTTTCTGTTAAAAAACTGGACTTTTTTGAACTGGACTGAAAACCAGTTTTATCTGGTCTTTGCTCATCTCTAACCACAAGCAAGCATATGGGATTCGAGTAAACACAAAGTAAGTTTGCCTTTAATAGCACAAAACACAATCACCACTTCTTAACGTGCCCTTTTTTTTATTTAACCACAGTTTCCTTTAATTCTTTTTATTCAATCAATCGAAGCCTCGAAGGGTCACATTTCCAAGTTGCACTATAAACTTGTACCGTACAATATCACAAACTTACCAAAAGAAGAAATAATTGTCTAATACTATATGTAAGCTTGTTTATCGGTATCGGTATATTTCTATGTATAATGATATTATATTAATCTTTATGTCTTCTCTTATTAATTTGTATCTCCTTGTATAATTGTTACACATAATTCTGTACTCCATCTTTTATTTTGTAAAGAATCTGTATTATAGCATATTAGTATTCCTCTATAAAAAGTATACGAGCGGGTAAGGATGTGAAGAGTGATATATCAACCCTTGTAACCAACTTAAAAGACAAAGAAATAATGATACACTAAGCAGGGTAGACCGTTTAAATCAAATATAAAGAAGAAAAATAACGATATGTTAACCAGGATCGACCATCTAAACAATAATGATATATGTACAACTATGTGTATCTACGAGATTAATCGTATAACATCCTTGTATGAAATCTTAACTTTTAGTATGATATAGTACCTAGATTTAAATTTTGTATCTTGATTATATCCATCTCACTATCTCAGAGCGCACATCTCGAAGGCATAGCCTATATTAATTAGTCGAGTCTAAGAAGTTTGAGTTCAACTCGACTAGATTCATTTGAAATACGAGTAACAATATTAGAGTATATAATCTTTTGAATCTAACATCCCAATATCATTATCTAGTCGATCGGTACTATCGGATAATCATGTACTCTGTAGTAGGTGATAATCTCATCGATAACGATTGATTTGACAACACTATAAATAATATAAGTCCAAACAAGGACTCATATTTGTTTAACGTACGTACATTCAGGGGCGGAGCTAGGAATTTTTAGGAGGGAGACAAATTTTTTTTTTTTTTTTTTTCACATTAGGGGTGTCAAAATCCTATACTATCACTAATTACCTTAAAAAAGTTATTTTTTCGATACTTTTTGATTTCTAGGGGGGTGACTGCCCCACTGCCCCCCTTCTAGCTCCGCCCCTGCGTACATTTAGGTTCAATACACACAACTTCTTCCACATTTGAGTGAACAAAAATGTCACGATTAAAAGAATTATGAGTGGATCCAAACATTTAGAATGTATCTTAAGTACGTTAAAATTACATCCAATGAATTAGTATAGAGATGTTATGGATATACGAAGCATACAAAACCTTGTACATGTTCGTGTCTAGTGTTTGTTTTTCATCTTCTTCCATTGAACCAACAATAAAACCCATTGTTAATACCAACTTGTTTATATATAAAACATATTATAGTATAAAACATATTATAGTTACATATATATTTAGTTTTTAAACGCCCATGTTGTAGTTGCATGATATATATATTTTTACTTTCGTGGATGAAAATTCATTGAAAACCACGTAGAGTAGAGATATTTATTTGAATGTTAATATATACTAATTGAGAAGTCTTTTTGCATATGTGGCATGCTTCATATTTCACCACCTAAGCTTTTTTCTATGTGTCAATTTATCGTTAACTTTATAAAATTTTGTGACACATCATCATGAATCATATTACTTTTGGAAAGTCAAACAATAGTCCATACATACATATATTCCCTATATATATATAGTTGGGGGATCAAAAAAGAAGAAATTTTTGATGGAAAAGAGGGAGAAGGATTTTAGGCCACTTATTTAAAACTAGGTTTAAAGGGTAGTATAGTAAATTGTAATTAATTCAATAAAATAAACAATAATTCTTTGAAATCAATTATATATGGCAGTTTTTTGTTTCCTTAATTTGTGGAGAGTGAGTAACTACACCACGTAATTCACACAAAACGATTTTCACTCTTCCACTTGAGAATTGGTTTTATTCCACTATTGTTCTTTGTTTAACAAATGAGATAATATATTACGATTGTTTAGAACTTGAAGGAAAAAGAATAAGGTAGTGTTCCATTACTTAGAGCCTCGATCAATTGGTCTATCATTCTATGGCTACGTACAATTTTTCTTTTATGATTTTTTTTTAAATATATTTTTTTCACCGAATAATAAGTTGATTCACAATTTTATATAACGATTCTTTTGTATATTATAATATGGATTTATTAAATAATAGCTATGATTCACATGTTCATAGTAATGATTCAATAATGATTCACAAGTTCATAGTAATGATTCGTTGGTTTACTGAAGCTTTTAACTATGTGTGCGTTTTCACTTTCAATAATCGACTTTATCAAAGTGATTCATAAAAATTTATGCTGATTCAGTAACTTATATTGATTCATGACGTACTTTCATTTCTTTTTAGAATATTATAAACATGGTTTAATAACTTTTAGTTTATTCAAGATTTTATTACTATGATTCGCAAATTTATACTTTGATTCGTTGTATGTATACATACTATAATTCACTAATTTGATATAGGCAATGGCATTGAATTGATTCAATTTTTTTAACAAGCACTTACTATGATTCAATTATTTGTAAATCTAAACACGATTCATAGATATCTAATGTTGGGTGACTGCGTATAAAGAAAAAGAAAAAAAAAGTCAACATTAAATCAAAACGTAAAAGGATGCATAGTCCATAATAAATTTGATTCAAGTGTTCAACACATAATTTAAGAAGTCCTTTTTTTTAGGAACTAATTTATTGTTGGTGCACTATAAAAAAAACATACCTAATCAGTTTTTAAATGCCAATGATGTCCAGCTCAACTGGTCAGAAGCTTGGGGTTCAATGATAGGAGACCTGGGAAACCCAGTTCGATCCTTGAGGCCAGTGGGTTTTACCATTAATTCGTTGTCGTGCCTTCGGGCGGACGGATTAGTGGGTTTTTCCCGGATTTGGAGTAACTTGGGGCGCTTAAGGGCTCCGTACGGCTGGATTGGGCCAGTATATGGAGACTTAGCCATTGGGTCTCCCCATACGGAGTACCTAGGCGATTTCTGTTAGCCTTTCAAAAAAAAAAATCAATTTTTAAATGCGTATGACGGTTATATATGCAAAAGTGGTTCTAAATGTACGATTATGCCCCTCGTATCTTTAAATAATCCACTTAAATACATTGAAAATTACAAATATTCTAGATCGTTGATTCTTAAAATGAACAGTCCAGATCATTTCTTTCCCTTCTCCCATTAAAAATCCTTCTCCATGGATCCTAATCCTATACATATATATATATATTAATTCATTTTCCTTCAATAGTGTCCTATTAAATCTTATGGCTCTTACACTTTTTTTAGAAATGAATTCATTTTCAAAAATACCATAATAATTTATATATATAGATACTAATTTATATAATAGAAATTAAGTCACAAATGATATCATAATCTTCAAAAAAAATAACCTACATTAATCTATCTTATACATATAAAACAAAGATTTTTCCTTGATTTTTAGACATGCCACATCATGACATTTCCTTTTCTTTAGAGCCTCCTAACTTGCCACATCTTATTATTTTTCCTTAAAAAACTTAATTAATAATTACTAAAACTATTATTTATCAATTATACTTTATTATATAATAGCTTTTAAATTTCCTATATTATATTTAATATATAACAATTTTTACCTACATAAAAAAAATTCATTTTCTAATCACATTGCAATTAACAAATATTATCATCTTCAACTACCATGTTTTAAGAAAATTAGTTTTAATAAAGATATTTGAAATTGATTATTTTCCGTACAGTTTGGTATATATTACTATTGAATTTCAGTAATAAATTTTAAACTTTCAACAATATTAAGATACATTTGAAAACCTAAAAAACATATGATTAATTTTTTTTTAATTACCTTGCATTGCATAGGCTCAACAAATGTATTAAAACTAAACATAATAACTTACAAATTAATTTAATTGTATTATGTATTCAAACTTAAACATAATAACATACAAACTAATTTAATGGTATTATATAAATGGTCATGCATCGCACGGGCTCAATGCTTAGTTTTATATATAAAATAAAGTTATTTAATTACCTATTAGAGTGTATTATTTTAGTTAACGATTACGTGTTATTAGTTTACAAATTCTTGAACATTGTTTGCAAAGAAATTTGGTTTGTAACTTTATATGCTGAAAAGTAAAGGAATGATATATATGAAAAATATTAAACTAAACGTAAAGTAATTGGTCAACACCACAAATTAATTATGCTATCGATAACACTGATTATATGCCCATTAATATATTAGGCTACTTACAAATTACTATATAACTGCACTTTTCAAACGGCCGTGCATCGCACGGGCTCAATGCCTAGTTCTCTATATATCTCTATTGTAACATCCACTCCTCGAGTCTAGTTGTATTTAATATTTTCTGACTGTTAATATTTAATAAGTGTGTCAGAAAATAATTTTGTGTTATTATTTGAAAATAATTGGTTAAAGAGTCACATAATTTATTGTGACTAGTAAATTGTTAACTGTTTTAATTTAATTCAGCTGACGGTAAAATAAAATAGTGTTTCCCCGCAAATGGTTTTTAAGTTCCAGACAATGATAAGTACGGGGAACGAAATTTAACCAAATATGTGATAAACTCATATTTGAGTCGGTTTCTTTTTCCTAAACTATATCTATATACAGTACGTACATATACATACATACATAAACATATAAACCCTAGATCAATTCCTAAAATCCTTTCACAACACTAAATTGAAGATGCCAAATCCGAATTTAAGCTTCAAGAACATGGATTATCACTCTCTAATCCTTCTACTCATCTTGTAAGTCTTGATTACTTGATTCTCATAAACCTATGAAATGGGGTTTTGTGTACATGATGAAATTAGGATGAGTAATGCTAAATTGAAGCTTGTAATGATGAAATAATTGTTAGTTGATATCTAATTCATGATTTGTAGTTGAAAATCTAACCTAGAAATGATATAAATGAATGATGATCATGAGTTAAGATATGGGTTAGTTGATAATTCATGAATTAAAGCTTGTAATCATGTTATAAGGATTAGTTGATGCTTAAATGATGATTAGTATCTAAACCTTAAGCTAGAAATGGTAAAATTAAATGATGATCATGAAGAAAGTTTGGGTTTAGTTAATTATTCATGAAGTAAAGCTTGTGGTTATGTGAGGCTTGTTGATTTATGTTTAATACATGATTATAATCTAAGCCTAACATTTGATTGAAGGAAATGATTATGTGTTCTTGAGGTTAATGATGAATTTGATGATGATCATGGATTATATGATCAAATTAGCATTGGTTATAGCTAAGAACACTTAATTGATGATTAAAGATGATTGTGTGAATTTAATTGTTAAGTATTCATTAAATCAAATATTGTGGTTTTGATGAATTCATGAAATGAGGTTAATCACCTTAGTAATGGTTTAACCATGTTGATTAGTGATAATCAAAGTAGATTAATGTGATAAGAGGGTTATTTATAACCTTGGTGTGATCGGTGTTAAAGTAATGTAAGTTAATAATCATATTATGATTGAATTTGGAAAGTGAATATTATGATCATTAATCATGACTAAGTGATAAGTTATTGATGTAATTACAATTGTAAGATATTGGATTGATTTGAGACAAGTTACTAACTTGTGTTATTCTATTGTAATTCCAGATAAGCAGAAGACTCAGTGACATTAGACTACTGAGTGGACAACTGAGGTATTCGGTGAGTGGATCTCTAATCCTCAGCGTAACTTGGTTGTAACAAGTTTGGTTACAACAAGTAACGTATTATTACTTTATCAGTTGCATTGATGATTATGTTGATAGTAATAATACTGTTGATATGTTGAATAGTTGAATATGTGACTTATTGATTACGTGATCACTTGAATTATTTGGCCTTCGGGCATCAGTTGTTAATGAGGCAACGAGTTGTTGAACTGTTGGTTGGGCTAGTTGGTTATCCAAAGTTTAACACACCTCCTGTGTTAGTTGAAGATAATCACTAGCTATCGGTCTCGTCCGTAGGGCCATACGGATAGGTTGGATAAGTGTTCTTGGGGAGCCACCCGGGTTTATGGTTATCCCCAGAGCCGCCGATCCTCATTATGGTGTTGTTGATTAGTTGATGAGTTGTATTGTGTACTTGCTTGTTTAGTGTTAAGTGTTGTACACAAGGTTGTTGAGCTAAGTTAGGTTGTTGATTAGTTATCTGCTCACTTAGCGTTATGCTAATTCCCCACATTACCCCTTCTTGCAGGCTTTGGCTATTATATTGGGTGGGCAAGAAGTTGGACTAGAAGGAATGTTTGACCTTGAGGCATTACTCTGATAGTGGAATTGTATAAAATAATGTTTTAACATGTTTTTATATAACACCTATGTCGAGAAGTTATGTTTTAAAAGGTTGAATTTTATATGTTGATAAAAAGGGTGTAAACTATTTCTAGTTATTTGGACTTACGCTTCCGATTTACTATATTAAATTGAGTATAAATGAGGGGTGTTATAAGTTGGTATCAGAGCATAGGTTTGGGCGAATTGGACATTGCAAAGTGTTCAATCCCAAATCTATGGTAGTGTCAAGTCAAACATTCCTGGGAGTGCGGGATTAATAGTTGCATGAGAAATTAGTTGTTGAAAAAAAAAAAAATACTAACCTATAACATGTTGCAAAAGTGTTGTTTTGTTGCAGAGACGGAGGAATGTGAGAAACCGAAGGGTATTCTCAATGATTCCTCAATACTTGTGGGCCTAGATATATCAGGTATTTTCTAATAAGCTTGGTGTATTTAATAAGCTTGAATTGTTTGATTTGCCATGATATGATTATTAGTAGAGTGAATTGGATCAAACTGCTATGATTTCTCAGTGATGAATCCTTGATAATAGTTGCTTGTAAATCTGATGAGGAGATACTAAATGAGATGTTTAACATCATAAAAAGGTGTAATATATTGTTGAATTGAGTATACACATTATTGAATAAGTTGTAATAGTGCTATTATGTGGATTTAATTGTGTCTACAATATGAAATTAAAATATGAAATCGGTTGTATGAATTGTTATGTGAAATAATAATTTTGGAAGTAATATGATTAGCAAAGTTGAAATGACTCCTTATAGTGAAATATTAATGAGATATTAATATATCTCAAGAAATAAGATTGGAGTCTTGTTGTTGTGTAAATTAGAAAGTGTTCATTGATTTGAATGTGTGTGTTGACTTGGAAAAGTCAAAGTTGAATTTAGTGGAGTCACATTTGGTAATAGCTATGAATAAAGTGAAAAATGTGGCTAGATGTGTATGTGTTTTGCCTTAATCATGATTGTGGTTGAATTATGATCTAGGTGTTAAAAATGGTAAAGTAGAAAGTCAAAGTGGTCAACAAGGCTTTATATGCGTTGACAAGTTTGGAAAAAGTTAAAGT
Source organism: Helichrysum umbraculigerum (assembly GCA_949592205.1). NCBI lineage: Eukaryota > Viridiplantae > Streptophyta > Magnoliopsida > Asterales > Asteraceae > Helichrysum > Helichrysum umbraculigerum. Next base: position 58,099,351 of record CATIUR010000006.1, read on the forward strand.
TGAAATTTTATTGTAATTGTTATACACATGATGATTTCAATGTGAATTGGTGTTTTGAAAGTTAAAATGCGACACCAATAGTGAAAATTGTTTTGTTTGACTTGAAATAGTCAAGAAAGTGTGAAATGGTTGTTTGAATAGTGGTTATATGGGTTGAAACCCAAACGGGTTGTTAAAGTGCCCAAATGGGTCACTTAGTGGTTAAATGGTTGAAACGAGTGGTTGTTTGAGTAAAATGAATGTTAAAGTGACTTTAAGTCATAAAGATAGTAGTAAAAGGTGATGAAAATGATTGGGTAGTCAATGTGATTATTTTCTTAAAAGCGCCCATTTGGACCCCTAAACGGGTCAACGTGTCAAAACAATGTAGAATGAGTGTTTGTAGGTGACGAATATGCCCACACGTCACTAATGTATATAGAAACATGTTGGTAAAAGGTGGAAGTCAGAAACCAAGTCGTTTGAAATATAGCGTGTCAACCAAAATGGTCGAATATGGTCAAAAATGAGTCGTACGTCCGTTTTATCGTAAAACGTGTAAATTGGAAAAGTGTAAAAAGGGAAAGTTTCATTTTGGCATAGTGGACGTGCCTGCAAAATTTTAGAGTCTAACTCTAAACGAGTAAAAAGTTATACGCGATTGAAATTGGCTAAAAATATGAATTTTACTGAAACTCAGATTTCTACTTGGGAACGCGATCCCAACAATCTTTTCTGGATCGCGTTCGTATGTGTTATTTTGTCACAGATTTTTTTTGCTTGGGAACGCGATCCCAGCCATTTTTCAGGATCGCGTTTGTGTGTGTATTTCGGGTTAAGATGCGTTTTCCCTTGGGAACGCGATCCCGCTCACTTCTCCGGATCGCGTTTGTATGTTTAATTTGGTTACAGAACATTTTTAACTGAGGAACGCGATCCTGACCCGTTTTCCCCGATCGCGTTAGTTAGTATAAAAAAAAAAAAAAAAAAAAAAAAAAAATTTGCGACGTTCGACGTAATACTTGACGTAGAAAATTTTTTTGAAAATTTCGGTGTCCGATTAAGACGAAATTTACAGGGTCACTTGGAAACGGCTCAACGGTCAAAGCTCATGCTTTGCCATGAGCCCTGTCAGTTTTGGGCACTTCGGGGTCGTTTGGGGCCCGAAAATGGTATTTTACTGTTTTTCGGACCTTATTTTTAACTTTTGACTTACGTTTTAAATTGGGCTTTTGTTTCTTTGAACCTTGGGATCATTCCTATGACGTTATAACTTGTTTTAAGAGGTCCTTAAGTTTTATTGAGTATGAGTTATTTTCAAGCTGTGTATTCGTCGTATTGTCAAATTGTGGCCAACTGTTGTTGGTGGTGATTTAAGTTCTTGAGTTTTATGGACTAAGTGAAATAGGATAAAGTAAATGAGTCATCTAAAATACTGGAAATGGTTAAAATAAGTATTCTTAGAGTTTGAAAAGAAGTGTGTGAGTTTATACTTATTTGATATTTGTCAATAGAGTTATAATGTGTATGTTTGATATGATATGTTTATTTATAATACAACTAAAGAGGAAAAGATTAGAGAGAACATGTTGAATATTACACATAGTATTGATAAAAGTAATTAGTACTAAATGTACTATAAGTATTAATTGATATTGAATCAGGTAATGAAAGATTGATTGATGTAATTGTGTTGAACATTACATCTATGTTAATGAAATAGTGAAAAGAGTTATATACCTGATTATGTGATTAGTTGTACACTCAAAGTGATAAGTGAAATAGTGCAGTAATTAATATTTAACTTTACCTGCTGTTAAAGGTTGTTAAATATGTATAAATTGTTGATATCACTATTATGATATATGTGATAGTAAAAGTTAATCACTTTGGAAAGTAACTGGTATGAAGTTGCCTGAGAATAAAGTGTGATTGACATAATATGATGACGTCTGGCCAACGTATTTATATTATGTCATTTCACATGGAATTGTTGAGGCTACTAAGTACCAGATAAAGTTAAGTGGTTTTAAATTAACAGGTATGATATGTTGACCTGTAGTTGATAAATAGTCAATGATTGACTGAAATGATAGAGTATTAGACCACTAATCAGTTGTTTTAATGTGGTACCTATGGTACAAGAAATGTTTATGTGGTTAATTGCAAATAGTAAGAGTTAAAAGTTGATTTAAGCAAAGTAGAGGTAAGTTGAATATGAATGATATTGTTAAACATGTGACTAAAGACAGCACCTTATGTTGTTGAAAGATTTGTGCTAATGCAGCATAGTATCAACTGGTGCTGATTTAGCATCCAACTGGATATGGTAGGATGCTAATTGATTATGTGATAATAGTTTTACCTATTGAATTTGACCTATACATGTGGCTTATTCTTATGTGTTTATGGTTATATGAATTGGATTACTTTCAAATAAAGAGTTTCATATAACCTAATGGTTGTGTATAATTACATGTTGTGAACCAGTAATTGACTAGTTGCAAAAGTAAAGATTTCTAGCAAGTGATTAGCTAAAGAAATACCTGATTATTAGCTAAATTGCTAGTTGTGAATTAAATTGACATTAGACTATTGTTAATGTAAGTATTGTGGTATCCATTACCACTAGTATTATTGATATAACAATAGAAAATTCATATGACTATGTGATTCACTTATGTCAAGTGATTGTGATGTATACTTGGCTAGTTACAAATGATCATGTAAGTGATCAGTTAACTGTTTAGAGACAGGTTATATGCACAGTATATGTGCAGGGGGAAAAGATAGAAACGTGTACATTTGGTTATGTGCATGTGGAAAGAATTCAATATAGGTATATATATTTATAAGTTACTCAAGGGAGTAACGTATGATACGTGTATATTGTGATAAAATAGTTAATTATGCTACACTTTATGCTGGATATTGCATTTGGTGTTAGCTATTGGAATAGAGAATGAAATATGTACAAATTGTGTTTGTAGGGATAAGATATGCATAATGATAATATGCATAAACGATTTAAAATGTTACACACATTTTATGTACATATAGTAAAGGAACGAATATGTGATTCTATTATATAGATTAGAATAAATGTGATCAGATTTCGAGGACGAAATCTTTTTAAGGGGGGGAGATTTGTAACATCCACTCCTCGAGTCTAGTTGTATTTAATATTTTCTGACTGTTAATATTTAATAAGTGTGTTAGAAAATAATTTTGTGTTATTATTTGAAAATAATTGGTTAAAGAGTCACATAATTTATTGTGACTAGTAAATTGTTAACTGTTTTAATTTAATTCAGCTGACGGTAAAATAAAATAGTGTTTCCCCGCAAATGGTTTTTAAGTTCCAGACAATGATAAGTACGGGGAACGAAATTTAACCAAATATGTGATAAACTCATATTTGAGTCGGTTTCTTTTTCCTAAACTATATCTATATACAGTACGTACATATACATACATACATAAACATATAAACCCTAGATCAATTCCTAAAATCCTTTCACAACACTAAATTGAAGATGCCAAATCCGAATTTAAGCTTCAAGAACATGGATTATCACTCTCTAATCCTTCTACTCATCTTGTAAGTCTTGATTACTTGATTCTCATAAACCTATGAAATGGGGTTTTGTGTACATGATGAAATTAGGATGAGTAATGCTAAATTGAAGCTTGTAATGATGAAATAATTGTTAGTTGATATCTAATTCATGATTTGTAGTTGAAAATCTAACCTAGAAATGATATAAATGAATGATGATCATGAGTTAAGATATGGGTTAGTTGATAATTCATGAATTAAAGCTTGTAATCATGTTATAAGGATTAGTTGATGCTTAAATGATGATTAGTATCTAAACCTTAAGCTAGAAATGGTAAAATTAAATGATGATCATGAAGAAAGTTTGGGTTTAGTTAATTATTCATGAAGTAAAGCTTGTGGTTATGTGAGGCTTGTTGATTTATGTTTAATACATGATTATAATCTAAGCCTAACATTTGATTGAAGGAAATGATTATGTGTTCTTGAGGTTAATGATGAATTTGATGATGATCATGGATTATATGATCAAATTAGCATTGGTTATAGCTAAGAACACTTAATTGATGATTAAAGATGATTGTGTGAATTTAATTGTTAAGTATTCATTAAATCAAATATTGTGGTTTTGATGAATTCATGAAATGAGGTTAATCACCTTAGTAATGGTTTAACCATGTTGATTAGTGATAATCAAAGTAGATTAATGTGATAAGAGGGTTATTTATAACCTTGGTGTGATCGGTGTTAAAGTAATGTAAGTTAATAATCATATTATGATTGAATTTGGAAAGTGAATATTATGATCATTAATCATGACTAAGTGATAAGTTATTGATGTAATTACAATTGTAAGATATTGGATTGATTTGAGACAAGTTACTAACTTGTGTTATTCTATTGTAATTCCAGATAAGCAGAAGACTCAGTGACATTAGACTACTGAGTGGACAACTGAGGTATTCGGTGAGTGGATCTCTAATCCTCAGCGTAACTTGGTTGTAACAAGTTTGGTTACAACAAGTAACGTATTATTACTTTATCAGTTGCATTGATGATTATGTTGATAGTAATAATACTGTTGATATGTTGAATAGTTGAATATGTGACTTATTGATTACGTGATCACTTGAATTATTTGGCCTTCGGGCATCAGTTGTTAATGAGGCAACGAGTTGTTGAACTGTTGGTTGGGCTAGTTGGTTATCCAAAGTTTAACACACCTCCTGTGTTAGTTGAAGATAATCACTAGCTATCGGTCTCGTCCGTAGGGCCATACGGATAGGTTGGATAAGTGTTCTTGGGGAGCCACCCGGGTTTATGGTTATCCCCAGAGCCGCCGATCCTCATTATGGTGTTGTTGATTAGTTGATGAGTTGTATTGTGTACTTGCTTGTTTAGTGTTAAGTGTTGTACACAAGGTTGTTGAGCTAAGTTAGGTTGTTGATTAGTTATCTGCTCACTTAGCGTTATGCTAATTCCCCACATTACCCCTTCTTGCAGGCTTTGGCTATTATATTGGGTGGGCAAGAAGTTGGACTAGAAGGAATGTTTGACCTTGAGGCATTACTCTGATAGTGGAATTGTATAAAATAATGTTTTAACATGTTTTTATATAACACCTATGTCGAGAAGTTATGTTTTAAAAGGTTGAATTTTATATGTTGATAAAAAGGGTGTAAACTATTTCTAGTTATTTGGACTTACGCTTCCGATTTACTATATTAAATTGAGTATAAATGAGGGGTGTTATATCTATCTCTATTTTATATATATATATATATATATATATATATATATATATATATATATATATACACACACACACACACACACTAGAGAAGCCTTTTTTCCTACATGGCATGCTTCTCTTTTCGACAACTAAGCAAATATCCTACATGTTAACATTTCGTTTACTTGCTAATATTATTTTGCCACATCATTCAAATCTATAATTTTAGAAGGTAATTAATTTTTATTAATACATTAATCTACAATTATGGAAGTTCATTATCATTATATATAGATTCATATATATACCCTATATATATATATGATCAGATAAATAATTTTAATTTATATATTAGTTCAACTACACTTAATTGTAGTCAACTATGCCTTATATAAAGTTAATGTAACACCCCAGTTTTTAAGGTATTACTTTATTAAATAAATAGTAATACCTTAGTTTTAAAGTATTATTTTAGTGTACAATAATATATACATCTTTTTAATTGTAGATCTTTTAATAATAAGTTATGATAGAAAACGTAAATAGATGTTCAGTTCCAGACTCTGTAGTATAGCAAATTAAAAGGATTTAAACACTGATGCGTATCTTATTCCAGTAACTTCACAAAGAAGCTCAGAACCAAAATATAAAATAGAAGAAAAATCGCAGGAGACTAGAATCGAAGAAGAAATCAGTTTTCAATCCTGAATTCAAGCTCTAATCAATTAGAATCAGCATCCTCTATCACTCTCTAATTCTTGTAAGTTGTTCTTCTTTCTCCAAAACCCTAGAATTTGGGTTTTCAAGGGTTTTGATTAATTAGTATGAATTAATCCGAATTTAGGGTTTGTAATTGATTAGTTAGTGTTAGTTTAGTATATATACCATGATTAGAAGTTCAATTCCATATTAAAAGTGAAAGGTAGTGATTAGGGTTTATGGGTTTTCCATGAATCCTATGAATTAGTTTAAATTACAATTTAAAAATGCTAGTAGATGTTAATAGTAGTAAGGAAATAGTTAAATTCATGTTAAATGTATGATTATGATCATGAGAATTTAATTAGTTAGTTTAGTTAAAGTGAAATTAGTATACTTCTAGTGGGGGAGGAGAAAATAGATGATTAGTAATTGAAAGTGTGACTAGTTATTGATTATGTGTTACATCTATATGTATTAGGTGTTAAAGAAGAATTGCTATCTTTTGATCATTTTGTCTCAAGTTGTGCTACAAACCAAGGTGAGTTATGAAATGAATAGATCATGATTATGTAATTAGCTTGTTGTTATGACATGATTGTGATGAAAGTTAATGATTAGAATGGTTAATAAGAATTAGCCATGATTTGATTAGAATAGCTAACCAAGGTTAGCTTTGTTTTGATTAGTAGTGTAAGTCCCTAGTTCTTAGGATCGATAACTTCGTTATCTGTAGTATTAAGGTGCGGAATCCCTTAATACGGTGTTATCTTACTAATAACGAGTAAGTTCGTAATTGCGTATATTAAAGCTTAACTTTAAACGAATAATACGTCAAAGTCTAGCCGTTAGGTTTGTTTTCTCTGGTTTTCTGAGTTCGCAGATTGAGAGTATCGAATGCCAAAAGTTATGTTTTTCACCGAATGAAAAACATTATATAGTCTGGTCTCGGCTCGGCTCGCATGGGCCTGCGAGTTCAGCCCAACTCACCTTGCAGCCCAAGCCCATTACCAAGCTCGACTCGCCACTGACTTCCACGAGTTCCAGTTCTCATCTCGGCTCGCAAGGTTCGCAACCTGAGAACTCGACTCGCACAGAATGTATTTATTTCGTATTTAACATTCGTCCAACTTAACACAATAATATGTTTAACGAATATTACTAACAAAACAAATATTCATTTACAAATCTAAACCAATGTACAAACGTAATAATAATTACAACAGTCCTATTTCAAGCTAGATCTGTTGTCACAAACTATGTTCCAACAGACTCCCCCTTGACAATAGCTCTAGCGTCTTTATCTTCACGCTTGTCTTTGGTCTTCATTTGTAAATCTTACTACCTGCGTAAATCTTCATCTTGATACAAGTTTTAACCATCAATTGATAATCTCTTGCTAAATCAGCCCATTCAATAGTCGTCAAAATTTTGTTCTCATTTAACTTTAACAGATCCTTTTTCAACATATTCATCAGGTGTCGATGATCATAAACTCTGAAGATTTCTCTTTCACCACCTTCAACCTCATCATCAGCTTCAACCATAACAGCTTCTCCAGTTCCTGAATCCACGTGCCAACTCTTCATATTTCCCAGAATATCCTGTGGCATTGTCTTCAGTGGAATCTGATGTATGCATCTAACAGCTGGATATATCTTTTTCCTTCTTCTTCTTCTTCCAGTTCTTTGACTTTTCTCTTGTAGTTTCACAGCCTTCCCTTTTCTTGGCTTAATCTGTACAAACTTATTTGTACCAACTTCAGTTCTAATAATTCGTTCAACACGTTTAGCATAATCATCATTACTCGGATTATTTATTTTCAATCTAGCCAAGTCATGTATCTCATAACGTGGTAAAGAACTAAATACTGCAAGCTTTAGCTCAAAATATTGAACTCCATCAAACCTTTTAATAGCAAAAAGCTTCAGTTCAGAGTCAAAGTACCATCCAACAATCCCTTTACGAGGAACACGTTTTCCCGTAATATCAACTTCTGAAACTCCAATCTTCTTTTTCTGTTTTGGAAGTTTCCTAAGAAAAACAGCAGGATTCTTGGTAGGAATTAAAGTTTCATCATTTTCAGAATTGGTTGAATCATCGATTTCTTCATCTACATCGACAACCATTGGACCTTGTTCATTTTCAATAATAACTTCTGTCCTAGATGGGATCACATGGTGTTCATCAATATTTGCATCTGGATCTACACCAATGTCTTGCACATTCTCAGGTACAGCAGTCCAATCAGTAGGTGGTAGAAATTCTCCATCCTCAAGATCAAAATCAATATCTTCATCTATCTCGTCAAAAATATCATCTTCCGAATCAGATAGATCAAGCATTTCCAATCCTAGAGAAAAACATAAATACAAATATATTAATGATTCAAATTCTTCATTGATTTCCCTGAACCAATCTAAGAATTTCTTTATTAATCCTTTTGTATGTTTTAACCTAAAAATATAAACGCAATTTACATATAACTTATAAAATCTTTTATTGATTACCCTGAATCAATCCAAAATCTCTTAAGTCTTATAACCTACTTATCAAATAATAATTAATTTTAAATTCTAATGCATTGTGAATAATCACCAAACATTTAAATTTACTATTAATTACCTTATATAATTTCTAAGTGTTAATTGATCTAATTCATTATTAATTTAACCTTTAAATTATATATCATTTGTCTAGTTAAACTAATACATTTTTAACTTGTCAGTATACAAACTCTCAAGTCTAAAATACATATGTTATTATAAAATTTTGACCGCCGATATTATTCGGAACACGCCGCTCGACTGCTCAATTAGTCGGAAGACTTTCGATCACTATTTTATCTTAACATATAATTATATAAACTTAAATTACATAAAACATATTTTACTTAAAATAATAATAACTTTAAGTCGAATATATTTACACAATAAAATTAAGTTTACATTTGTTCACTACAAACTATTACAAATATTATAGTACTATGATAATACTAAGCTATCTTACCAGCTTCAGTATCACCCGGTACAGTCTTATCTGCACTTGTACCCGCTCCAGAACCACTTGCACCAGCCTTACCACCAGACTCCCTCTGAATCGTAGCTTGCTCACCAGTCTTTGAAGGACCGGTCTGCTCACCACCTTTCGGTGCATTGGGATCATCGTCTCTGTCAGAGTCTCTTTTCCTTCTCAGCTCATCCTGCTTGCAAGACTCCAGATATACCAATACCTCCCCCTGAGCAGACTGTCCTGAATTAACTCTTAACACCAAACGTTCTAAGTTATCAAGCTTCATTCGCTGAGCATTAAAATCATCAAGGAGTGTATTGTGAGTCTTCAGCAATGTAGTATAAGCTTGACTCTGTTCAAGCACTTGCTGGCCTAGAGTAAGATTGTTTACAACCAACTCTGGAACCCTAGCAACAACTTTCTCTAACTCCTTCACTTTCGACTCCAAGGATGTAATCCTTTCAGCATCAGTCACAGGAGTAATAGGAATGATCGTCGGTCCAGGTGGTGTCAGCGAAGCAACATGTGACTCAAATGTACGCGGTGGAAGTGGCTGAGTCAAAGCTGTCTTCAGAAGATCAGCTGTAAATGTGCTTGTTGTAGTAGTCGGAATCGGCTCCGAACGTACTAAGTCAACAATCTCCTAAAATATTAGACAAAAATTAAATAAGTAATTGTTACAGATTGCTCTGTCTCAATCTCTAATTAATTTTGAAATACTTGTAGTATTAAACTTAAATCACATACCTTAGCAGGTACAGACAACTGTTCAGACTCTACCGATATCACCGTCTCGACCTGCGGTGTATCTTGAGCAACTGTATACAGAATTAACTGTCTCAGTTTAACTCCTGATAAACAACAAGTTAAGATTATCTAATTTTGTATAATACTAACCATCTCTAATGGTCAAATTTCTCGACCTCTTCCTCAAAGGAGTTTCAACCTCCTCAGGATTTTCCTCCATAATACTCTTACCCTTCCTCTTCTTTTCAGAAATAGACGGAGGAGGAGAAGGTGTATTCTGAGAATCCTCATCTGAAGCCGTCTCACCATCACGACCTCCAGATGATCTAACAGGATCCTAAATATTAAATATTTATGATTAGCGTAAGCTCTATCATACAAGTTCTATATATTTAAGATTAATCAGATATAATACCTCAGCCGGTACAACAACTGATCTATCTAGCTGTATCTGCTCCCCCTCAGGTATTGCAACCTCTGGGTTTGCAGCCTCAGCTTCAGCTACCTGTTTATATAATGATATTTATATTTATATTAAATAATGACATTGAACATCTAAATATCTATATTATTATACAAATGATATAATACCTGTTCCGGTGTAATATCAAAAAACATATCAATATCCCTCAACTCGGGATCTTGTGCCTCATCATTCTGATCTAGCACTTCCTGCACTACCTGTGCAGCAACCTCTTGGTTCACTTGCTGATCAACCTGACCAACCTGAATAAGAACATCCTCAAGGAGCCCTTGTGGATCTTCAGGTTGAACCTCTTCAGCTGCAGGTTCAGGTACAACATCAGCAGCAGCAGCACCAGCAGGAACAACGTCCAACCACCCATTATTTGGCGGTGGAACGTAGTTTGGGTCAACAATATACCCAAAAAGTGGTCGTTCTTCCGGTTTCACCACTCCTTCCTTCCTAACTGTCTGCATAAACATGACATTATATCCACGTTGATCAATGGTATTCACCACTAAAAACGGCTCAGGTATAGCCAGGTTCGGTAGACTCGCACGAATGATAAGCATACAAAACCTCGGGTAGATCATAAATCTAGATCTAACAGAACCCGATATCTGTCTTGCAATCTCTCCAAAAATGAGATCACAAAAACTGTATGGTTTATTGTAAACCAGGGACAGTGCAGCCGATAATATAGCAGGGCTTAACACATCAAAACCGCCCTTCTTCGGTGCAAAAACGGTATTCATCACGTGCCATAGAAACCTCCACTGTCCAAGTACCAGAGGCTTCTGAAACTGGTTCCCGCGTCTATCTCCCGTATATCCCATACGGCCGATTGCCCCCTCAATAAAATCCATGGGCATCTCCAAATTCACATTCTCCTGTTCTACAGTCCCCAGCTGTAATACCTCACGAAGATATCCAGCAGTAAATGCAACCGTTTGACCATTAACTGTTGCCCTGATCTCTGGTGGATTGACAGATTGGTCATGCACGATATCTGTCCAGAAATTGTTCAGAATAGGCTGAGAAATAGGTGGATTGGCCGTAATAGCATATCGAATACGCGACCGTGCAAGAAAGCGAAGAATATCAGCCACCCTATCAGCCCTCTTGGCCTGTAGATTCAGATCTACTAAAATATTGTGGCTCTTGTCAAATTGTCTCGCCATATCTGTAAAATCAAAACAAATAACAGAATAAATGCACGTGTAATGTATTTGTTAAACTATAACGTATTATGAATAAGAATTTATCTTACATCCTAGTTTAAATGTAAACTTATATATATAACTTGTTACATAAATAGTCTCAAGTCGTATACATATTTAAATCAATATATATGATATACCGCTAATATAAAATTAGGACACGCTACTAGATGACGTTTTGAATCGGTAGACTTTCGATATATATATACATTATCATAGGAATCCAAAAATATACTAGTTATTACTTAAAAAGTCGTAAGTCTTATAAAAACCCCCTTTTTTGGTTTAAAATTTTTTTTCTAAGTTCTGGATTCGCATAAGACTACTAAGCGAATCGAGTTCAACTCGTTTTGCTTATCAACTCGCTTCGCTTATCAACTCGCTTTGCTTATCAACTCGCGATTGAAGTGAACTCGATAATCATGTCGATCCGCTAGTCAACTCGCTGCGAGTTGAATCGAAGTGTCAACTCGTTCGATGAACAGCCGTCGCGAGGTTAAACTTAAAGTCGATGATTTTGTTAGTTTTAACACGATCAATCGATACATTCACATTTATTAAGGTCCGTTTAGCATTAACCACAAGGATTCGTGTTCTAACAGTCCATTAATCGTCGTGAATCGATCAAAATTGAAACCGAAACCCTAAGTTAATAAAAACGTCGATTTTGCGTTAATTAGACGGTGAAATCCGTTGTATTTTACCTCAATATGTTCGCAATTTAAAGGTGAATAAAATTTACGGATCAAAAACTCGTTCTTCGTACTCGAAAAATCGAAATCAAACGAAAACTATGTTTCGCCTCGTTTCGCCTGTAAGCGGATTCGCCAATTTGAAGTGAATTCGCGAAGGTTGTGGATCCGGTGATCTGTTGACTCGTTTGACCTTCTGTTTTATACCCTTTATCCGATTCGCGAGATTTCAAGTGGATCCGCGAGTTGACTAAGTCGACTCGCAGGAATGAATAAAAACGTGAATTAAATACTTAGTATAAATTAACACTCCATCATTTTACAAGTCTAAAATAAAATTATTTTTCACTTGTATTTAGTACGTTTGTTCAACTCAAAAATTTAATTCCGAAGGGTAAAACCTAATAAACACAAAAACTTAAATTAATATCAACTAAAATAAGATAAAAACACAATTATGTAAACATTGGTATCAAGTACCATTTTATTAAGCACTTGAGTAAAACACAATACATAAACAAAATGAATAAGAATTTATCTGCTTAGGGATCATATTAGAAAGAATAAGCAATTAAGTATTTATTTAAAAGTCTAAGTAGATTGGTAGTGTACATATCTCATGAAATTCAAATAAGTTACTATAAAATTACAACTAAATTTATCATTTATACATTTATATTTATAAAACTATATCTTAGGTACCTTTATCCACAAAGCATAATTAATAAATGCATTACTCACATAAAGTGAATATTTTAATTATAGACAGTCCAAGACGATTACCGGTATTATGATCCACATAAACAAATTATACTCAATTTTCTAAGCAAACACTTTATTGTTAGTATGAATAATATCAAGTGCTTCCTATTATATGACATACTGAAGAATTCAAGTAAAACTCATAACACTGCATCATTAAATTTCAAGGTAGCGGTTACTAAATGATGTATCTTTTCGAAACATATAACATACACTTGAATTTTTAAGGGTAGACAAATATCAGACATACTTTGAATATGCTATGTTATCTAAGTCTGTACGTAGTACAACAGAAGATCCCTTCTAGCATAATTCAAAATATATTTGAGAATATTAATTTAATTAAAGGTTTTAGTTCTGTACTTAGTACAACAAAGTTACCAGTAATTAAGTTAATACCCATATTTCTACTATTTGTCACATCAAATTAAAATGCATGATAATATTGTATGGCAATACCATCATTCAACAATTAAGACTTAATGTCATACATTATAGAATAGTAACACAAGATAATAAACAAGTAGTTAATTAACTTCTTAAGGCTTGGAAAATTTCATATAATTTGCCTACCAGTACATCATATGATGAAGCCATCTAAAGTTTTCACTAAAAATAAACAAATTATAACTTGTGGATATAGGTGTATAATCAAATAAATATAAACACATACCTGATAGAACCGCTGTAGTTCTAAAGCAACTTTATTTGAACCTACTACCATATCATACTTAGGACTTAAGCTTATTATTGTGAAGCTTATTCTCCTAATGTACTATCATTTCCCTTAGTTTTTGCAGATAAAAACTTAAATATTTTAAAGAATATTATGTTTATATTCTTTAATGAAGGCGATTCCCCTTATGTAACAAGCAAATGAATGCCATACGCCTTTTTTTTTTTTTTTTTTACACACAGAAATACTAACTATTACTAAAATACCCTTGGAAGACTAATCACTCTGGATTTCTCATTCCGTTTAGTTGAACCAACGTCTCAAATCTTGCTCTGTCGAACGCCTTTGTGTATAAGTATGCTAAGTTATCCAATGATGGAACCTTAACTAACTTTATCAACTTCTTTTCAGCACAATCTCTAATAAAGTGATGTCGAATATCAATATGCTTAGTTTTACTGTGCTTTACCAGATTATTGGTGATCGACATAGTAGATTCGTTATCAATCATCATAGGAGTATTGGTTATATTTAACCCATAATTTCGCAGTTGCTGTTGAATCCAAAGGACTTGAGAGCAACAGCTGCCAGCTGCAACATACTCAGCTTCACATGTAGAAATGGCTACCAAAGACCCAGCTTAGGTTTCCCTTTGAGGTAACGAAAGATTCGTTTAACAGCTTGCATATGTGACTCTTTCGGATTAGCCTGATATCTTGCGCATAAACAAACAGCAAACATTATGTCAGGCCTAGAGGCTGTTAGATACATTAGTGATCCGATCATGGCTCTATAAAGAGTTGGATCCAAATCGCCATCACTCGATGTATCTGGACCTAATCCATGATTGACTGGAATTGGAGTATTGTAGACCTTAATTTCATCCATCTTGAAGCGTTCTAATAGCTCATATGTATATTTAGATTGATGAATAAAGAATCCATCCTTCTTTTGATCAACTTGTAATCCTAAGAAGAAATTCAACTCTCCCATCGCAGACATTTCAAACCTTTTCCTCATGACTTTCTCAAATTCTTGACACATCTTTTCATCAGACGATCCAAAGATAATGTCATCAACATAAACTTGCACAAGAAGAAAGTCTTTCTTTTTCCACTTCACAAACAGTGTACTATCAATCGATCCTCTTGTAAATCCATTCTCAAGTAGATACGTTGATAGTGTTCCATACCATGCCCTAGGTGCTTGATGTAATCCATATAGAGCCTTATTCAAACGATATACTCTATCTGGATATTCAGGATCAGCAAACCCTGGCGGTTGTGAAACATACACCAATTCTTCCACTTTGCCATACAAAAAGGCACTCTTAACATCCAACTGATACACTTTTATACCAAAATATGATGTGAATGCTAAGAATACTCTAATTGCTTCTAGCCTAGCAACTGGTGCAAACACCTCATTGTAGTCAATACCTTCTTGTTGATTAAAACCTTGAACTACCAGACGAGCTTTATTGCGAGTAACAATTCCCTTATCATCTCTCTTGCACTTAAATACCCATCTAGTTCCAATTGGATATTCTCCCTTTGGTAGGTCAACCAACTCCCATACTTGTAATTTAGAGAACTGAGATAGTTCTTCTTGCATTGCTTCTACCCACGAGCTTTCTTTTAAAGCCATTTGAACATTTTTAGGCTCAACTTGTGAGATAAAGCATGAATATAGACATTGATTAGGAATCCCTGTCTCTTTCATTGCAGTATACAAGCTTTGGTATTCTAAATTCTCAGACGTACTAGCTCTGGATTGATGCCTAGTTTGAACCGGAGTATTAATATCACCGATGATGTTTTCAACGGGATGATTCTTACTCGTTCTAGTTGAAGCAACAGGCTCAACCGGAATCTCATCTTCTAAGTTAGTACCAATCTCTTCCAATGAAGGTACATCTTCCGTACGAGCAGAAGAGATCCTTAAGTGTTTCAAAGGAGTAAGTATAT
Source organism: Helichrysum umbraculigerum (assembly GCA_949592205.1). Lineage (NCBI taxonomy): Eukaryota > Viridiplantae > Streptophyta > Magnoliopsida > Asterales > Asteraceae > Helichrysum > Helichrysum umbraculigerum. The sequence continues at coordinate 58,114,859 of CATIUR010000006.1, forward strand.
CATCAAACTTTGTAGGAAGATCATCAAGATCTTCTGTTTCTTGAGACTTATCCTCTGAAGGTCGTTGTGACTCACTTGTAGAAGCTTTATCTGAGTCAACGTTAGTCTTAATTCCATACTGTTGAACACTTGATGTTGAAGTGGGACCAATATTCCCATCTTCAAATAATAAATGTTCAGCTATCTCTGAATCACTGACATAGTCACTAATAGGAACCTTAAATGATGCAAAAAGATCAGAATAATCAAATTGCCAATCTAAGCCCTTATGAACATCAGGTGAGTAGCTCGTAACCTCAATATTATAGACTACCTCCAGACGTCCTGTGACTTTATTAAAGACTCTCTTGTTTGGCGAATTGGGCATATAACCTAGGAAAAATCCTTCGTCAACCTTCTCACCAAATTTAGATTGATGCTCAGTCTTTAATATAGTGCATGAAACTCCAAAGGGTTCAAACCCCTTTAAGTTAGGTTTCTTATTGTTCAAAAGCTCATAACAAGTCTTGTTATGTCTTTTAACCGTAAGAACTCTATTAAGAACATAACATGCTGTATTCACTGCTTCTGCCCAAAAGATGACCGGAAGCTTTGAATCAGCAAGCATTGTTCTTGCAGCTTCAATCAACGTTCTATTTTTCCTTTCAGCAACACCATTCTGTTGAGGTTCATAAGGTGCACTGAATTGATGTAATATCCCTTTGCTTAAGCAATAGATATTCAACGTTGAATTCTTAAATTCTGTTCCATTGTCACTACGAATACGCTTCACTCTCTTTTTATAGACATTCTCTACTAGATCAAAGAACTCAATTAGAATTCCTGGAGTTTCATCCTTTGATCCCAAAAAGAATACCCACGAGAATCTAGAATAATCATCTGTGACAACCAAACAGTACCATTTCCACCTAGACTTCTCTTGCTTATAGGGCCGAAGAGATCCATATGTAGCAATTCAAATGGCGAGGAGATTGAGTTTTCAGTCTTAGATTTGTGTGGTTTCTTATGCTGCTTTCCTTTCATGCAAGGAACACACTTATCCTCATACTCGAAACGTTTTTGTGGTACACCTAGAACCAAACCATTTTTGGTTATATAATTCATCTTTCTCCAGTTCAGGTGTGCCATTCTCCTATGCCATATCAATGCGTCTGTTTCCGAAGCCTTGGATAATCAGCATGTAGACACCATTGAAGAGTTAGGAACACCCATGTTGATAGCATAGATGTCCTTCTTCCTTGGCGCCCTCATCAATATCCATTCATCAGGAATTTTGAAACCTGGCTTCAGGACTAAGGCCTCTTTTTCATTAAAATAAACTGGATGACCTTTATCACAGACTTGGGAAACACTCACTAGGTTGTGAGTTAGTTCTTCAACATAGTTCACATCCTCAAGAGTCAAAGTTCCATTTGAAACTTTTCCTTTTCCCGAAATAACTCCTCCTTTATCTCCTGCAAAATTTACTTTTTGCTTGAGACTCTCCTTGAAGTCCTTCAGTAGACTTCTTTCTCCGGTCATGTGCCTCGAGCATCCACTGTCTACATACCACCAACTGTCCATGTTCACAGCATGCTCCTGCACATAACATAAAATACGATCAGTTATCAAGAGGGACCCAAGCCATTACGGTCTTGGTTTGTCCCTTATCATCAACAAACTTAAACTCTTTAAAATAACCATCCTTCCCATCAGGAGCTTTGGTTACTTTTGAAGTAGCTTGAGTTTGTGGACGATCAGCCTTAAGAGGTGAATTTGAGGATAACCTCCTAGGTACATAATTATGAGCTCTATTATGATAATTATAATTAAACTTATGTGATCGCGAAGTAGTACCACTCTCATAATGACTATGGCCTCTACTTGGAGTACTAAACATCGACGGTGTCACATCCCTAGACTTAATGATAACATTATCACTTTGAGTATATGTCCGTTTAGGTTTAGGTGGGGAGACACTATGTTTACCATCTCTTTTAAGAATGTTAACAGGTTTATTACCTAACTTATGTTTGGTATCTAACCTATCTACAGTCATACTAGAGTCGGTCTATGTCTTTTCATCAATCACAAGCTTATGTGGTGTTTCAGGCTTTTTGTTAGGACAACACGAAGCCACATGTCCCTTTTGGCGACACTTGAAACATGACATCTGCTTGCGTGATTTAGGAACTTTTGCATTACTACTCGGAGTTTTAGGCACTAAAGGTTCAGGAATTTGTTCCTTATTAACCTTATCATCAGTCTTAGCATCGTTAATCACTCCACCCGATACAAACTGTATTTTGGTGAAATGAGACACCTTACCATTATCTGATGATTGGTTCTTAACAACATCCTTCTATGCCTCTAACTTTTCATGGTCATTAGTTACTGAAATCTAAGGATTTGCATCTGTCATTTCAGAATCTATCGAGTTACTAGTGTAATTGGCATTAAAAGGATGAGGTACATCATTGTAACCTATCCCAGTCTTGTCCTTTACACTTCGTTGAGCATCTAGCATTTTATCCATTTCTAAAGTTCTGTAGGACTCAATCTTACGATTTTGTTCTACTAACTTATGTTTCAGCTCAGCTAACTCTCTATCCCTATCAGCTATTGTTCGATTTAAGTCATCAATGTTCATATAGAGACCATCTATGATTATCGCTTTTTCATTTATGGTATCTCTAAGTGCAATCTTATCAGAACTATCAGACTTAATTTTATTCTTAAGATCTACCTTATCTGTACTTAACCTAAGGACATTACTTTTAGCTTGTTCAAGTTCAGATATTATAGTCTAATTAGAATCATTAAAAATGCTAACTTGGGATGACAAATTCTGATTAGACACACTTAAGACACTTAATTGTGATTGTAGATCAGTAACTGGATAACAAACATCAGCAAGAGTAAGAATATCCAAACATACCCTTTTCTTGTCAGTTTGTACTTCAGCCATGCGTGCTACAAAGTCATCTGGACTCATATTAGCAGTTGAATCCATATAGAGCACGTCATCATCACTTGCTTTCTCATGAATCTCCGGCACCTTTATTTCAACATCAATAGGCATATAGCTATTGGACTCAGCAGCTATCTCTTGATCTTCAATCTCAGCCATGAGAGCTTCCTCAGACTGAGCTTGCCAATCATAAGATCCATCTAACTGTTTCACAACTAAGGCTTTGGAAGCTAAGGTACTTCCCGAACCTTGTTTGCTATTGCCAGTTTCAACCTTAGGTCTTTGACACTCGCGAGCAAAGTGTCCATAACCTTGACAGTTGAAACACTTGATCTTGGTTTTATCAAACCCTGATCGATTTCCTACCACCTTTCTACCAGTTCTCTTTAAGAAATTTTTAACTCTCCTTGATAACATTGCTAGTTGATCCTGGAGATCTATTTCCTCAAGATAATCAGGGTCTATCTGATCATAGTCTTCATCTAAGATAATCGGATCATTGATTTTACCCTGAATGTAGTTTCATAAGAAGCAACAAAGGATGCAAGGACAGATAACTGTTGCTCAGCAGATTTCACACTCATTGGCATCTTTTGATGTCCTTGAGTTGACTTCTCAGCAGGTGTACCTTTAGATTCATTACCTGATGAGGTAAGAAGGCACACGTCATCCGTTATCATTTCACCATTTTCATCAGTATTACCCACTAAAAGTGCAGTGGTCGAACTAGATGAAGAAGTTGAGAGATTCATTTTCCCATGATATAGCCCAGGATTCTGAACCTGATCAGAATTAGTTTCTCTTGATTTCTTTGTGAAATCATAACCTTTTAGCTTGTCAATGACCTGCTCTAAGGTCATGGTTGCATACCTTTCATCGTTGTCTTTGAGCATTACACCATACATTTCCCACTTAGACGGCAAACCCTCAATAAATTTGTCGGTTCTTTCAGTCTCAGTAGTAACAATCTCATGGTTGTCAAGCTCACTTAACAAGTGGTAGAATCTAGTGATGTAAGCATCAAGATCTTCTCCTTTTAAAGCTTTTATAACAGTAAACTGTTTCTTAAGAAGATTCTTCCTGCCTGCCTTCACTTGAGGACTTCCCTCACATCTTTTCTCTAACGCTTCCCAGAGCGTTCTAGCAGTTTGAAAAGACTTGAGCTGATGGTTTATCTCCTTTGGTAAACTCATCTTAATTGCTGAATGAGATTTATTCTCCAATTCATAGTCCTTATTTTGTTGATCGCTCATCCGGTTATAAGCAAGAGTAACAGTTGCATTATTAACCGTTTGAGTAGGTGCAGTGTATCCATTCTTGATACACATCCAGATTGACAAATCATGGAATCTACAGTAAGATTCAAATCTGTCCTTCCAGTTATAGTAATCTTCGATTTTCAACAACTTAGGTGGAACGTTTGATTTTCCCACCTCATGTTCCATCTCGATCATTCTACTAAGATCAGACATCTTAAAAACTTAAAGTAAAACTGTTTCGCGAATTCAGAAAAACTCGATTCGCAAGACTCAGTTCAACTCGCAATCTCAGCTCGACTCGTAAGTCTCAGTTCGGATTGCTGTGATGTCGATTCGCAAGTGATTTCGATTCGCGAGAGATCTCGGTTCGACTCGCAAGTCTCAGTTCAACTCGCTAGTTCAACTCGGTTCGCAGGCTATGCTGAAACCCTAATCTCGACTCGCGAAACGGCTGGAAAACCCGAAAAACGAAAATTTAAGGTATCTTTATGATTTAAACAGAAGATTTCGATCGTAAACTAACCCTAAAACATCCAGAGAATGATTTTGATCGTTAGTATGTATTAATACACGTATAAACGATCCGAATCACAACGCAATCACCTCTAAAACTTTTAAACACACTCGTATCTAGCCCGAAAGCTCTGATACCAGATGTAAGTCCCTAGTTCTTAGGATCGATAACTTCGTTATCTGTAGTATTAAGGTGCGGAATCCCTTAATACGGTGTTATCTTACTAATAACGATTAAGTTCGTAATTGCGTATATTAAAGCTTAACTTTAAACGAATAATACGTCAAAGTCTAGCCGTTAGGTTTGTTTTCTCTGGTTTTCCGAGTTCGCAGATTGAGAGTATCGAATGCCAAAAGTTATGTTTTTCACCGAATGAAAAACATTATATAGTCTGGTCTCGGCTCGGCTCGCATGGGCCTGCGAGTTCAGCCCAACTCGCCTTGCAGCCCAAGCCCATTACCAAGCTCGACTCGCCACTGACTTCCACGAGTTCAGTTCTCATCTCGGCTCGCAAGGTTCGCAACCTGAGAACTCGACTCGCACAGAATGTATTTATTTTGTATTTAACATTCGTCCAACTTAACACAATAATATGTTTAACGGATATTACTAACAAAACAAATATTCATTTACAAATCTAAACCAATGTACAAACGTAATAATAATTACACCAGTCCTATTTCAAGCTAGATCTGTTGTCACAAACTATGTTCCAACAAGTAGCTAACTTATGTTAGCCAATTATTGATTAGATTAGCTAATTGATATTAGCTAAATGATTGATTAGATATGTGCACATACGATTAGAATTGAGAAAGTGGAGTTTCAAGAAAAAGGGAAGTAATTTCTTTACTTTGCTTATTATTTTAGTTGATTGAATAATGCATTGTATTGATTAGTTTTCATATTCTCACTAAGCAAATTGCTTATTTAGTTAAGTTTATGTGTAGGTACAAGTGGAAGTGGAAAAGGGAAAGATATTGAAAAAGGGTAGAAGTGGAATTGCTTGCTTGCTTGTTGTAAGTCTATACAAGCTTTTCTCTTGAATAGTCGTAATGATTTCTACTTGTATAAGTCGCCCAACGAGTTTCTTTTGAAGGTATTTTGAGTAGTCAAGACAAATGTTATGTAATTAACTAGTGTAGTTTGTAAACTTTGTTTGAAGGTTTGAAAGATGGTAGAAGTTTTTAATTATGTAAAGTTAACTTTAATTAGTCAATATATGTATAAAAGTAGTAGTGATATCATTAATGTGATTTAAGACTCAAATGGGTCAAATTGGGTCCAAATGGGTCAAGAAATGGTTATGTGTCAAAATGGGTTATAGTTGTGGTAAAGAAGTAACGAGAATTGCTTTAAGTCCCATTTTGTTAGTCAAAGTTAGTGTTAAAGTTTAAGAGTCAGATTTCATGTAGTTTGGAAATTGTATGTCCACTAAAAGTGTTATTTTGTGTCGAAAATGAACCACACGTCCAAAACCCGAGATAGTAAGAATTTTGAGAAAGTGCAAAAAGAGAAATCTTTATTTTGATTATTGTAAGGTGCCTGCAAAGTTTCATTAATTAATTCTTAGTCGTTTATGTGATATACGCGATTAAAGTTCAGTTTTTGGCACAAACTAGTGCAGGTTCAGGAATTTGCTGCAGGTCATGGGAATCCGGCGGATTCAAGGGAATCCGGTCGGATTGCCATGAATCCGGCGGATTCATGAACCGTATTCCTTAAGTCCAGTTCTGGTCACGAATTGAGCCTGAAACCATAGGGAATCCGGCGGATTCCCCTGAATCCGACCGGATTCAGCTGTCTTCCAGGAAAGATCATTTTAGTCAATTTTAAAAATGAAGTGTAAGGTATTAATCAAAGTATTGGGACTACAATGATTCAGTAAAAGTGTAAAAGTATTAAAAAAAAAAAAAATTGTTCAGATAGTCAGGGCGTTTCAAGTTGGTATCAGAGCGATGGTTTAAGAGATTTAAGCAATCCACAGTAGGATTGCCTAAACTTAAACCACATATAAATGTGCAGTAGTTAATTACAGTTATGTTTTCGCAATGTTTTGCATATGGTTAGTAGATTATGATTAGAGTAAGAATGATTGCTTGGATTTGAAATATATTTAAGAATTTTGAGTAGAAACATGTATTTAGTTTAATATAACTACGTCTGGCCAACGAGGTTATATTTTGCTAAAGCATGTGGGAGATTCAAAGTTGTTAAATATGTGAAGATAAAGGCAATCATCATTTAATATTTGAAGTAGAGATTTTCTATATTATTAATTGTGTTTTTATAATGTTTAGTAAATGGAATCTACACCAAATAAAGAAGTTGAGGGTTCAAATGTACGTTCTCCCAATCAAGAGGAGAATGTTTCAGAAAGAAGTTTAGATCCTGAGGACCGGATGCTATTAAAAGATGTGATTGGGCAAGCCCTACAAGAATTCGCTCCTAAGATATATACCCGAATGGAGCAAATTATTAATACACGATTAGTAGAATTTGAACAGAAGCATCCTGTCTTAGCTAACCCTCAGATGAATAGTGAAATGTTAAGTGCTCAGCAACAAATAAACAAAGAAAAAGAACGTTTTGAATATAAAAACTTTGCCAATTGTAGTCCCCCAAAATTTCATGGTGAAAGAGACCCGATTAGTAGTCATAGGTGGATTAGTAAGATAGAAGAAACTTTTATACTCTGTGACTGTCCAGAAAGGCTACGTGTGTTGTTTGCTGCCCATCAGTTGAAAGATAGTGCTCAGGATTGGTGGGGTACTCAAGTTAAAACACATGGTGCTGTAGAAGCTGCAAAGTTTTCTTGGAGTATGTTTAAAGAAAAGTTTATAGCAGAATTCGCTCCAATGGCGGAAGTAGAGAGATTGAAAGGAGAGTTCTTAGCCATCAATCAAGGGAAAATGTCGGTAACTGAGTACACTAACATGTTTTATGATAAATCTCAGTTTTGTCCCAAATATACCTCGAATCTGGGGTTAATGAAGGATCATTATTATCGACATTTGAATATTGATATCAAAGAAGCAGTTGACCCGGCTATTTATGATTCTATTCCTAATATGATGAATAAAGGGTTGACCCGAGAGAAGGAGTTGCAAGCGAAAGCTGAGGATCGCGCTAATAAGAGAAAAGCAGAACAATCCTCTTCTCAATCACAGCAACCCAAGAAATTTAAATCTTTTGGAAAGCAGCAGTCATCACAACCACAACAACAGAAGTCACAATCTCAACAATCAAACCGTCAATCTCAAGCTCCAGCTCGGGAATTTCCCAAGTGTAATAATTGTGGTAGAAAGCATCCAGGAGAATGTCAGTTAGGGAGTACAGCTTGTTACATATGTCGTCAATAAGGGCATATCGCTGCTAATTGCCCTAATCCGTATAGAATGTGCTTTTATTGTTATAAGGATGACCACTTACAAGCTAACTGTCATGCTAAACTAGAAGATATGAAAAGAAATGAACAAAAGAAAGAAGCTGAAAAGAAGAGAGAAGCGGGCGGACAGAAAGCTAAAGGTCGTTCTTTTCAGATTACTGCAGATGAGGCAAAGGAGTCACATGACGTGGTGACAGGTACCTTCATAATTAACACTATACCTGCCCATGTTTTATTTGACTCTGGAGCCACCAAGTCTTTTGTATCATTATCATTTTGTGAAAAGTTGAATACTCCTATTGTTAAATTAGAACGCCCTTTAGAAGTTGAAATTGCCGATAGCAAATTAGTTATTGTTAGTGATGTTTATAGAGGGTGTACTATTGAAATAGGAGGTGAAGTGTTTAAAATAGACTTGATTCCCATGCAAATGGGGGAATTTCATGTAGTTATAGGAATGGATTGGATGGGAAAGAATAAGGGTATGATAAACTGTCATGAAAAGATAGTTCTCCTGAAAGCACCTAGCGGAAGGGAGATTGTTGTTTATGGTGAACGTTCTAGTAGATCCATTCCTGTTTGTACTTTTGCTCGAGCCAAAAGATTTTTATCACATGGGTGTCAAGCCTTTTTGGCGCACGTGGTTGATAATTCTAAAGTTGTACCAGAACTTTCCAATATTCCAGTTGTGAAAGAATTTCCCGAGGTATTCCCTGATGAACTTCCCGGTATTCCACCTGATAGACAAGTGGAATTCCGAATTGATCTTATTCCTGGAGCTATTCCAATTGCTAAAACTCCTTATCGGTTAGCTCCAACTGAAATGCAAGAAATGATGAAACAGTTGCAAGAACTTTTAGATAAAGGTTTCATCCGTCCTAGTAGTTCACCTTGGGGAGCTCCAGTGTTGTTTGTTAAGAAGAAAGATGGTTCCTTAAGAATGTGTATAGATTACCGGGAACTAAATAAAGTAACCATTAAGAACAGATATCCCTTGCCTCGAATAAATGACTTATTTGATCAGCTGCAGGGTGCCAGTTTCTTTTCAAAGATTGATCTTCGTTCTGGCTACCATCAGTTAAAGGTAAGGGAAGAAGATATTTCAAAGACTGCCTTTCGTACTCGTTATGGTAGAATCTGGATACCAAGAACGAGTGAAGTAAAGAAAGTGTTACTAGATGAGGCGCATAAATCCAAGTATTCAATTCATCCTGGTGCTACCAAGATGTACCGTGATCTGAAACGTGACTATTGGTGGCCAGGTATGAAACGTGATATAGTTAAATATGTTCAGAATTGTCTCACTTGTCTGCAAGTCAAAACAGAGCACCAGCAACCATACGGTAAACTTCAGCCTTTAGATATACCGGTATGGAAATGGGAACACATCACCATGGATTTTATTACAAAGTTGCCAAAGACTTCTAGGCAACATGATACTATTTGGGTAATTGTGGACCGATTGACGAAAAGTGCTATCTTTCTTCCTATTCAAGAAGCTTCTTCTTCAGAAAAGTTAGCCGATCTTTATGTTAAAGAAGTTGTTGCTAGGCATGGAGTTCCACTTTCTATCGTTTCAGATCGAGATACTCGTTTTACTTCTCGATTCTGGAATAAATTTCAAGAAGATTTGGGAACTCGGTTGCATATTAGTACAGCTTTTCATCCTCAAACTAATGGTCAGAGTGAACGTACCATTCAGACTCTTGAGGATATGCTTAGAGCTTGCGCCATTGACTTTGGTGGCAGTTGGGATACTCACCTTCCATTGGTAGAGTTTTCTTATAATAACAGTTATCATTCCTCAATTAAAATGCCACCTTACGAAATGCTATATGGTAGAAAATGTCGAACCCCAATTTGTTGGGGTGAGGTCGGTCAGAGAGAGCTTGGAAGTACAGATATAGTACAGTTGACTACTGAAAAGATCGATCAGATTAGAGAAAGATTAAAGATGGCACAAGATCGACAAAAATCATATGCAGACAAGCGGAGAAGGCCTATTGAATTTCAAGTAGGTGATAAGGTGATGCTTAAAGTTTCACCTTGGAAAGGGATTATACGTTTTAGAAAGCGGGGAAAGTTGAGTCCAAGGTATATTGGACCTTTTGAAATTATTGATAGAGCTGGGAAGGTTGCATATCGATTATAATTACCGGAAGAACTTGGTAGTATTCATGACACCTTTCATGTGTCTCAGCTTAGAAAATGTTTAGTAGATGAAGCTTCTTATGTGCCACTGACAGAAATAGAAATAAATGAAAAGTTAAGTTACATAGAAGAGCCAGTTAAAATTCTTGATCAGAAAGTAAAACAACTCAGAAATAAATCAGTCTCGATAGTTAAAGTTCAGTGGCGACATAGAAAAGGTTCAGAATTTACTTGGGAACCGGAGGAGTGGATGATGACATACTACCCTGCGGTGCACCAAGAATGGTTCGTGAGGACACGAACAGAATAAGTGGGGGAGAGTTGTAACACCCCAGTTTTTAAGGTATTACTTTATTAAATAAATAGTAATACCTTAGTTTTAAAGTATTATTTTAGTGTACAATAATATATACATCTTTCTAATTGTAGATCTTTTAATAATAAGTTATGATAGAAAACGTAAATAGATGTTCAGTTCCAGACTGTGTAGTATAGCAAATTAAAAGGATTTAAACACTGATGCGTGTCTTATTCCAGTAACTTCACAAATAAGCTCAGAACCAAAATATAAAATAGAAGAAAAATCGCAGGAGACTAGAATCAAAGAAGAAATCAGTTTTCAATCCTGAATTCAAGCTCTAATCAATTAGAATCAGCATCCTCTATCACTCTCTAATTCTTGTAAGTTGTTCTTCCTTCTCCAAAACCCTAGAATTTGGGTTTTCAAGGGTTTTGATTAATTAGTATGAATTAATCCGAATTTAGGGTTTGTAATTGATTAGTTAGTGTTAGTTTAGTATATATACCATGATTAGAAGTTCAATTCCATATTAAAAGTGAAAGGTAGTGATTAGGGTTTATGGGTTTTCCATGAATCCTATGAATTAGTTTAAATTACAATTTAAAAATGCTAGTAGATGTTAATAGTAGTAAGGAAATAGTTAAATTCATGTTCAATGTATGATTATGATCATGAGAATTTAATTAGTTAGTTTAGTTAAAGTGAAATTAGTAAACATCTAGTGGGGGAGGAGAAAATAGATGATTAGTAATTGAAAGTGTGACTAGTTATTGATTATGTGTTACATCTATATGTATTAGGTGTTAAAGAAGAATTGCTATCTTTTGATCATTTTGTCTCAAGTTGTGCTACAAACCAAGGTGAGTTATGAAATGAATAGATCATGATTATGTAATTAGCTTGTTGTTATGACATGATTGTGATGAAAGTTAATGATTAGAATGGTTAATAAGAATTAGCCATGATTTGATTAGAATAGCTAACCAAGGTTAGCTTTGTTTTGATTAGTAGCTAACTTATGTTAGCCAATTATTGATTAGATTAGCTAATTGATATTAGATAAATGATTGATTAGATATGTGCACATACGATTAGAATTGAGAAAGTGGAGTTTCAAGAAAAAGGGAAGTAATTTCTTTACTTTGCTTATTATTTTAGTTGATTGAATAATGCATTGTATTGATTAGTTTTCATATTCTCACTAAGCAAATTGCTTATTTAGTTAAGTTTATGTGTAGGTACAAGTGGAAGTGGAAAAGGGAAAGATATTGAAAAAGGGTAGAAGTGAAATTGCTTGCTTGTTGTAAGTCTATACAAGCTTTTCTCTTGAATAGTCGTAATGATTTCCACTTGTATAAGTCGCCCAACGAGTTTCTTTTGAAGGTATTTTGAGTAGTCAAGACAAATGTTATGTAATTAACTAGTGTAGTTTGTAAACTTTGTTTGAAGGTTTGAAATATGGTAGAAGTTTTTAATTATGTACTAGTTGACTTTAATTAGTCAATATATGTATAAAAGTAGTAGTGATATCATTAATGTGGTTTAAGACTCAAATGGGTCAAATTGGGTCCAAATGGGTCAAGAAATGGTTATGTGTCAAAATGGGTTATAGTTGTGGTAAAGAAGTAACGAGAATTGCTTTAAGTCCCATTTTGTTTGTCAAAGTTAGTGTTAAAGTTTAAGAGTCAGATTTCATGTAGTTTGGAAATTGTATGTCCACTAAAAGTGTTATTTTGTGTCGAAAATGAGCCACACGTCCAAAACCCGAGATAGTAAGAATTTTGAGAAAGTGCAAAAAGAGAAATCTTTATTTTGACTATTGTAAGGTGCCTGCAAAGTTTCATTAATTAATTCTTAGTCGTTTATGTGATATACGCAATTAAAGTTCAGTTTTTGGCACAAACTAGTGCAGGTTCAGGAATTTGCTGCAGGTCATGGGAATCCGGCGGATTCAAGGGAATCCGGTCGGATTGCCATGAATCCGGCGGATTCATGAACCGTATTCCTTAAGTCCAGTTCTGGTCACGAATTGAGCCTGAAACCATAGGGAATCCGGCGGATTCCCCTGAATCCGACCGGATTCAGCTGTCTTCCAGGAAAGATCATTTTAGTCAATTTTAAAAATGAAGTGTAAGGTATTAATCAAAGTATTGGGACTACAATGATTCTGTAAAATTGTAAAAGTATTAAAAAAAAAAATTGTTCAGATAGTCAGGGCGTTTCAGTTAATAATCTAAGTAACGAATTAAAACGTTTTATGACACAACATCTTCAACTTTTTTATAAAAATATAGTTGACATAAGTAAATTATGCTAGAGACTTCTACCATTGGTATAAATGAATAATTTCACTATTTTCATTTGCACAATTTCTAATGAATGGAAGATAGAGCAAGCGGTTTAACAACTTGAAAGGTAGCACATCATTTTCATGTTTAGTTATTTTTCAATAAGAAGCAAATATTATGCAAACCTATTACTATACTATCTTCATGTATATAGAAAACGTATATACTGGCAGTGAATCATAAAAACGTAAATTGTAGTAAGAAACATATACAGTATAAATCAACCATATATATTAGCGTGACATTCATTTCTTTATTGACAATTTATTATTTTTAGAGGGTCAACCAATTTATTCATTTATTTTAACATTTTAATATATGTTTTCTTAATGACATCTCATTAGTATGAATGACTTTTATATATTGGTATATCATTAATCTATTCATAATTCATTCATTTCCTTCCCATCGTCCATTTACTTTTATATTGCTAAAGTACAAGGCCGGCCCTGGCCATGGGCAGGCTGGGTGACGGCCCGGGGCATCACCATAGAAGGGGCATCACGAGATCTAAAGTTCTGAAAGATTAATGATGTGTAAAATTTAATTTTTGAACGATTGATTCACTTACATGATATTGTGCGATGTAAGAATACATGTTTTTAGATATTTTAGACTTGATTATTGAAATCCGATGGAGATATAAAAGCTTTAAGGTTTATGTTTGGTTCAAACCAGTTTTAGTTGCAAACTTGCAGGTGAAGATGTGGAGAAGATGAGCCCACATGTAACACCCTTTAATAAATGTTTCCTTTTGTGCCTCCTATTATTACAGAAGCAGTTGTTTTAGCCCTCAACCTTGTATAACTTGTCAGTTTAAACCTCTTATTTTAAAAAGCTATGTAATTAATTTATATACGGAGTACATGTTGATAAAATAGCAAAAGGTGAGCTAAAAAGGCCATTCACATATATTTTGTTATGATATAATATTATTTTGGACTATGGACTATTAACTTTACTGAAAAATACACATTATAATTATCTTCCTGTTTTTTTTTTTTTTAATGCTCTTTAGTTTACAACTATTTATATTTACACTTTTAATATATTATTTAAATTTTATGATTTAAAAGAAAAAAATTGCTAACATATTTAAAGTTAACAATGAAATATATGATAATGTCATTTGATATATGTCATAAAGCTAAAGGCTTAAAGCCTTAAACATTATAAGGTACATATTTCTTTACTGTTTTCTAACTTTTAGGTTACAATAATGTAATAATTTAGTGAAAATCGGCATAAATGAGTTGTCAAACTTAACGAAACCACCAAAAAATTATATGTTTTTTATTTTCAAAATTTTATAGGGGCATTTTTTAACTATTTCGCCCGGGGCATGAGAAATCTCAGGACCGGCCCTGCTAAAGTATGTACATATACATCTTCATATCATCTTATTAATTTTGAATTAATTTTTTATTGTATGTTGATGTTATTTTTTGTTATTTGTTGGTTTTGTTATAGAATGTTGGTAACAATTCATACATTAGAAATATGATTTTCAACAATGTTATGAAGCTCACCATTATGGAAATTGAAGGGAAAAACAAAAATAAATTATGTAGAAAAATGAAGAAAAATAAGTACTATACATTCTAATATTTTATATGAACCATTTTATATTTGTTTTATATTTGCATTGTATAAACCCTTTAAAATTATCAAACTTCTATTATAAAAATGTAACATCTCCTAGCCGTCCAACGGACGGGTTTAACACTAGTTATAAATAGAAGACATACATCATCTCACCATAATCATTTTCTCATATATTTTGAAATAATTAACATGTCTAACAACTTCAAGGTACAATAATGTTTTTCTTGTTGTTCATTTATTTTGTCTTTCTCTTTCTTCATTTCCTTTTTCCTTCTATTCAATTAAAACTTTATCATTTTTTTTACTAATATATATGTAAATATAATGATTTGCAGGTAAGTGAAACAAAAAAGAAAACAACATAATAAAGAAAAATCATGAAAAAGAAGTAATTGAGGTCTATGATTGACACGATGAAATTCTATGACTAATTTTAAAAACATCAACATTTTTTTATGCCTTCTTATTTCGATGTAGGTTTCTTATTTTGATGTAAGATGAGTCTGATCTGGAAAATTATTATCTAGGAGACGATCATTTCAACGTCGTAGATGAGACGTATGAGGATCATGAAGTATCAATGTTGAATGTATATTAAAATTTTGCATTTAGTGATTCCTAATAAAAAAAATACTTTTATATGTATATTAATTTATAAGAATATATTGAGGATAAGCTGGTATCTGAAGAAATACTTACAAAAGAAAATGAACAAATGAAAAAGACTACCAAAAATCAAGTTTATTGTAACACATGTGTTTTTGATTATATTTTATATCTTATTTATCATTGAATTGATTAATAATTATTAAATGCATATATTTTGAACTGTGAGAGTTATTAGTACCTCCAACAAAAAAAAATAAAAAAACAATTTAAGACGATAAGATGAAATCTTTAACCAATAGTATTGATTATATTAATAATTTATATAAATAGAAATCTACACATACATTCACATTTAGATGTAATTAAAGTAAATATGTAGTTACCTAATTTTTTAAAGGCACCTACTTGTTTTCTAAAACTAGTTTAAAACCCGCAAAATTTGCGGGACTCTTCAATGTTTAATTGTAAGCGTGTTTAAAAAATAGTAATGTATAGTTTAATTGATGTTAAGGGCGAGTAAGGTAAATATGTAACTACACGTATAATCTTATGTAAGGATTATTATACACAAGACGAAGCCTATAATGAATGTGATGAGGAATCTCATGATCATGAATACGTTGAGGGTATGAAAGTACTTGCAGAAATAGAGAAAGAAGAAGCGGAACGTAATAAGCAAGTGATAGAAAGAAAAAAAAAAGAATACCATCCTAAGGATGAAGGTGATCATGCGGAGGATTATGATTTCAACTTCTTCCATGGAACTATATAAAAAAAAAGTAACTTATGAATGGCTACAACATTTAGTGTGATTCGATGATTGTGTTATTTGAATTATTCATGTTGGTATGAACAAAATTTATATAAAAATTGTTTTTATAAATTGAAGCAGAATTGTGTGATTCGTACAATTCAGTTTGATTGCGTTTGTGTAATTAGAATGATAGGTAAATGGTTTATACTTTATAGGTACATCGTACTATTTAGTTTAATTAATATTAATGTAGTATTGGAGTTGCATATAATCGGGCTACACTTGAGTTAAATAAGCTTAAAACTGTATAAAATCATTCGTGAGAAGAAAACTATTATTAATCAATTAAGTAATTGAGTAATAAACAATTATGCGAAGCTATACATTAAAGTCTCCCCATTTGTTACGTTTGCATTTAAAATAATCACCAAATAAAAAATTAAATTTGAAACTAATTGTATACAGTTGGCATCGGGGTTTTTTTTTAAAAAATTTGTTCGACTATTTTTTTTAATAAGGACAATTACATTTTTTTTTTTTTTGAGTGTGAGTTCTGCATTATATTGTTCTTGTAATCTAGTTGCTATTTAACATTTTTTGATGAATGTAAAGAAAGATATAAAAGTAATCAATAAGAATTGACGACTTCATATAAAACGGAAAGAAATGAACAAATACTGAAAATGCAGAATACGATTGATTACATAACTATTTTATACGAATTATTACCCATGTGGAACAGACCATAAAAGAAGTCAACATTTAGTCAACATTTTCACGTAGGAAATAAAGCTTTTTAACCGTAAATGAAACTATAGTGAAATTGTTATATTTAAGAGGGATATTAGTGGAGTGCAAGTATCGCTTAATGGACTTCGGCTAGGATAGTTGTTAATGTGGTGTTTGAAATAGTTGTTAATGTGGTGTTTGAACTTCAAATGTGTAGTCCATTTAAAAACTTAGTTTTTGTTTGAAACTCTGGGGGTAATAAATCTGACTAAAGGCCACAATTTGTATAGTCTATCTATGTTGTGATATGTAGGTGAGGACCTTCGACAACGTGAGCTTAAACATTTGATTATGTAAATTGTGCAATTAAAAATTTGAAGTCAAATTCGATAAAAAATAATATTATTATCACCTAGTTATATATGAGACCAGGCTTGAAATATATCATGTAAAAGGTGCAACTCGCGTTTCTTCTTTTTTCATGGAATAGAGTCGAACTTAGTTCATCATAGCCACGAGCCATCTCTTTCTAGGTAGCGACAACCCTTTCAAATAGCTTTTCACTCTTTTTCTTGTCAAATGAGCCAAAATGCTTAATTGATTACACTATTTGCAGCATTTGTAACATGTTTATTGCATGTACATTGAAATCGTAACAATGACTTAGATATAAATACGTAACCTAAAATTTACCATATTCAAAAAGTTGGCAGATGATAAGCCAATTGATGGATGGAGGTCTAGTAAGTACCTCGTCGGTATGCTTTAATATTCTGAACCATTCTCAGCCAAATTTTATATTCAATCTTTAAATCTTCATAGCTTCCAGCTACATTCTTGTTTACAGTGAATCTTCAACAACATCAAATGGGTAAGCAATTGTCAGGTACATTATAGATTGAAGAATTAAGTTTAAAAAAGTAGGGATCAGTGCCAAAGAAGAATGCACTAAAATGAAAGTAGAGCAGCTAACAACTCTGGCTACCTCAAGAGTAACTATAGCTTTCGTAGTGATTGATGGAGGGGGAAACCCATAACATTGTACTGCATTCACTAATGACAACTGAACATACAAATTTACAGAATGTTATCAACCTATTTAGTTATTCATCCAGTCGCCATGATTTGTTTTAATCTACAAGGGTTGCAAAAAAAAAAAAAAAGTTAAATAAAGTGCGTGGATCAAATGGGCTAAACGGTTCAAACGGGTTGAATATAGCCCAAAGTGAATCATTAATGCATACAACCTCCTAAATTACTTTTTATTCACAACAATGGATGTCATTATCCATTCTCAATAAAATAATGGTAAGATCAAGGTAGACCTGAACACCTATTGTGTTGATGGCAGCATTTTATTTTTTTGTTTGATAAACAGGTCTGCTATGATCAATAGCATGTCAAGACTTCCAAATATATAGCAATCAATTTATCTAGACCAATAGAGGTAAGGCGAATTTACGAAGCTCTAATTACCTATGGATGTAGAGATAACCAACATTAACGAATTCGTTCATAAAATGGTAAAATTACCTCTAAATGGAAGAGCTTATGTACACGTCGTAAAGAAAGAGTTGCCCTCACAATCTTTACAGCATAGGCGACGATAGTTTGAGAATCATCCTCCTGTCATAACAACAAATAACATAAAACTAAGCTATATCAATACATACATTGTATGAGTTAGCATATAAAATACTAATGAATATGCACATATTACATTAATTATTAGAGATCATAAATCATATTAACATATTATATCATCTATATCCGATTATACAATAATGTAACATGATCGGATCATTAAGGAATCTACCTTTGATCATCCAACTAAAGAGAATACATACAACATAAAAATCAAAACCCAAAACCCAAAAAGATTGATTTGGTAGAAACCAATGTTTAAGCGACTGGCCCTCCCTTTCGCTATCAAATAAATAAAACAATATCAGGAAGTCGTACAGGTTTTTAAAAATCCCATTTGCATGTACAACGAAAAAGTTGTTCAATAGAAGTATAAGAATATAGAGACACGCCATTCAATTTGAATTGCAACAAAGAAAGAATATTGAGAAAAGAAGTGAGAAAACTGACTTCTTGATAATAAAGCAAAGGACAAAACGTGTTACGAACTTACGATCAACCTAAGCTGACCATTTTGGCACCCATATCATCAGCAACTGTATTTTGGTTTGACAAGAAAAGATCAGCCTTACCCCATCAACACCGAATATCCACAAAGTGAAGATGAAGTGACTTCTTGACGACTGCTCATTCATTTGAGTCTTGCCCACAGACCTAAATTAAAAGAAGCCAACACATGTTAACCATTGTAACATCAGCATTTTCACATGAAATTTACTATACTTCCATATGAAAATACATGCTTTGTGCTAAGCGATGTAACAAATATGAAAATTCTTTATTGCTAAGAACATCCACAATAGTCAAATCTGAAACATGTGTGTTACCATTTGCATCATGTTTGATAGCTTATAGTTGTTTATTACCACTATCCATTGAAGATTTGTTTGATAGATGACAAATCACGTATTGTCTCAGTTTATACTTCAAGCATTTAAACCTACAAGATAAACTGTAGAATAACTATTCAATAAGAATGGCATGACCTGAAAAATAATAGATTATAAGATATGAGATTCAATTGCAAAACCTGCATTTCATACTTCCATGTCGAGCCACAAATATTTGTTCTAACAAACTGTATACACCCATGAGTTTGTATTATATTATACTCCCTCCGTCCCATTTTATTTGTCCATCTTTCCATTTTGGTATGTCCCAAAATATTTGTCCTCTTTTAAAATCAACCAATCAAAATGCTTAAAAATGGAAAAGATGAAATTCTATTGGTGGTCAACAGTAATAAATGCATTTTTCTTAAACTGTGTGTTTTTTGTCTGGTGACAAATAATTTGGGACGGAGGGAGTATGATATAAGAATTATGCCAAACTGTATACACTATATACCCCCATAGAAGTAACACAAATAGTACCTTAATGCTTAAAATAAGACCGAGTCTGGGTTGTAACTGATTTCTTGTACCCTGCATGGCAAGGAATGAAAGTTCCAATTAACGACAGTAAAGATACCCCAATCATCAGTTTTAAATGTGAGTACAGTAAAAAAATCTAAACTACATTGAGGTAATATTGAACATGCAGTTTGTTATTACATGATTCGTTAAATAAATTTTCACCAAAATTGCTCTACATTATGGGTTCCAGGTTCCTCGTAATAAATCTGAGACTCTGAGAGTACCCTTTTTTGCACCAAGGGAACCACATGGTGATGCTGCAACCGTGAACCCCAATGCTCTTTAAAAATGAACCCCTACAAGCAACACAACTATATAATTCAATGTAAGAAAAGGTTCACTAATTTACATTGCATATAAAGTATAATTAGAAGCAAGCATCATCAATTTAAGAGGTGTTTTGTGTCAACCATCCCCAATTTAACATGAACAAAACTCATCTCAGCTAACCAAAAGCTATTAGCCATTTTCACTCGTTACCCGACCACCAATACTACGAGTTCTCTAGAGGAGAGCAATATATATTACTCCGTATTAACATAGTTAACTGAAAGAGCTTCAAATATGATAGACTTCATTGTCAATATGAAAAGATCTAAAGGGAAGCATATGTGAGAACACACATTTTGGTACAACTTTCTTTACCCAATTTCCTGTAGTACCAAAACCGAGTGTGAAATTCCTATCATATGAATAACAGGAATGAGATCTAAACTTTGATTAAAGAATAATATCTTTTATTACAAAGTACCATCCAAACGTCACCTGTAACATGTGATGGAAGCATAGGTTAACAAAACTGGTAACTTAGAAGTAAGGTTTGCTTGAATTTTGTTGGCTCGCCCTATAGCTGCACACTTGGGTTGTGAGTCAGCAGGTTGAGAAAAATAAGCTGACTTTGGGTCGTAGCTAATGTTTTACAAAACGGCTCAATATTGTAAAATGTAGAGTGATAAACAGTCAATAAATGAGACAATTTTATATCAATTCATGCAATAGACTATGAACTAACCTTACTATTACATTATGAGGAAGATCAAAACGTCAGCTGCAAATAAAAGCTATCAGCAACTCTAAATTAGGCTTTATTGCATCAATAAAAACACAGTTTGCAAATACAAGCACTTCTGAAAAAAAGATGGAACGATAAACATAAAAAATCGAAATACTTGTCTATATGAGTTTCTTTAGTAGTTATTAATCATTTGGTTTTGACTTTTGGAATCCACAAAATGGTGTTCTTAGAAAAAGAAGGCCAAAACATAAGAAACATAGCGGATAATAAGAATTTCACAGTCTTAACATTCTGCTTACGATTAGTAGTCTTTTTCTGCAGTAACTTTTTCTTGAACTCCATTGACTTTAATTAGTGTCAATACAGGTAATTAATTAGTGGGTCATGTCAGATTAAATCGACCCACAACACTATTTGTCCATTTTACTGTATTGTTACTATGGTATTATGAGTTTTTGAGAGACTGTATGCACAAAAAACACACTTGACATGACATTCACCCGAACTTTCTTATCTTATAAAACGCTGATGTTACGACCTCTAGTTAATGTTATAGGTGTCTGCTACTAATAATATGTTGAGCAACAAAATTACCTTGCACCAAGTAAGAGGCTGCTTTTGAGCAACAAAGTATACTTGTAGCCACTCAACAGAGGAACTTACATCGAGTGTATGGAGACTCAAACTTTCACCTTTCAAACCAACATGGCATGAGCAAAGATTATTTAAGTTACTGGGCAATTAATAGAACACTTTACAAAATTTTCAATTGAACATAATTTATATCATATAAGTGTAACTATGTAAACAAAAAAGTCAATGAACCTACCTTATAAGACCATTTTTGCTTCGTCAAGTCTCGTGTACCCTCGTGTAGACCTTTAAAGATAATTGGCCCTAGTATTCCCACGTTGTAGGTCTCATAGTGTGTGCCAACATTCTGAAGTGATTAGATACAATAATTATTTCCTGGTAAACTGAATTGTATCTGTTGACAGATGAGAAAAAGGTGCTTCAAATGAATCACTGAGTGTAAGAACTAACCGAAAGTCTCACGGAAACACTTAGCAAAGAGATCTTGTTAACACATGCTCTGAGCTTTACGTTTTGACTGAGCAGCAACTTTGGATTTTTAAGTGATCCCTAGACCGTTCCTATATAAGTCCCCACAAACGGTCAGAGTCTTGACAGACCCTCAAACAAAGAACATAGAGTCGGGTCGGGTCACGGGTCTAGATGGGACCGTTGCATAATAAAGCTATTAGATACATCATTTAGAGAGAGAGAGTTTGTGAGCTTGTACATGAAGCTAATAGACTAAACGTTTCTTCATATACTCGTTCGTTCGATTACTTGTTTGATTTCGATTAATTGTTTCCGCTAGATAATAAAGCTTTATAAACTACATACAAAATCAAGCCTTTATAAACTCTCATAAATCTGTCTAATATCTTTCCATTGACCTGACCCAAACCATAACCATAACTACATACTGCTTTAGCAAACATGAACCCAAAGAAGCAAACTTTGGGTAAAGATTCCCATTGACCTGAACCATACCTCATATATACAACACTTGAATCAGGCACGCAATAAATGCAGGAAGATGTACAAAATCAATTTCGCAGAGAGGGGTTGATAACTTCAAAGAACGCTTTCTGAAAACAGAATTCAAAGTTGTGTAATTAGTATAGTTATGTCCAAAAAAACCCAACACCGGTTACTATAAGACAGAATCCAAAAAACTGAGTAGTTTTAATTAATAAATGTGTTATCTAATTCCACTTGTGATATCCAGAGGAGATGGGCATGAAAGAGAAGCCAAATGGCAGGAAGCTCTAAATATTTACCACATACTCCCCAGATATCCTTCTTTAGTATCTGCATATGATAGATCCACACATTAGAAAAATCATGTTAATGGTTCACCACCAATAGTGAAGTAAACCAGATCGAATCAAAAGAATGGCTTGTATGTCGCAAATTATAAGATGTCCTACTAACATGCATAAGGCACAAATCAAATAATCAACATATTACCTGTCCTTTAAACCTCTAAATGCAGCTTATTACAACTGCCAGACTATAAATTATAATTAACAAAATAGATTAGTGTCACGACCAAATGAGTGTACAGTTTTATTTCTAAGCAACAAAAGTTTAAGGGAAACGGAACGAAGTGGTCAACAGTCACCTAAATTGTATTTCTAATGTTGAAAACCTCTAATCGAAGGAATAGAATATTATAAAAACTATATTTTTTGTAGTCGTAATTTAAAAAAACCAAAGTATATAGCTAATTTATAAAAAGAAGACGCAATAAAAAGCAGGTAGTACAAAAGAGATAAGACGATACCTTGAAGAGTCATACAGTCAATAGATTACAAGTCCACAGCTAAATGATGAGATCACACAGGTTTAAGCCTCAACAAAATCAACTTGGCTTCTAATCTGAAAATAGAATATAAGTCTGTAATAAAGGGACTACTCAAGCAGAAGAAACATACTTGTAAAAAAATTGGCACATGATAAAACACACAATGCTAGCAATTGCCTATTATTCTAAAGATATTCCAATCAATGAAAAGCCATGCTAGCCACCTTTATGCTACACCAAATACTAATAATCTCCTTCAAACACAGTACAGAAATTAAGAAGAAATAAAACACAATATAATAAAAATCCACACTTTCATGGTATTATATCCAATTCCGTGAACTGTTTAAGTAAGCCAACTAACATATGTTACAAACATAAGGCACAAGTCTTATATATGGTTTTATATAAGGCTAATTGGGCCAACATAAAACCATATAAAACTACTATCTGTTGCTACTATATACTTGCATCAAACCGAATAAAACTCGATCTAAATAAGATGGAAAACCTCTTAACTAATAAGTTACAAGTATTTGAATAGTGGCAAAATCATAAACTCTAATTATTACCATAAGACTTGAACATATTATATCAGCTTATTTTAAAAAGCTAAATAAACACTTGCTTAAACATATTGTTAAAAGCAATTATAGAACACTTACAAGTATTGAATAGGAGGAATTAAGACAAAAGAAGCTCAGAATTAAAACCATCAAGATCAATCAACATCTAAAATCAAACAATTGCAAAAGGAAAAAAAAACAATTATCAAGATGTCAACATTGGAAAATTCTGAAACTGAGCTTATTAAGTCAAAAACATTCCTAAATAACCATTCAATTTCAAGCAACAGTAACAACTTCAAATAAATTATTATCACCTAATGATGATACGAGTATCAAAATAAGAAATACATTGTATATAACAATTCGCCAATAAATTATTCAAGATCAGAGTAATAACAGAATGTATTGGACATTATATAATCAAATTAACAATATTAATTGTTCGAATATATACCTTGGAAGTAATACAACCGACGTTAAGGCAAGTACCACCTAGGACACCATGTTTTTCAATACATGTAGTTTTGAGCAGTAAGTGAGCTGCTTTAATCGCTGCCATGTAACCACCGGGACGACCGCCGATAGCGATGTCATTTTCATCAATTCCTGTTGATGCGAATCCTCTAGAAAGAGTTGGATCGAAAACCCTAATTGACGGATCGAACAACGTATCGATCTTAAGCAATTGAATAGACTGGAGATGAATTAGGATTTTAATTGCAGATGAACAATTGTAGGATCGGACATTCAAAATTATTTGAGACGGGTTTTTGATTTGGCGTGGCGTACTATTTTTATGAAAGGCTAGCAGGAGAATGAGTAGAATTGCTTAACAGAGAGGATTTGTAGTAGGGGTATTTTTGTAATTTGTAACATAAATAATTAGGCTAATGACATCATTGTTAGTTGATCTAATGGTAAACTAATGAAGGAGTGTTCTTGAATGAAGGGGGAGATCTCTCTTAGGGTTTTCTTATATAATAATATAATAATAATAATAATAATAATAATAATAATAGGGATTATATATTATTTTTTTTCAAATTTAATGAAGATTTACATCTTTTATCAATCTTCTCTATATGATATGACTTTGATACTAATGAAATTTTCTCTCTATCAAACTCCATTTTTATTCCGGTCATTCTTGTTTTCTATTCAAGGTATTACCTACACATCTATATATCATCTTTTTAATTTTTCACGGAGGTGCATTTAAATTTGTAATTTATATAAAATTCTTATATACTTATTAACTATGATGGGTTTTCTTTTTGAAAAATTGTATGAACATTTCGTTTTAAAATTTAATACGTTGTTCTTATTATTATCTAATATTTCTAGCCGTGATCTTTATATATATGTTTACACTTTGATAAAAATAAAATTATGCATCTGAACGGACATTGAGTTATTATTTCGGTATTTTTTTTTTTAATCTCTTAAAAGTTACGGAAAAAAATAGTAGGGAACTAGTAATAAACAAAGATTATATTATAGTACTAAAAATAGAATTAAATGTTTAACAAAAAAGTTAGCATATAAACAATCTCATCACTTTATTCACCCATCGACCCATCGTACATCACCCAAAATAAAAAAAATCGTCGACACATATCTTAGTCAAATAGTCTTCCATGATGTCAGACAATATTTATGTGTGAAATCTTCTTTGAGAAATTTACTAGGATAGACGGTCAACCATCATGTTTTCACAAAATAGACATTGTCAGACAATTTTTTGCAAAAATAAACCACCATTTCGCCTAAATAGACTTACTTTTCGGCGTATTCGGCGTATTTTTGTAAACCAATAACTACTTGCCAAATGTACAAAAATATTAGCCGAAATGCATAAAACTCGCCGAAATACATAAAATCCGCCGAAATGCAATTTCCAAATTTCCTTCTTTTTCTTCTAAAATTTTCGCTGAAATACCCTTTCACCTAACCACTGATGATTTCTCCTCTCTTTCTTACGTGAATTCCTCTAAAATCAGCAAAAAAAAAAAAGAGAAAATTACCTGGATAGACGGTGAAAGGAACCATTAGTAGTAAATAGACGTTGTCAGACAAAAAATTGCAAAAATAAACCACAATTTCGCCTAAATAGACGACATTTTTGGCGAATTCGGCGAATTATTTATAAACCAGTAAATGGTCGCCAAGTGTCCAAAGTATTCGCCGGTCAACACAAAATTTGCCGGTCAAACCAGAAAATCGCCGAAATTCAATTTATCACTTTATCCTAAAAATCGCCTAAAGAGTTACCTATATTTCGCCTAATCACTAAAAAATCGCCAAAATTAATAAATTTAGGCAAATTTTGTGAAATCTCGATTTGCGTGCAAAGAATACCTTTTCCCCTTTTCCACCATTGTTTGTGTCTTCTTGTTCTTCTTTTTTGGTTCCGAACTCCGGCGAGTTTAACCGAAACGAAAGGGGCATTATCTATTAGTAATTTATGGGTTCGAGTCTAATTGAATGTGATTTGTACATAATATGTGTGATTGTACATAATTAAGTACTGTAATAGGTTTCAATAGTTTGTCGGTACTAAAAAAATAAGCCATAAGCCGCAAAGACTCTAAAGAATGGTTATATTGAGCTATTACTCTATTAGCAAACCATGTTCTTTATCATTTTGCCACTGCAATTCATTATATCCTACTTATTCCTACGTCCTAGATCATGAGGTGAAGCTCATTTTAACAGTACGTCATCTTGTGGAAAGCCAGACATGGCAAAATGGCAGCTCATCAATGCCTGCAAGGACGTTAACGGGGATCTTAGGAATGCATAGGTGATAACATAAATAATAGTCGATGATAGTTAAACGACATGACTTTGTGATATCCCAAGTAATCATTTAATTAGGATCTATCACTACTTAATTATTAGTATAATTAAATTATGTGTGATTTTATCTTCATGCGTTCAGGTCATATTTGGTTATGGCGAGTTAATCTTGCCGGAGTTGTGAACCGAAAAAGAAGAACAAGAAGACGCAAACAATGGTGGAAAGGGTGAAAAGGTATTCTTCGCACGCAAATCGAGATTTCAAAAAATTTGTCCAAATTTAATAATTTCGGCGATTTTTTAGTGATTAGGCGAAATTTAGGTAACTTTTAGGCGATTTTTAGGATAAAGTGATAAATTGAATTTCGGCGATTTTCTGGTTTGACCGGCGAATTTTGTGTTGACCGGCGAATACTTTGGACACTTGGCGACCAATTACTAGTTTATAAATAATTCGCCGAATTCGGCGAAAATGTTGTCTATTTAGGCGAAATTGTGGTTTATTTTTGCAATTTTTTGTCAGACAACGTCTATTTACTACTAATGGTTCCTTTGACCGTCTATCCAGGTAATTTTCTCAAAAAAAAATCATGTCACTAAGTGTCTACACAAATCATGTGGAGGGGTATTTAAGCGAAAATTTTAGGAGAAAAAGAAGGAAATTTGCATTTCGGCGAAATTTGCATTTCGGCGAATTTTATTCATACTTTAGGCGAAATTTGCATTTAGGTGAATGTGATTTGAATTTCGGCGAAATGGCATGTTTGACCGGCGAAATTTCTATTGACCGGCGAAATATTTGACAATTGGCGATCATTCATTGGTTTAGCTAATTTCGCCGAACTCGCCGAAATTTTGGTCTATTTAGGCGAAAAGGTGGTTTATTTTTGAAAAAAAATTCTGACAAAGTATATTTAATGAAAATGAGACCTTTGACCGTTTATTTGGGTAATTTTCTCATCTTCTTTCACCCTAAATTTTGACTTTGACTACTCATGATTACTGAGAATCTATGTACATACCATTTAAATCCAATAACATACCATTAAAATAACAAATAATACCCTTCTCATCTCATTTAAAATGTTCACATTACTATTTTGGGATGACTCATTATAAGTGTCCACTTTGATATTTAACCAATCAAAAATGACTTTAGTGGGTAGATTTAATATTTGATTGGTGAAAAGTGTAGTTAGTGGAGAATTTTAAAATTACGTGCAAAGTCAAAGTGGACATTTCAAATGGGACGGAGGTAGTAATAAGAAAAGTACAATCATTAAACATCAATGATAAAAAGTACATAATGATAAAAAAGAGTGATGGGAAAAAGTACAGTAATAATTATGTTTTCTTTTAATTTATTCTTTTATAATATAAATCTCCAGAATACTGTCCAGAACACTGTCCAAATTAATTTAATGATATATTTAGTAGCTCCCTTACCAATATTAGTTAATTTAAAAATAAATAAATAAATAAATAAAAGGAATCTCTCAAGTGTTTTGTAGTTAAGTAATCGAAATCAATCATAAGTCGGTATACCCCTTAAACAAATTAACATTAATAATTACTCCTTCCCTCCACTACAAATGTCAACATTACTATCCTGAGTTATCACAAATAAATATCCACTTTCATGTTTCAACTTAATCGAATGAGATTTTAGTGGGTAGATATGTTATTTGATTGGTGAAAAATATAGTTAGTGGAGAATTCTAAAACTGTGTGCAAAGCCAAAATAGACAATTTGACTGGAACAGAGGAAGTATAAAACGTAAAGTGTAAACGCTCTTTAAAAAAAAAACTCACCTACCTTTAAATACAAAAAAGTATCTATTAGTGAAAACTATAAGTTCTAATACTAGAAGTAATGTAAAATTTAGTAAGCTTAACTACAACCCTCATAGCTACATTTAGCATTTTTTAATTATTTTTGTTGTATCGGCAAACAAAATAGTAGAAGTTCAAATCATTAAATGTTTACAGTTTGTTTATCTTATTATTATATCTATATCTATAAAAAGTAGATATATACAGTAGTAATTAAGATTAAGATAAGATGCATATGCGCGCAACTAGTAAAAATGGGAGTCTCAGTTTAAATGTGAAAGTATTTTAGTCAACTATATTTAATTTAATAATTAATAATAACTAGGTAAAAGACCCGCGAAAACGCGGGGTTCAACATTTAATTTCACAAAAGATTTTTTTTCTGATAAAGAGAATTCTTTCGTGGGTCAGATGAAAGTTTTGGTAACAAAACATGTCCCTTCTATATCTACCGTATATACTACAATTCTTTATTGTTGATTAGCACATCAAATAGTGTACTTTGACGTTTCAAAATGAAAATAACTTAATCTTAAACCTACATGATACATTATCATAGTACGAATGTACTAAAATTGATTCAGGAAGGAAAGAAAGTACCTAGAATTACAGTAAATACTACATGGAGGAACCATTATACTTTCAACTATAATCTCAAAGGATACATACCAAACTTGAATTTTTACTTTTAAAGTCAAAATTGATCTAGTTGTATGCTTCCTTGATCAGTTAAAAGTGTAAAGTACAAAATAAAGAAAATCTTATAGACCTAACTTAATACTATCAGTTTAGTTATGATGATAATTTATAACAGCTAGATGAGTTCTTCTACTCAAATTAAACAGTAAATGGTATTATTACAACCTTCATATGATGGAAGAGTTTTCTTGTAGTTCGAATATGTGCTCTCGCCTTAATATTTCATCTCTAATGTGCAGAGATATGGACCAGTTATTTCAACGATACCACAAAAGCTTTCGAGATTTCAGTTAAACATGATTCCTGCATAAAGATTCACCAGATTCAAGCCATTTGCTTTCAGAAACTTGAGCTTTATTAACAAATGTTTTTCAGTAGTTATCGTATTTTACAGAACCTGATCCAAAGATCATGTCCATTTTCATATATCTATGAAGGGTAGAGACCATAGACTATTATGACTTGTATCTTATGCAACAAAGTTGTACATTGCTTTATGTTTGTCAATTTTCTTCTGTTTTTGAAACCTCAAAGTAACCAACAAACTAAACATCAAAAGAAAAAGACGAATAAAAAGGGTTCATTACCATATCAAGGAAAGCGAAATTTCAAAAGGATAATCGACTTGTACTCTTTTTCGATCAAAACCTAAATAAAACAATCAGACAAAACAAATGAGCACATAATGACAATGAATTATTTAATACTGTTGCTTACCATTGACGCAATAAGTAATGACAATCAATAACACATAATGTAACATGTTTTAGCCCGTACCAAAGATCTACGTTTTTTTTCGCCATCTATTAATACAACATTCGTAAAATAAAGAGGGGTCTAAATATCAAGCTAAATAAAACATAGAAATCTAAAGCTACCAAAGAAAATACTTCTGCAAAGTAATGAATGCTACTGTAGCTTTCAATTTGTAGGTTCATTTGTACACAAATAACAAATATATTTAAAAAAACTAAGGTTAGAGTAAAGGCACAAATCAAAATACTAATAGGAAGAGGCTACTAATTAATAAACATAGCAACTCACAGCGTATACTATGATCCCCAAATCCGCTTGCGATTAGAATCAGGTTTCCCCCAAATCCCAATGTTTTCCAACAGAAATTTCCCAACTAACATCCTTCAAGTCTTTAGGTGGTGAAGCCGTTGAAGGTACGATTTCAATAGTAGAAGTTTGGGATCCAACCTATTTAACATGGTAAAAAGATATATAATGTTATTTTTGATTTTGAAGTTCAAACAAACTACTTTTGTATTGCTACAATTGCCTCCTTGGTTGCTAAACGATTTCAATATCATCTGGATCTTCAACCTTGCAAAACAGTAACATTGGTTCCAAAGTGTTCATGGTGGTTGTCGACTGGTTGATACAAACCGATAATTGAGAAGCAATTAAAAAAATAGATCTACACGGGTTTAATCGAAACTACAAAAGGCCCAACTTTTAAGAGTGAGATATTGTCCACTCTAGGAAAAACTTACTATTATCTCAATGGGTTGTCTAACGGCAACTTATTTTGGACCTTCAAGTGCCAGTATTTTTCCTAGATACCATTTTTCCTTGGTATCTGCAATAATATTTCTTCAGCAATTTAAGTATTTATCACAACAACTACACAAAATCAACCAAATATCTCAATTTAAGCTAAATACGCTAGCTGGTGATTAACTGTTACTATGAGATACTTACTAATTTAGTTACAACATCTCTGACAATCACCTAGCAAGAGAATGCTATCATTTATAATTCTGCATCTTCCTACGAATAAAAAAAAAAAACATTGATTATTATCATCACCCATCATTGCAAACAATAGCTACCAAACACATAAGAATGACGAAAACAAAGTGAAAATAGAGATTAATCTATGAAACCAAATAAACCTTATACTATATGATAATTAAAACCATAAAACTTATAGAAAAGCCATCATCTTCCTATTTTGAACATACACATATGAGTTTCCAAATCGAGCTCAAATAGTTATGGAACATTTACCTACACAAAAAGAAAAAGAAAAACAATATATGTTTCAAGAGAAAACTAAGAAACAATGATAGTTTAGAGAGAACCTTACGTGATTTGATTGTGTGGATAACACCTTCAATTGAAATTCAATGGATGTCATGAGCACGATCAATAATCACAAACTTTGCTTTAACTTAAACCTAGTTTACACAGTTTGTACGTTTAGAAAGTTAAAATCGCTGTAGTTGGTCTAAAATTCGATTGATGTCTTGTTTATTGATGAAATTGTGATGAAAAAACCCTAAACCTCTTGAATCAAGAAGAATCGTAACTCGGCCGTGGTTTTTTATAAAAGAAAATTATTAATTAATTTAATTTATTTTGTACTATATGAGGAGGCGTACTTTTTTTTATATAGCTATAATTTGAATTTTAATAATATACATGTACATAAATTAGTAATTAAATATTTAAGGTAAAAATTATAATAATCTACACCGTATTTAGGTGTTAAATCTTAATATATATTTTAATAATAATTTATTTAATTTATTATTTAAATAAAATCTAAATCGTCGGATCGATTTTGGAAAAATCAATGAAGGATCAAGATTTCACCATAGTATTTTGCTTTAAGTATATTTTATAGATGGAAAAGTTAACTAGTGCCCTAAGGGCACATATTAACATTTTTTAATGTAACATCCACCCTAGGGGTCTAGTGGTAACACGGTAAATTCCTGACTTTAAATTTATTATTTAATGTGTTAGGAATAAAATTTATATAATTATGTTTAATTGTGAAATTAGGTAATAGGTCAAATGACTTATTGTGGCTAGTGAATTATTGCTTGTTTTAAATTATTTTAGTTGTCGAAAAAAAAAATAGTTGGACTCGCAAATGGTTTTTAGGTTCCAAACAATAGGTTAAAAAGGGGACTAAAATTAAAATGAATATTGGGGTCGGTTGGAATGGAGCCGACCTTATTTTCTAACTCTCCCCAAATTTGGCTTAGGTTTCATTTCCCTTTGAAAATATTAAAACGCAACAAGCAAACAAAATACAATCAACAAGGCTGTGATTTGGAATTAGAATTAGATTTCATCATCATCATCTTGTTCACTATCTATTGATTGTAAGTGTTCTTGTATTAGTCAGTTATAACTTTGCTTTAAATTGAGTTGAGGTTGATACATGCTTTTTTATGGAATTGAAGTTTGAAAGTTGCTATTTGATTTCTATATGATGTGGTTGATGATTGAGTGCTGTATTGGCTTGAATTAGCACCTGAGTTTGTTGTTTGTGGGTAAGAATACGGGTTTGAGTTGCAGCAAGTTCAGGGTCTGCAGAACCATTATAGGTCACGACGCGACTATCATATAAACGCGACGCGATTCATCATTTAACGCGACGCGATTCTAGAAATTAATATGTAACACCCTCAAATTTCGGGTCGCGGAAGCAGTCGGGTCGGGTGTTACTAAATCAATTATCACAAGCATAAAGATATATAATGAACGACTCTAAATGAGCCGTTGAAAATAGTTATACATTTACTAAATAAAACGTTTACAAAGTTGATAGTGGTTTTCAAATACATAATTTGAAATACAAAGTAAATGCAGAGTTGTCCCGAAGTTTGAAAACATGCGACTCGAGCTAGCATAGCTTGTAGTGGTCCTAATCCTGCGGCCCACCTGAGAATACATACTAAAACAGGTCAGCTATAAAGCTGGTGAGTTCACAGAGTATTTAATATGAATCGTGTGATAATACCATCCGTATTATAAAAAGCGGTTATCCACCGTGTATTTAGATTAAATGAGTTTGCAAAGACATTACAAAAGTTGTATATCGGGGTGTAGGTTACCCTAACCATATGATTTACTAGATGGTGGAGTTTAGTATGCATCGGCTATTAGTCTTTACATAGAGGTACGGGTTCCTAGAATTAGGTCATCTACCCATGTAGGAACCATAATATATGTTGATTGTTAATAAGTATCCCGAGTCCCAATAATCCATCGGATTATCCTGCAGTATATAAGTAATGAAAGTAGCACTACGTGCATACTTTATGTTCAAGAGCACCACGTGCTTAAACTGGATAAACAATGAAGCACCACGTGCTTAAGGTCAAATGTATTGAGGCACTCCGTGCCTGATGTATGTAATAGGTATGCATATGTATGAAGCACCACGTGCTTAGCAATGTAGTAATGTATAGATAATCAGTAGTAGCACCACGTGCCAAGTAGTGGTTCAGCGAACCCGGAAGTAGCACAACGTGCCAAGTAGTGGTTCAGCGAACCCGGAAGTAGCACAACGTGCCCGGAAGTAGCGCAACGCGCCCAGTGATGGCCCTACAGGCTCGGCAGTAGCATAACATGCCTACTGTGTGATCAAATGAAGCATTACATGCTTGTTTAACGTTAATGAAGCACTACGTGCTTAATGGTGTAAACAGGGTGTGTACATCTGTATATATATATATACGCGAAGCACCGCGTGCTTGTTAGTGTAAGCGTGTGTACATCATCATGTACATGTAATCAGAAGTAGCACCACGTGCTAAATAGTGGTTCAACGAACCCGGAAGTAGCACAATGTGCCCGGAAGTAGCGCAACGCGCCCAGTGATGGCCCCACGGGCTCGATAGTAGCACAACGTGCTAAACAGTTTATGTATGCATAAATTAGTGTAAGATATCTACAGATAAACACTACACTCAATTTATGTGCGTTTATTACCCTACGGTAATGTTGAAGGTGTAATCTAACAATCTACACCTATGAGTAAAGTTTAGTGTTCACAATGTATCTAAGTGTGACTAATCACCACCTAGATGATGGGCGTAGCATGTCATGTCTAGATGCGTATAAATGTCACCTAGCTATTCGGAGTAGTACATAATGCCTAAGTGTGTCATCATATCACTTAGTTGTCGAAAAGTACCTACAGCACTTAAATGATGGATACTATCAGTCGGTTCTATAAATCGTGACTTGATTAGTAAGCGTGGTCTCTAGGTCGTGTTTCACGAGTAAACTAGCCAAATCTAGTAATACTGAATCGCCGATGTGACGAAGTGTTTAATTGTTGTTTCTTGTATAATTCTAGTTGTTGTCTTGCTAAGGCACACTTAGTTTGCATCGTATGTACGGTTGTCTCAAAGGCGTTGGGGTCTAACATGTCATTTGCAAACGTTTGTAAAGTAGTTGTAAGTTCGTTTATCAACGAAAAGTAAGTAAATCATGAGTATGTATCTCCCCCAAAATCAGTGAAAACAGTAAAAAGGAGGGGCTATGAACTCACCTGAGGAACTAGCGTCTTAGCGTAACGAGTCGTGCCAAGTAAAATCTCCTAATATCCTAAACACGAGAGATTTCGTACGTTTGTAAGTGCGGTTCGTTATGGATGGTTCGTAATAATAATTTATATTATTATTAGGTTCGAGTTTTCGTATACTTTATAAAGTATATTTGCTTTGGATTACAAGCCGTATCGTATTTGAATTTTCATTTGAAAACGTTTTCCGACACTTAGAAAGATTTGGCAAATTTCTGTTTTCTGCGACACAACATGCGACACAATGGTTGTGTCGCATGGTACGACACAATTCTGCGACACAAGGGTTGTGTCGCATGGATTCGAGGTGCTGAGTCAACAGCGACATAAGCGTTGTGTCGCATGGGTTTTGCGATATAAGATGCGACACAAGATACGACATAATACGGTTTATACGACACAATAGTGCGACACAAGGGTTGTGTCGCATGGATGGTTTATGCGACACAATGTGCGACACAATAGTTGTGTCGCAAAGATGAACACCCAGACAGTCAGCAGCGACTGTCGCATTTTTCCGATCAAAAACCCAATCCAAGCGTGTTTTTGAGCTATAAAATCGTGTTTCTTTGTTGTATTGGTTAATACTAAGTATGTTAAACACTATTATGAAAGAAAACTTCAAAATCTAAAGATTTACGGGATTTGTCGGAAACTTACAAGTGGTCGGATTTGAAATCCGAAAAGGTGGTTGTGTAGATCGTGAACTCGTGATCGTTTTTCTCTAAATGGCCCAAGCGATTTGAGATCGTTTTGTGGTAGTTTTTATGTGATTAGTGAGTATTTTAGAGAGAAGATTGAGAGAGAAATGGAAGTAGAGAGAGAGAGAGTGGAGTTGAAAATGAGGTGAAAAAGGGGGAGGAAGTTGGGTTTTGTCCAACACAGATCCCCAGTGCGCGGACTGTGGTCTCCAACCACAGTACAAAATACCCGTGTTTTATTTGTCCAGTCATAAGATAATATAAAATTCTTATTTATATTATTTTAAAATGTTTTCTAATGGAAGTATTTTATAAAAATGCTAATTGGAAATAAAAGTTAAATCATTTATAAAAAGTTTAAAATAGGCGCGAAAATTGGCCTTTTTAACCGGGTGTTACATTCTCCCCCTGTTATGAAAATTTCGTCCCGAAATTTAAAATGATGTCGTGGTCGCGTGGAGTCTGGGGAGCAATGCACGTACGAGAGATTTATCGAGTAGATAGTAGACATATCATGTCTATGACGGAGTTGAGGAGCAGTCAATCCATGACTGTGTCGAAATTTATCGTTGTAGTTACATTCTGACTATATTGTTTGTTCGAGGTATGATTAATTTGTGGTTGTTAGGTAACCGTTTACGTCGTAGTCCGTTAAGGACTAGATGGTTGTCACCTAGTGACCGTTTTGTGAGTAGTCCTATCAGGACCAAATATCTAGCAGATAATAATTTAACTAGTCTGCTGAAAGCAAACTCTAAGCTTAACTTTGACCTAGTCGTGTCTTTCCGACGATGCCTTAAGCGTTTGAATTTTTTTTTTTTTTTTTTTTTTTCAAAATGGTGTGAGGGATGACACCTAGATGTTTAAAGAGTTAAAGAATTAAGTTGTTGAGAAAGGACGTAACCTTCCTACTTTAGAGATCCCGCTAGGCGTTATTGTAGAGTCTCGGGCAGTCTCTTTTGAGGTGTCCAGGGTCTCCGCATTCGAAACAGACCTTCGGGCCGTTAGGGTTTGAGATAGTAGTAGGGACTCTGCAGTTCTTAGTTGGGTGCCCATAGCTTTTGCACCTATTGCATGGCGTGCCACACGCCCCCGTATGGTGGCTTTCGCATCTGGGGCAGAAGGGTTTGTTTCCCTTGTATTTCTTCTCTCCGGGTTTGATTATATTGAGTGGTACGGGTTCAGGTCTTAAGGTTAGCTCGTGGCTATTGCTGGGATTTCCATCCCATTTCCTCTTGCTATAGGGATTAGGAGATCGAGGGAGTGTCTCAGAGTCGGCTTTCATCGCCATTAGTTCATGAGCCAAACGTATGGCTTTTCGGATGGTTGTAGGTGCGGATGAGATGACGTTCCCTCGGATGGGCTTAGGAAGACCTAGAATGTATTTTCTGATACGCGTGGACTCTGAGTTTACTATGTTTGGGCATAAGGGTGCCAATTGTTGGAATCGAGTGGTGTACGAGGTGATGTCATTCCCCTTCACAGTGAGGTTCCAGAGTTCAACCTCGAGTCGATGTATTTCCTCGTTAGGGCAGTACTCTTCCTTGAGCATTTGTTTCAGTTCCTCCCAGGGCATCCTGTAGGCAACTTCGGTGCTCATAGACTGAACTTGGGTGTTCCACCAGGTAAGTGCACCTTCTTCAAAAGTGCAGGTAGAGAGTCTGACCTTGCGGTCGTCAGGGCATTCGCAGAGACAGAATATGGATTCCATTTTCTCAATCCACCTAGTTAAGCCAATAGCTCCTTCGGTTCCAGAGAAGTGTAGTGGTTTGCACCTCATAAATTCTTTATAAGTGCAGGGTCTCATTTGGAGTGGGTTGTTCAGTGCGGCATCGCCGTTAGTTCGTAGGTTTCGTGAGAGTAACGCATCGGTCACTCCTTGAGCAATGTATCGGGCGAGTTCAGCTTCGTCGAAAGTCAGTTGCCTTGAAGACATGTTCCTTTAAGAAAAGGCAAACGTGTGTAAGTTGTCGTGATAGTGTTGATTTCTCCAAGTATTTTATAAGAGTGAGATAGGATCCTATATCCGTATCTAAGTCGAGGTTTCCAGTTTTGTGTGTGGTGGACATCGTCCAGCGTTACGTGATTTTTGAAGTGACGATTTTTGTTCCTATCTAGTTATCCAAATCGTTGTGTCTATTTGTTCACATTCCCAATGATGGGATTTAGTTAAGTAGTTTTGATTGGCAGTCATAACCATGACTAAGTAGTATTATTCCCAATAGTCGTTCAAGGCTATGTTATGGTGATGATCCTACAGATCATAATGCAGTACTAACCTACCGTGTGTGTAGCACTATGTGCTATAAGTGTAGTACTAACTGTACCATAACTGCAGTACTATTTGTACTGAAATGTGAAGTCAACACACCATGAGTACAGTGTCCGAAACACCGTACTTATAAAACTACGTATTGTAAATGCAGCACCCTGTGCCGTAAAAGTAGTGCCACGCACTGTAATGCAGTACTCAAAGTACTGTAGGTAGGTAGGGATCGTATATTTCTTGAACGTAGCTTCCAAGGCTGTATGTGTATAAGTCATGGGATTTCTATACGTAGCAAGTATACGTACATAATAAAAGTCAGGTATGGCACCTCGTGCCCAGTTAAGTAAGTGTATATGTATATATGTAAGTCGTACATGCAACTATAACAAGTCTACATGTATAATTGAAGTAGCACCTAGTGCTATAATGCAGTGCTATCAGCACAGTAATTGAAATACTAATGTATTGTGATTGTAGTACCGAAGTACTATGAAATGCAGCACTATGTGCCGTAATGTAGTGCCCGCGGCACCGTAATTGCAGTACCCATGTACTATGAGTGTAGCATTAACATGCTCTGATTTGTAGTATTGACATACAATGGAAGCTGCACTAACGTGCTCAAATGGTGGTATCAACATACCGTGAAATCGTGGCATCACGTGCCGTAGTGTTACACAAGTATAGCCCTCGGGCCGTCAGTAAGTTTGAAGGTAATTCGTGGATTTAGTCATTACGATCATCCTTCGCAATACTAATCAGTCGTGACCAACCTGGTCAAAATTTGAGGTCAAGTCGTAAAAGTTGGGAAGCTGGCGATATGCCACTTCGAAAGTATATATCAGTACTACAGCGGAATCATGTCAGATGTAATCGTACCTACATGTATACAGATATGTAGGAATAATATACACGTAAGGCCTATTCATATATACCTACAGTACATATAATAGCCTAGGGTGTCTAGCAATAACAAATAACAATCAGAGTCATCTATCGTAATCCCCGTTTCAATATGACCCCCCTTTCAGACTTCACATCATCTTCCGTTAATTGTACATAGTTGGCCGGACTATGTTAAATTAAGTTCGTATGATGTGATTCCTGAACCGGTCATACCTAGCAAGGGATACTGCCTAACGGTCATAGTCTAGGCCCACTAAATGCAACCTAGTTCACTATAACCTTAGGCTCTGATACCAATCTGTAACACCCTCAAATTCCGGGTCGCGGAAGCAGTCGGGTCGGGTGTTACTAAATCAATTATCACAAGCATAAAGATATATAATGAACGACTCTAAATGAGACGTTGAAAATAGTTATACATTTACTAAATAAAACGTTTACAAAGTTGATAGTGGTTTTCAAATACATAATTTGAAATACAAAGTAAATGCAGAGTTGTCCCGAAGTTTGAAAACATGCGACTCGAGCTAGCATAGCTTGTAGTGGTCCTAATCCTGCGGCCCACCTGAGAATACATACTAAAACAGGTCAGCTATAAAGCTGGTGAGTTCACAGAGTATTTAATATGAATCGTGTGATAATACCATCCGTATTATAAAAAGCGGTTATCCACAGTGTATTTAGATTAAATGAGTTTGCAAAGACATTACAAAAGTTGTATATCGGGGTGTAGGTTACCCTAACCATATGATTTACTAGATGGTGGAGTTTAGTATGCATCGGCTATTAGTCTTTACATAGAGGTACGGGTTCCTAGAATTAGGTCATCTACCCATGTAGGAACCATAATATATGTTGATTGTTAATAAGTATCCCGAGTCCCAATAATCCATCGGATTATCCTGCAGTATATAAGTAATGAAAGTAGCACTACGTGCATACTTTATGTTCAAGAGCACCACGTGCTTAAACTGGATAAACAATGAAGCACCACGTGCTTAAGGTCAAATGTATTGAGGCACTCCGTGCCTGATGTATGTAATAGGTATGCATATGTATGAAGCACCACGTGCTTAGCAATGTAGTAATGTATAGATAATCAGTAGTAGCACCACGTGCCAAGTAGTGGTTCAGCGAACCCGGAAGTAGCACAACGTGCCAAGTAGTGGTTCAGCGAACCCGGAAGTAGCACAACGTGCCCGGAAGTAGCGCAACGCGCCCAGTGATGGCCCTACAGGCTCGGCAGTAGCATAACATGCCTACTGTGTGATCAAATGAAGCATTACATGCTTGTTTAACGTTAATGAAGCACTACGTGCTTAATGGTGTAAACAGGGTGTGTACATCTGTATATATATATATACGCGAAGCACCGCGTGCTTGTTAGTGTAAGCGTGTGTACATCATCATGTACATGTAATCAGAAGTAGCACCACGTGCTAAATAGTGGTTCAACGAACCCGGAAGTAGCACAATGTGCCCGGAAGTAGCGCAACGCGCCCAGTGATGGCCCCACGGGCTCGATAGTAGCACAACGTGCTAAACAGTTTATGTATGCATAAATTAGTGTAAGATATCTACAGATAAACACTACACTCAATTTATGTGCGTTTATTACCCTACGGTAATGTTGAAGGTGTAATCTAACAATCTACACCTATGAGTAAAGTTTAGTGTTCACAATGTATCTAAGTGTGACTAATCACCACCTAGATGATGGGCGTAGCATGTCATGTCTAGATGCGTATAAATGTCACCTAGCTATTCGGAGTAGTACATAATGCCTAAGTGTGTCATCATATCACTTAGTTGTCGAAAAGTACCTACAGCACTTAAATGATGGATACTATCAGTCGGTTCTATAAATCGTGACTTGATTAGTAAGCGTGGTCTCTAGGTCGTGTTTCACGAGTAAACTAGCCAAATCTAGTAATACTGAATCGCCGATGTGACGAAGTGTTTAATTGTTGTTTCTTGTATAATTCTAGTTGTTGTCTTGCTAAGGCACACTTAGTTTGCATCGTATGTACGGTTGTCTCAAAGGCGTTGGGGTCTAACATGTCATTTGCAAACGTTTGTAAAGTAGTTGTAAGTTCGTTTATCAACGAAAAGTAAGTAAATCATGAGTATGTATCTCCCCCAAAATCAGTGAAAACAGTAAAAAGGAGGGGCTATGAACTCACCTGAGGAACTAGCGTCTTAGCGTAACGAGTCGTGCCAAGTAAAATCTCCTAATATCCTAAACACGAGAGATTTCGTACGTTTGTAAGTGCGGTTCGTTATGGATGGTTCGTAATAATAATTTATATTATTATTAGGTTCGAGTTTTCGTATACTTTATAAAGTATATTTGCTTTGGATTACAAGCCGTATCGTATTTGAATTTTCATTTGAAAACGTTTTCCGACACTTAGAAAGATTTGGCAAATTTCTGTTTTCTGCGACACAACATGCGACACAATGGTTGTGTCGCATGGTACGACACAATTCTGCGACACAAGGGTTGTGTCGCATGGATTCGAGGTGCTGAGTCAACAGCGACATAAGCGTTGTGTCGCATGGGTTTTGCGATATAAGATGCGACACAAGATACGACATAATACGGTTTATACGACACAATAGTGCGACACAAGGGTTGTGTCGCATGGATGGTTTATGCGACACAATGTGCGACACAATAGTTGTGTCGCAAAGATGAACACCCAGACAGTCAGCAGCGACTGTCGCATTTTTCCGATCAAAAACCCAATCCAAGCGTGTTTTTGAGCTATAAAATCGTGTTTCTTTGTTGTATTGGTTAATACTAAGTATGTTAAACACTATTATGAAAGAAAACTTCAAAATCTAAAGATTTACGGGATTTGTCGGAAACTTACAAGTGGTCGGATTTGAAATCCGAAAAGGTGGTTGTGTAGATCGTGAACTCGTGATCGTTTTTCTCTAAATGGCCCAAGCGATTTGAGATCGTTTTGTGGTAGTTTTTATGTGATTAGTGAGTATTTTAGAGAGAAGATTGAGAGAGAAATGGAAGTAGAGAGAGAGAGAGTGGAGTTGAAAATGAGGTGAAAAAGGGGGAGGAAGTTGGGTTTTGTCCAACACAGATCCCCAGTGCGCGGACTGTGGTCTCCAACCACAGTACAAAATACCCGTGTTTTATTTGTCCAGTCATAAGATAATATAAAATTCTTATTTATATTATTTTAAAATGTTTTCTAATGGAAGTATTTTATAAAAATGCTAATTGGAAATAAAAGTTAAATCATTTATAAAAAGTTTAAAATAGGCGCGAAAATTGGCCTTTTTAACCGGGTGTTACATAATAGCGACGCGATTCTAGTAGTTTAGCGACGCGATTAAGGGTTGATTGCGACGTGATTCTTTCGTTTCCAGTACTCCAGTTTCTGCATTTTGGTTTAATCTAGTATGCTATTCATATTGCTGTTGATATGTTATGACCATGGGTTAGAATTAAAATCTTAAATGTATAATGATAACTTAGAACTAGGTGATGAAGTTATTGATTATATAAGTAGTTTAATGGAAATGGTTAGTGGTAAGCTAATATGGACGATACTTGCAATTTGATTATTGTTATTAGATTGATTTCTATGTCTTGATGTAAGTTATGTTGAATTGTTAGAAGCTTTGCTAAAAAGTGCAAAAAAAATGATATGGTATAACTATATAGTGCTATTAGTTTGATGTTATGTATATATTTGAATTAAGTTATACCTTTCATGTGATGGATTACTAACTTGTATTATGTTGTGTTCTCAGATCAACAGAAGACTCAGTAACATAAGAATTCTGAGTTGGCGACTGAGATCATCAGGTGAGTGGATCTGTAACTCTCAGTATGATTTAGTTGTAACAAGTTTGGTTACAACGGGTAAACGTATTATTACTGTTTGATAGACTGTTTAGTATGATATGATGATTATATTGGTTATGTGCAAATTGGTCATTGGGCATTATGTGCATTATTCGGAGGTCAACATTGGTTGGGCTTAGTTGCTATTGTTGGGCCAACGGAGGTTTCCTTGTACATATCGTTAATAGGAACCTATGTCGTGTGAAGATAGCAACAAGCTATCAGTTAACCTCTGTATTGGCATGCAGTTGGTTTTAAGTGTTCTTTGGAGGATACCTCAAGAACCACCGATCCTCTTGGTGTTATGTGTTTACGATTATTTGCTGTAAACAGAGTTGTTATGCTAAGTTAGACTGTTAGTTATACATTCTCTCACTTAGCCTTGTGCTAATCCCACCACCCTACTTCTTGCAGGTTAGGATTTTGGATAATGGGCTGGGCAAGAAGTTTGACTTAGATGGAATGTTTGACGGCTAGCTCACTTTGATATTATTTTGATAACTTAATGATGTAATGGTTTGCCATAACACCCAGATTGATACATTTTGTTTTAAATTAGTATGACTGTTATGTGTAATATGTAATTTATTTGATAATGTGAGTTTTGACCAACGCTTTCGAATATTAGATATTTATAAAAAAAAATGGTTCTAATTTAAGGGGTGTTATATTCAATACACTAAAAGTTGCCATGAATAACATTAAATGCAATGAATATACATATATAAAAGGAAACAAGAGAGCTAATTAAATACATTTTTGAAAATTTATAGAAAGTTTTAGTGTATTAAACGAAGGTTAACATGGGCTCTTAGAGCACTAGTTAGCCAAACCCTAATAACAATAACAATATCAAATATAATTTTACACGTTAAATAACATTGAATATTATTCCAGCCTATTGCGTAGTATTAAACATCTTATGCCATGCAATATGCCTTATATGTAGACAATGTGAAAGATACTTTACAAATAATAGTTGGATGTAAGGAATTAGTTATTACGGAGTTTGGTCCGTTTCAAACGGGCAGATAATTAAAATAAAATGAATTTTTTAATAGTAAGATGTAATAATGTTTGTATGATGCATTGTACGTATATGATGCAATGAATTTAAGTCGTAGGTTAGAAGAATTATGGGTTGAGATTATTTGCTACTCATTTTTTGTTTAAGCCACCGTACCCTTCGATCCCAATTGAAAAAATTAACACTTGCTCGTGTTTCGAACTTTCCATAAACCAAAAAATAAATAAAATAACGTATGTTTGGATGTGTGGGCTAAAGTGACGGGGGTCCATCTTTGCTAAAAATCAAGGTTCTAATGGGCCTGTGTGAATAACTGGGGGGAGCGCATAACTAGCAAAATCCATTTTAGAATATGGTGGACTGGTAGTTTATTTATTGTTTAAGAGTTATTTTACGCTTTGATATACGCCTTCTCACAACTTCTTTGGTGATGGATCGGTCATGGGTGGTGATTTGTACACAACCTCTTTTTCAACAAAATCATGTTTTGGACATTTTTATCCTTGAAGTTGTGAAGGAGTGTTTGAAGAAATTTAAGTTGCAAGGGGTAAAAGGGTCTAAAAATATATTTTAATGGTGTATGGCAAAAAAGTGGCGGTGTACAAATCACCAGCCTTAGCTCAAAGTAGCTTCGACAATCAATATATATATATATTTTAATATAACCTAAAATTTAAAAACCCAATTATTAAAAGCTTTATATGTCAATGAGAAGCAGCTTTTCTTTTTAAATGCTACACACAAGTTTTCACTCCAATGATAGATGCACTCTTTCACCAAAAGTTCAACAATTCTCAAACTTTAACCCAAATGTTTTCTATTCACATGTTAATTTGATTGAATTCGATCGCACATCGGGTAATTTCTAGTAAATTTATTTCAGATTTTATTTGAATTGTACATGTTAAATGTTAACTAACTATCAACTATATTATTAAGTGATAATATTGCTCTTAAAAACACATAGGAATCAATAATAATGGTGTATCACCTAGCTAGCAGACCCTATAGACTCCTAGCTGATAGGTCATCCATCCAATTACAACACGACATAATATGACATGGTACCAAACACTACAACAAAAAGACTATTTGTTCACACTTTTTTTCTTCACAATTTTTATAAGTGTAAACTTTTTGTTAAATTTATCACAGTTACAGATGTGTATAAATTTATAACATTTATAAGCGTGATATGTCATCACATTTTCACACGTAAAAGTGTAAGAAAAAAAAGTTCACACTTATTAATGTGTATAAACATAAACTTGATCACACTTAAAAATGTAAAGTAAACTTGTCACACCTCATTTCCTCACACAAAAGAAGTGTGAACAAATTGGGTGTCACAAATTTAGTTTAACACTTTTAGGCGTGATCAAGTTCATATTCGTACACACCAATAAATGTGAACTTTTTTTTTCATACACTTGTATGTGTGAACATGTGATGATTTTTCACCCTTATAAATGTTAAAAATTTAACACATTTATAAGTGTGAAAAATTGGACAAAAAAGTTCACATTTTTTAAAAGTGTGTAGAAAAAGGTGTGAATAAATAACTTTTTTGTTGTAGTGAAAGGTTAATCACCGTGTATTGTAACCCCGCTATATAAGTGTTTCACGTATCAGACTCTTGATCAACAATATGACAACCCTACAAACTTTATCTCTAATTGA
Source organism: Helichrysum umbraculigerum (assembly GCA_949592205.1). NCBI lineage: Eukaryota > Viridiplantae > Streptophyta > Magnoliopsida > Asterales > Asteraceae > Helichrysum > Helichrysum umbraculigerum. Next base: position 58,159,607 of record CATIUR010000006.1, read on the forward strand.
TCTACATGTCATCATATGGGCTCTATTAGAAGGTTTATGCCCGTATAAATACAAGTGAGAACCCTTATTATTTATGGCTAGACAGTTAAAACCAGATGTCTTCACACATTTTCACCAAAAAAGCATCGTATATATCAATTCATCAGAATTCACAATATCTTACCACTCTTAACTTTGATTCTTATCAGGTTTAATAATAATTCACGACAATCAAAATGTAACGATTCGATACTTTCCAATCCATAAGGTACGTTATTGTTAACGGATCCTATATACGGAGTATATATATATATATATAGACAGTTAAAGTGTAATATATGGAAACTAGATTTTAAACCCGTGTATGCACACATGTCGTTGATTTTTAATATGAAATTTCGTATTTAGTATCTTGTTTCTAATAATAAAGTGTGTAAGTTAATATGTATATTAAGCATTTAGTTGGATTCATACTAATATTACTTTATGTAAATGGATTTATATAAGTAGAGATTAAAGAAATTAAAAGATTTTGAAACCTAGTTAGTAAATTTTTTTAATTATTTTAGGTTTATATTAACATTTTCAAGTAATTTTATTCCTACTCAGTGAATTAATAATTGAAACATTACAAATCGATTTGGATAATGTTTTAAGTAATGAATTAAATCTCTTTTTATATGTAAGTAAGTAGTTAATTAAATTTTATATTTTTTTAATAAATTATGGATCTTATTTTAAAAATTTACAAAAATTAAAGGACTTAATTAACAAATTGAAATTTAATTAAAATGATGATATCATAAGGTTATTTCTTATATACTACGTATAATTTAAGATAAGATTTAAGATATGGATTTCTAATGGCGATGTTCAAAGAAGTAATAATGATAATATAAGATTGTACATAAAGGGGTCAATACGTAATGTCATACAAATGACGAGACCTTGATGTCAAGTAAAGAAAGCATCTCATCTTCTCATGATATGATATAAAATAAAATAGTACACCACAAGTCTTTTATCCACCAACTACAAGTTTACAACGTTAATTAATCACTTTTCCAGGTTGCCACCTCAAGTGTTTTTCTGATATATCCAAAATATATTACCTGAATCATTATATTATATTGTTTCAGACTCATCGATTAGGGGCGGAGACAGGGCGGGAGCAGCGTAGGCAGTCGCCCCCAGAAGAAATTTCAAATCACGTAAATTTTTTTTTTTTAAGGTATTATTAAAAATTTTGTAAATTTCGCCCCCACGATACTATAAAGAAGAAAAAGTATAATTTTTTTCGCCCCCTCTACTGGGATTTCCTGGCTCCGCCCCACCCATACATATCGATCATTATCATCTGAATATTTCTTTAATTTGTATTGCCGATCGAGTACTCCATAATTTATGTTAGCTACATAGTACTTTTAATTAAATGATCAAAATCTTTGATACTTCGTCGCGTATTCTAGTTAATTTCAAAAGTGTACATACATACTTTATTAAGAAAAATTAATGCAACGTAGATTCAATAAACAAATACTGAGTATCATGAAATTAAACATCTCTTTGGTGGTAGAAATATATAACGAAGAATCACTCACGTCAAAAATACTCTGCAAGTGTACGTTTTATAACTATAACTTAACTATATTACATTAAATTAATGTGGAATTTAGTGATCAATCAACCATCAAGCTTTGCATGTGTTTATACATAATAATCTTTCAACTAAACTTTATCTAAAATATATACAAACAAAGGGTGAGGTTCAAATGAGATTAAAAATTTGTGTGAAACTAAGGGAACCAATGATATCATGTCACATATACAAAGAGAATGTTCCATACTACAAAATCTATTTACCCCAAACATCAATTATCTCACAAACGACAAATCGAAAAATCATGAAACTTGCACCATAATTTTCAGCGTTTTATCCTCTTCGATTTGCCGTCCCTCAAGGCATACTTCCGACGAATTTTTTTTTTCCCAGAAACCCCAAAACCCAAACCCTAAACCCTAACCCCTAAACCCTAAACGCTTTATAAAACTCTAAACCCTAAATCATATTAAACCCTAAACCCTACTAAACCATAAAATCTAAACCCTAAACCATAAACCCTGCTAAATCCTAACCCTAAACCCTAACCCTAAACCCTAACCATAACCGTAAATAAAATGTACAATCAATCACTAACACATGTGTTACTAATTTATAAAACCCACCAAAAAACCGAATTTTTTTATCGAAAGTATGCCTTGAGGGACGGCAAATCGAAGAGGATAAAACGCTGAAAAATATGGTGCAAGTTTCATGATTTTTCGATTTGTCGTTTGTGAGATAATTGATGTTTTGGGTAAATGGGTTTTGTAGAATGAAACATTCTCTTTGTACATGTGCCATGATATCATTGGTTCCCTTAGTCTCACTAAAAAATCATGGACTCATTTGAACCTTAATCTACAAACAAAATCTTGAAGTATGCTTAACTCTACTTCATCTTGGACCTATGCTTACTCATAAATATTCAACAGATTTAAAAGTATTAAACTATCAATTATATAAAATAAAAAAAAAGGAAAAGAATCACTTTCATAGGATAAAATGATTTTGTTAGTATAGTAACAACTAGCGAACATAAGCTTGTTTACCACTTACCAGTATCAACTATCAAGTTGGTAGATGGAGTAATATAGTGAAGAAATACAAATGATAAAATAAGCCACCAATTGCCGATGCAGCATCATCAAGATTCTCAAACCATCAAAAGGGCTGTCTGTGCGAATTCAATGGGACACATAAAATCATTACTTTCTAGCTTGTAATTGTATCTGGAATCAGACAACCCAAGAAATTGATCTTTTTTGTGAATCTTGAAGATGCTGCATCAGCAAGAACTGACTGTACGTCGTTGTCGTGCTTGATTTCCTTAAGATAAGGCTAATGAAAATGTTAATGAGCTAGGGTTTATGAACCTGATCGAACTTGTAATTAAATGGAAGTATTTTGTTTAGTGAAGATAAATAGAGAAAGGAAATGGCCAGGTTATCTTGAGGAGGCCTTGAGAAGGATGTATAGGCTAGGGCAAGTATATATAAACGCAATAGAGCCACATGGCAACAACATAAAATAAAAAACCCTGATACTGGTTATTTGTAATCTCTTTTTTTTTCTTCTTAAAAAATAACTAAGTGTTTCCATACGTATTTGTAAATGATTATTCCTTAAGAAATAAGCGGATAATCAATTTCACAAAAAATGTTTATTTCTTCTTATGTGTTGTAAAAATAAGTAATAAAACCACAAACAATGGATTCGTCAGTTTGCAAAGTGAAGTGTGCGCATCACTAAAGTGACACCAATGGCACTGGCCTGTCAGTTGGGCCGTGGGCACGTCAATAGGTAAAGTAGCTTTGGTGACGGGGTGAGTCGGTTTGGAGGTGAGGTCAACAACATTTATATGTTTTATTTAGTGTATAAAAATAAAAAGTATATTGGTAAATGGAGGTCTCAAAAATTGAAGTGACACTACATCAATGTTTGCACCGTTGTGTCACTTGTGTGTCAGTTTGGGAAAGTATTGAGACGGCGTTAAGTTGACATAAGTGACACCAAACGATATCACACTTGAGAGTGATATAAGCAAATAATCAAGTAAATTAAGCAATTCCAAACACCCCTAAAAGAAATTAACTAGCTTGTTTCTTACAAATACCACTACATGCTGATCGATTGCCTTCAAAAGAAGCAGTATTTGACTCGATCATTTATGTCTTTGATATTGATGGAGCCCATTTATTTGCATTTGATTGATTTGTATATATGAGTTAAGAAAGAGGATAAAGATAGTGTCTTTGTTTTGATGTTAGATATTTTCACCTTCAATTTTGATAAATCTATCAATATTATGCATTAACAGTTTGTACTGTACATACATATAATGCGTATTTGTGGTGGATTTATCAAAAAAAAATATGATGGACATGTTAGCACCTGTTTGTTTTACATGCATTAACAGTTTGTACTGTACATACACATAATGCGTATTTGTGATGGATTTATCAAAAAAAAAAATATGATGGACATGTTAGCACCTGTTTGTTTTACATGCTACGGAGTAATAGCTAGTCCAACACATAATCATTGAAAATTGAAAAATATGCACATTGGCTTTGATCAGAGAAAAGTATCAGCCCGTTAATGAGGGAAACGTCAAAATGTCAAATAATTAACAAGTCCAAATTAAACTTGGCTTTCCAAGGGTAAAAGAATAATTAAAACACAAATTTGATCACTGCTCCGTTACTTGTTAATGTTCCAAATTTTATTAACTTCTTATTTATTGACGCATCTATATATACAGTTTATACTAATATAATTAATGATATCGATAACTTTAAGAGTAATTATACAGGTGACTATAAGTATACGACATACACGACTTGTTGTCATATCGATTAACACGACTAGCCCAAACACATCCATTTGTACATGTCCATCATCCCCACGACGCTCCAACCCAGCAACAAACTCGATCACATCGCGTTACGTGTAGTGTGACAATCCGTTGTATGTCCACAACGACCATTCTAGTGGATTTGTAAAATTTTATCATGAAAGATTAAGGATATGTATGTATGTTAATTAAGTATATAATTACTCCATCCGTCTCATTTTAAACGTCTTGATTACTATTTTAGATTATTTCAAATAAATGTATACTTCAATGTAACAACCAATCAAAAAGAAACTTTAGATAATAGAGATGTTATTTGACTAGCAAAAATTATAGTTAGCGGAGATTTTTAAAACTGTGTGCATAGTTAAAGATGACACTAAAATTTGACTAACATGTGTATATCAACCGTATAGGTGTGCAAATTAATGTACGTTTACTTTCATAAACTATAAAGTATAAATGGCATGTGTCGTTTTTTTAGTTGTACTTGGTAAGAGATACCGGCTTATCTACCATTAGTCCATTAGTATCATTCTTGTATTGTATTCCCTTATGGTGTGCAACAAAACTCAACAAATATTAGGTCGTCAAAGAATTTTGGAGGCCCCGTGCGATATTAAAAAATAGGGCTCAATAGACAAAGTTTATACGTAGAAGTATGCATTAAAGTTATTATAAATATACAAAAGTAGTGAAGTAAAATGCGTATTTGGACCACCCACTTGAGCCGCTAATTGTTGTGAACCACAAGTATGACGTCAACAACTTCTATTATCAAAGCAATGTACGTGTAACATGATCAGACCTTATTCGATTATGTATCACGGGCATTACTAATTTATGTTTGTTTATATAATACGTAGTAGATAAATAAGGTATGATATTTTTCCTTTTTGTACAACCACTTATTTTTTTCAACATCAAACGTATAATAATATCAAAGTATGTAAAATTTAGAGGCCCTTAAAAACTGATGGCCATAGTATCACATAGACCACTTGCTAATCTCTACCATTAACAAATACATAGAGACCGATACATAATTTGGAGTTATTAATGTGACCCGGAATTAACCCTAATGTATATATGGAGCAGGGCTGTGCATTTTATGGGAAGAACCGAAAATACCCGAGGACCGAGGAGGAACCGGACCGTAACCGAAATACCCGAAGATATATGGTACGGTCCATGGTCCATCGTTTATTAGATATTTGGGACTCGGTCCGGTCCTGGACCAAGCCCGAAAAAACGGGAAATGGACCGAACCGAATATCCATATATACATTCATTAGATATATCATATAATTTCATATAACTTCCTTATGTATCATCAAAAAATAATTGCTCATCCAAATTCCTTGTTACCTATGTGAGACTCGGTTGGCTATTTAAATCATGTGTATATATATATATGTTTATAATCGTTCATGGCTTCATATTCTGTTTCCTTATAAATTTTATATCTAAATATCTAAATTATATAATGGTCAACATAACCATCATCAAGGTGATCTATTGGTTGATATCCTGATACCCGATTATAAGAGGTTCCGGGTTCAAACTTTCATAGCAGAACGTATTGGGGTGGCTATTAAAAACGTTAGATTGTTTATTTAACCAAAGTGGTTTATTGTTTATTTTCTTTAAACCTTTATACTTTGATTTGTTTATGCACTTACTTCAAAATTTATAGCTCCTTTATTTAATTATGATTTTTCAAGCTTCAACACTTTGAGTGCCATTAATTTAGACCGTCTCACAACTGAAAAAATGAGATATGAAAATGTTTATGTAACTTTTTACCACTTGAACCTTATTCACAAATTACAATCATACACATGATATATGGTTTTAAATGTAGTCCCCAAATACATTAATCCAACAAATAATTCCCATGTAAACTGGTGATTAAATAATTTCCACGTCAACGGTTACTAAACATCGGCTAGACACAAAATGATAATGAAATCACGCATAACCAATCGGGTCGGTTTTTGGACCGAACCGAGCAGTACCATTTTAAAACCGAACCGAACCAAACCGATGACATATGGTCCGGTCTTCGGTCCAAGAATCTGCTACAAATCGGTTCTCAGGAACGAATCGAACCGAGAAAGTTTGGTCCGGTTCCGGACCATGCATACCCCTAATATGGAGTTTGTTGATGATGAGTAGGGTTTACATAATAATGATTTTATACTCCGATATATCAGGCTCGTTGATTTGACGTGTCATAACACATGAATACATATAGAATACAAAGACAACGACGTACCCATAAATCTCGCAGAATTCAAGACTGTAGACATTCACATCAAGATTCACACACAGTGACTGCATGTATGAAATTAATACGGTGGTACGTAGTACAATACAAGAGATGAAAACATGCATGAATTATAGAGGTAAGAATATAGAAGAATAATTGCATTACTTAATATGGAAAGTAAGTTGCATATATGTCCTTAGTTACACGCCACCACCATTTCCATTTAGTACCACCACGTACCAGTCGCCAGTCCTCCGGCCGCCTCCATCACCATTCTCCACCAAAACCATCATCATGCTGCATGCATCATCTACAATCAACCTACCTACCTACCTATATAATACTTGTAATCTACTCACGTAAAATTTATGGAGTAGCTGCTTAATTGCTACTATACTTTTGTAGTATAATTCACCTCATATTTATGACATATACTTGTTAATTTTATAGATAACCGAGTATGGTGGATATATCCAGAAGTTAAAAGTGACTCGTAGCATGATTTTTTGACAGAGTTAAATAAATTTTTATTCTAAGAACACGTGCGATTTCATAAGAAGCAGGATCTAATCAATAATTTCTAAATGAATATTATACACTACGGCTAATCATTTTGTGAAATTGTAGCACAATCTGTCTACACTCGTAGCACTCTTAATAAAATCAACTTTTTTTTTTTTTTTTTTCACTTGCGCATGTTAAAAATATTGACGCATCATGACTAAATATATATTTAAAAATAGTATTAGTATATATATTACTAAATATGCCCGCCTAATAAGGTCAAAAATTTTTATTGTTCACTCGTGTTCACGGGTTGATTATATAAGCAAACGATAAGATAATTATCTGGGGCCCAGGAAGTACGAACTCTAAACTACGACCCCCATGACATGACATTCAGGCCTGTTGGGCTCATTTTTCAAATGGCCCACCAGCCTACTTACGAAACCACCCGGTCTAAATTAACGGCTCAACCTTTTGTCGTAAACCGCCCGGTCCACTGCTAGCATCTTCCATGAAAGATGAATTGATGCCTCTGCTCCAGTCGAAAGTTTCAGTACAAAAAAATTAGGGCACACTTTTTTCCCAATTTCATCGTCAGTCAAAATTGCGATACAAAAAGTGTAGAATGCCGTTCATATCTCAAATTCAAAGACAAACAGATTACAATCTCATTCCTTCAAGTTGCCCAATTGTAATCGACAATGGCGCCTCATATTTCAGAATCGGGTAAAAAAGTTTAATTCTGTATATTTATATTTATGTATAAAGCTTCAATTTTTACAATGATTTTTCTGTTACTTGAATTGTCATGTGCACTGATGATAAGAATTTTAGTAATTTATGCTGGTGTGACTGTTTGTTTGTCATAGATGGGCAGGAGAGAGTGAGCCTCGAATTATTTTTCGAAATATCGTTCAACGACCGCGGCATAAAATTACCGGTATTTTAACTTAGAATCAAATTGAGAAACATTTGTGTTGCAGTAGGACTTCACATTTAAATAGTAGCTGATTTTTAGGTTTAATGATGTAGGTGAAACGATAACAATTGTTGGTGACCATGATCCTGCATTGTTGAGATACTTTGATTGTACACGTTCTGGACCACGTTCAGCGTTTGACAATGATGTTGTGTTCCAGTTTGAGATTATGGAATATGTAAGCTGGTTGATGATTTTGGCTTTATTAAGGTTTATATGGTAACGCAGAAACACTGAAGTAGCCAACTGTACTAACAGTTGCAATTTGTGATCTGTTATGCGTTACATATTAGTATATATCTTTTCAAAAAGTTTTTTTTTTGCCATACGCATGCGTCTAAAAAACAGTAAGTATGTAATGGTGATAATGTCCTCTGTATATATTGTGAATTTCATGATAGTTTAGATCTCTTGCTAATACTAAATATTTCAATGCATCTATAAACTATCCTTTTCATCTTTAATCTTCAAAATCTATGTTTTTGTTTTGTTGAGCTTATCGTATTGTGAATGAATTCCAATACCCTCAATTGCTTTGTAGATTCTTGACTTTGCATTCGATAGATTGGGGGCAGATGAATCTCCGGTACAATTTCATACCTATTTCTTTATTTGTCATCAAGTCTTGTGCGTCCATTTTCTGACACATTTTTTTCTTTTGTTTCGCCATTGATGGCAGGACAGATTAATCATCCTATCCTCATTACAGAATGTCCATGCAACCCAGTACACTCGCGTAGTAAAATGGCTGAACTTCTGTTTGAGACATATGGGGTTCCTTCTATAGGTATGATTGCACCAAGTTTTTATATTCGTTTTTCCTTATAACATGTATATGTTTATTACTGACATGTTGTCACAGCTTTCGGTGTTGCTGCTGCTTTCAGCTATAAGTACAATCAGAAACTTGGAATTTGTGATACAGATGGTCTTGCAATTTGCTCAGGGTTTACCACAAGCCATGTGATCCCAGTATGCAATTCATCATTATGCTTTCTGTATGTCATTTTGTTCGTCTATGCAGACTATTTGATGATGCTCCTTTACTGTGTGCATTCAGTTCATTAATGGAGAGCCAGTTTATGAAGCATGCTGTCGTACCAATGTGGGTGGTTACCATGTCACCGATTACCTAAAGCAACTTCTGTCCCTAAAGTACCCCCATCACATGTGAGAAGATCTTTCTTTTTCGTGTAGTCGTGTTTGGAAGTTTTAAGGGTATCTTTGACATTTTTTCAATTTCCTCAAAACAGGTTGAGGCTTACATGGGAGAAGGTAGAAGATCTAAAGATGGAACATTGCTATATTGCCCCAGATTATGCTTCTGAAGTTAGATTATTTCAGGCATTACACTAATCTCTCTATACTGTAATTTTACGAATATTTTCTATGTTCGTACATTCTAAACGTAAGCTATATATAACAGAAAGGGACAAAAGAAGCCGAAGAGAAAACAAGATGTTGGCAACTTCCCTGGACACCGGCCCCAGTCGAAGAACCCCCTTCAGAAGAAGAGATTTCTAGAAAAGCAGCTTTAAAGGAAAGACAGGGTCAACGGTTACGAGAAATGGCTGAGGCTAAAAGATCTTCAAAAATAAATGAATTAGAAAATGAATTAAAGGGTTTAGAATTTCTTATACACCAACTTAGACATGTAAACGCAAACGATGTTCCATCTTTCCTGGCTGAAACCGGTTATGTCTCTAAGCAAGAAATTGAATCTGCTATTGTCAAAGTAAGGCAATCGCTAAGGAAAGCTAAGGGTGAGCAAGATGAAATTGAGGAGAAACCTGATATATTAAGCACAGAAAAATATACGCTTATTGATGTTCCCGACAACATGCTTACACCTGAACAGGTATTCTATTGTTTTGCAGTTCTACCCTCTTAGCACCTTCAACAGTCTGTCACTATTTCTATTCTATATGATTTGATTAATAGATGAAGGAAAAGAAGAGGCAAGCATTTCTAAAAATGACATCGGAAGGAAGGCAGAAAGCAAAACAGAAGCGTTTGGAAGAAGAGTCAGAACGGGAAAGGCGTAACAAGGAAGATGAACAGAGGCGCCTGTATGTTGTTTGGTTTCTTATAGCTTTTATTAAAGGATCCAAGATGGGCGGGTTGGGTCACTGGCTGAAACGGGCACTCTTTTAGCATGGGTTGAAACAGGTTGGATCGGATTGGGTTGACCTGCAAAAATATAATGCGTTAGTTATATTTCTTGCAAACACAATCATTTTTTATTTTGGAAGTAATGATGAATATAATGATTTCGGTGGTTGTATTTTAAATTATACATCAGACGACTTTCAACTTGTTTGACATCTTGACATGTTGTTTAAGATAAAACACAACTCAGATTGACCCATTCATACGTATTTGAGTCAATTTCCACCTAGTCTATAGCCTTCGAATTTTCAGAAGAAGACATGAATGATATCTCTAATATTTGTTATTTAAGTCGTTTCTTGCATGTGTAGAGAAAACCCGGAGCTTTACATGGAGCAGTTGCGGGTCAAATACCAAGATCTGTCTGAGAAAATTGACCAGCGAAAACGACTCAAAACAAATGGTAACAATGGAAGCGAAAACAACAATGGAACCGGTGGTGTTGGTCGTGGGGAGAGACTGAATGCTGCCCAGAAGGAAAGAATGCGTTTATTGGCAACTGCAGCATTTGATAGAGGGAAGGGTGAGGATACTTTTGGAATCAAAGATGAAGATTGGCAGTTATATAAAATGATGAGCAAAGATAATGATGATGAGGATGAGGGACCCAATGAGGATGAGGCTGAACTGGCACGCGTTGCTTCCAAACTCCGGGTTTGTTTTCATTTTCCTTACATAGAGAGGCTCTTGTAAGTACACAGTAATAGAGGTGTATTGTTGGTTCACTTGATCGTAGACACTTTTGGTGTAGAAAAATAACTTAATCTAAACTAGTGTGTCAAATATGATTACAAAAGTTTCATTTTTCAATAGTAAACAATATTTTTGAATAAAATATTTTAGAAGATTCAATGCATAAACAACACACTTTGTGAAACTTTCAGTCTGTTTGATCCCAATCGACCGATATGTCCTGTACTCTCATCTTTTATTTAATTTATCTGTTGGAGATGAAATATAATCCTAATTGACATGTTCGTAAGTAAATGGTCGAAATTGTCACCGCTAGTTTATAATCAGGGGCGGAGCTCGAATGGGGGCAGCTGCTCCCACAAAAATTCTGAAATTTACGTAAAAAATAAAAACTTTTAAAGTATTAATGACAATTTTAAAATTTTACCCCTCAAAACTATAAATAGCACAAAATAATTTTGTTTTTGCCCCCTCCACGTAGACTTCCTAACTCCGCCCCTGTTTATAATGTTATACCAAAACCTGTTTTAATTAGTAGGTTATACATAAACTTGAACTAATCGTATATTTTATCTTATTCTTTCTGAATGTGCCATTTGTGAACATAATATAGGCATATATCAAAAATTTTCACTATGTTCTTATGTTTCAGCTATATTTTGTATAGTAACTATAGCTTAAAACTTATCAACCTATCTAACTTCCCTTTTTGTTTGTATAAAATGACCATTGTACCCTTAATTGTGGAACTGACATGAATTGCCCTTATTATCAGGAGATAGACCCAACATTTATTCCAAAATCAGAAGCGGGCATGTCTGGCACTGAACCACCACGCTTACGTCCTTTAACAAAGGAAGATTTTCAGATACTAATTGGTGTTGAAAGATTCAGGTGTCCCGAGATTCTTTTTCACCCAAACTTAATTGGGATTGAACAGGCGGGGTTAGATGAGATGGCAGGTGTATCATTACAGAGGTTGCGATCTAAAAGTCAAAGTTTGGAAGAGAGCAAGAATTTGACCAATTCTATTCTAATAACTGGTGGGAGCTGTCTTTATCCTGGGATGAGTGAACGTTTGGAGGCTGGAATTCGTATGATAAGGCCATGTGGGACCCCTATAAAGATCCTTAGAGCTTCGGATGGTGTCCTTGATGCGTGGCGTGGGGCAGCTTCTTTTGCATCCACTAAGCATTTCCCGCAACAGGTTTTTAACAAAACAGATTATTATGAGAAAGGTGAAAATTGGCTTCGTGGATATCAATTTAAGTACACATATTAGGTATTGTAGGTGGTCTTGTAGTGACTAAAAATTTAGGTGATTAGTATGAGAGTTGATTGTCTATAATTTTTCTGGGATTATACTTGTATGCAAGTATTTCAATGCTCTGATGTTTATACTGTGTGATTCGATAGACGTTATTATAAGCCATATGACGTTGTCTTGTTATTTTCGGGTCATGTACCTTCTATCACAAGTCTAGCCAGGAAGCATCACCGAGCACCATCCAATAAAGCTCCGTCTTTCATTTGCTTCATTTCATACCTGATTGGAACTTCCATTAAGGCATGGTTGACGCACAATTATGGTAGAAAAACTAATCCGAAATTTCATCTAAATTACAGGCAATATCATCGAAAAAAAGCCAAGTCATAAGCTAAAAGCTACTGTTGATGTGACCAAGTTAGAGGAAGTATGGAAACTCCCACAGAACTTCCATTTGATCTGTTCGTAATGCAATGCCTCCTGAAACAGGTCTTCCGAGTTATTGCTGTGTTTACTCTATGTAATCTGGTGTGTTCCATAGTTGTGATTGAGTGTAGGTGATATGTTAGACTCACTGACAGTCTGTGGTATTAAAGTGTGTCGACTGGACTTGTCTCCCCAAGGCCTATCTTCGATTTTCTGTTTACTCGTATGGAGTCCCATAAAAGGTCTCTAATTAACGCATCGTTTCATGATCTATAAATTTGCCGGGTACTGTCATTTTTACCAGAAAATAAGAATATCATTGAAAAAAATGTGAAGGTTTCTGTATGCGTATATATATTAATTTGTGCATATTTATGGTCGTCTTAAGCAAGGCTCTATTTCTAGGGTGCATTTTTCAAGCATAATCATCTAAGTTTAAAGGCACCTCTTAGTGTATCTTCCACCTCCAACATAACCTTCATATACCTTTTAAGCTTCATTAAACTAGTACCAAATATACTCTTTCATTCATTCTCTAAAATCTTTATAATAATTAAAGATTTAAGGTGGTAATGATAGTATCTTATAGTTGAATAAGACTTCTTCTTCATAATGGAGAAGAGTGTTGTACATGACATCAAGAGACTATATCTGGAGAATGATGAATTGTCAAGAATCTTTAAGGGTTTTGAATTTGTAGCCGATAATATGTGGAATTCAAGCCCGTAGCGGAGTTAAAAAGAACCATATTAGAAAATTTTATTTGGTAAGTGCAGGTTATGGTTTTATCATCAGAGCAAAGTGCTAGTTGAGTTTTATATACTTTTCACATACTATCGGTCTGGTCATGTGTGCCGATAAACAATCAATTTTGTTGATATTTCGACCTCTTTTGGAAAGAATGTAGAGGAGACAGGGTTAACACTCGGGAATTGAATTTGTAGCCGATAATATGTGGAATTCAAGCCCGTAGCGGAGTTAAAAAGAACCATATTAGAAAATTTTATTTGGTAAATGCAGGTTGATGGTTTTATCATCAGAGCAAAGTGCTAGTTGTGTTTTATATACTTTTCACATACTATCGGTCTGGTCATGTGTGCCGATAAACAATCAATTTTATTGATATTTCGACCTCTTTTGGAAAGAATGTAGAGGAGACAGGGTTAACACTCGGGAATTGGTAAGTGCCTCTCTTAGGGTTCCCTTATCGGGGATCTCTGAGTAAGAGGATCCAGTTGGGTCAAGTTGTACTATATTTGTTTCAAGCATTTCGTCTTTGATATATTTTGATATGATCAAGTAAAACTTTAGTGTATAAAGACTTTATTTGATTGATGAAGAGTGTATTTAGTGGGAATCTATAAAAATGTGTGCATAGTATTTAGTGGGAATCTATAAAAATGTGTGCATAGTAAATGTGAACACTTTGACAGGTACGAAGTGTAACGATTTACATGTGCCCAAATTTCTTATTTCCTGTTCAACACACAACTCGTTTCTTCTAATTCACGTGCATGGCACGTGAGTGCGTGACTAGCCAAAACACATACTCGTATATTTTCAACGGCTACTTTAGCTTCACACTTCACAGGCTCCCAAAACACTCACCTGCTTTTCTTACACAAATTACCGTTACACTCTACTCCATCCCACTTCCCATATATAAATCCTAATCAGACCGTTACATCATTTCCTACCCGCAAAAAAGCCCTAATTTTCCTTCCTTCTAAACAAAACCATCAATTACAGGGCTTTTTTGCTCAAGATTTGTTTCCATAACTCAAATCACAAACCCCACAAATTCGTTTTCAAAATGGATTCAAATCAAAGAAGAAAAAGTGGTATCAATCTCCCAGCTGGGATGTCGGAAACATCACTCCGTCTCAACACCGGCGCCGGATCTCCGTCACCGTTGATCAGAACCTTAGCATCTCCATCCCCACGAACAATGTCGCCTCGAACAATCTCCAACTTATCGTCATCTCCGTCTTCGAAATCCGCAGGAGCTTGCAGCGACCGGTTCATTCCATGCCGATCGTCTTCAAGACTGCACACATTTGGGTTAACAGATAAACCGTCTCCGGTGAAAGAAGGCGGTGGAGGGAGCAATGAGGCGTATACAAGGTTGTTAAGATGTGAATTATTTGGATCTGATTTTGGGTTTTCTTCTCCTGCAGGTGGGACTAAAGGATCGGGTTATGGATCGCCTTTGGGGAGTCCGAGTAAGAATATGTTGCGGTTTAAGACGGATAGTTCGGGTCATAATTCGCCTTACTCAGGTTCCATTTTGGGGCAGGATAGTGGGTTGAGTTCGGAGTCAGTAACTCCACCTAAACCCCCAAGAAAGGTTCCAAAAACACCACATAAGGTATACAAATGATGATTAAAGCTTTATTTTTTAGCTTTTATGTGCTGACTGTTATTTATCTGATCATATAATAGTTAAAGTTTGTATTTTTTATATATTTAAATACAAATGTTGATTAAAGTTTTTTTTTTGGTTTTTGACTTTTATGCGTTTGACTATTATTCTTGCTCAAATTTAAGTTAAGTTTTGTATTTGAAACTGTTAAATCAGGATGTAAATGAATTTTAAAGAATCATCTGTGCTTTATATTATATGTTCATATTTAGTCTTCCTGCTATTGGTGTTTACTAAGCATGTCTATGAATTTTAAAGATCTGTTTTCTAAGAAGAACTGGCTTTCGTGTACAATTGAGGTAGTTTATAGTGTAGATTGTATATGTATCATGGTAATTTGAGTTATGTGGTTTGTAAGGAATATTGTGAAACTGATGACTTCTTGAAACTCATGAAGAACTTTTCGTTAATGCCTCTAGTACTAATTAGATGTTGTTTAGATTATAAAGGTGCTATGTTAAGATGGTTCTGTATGTTAGATTTGTTGTGGTAAATTGGATTACGTTTTTCGTGTATGTCAATTTCTAAGGAAGAATATCGTAACTTATGCTTTTAAAACTAGGCGAATGCCATTAAAGGCTTGAAGCTCATTAGATATTAATATACTGTGATACATTGGATTATCTATTCCCCTATAGGTTTATGTTGATAATAAAGGAAAATATTGACACTTGTAGCTTCCGGAACTGATGTGTGTGTTTCTTTTATGCAACTCTATTTATGATTAGGTTTTGGATGCACCGTCACTTCAAGACGACTTCTACTTGAACCTTGTGGATTGGTCATCACAAAATGTCCTTGCAGTTGGTCTTGGCAGCTGTGTTTATTTATGGACCGCAACAACCAGCAAAGTGAGTTTTTCTTTAAATTCTGTTATTAATTAAAAGTTTATACTTTTACACAAATTTGACATTATTCTGCATTGTTTTCAGGTGACCAAGTTGTGTGATTTGGGACCTACTGATGGAGTGTGCTCAGTTCAATGGACTCGAGAAGGGTCTTATATATCTGTTGGTACTAGTCGTGGAAAAGTTCAGGTACCATATTCTTTTTAACCCTTTCATTTTTATTTTAGTTTTGCTTATTCGTGAAATAAGCTAACCTGCGCGTTTATAGGTTTGGGATGGGACTCAATGCAAGAAGGTTCGAACCATGGGTGGACACCAAACAAGAACCGGTGTCTTGGCATGGAGCTCACGCATATTGTCCTCAGGAAGCAGAGATCGTAACATACTTCAACACGATCTTCGTGTCCCGAGTGACTATATTAGCAAGCTTGTTGGCCATAAATCAGAGGTAAAACTGAAATATTGAAATCAAGAAATTTAGGCATCAAATTGCGGTTGTTTATGCCAATTTTTATCTTATGATACGTTCATATATGAGGCCCGTAACTTAAAAACATGATCATCATAAATCTATTCCATCTTTTATGGATGCGGGTGTTAGTTATTTTGCCAGGAGAACGTGGAATCTTGATCAAGATTTTTCTGAAAAGCCTCAAGTTTTGCATTTTGTTTTTCAATTTTGTGGTCACGTTATAAGACCCATGATGGAAGTATGAGCTTTAATGAGTATAATACTTGTATTTAATTAATACTGAAAAGCCTCGTGTTATGTTGGTTTATGCCATTTTTCATTTTAGACTCGCGTTATTAGGACTTGAGATATAAATTTGAGCTTTATGAATATAATGTGTGAACTGATATGGGTATTAGCAAGCTTGTGGCGTCAAATCGGAGTTAAACGTAAAATCTTGATCAAGAAATATTTTAAAACTTCAGGTGTCATTTATGACTGTTTTCATAAAAGAGTATCGTAATTTAATGTGACCCTTAAGCTAAAGGAAAATGTGAGCTTTTATGAATCTAAGCTATCTTTTAATGGGATGGAACGTTACTTAGGTATGCGGTCCTTAAATGATTGAGCGAGTATTTATTAGATAACCTTTAAATGTGAATCATAAGAAAAGAAAAAAAAAAAAGCTTTATGCATTTAAATTTATCTTCATGGATATGTTTGTCATTTAGGTATGTGGGCTTAAATGGTCTCATGATGATAGAGAGCTAGCATCTGGTGGAAACGATAATCAGCTGTTGGTTTGGAACCAACACTCTGCTGGGCCGGTTCTGAAACTGACTGAGCACACAGCTGCAGTGAAGGCCATTGCATGGTCACCTCACCAGAGCAACCTTCTGGTCTCCGGTGGTGGCACTGCTGACCGGTGCATTCGGTTTTGGAACACCGCTAATGGGAACCAACTGAACCATGTTGACACTGGAAGCCAAGTGTGCAATCTAGCATGGAGCAAGAATGTAAATGAATTAGTTAGCACTCATGGGTACTCCCAGAATCAGATTATGGTGTGGAAATATCCAACATTGGCTAAGGTATACATATTTTATTCATATCTTTAAAATTGCATGTAATTGTATTTTTTGAGGCTGTCGATGATGGTGTTTTTTTAATAGGTTGCGACTTTAACGGGACATAGTATGAGAGTATTATATCTTGCAATGTCACCAGATGGTCAGACAATAGTGACGGGTGCTGGAGATGAAACTTTGAGATTTTGGAATGTGTTCCCATCTGTTAAATCTCCGGTATGTTATATTCAGTTGTTCATTGTCACATTATGTTGTGAAAGTGTGTAGATATCGGTTTAACTTTATGTTATGTTTTCAGGCTGCTGTCCGGGACTCTGGGCTGATGTCACTGGGAAGAACTCATATAAGATGATCATGAAGATAAAGAAGAAGAAAATCATGATCGTAAATTATATATATGATGAGCATTATAAAGAAGAAGAAGAAAATCATGATCATGAAGATAAAGAAGAAGAAAATCATGATCGTAAATTATATATATGATGAGCATTATAAAGAAGAAGAAGAAAATCATGATCGTAAATTGTAAATTGATCGTAAATTATATATATGATGAGCATTATAAAGAAGAAGAAGAAGAAGAAGAAGAAGAAGAAGAAGAAGAAGAAGAAGAAGAAGAAGAAGAAGAAGAAGAAGAAGAAGATGATGATTGTAGATTATATAAAATGATACATGCATATAAATTATAAACAACATATACAGACTCTTTGGGCTCAAATTCTTTAATCAAAACTTTGGACATAAATTATTTAATCAACTTCTAATGGGTTTCATTTTGTCGTTACTTTCCCTTTATAATTTTTGCGCTTGTTGGTGTTCCTTGATTGTTTTAGGTAAATCAAGTAATATATTCATAGGTTCAACATTTTTTTAACATATCATCTTCATTTCCATTTATTTATTTGGCTAAGTCGTTAAATGGGTCGACATTCAAAGTTATTTGTGGGTGTGGGTAGTTTTTATTAAAATATTTTATACTTTTAGTCTAAGTTTTACAATCTTCACAACTAATTCTTGATTTTAGTTCATCATGTTGTTTGTTAGTTGCATTTGACATGTATTGAAATATTCACTTTGAAATACTAAGAAACATGCATTCATTGTAATTGTAATACAACGTTCAAGAATATGTATTTCGTTTGTTATTTTTTTTTTCAAACATTTATTTGTATATGTCTACCAATGAAATTTTCAGACATAAATTTACGCTTAAATACATGAATCATTTTGTATAGTAGAGTACCCGCGCAATGTGGCGGTATCGAATTTATAATACAACATTAATTCGTGACGGGGATGTTAATAGTCAACATGTCAAACTGAGAAGTCATATATGATGTAATTTACAAACATAGTGTCCGATTTATTGTCGTCATAAAGATATAATACTATAAAACTTAAATACCCAGCGTATTAATTTTAAAATATTCTCAAAATAGTAGCATTATGCTTTTTGTGTTGTGGATGAACCAAAACAATATTACTCCCTCCGTCCCAAATTGTTTGTCCACCTTACTATTTATATTTGTACCAAAATTATTACCCACTTCTAAAATTAAATATGCATTAATGATTAGATTTCCTATATTACCCTATAACTTTAAAACTACACATACTTCAAAGAAAACAATTTAATTAATGATTGAAGGTTAAAGTTGTCATTATACTAAGATCAAAGCTGCATTTAATGTAATTTTCTTAATATGTGTGTTTTCAACTTGGTGACAAACAATTTGAGACGGAGGGAATATTATTATGATGATTACACTCAAAACTATGCAGGCATTTTTGGAAAGGATCCATTTATTTATGTCTTTTAGTTGGGTAAAGTGGTAAACTTTGTGATTTAGTCAGTAAGCTTTGTGATTTACTGCTTGCAAACGTACATGTTGGTGGAAATTGTAGAG
Source organism: Helichrysum umbraculigerum (assembly GCA_949592205.1). NCBI lineage: Eukaryota > Viridiplantae > Streptophyta > Magnoliopsida > Asterales > Asteraceae > Helichrysum > Helichrysum umbraculigerum. The sequence continues at coordinate 58,179,072 of CATIUR010000006.1, forward strand.
GGGTAAAATGGGAATATAAATTTAAACACCCAAGACACATTATAAGTAGTTATAGATTATAGATAAACAAACTAATGATGATGATATGACAATTAAAACAGTATAAAACCAACAAAATCAAACAACACATTTGTTGTCGTTGAGGTGTTGAACCACCAAGAAGCACTCACAAATAAAACAAAGATAAGTAGAAAAACTTAAATAAGCAAATATTATCTCCGTCCCATTTAAAATGTCTACATTACTATTTTGGGATTTCCATTATAGGTGTCCACTTTGATATTTAACCAATCAAAAAAGACTTTAGTGGGTAGATTTAATATTTGATTGGTGAAAAGTATAGTTAGTGAAGAATACTAAAACTACGTGTTAAGTCAAAGTGGACATTTTAAATGGGACGGAGGTAGTACAAGGTATTGTAAGGTTTAAAAGACGATAATACCCCTCTCTGAAAGATGATTAACCAGTTGCTTATAAATACGAATTTCTGACAAAATAAAAGAAAGTGAATAGATGACGTGAAGCAGGGAACAACAACTATGATAATTACTCCGTATTATTTTAATCGCGAGATTAGAGATCCATATCTTCTTTTATATTTATTTTTATTTTTTATTTTTATTACATTTTTAAAAGCACTTTATGATCATTTTTGTTTCTTTAATCTTTTTTTCAAAATTCCTGTTGAAAAACGTAAAATATATAGATATTAGAATTAAATTAGATAAATAATAACTCAAGTTGGTGTTGATAAATTTATTGTGCTATGTTTTGTTGATTTACAAATTTAAAATAATAATAATCATATGTAGGCTTTATAAAAGAATAAAATAGTATGGATAAAAGAAAACTAGTACCTAATCATATAATCATGTGTATAAAGCATATTCCCTGATGGGGATCTCATCTCCAATTAATTAATTACTAAAATTGAAATAAATTACTACTACAATGGAGTACTTTTTTTTATCTTTTCCCTCCTAAAATTGTTTACTGTTTTTCTATTAGTTTTGGACGTGGAATTAGTGGTTCAAGTGCATTTTAAGGGAAAGGAGGGATAAACGATTTCAGCCATTAATTTATGTGATTAACGGCTCATATTCGCAATGATGCATTACGTAAAATGCGGTGTTATTATTGGGGTGAGCAAACTTAAATGTTAAGCGACCCATAACCGATTAACCGAACTATATTAAACGACCCAAACTAATAACCGGCGGTTCGGTTTTGGATTTTCAATTAACCTACTAAATTGGATCGGTTACGATTAACCAACAATAACCGAGCCGCCCAATTATATGTATTTTTTAGTTTTTCATAAATATATATAGTTATGTACAACATATAAGTCTATAAATGTAAAGATACACGAAAACACGAGATATCATATATATAACAAAATTAAATGTGTATCTTTTTCTCTCAATAGTTAGTGCTCTAATCCTTCATCTTTTTTTTTTACGTTCCACATATACATATAAAGTATCGTTTAACGACTTTCATAAACGTCGATGTTAAAAATAGATGACGGTCGATGTTTTACAAGCAAAAGCGGTGTGTTTTACTTACCTTCTAAGTTTTTTTCCTTTCACTATCATGTTGCGATTTTTCTTTTAATAATTTCATAAAGCCGACGGTTAACCGACTCATAACTGACGGATTAACCGATTAACCGCTAACCGGTTCACCGATAACCGACGGATAAAACTTACCATTAACCGACATGTTGGTTATGAATAATATTCAACTCTTAACCGACCCATGCTCACCCCTAATTATTAAGACATATCAAATCTGGACTATTAATCATAAAAATTAACGGGTGAGATCGTCTTCACTCATTCTTCTCAAAATGTAACTGATGTCAAGAACCTTATACTTTATTTTGCCATATTTGATAGGCTAGCTGTCTATAAAAATAATTTCTTGCACATGTATATTTTAAATATATGTCATTTATCTTGTATTAATCTTTAGAATTAAATACTCATCACACTAAATATCTATCTTTATAAAATGTATTTAAGTATTTATCATTTGTGGAATCGTATTTGATCCATACACTTATAACAATAATTGATATATTATATGTGCCATGTTATTATATTGGAGATAAAGTTTGATTCATAGAGATTATCTTATCTAATCATTTTATTATAAAATAATATCATAATTCCTTTTAGTAAACTTCATGAACAACTGGTATCTTCTTATATGTGCAAAATTTGAGTTTATGTAACTTATGTAGGCTAACAAGTATTAAATGAAGTTTCAGCTTTCTTATTAAATTAAGAATCCCTTTAAACACTTGTTAGCTAAACCCTTTCCAATAGCCGACTAACCAATTAACGTTACTGATTATTAAATATTAATTTTGAAAATAAAGAGAAAAGAAAACCATTTTTTCAAGACTATATATATATATTATATATAATCTTGATCATTATAGTTTTGATAACCATCAAAAGAAGAAATAACAGACTGAAATCCATATATATTTAATCAAAAGGAGGGATAATACTTCTTTTTCCCTTCATCATCCAAACACAATGTGTCAAAAAAGAATTAAAAAATAAAATAAGAAATGTATCAAGAAAATTAAAACTGCCAATTAATGGACTCTGTTGTAATCCATAATCTTTTTACCTTACCAAATCATCACAATAAGTAAGACTGAACTAATAACAAACACATAAACAACCCTATTTCCTTTCCTGTTTTCCTATGCTTTCATATGTTCTCTTGATACTTTCACCCTAAACTTTGTACATCCCAAATGTCAGTTTTCAAATGCCAACAAACTCTGCACTCAAGCCATCCTAAACTGCAGTGGTTCACTCTGGTGCTTGCGTTTTAGCTTAGGCTGATGGTTAGACCAATACTCATGAGCAGCCAGGACCCGGTCCAATAGATATTGGGGCACGGGCTCACCCCTTCTTTGCTGAGGGGCTATACTTGCTGTGTGAACCAGTGTTTTCCACTTATCCTGCATACACAACCAATCACAAACTTTTAATATCAGTTGCAGATAAAAAATGACAGTGATGTAACTCATGTAAGCTTTATGCAAATGTCTATTTGCAGCCTCACAAGGCACTACGGAGGTGAAAATAGAATTTCTCACCTTTAAGTCCACGTAAGTTCGGAGATTTGCGTCATCAAAAGCACGCATTTTAACATCCCGCCATCTGCAAGAATCAAAGTTTAGCAAGAAATGCGAGAATTTATGTTAGTAAGTTTATCTAAATAGCATGATGATACTCAGAGCTCAGAAGTGGCAATTTCATTACATTTATTTATGAAGGGTAGATACGGGCTATAATTTAACTCAAATGAGACAACATGTAAAATAAAAGTAGTAGCTAAAAGGGAAACATGTCAAACTTGTGTGACATCTTAGATAATTTTATAAACAAACGTTGGTAATCATATTTGACACGTTAATTATCTATATAATAATATAAATTATGGATTAATAGTGTTATGGTCAACCCAACAACAACAAAAAACCATCTGTTTTGACCCGTTAATGACATTCTATATAGCTTTTCTAAGGTATTCATACCTTCCAGTTCCAAGAGTTTCAACTGCTCCCACAAGCGCTTCTACCTCCGATACAGAGAACGGTCTCCTAATTCTACGTTGTGAACCTTCACATTTCTTGGTTAGTTTGTGGTCAATCTGGAGTGCCGAGTGTGGCACATCTTTCAACGATGGGACTGGCACTAGAGCTTTGGAATCTGCCACTCTTTCTTCTGTTAGTACTTCAGTTTGTAACGGTATAATTTCTTGATTGTTATCGAAATGATTGTCTAAACTCGGACACCCCACATCCATAATGGGATTTACTGTGTGGCTGGCAATAATAAAACAATTCTTAAATGGAAAGGTCAACATCATATCAAAAGAAATTGATGATAAATTATATATTTACCTTGATGGCTGTGGACTAGTTTCATATGGTAGTGTCAATTCAGGAAAACTAGGCTCCAATGTAAACCCTAAAGTCTCGAGGTTAGAATCCTTGGAAATGCCAGTTTGTTGTAGGGTCCGGTTGTTGTCTTTGACCTTTTTGCCTTCAAGAAGTATCCCTACATGTAATTCGCCTCCGAGGTAAGCTCTGACAGCTTCCATTACAGTCCTCTGTAAAAAACAGTTTGAATCACGATTTTACTCAACAATTTTTCCATTCTAAAACAAAATAAATAGCTCGGGGACCCCATGTGGATAATCAATTTAGAAATACTCAATTAAGGGAATTTCTCATTTAAGGAGTTTGTATTAAGTGAACAGAACTACTACCTTCAATGAACCTATAGTTGCGGTTTCTGGTATCTCAACATAAAGTTCCGGCACTTCAAACGACTTAACGCTAAATCTCACTGCAAATGAACTTACTTATGAATAACTTATACAAATAATATATAATTGATTTACAGAAAAATGTGAAGAAATAGCAACAGAAATCAGGAAAAAGGAAGGACCTTTATTTGAAACGTTCGGGCTATTTTGATGAAACAGCTTCCTCCTTTTAGAAGCAGCATCTATTTGAAACATTTCTCGTTTAAATACATTTTTCCTATTTTGGTAAAGTGGTTTCACTCCACCACCTAAAAGAACCAACAAATAATCATATCAGAAAACAGTAGACAACATCTAAAATACTAGAAATATATTAAAACGCAGTAAAATGTTGACTTACTAGTAGGGCTAGCGAATTCATAATCTTTCTTTGTGGTTAGTTTCTGGTATCTAGAAGTCAACATTTTCCTCATTCTTCTATACCCTACACGTGACCGTGACCGTGACCTAAATGCCCTCATTTTGGTCACACCGCGATCACACCTAAAAGATTTTTCATCATCATCTGTAATATCCATCTTTACATTTCCCGTATTAATGGAATTCTTATACAGGGGTAAATCAACACCGTTAAATGGTCTATCTAGCACACAAGTATTTACACACAAGCCCTTAATAGCCAACTTTTCATTTTGATTCTCTACCACCTCTGATTTACCTACATTCTTGCCTTCATACAGTTCCAACTTAACATTACTTTCCTTTTTCTTTACAAAATCAGAAACATGTTCCAGACCAGAATCATTATCAGACTCTAGTGATTCCTTTGGGTTGACTTTGACTTTGACTTCAGGTTCTTCCTGCTTCACAATTGGAACGTTAATTGGTTCTTTTTGTTCATGGCCAACGCTTGAAGTTGAGCTTTCACTTTCCTGCAATAACTTGTCGGCTACATCCGCCAACAGCTCAAATGCACATAGTTTACCATTGTCCGATGATTGCCTATGTGCATCAATCTAAAACAACCAAAATGTCAACTTTAGTTTCAACAAATAATAAGAAAATGGCGATGAAGAAAAGTAAAGTATAAAATCTACTCACCCTTAAGGATCTAGGAGCTTTAGGTACCACAGGTGCTTTGAAACCATCATATCGTCCATAATATATACTCTTTTTAGACACCATATTTTACGCATACATTCGAATAACAAATTATCAACCACAATGATGAACTGAATCGAGCCTACCTGTTATTCAACAACAATTATAAATCACAATATTCACTCGTACTATATCAAAAAAACAATAAAATAATAACACTTTATTTTCCTTTTTTAATAATGCAAATGTTTTTGACCAAGAAAAATTCCATATTTGGATCATTTTATAGCAAAATTTAGATATAATACATCATTAAATATGAATTAAATATCCAGTGTAAATCATTAATAAACAAACCCTAATTGGAGCTCTCTTAGATCTTTATATTGCAGATAACGTATATAAATAAATCCTTAAATTTAAGTCAAACATTTTCAACAAATTTTAACAAAATTTGGAAAATAAATTATAATTATTAGTACATAATAAATGAACTGAAAAGGCAAGCAACTTCGTAATTAATTAACACAAACTAAATTAGAAACCTAATTATTGCATCAGAAATAGAAACAATTCTACAATTGAACGAAAATCAACAAAAAATAGCTTAAACCCTACGGAGATCGGACTAAATCTCGGATTTAAACATACATTTACAAACAATTCACACAAAATTAAACAAAAACACATATAATCATATAATTTGGGAACAAACGAGAGAGATCGGGTAAAATTACCTGATTCGAGATGGAAATTCGTTGATCTGAATAATCTGCGTTAGGAATTGAGATTTGGGTGAATTTGGAAACAAATTGTGTTGTGTGACAGGAATTTGTGAAATTTAGGAATTATGAAAATTTGGGGTTTTTATGGAGGGAGAAATTAAGAGGGAGAGAATTAGGAGAAAACAATGAAAGAGAAAGAATTAAAGAAGCGAATTGTGAGAAGGAAGGAAAGAAAGAAACTGCTTAAACCCCTTTGTGTTTGAGGAATATAGTAAAGGGTATAAAAGTAATTTGACATGTATTTGGGTTTACAAAAACCGGAGAGAAGGGTAGAAATGTAATTGTGCATATATATGATTTCCAAGGGTATACAAAATGTTTGTGATCTCAAAATTTACTACGAACACTAAAATGTTTCTATTACTTACATAAATGATGCTAATTTTTTATAAATGGATTAGATCTTTAGTTATGTTGTGTGTTTAAAGATGTAGTTAAAACTTAAATATATATTAGGCATATACATAGTTTTTATAAGTTTAGACTGATATGTACTTTGTCTTGTAATTTTGATTGATTGGAGTTTTTTTTAGTAGTTTGATCGGAATTAGATTAATTTATCATTTGTAATGTTGACATCATAATTGGATTGTGCTGTTAACAAATCACAAAACAAATAAAATTATACATTTTTTAATTTTGATCCTCCAACTTTTGTATGTTTACAAAATGGTTATTCTCTAATATTAATATCGCCTTTCAACTGTACAGCTCAACATTACGGATTATTTTCCTTATAAATATATAAGTACTATGTGTTTTTTATTAAGGTATTAAATTTAATTATTTTGGTTATACTTTACACCTCGTTTTAGTAGAGTATTGCAAGCGGTCATAGATCAAACGTGGTGTGCTTTATTAAAAAAATAGAAAAATATAATATTAAAAAGATTGAAAGCAGTGAGTAGAGGGGTAGGTTGGTAATTGTGGATAGTATAAAAATTATAAAAAGTATGAATGGTTGAAGAAAATGGGTAGAAAGGGTAATTTGGTCGGGGAGAAGAACAGGTGACCATAAACCCCTCTCTAATCTGTTGGGGAGAGTTTTTTGTGGACCACTTTCTGTCTTTCTTACCCCTCTTTGTGCAGATAGGATTGCTTTTGACACGTGTCAAGTTTTACAAGTTTCTCTCTTTTCTTAAACCACTCTCATCCGTGACAATCGACTTAGTCATGTCAGTATCACATCAGTTTTTTCCAAAACTGACTAAAATTGATGGACCCCTATCATCAGTGACCCGTCACTTTAATTTTTGGGTCTCACATTTACCAATTTACCTTTAGTTTTATACACACAAATGGAAAAAAAATAAAAATACATCCGTCGGATATCCGATGAAAACCAACCGATGGACCGAACCGACGGGTTGGTGCCATCGGTGTCGGTTCCGTCACTTGGAACCGATGGAAAGTGATGATTGACGATGGGTGTGATCTTATACTCTATTTTTTTTAATTGAACAAATGATGAGATTTTAAGGGTTGACATATTTTTTCATAAAATTTCAATAAGACGGGCGCCTATGGTGGCAGCGTCTTCTGTCTTCCAAGCTTTTCAAGAAAGACATCGTAGATAGCAGATACGAATGGGTCTTTAGTCCGTCTTTCGTGATGTGCATCATGAGTCCCAAAAGTTTAGTCTTTAATTACTGTAGACCATGTTAAACCTTAATTTAGGTTTTCTGAGAAAGTACCAACGTGATGATAAAATGAAAATTTATTTCTTCAATTATTTATGTCATAACAGATGTAGTCTAATAATGATCGATCAAAATTCAACAATTTGTATAGTGCTTGTTCAGAATTCTGAACACATTTGACTTTAGAAAGGATCTAAATTGATTATTAGTAAATTCTTTTTATATGGTTAGCATTTGCCATTTGGATCGATGATAAATAGTTAAATTCTCTATCTATATATACATGATACACAAGATTACAGTTTGTAGTTTAGTTCAATTGTTTGGATTTTACAAGATTGTCGTTGTCGATCGGTTTGTTTGACTTAATATTAAAAAGGAAATTTAAGGGAAAGTATTGAGATTCAATGCCTAAATACTTAACACAACCCACCGATGTTGACCCCATATTGCTTTCTATTTTTATACCAAAAAAACTATGTACAAAATACAAAGAGCCACCTATTTTATTTCCATTGGAAAATTGTTGAATATGCTACATCAATCATCTAAACTTAGATGATGAACACCTTAAAACAATGTTATTAATGTATAGTTTTACTATAATGGATTTTGAAGTGACTTATTAAAAAAATTTGTTCCTTCCTCCGGCACACGGGAATCGACCCTATGCGCCGGGGACTTCAATTACTCATAAAATAATTCGATTATTCATACTTTTTTCACCACTTTCTATTCGTAAATTAATTCCCCATGCCATACAAATGAAGAGTACTAGGTTTATATAGTTACAAGAGGATGATTCTAGAGGCTACTAAACATGGGCCGAGCCCTACAATAAATTGGACTTTGGACTCTTATATGGACATCCGTTAATATACCCCCGCAGTTTGAGCGGGAGGCCTTCGGATGCTCAAACTGGATCGAAACTCCGAGAAAAGAGTTGACGGTAGACCTTTGGTGAAGATGTCTGCATATTGGTAGCGGGAAGGGACATGAAGAACACGGACTTGTCCGGCGGCAACTTTGTCACGAACAAAATGAATGTCAATCTCAATGTGTTTGGTGCGTTGATGTTGCACGGGATTGGATGACATATAGACAGCACTGACATTATCGCAGTAAACAACTGTAGCAAAGAACAATGGAGTATGGAGTTCGCGTAGGAGGTTGCGTAACCAAGCTGTTTCCGCAACAGCATTCGCGACGCCAAGATATTCTGCTTCAGCACTAGAGCGTGAGACGGTGGGTTGTCGCTTGGAGGACCATGAGAGAAGGTTGTTGCCAAGGAAAACACAGTAGCCAGAAGTAGAACGGCGGGTGACTGGGCAACCACCCCAGTCTGCATCAGAGTATGCAACCAGGTTGTTGGTGGTGGAGCTATATAGTTGGAGACCATGATCAAGAGTCCCACGAAGATACCGTAGTATGCGTTTGAGAGCCGTGTGATGGGGCTCTCGAGGATCATGCATGTATAAACAAATCTGCTGCACAGCATAAGTGAGATCGGGTCTTGTAAAAGTGAGATACTGAAGGGCACCGGCAAGACTCCGATAAAGTGTAGGATCAGCAATGGGGTCACCAGAGTCCCCAAGTTTGGACTCAGTGTCAACAGGAGTCTTGCAAGGATTGCAGTTGAGCATATTGGCACGTTCAAGAATCTCAGTTGCATACTTTTTCTGGGTGAGAAACATCCCAGTGCTGTTGCGAAGAACTAAGATGCCCAAAAAATAATTGAGAGGGCCGAGGTCGGTCATAGCAAACTCCTTATGAAGAGAGGAAATAACCTGTTGAAGAAGAGCTGTAGATGAAGCTGTAAGAACAATATCATCAACATATATGTCACACCCCGCTAAAGCGGAAACACGAGATGTAACAGTACCGGGTAACAATGCACAAGATATAGAAGTAACACCATACATAATTTAGCAAAAGTATTACAAATTACTACAAGTTCAAAACATAGATCCAAAGGAGATTACATTAAGTTCATAAAGTTTTCAAAAGAGATTCATAGTTTCAAAACAAAGCAAACGCTTGTGAACATGCATCCATGCTAATATACTCCTAGAATGCACCTTACTGTCGTTATCCTGAAAAGCATGATAAAACAAAAGGGTCAACTATGGTCATAGTTGGTGAGTCCACAGGTTTAGTATTACAAATAAACAGATTAAAAGCTTTGTTCATACATGACATGAATAAAAACGATTTGATATAATTGTTGCGAATATGAAAGGTAGTATACAAGAGTGTTAATGCAATTGAGGCCACTACTTAACCGATTCAACCGACACATGCCCCAAGCTCCATGTTCTATCGGTAACATGAGTACTGGTGATACTATGCACTCACGACCAGTGTGAGTGAGGAGTGGTTTCCCCCTAAATAGCGCTATCCATAAATATCAACGGCTCGTCTGGCTCTCGGACGAGTTAATAAGTAGTGTAAACTGTATTTCCGGGGACTTTAGCACGATAGTACTCAAGCATAACAATAGTATACACCAATTCGCATAAATAGTATAGCAAAAGTTCAACAAGTTTATAAAGAGTACAACCAATTTAGTTAAAGTTCGAGATCATGCTTTTCACCCCAAAATGATAAACAAGTAAAAAAAAAGGGGCTGTGAAAACTCACTGTTGAGCGTAAGCGTGAATCGACGGATGTAACACGTGTGCTTGTCGAGTATGACTCCTATCCAAGTCCTATGAACACGAGGTCTCTAGTTAGATTCTCGGTAAATTGGTTTGTTAAGATTGCTTAGCTAATTATTTAGATTATAAAGTGCCAATTTGGTTTGATTGCTTTGAAGTTTGTTAATGTCCAATTATCGCGTTTGTGTATAATTATGAATACATGTATATATATAACATTCAAAAATTGTTGAACGTCACATACAAGTCGTATAATGTCACATGATTGTTAGTGTCCAAATTTCATATTGTTTTGAGTTTTGGAACTTTGGTTCCTCACAATTTATGATTATCATATACAAACCAATAAATACATCATAAGACACCTCAAACCCTTCTTGTTAGCATTCTTTCCAAAAATAGTAAGTTTCCCGTTTTCGAAACCGAGACTCATTTTCGTTGTCTAGGTCAAATCTTCTCGGTTTTACCCGAGACTTATACCCAAACCTTATACATGTTTTCAAGTCATAAAAGGTTAGTTTTTCCCTAAATAGCAAGTCCACAAGTGTCGGTCTCAACTTTTACCAAAAATCAGTCCATTTTCTTATTTCCAGAAATTTACACCTGTTTGTTGAATTTATTAAAAATACTTATGATCCGAAATGAAATTAGGAAAAAATCACAGATGTTCCTCAATGTATTAGTTATTTTCTGTAATGTTTCCAAGAATTATAGGATAGTAAAAATATTTTTAATATTTTCCTTTATCTTCTGAGATCAATTATGTATATATGCATGTAATCATTACTTCTGAGTAAAATACATTGGGTTCCAGAAAAAGTGATTAACAGAAACGTTGTGACCAACAAAATTTGTAAACTTTTGGCGTTGGTTTCAAGTCATTTGGAGGTGTGTGGCTCTAGTTATGATTAAAATACTAAGAGAGAAGTTTCTGCCTTTTTCTAACAGTTTGTACATCTTTTCTCCCAAAAATGATTAAAAATATCAAACGAACTCTAATAAATATGAGGCTTATGGGGTTGGAAAGTTTACTTCCAGAACTTGAATTTAGACTATAAAAACGTCTATTTTTATGTAGAAAATATTTTTATAAAAATCGTGGAAGTTGAGTAAACTTTCTGGACAGAAACTTGCAACTCCATGATTGAGTGTTTTATTCAAGTGAAGAACACCAATCATGAAATAAAAGAAGATTTTCATCTTTTGACCTTTAAATCCATGTTCTAACACATGCATGGTGTTGAAATACATCCATGATGTATTAGAGATGATTATTAGCATATAAATAAACTTTTTACACAAAGATGAACAAGATCTAACAAGATTACAAGCAATAATACGATTTTTCACTTGATTTTCGGTTTGATCATGGGTTACTCTTTCTTTTAACACATAAGGATGTGAAAAGAGATAACCTACAAACATCAAGCTTTTATGAGGATTTTAGCCATGGAAAAGGCATAAAATCCAAATTTTTATGAAGAAAATACAAGAAAATGAAAGATAAAGAGGTATAGATGATTTGATTTACCTCCAAGATTTTATTTGGTGATGAACACCTTCAAATAATCTGGATTTCTCTTCTTGAAAGGCTGAAAATTTTGAGAGAGAATGGAGAGAATATGTGTGTGTTTTTGAGAGAGAGAGTGAAAAGTGTGAGTAGGTGTTTTGGGAAAAAATGGAAGTAATTATGAAGTGCATTGGAAATAAAAAGAATTTGAAATCAAAAAGAGGAGAGGGGCAGATTTTTGAAGGTTTATTTATTGTTATTATTATTATTTTTTGTTAAATAATATGTATAGATATTGTATAATTATTTGTATTAAAAGTGTGTAAGTATTTGTATGTTAAAAGGTTTATTTTGTGATGTTTTGATGACTATATTTAAGTTATAAGATTTTATTCTTCTAAGTTCTTGAATTGGATTATAAACATTTAATTTGTCTAAGTTTGATATTCACGAATTATTTATCCGATTAAATTTTACGTTGTCGAGTTACGGGAATTTCGGTTTGCGATTCGATAAAGGTTTTGTTAAAGTATAAAGAGGTAAATTTTTCTTTGTTTAAAATGGCACTTAGTAACCTAATTTAGCATGTCTAAAAGTACTTATGGTTCACTAAGCAATCACTAGGACATTCTACGACATTAGTAAGCCTACGGAATCACAACCTAGGATTCAAGGAATGCTTTAAACTAAAATTGGGATTCGAGTGTGATAATGACCTGAGAATTGACGGTTGTCACAATATAGCAATAGATAAGCAATGTCACTCCCTCTTTGAAAAATAAATAGAGATGAGTCACATCTACTGTGTTGAAATCCAACACGAGTGGCATATCCTGCAAATCGTTGGAACCATGCACGAGGTGCTTGTTTGAGGCCATAAATAGACTTCTTTAAAAGACAAACATAATCTGGGTGCCGAGAGTCATAAAAACCTGGTGGTTGGTGCAAATATACAGTTTCAGTCAAGTCACCATGAAGAAATGCATTCTTGACATCTAGTTGGTGAACAGGCCAATGGCGAGATACAGCAAGGCTAAGAACGGTACGAATAGTACCCGGCTTAACAACCGGGCTAAAAGTTTCATCACAGTCAATACCAATCTGTTGACTACGTCCATTGGCTACTAAACGAGCCTTGTAGCGACTCAAGCTGCCATCTGCGTTAAACTTGTGCTTGAAGAGCCACATTGAACACACAATGTTAACGTTAGGTGGCCGTGGTACAAGAACCCACGTGCTGTTTTTAACTAATGCATTATATTCATCTATCATAGCATTTCGCCAATTTGTGTCTTTAAGTGCATAGGTGTGAGATTTTGGAGTTGGGGATGTAGTGGAGGTATGGAGATTGAGACGTTGAGTAGGTTTGTTTGTACCGACCTAAGCCCTAGTAACCATTTGATGAGTTTTGGTTGTGGGAACTTGTGGGTTAGGTAGGTTTTCGGTGGGTTGAGTGGTTCCTATGTTGGGTTGAGGTTGTTGTGACATGGTTGAGTGCTCGTTAGATGTTGTGTTTCTTTGTTGGGTTATGGGTTCAGAAATGTTGGAACTGCTGTTTATTGGATACGAGGGAGGATTTGAGGAGGTGAGAAGTCGACGAGAGATTAAGTTAGGTTCAGTATCGGTGTCAAGGAAACTATATGATGGAGGTCGATGAGGTGTCATGGACCCAAAAGGGAAGACATCCTCATCAAAAGTGACATGACGAGAGATGATGATCTTGTTGTTAGCAAGATCAAGACATCGATAGCCACGGTGATTAGATGGATATCCTAAGAATACACACGGTGTAGAGCGGGGGGCGAGTTTGTGAGGAGTGTGAAGATGAGGGTAGCAGAGACAACCGAAAGTTCGTAAACGTGTGTAAATTGGTGGTTTCTTGTGAAGTTTGGTGTATGGGATTTGCTTGTTGATGGCGGTAGATGGTAGTAGGTTTAATAGGTATGTGGCCATGTTAAGAGCTTCTACCCAATAGTGAGGTGGAAGATGAGCTTGGAAGAGAAGGGTTCGTATGAGGTTGTTAATGGTGCGAATCATCCGCTCAGATTTTCCGTTTTGTTGAGAGGTTTTCAGACACGAGAAACGAATTTGGATACCTTTTGTGGAAAACATGTTATGGAGGGAGGTGTTGTCAAACTCACCCCCGTGATCACATTGAAGGGATTTAATTTCACAATTGAATTGAGTTTTGACATAAGCTTGAAAATGCACAAATTTATCAAATGCATCACTTTTATTTTTTAATGGGTAAATCCAAAGAAAATGTGAAAAATGATCAAGAAATAATACATAATATTTGAAACCACTAACACTAACAATTGGGAAGGTCCACAAATCCGAATGAATTATATCAAAACATGATTTAACAATAGTTTCAGAAGTTGAAAATGGAAGTCGTACATGTTTGCCAAGCTGACAAGCATGACATAATGTAGGAGACTTCGTTTTATTACATGAAATAAAGTTACTAGAAATAAGGGTACGTAACACTTCGTCTCCAAGATGTCCGAGGCGGCGATGCCATGTGGATGAGCTGGTAGTGAGAAGAGCTTTGGGCAGGTGTGTTGGTTTTGTGACAGGGTAGAGATCTCCAGTGCTGTCACATCGGAGAAGGATATGACGGGTCAAAAAATCCTTCACAGAAAAACCAAATTCATCAAATTCAATAGTACATTTGTTGTCTCTAGTAAATTGACGAACGGAAATTAGGTCTTTAATGATATTTGGAGTGACAAGAACATTATGTAAGCGTAGTGGTCTATGTAAAGTATGCAAAATACTATGTCCCGTGTTGGTGACGGGTATAGATGAACCATCACCAACCACGATAGATGGATAAATGCATTTGTTATAAACAGTATTTAGGTTACTTATGCTTGAGTTAAGGTGTGAAGATGCACCTGTATCCATGTTCCAACCAGTTTCCCCCGGGTCTTGAAGCGTCATGGTATTGAAAGCATGTGGTAGTGATGTTTCTTGGTTCGAATATTGTCCAAGAAGTCCACCCGATGGTTGTTGGGTTGAAATGGGAGTCCACATAGTCCGTTGGGCCTGCTGAGTTGCCAAAGGGACCTGTTGTGCTTGCTGATTGGGCCAGGTGGGCTGTTGTAGCTGCTGATTGGACCAGGTGGGCTGATGGGCTGATGAAGTGGTCCAAAACGCAGTGGGCTGTTGTTGTTGGGCCGACAACCCAACATGTTGTTGGGCCATATAAAAGGGTCTGTTTGATGTATGAGACCCACTTTGGGCTGCCCAGGTGGGTTGTTGCTGCTGTCGGTGCTGTTGGAGCCCAGAAGGAGCCCATGACTGTTGTTGGGTTGAATTACTAGGCTGTCTGCCTTGCCCATTCCCACCATTGGTCCATGGTTGTGTTCCCATCTTTCCTGCACGATTATGAGAGACCATGCTATGAAGGTACCTGCATTTATCACCAAAACGACAAACACCTTTTTGATAATTTTTACATAGAGTAGTAGAGTTATTTTGAGAACGGTTGTTTGTAGCAACCAAAACCGTTGGAGAAGATGAAGATCCTTCTTGAAGGGACAGGGGATTTGAACTCGAGTTGTTTATACTAGTTTCTTCCACAAGAAGCATGGATCGCACCGTTATTAAATCAGGAAACGGATCACAATGACAAAGCAAAACCGGAATGGTCAAAACTGGATTCCGTAGTCCAGTTGTGGATCTTTGGAACCATATCCGAGTCGTTACTTGAAGATGTGCTAAAACCAAATCACACGGCCAAAGACACGTGGGATGCTCTTGAAAGACTCTTATATGGACATCCGTTAATACTTTCATGATACATATATAACATGCTATTTAAAGTGGCTTAAAGTTTTTGTTAAATACTTGTGGAGATATGAAACAATTTATGTTTTATTGCTTCACATCAAATGCTCAATCATGAAGAAATATTATCACAGTAAACTTGAATTGTTTTTAAATATCACATTAAAACGATGTTATTTAATTTTTTTATCGCCTAAGATTAATTGGTTGAACAGTATCGTATTCACCTACCCCTAATTTAAAAATAAGATAAATATAATTCAAAACGTATAAACCAAACATTAAACCTAATATCAAAGAATGTTGTTAACTATTTTTGGAAGGACAATCATATATACTCCACATATATCCCACATAGTATGTGCTTTGTAATTATCTAATATGCTATTTATAGTATATATTCATAAAAAACTTGTTTAACTGTTTTATTTTTTATTTTTATTTTTTAAAAGAAGCTCAAGTGAAGTCAAATGAAATAATTGAAACATTGCAGTTTGTTAAAGCAAGTGGTTTGAACTTTGAAGTCGTCATTAACACTTCATCTCAAACCATGGACGGTTGGTACCTAAGTTGATTAATTTTTAAATCCTCACTTAACCCTTTTTAAATTTATAAATTATATATACCTTTATTTTTTTTAATGTAATAAATAAAGATATTAGTTCTTGTAAGGAAGAGGTTTAGGGAGGGAAGTGAGAGAAGCAAATAGGGAGGTGACAAGTGTCATCCTCCATTTCTCCACCTCCTTTATTTATTCACCTTCTTCATTTATCCACCATTATCATTTCTCCTCCATTTTTTCTTAAATTTTTTTAGTTTTATTTTTTATATTAATTTTTTTCTTGACTTTTTCGTATGTTTTTTTTTTTTTTAAATAAATTATTTATTTATTTATTTATTTTTTGCATTTTTTAGAGGTTTTTTTTTTTTTTTTTTTTTTTTTTTTTTTGCGTTTTTCAACCTTATCATTTAACATTTTTCACGACTTATTTATAATTGTTTTTGTTTTTTTCACGTTTTCAACCTTTTTCTGTAGTTGTTTTACCTTACATTATTATATGTAAATACAATTTTATATATACAGTAGTATTTAAAAAAAACATTTATGTGATGCACCATATTTATACCTTGAATGAAATAAATTATGATATAACAAAATTATAACTTCAATGCATCGTAGAATTAAAATTATGATGCACCATATTTTATAACTATGATGCACCAAGATTTATACATTAATTTTGTTTATCGTATATCTAAAAGTCAAAGCGTCATATTTATAACTATTATGCACCATATTTTATAATTATGATGCACCATATTTTATAACTATGATGCACCACCTTTTAATTTAATAACAATGTTTTATAGTATATTATGAAAGTCAATGCATGATATTTTAAACACTCGATGCACCATATTTTAAAAATATGATAAACCATGTTTTATAACCATGATGCACTACTTTTTATAATTATGATGCATCATATTCTATAACTATGATGCACAAAGATTTATACACTAATGATGTTTATCGTATATCTAAAAGTCGGAGCGTCATATTTATAACTATTATGCAACATATTTTATAGTTATGATGCACCATGTTTTATAACTATGATGGACCACCATTTTAATTCAATAACGATGTTTTATAATACATTTTGAATGTCAATGCACGATATTTTTAAACAATCGATGCACCATTTTTTATGACTATGATGAACCATGTTTTATAACTATGATGCACCACTTTTTAATTCAATAACGATGTTTTATAGTATATTTTGAAAGTTGATGCATGATATTTAAATACTCGCTGCATCATATTTAGAAAAATTCAGTGTAACATATTTATAATGTCGGTGAACACAATAATAATTTAGTTTTATTGCAGCTTGTTTTTTATATTCATGTGCATCGCTATATATAATTTCTGGTGTATCACAAATTTGAAAATGATATATGAAAAAGAAAAAACTAAACAGGGAAAAAGCTTAAAAACTAATTTTTAAATTTGGAATTTTTTCTAAAAAAATGTTAACAAATTTTATTTAATTATTTTTTTAACAAAAGTGTTATATTAGTTTTTACATGTTTAATTTTTTTTTTTTAAAGTTTAAAATATTTTTTATAATAAAAAAATAAATTAAAAAAAGGAAATAGAAAAAAAAGTGGAGAAATGAAGAAAGGGAGAGAATTGGATAAAAAGGTGGAGAAATAAAAAAAAGGAAGGGGAAATGAATAAAAAAGGTGGAGAAATGAAAAAAAGGAAGGGGAAATGAATAAAAAAGGTAGAGAAGTGAGGAGACACTTGTCACCTCCTCATTGGCTTCTCTCCCTTCCCTCACTTTTACCCCTTATCCCAGGAACCTCACCCATAAATAAAAGGATAGAATTAATACAACTAAAATATTAATTAATATATGCGATATAAATAAATTATTATCAGACCATTGTACATCATATGAGCTCAATTATAAAAAGGATTTAAACAAACTTTATTAGGTACTACTATTTGTGTTAAGATGTAGAAAAAGCTAACTACCAACCTTGTAAAAATACAAACATTTTCGTAACTCGTTTCTTCGTTTTGCTCTAAAATCTTCGTTATAACTTCGTTTTTGTTGATTCTTTTTGCATCGTCTTCGTAATTTCTTAATTAACAAAATAACACAAATACTTCCAAGTCTAATAGACACTTAACTTTGATAAACATTATAATAATTATTTATTATATTTTATTGTACACTTTCTTATGTATTTTAATTAGCAAGATTTGAGCCAATCCCAAGTCGATAATACAAATAAATTAACACCTTCAGTTGATAATGCCATGATACGTTCGAATTTTTTTCTGAAATAAAATTTATTAAAGTCATTAAATATGCAAACCTGATAAAGAAATGATCGCGTGGCCTAATGGATAAGGCGCTCGCCTCCGGAGCGGGAGATTGTGGGTTCGAGTCCCACCGTGATCGTTTTTTGTTTTTATTATGACCAATATTTTATTAACGTAATAAGAATAAATATCGTTAATTGTATAACAACTTTTTACAGCATTACAAGTATCTTCAGCTATATTGTTGTTACGGAGTATTACACAAGGGTTAGCGTATTCTGGTATCGCTTGACCTCTGAAGAAATAATGAAGTTGACGAAAGCATTTAATTAATCGGAAGAGATAGTTGAAGCAAGTGCGTAATCATAGACGACGAAAAGGAAATTTATCATGAAATTTTCGAGCACACACTCAATCCTCGGAGCGTTTTCAATATGTACATCGAATGTATTTTTTTTCTTTCCTGTTTCTATAACAATGTGAAACTACAATGAAGTTAAAACTGTTCAAGTCTAAATGAAGATGCCCTCATATGTAGATTGAACTTCGAAGGTGCCCTCAAGTCTCATCCAATCTTCAATAACACAGGTGCATCCGATTTGAGCCAACTCGTGAGCTATAGCTACTCGAGTAAACTCTTGAGTCAAGTTAAGGTAATAAAATACAGAGCTATAAAGGTATGCAAGTCTTGTCGTTCTCATATAATTTTCCATCTGTACCTTAATTATCGTTCTTGTACTTAAGCACAAATCTATTGAATCGAGCCAAGTATAGCTTGAAAATACCGCATCCATGAGTATCAACGTTAAATTATTCGTAGTTATTAATTTCTAATGTTGATAATCGAATCTAGTGGAGCTCTATAATATCGGTTGATTAATTGAATTGAGCACAAGCCTAAAAATACAAGATCAAGTCAAGTTCCATACTTCCGTGATTCCTAACTGAGTCGAGTTCAAACTTGGTACATTGTCAACTCGACTCACACATCGAATGATGCACTTCCTCTCCGTTAGCAACCAAACTATTAAGCTTTCGTACAGTCTTTCATCAATACAAGCTCAGCTCACTTATGTTACCAACAACACCCTAATTAAATCCAGATATGCGAAAGGTGGATTTCTAAGAGGAATGACAGACATTCACTATTCATGATTCCGTAGACTCTTCAATGCCATTTAACTCAATCTTGTTTCAGGTGATCACAAAATTTGGTATTTGTCATGTCATAGTCCAGTTGTCAATTGTCATTACATCATAAATTACCAGATTTGTCTTTACGAACCCATTGCTAGTTCAGCTCAATCAAATTTAAAATCCAACATCTCTGCTGCAAACTCATAAACCATCTCAAGGATCGCGTGGCCTAATGGATAAGGCGCTCACCTCCGGAGCGGGAGATTGTGGGTTCGAGTCCCACCGTGATCGTTTTTGGTTTTTATTATTTATGACCATTAACAACGTAGCACAACCATTATTTTCATATTTTATTAACGTAATAAGAATAAATATCGTTAATTGTAGAACAACTTTTTACAGCATTACAAGTATCTTCAGCTATATTGTTGTTACGGAGTATTACACAAGGGTTAGTGTATTCTGGTATCGCTTGACCTCTGAAGAAATAATGAAGTTGACGAAAGCATATAATTAATCGGGAGAGATAGTTGAAGCAAGTGTGTAATCATAGACCACGAAAAGGAAATTTTTCATGAGATTTTCGAGCAAGTACTCAATCCTTGGAGCGTTTTCAATGTGTACATCGAATGTTTTTTTCTTTCTTTCTTGTTTCTATAACAATGTGAAACTACAATGAAGTTAAAACTGTTAAGTCTAAATGAAGATGCCCTCATATGTAGATTGAACTTCGAAGGTGCCCTCAAGTCTCATTCAATCTTATATAACATGGGTGCAGTCGATTTGGGCCAACTCGTGAGCCTACTTGAGTAAACTCGAGTCAAGTTAAGGTAATAAAATACCGAGATCTAGTACAAAAGTCTTATCACCTTAATTATCGTTCTTGTTCGGGTTGAGCCCAAATCTATTGAATCGAGTCAAGTAGAGCTTGGAAATACCACGTCCATTAGTATCAATGTTAAATAATTTATTATTAATTTCTAATGTTGATGATGGCGTCTAGTCAAGCTCTAAAATATCGGTTAACTAATTGAATTGAGCACAAGCCTAAATATACAAGCTCAAGTCAAGTTCCATACTTCCGAGATTCCTAACTGAGTCGAGTTCAAACTAGGTACTTTGTCATTTGTCAACTTGACTAACACATCATATGATGCACTTCCTTTCCATTCGCAACCAAACAATTAAGCTTTCATACAGTCTTTCATCAATAGAAGCTCAGCTCAGTAGCTCACTTATGTTACCAACACCCTAACTAAATCCAGATATGTGAAAGGTGGATTTCTAAGAGGAACGACAGACATTCACTATTCATGATTCCATAGACATTGATTTACAAAACCAAAACTATACACCCAGGGTTAAAAAAAAAGCCAGATTTTGAATACACCAAGGTTAGACATTGAATTTTACCCACCAAAATTGCAGGACAATTACACTTGTTAACAATGTGAGATGGATATTAGTAGACAAACAGATCACAAAAACTGTTCATCTGTGGAAACCATCTCTACGGTTGTCTGGCCGCTGCCCGATCTTCACCAAATGAGAAGTTCCTTACCAATTGATAAAGAACTAATCCCAGATAAAATCAGGCTTTTGATATACGCATTGTTCGTGTATAAACAGAGAAACTGAGATAGAAACCTCACTCTATCTACAATCGAATACAACAATGCAGTTACAAATACAACAATGCAATTACAAAACATCCATGACAACAAATAGTAAGGGAAGGGTACATCAAATTATCAATTGCAGTTACAACCTAACAATTATTTGTTACAAATAGTTCATTTAATTCGATTGCAACTATTGTTCTAAACTTAACAAAATACAAACCTTCAGCTACACAGACACACATACAATATACATATACATACACGTATAGATATATATCATACAAAAAGCTCTAATCTTTGATAATGTGAGATAGATATTAGTAGATAAACAGATTTCAAAAACTGCTCATCTGTGGAAACTATCTCTACGGTTGTCTGGCCGCTGCCTGATTTTCAACATAATATCAAAATTCAGGCTTTTTATATACGCACTGTTGTGTATAAATAGAGATACATACAGATATTATATAGATAATATCTCGCTCTATCGACAATCGAATACAACACATGCAATTAGCAATAAAACAATTGTAAAATAATTGAAAATTGATCAGAGAGGGCTCATATCAAGTGTAGTTTTTAGAGATCTCTGTCATCGCAGTGATTAAATTTCATTTAACTACAAGAAATGAAACCCTAATTCGAAGAACTGTATATGCCATGAGTGCCAATCATTGTAACGGATTACAAATGAGGCGGCAAAATTTAGCTCGTTGAATTACCGCTAGAGCCCTCTCTCTTTATAATCATAGCCCTAATTTATTAAAATTCATAGTTTGAAAAGATAATTGATTTAGAGAATTCAGAGAGTACTGGTGGCGATAATGGTTGTTTCGCCGGTTACCGTGACGGCGGCCGGTGGAATTGTAGCTAGGGTTTAATAGTTTCCAGAGTGGATGGTGTTTATATAGAGAGTAGAGTGATTTAGGGTTTTAAGCTCTGTTTTACAGTGTGTGTAATACGGCGTCGTCTTGAGGGGAAGTAACTGGTACTTAACGGAGAGATAACGGCAGTAGATAAAAAATGAACTTTTTATATGAATAACCTGATGCTGAGATGGTCAATACTTCGGTCAATGCGGCAGTCAAAAGAAAAGTCAACGCATCAAATACATTTGGAGCCTATTTTGCCGAAACATATTTCGACGTTTAAAGGTCGTTTAGGGCCCGAAAATGATAATTTAGTGTATTCCGGGGTTAATTTTGAACTTTCGGATTATGTTTCCTTTTTCATTAGGTTTCTTTAGGGTTTATTATTAAAAGTTTTGATAGACTTGAGTATTGATTTAATAAGAGATTTTCTCTCATCGAGAATTTTGATCAGTTCTTGTTTGATTCTTGTTATTGTTTGGCCATTGAATATCGATCCTCATCATAACCTGTTAAATCACAAAGTATTTGACAAACACATGGGAGCTTTTTACAAAAAAAAAAAAAAACTAAAAAGGCCCTTTAAAAAGCTAACGCAAACACAGCTTGAATTCTGGTAGATAAGCTAAACACCACCATAGTGATCATAAGATAAGTTGATTTATGTTTCAATCGGTTAGGTATTAGTGATTTTTTTTTTATTCGATTTTCAGTTTCTCTATCGTTTTTCACCTTTTTAAGCCGGACCCATTTCAAACTAAAAAAATAATACTCAAAATTAGCTTAATCCACTAATAACACATTTAAATGTAACATCAACTAACAAACTAATGATTGGTAACAAGATAGATAGGTAAACGGATAAGATTATCCACGAAGAGCCGAGTTCTTTTTAACTCAGATCTACGCAACCTAACTCAGGTATCCCTGTTAGGTATTAGTATATTTTTGATTAGATTTTCAGTTTCTCTATCGTTTTTCACTTTTTTGAGCCAGACCCATTTCAGATTACAAAATAATCTGCAAAATTAACCTAGTCCACTATTATACATTTAAACGTAACAACAAATAACAAAGTAATGAAGGGTAACAAGGTAGACGGATAAACGGATAAGGTTATCCACGAAGAGCCGAGTTCTTTTTAACTCAGATCTACGCAGCCTAACTCGGGTGTCTTGTGATCGTTCCAAAGGCAAACAAACTAATGAGCCAAATTATATACAGTACTTCAAAATTTAGTTGTTCAAGTTTCTTCATAACTACTAGTGTCACAGACTTCCAGTCTTTAAGCTTCTTTACAATCACTAATGACCTAAATCCAATGTTTCTTAAAGTTCTTGTGAGAGACTACCATAAAAAGGTCAAAATATCATCAGTTTGATTTAAATCCACTTAACTAATGAAGTGTGTAGCACCAAAGAGCAAGCACCTTCAACAAAAGATCCCCAAAGAAGCATAAAGGTTGACATGATCACATGATCCGCCTGCGTTTTTGAGTCTGCCTGTCCCACAGCTCTATAAGATACTTAGCTCCTTCGGATAAAGTAGCTCTCCTACCCTCAGTAAAGTTCCATAGCTCTTCTATAATGTATGCTCCACTTGGATTGTACTCGTTTATCTCTGTTAGAGCAGTCGCCACAGCCTTATAAACTTCTTCCCCATAATCTCTCCTTAAGCCATTCAATTTGTTGTCGTTTTCATCTATCAAACCCTGCATCGACAGAACCAATATAAAAGGGTTATATCATAGAATAAAAGCTTTTATGATCAAAACCTTTCATTAATGTGCATATAGACTTTGAGGACAGGTCAAAATGCGTTAGTTCGGGTTGGGTAGAGTGGTAGACCCACAAACATTTTTTTGCCCATTTACTTATATATGGGTTGCAATTGCTGCCTCCAATTAAAAGTATACCTGAGATCTTTCACCAACAGTAATGACTTTGAAAGGATGCCAATTTGGATCTCGAAGGAACTCTTCCCACAATGAACACAATTCTGAGGCCCGATCTTCAGCTTCCGAATCATTATATTTCGTCTTCATGGCATCGTAAAATGGCTTACTCTCGAGCTCGCCCATCCTCTTCACACCAATATGAGATGTTTTTGGTAGTTCTTTTAACCCCTGCAACCATGATAGAATAAACTTTCACACAGATTTAAACCCCAATTACTTATGAATGGGTTGGCTCAGGATATGTTTGATAGGTCAAACAGGTAGAGTTACAAAATTTTTTTGAAATAACTATATAGATCATTTTAGTCATATTTACTAGATTAGATAATTTTTTAAAGTAATACTATAGCTTTTCTAACCATATTTAATACACTAATTAGTAAGTTTTAGGGAGAAAAGTGGTTCGGGTCAACCCTACTTGACCCATTTGACGTGTACCAGAAGATCACATGTTCATGTTTTGACCTGCTATGCAACCTGCCCAATTTGCTACGTCTAAACTAGTAGGAAAATGAGTTGAACAAAAAAGAACTAAACACACTCACATTAATTAGTTCTTTACGAGCATCTTGAAGCTCATCGTTGCTTTTGCGTTGCTGAACAACAAGAGCATGATATAAGCTTTCCAAATGGTAAAGGTCTTCCTCTCTTTCTCTCAAGTTCTCATGTATTTCCTCCACCTTCTTCAGAACCTCCAAATCATCTTCCTTAATGTGCTTCATAACACCTAATTGCCCCTTTAAGGTTTCTATCTCCAGCACTAATGCATGTTTTGTATCCAATTGTTTATTCAGAGAAGTTATTTTATTGTGAAGTTCTTCCTTTTGCCTCTGAAGTTGATAGTCAAAGAAATTATATCAAATATAAATACACAACTTAAAATAATGCACCACAAAGTTTAATAATCATATCAAACCAAATATAAGAACACTAACCTTCTGATCTTCAGCGAGTTTCATCACACTTTCATCAGCTTTCTTTTGCACTTCAGAAGCCATCTGAACCAAACTATTTTTTACAGCATTCTGCCAGAAAGAAGAAAATAAATTTAGTTTTGCATTGTATTTATTTAACGTGAAGTAGACAAAGTCTAAGTGTCACACACTCACACCTGTTTGATTTCTTCAGATAGCTTTCTTTGTTCATTTTCGTTAACCACTTCACGTTTCTGAAGTGCTTGGCCTTCAAGCTCGAGTTCTCTCTTTCGATTTTCCAGTTGCATTTTAATCTTTTCATGATCATTAAAGATCCTTCGAATATGTTCTCGTGCACCAGCTTCGATTTTCTTGATCTCTAATCAATACGAAAAGGTAACAGACAGTTTTGTTAACTAGTTTTATCATAGAAAGTCTATAGGACTAGATGTCAGGCCAAAGTAGATAATGAAATCCATTAGTTGTTATGAATGCAAAAAAGTGCATAATAATGTTACGAACTTTGGTATGATTCACATTTTAACAGTGTATTTGCACTACCAAAAAGGGTTAACCCTTGGTTTAAAAAAACGCGCCTAGGCAACCTCTAGGCGATAGTACAACATAAGGCGCCACTAAGGCGGTGCCTAGGCTCCAGGCGATGTGAGGCAGTGCCTTGGGCGCCTTGTGTTTGTAGTGACATTTTAACAAATACTGGTTAAGTATTTTTACTAAACTTTGCTAGGCTAATTTTGTTAGGCCCAATATTCATTATCAGTCCATCTGTGCTAAGTAGTAACCCTATCGTAACTTTCTAACACAAGTAAAATTGAATGACGGCTCTAAAACGTTAAACCCCATACGATGGCTTTGGTCTCCAAAATTCAAAACACCAAACAGAAGCCAGAAACAACATATTGGAGCCAAATTCCAGCTTATGTGTTAATTGAATTTCTAGTCAACATTTGAGATGTGTAGACATTTATTAGGTAGATCCGTAGATAATGTTATGAAGAAGCAATTTAAAAGTACTTTATGCTTTATAGGAGTTTTATTTACGTGAGGCTCTCGTCTTAGCGCCTAGTGCCTCGGCCTTCAACCCCTTAACACCTCGGATCGCCTTTAGCCTTTTGAAACCAAGGGTTAAACTGGCAGAAAGAATTATGAAATGTAGTCTTCAACGTTAGCAAATTTTCAGGCCCCACGTCAGAAAAAAGCCAACATGGTCAAGGTTACAGATGTGTTACCATGTCATCATTTTAAGCTGCTAACTGGGTCAGAAACCATAAATCATGATTTTTAATGGGTGAAAACAAAGATAGATTATCCAAAACATAAGACCAAAGTTGGTTGCCATTTTACACAATAGAAACCAAGAAATTAGCACAAACCATTGTTATAATGCTGATGAAGCTTATCCTTTTCATCAATCAACTTGCTGAGAGAGTTTTCAGTTTCCACACATTTCTTCTCCATCTCTTCCACGTGCATCTTTATCTTTTCATTTTCCTTTTTCAAATTCGACTTTAACCTCTCTGCTTTACTCTCTTCATCTGCCTCAATATCAGATAAGGCCTTAAGATCTCCAATCTTGCGAAGATTTTCTCCAACAATAGTATCTGAATTATAATCATCAGAACGAGCAACCCAGCCATAAATGTCATCCTTTGGATCCCTTTTATTAACCTTCCAATCCCTTTTACCACGATGATCAGCCTCATAAAACTTCTCAAATGCCATGGCATTATGAAATCCCGGCATATCTGTTTTAAATTCAACAAGACCACAGCCTGAATGACCACGAAAATTCCACAATGGAACCACCCTCGTGGGATTAAAACCTCTCATAGTCAAAGTATTCCTTAAATCCGAACCACTTTTTCCTACATAACGTCCGTCTTTCAACTCAACAGGAAGGTTAACAACAACACCCTTCCATGGCCATACAAACATCTCATCACCATCATGTTGTGCAAGACGATCAACATCAACAACATTTTTATCTTGCACCGGACCACAGTTTTCCTCATTTATATCTTTCTCAAGAAACCTAGCGAGTGCTAAATGATTTGCTTTGTCTTCCACACTACGTTTTTTTGAATCAGTTTTTCCTACCATAGTAGCATGCTGCAACAAGTCTTTATACTTGTAATCACGTTTTTTCTTATTAGTACAGTATGGGCACGTAAACGTTTCGTCGGATAGCTTAACCTGCCTTTTGCCACCCTTGAGCTCCTCATAAGATTTGATTACATATTCTTCTACTTCAGAATCATTTCCATCACTGTCTTCTCCAGAGCTATGATCCATTAAATCCCCCATTAACCAAGCCTAGTAACCACATAAGAATAACAATCAATTGTCGAATAACTCTTAAAAAAATGTACTTTTTGTGCCATACAAGTAATGCAGGCAGTCGTAAAAAAAAAACAACCCTTTAAGCTTACCCACATGGCCACATTTCTAAAATTTAATCTTTTTTGTAGTCACAAGTATCTAGCATATCTTGGAAATAAACTACACTTCATAATGCACAAATGGTTAATGGCAATTTGTTCAAAACTTACCACAATTCTGCATTATCATCCACATACACGCACAAAAAAAATAAAAATAAAAACCTTTATGTCTTACAAAAACAAAGAAACCCTAACTCAGGTAATATCAGTCAGAAAATTCGATATGAACGTCACCAAAACCAAATAAACAGTATGTAAAAGCAGCAAGCATTACATTACATGTATAAAAATAAAGTAGATTGTGTCGAAATTTACCAAACAAATATAACAACTCTTGAATGTAACACACCTGTAAATGTATGTAGTAAAGAGCGATGTAGAGAGAATAGTAGTTGTATTGAAGAAGACGACGGTATAGGCGGTGCTTGAGGTTGGTGACGACAAACTCCGTATTTACCGAAATCGGTGCTAGAAATGAAACGTCGACAGTTACAAAATGGAGGGTTAAATATGAGAGAAAAATGAAGCCCAAATTAACAGTCCAGTTAATGTCTAAGTTACTTACCTTAGGGACTGGATATGTAATTACAAGGAACTTAATCTCGGTCCCAATTTTACACTCCAATATTCATTTTATGAATGTTCGAAATTTATTGTTCACTTTCATGAATGTTGTAAAATTCTTTTGTATTCCTAATATATATACATGTAAGACAATAAAATAGGTAAAGAGTAAAACTGCCATCTTGACAAGAAATAAGTGGAATGATGATGTATCCTTAAACTACGTGTTTTTTTATCTTTTAACAATAAAATTGAGACAAAGGGAGTATAATTTGTAAATCGTTCAATATCATTTGATTGTGTTCGGTTAACAATACATATGTATTCACCAAAAAACAAAATATTAAATATGTGAATGATAGAATAGTTTTTTACGATAGATGCATAATGCATTTGAAAAAGTTATGGGATAACTGTAACACCCCAAATTTAATGATTTGCGGAAGCTTGATTTGGGTGTTACTAATCAATAACAAAGCACAAAGATATATAGTAAACGACTCTATATGCGTCATTTTAACAAAATATATTGATAATTGAAATGTTTACAACATTTAAAGCTTTACATAGCTCGAGTTTAAATGAAAGGAGATTTCAGTACATAAGTACTTGTACAAAATATACTAATGCAAGAAAATCTCAATCGTCTGTATGCTGACTCGAGCTAAAGTCCTGAAGCAGAAACATCCTACTGCTTGGTACCTGCGATATATGCTAAAAGGTCAGCTAAAAGCTGGTGAGCTCACAGGTTTGAATTCAGTTAATATAGTATGAACCGCAAGATTTAAATAATGAATTGCATCCAGCAATTAAATGATAGTAATCGTGTATACAGCCATGAGCACATAGTTGAGCTTAACTCGAGGGCCGGGTCCCCTATAGAGAATTCCGGGCGAGGTGCCTCCACGAATGCCTAATCCACATTCGTCTTCCCAAATATTAGTACGTCCGTTTACCCGGTTAGTGCTTGCTAACCCGGACGAGGTTGGTCAATCCTATATGGTACCATATACTAATATTCACGCTACAACGTATTAACAACTATGCTGACGGAGGACTTTAAATGATTAGTTGTGAAAAACTCATGTAGTATATGAAATGTTTGTACTTGCGTTCACATGTTAAAAATGAGCAATATATCACACCCCTGAGTAAAACAGTAAAAAGAGGGGCTATGAGACTCACCTGAGTCTTGTGAGTTTAACTTAATAAACTTGAGTTGATTAGCCGAGTATGAAGTCCAAAGACTTGTAACCTGAGGGTGTCCACGACACGCGATGGTTATAAACATGATTGGGTATCTCAAAAGATCACCCTTGTAGTTGTTACACAACTATATATATGTCCAAATTACTACGATTTGGTTGATTTGTTAAGTGTTTGAAAACATGTACGGCCCGTTGGTGACAGATTTGTAATAATAATCTCAACTATTATTATTTTGATTTCGTGGCGTTTTACTTGAAAAATGTGTTTTGATTGTGTTTTAGAAGCCGTTACGGAATCTAAGTACGGGGGTTCGGGGGCAGCGCCCCTGGTAGCGGGGTCCAAGGGGCGGCAGCCCCTGGCTGGGGTCGAGCTGCCAGGTCCGCTTGGAAAATTTTTATTTCTACTATATTGCTTTGACGAAAAACGCATCTGGGATCTGAATTCGGGTAAAAATCGAGTGATAAATTTCGAGTCTCGACACTTAGTAAAAATCTGAGTTTTCTGTGTTTTGCGACACAATATGCGACACAAAAATTGATATGCGACACAAGGGTTGTGTCGCATAGAAATGCGACACAATATCTATACGACACAAGGGTTGTGTCGCATAGATGCGATATGCTGATTCAACAGCGACATAGTGATAGTGTCGCATAGTATTTGTGACACAAGGTACGACACAATATTGTGTCGCATAGGGTACGACATAACTGGTTTCATACGACACACTATACGACATAAGAGGCAAAATACGACACAACATGCGACACAAAGCTTGTGTCGCATGGAAGAACACCAGCCCAGAAAGTCCGGCTGTCAAGATTTTTTTCCGGCCAAAAACCCAATTCAAACCCGTTTTTAAGCTATAAAATCGTGTTCTACACATTGTAATGGACATATATAAGTTATATAAACACTAACAAGTGAAATGTACAAAGAATCGAGAGTTTTCGAGATTTTGTTGGAAACTTACAATTTGCCGAAATGGAAATCCGGAAAGATAGAAATGTAGATCGTTGCGAGGTGGTCGTGAATCTCTAAAAATATTGGTCTAAAAATATTGGTGATACGAGTGCGTTTGATTATGTTATTTTGCGATTTTAATGGATTGGTGGTGTTTTCTTTTTAGAGAGAAATAAGAGAGAGAGAGAGAAGAAAGAAAAAGATGAAATGAAGAAAGAGGAAAGATGGAGGTGGAAATGATGGAAGCCCCACCATTTTCAGTCCATGCAATGTGCTCCGTACGGTGTTCGTTTTCTCCGTCGTTTAACGTTTTTATAAATATTTTGTGCGTTAATTAACCAGTTTAAAATACGAATTTTGTTTTAATAATTTAATTAAATTGTTTTACTAATTATCTAATAATATAAAGATTTAAAATGTGATTTAGACAGTTTGCGTATTTTTGTTGTTAATTGGGTAAGTTTTAAATTGTACGACACGAATTGAAATTTGAACATTATTAAAATAATATTTTTAACATATTAGTGTTACTTAATAAAATTGATCACCAACGTCCGTATTAAATTGAACCGAATTACATTCGATTTAACTTGCGTACGATTTAATCAAATCGCATTTTCGTATATATTCAACAATATATATAGTTCGATACATTAATTAGCCTAACACAGAACTAATTACATGTATTAACGTACGATTAGACACTAATTACTAGTTCTAATTTGGCGGGTGTTACAATAACCGATTAGGCCGCTTACATCTTAGTAAAAATACTCGTCATCTTTAATTAACCTGGATAGAAAAAAACCTTCCCCATTATGCATCATGCATTTAAATGAGTGTTCCCTTGATCAAACCGAAAAAGGTTTAGACAACTCTGTGCCACATTATTTTAAATTGATATCATATTCGGATTTATGCTTACGTATACTAACCACACTTACTGAATTCAAACGTCAAACATTTTTACCTTTAAAAGTATGGGAAGTATTCATTGAATGTTGCAGTTAGAATACAGGGACCGAATATGTATATGTATAAAAGTTGAGGGATGGAATATATATATTATAAATATTTACAAAGAAGAAAAAAGATTGAATAATCATTGTATTGTATGATGAAAATAGAATAACCGCCTATTTTTTGTTGTTAGATTAACCGTACAAAACTTTTGTGTAGTTGACAGCACAAATGTTTTCGATGATACCGAGACCGGAATGATCACTCCGTTGTGGTCCACGACCACCTTGTGCCACCTAGGACCACTCTATTCGCTCTTATGTGATGTTAAAAACATTTCACGGTTGTTCTAATACCAAGCAAAATGATGTTTGTCGTTAACAATACATTTTTGTTATATTAAAATGAGCAGTGAAATACATATATACGAAAAGAACAACTGAGAGTTCAAATTTGACATGTAAATTCAAAAACAATATTTTCAGTTCGGTTTTAAAGTTATATAGATGTCGTTTGACTCCAGACACGAAATGCATCCAGTTGTATCAAAAGCCATTTGTATTAGGATGATAAAACAAGACAGAAGTACAATCTGATAAAATAGAAAAGGTAATACAGTAATAAGTATAAGGTTAAAAGGCACATCTATTAGCTACAAAACTAGTAAAATATTACACCAAATGAAACCCTCAAGACATGTATAAATCTTCACTAATCACCATACCAGATCCACCAACCTACATTTCTTGTTCATGCACACACCAAGTCTGGCAGACCTCGGCTAGACCAACTGTCTAATATGGTTGAACCCTCTGACCAAGTCATACGAGCCATGAAAGTAGATGTGGGTATAACTTACGAAAACTGGCAGAGTGCATCAAAAACTGCGTGAACTGTGTTTTATTTATTAACAAGCAACTGCAGCCTCTGGTTCTGGTTCTATTTCTAGTTCGGATTCAGTTTGTATGTCGTCACTGGAGGGTGTGACCAAAGGACTCTTTTGGAACTCGTTTCGTAGTTGCCCACAAGCTGCACTTGCATCTAGACCTCTTGTCTGGCGTACACTAACCGTTATTTTACGGGACTCTAACATAGATTGAAATATACTGATCTGCAAGTGAAGTTTCAAATGAGCTTAAATAAGTACGTAACCAATAATCAAATAACTTGAATCCAAATATCAAGTTGAACAAAATCAGCTTAAAAACTACAAAACAAACAACAGATAACTGGACTAAGGGTGAGATTGGATTGTGCGTTTCAAAAGTGATCATCATGTCGTAATAATAATCGGTTCCAAAATGCATTAATTCTTTTTCCAAAAAAGGGGGAAAAACAAAACTTGCAGTATGAGACAATAAATATGTAGGTAACAAAATACATACCGCTTTTCTGTAAGGACGCTTATACTCGGTGCCATCTATTGGATTGAATGGGATCAGGTTCACGTGATATCCAGGACCCCATTGATGAAGTAATTCAGCAAGTTCTTTCGCATGCTCCACATCATCATTGACTCCAGCTGTCAAAAGGCACTTAGTTTCGACTTAAAAATGTGATTTAGTGCAAGAACATAGGTGAATGCAGAACATGTACCTAATAGTGTGTACTCAAAGGACACCCGTCTACTAGTTTCATGGAAATAGTCCCTGCAATCTTTCATGATTGCTTCCAAAGGGTAAGCTTTGGCACTTGGCACAATCTTTTCCCTCAGTTTCTGATTAGGAGCATGAAGGCTGAAGTACATGAACACAAAACATTACAAAAAATGAGTCAGTGAAGTCCACATTTGTGGTCAAACCATCAACTTGTTTGTTTCAAACTTGATGTGCATTTTACGAATTGGGCACCAACAATTTGCAGTACGCGTTTGATATAAAAACTGTATATTTTATGTTCAAAGGATTTGGTTGAATACAAATGATTGAATGTTGCGTACCTAAGAGCCAATGTAGACTGCAGTTTGTGGGAAGCAAGCCTCTTGATAGTATTTGGGACTCCAACAGTAGAAATGGTCATCATTCTTTGTCCTATTTGTATATCCTTGAATCCAAATGGCAACAGTATTTAGCAATACGACTTTTTAAAACAGCAATATTACTTTTATAGCTCAACATCTTTAAATCGTTAACAATAATTAATAACCCATAAATAACACTATGTTTATTGCGAACCTTGTTTAAGCATCGGTGAGCAGCAAGAACTTCTTTCATGTTTAACATCGGCTCACCCATTCCCATGAATACCACATTTGTAACCCTATTGTTAAAAACCTCTTCTATTGCTAATACCTGACAATAAAAACAATAAACTGAAGTTTCTTAACATTCCACTTACTCAGTTATGACCAAATATTTACGAGCACGAAAAACTGTTTTCTAGACATCATCAATATCTTATTATTCCTAAAAGCTCGTGAATTTCGTTTTAACCTGCTCCACAATCTCATGCCCTTTAAGGTTTCTGGAGAAGCCTCCTTTGCCAGTAGCACAAAACGAGCAGCGTAACGGGCAGCCTACCTGATTGTACAAAATCAACAACAAAAATATATTTTTTTCCTTTTCAGCTGTACAATAAGAAGTAAAATAAATTCATATATCTGCTAAGATTAACAAAAACTAGCGGAGGTCGCAGAAAGATCACCTGTGATGAGACACAAGCTGTAAGTCGAACCGAACCTTTACCATCTGTTACTGGTATGCCAACTGTTTCCACCAATCGATTATCTTCCAATTTTATCAGCAACTAAAGCCAAATGGAACATTTAAATCACAAATATGACCCTAAAGTCCTAAACTAACATTCAAACCTAACCTTATCGATTATAGTTCTACATATTACAAAGAGTATTCACCTTGATAGTGCCATCAGCTGCAACCACAGAACTATGCACAGATGACCTTCCCACCACATAACCAGCTTCTTGTAGTTCAGTTCTAAACGCCAGAGGCACTTTTATACATACAATCATTCAAACAATAAATTCATAAAACACCACCATTAACTTACAACAATATAATACCACACGGCCAAAGCCATTCTTGAGGAGTTGAGGACTTGAGGGTACGCAAAAAGTGAAATCACACATAGCCTCAATTTTTACCACCAAGTCCAAGCAAAGTTCTTGTAGAATGGGCGCGTTAAGGTAAAAATGGTGGAAAAAGTCATAGTACTTAGACGTGTTTGACGCATCAATTTAAACACCATTTTCTATCAAACTGATGCATCATTTTTTTATTTTATATAAAAAAGATGCACTTTTTTTTTTCGATACAGGAGTCAAAACAATATTCCATCCTGAACTATCTTTTTATCCATAATCATTTCTAACATTATCAGTTATATATTACTCACCTTGACTAAATTCTTTAATATCCTTAACCCTTCTCTTGTACAAAAGATGATGCAACTGTTTGCCTCTATAACCTTGCTAAAAAAAACCAAAATAAATAAATAAAAATCCCAAAAATTTAACTGAACCAAAAACCTATCAACATTCAATACACAACACATTTGGTATAAATTCAATTAAATTGGATGTAAGTATATATACCTGACCGAAATCAGTGGCTAGTTTTTGAAGTTGTTCCTCTGACATGCCCAGAAGCACGGTGGATTCCGGTGCCGACGTTTTGGTCTTGGTGGTGGTGGTGGTGGTGGAGGGAACGGTGACGACGGTGCGAGAGGAAGAGACGATGATGGCACGTGACCTGGCTGCACGTGCTAGTGGTGTTACGGAACACATGAACTGTAGCAACGCCATTGATAAACCTTGGCCGACCAAACTCAAAACCCCGGCTGTTAAAGACACGATAACGAACTTGGATATTTCTAATGTTTTCATAAACGGTGTCGTTTTATAACTCAAACCTAAATTCTTTTATTCATTTTTAATTTTTTATTTATATTTTTTTATTTATTTTAACACTTTCTTGAAGAGAAAATTGTCCAGATCATTTCAGTATGTCTCAAAAGACACATTTCATCCTTAAGTTTCAATAATGTCACTACGCATCTTGTATTCTTTATTTCGTGTCACCAGTCATCCACCTGACAAAATTAGTTTGGATTTTGTTCATGATTCAGTGCAGATTCAGATTAATATGATATTTATATAGTATTACTGAAACTTCTAGTTCTGTGTAATTCATAAACAACCATAGGTATATTAACTTTTGATGGTTTAAATATACTTGTTTTTGAGTTTCTACGCGAAGTGAGGTGCGATGAGTTAGTTATGTGAGCTCGAACTCTACTCCCTGAATCATACTCCCCTAAATAAAACATCAATTGACCAATTTTGAATGCATATACAGATCAAAACTCAAACATGTACACCAAAATTAGACCATTTGTTCCTCTTTCTAATTTCTGTTTGAAGCGATACACCCATAACTCAGCCATGATTTACGTTTTAACCGCCACTGCCACTAGTAGAAGCCACAGGCCTCGGGGAAGAAACAACTTTATTATCATTGTCTTTTTGAACTAAATCATTTTTAACACTTTCAGCGGCTTTCTGCAATTCTTGAATCTGCTCTAACGCTTTGACCAACTCATCAGCATCTGGCCTATGTTTGGGTTCTTTCATAAGACATTTCATGGCAAGTAAGGCAGCTCTGGTTGCAACAGCAGCAGAGTATTGGCCTTCTATACGTGGGTCCATGATGTGGAGAATCTTCCGTTTGCTGGCTAAGAAGGGCTTAGCATATACGACTAGTATTTGCTCACCAGATGGACGGTTTTTGTCAATGCATCGTCTACCCGTTAAGAGCTCAAGGAGAACCACTCCGAAGCTGTATATGTCACTTCTTGCAGTCAAATGACCTAAAATGAAGTTGAATCAAGAACATATATATATATATATATATATATATATATATATATATATATATATATATATATATATATATATATATATTAGAGATGATTACAGAAAACATTATTAGTAAACTTAATTTTATTGATAAACTTGTAAGCAACTTTGACAATCTCTTTAGCTTCCACTGCAACAATTAAACTTGTACTATTTGGCCGGAACTAATAATATATGTGATTTTGAAAGGCATTAAATTTTGGTAATGGGAGAAGTCAATCAAGTTGAAAACAATGCAAATTAATAATTGATCAAGAATAGTTCCCAATATGCAATTAAATGTGGCCAAATAGGTATGTCAAGTGGGGGGAACTTAGGATGGTGGGTGACCACTCAAAATAGGTTCGGGTCAAAGGGTGATTGAAAAGGTCAGTTGAAATGTTGAATTGTCCCAAAACACTTTTTATACAATAACAATCTAAACTTTTAAAACAAAATGATTTAAGAGGTAGTACGAATTAAGGCAACAACTTTGACTCATTTGACCCGTTTCCTTTATAGACACTTTTTCCTTTCACCCCGTTTAAGATAAAACATAACCCGAATAAATCCATTCATAAGTTATTGGGAAGACATTGTCACCTCTAGTAAATAACATTGTTCAATAAGATTACCTGTGGCCATGTATTCAGGAGCAGCGTATCCATGTGTACCCATAATCCTTGTAGAGACATGGCTTTTACCATCAGCCGGCCCATCTTTCGCCAAACCAAAATCTGAAAGTTTTGCATTGTAGTTCTGAAAGCATGTAAACACGAAATTTGTAAGAGACCCGGAAACAATAACTAAGCAAAGTGAAAGGTATCATAAAAACCATTGATATTAGACATACAGAATCAATCAATATATTGGAGGACTTAAAATCACGATATATCACTTTTGCTTCAGGACTATGTAAGTATGCAAGGCCCTTTGCAGCACCAAGAGCAACCTTTATACGAAGTTTCCAAGAGAGAGGTTGAAAGTAAGAACTTCCTGTCATTAAGATTATGGGGACAGGTAATTAAAAGATATTCTTGAATACAAGATCCAATTACATAGAGGCGGCAATTTCTTCCCATGTACTTCATTAATGAGGTCGATTTGGGTTGTGTTTTATCTTAAGAGGGTCAAATTAAATAATTAGCTAAAAGGGGAACATGTTAAAAGTCGCCAAAAATCGGATTTAACTGCATACAATTTCATAAATCATTTTATTATTTTTGTAAACATTATTGTTTTTGTGACCCATTTCAACCTGATTCAGTGATCCAACCGGCCAAACTGCACCTCTACAATTACGAGTTGAATTAGATAAATTGTACAAGTGAAGATACAATTGCAAATAACTTACTCCTGAAAAGATGGTTTTCCAAGCTGCCACGTGGCATGAACTCGTACACAAGGAGTCTGTGGTCATCCTCAAGGCAATACCCAATCAATTTCACAAGATTTTGATGATACAGCTGCCCTAAATAATTAATCTCTGCCTGCAACAATATGAGTACAAAACCATTTTAGCAAAAAACTACCAATCTCATAGCTATAATCTAAAACATCAACTATAAATATCCAACAAAATACACTTACCAGCCATTCTTGGTGACCCTGAATACCTTCATGGTTTAACCTCTTGACAGCAATAACAGTACCAGTACCTGGCTTGGCAGCTGCAAGTGAGTGTTCATCAATCCACCCTTTAAAAACTGAACCAAACCCACCTTCTCCTAACACACTATCGGGCCGAAAGTTTCTCGTAGCTGCTTTAAGTACATTAAAAGTAAAAGACTTCAGATTTGCTGACTGCAAAATCTCAGCCTGACTCCTAGGACTCCGAGGGCTAGGGGGTACTGATGCAGATGTAACCTTACCTGTTAAAACACATTTTAGACCATATTAATATGTTATCTTTATCTAAGTTCTTAACATACAAGTAGTATCCAATATCTTAAAACTTGCATCATGATACAGTGCCCAAAAACCTTGATCATAGTGCCCTAAATAATAAGTTCAAGAAAAAATCAAAACTGTGTCAATAAGGGGGTTTTTCGGTAACTTGATTTTTTCCGCTCATGGGCTTACTTAAATTAAGAAAAGCTGATAAGCTCTTATTCAATGATTTATAGGATTTCCATCTTGAACTTATGAACATATATATTATATATATAAGCTATAAGCTGAAACTTATAGGTTCATAGTAAACCATTATAACCGAGCTGTATCAGCTTCTTCAAATTCTACTAAGCATGTATCATAGATCAAATCAACACAAACAGAACTATATGCATGTATAAGTAATAGCAGATGATCTATAAGCATACAACCTTTTGAAAAAACCTGTAAAAGCAGTTAAATTTCAACATAACTCACCATCAAGACGAGAACTTTCAATTTTGAATCGAAAACTAAAACAAGAACCCATTTTTCTGCTTCTGGTGATCAAACAGTGGAAAATTTTCTTTGGGGAATTTAGACAAACAGTTGGCGGGTGTGAACATGAACACACACAAGATGCGTGTTCAATATGCAAACAATAACATATAAATATAATTTTTTTTTTTTTTTGAATAATCTAAATATCAACAAAGAACCCTTCCAGAAGAAAAAGGAAGACAAAAAAGTTGACCCATTTCCATCAATTCTTTTGTTTTCACTTCAACTTGTAATATTTTTACAATTACAATCTCTATATAAAAAAATTATTGTTGAACTGTTTTGAGATAAAGGGAAAGTGGATGTGGGGGATTAATGGTGGGGATTGTGGAATCAAAATGAAAGCTTTAAAATATACAAAAATAGGATCTGAGAACACAAACATGACAGACCATCGTTTTTTGCTAAATTCTCGTAAGATATCATCCATCATGTTTAATACTTTTGTCTGACTTTGACCGGTTTCTCTTACTAACCCCTTTTATTTATTTTTTAATAACTACTCCCTCCGTCCTAGTCTAATAGTCCATTATTTTCATTTTGGGATGTCCCAAATTAATTGTCCATTACCAAATATAGAAAAGTAACATGATTCTTTTTACTATATTGTCCTTACTTTAAAAATTAAATTACAAAAGTGAAAGGAAGTTCAAATTAATTGATTAGGGGTAAGAATGTCATTATGCAAAAAGTAAGTAATAATTATTGTGTTTATCTTAAACTGCGTGTAGTTCTGTCCGGGGACAATTAAATTGGGACGGAGGGAGTATTTAATTACCAATATTTTTACACGAACGACAAGCGGTCTCATCAAAATTTTCCTCTATACCATGATACCTACTCAATATTATTTATTTATATTTTAAATATTTTCAAAAAGAATTATATAAAAGGAAGTGGTTTATGTAGTCGTATACCATAAAATATGTTCTACAATGTAGTACAATACAACACTTTAAAACATAGCTGATATACTATACAAATAAAAAAATGATTCTATACTAATCTTCACACATATATAAAGTGTACACAACACATAGTTGAATATGATCAATAAAACATTTCATATACCATTTTAGATAATGATCGATGTATTATGATATTAGATTTATTTAATCGTGCAATGCACAGGTTTAACACTAATATATAAATAAATATAATCGTATTTCACTATCACAAATATTCTAGGTTGAAAGATAATCTTTTTATTAATAATTAATAATGTATCTCACAACAAAAGGATAATATGAGAAACGTGGCACAAATGAAACACAACACTAAGTTAAAAAAAAAGTGTTTTATATGGGTCCATCTTTTAAAAGTTACACGAGTGATAGTTTTAGGCATTTGTGGCTATCAATCTTTTATCCTCTAAATTATTAATTGCACCACTTTTATCATTTTTAGATGCTGCAGCCGCAATGTCCACTTAAACCACCCAATTTCATATGCTCCGATCTTTATCTCTATACTTTTCTATATTTTTATACCTTAGTGAATACTCAAATAAAGAAACTATCCATTTACTAAAGTTTATCGTGTTAATCCTCTAATCACATACGACACTCATGTTAAAGGCGCATTCACCTAGCTATATTGATAATTGATGTTACCTTTTGAGTTATGAGATTGAAGGTTCAAGTCATGAGAATGGAACAAATTTGTCAATAAACGTAAACTCATAGTATTGCATGAATACTAGGGGCGGATCCAATGCACAAGGGAGGGGGTCCAGGGCCCCCCATGGCCCAACAATTACCACTGTATTTTAGTGGAGTTATCATCATTTTTTTAGCTAGCCCAATTGCTTAAAGGTGACAGGCCCCTAAGCCCAAAAACAAAACTCAGACTTCAATCGTGAAATTTCAGTTTGATAATTATTATTTATCAATAACTGAAAATTTAGAAGCTAGCACTTAAATTTCTTATCAATAAATTATATAAATTGTTGACGGTTTCAAAATAATTAACTTTAATGGGTACCTGGACATAATAATATATATTTCTTTTCAAAATCTTTTGAAACTATTGTTGGTTTTTGTTGTTTAGTTCAATTCTTCTTGTTAATCCGGTTAAAGTTGCATATAAGGTGTTTTGGTTACAATTTTTTCTTAATTCAAAATTTAAACGTAAGTTTTAAAGCCCCCCACGTTTTACTTTTCTGGATCCGCCACTGATGAATACTTGCATTCATTAAATGGAAAAATACAAAACTAATATTCTCATTGTCTCGTTTCAAGTGTCTTATTGTTGTCCAAATTAATATCCACTTTCATATAACAACTAGCAAAAAAATACTTTAATGGGTAGAGATGTTATTTGGTTGGTGAAAAATATAATTTAGTGAATATGTCTAAACCATGTGAATAATCAAAGATGAACACTTTGACTACGACTGTGGAAATAAGAATCTTTTGTGCGCGAGAATTTATGCAAAGAATACAACTAAAGAAAATACATAACCCTTCTTATTTCCTTAGCCCATTGAATGGGCTTCCTAGCTTACGTTCTTCGGCCTTTTTACGCCAATAAAATTTGGACTATAGAATGGGCCTGGTCCTTTATAGCCTTCTAGGAAGAAAAATGATTTCATTTTACTTGCTCTACATTTTTATTATTAGTATGATTTAAAAGTACAGTAGATTACATTTTTCTTAATCCTCACAATAATCACAACCAGTAAATATTGTTCCTAATCACTGTAATTTTTTATGACGACCTCTTGTATAAAATTTGAATTTTCGATGGTGTCGCACAGGTTTAAGACAAACAATAAAAAAAAAATATATAAATGGTTTTAGTGGTTTTAATTTACTAAATACTAGGTGAAGGACCCGCGACAACGCGGGCTATGACATTTGACTTTTTAAAATAAAATGATTAAGGTGTGTTTTGTTGTCGTTATTGTTGGGTCTAACTCGGTAAAGTCACAAATAGATTGAAAAAGTTAATATATAAAATTATAAATTGACTGTGTACAAATAAAATGAATAAAGTGGGTGTGATTTTTGTTGTCGTTATAGTTGGGCCAAACTCGATAAAGTCATAAATGAATTGGAAGAGTTAATAAATGACTTGTAAGTGGCAAAGTCATTTAATATTAGGGATTGGAGTGGGGTTTTTTTTTTTAATATGATTTGTAGTAGTGGTGTCATAAAGCGTAAGAGTTAAATAACTATGTTCTTTATATTATGTATTTCGATTACTATGAATTTTTTAAGTTGACGCGTAAAACTCAACTCGTAAAACGTAAATGTTACACATATAGGTTCTTTATATTATGTATTTAATTTACTTTTGAGTTTTTTTTGGAGATGTTATTTGACTTTTATTTTTATTTTATTTTTATATTTATATACCATTTTTAAATTTAGTTTGTTTATTAACCGTGTTAGACGATTTAAAAATTATCCTTAATTAATGAAGATATTTTATTTTTTAATTCAATTAACGTCAATATTGGCTTTTTAAAATTACGTTATATGTATGTTTTTTTAGAGCCATGCTACACTTACACACATATTACATAATTTTATTTACAAAATTAAGTGGATCAATTAGATCATGAGAGAGAAGGAAGTGAGAGAATGAGAAAATTCATCTCCTTTTTTTACATATTAATGACCCACAACATTATAAGCAACTTATTAGTTAATGGCCCATAGAACTATAGAAGAACTTGTAGGTTTTTTTAGAAACTGTAACGGGCCGATGTAAAAATAAGTAAATGAATCTATAATCTCTAAATGGTATAGATCATTTTATAAATGTTTAGGTGATTTAAAGCGTTAAAGATTCATGTTGATCTGTAATCTGTAATTATATTATACAAATAATGCTTAAGAATAGTTTGATATTCTTCTAAATTCTTTTTAAATATTGTATTCGATTTTTTAGATTCTAAATCAATCTCTAAATGTTTTATTAAATGGTTTTGATATCCTAAATGATTTTCTTTATTTGTAAAATACTTGAATTCAAATTGGTTTTCATATTTTATTATAAGTTGTAAATATATGTAACATATATTGTACCTTTTACTGTATGTAGGACATAAATTATGTGAACTTTTGAGGGGCCGTTTTAGCAAACTGTGGCCAACTTTATACAACTTTATGGGACACGTATTTTGTAAATGTGTTTTTTTTTTTTTTTTTTTTTTTTTTTGTGCTGGAGTGACCCAAATTATTTATATTTAACCGTTACATATGGCATGTAATTTTATATGATAACTAAATATTTCATATCATATATCATATCATATACATATCATATATATAATATAATAATAATTATATAAATATATGAACGAAGATATATGTACATTTACATTTACATAATAATTAAAAGTAAATATTACAAACACTTAAATAGGTTACATAGGTACCTAATTTAACAAAGGAAAATGCTTGGTGGACCTAAAGTTATAAGCCTAAAAATAGGCCTACAAATATGATTGGTGGATGTAAAAAGTTGATTGGATGAGATTAGGAGAGAGAAAAAAATCAACCAATAAAATTAGTAGGTCTATTTTTAGGTCTGTCTAATTAGTCATGTATAGCATTACTCTTTAACAAAAAAGTAGAAGCATGGATCATCAAACAAAGTATTCTAAAACTCTATTTGGTATTGA
This sequence comes from Helichrysum umbraculigerum, assembly GCA_949592205.1. Lineage (NCBI taxonomy): Eukaryota > Viridiplantae > Streptophyta > Magnoliopsida > Asterales > Asteraceae > Helichrysum > Helichrysum umbraculigerum. The sequence goes on from CATIUR010000006.1 coordinate 58,222,279, forward strand.
CGAATTTGAGATCCATTAACGTAGTCGTCTTCAATTTCATGACCAAGCAAGAGAAGTTCTTTGATTAGTTGATCGGCCTTTTATATCTTCACCTTGACATTTATAACAACTTCTTCACCATCATTGTCTTTAGGGGCATTGAATTTAATTCAATCAACAAAAGCCCGTGGATCGAAATCATCTACAAATAAGTGTTTAAAAAATATGAATAACTTTCAATTTAAATTGAATAATATGTTTTATCAAGTGTGTTATTATACCTTCTAAATTGTTGTGGATGTTGAGATCTTCTAGAACAGCATCTTTTCTTTTAGATGTACAAATTAAGAGCAAAAACAAATTAAGCAATGTAGGTTAGAAATCAACAATTTTGCAACATAAGAAAGTAAGATATAATACCTTCAAAAGTTATAGGCGGTGTGGGATCTTCTTTTCTTTTAGATGTAGAAATTAAGAGCAAAAACAAAGTGAGCAATGTAGGTTAGAAGACAACAATTGCGCAACATAAGAAAGAAAGAGATAATACCTTCAAAAGTTTTAGGAGGTGTGGGATCTTCAAGTAAATGTTGTTTTACATCTACAAAACAATAAAAAAAAATTATAAATACAAATTAATGATAAGAACTTAAATAATCAACATATTGTACTTTTGAATTCTTTTGGACCTTTTGAGTTGTCACCAATAGCTTCATTGAAATTTGATGAACATGATTTAAATCCATGAATATAAAAGTTTGTGGAAGGATGTTAATAATATGGGAGTAATTTGAATGACGATGGCTAGAATAATACATGTATATATAGGGATAAAAGAATTAAATTAGGTAAATATTTTTTAATGATTTTTTTTATAAATATAAATATAAAGAGTTTGTGGTTGCCGTTTTTAACCCATCGTGTTTTTCCGATTAACATTGAAATTTGATATTATCTTATTCTATTATTATATTATTATTATTATAATAATGTTTGTATTATTATTATGTTATATATCCGGAATTTTTTATTTTTATTTTTATAATATTTGGTTTATTTTATAAAATTGTAATGTTTGCCAAAAAGTATTAGGGGTGTTAAGTGTACTTATTTCAAACTAATCTAAACCGTTGATCTCTAATTAGGGAGCCTAATCAAGTGTCCAAACTTCCTAATGGTATCCTCTTTTAATTATATATAAATGTTTGTATTATTATTATGTTATATATCCGGAATTTTTTATTTTTTTTTTATAATATTTGGTTTATTTTATAAAATTGTAATGTTTGCCAAAAAGTATTAGGGGTGTTAAGTGTACTTATTTCAAACTAATCTAAACCGTTGATCTCTAATTAGGGAGCCTAATCAAGGGTCCAAACTTCCTAATGGTATCCTCTTTTAATTATATATAAAAGATGACTAATGACTAGTAATGACTAATTAACGATCTAAATTATTTGTTATGAAAGTCAAATAAAATCATTTACATGATCCTTAATCCTTATTCACCGCCGGTTATAAACACGTTGTACGAGATATATGCAACATTTCATTTACCAAAATCCCTATTTATATGCATTTTCCATTGCTATGGCTATTATCTTCCTTTGTTAATCCATTCATTTGTTCTTAATCCCATTTTCCCATCCTTTCACCATTGTATTAGTTTAACGGTTTAACCATTCATCGCGTATAGTTTACAATTCATTGAGGTAGAATATATGGTACGATTGGATCCCATGTCATTAACATTATTCGACACGAAAGATATATATTGTTATCAAGTTTAGAGATGCATGTTCAATTAAAGGACCATCTTTAATCTTGTTGAAAGTGTTAGCTTGGTAATTAAGGAGAACTAAGTTTGATTTTGCAAAAGGTTGATATGGTCGTAACAAACTAACAATTGTATGATATATGTATCGTAGATGTCGTGCAACCTGTGACAATGATTGAAGTTGGGTTCATGTTGTTCTAATGATTGTGGTAGTAAGGCTTAAGGGCAACCAGGAAGAATGGTTTAATTAGCCAAGAGAGCAAGCATAATTCGCATGCCATGGTATGCAATCTTTTCAACCCGTGCCGTGATTAGGGCGACGATCAAATTAAGCTTTTAAGACCATTTTAGTTTCGTTGTAAGTTCTTTCTTCACTTATAATAATTGGATTGATTTCTGTATTTTGTTTATGATCATTGGCACATTAGATATGAATCAATTAATGGCACATTTTTTCATCATGTGAATCTCGCGATTATACGAGGATATATTCACTATATCAGTAACATCTTAAAATTTTTATTTTGTTTTTGAAAATATCGTTTGAATTTGTGTTTATATTAATCCTAACAAGTGGAAGGTAATGCGTATCTTTGACTATTAATTCGTTGTTATATAGTTGATAATTTGATATTAAAGGTTCATTATTCAAATTTCTCCAAGTTCTTGAAAATCGCTTGACCATTCAATCTTTGATCTATCTTTAGCTAGTTACCAATACAGAAAATGTATTAATCTTCGAAATTGTTCCTTCTGGTTTTGTGTAAAATAGGACAACAATGGAGTTTTCGATTCGGCTATCTCCATGCCATTTACTACTTCTCTTAACGTGTGTCCAAATTTTAGTACCCGTGTACCCACTTGGCGTAAACTATGGCACGACCGCTGACAATCTTCCTTCACCTAAAGAAGTTGCAGAGTTCCTTAAAGAGAGTACGATCATCGACCGTATCAAAATTTTCGATATGAATACTGAAATACTTAATGCGTTTTCAGACACAGGGATCTCCGTTACAATTTCTCTCCCTAATGGGGACATCCCATCTCTTACCGACTCTAATAAGGCCGAAAAATGGGTCAATGACAAAATTAAGCCCTACTACCCGGATACAAAGATTCGTTACATTTGTGTTGGTAATGAGATCCTACATTGGGGGACTCCTGACCAAATAGACAATCTTGTCCCCGCCATGAAAACGCTTTTCGGAGCGCTGGTCAAGGCAGGGATGCGTGACATAAAAGTCACAACCCCACATTCACTTGGAATTATGTTGTCCTCGGACCCACCAAGCTCTGGTGCATTCAGACCTGGATGGGACGTTGGCATCATTAAACCAATGCTTGAGTTTCTAAAAGAAAGTGGGTCCGGGTTCATGGTTAATCCGTATCCCTACTTTGGGTACTCACCGGGTAACGATAGTTTTGCTTTGTTTCGGCCCAACCCTGGGTTTGTTGACCCTGAAACTGGTAAAAAGTACGACAACATGTTTGATAGTTTGATGGACGCCGTTTACTCAGCAATGAAAAAATTAGGATATGCCGATGTGCCAATCGTTGTTGGGGAGACAGGGTGGCCGTCTCTTGGTGAACCATGGCTTACGTGGGTGAACGTAGCTAATGCCAAATCGTATAATGGAGCAATGATTAAGAAGTCTTCATCAAAAGTCGGGACGCCATTGATGCCTGACAAAAACTTTGAGATTTACATTTTTGCGTTGTTTAACGAGAATCAGAAGCCGGGCTCTCTTGCTGAGAGGAACTTTGGGCTCTTTAGGCCCGATCTCACAGAGGTATACGACATTGGAGTCATTAATGGAACTGCACCAAATCGAAAATCACATGTAAGAAAATTTTTACTTAAAACAATGTACGAGTTTTGTTTATTTGCTTATTGTTTATTTTGACACGGCTCAAAGATTTTACAAAAAGATATATTAGTGTTTTATCATAAGCAATCCCAAACACCCGATTAACTACTTCTTTTGTAAAAATTAGTTAAGTATTGCAATCATAAATTTGTGAATTTGGTATTGTGAAGGGTCCTGCGGCATCTCCAAAGTCTCCCGGGAGTTCAAAAGATGGTGGTAAAGACAGCGACGACGAGTCACAATCAAAGTCTGGCGACAAAACTCCTTACGGTCACAGCGATTCTTCTCGTCCACTAGCGAGTCTTTCCGCTGCGGGAGCTGCAATTTTTGTCGTACTTGGTGCATTTTTTATGTTGTAGTTGATTGTTATTTTGAGGTTATATTTGAAGTTGTTGAAGTATAGATTTTGACATTGCTTGGAGGAAATAAGTTATTTTTTTGTTTGAGTTTTAATCATTTTTACTTCATCATTTATGCATACCTGGAAGTAAACAATATCATGTTTTCACTAATTGCAGTTAGTTTAATGAATACATAGCACATTACCAGGGCTGATTATTTAATTAATTAAATAATTTCGTGTTAAACCATAGCAAAATCAATCTTCAAAAAACATATAAATTTATTACTTTCGGATATCGATATCTTGATATACAACTTATTCATATACTATACCTTTGGGTTTCCAATCATACTGTTTTCCCCAAACAGATTTGTTGGAATCATAATAATATATCCCATCGTTCATGGCTGACCAATTACATGGATTAATATGCCCGTTATGTAAGTTGCATACATCATACATCGTTTCGTTAAACACATCCAAAACCTGCTCTTGTGATTCCCAGTAGAAATGACAAAAGAACAACGTATTATGAAACGTAGCTTCGCAAAATTTCCAGTCAAACTCTTCATTATACGCGAGATGATGATCACCTAGATCGTCATCTTTCGACTTGCAATGAACCAAGATGTTACTATCTGGGATCAAGTTTTGAACTTGAACTCTAAATTCTGGTTCAAGATTAACACAAGCATGTATTATTGTACCAATAACATAAATTGCTAGAAACATATAAATCAATACATTTTTCATTTTCATCATGTTTGAGCTATAATATAAACACCCTCCATATAAATAGATATCACTTTTTCTTTAACTCGTATAAATAAATCGATAACAAGTTTCCATATAGTGGAGTGATAAACAAATAGTGTAACGTAATTTGAATGAATGCAATGAAAATACAATATTATATTACATTAATTAATATAATATTAGAATCATATTATATTTAATTTTACTAATTATCACCCTTATTTTAATGGATGTTGATTACGAGAATAACAAATAAATATTCAAAGAATGACAAATGGTTTTTAGTGATATATAATAAAGGAAAATTGCCTGAAAAAATAATTTATTTGTCAAAATTTGACAATGAAGGAAATATGAATTCTGTCGCTGTCTTAAAAAGACCAATTATAGAATTGTGTCGTATAAAGATCTAAAGTGTCAAAAAGTCATATTCATTTTATTGTCAAACTTTGACAAATTAATTATCTTTTCGGGCCATTTGATTTTAGAATAAATGAAATCTCAATTATCAATTAACCATATTTTTTTTTCAATTTTTTCAATTTTTTAATTTTTACAAGAAGATTACTCGAGTCATTGTCATAAATTTCACTTTCTATCATTAACAGAATTTATGTAAGAGATATTTTTATCATCTTTCATTATAACCGGATTTTATTCAATTAAAACCACTATATTTGATAATTTTATACTCTCTTCTAATCTTTTTTATAATAATCAAGAACAAACTTTAATAGAGTAACAGCTAGCTAGGCTTGTTTTTACTAGGAAATATGTTATTTGTGACTTGAAATTACTCCATATTACATTCCTTTTTGATTCTTTACTTTCATAAAGACAAGACCCACGTTACCCATATTACTCATTCCAATCTTTACATTTAAAGCTTTCTCTAAACAGTCAACAACAACCCCCTATAAAAATCACCTAAATTTCACTCACAAAATCCCATCTTTCACAATGCCCGTTTCAAAACCTCCTCTAAACCACTTCCTCCTCTTCCTCCTCCTCGTCGTCATACCGATTGTCAACTCTATCGGAGTCGACTACGGCACGCACGGCGACAATCTCCCATCACCAGCTACGGTCGCTCAATTCCTCAAATCCAACACCATAATCGACCGCATCAGAATCTTCGATGTCAATCCAGATATCATAAAAGCCTTTGCTAACACTGGAATCCTCGTCTCCGTCACCATACCCAATGGGGACATCCCTTCGCTCACCGACCCGTGGAACGCCCTTCGGTGGGTCCACACCAATATCAAGCCCTTCTACCCCGCTACCAAGATCCATTACATTTGTGTCGGTACCGAGGTAATCTTAAATAATAAAAAATTAAATAAAAATACAATTCATTTTACACTTTATTTCTCCAATTTTACTCTTACAAAATAACAGGTACTTCATTGGGGTCCACAACACATTGTTGACAACCTTGTGCCGGCAATGAGAGTACTTAACGCTGCACTCATTAAATCTGGTATCAAAGACATCAAAATTTCTAGCCCACATGCCCTGGATATCCTTTTTTCGTCCAGCCCGCCGAGTAACGCGTCATTCCGAGCGGGATGGGACGTAGGTAATCTCACCCCGATGCTACAGTTCCATCGACAGACCAAGTCCGGATTCATGGTTAACCCATACACATATTTCGCGTACTCGCCCGAAATTGAGAATTTTTGTCTTTTCAAACCAAATGCGGGTTTTGTTGATAAAGCTACCGGTAAAAGGTACTTCATACACCTTTTCTATTTATAGATTTTTTGTACGTTACTTGCGATAAAAAAAAAAAAAAAACAAATAATGTTAAACATATGTTACATTTTGGTACAGTTAACATTTTTTCATTTGTGTAGTATTTATGTTAAATTTTTTAATTTATTGTTGATTTTAAGGTACACGAATCAGTTCGATCAGTTGATGGACGCTGTGTACGTTTCGATGAAAAAGTTGGGGTACCCAGACGTTGAAATAATCGTGGCAGAGACAGGGTGGCCGTCGGGTGGAGACCCGGAAAACCCTCATGCGAATCCCGGAAATGCAGCTGCTTATAATGGTGGGTTGATCAAGAAATTTAACTCCGGTGTTGGAACGCCATTGATGCCCGGACGAAAGTTTGAAACTTATATTTTTTCATTGTTTAATGAGAATTTAAAAGGGCCATCGTTGGATGAAAAGTACTTTGGACTGTTTAGACCCGATTTTACTCAAGTTTATGACATTGGGATTATGCACCAACCACAGGTATTTACCTTTTATATATATATATATATATATATATATATATATTTTATTTTTTTTTCTTTTTAAAATCGTATGAAATGAAACATTGTGTTACGTGGTATAAAAGAATCGAATTTTATGGGGGACCATAAAAGAATATATCCGTAGAAGAGTGCAATTATTTAAGATTCTCACTTTCTTGGATGATACATATATTTTCTGCATTAAAAGTGACAATATTATTTTGCCTTTCCTATAACTATAAAAAAAAAATACGATTCTTTTTTTATATGGAGTATATAAATATATATAAATTTAATAGTGTTATAATATTTGCAAAAATAGCGTTGTATCATTAGCTGAATTTGTACGTTTATAAAATTATTGTAAGCTGAATTTGACGTTTGAATGTTTGATACAGTCAACGAGCCCGTCGCCGAAGTCACCAACTCCGTCGAGCCCAACACCAAAGTCACCGACACCATCCGCACCATGGTCCGCATCAGGCAAGCTTTGGTGTGTGCCTAAACCGAATGCTAGCGATGTTGCACTTCAAGCCAACATAGATTACATTTGTAGCAATGGTGTCGATTGTAGCCCAACCCAGCCCGGTGGCCCTTGCTTCGAGCCCAGTACTATAAGAGCTCATGCAGCATTCCTCATGAACTCTTATTACCAAGCCAAAGGTCGTCACGACTTCAACTGTGACTTTGCTCATACAGCGATCATAGTCTCCACCGACCCAAGTAAGTTGATCACTATTAATTCTCCATGCCATGATCTATAATTGTAGTTTTTACTTTTTTGGCAGTATAACTTTAGGGTAGGGTTCAAATAAGAATAGGAATTTGTGTGAGAATGAGGGAACCAATGATATCAAGCCATGTGTACAAAGAGAATGTTCCACATGTATAAAACCCATTTACCCCCAACATCAATTATCTCACAAACGACAAATCGAAAAATTATGAAAATTACACCATTAAATTCGTCGTTTTCTCCTCTTCGATTTGCCGTCCCTCAAGACATACTTTCGAAAAGTTTTTTTTTTTTTCATTTTTTAGTGGGTTTCACATTTACTAACACATGTGTTAAAGTGTTGCGTTTAGGGTTTAGGGTTTGTGGTTTAGGGGTTAGGGTTTAGGGTTTAGGGTTTGAGGTTTGGGGTTTCGGGGCGAAACCCCAAACCTCAAACCCTAAACCCTAAACCCTAACCCCTAAACCACAAACCCTAAACCCTAAACGCTTTACAAAACGCTAAACCCTAAATCTTTCTAAACCCTAAACCTTGAACCCCTTCTAAACCCTAAACCCTTATAAACCCTAAACCATAAACCCTACTAAACCTTAAACCTAACCCTAAACCCTAACCTTAACCACAAATTAAATGTACAACTAATCATTAACACATGTGTTACTAATTTGTGAAACCCACCAAAAAATGAGAAAAAAAAAGTTGTCAAAAGTATGCCTTGAGGGACGGCAAATCGAAGAGAAGAAAACGCTGAATTTTATGGTGCAATTTTCATGATTTTTCGACTTACCGTTTGTGAGATATTTAATTTTTAAAATTGTGGAGGAGAGAGAATAAAGTGTGGAGGAGAGTTAATAAAGTGACACATGGCAGAAATCTGTTGGTTCCCTCATTCTCACTCAAAATTGGTGTACTCATTTGAACCTTACTCTATAACTTTAATACCTTTCCATGAAAATTAGAATGTTTGTTTTATTTGTATTATTATTATTATTATTATTATTATTATTATTATTATTATTATTATTATTTATCATCATAATTGCCGGATATATCTATTCTAATTTCAATTTTTCTAAATAGCATGACCGACATAAATAAATAGGTTGATTGAAAAAAAATGTGTCCACAATATATTTCTTTGTTGTACTTCATTTATCTCTAATCAAACAAATTTAAAACTGTTATATTTAGTTATATATATTTTTAATTTGCAATAAATACAAAGAGTAACATTCTTTTTCTTGTAAAAATAAAGGGTTCGTTGATGACAGCATTAATAAATTAAGACATACATATATTATTGAACTTCGACCGATATTTAGGGGTCAATCAATAGTTCAATACCACTCGAAAGTTTGTAACATCAGACCATATTATGGGCTTAATCGCATGTCTTGGCCCCTTGTATTTAATCGCATGCTGTTGACTTGGGCTTTGTTTAACAAGTATCTTTTCGTTTTGGGAAAAAATTGGAAAAACAAAAGATTATCAAAAAAGAGTAAAGAAGTGTAACAATAAATAATACTATCTCCATCCCAAATTTTTGACTTTAAATATTTTTGTTTGTGTTATACTCCCTCCGTCCCATATTTATAGTCCATCTTTCATTTTTTGGACGTCCAAATTAATTATCCGCTTCCAAAAGTAGGAGGGTATAATTAACTAAATTTCCTATTATACCCCTACTTTATATATCTATAATCTATAACTACTTATAAAGCATCTTATAGTTTTAATTTTAGAAACTCTTAAAAAAATAAGACTCAACATTTCCATATTTAATTATTTTAATTATATGATTTACAATAAAACCCTATTAGTTTAACATATTTTTCACTTTTCAATTTTCACCAATTATATACCAATCTCAAACTATATATACAAGCAAACAACTAATATCAACTAACAATCACAGGTAATTCATTAGTGAATAACAAAAATTATATGTGATTATCGTTGAGTCAGTACTAAAATGAAAGTATTCAATTTCGCTGCATAGCGCGGATATTATGCTAGTATGTAATAAAAAGGTAGGTAAAAAAGTAAGGGTAAAACTGTCATAGTACAGAAAAGTACAATGTAATAATTATATTTTGTTGAACTGCGTGTTTCTTGTCTGTGGACAATAAATTTGGGACGGAAGGAGTATAATACTTGATGTAAAATATATGAATGGATTGAGTTTTAAATGTATTTTCATTTGTATAGTTTTCATCAAGTATTTTATAACACAAATAAAAATATTTAAAGTCAAAGTTGTAAAAAAAGACTTCAAAAAGTCAAAATTGAATAATTATTTTGGGACGGATGGAGTAACAGGATTTAATGTTTGACGGATTAACTAGTTAACATTTTTTATATCTCAGGTAATGGAGCATGTAAATATATTTCGTAAGCTTAAAAAACGAGTAATGAAGGTATGCCGAGAACTGGACTGAGATGCATGTGGAACATTGATCGAGTTTCGAGGATCCTTGCGACTCGTAGCTTTCAGAAAGAGTATGAAATTGATCGATTAAATATTTAAAAATTCATTTGTAGCTGCACAAAATATATAATCTATGATTATTTGGTCCATCTACAATTGCGTTTTTTGAGTGACAAAACATTAATTTCCATGTACATATATCTGAGTTTTGTATGATAATAGGTACGAAATGGGCCGTGCTTAGCACTACCCATTATTTATATATTACACTCGAAATAATACATATAACGAATCAATTAATTATTTTCTCAAAAAATTTGATCAAATATATGTCTACAAATGATTTACGTAATTTCTTTAGCAAAAATCGTTGGGGTAGATTTATATAAGATGGGGAAAATATTGATAATAAAATAAGAATAAGAATAATACCAAATGTGTGAATTATTTCATTTTTGAATAAATGAGATGTTTTGAAGAATCGGTGGGGTTGATATAGATTTGAAATGATGAAAAAAATAACCTCTCTAATAGTCATCAACAAGATTGATCCAAAAAAATATAAGTAAGAATACATAATTTTGTAAAAAAGATAACGTTTTCAAGATTTAAAGGGTTGTTTATAATCAATAGTTATTTTTGAAGTTTAAAATGAGAATATATATGTTGGTATTAATTTTAGGTGTAAGATATAAAAAAAATTAAGGAATTAAGAACATGTAAAACAATTATGTGTCCTAAAGTTGAATAAAATGATTGTTTATATATAAAAGTTATGTTATTTTTAAGGTTTGGGATAAGTCCACCGAAATGCTATCAATTTTGGTCCAAAAGCTATTGTGTGTAACCAACTAACACATGGGTGTAAGAATGCAACCAACTTTCAAAAATGGTGTTTTAATGTAATTTGCTGACGAGTCGATGAGTTGTCAAACTCTCCAGAAGCCACGTGGCACATCCGTACGCCACGTGTCACCTTCAACGAGCGACACATCAGCAAATTACATTAAAACACCCATTTTTAAAAGTTGGTTGCATTTTTACACCCATGTGTTAGTTGGTTACATACAATAGCTTTTGGGCCAAAGTTAGTTGCATTTCGAGGGATTTTTCCCTTAAGGTTTTAGTTTAAAATATTTAATTGTGCCATTATTAAGTTTAAGATGAGAAATAAAAATGAAGCTTAAATCGAAATTTTAATTAAATCAAATAATTAAACATGTCATGTGTCATTGTAGGAAAGAAACATGCTTTCCTTATATAATACTTAAGATTAAGATAAGATAAGATAAGATATATTGACATCACGTACCATAAAAACATACAAAAATTGACTTTTCTCAACTGTGGTTAATAAGAAATTAATCCTAATTCTAACATTACCATGTCTTTTGCATGTATGGATGTCGCATCTTGTTAATTGGCTGCAAAATTAATTTTGTAGTTACCTGATTAACATTTGCCCATTATATTGTAAATTATAATCCGGCCAAACGTATAAAATTATAATCTCATTGTAAATTAGAAATGGTACTTGGAATAATGAAGGTGTACATAAGCAAATGATATATGATGATGATGAAATGAATTGAACCGTTTCTTATATTATATCGTATCGTATTTATTTAAAAAAAAATTCATAAGACATACGGAGGAGTACACATGTACTGGATTGTATCCGTAATAGCGACCCGCGAAACTGGTGAGGATACTACTGAAATATGTCGACGACAACATCAAGGAGAGGGAAGGGATTTCCAGAGAGCACAGTTATAGCAACCTTGAAAACTATTTGAGCCCATTTCAAACCTTGACCAGCTAATTGTTGACGGCGATTTACATTGATCATAGTGCTCATGTCATTCTTCCTTTCACCTCTCACACAATCGATGAGTGCATGTTTCATGCACGATACGTGAGCTTGTGACTCGTCCGACCTTAATGAGTAACACCAATAATCGTCCTTATACTCATTCTTGGAGTAGCAATAGAGACAATTTGACGTCAATCTTCTACGAAGCCTAAACTTCATATCACCAACATTAACTTTTCTTGGTAGATTTAGACAACATGGGTGGAGATCTTTGTCGGTTTTCTCACAATGGTAAGAGAACCCCAAGATGTCTGATCCACATGCATCACAACGTCGCTCCTTGTTGTCAAAACGTGATTGATGGAATTTGAATTTGGATCTAACTAGAAACTCATGGGTTGCTCTTTCCTCATAGTATCTGCAATCTCGATGTAAAATATACTTACAATGGTTGCATTTGTACCTATCTCCAATCCCTAGTTCTTTGCATCCACTGCACTTGTATGCTGATCGCTCTCCCTTTGTGAAAAGTAAGTTGTGTCGATGATAGCTTCTAAGTTTTTTATGTGAACTTGAAGTATGCTTTGCTCCTTTACCTTCAATGAGAGCCAATTAACCATTTGATTCCATAGATCAAAATCTAATTAAGCACAAGAAAAACATAACTAATAACTAATTCCAAGCAAGTAACTTTGATCAAGTGATTGCGCATCACCAATCAGCATTTAGCCTAGCGGTATGTAGTGCATGTAAAATGACCATCAACCAAGATTTTGTGTTGCAACTATCAATTGCATGAACGGTGCTCGAGTTTTATGAAAAAATACTGCATTAAGGTAAGTACCTGATGATGGTGCATTAACAACAGCATCTCGCCTGTCGTATTTGATGGTGATCTTCATCCTTGAGTATGAATCAGGTACATGCCCCTCCCGATGTCCTTAACACAATTACATTTTTATTAGAAAGTCAGGAATCAAGTCATATACAGTAATATAACAAAACAATAAAACACACACACACACACATAATATATTATACATGCATGAATGCATACTTGATGGATAAATGTGTGGTATTGACACAATTAAGAGGAGCAGCAAAAAATACATAAAATAACTAGGAGGAGACCCACACAAATACTAGTAGTAGTAATACTTATAACACATATATAAAATTTGAAGTGTTCTTAATACTCTTAAAAATTTATTTTTATGTACTTTGAAATTTTTGAGGAGACACTTACTCCCTACCCCATTGTAAATTCACTTGTGTTTATCTATAACTTAATCTTCACCTACCGCTAAGGCGCTAACACCATCTTCTTTAATTTGATTTTTCACAAATAAAAAACGAATCAAATCCCTTTATTTCAACGATGATTACTAACGGTGGTGAACTCCTCAACCAACTCTCTTCAACATCGAAAACGTCTTTCATATTTCAAACATGGTTCTTCCGCCAGGAAACTTATGGAAATCCATGGAGGTGGTTGTTCATGCGGCTCTTTGGTTCATTTAGAGGCATAGGAACGATATTACCTTCACTTGGCGATAATATCAAACTTTTATCTTTTACTTGGATCTCAAGTAGAAATGCTTATCTAAAATGGATAGATTGGAGTTGTGATCCTACTTCATCTCTATGTACTCTTTTGTAATTTTATTTATCTAGCTTCTTGCTAGTTTTCTAATATATCCGCCGTTCAAAAAAATATTACTAATGGTGATAGCAAAAAAAAGTAGGGTTAAGTGCTTGTAAATATATTTAACTAAAGTTTAATATTCATTATGTGTACTTAACTACTGCGACGTGCATATATTGTATATATAAAATTTGTTATTTATTTTCATTGTATGTATTTTGGAGACGTGTTATTTATATAAGGTGTCATGTGACATCTTTACAAGTTAACATGTCACAAGAGTACATACAATAATAATTAATAACAATTATTATAGATACAATGTACGTCGGAGTAGTTAGTTAACAATGAATATTAGAGCTTAGTTAAATGGATTTATAAGCACTTAACCCTAAAAAGAATCATTCATGCAACAAAATTCAAATTAAAGAACCACCCACCACAATTAGAAAGTTTAAGGGATGAAATTAGTATCTTGTCGTGTAATTAACTCGTCAAAGGTCAAGATCTTTATTTATACTAAAAATTGATCACTTAAAATAGATATAAGATATATCAAGGTTATCACCATTAATTTTAGCATTCATGGTAAGAAATAAGATAGTAAAAGTTAATTACCATGCCTGTGTCCCCGTCGATGATCATCTTCATAAGAAAACCTAACACTTCTTCTAGTCTTTTTCTCGAGTGCAAGTCTCACACTTTCACGGTGTTCATAAGTTGAGACAACAACACGCATCTTCCTACGGTCGATTTCAACCAAATCATCGCCAACAGCACTCCTGATCTTTCTTTTATACTCTTCGCAGGTGTCCATGTTAGAAATCTCGAAAACAAACGTCCTTCGAGTACTCCGAGACATGCTTTACGCGTAGATTTCTAAACTCGCTGAATTCAACACACCACATACGTTACTATGTTAGAAATAAAAGGACACCTCACTTAATATACATACACATATATAGCATATACTTGCATATATCATATCCTATATCCTATACTATATATTATCTAGTTAAAATGAGTTACCAGAAACGTTGACCTTAGTGATGCTAGAAATGGTACTTGGGTAATTGGGTCTGCTTGACTGCCGGGGTGATGATATAGAAAGTGGTACTTGGGTTGTTTATTTATAGACATGATAATTAAACTAGGGAGTACAATTTATTTATTTATTTATTAAAAAAAATCCCTTAAGAAATATGAACAAGTTACTAAGACCTTATTTGTCAACTTATGAATAATAAAAAATGACTATCCTAAAGATAAACACATATGCATCCATATTCTTGGCTTTATCGGTCATGTACGACGACTCGATTAAGTATCGTAGTTTCTGATCACCTTCCACGACATGTCGAATAAAAAATTACAATTTGTCATCTAATTATAATTAATTAAATAAATAATAATACCTCTTTCTTTAACATGTTAGTTGAAATTAAATCACTCCAATCATCAACATGATATATGATTATATGAAAAAGTGAAGTATTACTTTTCTTGCGGAATAGGTTTAAACAAATTGGACTTTGATCACCATAGACCTTTTAATTTATTGATGTGCATGTTTGTAGATTTTGAATATGGCTATATGCTTCTAAATGCATTTAACTAATCTATGATTTTTTTAGTGTGTACCTGTATATTCAAACGTATATCGTATATAACAAAACTTGTTATTTATTGTTATTTATGTATTTTAGTGACGTATAAACTTGTAAAAATGCATGTGACACCTTATATAAATAACATATCCCCAAAAATGCATACAATGACAAAATAATAAGTTTCTAACACACAATGTATGTCTGAGTAGGTAGATACACACTTTAAATATCAGACACTAGTTAAATACATTTATAATCACTTAACCCTTTTGAATAATGAAATTTTTCCAGTTAAGTTAGAATGAATAAGTTTTTTATAATAAAAAGGTGAATATTAAAGAAACGAATAAAAAATAATATTATGACAAATAAAGTGAATTAGGAGTCGGTCCAATATGGGACCTTTTAAAAACTTCTTCTTTTTTATTTTATATGATTTTAAAGTGTACTAGTTTCCAAAAGTCTTTCTTTTTCATATTTTTCTTTTGAAACGATATTTCAGAAGTCGACCCATCGAATAGGGAGTTGATAGATACAACAAATAACTTAATGGATACACCAAACTGTACAAGTGCTAAAGCACACAATACAAACATAATGAAGCATAAATTTGGTGTATCAATCAAACTTTGTGTTGTATTTATCACTTCCCATCGAATAATCTCAGCTTCTAACAACCATTTCACAACAAACCAAACGCACCCGTTGTATAATTTTTTGTTGACCTGACCATTAATTCATCTCTTTTCATTAATTAAATTCAATGTAGTGATGTGTACTAGGCTCATGTTTACATATAACGTACACCTAATAATTTCGACGCCTACCTCTTAACCCGCGCATTCTCAACGGGATTGGATAGTGTTGTTGCTATTGTCTTCATGCTAAGTTAGATGCCCGTCAATCTTGAGTTAAAATCTACTTCATTTCTTGCTTGCCGTGTTTGTCGGCCGGGACGGAGCAACCAATTTCCAGGCCGGCCTCATGGATTGAAGAGGGCAATTCGACATTTCAACCATCCACAAAATCTGTGATCCAAGTTGATATAACGTACATAAATGACATGTCTAGATGCCACAAGTCATAATAATAAGACTTCCCTATAACATATAAGATCAATGACATGGTTAAGTTTTATATACAGAATAAGGGATGATATTCAGTTCACACTTATTTTTGAAAACATTCTTGACGAAGCAAAGTGCACATATAAATTCTTATAAAGAGATTAATACTGTACAAATACATATATATTATACCACGGATTATTATCTCAAAATCTCATCTCAAATATATAATAATATTTTACGGAAATAATAATTCTGATACTTTGTGACTAGCTTTAATGTATTAGACAGTAGGTTTAGTATACTATGCCCGAGCCCGATTGTGGGTTAGGGTCCATTAGATTAGGGTTTCTATGTAACTCATATACACTATAAATAACGTTGTGTTTCAATGTTTTATATGGTATCAGAGCCCGGTTCCGGGATTTATCTCTTTTCTTCTCATTCCCCGTCCGCGATTGTACAATTCTTAATATTCTAATGATCACCTCCGCCACTTTCTTCCTTCGTTTCTATGTAGTCATTAACTACCATCTTTATTTTCTTCAATTAACAATTGTTAATCACTAGGGGTGTTCACAGTTTGGATAAAACCGGATTATCCAAATGGTTTAATTGGATTTGACCGTTCGGATTTGACAATTTGATTTTTTGGATCGGATCGGGCAAAAACTGTAACACCCACTTTATGGGTCTAGCTGTATTTAAATATTTTGTGACTTTGAAACATTATTTAATGTGTTACAAAATAAATATGTAGAGTTATTTGAAAATAAATGGGAAAATAGTCAAATAAATTATTGTGACTAATGAAATATTAATTGTTTTAAATTAATATAGATGACGGTAAAATAAAATAGTATTTCCCCGCAATTGGTTTTTAAGTTCCAGACAATGATAAGTACGGGGAATAAAATTTAATACTTATATGATAATTCCATATATTTGAGTCGGTCTTTATTTCTCCTCCTCACATATATACGTACGCATACATACATATGAAACCCTAGCTTAATTCATCTTTTTCATCAAATTGAAGATCTCTAGTTCGAATTCAAGCTTCAAGATGATAGATTATCATCTCCTAATCTTTCTATTCAACTTGTAAGTCCCTAATTCATGATGTATGAACCCTATAAATTTGGGGGTTTTAGTGTTCTTGGTTATAATCCGAAATTAGGGCTTGAAATGGTTAAATTTATGTTGGTTAAGTTTGTTATTGATGATAACTAACATGATTCAATCTAAAGTTTGTAAACTTAAGGTGATTCTTAGGGTTTATCATAAATTTTGATGGGTTATTGATTATAATCCGAAAATTGAGGTTAATATTCATGAGATTGATGTTGTTATACTTGTTAGTGATGTTAAGTAACATGATTCATGCTTAAAGTTATAGCTTTGATTAGGGTTCTTAACTTCTTGATGATTTGGATGAGTTCATGGTGCTTTTTGAATGGATTGATGGTAATTATCATAAACTAAAGCTTGGTATTAGTTGAATGGCGTTATTAAGTGTTAATAAGAGGGTTAGTAGCTTAATTTAACTTAATAGGGGACTAATTAAGTTATGTGAACTATAATTCAAGTGGATTTTATGAAAGTATGATGATTAAGTACTAATTACCTTGATTGATAATAAAAAGAGTTTGTTATAGTGTTGCTAGTAAAAAGTGAGTTATTATATGAAATTGTTAATCATTGAAATTAAGAGGATCATGTTGGTTAGTGACAACTAGAGGTGGATTAATGTGATAATGTGATTTTATGATCATAATTTGATAGTGATGGTGAACTAATGATACTAAATTTGTTACTTATAGTCTTGGATTGAATTATGTTAAATAACTATAAGTAGGTGATAATTTAAAAGTGGAATATTTGAATACTTGGATTAAGTATAATCAATTTCATGAGAGTGTGGAATTTGTAACTTGGATTAGTTAATTATGGTGTTATAATCACTATATATTGTATTGTGATTTCTTGATTGAGTTGTTTGGATTTTGACAACATTATGTGATATTAGTTCACATTGAAACAAGTGACTAACTTGTGTTATTCTGTTATAATCGCATATATGGAGAAAGACTCGGTGATATTAGACTACTGAGTGGACGACTGAGGTATTCGGTGAGTGGACTGGGTCTCACAGGATAAATTGGTGATGACATTGTGGTTACACCAATCATTAGTAGTTTTATGTTTATCGATTTATTGATTGATTAATTGCTAGTGTTTTATTTCATGATAGGTTGAAATAATATCGTTAGTTGATTGATTGATTGTTGGTGAATATTCCATGATAGGTTGGAATAATAGAGGTCAGTTGCGATTGGGCTTAGTTGCTATAGGTTAGTCAACATGTGATTGGTGAACATTCGTTGTGAATTAGATTTCATGTTGACTAAAGATAGCAATGGGCTATCGGTAATACCACTGTATAGGCCTGCAGTTGGTTATAAGTGTTCTTGGTGCATCACCCGGGTCTGTGGATGTCACAAGGACCACCGATCATCTATTTGATTGATTGTGCGTTTATATTTGATTGTTGTAAATCGATTGTTATGCTAAGTTAGACTGTTAGAACTAGTCTATTTACTTAGCTTCGTGCTAATTCCCCACATTACTCTTGCAGGTTTAGTCTTTGATGGTGGGTTTGCAAGAAAACAGGGTTTGATGGAATATTTGGCGACTAGCACTCTGATTTTATATAATTACGTTATTGGTTTAACATTTTGTTGTAAGTCAATTTGCACCTAATTTAGTGTTGTAATTATTAGGGCCATTTGAATTTAAAGATCATGTAATTTGAATTGCATATTTTAGTTGTTTTATATGCAATCTAAAATGTATGTGTTCAACTAGGCATTTCCGGTTTAAAAAAAAAAAAAATTGGTCTTGAAATAGAGGGTGTTAAAAGTTGGTATCAGAGCATGAATTTGGGTGAATTGTACATTGTAAGGTGTTCAATCCCAAACTCTGATGTGCGTCATGTCAAACATTCCATGGTGTGGGATTAGTAGTTGTATGAGAAAATGGTTATTGATTATGTACTAACCTATAACAAGTTGCAAGATTGTTGTTTTGATTGCAGAGACGGAGGAACATGAGGAACCGAATGGTATTCTCAATGATTCCTCAATACTCGTGGGCCTATAAATATCAGGTGCTTTTCGATAAGCTTGGTGAATTTTAATAAGCTTGAAATGTTTACTTTACTATGATATGATTAGTAGTAAAGTAAGTTGAGTCAGATTGACATGATTCCCTGGTTACAAAGTCTTGATGATCATTATATGTTGATGTGATGCTATGAATATTAATTGAGATGTTTAGTATCATGAGTGGTTCTAAATGAACTAGAAATAAATTATATTGACACATGATTGAACAAAGTGTTACAGTTGTAATCATTGGAATATTTGCAATTAACTTGCTAAAAATCAAAGATGAAAATGATTGTGTTTGACTTGGAATAGTCAATGATGTGTGGATTGGGTGTTGGAATAGTAAATAGATAGGTTGAAATCTAAATGGGTTGTTAAAGTGCCCAAATGGGTCACTTGTTGGTTATTTGGTTTAAATAAGTATTGATTGGAGTATTATGATTGATAGAGTGACTATAAGTCCTAAATATAGTAGAAATGTGAATTGAAAATGTAATGGTAATCAAAATGGTTGGATTTGATAAAAGTGTCCATTTGGACCCATAAACGGGTCGGAGAGTTAAAACTTGATAGAATGGGTATGTATGGGTGATGAATATGATCACACGTCATAAATGTATGTAGAAACATGTTGGCAAAAGGGTGGAAGCCTAAAGTCAGTCGTTTGGAATATAATGTGTCAACCAAAATGGCTCAAAATGGCCTAAAATTGGTTATACGTCCGTTTTCTCGTAAAACGTGTAAATTGAAAAAGTGGAAAAATGGAAAGTTGCATTTTGATTATATGAGGGTGCCTGCAAAATTTCAGAGTCTAACTCTTTACGGTTTAGGAGATATGCGCGTTTGAGTTTCGTATTTTTGCACTAAAATTGCAGACTTGTTACAGCAGGTTGAATCCGGACGGATTCCCTTGAATCCGTACGGATTCCCATGAATCCGGACGGATTCCTTGACCGGATTCCTTAAAAATGGTTCTGTCCCAAAACTTGGCCTTGAATACGGCGGATTCCCCGGAATCCGGGCGTATTCCCTTCAATCCGGGCGGATTCCCCAGAATCCGGCGGATTCCCCTCTTATTGAGACATTTCTTGTGTTATGTGTTATATTAAGTGAGTTTAATATGAAAGTTCGTAAAATTTCGACGTTCGTCGTAACGTTCGACGTAGAATTTCCGTTAGAAAATTTCGGTGTCCGATTAAGACGAAATTTACATGTCAACTCAAAAACGGGTCAGCGGTCAAAGCTCATCGCTTTGCCAT
This sequence comes from Helichrysum umbraculigerum, assembly GCA_949592205.1. Lineage (NCBI taxonomy): Eukaryota > Viridiplantae > Streptophyta > Magnoliopsida > Asterales > Asteraceae > Helichrysum > Helichrysum umbraculigerum. The sequence continues at coordinate 58,242,974 of CATIUR010000006.1, forward strand.
GAGCCCTGTCAGTTTTCGGCACTTCGGGGTCGTTTGGGGCCCGAAAATCACGTTTTATTGTTTTTCGGACATTATTTCGGACTTTTTGCTTACGTTTTGTATTGGGCTTTTGTTTCTTTGAGCCCATAGATCATTCTTATGATTAAATATAATATTAAAAGTTGTTTTAAGAGGTATATATGGTTCATAGTGTATGAGTTGTTTGTAGACGGTTTAATGAACTGCAGAGTATATTAAGAACAGGTATTGTTGATAGTTGCTAATAGGGGTTAGTAAACACTAATTCTAGAGTTATGTGGATCAAACTATGTGAATCAATGGAAACATGAGAAAGTAAAAGTTAATCATTTAGAGATTAATGGTATGAAGTGGTCTGAAAAGAAAGTGTGACTGACATAATATGACGACGCCTGGCCAACGTATTTATATTATGCCATTTCACATGGAGTTTTGAGACTACCAAGTACCCGAGAAATTGATGAGACTTTAAAAAATTGTAGGTTTTCAATGTTGATATATGAGAGAGAGAGAGAGAGAGAGAGAGAGAGAGACAATGATTGACTAAAATGAAATGGTTGTAAAACATTAAGTTATTGTATTAATGGACTACCTATTAATAAGATATATATATATATATATATATATATATATATATATATATATATATATATATATGGAAAGAGCCTTTTGATTGGTAATAGCTTGGATATTTATTGATATAAGTTATGATGGTAATAACTTTGTTAATGGCTTTAATAGATGAATAGCCTATTATGAGGGGGAAAAAAAAAATGTGTTATGAGAATAGTGATTGAAACCGAGAAAATTGATAGTTATATTATTATTAATTGAGAATTATGTGAAATTGCGATTGTTATTTTATGCATACATATCAAGGTGAAATGATAAGTTGCTTATAGAAATGATTGAAGCGTGAGATAATCTAATGAGAGGTCATCGAGATAAAAAAAAAAAAAAAAAAATTTGATTGATGTGATATTGTTGAAAATTGTGCGTTTGGTTAGCACATTTTGATGGAATGGTAATTGCGCTTGGATGGCAATGTACCTATTGATGGGAAACTTAGTAATTATTCAATTTGAATTGGTGCTAAGTAATTTTGTGATTATGTGGTGATCATTTTAATCATGAGAATTGAAATTTAAATTTCCTTGTTGATAGGTGCATTGTGATTTTATAATCACTGTTTTGTTGTTAAAAGAGATATAAATCATATATGGATTTTAAAGATTCTTGCATATTGCTAATTTCTAGTGGTAAAGGGTATGTTATTGTAAATGGCCATGTTATTCACTTGTGGTAAGTGACTACATGTTTTAAAGTGATTGATTATAAATAATTCACTTAAGTGATCATAATGTGCCTGTAGAGAGAATTGAAAGTATACGCATATAATTATGAAATACTCAAGGGAGTAATTATTATGAGTAATATATTACACTTGTGGTTTAGTATTAACCTATAAGACACAATTTATGTGTTTGCATGAATTAAATTGAGATACACACCGGTAGTGTGTAAGTTGATAAAATAATATATACCTATATAAGTATATGTTGACATATAGATACATTTTTGGTATTTTGTGGTTAAGATGATATATATATAAGTAATTTAAATTATGCACACATTTAGTGTGCCCATTGTTGTATGAGAAGTAGAGTTGTAATGAATTGAAATGAAATTGAGAAGGTGATTCTGTTACACTAAACTGATTAGGTGTGAGTAGATTTCGAGGACGAAATCTCTTTAAGGGGGAGATATTTGTAACACCCACTTTATGGGTCTAGCTGTATTTAAATATTTTGTGACTTTGAAACATTATTTAATGTGTTACAAAATAAATATGTAGAGTTATTTGAAAATAAATGGGAAAATAGTCAAATAAATTATTGTGACTAATGAAATATTAATTGTTTTAAATTAATATAGATGACGGTAAAATAAAATAGTATTTCCCCGCAATTAGTTTTTAAGTTCCAGACAATGATAAGTACGGGGAATAAAATTTAATACTTATATGATAATTCCATATATTTGAGTCGGTCTTTATTTCTCCTCCTCACATATATACGTACGCATACATACATATGAAACCCTAGCTTAATTCATCTTTTTCATCAAATTGAAGATCTCTAGTTCGAATTCAAGCTTCAAGAGGATAGATTATCATCTCCTAATCTTTCTATTCAACTTGTAAGTCCCTAATTCATGATGTATGAACCCTATAAATTTGGGGGTTTTAGTGTTCTTGGTTATAATCCGAAATTAGGGCTTGAAATGGTTAAATTTATGTTGGTTAAGTTTGTTATTGATGATAACTAACATGATTCAATCTAAAGTTTGTAAACTTAAGGTGATTCTTAGGGTTTATCATAAATTTTGATGGGTTATTGATTATAATCCGAAAATTGAGGTTAATATTCATGAGATTGATGTTGTTATACTTGTTAGTGATATTAAGTAACATGATTCATGCTTAAAGTTATAGCTTTGATTAGGGTTCTTAACTTCTTGATGATTTGGATGAGTTCATGGTGCTTTTTGAATGGATTGATGGTAATTATCATAAACTAAAGCTTGGTATTAGTTGAATGGCGTTATTAAGTGTTAATAAGAGGGTTAGTAGCTTAATTTAACTTAATAGGGGACTAATTAAGTTATGTGAACTATAATTCAAGTGGATTTTATGAAAGTATGATGATTAAGTACTAATTACCTTGATTGATAATAAAAAGAGTTTGTTATAGTGTTGCTAGTAAAAAGTGATTATTATATGAAATTGTTAATCATTGAAATTAAGAGGATCATGTTGGTTAGTGACAACTAGAGGTGGATTAATGTGATAATGTGATTTTATGATCATAATTTGATAGTGATGGTGAACTAATGATACTAAATTTGTTACTTATAGTCTTGGATTGAATTATGTTAAATAACTATAAGTAGGTGATAATTTAAAAGTGGAATATTTGAATACTTGGATTAAGTATAATCAATTTCATGAGAGTGTGGAATTTGTAACTTGGATTAGTTAATTATGGTGTTATAATCACTATATATTGTATTGTGATTTCTTGATTGAGTTGTTTGGATTTTGACAACATTATGTGATATTAGTTCACATTGAAACAAGTGACTAACTTGTGTTATTCTGTTATAATCGCAGATATGGAGAAAGACTCGGTGATATTAGACTACTGAGTGGACGACTGAGGTATTCGGTGAGTGGACTGGGTCTCACAGGATAAATTGGTGATGACATTGTGGTTACACCAATCATTAGTAGTTTTATGTTTATCGATTTATTGATTGATTAATTGCTAGTGTTTTATTTCATGATAGGTTGAAATAATATCGTTAGTTGATTGATTGATTGTTGGTGAATATTCCATGATAGGTTGGAATAATAGAGGTCAGTTGCGATTGGGCTTAGTTGCTATAGGTTAGTCAACATGTGATTGGTGAACATTCGTTGTGAATTAAATTTCATGTTGACTAAAGATAGCAATGAGCTATCGGTAATACCACTGTATTGGCCTGCAGTTGGTTATAAGTGTTCTTGGTGCATCACCCGGGTCTGTGGATATCACAAGGACCACCGATCCTCTATTTGATTGATTGTGCGTTTATATTTGATTGTTGTAAATCGATTGTTATGCTAAGTTAGACTGTTAGAACTAGTCTATTCACTTAGCTTCGTGCTAATTCCCCACATTACTCTTGCAGGTTTAGTCTTTGATGGTGGGTTTGCAAGAAAACAGGGTTTGATGGAATGTTTGGCGACTAGCACTCTGATTTTATATAATTACGTTATTGGTTTAACATTTTGTTGTAAGTCAATTTGCACCTAATTTAGTGTTGTAATTATTAGGGCCATTTGAATTTAAAGATCATGTAATTTGAATTGCATATTTTAGTTGTTTTATATGCAATCTAAAATGTATGTGTTCAACTAGGCATTTCCGGTTTAAAAAAAAAAAATTTAGTCTTGAAATAGAGGGTGTTAAAAAAACCAAATTAGTAATTCGGTTTTTGGATTGGTTTTGGTTACTAGTATTAGAACCGGATCATCCAAATAAACCAAATAGTTATAATTGTATATGTAATGCTCATATATAATACTCTTGTTTATCTATCAAAGTGAATGTTAAATATTTGTTTAGTTATTTTTTATACATGAAACCTTATTATATGATTGGTATTGTTAATATATATCATTGAATATAACTTAATCTTAAGTTTGGATATAAAACATCAACTCCACATTTATATAAACCCTCTACACAACATGACAATCGGTAATTATTGATATCGCTCATGACATTACCCTTTCACGAGTCAAAATGATACACTCATGCAATCCACGAAAAAACCAAACGGTGTAAACCGATCCATCCATATAGTATTTTGGTTCGGTTTAGTTCAGATTTGATATTCATTTGGATGGATTGGATTCACATTTTGAGAACCAAAATCCAAATGAATTTATATATATGGATCGGATTTGATCCGATCCATCCAAACGAACACCCCTATTAATCACAATACTATTCTCCTTCAATGTTGATCATTACCTCCGATATTCTTCTTTAATAATAATAATAATAATAATAATAATAATAATAATAATAATAATAATAATAATAAAATCACTCTTCGTCGCTTTCTATTCTCTTTCTTTTTTTTTTCTTTCACAAATTCATGTTTGGCTTTCTGACTTGGTTATCTTCCTTTATCTATTCAAGTCATGATTAAGTTATATTTTGAAAAGAAGAAAAAATAAATAAATAAAATCTTATATATTCTCCTATTTCAACAATCGCACTAGCAACGATCTACTTTGTTTCCGTATATGTTTTTTTAATTCACAAAATCACACTCACCAAATCACCATGGTTGAGTTTTGTAATTGGGTATTTAATCTTCTTATTTACCTTCCTTTTATCCATTTTAGCTATTTAAAATAAAATAGTTTTTAATTGTTTTCCTTATTTATAACTATCACTACAACAAAAAAGTTATTTATTCACACCTTATTCCACTCACTTTTAAAAAATGTGAACTTTTTTGTCCAATTTTTCACACTTATAAATGTGTATAAATTTTTAACATTTATAAGGGTGAAAAATCATCACATGTTCACACATACAAGTGTATGAAAAAAAAGTTCACACTTATTTGTGTGTACAAATATAAACTTAATCACACCTAAAAGTGTTAAACTAAATTTGTGACACCCAATTTGTTCACACTTCTTTTGTGTGAGGAAATGAGGTGTGACAAGTTTACTTTACATTTTTAAGTGTGATCAAGTTTATGTTTATACACATTAATAAGTGTGAACTTTTCTTTTTTACACTTTTATGTGTGAAAATGTGATGATATATCACGCTTATAAATGTTATAAATTTATACACATCTATAAGTGTGATAAATTTAACAAAAAGTTCACACTTTTTAAAATTATGAAGAAAAAAAGTGTGAACAAATAGCCTTTTTGTTGTAGTGTATCGATGTATTCTCAAATCGTATCTTTACTTCCTTGTGCTTGCGATATCTTTTTATCTAAATCTTATCTCCATTTTCTTATCATTCTCTATCAAATCTTCTCAAAGCACATCTCTTATCAAATGCATCTAATCAAAATCCTTCTCTAGTTCTCTTCGAAAACAATTAATAAAAAAAGGAAAAACATCGTCTCTGCTTTGCTTTTATTGTTGGAAGATTCGTATCCGCTTGCTATCGGATATCTTCCTCAACAAAATAGTTCTTGCTTTTATTTGACTTTGCTACCGCTTTGTTTTTACTACTGTTGGAAGATTCGCATCCGCTTACTGTTAGATATCTTCATTAACAAATTAGTTATAGCTTTAATGTTTTAAGTTATACTCTTCAGTTTGAGCTTTCAAAATTTCGTCGCTCGGACTGCGAGGGAGTATTAGACAATAGGTTTAGTATAGTAGGCCCGAGCCCGATTGTGGGTTAGGGTCCATTAGATTATGGTTTCTAAGTAACTCATGTACTCTATAGATAACGTTCAAATATAAAATAACCTACGGGGGTTTCAATGTTTTACATAATGATGAGATCTACAACACACTCAATACTCCAAGGAAAGAAGGTAAAACAATCTCAAATAATTACACGCAGCTTAAGAGCACATGAAAGTGGTTCAACATTATCAATTGTGTTGTCCTTAACAATGTATACAACGAATTTTAAATTTAAGAGAAGTGATCATTGTTGAAGCAATGGGGAAGTCGACCCACTAGTGGGTTGTTCGGATTGTGAAGCTTAACGAGAAGAAAATGCGAAAAGATGAAATTTGGGACAAAAGAAAGTTCGCGACGTGAACTAATTTGGTGGCGACGCAAATTGTGAAATTTGTGTAGATAGCAACGCGAAGTAATTTGGTCACGACGCGAAGTAATTTGGTCGCAACGCGAAGTAATTTGGTCGTGACGCGAATTCATCGATCGTGCCGTAGTGTAGTTTGATCGCGAAGCGAAGTTTGTGTCGGCCAGATTTATATTTTCTTGTTCTGCAAGTTTGTCTTTCCCTATATAAGTAACCATATGTATTTGTAACCCTTGGAACGAAAATAAGAAAGAAAAATCTCTCGGTTTGGCCCCGTGGACTAAAACAATCTTCAAGTTGAAGATTGAACGTAACCACGTTAAATCCTTGTGTCGTATTGTTCGTATTTATTATCTTGTTGCTTGTTTAATTACTTAGTGAGCGATTTATCTATCCGTTTATTGTTTGTAGGTGTAACATGATTACACGAGCGCAATTATTATTTAGATCCGTAGGTGGGAGCAGGCTGAGTGAGAGAAAATGTGTTCATTGAAACAGCAGCTACGTTTCGGATCGGTGTACCAACGGGAAAACGAATGATGAAGAAGTAGATTCCAAGTGTGTGATTGCGTTCTCACTGATAAGCCTTTATGATGATCTACGTGTTAGTTCTATCAGCGATTTTCTGATTGATGGGAAGGAAAATCTGATAGGCGAATTTATATATGGGTGGTCATGACATGTTGGTGACAGGATCAGACGTGGCTGTAATCGACGAGTTGAAGAGATGGGTATCTCTTGATAGAATCCTGTGGTTGGAGTCGTTGCACATTTCAACGAATCTTCTTGGGCCTAGAAGATGATGTTTAGAGAGTGGTCCCAGTTTCATGATGTGAGTATTCTGGTAGCTTTGTTTCGAAAGTCTTCCGACTCTGTGTGGTCGATCGGCGTGTCCCGAATGGTATTTCGGCGGTATGAAGTTTGAACGGGTGACATTGGTGAATGGACGAGATTGTGAAGGGGGTTTTGGGGTTCGTTAATCTTCAAGTGGGAGATTGTTAGGATTGTGAAGCTTAACGAGAAGAAAACGTGAAAAGATGAACTTTGAGACAGACGAAAGTTCGCGACATGAACTAATTTGGTGGTGACGCGAAGTGTAAAATTTGTGTAGATGGCAATGCGAAGTAATTTGGTCACGATGGGAAGTAATATATCGCGCCGTGAAGTCTGTGTCAGCCAGATTTATGTTTTCTTGTTCTGCAAGTTTGTTTTTCCCTATATAAGTAATCCTGTGTATTTGTAACCCTTGGAGCGAAAATAAGAAAAAAAAAATCTCTCGGTTTGGCCCTGTGGATTAAACCAATCTCCAAGTAGAAGATTGGACATAACCACGTTAATTTCTTGTGTCGTATTGTTCGTGTTTATTATCTTGTTGCTTGTTTAATTCCTTAGTGAGCGATTTATATATCCGTTTATTGTTTGTGGGTGTAACGCGATTACACGAGCGTTTGTTGAGTTTGTTTTTTGCTAACAATATGTGTCGTTGCAAATTTCTTACAACCACCATGTATGCTGTAACCCATCATATCTCACATTTCATGTGCCTCACTTTTTTCAATCTTTCAATATCTTATAAATTTTTCATAACATTTAGCTTTGTTTCAAACTTTCAACATCGAAATATATAATGTGTTTGGACCAATCAGCTTTCTCATAAAACTAGAAAATAAAACTTTTGTAGTTGCAACGAAAAAAAATAGATCACCCACCGTGGGGCTCGAACCCACGACCAAAAGGTTAAGAGCCTTGCGCTTTAAACGGGCTTTTTGTTTTATTTGACTGAACATACATTAAAATTCAATATCCATGCCATATAATTTGAATATGATTATGGTTCAATGGCTTACACAGTGTATGTGCTCTGTGATTTCAACAAAGCAATAGAGCCGGTGGTTAACGATGTTCCTTGATTTAATAGGGTTTATTTTAACAATAAATTTAGTTTGGTTGCAGCAATTGTTGTTGAAATCTCCAGAAAAAGATTCATTAAGCATCCGCAGTATCTTCTTTTTTAAAACCCTAAACTTTTCACTGTAACATTTTTTTAATATATATGTATAATATCTCTCTATATTTATGTTTTTATTGTTTTGTACATCTTACAGTCAACTCCAGTCTCACCCCATCTTTGAAGATCCAAATTCACTCAATCAGGTACTTTTTTCTATTAAAAAGAAAATTTAGTTTTTTATGTAGTATTGTTAGTTTGATTGTTATATATTGATATTCATACAGATTGCTTGCCCTAATATTAATGACCTGCTGAAAAATATATTTTGTTGATTATCCCTGCTTTTAATGAAGAACTTAGATTGCCTGCAGCTCTTGATGAGATTATCAAGTGAGTAATGCAAATTTAATTTTTAGGTGTATAATGAATGATTATGATTATGTAGTAGAAATCGCAATTTTGAGCATCGAAACTATAACAAGACTTCAACTTTAATGGAAGCAAATATTATTGTTGCATTATCCAACCATTCGATTAAATCGGTTTTGTACACGAACTTGATTATTTTGCATCTTTCATGAATAGCTATCTTCAACAAAGTTCAAGAAAGGACCAAACATTTTCATATGAGACATTTTCTAAGTCTTCTGGGATTAACTTAAGGTTCTGTTGCATGTAAAATCTATCAACGAGCGACTTTAATATCTTTAATTGAGCAGGTAATAATTGTTGATGATGGAAGTATAGACGGAACGAAAAGAGTAGCCTTTGATTTTGTGAGGAAATATAAGTAGACAAATGTCAGAGTTATTCTTGAAAGAAAGAATCAGGGCAAAGGAGAAGCTATAAAAAAAGTGAGTCACTTTCATGTATGGTCTGCCTTTTTTTCCGATGACAAGAGAAAAGTTCATTAAAGTACAAGAATTTTTGAAAGAATGAAAGTACAAATGAGATTGTGTCATTTGTAAAAAAACTCATTTACCCCCAAGATCTTAAAAACTAATTATCTCATAAATGGTAAATCGAAAAATTATAAAAATTGCACCATAAAATTCAGCGTTTTATCCTCTTCGATTTGCCATCCCTCAAGGCATACTTTTGACGACTTTTTTTTTTCTTATTTTTTGGTGGGTTTCACAAATTATAAACACATGTGTTAGTATTTGGTTGTACATTTAATTTAGGTTTAGGGTTTAAGGTTTAAGGTTTATTAGGGTTTAGTATGATGTAGGGTTTAGAGTTTTGTAAAGCGTTTAGGGTTCAGGGGTTGGGGTTTAGGGTTTGGGGTTTATAGTTTAGGGTTTTGCAAAACCCTAAACCATAAACCCCGAACCATAAACCCCAAACGCATCAATTTAACACATGTGTTAGTAATTTGTGAATCCCACAAAAAAAAATGAAAAGAAACAAACTCGTCGAAAGTATGCTTTGAGGGATGACAAATCGAAGAGGATAAAATGTTGAATTTTATGTTTCAATTTTCATAATTTTTCGATTTGGCGTTCGTGAGATATTTATGTTTCAAAACGATGGGGGTAAATGGGTTTTTGTATAAATGGCACAATCTCATTGGTTCTTCCTTACTCCCAAAATACTTGTACTTCCTTGATCTCATTTTATCCACCATGATTCATGTGACTACAACTGATCTTAGCTGCTGGCTTATGCGAAAGCATTGTAAAAACATGGAATGCTACATTCAAGGGGAGAACGTACTAATTCTTATGTTGGATGCTGATGGAGCAACCAAAGTTGATGACCTAGAAAAACTGGAGAATCAGGTTGACTGAACTATGTTTACTTTGAATGGTCAAAAGGGGAAACTAAACAAATAAGCTTAGATCCTATAAGCTTCTATAAGCTTGTCATCTAAACACACCTTAAACGGTAGATTACAATAAAAGAATCATTAACCTTAATGAATCAGCAGAGACTCACAATGGGGGACAGATCGAGGAAGACTCTCATATGCTATCACTTTTCTTAACATCCTCACCATACCTGAATGAATGACTCAAATATTTATAGCCACAAAGTAATCGCGTCCACTAAGTTAATTTCTTAACTAAATTAACTAATCTACAAATCTTTAAATTTTGGTAATTCGAATCATATCCTAATAATTAATTCTCATTTAAAGAAACATTGCCAATCTCTGTGGTTATTCTTCAGTCTTCGGATCGTGTATTGTGCTGATACAACCCCTTAACTTGGAGTTTTGTTTCTACCCCAGTCCCTGGCCCTAAAGAATTTATTTGTGGCCGTTATATCAGTTCATGTCCGTCATCTCAAGGACCGACGATGAAACAAAATTCCCTCGTGTGCAACGCACGTGACTTGAGATAACATACAAATCTTAACCCTCGTCAGGCGCAGTACGTGACTGGTTTTGAAACAAAAACTCGGAACAAATGACTATATACGTACAAATACTCGCCTGAAAGACTGAGAGTGTAATGTACGGACAACCATATAAACTCGCAATGTAATTTACTCAAATAATCACATATCGTGTTGACTCATTATGTCTAGCATTAATTAAGTTGAGGTAGACCTCAGATCTTGAGAGGCCACAAATTGTAGTGGCGATAGGACAAAGTTAGTACTAGGACAAAAAAATGGACATTTACTCACGCCAGGCTTTATAAATATAGGTAAATGTCACATTGTTTGTAGTGACTCTATAAATATATGTAATAATTGTATCAAAAACATTTGAAGTCTAAAAAAAGTGATTTATAACTGAATATATAGAAGCTTTGAATAGCCTTGTACCATTTTTCATTTACACCCGTATACGTTTTTTAAAAAGATTATTTCCTTTTTTTAACCAATTTTAGGCTTGTTTAAAATGATATCGGTTTAGTTTAGGACCAGTGTCGGTGTTTAGTCGGTTTTTGAACTAAATCCAGTTGTTTAGATGACACGTGCTTGAAGGACCAAGGATAAGTCTTCATCAACTTTGCTTACTATCTCCGATGATCACCACTCTTGCATTATGTATGTGTTTCACAATTCACACTATTATTTATTTATTTGTATGCATTTTTTGGGAATTAATTTCCCATCCCTTCTCATTTACAACCGTATCAATATATAATACATGAGATTACAAAGGATGGGCCTAAGGCCTTGAACTAATAACATATACAATTGGGCCTTGCACTGCTAACTAATGTCCGTTAATGTACCCCCGCAGTTTGAGCGGGAGGTCGACAGACGCTCAAACTGGATCTGAATTCTTCAAACAAGGATGAGGGAAGACCCTTGGTGAAGATATCTGCATACCGGTAGTGTGACAACTCTCCAAATTAGGTATTAATTAACAATTAAGCATGTGCATTCTTACGCTAATTTCCTGATTAAGTTTTAACAAAACTTTTTAACGTGATGTAAGCCTAGCAAGCCCGGTACTTTTAAACAAAAAGTAATACGTAATACGTAGGTATTAAAAGTTACGTACAAATATATCGGAACAAACCCGACAAAAATAAATAACAAAAGTTTCGTGACAGAAAAATAATTAATAACTTAATTATTAATTACGAGTATTTATATATCTATAACAAATAGATAAAGTGGTCTAAATATACGTTTAACATAAAACGTATTATAACACGAACATAAACAATTCTAAAACGCTTATAAAAGGTGGAATGATAAAAATACAAATTTTCTCATTCATTTGGAAGAAGTTAGAACATTACCTCAAAATATGAAATCCTAAATTAACTGAAATTTTGCGCTCAAATAGTTGCGCGCAGTAAAATGTACAAAATTGTACAACTATTTAAAATAATGATAACATCATTATTCTGTTTATAAATTACGAACCAGGAGAACACCTACAAAATAAAAATATAAATTGTTAATTTTTATATTGCTATAATTATACCCGTACTCGAAATTGAGGTACCCAAAATGGGCACCTAACTCAAATAATTGAGCAGACAGTCTCCAGTTTAAACCATACTCGTTGATCTATTTGTTCCCTCTCATTTTCTTCTCTGTGATTTCTTTCAACACCCACACCACCAATAATTCATCTTTTTCTTCTTCTTTGATCTGGAGAACACAACAAAATCAGAGGCAACAACAAGCAGGAGCAACAACATCTCCATCATCATCTTCATCATCGTTCATCATCATCCATCACCATCTTTATATCTTTGTAAGGAAAAACTTCACAATCCTTGATTTCCTTACTTGTAACTCGTTTTCTAACATGTTAATATAACATAATTCATGCTTATAACTCAATAATTTGATGATCAAACATTTTGTTCTTGAAAATGAGTTTATAAAACCCAAAACTACAAAACCAAAATCGTTATATGAAAACTTGTTAAAATGGAGTAATAACTCATAAAAATGATATATAAACTTGTGGAAACCATTTGGTATTGATGTATAGTGGTTTGGAGCCAAGATGATCTGTGTATATATTGTATCAGACGCGAACAGAGTCTGTGATCATAACGAATACGGCGGATTCCTTTGAATCCGGCGTATTCAGAACCGAAAACCAAACGAATCCGGCGGATTCAAGGGAATCCGGCGGATTCCCGTGTCCGACCCGCACACAAATCTTCGGCTAAAACGATGAACGAGTAAAAGACACGGATGAATACGGCGGATTCAAATGAATCCGGCGTATTCCAAACCTTCACACGAAATGCCTGTGAACACAAACGAATACGGCGGATTCATCCGAATCCGGCGTATTCCCGAACCAAAACGAAACCGTATGAAAACTATGATGAATACGGCGGATTCACCCGAATCCGGCGTATTCCGACTTTTGACTTGAATCCGGCGGATTCATTTAAATCCGGCGGATTCCCGAGTCTGGTCAACACTTGACTTTTATTTTAAAACACAAAACAATTCCGTTAACGACTACAATTGTACAAGACATATACGAGACTTGATAAATTGTTAAATGACATAGTAAACCATTAATAAAACAATAATGTGATATATCCGAGACGCGGACTTTGGACTTATTTATTTCGTACGAACAAACGATATATTACATATATATATATATATATATATATATATATATATATATATATATATATATATATATATATATATATATATATATATATATATACGATTTGGATACGATTACACAATCGGGACATTTAATTTTTTTTTAACACTTATTAAACAAACGTAACAATATTAAAGACAAATGACATTTATTAAACGGAATAAATATATTATCAAGTTTTATATAACAAATAAAACTCGACACGTTTTAAATACGAAACAACGTATTACAATATATATACATATATTCGAGGACACACGATATATATAGACACAAACGTATACGTTTTCTTAAACAAATGGAAACTTATATATATTTTAATATACGAGAACAACGTATTGATTAAATAAATATATACGACACTTAAGGAATATATATTCACAAATATATATATACACAATAAACTTCACGTTTAACCAACGTATAATCTAATAATATACAACAAGTATATTACTTAAGTATACATATATAAAACAAATATGTGTACTTACAATGATTTTGGAATAACATACGTACAACTGTAAGCAAAGTATATGTACAAATGAAACAAAACGATCTTCCGTTAAATAGACAATTACATATTGGTTTGTACACTTACAAGTGTACGACTGAGGAATAATAACAATATTTCAACGATGTGTCACTAACAAAGTTAACAACTTACATTACTAAGAAATCAACCATTTCTTCAAACAGACAAACTGTTAACATAAGTAATTAAAACAAATCAAACGTACTTATGTTAATATATTTATTGTATATAGGTTAACATACCTTGGGCAATTGTCTGTTTGGCTGCTAGCTTTCCTACCGAGCAAACTACTGTGAGTTCACAGCCCCTACTTTACAAATATTTTATGTTTTTAAACATAGGGGTGTAAACATAGAAACTGCATGCGAACACATGCAGCAAATTATATAAATGCTTTATTACTTTATACAACTGTTTGATATGAAATATTATTTCACAAATATTTTGGGAATTAGACAACAAATCCTAGTACGGACCCAGACTCCCAATGTATGCATGAAAAGCCCTTATGTCATGCCGACTATAACCATTAGCTAGGTGACTCTAGCCACTGAGTATACGAATAGTACTATTGCCGTGACGACCCTCCTGTGGATGGAGCGTATACTTAATTGTCCTTCAGGCAAACAACATAAGTTTTGGTTGTGGTTTGGTTATAGGGTTAGGTCGCGATACTTTAACCTGTAAGGTTTAGCTCACCTTTCAGGGGATTATAGTCTAAGTATTTCCCACACATTATTTAGGATGAACGTATCCTACAACTGTTTTATACCGGTATACTTACTGGTTATATTTATATACTGGTGAACCACCAGACATACATTTTGGGTAACCACCCACATAAATCTGTATTTTAGGGTAATAACCCTTACAAACTTATATTTTGCAAAACCTGCAAACATTTATTTATTGAATAACATTTCAACAATACAACATAAATGGTTTAACCTACTACATATTAACTTAAAACCTGTGAATTCACTCAACATATTTGTTGACGACTTTCTTTCTATGTTTTACAGGAAATTAGCTACGTAAGTAAGAATCGCATGCATTCAGGATGGACAACCCTGGACTACTTAGGATGCCATATATTTTGGGACAGCTTTTGAGGATTTCCTCTGTATTACTGCAGACATTGCAGTTATACTCATGAAATCTTATCTTAACATATGTATTGTAAAACTTAAATGTTTTAAACTCTATTATTACTGTACGACTTACATAGTCGTACTACTTTTGTAACAACTGTTTTAAAATGGCATCCCTATCTATTATGTTACGCAATGGCCATATGCTCTGGTATGTATGTGTTGTTTTGTTTGGATTTAAACTGCTCACGCCCCGTCACGTCATTAAGGCTTCCGCATGTTTAATTAGTACTGATCGTGATTAGCGTTTGGCGGGGTGTGACAGACTTGGTATCAGAGCCATTGGTTATAGCGAACTAGAAGTCTTTAGGTGACTGAAAACCTTAGAGACCTAGACTATAGCCTTGGCTAGAACATTCATGCATTCATACATACATACGTTCGCATACATCTAACATACGACTGACACGTCACCCACAATTTCCCTTGTCACAGTATGTCTAGTCAATCACTTTACCATGTTTATGCTTCGGATGAAGAGCCGACCGAGGCTACTTTTGAGGGTCCCGCGATCACTGTAGAGGATGAGTCATCTGTTCATTTGAGGGATATGTCAGATGACACTAGTGACGCTTACATCGCGCCACCACCGACAGCACATGAGGTTACCCCTACTACTACAGGTACTCACCATCAGGCCGCTGAGACTTCTCGCAGGCCTGTGTCTAGGAGGACACCGAGGATGTGTGTCCGAGATCTTCCTATTGGTCCGTTAGCACCAGCGAACGAGTCTGTTGAGTCTCCACGGAGAGCACCCAGGTTTGCTCACCTAGAGTGGATGACTCCTATGTTGAGGCACTGGAGGTCATTAGAGGGTTTTCCCTCCACATTTGAGACAGGAGAGTCCTCACGACCCCCAGCACCACTGCCTACCACTGGAGAGCCGATAGAGCAGACTCTCCCTACATTAGTCGCTGTTATGCATACATTTTTCTGTATTACTTCTAGCAGGGGTTCTCACCTTTGGCAGGTACAGGATGAGGTCTTCCGTCTGTATGGGGACATGGCTGGTATGTATGAGCGTCACCACTTTCTGTTGAACCATGTGTTTACTGCCCAGGAGATAGCTGAGTCCGCACGTGCTCGTGTGAGGACACTTGAGAGACGTGTTAGGATTACAGGGCTTGTGGTTGGTGCTTGTGTGGTGATGGCTGTGTTGAGGACAGCCGTGGGATCATTTCTACAGTACTTCCGTTAGACCTATGTAGGGCGGGTTGTGCCTACTTAGGATTGTATATATTATGTATTAGACTTGGAACTTTGGTTCGACGGGTATAGACAGACCTGTCATGTTTTGTATATCATTTGGATCGACGGTGTGTAGACAGACTCGTCATGCTTGGATTAGTCTTTGGATCGATGGGTATCTAGGATAGACCCATCCTGTTTTGTATAAAAACTTGTGAACTAACTATGATCAGTTATATGATATGACATATGTGTCTGGTTTATTATTATTGTTTATGTTACTGTGCATTGTGATTGGATTATAGATTGACAATAGAGACTACATAACTATGGATACTGAAATATGTCTTTGTAACCTATAGATCTCCTGAAACTGGAAAAATGGCAGAACCTGTCATAAGTGAATACTCATCAGATGAGGACATAACCATCGACGAGCAGATACAATATGTATATGTCGATACCGAAACAATTCCGATAGTAGAACTTGTGGAAGAAGAAATTGAAAACCACCAATTCGGCATGGTCGACATAGAGGAGTACGAAAGAGTACGAGACGAGGCTGAAAGATTGGATGGTCAAAATTGGGAGCTTGTGTTCAAATGTAGGAACCGTGAGCTAGAATTGAGAATCCTAAAGAGGCCTATGATTGTCCGAGTTAAGGATAAAATACGCTTCTGGAAGAAAGTAGCTAGTAATCGCAAGAAAAGAGTTAAGTCTTGGATCAAATGTTTGTGCAAATGCTCAACTGAGAATGATCTGGGCTATTATCCGACTCTGCGATACAAAACTATGCTGGAAACACGCTACTTCTCTCCCAATCTGAATCAGGAATAAAAGTGAAAGACCTACACTGCGACAGAGAATATAGCTAAAGATAGCTTAATAATGAACTGATGAAGAACTGTCGTAGGAATATAACTATTTTGTTAAGATCTAGGTATAGCTAAGTTTAGTCTAATTAGTACTGTATCAACTCGTGTTGTGCTGAAAACCTCTCTTGGATGGATATAGAAGATTCCATCAAGTTTTGTATGAAACGGAGTAAGAATGTTTCAGTTAATGTATATTATAACTTAGGTTCGATTCGAAATTTCGTGTTTATTATATCTAACGACGAATACGGAATTACACCTCTACCTATAGGCGTTTAATAGAAGAGTTACCACGTAATAATTGTTGAAACCATTTCTTGCAAACTTTGAAAACCTACCACACTATGAATTATTGATCTTATCTTGAATTCCATAAAACATTGATTGCGCTAGAACGGTGATGAAAAGAAATATGTATTTAGCATTATATAATGACGCCTGGCCAACGTGATTATATTGTACAAAGTACATATGGGTATTTCAAAGTCGTGCGATATACAATGTGAAACCTTATTCTTTCAAATTCTCCATACTATTCATTTGATAGACAATGTGAAATCTTGTTCATCACATTCATTATCTTGTCATTGACTTCTGCATTTTATTCATCGCAGAACTGAATCATGTCGCCAAAACGACGAATTACTAGGAACAGTCAGAAGACAAATGTACCCCTACACCTGAAACCATTCCACCACCTAACACTGTGGAAACTACTGAGCAGATGATTACTAGACGCATTGCTGAAGGTATTGCCGAGTATGAGGCAAGCCGAAACCGTGAGAATGGGATTAATAACAGTGGATCGACCCCTGTTAATGCTGAGACTGTTGTGAATACATGCCGAGGGTGTTCATATAAGACATTTCAGGCTTGTAAACCACCTCCTTTCTGTGGCACTGAAGGTGCTATTGGTATTATACACTGGATAGAAAAGATGGATTCTGTGTTGGACATCAGTGATTGTCTACCAGACACTGCGGTGAAATATGTCGCCTGCACACTAGCTGATAAAGCTTTGACTTGGTGGAACAGTCAAGTCCAGTCGATGGGATGACCAGCTGCTTATTCCATGACATGGGAAACATTGAAGCGTATGATGATGGAAGAATTCTGCCCCCGCAGTGAGATGCAGAAAATTGAGACTGAGCTGTGGAACATTGCTATGATTGGTGCTGATATCACTGGTTATACAACCAGGTTCCAAGAACTAGCTCGTCTTGTGCCACATATGGTAACACCCGAGTACAAGAGTATTGCGCGCTATGTGTATGGTCTGGCACCCCAAATCAGGAGTTTAGTTACGTCCTTCAAACCTGACACATTCAGGAGCGCTGTTACCCTAGCACAGAGTTTGACTGATGAAGCAGTTAGAATGGGGACGCTGACACAGAAAATTGTGCCGGCCAGGGTTGAGCCGAGCAGTGCTGAAGCTGGTAGTTCTGGAGGTAAGAAGCATAAGTGGAATGACCGTCATGGTCAATCCAACAAGAAAGGATCTGGAAATCCAAAGTCTTACGTTGCCACCATTGTGGAACCAAAGCCATACTTGGGTAACAAACCTAAGTGTGATAAGTGTAGCAAACACCACGAGGGTGAGTGTTGGTTTTGCGACAGCTGTAAGGGATGGGGTCACAAAACCCAAAACTGTAAGGTAAACCCTACCCCTAAGGGAAACACTGCTCGTCAAAACCAAGGATGTTTGTGAGTGTGGCGACACGAGGCATTATCGAAACCGATGCCCTCGACTCAATAATCAAAACCGTAACGTCAACAACGCTCGTAACCGCAACAACAATGGAAACAACCGTGGAAACAACAACAATCGAGCCAACAACAACAACAATCGGGCAAACAACAACATCGACCAGCCAGCTCGTGGACGCGTGTTCATGTTAGGAGCACCAGAGGCACGACAGGATCCTAACACAGTCACTGGTACGTTTCTAGTAAACAACCACTTTGCTTCTGTGTTATTTGATTCCGGTGCTGATTTAAGCTTTGTGTCCACTGAGTTTAGACCACTATTAGAAATCGAATCCCTTAAGCTAGATAACAAATATACTGTAGAGCTAGCCGATGGTAAGTTGATTGAATCAGGAAAAATAGTACCAGGATGTTCCTTAACATTAGAAGGTCATTCTTTCAAGATAGACTTACTACCGGTAGAACTAGGGAGCTTCGATATAGTGGTTGGCATGGATTGGTTGTCACTAAATCGCGCGGAAATCATCTGTCATAAGAAGATTGTACGGTTACCTTTACTGTCAGGAGAAATATTGATGATTCAAGGAGAAAAGAGTAATCGTGTGGTGATAACGATTACATGCATGAAGGCAAATAAGTATCTACGAAAAGGGTACCAAGCATTTTTGGTACATGTTGTGGATAAGAAACCCGAGGAGCGATGCATAGACGACGTGGCCGTAGTACGTGACTACCCAGGAGTATTTCCTGACGAGCTACCAGGGTTACCACCTCCACGGCAGGTTGAATTTCATATCGACCTGGTGCCGGGAGCTGCACCGATTGCTCGTGCGCCTTACCGTTTAGCTCCATCAGAAATGCAAGAACTATCTGCACAGTTACAAGAACTGTTGGATTTAGGATTTATCCGACCGAGCTTTTCACCGTGGGGAGCTCCGGTTCTGTTCGTCAAAAAGAAGGATGGATCAATGCGGATGTGTATCGATTATCGAGAACTGAACAAAGTGACGATTAAGAACCGATACCCACTGCCACGCATTGATGATTTGTTTGACCAGCTGCAAGGGTCAAGTTATTACTCAAAGATCGACTTGAGATCGGGCTACCATCAACTGAAGGTACGGGATGAAGATATCCCTAAGACTGCGTTTAGGACTCGATATGGTCATTACGAGTTCCTGGTTATGCCATTTGGGCTAACGAATGCGCCAGCAGTATTCATGGATCTAATGAATAGAGTATGTAAACCTTACTTGGATCAGTTCGTCATAGTGTTCATTGACGATATTTTGATATACTCGCGAACAAAGGAAGACCATGAACAACATCTGAGAATGATTCTTGAATTACTGGAGAAAGAGAAGCTTTATGCAAAGTTCTCTAAATGCGAGTTTTGGATGCGTGAGGTTCATTTCCTTGGTCATGTGATCAATAACAAAGGAATTCACGTGGACCCATCCAAAATAGAGGCAATTAAGAATTGGGAAGCCCCAAAAACCCCAACTGAGATACGACAATTTCTTGGGCTAGCCGGTTACTACCGAAGATTCATTGAGAATTTCTCGAAGATAGCTCAACCAATTACCGCCCTAACACAAAAAGACAAGAAGTTTGATTGGGGCGAGAAGCAAGAGAATGCTTTCCAATTGTTGAAGGAGAAATTGAGCACCGCACCTATCCTATCCTTACCAGAAGGAGTAGAAAACTTTGTTGTCTACTGTGATGCCTCACATCAAGGATTAGGTTGCGTGCTAATGCAAAATGACAAAGTCATTGCTTACGCGTCTCGTCAATTGAAGATTCACGAGAAGAACTATACAACGCATGACTTAGAGCTAGGAGCAGTCGTTTTTGCCCTTAAGATTTGGAGACACTACCTATACGGTACAAAGTATACGATCTTCACCGATCACAAAAGTCTCCAACATATATTTGATCAGAAAGAACTCAACATGAGACAGAGACGTTGGGTTGAATTGCTGAATGATTACGACTGTGAAATCAAGTATCATCCAGGCAAAGCTAATGTAGTAGCGGATGCCTTGAGTCGTAAGGAAAGGTTGAAACCTCGAAGAGTTCGAGCCTTAGGACTGACAATCCACTTGGATCTAATTTCCCAAATTCGCGATGCTCAACAAGCAGCCTTTACTCCAGAACGTATGAAGGACAAATCCCTCAAAGGGATGGAGAAGCAACTGGAGTCTAAGGAAAATGGAGTATTGTACTTCATGAATCGAATTTGGATTCCTTGTGTTGATGAGCTACGTAGCCTAGTATTGGACGAAGCTCATAAGTCCAATTACTCGATACATCCTGGTGCTGATAAGATGTACCACGATCTGAAAGGATTTTACTGGTGGCCTGGCATGAAAAGAGACATTGCCACCTATGTTAGTAGATGTCTGACTTGTGCAAAAGTTAAGACTGAGTACCAAAAGCCGTCCGGACTTTTGCAACAACCCGAGTTGCCCAAATGGAAATGGGAACACATCACGATGGATTTCATCACGAAGCTACCGAAAACATCATCTGGGATGGATTCCATATGGGTGATTGTCGACCGACTGACAAAATCATCTCACTTTCTAGACATCAAAGAGACAGATAAGATGGAAAAGCTGGCTAGAATCTACATAAAAGAAGTTGTTTCTAGACATGGAGTTCCATTATCTATCATCTCTGATAGAGATGCACGTTTCACCTCTCGCTTCTGGCAAACACTGCAGCGAGCATTAGGCACTAGACTCGACATGAGTACCGCCTTCCATCCACAAACCGATGGTCAAAGCGAGCGAACGATACAAACGCTTGAGGACTTGCTACGAGCCTGCGTGATTGATTTTGGAGGAAACTGGGATGTTCATCTGCCTTTAGCTGAATTCTCGTACAACAATAGTTATCATACGAGCATACAAATGGCACCTTTTGAGGCGTTGTACGGACGCAAGTGCCGATCCCCACTCTGTTGGGCAGAGTTGGACGACAGACAATTATCAGGTCCTGAGATAGTCCAAGAAACAACAGACAAAATATCTCAAGTGCTTAATAGATTGAAAACAGCACGAGACCGACAAAAGAGTTATGCAGACAATAGACGAAAACCTTTAGAGTTTCAAGTAGGTGACAGAGTCCTACTCAAGGTATCTCCTTGGAAAGGAGTTGTGCGATTTGGAAAACGCGGTAAACTGAACCCACGTTACATTGGACCATTTGAGATCCTAGCAAGGATTGGTCCTGTAGCTTATAAGCTTAAACTTCCGCAAGAGCTTAGTAATATTCACGACACGTTTCACGTGAGTAATCTTAAGAAGTGTCTGTCTGACGAAGCGTTAATAATACCTCCCGACGAAATCTACGTCGACGCAAAACTCAACTTCGTGGAGGAACCGCTTGAAGTAATGGACACGAAAACGCAGAAACTCCGAAACAGTCGGATCAAACTTGTCAAAATTCGATGGAACTCGAAAAGAGGCCCAGAGTTCACCTGGGAACGTGAGGACGAGATGCGCAAGAAGTATCCCCACCTATTTGAACCCGTGACCACGACTCACGACACAAATTAAATCTCGGGACGAGATTTCCCTAACGGGGGGAGAATGTGACAACTCTCCAAATTAGGTATTAATTAACAATTAAGCATGTGCATTCTTACGCTAATTTCCTGATTAAGTTTTAACAAAACTTTTTAACGTGATGTAAGCCTAGCAAGCCCGGTACTTTTAAACAAAAAGTAATACGTAATACGTAGGTATTAAAAGTTACGAACAAATATATCGGAACAAACCCGACAAAAATAAATAACAAAAGTTTCGTGACAGAAAAATAATTAATAACTTAATTATTAATTACGAGTATTTATATATCTATAACAAATAGATAAAGTGGTCTAAATATACGTTTAACATAAAACGTATTATAACACGAACATAAACAATTCTAAAACGCTCATAAAAGGTGGAATCATAAAAATACAAATTTTCTCATTCATTTGGAAGAAGTTAGAACATTACCTCAAAATATGAAATCCTAAATTAACTGAAATTTTGCGCTCAAATAGTTGCGCGCAGTAAAATGTACAAAATTGTACAACTATTTAAAATAATGATAACATCATTATTCTGTTTATAAATTACGAACCAGGAGAACACCTACAAAATAAAAATATAAATTGTTAATTTTTATATTGCTATAATTATACCCGTACTCGAAATTGAGGTACCCAAAATGGGCACCTAACTCAAATAATTGAGCAGACAGTCTCCAGTTTAAACCATACTCGTTGATCTATTTGTTCCCTCTCATTTTCTTCTCTGTGATTTCTTTCAACACCCACACCACCAATAATTCATCTTTTTCTTCTTCTTTGATCTGGAGAACACAACAAAATCAGAGGCAACAACAAGCAGGAGCAACAACATCTCCATCATCATCTTCATCATCGTTCATCATCATCCATCACCATCTTTATATCTTTGTAAGGAAAAACTTCACAATCCTTGATTTCCTTACTTGTAACTCGTTTTCTAACATGTTAATATAACATAATTCATGCTTATAACTCAATAATTTGATGATCAAACATTTTGTTCTTGAAAATGAGTTTATAAAACCCAAAACTACAAAACCAAAATCGTTATATGAAAACTTGTTAAAATGGAGTAATAACTCATAAAAATGATATATAAACTTGTGGAAACCATTTGGTATTGATGTATAGTGGTTTGGAGCCAAGATGATCTGTGTATATATTGTATCAGACGCGAACAGAGTCTGTGATCATAACGAATACGGCGGATTCCTTTGAATCCGGCGTATTCAGAACCGAAAACCAAACGAATCCGGCGGATTCAAGGGAATCCGGCGGATTCCCGTGTCCGACCCGCACACAAATCTTCGGCTAAAACGATGAACGAGTAAAAGACACGGATGAATACGGCGGATTCAAATGAATCCGGCGTATTCCAAACCTTCACACGAAATGCCTGTGAACACAAACGAATACGGCGGATTCATCCGAATCCGGCGTATTCCCGAACCAAAACGAAACCGTATGAAAACTATGATGAATACGGCGGATTCACCCGAATCCGGCGTATTCCGACTTTTGACTTGAATCCGGCGGATTCATTTAAATCCGGCGGATTCCCGAGTCTGGTCAACACTTGACTTTTATTTTAAAACATAAAACAATTCCGTTAACGACTACAATTGTACAAGACATATACGAGACTTGATAAATTGTTAAATGACATAGTAAACCATTAATAAAACAATAATGTGATATATCCGAGACGCGGACTTTGGACTTATTTATTTCGTACGAACAAACGATATATGACATATATATATATATATATATATACGATTTGGATACGATTACACAATCGGGACATTTAAATTTTTTTAACACTTATTAAACAAACGTAACAATATTAAAGACAAATGACATTTATTAAACGGAATAAATATATTATCAAGTTTTATATAACAAATAAAACTCGACACGTTTTAAATACGAAACAACGTATTACAATATATATACATATATTCGAGGACACACGATATATATAGACACAAACGTATACGTTTTCTTAAATAAATGGAAACTTATATATATTTTAATATACGAGAACAACGTATTGATTAAATAAATATATACGACACTTAAGGAATATATATTCACAAATATATATATACACAATAAACTTCACGTTTAACCAACGTATAATCTAATAATATACAACAAGTATATTACTTAAGTATACATATATAAAACAAATATGTGTACTTACAATGATTTTGGAATAACATACGTACAACTGTAAGCAAAGTATATGTACAAATGAAACAAAACGATCTTCCGTTAAATAGACAATTACATATTGGTTTGTACACTTACAAGTGTACGACTGAGGAATAATAACAATATTTCAACGATGTGTCACTAACAAAGTTAACAACTTACATTACTAAGAAATCAACCATTTCTTCAAACAGACAAACTGTTAACATAAGTAATTAAAACAAATCAAACGTACTTATGTTAATATATTTATTGTATATAGGTTAACATACCTTGGGCAATTGTCTGTTTGGCTGCTAGCTTTCCTACCGAGCAAACTACTGTGAGTTCACAGCCCCTACTTTACAAATATTTTATGTTTTTAAACATAGGGGTGTAAACATAGAAACTGCATGCGAACACATGCAGCAAATTATATAAATGCTTTATTACTTTATACAACTGTTTGATATGAAATATTATTTCACAAATATTTTGGGAATTAGACAACAAATCCTAGTACGGACCCAGACTCCCAATGTATGCATGAAAAGCCCTTATGTCATGCCGACTATAACCATTAGCTAGGTGACTCTAGCCACTGAGTATACGAATAGTACTATTGCCGTGACGACCCTCCTGTGGATGGAGCGTATACTTAATTGTCCTTCAGGCAAACAACATAAGTTTTGGTTGTGGTTTGGTTATAGGGTTAGGTCGCGATACTTTAACCTGTAAGGTTTAGCTCACCTTTCAGGGGATTATAGTCTAAGTATTTCCCACACATTATTTAGGATGAACGTATCCTACAACTGTTTTATACCGGTATACTTACTGGTTATATTTATATACTGGTGAACCACCAGACATACATTTTGGGTAACCACCCACATAAATCTGTATTTTAGGGTAATAACCCTACAAACTTATATTTTGCAAAACATGCAAACATTTATTTATTGAATAACATTTCAACAATACAACATAAATGGTTTAACCTACTACATATTAACTTAAAACCTGTGAATTCACTCAACATATTTGTTGACGACTTTCTTTCTATGTTTTACAGGAAATTAGCTACGTAAGTAAGAATCGCATGCATTCAGGATGGACAACCCTGGACTACTTAGGATGCCATATATTTTGGGACAGCTTTTGAGGATTTCCTCTGTATTACTGCAGACATTGCAGTTATACTCATGAAATTTTATCTTAACATATGTATTGTAAAACTTAAATGTTTTAAACTCTATTATTACTGTACGACTTACATAGTCGTACTACTTTTGTAACAACTGTTTTAAAATGGCATCCCTATCTATTATGTTACGCAATGGCCATATGCTCTGGTATGTATGTGTTGTTTTGTTTGGATTTAAACTGCTCACGCCCCGTCACGTCATTAAGGCTTCCGCATGTTTAATTAGTACCGATCGTGATTAGCGTTTGGCGGGGTGTGATAGGTAGCGTAAGGGGACGTGAAGAACACGAACCTGCCCAGTGGCAACCTTGTCACGGACAAGACTGGTAGCGTGAGTGGACGTGAAGAACGCGAACATGCCCAGTGGCAACCTTGTCACGGACAAAGTGAATATCGATCTCAATATGTTTTGTGCGTTGGTGCTGCACGGGGTTAGAAGACATGTAAACGGCACTCACGTTATCACAGTATACCAAGGTAGCAGTAGAAAGAGGTACATGTAGCTCACAAAGAAAATTACGAAGCCAAGTAGTTTCGGCAACTACATTAGCTACGCCCCGATATTCTGCCTCGGCACTAGAGCGAGAGACAGTTGGGGTTGCCGTTTCGAGGAACACGACAGAAGGTTATTGCCAAGGAAAACTCAATAACCAGAAGTAGAGCGCCGGGTGGTGGGGCAGCCTCCCCAATCAGCATCAGAGTAAGCTGTAAGTGTAGAAATGAGGGAAGCATACAACTGCAAGCCGTGATCAAGAGTCCCCTGATGATATCTGAGAATGCGCTTAAGTGTCGTGTAGTGTGGCTCTCGAGGATCATGCATGTACAATCATATCTGTTGAACGGCATATGTAAGGTCAGGTCTCGTGAATGTAAGATACTGAAGGGCGCCAGCGAGACTACGATATAATGTTGGGTCAGAGACCGGAGGTCCTGCATTACCAAGTTTCGAATCCATGTCAACAGGAGTCTTGCAGGGGTTGCAGTATAGCATGTGGGCTCGCTCGAGAATTTTAGTAGCATATTTCTTCTGAGAGAGAAACATGCCATTAGTAGTACGGGAAACTGATATACCCAAGAAAAATTAAGAGGACCAAGATCAGTCATAGCGAACTCCTTATGAAGAGAGGAGATAGCCTTATGAAGAAGAGCTGTAGAGGAGGCTGTCAAAATAATGTCATCTACATAAAGTAGTAGATTTGCAATATCGGACCCGTGTCGGAGAATAAATAGAGAAGAATCACATCGACTGTGTCGAAAATCAACACGGGTGGCATAACCAACAAACCTCTGAAACCAGGCACGAGGGGCATGAGGGGCTTGTTTAAGACCATATAAAGATTTCTGTAGTAAGCATACATGATTGGGTAGACGAGGATCAGCAAATACATGTGGTTGGTACATATACACCTTCTCTGACAAGTGACCGTTCAAAAATGCATTCTTAACGTCGATCTGGTGAACGGGCCAATTTATGGAAACTGCAAGACTGAGAACGGTGCGGATGGTCGCTGGCTTGACAACCGGGCTAAATGTTTCATCACAATCGATGCCAGGCTGTTGGCTGCGACCATTAGCAACCAAACAAGCCTTGTACCCGTTCAAAGTCCCATCTGCAATAAACTTATGCTTAAAGAGCCACATAGAACGAAAAATATTAACATTAGTTGGTCGTGGAACAAGAACCCATGTAATATTTTAATTAATGCACTATATTCATCTAACATAGCATTTCGCCAATGTAGGTCTTTGAGAGCAAGAGAGGGAGATTTTGGGATAGGAGAGATAGTGTCGACATGTAGATTTAGACGTTGTGTGGGTTTGTGGATACCTGCTTGAGAATGAGTGATCATGGGGTGGGTGGAGGATGATGTGGTAGAAGGCGGTTTGGTGCATGATTATGGGCCGAAGAGGATTCAGAAGAAGTTGGGTTGCTTGAGATGGATGCAGTTGAAATGTTAGTTGCTGAAGAAAAGTGGGATGAGGTGGGAGGTGGGGTGGTCGATGTAAGGTTGACAAAATGCTATGACCTGTGTTAGTAACGGGTATTAAATTCCCGTTACCAACAAGTATAGATGGATAAATACATTTATTAAAAATAGTACAAAGGTTACCTGTGTCTGAGGTGAGGTGTGAAGATGCACCTGTATCCATGTTCCATCCAGATTCTCCGAGGTCTTGCAATGTCATTGTATTAAAAGCATGTGGCAGAGAGGTCTGAAGTGGCATTGCAGGTGATGGAGAATGCCCGAGTATTCCACCTGTAGCTCCATGAGTGGAACCACTAGACCAGTAGGCTTGTCCGGGCTGAACAACGGACCAAGGAGTACTTTGGGCTGAGTTTGGAGCTAATGGACCAGTCCAGAAAGCAGCCTATTGAGTTGGGCTGGCCCATGAGGTGGTCTGTTGAGGTTGTTGTTGGGCCTGTCGATATTGGGTTGCCTGATGCCCAGACCAAGTTGGGCCACGAATTTGTTGGGCTCGTGTTGATGCAAAATCAACATGCTTATTGTCAACAGCTTGTATAGAATATTTAGCTTGAAATGTCTAAGTGTTAGAGTGCGACACTGAGCCAGTGTCACTGAAAGCGACACTTGGCTAGTGTCACTATAGGCGGCCAAGTCAAGTGTCGCAGGGTCCAGAGTATAAATATATGTGTTTAGGTTTCATTTGAGGTTGATCGATCATTTTGTGTGAGGAACGTTCAGAGAAAGTCAGAGAGGGTTTGAGAGAGTTTGTAGTTGGTGCTTAAACGTTTGTTTTTGTTAATCAATAAAACAGAAACATTATTTATCTTTGTGTGTTTGTTTAATTCACGTTCATTACAATTGATTGTTGATTTCCGCTATTCAATCAGTTGCGATTCATCTACGAGATCGTTACGAGGGACTTACAACTGGTATCAGAGCTTTCGGGCGAGTTGAATCGATTTTGGACGTGTTTTTCTGTTTAAAATTGAAGGTACGTGGTGGTTTAGCGATCATCTACTTGTTTCTGCATATTTGGGTTTGTTTAGAACGATTTTGGGTTGATTATTTGGGTATATTCGTCGTCAGTTCGTCGAAATTCGTTAGGGTTTGATAAAATTCAATTTTTAGGGTTTTTTTTTGCTGCTGCTGCGCGTTTTAGCGACACTTCCAGACTACCAGCGACACTTAGTGTGACACTTACCAGCGACACTTCCTACTTCCTAGTGTCTCAGCACTATTTATAGCGACACTTCCTAAGTGTCTCGGCACTATTCATAGCGACACTTCCTAAGTATCTCAGCACTTGACCAGCGACACTTGACCAGCGACACTTGCCAAGTGTCACATAAAAAAAAAATTTAAAAAAAATTATTTTGCTGGAAAATTGTCGCATTACTAAATTTTGTGTTTGGGATTAGAAGCGTTTAATTTTAGTTTGGGAAAAGTTTCGTTTACTCGAGCGGTTTTCGATAATTTCGAACGAAATTTTTGGAGGGAAAATTTGAATATGGATTTTTTGAGTGCCGCCATGAGAGGAAGGTTGAAGTCTTTATTTTATAAGGACTTTGCTCGATGGAAGACTATCTTTGAAGATTTGATTACGTTGCATGATCCAAAATTATGGATATTCATTGCAAATCCGTATGAGAAACCTAGAATCGTAGGGAGTGTATCTTTCAAAATGGTAAACCAAATGTCTGCCACAGAACGTGCAAATTTTAATGTGGAAAAGAATACATTTGAGACAATATTGGCGTGTTTACCAAACGATGTAGCCTCATGTTACAAAACGCAAGAAACATCGTTTAATTTGTGGGACTCTCTTAAAGTAAGTTACGGAAGTAATACTAAGTTGAGTGTGGCAAGTTCGGACGAAGGGATGAAAGAGGAATTGATGAAGAAAGAAGATGAAATCAAAGCTCTTGAGTCTCATATACTTACCTTGGAGAATGAATTTAACAAGATGAGATTAAAACTTGTCGGACTTGTGGAAAAAGAAGAAGAATTGCAAGTAATTCAATCCCAGGTGCTCAGCATGGAGAAGGAACGGGAAGAATTACGGTTAAAGGTTGCCAGGATGGAAGAAGGTATACTGAAATTTGAGAGCCAACAAACATTATTAACAAGGCTACGAGAAGATCATGAACTTGCATTAAAGACTATTCAAGATCTTCGTGAACGACTCTCTGAATCTGAAAAGGATGTGAAAAAGGTTTACAAAAGTAAATCTTCGTGTGGGAAGAAGAAATTTTTTCAGTTCACTAATTATTCTTTACAAAAGAATAAGATGTGTTCTGGGAAAATACAATCAACCAATATAAGTGATCATCATAAGGTTGATTGTGGTGATGATTCCGGTAACATTAAATGTAACAAGAGTTCGGTTTCAACATCTCCAAAGAAAACAAGAGGTTTTAAACCGACACTACAACCAGAATCGAGACGAACAAAGTCTTATGCTTATACTCGTGAGCAAATGCTTGCTTTTGCACCACCACGGTTTCATCATATGCTGCAAAATAGACGAAAAGATTTTGTTCCTTTCTCCTGGAGGACATCGGTTCGGCATAACGAATTTCGAAACGAAACAAGATGTTTAAATTTCAGGTGGATTTCGATGTCTTTGGATTTTATTGATGAATCATATTGGAAGGTCTCGAAGATTTCAAGAAAGATTGGGACCGTGCTCAAATGGGTTTCGGAAATTAAAGTTTAGTTTTTATTTTTGTTTTTGTAATTGTATATAGTATACAAATATACAATATACATTAAAAAAAATTAAATTTTGTTTCTGTTATTTGAGCACGGTTAAATACTTATCAGAAGACCAAGTAGAAAGATTGAAGAGAAAGGAGAATCCAGCATCATCAACAACAAAATGCTTGCATCTGACGATCCTTCAAGAGTTCAAGGAGAATTTGCTGTTCAGGGGGAGTTTGTTGATGCAAGATCAATATGTTTATTGAACAGGCAGATTCTTGGAGGTTTTGATGAAGTTGTTGATAAGAGGAAGATTTGTGCTGGAAGATAATCAAGCTAAAGTTGAAAAATTAAAGATTTATCCAAGCTATTGCCAAGGGGGAGTTTGTTGATGCAAAATCAACATGCTTATTGTCAACAGCTTGTATAAATATTTAGCTTTAAATGTCTAAGTGTTAGAGTGCGACACTGAGCCAGTGTCACTAAAAGCGACACTTGGCTAGTGTCGTTATAGGTGGCCAAGTCAAGTGTCGCAGGGTCCAGAGTATAAATATATGTGTTTAGGTTTCATTTGAGGCTGATCGATCATTTTGTGTGAGGAACGTTCAGAGAAAGTCAAAGAGGGTTTGAGAGAGTTTGTAGTTGGTGCTTAAACGTTTGTTTTTGTTAATCAATAAACAGAAACATTATTTATCTTTGTGTGTTTGTTTAATTCACGCTCATTACAATTGATTGTTGATTTCCGCTATTCAATCAGTTGCGATTCATCTACGAGATCGTTACGAGGGACTTACAGCTCATTACTGTTGCAAGCCTGGTATGACCTAGGGCTGTTGTGTAGGCTGTCTAACTTGGCCCGGAATATTCCACTGACCACCACCATTGTTCCGAGGTGGCTGCTGTTGGTTTAGGTTCCGAATATCATGTACAAAGTGACATTTGTCTCCAAAGCGACATCTCCCCCTTTGAAAATTGTGACACACAGTGACATTGGTGTTATTTTGGGTGCGGTTTGTAGCGTTAGTGGCCACAAGAACTGTTGGTGATGAGGACGATCCATCATGAAGGGACTTCTTACTACTTTCTTTATTCATCAGACCCTCTTCAAGGAGTAGCATGGTTCGTGTGTTTTCAAAGTCAGGCAAGGTTTCACGATGACGGATGATGCGAGCAATTTGATTATACTTTTCACCGAGTCCTGTGATGGCATGCGTGACCAAATTCTTGTCATGAACAGGTGATCCTAGGTTTGACAACCGACCTGCGATTCCTTTAATTTTCTGGAAATATTCTGTGATGGTCAGCCCACCAAGTTCTATGGCCCGAAGTTCGTATTCGAGTTGCAGAATCCTTGCATCCTTGTTGTCATGAAATAATTTCTCAAGATGATCCCAAACATCCTTTGCTTTCACATCAGGTTTCAAAACCATCTCGAGTAACGGTTCTGAGATGGTCCCGTATATCCACATCTTAACAAGATCATCGAGTTTGCGCCATTCTGGATCTGCTTCATTGGTAATTGTAGACACATCACAGATGAACTTTAGAACACCGAAGCTTCCACAATGAGTCTTGAAGATTGCTCTCCATGAATTATAGTTCATTTTTTCGAGGTTTAAAACGATTGGGATGTATGATTTAATATTTGTGATACCATATGCTTTGTCTGAAGATGTATTAGGTTGGTTGCTGTTGGTCATGATGCTGTTAAAAAAGGTTTATGCAGGCTGTTCTTAGGGTTAGGAGAGGTAGAAGATGAGTTTATTTAGGAAAGAGAGCATAGTGGAACGTGATTTAGGGAGAAGAATAAGACGGGATATTTCACAGCTCTGATACCATTTGGAGGAATTAATTTCCCATCGCTTCTCATTTACAACAATATCAATATATATATAATACATGAGATTACAAAGGATGGGCCTAAGGCCTTCAACTAATAACAAATACAATTGGGCCTTGCACTGCTAACTAATGTCCGTTAATAGTTTCCATCTTAAATTCTTAATTCCTACTATACTAGCTAGTCTTCTTGCAAGTTTAGGATAGCACGTTACACCTTCTTTTACTACTATATAATATATAATATAAATATAATGTAAAGCTAGCTTGATGAAGAAAACACAATCCGAAGAGAGAAAATTAGTTTATTAGTATCTTTTTATTTATTCCTTAGTTTTCTTGGTAGATTGACTATCTCAAAATAGTCTTCTATCATTAAAATTATCACTTTATCAGGTAGAAGTGGTTAGTTATATGACTACAAGTGTTTCGTGGAGTATAATATTTGAATAAAACGGGTTTAAAGGAGGCCATTTAACATTAAATTCAAATCTGTGCTAAGGCCTCTAGCACCCAATCGTCTTCGCCACGACATACTGAACAACGCTAAATTATTATACCTGCACAATAACAAAAATATCATTTTGTCTCATTTTTTTCTGTGTAAATTTTTTGAGTTTATTTACAGTTGTAAATGTGTATGAGTCAATTAGTTACATTAATAAGTGTGAATAAACTTTAAAAACATAAGTTTTTCTACATTTATATATGTTCAAATTTGTCCAACTGGTAGCACAATTAATCTAGTGTTTTATCATAACATTTGTAACCGAGTTGAATGTCTCTAAATGATGCATTAACAAGTATGGTTGTTTGGTTTAATATTTTTGTTTGTCTTGTGATTAATTTGTGATATTCTGATTGTTAGTGATTCATCAAATGATAAAAGACATAACTCAATTTAAAACATACATATTGTTTTAAAAATCACACATAATATGTATACACGTTACCTGTAATGACTCACTGAGACTAGATCGTTCAATAGTCCCACAACCTATTGGTTGATGGTTATTCACGTATGGTTAGGACAAATGCCCTCGGGTTAAGGTTGTTCAAAAAGACTAAGCTTTAACACTTTTCGTTATGAATCCTCAATCTTATACCAAGAACACAAACAGTCACTCACAGAATTTATACAAATACTCCGTATAATCGAATGATCAACTAGAAAATATGAAGTGTGTATGAAACTGATTAATTACACCAAATAACTCACAAACAGTACTTATAACACTCGAAACAAAAAAAAGAAGTTCATAAATTTTGATAGTCTTTATATATCTTTCAAATGTCCAGCTTTAGTCCCTAAAGTGTTAAACTCTTCACTTTAGCCCACAACTTCAACAGCTTTAATCTGCAACCCTCAAGCTTTCTCTTATATGCACTTTAGTCCCTCGAACTTATATTAAATCATTTCCTGAAACACAAGTGATAGAAAACACCACAAGTTAATCAGAAAATATATTTATACAGATAGATGACTTATCCATACGCTTGCACTATATATATTTCAACACTTTGCAACATACCTCAGTAGTTGAAGGGATAGGTTGAACGGCAAGCCAAGCTATAAACATCTCGATAGCTTTTATAGCCAATTTAATATACTTCGCTATATCCTTTGGAATTGCAGCTTCTACTATCAATAAAGTTAATAACTCGATCGCTAGTTTAGCAATTGGAATTACTATCTCAGGATTTCTTTTAGCCCATTTCAGAAAATCCTTACTTTTTGTGTGAAGCATACGAGCCCATTTCAAAAGTTTATATATTCCCCGCTTTAGGAAATTGTTGCTTTCGCCTTTTAAACTTTGGTGGATCGCATCCTTCTCGCACGAAACATGAGCTTGCAAGTCTTGGCCCTCGAAAGTGTAACACCAACATTTGTCTCTGTTATCATTTTTCTTGGAGTTGCAGTAAAAACATTTTGATTTCATTTTCTCACAAAGCAGAAACTTTATCTCACCAAATTGAATCATGTTTTTGAGTTTAAGACAACATGGGTGTAGACTTTTGTTGGATCCTTCACAGTGGTAAAAGTAACCTTTAATGTCCAACCCACAAGCATTACAATATCTATGCTCTTCATCAAAATGTTCTTCAAAGAACTTGAAAGTCGAACCATTTAAAAACTCATGGGTAGCATTTTCCTCGTAGAACCTGCAGTCTGGATGGAGAATGTATGGACACTCTCCGTTACATACATATCTATCTCCAATCCCCAATTCCTTGCATCCACTACACTTGTATGATGATAGTTGATCGGTTATTAACGTCATGCCGTGCTCACCATGGCTTTCTTGACGCCTGCTTGAAGTTTGCCCGTTGTCTGTTGTACCTACAAATTCAAGAAGCACTCATACATATGAATTCTAGCTAATTGCAATTTTCTAAATGAAACAAAATCAACTTTTCAACAAGTAAATGACATGTAGCCATTGATATCGAAAAGTTAGTAAGCAAACGGATCTCACCAATTTGAATCAATATATTAGTGAAGACTCAAAAGCTAATTACTAATACAGCATTGCAAGTCTGCAACCAATGTTTAAATTCACATACCAGTTGTCATCTGAACATCAATTGGACCTATGTGATCTACTCCTGAACTTGATTCACTCGCATGGAGTATCTGATCATCACCTGGTAATATTAAAGATGAAAAGATGAATATGATACGAACCTGATGCTCGTATCTTTATAAAACTAAGAAAAACAGTAAAAAGATAGAATAATCGATATTCGAGAGATCGATCAACTCTCCCACAGTTTACTTTCGAGAGGTAAACTAACTCTCCAATGATACTTAAATCACTCTTTCTTCATATTCAGCATAATGATATTACAATGATAAAACCTTATTATATAGATAATCCTAACTTGCTCCCTAAGCTATCCTAAAACAACTATGATTCTAATAATACTTTCCTAATAATAATAAAGCTTATCTAATATAATATCTACAATTAAAATAATAAATAATAAATATAATATAATATTTTTAATAATAATCTGGGTCGTATCAGAATATCTTCTTAATTATCTAAGACCAAACCGTATGGAGGTGTGGTTTCAACATAAAATGGCCCATCATCAATCAATCACTAAATTATAGATCCTTATGTTTGAAATACTAATTACTCCATAATGAAATTAATAAGCAAATTATAACGTACGATATGTTTTGAAAATGCAAATATATATCTACCCAATCTTCTGACTTGTGACTTCATCAGTTTTATAAAGCAGATTTAACAAAGTACAAATGAAATATTATGTCACTCTCAAATTATATTTTATTTAAAGTTTTTATAGTTTTGGGGGAAAATGATAAGACGTGCCGAAGAAGATATCAACCGTTAGGAAATGAGTTTTCATTTGATTCAATTCATTCTTATATGGTCAACGTAAAACTATCATCACTAAGAATATATGGAGTAATTACCTCCTTTAAGACGTGAGCTTTAGATATATGTAATTACCTCCTTGGGGTGGATGTTGTCGTAACATTATTAACGTTGAATTCTTTGAGATTGTCCAGAAGTTGTAACGAAGACACGCCCTCTTTTGTGGTTGATCTTCACCAAATCAGCACCAACAACTACACTTGTAATCTTTATATCGTATTCGTCACGTTTCGGGAAGGCAGTTATCTAAAAGTCGAACGTATTAATTTCTAGACATGTCTAATTTGCAGATTGTTGAACTTACTGAAATCAACATAACAAACAAACAAACAACATACAATTTTCAAAAGAATATATCAGAAGCAAAATCAAGAAGAATGAAGACAAATTAATCTTACAAATAACGGTTGACCTCATCAAGAGTTCCCTAAAGTGATGGTGTAAGAAGATGAGGGATTAATTTATAAGCACACTGGTGACTAGTTTTACGTATCTTAGAGTTTGACTCTTAGAGTTTGACTTGGTCCCCTTAACTTGGCTACTAAATTAGATATTACTATTTTTTATATTTTTGTTTTTGTCTTTCTTTCTATTTTTTCTTTAACTTTTAAATCGTCTAACAATAAACACCCTATATATTCTAACAATAAACACCATATATATTCTAATAGTGTTAAACCGGTACGATACACGATTTAAAAATTAATGTCACAATATACAAATAATAAAGTAAAACTAATTATAAAATAGAACTATATTGAATAATGTTCTAAGATAGTCAGCTTTATTCAAACTCTATAAAGAATATGGGTTAAGTTTAACAATGTTACTGATTTGAAAAGTAGTATAAAAATAATAAAAACACATGTCTTACCAGTTGCATAGATAATTGTAATAGAGTTTTGAATGAAACTATATAACCTTAAAAAATACTCCGTAGATGATTAACTTGATCTACTTATCCATGAGTTTGTATTAAGATTACAAAATAAACTAGATTGAAATATATATAAAAAAAATATATCATAATTCACAAAAATAAAATAAAACAAAAAGCTAAAAAAAGAAGGGTAAAGTTTTAGAGGGGTGCAGTTTGAGAAGATGGAAACTTAAAAATTTTATTGTTCAATAAATTGCTTCAACTCAAAATCAAAGGAAAAAAATTTTGATAACAGAATGCCAAGATTTTGGGCATCAGCCAAAATTATATACAGTTGTTATCTCATGACGTAATAATTTAGATTACATTAGTTATAATCAATGTTTTGAGACCCGGTTCAACCGGGACGGTTCGACCGGTCGGACCGGTATTTTTATGAATTCCGGGTCAAAATAAACCGGACTTTTGCTATATTTGACTAGTCAGCGGGCCGTTTGGGCCGGCCGGTTAAACCGGGTTGGACCGGAAACCGGGGTTCGATGTTGACCCGGTTCTATTCTTTTTCCCTATTCCTTTTAAAAAATTAAAAAAAATAAATTAGTAAGAAAAAAATATCCCTTTCTTCTTTCCAGATCCTCACTTGCTACTCCAATTCAGACCAAATCCGGCCATCTAGTTCGTGTCACGGGTCACTCATGGCCTGCTCCGGCTACCGCCACTTGCTCCGGCCACCATCGCTTCAACCACCGATTGATATTGTGTTATGTACTTATGTGAGTAATTGTTTGTAATGAATATGATTTTGATTTGGATATTGTATGGAAAATACAATTCACTTTCCAATATATACCAATAATAAAGGAATCTTTCTGCAAATTCAAAGTTTATTAAAAAAACATATTATGAATAGTTGAATACAGAGAGAATTGGGGTTTTATCAAGATGAACATTAAAAGAATCAGTCGCTTGGAACCTTTCGTTTTCATTATATATTAATGCAAAAGGCCAAGTTTAGCCCTTCTAGTCTTGAAGTATTACTTCTTGACCCTTAAACTTGCAATGTCCTTCCAGAATTCAGAAATGCATTGTAGCCCCTCAAGTATATATTATGCTTCTAGGCTTTTAACAATTCCGGTCCGACCCTCCGGCCCAAACGGTCCGACCGGTCCGACCAGGAATTGTGGCTTTTCCGGGTCGATTAAAAACCCGGGTTTCAAAACACTGGTTATAATTTTATTTAAGTGTTACCTCGTATACCGTCTAAATTGATGACACATTAAATAAAATTAGTTACTCCTATGATTTAACTTTTAAATGAAATGTTATCTTATTTATTCTATAGGTGTATTAGGATTTGCGACCTCATAAAAGTTGGTGTATAAGATGATGACACCTAGGATACATCATATGTGGTAAGAGCTAGAGTTTGACAAATAACTGAGGGTCCCCTCCTTTATTTATAAAGGATAGATTCTATAAACAGTAAATGAAAAAAGTGATCCTAGTGGTACGATTGACAGCGAATTACGGATTCAGTCTCTTGATCGGATATTTTACGGATTCAGTCTCATGATCGGATATTGTGCAAATCTCATACTTTGACCCGTAACTTCATTTTACAGATGGCCCCCCCTCCTAATTATCCCTTATATTCAATTCTTGAAGTAATACCATGATAAATTAATCAATATCTCATGATACAGCTATTTGATAAAATATCAATGGAAAAATAAGTTTCTTTTCCATAGATATTTTGTATTTTTATTGTTAATGAATATTGTAGTGCATCAAGATATAATCACTTTGCATCAACAAATAATCACTATGGGACATATATTGATTTGTGGTGCCCATATATATCTCGCCATCAGAAGAAATAACGAAGAAATGTAGAAAGGGAGATGTGTGAAACCGTGGAGTCGTGCCAACTGCGAAGAGGAAACAAATTGAGTGGTCTAAATTCAATAAGTCTAGGTAAGGTTAATTTAGTCATTTTATCAGGAGGATGAACTACTTCGAGCAAGTGTATATTTGTTGGACTGAAAACGTGTAAAACATATATGGGCAGTTTTTGTATGTCGGTGTAAACTACATGAGCATTCATTTAATTTCTTCTTGTAAATCTTTTATATATGTATATGTATATATGTATTTCAAATGGAGCATCTTAATACTTTAATATACAACTGAACTTACGTAAAACACACGTACATATGTTATGGTTTTTATTTGCACGGAGAGTGGTTTAATGGTAATTTGTAAAATTAGTTAGAATCAAAATGTGTCATTAGAACACAATGAGTGATTGTCCTTGCGCTTTGTGTTCAATTAAACACTGGACTTTAACAATAATACGATTTTGATAAGAGTGATTTAATGTTCAATTAGGAGTTCAAATAGGTCTAAAAATGGTTTTGAACCAATTAAATAAAAGGAAAAGAAAGAAAAGGTTTGAAAACGAAATTCTTTCCAGTACACTGTATGTGAACGTCGGTCTACTATGGTGAACGTCGTTGATAATTTTGCCCTTTCACTCCCTTTGCTCTTATGTCTCAATATATTATGCCAAGTTAACCACGAAGAAGATGATGATAATACATGTATGAATGGCTAAAAACCCAATATTAGTTTGACGATGTAAAACTTTATTCAAACATGAAGATGATATCATACGTGTTAAATAACTCACAAATATTCATAATTTCATATTAGAGCGTTTAGACTCAATGTCCCTACCTTGACTTTTATTACACAAGTTCATTAATATTTGATAATGACATTTAAAAAATGCCGTACATTGACTTTTAAAAACAAACGAACGTAGTTCTTCGGGCGGAAAATTTCCTTAATATTACCATTTCTTCATTCAAACAAGACATAACAGATGCTAACACATCTTTTCCGCAAAACATATCTTAATCATCCTTAATGTGATCAAAATGATACCATACATCAGCGTTATGATCTTTCTTCGAAAGAACTATGTAATTTCTTGATTAGTTAGCTAGTGTTGAAGTCTTCAACACTGGCTATCTAAAAAGGAACAAATGGCAATTGTTTTACGATACGTTGATACTCATGGACTAGTTAAGGAGAGATTTGTGGGTCTTGTTCATGTGAAGGAGACATCTTCTTCATCTCTTAAATCATCTATTGATGCCTTTTTTGCAAAGCATAAATTGAGTTTTAAACGTGTAAGAGGTCAAGGATATGATGGAGCAAGCAACATGATCGGTGAGTTCAATGGTTTGAAGGCAAAAATCTTGGAAGAAAATAACTCGGCATATTATGTACATTGTTTTGCCCACCAACTTCAATTAGTGGTGGTGACGGTTGCGCGAAAACATTTGGCTATTGTGAACTTTTTTGACAAGTTAGCTATTTTGATGAATGTGGTATGTGCTTCTTGTAAACGAAAAGATATTTTAAGGGAAATAGAGAAAGAAAGAGTGGAAAAAAGCATTGGTAGTGGTATACTTGAAACCGGAAGAGGCTTAAACCAAGAACTTTCTCTTATACGGCCCGGTGATACACGGTGGAATTCTCATTACAAAACACTTTTGCGATTGGTTTATATGTTTCCATCCGTTATTAAAGTCCTTGAATATGTTAAAGAAGAAGGTAGTAATGGTTCTAGCCAAAATCAAGCACGCGGGCTTTTAAAGTATCTAAAATCATACGACTTCGTGTTTTATTTGCATTTGATGTTGCACATTTTAGGCCTCACCTGTAACACTCCGCAAATTTAAACACGATTAATAATATTAATCACTTGCATTATTAGGTTAATTCCCTACCTGAGTGAATTCACAACACACTTTAGAGGTAAGTCTAGCAAAGCCCAACTAGTTAATACGCGTAGTACTACGATTCGTAATTTGTTAAAATTATGTACGAAACAATTGGAACAAACGAAACCAAAAATATACGACTGTTGGTGAACAAATTTATTTAATAAAACGAAATTATTAAATAACGTCATTAACAATTAAATATTATGTCAATAATATTTACATATCATTTGATAACATAAAACGTAAATTTGTATAATTAAAATGAACCAAAGTTTAAAAATTTTGTAACTAAATTAAATTGGTTTCATAAAAAGATCTTAATTAAAAACATAATGAAATATGTAATTAAAAATGCATTAGTTAAAATAATGTAACATTTAACGATCGGGTAAACAAACACGGGACGAAAACGCAGGAGATGAAAATGGGGAACCAAAACCCACTCCCACCTCCCAACTTTCTTTCATTTCATTTTATTTCTCTCTTTCCTCATATCTTTTTCTCTCAACTCTCTCTCTCTCTCTAAACTCAACCAACAATCACACAAATCATATAAATACTACATCAAAAACGCGCCGAATCAACTAACCAATTAGAGAAAAACGATCACCTTGCAACGATCTACACAACCATCTTTTCGGATTTCAAATCCGACACCCGTAAGTTTCCGACATCTTCGTAAACTCTTAGATTTTGACATTTCCTCCAATATTCCTTGTTTATAATACTTAGATTACCATGCTTTAGTGTTCTAACAACTGAAAATGTCCAAAAATCGACCCAAAACTCGTTTTTCCCGAATTGTTCGTCGAACAGTCCGCTACGTCGCATCTGGCTTGGGCTAAATGCGACGTCAGTCCCTACGTCGCAGAACATCTCACAACGTCGCAAACTGCGACGTCACCTTTAACGTCGCATTAAATTGCGAAATCACACATAGCGACGCCGACCCTTACGTCGCACTAGACCCTGACGTCGCATATAGCGACATAAGCGCCTACGTCGCACGCAACGTCGCACGCGACGTCGTACCTAACGTCGCACAAGTCAGAACCCTAAAAACACATTTTAAAAAGTCAAAGTTACTGTAGAAAAGTCAAATTTTACTGTAGCAGTACTGTAGCAAATGAGATAATAACATTTTTGAACTATTGTTTCAAAACATCACCAACAAGTCGTATACATTTTCACAAACAACGAAATACAACGTAAACGTTTAACAAATACTTTGGACATAACTTGGTTGTACGAACACTAACATGGATGATTAGCTTAGACATCCACATACTTATTAATCTCATACGTTTAGGACGTTAGGAGATCTCGGACTGTACTTGGGCTTAGGTTTGCTAGCACTCGCACAACTACTTGACTCGAACAGGTGAGTTCACAGCCCCTACTTTTACTGTTTTAACTGATTTTGAACAGGGGTGGAAAACATAGTCAAACACTTTTATACAAACATGATTGTATACTATTTTACTCAAACAAGTAGAGTACTTTGAACTGGTAAACTGATAAACAAACTAACGATTTCAAAGTAATATGTAATACTGTCCGCACGTGACCCAGGTACGGGTCTTAGGGGGAGTGTTACATAATACTTCCATACTACTAATGCTGTAAACACATGAACATGTTTTGAGAACGTTGGAGGATAACCAGCAACACTTTATATAACGGTCTGGGTAAAGAAAAGTCCCTACTGACATGGGCAACACTATTGAAAAGTCCCTACGAACATGGGCAACACTATTGAAAAGTCCCTACGAACATGGGCAACACTATCTGAAAAGTCCCTACGAACATGGGCAACACTATCTGAAAAGTCCCTACTTGACAT
The DNA here is from genome assembly GCA_949592205.1 of Helichrysum umbraculigerum. Lineage (NCBI taxonomy): Eukaryota > Viridiplantae > Streptophyta > Magnoliopsida > Asterales > Asteraceae > Helichrysum > Helichrysum umbraculigerum. Next base: position 58,285,237 of record CATIUR010000006.1, read on the forward strand.
GGGCAACACTACTGAAAAGACTGGGTTTCCTACTAACATGGACCCACTAAACGATTTGGATACCTACATTCCTACTATAACTTGAAGTATACTTTTGGGGCAATATCCCAACTAAACACATCTATGACTAGGATAGGTATAATACTACAAAACATATTTGAAAATAGGATACTGATTTCCTACAACTACTAGGATACGAACATTCCTACAAACAACTATTTGGAAACATATTTGGTTTTACGAGCTATACTTTTGGGTGACATCCCAACGATACGTTATAAACAACAGTGGTTTATCACAACTGAATTTGTAAACATAAAACCTGTGAATTCACTCAACCTCGTTGTTGACTTTTACTATGTTTTTCAGGGAATTAGCTGCGCATGTAAGAATCGCCAACACACATGGAGAATTAGGCGACCCGTGAAGCTTTAGGATGCCAACTTTTTGACAACTGGATTTCTTTTGTATAACTAAAGCTGTTTTAGTCATATTTACGAAATCTACTTTTGTAAACTTGATAACTTTTTATAACTTACAATTTGATAAATCGTAAACTTGTAACTATTACATTTGGCATCTTAATATATTATGTTCTGTTGTAATCATAAGCTCTGATACGTATGCATGCTTTGTTATTGTGGCACCCCCGTACTTAATCCAAATGCTTCCGCTAAACGAATTTGGGGGTGTTACATCACCAATATCTTGTCACAAGCTCTTCAAAGAAAAGATCAAGATATTTTGGAAGCGGTTTCGTTGGTGGAATCAACAAAAGAAAAAATGCAAGAGTTTAGAACACTTGGGTTTGATCCACTTTTAAAGAAGATATCATCTTTTGGTGAGAAGCATGGTATTCAAATGTTGAAAATGACGGAAGATTGTGTTAACTCAAGAACGCAAAGGGAAAAGATCACTAATAGGCATTATTATGAGTTTGATTGTTTTAACACCGTTGTGGATATGCAAATTCAAGAGTTTGGTGATCGTTTTAGTGAGGTTGGTACCGAATTACTTCGAAACATGGCGGCTTTGCATCCACGTGATTCATTTTCTATGTTTGATGTATCGAAGTTATTGAAGTTAAGTGAGTTATATCCAAACGATTTTGATAGTATGGAAAAGATTGATCTTGAAAAAGAACTGGACATGTACCATCACAATGTACGAAAGGATTCAAAATTTGCTAACTTGAATGGAATTGCCGACCTTGCTCGAGTGATGGTAGAAACAAGGAAACATATTTCTTATCGATTGGTTTATCGATTATTGAAACTAGCATTGGTTTTGCCCGTTGCAACCGCAACGGTTGATAGATGTTTTTCGGCGATGAAGCTTGTTAAGTCAGATTTACGAAATCGAATTGGTGATGAGTTTTTGAACGCTTGTGTCATTTGTGTAGTGGAAAAGGAAGCACTTGCTAACGTTAAGGATGAAGATGTATTACAACGTTTCCATAAGATGCATGACCGCGCCGGAAAAGTTTAGGATGTGGTTTGTATAATGACGTAAACAGGATCAGCTTTTTGCTGTCTTTTGGTGTTTTTCTTCTGTTTGTATGTAGTTATTTAAGATATTTAAATGGTTGTAATTATGCAATTTTTTGTACTACATTTGCTGCAAAATTAATGATGATTACGTACGGTTTTAAAGCTATATGATGGTTGTAATGTTGTGTTTCTTGTTTGTTGTTTGCTGTGCTATTTTGCTGTTTACTATTTGCTGATTGCTGTTTTTCTGTTGCTGTTTGCTGTTTGCTGTTTTCTGTTTTGCTGGTTTGCTGTTTTGCAGTTTTGCTGTTTGCTGGTCGCTTGTCCCTGTTTGCTGTTTAAAGGTTAGTAAAAGTGACCTTTATTGTTGTATTTGATGCCGTTTGGTTTTATGTTATTTACTGCAATGTCATAGTTAGTTTTTAAGGTTAATAAGGTGTTGTTTTCTTTTACACAAATGCGTTTTGTGAAAGGAAAAAAATTAGCCCCAAACAAGACAAATTCTCAGATCCGCCGCTGGTTGAAGATGAATGCATATTGGAAAATTTGTTGCACTTGCCATTATGTTGACACTTTGTGAGAGCAAAACACTGCAGTAGTATAGTAGAGATAATCTATAAACATTAAAGTGAATGTGAATTTTATAAAGCCATATTCTTCTATATACAGCCATATCAAAGTGAAAAAAAAAAAAAAAAAAAAAAAAAAAACAAACTCAGTTACATTCACTCGATGTCTGGTATTAAAATTTTATATGCTCACAAACTATTAAAAACACCTAAACGCCCACCGTGGGGCTCGAACCCACGACCACAAGGTTAAGAGCCTTGCGCTCTACCAACTGAGCTAGACGGGCTTTTTTGTTTTATTCGACTGAACATACATTGAAATTCAGTATCTATGCCTCATAATTTGAATATGTTTCTGATTCAATGGCTTACACAGTGTATGTGCTCTGTGATTTCAGCAATTCAGCGTCAGAGCCGGAGGTTAACGATGTTCCTTGATTTAATAGGGTTCGTATTAACTATTGGAGTCAGTTTGATTGCAGCAATTGTTGTTGAAACCTTCAGAAAACGATTCATTAAGCATCCGCGGTATCTTCTTTTTGAAAACCCTAAACTTTTCACTGTAACATTTTTTTTAATATATACGTATAATATCTCTCTATATTTATGTTTTTATTGTTTTGTACATCTTACAGTCAACTCCAGTCTCACCCCATCTTTGAAGATGATCCAAATTCACTCAATCAGGTACTTTTTTCTATTATAAAGAAAATCTAGTTTTTTATGTAGCTTTGTTAGTTTGATTGTTACATATTGATATTGATGCAGGTTGCTTGCCCTAATATTAATGACCCTGCTGAAAAATATATTTCATTGATTATCCCTGCTTTTAATGAAGAACTTAGATTGCCTGCAGCTCTTGATGAGATTATCAAGTGAGTAATGCAAATTTAATTTTTAGGTGTATAATGAATGATTATGATTATGTAGTAGAAATCGCAAATTTGCGCATTGAAACTATAGCCGATATGTTATATTGTTGTGTGTGTTTATGGTTTAGTTAACATTTAGACTAACAAGACTTCAACTTTAATGGAAGCAAATATTATTTTTGCATTATCCAACCATTTGATTAAATCGGTTTTATACATGAACTTGATTATTTTGCATCTTTCATGAATAGCTATCTTCAACAACGTTCAAGAAAGGACCAAACGTTTTCATATGAGGTATTTGGTCTTCTGGGGATTAACTTAAGGTTCTGTTGCATGTAAAATCTATCAACGAGCGCCTTTAATATCTTTAATTGAGCAGGTAATAATTGTTGATGATGGAAGTAAAGACGGAACGAAAAGAGTAGCCTTTGATTTTGTGAGGAAATATAAAGTAGACAATGTTAGAGTTATTGTTCAAAGAAAGAATCAGGGCAAAGGAGAAGCTATAAAAAAAGTGAGTCACTTTCATATAAGGTCCGTCTTTTTTTTTTTTTTCATGACAATTTATTATTTTTATTTTGTTCTTCTTTATCCATCAAGATTCATGTGACCACAACTTAGCTTAGCTGCTGGCTTATGCGAAAGCATTGTAAAAACAGGGAATGCTACATTCAAGGGGAGAACTACTTCTTATGCTGGATGCTGATGGAGCAACCAAAGTTGATGACCTAGAAAAACTGGAGAATCAGGTTGACTGAGCTATGTTTACTTTGAATGGTCAAATGGGTAAACTAAACAAATTAGCTATAAAGAAACGGGCCAAATGGGTCGATCTATCCAAAACTGTTGGTAAACCAACAGTTTGTGTATATAGAACATGGGCAAAAAGTGTTACGGGTCAACCCAGCCCCTTCTAAACCTTAGGAAAGTTTACCTCGTATGAACTAAATGTGTATTAACAGGTTACCTGACCCCCCCCCCCCCCCCCCCCTCTTTCACCCTTAATATCGTAGTATAATAGATCTGCCATAAGCCCCAGTTAAGCACATCCTGTTATAGATCTTTACAGTTGCCAAAACCAAAGGTTGGGTGGCTAGTGACTCAAGTAAAGGAATTGTGGATATTCCGATTGTGGCATTTGGTTCCCGTGCGCATCTTGAGAAAAAAGCTTTGGCTACAGTTAGTTCCTCATCGTTATTTTTTTATTTTGGCCGTTTTTTGTTTATACTTTTTTCAAACATTTCCACATTTTGCTCCAGAGGAAGTGGTACCGGAACTTTTTGATGAGAGGATTCCATTTCTTGGTCCTCTTAGCTACTGGTCCTGGAGTTCGTGATACACAGGTTTATTCTTTTCATATGCTGCGTTAATATATGCTCTCATGATACCTTATATGATTAGTATGTTACTAGCTGACAGAAACATGGAAAAAATTTCTTTAGTTTTTTTTGGTCCGCTATATTGATCATGGTACAAATTTATCCATGTATGCCAGTGTGGCTTTAAGATGTTTACTAGAGCTGCTGCAAGGAAGCTTTTCACTAATATCCGTTTGAAAAGGTAAGAAGGTCGTACAGATCCTTGCTACTCATTCTGTATCTGATGGAATAAAAGGTGACAGTTGTGACCCATATACCTATAAATGGGTCGACTTGGGTAGTGTTTTATCTCTAGTGGGTTAAGCTAAATGATTTAACCTTCACATGAAAATGAGTCAATATAGATTGAAAGTCATCGAAAGTGCATTCATAATATCAAATCTATAAAACCTCTTAACTTGTTTGAATAGAAAAGTCAGATTCTGTTTGTAAATCATATTTAGCACATCATTATTTATATAATGTATTAAGGAAAGTGGAAAAATAAGGGTGTATTTTGTTCTGGAAAATTTTCCATAATTTTCCATCTCCAATTTTCTAAGAAATGAAAAGGTTCAAAAGTTGATGTATTTTCCATTTTGGAAAAATGATGTTAAGATAAAGTTTATGGAAAAAAAATTTAAAAAAGGAGGAATTGGTATAAAGGAAAAAGGTGGAAACTTGGAATTCTTGTTTTCCAACTTCTAGTTGTATTGTTGTAACATGGAAAAATGTGTTTTCCATTTTCTTGGAAAACTTTTCTGGAAAATACCCATTTTGAACGCATTTTCTAATTATCCACTTTTCTTAGAAATTTTTTCTGGAAAAGTACCCCATTTTCCTTCAACTAAACACAACCAAGTGTTTGTGGGTCGTCTAACTTGTTTTCTCCTAAAGCCATTTGCACCTGCCCTTTCTATTTTTCCAAACCTGTATACGCCTTTTCTTTAACATATGCATATGATCTCCATGAATCTTGCTATAAAACTTTTGGGGGACCATCAACTCGCCCATTTCCTTGTACCGTAGTTTTCTGTTGTACCTATCCATTTTACTGGTTTTGGATAAAACATAATCCAAATCGGCCCATTGGTAAAGAGTGTTGAAATTGCCACTTCTAATCTGCTCACTTGATGTCTATTTGCTTTTATAATTCATCCAAACTTGATGTATGATCATCATGCAGATGGTGCTTTGATGTGGAGTTGGTATATTTATGTAAATATTTGCAAATCCCCATAACTGAAATATCAGTTAACTGGTCTGAAATCCCAGGATCGAAGGTGAGTATGTTAACCATTCTTAACGTCTTATGGGAGCTGGTTCTCATGTCAGTGGGCTATAATATTGGCATCTGGAATATAACCAGTCAAACAAGTTGATTTGAAGGAATTTTTCGTCAGTTATTGATAGGAGAGCCCTAATTATAACCTTGTAGATGGTGACTACTATAACTTACGAGAAAATCTATTTAGAGTTCATGAAAGATTTTATTATATTATTAACTGTATGATCGTTATCTCTGTTGAGTAAAAATTGATGTTCTATAAGAAACTACTAGTAGTGCTTTTCTTTCTTTATGATATCTCAAAGCCAACGAAAGTAGACCCCGTTTGATAGTTATTAATGGGTCAAACGGTTGAAAGTCGTTCATCGTGTATTTTTCATCGGTGAAACATTCTAAAAGATTTTATCATCTATAATCTATAGATAATACATTTTTCGTAATCAGATCGAAATAAACAAAAGTTGGGCAGACAATGTGAGTTGAACCAACCTGTGCCTAACATGCTTATTTTAAGTTTTCAACTTTCTTACAAATTTAATGTGAACTTCTACTTCAAGGTTGATGGTTCAGTTCACTGCAGGGCTTTCTATTTCTTCACGGAATGTTTTTAACATGCAGCAGTAACAAACAGGGGCCTATCAAAAAGGAACTAGACAAGACTTGTATCATTAAAATCCATTGATGAATAATATTTATGTTCACCATTCATTGATTAATTATATTAACGACACATTTTGAATAAATTTATCAAAGAATCTTCCTTATTTCTCTAAACAAATGCTTTTCCTATGATCCTTTTCGAGGTTATACAGTTGTTCATCAGTATCTTAAGAAACAATTATATGCACAATCTTGTTCAAAATTTATGCATTCACTTATAGACAATGAAATTTCATTCCACTCGGTTATTAACGATCGAACCAATATATGAAAGTAACAAGACACCTTCTCGGTACTTGCATAACACGTTAACATAATTGACCCGAAAAAGGTTATATTAACAAACAGATACATAGCTAAAATAGTTGACCAAAAACATCTACTACGTATTTTATACATATGTACCTAAAGACAAGCACAATTAGCCGAAGACCTAACATCATCAATATAGCTTTTTGAACGTTGAACTCCTCAAAACCTAACATTAATCCGTAGTTTTCATCGTTTTAAATTTAACATTTGTCATTCTCATAACATAAGCCAAATCCACTTTCTAATCTATGGGGTGTTTGATAATGGAGTAGTTACAAACTCTTTGTAGTTTAGGCATATTCAACTCACATATAACATTAATTAATTAATTGTCCTTATGATTTGTACCAAAATTTTATATATGATTTGTACCAAAACCTTATATATGTAAGCAATAAGACAACAAGCACGAAAAATCCTCAAAATCATGGGTTCTCCTTCCTTCCATGAACTCAAAAAGCAAGCTTCTTTCTTCTTGAAAGAAAAGATTAAGACTGCACGACTAGCACTAACAGATGTTACACCTGCAGAACTGTGAGCTTAATTTTCGGTTTTACAATTGGATTTTTTTTTACGCATTATGTTTTTTTAGGATGCATATGGTAAGTGTTTCTGCTTTGCTATAATATGAAGATTAACTGAAGAAGCAACAGATGAAGATTCATGGCCACCAGACGCGCGTACTATGGGATTAATATCACGTGCAGCCTTTGAAGTTGATGATTATTGGAGAATTGTCGATATTCTTCACAAAAGGTGGTAACCTTAGTGGTTTTCATGCATTAAAAAGATTGATTTCTCAAATTAAATTTGCATATTTTGGTGGTTGTTTTAGGTTGTGGAAATTTGATAAAGAGAAGTGGAGAGGATCTTATAAGGCTCTAGTTATCTTGGATCACTTGCTCACACATGGTCCCGAAAGAGTTTCTGAAGAATTTCAATGTGATAAAGAGGTTATCAAGGAGATGGGTACTTTTCAACATTTTGATGAAGAAAGGTATGCAACCATAAAGTTTTTTGTAAGAAATAAATCATCATTCTTGTATAATTACAAAAGAAATTTATTTTAAACTTTATAGGAAATGACAGTTTTGGATTGAATATAGATATATGAATGCAAATCTACCATCACACTTGGAGAGTACATGGTTATTTTGTATTGTTGAAAGAAAATAATCTTTTGTGTGGCAAAACTGAAACACAATGTTTCCAAGTTTACACTCAAAGAAGAAAGAAAACGTTGTCCATATGGAAAAACGAACATATTTTCACATTGTAAATGAAAACTGCATACAAATTCTTTGTAAGACGATAGTAATTAGAAAAACCTCCTCATCAAAATCTCTTAAAGTGCTGAACATGACCTAATCTAGAGGTGGGGTATTCAGGTTGGAATGTTGGATAACATGTCAAAATGAGTAATTTTTGTGCCAGTTGAAATGGGGCGGGTCAGGACGGATTGACCCATTAACTTTTTGTTCAATGTTTTATAGGGAGTAGATAATATTGTGTACAACATGTTTATCAATTTCATCTAATTGCATTATTAATCTAAATTTCTGCATAAAACAGTTTTAGTATTTTGTACAAATTAAAAATAAAAGTTGGGCTACTTCAACCCGATTGACCCTTCTTTTTTAACATTAGCACCACCAAACCAGTCTTTATCTTGTGAGAAAAATGCAGATTCAATTGGGGATTGAGGGTAAGAGAAAAATCAGAAAGGATATTGATGCTTCTTGAAGAAGATCGATCTTTTTTGAAACAAGAGAGGTGTAGAGCTCGTAAGCTCACTAGTGGGATCAAAGGTTTTGGTAGTTTTACTCAAAGAAGTGTTGGTAAAAGGTTAACAGAATCAAGATCCCAAATGTGTCTCAGACGTGATTACGACAATGACCGTCGAGATGAAGACAAAAAGGACAACAATTTGGACCTTCTAGACCATCCTTTATTGTGCGAGGATGACCATGGGGATAGAGTCTCTCTCCTTTCTACTTAGGTATGAAAGGTAATATAGTCCGGTTTCTCGATGTAATTACGCAAGTTAGAAATTATGAGTATTTGGTATACCTTGTACAATATACTAATGAAACAGTTGAGATACACACTTTCAATATGTTATGTTACTGTTTTTGGCTTCTCTATACTTTTGATTGAATGTCAACCCATTGCTTTTAGAAATGAAAAATTAGTTCATTTTTTTGCGAAGTTAACACCAGTTTCTCTTCTACTGATAATGTTTAGTATGTTGGGTTTCAAGTGGCTAAGAACCAGTTTAAGAAAACTGGTAAGATTCACATAAATATTGAAGTTGATAATTAATAAGGTTTGACTTAAAAAGTCAAGAAAATCAGGATCTTGCCATCATGGTGTCCACCATCTCCATTCAATTTCCATTAACATATACAGTAACAGTTTGGATCTGATAGATAGTAGTTGTAAAGATAATAAAGAAATTATTAGTTGGCATAGCTTTTCTTTAAATTAGACATTAATAGTAGTACCTTCCAACTACACAACAATATGCCCATCATCATTTTATTAAAGCTTAAAGCAAAATGCAACACTTTTTCATCATGTTATCTTAAAGCAATGTCACAATCATCTACACAACCTTCCTTTTTCTTTGCAAAAAGAGAGAATTATACCAACTGAAATTCAAATTCAAGTTAACAGATTTTGCCACAACAAGATTATACTTTTAGCTAGGATATACGGAAAGGAAAATCAAGAGAAACAAAAATACTTAATATAAGCTAAAATGAGATTAAAATTAAAGAATTGTGGGAACATACAGCAATCATCTCTGTGATCTCTCAATGTCATTACCGAATCAAAACAACATATAAAATAAACACCGAAAATGAAATTTAAAAGTAAATGTTGCAAGCTGTGTATCTTCAAACAGCATTTGAAATGCACAAAATCAGAAACATTTTCTATGCACAATTGATGGGCCAGACTCATCATACTCAGCCTTGGCGATCCACATCTGCATTTACAACAACCAATATTAATAATCTTCAAGATTATTAGTAGAATAAGCAGTGAACTATCTCTATTCCTATTGGCTGTTTAACATTTTAAAACTCAACCAATGTACTTATAAATGGGCACTTCGGGATGTGTTATCTCGGACGGGTAAAATAGAAAAGGTATTTACGAAGGAAACGGGTTGAGCCAACGAGGTAAAACGTTGGAAAAGCTTTATTATTTAAGCATAAAACTTACCAAATAATTCTACTTATAAAACATATTTCTTGAAATCAAATGTATTTTAAACGCATATTTTGACACGTAATTATTTATAAATAATTCAAAACCTTGGACAAAACGTGTTTTGGGTCAACCCAATCTGATCCATTCTAACCCATACCTACATTAACCAATTTGACCCGTTACCTAATTGTGGGTTTTCAAGAATATTTGAACACGTACCTGCTGGAAGGTGCTAAGAGATGCAAGGATCGACCCTCCGATCCAGACACTGTACTTCCTCTCAGGAGGTGCAACAACCTTAATCTTCATGCTGCTCGGGGCTAATGCGGTAATTTCCTTGCTCATCCTATCAGCAATACCAGGGAACATAGTTGAACCACCACTGAGAACAATGTTACCATACAAATCTTTCCTAATATCGACATCACACTTCATGATGGAATTGTATGTGGTCTCGTGAATACCCGCAGCTTCCATTCCGATCATCGATGGCTGGAACAAAACCTCAGGGCACCTAAACCGCTCAGCGCCGATAGTGATGACCTGTCCATCGGGAAGCTCGTAATTCTTCTCAACAGTAGAACCAGTGTTGGATATATCGAGCTCCTGTTCAAAGTCGAGGGCAATGTAAGCCAACTTTTCCTTCATGTCTCTCACAATTTCCCGCTCTGCTGTTGTGGTGAACATGTACCCACGCTCTGTTAGGATCTTCATTAACGCATCGGTTAAGTCACGTCCTGCTAAGTCCAGACGCAAGATAGCATGTGGAAGTGCGTACCCTTCGTAGATTGGAACCGTGTGACTAACACCATCCCCTGAATCCAAAACAATACCTGCACCATACAAATAACCACAGGATTTAGTTACAGTTATACAGAGTAACAAATTAAGGAGGTTTTTAGATGCTCGTTTGGTGATTATTAATGTAATATAAAAATGATCAAATAGTCAAGTTAAACATTTGACCCTAAATTATAAAGTATACATAAGCATGATCCATAAGTTTAACACTTATCATCACAACTTCAGATGAGTAATGATCAATAAAAGCCTAATAAATCAACCTAAACAAGACCTAATCCGCTCAATGCTTGACACATATCATTTTTCGTCAACTTAATATATACTTGTACATATTGATACCCTTCACAAACAAATTATAGAGTCTTGTGGATCCAAATCAAGATAAACATTATATTCATATTCATGAATCATGATAAAGGGTAGATAAGCAGATTCATCTTCAGATCTTTCCATAACTATAAACATATTGAATTGTCTTTTTAAACAGGTCAGAATAGATAGCTTACCAGTAGTACGACCACTGGCATACAAAGAAAGCACAGCTTGGATGGCCACATACATAGCAGGGGTATTAAACGTCTCAAACATGATCTGAGTCATCTTCTCGCGATTCGCCTTAGGATTCAAAGGCGCCTCAGTCAAAAGAACCGGATGCTCTTCCGGAGCAACACGAAGCTCATTGTAAAAAGTGTGATGCCAGATCTTCTCCATGTCATCCCAGTTGCTAACAATACCATGTTCGATCGGGTACTTCAAAGTCAAAATACCTCTCTTGGATTGCGCCTCGTCACCAACATACGCATCCTTTTGTCCCATTCCAACCATCACACCCGTGTGACGTGGACGCCCCACAATACTTGGAAACACAGCTCTTGGTGCATCATCTCCTGCAAATCCAGCCTGCAATAAACCAAAACATCATTTAGTATTGATCCAAATACATATCCATTATCAAATTCGTAATAATGTACTAACACGAGAAACAACGATTATACCTTAACCATTCCGGTTCCATTATCGCACACGAGTGGCTGGATATCTTCACTTTCGGCCATCTTATGCAATCTATATATCACCAAATATATACATTATCATAAGTTTACATTATAAATGTGCTAGATCTTTATTCTATAAGCACTAACAACTTAAAGTATTAGATGTCCAGATTAACTTATACTGAAATTTTAAAAGCTCATGTTAATGGCTTACATTACTTATATTCCACTTATAGTAAAATTGCAGATTATCGACAAAAAATTACCATATAAAATAATCTCGATTGGATGCAAGAATGTAGGAATAATAATAATAATAAGATACATTAGATAATAAAATGGAATGAAGAATAATAATAGTAGTATTACCTGATGATGAAACCCTAGAAAGAAGGCTGAAAATGTGGGGAGAGATTGAATTGAGAAGAAGGGAGGGGATGATGGTGTGTGAGTGTGAGAGAGAAGTGAAGAGAGAGTTATATGAAGAAAGAGATTTGATCTGGGCCGTTGATCTGTTTTGATGTACGAGGTGGATCACACGTCTCGGTTGTCACGGGCCCATGTCTCGTTCCGCCTCTCCACTCATTCCTTTAAATTTTTATTTTTATTTTTATTTTTAATAAAAGAGAAAAGAAATTCGGTATTTATTTATTTATTTATCCAGATGTATTTTTTTTCTCGTCCAACTATTTTTTTCCACAAATAAATGTCGTCTCAATGTATTTGGTGTTTTAATTATGGTGGTCATTTTTCTAAAACGGAAAATACAAACCACATCTTACATTGAAGCTCGAGTAAAATCTTATTTTCATATGTATATAACATATAACTCACCCGTCTTCACGAGAGAAGTAAGAAATTAGTAAGATTTTTAGAACGAATAACATAATATTTAAGTCACTCGATCTGTGTTGGATGTAAGGGTAAGAGATGGAAATTCATTTTAAAAAGCTAAAAGTTAAACGTAATCGCTATTAAATCACCATCTATTGATTCAAAGCGGAAACATTATATCTCAAGGGAGATGTATGGAATGACTAATTGCATCTCAAGGTTCTTGTTTTGAGTTTTATTGGCTCACACTCATTAGTGAAATATATAAATTGTGCAAATACACAAATTTCACATTTTTCATTGTTTTTTTTATGTATGATGCATATAAATATACTACAAATAATTTGAGTATCAACAACTTAGAGTAGTCGTTGTGTGAGAACGGTGTCCATCAACGCCGATAGTAGTAGAAAAGCATTCCTAGAACAACTTTATCTTCATTAACGTGACATATAGTAGCTCCAATTACTGAAAAAATCCTTTTGTTTTCTTTATTTTTAAAATGTTTAAAATAAAACTATTCACAATGGAAAAGAGGTGGAAAGTAAATTTAGTAAGAATCGAATTGACGGTGATATGGATTTACTGGTTGAACTTCGCGGACTTATTTATTCTGGAGTAAATTATTTAAATCGTCCCTATGATTTTCAATTTGTTCCATAGGTCGTCCCTGACTTCCAAAAAATATTTGAATAGTCCATTTTCTGAAACTTTTGTTCAAAGATAGTCCAAAATAGACTATTTAAATAATTTATTTTTGTGAAAGTTTTGTTCACCAGTAGTTCATTTTGGACTACTGATGAACAAAAGTTTCAAAATTTGGACTATTCAAATACTTTTTAAAAGTTAGGGACAACCTATGGAATAAATTGAAAACCATGGGGACGATTTAAATAATTTACTCTTCTTATATATCTACAATAATATTATACAACTTAATGTTTTGTTTGAAATAAGTATTACTCGTACTAGAATGAGCATTTGAAGTTTGATGGATAGTTGGATACCCTTGGAAAGACATATATGATTTGTGCCATCGGTTGGTCAAAAGGAAAACATGTGCCAAATCATAGTAAAAGATTCAACTTCCATGTCCATGTGTTGTATATGATAATATTCCAACTGTATGTAACTGTCGATGATCATTGCTTTTGATACTAATAATTTTAATATTTATTGGCTTTAAGTTATACATACATATACTTTCGAAGTTGTTCATCTTTAAGTAGAATCGGTAGTAGGAAAGCTATTTTCTTTTTCCGAGTCGAACCATATAGCCAAGGGAAAAAAGTGCCATACTAGGGAAAAAAAGGAGGGAAAATCACTTGAATAATTTCAGTTTAAGCAGTTGGCAATCGACATTAACTCTCAAATCTTTTTAGCTGATAGACATTTGAGCAAGGAAGCTGGTGTAATGTAAGGCGAATTTACGAGGATAAAAGGGACAAGTGGCTTCAAAAAATTTGAAAATATGTATAAAAAAGGTGTTAATTTTAAAGTTACTAATAACATTTTTACAATTTTGGCTACTCAAAAGTCAAAATTATACTAAGAAAACAAAATAAACTTTTTCTCCTTCCATTTAAAACAAGCTATAGCTATGCCCGTGACATAGTTTTTTTTTTTAAAGAGTCGTATTTTATTTCCAATGGTATATACTGTGGAGTAATAAACACTGTCTACTTTTTGATGTTATAATCTCCAATTAACATGTTGCATCATACATAACACATCAATATATAATTATAATTGTGTAAATATATATCAACTAATATGTAATTTATATACAGAGAATAATCCAAAAAATTGACTCGATTGAAGATTCCGGTGACGTGATTGAGACATGCGTTTGCAATGTTTTAAAATTTCGTATTTTTCGCGGGTATAAATTTATTTAGATGATACAACAATCTAATCAAATAAAAAAGCTTCAATCTAATCTAACAAATCTAATTTAGCATCATGATGGATGAAAACACATAATTGAATCGTTGTAATCGTGGTACTGCCATTGCGACTTTTGCAAAACAATATAAGAACAACAATAAATGAGTTTTAACAAAGAACTAAAAATGAATTCTAATCTTTTGTCTCGCATATATACTAGCTAGTCCAAACTAACACACGCTACATAATGAACTGGTATTTGTTTGATGTACAAGTCCATAGAAAGATAAATGTTTGCTCGTACAAGGGACAACCAAAACTCTGGAAAACAAAGCAAGTTTCAAGTGTATTATTTGGGCATAAAACCAAAAGTCCCAACTACCCTCCACCACCAACACACCCTTTGGGTCCTTCGACGAATCTATGTACGAATCTAAAAATACACATGACAGTTACTCATCATGTCTATAAAGTATAAACGATTCACAACTGTTTATATTATTATTATTTATTTCTATTCCTATTAATTTAATAATATAGCTTAATTTATTTAATAAATTGAATATAAAATAGGGGTGATATATATGATGATTACAGCAGGTAGATCGCAAAATCTTCATCTTTCTCCAATCCCAATAGTTGTCAATCTTGCCTTTATGCTTTAGGAATGTCCTTCATCATCATATCCCCCCCACCTTCATCCCACCACCAACCAACCCATTTTTCATCATATTATATTATTATTATTATTATTATTATTAACGCTAATCAAGAAGTTCGAAAGGGAAAAAAAGTTGTTGTGCCTTGTTAACGCATTTAGATCTAAAATATTTACATTACAATCTATTTGCATCTGTAATGTTTTTCTAAATCTATTAATACGAAAGAAATTTAATAACTATGCCAACAAATACAATAAAAAGGTTTTAATACACAATCAAGGTTATAACTGTAGACATTAAGCAAAAAACTGTATTGCTTTTTTGGCGGATAAGCTTTTAATAAATAAATAAATAAATAAAAACAAACCACAGTGAATAATAAGTAACTATTATAGAAACGACAATGACCAATATTCTTGTTTTTATGTTTTTAATAACCTTAGAAATACAGTTACACTTCTTAAGTTATACTCCGTAGTATAGTATATACAGTTATACTTCATGTTAATTACTTTATTTGTAGTATTCTAGGGGGTGTTTGTTTTGATTGTCTAAGATGGAAATAGGTATACAAATGATAGCTGGTGTTTATTTTTTGATGGTTTTTGCTACATGGACATCACCTATATAGCTATATAGACACCATTAGAGTCATCATTATGTCTTTTTAATTTTAAGCTAACTATTATAATTTGAAAGGCAGTATTTAATCATTAGAGTTATATGCAAGATGTTTAGAAAAATACAGTATAATTTTAATTAATGTGCACAGTTTAACAATATCAAAATAATTTTATACAAAAGAGCTTAAAAAAATAAACACATATAACTATTTAAAGAAATAGATATACGACTTTTTTAATGAAAAAAAATAGTTAGATTATTATTAAATTAAAATAAGATATACTAATTTTTTTGAGCCATATTCTATTGATCGATTGTTCCATTCGAAGATCTTATGAGCTCACATAATAACACTCCTTAATAGAAACAAAGTGAACTTAATACAAACTCCCCCCATCCCAAAATAAGTATCCACTTTTTCATTTAGTTTGTCTCAAAATAAATATCTACTGCAAAAAATAATCTTACCATTAATATACATTTAAAAAAAAAAAAAATTCACTACCAAACAATGTAACTTTTTAAGCTTCGTGAAAACAAAAGGTAGTCATTTATTTTAGGACGGAGAAAGTAATAAGTTTTATTAGTTAAAATTAAAGTAACAAATATTGTATATTATGGGCTTCCATAAAGATAACTTACAAAAAGGTACGTTTTTGTAATTTCCAAAACAAGATTTATACACAACCTTTAAGAAGTATCATGTTTAACAAAAATATTTGGTGAGACTACAACATTTCGTTAAATACTTTGCGTAAGTAGTATGTCCTTCTACAAAAACTCTAAAAAAATAATTATATTATATATTTAAAAAAATAATAATAATTAAACAAGCAATTAATTAAGGATAACTCATCATCATAATAGATAGCTTTCACGAATTCCAATAGAGTAATTGGATATAATGATGTCCATATAGCAATCCCCTTCTATTCAGACGAATGATATGATTCGATTTAACGTTAATTATGATTTTTAAGTTTGTTAATTAAACCTACCATAAGGGGTGGGTTTGAAAAACCACTCCCATCCGCACTTTACATGTATATCAAACTCACTCATTTCATACAACAAACTAAACACCCCCAACATATCGAGGGTCAATGGGATGAAATAGTGTTGCTTCCATATCAATCCTCATTACAAGTGATCATGTAGTTTTGATGCCACTAAATAGTTGATTGGTCATAAAAGGTCGACGAAGTTTAATTGTCCCGAATCCATTGAATTTAATTTTAATTATAGCTGTATATGAAAAATAAAATGTTGATGTGAGAGTACACTAAAATGTATAGAGGTTGAATGGATAACGGATATTCTTAAAATTTATGAATACGTGTTTTAGAATAACTAGAAAAAAACCCGCGCAATGCAGCGGAATACAAAATTTATTTATAATAGTAACCCGTGATAATGTTATGTCATTTGTCTTCTTTGTCGATATATTAGTTATGATGTTATAATTTGTCCATTTACAATGTTTGAATAATTATGTTTAGTAAATGGGAAAGTGTGTTAATTGTTATTTACTATAAGAGTTACAAATTTATAATAATTAGATTTCTAAAATTAGGACTATTTAGGTGTTGAGTCTTAAAATTTGTTCTTAAAAATTTCTAGAAATAGAAACCTAAGATGCATTATATGTAGTTATAGATATAGATATAGATACAGTACATACTTAATATCCAAACATCAATACAAGTTTCCTAGTGCGTTATGAAACTTTAAATTTGCATTATACCATTCAAGCTTTGCAATTTGCTGTTATAGGTCACGGATGACCCAAATCAGTTCTTTCTTGATGTGACACAAGACGTGGAATCGATTAAGCTTTTATTAAAAATTCGATCAAGTGTTAAGTATGTAAATGGATATATAATGGCAAACTTGAAAACTTAGATGCACAAATATATGTTGAAAATTTCACGTACACAAAGATAAAATAACGTAAAAGTTTCGTATATCGGAAATAATTAACCCTCGTTATCTTACAACTTAAATACCAAAACGACTTGTTTACTGTTTTCTTTGTTTGTTTTTTGGCACGATTTGAAAAGGATCAATCAACCTAATAATACCAACGGATCTTTGACCTATCAGTATTGTGGTGACCCTTCCAACCAAAGGAGTTCGAGTTTTGAGGATATGACAATTGTATATATTTGCGAATTAATGTAAATATTTGTGGTGAGTGAGTAATTGTTTTTTTAAAGAAAAAAAAATCAACCTAATAATAAATCTGTAATTGGTTTTTTTATGGGGAAAAAAAATATTATTGATAATAACAAATAATAATTTTTTTTACATATATGTAATCATGTATCGTTACTCCCCGCAATTTACACGTAAAAATAAACTTCCAAATATCACCTTAAGCGGCTAAACAAACATTATTACCGAGGCGAGTGTTGCTGTTCAAGCTTCCAGCGGCTACTTCTGTGACTAGGTGGAGGACGATTTCTATGTTCAAAATCTCAATTTCCTGCTGGTATGTTTCATTCTTCAAATTGTGTGTTCAATCTCTTCAATCATAGATGTGTTTGCATTTATGTTAGTCAATACTTTTCTGGGATGGGTACCGGATAAGATATACAACATCATCAACCATTGTTCATTTTTGATGACCACCAAGTGTTTGATGAAATTCCCCAATGAAAAGACTAAGCAATAGTAGAACTCCTGATGGAGTAAAAAACACTAGCAACTGGTTGTAAGCAGTGAGCTTGTTGTTTAGGTTAATAATCACACACTGTAATAATTTGTATTTTATTGATAATTCAAACTGGTTAAAAACCGCAATATGTATATGTGCTTTGGTGATAAAGCTTTGATAGCTTGAAAGTATGGTGATGTTATTTTAGTATATTATTTATATACTTATTAAGTTCTGATCTTACATGTTCACATTCTATTGCAGATATGAGTTGCAGTTTGATTTCTCCTGAGTTGGGAACTACAGCCTATTTATGTAGGCAAAGATTCTTACCTCTCAAAGCTGGCAATTTGAAATACAATTCACAACAGGATCTCGAATTCTTTGATTCTGTAAAGGTAAGACATGTATTTATCAGTATCTGGCTTGTGTATTGAGTAATTGACATTTGAACCATGAGTCTTATGTTCTGTGAAAATGCAAATTTACACTATAGCTTGTAAGAATGTACGCTTTTTCATGCATTATGTACAAGTAAATTTACAAAGAACCATTATAGCTGTTGATTGTCTGTTTGGAGCAGCACAATTAAGGACACTGATTCAGAGAGTCCAGAACTCCATCTAAATATTGAGTGTGCATGAATGTAAACGGTGGAGGTTTTCCATGTTCAGGTTACCTGGGGAGGGTGAGCTTTTTCTTGACTCCAATGTGCACGGCCTAACCGGGGTATCCCCGTGACTGTTTCCGGCCCTTTCCTGACCACCCACAAGATGTTTACCTAGTGATGTTCGAACCCGGGACCTCTTGGTCACCTTGGTGATGGTTTAATAATGAGTCTACATATACTTAATACAAAGTCCTTTGCTAGTTCAAATATTAATTCCAGTATTCCACCTTTAACTTATGAGTAGGCATATCCATGTAACCAACAGTAACTTATGAATCTGCATATATATCTTAAAGATCATTTCCCAGAATGGAAGTTACGGACTCAAGTCAGCTCTTAACCAATTTGGGTTGGTGACACATGTGCACATTCTCCCTTTGACCCAGTACCTGAGTACGTTTATTGGGTGTTTGGTTTTGCATTTTGGAATTAATTACCAAAGTAATGTAACGTGTAGTCACAATAGTCGGTTTTGAAAGATGGGATGAATAAATTCTGCTTCTAATTATTTGAGGGTTAAACATTTCAAACCTAATTTGACAGACTTCTATTTCCATTTCACAATCTGTCTACTTATGATAATGCCTCTTTTTGTCTACTTTTTAAAAATGTCTACTTTAAAAGACATTCAAACATTTGATTATTTCATTATTATAACTTCTAACATTATTCGCACTTCGAACACACAGTTCTCAATTGCCCGTATTATTACAACATATTACTATTTGTTTCTAATTCATCAATATCTCACATAATCACCTTTAAAATGCACATCCAAACACCTCTCTACTCTCACGCATACACCTGATTTGACTTGGTCTGTAACCAATTGGTCTCTCATAATGAACAACATTTATAATTGATGATAAATATAAATATTTTTTTGCAGTTTAGTGTCAAGAAATCAAGACATCAACGGGTATTTGGAGGTCCATCGCCTAATATATCCAGGGCCCAATCATTGATTATTAGTTGCAGTAATAATCCTCAAAATGTTGATTTGCCACGTTACTATTCCAAGAAAGAAAAAAAGCCGTTTCCTGTACCCATTGTGGAGCTCCGGCGAGCTGCAAGGGAGAGGATGAAGAGTAGAAAAGGCCAACCTAAAAGACCTGCCCCTCCTCCAAAAAACGGGTTGCTGGTTCAAAGGATGGTTCCTCTTGCATATGCTGTGTTGAATGCTAGAACTACATTGATTAACAATCTCAAGAAGCTCTTAAAAGTAGTCCCAGTACAAGCTTGCAAGTAATTCACATGCTCTGCTACACATTTAACTTCTGCAATATTTGTTTGAATCCTAATCAATTGCTCATCTTATCATTACTGTTTTGATGAGGTGAGGGGTCGATTTGAGTTATTTTTTGTGTTTAACGGATCAATTCAGTGTACTTTTTAGCTTAAATGGAAATGAGTTGACCGGGTCATAATTTGCTCAAACTGATTTTTGTAAGAATAAGACCTCTGACATTATTTTATTTTAAAACTTAGATTATTGTTGAAATAATATGTTTGTTATCATACTTGACACACTACTGAATTTTTTAAAATATAAAACGGTGGGGAAAAAGTGTATTGGTTTCTACCAATCCCAGTCCATCCTGGCTCTTACAGAGATACTCATTTGACTCTTTACCTGATCCGACCAACCGCCTATTTTGCTATCTACCTCTGATGGATCATATAGGTAACTTCAAAATTGTGGGCGAACGGAGTCGGTTGAAAGTGACCCAAGTGTGTTAATATAGCTTATTACCTCTTAATTCTTTATATTCCAAAGTCCAAACTCAAATTAGTTTATAAGTATAGGTATTGTAATCATTATGTATACATATATTATTTATTAAAATAAAAAGGACACAATTCTTTGGTGGGTCAACCCAACCTGAACTGTATTAAAAACCACTTGTTATGACCTGCTTACCAACCTGCGCATATTGCTATCACCACTATACATCCATGGTGCATGTATTTTGTTTTGGGACTATTCTATATGCATTGCAAAATGGCTGCATCTTTAGTAATGTCTTTTTATTTATATCAGGGAAGATAAATGGTGAGCAAAGCTGATATGTTTCATCGTTTTTCCTTTTGGCAGGTATTGTAATGAAATTCACGTTGGACCTGTGGGCCATCCATTCAGATCATGTCAAGGTCAAAACTCTTCTATTCGAAAGGGAAAACATGAGTGGGTAGACGCTATTGTAGAGGATGTAATCGTTCAGATAGAGGCTTTTCACCTCTATGATCGTTTGGGAAAACGTATCCCTCATGAAGAAAGATTTTCTGTCCCTCGAATCCCAGCATTAGTTGAGCTATGCATTCAAGCAGGAGTTGATTTACCTGATTTTCCCACAAAAAGAAGACGAAAACCCATTATTCGAATCAGTAAAAGTGAATTCATTGATGCTGATGAAAGTGAATTACCAGATTTACTCCCACAAGATCCAAAACCAACATTATTGACCGAAATACCAGATTGGGAGATAATTCCTCCAGCTGATGAGGAAGAAATAGTTTTACTTGCAGAGGAAACACTTAAAGTATGGGAGAAGATGAGGACAGGAGCCAACCGATTGATGAAGATGTACCCTGTGAGAGTTTGTGGGTACTGCCCCGAGATCCATGTGGGCCCCACAGGTCACAAAGCACAGAACTGCGGGGCGTTTAAGCACCAGCAGCGGAATGGACAGCACGGGTGGCAGTCGGCAGTTCTTGATGATTTGATACCCCCAAGGTATGTGTGGCATGTTCCTAATCTGGAGGAACCTACGTTGCAAAAGGAGCTGCGGAATTTTTATGGTCAGGCGCCTGCAGTGGTAGAGATCTGTGTGCAGGGCGGTGCCGCTGTGCCTGAAGAGTACAAGCCCACAATGAGGTTAGATGTTGGTATTCCTAGTAATGTTAGAGAAGCAGAAATGGTGGTCTGAATATATGACCCTATGATTAATTTTCTGTTCATAACGTTGTCACTGTGACATCATCAATCATCAAGTGTAATATGCAAATGATCATTCTTCCTGATATAAATATGTTTTTGAAGCTAGTGATTTTGACTCATTTACTTATATAAGTATTTATTCGAGTTATTTTTAATTGTTCTATTAATAATGGGTGATTGATGAGATATATAACTTTAGCTAATTGTATGACATTTCACAAAACTGAAGCTTCTTGTTGTATAATAGTGTATGACATTTGTATTTTAACCCACTGCAACATTGTTTGCAGGGGAACTAACAGTGTTCGTCTTTTCGATATGCTTTAAAGATAACCGATTTTAACTCATTAGTTAACCCGTTCAAAGTCACCATTTAAAGTTGCAAACTTTTGATAGCATTGGTCTAATTGACTAAATGAACTTTAATCTATTGTTTAGTTAAAATGTAAATAACATCTCAAATATATAACTTTGTGTATGCTTAAAACATAAGCATAAACACACCCAAATTAAACAATCTGTTAGTACGTCAAACCTATAAGCAAAGCCAGTTATTCTTTCTGTAGCAGAAACTGTTATCATTGTTGCACTAACTGGATAACTATGAAAACTGTCAAAATACAAATAATTATGAATATTATACTTCACTAATTCTGTTTATGTAACCTCAAAACTGAAAACTCATGAAAACCTTAAGGACCGTTATGGTTATTTTTATGATGGTCAAAAATAGAAACTAAGGACTCGGATCACTCGGATCCTGTTATTCCGTTCAGCGGTTCTCATTTACCGCTAGAACATTCCAGAAGCTTCTTCCCATGTTGCAAACCTATAAATACACTCTCACCATCTTTTCCATCAGCAGAAGTTTTACAAAACTGCCTTCTGGATTTATCTCCTCTCTCTAAGATTCTAATATTTTCCTACATTGTTATATTTTGTGATTTGTGTGTGAGAATGGCCGGAAAAGGTGAAGGTCCGGCGATCGGAATCGATCTCGGAACCACGTACTCGTGTGTAGGGGTATGGCAACATGACCGCGTTGAGATTATCGCGAATGATCAAGGTAATAGGACAACACCATCTTATGTTGCTTTTACGGATAGCGAGCGTCTCATTGGTGATGCTGCGAAGAACCAAGTTGCCATGAACCCTATGAACACTGTATTTGGTAAGTTAAACGATCCGTTATGCACATTTTTAATATCCCTTTTTTTATACCTCGTTACTTTGAAAGCAAAACTCACCTAAAAGAATTTGAATATGAGCCGAGACCTTAGAAATAAAGACCATAAAAATAAGATTGAACTTTCATTAAATGTTTGGTGCATCCAAAAACGCATAACTTTATGTGTTGCTAGACTAAAAGGAGGGACTGATTATGTAAATTTGATATAGTGAGAGATCACAATTGTGACTTTAGTAAAATATGTATGATGTTAAGAGCACCTACCATCCATACAGCTACCAACACGTATGTTATATGGTGCAAATATATACAACATTTTGACCAAACAACTACTATCGGAAGGTTTTCCTTTTTTACCTAACCTATACTAGTATCTTAGGTAAATTTATAGGGCCCTATATATACATTTGGACTTTGTGCAGATGCACTTCTTGCAATCCTTCAAGAATGGCCTAATGATATGATCAATTTTGGGGTTGGACAAGACAGAGCCAGCATATATTAAAATTACTCCAGTATATATTTAATTAAGCGGGCTCATAACTAAAGTTGTACTCCGTACTGACTGGGTGGTGATATTTCCACCAAAGTTTTTGATAAATCCACCATAGCCGTGCATCTACTGTTTGTACGGTACAAATGTTTTATGCACAAGTATGGTGGATTTATCAAAAAGCTTGGTGGAAATATCACCACCCGTACTGAAAGTGTGCTGAGTTTACGCTAATACTACACGAAAATTGAAAATATTTTTTTAGTTAAGCTCAATTGACACTACTGGAGGCACCGCGGCTCCTTATCTTGGTTGATTTTGTTTAATTATACTATGGACGTGCTAAGTTATATATTATAATATATTGGTTTTGGTGACAAAAACAGATGCCAAGCGACTAATTGGCAGGAGATGCAGTGATGCATCAGTACAAGATGACATGAAACTGTGGCCATTTAAGGTCACACCAGGGCCAGGAGACAAGCCAATGATCGGTGTCAGTTACAAAGGAGAAGATAAGCAATTTGCAGCTGAAGAGATCTCATCAATGGTGCTTACCAAGATGCACGAGATTTCAGAAGCTTTTGTTGGTTCACCTGTCAAAAACGCAGTCATTACCGTCCCTGCTTACTTTAATGACTCTCAACGTCAAGCCACCAAAGATGCTGGAGCCATTGCCGGTTTAAACGTGATGCGTATCATTAACGAACCTACTGCTGCTGCAATTGCTTATGGATTGGACAAGAAAGCTACTAGTGTTGGTGAAAAGAACGTGCTTATATTTGATCTTGGTGGTGGTACTTTTGATGTATCTCTTCTTACGATAGAAGAAGGTATTTTTGAAGTGAAATCGACTGCTGGTGATACACATCTTGGAGGCGAAGATTTTGATAACCGAATGGTGAATCATTTTGTTCAAGAATTTAAAAGGAAACATAAAAAGGAGATTACTGGGAACCCGAGAGCTTTAAGAAGATTAAGAACTGCATGTGAGCGGGCTAAAAGAACACTTTCATCCACTGCTCAAACCACCATTGAAATCGATTCTTTATACGAAGGTGTAGATTTCTACTCCACGGTTACACGAGCCAGATTTGAGGAACTTAACATGGATCTATTTAGAAAATGTATGGATCCTGTTGAGAAATGTTTGAGGGATGCTAAAATGGATAAACGAAGCGTTCATGATATCGTTCTTGTTGGTGGATCAACAAGAATCCCAAAAGTACAACAATTGTTACAAGATTTCTTTAGTGGAAAAGAGCTTTGTAAAAGTATTAATCCAGATGAAGCTGTTGCATATGGTGCAGCTGTGCAAGCTGCAATCTTGAGTGGAGAAGGTAACGAAAAGGTTCAAGATCTTTTACTTTTGGATGTTACTCCTCTTTCGCTTGGTTTAGAAACTGCTGGTGGAGTTATGACTGTTTTGATTCCGAGAAACACAACAATTCCCACCAAGAAAGAACAGGTTTTTTCAACGTATTCAGATAACCAACCTGGAGTTTTGATTCAAGTTTATGAAGGTGAAAGAACGCGAACACGAGATAATAATTTGTTAGGAAAGTTTGAGCTTTCGGGTATCCCTCCTGCTCCTAGAGGTGTCCCACAAATCAATGTTTGTTTTGACATTGATGCAAACGGTATTTTAAATGTTTCTGCTGAAGACAAAGTAGGTGGTAAGAAGAACAAGATTACAATTACAAACGATAAGGGAAGATTATCGAAAGAAGAGATTGAAAAAATGGTACAAGAAGCCGAAAAGTATAAAGCTGAAGATGAGGATCATAAAAAGAAAGTTGAAGCGAAAAACGCTTTAGAAAACTATTCTTATAACATGAGGAACACTATAAATGATGAGAAGGTTGCGTCCAAGATTCCAGCTGGTGACAAGAAGAAGATAGAGGATGCTATTGATCAAACAATTAGTTGGTTGGATGCAAATCAGCTAGCAGAAGTTGAAGAATTTGAGGATAAAATGAAGGAGTTGGAAGGTATTTGCAACCCCATTATTGCTAAAATGTATCAAGCCGGTGGTGCCCCTGAGGCGGCCGCCGGTGATGCTGCTGCAGGCGGGCCAACTCCGGCTGGTGGCCCAAAGATCGAAGAAGTTGATTAAGTGGTGGTTGTGCATTCAAATTTGGTTGGTTTTAGAATAAGGTGAAGAAATTTTTCGAAATTAGTAGGCAATAATAGCATTAATGGCTTTGATTAGCATCCCAAATCCCATTACAAATGCAGTTACAACTAGGCCAGTAGAAGGGATACGTTGTTTATGCTTTCTTAATTATTGCAATTAGGTAGTTCTTAATCTTGGTTTTAGAGAATGGTTTATTAATTTTGAAGTTCACACATGTCAAATTTTTTTTTTTTTTTTTATGAGTATAAAAGATTCAAAGTTATCTTAGATTATCTATTGAATTGTTATCATTAGTATCTCCTTGATGTTATATATGGGGTTCGGGTTTGGGGTGATGGCGGAGCCGAAGCTCCTCTCCCGTTCCCTTTGCTTTGCCGTTCAAAAAAAAAAGTATCTCCTTGCTGTTGTTTTATCACTTTATGGCATTTGATCAGTTTCTTCTAATTATGCCTATGAAATAAATATTAGGTCCTCATCACATACTTAGTAGCAAACATCGACTCGATTGAGTGATCATAAATCTTGTCATTAGCACAGGTTAAACGTTACGACTTGTTAACAACACCTAACATATGTGATACAATGAAGAGATGTCCATAATATTTTATTTTTGAAAAAGAATAAAGATAATAATAAACATGTTCAAGTTCCGTCATTAATTCTGACCAAACATGAACTATATATACCATACTAGTTTTAAGACCCGTGCCAACACGGTTTGACAAAAAATCAAATTATAAGATAAATTGTGCAAGTATAATAATTGTTGAAATAAGTTATAGGAATGATATACATTTGAGTAAGATTGTGGTGTATTGATTTACAAAATTCATCTTTTAAATTAGACACGTACATGCAAACAAATTCAATGCTTATAATAGTAATGATTGTATATTAGTATTGCTAATAGGTTTGAGGTTAATATCGATGCTTAGTATCTCGGTAATGACACCATTTAGAGGTCGTATAAACGGACTTGATTTACTAAAGACAATTAATAAATAATTTGTTGCACAATCATAAATCCACAAAAGCATGCGATACCCACCATGTGTAAATAAAAATACAAATAACTGTCATTAATCGAAGGACAAAATGATTATAAGAATTCACCCATATTTATACACAAATGACTTATGTTAACTCTAAGATTAAACCAAGATGCCTGTCTTTTGTTTTTAAAACATCTTGAACACTATGTCAAATTCAAAATCAAGGTGCATTTTGTGTAGGCAGAGCACACAAAAAAGAAAAAGAAAATATTGGCCTCAATTTTTGTTCCTTCCATTTAAGCATGCAATAGAGCTGCACACAAAAAGAGAAACAACAAAAAAAATCAATTTGAGAAAACATGAATCAAGCTAAGCAACTTACCTTTAACCTTAAACATATTGATGTGAGTAGGAATGTTGTTGCTGCAAATCAATTTTATTCACTATTAAAAGTTGCAGCACCCATTTGCCCAGTAGCTTTAGCCTTCCAAAGTCAAAGATTGGTGTTATCACTACCTGGGATAACATAACTTGCATAACCAAAGAACTTAGCACAAAAGACTCTACATAGATATAGGTGATAAGTTTCGGTGCCTACGATATGATAGCATAAATATGGGCAATGGCAAATGCTGTAAAATAACAGTAGATGAAGATAAAAAATTATGAACCTCCTAAAGCTAACGACATATGTACTTACAACACAACAAATTTTATGCAAATTGTAACATCCTCGAAATGGGCCTAGTTGAAATACGGTATTTCCCTTAATTTAATTGTTATTTAAATTGTATTTTAAATACTTGGTGTATTTTGATAGCTAAATTAATAGGTCAATTGGTCAATTGGCTTATTGTGATAAATGAATTATTATTTGTTTTAAATTATTTAGTTGACGGTATAATAAAAACTTATTTCTCGTAAATGGTTTTTAGGTTCCAGACAATAGATTTAGGACGGGTATAATTTTAAAAAAAAAATGGGGCTGAGTCATAATGTTTGTGTCGACACCTGGAAACTCAATTTTTGCCACCATTTCATTTGATCTCTCAAACTCCAACTCTCACTTTCACATTCTTTCATTTCTTGATTTCTCAAACTCTCAAACCAAAGATTCAATCTGTTTTCATCAATTAGAAGGCTGTGATTTTGGGTTCCCATCTTGCATTCATCTTTAGAATCACCATCTTCATCCATTGTAAGTGAAAATACTCATTTTCATGCTTATTCATAAATTGGTTAAATTAGATTGAATTGATGACGAATTTGAGTTAATCTATGGTTGAATGTGTTTGTGTACTGATTATAAGTTACTTTCATGTCCATTTAAGATGAATCCATTATGTGTTCATATATGAAATTGAAGAAATTGGGTTTTAATGGAAATTAGATTGAAGAATTGGTGCATGTATGATTAGTAGTGTTTGATGATGTTAGTTGTTGTTGCAATATGTTTATACATGTTAGTATAGGTCATTTTCATGTTAAAATCATGTATTGCAACTGAATTGGTGATTCTTGGTGTTTTGGATTCGTGTGTAAATGCTTGCTGATCTGGGTATTGTTGCTGAAAAGGTGTCGAACGCGATCCGGACTAGTCACCAGGATCGCGTTGTTATGTGTTAATTGTTACAGCACGAATTGTTCCTTGGAACGCGATCCAGATCACCTCGACCGGATCGCGTTGGTCAGTGAAAAAACTGAGTCAATAGGATTTTGTTCTTTGGAACGCGATCCAGCCACCTTGCCCGGATCGCGTTTGATAGTGAAAAACGGTAACAGAACTTTTTGTACATGGGAACGCGATCCAGCTTACTCTCACCCGGATCGCGTTTGCATGTTGTAAAATGACGAATTTAATAACTTGTGACTGGTGCATTCGTGTTAATCGCATTGTATAGTAGATATTCTTATCTGACACTATATACCTGATTATATCATAGTGAACTTGAATTTGAGACTAATTTGGGTTAGTTGTATTTTCAGATAAAGCGAAGACTCAGTGAGACTAGATCTCTGAGGGGTGACATTGTCAGTAAGGGTGAGTGGATCTTAGACTCTCAGTCTAATTTGGTTGTAACAATATGGTTACAACGGGTAAATGTGAATTTACTGTTTTCATTGTTAAGTTAATATTTTGCCATGATGGTTATATTTAACTTAATTGTTGGTGTCCTTGATTGCCATGATGGTTGTGGACTATATGAATGTCGGGGGTCAACGTGTGTTGGGTTTGAGTACTATTACTGTGGACATCATAAGTGCTTTGTACATGTGTTGTTCACTGAGATTATGTTGTAAGTAGTAATAGTACCAAGCTATCGGTTTAGCCACTGATTTGGCCTTCAGTTGGTTTTAAGTGTTACTTGGGGAACCACCGCGGCATGAGGGTACTCCAAGGACCACCGATCCTTCATGATTAACTGTTGCTATGCTTTGCTGTATTCATTTGTTAAGCTAAGTTAGTGGATAGTTTGAGATTTATTCACTTAGCTTCGTGCTAACCCCTCATTACTTCTTGCAGGTTTACTTTGGTATGTGGGTGGACAAGAAGTACCATAGGAATGGAATGTTTGACAGGCTCACTCTGTTTTGTTAACTATGTTAATGTTATGACATATGTTTTGGATTTCTATAACACTAAACTTATCGTGTGTAATGTCTAGGATAATCTAGTTTAAAGACTGTATGTATTTGGATTGCCATTTTGAAATGTAAATATGCAATCCAATGTCTTGTATCTAAACTTGCGCTTCCCTTAAAAAAAAAAAAAAAAAAAAAAATATCCTTGTATTTTCGAGTCGGGTGTTATACAAATTTAATGAGATTAACGTTAGGCAATGAAGGAATATTTAAGAATCAACACAACAACATTCAACAGTGAAGGTGTATTTAAAAGTCAACATCTTTTCAAACCTTTAATGTGTATGCCTTTATTAATACTCATAAAGCAATTGATATCAATCCATCTTGTAAACTGGGCATTGTATTAGACAAACATATAGTGAACTTGAGATAACTCCATTCTGCTATTGCACTTAATGCCTCACGATTTGAATCAATCTTTGTAAAAGGGTTAAGATTAATAGATTAAATTGATAACAATGATAAAACCCGATGACAGTTAAAAACATCTTAGGAAACACTTGGTGATCGACAGAAGAAAATGTTTACTTTGAATCCACTGCCTACACAGAAATTGATTGATATCTCAAAGTATTTTGCATATACATGAAGTACAAAAATAGATTAATAAACCTGGTCATGATGGCAGCTCACTCTTTTCATATTTTTACCCTGTACAATTTTTAACTCAAGCCCATTATGACATTACCATATTTGTTATCAAAGGTTGCACCAAGACAAATATTGAATAGTATGGATGCAAGATAGTCAGATACCTTAATAGGAATGAGCACGTGAGTCATGTCCCTTCATGTCTGATAATCATGGACTCGGTCAATAAAGAAAGAATTACACTGCAAGAAAAGAAGAATCAATCTACAACTATTTCCAGCAATTGATTTGTAAGTTCTAATCCAATTGATTTATAACTTGTAATATATGGAAAACGAAACAATGAAACCGTAGAAGCTCCTGTAAGATGCTAATAAATGTGACAGTAGCACACAACTGTGAACTGGAACCAATAGAGATCAACAATGTGAAGCATAGTACTTAATTACTCTTAATTGTACTAACAAAGATGGTTACCATAGCAACTCAACTAAAGGTTCTTCTCCTGCTCACTTTCAATTTCACTATGATTCCAAATCTAAACAAAGAAACAACCAAAATTCAAATTAAATCACAGCAGCAACTAAAATATTTAATCACCTTGATAAATAAGTAAGTAGATAAATAACCTAAACCATAATTCATAATAACCAACTGAATGTATATAACATGAATCATCTTTGTTATCGGTTCTTGAACTTCTTTGTGGCATTTAATCAAGCAGTGGGTGTGCAGTAACTAAAAGTAGCCTAATTCATCTCATTTTCTTTATTGTCTTCTTATCATTCATTTAAAACAAAGGCAGATAACCAAAAAGTAAGAAAAGCTGAACATGAAATAGAACAGACAAACACAAAAACATGTGTTATCAATTATCAATACATATTCGAATCATAAGAAGAATGAGTAGTTGGGGATTTTATCCAGCACAAACCAAACATTATTAAAAAGCTATGAAAAGCTTACCGAAAACATACGAATTAGAATGATACATAATGCAAGCAAGCCATTCACAGTCTTTCTTCGTCTGAATATTACTCCCTCGGTCTTTCCTATCCGGCGCCATATTCCTTCCTCGATCTGAAAATTAGGAAAATCAATATCAACTATTCTATAAAACACAACAACATCAATGAACAATTACAATGAAGATGATTTAATCATTGAATGGCAACAATATTAGATTAACAATATAAAAATAAAAACTTACCAGAGAAATAGAATCAAAGAAAATTGATGGAGAAAAACATGTAACAATCTTGATTTTAATTCTTCTGTTTCTTCAATCGAATGCAAAAAAGAATATGAAAGAAAATCAAGAATGGCAGATGAAGGAGAAGGAGAAAGAAGAATAAGATGATGGCTCAATTTTGAGCGGTGCTTGAACCAAAAAATGTTTGCGTGCCCAACAAAATGACTGTAGAGTGATTTTAGACGGTTGAAGAAAAGAGGCGTGGAAGGAAAGATTTATGATTTTAGACGTTTCAAAATGACTTTATCTTTTCTCATTGTATCAACTAAATTTAAATTCTTGGTTGAAGAGAAAAAAAAAGTCTGCAGAGAAATTAAATTAACACATGCACAAGTATAATTATTAAACACCAGCATGCTGCTTAGGAAATTGCACAAAAGTAAAAACACTGATTTTTCGATTTATACAAAAAATTCAAAAAAACCACAAAATTTCTTTCATCTCCACATCATCAAGAAAACAACATTAGATTGGGCCAAGTCAGCGTTATGACATCAGCGCTAACTCCCTTATATTATATAGTATAGATTAGTACTTTTTTTTTATTACGGAATCAACTTTATTCTATTGCGATTATTCAAGATCATCCATGTGCTGATTTTGTCGTCCCTCATCATCGATGTTACGGCTCACCTATAACGAGATCACATGCTTAATCGTTTCTTTAAAACAAACAAGTGTATGGCAAATACCATAAAAATTGATTTTCCATATATATATATATATATATATGGAATTTAAACTATAGTCATATTAAAGTAATAAAACTTATGCATTTATATATAACACACACGTACGTAACTGTTAAATGGCTATATATAGTTCAAAATTTAAGTAGAAAATAATTACTGTATAAAGTTGAAAAGTATCAATATTCTTGTCCACCCTTTGGATTTGTGGAGGAGCGTAAAATTTGCATTTTCCATATATTGACATGTCTTTTGAAAAGGAAAAAATAGAATATGATTATTGCCACAAAAAATAAAAAAATATGAATAAATAAAATTATACTTGACTAGACTAGAGAATATCTATTGGGACGCTTACAATGACATATTGCTAAGAAAGTAAGTAAAAAGTACTTACATTATAGATTTAAATTGCATTTTGATGGGACCGAGGGATAAACGATATTAGTCGTCGATTTTAGTGAACAATTACGTAAAATGCAGTGTTGTTACAATGAATTTGGGCCGTTGTTCACAGGAATCAACGGTCTTTCTCCTCAAAATACAGTTGCTCCTCACAACCTTACTAAAAAACAATTGAAATAAAGATTTTAATACAAAAATTAGTGTGTTATGTGTGCGTGCAATATGTTTTAGTTGGATTTGCTAGCAGTCCAAAAGTGGTCATCAATTTTCCAGAGATTCGAGACGAAAAATATTGTGCATATCACTTTAATTTCCAAAAAACAATATATCGATCACTTGTCTAGTTGTCTGTTTGATGGACCTTATTTTCGTTGCTACACATCAAATCATCATCGAATACCTATATAACTTGACAAAATTGTGTATAATTTAGAACATTAATAGGTTACTATTGGTCGTCTATTGTCAAAGTTAGTAACATAGCTATTGAGTGTTAAAATACTTTCTATGAACATGAATAATGTTTAAACCAATAATTGAAGCCTTTTATACTGAAAATGAATGGTTTGCGTAAAACTCGAATAATTCTTGCATAAACAGTTTAGAAATATAGAACTTTTTATCATGAGAAGGTTAATTACCGAGGTAACTGTTGTGGGTTTTTTTTGCTAGATTCTCAAAGCAATTCTTTTGCCGTAAAATTTTACTTCAAGATCCTTTGGATCCGATTCAACCCTTCCATGATAGTTATAACATGTAAGAGTAGGGCTCTTGTAAACTTCGATATACTAAAAATCTAACAATGATACTTCGTAAAAAATTCAAACAAGTCCAATGAAAGCATGCCAACATAATTCAAGTGGATTATAATCAAACAAGGTATATAGTATAAGATAATTGTATGCAAGATTTTAGAGGATCCTAGTAGAACGCGCTTTCAGTTTAAACAACTTCAGTCTCCTCATCTATGTTTAGCAGCAAAATTCGATTTGGTTTAATTTAACTACAAAATATAATTCATAGACCTATACTAAAAAATCAACTAAAAGACCTTTGATGAAATTTCCATTCGTACGCCCTCTAAGAGATTTGCTTCCAATGATTAAGCGTATCAGTATAAAATTCAACACAAAATAAAATGAATATTTAAATATCAACATGTAATACTTTTTGCCTCTTATAAGATGAAAATAATAATGTATTAATGCAATGTATGGTTAAAGTTTTAAAGGCAATGGTTAGTAAAATGACATGTATGTATCATAAGTGTTCTCTTATTTTTCATTAAATTATAAAAATATGTACGAAAATTATCCTTAAAGGTTTTTATTTTTTAGAAAGGCAAACCGCAAACCTACACTACCTACCAATGATTATTATATACAACCACGAATATTTACAAATTGCCTCCCACAAAGTTTGAACCCACAAAGGTTCCGTTAGACCAAATATATGAGTTACTTTAAGACGTTCAACAATAAAATCAACTACTCAATCCTATCAAGTATCATCCTATTATATTATCCATGTTTATTCTTCTTCCAAACATCCCTATAAAAACGTTATTTTAAATAATATATACTTTTATCTAAATCTATATGTAAATCTACATATGTAACAAACACAATAAGTTCAATAAATATCTACTTTTGTTTCTTTAATTTTATTTTATAACGGTGGAGAGAAAAGAGATAAACTCCCAATAATAAAAGGAGTCTACTTTAAAGTTAGGAATCAAGAAGGCAACTTT
The DNA here is from genome assembly GCA_949592205.1 of Helichrysum umbraculigerum. Classification (NCBI taxonomy): domain Eukaryota; kingdom Viridiplantae; phylum Streptophyta; class Magnoliopsida; order Asterales; family Asteraceae; genus Helichrysum; species Helichrysum umbraculigerum. The sequence goes on from CATIUR010000006.1 coordinate 58,319,222, forward strand.
TGTTCTTCATCATCATTTATATATTTACACATCTCTCATATCTTCTGTATCTATCTATAATCTATAAATATACATCTCAACTGTGTCGGTTTATCTTTATATTCAATCAAAATATTTATCTCTAGAACCTTCCGTTTCGTTCATCCATGGCGTCTCCATCGCAAGCAAGTCTCCTCCTTCAAAAACAGCTCAAAGGTTGAACCTTTTTTCCGATTTCTAGGGTTTATGAATTTGGGTATTCTTTTTTATTTAATTTTAATTGATGGGTTTTTGCTGTTGCAGATCTTTGTAAAAACCCTGTTGATGGATTCTCAGCAGGTCTTGTTGATGAAAGCAATTTGTTTGAATGGAGTGTTACAATAATTGGACCCCCTGATACATTATAGTATGTTCTCTCTCTTGTTCTTTTTGTTTAAATTTGATAAATTAGGAACTTTATTTGATTATTTGTTTGTTCTGTTTATTGGTTTTATTGGGTTCTTTTGGGGGTTTTAAGGTGATATATTTGTGGTTGGAAATTGTTTTGATCATGGTTGAAAATTGTATTGATCAATTGTAGCACTGTTGAATACATACATACTTGTGATCTGTAATAGGAGTATGGAACATTTTTAGTTTTAAGACAGAAAGATTATGCCTTTTTAAATTGTTTTGGTGCTTAAAGTTGTGATTTTTTGAACAATGATTCAGTGCCATAGTTCTTATACTAACCTTTTTCGGTTAATCGGTTTACTGTTTTGTCTGTATGATTACTGCTGTCTATGTATTGAATTCGTTCATTTGGGCATTTCTGATCTTAAACCCAATCAGTGCAAGTGTTTTTGGTGGAAAATGAGCAACTTTTTTGGTTCAAAAGCCCATCTTTTGTAGTTAGTTAATCATACTGTGTTTTGTTTTCGTGTTCAATTACTGAACTTGAAGCATTCCTTCTAGATATATTTTTATGTTATGTTTCTTGTATTATATAAAATGTTTGTTCTTTTTGTGGATCTTATACGAGTATAATTCACATGACTCACGGTTTTGGGATCTTTTATTTCAGTGAGGGTGGTTTCTTTAATGCTATAATGACCTTCCCACAAAATTATCCAAACAGCCCTCCAACTGTTAGGTTTACATCAGAAGTTTGGCATCCGAATGGTGAGTATTTGCATTCTTTGAGTTACTTTTTTGAACTATGATTATGGGATTTATCGTTGCACTATATGAAGTGATTTTCACACAAGATAATCTCTTTTTGGTGTTTTACAGTGTACACTGATGGTAAGGTTTGTATATCAATTCTTCATCCCCCTGGTGATGACCCTAACGGCTATGAGCTTGCTAGCGAGCGTTGGACACCTGTTCATACGGTATGTTATTGAGTTTATTAGTTAGAGTAAAAGTATATTCGTGTAAATCCTTTAAAGAATTGCAAAATTTCAAAGAGTAAAAGTATGATCATGTCTTTTGTTATGTTGTTATTATCAGATCCGACAGCATAAAAAAATGCAATATGTTTAATTTCTAATAACAAAAAGCACTACAAAACTGTGAGTGGTTACTCTCTTGTACCTTAGAATTGGTAATTTTCTCAAAAAGCGGCAGCATTGGACCCTGTACCAAAAATATAAAAAAATGCTCAGCATTGGTTTTTTATATTTACAACTCTAGAAACTGTTGATGATTTAAAGCTTTCTCGGTTTATGATTCTTGTTTCAATGTTTATCTTTGATTACACTTGTTCTTCTTTTGGCTTCAACCTTTTGTTCCAACTTCAACGAGTGTGTAATTTGACACTAGGAGGACAAACATTTTTTTCAAAGCTGTCTTGGTTTTTTCAACACATACATCATTTTGAATGGTGCACATTGGCTACAATAGTTGCTTTATTTTGCGATGTTCTGTTATTTTGTCTTCTCTTAGTTTTCTCATTCAAAATGGTTATCAATTTTGCAGGTTGAGAGCATAGTGTTGAGCATTATATCAATGCTTTCAAGCCCCAACGATGAGTCTCCTGCAAATGTCGAAGCTGCGGTAACAACCATTTATCTATTTTCTTATTGTTCCTTAATGAGTCAATATGACCAACCTGTTGCTTCACGCCTTCAAAGGGTTAATATGTTGCGTTTTATGTTGGAGTGTAATTTGGTTTTTGTGTGATTGCAGAAAGAATGGAGAGAAAGAAGAGAGGATTTCAGGAAGAAAGTTGGACGATGTGTAAGGAAATCGCAAGAAATGATGTAATAGCTCCACTCGCATCTCCCAAATTGTAGAATTGACATTGACATTGCTATTTTATGTTCTTTTTTATATTTGTGGTTTTCGATTCCTTTTGTTTTTGGTTGAAATTAAATTAAATGAAATTGTTTGTTTGTTATTACTCGAGCGGAACACGTTCCTGAAATCTCAAGCTTTTTTATTTTATTTTTAATTTGGTTCTGGATGAAGCCCCTTATTCTGCTATAAGTTTCTTCTTTCAGTTAAATAAAGTTGGAGAAAACAGTGAGCATAAGAACTTGTAAAATCGAATATTGAAGATGAAACATGAGCATAACAACTCGGCAAAAGTGACAATAGCTGGATTAATGGGTGTGCTTTAATGGAGCTTGAAGGTGTAAACTTCTATTGATTGATGAAATATGTCAAGTTTAAATCTTCATTTACATTCAGGTGGTTCTATAGGGCTTCATGTCGCACCCCCAAATTCGGGTTGCGGAAGCGGTTCGGGTCGGGGCGCGACTAATCAAGTATCAACAGCACAAAGTTTACAGCAAACGACCTCTAAATGAGACGTTTGAAAATAGTTACATTTCCATATATAAAATGTTTGAAAACATAATGTTTTCGGTTACAAAAATGTAGTTCCCTAGAGTCCACGCGTATAGCGGAAGATTCTATTACATAATCATAATATACAAAAGATAATGCTAAGAATCTCCGTTAGATGCAATGTAGAAATCATGCGACTCTAGCTAGTGTCCTGGAGACATCCTACCCCGTCTGTGTACCTGAGATACAATGCTAAAAAGTGTCAACCAAAAAGGTTGGTGAATCTTACATGTTTAATAATAATTAATCGTTATGAACCACAATAATGTACCAGTGCTACTGTCAAGCAAGGTAAGTAAACAAGTATATCAGTAGGTCAGCACAGTTGCCATGAGCTCATAAGTTGAAGCTTAACAGTGGGTAAGTATGATTCAATCAAGTATCATATAATGTACCCCCGTGAGTGCTATCCCGACACTCATATGTAACAAATACTAATTAGCCTGTTTCTACGGTGAAATCCGTGGTAGCGCTACTACCCCATGCAGGGATTGTCAGTCCCAAATAGATCCATCTACTAGTACTCGCGCTTAAGTCCATAACTAACAATTTACGATAGGAGGCTTTCAGTGGATAAGAGTACTCATGCAATGTGTGTAAAAAGTAGTATAGGCAGTCCAGTACTCGTGTTCATGCGTAAAACAGTAAGCAAAGTATCTCACCCCAATAGTAAAAACAGTAAAAAGTGGGGCTGTAAGACTCACCTGAGTCTAGCAAGTATGATGTATTCGTGTAATCGAACAAGTAAAGTGGATGTAAGTCCGTAGGCGTGTCGGATGTAAGTCCGTAAATCGATTCTCAGAACCCTGCAACCTTCTGGCGTCCGAAACGCACAAGGTTGTAAGTAACAAGTAAATAAGTTGGTGTCTTAAAAGGTCACCCATGCTAGTTGTCCACTCAACTAGGAAATGTCCAAGTGTTCGTTTAGTATTTCGTTTGTAGTTTGAAAACAAGTATGGCCCGTTGGTGACGGTTCGTAATTATTTCAAAGTATTGTTATCATGTTTGTCATTTATGTCCAAGTGTGAAAATATCGTACGGAGGTCCGGGGGCAGCGCCCCTGGTAGCGGGGTCCAAGGGGTGGCAACCCCTGGCGGGGTCCAAGGGGCAAAGCCCCTGGCTGGGATCGAGCTGCCAGGTCAGCGCGAAAATTTTTTATTTCTACAACATTGCTTTGGTGAAAAGTGCATCGGAAATTCAAAATCGGGTAAATTAACCAAGTTTGGCCGCGGACTGAAATTGTGGTGCGGACTGAGCTCGCGATGCGAGTTGAGATTGGGCTCGCAAGGCATAGTGGGTCCGCAAGTCTCTACTCACAGGTCTCGACTCGCAGGACAGGTCGGTTCGCAGTTCAACTCGCAAGTTAGTTCGATTCGCAGTTTGACTTCGCGAGTCCAGTTTTAGTGGGTGAATCTCGATTCGCAGCATGATCTGCGGATTGAGAAGCATCTCAACTCGCAGACGGAGCTGTTTGTGCAATTTGGTTTTTAAAATGCATTTTAAGTCGGATTTTGGACAAATCTTCGTTGAGTAAACGTTATAGCATGTAAATAAAAGCTTTTCAAGTAATTTAAAAAGAGTTTTAAAGTTTCTTACCACGAAATCGAAAATGGAGAAGATGAAGATGGATAGCTTGAGATGGTGATCGTTTTCTCTTGAATCAACTCCGCAAGATGATGAGTTTTTAGTGACGTTTTTGGGGTGGTTTGGGGCTGCGATTTTGAGAGAAAAAGAGAGAGTTTGACGTGTGTAAATGAAATGAAATGGAGAAGAAATGGAATAAAAAGGGGGAGTTGGGTCGCGGGTCGGTTGGGTTGGGTCCGCGGGTCTGGGCCTACCCTTTTGGGTCTCGGGCTCACGTGTTTGTGTTTCCAAATTTGGGTCACGACTCGTAGTCGGTTAAATCCCGTAGTCGTTTAATCGTGAAATCTTTTTTTAGATTTATAAATATGTTAAAGTATATTCAAGATATTTTTAACCGAAGTATTTTAGCAAAACACTTTATCTCAAGTTATAAAATTATAAAAATATAATTTTTGTTATTAATCGCTCGTTGGGGTGCGTTTCGCACGGTTTCATCGCATAGAATATGTTTTTAAACAATACGAAATTCGTGTAATATATTATCGTAATATATTATAGTAGATAATGTTTGTTTGGATAATTCCACATTATTTATAATTTTTGTCACCAACGTCCATATTAATTAATGTCGGACCTCGTCCGGTTCATAAGTGTACGATTTAAACAAATCGCATATGCGTGTATGTAATTACACAAAATGTCACATATATTTAGCCTATAACAAAACTAAATACACGTAGTTACAAGTAGTTTAAGCACTAATTAAGTCTTAATTTGGCGGGTGTCACACTTCAGCAGTTGATTCGTTTAGAGCCCTCCCAACGCCATCCGTCACTTCTCGTCACTTTCCCGTCAGTTTGGTGACACCATTGGCACCAACCTGTCACTTGGGCGTCAGTTTTGAAGCCGTCGGTTTACCGATGGTTCGTCACTTTTTTCTTTTTCTTTTTTATTTGTGTGTGTAAAACTAAAGGTAAATTATTAAAAGTGGGCCCAAAAATTAAAGTGACGGAGTCACTGATGGTAGGGGTTCGTCAGTTTCAGTCAGTTTTGTAAAAAGCTTACGTGGCGCAGACGTGGCACGTCGATTTTTGTCAGTTTCTGTCACTGTTAGGAATTGTCTTATAATAACATATCTTACAATGGGGATCTTGTACTTCATAAGCTTTTATATACATCGAGAATGACCAAGTGAATAGGAGTTTATGTACTTGCAAATTCGAGTAATAACAATTAATCAACCATGTGATACGATCCATTTTGTCTCTCTACCTCAGGATACTACATCTTATTTATATACATCAGTAACGACAAGTGAATAGGAGTTTATGTACTTGCAAATTCGAGTAATAACAATTAACCAACGATGTGATACGATCCATTTTGTCTCTCTACTCATGGTACTATATCTTTATCTCCTCATACCCTGTTTTTGGCGGGATTGGGAATTGATGTTGTTTTGATGTAAACCATTTTATCATAATTTATGCTATTGGTGTTTTGGTTTTCATACAAATAATTTGCTTATTGTAAATAGAAAATAACATAATTGTTGTTGAGAAACCAGTTTGAATACCACTTGTTTCTGCAGTGTTCCATTCTTGCAACCTATACTTTTCTTTCTCAATGTTGCAAGTGTGATTGTTTATATGCAACAACAAATTCGATTACACAAAAGGAAAACCGAGGTTTGTGAATTATAGGCTAACATAGCATAACTTCAAGTTCTCATTCATGCACTTTCAAGAGACAAAACACAACATAACCAAGCCAGAAACCGAAACTGGCAATAATACTTCAATGTAAAAAGTGCACCTATAAAGATTTAATGTCATCTGTTAAATATTGTAGAGATGTATATGTGTCTACAACTACATAGCTTTTCATCTTTAGTTTGCTTCATACTTTGGGTCGGCCAACACGTAATGGTACGCTATGACGAGGGCAAATATGAAGATGCCCAGGAAGTTAGCAATGAATCCCAGATCTCCATCAGTAATCATCTGCATTAGTATTTAGTTAGAGACCAAATAAAAAATAAAAATAAAAAAGTTAAGTAAGAATATAAAGTTAAATAGTCCACAACATTATATTAAAAACTAAAAGTTCAAGCTCAAGTATTCATTTGACGGAGACTACGAGTTCAAACTTCAACCAAAAGATTGACTTGGTACACAGTTTGTGTGTATCATCTTCCATTCCTGGGGTGTGTGTACTATTTTGAGACTTACGGGCTTATTTGATTTTCAAAAACGCCAATGAGCTCCACTTTCCGGGCTCATCAACTTGAGCTTATTGCCTCTTTGATACTACTACTATAAGCTCATAGTCATAATTTAGCTCGCAAACCGGAAAAAATGAAGTATATTGACTTTTTGAAAATCCGATAAGCCCGAAAAATAAGCTAATCCAAACACCCCTAGAAACGCACGACAAACACAAATTCTGGATACATATACCAAATGCTGATACAAAGAGTAGTTAACAAGATGCTACTGACCACAATTATATAAGTAACAAAAACCAACTTCAATAGTTTTTTTGTCTAAAACTTTGAAATTTTGCAAAATGAAGATGAAGATCAGCTAATACTTTATGTACCCTTGTTGCATAAATGAATCTCGTACCGATACAAACTAAATACTCCGTATTACAGCATTACAGTTCTACATATATCTATCATTAGATACAAACAAAGACACACATTCTGATATACAAAAAGTCAACGAAGAATTGAAGATCAGCAAAATAAATTGTGGATCTAGAGACTAAGTGCACTTGTAATAACGAAACCAACTGCATAAATGTAAGGTCTGTAGAGATTACATGAGATCAATTGAGCAAAAACACAATGATTACACTGTATGTAACAATTAGGGTTTCTAAAAAAATTAGGGGAACCAATTTATCGAACATAATAACAGAATGAACATCAATCACATACAAAATTTGTATAGAAATAAGAAGAAATTGCGTACCTTGAATGCTAATTAGTTGCCCTGATATATGAAACAGGTTAAAATAAAAGAGGTTGAATCCATGAATTGGGGAAAATGGTTTATGTACGGATTTACTAAAGGGCAAAAAAATAATTTAAAAATAATAATAATAAAAACAAATAATAAAATAAAGGTAAAAAAGAGTGTGGGTGCTGGGATTCGAGCCCAGGTCTCCACGGCCACAACGTGGAATTCTCACCACTAAACTACACCCACATTGTTGAATTCTAAAGCCACGTTTTATATTTATTATTCAAAGATGGTTGATAAACCATTTTCCTTTTTATGTTGATTATCAGTTCTATAAGAGAGAAAATATACATAATTAGATATCACATGTATGTATATGTATGTTTTTGCCTTTAATATGTGTACTATCGACTAAAAATAACATTTGTTAACAACCGAGCATATAGACACTAAATGTACAATCAGTATTTACAGAAACTACAAATTATGTTTGTTATAATTTTTTCATTTTTAAAAGCATATCAGCGTTAAATTTGCATAAACCACATATAACATATGACCAATCACTTTGAAACCAGATCTTCGTTCGTATGAAATCACATAATCTCTTTAATATATTATAATAGAGTGTATATTAGGTTGTCATTATTAATTTAGGCAACTCTAATATAATCTCAACCCTTCATTGATTAACCATATTTAATTATAATCATTGATAATCTCCCATGTAAATGACAACCTAAATAGTAGATGTGTATTCTTCAAAAGTCATAATTGTCCTTTCTTAGATATTACAAATTAATTAGTTTAATTTAATTTAGGTTAATTTTAGAAAAGGAAAAAAAAAAACGTAAATAAAAAAAAAGAAAAAAGTTTTTTTTATTAAAGAGATTATAATTATAATTATAATTAAAAAATAAAAAATCATCCGGAAGCAAAAAATCTACCGCTTAACATCACATTCTTCTTCTTCTTCACTAAAAAACACCCTTTCTCTTCCTAAAACCCTAATTTCATAAAATTATATCCGAATGGGTGGTAAAAGTAAGAAGTCTGCCTCCAAGGTACTGTTTTTAGTCAATTTTCACTTTGTAATTTCGTGTATCTATACACTATATATTCGTGTATGTATTTCTAATAGTTTTTCGTTTGTTTTGATTTTGTTTCAGCTATTGTTGCTGAGCCTACCAAATCAATCAAAAAAGGTAGCATCTTTTTTCGTGATGTTATCATTGTTATATGCTATGTGGATGATATTTGTATATATAGGTGTTGTCTCTTGGCGTTAGTGGTGGTGGGTGTGCTTGTGTAAGTAGTAATTGGTGGAAGGTGTTGGTCGGTGGCGGCTGTGTAGGAACGGCGAGCGGCCGGGTTTTTGTTGTCTCTCTCCACCGCAGCAGCCACTACCAAAACCTGCCTCTTTTCCCACTTTCTTTTCCTAAAACCCTAATTTCATCAAATTATATCCGAATGGTGGTAAAAGTAAGAAGTCTGTCTCCAAGGTACTGATTTTAGTCAATTTTCACTTTGTAATTTCGTGTATCTATACACTATATATTCGTGTGTGTATTTCTAATTGTTTTTCATTTGTTTCAGGCTGATGCTATTGTTGCTGAGCCTACCAAATCAATCAAAAAAGGTAGCATCTTTTTTCTTGATGTTATCATTGTTATATGCTATGTGGATGATATTTGTATATATAGGTGTTGTCTCTTTATTGTAATGATTTTGCTAGATATTGAATAATAATCTATGTATACGTGAGATTTGTATCATATGATTAAAAATAGTGTTATTCTCTGTTCGAAAATTATATATTTAATTGATTTTGAATACTGTAATAGGTGCACTTCTAGGTATTGCAATTGAGAATAATAGTTGTTTTTGTGTTTGTGGTGACATTAAGCTGTGATAAAAGGTCTGATATGAATAGGTTTAAAAGAAGTTGTTGTCTTGTGTGTGAGTTATATTATTTGGTGAAATATTGTTTTATTCTATTTTAAGAATATATGTAATATGTGAGTTTAAATGTGGAATAGTTTGTTTGTAGATATTGAAATTGATAATAATAGCTGTTTTCAGTGGTTTGGCTATTTTGTTGATACTTAACATTGAAGAAAGGTGTGGTAGGAGTATGTAATTGCTTACTTGATGAAGTTGCAGTCCAATTTTAATGAAGTTAGTAACTGGTTGCATTTGACTTATGGAGTTTGCAAATTTTGTTTTACGAATCCTCATAGGTTGATAATAATCATAGATGATCCATTCAAGTAATTGGGTTGAAATTGCCACTTCCTACATGGTTATTTGGTCTACTGATGGAATAAGGGTTGAACAGAGAGTCCCAGAGGTTTCATAGAAATTTCAGCAGATTTTAAAGCTTTTGGTAATGCGGAAGCTGTAGGAACAAGTCAAGGTGTGATTCACTTTCTTTTGCTATTTCTTATTGGAACATATTTGATGCAATAAGTATTCTGGGATTGTACTATAATCCACAAGGCATGGTCTGGTCGGCCTAAAAACACGGATTTTTCCATTTTCTAAATATATTTCATAAATAACTAATTTTTTAAATTCAATTACAAATATAATATAAGTTCAATAATATTTTTGGCTTTTGAGATGCAGGTGTCTATGATATCTGGAGCTAACAAGGATGCATGGTGTGATCCATTAAACTGTAGTGCCATGACCAAGCAAGTGTAAAAGTTTCTTCTGATATCATGGTTCCTTCGGGTGGAATTTGGAACCCCTCATGCAAAATAATTTTTACTATAAATCTCCTATATATGTGGATAATCATTACTTCATTAGTTATTTAGCTTCTGAATTTTATGGTTTTCAATAGTGTTATGGCAGGAATTAAGCAATCAAATTGGTGTAATTCGTGGTGTAGCAACAAGGTTTTTACTGAAATGGGGTTGTTCATAGGTTCTTGATCAATAAGGAGTCGGTCATTTGATCAAGATGGCAACGGAGAAGGGTCATGTAGAGAATCCTAACTTAAAGGTGAGCAATATTTCCAGTATGCTGTGTTGCATTGTATTATGAATTTACAAGTTGAAAAATATGCAAATTTAATAACCGTAAAAAGATTTTTTTTTTTTTTTTTTGAAAGTCATATGGATTCGTCATTGGGTGGGGTAAGGTTGGATCGATAGGTAAATTCTTTTTAGTTTCTTCATACAGCAAATACTGAGCACTCCACCATGTAACTAATTTGGACCTTAATCTAGACAAAAGGTGCATGAGGACTAATTTGTTTTTAACTTTAAACTTAAACAGGTCAACTGGGTTGACTGCCTCCCCAGATTTGTATTGTTTGTCAGGTAATCACATTATTATGACAGGGAAAATGGATTCACGAGGGTGGAAGTGAAACCAATGATATCTATAAAGTAGTGAACGACCCTTACTTTTAATTATTGGTAAGTATTCAAAAGCGTTATTTGTTCGAAAATTCCCGATACTCATCACTTTAAATATTTGTTATGTCTTGGAATTGTACTCCTATTTAAAATGTAGCCTATACATTTGTTCAGAGAAGACCTTAATTAAATGATCAGCTGAACACAAAACTAAAGGTTAGTATATTATTTTATGTTTCAACTTCATTTATAATTGGTTAGTCCACTTATTGATCGAGATCGTTGTGCTACTTTTTAGATACTTATAGCTAATTTTCTAGGGATTACACACTTATCTTATGGATGCCTGGTAGTGGAAAGACTTCAATCGTGGTTGATGCTGTGAAGGCATTAGTAATGAGAGTTGCTTCCATTTTGCTGACGTCCTCAAACTCTGCTGTTGATGATTTGCGTGTCAAAATTTCAATCACGGGTCTTCTCTAACCTTGGAGCATTCTGCTTAATATTTGTGGACCATATGGTATCATATCTGTGGTTCTCACTATATGCAGCAAGATGGGCGTGTCGGCAGTTTGCCAATGCGTTAGGTTGAAATGGGTCATTTTTAGCAGGGGCATAATGGGTTGGGTCCGGTGATAGATCAAAAAAGGGCATTGTTGAAAATACGGAGGGCATGAGAAGTATTAATATGCTATTCTTGTATTGCTACTAAAAACCGGGATTTGAAGGATTTTTGGATGACCCTGATTATGTGAAGTGTTTGTGTATTGATTGCAAAGGTACATAATATCATTAGTTGTTAAATATGTTTATGCACCCCAAGTGTTTGATTAAATGTTTGAAAGAGAATTTTGATTTAGCTTTGATATTTATGAATACTGTGTACGGATTTAATTGCAGTCATGAACTAAAGAAAGCTCTCGGTCTCTGATTTGCTTCAGCCATCAATTGATAGGTAACCCCTGTATACAATTTCCATAAACTTTTTTCAGTTTATATATGTATCTGTATCTTTATACATCTCCCCACCATGTGATTGACCGAATGTTTTTCATTTTGAATTTGAGATTCTGTTTGGTATTGTAAGCTCTTTTCTCTTACTTTGATTGCAGCTCATTATCAATCATAAGTGATTAATCAAACCATATTTTGATATTCTTATGCATATTTTTTGAGTTTCTTATTCATTTCGTTTGAAATTTTGATAATGATGATTTTGCATGATTTATGAATCTGGTTTGTATAAGAATTAATTATGTGTAATCTATTACATTAGATCAATAATGATGATCTTCAACATACATTGTTTTTGTATTTTCAAATTAAGTTTATGGCTAATTTCATGTCCTAGAGTAGCACTACTAATGCGCAAGACGGATCATAGTGTAACCACACCAACGTCCAATAACAGTTATTTTCTATAACTTTTTATATCATATCTTCTACATAAATTGTGATCAACTATAATGATTTCAATTTTGCTGTGTTGTTGGCTCAGTGGGCGTTCCAACCAATGATAGCATGGGCCTAACATTACCACTTGCAGAGATAGCATTGGTGATTTCAGTGAATGTTTATTGTTAGGGTATTAGAAGACTATTGCAAGTGACAAATCAGTGGTGACTAACATCACCTGTTCCTGCTCATTAGTGTTAAAAAATGGCCTGAAAGATAGATGTGGCACTCATTACATCTCTAAGGGACGGAATGAATTGTCCTACAAATTTGTGGCCATTCTAAACTTCCAAGAAGTGGGTTTTAATTAACCTACTGCTGTCTTGTATTGACATGCTATTTTCATCTATGAAAAGAAAGAAGATTGTGCTTTCAGCTGCACAAGAGGCAGGAGACATAAACTAAAACCCATTAAGTTTATCTTGAAATGATAGCTCCAACTGAGGTATATGCTTCCTTCATCCAAATTAGCACACTTATGCTGACCTTGATATCTGCAGTAAACATGAAGTACAACTCAAACAAATTTATAGCGATTTGCTTCTTATTTCCCTATTTGATGTCATAAATACGTTGTGGTAAAGTGGTAACAAAGTGCACTTCAAAGTCACATGATAAGGATTGTGCGATGTAACAATTGTAAGTATAGCTTGATTTTTTTTTAATAATTTGTTCCTTAATTTCCTATCTGATCTCATAAATAAGTGTTACAAGGCCACTTTGGACCTTAATCCCCCTGTTTTAGTTCTAACCCATTTTAGCTGTTATCCAACTTTCTAGACTCTTATAAATAACATTTATATATGTTGAAGTTGAACATCATTTAAAACTTGACTTTAACATGTAATTGTTGCTAATATTTTCATAGGATGCTATTTGAGTCAAATTCTCTTATCCTCATGGCATGCCAGAAAGGAAAATGGGGGCTGCGGTAGGCTAACATTGTGATCTTTTAGAAAAGGTACGTGGATGGATCAATGCAAAAGCTACGGGTTTTTTTTTGGGCAAAATTGACTCCAAATATCAGTGATATCACTCAGGTATGCGTGTTTCACTATTAATATGTATGTAAATCGATTGTTTAATGTTTTGTATTTTCAAATGGATGATATGATGTACAACACTTCGTTTAATAACATGGTAACTTTTTCCATTATAGCCGGCTAGGGTGTCTTTAAGATCCGGATGTGAGTGTGTATCCGCACTTAACACAATCATGAGTGTTATGGGCATCAATTTGAATTTTGAAGACATTACATCCCAGACCTTGTGTCAAGGGATTAGTATATCTTAATTAGTAAGTTTTTTTTTTTTTCATTCCTTAAGAGGTGGAATTTTTGACAAATTTTAATTTGAATGGGTCGATTTGCATTATGTTTTTTAAAAAAAGGGAAATTATCTAAAAAGGTCAAACGGGCAGGAATTGGCATAAGTGTATTTTGTATACATATATACTATCTTCTACATCATTTTGTTCAGAATTTAGATTACTTTTGGTATAATATTAAACTTAAAATCATATCTGAGATAAAAAAAAATTGAAAAGAAGTTTGACAAAAAGTTTTTCGAGTCAACACGACCCAACCTACTTTGAACCGTGCCAAAATTTACCTTACTCGGTCCAATTTGTCCCGTTATCGAACTTGCCTACCTACCCATTTTGCTACTTCCATATAGTTGCATCTGCCTCGAAAACTTACATGTTCACTTTACATTTTTCTTAGTTATTAGACATCTGGAAGCTATTCTTCCAAAGCAGTCCATCGTATTGCACTTGGATAAATGACCAAAAAGAATTTCAAGATGGAGATATATCTCTTTCTGGGATTGGAAGTATTGAGACAGGTGGTAAAGAATTTCAAGATGGAGATATATCTCTTTCTGGGATTGGAAGTATTGAGACAGGTGGTAATGCTGCTGAATTCATTCTTCTTGGTGCCTTTTCAGGTTCAAGTGTTAATGCTGCTGAATTCATTCTTCTTGGCGCCTTTTCAGGTTCGAGTGATTCTTTCTCTATAAATCAGAACATTACAAAATTCATATGGGATTGTAAGAAAAATGTTGAAGAAAATGGTCTCAACTGTAGTCGCCATCTTTCATCAGTTTCATGGCATCTTCAGTAAGTTGGTCAAAAACAACTTTTGTTTCGGCTGACATCTTTTATTTCCTTATCTACTACATGAATTTCCTTTGGATGTAATGTCTTCAAATTGATGCCCATAACACTCATGATTGTGTTCATTGCAATGACCCATAAAATGTGGTGTCTCTTGCGTTGTAAAAACAGGAAGCAAAACATCGCTTCCTGGGAATGTACAGGTAAAAAGTTCACTATGGTGGCTGAGATCAAGCAAGCATATGGATGTATAAACATTAGCTACAGTGATGAGGTCAATTTGCTAAAAACGTGCATGTTTGGAATAGATGTTAGACGTATCATATTCATATATGTGTAACATCAAAAATTGGGGTCTGAGGTGATTTAGACCCTCTTTTACATTTAGAAAGATGGAGTCATCATCCTACATATCGATCTTCTGTTGCTTTGTATATACGTATGTAAGTTGCTGTAAGAGTTATTGGTATTTGTACACATTTCAATTATTAATAATACGGATCGAGTAACATCTTTGTTTTTTCTAAAAATAAAATAGAATAAATAATGCATTTATTGTGACCATAAGTAGTTGTCCATACAAACAAACAAAACTTAATTTTATAAAAAGCGTTTTGTACAAGACAGCTAAATATGTACACGTGAAAAATTCCAAAATTTAACTTCATCAATATAAACCTTTGTATGTAGAATGACTTTTTGGATTTGGTTTTCGTAAGCAAATATTGTCTCTATTAAATCTAAAATGATGGTTGAATTTACATTATTGATCAGGTTAAGTCGAAGAATCCGAATAATAAAAAGTTTTAGCGTTATATTTTCCTAAATAATTAAAGGTTAGCTACAAGTAGCTTAACATTTCTCTCTGATTTCATAATAATATTGTTCCTGTCAAACAATTATATATGTAGTAAAAAATGTTTAGTGCAGTTGCACATGATACATTGTTTTCAAAGTATTTTTAAGGCAACGAAAAGATATGAGAAACAAAAAGTAAGAAGGATAATCCCATTGTATAACCAAATTTACAAAAAAAAAGAACACAATAAATGCATATAATACAAAGACGTCTATAAAGTAAAAGACAATCATAAGTGCAAAAACAATTACATTATTGTATGTCATTTCGGTATATAGAACACGTATCTTCCCGCGAATATGAGATTATTGAACGATGGCTTAACGCTCATCTTTATATCATGCAACTTCAACAGTTGTATGTAGCTCGACATCGACAATAAGTCAAACATTCTAAGATTTTCTTTAATACATATAGTTTCTATATGGTGGCTATTGAAATGTCGCACATAGTTGGTAACGTTTCAACATTTATTTTTTGTGTTGCTTCTTTGGTGTTTAGTTTTTTAATTACAATTTCCAATGTTATAAATCATTTTTAATAATGTAACTTTAAAGTTACTATCAATAGATATGACAAAACATATCTGATTCGATACAAAATTATTTCTGCAATGTCATCCGTAGAAATATGTAACTTAAACATTATCCACCCTAATAAAGTTATAATATAAACATTTGTTTTAAAATTGTAAAGTAGCCCGCAAATATTGCGAGTTATAATCTAGTATCACATGAATTCGCAGCTTCAATTGTATGAAATTATAGCTTCAATTAAGTGATAATGTAGCTCTATTCGGTTAAATCGTGTAAGCAAACATTAAATCACCTTTAATGCAATGTTCGAAGGTTGAATCTCAATCGTTGAGCCTTCAATTGCTCGTTTGATTGCAAGTTCAGTCGATTTTGAAGTCATAAACCCTAGTTTCTTCAATCGCGAGTGTAAAGCCCTAGGTTTAGTCGATTGTGTTCCTGCGCGTATTTGTATTTAAATATATATGTTTCTTTTTGCTGAATTAGTTGCAAATTACTGAAATACCCTTCCACCTTTAATGAGAATGAATGAATCCAATTGGTTCTCTCATTCTCTAGGAATTACCTATAATTTAATAATCCCAAATCATCTCATAACATTATATGAAAAGTTTACACATATGGACCATACCAATTTAAGACTTAAGCATCTTAACATATGAAGAAATGTATAACCCTTTATACAAACACACATACTAATAAATTCAAACTTTAGAATAATTCAAACATTATTCAATATTTCCATGTATTTATTCTCATCAGCTAAACACATTTACACTATATTTCTCTAAACTAATCAAATTATTAATGTCGTCGCAGTGCACAATACAAGGGTGGTGTTTTGTTTATGCACACATATGTGGCCCATAGAAGTTTTAATCATGGTTATAGAAAGTTGATGTTTGTACACATAAAATTCTACACCTTTCGCTTGAGTGTTATTTAATTGATGGCCTTAAGTGAAGTGGTTGATTACATTCACGATGCTATTTGTAAGTCCAGCTTCGTCTTCGACTTGTTGAACGATTTTTTGAATATCAAGAACTGTGGAACAGGGCCGTCTCTAAACTTTTAGAGGCCCTGGGCAAAGTTGTCGTGTTACAGAAATGAGAACCTATAATTATAGATGTCAAATAAGATAAAGGTTCGATGAAACTGAACGATCCGATTTTCAAATAATTTATTTATTTCGTTGATACTTATTTATTTCCCATTCTCTCAAATCTCAGTTGTTAGTTATTAACTCTTTTAGTCAAACTCTAATACGTCAATAAAAGTTTTCAATTTTGGACCATTCAGTCGACCTATATCTGTTTAAATATATATTTAGTCTAAATCTCGTTGCTAACAAAGATTTCTTACTTCAAAATAAAAGAGATGTCAATCTCTTATGTAATCATCATATATATTATACATATCACATTACTTGGGAAATAATTTGGAGGCCCTCAAAATTTAGAGGCCTGGGCGGTCGATTACCTCACCCACCCTCAAATACGGCCCTGCTGTGGAATAATATTAGGGAGCGCATTTACACATATAATACATTCCTTTGATAGGACGCTCAAATCACTAACACATAGGTTAAGGACATAAATGTTATATGTTGATCATGCTAGTGTATTTTAAGCATGCATTCATCGTCGTCATATATAACAAGTCAAGTGCACACGGACCGCATAAGTTGTGATTCTTATGGCCCAATAATAAGTTTTAGCCATGATATGTGAAATCCAAAGATGGTACAAGTTGGGTTGTTTGCGTGTACCATACAATTACAAAAAAACTTCCAAATCAATATTCTTTCTTTAAAGAAGACAGTTAAATCAATATTCTTTCTTTAACCGGAAAACAAGAAGAAATTATGTGAGAGAAAATATCCATCCAT
The DNA here is from genome assembly GCA_949592205.1 of Helichrysum umbraculigerum. Lineage (NCBI taxonomy): Eukaryota > Viridiplantae > Streptophyta > Magnoliopsida > Asterales > Asteraceae > Helichrysum > Helichrysum umbraculigerum. The sequence goes on from CATIUR010000006.1 coordinate 58,336,805, forward strand.
GTAAATAAATTTTCTAAAAAGATAACCTAACATTCATAGCATAAAAACACATATATAAGTATATAACCACAAAAAAGGTTCAGTAGACTTTAATAGCATCCTATACATGAATCTGACCTGGCACAATCCTAACCTTTCTACTAATGTTAGTTAATTAAAAAATACATTGACTTCACATACAACCACCCACACTTTTCCCAAATCTTATGCTACATTTAATACTAAAACTCTAGCTTTTTCTCTTCCTTATAATGTTCGGAAGTGCAACTTTACCGTCCTGCATAATTAAGCTTGTGTTACAGATATTCACGATTCTTTGCATACACAAAAAAGAAAAATACCACTTACAAATATGCAACAAGAATTAAACATTATACATACCCTTCTAATTGGTCACAATTTTTTCCTTATTCTATGATTTGTATATCAGCACAAGAACAATCTTCAAAGAGAGTCCTCGGAAAGTTGGAAGCCTACATACAAAGAAATCAATCATTACGTATATAAGAGCGGGAGACGGCTTTTGTAACACCCGGTCAAAAAGTCAAAATCCTCATTCAATTTAAACTTTCATAATCATATTATTATATACAATTATAACTCAGCGAACGAAAATTTTACATTTTTATATATAATGAACAATGATTTTTTAATAATCACAAATAAATCCCTTTGAAGTCACATTATATATTAAGTCGAGTAAAACAATTTTTGATTTAATTAATTAATAACCGAAAGAACGGAAACATAAATTTTAAAATATTAAATTTATATATATTATTCGGGTACAGAATACGGGTATTTTACACTGCGAAATAGGAACGAAGTGGGGAAAAACCCCTCCCCTCCCCTTTGGATCAGCCACCCCAAACCCCCTCCTCTTTCATTTCATTTTCATTTCATCTCATTTTCACACACAAACTCTCTCCACCCATTTATCACAAATTTTAGAAACTACAAATCAACCCACGAAATTTATATTTTCGGAATCACCATCAAGAGTGGAACAACATTAACAAAGGCAACACCCTCGTTTTCTTCCTCGTTTGGCCTCGATTCGTAATTGTAAGAAATTTCTAAATCTTTAGATTTAATCATTTTGGTGTAATGTTGAGGTGTAATAATGTTTACACAACTTAGTTATAACCTAAACAACCAAGAAAACACGATTTTACAGCTTGAAAATGCGTTAGATTTGCGAATTTGGCCGGAAAAACGCGACAGTCGCTGGTTTCTGGGCTGGTGTTCATCTATGCGACACAACGCTTGTGTCGCATATTGTGTCGCAAAATTTCATTTGTGTAGTATCTTATGTCGTACTCTATGTCGCATCTTGTGTCGCAGACTCCATGCGACACAACCCTTATGTCGCTGTTGAATCAGCATCGCAAACTTTGCGACACAACCACTGTGTCGCAGAGCTCTTGTGTCGCACTCCATGCGACACAACCCTTGTGTCGCATGACACCTTTTTGTGTCGCATGTTATGTCGCAGAAAACAGCCAATTCTTTCTAAGTGTCGGAAAACGTTTTCAAATGACAATTCAAATATAATACGACTTGTACTCAAAACAAATATACTTTATAAAGTATACGAAAGTTCAAACCTAATAATAATATGAATTATTATTTCGAAACATCAATAACGAACCGCACTTACAAACATATGAAATCTCTCGTGTTTAGGACACTAGGAGATTATACTTGGCACGACTCGTTACACTAGGATGCTAGCTCCTCAGGTGAGTTTCATAGCCCCACTCTTTCAACTGTTTTAATATTTTCGGGGTGAAACACATGCTCAATTAATGTTTTCGAATTATATTAAAAATCGTTTATAATTCACAACTATTTATATTACTGTATGTAATACGAAATGTGTAATACTTAGGAATTACACCGTAATATTGTTTTAGAACAATGTCAGTACTTAACCTAGATAGGTTGCAATCGTACTCTGGTAGATTGTTGGAAAACAATTACCAACACATAACTTGATTTAGTTATCACAATCTTTTGGCCATATTGTCACGGGACAATATCATCGAATACATTAGAACTAGTTAGTTCTACCTACACTAGACAACATCTATACTGTACATGTTTTAGTTATTCTTTGGGAACCGAAACCGTCGACACTCTTCATTATCACTAGAACGGGAACTAGACTTAAGTGAACATTTCCCCGAGACTCCGATATATATGCTTGCTAGGCTTTAGACTAGGAGTATACAATAGCATCACACGTTAGTACAGACTTCTTATATCAATACGACTCAACTGGTGACGACTCTGGCCCAGGATGTAATCCAACCAGGGATGGACCCCCGGCCCAGGATGTAATCCAACCGTGGGGGTGACATCGGATGAATATCCATACCTAGGTTCAACGTGAAATTTGACATCTAAGTATTCGTTAATACAATTATATGATCTACTTAGTCAGGCATGTCGAGTACTGCTGGCTCTCAAACAACTTAGTCGGGCATGTCGTTGTACTGCCGGCTCAATCCCAAATTGCTGCGAGCAATTTCAAAAACGATGCCGCGGTATTGCAGCGGGCACCAGACGATGCCACGGTAAAGTGGGCACAAAACGAAACCACGGTATTGCAGTGGACGAAATTTCAATGAAATCAATGGATCAACGAGTGATACTCGGGATTCACAATAAGTTAACGGATCGGTGGTGCTGCCACGTGATGCCGTTAGCTCAATTCAAGTCCGGGTTAGCTTATGCTAATCGGGTAAACGGACACGCTAAACGTTTCAAACATAGATCTGCGGATCTACAATCACTTGTTGCTGGATGCATCACATCATATATTAAATCATAGTTCTGCGGAACTACAATTACTTGTTATCATATGACGCGGTCATACAGTCAATTAATAGTTATAGGCATGTATTGCCTTTCGTTTATCGACACAACTACCTGTTAGGTATCAAGGCGTGGAATGCCACACTTATATGTATGTACTTAGGTACTCGACTCGAACACTTAGGTATAAGATACCTCGATTAGACGTATACACAATTGGTGTTACAAACTTCAATATAACACTTATCAAAATGGCTGAATTTGAAACGATTTTTCAAAACATACAGGGTTTTATTACATCATGATTTCAACTAACAATCCTATGAACTCACCAGCTTTATAGCTGACCTGTTTTAGCATGTGTTCTCAGGTGCCCAACAGGATTAGGAATTACTACAAGATTTTTGCTAGCTCGAGTCGCATGATTTCGACAATTGGGACTACTCTGCATTTACTTTTGTATTTTCAAAATTATGTATTTGAAATTTCTATTAAACTCGCCACGTTGTAAACGTTCTATTTGGTAAATGTATAATTATTTTCAAACGTCTCATTTAGAGTCGTTCATTATGTATCTTATGCTGTGATATTTAATTTGGTAACACCCGACCCGATATCTTCCGCAAACCGAAATTTGAGGGTGTTACAGTTTGGTATCAGAGCCTAAGGTTATAGTGAACTAGGTTGCATTTAGTGGGCCTAGACTATGACCGTTAGGCAGTATTCCTCATTAGGTATGACTGGTTCAGGGATTTCATCATACGAGTTTAATTTAACATAGCGTAGCTAACTATGTACAATTAAATGAAGATGATGCGATATCTGAAAGGGGTTATACTGAGTTAGGAATGCAATAGTTGACTCTGATTGTTTTGTGCTAGACATCCTAGGCTATTATATGTACTGTAGGTATATATTAATAGGCCTTACATGTATGCTACTTCTACGTATCAAATATATACTGGGTATATACAACTAAATTCCGTTGTGCTATCATTTACACGTGAAGAGGCACATCGCCGTCTTCCTAACTATCACGACTCGACACTTTCTCTTTATGTACGCATAGGAGAATATCACATTCATCACTGAACCTCGGGAAGGAGGTACAAACGTATTCAATGGGAATGGAAACCCACACATGCTAAACATCCACGAAATTTAAAACAAACAAACGAGTTTATCATCTTTGATTATACTGGTCACCATTGGATTAGTGTTGACTAAGTCCACAACAAATTAATTTTCTCAATCACAACTTAATCATTTAGATCAATCAACTCGATACCTCAGTGCCTTGGCACTCACACTCTAGCCTTTGTGCTACATTTGGGGAAATCACATAACTTCAACGTATTTTGGCCTTAGGGCTACAATCAAACAACACATGGCACGTGGTGTCACATCATGCTTTCAAGCACAACACATGGTATGTTGATACCACAATATTGGCACGTTAGTGCAAACCTCATAGTATGTCAATACTACAAATCATAGCATGTTGATGCTACATTCACAGTACATGAGTACTGCAATTACAGTGCCGCGGGCACTTCATTACGGCACGTGGTGCTGCATTTCATAGTACTTCGGTACTACAATCACAATACATTGGTATTTCAATTTCTGTGCTGATAGCACTGCATTATAGTACGTTGTTACTACACTCCAGTGCTTTAGGCACTGCACTTCAGCACTAGGTGCTACTCTCAATATACATGTGGACTTGTTATAGTTACATGTACGACTTATATATACATATACATTTACTTAACTGGGCACGAGATGCCACGCATGACTTTTACTACGCACGTATACTTGTATAGTTACGTGTACACCACATATGTATATATGACTACTCTACTGGACACGAGGTGTCCCACTTGATTTCTTTGCGTAGGAACACTCGCTATAGGCACTTGTACACTTATACGCATACGCGATTACTTTACTAGGCACGAAGTGCCACACCACTACTACTAAGGCATGTGATGCCTCATTCGATGAATACACTCTAATTTATTGGGATTACAATCTATAGTATCTTAGTACTACGTTACAGTCTGATAGACTACGACAATACCATTAGTTTTGGCCGAACTACATATAATACGCAACTAGGTCGTCAGTACGACTACACATTTAAAAATTCTAAAGTCCAAGGACTTTCATACGAATACCTTAAGTGGTTTCTGGATAACTATCACTTTTACATCCGAGTATACAACTATAAAAGTCAAAATCTTTGAATAAAGATCTCACACTTTGTCATTTCATCCTTGTTCAAGAATCATGCCTCCTAAACGACAAACTTTCACTCAAGCTGAGCACGATCAAATCATTAATCAAGCAGTGACTGCGACCCTAGCTGCTCAGAACCAAGGAAAGCCTTGCACTTTTAGGGATTTCCTGAGGTGCGAACCACCAAACTTCGTGGGTACTGAAGGAGCTGTCGGATTAATTCGATGGTTCGAGAAAATGGAATCTATTTTCCGCGTGTGCAACTGCCCTGACGACTGCAAGGTCTTGTACACCACATACACCCTCCAGGATAGTGCCTCTACCTGGTGGAATTTTCACGCCCGAACTGTAGGAATCGACACTGCTCACGAACTTCCATGGGAAGACCTGAAACGAATCATGAAGGACAAGTATTGTCCCATCGAAGTACTTCACAAACTTGAGGACGAACTTTGGCACCTCACCGTAAAAGACAACGACATCGAAACATATACCAATCGTTTCCAACAACTAGCACACCTTTGCCCAACCATCGTAAACCCTGAGAGTCAACGAATCGCAAGGTACACCGGTGGACTCCCGCAACTAATTGAGGGAATGGTCACCGCCTCTAAACCCGCTACTATTGAAGAGGCCATTCGTATGGCCCACAGACTTATGGCACAGAGGGAACGACGCGAAACAACTGCAACTGAAAACAACCTAACAAAATGGAATGGGGATTCCATCACTAGTCACAATCCAACCAATCAACCTGAACCCTTGGGGTACTATGTTGTCGAACCCAACGAAAGACAAGGCTATGCGGGTAACAAACCATTTTGTCACGGTTGTAAACGTCATCATGATGGATTATGCGGATTACCCTGCGAAAGATGCCAACGATACGGACACGTAATCCGGGACTGCAGAGTTCCCGCCAATCCCGACTCTCGAAGGATATGCTTCAAATGTAAGGAACCCGGTCATTACAAGAAGGACTGCCCAAAAAGACGCAAAATTCACTTAATCGACTCCGAGTAAATCAAATAAATCTCCAACGATAATGTAAGCACAATTTCTACTCGAAAACATAACGCTTCAATTATAGATTCGCTAAACGTGTACTTATTGTCCTCGATATCATTTTATCAAACTAATGTTGATTTCACCTTAGGGCTAATTAACCTAGGCCCACATACAACTCAACGTTTGCTTTCAGCAGACTGATCGACTACATGTTCACCAACCATTTAGTCCTGATAGGACGACTTACGAAACGGTCACTATGTGACAACCCTCTACTCCCGAATGGACTACGACGTCAACGGTTACCTAGTAACCACAAAATAATCATTATTCCAAACAAACGATACGGTCAGAATGTGAATACAACGATAAACCGCGACACAGTCATGGATTGACTGCCCTTCAACTCCGTTATAAGACATGATATGTATGATATCTACTCGATAAATTCCTCATACGTACATTGCTCCCCAGACTCCACACGACCACGACATCACTTTAAATTTCGGGACGAAATTTTCTTAACAGGGGGAGAATGTAACACCCGGTCAAAAAGTCAAAATCCTCATTCAATTTAAACTTTCATAATCATATTATTATATACAAATATAACTCAGCGAACGAAAATTTTACATTTTTATATATAATGAACAATGTTATTTAATAATCACAAATAAATCCCTTTGAAGTCACATTATATATTAAGTCGAGTAAAACAATTTTTGATTTAATTAATTAATAACCGAAAGAACGGAAACATAAATTTAAAAATATTAAATTTATATATATTATTCGGGTACAGAATACGGGTATTTTACACTGCGAAATAGGAACGAAGTGGGGAAAAACCCCTCCCCTCCCCTTTGGATCAGCCACCCCAAACCCCCTCCTCTTTCATTTCATTTTCATTTCATCTCATTTTCACACACAAACTCTCTCCACCCATTTATCACAAATTTTCGAAACTACAAATCAACCCACGAAATTTATATTTTCGGAATCACCATCAAGAGTGGAACAACATTAACAAAGGAAACACCCTCGTTTTCATCCTCGTTTAGCCTCGATTCGCAATTGTAAGAAATTTCTAAATCTTTATATTTAATCATTTTGGTGTAATGTTGAGGTGTAATAATGTTTACACAACTTAGTTATAACCTAAACAACCAAGAAAACACGATTTTACAGCTTGAAAATGCGTTAGATTTGCGAATTTGGCCGGAAAAACGCGACAGTCGCTGGTTTCTGGGCTGGTGTTCATCTATGCGACACAACGCTTGTGTCGCATATTGTGTCGCAAAATTTCATTTGTGTCGTATCTTATGTCGTACTCTATGTCGCATCTTGTGTCGCAGACTCCATGCGACACAACCCTTATGTCGCTGTTGAATCAGCATCGCAAACTTTGCGACACAACCACTGTATCGCAGAGCTCTTGTGTCGCACTCCATGCGACACAACCCTTGTGTCGCATGACACCTTTTTGTGTCGCATGTTATGTCGCAGAAAACAGAAAACAGCCAATTCTTTCTAAGTGTCGGAAAACGTTTTCAAATGACAATTCAAATATAATACGACTTGTACTCAAAACAAATATACTTTATAAAGTATACGAAAGTTCAAACCTAATAATAATATGAATTATTATTTCAAAACATCAATAACGAACCGCACTTACAAACATACGAAATCTCTCGTGTTTAGGACACTAGGAGATTATACTTGGCACGACTCGTTACACTAGGACGCTAGCTCCTCAGGTGAGTTTCATAGCCCCACTCTTTCAACTGTTTTACTATTTTCGGGGTGAAACACATGCTCAATTAATGTTTTCGAATTATATTAAAAATCGTTTATAATTCATAACTATTTATATTACTGTATGTAATACGAAATGTGTAATACTTAGGAATTACACCGTAATATTGTTTTAGAACAATTTCAGTACTTAACCTAGATAGGTTGCAATCGTACTCTGGTAGATTGTTGGAAAACAATTACCAACACATAACTTGATTTAGTTATCACAATCTTTTGGCCATATTGTCACGGGACAATATCATCGAATACATTAGAACTAGTTAGTTCTACCTACACTAGACAACATCTATACTGTACATGTTTTAGTTATTCTTTGGGAACCGAAACCGTCGACACTCTTCATTATCACTAGAACGGGAACTAGACTTAAGTGAACATTTCCCCGAGACTCCGATATATATGCTTGTTAGGCTTTAGACTAGGAGTATACAATAGCATCACACGTTAGTACAGACTTCTTATATCAATACGACTCAACTGGTGACGACTCTGGCCCAGGATGTAATCCAACCAGGGATGGACCCCCGGCCCAGGATGTAATCCAACCGTGGGGGTGACATCGGATGAATATCCATACCTAGGTTCAACGTGAAATTTGACATCTAAGTATTCGTTAATACAATTATATGATCTACTTAGTCAGGCATGTCGAGTACTGCTGGCTCTCAAACAACTTAGTCGGGCATGTCGTTGTACTGCCGGCTCAATCCCAAATTGATGCGAGCAATTTCAAAAACGATGCCGCGGTATTGCAGCGGGCACCAGACGATGCCACGGTAAAGTGGGCACAAAACGAAACCACGGTATTGCAGTGGACGAAATTTCAATGAAATCAATGGATCAACGAGTGATACTCGGGATTCACAATAAGTTAACGGATCGGTGGTGCTGCCACGCGATGTCGTTAGCTCAATTCAAGTCCGGGTTAGCTTATGCTAATCGGGTAAACGGACACGCTAAACGTTTCAAACATAGATCTGCGGATCTACAATCACTTGTTGCTGGATGCATCACATCATATATTAAATCATAGTTCTGCGGAACTACAATTACTTGTTATCATATGACGCGGTCATACAGTCAATTAATAGTTATAGGCATGTATTGCCTTTCGTTTATCGACACAACTACCTGTTAGGTATCAAGGCGTGGAATGCCACACTTATATGTATGTACTTAGGTACTCGACTCGAACACTTAGGTATAAAATACCTCGATTAGACGTATACACAATTGGTGTTACAAACTTCAATATAACACTTATCAAAATGGCTCAATTTGAAACGATTTTTCAAAACATACAGGGTTTTATTACATCATGATTTCAACTAACAATCCTATGAACTCACCAGCTTTATAGCTGACCTGTTTTAGCATGTGTTCTCAGGTGCCCAACAGGATTAGGAATTACTACAAGATTTTTGCTAGCTCGAGTCGCATGATTTCGACAATTGGGACTACTCTGCATTTACTTTTGTATTTTCAAAATTATGTATTTGAAATTTCTATTAAACTCGCCACGTTGTAAACGTTCTATTTGGTAAATGTATAATTATTTTCAAACGTCTCATTTAGAGTCGTTCATTATGTATCTTATGATGTGATATTTAATTTGGTAACACCCGATCGCTTCCGCAAACCGAAATTTGAGGGTGTTACAGCTTTGGGCGGAAGAACGCACGTTTCCTCATATAGATGTAATGTTAGCGTGGGGTTTTAGGGCGTATCGCACACGGCCAACTCGTGTAAAACAAACTTGAAACTTGAGATCCTTGTTGCTTATTCTTAAAAAATGGTTTTTGTTGATACATGTTTGTTAGTCAGTTAGTCTATTGAGTTATAACTGTCGTTAATTGAATTATATAGAAAATCTATTATTAGCGACACTTGTTTAGTTTTAGGCGACACTTGTTTAAGTGTCGCCAAGAGCAACATTCGAGTGTGGAGCGACAATTAGGTAAATGTCGCAAGAGCGACACTTGGCTAGTGTTAGCGACACTTGGCGAGTGTCGCTATGTCGGTTTAAAGTTTGTATAAATAGCAAGTTTAGGTTTCACTTTTGGGGTTGACGAAACCCTAGAGCGCATTTGTCGACTAAACTCTTTGTGATACGAATATGATCGGTTACAATTATATATACAAGTATTCAATTTCGTATTTGATTGTTTCGGTTTGTGATTTATACGTTTAATACATCAATTGTTTGTTTCCGCCAATCAATTGATCAATACAATCAATTCTAGATCCAAGGCTATAGGGGACTAACATTTGATATCAGAGCCGTTGGTGATTCTTGAAGAAGTGATCACGTATTAAACGTTTTCGGTTCGGGTTTTTCGAAGATTGTTAGTGGTTTATGGATTGATAAAGCTTCAAAACTTGATTTCTAACGTGTTTTTGCAGGTTTAGTTCGACTGGGAATTTCGATTTTTCGTTAGGGTTTCTAAAAAGTCGATTTTTAGGGTTTTAGGCTGCTGCAATCGTAGTTCAGCGACACTCGACTGCGACACTTCTTGCGACACTCGGTAGCGACACTCGATCAGAAATTTTTAGGGTTTCTGCGGCATTTGATAGCGTCACTTAGCTGTGACACTATGTAACACCCCCAAATTTACTGTTTAGCGGAAGCATACTTTGGGTGTTACTAATCAATAATCAAAGCACATAGATATATAGCAAACGACTCTATATGCGTCGTTTTAACAAAATACATTAATTATAAGAAATGTTTACAACATTTGAAGCTGTACATAGCTCGTGTTCGATTAAATGAGAGATTTCAGTACATAAGTACTTGTACAAAATATACTAATGCAAGAAAATCTCAAATGTCTGCATGCTGACTCGAGCTATAGAAATCCTGAGGCAGTCCAATCTACTGCTGGGTACCTGTGATACATGCTAAAATGGGTCAGCTAAAAGCTGGTGAGCTCACAGGTTTGAAATCAGATAATATCGTATGAACCGCAAGATTTAAGTAATGTTTTGCATCCAGCAAATAAATAATAATGTATACAGCCATGAGCACATAGTATGAGCTTAACTCGAGGGTCGGGTCCCATATAGAGAATTCCGAGCGAGATGCCTACACGATGCCTAATCTACACTCGTCTGAACAATTATTAGTACGTCCGTTTACCCAGTTAGTGCATGCTAACCCGGACGAGGAGGGTCAATCCTATATGGTACCATATACTAATAATCACGCTACAATGTATTACCAAACTATGCTGATGGAGGGCTTTGTAATGATTAGTGGAAAACAACTCATGTAGTATATTGAAAAGTTGTACTTGCGTTCACATGTTAAAATAAGCATTGAATCACACCCCTGAGTGAAAAGTGGTAAAAGGAGGGGCTATGAGACTCACCTGAGTCTTGAAGCGTTTGGTCAATAAACGTACGATGCTTAATCAAGCAGTGAGATGTCCGCAGACAAGTAACCTGAGGGTGTCCACGAACGCGATGGTAGGTAGTTACAAAGACTACCTTTGTAGTTGTTCGTTCAACTAAAATGTCCAAATTACTACGATTTGGTTGTTTGATTAACTTGTGTTTTGAAAACGTGTACGACCCATTGGTGATTGTTTGTAATAATAATCTCGATATTATCATTATGTTTTTGAAGTGTTATACTTAAAAGTATATCCCAATGTGTTTTAGAAGTATTATCGTATAAGTGTTTGAGGTTGTATAAGTTCGACTCTTAGTGTAAAAATAGTTTGCAACTTTCTGTTTTATGCGTCACTTATAGCGACACTTAGGGTTTAGGCGACACTCAGGAAGTGTCGCATAAAATAGCAATTTCTGATTTAATGGCATCACTTGTGGAAGTGACGCATAGAGAGCGGCACTTAAAGAAGTGTCGGGTGTAAGTGTCGGTATAAGGGTTCATGAGTCTCTAAGGTTAGTGACGGGTGAAATCAGATTTCAATTATAGGCGTCACTTAGACAAGTGACGCTAGAAGTGTCGGTTCGGAGTGACGGATATTGAATTTGCGGCATTTAGTCAAGTGTCGGGAAAAAGGGATTTTTAGCGGCACTTAGACGAGTGACGCAAAATTAGGGTTTTATGCGACACTCAATGCGTCACTTAAGTGACGCACGAAGTGACGCTATACTGCAGTCGCCTATGTGACACTTAGTTCTGTTGGCCGGATTTTGAGCTAAAAACATGTCTTCTGGCGACCACTTGTCCGATTCTTTTACCCAACCCATATTTGGACATTTTAAGCTTATAGAAACAACAAACAAGTGAAAACGATGAAAATCGGAGTGTTTCGGGATTTGTCGGAAACTTACAAACCTAACGCCGGAGAAATCCGAAAAGATAGGATTGTAGATCGTGACGCGGTGAATCTTTTTCTCCAAATGACCTCCGAAATTTGAGGTGGTTTTGAGGTTGTTTTTGGTGATTTTGTGAGGTGGTGGTGTGGTGAAGTTTGAGAGGAAAAAGAAGGAGAGAAGGTGATGATGATGGTGAAATGGAGGGAAAAAGGTTTGGGATCCCTTTTTCCTTGGCTGATTTCGTGGGGGCCCACCGGAGTGTGGGTCTCCACTTTATACTCCCGTGCAATCGCGTTCCGTGCGGTGTTCGTTTTCCCGATTGTTTAAACATTTAAATAATTATTTAAAACATTTAATTATACGTTTTAAAAATGCAAATAGTTACTCGATAATTATGTTGAAGTATTTTATCGAAATACTTAATACTTAGGTTATAAATCCTAACTTTAATTTATTTAGTTTTGTTTGCGCGTTTACATCTTCTATTCGCGAAATTGTAATTTGTACGATACGAAATGATTATGAAATATCGTCAAAACAATATTTTAATTACGATAGTATTATTAAATAATGTTAAATTACTAAATAAAATTATTCACAAACGTCCGTATTTAATTGATCCGAATTGCATTCGATTTAAATTGCTTACGATTTAATCAAATCGCATAATCGTATATATTCATCAATATATATTTTGATACATTAATTAGCCTAGCCAAAGGACTAATTACATGTATTACAAAGGATTAAGCACTAATCACTAGCCCTAATTTGACGGGTGTCACATTCTCCCCCTGTTAGAAGAATTTCGTCCCGAAATTTAGTTCGTTGTCGGATTTGATGTAGAGTTAGTGAAGAGTTGAGGATACTTGAGTCGCATTTGGTCTTCCCGTTCCCACGTAAATTCCGGGCCACGCCGCGAATTCCACCTGACCTTAACGATGGGAATGCGACTTTGTTTGAGTTGTTTGACCTCACGGTCCATGATTTCAGCGGGTTCCTCAACGAAGTGGAGTTTGTCGTTAACACGAATTTCATATAGTAGAATGATATGTGTCTCATCAGACAAACATTTCTTCAAGTTAGAAATGTAAAAAGTGGGGTGCACGCTGCTGAGCTCGGATGGCAGCTGCAATCAATATACCACTAGACCAATTCTCTCGAGGATCTCGAATGGTCCAATGTATCTGGGATTTAACTTCCCGCGTTTGCCGAATCGGATTACGTCTTTCCAAGGCGATACTTTTAAGAGTGCTCGATCCCCAACCTGGAACTCGAGTGGTTTGCGTCTTACGTCAGCATAACTTTTCTGACGATCACGTGCGGCTTTGAGTTTGTTCTGGATACCAACGATTTTCTCAGTGGTTTCATGAATGATTTCCGGACCAGTGAGTTGGCTATCTCCCACTTCGGTCCAACAGATAGGTGATCGACACTTACGACCGTACAGTGCCTCGAAAGGTGCAGCTCCAATACTGGTATGGTAGCTGTTGTTGTACGAAAACTCGCACAACGGTAGATGTTGTTCCCAGTTTACACCGAAGTCAACTACGCAAGCTCGTAGCATGTCTTCCAGTGTTTGAATAGTTCGTTCACTTTGGCCATCGGTTTGAGGGTGGTATGCGGTACTCATATCAAGGCGGGTACCCAACGATTTCTGAAGTGATTGCCAAAAGTGAGATGTGAAGCGACTATCCCTATCGGAGATAATTGAGATTGGAACACCGTGTCGAGAAACAATTTCTTTGATGTAGATTCGTGTAAGTCGTTCCATTTTATCGGTTTCCTTGATCGCCAGGAAGTGAGCAGATTTCGTGAGACGATCGACGATCACCCAAATGGTATCGCAACCGCTCGATGACTTGGGTAGTTTGGTTATGAAATCCATGGCGATTTGTTCCCATTTCCTTTCAGGAATGCTGGGTTGTTGAAGTAAACCAGAAGGTTTTTGGTATTCGGCTTTGACTTTCGAGCAAGCTAGTAAGACACTTGCTGACGTAGGTGGCGATTTCGGCTTTCATGTTCGGCCACCAATAAAATTCCTTGATGCCGTGGTACATTTTATCGGATCCCGGGTGAATAGAATATTTGAACTTGTGAGCTTCATCCATCACCAAGTCTCGCAGGTTCCCAAAACTAGGCAACCAGGTTCGATCAGAGAAACACCTAATTCCGTTAGGTTTGATTTCGAATTGTTTATCATTGCCTCGCAAGGCTTCGTTTTTGATATTATCAGGTTTCAGGGCTTCGAGTTGAGCAGCGAGGATCTGAATGTTTAAATCATTGTGAATTGTCATACTTAGGGCTCGGACTCGAAGTGGTTTCGATCGTTCTTTTCGACTGAGGGCATCGGCAACAACATTTGCCTTCCCTGGATGGTATTTGATTTCGCAATCATAATCAGTAAGCAACTCGACCCATCGACGTTGCCTCATATTGAGATCTTTCTGATCGAATATGTGTTGGAGACTTTTGTGGTCGGTAAAAATTGTGCACTTAGTGCCGTAAAGATAATGTCTCCAGATTTTGAGAGCGAACACGACAGCTTCAAGTTCGAGGTCGTGAGTAGTGTAGTTCTTTTCATGGATTTTCAGTTGCCGGGAAGCGTAAGCAATTACCTTGTCTCGTTGCATCAGCACGCAACCGAGACCTTGATGGGAAGCATCGCAGTATACCACGAAGTCATCGGTGCCTTCGGGTAGAGATAAGATTAGAGCACTGCAAAGCTTTTGTTTCAGAAGTTGAAATGCTGACTCTTGTTTTTCAGTCCAGTTGAACTTTTTGTCTTTCTGAGTTAGTGCCGTGAGTGGTTGAGCTATTTTAGAGAAGTTCTCGATAAATCGTCGATAGTACCCGGCAAGTCCTAGAAACTACCGTACTTCGGTCAGTGTGGTAGGTGCTTGCCAGCACTTGATAGCTTCGATTTTTGAAGGATCTACATGAATTCCTTGACTATCGATAACATGTCCAAGGAATTGAACGGTTTGCATCCAGAACTCACACTTAAAGAATTTGGCGTAAAGCTCCTCGTGTTTAAGTAGTTCTAGGATGGTTTCAAGGTGTTGAGCATGTTCTTGCTCGTTGCGTGAATAGATGAGGATGTCATCGATAAAAACAATGACAAACTTGTCGAGATAAGGCTTGCACAGCCGATTCATAAGGTCCATGAATATAGCCGGTGCGTTGGTTAGGCCAAAGGGCATCACTTGGAACTCGTAGTGCTCGTATCGGGTTCTGAAAGCAGTTTTCGGAATGTCGGTGTCGCGAACACGTAGTTGATGATAACCTGACCGAAGATCGATCTTTGAATAAAAACTCGACCCTTGTAGTTGGTCCAACATGTCATCAATTCGAGGGAGTGGATAACGGTTCTTGACGGTCAATTTGTTCAACTCTCGGTAGTCGATACACATTCTGAAAGAACCGTTTTTCTTTTTGACAAACTAGACCGGAGCTCCCCAAGGTGAAGGACTCGGTCTGATGAATCCTCTATCCAGGAGTTCCTGTAATTGGGTGGACAGCTCCTGAAGTTCGGATGGGGCTAAGCGGTATGGTGCTCGGGCTACCGGTGCGGCACCTGGCACGAGGTCGATTGAGAACTCAACCTGTCTAGGTGGCGGTAGACCAGGTAGTTCTTCGGAGAAGACTTCTGGAAAGTCTCGTACGATTGGCACATCCTCAAGTCGCTTCTCCTCCGACTTTTTCTCCTTGATGTGCGTGAGGATTGCCGGATAACCCTTTCTCAGAAATTTCCGGGTTTTCAAGCAAGAGATGATATTCAGTCTCGTCCCACCGGTCTCCCCCTGTATGATCAAGGTTCTACCGACGGCGAGAGGAATGCGGACAACTAGACACTTCTTAAGGTTAGAGACACGAAATATGTCATGAATGCCATCCAACTCTTTGGGAGATTCTAGTTCGTAAGCCACCGGGCCTATTTGTTTCAAGATTTTGTATGGTCTAATTTAGCGTGGGCTTACCTTGCCATTCTTGCCGAAGCGTACAAGTCCCTTCCGAGGTGATACTCTCAGGAACACTCTATCACCTGTTTGGAATTCTAGTGGCTTTCTGTGATTGTCAACGTAGCTTTTATGTCTACTTTGGGTTGCCTTGAGTCTTTCTCTTATGGTTGTGATTTTGTCCATAGCTTCCTGAATGATGTCTGGCCTTGTCCAGTGCTTCTCACCGACTTCGTGCTAACACAACGGTGATCGGCATTTCTGTCTATACCAGGCCACAAATGGTGCACACTTGATGCTAGTGTGGTAACTGTTGTTGTAAGAGGACTCTATCAGGGGTAAGTGTACATCCCAACTTCCTCTGAAGTCTAGTACACCGACTCGTAGCATATCTTCTAAGGTTTAAATTCTTCGCTCACTTGCCCGTTTGTTTGAGGGTGATAAGCTGTACTCAGGTTTAGTTGGGTATCCAACACCTTCTGTATTGATAGCCAAAACCGTGATGTAAAATGACAATCTCTATCGTAGATAATTGTAATGGGCACTTCGTGACGCGACACAATTTCTTCAATATAGCTTTGAACAAGTCTCTCCATTATGTAATCCTCTCGGATAGGTAGAAAACGCACGGATCTTGTCAGTTGGTCAACGATAACTCAAATGAAGTCGTGACCTTTGGAATTGGTGGCTTAGTGACGAAGTCCATTGTTATCTGTTCCCGTTTCTATTGGGGTATTTCGGGTTGTTGTAATGACCCTGACGACTTTTGGTACTTAATTTCGCAATCATAATCGTTCAGTAACTCCATCCACCTTCTTTGCCTCATGTAGAGCATCTTCTGCTCGAGTATGTCCTAGAGACTCTTATGATCGGTAAACACAGTACATCTGGAACCGTATAGGTAATATCTCCAGATCTTAAGTGAAAAGACCACTGCTCCTAGTTCCAAGTTATGCGTAGTACAGTTCACCTCATTTTTCTTGAGCTGCCTAGAAGCATTCGTAATTACTTTATTCTTCTGCATGAGAAAACAGCCCAATCCTTAGTGTGACGCATCACAATATACCACAATCTGTTTCTTTAGGAAATGATAGGATTGGCGCATTGCACAGTTTCTCCTTCAGCGTTTGGGATGCATTCTCCTGTTCAATATCCCTAACGAATTCCTTCATCTTTTGGGTCAATTCAGTCAAGGGTTTAGCAATCTTTGAGAAATTTTCTATAGACCTTCTGTAGGAGCCGCCGGGACTTCCCATTTCTCAATCGACTCGATTTTAGCTAGATCCACATGGATCCCTTCTATGTTCACTATATGACCGAGGAAGTGTACTTCTCTGTTTCAAAACTCGCACTTTGAGAATTTGGAATACAACTTCTCTTCCTTGAGTGGTTGCAACACTTTCCCTAAATGTTGCTCATGATCATCTTTACTACGCGAGTACACTAGTATGTCATTGATAAACACACTCGCAAACTTATCCAAGTATGCTCTGCAGACTCTGTTCATTAAGTCCATGAATGCTACAGGAGCATTGGTTAGGCCGAAGGGCATAATCTTAAATTCATAATGTCCATATCGTGTTCGGAACGCACTTTTGGGTATGTCTTCATTGTGAATTCGTAATCGGTGATAACCTGAGCGTAGATCGAGTTTGGAGAAGTAGGAGGCGCCTTGCAGCTGATCGAATAGATCATCGGTTCGAGGGAGTGGTACTTATTCTTAATTGTTAATTTGTTCAGTTCTCTATAATCAATGCACATTCATGAGGATCCGTCCCTCTTTTTTTTTTTTTTTCTTTACCGAATAGGATCGGAGCTCCCCAGGGTGAGGAACTTGGTCGAATGAATCCCTTGTCTAAGAGTTCCTGTAAATGGGGGTGGACAACTCCTGCAACTCGAAAGGGGATATTCTGTATGGGGCTCGTGCCACGGGTGCAGCTCCGGGCACAAAATCGATTTGGAATTTGACTTGTCTAGGCAGGGGAAGGCCAGGCAAGTCTTCGGGGAAAGACTTCCGGAAAATTCTACATAAAGGGGTACGTCCTCAAGTCGGTTCTCCTCCGGCTTCTACTCGGTTACGGGTGCGAGGATTACCTGGTACTCTTTTCTTAGGTATTTTCAGGTTTTTATAAAGGAAACAATGTTCAAGCTCAGCTTACCGTCTCTCCTTGTAGGATCAAAGTTCTACCGGTAACGAGGGGAATACAAATAATTTTCTCAAAACAAGTAATTTCGGCATGATGCTTGGATAACCAATCCATGCCTACTATGATATCAATGCTTTCGATTTCGACGGTTATGAAGTCTATGGGGAAAAGTTCGTTGCAAGTACCTCTTGCATTAGAAATTAGTTGGAAATCAAATCATTGATTTAAAAAGTAGACATAACAATGTCTAAGTCATGTTTAAAAGCAGTCAATTCATGACTGTTTCGTTGTTCAAATCGTAGTAAAAAAACGTTATAGAGTAGTCATTTACAAAGTAGTCTAATCGTGACTAAAGAGTTGTTAAAACAGTTGGAAAACTTGTTTGTAAATCAGTTGCTGTAGGTATAAATAGTGATAAAACCTTGACCAAATGATATGTTTTATATAAATGAGTTTATATACTTATGAATTTTGAAAGTTTTACAAAATATTTCGTGAATAGGTTGTTGTAAAATCTTGTTGAAAATTTTACGATGAAATCTGTTTGAAATCTTATAGTCCGTTGAAAAGTTTGAGACAATTAAAACACGTTGAAAACTCATGTCACTGACAAATCGTTTGAAAATTCAATTTAATGTATCCATCCGAAAAGATTGAAGTTGTGAAAATTTTGATTAAATGTCTGATGAAAATCCATTGAAGGCTTGAGTCGATAAAATACGTACAAAGTCATGGTCATTGAAAAGTGTTGAAAGTTAGGTTTTATCAAAAATTTGTTGAAAGATTTATGTTTGTGAAAAATCCATGGAAAATGTCTAATGAAGATTTGGTTGAAACCGTTTCCAACACGTTGTACATGTTTAGTGGTATTTCTACTAATCTTAAGTGAGTTCTATTTTGCACACTAGTTTTAATCGCAAGGCATCGACTTTACCTCTTTTACCAGCACCTGGAGATGGGTAGTTTCTATGGTTTCGCTAAGATCTTGTTGATCTTCATAGGATCTGTGCAACTTGGCCTTGTGCAAGGTACACCTAGCCTAAACGGGTTTCATGTTGTTATAACTCCATAGTGTCTATTCTATTCTCATGGCAGCGTAGCCTAGCAGCTAGTACCACGATGGTATGGTGAGCGATTTCATGTGTGTATAGAGAGATTCGCATGTAGAAATCTTCTTCGTCCTTTGTAGGAGTGTGTATTCCTTCTTCAGTTCTCCAAGTCTCAAGAGTTACGGGTAATCAATTCCATTGATGGATATCTAACTGGCGACAGGTCCTAGTGGGTGGAGTATCAGTAGTAGTATAGATAGTGTAAGGTCAAGTTCAAGGTGGTCTGTCAGTCCTTCTAGTCGTGTATAACACACGTGATTCATAGGTCTACGATCAGTGTGGGAAGATGATGTGTAGTTTCCAATCTATAGATCTTTAAGGTTCGATTCACTAGTTAAACGTGCGGAATACTGTTTAACGAGTTTATGTATGCGAAATCAAGTGCCATTTAATACAAACAAGAGTAGTAAAACTATTGCTCTATAATTAATCAAAAACGATTACAGTATCACATAATATTGCTCAAGCACACACAGAACGAACAGTCGTAAATCAAGACACAACCACTGTATACATACAATAGCTATAGCAACACCCCAAGTGTTGCTATCCTGTACTTAGTGTCTCTTTACAAAGACCACAAGATTTGACTAACACCTTAAACAAGCTACTTTGACATTATGCACTAATATGTTAACCTTGAAATGATAAGACTAAAATGGAGGTATACTTAGTTACTAATAGTGCTACATGGATGCCTACGATATGCAATGCACACACGCAAAATTTGCTTTTCAAAGATTTGAACAGAAAAGAAATTTTGATCATAATCCTTGTATACCCACTCCGTGTCTCGCATAATCTTGCCTAAATTAAACATAGGTGATCAGGCTATGTCTAATTGAGGTCTAATAATGCAACACACGGGTTAGCTACACTAGTGATATGCCCGGTTTAGTTAAACTGGTAATATTTTCGGTGTTTTAAGAAAATATTATTTAAAAAATATTGGTTATAGTTGGGGTTTTTGTTTGAAAAACCGGCATTCTCTATAACCTTAGGCTCTGATACCAAACCTGTCACACCCCGCTAAAGCGGAAACACGAGATGTAACAGTACCGGGTAACAAATGCATAAGATATAGAAGAAACACCGAACATAAGTTAGTGAAAATATTATGTATTACAATAAGTTCAAATCACCGTTCCAAAAGAAGTTACAATAAGTTCATAACGTTTTCAAAAGAGAGAGTCATAGTTTCAAAATAAAGCAAACGCGTGTGAACATGCATCCATGAAAATGTACTCCTAGAGTCCTCCTTACTGTCGTTCTCCTAAAAAGCATGATAAATCAAAAGGGGTCAACTATGGTCATAGTTGGTGAGTTCACAAGTTTAATGTTACAAATAAATTAACTAAAAGCTTTGTTCATAAATGACATGAGTAAAAATGATTGGTTGTAATAGTTGCGAATATGAAAGGTAATATACACGAATGTTAATGCAATTGAGGCCACTACTAAACCGATTACCGACCGAATGCCCCAAATGATGTCCTCACAGGAACATGAGTTACCTTCCATCCAATCGGGGACAAGGTAAATTCTATACATCCAATTGGGGATGTGAGCGAGTGATAACATGCACACACATAGCCATGTGAGTGAGAGTTGGTCTACCCTAAATAACGTTATTCATGATTATCAAAGACGGCTCGTCTGGCTCTCGGACGAGTTAATGAGTAGTGTAACAGGTTACAGGGGACTTAGTGTTCAATGATGTCCTCACAGGGACATGAGTCACCTTCCGTCCAATCGGGGACAAGGTAAATACTACACATCCAATCGGGGATGTGAGTTCTCAATTCACATAGGTAGTATACACCAATTCGCATAAGTAGCATAGCAAAAGTTCAATAAGTTCATAAAAAGTACAACCAATTTAGTTAAAGTTTAGAATCATGCTTTTCACCCCAAAATAGTAAACAAGTAAAAAGGGGCTGTGAAAACTCACCTGAGTTTAGTAAGCAAGCAATAGCAAATAGCAACTATGTGTGTTCCAAATGCACCCTTCTAGCGCCCTAAACGCATAAGGTCGTGTGTAAGTGGAGGTTAATGTTTACTTATGCTAGTTGTTCATTCAACTAGTATGTCCATAAGTGTTTCATTTTCAAAAACATGTATGACCCGTTAGTGAAGGTTTTGTAATAATAATTCTCAAGGATATTACTATTAAGTTTGTTTCGTTGTATACTTATAAAAGTATTTGTCGAGTGTGTCTAAGTTGTCCTCGTTTGTGGTTATTGTTGTTACGCGAATTAGGTACTTAGTGAATTTAGAATTTAAATCCTTGGTCCAAAAGTTCTAAGTGTCGTTTTTCGTCCGGGTTTTGTTTACAAGTCTCGTTTTGGTCCTAGTCACATAAGAAGTTTCACAAGTCCGTTTAGTCCACAATTTTAGTCCAAATAGTTTGGTCAACGTTTTTAGTACCGAGCTCCGTTTTTGTTGACTTGGTCAAACCTACTTGGTTTGACACGAAACTTTTACCAAAACCTTAAATATATTTATAAGTCATAAAAAGTAAGTTTCATCACTTATGTTATGTTCGAAAAGTGTCGGTTTCATTTTTATACCCAAAACAGTCCACTTCTATATTTTCCAGAAAATGCCTCTGTTTGTCGAATTTTTATAAAATTTTATAATCCGAAACAACATATGGGAAAAATTACAGATGCTCCTCAAGATCTTATATATTTCTATTAATTTTTGTAGAACTTATAGAGAGGCCTAAGTATTTTTAATAATTATGTTGTTCTCTAAGGTGTCAAAACTGACCAATCAGGATACATGCATTAAGATTGAATTTTTGGGCAAAATATACAACTTTTTAGGAAAACGTGATCAGGACAACATTTGTAGCTAACTCAATTTTTGAACTTTTAGCATTGGTTTCAAGTCATTTGGAGGTGTATATCTCGAGATATGGTCAAAACAACCAGACTAAACTTTCTGACTTTATAGGATAGATTATCTATGTGATCTTACAAAAAAATATTAAAAATAGTAAAATAGCTCAGAAAAATATGAGGTTTGCTGGGTTGGAAAGCTAACTTTCTGAACTTTATTTTTGACTATAAAAACGTCCATTTTTATTAAGAAATGATTTTTATAAAAATCGTTGAAGTGGATATAAATTTCTGGACAGAAACTTTTTATGATGTTTCCTTGAGTTTTATGTGAAGAAAAGTAGTTTTTAAGTAAAGTTTGGACATAATACTTTGAGTGAACCTAAATACATGTTAATAAGAGAGATTAAGAAGAAGAATGACTCCTTACAATGGTGATATAGAAGATGCTAGGACAGATTTGAAATGAGGAAGTCATGTAGCTTGCTTTTCTTGAATTTACTTGAAAAATGGTGGTGTTTTTGAGTGGTGGTGCTATGGTGGTCAAAGGGATTTATGTGGTGGTCAATGGTGGTTGTGTGGTGGTTGTGGTGACTGATTTTAGGCTGGAAAAATCGTTCTAGAGAGAGAGAGAGTGGAGTGATTTTTGGTGGAGGTGAAAATGGGAAATGAGGAAAATGCATGAGTTGTATGGTTGTAGGGAAAAGAGGAAATTGCATGAAATCCTAGTGGGTAGTGAGGGTGGTGGCTGGCCTATGAGCCCCTCACTTGGTGGGTTTGTGTGATTTAATTCTCAGTTTCAGTATGTGTTACGCACAGTGTTCGTTTACTCGTTATTTTCGTTAAAACGTTAAATCGCGTAACGTTATTTTGAATCGTTTTAATTAACGATATATTTGGGATTAATTTCCATTAAAATATTATTAAAATACTTTATTTTGTGTTGTCAAAATATTTAATGACTTTCATTTGGTTTCCGAATTCGATTCGTACGTTTTCGTTGCGTTTGTTACGTTTTAACCAAAACGTCTAGGTTTTTCTCGTATTATTATAACAAAATAATAATATGGGGTAAATAACTACTATTTAATTCATAAAATAGGTTTACGTTATTTATAGAAAAGTTTTCACCAACGTCGTATTTAGTCGGATACCGTCCGATTGAATTTACTTTGTCGAGTTGCCGAAATTTCGGTTTTGCGTTTCGATAGGGATTTTGTGAAGGCATGAAGGGATGGATTTTTCTTTGTTTTATTTGGCACTTAGTAATCTAATTTAGCAAGTCTATAGGAACTTAAAATTCCCTAAGCAATCACTAAGACGTTCTACGACTTTGGTAAGCCTACGGAGTCGTAACCCAGAATTTCACTTGGATTTAAGGAATGTTGTAAACGTAGTTTGAAATTTGAGTACGGTAATAACCTGAAATTTGACGGTTGTCACATTAACATCTAAGGCCACGGGGGTGATGTCAAGTAGTGGGCAAAACTCATCAGATATAAAGCTCTTATCGGCACCAGTATCAAACAGAAAAGATGCAGTTAAGTTGTTGAGGAGGAACATACTCGTGATCACATTCGGGTCTTGACGGGCATCCCCGGAGTTGAGTACAAAGGCTCTACCTTTGGCGTTGTTGTTGTTGTTGTTGTTGCCCTTACCATACTATACTATTACTCGACAGGGTCCACTGCCCGGTTATGTTGTGGTCTAGCTCGGTACTTTTTGGTTTACTTATCAACGACAAATTTTATAACTAGATTTAGCACATCATGTACCAATGTTAGAAAGACTTGACTTAAATAGCAAACAATGTGCTTCTACACCTGTTAAGTTGGAGCGTATGCAAAGGGTTCCTTATGCTTCGGCTGTTGGATCTATTATGTATGCGGTTAGATGCACTAGACCTGATGTGGCGTTCGTATAGAACATAGCCAGCCGTTTTTCAACAGAATCCAGGTGAAAGTCACTGGGTGAAAGTCACTGGACTACTGTAAAGAATATTCTCAAGTATCTGAGGGCTACTAGTGAGATATTTCTGGAGTATGGTTGAAATCCTGAAGCTGAGCTCAAAGTGACTGGTTACAGTGATGCTGGATTTCAGACCGATAGAGATGATATAAAATCTCAAACAGGATACGTCTTCATCTTGAATGGAGACGCAGTGGAAAGGGTTCCTTATGAAGCAATCAAAACCTGCCATGTCTACAACTGAATCAGAGTACATAGCACCTTTGGAAGCTGAGATGGAAGCCCTCTGGATTAGAAAATTTATTTCTGGGCTTGACGTGGTACCCACAAATAAAAACCCCATAGAGTTATACTGCAATAACTCAGGAGCAATTTTAATTGCTGATGAACCTGGAGTTTAGAATGGGGCCAGACATTCCTAAAAAATATCACTATGTTCGAGAGCAGATCGAATTAGGTGATATCAATCTACTCAAAGTTCACACAGATGATAATCTAGCTGATCCATTTACGAAGGCTTTACCTTAAGGAAAACTTAATCAACATGCCGAGGGCATTGAACTTCGTTTTGCTAGATATTTCATGTAACTCTGTGTTTTAGTATTTGGATAAAGGATGTTAAACAATTATTATCTAATAAATGAATTAAAGTACCTGGTATGTTTGTTTTCATTTGATAATTAATTGTATCCTATTTTTGCATGTTTAAATCCTTGAATAATTCTTAAATTATTCTAAAATGTCCATTATCGATTAGCTATATGGGAATATAGTTAAACTAAGACAAATCTGAGTGATTGGTTTGGATGATCCCACCAAACTCACATGGTATTCATAAGATGCATATCGGACTACCCCAACTGACAGGTTATCACTTTATGGATCGGCGTCATTAAGTGAAACTTGTAAAATGGTTGTTTTACTTATCCTTATACTTGAGATGCAAGTAGGTTTTGCATGTATGGATTGCATCTTCTTGATATAGTTCTAGCTATCCTGAATAAGGTGGTAAAGGGCTATTTTCAGAAGTGTAGTGAAGTACATGACTGACACGTGATGATACCACTGGACCCCTCATTAGAATTAATTAAGATGTGTGTATGGCCATACCCAAATGAAATCCAGATGTGTCTCGATTGATTTGGTAATCTTAATTGATTATAAGAATGAGAAACAGAATCGTTAAGAATGACTATGATCCATATCCATAATTAACAAAGGTATCTGAAACAAAGGGATAGTAAACACTTGAATCATTTTAATATACTTCAAGAAACTATACTTAAATATTTCTGGGAGCATTGGCGTGTTGCTAGACGCTTACCAATGTTATTGCCTTTATTATGACATGCTCAAGTGGGAGCTGTTGGGAAATGACCATGTCAAATAAGCGCATGTCAGGAAACGTTTAAGCCTACGGGGTCACACGCGTTAACACGTAGATACCGCTTATTTAACCAAGTTAAGTTTACCAGTAATAACTAGTTGAGTTATTAGTTAAGTTGTGATAATTTAATAAATGTTATTAAATTATAGGGTTCAAGGTGAAAGTTATCAGGACTAAACTGTTACTTCTAATTACTTGAAGGGGTTATAATTGATTAATAATAATAGCTATTATTTATTAATTAATTATTGAAAAAGGATTATATTATATATTATATTATATATATAATAACCATATAACTCTTGGGAATATTTTTGGATCTAATCTTTTTCGTTCCATTAATCACCGACCTTTCTTTTGTTTTCTTTTCGATCGTCGAACGAAGGAAAAAAACCCAAAGTGGGGTTTGTATTTGTTATTCTCATTAAACACAAAGATAAAGGGAATTAACTTGGTTAATTGAACTAGCATTCGGGTGGTGATCAACAACGTGTTGTGTGTGCGATCGTAGAGCGTTTTACCATTAGTGAAACCTATTCGTTTATTATTAAACAATTAATTGGAGCTAGCTAAAAGGTACACGTTTTCTATCTTAACTAATTATATATACGTGTTTATGCTTCCGCAATTGTATGACAATTTGAATATCTTTATTTGCTATACTCTAACAAGATGTGTTTCCACAATCTTGTGTAGCAAAAACAAAATATACTATCAGAGTCGATTATTTAAAACTATGTATCGGTTAAGAGCCTATGAAGTTTTATGTCATGTGAATATTTAGAAGAAGGATGCTTCGTAAGTAGACCACTGCGACTTGACGATAAATGATCAGACATTTTGGAAATGATGAACGAAAGTATTCTTCAAAGTGGTAACAGCGGTTTTGTCAGGTGTGCAAACAAGCAACAATCATCTAACCATTGTGAAGAACGACATATATCAAAGTACCAAAGCCTAAATATATATGGATTGAAGAAGACAGAATGACGTGGTCAGCAGATACGATGGATCTAGATGCAATTCTGGATGTTGTTGAAGATGTTATTCAAGGAATTGAAGTGTCGCTTTTGTTGATGGTAGAAACAAATGGCAGTAGGAGTTGGAACACTAAGGGTGCGTTTAGTTGACTACAACTGATTAGTAAGTTCTATTGCTTATAGGACTTAATCAAGGCGAATTTGATCAGCATTATAATGTAAATGTGATCATGATTTGCAGTTCTTTCTCTTTGAAAATAAATTGTAGTAGCTAAAAGTGTAAGAAAATCTCACTTTATTTTATCGAAAGTTTACTTTCAAAAAGAACTTACACACTTCATATGTCTTCAATGACTATCTCTAACAGTAAAGATGGAGAAGTATCCATAGGTGGGTTTAGAACTCAGACCTGATAATGACTGCTCTTGTAAATTGGACATTTTGTAAGATCTTGACCTCAACATTAGGCAGGTATTGAACATAACTGGTAATTTACCCGCGTGATGCAACGGTGATCAGTGGCGGAATTTGAAGAGTTTAATTGGGGGGCCAAAATTAGTGCATCGAAATTAAGTATGTTTTTATATACATAGTAAAAACATTCATGCATTTGTAAGAAAGTATAGAGATTAATTCAATCTAACGTGATTTATAATTAAGTTGCTCATATAATCATTAAAAAAGTTGGTCTCTAACAATATATATAAACCTTAAAACTAACATGTAAGGAAAATAAAATAATCAAAGTGAAGACCTTGCAAATACGAAGCAAATAAATTGAATGACAGATTGTAATTTTTAGAGGGGCTAAACTGTAATCTTCTTTGATATAAACATTAATTTGTGTCATATAGCACTTGTATATTGTGCACCGTATGATTAAATTTCAGATTCCAGGGGTGGCAAGAGCCCCCTCCTGCCCTATATAAGCTCCGCCATTGACGGTGATGTCAAATAATTTTGAAATTAAAAGTCACCAACACAATCTCCTTCGACAACAAATACTTTCGGTAACACCACTTATCATTCGATGTGCAAGAAAAATTGCAACATATAATAAACTATACATGGCCAACTTGAACAAAATTATTCGTAGAATACAATCAGAGTAGCTATTTTATCAAGTAAAAAACCCTAATGATGATATGTTATTCACGCTAAAAAGAAGCTCAAATCTTCATATGCTAAAAATTCAGGGTAGAGTCAGCTGGATAATGGTACCGTTCAAAGATCATACACTTAGAATATACAAATTTAAGCGGTTGTTAGACAAACGCACCACCTATATATATATTTAAAGAAAAAGAAGTCTTACTAATTAAATCAGGTCCTGGAAAAACATTAAGAAACCATATGATTTCAATTCTTATAGCTAAAAAAGAACAGAAAGGCTTACTAATTAATTGCATTAATTTACATTTCCTCCTTTTTTATAGTTTCTCGTAAAGGGTTGTAGAAAAGAACCTGGTCGCCTATTTCATTTGACGTTCTAGGCAAGGCTCAACAAATTGACCGACTTTTGCTTTTGGGTGGTACTGCTAGGCGCTTTCTTGGATCGCGAGAAGGAAAAAAATACTCACCCTTTGTTGCATATGGGGTGAGATGATAAAGAGTGAGCTTCATCTATCGATAAAACAACAAATTGACAGAGTTCTTGGCATTGCTGTGTTTTTCTCCACTTTCTTATCGGCAAGTTCTGATCCTTTAGTTTGAGGAGGTTCACCGCCAATCAAGAAAGGAAATAGTTCGTTCAACATGACTTGACACTTCTAAATGTGGTTTGATGCACCCTTAAGGACCTCCTAGATGACTATGATAGTATGGCACCATGGTTGGACAAAAAAATCTACTACAAATTGATATTTTTTGTTACCTCATGTGAGTTCATTTTTAAATCATTTTGTACCATGCAATTTGTCAATACAGGCATTCGTGTCCCTGTCCGGAACATGTATGATTAGTAGATGCAAGAGGGGTACTTTGGGCACTTTAATTTTTTCCAAGTCGTCTAAAAGTCAATATTGGACACCCTTTAGTAGATAGTTAAATTAGAGATGGCAATTTCAATTTATTTACCAATAGATGCATTTGGATTGTATTTAATTGAAACAAGTCAATTTTGTTATAGAAATTAAAATTACTGAACAACGCCAAATGGGTTCAACGTCGACCAAAGTATATAATTAATGCACACAACATTTTAAATCGACTGACTCAAATTTTGGACGATAGTACCACAAAGGCAATGGAATTCGGATGCCAGGGGATGACGTCACGTTGTTCTATACTTCTATTCACATGGAGGCTTGTTTCCAGAACTCAATGGGCTTTCGATGCTGAACAAAATAAACAAAGTTAGATGAAACTTAAGAAGGCACATCTGATATTGAATTCTTAGCATCAAAAAATTTCACACATCGAACTCACACATGACTGTCAGAAGATGAAAAAACAGGGTCAAGATGCATTAATAACACAAATTCTATGTACCTGGGAAATTGGCATCTTCGTTCTCACTGATTCAATCAGTGAGAAATCTATATCTGCAACCACTATTCCAGTCGACACTCTGTCTGAAACACATAATTTAAACTGAAAACATGTGAACTAGTGTTTATTGTTGCATCAGAAGATAACGGCCAACTTCTCAGAGAAAAGAAAATGCAATACTAAATAACTGCTGCATAATCAAAATTTTCAAGTTGATAAGTTAAACCGGGTGCTAAAAAATCCAAAATTTGCACATGTTACTTAGGATTCCTATAAAACAAAACCCATAATCAAGATTTTCAAGTTGATAATTTAAACCGGGTGCTAAAAAATCCAAAATTTGCGCATGTTACTTAGGATTCCTATAAAACAAAACCTATTTTCTGATTTTCAATTTAAAAAGAAAGAAAAAGATCTTACCTGGTAGACGACCAATTACAGTCCCCCATGGGTCTATTATCAATGTATCACCAAAGCTCTCTCTTCTCTCACTATGTTTCCCACCTTGGGCAGCAGCAATAACCTGATCCAATGTACATCAATTTGAAAAGGTAACAATAAGAATAGGGATGGGTAACCGGTCAAAAGTGGTTCAATCTGGGTAACCGGTCAAAAGTGGTTCAATCTGAAACAGGTCACTTTTTGATACCAAATAAAATGTCCGTTTTGTATAACTTCTACTTATGGAATCAGTTTAGGAGGTTGTAGGAATTTAAAAACATGTTCGTCGACTTTCAACCCATCCGACCCGTTCGTTCCCATTTTAAGATTCTCTATTTAAGCAGGGGGTTTGAAATAAAACCCAAATTGATCAATCGATATGTAAATGGACTGAAATTTCCACCTCTACTGCAAATGGAAAACAATAAAGTATGTAATTGATTGGAGATGACAGTAGCAATTCTTACATAACATTGCGTCTCTATGGCACGAGCACGAAGAAGAACCTCCCAATGTGCTTCACCAGTTACTTTTGTAAATGCAGCAGGAACTAACAGAACCTGCATACCATATTACTTAGAAGTATATAAGAAATTATTGATCCAAATGTGAATGTTAATAGCTAGAGCTGTCATAATGGGTGGGTTGGATATCATGTCAAGACAAGTGCAATTTAACAAATAATCAATGTGTTTGATGTTATTACGAAAATTAAATAAAACTTTTTGGAGAAGGGATTTGAGAGGTTGTGTGCATCAAAAGTACACTTTGGACGACTTTCAGCCAACTTGTTTTATGAGACCTATTATGGATAACTTAACGCAACTCAACCAATTCGTATGTGACTGGGTTGAACTGCCACCTCTACTAAAAGCTATACAGATTGAGAAATTGCTTGAACCTGTGCTCCATGGTGGAAGCGTAGTTGTTGATAAATCTCAGGAAACCTCAAATCATAGCATACGGTCAGACCCAAACGTCCAACTGGGCTATCTACAGACACTATCTCCTTTCCTGCAAAAAGTTGAGTTAAGATTGCTAAACATAACTACATAAGTGGCACGTTTACAATTCTCACATGTGCCTTCAAATTCCATGAAGTTTCACTAAAAAGGTTATAACCAGACACACTAATAAGTAAACGAGTCATGTACCTGCTTCCGTATAGCTGCTCTCCTTGTAGACTGCACCTCCAGGAACATCCACATCAAACCTTCAAATATCAAGAAACAATCCGTTTAACAATACAACTATTTCACTCGACATATATGCCAATAAATAGTTGTGCAGCTAGGTGATCAGTTATGGCCATAAACAAGAGATAACAAAATTGCAAATGTCAAACATCTCACAAGTGCATCTTTTTGTAGCTGCTTCGAATATTTCCAGCATCATCAATCAAAACATGCGAATTAATAAATGTGCAACATCTAACCCTCTTTCTTCGAACCCTCCAAGCGACAACCACATGTTCGACTCACTGTAAGTTATTACAATAGAAACCTGATTAAATTTCTGACCTTTTGCATGACGATATCTCAAACACAGTAAACAAAGGTGGCAAAATGGGCAAGTTGCGCAGAGTGAGTAACACACTAACAGGTCAAAGCGGGGTCAGGTTGAAATGGATGTTTTTATTAGTGGTCGACACAGCCAGGCCAGGTTTGATTGACCACTAACCCTTCTATTGACCCTTTTTTAACTTCTCCATTAATAGTAAAGACGTTAATTATGATGATCACCAGACGAAGCTTACTTATAATAATAATCTGAATCTATGTGTAAGAACGATTTAGTGGGTAGTATTCATTGATTATACACTTTGGGTGACTCCGAACCCGTTTGAGCAAGTTCCCCTCTTAAAACTATTTAATTTGACTCATTTGACCCGTTTGAGACAAAATGTACAAACCGACCGGATCATAAGTAAATTGGTGTGTATCCCATAGGCTTACCTTGCAAGAGCACAATACCCTTTCATAATGGGTCCATCTAAAGGTTCAGCAATTTTAAGGCTTTCCCCATCTTTTGCACCAACAACTGAAAAGTTTTCAGCAAACTATTTATAATCAACTGTCATCAGAATTATAAAGGGTAAATTGATTTTGTCGGCTATGTACCCCCTGTTTGTCCCAAGGTCGGCAACTTACCCTCTAAAGTTCCAATGTATGCTATCTAACCTTATATTATGTGCTAGAATCTCTTAAAAATTAAGTTTTACCGTTTCGGGCTTTTAATTGCTCATTGAGCAGCAATGTGTCAGACCACGTGTCGCATTTGTAATCGTCCACGTCGTCAATTTAACCCGTTGTTCCGGTCACAAGTTACCATCTTACCTATATCGATACAAACTTTACCACTTGAATGCAGACATTGGAACTTTAGAGGGTAAGTTGCCGACCTTGGGACAAACAGGGGGTACATAGCCGACAAAATCAATTTACCCAATTATAAAAAGAGTAATAACTAAAGAAAAATTAAATGTTGAAAATGGTGTATAAAGGGGTACCTTGATAAGGCGAGAGCAAGTGGCGTAATTGGTGGCAAGATCATTGATAGATGTCATCTGAGCGGCGGCTACACGAACGGAGTTGACCGCCATCGTTGACTCGTCGCCGGAGATTGTACGGAGGGTAGCGCAAGTGAATTGGAGACTGCAGCTGATTAGTACCAGTAGTTTTGTATTGATCGGAAGATGCAGGTCGGCAGCACAATAAAGTGCATATTTTTTCATGAATTTAATTATACTTATATGATGAAAATGAAAAACAAAACAATCAAATATAAATTATAAACATGGTGAAATTATAAAGATGCTCATCAACCATCATTTCACTTTTCAGATTTCACTTGGCTTATATTTACGGCTAGTGATAAATACAACACATCTTTTGATTCATACATCACTTTTTACGCATTTTGAAACAGTATTGTACAACATTGCAATGCATGATTTTGGTGTATGAATAACAAAAAATGTTGTATATATCATCGTCCTATTTCTCACACAACCAACCATATAGACAATACACTACCATCACATTCTTATCTAATTATAATAATGGCTTTTTTTAAAGATAAAAAATATTTCAAAAACAATGATGTAACAGCTGATGCTATATTGTAATTTGTAAACCTCATAAGTTTTTTACTCCCTCCGTCCCGATTTAATAGTCCATTATTTCCATTTTGGGATGTCCAAAATAGATTGTCCATTACCAAATATAAAAAGGTAACATGATTCTTTTTACTATATTGTCCCTACTTTAAAAATTAAATTACAAAAGTGAAAGGAAGTTCAAATTAATTGGTTAGGGGTATAATGTAGCCAGCAGGAATAATGTGACCTGTCGGTCACCTTTATGTATTATTGTAGCAATAATTGTACCAAGAGAAAAAATTCTGTATCATCTTGGCGGAATAATGAGTCATGTGGCGTGAATAGCATCCCACATAAGGCCTTATAAATAGAGAGTGTAACTCTCATTGTAGGGTGTGGTTTTCTTTACATTATTTTTCAGTTCCACAATTGAGTCTACTATTGTAAAATAAAATTATCAATAAAAGTCTATATTTCTATACATCAATGAGTCACTAAATCAATCCGCAAGAATTTAGTAAGAAATAAGAAAGATATCTCTAGTTTATGATTCGGAGTCTGAAGAAGGAAAGATTTCCTGGAGCCCTGGAAAACCGTCGAGAAGTCCGTTAAAGCTAGGAGAGCGTAAGGGACAAGTTCCGGTATGGGGTTGGAAGTTCCGTTCAAACAAAGATCATCATAAAAGGGTCAGGTATATCATTATTCTTACAATCTTATTAAATTCTGTAGGAACTTTTAATCAATTGATAAAAGGAATTAAAAATGAAAAGCTTAAAAGTACAATTAGATATACAAAATTGTAGCCAATATCATGTTATAGGAAGTATAAATAATCAGCTCATAGTAATATTAATTGATACAGGAGCATGTAGAAGTTATATTAGTCCAGATTTAACACTAGAAATATATGATTCTATAGAAGAAACTAATTATGTCACATATAATTATGAAAAAGTAATAAACACAAAACTAACAACGATAGAATTAATATTCAGTCAAGAATTAAAGATAAAAATGGAAATACTAGTAGACAATAGAAAAAATCTAGAAAATAAGAAGCTATCATTAGGAATAGACTTTTTAGAACAGATTAATTATGAAATAAATAACAAGGAAGTAATATTAAATGGTTTTAAAATACCAAGGATAAATTTATATTATAAAGATATAGAAGAAAGTATTAGTAATGTCTGAAGAATATCAAGAAATAAAAAATAAAAGAAGAACATAGAAATAAAATAGGATATATACATATAAATGTAGTTCAAATAATAATTAGATCAACATTCAGAGAAGGAATAAAAACACCAGTAGAACTAAAAATAGAAAATAATAGAATAAAACAAAAACAATATAGTTCATTAGGAAGTATAGAAGGAGACTTAGGATATGGAGTTATAAAATTTAATGTAGCCATACAATACCCTATACCCTTAGAAACACGAAACATAGATAATTATATAGGAGTTATATGCAATTTTAAAAATAAAGAATTAATGGAACATGGTGACATACCCTTAGTGGTTAGTTACAGAATAGCTTATGCATTAAGTAATAGTTCATTAAGTATCAGTATAAAAACTTAGATATGTTATATACGGAAAAATTATTTAATAAAACAAGTACTCTAATACAAGAAGATAAAATACAAAGAGACTTTTTAAGAAATCATAGTAAAAAATTTAACCTGTTAAAATTAAAAAATATAATAGGAGAATCAAGTAATTCAGTAATACTTAGAATAGATAAAGAAATAGAAACACCAGTTAGAAGAACTAACTTATACAAAAAAAACCAATTAAACAAATTAAAGGATCAAGTAGAGGAATTAAGTTCGGTAGTAACTAATCTTAATAATAGAATATAAATGGAAAATACAAAAAAAAGAGGCCCTTATAGAAAAAGGAAAGAAAAAAAATCAACAAATGAAAAAATAATAGAAATGATAGAAAAATTTAGAAAATTTAGAAAAAATATAAAAGAAAAATTTTCAATAAGTTATTATAGAACCAGAATAATAGAAGATGTACAATCTTCATTAGATTGTCTAGAAAAGGTAAAAAGAAAATATATGAAAACTCAAGAAGAAGAAAATAATAAAATAAAACAAGAATTAGAAAAATTAAATAAAAAGGTAAAAGTATTAGAAGAAAAGATAGAAAATAATTCCGCATATAATATAGATGAATAAATACTTAGTCTAGAAAGTATATCGGAAACGGCCAATTAATATAAGCAATAAATTGCATTAAAAAGCATTAAATATAAAGGTATAATCAAACAAAATTAATATAAGCAATAAATTGCATTAAAAAGCATTAAATATATAGGTAAAATTAAACGACGTTATTTTCCTCCGTTAAAAAATCAACAATTCGGTTTTTCGGTTAACCGAATGGATAGTTTTGAACACCCCTACAAATAAGTAACCTCTATTATGTATGTACTATGTATTGTTTACTTTTTTACTTGTTAACAGCAAAGAAACAACAGTTAAAGTAATGGGCAATAATAAATACTCCGTACAATAAAATTTTTTGTTACTTATTCCAAAATTATACATAATAGTATTGTACTATACACATTATAATACATAAAATTTGATGTATACATAAATAAATTTGTTGTATATATCAATTCTCTAAAGTAATGTGGTGAGTTGGTTACAACTTACAAGCCATCACATTGTCCCCAAAACAACAAACTAAATTTCTCTGTCCTTATTTATTTATTTTTATGATAAAGCTAATATTAGTATATATGCACTTGTACAATCTGCTTGAAAATTTGTAAGGTTGCAAGTACATGAATTACTTCACCACATTTATCAAGCGTTTTCATAGTATGTTTCTTTGAGACAAATAACATATGCTTCTTTGATTATAAACGGGTTATAAAATATGTTAATGGTAATGTCTCATGGTACGGATTAAAAATATATATGCTTCTTAAAAACCTACCTTTAATATTCACAGGCTATGCTAGGCACAGCCTGAAAATTTCCTAGTATAATATACTTACGTCTAACTCACACAGAAATCGATCACCAACAATAGTACATCACCGATTGCTATATACTAAAACATATCAATTGCGCTATTCACAAACCACAGCATTCAAGTTAATTTTTACTAGCCTATTGTGAGCAGAGAACTTCATAAATCCATCATAAATTGAACACATCCACTAACAGCAGCTTATATCATATATTTGTTGTCACCCGTGTCGAAAATCAGCAGCTTCTCTCTCTTTTACATCACCGTTTCTTTTTCCACATTCACTCCTTTTTTCTTGAATCACAAACAGCTTATAGTGAACTCACGAAATCAAGAGTTAAGTTCACCATTTTAAGTTCATATTTTGGTTTTAAGAGTTTATTTTTGACAGATATGGCAAGCTCAAACTCTTACACATCCAAGAATTATATGGTTCTATTATGAACCATACGTTGATCGTCGAAAATCAAAAAACAGAAGGTCACTGTATATTTATACATATGGCTGATATGGTTGCAACAACCCTTTTATGGCTGGTAAGCCTTACGGACGGCTCTCGCCTGGTATGTTGGTTGATGCCAAATTTACTCAAAAACGAGGACATAGCGGCCTTTGTTTCCCACCCAAATCGCGGTCTCGAAACAATCACGACGTACCCATACGAGCGTTTAGCTCGGGATTGCCCAAATTGGTCGGATGGAGCGTATCGAGAAAGAGACCATACTCATTATTACCTTAGCCATGTTGAACAAGTAGATGGCAAGGAAACAATTAAAACACGGTTAATGGAAAATTTTCTAGGGAGAGGTCCCAAATATCCGTGTGTCGGAGACCTGTACACCAGTGACCTTAATGATCGCGAACGTGCAAAAAAACATGTCAAGAATGGTACTATTTATCGTCAACGAAATCAGAAAGATTATACATTAGAGGCAGATCATTCAGTGTTGATTGTTGGGATCGATGTATCCGCACAAAACGTAAGAGACCACTATGTTTAAGTTAAGAATGCTTGGGGGTACGAGTATGGTGACAGAGGATTTACAAAGGTTGCATTCGATGTTTTCACGACCATATGCATTCGATGTTTTCAAGACCATTTGGACTAATATTCCCTTTCAACGTAACACGATTATCTACTAAACACAATAAAACTAATGCAACTAAAATCACACCATAAAAGAAACTATTAAGGGGTCAGGATCCATACGCTTGAAAAAACATCGAACGCAACCTTTGTATATCCCCCGTCACCATACTTGTCACCCCAACCATTTTTTACTTCCACATGGTGGTCTCTCGCATTTGATGCGGATACATCGATCCCAACAATCAACACTGAATGATTTACATTTTCTTCATAATATGTTTGCACTTGATGACGATAAATCGTACCGTTGCCAACACGCTCTTTTGCAAGCTGTCGGTTATGAAGGTTACCAATATACAAGTCGCCGACGCACTGATACTTAGGACCATTCCCTAGAAAATTTGCCATTAAATGTGCTTTAATATCATTCTCACCAATTACTTGATCAACACTCTTAAGGTGATAACGATCACGACATATTTCCCTATACAATCTGTCGAACCATTTTCTGTTGTCCCGTGATATTCGCTCATATTGGTATGTCCAGATTGTTTCAAGACCGGGATTTTGGTCGAAAACAAAGGCCACTACTTCATAGTTTTCAGTTAAACGGGCATTAGCCAGTGGACCAGGCGAGAGCTGCACGTAAGGTTTACCGGCCATAAAAAGAGTGGTAGCAACCATTTCAGCCATGTGTAAGAATATACAGTGGCCTTCGCATTTCTGATTTTCAACACACGGTGTATAGCTCTTACAAGAACCCGATAATGCTTGGATGTTTGAAAAGCTTGTCATATCTGATGAACTTAAAACGTTTATGATTAAAAACAAGGAGAGAATGTGGAAAGAGAAAAGGTGATGTAAAGATTAAAAAGACACACATATATATAGGACGCAAACATTCGAGGTACACTCTTTGCTTCTTGCATTCAGACATGATTTGGACGTATTATGTTGATGATGGCAATTTTGTAAATATCATTCGATGTACTACTCATTCATTAATATTGGGATTAAATAATATTAAGCATCAATGTATAAAAAAAGCAGCAAAGCCACTGCTCTATTGATACATTGATTCCCAATATTAATTAATCCCAATATTAATTAATGAGTAGTACGTCGAATGATATTTACGGAATTTCCATCATCAACATAATACGTCCAAATCATGTCTGAATGCAGGAAGCAAAGAGTGTACCTCGAATGCTTGCGTCGAATATATATGTGTCTTTTTAATATTTACATCACCTTTTCTTTTTACACCTTCTCTCATTGTTCTTAAATCGTAAACATTTTAAGTTCATCAGATGTGGCAAGCTCTTCAAACATCCAAGCATTATCGCGTTCTTGTAAGAGCTATACACCACGTGTTGAAAATCAGAAATGCGAAGGCCACTGTATATTCATACACATGGCTGATTTGGTCGCTACCACTCTTTTTATGGCTGGTAAACCTTAGGTACCGCTTTCGCCTGGTACAGTGGTTGACACCCGTTTAACCAAAACTATGAAGTCGCAACCTTTATTTCCGACCTAAATCGCAGTCTTGAAACATTCTGGACATACCCATACGAGCGAATATCACGGGACAGCAGAAAATGGTCCTACAGATTGTATAGGGAAATAGGTCATGATCGTTATCACCTTAAGAGTGTTGATGAAGTAGTTGGTAAGAATGATATTAAAGCACAGTTAATGGCAAATTTCTAGGGAATGGTCATAAGTATCAGTGCGTCGGCGACTTGTACATTGGTAACCTTCATAACCGACAGCTTGCAAAATAGCGTGTTGGCAACGGTACGATTTATCGTCATCAAGTGTAAGCATATTATGAAGAAAATGTAGATCATTCAGTGTTGATTGTTGGGATCGATGTATCCGCACCAAACGCAAAATACCACCATGTGGAAGTAAAAAATGGTTGGAGCGACAAGTATGGTGACAGGGGATATACAAAGGTTACGTTCGATGTTTTCTCGAGCGTATGGATCCCGATCCCTTAATAGTATATTTTATGGTATGATTTTAGTAGCATTAGTTTTGTGTTTAGTAGAAAATCGTGTTACGTTGAAAGAGAATATTAGTCCATATGGTCCTGAAAACATCGAATGCATTTGGTTGTGAAAACATCAAATGCAACCTTTGTAAATCACCCGTCACCATACTTGTACCCCCAAGCATTCTTAACTTCTACATAGTGGTCTCTTGCGTTTTGTGCAGATACATCGATCCAAATAATTAACATTGAATGATCTGCCTCTAATGTATAATCTTTTCGATTTTGATGACGATAAATAGTACCATTCTTGACATGTTTTTTTTGCACGTTCACGATCATAAAGTCACCGGTGTACAGGTCTCTGACACACGGATATTTGGGACCTCTCCCAAGAAAATTTTCCATTAACCGTGTTTTAATTGTTTCTTGACAATCTACTTGTTCAACATGGCTAAGGCAATAACAAGTATGGCCTCTTTCACGATACGCTCCATCGTACCACTTTGTGCAATCTCGAGCTAAACGCTTGTATGGGTACGTCGTGATTGTTTTGAGACCGCGATTTGGGTCGGAAACAAAGGCCGCTATGTCCTCGTTTTTGAGTAAATTGGCATCGACCAACCGACCAGGCGAGAGCAGTCCGTAAGGCTTACCAGCCATAAAAAGGGGTTGCAACCATATTAGCCATATGTATAAATATACAGTGGCCTTCTGTTTTTTGATTTTCGACGATCAATGTATGGTTCTTACAAGAATCGGATAATTCTTGGATGTGTAAGAGTTTTGAGCTTGCCATATTTGTCAAAAATAAACTTTTAAAACCATAATATGAACTTAAAATGGTGAACTTAACTCCTGATTTCGTAAGTACACTCTAAACTGTTTGTGATTCAAGAAAAAAGAGAGAAGGTGGAAAGTGAAATGGTGATGTTAAAGAGATAGAAGCGGCTGATTTCTAAGATGGGCGACAATGAATAGATGATATAAGCGGCTGTTAATAGAAGTGTTCAATTTATGATGGATTTATAAAGCTCTCAGCTCACAATAGGCTTAGTAAAAATTAACGTGAATTTTGTGGTCTGTGAATGGCGTAGTATATATGTTTTAGTTTTAGTATATAGCAATTGGTGATGTACAGTTGTTGGTGATCGATTTCTGTGTGAGTTAAGAGGATCCGTAAGTATATTATATATATATTGAACACTTCATTAACATATTCGGTTGAATTTCAATAAAATATGAGCCTTTTTCAAAAAAAAAAACATATATATATATAGTATATAGGAATTTTTCCTAGGTCAATCGTACAATTCACGATCAACAAGCATTTAATATTTCTTTTTTTTTTTGACGAACAACGAAGTTGGATATTCACGTGTAGGAAACAGGGGCCCAACTCACAATAGCTTTAATCACAAACCTAACCAAGGTACCAAACCACCTTCAAATATAAAAGCTCCAATCATACCCACTCAAACACTCAAACACCTTCTGCATTTTTTTAATATAACTTACGGAGTAGTATTTAGAAGGACATGTAGAAGGACGTGAACTCCTAAAGTAATACCGTACTCGGAGGAAAGAAGTCACGTAGAGGTGTCGTCACCTTGACAAGTCTCTAAAAGTAAAAACATTCATCAAAATGGTTTATTTAAGCCGTTTCTTCCCAAAATTATTGCTTCAGTTTACTATTTTTGGGTATGCATTAATTCATCTTTGTCGTTAACAAAAATAACAAGTTTCTTTTTTTTTTAAGCCTAAATTTTTTACTAGCTAAATTCCAATATCACTGTTCATGTTTGCTTTTGGATTACCTAAACGTTAAATGTCTACTTTAACTTTCAATCGATCAAAAATTATTTGAATGGAGATTGGAGAATAATGAATTCTTGTTAGTCACTGCTACAATTATTGTATCTATAATAGTTTAGTGTGCATTTGTTTACACGTACAAAGTGACATAAGGCGAGTCTCAACCGTGGTTAAACCACTTCCGAATCACTTCTGCCACATCAGCTTTCCACTAACTGATTCACAATTGATTACCCACTGCCATCAATGCAGTTTACGTTTGATTTAGTTTCGTGAGAATATACGTCGTTTATGTTGTAAGAGAGATGAGATAAGAAAGAGAAAATGTGATATAAAGAGACAAGCAAAAAGTTATATATATATATATATATATGAATTTTTTGCAAGTCAACGGAAAATTTAGCCCGTCAACAAAGCATTTCACTCGTCATCAAATTTTCAGTTTTCTCAAACATGCGAAATCCATACATTTCGCCTGGAGTAAATTTTATAAATGGTCCATGTGTGATTACACCGACTTACGAAAACAGTCACTATACTTCTTATTTCACTTTTTCAAACCAATAAGTTTACATTTTGCTTGAAAATTGTCCTCACTCACCCAAAACGTCTAAGGTACACCTTTTGACCGTTTAAATCGTGACTATTCAAAAATGACAAAAGGAATGGTACTTTTGTCATTTTAGGTGAAGGAGAGACCATATTCGAGCAAAACGTAAACTCAAATGTATGAGATATTAAATTAAAAAGTTGTAAAATACTACGGAGTAAAATACAAGAATTGATAGATGCGATGTTTTCTTACCCGGGTGTTGCGGCGGCACAATAAAGTGCAATTTTTTTCATGAATTTAATTATACTTACAGTGATAATGAAAAACAGAACAATAAAATATAAATTATAAAGATGGTGAAATTATAAAAGATGCTCACCGACCATCATTTCACTTTTCAGATTTCACTTGGCAATATTTACACACAACCAGCCATACAGACAATACAAGAATTGCTACATCACATTCTTATCTAATTATAATAATGGCCTTTTTTTTAAGATAAAAAATGATTTCAAAAACAATGATGTAACAATTGATGATATATTGTAATTTGTAAACCTCGTAAGTTTTTTATTTAGTTAATTTAAGTACAAAAATTACCAACACTGTACATAGTACCACATCTAGTAACCCCTATATATTTTAACATTTATAATTTTATATTAACAATAACTCATATATTGTGAACTTTCTTACACACTGTTGTAACTTTTTATGAGTAAAATTTTATCTCGGTTAAAATTTATGACTGTAAAATTGTTTTCTTTGTACATAGGTTTCTCAATACAAGTATTATCTTTTAATTTACTCTTCAAAATTAACCGCACCCACAATGAACAACAAACCATCCCCATAAACAACTAACATCACCCCATAAACAACAAATCAAATTCTTAAGTAACAAAAACCAACACACAACCCTAAATTTAACCAAATCTGAACACACAAAAATCGGGTTTCTTCTTTCGTGGGTCATGTGTGATGTTTCATGCCGGCCCATTAGACGATAACCATAAG
Organism: Helichrysum umbraculigerum; assembly: GCA_949592205.1. Lineage (NCBI taxonomy): Eukaryota > Viridiplantae > Streptophyta > Magnoliopsida > Asterales > Asteraceae > Helichrysum > Helichrysum umbraculigerum. The sequence continues at coordinate 58,378,879 of CATIUR010000006.1, forward strand.
TCAAACATACTACCCATCACCAAGCAGACAAAATCAGAACCCAACATACAGATCGAGATTGTGTAAGGGAACCCAATATAATCACCCAAATCGAAACTTAAAACAGAAACCCAAACACACCCATCACCCAAACCACACGCTACAAAAAACACTGAAAAGTTCCACAAACATATAAATCTAGATAGACCTACAAAGTACAAACCATACACACAAATATCTAAACCCAGGCAAACACCGGCACTCACAAATAAACCAACAAAACTCCCCTTAAATGCAGATAAAAAACAGAAGGGAATTGAAGAAAAGGAGAAATAGAACGTAGAGTTTCAAGAGTTAACCTTATACGCAACTGGTGGCATGAGGCGGTGGTTGTAGCAGGAAAGATGGAGATCGAAGTGACTTGATGACATGTATTGAAGTTGAATCTCACTTGACTTCGCAACTTGATATAGCCCTTGAACCTGAACTCAAAACAATTGTTGATGTTGAAATAACTTGTAAAATTGGACAACTCGATTCACTGCAAATCTAGCTTGTTTCATACAAGATATAAATTAAATCCTTCCATAAACCATAACACCAAAACAAAAGGCTGCAAAAGAGTACTGAAGTAACAGAAAATAAATATTTTCAAACCAAATCAACAATTTTAAAACCCAACCTACCTCTAGCGCTAACCACAACAGATGGGTGAAACACCACAAGGACCACGACCGTAATCGATCGCAATCAATTGAGCTGCGATTAAACAAATGACCTTGGAAACAATATTGAGAGTGGCCATTGACAATAACAATGTACATGGGTAAGCAGTGGTGGTGGTAAAGCAGTGGTAAAGAAAAGAGGCTGCAAATCAACATGATTTGGAAAAGTGAAACGCTCGAAAACATCCAACACCACAACAGCAGAAAACATTTGTTATGACGAAAGTGGAAAAAGATCTAAAGCCTAAGATGTCGCTCGAATGAGAGATCTACTGTTTGTTAACTTGATTGAAGCAGGTCCAAAACGACAAATGATGAATAGATCTAAGATTTAGAGACTTGGTAGAAGTAAAGATGCATCGCAAAACTAGATGAAAGATACATCTACGGTTGGTGAAACTTGTTGAAGCAGATTTATAGTTCTAAGAGAGAGATGAATCTAAAGTTTTGAGGGTTGAGAAAGAAAAGTGGTTGATGGGTTTTGCAAAAGTTAAATATTTGGAGTTTATATATACAACAAATTTTTTTGTTTTATGCATATATCAAATTTTATTTTTTTTAGAGAAAGCAAGACTTTATTATTATAACTCAAAATGTACATCAACTCATATATCAAATTTTATATATTATAATGTTTACAGTACAATACTTTGATACATAATTTTGGTGTAAGTAACAAAAGATTTGTTGTATTTATTATTGCACTAAACATTTGCATAAGATGCTAAAACAAAAAAAAAGTTAAAAAGGTTTTATGATAGGAGTTGAAGACAACATTGATTTGAGTTAAAGGGTGTGTTTGGTAAAACTAGCTGGAGCTTATAATATAAGTCAGAAGCTGAAGCTTATGTGTGTTTGGTAAAATTAGCAGGAGCTTATTGATGTAAATTGACCTAAAAGAACAAAAAATATATGATAAATAATGATATAAAGGGTATTATGTAATTTCTCATTTCATAAGCTTGGAGCTTATTATTATAAGCTACTTCAAGTAGCTTCTTCTTTCAGAGTTTATTTTTTTAATAAGCTACTAAAGTTTTATCTACCAAACGATGTTAAAAGTTTAAACTTGTGGAAAAAATAAGCTTAAACTCCAATAAGCTTCAATAAACTCGCGTGCCAAACATACTCAAAATAAATTGCCAAGTTTGAAAATGTATGACGAGAAAGATATTAGCATTAATTTTCTAGAATTTATCAAAGGTAGTCAGCAAAGAATATTTGAAGAAAATGCAAGAATGGGATTTTAAGGCCTTCTCCCAATGGTATCCTCCATAATGTCTTTTACTCCATATATGAAGTTTTGGAGGGGTATTTTTGAAGAAATCCATCTCCAACCCTACTTCCAAATTTGAAGAATTTTTGGAGGAGCTCAATTTTACTCCATATTTGAATAAACACTATTCATCCATCCAAAACAATCAAGGTTATCAAAATCGGGATCCTACGTAGGATTGTTTTTGCCTTTGCAAGATCGGGATCGTAGATCCTACCAAAATATGATTTTTTTATACAAAGATATCTAAATTCTTGTAGAATACTACTATTAGAGAACTTAATCTAACATTCAAACTTTTATATTACTGAAGTGATGCAATTTGTCAACATATATTTCTCGAACGATAAACGTAATAAAACAAAAAATAGCGGCATAGTACAATTGCACCAAAGTTTGAGAACATATTACAAATGAAAATTCCTAATCGTCATTTTAGAGGTTTTAGACTTTTTCTTAGGTTAATTTGATGATAAATGGGGAAATTGAACTTGGAAACAAATGTATGGTAAGTTTTAAGATAGGATTTGGACTACTTATGGCCTTACAAGTTTAATTGTGTAAAAAATAAAAAATTAGCCCATTTGTAGGATCGGATCGTTCAACGATCCTACGATCTTACGATCGATCCTACGATCCTACTCCGATCCTGCACGTTTTCTCTTGGTAAGATCGTACGATCCTACGATCAGGATCGCGATTTTGACAACCTTGAAAACAACTTTATCATTTTAATCATTATTTTATTCAACTTAATGATATTAATATGATTTTAGTAAACATATACGGAGTAGTACTTGTTATTATTACATAATTACATAACATAAAACAACTTTAACAACCAAAACATATATAAATAAAAATCGGGTAAATTACAGCGTCCCTGTGGTCTTTCAGTTTATCAGGGATCATCCCTCCCAAGTTTTTATTACACTGTCCATCCCCGTGATTGTTTTTTTGTCCCAAGTTCGTCCCTCACTTGTTAAATTTAACGATTGAACCGTTAACTCATGGAAAGTGACCAAAATGTCCTTCTTCCCCTTCCTCTGTTCATCACTTCATGACTGTATCCAAACCTCAAGCATCCATTATTTTAGAAATTATTCAGTATTATTATTACTAATTACTATCATATTGTTATCAACTACGTAGTAAAAAGTAACAAGATCATTCTGATCTTTAATCTTATCAGCAACAAAAAATTAATTATCATCATCATCATCGATGACAACATTAAACTTGCATCCACTCCAAACACCCATTACCAAATATTTGTTTTTTGCAAATTCAATTTTGAACTAAATATCATCAACAACATTATAACAACAACAACAACAACATTATAACAACAACAATAGTATCATGAACGAAATTATCAAATAACATAAACGACGAAATCATCAAACATCACCACGATAACATTGTCTTCTCAGGTGAACGCTATCATCACGTATCTGGGTTAAGGGTGTTTGGTTTCTAAAACAAACGAAATCATCACATCGTCATGCTGTTGTTGTGTTAAATCTAGTCTATGACAATGGTGTCATAAACTGGAAATATTAATCAAAGTAATAAAAATTTATCGTTGTAAAGTGAACAAAAGAAGTACCATAAATAGATTATCACACATCGGGTAGTGTACCCTATCGTGAAGTAGTATAGTGTTGATAAATCAAAGGTTCGAACACAGGGAATGTTGTTATAAGAAACTTGTATGTAAATGTAATTGACTTAAACAAGTAAAGTAAATGTGGGTTTGTGCAACCGAATTGTTGCTTTGCTTAACAACTACTTTCAATTAATTTTTGGCAATTGGGCTTTTAAGGGCCATGTTTGAATTAATGGTTTATCAAGAAATACAAAGATACTTACTTGGATTATTTCACTAGTGACTTCGGGGTGATTAAAATTAAAATCAGTTTTTATAATGCAAGAGTAAATTTACATTAAACATAGGATTAACGTTAGTCAAAATCCTATATTATTAACTTCAATTTACAAACTTATGATTTAATCTAATAACCGACGTTAGCCAAGGTTACCTTCTTACACATTTGAGTTCAAATATTCTAACTAGTTCCAAATCTACTTTCACAAGATTTGTTCAATTACTTATAGACAAATAATTGATAGTAAATACTAAATAAAAGACTTTCGCCAATTTCACTAGTTATTCACTAAATAAGTCAAGAAACAACATCAAGCCCAAATGTATAAGGTTCACGATTAAACATAAGTTCAATGTTCACAAGTTCATAATTCACCAAAATGAAAGACTTTCGCCAAGTCCACAACTTATATGTTCTAACTTATTTGTTTACACTTATACCAATTTTTGTTTTTACAAACGATGGTCATTCATACATGGACATATAAATGATAAGTAACAGAAATAACAAGCTTTCGCCAATGTTAAATTTGATTACCAATAAGTTTTAACAATTTGTTTAAACTAGAACATACAAATTTAGCAATGAACATAAACTGTGGCATTTAAAACTCTAAAGGTGTCACCCCTAATCTCTAGTTATTTCATCCAAGCAAGTACGAGAAAATTTAGCTACTCATTGTGTTGATAAAACAAATACAGATTAATATTGAACTCATGGCAAACATCAATATTCAATAAAAATGCTAACCAAATGAACTTCAGTAAAATTAAGAATTGCTTACAACAAAATGATGGTGAATTTGGAATGATTCCAATACATAAATAACAACTCCAAGAATACTAGCTTGAATTCTTGCTCCGTGTGTTCCTCAATGGGTGATCGTAACAGTGAGCAAAATTGGTATTTGGCAGATGAGAAATTGTGTAGTATGGATGATTTTGGTGTGTTAATTGAATGAAATGAAATTGAAACCCAGTACCAAAAACTACTCCCGTGTGTATCCCGTAACCAGTGTGTTCTTGGATGAAAACCCAATTGGGTTTTATAGAAGGAAAAAGTGGTTGAAGAAATGAATGCTCCTAACTACACACGAATCTCTGCAATCTTTGATTTCCTGACATGGTGTGCGTATGGTTGAGATTGTGGGCTGAGAAAATAAGTTTTTGGTATCAAAAGTCCTCCTCTTGTGTGCTGTTGCCGTTCTTGTGTTTTGTGAAGGAGGTAGGTGAGAGCTGCATCTTTAAAAGCCGAGTTTGACTTTTTCGAGAGGTGAATCCGTTCGGATTCAGGGGAATCCGTACGGATTCCGAGTAATGTACACAATATGAAGCCAAATGTACCTAACCCGAAATCTGGTCAAAATTGGGGGAATACGGTCGGATTCAGGGGAATCCGTCCGGATTCCAATCCGGATTCATGAACGTATTCTCAGAAAATTGGTATGATCAAAGAATGGAGGGAGCTGGGCATTCAGGCAAGGGGAATCCGACCGGATTCCCTTGAATCCGTCCGGATTCATTGTGCTTCAGCTTCATTCCTTGATAACTTTTAATTTTAAGCTCGTTTCTTCATTCAATTCATCACTCCAGCTGCATTGGTACCTAAATTCATTTTCAAAGTAATAAGTATCGAAAGTTCATGAATTTAACTAAAAATGGCACACAATTCTAAATGATATCGCGTCTAAAAGTATGTATAATTTAAGCGATATCAGCTGTTCTCCGGCAATGAAATCCTCAAACAAACGTCACGCTATTCTCCGGCGAAAGCCGTTGTCGCCGTTGATGGTTTTAGGTTTTTCAATCGGTGGTTTCAGATCACGTATCTTTAAATCAAAACCAGATCACGTATGTTTCGATCGATGATTTTGGTCTCATTTTTCGGATCTGAGTTCTAATCGATGTGGTTTTCTACGGATCTGGGTTCCCGGTTTTCTTATTTGGTTTGGAAAAATGTTGGCTGAAGTGGTGCGGATTTCATGGATTTTTGTGTATGAATTAGAGGGGATAAACGGAAGCGACTTGTGGTCACAGTGGTGGGTGGCGGAGGTGACTAGTAGTCACCATGGTGGTCGATGATCTCACTGGAATGTTGTTATTGTAGGATATGTTATATGATAGAATTGCTCGATTCTAGTGACAATTGAAAGCCTGAATTTGGTGATGTAAGTAATTGAAGATGTTATTCCTGACCTTCCTGTGCTTGTGTTGTTTTTTGATGATGATGATGATGATGAAGAAAATTTTTAAAGGTGTATAGGAAAAGAGGAATAAAAAGAATAAGAAGGGTGTTTTGGTAATTTCTTATGAGTTAACGGTCCATCCGTTAGACTAAACGAGAGGATGGATGAACTTGGGACAAAAAAACGACTACGGGGATGAACTGTGTAATAAAAACTTGGGAGGGATGGTCCTTGATAAACTAAAAGATCACAGGGATGCTTTATGTAATTTACCCATAAAAATTTGATTAAATTTTTGTATATTTTAACGTTACATAAAATAATTACAATTAAAAAATATATAATTATAATATAATAAAATATTTATGGTTAGTCAATAACATTTATATACTTATATTATATATTTATTTCTATTAGTCACTAGTAAAATGTAAATAATAACTTAATATAGTAGTGTTATATCAAGATATTTAACATACATAAAAAAAATTACATAGAGAATATTGATTGAGAAATATTTAATATTCCAATATTACATAAAAAATACTAGAATTAAATAAAACTACTATTACAATATATTATATAAACTAAAACTAAGGAACATAACCGGCATTTCCATCTATATAAAAAAATTGACTTAAATTATCTAACGAGCCAACCCCTTGATTTTTTTTGTTCTCGTTTTGCTATAATTCTTGCTTGTTCAATTCTTAAATTCTCACGTACCACTGGATCGATGATAGAATTCGGGTAGGTGTATAAAATTTTGTTTTCTTCTTTCAATTGTTTCACCTCTAACTTCTTTGCTTTTATCTCTAGTTTTTTTGTTTCCACGTTGTAACACCCCCAAATTTGATGATTTGCGGAAGCTTGATTTGGGTGTTACTAATCAATAACAAAGCACAAAGATAAATAGCAAACGACTCTATATGCGTCGTTTTTACAAAATATATTGATAACTGAAATGTTTACAACATTTAAAGCTTTACATAGCTCGAGTTTAATAAAATGAGATTTCAGTACATAAGTACTTATACAAAATATACTAATGCAAGAAAATCTCAATCGTCTGTATGCTGACTCGAGCTAAATCCTGAAGCAGAAACATCCTACTGCTGGGTACCTGCGATATATGCTAAAAGGTCAGCTATAAAGCTGGTGAGCTCACAGGTTTGAAATCAAGTTATATCGTATGAACCGCAAGATTTAAATAATGTATTGCATCCAGCAATAAAATAATGAATTGCATCCAGCCATTAAATAATGAATTGCATCCAGCAATTAAATGATAATCATCGTGTATACAGCCATGAGCACATAGTTGAGCTTAACTCGAGGGCCGGGTCCCCTATAGAGAATTCCGGGCGAGGTGCCTCCACGAATGCCTAATCCACATTCGTCTTCCCAAATATTAGTACGTCCGTTTACCCGGTTAGTGCTTGCTAACCCGAACGAGGAGGGTCAATCCTATATGGTACCATATACTAATATTCACGCTACAACGTATTAACAACTATGCTGACGGAGGACTTTAAATGATTAGTTTCGAAAAACTCATGTAGTATATGAAATGTTTGTACTTGCGTTCACATGTAAAAGTTGAGCAATATATCACACCCCTGAGTAAAACAGTAAAAGAGGGGCTATGAGACTCACCTGAGTCTGAGTGCGTTTAAACAAACGTAAGTTGATTAGCCGAGTATGAAGTCCAAAGACTTGTAACCTGAGGGTGTCCACGACACGCGATGGTTATAAACATGATTGGGTATCTCAAAAGATCACCCTTGTAGTTGTTCGTTCAACTATAATGTCCAAATTTCCACTATTTGGTTGATAAGTTTGAGTATTTGAAAAGTGTACGGCCCGTTGGTGACGGATTTGTAATAATAATCTCAATTATTATTATTTTGATTACGTGTCGTTTTACTTGAAAAATGTGTTTTGATTGTGTTTTAGAAGCCGTTACGAAATCTAAGTACGGGGGTCCGGGGGCAGCGCCCCTGGTAGCGGGGTCCAAGGGGCGGCAGCCCCTGGCGGGGTCCAAGGGGCAGAGCCCCTGGCTGGGGTCGAGCTGCCAGGTCAGCTTGGAAAATTTTTATTTCTACTATATTGCTTTGACGAAAAACGCATCTGGATCTGAATTTGGGTAAAATCGAGTGATAAATTTCGAGTCTCGACACTTAGTAAAAATCTGTGTTTTTGGGGTTCTGGTTTGTGCGACGTTGGGTGCGACGTCGCAGGTAGGACTGCGACGTTGAGTATGACGTCGCTAAAGAAGACGTTTCGCAATTTAATGCGACGTAGGGTGCTGCGTCGCTAATGCGACGTAGGTGATTTCTGCGACGTAGGGGCTTGCGTCGCTAAGTGCGACGTGGCGAGGTATTGGCGACGTTAAGGCTGACGTCGCTATATGCGACGTCGCAATTTAATGCGACGTTGTGACTGACGTCGCACTATGCGACGTCACGAGGGGTTTTGCGACGTAGAAGCTGACGTCGCATAAATTCTGGGCCAAATGCGACGTAGCGGTCTGTTGGCCGGAAAATGTGTCGAAAACGAGTTTTTCGGTTTCCGTTCGGTCCAAAACTTTTACCCAACCCTTATAGGGACATTATAAGTTGTTACAAACTACTAGAAAGTGAAAACACTTAAAAACGAGAGATTTCGGGATTTGTCGGAAACTTACAAAGTGTCGGATGAGCAATCCGAAAAGATGGGATGATAGATCGTGTCGCGGTGGTCGTTTTCTTCCAAAGTGATAGTGAGATCCAAGGTCGTTTGATGTTGCTATTTGCGATTTTTAGTGAGTTTTGGTGATGAAAGTTTGAGAGAAAGAGATGAATGAGAGAGAGAGAGGAAAGGAAATAAATGAAAGAAAAGAGGAGGTGGAGGTGGGGTTATCCCCATTTCCAGTTTTTTTCGCCCCGCGTTCCGTGTGGTGTTCGTTTGCTCCGTCGTTTAAGCGTTAAATAATCATTATTTTTCATATTAATTGGTACGTTTTAAATACAACTTATTACGCGATATTTTATTTAATTATTTTATAAATAAGTTTACGTTTGAGTTATAATTGTAAGTTGGTTTATTTAATTTGCGCGTTTTACATTTTAAATTGTGTAATTTCCTGATTGTACGATACGAATAAATACGAAATATTATTATAATAATATTTTTGACATAACAACGTAATTTAATAAAATTGGTCACCAACGTTCGTATATAATTGAATCGAAATACATTCGATTTAAATTGTGTACGATTTAACCAAATCGCATTTTCGTATATATTCAACAATATATAAAATTCGATACATTAATAAGCCTAACAAGGAACTAATTACATGTATTAACATATGATTAGGCACTAATTACTAGTCCTAATTTGGCGGGTGTTACACACGTCTAGTTTTTTGTTTTCAGTTTCTATACTCTCTTTGATAAGAGATTGACTTGAATTAAGAATTACTTTCATTTCTTGATTCATTTCAGTAACAAAACCCTTCATTTCTTAAGTTTGTGCTTTTTTCAATTTCGCTTTGTTGCGTCCAATTGGACGTTCTTTTTCAAGACGTTTTACAGTGTTATCATCCCCAACTTCAAACTCATCATTTAGATCAATACAAAAAGATGATGATCCAATTGACTTATTTTACTTTCGAGATGACTCTGAATTTGGTGATTCAATAGAATTAGTTCGTTTGCGAATAGGAGTTTTATCATTTATAGTTTCACTGAACTTCTCGATATCTTTCAATGTTGGCCAAACATGATCAAACTTGAATCCTTTCTTAAAGTTTTCATCTTGTCGTAATAAATCCTTTGCTAGCTTTAACTGCATGCAGTATACCATTATAGTTTAGTTAGAACTTGAACAGAATAATAAAAGTTAATTAAAAAAAGAAGAAGCAAAACATTACTTACAATGTCTACTTCAGAAGCACCCACTTTGAACTTCGAAATGCAGTTATCGAACATTTATGGGAGCGATATGGTAATTTAGGAATAAAAGATAATCTTGTAGTATAATGTAACGATTAGTGTTTGTATTTAATTTCGTTATTAATTATAAGCTTGAAAAAATATTCAAATGTTTATCCTTTTCTTATTATGGTATTATATAGAATTTAGATTATTTTAATACTCCGTATAAAAGTTTTTGGAGTTGAGATTTTGGAATAGGATGGTTGGAGAAGAAAAGTTTTGGAGGAAGAATATTCCAAAAAGATGTTTTTTCTGCATATTGGGAGATGGAGAAATAGAGATGATTGGAGAAGGCCTAACATCGGACAACAAGGTGAAACACATTTGGGTTCATGTGGTAGAGGTTGGTGAGATAGTCTGAAGTAAGTGATTAAATGAGTGGTGAGTGGCGTTCTTACTCTCTTTAAGTTTGCTGTAGATACAGTAAGTACGTACATATTTATCCTATTCCAATAATCAAAGTAATTGTACGTTGTTAACCTATTACAACTCAAAACTAATTGTAGTAACTGCAAATTTAATTGAACATAATCAAGTAGCTTGACTTTCTATGAAAATTAATACTACGTATAAAATAGATGGTAATACTTGAGGGATGGTGAACAAAGAGGCAGGTGAAGAGAAATTAGATTTAAGCAAAAGAAGAGTATGATGTCTAACTGTCTAAGAGCATCTCTAATGCAATGACATGGAGAGTTCAAAGTTTTGCCACCTATGAAGTATTACCATTCAAAGCATTGTAGATAGTGCCACGTAATTACAGATATAAAGTTGCGTACAAAAATGTTTGGACGGAGTTTTGGACGCCTGCAACCCAAAAGGGTGGGCCTTAGTTACCTCTTTTACACAAACAATATAAACCATCAATATTTATATATGTGAGAAGTAGGCCTGTAAACGAACCGAACGAACACGAACGGAGTCTGTTCATGTTCGTTCATTAAGGTTTTGACGAACAAACGAACGAACACGAACGGATAGGCGAACGGATTTTGTTGTTCATGTCCGTTCATTAAGAAAATTTGTTTGTTCACGAACGTACACGAACAAACACATAATTTAATGCATTTCTTCATTAATACCTTAAACGAACCTCAACAAACATAAACGAACATATGTACACACACACACACACACATCTACACATCTACGCATTTACACATATATATTATATAACTTGAAACTTTGCGAAGCATATTCAACATTACAAAATGATCACAATATAAAGATAAATTCATTTGCTTGGTCCGATCGTTGGAAAGAGCATCACATATGGAACTAGTGGAGGGAGAATGTGGATGTGTTTTTGGAGTGGAGGGAAATGTGATATGGAAATATAAGGTAAAAATATCTAGATGTTTAATATTATCAAATGAAAATATCAAAATATTAATAATATTATATTTGATATTTAGCTTTATTAAAATAACATATACAAATATGTATTAATTTAATCAAACTATTAGTTAATAAACGAACATTTAACTGAACGTTCACGAACATGCTATCGAACGTTCACGAACGTAAATGAACAAACGAGACCTGTGTTCATGTTAGTTCATATAATTAAACGAACGTAAAAATTTGATCATGTTCGTTCATATAACGAAACGAACGAACATAAACGAACTTCCCGCCGAACGGTTCGCGAATAGTTCGCCGAACGTTCAGTTCGCTTACAGGCCTAGTGAGAAGAGATCATGAGAGTACAAGAATTTTAGAAAGAATGGAAGTACCAATGGGAGGGTGCCATGTGTACAAAGAGAATACAAAACCCATTTACCCCCTAACTTAAATATCTCACAAACGACAAATCGAAAAATTATAAAAATTGCACCATTAGATTCAGCGTTTGATCCTCTTCGATTTGCCGTACATTAAGACATACTTTCGACGAAATTTTTTTTTCACGTTTTTTGGTGGGTTTTACAATTTATTAACACATGTGTTAAAGTGTTGCGTTTAGGGTTTAGGGTTTGGGGTTTAGGGGTTAGGGTTTAGGGACCTAAACCCTAACCCCTAAACCCCAAACCCTAAACCCTAAACGCTTACTAAACCCTAAACCTTAATAAACCCTAAACCCTACTAAACCCTAAACCCTACTAATTCCTAGACCCTAATCCCTAAACCCTATACTTAAATTAAATGTTTAACCAAATATTAACACATGTGTTAGCAATTAGTAAAACCCACAAAAAAACGTGGGAAAAAAAAATTCGTCGAAAGTATGCCTTAATGGACGGCAAGTCAAAGAGGATTAAATGCTGAATCTAATGGTGCAATTTTCACAATTTTTTGATTTGTCGTTTGTGAGATATTCAAGTTGGGGGGTAAATTTGTTTTTTACATGTGGGTATTCTCTTTGTACACATGGCACACTCCTATTGGTACTTCCATACTTTACAAAAATCATGTACTTCCTTGATCTTTTTTATTATATATGTATCTCTTCTACAAACATTTCACACATTTTTTTATTTCCATATCACATGCTGTGCATACATATTAGTCTTTTCATTTACAAATATAGTTTACTAGCGTAAACTACATAAAATATGTTTTATATTTATATTAAAAAGATACATAAATAAGTAATATAAAAATAATTTAATTTTACTTGTGTTTACATAAATAAGATAAAGTTTATATAACAAGATAAAATGATGATGTGTCACTACTTTCAACTCTAGAAAGCTTAATGGGTTGTGGAGAAGTATATAAAGTGATTAGATGCTTATGTGTCAAAACTTTGAACTCTAAATTGCATTTTGCATTGGAGATGCTATCAACCTATTCAATTACTACAATTGATTCCTGTTCACAACTTCACATGTCAAATTTAATTGAAAATAAATAAAATTAAACTACTTCACAAGCAAGATTTAGTTCCACCCCAATTGCACATACGAGGAGGAGTTATATACGCTAGGTCACATATTTTTAAGTTTTTTCATTATACAAATGGTAAAAAAAAAAAAAAAAAAAAAACTTCAGACCGTAGGTTAAAAAAGACAGAGGCAATAAAATAATTGTTGTACTTCTTTCCTTACCGTGTGATCTTGACTAAAAGATCGACATTCATCCTCAACAACTACTATACCTAGCACATCACTTTTACTCTAATGCAATTTGGTGGTACTCCTGAAGATCTACAACAAAATATATAAAAAAAAATATAAAGTAGATACCCTTTTTTGCTTATATGTAAGGACTTAATATCGATTTTGTTTGGATTTTCACAATGATGCATGATTACGAAGTACAAACTTAGGATGTGTTTTTGTTAATAGCGGTTTTATTTGGATTTTTATAATATTGAATCTCCCACATATTTATTCTTCTACGTACATCGGTCATATCCATCTGAAACTGTTAATAAGAATTATTTGAAAATCTTCTTCACTTTACGTAGTATTTGAGTTCATATTTAAGGGGTTCTTGGATATTGCTCAATACCATTAACTTTTGATCGCTCTGTTATTACTCCGTACATAACTAAAAGAGCATGTTGTACGTGGTTAATTTGCTAACAAATAACGTATTTTTTGTTTTCGGGATTAGACACCCATTTTAGTTTGTGGTGTAGAAGAATGTGTCTTATAAATTGAGTAGCTGTTTCATTACACTTTGCAATTTTTTTTTCCCAAGATTTACTCTACAAGAAATTCTATTTCAATTTTTGTTACCTTTCGAATTTGAATTTTATAAACGATTTATTCATAAAATGTTACTCTTTTAAATTCCGCCGCAATGCGCGGGTAAAAAAAACTCGTAATATGTCGTATATTAATTTAGGTGAGATTGTATATAAGGATTTAAATATAAAAATAAATATTGCTTTTTCTTAAAAACAAATGGCAGTAAACTCCTTTTGAAATATAAAAGTACAGATATATGTATACATCATGCATGAATATACGATATCGTTGAAAGAAAAATGAATGACTACCAACTAGCCTGGCTCAAACTACCAAAAGTCAATAACTTACTTTTGTCCGGGTAATAGTGTAATACACACAATTATTTGTACAAAAGGGTTGACCCGGGTTTAAACCGGTCAAACCGGTTAACCCGCAAACAGCCAAGCTCACCGGGTCAAATTCAAACCCGGGTTTCAAAAAATTGCTTATATATCATGATATGGGAAAATTTTATGGTTGTGGTGCCTGTGCAGCCCACGACCACACATAGTAACTTCTTTACTCTAAATAAATGTTGTAATTCGGATCCAAATTGTTTTCATTGACGGTGGTAAGAGTGGTAAGAGTGATTGAGAGAACACATCTAAGAAGATGGTGAGGATAGCATAGAGGCTCCATCTCATATTGTGTGTGTAATGTTATGTAAAAAAATGAACTTTCACCAAAATAATTTATTTCGTCATTTTCAATTCTTTCCACATGTTGAGTTCATTTATTTACACAAATGACATGAAATGTGTAGGAAACAGGAGTTCTAATAACTTTAAGAGTAATATGGAGTACTAAATAGGACTACTTACTAGACTTAAAAATAAGCATAATTTTTTATATGGTTGAATTTTTTCTTTCTTTTAATCTCATTCAATCAATTTTTCAAGCCACCGAATCAAATCTTTAGGTCTCTATCTAATCTTACAAGTTTAGGTCTACCAATCATTTTCCTAACTTTAATCACAAACCAAGGTACCAAACCAATTAAAGTCCCACCTGTAAAGTTCTAAATCTCAAACACTCCCAACACCTTCTACATTGGTTATAACTTAAATGTAGAAGGACGTAAAGTTGTAAAGTAATACCGTACTGGGAGGAACGAAGTCACGTAGAGGTGCCATCACTTTAACAGATCTCTAAAAGTAAAAACGTTCAACAAAATGGTTTATTTCAGCCTTTTCCTCCCAAATTATTGCTTCAGTTTACTATTTTTGGGTATGCATTAATTCATCTTTGTCTTTAACAAAAATAACAAGCTTCATGTTTTTTTAAAGCCTAAAAGTTTTTACTAGCTCAATTTCAATATGATTGTTCATGTTTTCTTTTTTTAGATTTCCTAAAAATAAATGTATAGGGTGAGGTTCAAATGAGAATAGATTTTTGTGTGAGAATGAGGGAACCAATGATATTGTGCCATGTGTACAAAGAGAATGTTCTACATGTACAAAATCCATTTACCCCCAACATCAATTATCTCACAAACGACAAATCGAAAAATTATGAAAATTGCACCATTAAATTCAGCGTTTTCTACTCTTCGATTTTCCGTCCCTCAAGGCATACTTTCGACGAGTTTTTTTTTCATCCTTTTTTGTGGGTTTCACATTTATTAACACATGTGTTAAAGTGTTGCGTTTAGGGTTTGGGGTTTAGGGGTTAGGGTTTGGGGTTTCACCCCGAAACCCCAAACCCTAACCCCTAAACCCCAAACCCTAAAGGCTTTACAAAACTCTAAACCCTAAATCATACTAAACCCCTAAACCCTGCTAAACCCTAACCCTAAACCCTACTAAACCCTAACCCTAAATCCTAGCCCCAAACCCTAACCACAAATCAAATGTACAACCAATCACTAACAAATGTGTTACTAATTTATAAACCCACCAAAAAATGAAGAAAAAAAAGTTGTCAAAAGTATGCCTTGAGGGACGGCAAATCGAAGAGGAGAAAACGCTGAATTTAATGGTGCAATTTTCATAATTTTTTGATTTGTCATTTGTGAGATAATTGATGTTGGGGGGTAAATGAGTTTTGTACATGTGGAGCTTTCTCTTTGTACACATGTCACAATATCATTGGTTCCCTCATTCTCACTCAAAATTGATGTACTCATTTGAACTCTACTCTAAATGTCTACTTTAACTTTCAATCGATCAAAAATTATTTCAATGAAGAATAATTAATTCTTGTTAATCAGTACTACAGTTATTGTATCTATAATTGTTTGGTGTGCATTTGTTTACACGTACAAAGTGACATAAGATATTCAGATATGTAGGAAACAGGGGCCCAACTTCCAATAGCTTTAATCACAAACCAAGGTACCAAATAGGGCTGCAAACGAGTCGAGCTTTTATCGAGCTCGGCTCGAGCTTGAGCTCGTTCGAGTCGAGCTTTTATCGAGTTCGAGCCCGATCTCGAGCTTCAAAGTAGAGCTCGAAATATATATCGAGCCGAGCTCGAGCCTTAAAGAGTTCGGCTCGAGCTGTTATCGAGCTTTTCGAGCTTTTATTGATATTTATACTTTTATGGTGTATATATGTAATTTTGAATCTAAAAAGATTTTATTGTTATACTTCTAATATTATTATACTACTTTACATATGCTATAAGTAATTTTCATACTTTATACTTAATTTATATATATTTCTAAAATAATTTTTGTATTTATTTATATATATAAGATGATATAAAATAAGTTAGGGTATTCAAAATTATTTTTTATTAGAATATTCGAGCTTTTCGAGCCGAGCTCGAGCCATCCTAAAACATTTTCGAGTCGAGCTCGAGCTTGCATCGTGAAAGCTCGTCGAGCTATCGAGAGCTCGATTAACTTATAATAGGCTCGAGCTTGCATCGTGAAAGCTCGTCGAGCTATCGAGCCGAGCTCGAGCCTATTATAAGTTAATCGAGCCGAGCTCGAGCCCTGTCGAGCTCGAGCTCGGATCGACTCGATTACAGCCCTAGTACCAAACCAACCAAAGTACCACCTCCAAATATAAAAGTTCCAAATCATGCACACTAAAACACTCCGACACCTTCTACATTTTTTAATATATTTTAGAATGACATAACATAAATGTAGAAGGACGTAAAGTTCGTAGTGGTGCCATCACTTTGAAAGGTCTCTAAAAGTAAAAACATTCATCAAAATGGTTTATTTCATCCTTTTCTTCCCAAATTATTGCTTCAGTTTACTATTTTGGGTATGCATTAATTTATCTTTGTCTTTAATCTTTAACAAAAATAACAAGCTTCATTTTTTTAAAGCTTAAATTTTTTACTAGCTCAATTCCAATATCATTGTTCATGTTTTCTCTTTTGGATTTCCTAAAAATAAATGTCTATTTTAACTTTCAATCGATCAAAAACTATTTGAATGGAGAATAATGAATTCTTGTTGGTATGTACTACAATTAGATACTACGGAGAACTGGTACTATTTTTTGAAGTGCATGTGTTAATTATATTCGATCATCTCCTTCTAGACATGTTAGCATATCGTGATCTTTGTACACTAAACCACTGCCACTTACTTGCAATCGCCACAACTCTCCTCCACCATAACTAACCAATAGTTGTTAGACTCGTACGAGTCACGAGTTGACTCGTACGAGTCGAGTTGATTTACATCTAAAACGGGACGAATCACTTATTGACTCGGAACCATGCTTGACTCGGATGGATAAGAATGTCAAGTTGCGGAGAGCTGTCTCATAGACATGACGAAAACACCTCCATATTTGAATATAAAAATGAACAATATTGTTCGATTTGCGTATGAGAAAGAGGAACTGGACCGAATACTCTTTGCATATGTACAGGTGGAGTTAACTTACAACACTTTTGTCCATAATGTTATTTTAATTTTATATAAGAGTTAATGTGTTTAGTATAGTTACAAAAATTTTACCATTTGAATAAAATGATTTTCGATTTGGGCCACTATTGACCCGTTCAACTCATTTGACCCATTTGGACCCTTGTCGCGGTCCCAGCGGTCGGTCGGGTTTTAGAATCCGAGTCGTTGCACCGACGGCTACCGAGATGCACGACGGGTAGAAAGTTTTAAAAATTTATATTTGCTGGGCTCAAACTATGCAAGCTACCTACCTTGTGGGTAAGGTGGCAAGTATAACTCGAGTGTCGTCCAAAATCGGAACGAATTGAATTGAATTGGAACCTACCAAATATAACTTGACAATAGGATGGGTTTAAAACAAGGTAGGTATGGGTTTTGGTTTTATCTAATCTAACCTAAAGACAGAAATTAAAGTGCAGAAAAGTAAACGAGAATATAAGCAGCAGGTAGAGAGTGATTGCTGAAACTTTGACGATTAGGGTTTCGGGATGATATTATATTGATGATAGGTGATTACTCTGGTTAAAAATCTTCTAGACGGTCGGTGTAAACACTAGGACCCTACGTCTAGGTGTAACCCTAAAGCATATGTCACTGAATCCTAGGCTATCCTGATTCTGATCAGATGGGACTGTCTTCAGACCCACCTCACCGTCTCTTTCGGAGACCAAGCGACCCTCTGAATGGGGTTAAGGAATAAGGCGACAATCCACAACACTGACTTTTCTTAACACCTATGTCTATCCAATTTTAACAGAGTAATACTGGTTGTATGCTGAATAAGTTAAACTATCGGTTAAGTAGAGTTTAGGGGTTTTAAGCATCTGGGAACACAGCCGGCATCCTTGCTTTCATTTCCTAACTCATGTTTTACCTGTTTAAGTTCTTAATACTTCCGTCATGGATTAGACCCTCCTTTGCCATCGGTCGTTCATCCCTAGGCATGCGTACAGTGTATACTGACCTTATTTTCCACAGTACTCTAACCCTAAGTATATCTACGGTGTTTTAAAGACCTAATGTATCTTTACACAGCTTTATAACCAGATGTAGTTTAACGGTGTAATATAGCATTTTCACGGCTTAGCAAGACCTAGACCCGTGTCTAAAAGGGTTGCTTCCAGGTAATCCACGGTGAGATAGACCACCGGTATTTCCTTGGCTTCCACGTATTTGTACTCTACCAGCGGTATTTCCAACGCTATACCAAGTATTCTGACGTGTTATGGAGATCTCACAGTTTCATACAAACAGGAGATAATTGTGTATTCATAGTTAGGGTTGATCAAATCTTATCCTAAGGCAACAGTCACGTGAGCGACCAGAAAGGGTGATTATTAAGTCTGCATCCAGGATAAGTCTAAACATGTATGCAGCATAACAACTACCGATCATATATAAGATATGTTAATTAAACATCATCCCTAATCCTAACATCTACATTTCAACAATCACATATTAATCTAGCTAATCAGCATGGCAACAATCATAAATCGTACTGAAATAATATGCAAAGTAAACATTATAACAGTAAGAAAGTAAGATAATATCACCGGATTAGAAGAGTAATACTGAGGATTACAACAGTCTGACTTGAATAACCTTGCTACAGCTTGATTACCCAATTACAACTTTCCTCTAGCTCTAACCGCTAACTTATATCTCTCTAGTTCTCCTCTAACTCCTAAGAGTGGTGCTAGAGAGAGAAACTAGAGAGAGAACTAATTACAAGAACAATTCTCCTCTAACTCCTAAGAGTAGTGCTAGAGAGAGAATTTTAGAGAGAGAAAGAGAAGTATGTGAAATGAGAGGTGTAAGGTGTGTTTGAAATGGTGAAATGAGTGAGGTATTTATAGGAGAAGCTAGTTGGTCTTGGTACAAGTCTTGAAGCATGAAATACAAGAATCCAAGCTGCATACGGGACCATCGGACCAAGGGGGCAAACGGCACCTCACAAGCAACAAGACCCCGTATACGGCACCCCAAGGGCCATATATGGCACCTAGGGTACCGTATACGGTACCTAGGGCCAAGGGGGGTTGGTGCTTGGTTTGGCCTCCGCTTGTTTCTCGGTTGCTTGGTTCGTCCGTATCTTCTTCGTTTGGGCTCCGATTTGCTTGATTCTTGCACCGTTGGCTTCGTTTTTCCGTTACGCTTCTAATGACACTGAGTTTGCCAAATTTGGAAGTGTTTGAATTTTGCGTGTTCCGGATGACGATCGGCGGGCTTCTAGACTGCACATCTTCTTCATTCTTCACCCGTTTCTCTTGATTCTTTCACCACCGATCTTGGATTTTCCTATTGAATCATAAAATATGCATTAAGATCTAATTTGATAGGATAATCAAAAATGGAATATTTAAGGTGATTGTTTTTGCCTCGGTTTACGTGCAAAACGGATGTTTTAACTGATTTTTGTAGCAACGCCCGTATTTAGACTACCTTGGTGATTTTTGATGATAAATGATTGTTGTGAAATGTTTTCACCAAAGAATAGTCCAAAAAGTGCGAAAATAAGTACTTAAAAACATGACTTTTTGGGTCACATCAAGTATCCCACACTTAAGCGTTGCTTGTCCTCAAGCAACACTCAGTTATGTCCCGTGAAAACATTTTATAGATTTTGGGGGAGTTAAAGCACCTCCAAAAAGTTACCACTTTGTCTTATGGGAAAATCATTTAGAGAACATAAGGAAACCTAAGATGATCCATTCAGAAATAAGTATTGACTTTCCCAGGCATACTTTCCAAATCTCGTGATCTTGGAGTATACATGACTAAGCGATCTCACTAAAGGTGGTCACTCAATTCACTCAGAGTGTATCGGGTTTCCTATCGATCTAGCACAATCAAAATCGCTCAAATAGCCAGTCATGCAGCACTCATCATCATAAGCTTGGTCGAGAATCGGATCTCCACCACTTAGGAAGAGGACGACGCTAATTATCCCAAGACATTCAAGTGGGTTGTAATGTTTGTGAGGGTTCAGGGGTATGGATAGTGGTGATTTTTGGTTGTAAGGGGTTGCTTATCTTAGGCATTCTAAGAATCATGAAAAACTTATTGGGAAACGGAGAAGATAGCTACTCGTATTTCATTGGATCTTTCTTTGAAAGATTGATACTCTGAAGCACTTTATTTTCTTTTCTTTCTTCAGAACTTCTTTGCCAGAGAACTTCCAAGGATATTTTTGATTTTCTTTCGGAAATCTCTTCTTTCTTATCACGGACTTCTTCGAGTCTTTTCTTCTGGTGCCAATTTTTCGCACTCTTGATTTTCTAATTTTGGTGAACACGGAGGAGTAGTTCAATTCAGAAAAAGATTCTTCAAGATGTTTTTCATAACCTTAGAAATTCCAAGATAAGTTGTTGGGAATTTGGGAAAAGTGGTTAAAGATATAGGGTTTTGAAGAAACGAAAGGTTTAGGCTCAAAGGGTTTTCTAGGCGGATCATCGATACTAAAAATGAGTATCGGAAAGGTTTTGGGCTTGAAAAGGCATGTAAGAATGGGTTTAATCCTAAGGAATGTCGAGATCATCTAATTGCACCTATACCGCGTACGGTACTCTCCAATGTGGTCTCGAAACGTATGTCAGGAACAAGTTCTAATTTAGAGATACTAGCATCGGCACACACAAGAAATGAACAATGTAGCATTTAAAATGAATGCTTTTAAGGCTCAAAACCTCACTGCAAATTTGGGTTTGTATGTGCCTAGCCATGCTCCTTAGATTGTTAATACTTATTTAAGAAATTTCTACCTTAATTTCCCTAATATTCTAGAATAACTAACTCATATTAGAAATAGTTTCTCTTCGAAAGATATCGTAACTCAAAAATAGTAGAGCTAATCGGACGATTCAGCTCATACTTTATTTATTTTTGTTTAAAAAGTTTTGAAAATTTTGAAAATTTGAGGAACATTTTCTGAGTAAAGCTATTTGGACATTAAAATCTGTAAAACATCTAATTCAAGGTATTCTATACCTGCTATCCCACACTTAGAGGAACATTGTCCCTAATCTTCTCTTGAGTTGAGATTATATTTGAAAATATAATCCCACACTTAGAGTTTGAACATATAGAAAATGTTTCTCAAGTGTTTGGTTTGGGCTGGAATCCCACACTTAGTGATAAGTTTAGGATAGAGTATAGATTACTTTGCATTCCTAAGCTAACAAAATTAATCAAGTTATGAAAACGAGGTGAAAGGTAAGAAACTCCCCAGATGACGATTTAACGTTTAGAGGCGAAAGCTGAGAATTCGAAGATCTTCATTAAGAGTGATTCAGCTCCGCATGTCCTATCTGGTGCACAGCGCTTCTCATTCATGCTTAGCTAAGAGTTGATCCATAATGTAAGTGGAAATTCTTATTAGTGAATTTCACACTTTTTTGATTTAAGATTTGGAGACGATTCTTGCTAAGATGTCTTAGAGTGTGGGTTGAGATCCCACACTTAGATCTTTGAAGAGTTTGCGGTGCATGTGCGAGTTTCAGAAGAAGATAGACCAAAGCTCCTCTCCTGAGATGTGTGTAAGTTCCGTGGTCTGCAGTTGTGAATTCCTTGGTTGTCTGCCTTTTGACATCACGGTTCTTTTTCTTGAACGCTCGTCATCTCGTGTTGGCTCATTTCTCATTCATCACACATTCAATCACTTATTCTAAAATAAAGAAACAAACATAATAAGTAAATACGATAAACGAAATATGATAATAAAGTTTCAACCATAAAGGTTGACAAATATCCCAAATAGTTTAACCAAGTGCAAGATAGAGATCACTGTAATCAATACAATACGAAAGTCAGTGATATGAGATATGAATCACAAAATATGTAGGCTAGAATGGAGGATCCTCTGCTGGTATGTCATCAAGCTGAGCTGGAGGTCCTGCAACTGACTGCTGTCCGCTAGATACCCTCTGCTCATCTGGAGGTAGTAATCCTCTCTGAATCAATATCTGCCTGAGAGTCATCGCTGGAAGCGCCATCATATCATCATAACCCTGTGCGAGCATGTCCGCAGTGGTAACACCTGTCATCTGTAACATATCAAGGTAGAGTTGCCTGAGAGTGCTCTCAGTAGGAACCTGATCTGAGAAGATGGGGCCCAAATCCAAGTAAGGGCCGACGCTACGAGTGAACAATGCATCGGTGCCAATGTAGAGCAGATCTGGCCTGTATGATGTGCTAGCCTCTGGATGCTGGTCATGGGTCGGAATGGGTACAGTCGGACGAGGCAATGATGCCTGTTGACGGGCTGGTGATGGTATGTGTACTGAGTAGACTCTGGCTATATCAGATGTGGATCTGTGAGTGGGTAATGGTGCGGAGTAGGTGGTAGGTGTGCGTGGGCGACTATATGGATGTGGTGGCTGAGTGGAGGTATGTGGATGTGGTGGAGGAAAGGTGGTGTATGGGCGAGTGGTGGTATATGGGTGAGTAGCGGTATGGGTAGTGCGTGGTGGTGGTGGTCCACATCTGTATAAGAAGTGATCAGGCTCAGGGGTACCATGTGTCCTAGCTGTCAGAACCTGCTGATCACGGATAACCTGTAAAGCATGTAATAGATAGTACTGAGTAAGAGGAGTGACCGGATCCGTGTGATGCACAACGGCCTGTGTAGGCAGTACTGATGTGTCTGCTCCTCGTGATGTTTCAGGTATCCCTGCTGCAACTGGTCTCTGTGGCTGGGGACCAACATCTCTATCCTCTGTAGTCACGCGCTTCCTGGTCATGAAGCATCCAGGAATGGGCTGCCGAGTATGATACCATAAGCACTGTCTCTCAGGTCCCTCATCAATCATCCTGATCAACTTGCAGTACTCTAGATCAAACGGCTGCGAACTAGCATGATGGGTGTAATCCTCACGGTGACGGTCAGTGAGAATCCCCATGCCGACTAACAATCTCGTGATAATGGCTCCCATGAATACGTGGCGTCTATCCTCTCTCTTCTCCTTCCACAATCTATCCGCGATGATGTATGCGACATTCAGGTTCTGCTTCTTGATGATCGCATCCATGAACTTTAGCTCCTCTGTTGAAGCAGGTCCAGCATCTCTCTTCCCAAAGATAGTACAGCACAGGAGCTTGTGAAGAATGTGATGAACTGGTCAGGTCATGAGTGAAGCTTTCACTCCACCCCTGAAGGTTTTCCCCGTCAATCCTCTCCATATCACTTTGTGATCCCGTGACGGTCAACTGGAGATAGACTGGAAACTACTGGTGAACCAATCATAACTGGCCTGAGACTGTGTGTAAAGGCCAAGGTATATCCCGAAATCTCCCACTGTCATATGATATTTCTTCCCACGATATCGAAAAGTGATCTTTTTCTTATCAGTGATCTCCAATCTCTCTCGGAAGTCGTAAGTCATCATAAACTCAGTGACGACCTCTCGGTATATAGCCTCATCAATAGAGAAAAGATGGAAAAACGCAGCATGTTCCTCGCCATCTTTATCATACTTAATCAACTCTTCCAACTCATCCCTAATACCCAAGCGTCTCATATCCGGCCACATGATGACTCTGTTTGACCCTAAGTATCGTCCCATCCATTTCTCAATATCGTCCATATTCTCGGGGGATGAAGCAAGCTTCCTCAACGAAGGGTTTGATAGATCCATCTGTTGACAAGAAAATGAGATGCATAAGTAATAACAAATTGCTAAGTACATTTCCAAATTTTAAACAAAAATTGGAAATGTAGGCTTTAAAATATGAATAAATCCGCAATTTATTTTAAACTAAACCTAGGCCTAATCAATCCTCAATCCGCAATTTTTCGCAACCATAAGTGTCTAACCTATTCCAAGGGTATTAAAGTAATAATAATACTAGCGTTTAATCTAAGTAAACTCGTCATTTCAAACAACTAGCAAATATTTTTACTTTCGTTCATGGCAACTTAATCTAAGTGAGCTTAACCATGTAATTACCTCAAATATATCAAGTAAACCAAAAAGAGCATAAACTAATTTATTCATGCAAATACCATATGGTTAAAGACACGTGTTAATTTATTCGGTTAATAATTTTGCAAGATTTAAAGATTTTGATAAATGAATGACGGTAGCTTACATGTGATGGTCATATTAAAAATATTCAACACTTTATTAATTAAGGTGGTGAATAATTAAAATATTTAAGGACCAAAAGCTAACTAAGGATTTATTGAAAATCTAAGAAACTTATCATGATTTAATTAACACAAGTACCATTTAAAAATTGAATATTTAAAATAAAGTATGATACTTGGTTAATTTTTAATCACAACATGCTTACTTTAACTTTCAATAATCCTAAAGATCATTCAAAATAAACTACCAATCATGTAAACATGTTTATCAAATCATACTAAGCATGAATTAATTAAAACAAGTCAAAATAAACTACTAGTTACCAAAAGTCAACAAATCAAGCAACTTTGACAACTTAAAGTCAACACTTGAAGATCAAAGTAACAAATTATCAAGTAATCTACTCAATCAAGCATGTAATCATGTTAAGCAACTATGCAAGAACACTTTTGAACCATAAAACACAAGTTTTCACCATGGATTTCATAGATCAAAAGTTGAAACCCTAACTTTTAAAAGTTAATGAAATTTAAAGATTTGAGTTAGGAATTACCTTGCAAGTGATGAAATGATGTTATGTATGCAAGAGAGATGATAAAATGAAGAACTTGAAACTTTAAATCATCAAAAATGGTGGAAAAATGAGGGTTTGGTGATGGTGATGAGAGGCCGATGGTTTTGGGGAAGAGGAAGGAGAGAAAATTTTGACTTTTTGACCTTTTGTTTGTTAGTGAATCCCTTCCTCTTGGTTTAAATAAGTTTCGATTTAAAACGCGAAAGATACGATACGTACGATTGGTTTTCGAAAGGTTTTAAGATTTTTAATAAAGTAACCAAAAGTAAATACGAATCTTTGTAAAAAAGTTTTTGCGAATTAAAATTGTATTTTAAATTGCGTGCGAAAAGTTCTTTGCGTTTAAACTGAAACGAGTTTATTTAAAAACGAAACAATATTTTTGTGTACTTTAAACTTTAAAACAAATCATAATTAATTTACCAAAATTTTAGAATTAAAACTTTGTTAAATTATTTTTTGAAAAGTTCGAACTTACGCAAATCGCGCGAGTTTAAAGTTTAAAGGACGTTTTCTTGATTTTTAAACGAAAGCTTTAAAACGAAAAATTAATTTAAACTACAATTAATACTAACTAATATTAATTAACCTAGATAGGCTTGGGATGCCTCCCAAGAGCGCTTTGTTAAAGACGAAAGCTCGTCCATATCAGACTTACTGTTTTACCGGATAGTGTCCGAGATGACACTTTTGGGTACGGTTGATGCTTTTGATAGAGACAAGGTATAGCGGGAAATAAACGTACCTCGGAGAGCTCGGATGACATAGTAAACTAAATCAGCAGGATTTATGAAATACCGTTCAAATTCTGTTAAGAATTCTCGTTCTTCCTAACTGAGTTGTAACAATGCATCGACAAAACGATTAAATTCCCGTTTCACCTTTTTCTGGTTTGAAATGCCATCCCTAAATCCTATATCTAGATAAGACAGATCATAGAGCAGTTTTGAAAGTAAATCCACAAATTCCGTTTCCTCAGAAGAATCGGGATTTCCGTAAGTAGTGTGAACTGCTTGCGAAAGTTCTTCGATATAAATCTTCTGTTGGTTAGTAAACGGGAATTTGGTTTTTTGGAATAACTGGATTAGCTGGATATGGATCTGTTTCCTTTTTGCAAAGAAAGCAGCATCCATAGCTTCCTCAGTTGATTCGGGAAAAATAGCTCTAAGCTCATTAATTAAATAAGTACCAGGATCAACAAAGAATTGAATATCTGCAAGAATCATGTCAGACTTGATAGGGCTTCTTTCTATCCAAAATTCAAGCTCGTCAACCAGGAACGCAACATAACGATTAATCCTAGGTTGTGAATCAGAGGGATAATCGGTGCTGGCAAGTAAATCCATCAAAAGATCTAATTCTGATTTTAACAATAGCTCATCTTTTCTACTGTGTTTAGCACGAAGAAGTCTAATAATCCTATCAATCTCAACAAAGGTCTTTCTCTGCTCAAATGTAAATGGAAAATCAGATATCTTAAGATATTTCAGAAAGTTGGCATGGATATCTATCATCCTATTGGGCTTGAGAGAATTTCCTAAGTGATGGTCTGTTTCTGATTCGAGTAGATGATTCCTAGATTCAGTGTTTAATCGGGTTGGTGTTTCTATCCTAAGTTCATTCTCAACCTGATATTGGAGACACTCTTCCTCAACAACACTTGAATAAAGTGTAGTGGGGTGGGCTCGCAAAATATCTGGGAGATCGTACTCAAAGTATTCATCTAAACAATGAAGACGTTCATTCAAATCCATCCAAGGCATGGGTGGATAGAAGAACACTTCGATTCCAAATGGTTCATCGTCAGGTAAAGTAGTAGGTCTAATATAGTGTGGATACCTAGACAAGATTGATAGAATCTCAGGGTCAAGTGTGGGTTGACCACTTAAAGCAACAGTAACAGAAGCTGGAATCTTCTGCTGAGATTCATCAAAACCTAAGTCTAAGCTCGATATTTTTGGGTTCTCAACTTCATGGTTAACATAGATTTCTCTAACGTCAGAGGAGTTTGACTCATACTCTGGACAATCAAAGAATTCCGCATCTACCAAAGCCGTCATCTCATCCGTCATCATTTGATTGAGAGGAGAGATGGGGTTTGAAGGAGAATTAGGGTTTTTAATCATTTTTAATTTTTATGTATTTTTCTAGGGTTTAAGAACTAAGTTATCTAACTAATAAAGCAATTAACTTCCTAAGTAATGATAATCTTAGGGAAGGATCTCCTAAAGTTAATTATCTAAGGCAGAATTCAATTCTTGACGAAACCGATCCCCGGTAGCGGCGTCAAAAACTTGTCGCGGTCCCAGCGGTCGGTCGGGTTTTAGAATCCGAGTCATTGCACCGACGGCTACCGAGACGCACGACGGGTTGAAAGTTTTAAAATTTTATATTTGCTGGGCTCAAACTATGCAAGCTACCTACCTTATGGGTAAGGTGGCAAGTATAACTCGAGTGTCGTCCAAAATCGGAACGAATTGAATTGAATTGGAACCTACCAAAGATAACTTGACAATAGGATGGGTTTAAAACAAGGTAGGTATGGGTTTTGGTTTTATCTAATCTAACCTAAAGACAGAAATTAAAGTGCAGAAAAGTAAATGAGAATATAAGCAGCAGGTAGAGAGTGATTGCTGAAACTTTGACGATTAGGGTTTCGGGATGATATTATATTGATGATAGGTGATTACTCTGGTTAAGAATCTTCTAGACGGTCGGTGTAAACACTAGGACCCTACGTCTAGGTGTAACCCTAAAGCATATGTCACTGAATCCTAGGCTATCCTGATTCTGATCAGATGGGACTGTCTTCAGACCCACCTCACCGTCTCTTTCGGAGACCAAGCGACCCTCTGAATGGGGTTAAGGAATAAGGCGACAGTCCACAACACTGACTTTTCTTAACACCTATGTCTATCCAATTTTAACAGAGTAATACTGGTTGTATGTTGAATAAGTTAAACTATCGGTTAAGTAGAGTTTAGGGGTTTTAAGCATCTGGGAACACAGCCGGCATCCTTGCTTTCATTTCCTAACTCATGTTTTACCTGTTTAAGTTCTTAATACTTCCGTCATGGATTAGACCCTCCTTTGCCATCGGTCGTTTATCCCTAGGCATGCGTACAATGTATAACACCCGCTAAATACAAGGACATTTTTTAAAAAAAAAAACATATCGGAAGCGCATGATTAATAGAAACCAGTGGATTGCATACATACATTTCAAATAGCAATCCACTTATATACAAATCTTTAAAACTAGATTATTCTAATCATTACACACATTAAGTTTAGGTGTTATAGAAATCCCAATGTGTTGTTAAATCATTAACGTATCATCCATTTCAGAGTGAGCCTGTCAAACATTCCATTTCATATGTACTTCTTGCCCACCCACATACAGAAGTAAACCTGCAAGAAGTGATGAGGGGTTAGCACGAAGCTAAGTGAATAGATCCCAAGCTATCAATCTAACTCAGCTTAACACATGCCTATAACCAAGCAATGCACAAGCAACATAGAAGGATCGGTGGTCCTTGAGGTACCCTCATGCCGCGGATGGTTCCCTAAGTAACACTTAAAACCAACTGACGGCCAAATCAGAGGTTAAACCGATAGTTTGGTACTATTACTACACACGACGCAATTTCAGTGTCCAACACATGTACAAGGCACTTGCGAAGTCCTAGTAATAGTATCCAAACCCAACACATTAGTTGACCCCCACCAAATCAAATAGTCCACAACTAACATAGCACAATGGACGCCAATAATCAATCAAGGTTTAGCCAACATGCCAATATAATATTAATGCAATCATTGCAATAAACCAAGTTTACCCGTTGTAACCATGTTGTTACAACTAACTTAGACTGAAAGTCCAAGATCTACTCACCGACAATCATAGTCGTCCACTCAGTAGTCTAATGTCACTGAGTCTTCTCCACATCTGAGAATACAACAATAACACAAGTCAGTCACTTATTTCAATGTGAAATATCATCACATAATTGTACTCAAAATCTAAACAACTCAATCAAATAATTACCTACTTATCATCATTCAACACAATTCAATCCAAGATTATAAATAATCAATTTAACCTTACTAGTTCACCATCACTATCAAATTATGAACATAGAATCACATTATCACATAAATCCAACACAAATATGGTCAATTACATAATCAAGTCATTAATCTCATATATTAAGAATTTCACAATCTATCTCATCTATTATTATCAATCAATATGATTAACACCTAATCATCACACTTTCACCAGATTCCACTTGAATTATAATTAGGTTAGATTAAAGCTACTAATCCTCTTAATAACACATATTAACACCATTTCAACTAATATCAAGTTTTAGTTATGATTAATACCATTAACCCATCAAAACCCCATGAACTCATCAAATCATATTATCACCTTCTTCATTTCTAACTTAGGGTTTACATTATAATCATCATTTAATCATCAACTAACAATAATATCATCACTACAACCTCTAATTTTTGGATTATAATCAATAACCCATCAAAATCATCAAGTTTCCTATAAAACTCATGAACCCTAATTCAAAACTACCACTTTTGGCTTGAATCATGTTACATACCATCATGTAGGAGTTTAACTAACATTAATTTAACAACTTCAAGCCCTAATTTCGAATTTACACCTTTCAATTTACAAAAACCCCAAAATATCATTTCTAGGTTTATAAAATTAGAGAAACAAAACTTACCAAGCAATTAGAAAGGTTGAAGGATGATTAATCTATGTGTTTGAAGCTTGGATTGGAGCTTGAGAGCTTTGATTTGAAGAGAGGAGGTGAATCCATCTAGGGTTTCATATGTATGTATGAACGTACGTATGTATGTATTGTGTGGGAATAAAAACCGTTTTATTCCATAGATTATAGCATATAAGTGTGTAATTTTCATTCCCCGTATTTATTATTGTCTGGAACTTAAAAATCATTTGCGGGGAAATACCATTTTATTTTACCGTCAACTAAATAAATTTAAAACAAACAATATTTCACTAACCACAATATTTCCTGAGGCTTATTGACCTATTAAATTTACAATCAAACACATATACAAATTTAAATTGCATTTAAATTTACAAGAATACCTATTACTCCTAGGCCCAATTTGAGGATGTTACACAGTGTATAGTGACCTTATTTTTCACAGTAGTCTAACCCTAAGTATATCTACGGTGTTTTAAAGACCTAATGTATCTTTACACAGCTTTATAACCAGAGGTAGTTTGACGGTGTAATATAGCATTTTCACAGCTTAGCAAGACCTAGACCCGTGTCTAAAAGGGTTGCTTCCAGGTAATCCACGGTGAGATAGACCACCGGTATTTCCTTGGCTTCCACGTATTTGTACTCTACCAGCGGTATTTCCAACGCTATACCAAGTATTCTGACGTGTTATGGCGATCTCACAGTTTCATACAAACAGGAGATAACTGTGTATTCGTAGTTAGGGTTGATCAGATCCTATCCTAAGGCAACAGTCACGTGAGAGACCAGAAAGGGTGATTAATTAAGTCTACATCCAGGATAAGTCTAAACATGTATGCAACATAACAACTACCGATCATATATAAGATACGTTAATTAAACATCATCCATAATCCTAACATCTACATTTCAACAATCACATATTAATCTAGCTAATCAGCATGGCAACAATCATAAATCGTACTGAAATAATATGCAAAGTAAACATTATAACAGTAAGAAAGTAAGATAATATCACCGGATTAGAAGAGTAATACTGAGGATTACAACAGTCTGACTTGAATAACCTTGCTACAGCTTGATTACCCAATTACAACTTTCCTCTAGCTCTAACCGCTAACTTATATCTCTCTAGTTCTCCTCTAACTCCTAAGAGTGGTGCTAGAGAGAGAAACTAGAGAGAGAACTAATTACAAGAACAATTCTCCTCTAACTCCTAAGAGTAGTGCTAGAGAGAGAATTTTAGAGAGAGAAAGAGAAGTATGTGAAATGAGAGGTGTAAGGTGTGTTTGAAATGGTGAAATGAGTGAGGTATTTATAGGAGAAGCTAGTTGGTCTTGGTACAAGTCTTGAAGCATGAAATACAAGAATCCAAGCTGCATACGGGACCATCGGACCAAGGGGGCAAACGGCACCTCACAAGCAACAAGACCCCGTATACGGCACCCCAAGGGCCATATACGGCACCTAGGGTACCGTATACGGTACCTAGGGCCAAGGGGGGTTGGTGCTTGGTTTGGCCTCCGCTTGTTTCTCGGTTGCTTGGTTCGTCTGTATCTTCTTCG
Source organism: Helichrysum umbraculigerum (assembly GCA_949592205.1). NCBI lineage: Eukaryota > Viridiplantae > Streptophyta > Magnoliopsida > Asterales > Asteraceae > Helichrysum > Helichrysum umbraculigerum. The sequence continues at coordinate 58,410,454 of CATIUR010000006.1, forward strand.
TTTGGGCTCCGATTTGCTTGATTCTTGCGCCGTTGGCTTCGTTTTTCCGTTACGCTTCTAATGACACCGAGTTTGCCAAATTTGGAAGTGTTTGACTTTTGCGTGTTCCGGATGACGATCGGCGGGCTTCTAGACTGCACATCTTCTTCATTCTTCACCCGTTTCTCTTGATTCTTTCACCACCGATCTTGGATTATCCAATTGAATCATAAAATATGCATTAAGATCTAATTTGATAGGATAATCAAAAATGGAATATTTAAGGTGATTGTTTTTGCCTCGGTTTGCGTGCAAAACGGATGTTTTAACTGATTTTTGTAGCAACGCCCGTATTTAGACTACCTTGGTGATTTTTGATGATAAATGATTGTTTTGAAATGTTTTCACCAAAGAATAGTCCAAAAAGTGCGGAAATAAGTACTTAAAAACATGACTTTTTGGGTCACATCAACCCTCGAGAGATCTAGTATAGCTTATTCGCCCGTCCGTTAGAAGTTATACTAGAGACGGTTACTCCTGAAGAAGTTATCAAGAGATATCTAGATCATGAGCATATATTAGCAGGGATTGTTCGGCTAAACCCTTGTACTATATTCAAGCTTATTTAAATAAATTACAACCTGTTGCCCAGTGGGGTTTCAATCAAACACGAATCAGGTAATAACAAAAGTAAATTGATTCAAACTTTTTATTTTATTGAATCAAGAAATATGATAATCTGATACTTGTACAATTATGGTTCTACATAAAACTGAAATAGAAATCCCTATTTATACTAGTAATTTGTGCGGTTATTTCCCAACCATTGCGATGCTTCAATGAAACGTTGCATCTCTTGATTTTGTTTCCACCGGTTGTGTTGATTCTGTGAACCGTTGCATTGCTTCATCCTTCATAACCGTATCTATCTTATATAATATTACATATATGGTCCTTGTACTTTCCTTTGAGCGAGATTAGTCTAACATTCACCCCCTAATCTCGTTCCTGCTCTTGTAGATCTTTCACGCCAAGCAACTCTCTCATTTCCGCGAACTTGATCCTTGCTAAGGCTTTAGTAAGTATATCCGCCCGTTGTAAGTCTCCACTTATGTGCTCGACTTCGATCTGATTCTTTTTAACACATTCTCTGATAAAGTGATAACGTATATCAATGTGTTTGCTTCTTCCATGAAACACGGGGTTATTCATAAGTGCTATCGCCGATTTGTTGTCAACTATGATTGTAACCCTTTCTTCCTTCCGGCCTGTTAATGCATTCAATAGTATTCAATAGTCTTTGTAGCCATAGTGCCTGACAAGCTGCTGTTGTTGCCGCCATAAATTCTGATTCACATGATGATAGTGCAACAGTAGGTTGTTTATGAGAACTCCAGCTTATTGGTGAGTTCCCAAGGTAAAATACAATCCATGTCGTTCCTTTTCCTTCTTCTATGTTGATGCCGTAACTGCTGTCACTGTATCCAAGTAACTTGCATCCATTTTTCTTGTAGTTGGTTATACCAAAATTTAATGTCCCTTTGATATAACGTAACACCTGTCTAATTGCCTTCATATGTTGTTCCCTTGGTTCTTGCATGAACCGGCTTAACAAACCAACTGAATAACTGAGATCCAGTCTTGTATGAAGTAAATATCTTAAACACCTAATTAGACTTCTGTACTCCATAGCATCAACTAGTTCTCCTCCCTCTGTCTTTATTAGCTTTGTTCCTGGATCCATGGGAATCTTGGTTTCGTTGCAATCTAACATTCTTGCTTCCTTAAGAATTTTGTTGGCATATCCTGATTGCTTTATTGAAATTCCACCCCCTTTTTGGGTAACCTCTATTTCCAAGTAGTAAGCTAATAAACCTAAGTCACTCATCTTGAACTTTTCTTCCATTTGTGACTTAAACTTCTGAAGGTCTTCCTTACTGCTTCCAGTAACTATTAAATCGTCCACATAAACTCCAACAAGCAACATAGAGTCTTTACTTATCCTGGTATAGACTGCTTGTTCTAATGTACATTTCTTGAAATCTAGCGATTTCAAAGTTTGATCTAACTTCATGTTCCATGCACGTGGAGCTTGCTTCAACCCAAAAAGTGCTTTAACAAGTTTATACACTTTATTTTCATTCCCTGGTTTCATAAAACCTTCTGGTTGTGTAACATATACTTCTTCCTTAAGTTTACCATGTAAGAATGCTGATTTGACATCTAAGTGGTGAACTTCCCATCCATGATAAGCTGCCAATGCAAGAATTAATCTAACTGTCTCCATTCTTGCTACAGCAGCAAAGACTTCGTCATAGTCAGTTCCATGCTCTTGTACGTATCCCTTAGCTACTAATTGAGCCTTGTGTTTTATAATCTTCCTATCTGCATCTCGTTTAGTCTTAAATACCCATTTCAGACCAATAGCCTTCTGATTGTCTGGTAGGGTGGCTAGCTTCCATGTATTGTTTTTGTTGATTGAGTCAATTTCTGTCTGCATTGCCTCAATCCACTTCTTATTTCATGCGGCCTCTTTGTAATTTCTAGGCTCTTCCTCTAGTAGTAGCAATTCATCACTTTACACTTCTGGTGCTCGATCATACACTTCAGATAAACTTCTGAGCCCTCGAACTCGGGTATGATCATATGGTCTCGATGAACTTGCTATTGATGATGTATATCCAGTAGATTCTTCTGAGTTAGGCTCATAGGTATATGGTGTAGGTGTTGATGGATTGTCTATAGGTTGTACAATCTCATCATCAGACGTATCACCTTGAGCATTATTCTGCATGGGACTTTGTGTACTCTTTTCATCATTTATTTCTGAATCTTGAGTGCTAACTTCGTTAATGATCCTTGAACTTGAAGTTCGGCTATCATTTATAATAAATTCATTCCATTCTGGTTCCCTTGGATCAATGTTATCCAAGTAACCTTTCCAGTCCCATCCTTCATCTTCTTCGAAGTTTACATCTCTACTAACATGAATATCCTTTGTTACAGGATCTAATAATCGATAAGCTTTTGATCCTGGTTCAGTTCCTAGGTAAACTAATTCCGTGCACCTATCATCTAACTTCTTTAGATGTGGCTTGGTTACCTTTTCATAAGCTTTGCATCCAAAAACTCTAAGGTGTCTTATATTTGGTTTTCTACCCTTTAACGCTTCATAAGGTGTAGAATCCTTCACAGCTTTTGTAGGTACTCTATTTAAGACATATACCGCATGTATAATAGCTTCAGCCCAAAAATCTTGTGGCATATGCATAGCCTTCAACATACTCCTTGTTGTGCCTATTACAGACCTATTCCTTCTCTCTACAATACCATTCTGTTGCGGAGAGTATGGTGCTGTAAGTTGTCTAAGTATGCCATTCTCCTTACGGTATCGTGTGAATTCCCTCGATGTGAATTCACCACCTCTGTCTGTCCTAAAAGTCTTTAACTTTTTTCCGACCTCATTTTCCACCTTCAACTTGAATTCCTTAAAAGTCTCGAATGCTTCATCTTTTGAATTCAAAAAGTACACCCACATGTACCTAGTACAGTCGTCTACTAACAAAAACATGTACTTCTTTCCTGAATTTGTTGCTAAGGAAATAGGTCCACATCACCAAACACTAAATTCAAAGGTTCTATTGACTTAGTGTTTGTCTGGTTTGGAAACGGAGCTCTACTGTGCTTTCCTAGTAAGAAGGCATTGCACACTTGACTCTTATGACTTATACTGGGTATTCCTTCCACTAATTTCTTCTGAGTCATTTGTTTAATTGAATCGAAATTCAAATGACCCAACCTAGCATGCCAAAGCCATGCTTGGTCTTCCAGATTAGTCAATAAACATATAGCTGAGCCTACTTTCAAATTGATCTTGTAAAGTCGGTTCCTTGATCTCTCAACTCTCATAAGAAGTTTTTGATCTTGATTATATAGCAATAATATGTTGTTTTGCATAACGATCTTACAGCCATTCTCTGTTAATTGTCCTAGGCTCAAAATATTACTTTTCAGACTTGGAATGTAATAAACATCAGGAATTACTCATTGTTCCTTGTTTTTACATTCGAGTAATATAGAGCCTCGACCCTTAATCTCCACATATGACCCACCACCAAAATGGACTCTGATAGGTTTTAGGACCCAATCAAGAACACGTATAATCACAAGATTATACCCCCACGACAATAAACGGATCAAATAAAGCAAAACAAGAATAAAGATAATACGAGAATATAAACGAACATGCGAATATAACGTGGTTATATCCAATCTACTCGATTGGTTTAATCCACGGTCAAAATAGAGAGAAATCTTATTAATTTTCGGAGGTATTAGGGTTACAAAAAAATAGGTTACAATATATAGGAAATAATAAACTTCGTACGCAAGAATTCACAGCCGACTTAAATTGTTTTGCCGACTTCAATTTGCTCCATATTCACGAATCTTTCAGTGCAAGCTTATTTACCAAAGGCTAATTCATTTCGTAGCCTCCAAGCCACCACGTGACAGCAAGTCACCATAATTAATTCATTTGACATAAGTCAAACAATCAATTAATTATTTATTTATTCTTCAGAAATTTCCTAACAATCTCCCACTTGAAGATTAAATCAACCCAACTTCAGTAACTCATAACCAAACGCCACTTTAATAGAACCCGTTCAAACCTATACCGTCGAAACCATCGGGACACGCCGCACGACCACACCGAGTCGGAAGACTTTCGATACCAGTTACCAGAACTCCACTATTAAACTGTGACCAAGACATCTCTCTAGTTTATCACCTTCTCATTAGTTCATGAGAAGATCAGTTGAAGCCCGGCATAGCTCCAACACTCTCGTCGCACTCACAACCCATCCATACGCCTTTCGCCTACCCGATCTTTCTTTCCAACAAAGATAAGACCACCCGATAGAACAACCACGTGAATAACACCATCAAGGCAGCCGTGTGAAAATACCTTCACACCCTTTATCATCCACTCAAACACTCTTGCTTTCACCGTTGGATCACCGACCACAAACATGCGCATGAATTTCGGCAAACACAACTTTCCCCAACGAGCCAACTCCCACTGTATGGAATCAACATCAAACGCGGCTCTCGGAAAAGTATCTTGCTCACCACCCTCGGTCAGTCGCAACCTAGTTGCCATTGGAGAAGATCTACCCGAAGACTCGAAAACTCTAGTAGTACCGAGATGACAAACCGAATCCATAGAAACCCCAAGGCTCCCACTCAACGCCAAACTCCTACTAGTTTCAACTTTTCCCGAACTCCCACTCGTTCCAGATCTCTCAACAATATCGTGAAGCTCAAGTCGACTAGGAATTTCAACACCTACCTCACCACCTAGCCATTCCTCATTCGGAATCTCAACCATATACAAGGTTCCCCGTTTATAACCGCGATCAATTACCAAACTACCCTTGATAACCTTCCATTGTTGGTCGCCAAACCTAATGTGGTACCGTTCGTCATCCAACTGCCCAATCGAAATCAACCGCTTCTTGAGCTTGGGAATGAACCTCACATTATTGAGGACCCAATCCTTACCAAGGTGAGTTTTGAGGACAACATCCCCAATACAAGCAACTTTAAGCTTTCTTCCGTTCGCAAGACAAACCCTACCAGAATAAGACCTAAAATTCGTCATCTCTTCTATGCACGGGATAGCATGAAAAGATGAACCCGAATCCAAAACCCAGGATTCCACAAGATTCTCCTCACAACACAACAACGCATCTTCAGTCGTATCAACCGCCGCATTAACACTCAGTTTACCATTCGGACATTGATACCTAAAGTGCCCCAGTTGCTTACAGTTCCAACACGTGACGTTCCTATTCTCTGATGGCTCCCTCCGCGATCTAGATCTACTCTTACTACGCCCCCTGCTAGTCACACTCAAAGCTGACAAACCCGAATACTCACCGGAATCTTTTCTTCTAATTCCCTCACCGAGTATCAAATCGCGGATCCCCTCAAAAGTCAACTTAGTAGTTCCGGATGAACCACTAATAGATGTAACCATACCGGACCAGCTATCGGGCAACGAAGATAATAAGAAAAGTGCCTCCAACTCACCTTCAAACGTAACCCCTATAGATCTTAACCTAGTCAAGATCAAGTTAAACTCGTTCACATGATACGCTGGCGATGCACCTTCACCCATCTTCGTGTTCACCAACTGCTGAATCAAGAAAACCTTATTGAGAGCCGAGGGTTTCTCATACATGTTAGACAACGCCGTTAACAAACCCGCAGTTGTGGTTTCCCCCGCAATATTGTAGGCGACATTCATGGCCAGAGAAAGTCGAACTACTCCAAGTGCCTGACGATCTAGCAACGTCCAGTCGGCGTCACTCATACTTTCAGGTTTAGTACCCGTAAACGGTTGATGTAACTTTTTCTCGTACAAAAACGTCCTCGATTTGCATCTTCCAAAATATAAAATCGCTGCCATCAAACTTACTAATCCTAATCTCTCTTTTATCCGCCATTGTTCCCAAACTCGAAAAAACACGAGCTCTGATACCACTTTGATAGGTTTTAGGACCCAATCAAGAACACGTATAATCACAAGATTATACCCCCACGACAATAAACGGATCAAATAAAGCAAAACAAGAATAAAGATAATACGAGAATATAAACGAACATGCGAATATAACGTGGTTATATCCAATCTACTCGATTGGTTTAATCCACGACCAAAATAGATAGAATTCTTATTAATTTTTGGAGGTATTAGGGTTACAAAAAAATAGGTTACAATATATAGGAAATAATAAACTTCGTACGCAAGAATTCACAGCCGACTTAAATTGTTTTGCCGACTTCAATTTGATCCATATTCACGAATCTTTCGGTGCAAGCTTATTTACCAAAGGCTAATTCATTTCGTAGCCTCCAAGCCACCACGTGACAGCAAGTCACCATAATTAATTCATTTGACATAAGTCAAACAATCAATTAATTATTTATTTATTCTTCAGAAATTTCCTAACAGACTCTTCCTGAGATCTTTTCGTCCATCTCCTTAAAGTGTGTCCTAACCCCGGTCATATGGTTAATAGCTCCATTATCCAAGTACCATAAGTTTTCATCCGTGCTTATGTACTTCTTAGGTTCAATCTCCTTTTTATTTAAGAAGATTTCCTCAACCTTATCTCCTTTTCCTTGAACTGCCATCATGCCATCAAGAGTGTTGGTTCCTTGTCTTCCTGAACCAAATTTGATTGCTCTTGTCCACTATCCTTTAGTTTGCAGTTTCTCCTGACGTGTCCAAACTTGTTACGTACATTTGTAACATTTAACCTTACTTGAATCCTTTGCACCTTTCTGGAAGTCATTCTTCTTGAACTTGTGAGAGGATTTCTTTCCCTTGTTAAATTGTTTGGTTTTTCCGTCTTGCTTGTAATCCTGAGATGACCTAAACTTCTCTTGTTCACTATTAGAGCGTCTCTCATGACTTGAATTGTTGTCATGGTTTGTGAACAGAAGTTTACCCTGATTGTCAGTCGGGCTTCCATTTAACAAATTCGTCATTTCCTCAAAGGCTTTCAACCTACCAATTGTCTCATCTAAGGTTGTATTCTCTGTTGGAATAATGTCCAATATCATAACTAATTGGTGAGACTATCATTAATGGTAAAGTCCTTTTTGGGTTGCCCTCATGAACAGTCAAGAGAAAGATGAAGGATAATATTAATAGTATTAATATTATATTTAATTATTTAATTAATTAATAATAGTTTATTAATTATAAATTAAAAGTAATTAAATTTGACGGAAGATTCCAGAATATGATCCAACCGCCGGTTGGAAGACCCAACCGCCGGTTGGGATTAGGGTTTCTAGGCGGTGGAAGTCGCAGGCTTGGAGTCCAAGACTAACAGCTCCAACCGCCGGTTGGAAGGTCCAACCACCGGTTGGGAGTCGAATTCAGCATACCTTAGGGTTTCTTCCACAACTATAAATAGGGACATCCTATACCTTATAAACATACGAATCAGATACGAATTTTCTGAGGATTTCGAAAATTCGACTTTCTCTAGGGTTTTTGGGTGTGAAGCATTAGAAGTATTCTACTTTGGGTACTTGCCTCCAAGTAACGATGCTCTGCTCGTCGGTCTACGCGCGAGAAATAGGTTTTCTCTAAGGTTAGTGCTTTCTTTATACTCTCTTTGTCCAATTTATTATTTGTACTATGTTGTTAAAGTTAAAGATCCCTTAGGGTTTTAGTTTCCTAATCGCCTTAGATTATTGAAAGTTTTGTTATTCTGCTGCGTATATGATAATCTAGTTAGGGAATAGAAAACCCAACATTCTCTAAATCAGTGAATTGTTCTATGGCTGCCACAATCTGTATAAATCTCTTCGGTACGGAACTTAGAAGTTTTCGTACTAGAGTTTGCTGATCAAATGTTGATCCTAAGCCAAGTAGTTCTTGTATTATCATCTACAATAGTAAATGTAAGACCCTACCTTTTTCCAACTACATATTTTAATGTTTTCAAACCAAAACATATCATTAGAATATTATATTTCGAAATCGGAAGCGCATGTCCATCAAAACAAAACATTTACAGACTTACAATGCTTCCAAGTTTAACGACGACCAAAAATATGACAACATTAGTTAAGTAATTACAATCTATATTAACACAACCCATATGAACACAAAACGGGCCTTATATAAAACGTTTCCAAAAGACAACTACAAAAGATCAGAGTTGCGTCAAGCTTAGTCAAACTTCCCGTCATCATCTACACCCCGAACATCTACATCAACTAACCACAATCTGCAAAACATTAAACAACGAGGGATTAGCTTATTGCTAAGTGAATGGAACCGTAACCGACGGTTCAACCCATTCATAACAAGTCTTACAACAAGATAAACTACAACAAGTAAAACACATAAGCACATAGCGTCAAGAGGACCGGCGGTTCCTGGTATACAACCAACCCAAAAACCACGACCACTGTATGCTATTCTCAGTGATCTACCGATAGCCTGAGTACTACCTTCACTGACTAGGTTTATTCTCAACTATGTGTATCAAAGAAACCTAGACAGATACACAATAGTACCCAAACCCAACCAACCAATGTTGACCTCTGAAATCAACCATATTGCGAGCAACAATGCAATAGTAACCAACAACTAACAACAGTTCAACAACTGTTATCAACCAAGCAACGAATAATAATCACACAACAACTCATATATCCAGCAACATAAACAAATAAAACTGGTACCAGTATGACTAATAACAACAATCTACTGATATAAACTATCCTGGTTTACCCGTCGTAACCAAACTCGTTACAACCGGGTTGAACCGAGGACTACAATTCCACTCACCGAATATTATCGTCTGATCACCAACTCAGTGGTCTAATCTTACTGAGTGGCCGCCCGCTTATCTGAATAAACAAATAATAACCAAGTCAGTATCTCGCCTCATCAATGTATATCTTATACCAATACAATTTCATATATTTCAAAACATATATTTCTAAGCATAAAGTGCCACTAAAATGTCACGGAAGTGCCACTAAAGCAATATCATATACAATACCCAATTGACTTTAAACTCTTTCATTAAGCCCCGAAACCCCATAAAATCGTTCACATTATTATGTATTTCTTTTAATAAAAAGTGCCACTAAATTACCGTTTAAGTGCCACAAAAGGAATGTCAACCTTAAGTGCCACTAAAAACACCATCTTCTAAACACTTATGCATTTTCAAAATTTACACAATCCTTCAAAATAATTCATGCAAACGCGATCCGGGAAAATGTGGCTGGATCGCGTTCCTCTTTATAAAAACATTCTGTTGCGAGATTACACTAGGCAACGCGATCCGGGAAATGAGACGGGATCGCGTTCACAAGAACAAAACCAATTTGACTCAAAGTACAAAGAGCAACGCGATCCGGAATAGAGGTTCAGGAACGCGTTCATCAGAACAAAACGACTCGACACCAAAATATAACTAGGGAACGCGATCCGGCCGAGACCACCGGGATCGCGTTCGAGCGATTTTCAGCAAAGCCAGACCTGCAACTTGCATACTCGAACTCTAACTCATATTTTCACCAAAACCAATTTGCAACTCGAAATTATCAAGGAAAAGACCATAAACTTGAACTATAATCATATTACAACTACAAACAAGTAATTCTATCATGAATTTCTAACATGCATCATCATCAAAACCATAATTTGACTAAACCCTAACCTAAAAACACAAACATGGAAGAACATATATAAACCCTAACATCAATCTGCATATTATCATCAAATCTCATCATGTAATCTGCGATTATCTATCATAATATCATTATACAATCATGTTATAACCAAGTTCTAACTTCAATTTCACATAAGCCCTAATAATCAATTTAATCCTCAAGAACATCAAAATGAAGAGCACTTACAACATACTTCAACAAGATGAGATGATGAACAAGATGATTACTAGCTTCTTTCAAGTAATTTGAATCCACAAACACAAGCTTATAATTTGGTTCCTTTGATTTCTTTGAAAGAATTTGAGAGAGAGTTTTTAAAGAGATAAAGAAATTAGGTGGTGAAGAAATGAGTCGGTTCTCACCCACTGCCCCATCTTTTAATTAGAGTAAACTTATACCCCTTCTAAACCTATTGTCTGGAACCCGAAAATACCCGTAAATAAAAATACTTTTATTTTACCGTCAACTTTGATAAATTAAAACAAATAATATTTTATTAGTCACTATAAAAACTGAGGCTCTTTTACTTGTTTATTATTAAATAAACCAACCGAACTTATTAAAATACAATTTATTTCCAGGCCCAGAAACAGGATGTTACAGTAAAGAAGTAATGGGCACCATTTACAGCAGGTGACTTGTAAGGACCCCACAAGTCAACATGCAAAAGCTCAAAAGGATTAGAAGTAGAAATGCTACTTCTAGGAAAAGGTAATCCGTGATGTTTTGACATAATGAAAGTTTCACAAAAGAAATTGTCATTCTTAGAATGCATACAATCTTTGAGATGAGACATCTTTGACAATGAAGTATGACCTAGCCTAGCATGGAATAAATCCATATCAATACTAGAACTAGTTGCTGCATTAGCAAACTTATTGACAAAAACATTTGAAACATTATTATCAGAAAGTAAAGAAGTACAATCACTTGGAACAGTAGGTGATGACTTGTAGGTGTAGAGGCCTCCAGTCTCCTTTCCAACAGCAAGAGTTTGCCTAGTTGAAAGGTCCTGGAAAGCAAAGGAATCAGGATAGAATAAAGCTACAAGTTGTTATGTTTTAACCAATTTACCAACTGAAAGTAGGTTAAACTTGAACTCTGGTATATAGAAAACATTGAGGAGTGTTAGAGCAGGGGTGAGTTGAATTTGACCAATAATGGTGACTCTTTTGTAAGAGCCATCTGGAAGTTTAACTGTAATTGGTTTATCAAGAGTTTTGGTTGACTTGAAAAGTTCAATGTATGGTGACATGTGATATGTTGCCCCAGTATCTATTATCCATTCTCTTTTCAAATTAAGCCTATCATGCCATAAAAGAGCATAGACATAGGAACAAAATGATATACCTGCATGATTCTGAGAATCTTGCCAGGTTCCTTTTGTCTTGAACATCTTGATCATCTCTTGACAAACAGCAGCAACTATTCTTTGATCAACACCATTTTGCTCTCCTTGACACTCATTTTCATAATCCAGATCAAAAGGTGTATCAATGTTGACATTTGCAGCCACTCAGACATTTTACTTAGTTTTTTTTCCTTTATACCAGTCTGGATACCCTATTCTTTCAAAGCATTGCTCGTACAAATGCCCTTCCTCATGACAATAAGTGCATTTCCTTGAATCATCTTTGGTATCACTTCTAACAGGCTTAGTATTCTTCTTGTTAGTTCCAGATCTGTTACTAACATTAGCAAAGAATGCAGTAGGATCAACATGAGTACTTGTAACCTGTTTTTGCTTTTCTACCTACTGCACTATGTAATTTATTTACATTGGGCAAAGGGTCCATAAACAGTATTTGACTCCTTACAGATTCAAAATCATCATTCAACTTCATCAAAAACTGCATTTATTTTGACCTACTATCAATTTCAAGGAATTTTTCAGTAATTCCACAAGTACATTCCCTCATTTTACCACAAGAACATACAGGTATACTATTTAAATTCTGCAACTCATCCCGCAACAGTAAGGTTTCCCTGTGAAACTTTATTCAATTCTCGTTTTATTTGATAAACCAGTGGACCATTACTTTGGCCATATCTTTCACCTATTTCCTTCTAGAGCTCAAAAGTAGATTGAGCATATATGAATGCTTTAGACAATTCACTGATCATTGAATTCAAAATCCAGCATGTGACCATATAATCACAACGTGTCCATCTGTGATACTTTTCATCATTTTCAGCGGGCTTAGGGTTAGATCTATCAATAAACCCTAGCTTAAGTTTGGCTCCTAACGCCATTTTGATACTACGGCTCCATCCATGAAAATTACTTCCATTAAATGGTGTATTAGTCAGAATCATCCCTGGATGATCTGAATTAGCTATGTGTAACGGATCATTACTCAAATTGTTCATATTTGTTTCCGGATTCGACGTATTCACGTTAATCACCATTGATACTCAATTGTTAATGAATCAACAAATCAATCAAGATTTAACAAATTGATGCAACAATTCACAGTATCGATTAACAAAACCTCAAGATCTGAAGCTTAATTTCAACGAAATACACTAATCAATCAAAGAAACTCTAAGAAACAATTTAAAGTAGAATTGACGTACTGTAGATGATTCTATCAATCGAGATGATGATGTGTGTGGATCTTACCGACCTTGACGCTCTGATACCATCTGGAAGCGAAACCAATCAACTCAAATTGAGAGAAATATTATTGAAGTTCTTTAATTTACAAATGACCTATATCTATTGTTATATACAGGTAATAACGATTAACAACTAACTAATATGCTAATTAACCAACTAACTAACAAACTTAATAAAAGTTACAATAAACCCCCTCAACTATATTTACACTTGATATCCTACACTTCTGATATTTACATTAATGACCTTAAACACTCTATTTCAATGTTGTCAAGATCGGGATCCTATGTAGGATCGTTTTTTACCTTTGCAAGATCGGGATCGTAAGATCGAGATCGGGATCGTAGATCCTACCAAAATATCATTTTTCTATACAAAGATATCTAAATTCTTGTAGAAAACAACTATTAGAAAATTTAATTTAACATTCAAACTTTTATATTGCAAAAGTGATGCAATTTGTCAACATATATTTCTAGGACGATAAACGATCTAAAACAAAAGATAGTATCCTATCTCCAATCGTCGTTTTAAAGGTTCTAGACTTTTTCTTTATATTATTTGATAATAAATGGATTAAATGGGGAAATTGAATTTGGAAACAAATGGACGGTAAGTTTTGAGATAGGATTTGGACTACGTATGAGCCTTACAAGCCCAATTGCTAAAAAAATAGCCCATTTGTAGGATCGGATCGTTGAACGATCCTACGATCTTACAATCGATCCTACGATCTTACGATCGATCCTACGATCTTACTTCGATCCTACCTCCTGACCGATCTTACTCCGATCCTGCACGTTTTCCCTTGGTAGGATCATAGGATCGTACGATCTTACGATCAGGATCGCGATCTTAACAACCTTGCTCTATTTATTCCATACTAAGACTGTACACCTTACCCCACTTTATGTGAAAACCCATCATAGTGTCACACTCATAAATTGATTACCCACCCATTCTTTCTCCCATTCTTCTTTTATATCTCGAAAATAGTTAAGTTGCTGGGAGAAAAAAAAGCCGATATGGATAAAATCAAGTTCAAGAGGCTACTACATCTTTACCTTCTTTTTTTTCAAACAGTTTTGCCATACATAGATATTTGGCTTCAGGTAATTTTCTCTTCCACATTAGTTGATTTGGGGTTTGATGATAACACAGTGTTTACTTTTAATAGAGATTAATTTTATCTATGTCTGTTGTCACTGTTAATCCATGCGACATTGTGACTTACTTGTTATGAGTTTTGTCTGTTGTATTGTTATGAGGCATTTGAGGCTCAGAGCACAAGGAGCGCTCGATGCTGTTTCAGTGTTTAGTTCAGCGTTTTCGAAAACACATGAGTTTCAGTGTTATTGTCAGTGTTCTCGTAATTATTTAATTATTATTTTTTGTTTCCTTTGTAACCCTCGGACCATTCGAAAAAAACAAAAAAAAATTAATTATGAAATGTAAATTATACATAATGTAAATTATATTTATTTCTATTTAATATTTATTTATTTTGTAACATTACACATAGATCAGGGGACCAAAATGTAAATTATAAAAAATTACAAATTTAGACTTCATCTTCTTCGTTGAATCTGCAGCTTCAGTTTTCAGATTTTTTTTCAAACTTTTTTTTTTAAATCCCTTATATCCAAACGAAAAGAAAAGAAAACAATAAAAAAAAAAAAAAATGCCGCCGGAACCAGCGTTTTAGAATGGACGGTGGACGAAAACGCCGACTCGGAACATCGGTCCGGAGCGCCGAACGCCGGAGTCCGGCGTTTTCGTTGTGAAAACGGTGCGAAAACTAAGGGCACTCCGTGTGCTCTCATAAAGCTGTTGAGTAATAACCAAATTTCTATACAAGCCATAAACGGTATGTGATTTTTCATCAATATTGATATAATGTGTACTCTATTTGAAAGTTTTGATACGTGTGGGTATCTGCAAGCTGTCTGAATTTTCTTTGAGGCCGATTTCTTTTCGTTGTTAAGTCACAAACTCACAATCTTCATGAATATTCATGCAATTAATGGAGAAGATGTGTGGAAGAATACAGTTTTTCATTTTTCGTAGTGTGGTACTTTGTCTCTGGGTTGCACATATTATTCTTCTTTCAGAAATTGTAATATTATGAGTAGCATAATTTTGTATGTCTAATGACTAATGAAAAAACAATGCTAATATGCTATAACTTGTATGATCCAAACGTGGAAGTGGTTGTTGTCTAAATGGCATTTTGATGCTACTGTGACTCATAAGTGATAAAATGACGATAGGAAGCAACAACCACATCCCCATCAACTAATTTCCTTCTTGTATACCCTTCACAAAAAGTTTTATTATCCTATATTTAATCCCTGTCATTTATCGTTTCATTAATTAATTTATACGCTTTTTTAGATATTTAAAATAGAAATGCTGAAGGTAAAATGGTATATTGAGGATCTGATAAGATGTAAATAGTTGGTGTAAGCAATTGAATTTAATTTTAATGTTGATTTTATACCTCAAATTTGACAGTCAGTCTTTATGTAAATTCTTGTAATATATATTCAGGTTCATGCGTGTAAGTGAAATAAATTGTAGATAGAAATTGATAATTGATCACATAAACTGTAGAATACATATATGGATGTATATATGAATTAATCTTCATATCATATAGTAGTACCGAGTAGTAAATAATGTAGATTCGAAATTAGATGGAGTACTTGTAATGAAAAAGTGGTCAACACTCTTCGGTTGGACCATAGTACCATACCGATTTTATATGGTTAAAAAGAAAGATGTGACTTTACACTTGTAGGGTACTAGGGTAGTAAGGGATGGCTTGTTGGTGTGACTTAAAAAAAAAAGTAAAATTGAAGTAGCTTATCAGATTTATTCAAGGTTCCTACTATCCATAGCACTTATTTTTTTTAAATTAATTTTTCTGTACTTTTTCTGTACTTTATTCCATAATTTTTTCTTACATTCTGTACTTTATTCCTTTATTTTTTCTTATATTCTGTACTATAAATGATTAAGAGGTATGGTGAGTAAAAATTAGGGGGTATGGATAGATAAACCCTTTATTCAAATTAGATTATATTATACGGAGTACTATATATATTTAAGGGTGATGATATTTCAACTAACAATTTTAAAAGATCCACCAACAATGTGCAATACAGAGTTGTACTGTACATATAAATAATAATGCAGAATAATGGTGGATCTATAAAAAATGATGTTGAATTTATCGTCACCCTATATCTAAGTCTACGTATGAGAGATGAAATGTAATTTATAGTTTGAAGGAGTTCTTGTTCGCAGTATAATCTTTTTCTCTAATTGAAAGGGGTTCTTGGAATTTTGGACTCTTTTAATTTTGGGTAAATTGCATTTTTTGTCCCTGTGGTTTATCAAATTCACCGATTTTGTTCCTTATCTTTTTTTTTCGCAATTTGTATCCCTGAATTGATTAACTTTTGCAATTTTTATCCTTTTGACTAACTTCAGTTAGTTTTCTCTGTTAAGTGAAGTAAAATGACCAAAATACCCTAATTTCTTTTTAGATTTATCCCCTTTTTTCTTTTACAGACCTGATCTTCATCTTCCAATACTCTTATCATTCCAAATTTGGAGCTCCCACTCTGTAAAACTAATTTCACCAAACACCCTAACAATATCTTCAAAATCCATAACAATAATGATAAACACATAATCACCCAAATAATATCTTCACATACGCCATTGAAATCTTGAGAGGCTCGACAGTGGACCCTGCGGCCACTGTAATCGCCGGCGGCCAGACCCCGTAGCCACCAAAATGGGCGGAACTTCTTCATCTCTCCGGAGCCACCCATCACAACCTCATTTGTTTCTCTCCAATCGAAACCCCAAAAAACCCATTTCGCTTTTCAGATCTGACCGATGTGTGCCGCCGTGATCGGTTTGTTGAGGGCGTCACCGGAAATACACAACTGCCGGAGAAGCAGTTACCTCATACGAGATACCACCATGGCCTATGTTACCTCCGCTAGAAACCGCAGTTACCGATCTGTTCGTTTGACATCCAACATAAAAAATCTGCGAAACCGGTCATCGTTTTGTTAAGGTTACAATTCTACTTTGGTGTTTCAGATCTGATGTATCATTCTGGTGGTGATCGATTTTGGTGGATTTTATAGTTTGTATGTGTATGTATGTTCAAAAAGGAATCAATGCATGTATGTGTATGTGAAGAGATATATATGCAATTTCGTATGTATATGTATGTAAATTCGAAGGATTATTCATATCTAGTTTGGGATTGGCTGATATTGATCTGAGTTTGTGGTTACATTTAATGTGATGGAATTAGAAATATTAAAAATTAAAGAAATAAATAATATTGCTGAGTTGGTTTGCGTTTGACTAAGGATGCAGATAGGGTATAGATAGGGTATTTCTGTCATTTTGCTTTAGTTAACAGAGAAAACTAACTAAAGTTAGTCAAAAGGATAAAAATTGCAAAAGTTAACCAATTCAGGGATACAAATTGCGAAGAAAAAAGATAAGGGACAAAATCGGTGAAATTGATCAACCACGGGGACAAAAAATGCAATTTACCCTTTAATTTTCTACTTTTAAGTTATTGCATAGGGGTTATCATATCGTATTAGGATATTATTTGAAAATTACATTTGAAATAGATTTTTAATTTTATCGATAGTGTTTTTTTTTTTTTTTAAGTATGTTTCAATTTACTTTTTTAAAATTTTGTTTCCTCACTAAAAAAAATATAGATAATCACCCTTCTTTTCAAACACTTTTTCTGAATATATATTGAGATTTTCTTTCTATACCACCACAATCTAATTTTTATACCACTTTTATTATTAAAAAAAATAGAAAAAGTACAGAAAAGTACAGAATGTTAGGAAAAAGTGATGGAAAAAGTACAGAAAAAGTACAGTAATGATTGTGTTTAAAATAAAAAATAAAAAAGGGTGGTATATAAAGTAGGTCCCTATATATTAATATATACTCCCTCCGTCTCAAAATAAGTGTCCACATTTCCTTTTTAGTCTGTCCCAAAATAAGTGTCCACTTCCAAAAATAGCATATCCACTTTACCATTTAACCCTCACTCAAAACTGATACATGGGAGTCCGTGCAAAAAAGCAAGGGTAAAACTGTCATATGTACTACCTGACAAAGTAATTTCTTAAACTCCGTGAAGACTGATACCAGACATTTAATTTGGGACGGAGGGAGTATAATATCTTCAAGTTACGGTCCAAACTCCAAACTACTTCCATGGGCTCCATATATGTTTCCTCAAAAGCAACACAACTATTTACTCCGTATTACTCCCTCCGTCCCAATTTAATTGTCCCCCGACAGAACTACACGTAGTTTAAGATAAACACAATAATTATTACTTACTTTCTGCACAATGACATTCTTACCCCTAACCAATTAATTTGAACTTCCTTTCACTTTTGTAATTTAATTTTTAAAGTTGGGACAATATAGTAAAAAGAATCATGTTACCTTTCTATATTTGGTAATGGACAATTATTTTGGGACATCCCAAAATGAAAATAATGGACTATTAAATCGGGACGGAGGGAGTATTTATTTACTCCGTAATAAACTTAAATGCTCACTTTTTTTTGTACAACCTAACATCAACTAGAACTAATAAAATCAGAATCAACAAAGTCTATTCATAGTTTGCATCATTGTTGTTTTATCTTTCTCCACTATTTCATTATAATTGTTCTCTCTGAATTATAACTATTTGATTGTTGAGAGAATAATTATGATTATTTATCTATTATAAGTTTTTTTTATATTAATTTCATAAAAATTAAATGCATATATGTCTAACAACGTACGAATCATCGTGGGAGTGTTTAACAAGGTCTTAAAAATTTACTAGTATATATTACTCCGTATTATTATTTTATATAAAGAGGCCTTTTTTACTTCATGGGGATAAAAAAGGTAGGGATAGATAAAGCCTACAAAAATTTACACGGTAGCAACTGTTCATCTTCATTCATAGTTTGAACTTTTTCATTACCACCAATGCACTTCAAGAGTTATGGTCTTGACAAAAAGCAACAACTATACACCTACTCACCCATCTCCTGTCATGTAATCTTTTACACGCCATCAAAACCCATTTCCATCCCTATTTTCTTATTCTTCTTCCCTTGATTTTTTATCATATGTATAACCCTTGTTGCTCCACAATCATCCAGGTATTTTTTTACTTCTCCCTTTCATTTACTAAACATTTGGTGTTTTGATCGCTTAATGTTTATAGTGTTTGATTTTCACAAGAATAGTTTCGTTTTGAGCTAATATGACTATATATATATATATATATATATATATATATATATATATATATATATATATATATATTCATTGAGTTATGAGCCTTGCCAAGATGCCCAAAGGTAAGTTTCTTGGTTTTGTATATATAGTTGGTTTTGTTCATAAAATATCCAATTGACAGTCTTTCAGGTATTTAATGTTATTATGCTTTAGCTTCCTTCCTATTGTGTAATGCTATCATTTAAACAATCAGTATATAGCTTAATGTCCGTACTAATTTTAGTAGTTTGATTGCTCAGGAATGGTATACATACAAAGATAGATTTGTGCTCAGCCAATCAGCTTTATAAGGTACTACTACATTGTCTCAAAGTTGCATCATTCTGAACATTCAGGTAATAAATGAGCCTTGTATGATTTAAATTCTGTACCTTTTGACCATATATGACATGAATATTGTTTTTAACGAATGATCATATGATCTAATGTTTGTTAGGACATTTCTAATTTGTTTACCACATGCTTCAGTAGCTAACGCTTTGTGAATATTGGGTTGATATCAGAAATTGTATTGAGTTATATTGGTATCACGAGCTTTTAAATTAGAATCTAACCGGTAATTATAGTTTTTATTGGACAATAAACACATAAGCTCAATTGTCGATTTAGAGCTAACTCTCGTTAGAACATGAAAACCAACAATAACGATCATGAGTTGTGCTATGCACAACCTTAGATGTTACCTAGTACTGTATTAATTTACTAGCTTTTAAACCCGTGTATACACACGGGTTATGTAACGTAAAATAAGATTATTCGAATAAAATTTATAAAATTATGTTTTGTGTTTACTAAACTTGTCAATTTTGTCAGTTGTCAATAAAGATGTTCATAATTTGGTGAAAGGCGTTAACGTTTAAACCGGTCAAATCGAAGTGATTTAGTTAGTTTGATTTGTTCAATTTTATTGTGGTTTAGTGTTTGAAAATTACGTAGGCTAGCTTAAATTAGAGTTAGCATGTGACGTTTTTGAAGTTATATGGGAAGGTAATAGTTAAATATTATTATAGTAGCTATATAGGCCTTTACATAGACCTAAAAATAGACCGACTTCTCTTATTGGTCGAATTTTATCACTTTCCTAATCTCATCCAATCAATTTTTAACATCAACCAAACACATTTTTAGGCCAATAAAGATCTACAATTCTAGGTCTACCAATTATTTTCCAATAAATGGGAAATAACACAATTCAAAACATTAATTTAGTACTATGCTCGTTGAATCCATATCAACCATTCTTTGTCATTTGAATTAAACTCAGAAAAAGCTAAGAGGTTATATTTATAAAATTAATTAAAATTAAAGGACTTAATTGACTAATTGAAAGTTTTTTAATTTGATGACATCATAAAGGTTAATCATTAGATATATAATTTTATTAAAAAATATATTTTATTGATAAAGTTGAGGGTTGTGATTGATTAATTTTAAGTTTGATAATATCAGAAGAAGTTTATTTTAATGATATAGAGAAGATTTATCAAAATAACATTTACATTAAATCGCGGTGTAACGTGTATCCTCCCCTATTCCGGTCATGGAATAGATGAAATAAATCAAAAAATGGAAAAGGTTCGAAGAAGGATAATGAGTGAAGATCTGCCCCAGCCAAGTCGTCGACCGCTGCGGTACCTGAACTAAATGCTCTGAGGTTGAAAGGCAAGTAGATAAGCTTACCTTACTACCGGTTCTTTCTTAATCCTGACGTAACTCATTTTTTTTGCACGAGCGGAGCGGTCTGGCTAAACGTGCAATGCCCCGTAGGGAGATCTTTCTGTTAACATTGATAATTAATTTTTTTAAAGATAATAGAAGTGCTTTTATAGGTATCGACATTTGTATGTAGACTGCTTACAAACATTAATCAGAGTAATAATTTATTTATACTATAAATGCAAATAAATACAATCCTATATAAATATGAATTCTAGATTAGTTGGGTATGTTTAAATTATCAATTATTATTTATGATGTCATAGTTTCCTAAATTTTAGTTAATTTAATAAAATTAAACAATTAGATTGGTTAATTAAATTTTTGATGACATCATAGGGTGTTTCCTATATATAATTTAAGATAATGGTTGTACATGTGTGAACTTATTAGATGATAATTTTGAATAATATATTTGTGCGCGTTCTTTTGATCGAGCATTTCTACATCCACAAAATTTTTACAAAAAACAATTCACAAAATGATGTGGAGTTGTATGTGGACCAATCAAAATAAATTATGTTTTCTCACTTCATAAAAGTCATTTTGTAGGTAAATTTTTGTAAAAGTTATGTGATTAAAGTATCTCTAAGGATTTAGGAAATTAACGAAATTATAATATAAGACGCACTATTGTAAAAATCCCGGTTAATCCCCGGTGGTAAATAGAGTCAGGATTATTCGATCAAAGTCGGGATTAATTGGTCAAAAATGGTCAAAGTCAAACTTACTCAACATTATAACTTGGTCAAACTTGAAATATTTGAACAATTGAACGATTATGTTTATGTTTCTAGACAATTTTGTTTAGGTTTATGTTTCTAGACAACTATGTTTATGTTTAAGTTTATATTTATGGTTCTTTCCTAAATTATACATATAATTTTGAAATTTATTATTTAAAAGTAAAAAAGTTCAATCCGATTAATCCTCGACTTTGCCTATTAATCCCTACAAGGTCTCGGCCGATTAGTCCCCGCCTAGTGACTTTTACAACCTTGGTAAGACGTGGAGTAAGAATTCAGCTTGAATGGCAAAAATTGTAAATTGACCACAAGCGAAATATCATAGGGGTGAAATGTATTTCGCCTGTTGTGATAACCGAAAACCTAATGACACCATAAGCGAAATGCTTTGTTGAGTGGTTAAATCATCGGCTGACCCGCAAAACATTCCAATATGTGTGTGTGTGTGTGTGTGTGTATTATTTGCTTGTTTCTCTTTACATCACATTTTCTCTCCCCAATCTTACAAAATAAACGACATATATACTCATGAAACTACATCAAAGGTAAACTGCACTGCTTTAAGCTCAAGCTCAACAGATAAACGACGGATATGTCAAGCTCAAGCTCTTCACAAAGGAGGACATCATCTGGTTCATGTAAAAACCATACATTAACGTATATTTATACAAATGGCGGATATGGTCGGTACGACCATTCATATGGCTGATGGGCCTAAACTACCGCTTTCGCCTTATCTAATGATTGATGCTGATTTAAAAGAAAACGAGTCTATAGCGAACTTTGTTTGTGACACGGATCACGGTCTCAAACCATCATCACGTACTCACACGAGCGTTTAGGACGCGATAGCGATAAATTATCCGACGAATCGTATAGGAAAAGAGGGTATCCTCGCATTCCCTTAATCATATTGATCGAGCATTTAACAAGAAGCTTAATAAAGAAAACCTAAAAGAAAATTTTCTAGGGAGTTAAATATATGTGTGTCAGAGACCTTCTCACTGGTGACTATTCTGACCAAAGACTTACAAAAAAATATGTCAAGACCAGTACTATCTATCGTCATACAGAGCGAGAACGTTATACAATGGAGCCAGATCATTCTGTGCTAATTTTTTGGATCGAGGTATTCGCAAAAAATGCCCGTTAGCAGAGATCGATCACCAACAACTGTACATTACCAATTGCTATATACTAAAACTAGAACATATATACTGCGCCATTCACAGACCACAACATTTAATTTTTACTAGCCTATTGTGAGCAGAGAACTTCATAAATCTATCATAAATTGAACACCTCCACTAACAGCAGCTTATATCATCTATTCATTGTCGCCCGTGTCAAAAATCAGCAGCTTCTATCTCTTTTACATCACCATTTCTCTTTCCACCTTCTCTCATTTTTTCTTGAATCACAAACAACTTATAGTGTACTCACGAAATAAAGATTTAAGTTTACCATTTTAAGTTCATATTTTGGTTTTAAGAGTTTATTTTTGACAGATATAGCAAGCTCAAACTCTTCACACATCCAAAAAATTAAAGTTCTATGAACAATACATTGATCGTCGAAAATCAGAAAACACAAAGCCACTGTATATTTATACATATAGCTGATATGGTTGCAACAACCTTTTTTATGGATGGTAAGCCTTACGGACGGCTCTCTCCTGGTCTGTTGGTTGATGCCAATTTACTCGAAAACGAGGACATATCGGCCTTTGTTTCCGACCCAAATCGCGGTCTCGAAACAATCACAACGTACCTATACGAGCGTTTAGCTTGGGATTGCACAAATTGGTCCGATGGAGTGTATCGGGAAAGAGGCCATACTCGTTATTGCCTTAGTCATGTTGAACAAGTAGATGACAAGGAAACAATTAAAACACTGTTAATGGAAAATTTTCTAGGGAGAGGTCCTAAATATCCATGTGTCGGAGACTTGTACACCGGTGACCTTAATGATCGCGAACGTGCAAAAAAGCGTGTCAAGAACGGTACTATTTATCGTCATCGAAATAGGAAAGATTATACATTAGAGGCAGATCATTCAGTGTTGATTGTTGGGATCGATGTATCCGCACAAAACGCAAGAGACCACTATGTGGAGTTAAGAATGCTTGGGGGTACAATTATGATGACGGGGGATTTACAAAGGTTGCATTCGATGTTTTCACGACCATATGGACTAATATTCCCTTTCAACGTAACACGATTATCTACTAAACACAATATTATGGTGTGATTTTAGTAGCATTAGTTTTATTGTGTTTAGTAGATAATCGTGTTACGTTGAAAGAGAATATTAGTCCATATGGTCGTGAAAACATCAAATGCAACATTTGTAAATCCCCCGTCACCATAATTGTACCCCAAGCATTCTTAACTCCACATGGTGGTCTCTTGTGTTTTGTGTGGATACATCGATCCCAACAATCAACACTGAATGATCTGCCT
Source organism: Helichrysum umbraculigerum (assembly GCA_949592205.1). Classification (NCBI taxonomy): domain Eukaryota; kingdom Viridiplantae; phylum Streptophyta; class Magnoliopsida; order Asterales; family Asteraceae; genus Helichrysum; species Helichrysum umbraculigerum. The sequence goes on from CATIUR010000006.1 coordinate 58,434,624, forward strand.
CTAATGTATAATCTTTCCGATTTCTATGACGATAAATAGTACCGTTCTTGACACGCTTTTTTGCACGTTCGCGATCATCAAGGTCACCGGTGTACATGTCTCCGACACGCGGATAATTGGGACATCTCCCTAGAAAATTTTCCATTAACCGTGTCTTAATTGTTTCCTTGCCATCTACTTGTTCAACATGGCTAAGGCAATAACGAGTATGGCCTCTTTCCCGATACGCTCCATCGGATCAATTTTTGCAATCCCGAGCTAAACGCTCGTATGGGTACGTTGTGATTGTTTCGAGATCGCGATTTGGGTCGGAAACAAAGGCCGCTATGTCCTCGTTTTCGAGTAAATTGGCATCAACCAAAAGACCAGGTGAGAGCCGTCCGTAAGGCTTACCAGCCATAAAAAGTGTTATTGCAACCATATCAGCCATATATATAAATATACAGTGGCCTTCTATTTTTTGATTTTCGATGATCAATGTATGGTTCTTACAAGAACCGGATAATTCTTGGATGTGTGAAGAGTTTGAGCTTGCTATACCTGTCAAAAATAAAATCTCTTAAAACCAAAATATGAACTTAAAACGGTGAACTTAACTCTTGATTTTGTGAGTTCACTATAAGCTGTTTGTGATTCAAGAAAAAGGAGAGAAGGTGGAAAGAGAAACAGTGATGTAAAAGAGATAGAAGCTGTTGATTTCCAAGACGGGCTACAACGAATAGATGATATAAGCTGCTGTTAGTGGAGGTGTTCAATTTATGAAGTTCTCTACTCACATTAGGCTAGTAAAAAATTAACGTGAATGTTGTGGTCTGTGGATGGCGCAGTATATATGTTTAGTTTTAGTATATAACAATTGGTGATATACAGTTGTTGGTGATCGATCTCTGCTCATGGGCATTTTTTGCGAATACCTCGTTCCCAACAATTAGCACAGAATGATCTGGCTCCATTGTATAATCTTCTCGCTCTGTATGACGATAAATAGTACCGGTCTTGACATATTTTTGTGTAAGTCTTCGGTCAGAATAGTCACCAGTGAGAAGGTCTTCGACACACGGATATTTAACTCCCTAGAAAATTTTGTTTTACGTTTTCTTTATTAAGCTTATTGTTAAATGCTCGATCAATATGATTAAGGGAATACAAGGATACCCTCTTTTCCTAGGGAGTTAACTCCCTTACTCATATTGATCGAACATCTAACAAGAAGCTTATTAAAGAAAAGCTATAAAAAAAACATTTTCTAGAGAGTTAAATATCCGTATGTCGAAGACCTTCTCACCGGTGACTTTTATGATCGAAGACTTGCAAAAAAAATGTGTCGAGACCAGTACTATATATCGTCATACATAGCGAGGACATTATAAAATGGAGCCAGATCATTCCGTGCTGATTGTTGGGATCGATGTATTCGCAGACAACGCCCGTGACCACTATGTGAAAATTAAGAATACTTGGGGTGACAAGTATGGTGACAGGGAATTACAAATGTCAAATTTGATGTTTTCACGAAAGTGTGTTTCCCGATCCCTTTGTGGTCTTCATGTATGTTGTGATTTTAGTTGCATCGGTTTTATTAAGCGATGTTTAGTAGATAAATGTATCAATTATTAGGTGATACACAACTAATATCACCTAATAACTGACACATTTATCTACAAAACACAGCTTAATAAAACTGATGCAACTGAAAGCACAAAATACATGAAGACCACTAAGGGATCGAAAATCACACTTTCGTGAATTGTAAATTCCCCGTCACCATACTTGTCGCCCCAAGTATTCTTAATTTTCACATAGTGGTCACGGACGTTTTCTGTGGATACATCGATCCCAATAATCAGCACGGAATGATCCGACTTCTTTGTATAATGTCGTCGCTTTCTATGACGATAAATAGTAACGGTCTCACCACGCTTTTCTGCAAGTTTTCGATTGGAAAGGTCATCTGTGAAAAAGTCGCCGACGCACAGATATTTAAGACCACTCCCTAGAAATTTTTTTAGCTTTTCGTTAATAAGCTTCTTGTTAGATTGTCGATCAATATGATTAAGGGAATAACGAGAATACCCTCTTTTACTACATGCTTCGTCGAACCATTTATTGCTATGGCGTCCTAAACGCACGTATGGGTACGTGATGATGGTTTCAAGACCGCGATCCGGGTCATAAACAAAGTCCGTTATGTACTCGTTTACTTTTAAATCATCATCAATCATTGGATAAGGCGAGGGCCGCAGTTTAGGCTCATCACCCATATCAATGGTCGTAACCGGCCATATCCGCCTTTTGTATAAATATACAATGACATTCACTCTTTTGGTTTTCAACAGTTACTGTATGGTTTTTGCATGAACCAGATAACATCCCCCCTTTGTGAGTATATATGTCGTTTATGTTGTAAGAGAGAGGAGATAAGAAATAGAAAATGTGATAAGTAGAGGCCCAAGCAAATATATATATATATATATATATATTGTTATATATTTGCTTGTGTCTCTTTACATCTTCTTCTCTCCTCTCTCTTATGACATATATACTCACGAAACTACATCAAGGGTAAACTACACTGCTTTAAGTTCAACAGATAAACGACGGATATCTCAAGCTCAAGCTCTTCACAAAGGGGGACATCACCTGGTTCATGAAAAATCATACATTAACGGCTGAGAATCAGAAGACTAAAGGTAATTGTATATTTATACAAATGGCGGATATGGCCGGTACGACCATTCATATGGTTGATGGGCCTAAACTGCAGCTCTCGCCTTATCCAATGATTGATGCTGATTTAAAAGAAAACGAGTTCATAGCGTACTTTGTTTGTGACCCGGATCGCGGTCTCAAAACCATCATCACGTACCCATATGAGCGTATAGGACGCGATAGCGATAAATGGTTTGACGAAACGTATAGGAAAAGAGGGTATCCTAGTTATTCCCTTACTGATATTGATCGAGCATCTAACAAGAAGCTTATTAAAGAAAAGCTAAAACAAAATTTTCTAGGGAGTTAAATATCCGTGTGTCGGAGACCTTCTCACCGGTGACTTTTCTGATCGAAGACTTGCAAAAAAACGTGTTGAGACCAATACTATTTATCGTCATACAGAGCGAGAACATTATACAATAGAGCCAGATCATTCTGTGCTAATTGTATTCGCAGAAAACGCCCATGACCACTATGTGGAAATTAAGAATATTTGGGGCGACAAGTATGGTGACGGGGAATTACAAATTAATATACACATTACACAACTAATATCACCTAATAACTGACGCATTTATCTACTAAACACCGCTTAATAAAACTGATGCAACTAAAATCACAACATACATGAAGACCACTAAGGGATCGGGAAACACACTTTCGTGAAAACATCAAATTTGACATTTGTAAATTCCCCGTCACCATACTTGTCGCCCCAAGTATTCTTAATTTCACATAATGGTCACGGACGTTTTCTGCGGATACAAGACAATTTTGTTTATTTCATTAACTGTGGCTGTGGAAAACACAATAAAGAGTCACGCACGTACATGAATGTATTTTTATAAACTGTAGTCCCTCCATCGCTCCGTGTAACGAAATTTGAAACACAGTAATCACTCACACACTTTTTGTGATTACAATCATGGACGATTTACATGAATGTGTTTTGACTATTTGCCAAATTTATGGACCTTCATCAAGACCATTGACCCTTTTGTTATTACAATAATGGAAGTTTAATTACTCAACTTAATCTGAATAATTTTAACATCCCATATATGCTTATAGTTTCTTTAAAGTTCATGTCGTCCCATGATGATAAGCTTTATACTTTATAGAATGGTAGTGTTCCATCCGAGCCATGAAATATATTGCATAGGTTGTCGACTAATCAAATGGCCTAATTAAAATTCTAGTCAACCATGACAAAGTTAGATAATTGTCGTGAAACCAGAACAATGTTATAATTCTTTGTGATGATCACCATGAGCAAATAGGTACCATTCTTTGCTCAGTACGAAAGTCTCATGCTATCTTCAGCTCGTGAAAGTGTGCTGGAAATCGGTAATGTTGGCAATCTATACATTGATGCTTATGTGCACCGTGGTCTCTTTTTAAACAAGGAGGCTAGTCATATGTTCCTGCTGCAAAGGTCTTGTAAGTTGTACCTACTATATCTAAATCTCTATAATTCCTAATATTAACCATTTAATTCTTCTTAGAAAATTATTGAGCATTTAATCCTTTTATAATCTGCATGTGAGAGTTGAGTAATGTACATTGACTTGTGCATTTTGTGCAAGTTAATGAATAACTTTATGTTACATATGTACACAGTGTAAAGTTAATGTAAAGGATTTAACTCTCATGCTGATTAAATACATAGCAACTTGTGTACAATTATGACATAAAGATGTGCATTAAAATAACCCTCAAGTGGTTGTGAAATCGTCTTTCAACTTGGATTATCAATTTGTTCGATAGGACCCTCAGTTCCAAACCTTTGCTTATTCCTTGTGTGGACCATGCTAATCTCCCCTTAGTTCAAGTGTGTCTAGTGGTGGACTCGGATAACGTCGACCAAATGGTTGGATATCCCGGTTACAAGAAGAAGAAAAGGAAAAAAAGATGTGCATTAATTTAGAAATTACCATAAAGCTTCGTGACCGTGTTAATATTATATATAACCCCCCAAATTATTTGTATACGTTTTGAAGATGTACATTATCGGTATTCTTCATGTGTTGTCTTGGAGCAGGATTTGGTACTTATATTAGAGACGATGAGGATTATCGCGGTTGCATTGTCATCCGTCACACCAAAATTATGTCACAGAATTCGTCAACAACTTGGCTACACCCAAGAGCAATTAAATGCTGCCAAATGGTAATTTTCCCTCTCTCTTACTTCATTGTGTTATCTCAGTAAATAACTCCACAAAACCATACCCGAAAAATATGACTTTCGTAAAGCATGGGGTTAGAATTCACAATCTTTATGTCTACGTTTTTAGTTCAATTTAATCTTTAAATTTTATAAAAGGTTGATGATGTACTTAATATGACATATTCACAAAAGTATGTGATCAAGCGTTTGTTATGTTTGATGATAAAGCAGTTTGAGTATACGCTTAGTGACTTTTGACCCAACTAACATGTTCAACCCGTTTAACCTATTTCTATATTGTAAGCGGAACTTGTAAACTTAAACTATTTGACCCATTGAAATCGTAATAACTTCTTTTGTCTGTGTTGTCATTTTCTTTGGGTCATTCACTCATGTATGCAACTGATGTGCCAAAAATCCGTTGAAATGCATAACGATATTAAATTGGGGTGGGTTGAAGGCAGGTCATGGCTCCACCGAGCTCCATCTTTGCCAGGATTGAAATCCTATAAGATGTTGACGGTGGAGCCCCCGTAGAGAAGAAAGTTCCCCAGAAGAAACAAAAGGCACCAGAGAGCCAAACTACTATTGAAGCCTAACATTTTCAACAAGTTCTGTTGTAATTTATCTATCCCTCAATCTAATTGCAATTTTCATATCTATAACATTTCTATTCATCGAGTTTTCCCTTTATGCATCGTTAAGTAGTAGACATTGCACTTCAACACTATTTCGACCCAATCTAACATACTCACGTTATCAAGCAATAAACGTCGTGCTATACGATTACCTAAGTTAATGACACAATGCTTTCCACATGTTCATTAACACTTGTAACATTCATAAGAACATTACCATAACTAAACTCAAAATCAGTCAGCCCACTAATCTCCACCTTTTTTACTTCATTCTTCTTGATGTCATAAAGCAACACACAAAACGGACTCACTAAGCTTCGCTCTGTAAATATCATCTCACCGGAAAACATCATCCCGGAGAACATAAATCTCCGACGATCATTGATTTCGCTACACATCGCCGGAATCTCAAAACGCTTCTTAACCCATGTTTCATTTCTCTCATCAACCAAAACCCTCATCAGAATAACATTATTTTCACCACTTGTAACACCCTGATGGTCAACAATAGTCAAACACCCATCGTATTCGATCAGAACTGTCTCTTCCGAATTCGAAATTCCATCATCACACATCCGAATGAATCGAAACACTTCACTGTTAACGTCAAACACAACCATAACAGGTTTCTCCGACGCAATCATACTCGGGAACGCCCTAAAGTAAATGTGCCCGTTTACACATACGCTTTCATTAAACGGAAAATACGACGGGCCATCCGCGATCCTCCGCCACGTGTCACAACCTGATCCGATAGTAAATACTCTTTGTTCCATAACGATTTCGTTGTCATCGTTATCGTGACACGAAATCCAAGTGTCTAGCACTTTATGTTTATTCGTCACGGGGTCAAATCCAAAAGCGTTTGCCCGGTGACATGTTAGAGGCCGAGAACCTTTCGAGTTCGTGGCCTCTGTTTTCGTCCACGGAAGCTTGATGAATTTGCGAGTGGACGGATTGCAAACACTCATTGATCCCAAGTTGAAACATATCAAACCATTAAGGGACTGCGAAACAAACGGGTGGGCGAACCCGGGGATGGTGAGGATATGGGTCGGGTTACCGGACCGGGTTTGATTCGGAGGAATGGTGACGGAGAAGATGGTGCGTTCGGGGTTGAACCGGTTGATGAAAGTGAGAATGAGGGTGACGTCAGCACCGGTGGAACGGGTGAAGTGGGACTTGGAGAATGATGGGTGGGTGATGGTGGAGTTCCATTGGGTTGAAACGGAGCGGAACCGGGTCAGGGATTTGACAGGGAGTCTTGTGAGGATTTCGGATATGAGATCATGTGGAATGGATACGGGTCGGGTGCTACTGTTACATTCTTCTTCAACCATTTTAAAAAAAAAAAATTGGGGATTATGTTTCGGTGTATGGGTAGAGTGTGGTATATATAGCAAGTAGAGCCGTAGAGGGCAAACTCTTGGTCAAGTTTGACTTGGCAACCTAACTTTAAATGAGATAAACGTAAAATAATAAACAAAATTCATCATATACATTGATGAAGCTCATTCAACTACTATTGTTAACTGATCCATCTTATCCGTCCAAAGTCCTCACACCTCACCCTGGATTTTTAATCTTGTCCGTCCAAAGTCTAGCGACAGTTTTCTTAGCGGTTTACTTAATTTCCAGTTTCACAAACCGTAATCGTTCTACTTCCTTTATGACAATCAATCACAATTCACGGCAAAATCAATAAAACTCAGGTTATAAGCGGCAAACCGATAAAATTTTATTTTGTTCCTCAAAAATAATTATTGATAAGCATCAAATAGATACTATATTTTATATTAATTTATCTTTATATTTTTATACATTTTATTGCATTTATATGATTTTAGATACTTATTTTGTTAATAATTGCAGAAATGTATTTTAATTGAAGAATGAAGAAAAAGGAAAAAGAACGAGACCAGAACTGAAGAATTAAAGCACTTAAAGAAATAAAGATTAAAGACCTTGAAGAAATAAAGACTAAAAGAGTTAAAATAAAGAATTGGGCCAAAAAGAGAATAAAGTCCGGTTATGAAGATTGAGAGTCCAAAAGTTAAGCCCAAGCCCATAATTAGAATATTCTGGAATTAACATTCAACCGGCGGTTGGATTAACCAACCGGCGGTTGAGCTTTAGGGTTTAAGGCGGTGGAGACACGTGGAGTTGGATCCGGATTCGAATTACTTCAACCGGCGGTTGGAGTATCCAACCGGCGGTTGGAAGGTCGGCCTGAAAAAGTATAAATAGAGGCTTAAGCTAGGTTATTTGATATACGATTCAAAAATACTAAAATCGAAAGTTAGGGTTTTATGGCAACTTTAAGGTGCGATTTTGGAGGCAAATGAGCTAGGGTTTGAAGGTTTTTAACCCTAGGAAAAGCTGGTTTGCTAATTGGTTCGGTTTCTTTATCCTTGTAACTTTATTAATCTTTTGGGTTATTTTGGATATTGTTAATTTGAATTAATTACTTATTAGGTTTTCATTATGAATGTTTAAATGTATGTTTATTAGAATTATTATATGAATTATATGTTTATGTTGGAACTATATTATTGAATGTTTATTATACAAGAATTGTCTGTGTTATATTAATATTGATAAAAGTTAACTGATTTATATAGATAACTTTACGAAGCTAGTGAGTTTTATAAGTTAATTAATGAGTATCAATTATTAATGTTAAGTAACACTGTAATTCAACCGAAGCTAGGAATTGTATTAATAAACTGCTGATAGATCTTAATAAATAGTAATATTGTACTTAATCTTTGGCAATGCTACTATATGAAAATTATCTTAATCTTTGTGATTTTCTACATTAGTAATTCACCAATAATAATAGCCAACAAAGCAAATAGACATAAGTTGATATAATACGTTTAATAAATAATTGTTTAAATAGATATAATCTTCTATCCATTTGAGTATACTTAAGTTGTTTCCTAGAACTTATCTATTAGAATCTGTATCAAAAATATAAATATAAATATAAATATGTTCGTTCGGAACTAAAACGTCCCATTTATCTTGTAAATTATTGTAAATTGGATCCTTGTATTAAATTGTACTATAATTGTAATTATTTGTAATTAGAATAAATAGATAATTAGTTATAAATAAGAATAACGTTCTCCTGTGTTCCTTGTGTTCGAATTTGGACTTACTTATTAAGCTATATTACATGAACGGGTTAATCTTGCCTGAATTGTGTTAAATATGTATAATTATGTAAATGTATTCTATTTGTATAATATGTTTTACTTGTACTATATGTGTTCTAAATTAAGTAATTTGTGTATACAGACTTCGTTAACTGTTAGTGAAATGGAAAATAAGCAAATGGAAATCTTGAATGAAACTGTGGAATGCAAGGATGTCTGTGTTGATGAACATTCTTTTAGGAAATTTGATAACCCTACACTAGATAGTATGTCTGAAGAAGAAGGAAATGATTTAGGTATTAACACTGAGGTTGAAGATACTAATTTAGGAAGGATACATGTGCCAGTAGTTAGTACTAGAGGTGGATTGATGCAGCTTTTAGAAGTTGGGAAAGATGATACATATCATATTATGGCTATTATTAGGGCATCTGCTTATGAATTTACACCTGAACAAAAGTACATAATTGAAAAGATTGGAAAAGAATATGAAGATTGGCATAATCCTAACCAGACCCGAATGGTAAACTATTTTGATAAGTATGTGACTGAACTAATGGACACGCTATATCAGCAAGAAGCTCAAGAGGAAGATTTCTTTGAAGGGCAGAAGATTTTGTATTCATGTGTCTACAGAGCGTTGACTAGATATCCGTTTCCATATTCTGATAAACAAATTAGTTTATTGGAATCCTACAAGCATCATATGGATTGGGCAACTGGAAATCCAACACAAATGGCGGATATTTGTTTGATAGAAGAGTTGCAGGAAGTGATTAGCTTATTGGAACAAAAAGATTATAAAAATTGCAGCACTTACTATGTAGATTGCACAGTGGAATATTATGCGCATCTAATGATAAATGATTTGTACTATCCCGCACAAGAAGAGCTAAGAAGGAGAGTTCCGGAGGGGATATCTGAAGTGGCATTAGTTAATGTGGCGAACTACGTGATTATGGAGCTTAAATCAATTTTTCAAGGAATGAATCATTTTTGTCATAATGATCTATTTCACTTAGGATTATCTCAGATTTATACAAAAATGATAAATATGTTTAGATTTTCGGGATTGTTGTTTACTGAGCGTCAGAGAGAGTTAATGAAAGGAATAGTATGGGAAGTTGAAGAGGTAGTGAGAAATCCTACAACTGGAAAGTATGAAATGTTACATTTAGGATTTTATGGTTTTATGGATGAGTTAAGACGTAAGCATCAAGAGCGTGAAGTGAAGGAAGTAAATGGATATAAGGTAATTAATGAGGAAGGACATGTAGCAAAGGTAATAAAGAAAATAATGAGGGAATTCTATGAATTGCAAATAGCAGCAGATGAACATTACCGACATTTTGAAGATTCTACTGCTCAAGTGCCTGATATCACTAAAATCATGTTTAGATACTTTTTAAGAATCTTTCCCCCTGATCAGAGAGTCCCTATACACTTTATGTAACCAAATGGTTACTATGTTTCACCACTAGCTCGAGAATGGGTTCATCAACCTTGAAGACATTTGCACATTCTTATTTTTATTTGAAGTTTTTCATTTTGTTATTAGTTACGATTTCTTTTAAACTTTAGTTGTTTGTTTGTTTCTGGATATTAAGTTTTTAATATATGTGTTATTTTAGGAATAATTTTCATGTTTATTTTTCTTTAGTAATATTTAAGTGGTTAAATGTTTTCATTATTAATCTCGGTTATATTATATAAGGTATAATACGTTTCAATTAAATAACCATATTTTATGACTGCATTAAAAATCATTTTAAGATTCATATTGGATTTTATCCTCACTTTTATAAGTTTTTTTATGATATCGTAAAATTTGTATAATGTTGGTTTGATAAGTGTGAGTTATTTTATAGAAATTGTTAAAATATTTTAATAATATAATGGAAGTAGATATGAGGAATTTAACTATATTATATGCTATGTTCTTAATTGTTAACTTAATGAATGAATGATTTTTCCTTGAATATTGGTATTATTTTCTTCTTAACTAAGATGTGGATACATTAATCCAGTAATTGTTTTTATTTAATTGTTCTTTATAGTTAGGATTTTTTTTTTTAGAATCTGAATTGTATATATGTTTTTTGCTATAAAGATAATTACTAAAACATATTAGATAATGATATGAAACATTGATGAAGAGACTTTTTATCAATTTTTGAAGTACAATAAAGTTTGTTAAATAAGTTTATCATTATTAAAGAATTAGTGTGTTAATATTAGAAATATTGTATGGGTATTTTAGTTTTAGGATAGGTTTGAGATAGGAAATCAATGGTTGTAGGTACCCAACTCAAAATTGAATACTTATCTGAATAGCAGTAGTCTAATAAGTTTTACATAATAAGTCATAGGAAATTATAGTATGTGTTTATATGTTTTTGAATTATTTTTAATTTGTTTTGTATATTTGGTACGTTTAATTTGTTTGCTTGTTTATTTTTGTAACATTGCCACTTTTAAAAGTTGGCGTAGAGTGTAGAGTATATGATATATAATATAATATAATATATAATATATAATATAGTATATAGTATATAATATAGTATAATACAGTACGATACAATGTATGGTATAAAAATACAGACTAGTATTTCATAACAATGCACAAACTTTGGAGAACTTTGTGGGTGTGTTCACTGGAAACCCTCACGAGACTATAACTCGTCCACTTGGAATACCGAGGGGTTTAAAGGCTTATTGCATATGCTAAATGCAATCGTGATTAACTACGAAAGTGTGGATGTTGTATATTATTTTTCAAGAGATGAAGGAATCAACCAAGAAGATTTTTATTAGCCGATGATGAAATTTATAATTTCAGTCAGGGGAGTTTTTCTGTTCTATTTTTCTTTCCCTTACTCACTTTTTGTTTATCATTTTTATACAATGAGGGCATTGTATAATTTAAATGTGGGGATAGGGTTCGTAAGAAAAAGAATTTCTTTAATTAAACATTTAAGTTTCTATTGTTCTTAAATTTTATCAAAAATTTAAAATTTTAAGTGAATAACTAAGTATTTATTAGTTAGAATATTTTTGTTAAAAGTTTTGTTTTGTATTTAAAAGTTTAGACTTTAATATGGATTAACTTTTTGTATATATAACGTAAGCTAATTTAATAAGGAGTAATATATAGTTATATGATATGATGTACTAATAGGCAATCTATATGAAGATTTCTGAATTTTAAGAAATTAATATAAAATAACTTGTTTATTATTTTATGATACATAATATGATGTATGACATAAAAGTCTTAATTTTTAAATTTATTATGCAATAATTTTATATCTTTTTACTTATGTGAGTACATTTGGGGGTATATATTGATGGTTTCCTCTGTTATACGAAAGTATAGACCTGATTTCTATTAATATATACTTAAAAATTAAGCAAACGCAAGTCAAAAGTACTTGAAAAGTCTTAAAAATATAAAGATACCTAATGAGGTCGCCAAAATGGTTTGACCAAGTCTAGTTTTGCTTAAACCTGGATCAAGTTATGTCGCTCTGTTGCATGAAAATGCAGACCTGTCACCAATGTCTTGATTCTTAAGAATGTATTTCATATATTTATTGGGAATATAAAAGTAAATTGTATAATTAAATTTAAAGGTATATCATATATAGAAATCATAAGTAATATACAAACTAACAATAAAGGTTTATTCAGAAATATAAATATAGATTGTTTAAAGTGGACAAATATATTAGTAATCGTTCATGAACTATATATTACACAAATAATAATAATTTTTATTTATACATTATAGTTATCCATGTTAATTAAATTGTTTAAATTTTTAATTTATGAAACAGATTTTTAATATTGGTATTCTGATTCTTAAATATTAGTTTGATGCTTATTTTTAAATTTTATTCAGTATTCTACTTGAGGACAAGCAGAACTTAAGTGTGGGGATATTTGATAAGCATCAAATAGATACTATATTTTATATTAATTTATCTTTATATTTTTATACATTTTATTGCATTTATATGATTTTAGATACTTATTTTGTTAATAATTGCAGAAATGTATTTTAATTGAAGAATGAAGAAAAAGGAAAAAGAACGAGACCAGAACTGAAGAATTAAAACACTTAAAGAAATAAAGATTAAAGACCTTGAAGAAATAAAGACTAAAAGAGTTAAAATGAAGAATTGGGCCAAAAAGAGAATAAATTCCGGTTATGAAGATTGAGAGTCCAAATGTTAAGCCCAAGCCCGTAATTGGAATATTCTGGAATTAACATTCAACCGGCGGTTGGATTAACCAACCGACGGTTGAGCTTTAGGGTTTAAGGCGGTGGAGACACGTGGAGTTGGATCCGGATTCGAATTACTTCAACCGGCGGTTGGAAGGTCTGCCTGAAAAAGTATAAATAGAGACTTAAGCTAGGTCATTTGATATACGATTCAAGAATACTAAAATCGAAAGTTAGGGTTTTATGGCAACTTTAAGGTGCGGTTTTGAAGGCAAAGGAGTTAGGGTTTGAAGGTTTTTAACCCTAGGAAAAGCTGGTTTGCTAATTGGTTCGGTTTCTTTATCCTTGTAACTTTATTAATCTTTTGGGTTATTTTGGATATTGTTAATTTGAATTAATTACTTATTAGGTTTTCATTATGAATGTTTAAATGTATGTTTATTAGAATTATTATATGAATTATATGTTTATGTTGGAACTATATTATTGAATGTTTATTATACAAGAATTGTCTGTGTTATATTAATATTGATAAAAGTTAACTGATTTATATAGATAACTTTACGAAGCTAGTGAGTTTTATAAGTTAATTAATGATTATCAATTATTAATGTTAAGTAACACTGTAATTCAACCGAAGCTAGGAATTGTATTAATAAAATGCTGATAGATCTTAATAAATAGTAATATTGTACTTAATCTTTGGCAATGCTACTATATGAAAATTATCTTAATCTTTGTGATTTTCTACATTAGTAATTCACCAATAATAATAGCCAACAAAGCAAATAGACATAAGTTGATATAATACGTTTAATAAATAATTGTTTAAATAGATATAATCTTCTATCCATTTGAGTATACTTAAGTTGTTTCCTAGAACTTATCTATTAGAATCTGTATCAAAAATATAAATATAAATATAAATATGTTCGTTCGGAACTAAAACGTCCCCTTTATCTTGTAGATTATTGTAAATTGGATCCTTGTATTAAATTGTACTATAATTGTAATTATTTGTAATTAGAATAAATAGATAATTAGTTATAAATAAGAATAACGTTCTCCTGTGTTCCTTGTGTTCGAATTTAGACTTACTTATTAAGCTATATTACATGAACGGGTTAATCTTGCCTGAATTGTGTGATAGTATTATTTAGTATTTCCTTAATTAAACTTGTTATTGTAATTGCATATACTTTCACCACAACAATTATCCCTATATTTCTACACCGAATCCCGTCGGCAATATCCCCTCAGGTAAAATCGAATTCGATCGTCATCATCCGGTATTCAGTTATGAGTTATTGTAACTAAATCCGTTTTATGTTAAATTGTATAATGATCATTGTTATTCAATGTCTAATTTTGATGAAATTTGATGATCGCCTGATCGGCCTGTTGTTTTACGGTTTGATGGTGGTATTCCTGTATGTGAATCTGTAATAATGTGTTGTTTTTTTTGGTTATCCTTAGGATTTTAGTTATTTAATTCTTCCTATATGGACCTATTATGCGTCTTTAATTTGGGATGTGTTGTTTGTGTGCCATTACATGCTTCAATTTTAGCCCTTTTGCAAATTTCAGTCAAACACCTTTCGAATTTTATCAACTCGAGGCTGGTGTCTTACAGATATGTGCACGTTGTAATTGTTTACTTTGGATTGTCCTAAAGCTTAAGCCTTGAACTTGGGTTGTATGTGCTTGAATTGCCTACCTGAAAATTAGCAGTTTCACAAATATTTATGAATATATATTCATTAAAAAATAAATTTTAGTAGGTTAGTAGAAATACATGTTCAGTAATCAGTTTGGTGGATCTTATAAGCTTTACATTTTTCATCTGCTTATACACAAAATATCTACCTAATCAAACACCCAATGAAAAGTGTGTGTGGCCTACTTCATCTATAGTAACTATGTACGCATTCACGATGGAACAACATAGCTGCCATACTTCTACTCAATCGATTCTAAGATAAGTGTTTCCTTCTCAATTTCACTAATATCTATCTATTTTCACCACTCCTTTTTTGTGTAGACGGTGTATATATGGATCCAACTTATTCTTAAATTCTAATGCATACCAACTATTCGATGAAATGCCAGAATGTTAATATAAAAGATATACTTGAAAATCACTTGTCGTTCTTTATTCTATTGTTATTTTATTTTTACGAAAATTCAGCCTACTTTGCTTTAATGTGTTTATTGCTGGGTTGTTTCTACTATATGTTGCAGCTGTGATTATGGTCTTGAATGCTATTTATACTTCATTCTCGGTCAACATGGTTCAGATATGATACAATGCGTATTTTTTTAACATTTTCAAGGGCCATGTATTAGACGTCAATTTGCTTAGTCTAGGACACAATTATGTTCAGGTTGTTTTATGCTTTTTACTCCTCTATTCCAATATTGTTTGAACAGCTAAATTAGTAACCAATGTTTTTGTCCCCATCTTATGTATTGCCTCAATTTGCTTAACAGATAAGGATACATTGATAATTTAAAAAAAAAAAAAATCATTATCATCATTTAGTATGCTACCCCATTTGTAAAACTTATATTGATCAATGCCCATGTTTATTGATATACCAATGCTCATGGAGCTACATCTTAATCTATCTCAATTTGTGTTGTCAATTATCTTTATTATTATGAAGCTGACTTGGTTGTCATGGATCTCCTTTTATGGGAGAGTCCTTCACCGATACCTATTTTAGCCACTTTAAAAACTTCGTAAAATTTAAAAATTGGAATGGCTTATAATTTTAGGAAATAGCCGAGATTTAAAAGGCTGAACAGTCAATCTGAACATACTGGAGTAAAGTCACTCATAGTGCATTTTTAATGTATAACATTCTGTAAAGCAGTCTGAATGAAATCTCATGTCATCATTGTGATAATGTATTTCTTTAATCATATTAAATTAGTAGTTGGTTATAATATCATGAAAGACATGGAGTGTTTGTGGTTTAGTCTTTCCAGAATCGTACTAACAATTAGTCCATGTTTTCAACCGATATCCAACCAGCTTATCTTTGCACACCTATAAGTGTGGATGTGTACCTATGCAGATGTATGTGTGAGTCTTTTGTACTCAGGAAGTTAGTAGTAATACATGGCAAATCAAATCTTTTTGTTTGGCAGGGTAGACTCCATCACCGATAGCTCTTTAGCCACTTTGAAAACATGGTAAAAGGCTCTTGGAAAAACACAATATTATACTCCCTCCGTCCCAATTTGATTGTCCCATTTTGACTTTTAGAGTCTTTCTTTAACAACTTTGACCTTGAATATTTTTGTTTGTATTAAATAATACTTGATGCAAAATATATGAATGGATTGAGTTTTGAATGTATTTTCATTGGTACAATTTGCATTAAGTATTATATAACCCAAACAAAAATATTCAAGGTCAAAGTTGTCAAAGAAAGACTCTAAAAGTCAAAATGGGACAATCAAATTGGGACGGAGGGAGTATGATTTTTTACTAACAGTTTTGTATTTTTGTGTTTTTGTAGACAAACATTACAGAGAGCAATAAACTTACAAGCTCACCGATATGATAACTTTCAAGCGTTCAAGGTTGTAAAAAACGCTACACGGGGTGTACACGGCAAGGGCCTTCGAGGGTGTACTCGGCCTACACGGGGTGTACTCGGGGTGTACTCGGATTTTGACTTTTGTTGACTTTTTTAGCATTTACATAAATTTCAAAATTATTCATGAATAAATGGGAAGGTTCAAATAGAATTAAACTTGTTTTATATGTATTTTGATAGTTTGTTCAAGATAAGGGACCATATTTGACAAAACTTCAAAGTTCAAAGACAAAACCTTATCTCCATTCTCTGGTAATTCACACACACACGTCTTTGACGGTTTGACCTGCTTTTTATCTCTAAACCCCTCACGAAATCACCACCATCATCTCCCCTCCGTCAACCACCATCATCATCTACGTTCTCAGTCATCGTCGATCTGTTTTTACTGCTCACACGGGCGTGCGATCTGGTTCACCATCGTACCTTTTGTGTTCGCCACCACCTTCGCTTCCGATGATCTACCGGCAACAACAACCGGCATTTTTCCGACAAGGTAACAGGTATTACCGACTTTGACCCGAGTACACCCCCGACTTTGGCATGTTTGACCGACTTTGACCCGAATTGGCCGTGTAATCTGAGTTTGACCGCGTTGACTTCGGTTGACCGTGTATTTTGACCGATTAAGGCCTAATCGCTTCGGCCCATACCCGTTCAGCGATTACACGCCGAGTGCACGGCCGTGTAGGCCGTGTTTTACAACACTGCAAGCGTTGCAAGTATACCAAGGTATGCGTATCTTCCATGTCAAGAAAATACACTTCCAATATATATATTTTGTAGATTTTGATTTTCCCTGGATTGTAGTTTTTCTATTTCAACAATTTTTTAACATGTTATAATTACGGAATTGCTGAAGTGGGGTTACCGGGAATTGGGATCTTAGGTCATAGATGAAGCATCATAGAGTATATTCATCTGCATCTTCTTATGAGTTACAACATTTTTTTATAGGCTATTCCCGTTTATAATAGGTTCCCCTGGGTTGGCCAAGCTTATGCTTGTGATGTACGCGGCCTAACCGTTAGCGTGGCCATTTCCGAACCTTCCCGTATATGATTAATTAAGTATGCTTGTGATCAAGCCATGAAAAAACAATACAAAAATAATACAGTTAGTCTACACACTGTTTAGTATCTTACTATTGAGTTCTGAAGATTTTATTTAATATCTGAGTTGTTATCATTACTATCTTTTGTGTAGGACAAATAAGTTGGTGAGCTATTTTCAAGAGGCATTGATAATCAAGTAGCCAAAACTTCATTTTCTTTTGTGTAAGCAATATCTTTGTAACACGCTAAGTGGTCTGATGCAACATTTGGTTTATGTTTCATGCTAATTTAACTCTATTATACCATTTTGATTATATTTTGTATGTATCTTTTACTATTGGACCATCCTGCACACAATTATTTAATACAATTATTTTGATCACAAATCTAAATTTTTTATATTGAAATCTTCTTCAATGAAACAGTACACTCAATTTTATGTTTATCTACACATTTCGAGCCTTGAGAAGACCAAAGAAATTACTTTGAGAAAACATAGTTCGGAGATGAAATGCATTTGCCTACTATTTTCAATTATGTTATACCTTTATGACAGCCATTTCCCTTAATAGTCATCATACATGACATTGTTGAGCAATGAGTGTCAGTTTTAACCCATGTATCTGATAAGTTTGGGCTATATTTACTGGAATGGGCAAAAGTCTCATAGCACGTGTGATTGTGTTCAAATGTTTGTAAGTATCATAGGTGTTTAAGATTATAGCATGAAATAAATGTTTAAGCTTATAGTATGAAAGCATACCTTAAATCTTTACGATGTCTAATTAAATTGAAATTTACAGTAAGTTGCTTTCAATCTTATTGATGGGCGCCTAGAGGTCGGTCGCGATTTGACTCGCGTCGTTGCGGTGCCTTCCTCCGGGCGCGTCCACCAGGGGGTGTTTTAAAATTTGTAAGTGTGGGGCCTAAGTATACTTAAAACTATGGGTACAGTAGTAAGTATGACATAGGGTCGTTCTATAAACCAGTTGTATTGTGAAACGTTTACGTTGGAGACGATTTATCAAACTAGTAATAGTTTTAAAAGATTTTTGGAGGTTTTGTTTTGGTTTTTATACTTAGGCAGGAAATTAAAATAAAGCAGATAAAATTTATGTAGTTAGCAGATAATCTAGAGGAGGTGTTTGCTATGACTTCATTAGTTTTCTTAACTGGGATGATGTTTGATTTGTAAAATGATTTCAAAAGATTTGTATTTCATTTATTTCGAGTATTGAGGAGTAAGCACTAGCTCCCTACTGATAAATCAGTATGTCACTGAGAAACTAAGCTATCGTGATTCTGATCAGAGTAGTTTATCCAGCCATACAACGCCAACCGATAACGGAAGAGCGACCCTTATATGGATATAAATCCTGGGTGCATGAATATGACGACAAACCAATCTCGATGTCTGACCTTTCTTAACCCCACAGTAATACTTTAGATTAAACGAAACATTTAAGTTCAAGATCATGTTTTATATATGTTGATCACTTTCTATCGATGGGTTTGTAAAGTCTAAGTATAACGTTTGTACACAATAGGGAACTACGACTCTTCCCGTGGAAATACCAAGTTCTTAGCCGAATTACGGTACCTACTTTGCCTTAAACCCTAGACTTGTTTAACTAAGTTTGTATTTAAGCACAGAAATTCTCCATCTATGATATAAACCAGCCCTTACTTTAAAATCCCAATAAATCCCTAATTTGTAAATAGCGTAATATTTGCGTTCGAGAGAAGACAGTGTTTCCACAGGTACAATGTAAATTATGCGTTCTGAAAGGAAAGCGATAATTCCACAATACCGGTGTACTTTGCATTCAAGTTAGAAAACGTTTTTCCATAATCACCATGTAGTTTGCGTTCGCGAGTGAAAGCATTATTTCCATGATGACGATGTACTTGGTGTTCCATTTAGAAAACAATGTTTACATTCTTCAAAAATCAGACCATGTTTTAAACACAGATAACTAATCACCTTTGGATAGGGTTCGCGACGTCCTATCATTAAGGCCGTAGCCACGTTTACTGGTCGAAAGGCGTTAAGTTTGATTGAGGTTTAAAATCATAGATAGAAAGTGGATCAACAATTAATTAATCATTAATCGACAACGGATTGTGCCCACGACTTTCATAGCTTCCACGTTCCGTACTACACACATTCGTGATGTTTCCGGCGCTATACAAATGAAAGCCGTATAACGTTACCTCCGTTGTTTTCATAATGACATCATCCCAATTAATACGACTAATTACATCATAGCAAACACGCAGTAAAACTACTCGCTAATCATGGCAAATGATCCTAAATCTAGCATGATAACAGTGATAACAATCATCATAATTAAATAGATAAAGGATAGAATTAACCAGAGTAACAGCGTAGCTGAATATAACGTGAAGAAATACAAGCAGAACTTCGAGTATCCTCCAAGCAATATTACATTATTACCCCCCCTATTCGTCCGGTCAAAGCCGTGACTAACTAGCCACTAACTACGAAAATAAAATATAAATCTAACCTATAAGAGAAAATGGAAGAGAATATGAATCTAAGAATGTAAGGATGTGTGTGTGTAAGAATGTGGTGAAATCATCCCATATTTATACTAGAAGCTCAACCGTATTCCTCAGCCGTATTTCCATCCTCAAAATCTCAACCGTATTCCTCAAGCGTATCAAAATCACACCTTGGATGACCAAAACACACGATACGGTTGAGTTTGGCCGTATACGGGAGAGATTGGCCGTATTGGGGGAGGGACAAGGCTGGATACGGGAGGGAATGGCCGTATACGGCTGGCATCAGGCCGTATATGCCCTAGCCAGGCTATATACGGTTGGGTCTAGGCCGTATACGGCTGGGATTGCCCGTATACGGCTTGGTGCCTCCCGTATCGTGGTCCGTCGGTTGTCTTGAATCTTCGATTGGGCATAACTTCTTCATCCGATGTCCGTTTTGAGCGTTCTTTATATCCATGCGATCGTAATCTCCTAAGGAACAAAATGACATAGGTTAGTGGTCATAATTCCAAGCGGAGCTCAAAAAGTGCTAGAATACGTGAACCGGAATGCTTAAGATCGTTTATGCTCTATTTTATTCGTTTGTAGGCCTTTTTAGTTGATTCTTGAAGCATCGTCTATATTTTAGCCGTCATTATGAAATTTAGTATAAAAATGTATATTTCAAGTGTTTTCATCCATAATTGGGCTAAAAAGTTGAGATAATGGCACGTTAAAACTTGACTTTTTGCGTGTCATCACTTATATAGATTCACTTTCTTTTCTATAGATAACGTCGGAATTAATTTTGAATTAACAATGTTGAAGCCCATGAAAGAAGGCTCGCATTTGGACCCTGATAATGATTCATTTCTCCCTAATGAAAAGAATGACATCTTTATGTCATTGGTGTATTGAATTGCCATGGCTGCCTTGCGATTTTAAACCATATCTTGGTTCCTATCCAATTAGTTCTGGTTTTGATTGTCTTAACATAATACATATCTCGAGTACATGCAGATAGAACCGGATAAATGGCGTCCGATTCCTATACGATCACACTTAAAAAAACTTATGTTCCCGGGGCACCGCCCGGGTATTACACTAGTTTGTTATTATATAAAGTTATAAACGGTTATGCGGATGCGTTTTTTTTATCCGTATTATTTTGAGATTGGAGTTTTTTTTTTTTTAACTCAAATGTCAGCGATCTAATTAGTATTTTCATGACTTGTTTTGATCTTTTTTGGGTCATTTGCTAGTATGTTTATACAGGTTCGTTAAATATGTATAATGTTTTGACCAAAAATTTACCAAGGCAATTAAGTGATCAAATCTAGTTTGTGAGGTAGTGTGCTTGTATTGATTTTTGGTATAATCAAGTGTAAAATGCAAGTTTTTGGTAAAAAGTTAAGAATTTCACTATACGAATATGATCAATGATAAAACTTGTTAAAAATGTGTCGCACCCCCATATTCGGGTTGCGAAAGCGAATCGGGTCGGGGTGCGACTAATCAATAATCAAAGCACATAAGATTTAATGAACGACATCTACATACGTCGTTTACAAAATACATTGATATAAGTAAAGTTTACAATAGTATAATAGTTACAAAAGCTCAAGTTCCGGTATGAAAGATTTTAAAACATAACTACTTTTACAAAATATAGTAATGCAAGAAAATCTTTAATCGATTTGCATGGGACTCGAGCTAAGCTAATCCTGGATGGCAGATCTACTGTTGCTGGGTACCTGAGAACACATGCTAAAAGGGTCAGCTAACGCTGGTGAACTCACAGGTGTGAAAGTAAATCATGACGTATGAACCACAAGATTTAGTATAATGATTTGAAACCAATCAAATAAATATGTATATTACTAGCATGAGCTCATAGTTTGAGCTTAACTGAGGTGTCAGGATCACAATCAAGTGCCTGATCGAGTTTGCCTCCTGCATGTGCCTAATCATACACACGTGTGAACAAATGATAATGCGTCCGTTCGACCGCAGTCGTGGTAGCGCGACTACCCCGGACGGGGATTGTCATTCCCATATGGTACCATACACTAACACTCGCGCTAAATCCATACTAACAAACTATGATGTGGAGGACTTCATGATTAGTAAAAACAACTAATGCAGTCAATATATCGAGTTTTATACTTGTGTTCACATGTAATTTAAACTGAGCATGTATTCCCACCCCTGGGTTTAAAACAAAAAAATGAGAGGCTATGATACTCACCTGAGTCTGATGATATGCAGTGAAGCTAATGTGATGTTGTAAAATGAGGTGTCCGAAGACTGTAACCTGCCGGGCGTTCAAACGCGCAAGGTTATAAGTATATGTAGACGTCTCAAAAGACCGTCCATGCTAGTTGTTCATTCAACTAGTAATTTCTAAATGATTTGGTTTGATTTGTTTGTTTGTGTTTTGAAAATGTGTACGGCCCGTTGGCGACGGTTTGTAATAATAATCTTAAATTATTATCATTATATGTTGTTCCATTGTATACTATTAAAGTATATGATTGGTAAGTTGTATCGTATATAAGTATTGGAGTAACGTGTGTTCGACACTTAGTGTGAAAACTAGTTTTCAAGTTTCTGAGTTAGGCGACACTTAGAGCGTCACTTAGTAGTTTTTGGCGACACTAGGAGAGTGTCGCATATATAATGAAGTTCAGTGTTGTATGCGTCACTGAGTGAAGTGTCGCATAAGGTGGCGTCACTAGGTTGCATCACTAGGTTGCGTCACTAAGGTTAAGTGCCGCAGGTGTACTGTTTCTAAAATAGGCGTCACTTCGATTAAGTGTCGCTGGTGTGCGACATGGCGTCACTTCGGTGAAGTGACGCTAGTATGCATCAGTCCCTGATGTGCGTCACTTGGGGTAGTGTCGGGTAAAGGGGCGTCACTTAGGTATGGTGTCACTAAGATAAGTGTCGTATGAAATGGTTTTATGCAAGTTAGCGTCACTTAGGTGAGTGTCGCATGACTGCTTTGGTCCATGCGTCACTTAAATCTGATGTGTTTTACTCTATCTCGAAAACGTGGTCAATGGTCTCGGTTTTACCCGAAACTTTTACACAAGTCTTAAAATGGTCCCATAAGTTCAATAAAATTATTGGTTAGTGTCGGGGTTCACCCGAAGTGTCGGTTTTGTAAAATGACTAAAACAGTCCTTAGAGTTTATATTTTCAAACTTTCGACTCAATGAACCTCTCGTTTTATACACTTTTTAATCCAAACCAAGTCTCACAAAAAATCACAGTTGGACTTCCATGTGTCTAGTTTATTTCTGCAATTTATGGTATTTTTATAAATTCATTTACTATTTTTAACAAAAATAAATATGAAGAGTGGTCGGTTCTGGTCCAAAACCGACACTAGTTGAAAGATCAACTCCTACGCCAATAACCGTGTATTTTTGGAAATGGTCAAAGAAGAACTTTTTGTATAGGACATCCATACGGAGATTTCGATGTAAGATTCATGTGTTAATTCATCCTAGAACTCAAGTTATAGTCGATTTGGTGAGACGAAAATTCTGGTCAGAAAACTGTTAACATCTATGTGTTTATAAAAACGTGTTTCAAGCTTAGATTTTGACATGTTTTATGTCAAATGATCAACTAGACATGTAAATATATGTAAAGCATGAAAATGTAGTGAGAGAAAGTGGTGGAATCATACCAAAATCGTGTTCTAGAGAGAGATGAAGGTGAGATGATGCTTGTTCTTCCTTTTTCTTGCTTTCTCTTCAAAAGATGATGGTGGATGATGGTGGTGGTGATGGAGGCCGAAGGTGGTGAGGGAGAGGAGAGGGAGAGAGTAGTGGTGTGTGTTTTAGTGAGAGAGTGTAGTGAGAGAGATGAAAGATCAAAATAATGTGGTATATGGTATGTATGCATGTATCAGTTAAGAACATGATCCACAAAAAGTGGATCATGTCTTGGCAAATTTTTATTATAAAATGGGAGGTGAGATTTGCAAAAATCTTGCCTCCCAATTAGTGGTATTATATCCGTGTTCGTTTACCCGATCGTTTAAACGTTAATTCGTACTTTAAATGTTATACGTACGCGTTCACAATGGCATTCGAATTTCGATATTTTATATTGAAGTATTACTAATAATACTTGGAAAACATTTATAAAATTGTTTGGTTATGGTGTCAGTACTGATTTACGTGCTCGTGTTTCGATTGTTTAGTCGCGTAACGTTTACATTATACGTTTTTGTTATCGTTATAATTCACGATATAATAAATAATCAATTCCATGCAAAATAATATATTTTAAGTTTATAAAATATATTTTTGACGTTTATTCGATTGTCGGGCGCGTTTCACGCGTCTTCGGTCGTTTTTGAGTATTTTATACAATACGAAATACTTAATGAATATTATCAAAATAATATTTGAAATTAAATATGTTTATCAAATAATTTCATATTATTTAATAAATTGGGTTCACCAACGTCCGTATTATTGTATCGGGATCCGCCCGATATGAAAATGTACGATTTAAATAAATCGCGTACGTGTATATATTCTCAAATATATATAATGATACACATAATTAGCCTATTACAAAACTAATTACACGTATTACAAAGTGATTAGGACCTAATAATTTGCCCTAATTTGTCGGGTGTCACAATGTAACACCCCCGAAATTCACTGTTTTGCGGAAGCATAGTTTGGGGTGTTACTAATCAAATATCACAGCACAAAGATAAAGTAAACGACATCTATATGCAACGTTTGTAAATTAGTTACATTCCATAGATATATTGTTTGAAAACTTAGTGTTTTCGTATACAAAAATGTAGTTTCCCTAGAGTCCGCGCGTGTAGCGGGAGATTCTATTACATAATCAAAATATACAAAAGATAATGCTAAGAATCTTCGTTAATGCAGTTATGTTGAAATCATGCGACTCTAGCTAAAATCCTGGAGTAATCCTACTCCATCCGAGTACCTGAGAAAACATGCTAAAAAGTGTCAACCAAAAGGTTGGTGAATCTCACAGGTTTGTAAGTAATATCATCTTTGAACACGAGATTTCATCAGTAATGCCCGCAGGCGTAAAATCAGCAATTTCAATCTAGAAATCGTAAACCAGTATTTGCAATCCCGCAAATGTAAGTAAGTAAGTTTATACCGTTGCCATGAGGCTCATAATCGAAGCTTAACCCGTAAGTAATAAGTTTGCTCCCGTGACATGCTCGTAAATGAGCAAGCATCAGTAACGAATATTTAGTCACCCGTTTCTACGTGTAAATCGGTACGTGGCAGCGCTACTGCCCCGGGCGGGGAGGGTCATTTCCCTAATGGATCCATTAACTAGTGTTCGCGCTTAAGTCCATAACTAACGATATATGATGGAGAGACTTCTGTAAATAGTAAACAACTCATGCAATTCCGTTTGGTATAGTAAGCAGTTTAGTACTTGTGTTCAAGAAAAATCAGTAGCATGTATCTCCCCCAATAAGATAAAACAGTAAAAGTAGGGCCGTAAGACTCACATGAGTCTTGTAGTAATCAGTTGCAATTAGCAAGTAGTAAGTAAAGCAAGTAGGTTCTCTGAACCCGTAACCTTCAAATGCCTAATCATATGAAGTTATGTAAGTATGCGTCTCACGAGACGTTTCGTTTAGTTGTACACAACTAGTATATCCAGTGTTTGTCCGTATGTTTGTAATTGTTTGTTTGTTGGAAAACATGTTTGGCCCGTTGGTGACGGTTTGTAGCAAAAATTCTAAAATGTTGACTTTGCTACAGTAAATGTGCTACAGTGAATTGCTACAGTAAAATTTGACTTTTTGCTACAGTAACTTTGACTTTTCTATAGTGAAAATCCTTTAAAATTTCCAAGTTTTCTGTTTTCTACGACATAAGCTGCGACACAAGGATTTGTATGCGACACAAGGGTTGTGTCGCATGAAGGATGCGACACAAGAGCTCTGCGACACAGTGGTTGTGTCGCAAAAAGCTTGCGATGCTAATTCAATAGCGACAGAAAGGTTGTGTCGTATAAAATACGACATAGTATGCGACATAGAGTGCGACACAATATTGTGTCGCAAAGGTTACGTCACTAAAGGATTGGTACGACACCAGGTGCGACACAAACGGGTTTATGCGACACAGCATGCGACACAAGGCTTGTGTCGCATGTATGAACACCAGCCCAGAAACTTTCGGGTTTCAAGAATTTCCGACCAAAAACGCAAATCTAACCCATCTTTGAGCTATAAAATCGGGAATTCTTCATGTATTAGGTTATATCTAAGTTGTGTACACATCAAAACATCAAAACATTACACCAATTTGAATAGATCTAAGATTTTAGGAGTTTCTTACTTTTGCAAATCGAGCTAAATGGAGGATGAATTGATGAAGACGGTCTTGATATTCTTGCTCCACTCGTGATGGTGATTCCGAATATGTAATTTTCGGGGTCGAGATTTGATGTCGAAAATTTGGTGTGAATTGTGGTTGAGAGAGTTTGTGAGGTGTGTGTGTTTTTGGAGAAATGAAAAATGAAAGAAGAAAGTAGGAGTGGGGGTGGGGTTGGCTGATCCATCAAGGAAGGAGGGGAAATTACTCCCCAAAACGCAGTGTTGACTCCGTGTCCTAATAGTTTAATCACTAGTTTTTAATATCTAACCAAACGTTTATATTTTAAAACGTAACTGGAGTATTAAAATTAAAAATACCTTGAAATTAATAATAAAAATATTTGTCGAAGTATTTAAATTATTAATTCGTGTTTATTACGTTTTGTTGCATTATTTAAAATGTCGTCGCGATAATATGTAAATAATGTCCGTTCAGTTGCGTATTTTATATACCAAAAATACGTTCTCATTATTTAAGTTAATTTCTGTCACCAACGTCCAAATAACTGTGTCGGACTCCGTCCGGTTAATTCGCACGATTTATCCGAATCGCGTAAGTACACACATATATATATAAATCACCTTATATATATATATATATATACAAATAGAGTCTGCAATTAGTCCTATTACATACTAATTACATCTAGTTACAATTAATTAGGCTAAATTAATTACCCTAATTTAGCAGGTGTTACATTATCCCCTTGTTAAAGAAATTTCGTCCCGAAATTAGCTTGAGTGCACGGACGGTGCGTTATCTGGGAAGAGATGTGGGTATTTCTGTCGCATTTGGTCTTCCCGTTCCCAGGTGAACTCAGGGCCGCGCCTAGAATTCCACCTGACCTTTACGATGGGAATACGACTCTGTTTCAATCGTTTGACCTCACGGTCCATGATTTCCATAGGTTCCTCGACAAAATGAAGTTTATCATCGATTTGAATTTCGTCGAGCGGTATAATCAATGTCTCGTCAGACAGACATTTCTTCAAGTTAGAAATGTGGAATGTGTTGTGTACGCTGCTAAGTTCAGCAGGAAGTTGCAGGCGGTATGCCACTGGACCAATCCTTTCAAGGATTTCGAATGGTCCGATGTATCTAGGATTTAGTTTGCCTCGTTTTCCGAATCGAATAACACCCTTCCACGGTGCCACTTTGAGAAGTACCTTGTCCCCTACCTGGAACTCAAGGTGTTTGCGTCTTACGTCAGCATAGCTTTTCTGACGATCACGTGCGGCTTTCAGCCGGTTTTGAATACCATGATTTTCTCAGTAGTTTCTTGAATGATATCTGGACCCATGAGTTGGGAATCTCCTAACTCAGTCCAACAGATAGGTGATCGGCACTTATGCCCGTAAAGTGCCTCGAAGGGTGCAGCCTTTATGCTGGTATGGTAACTGTTGTTGTACGAGAACTCGCACAACGGTAAGTGATTTTCCCAAGCAGTACCGAAGTCAGCTACGCAGGCTCGTAGCATATCCTCCAGTGTTTGAATAGTTCGCTCGCTTTGGCCATCGGTTTGCGGGTGATAAGCAGTACTCATATCCAGACGAGTACCAAGAGATTTTTGTAGCGATTGCCAAAAGTTAGAAGTAAAACGGCTGTCCCTATCCGAGATGATCGAGATAGGTACACCGTGTCACGAGATGATTTCTTTGACATAGATGCGAGTCAGACGCTCCATCTTGTCGGTTTCCTTGATGGCCAGAAAATGAGCAGATTTCGTGAGACGGTCCACGATCACCCAAATGGTATCGCAACCATTCGAAGTTTTTGGTAGTTTGGTAATAAAGTCCATGGAAATCTGTTCCCATTTCCATTGCGGAATTTCAGGTTGTTGGAGCAACCCCGAGGGTCTTTGGTGTTCGGCCTTGACTTTGGAACAGGTTAGGCATTTACTGACG
Organism: Helichrysum umbraculigerum; assembly: GCA_949592205.1. Lineage (NCBI taxonomy): Eukaryota > Viridiplantae > Streptophyta > Magnoliopsida > Asterales > Asteraceae > Helichrysum > Helichrysum umbraculigerum. Next base: position 58,463,014 of record CATIUR010000006.1, read on the forward strand.
TACAAGGCGATGTCAGCTTTCATGTTAGGCCACCAATACAACCCTTTGACGTCATGATACATCTTATCAGAACCAGGATGTATAGAGTATCGAGATTTGTGAGCTTCAGCCATCACCAAATCTCGCAAGTTTCCGAATTTGGGTAACCACACCCGGTTAGAGAAGTATCGAGTTCCATCGGGTTTGATTTCGAATTGTTTATCCAAGCCTCGCAAGGCTTCATTTTTCAAGTTTTCATCGTTGAGTGCTTCAAGTTGAGCGGTAAGGATTTGAGCAGGGAGCTCGTTAAGAATTGTCATAGAAAGTGCTCGGACTCGAAGGGGTTTCGCTCGTTCCTTTCGGCTTAAGACATCGGCAACTACGTTAGCCTTGCCCGGGTGGTATTTGATCTCGCAGTCGTAGTCACTAAGTAACTCAACCCAGCAACGTTGCCTCATGTTTAGATCCTTCTGATCGAATATGTGTTGGAGACTTTTGTGATCAGTGAAGATAGTGCTTTTCGTACCGTAGAGATAATGTCTCCAGATTTTCAATGCGAAGACCACAGCACCTAACTCGAGGTCGTGGGTCGTATAGTTTTTCTCGTGGATTTTTAGTTGTCGTGAGGCATAGGCAATGACTTTTTCCCGTTGCATCAACACACAACCAGGTCCTTGGTGTGAGGCGTCGCAGTAAACTACGAAATTGTCGGTGCCCTCGGGTAAGGACAAGATCGGTGCACTGCAAAGTTTGTTTTTCAATAGTTGGAAAGCTGACTCTTGTTTATCAGTCCAATCGAACTTCTTATCTTTCTGAGTCAGTGTGGTTAGGGGAACAGCTATTCTTGAAAAGTTTTCGATGAATCGGCGGTAATAACCAGCAAGACCTAAGAATTGTCTCACTTCGGTTGGAGTGGTCGGTGACTCCCAGCCCTTGATTGCTTCAATCTTGGTGGGATCAACATGAATTCCTTGGCTGTCAATCACGTGCCCGAGGAATTGAACGGTTCGAATCCAGAACTCACACTTAGAGAATTTGGCATATAACTCTTCGTGTTTAAGAAGTCCTAGAATGGTTTTCAGATGTTGAGCATGTTCCTGCTCGTTGCGAGAGTAAATCAGGATATCATCGATGAACACAATGACGAATTTGTCAAGATATGGTTTGCACACCCGATTCATAAGGTCCATGAATACGGCCGGTGCGTTGGTCAACCCGAATGGCATCACTTGGAATTCGTAATGCCCATAACGAGTTCGGAAAGCTGTCTTTGGGATATCATTGTCACGGACTCGGAGTTGATGATAACCCGACCGTAGATCAATCTTTGAGTAAACACTCGATCCTTGGAGTTGGTCAAATAGGTCATCGATTCAAGGAAGCGGGTACCGATTCTTTATGGTTAGCTTATTCAGCTCTCGGTAATCGATACACATGCGGAAAGATCCATCTTTCTTTTTCACGAATAAAACCGGAGCTCCCCAAGGCGAGGAACTTGGTCGAATGAATCCTCTGTCCAGGAGTTCCTGTAGTTGGTTAGACAACTCCTGCATTTCGGATGGTGCTAAACGGTAAGGGGCTCGTGCCACGGGTGCAGCTCCGGGCACAAGTTCGATTTGAAATTCAACTTGTCTAGGTGGCGGAAGTCCGGGCAAGTCTTTAGGAAAGACTTCCGGGAAATCCTGCACGATCGGAACATCCTCAAGTCGCTTCTCCTCCGACTTCTTCTCTGTTACATGTGCGAGGACGGCTTGATACCCTTTTCGTAGATATTTTCTAGTTTTTAGACAGGAGACAATATTCAGATTTCGTCTGCCGGTCTCCCCTTGTAGGACTAAGGTTCCACCGGAGACAAGAGGTATGCGAACGAGTTTATCATGGCAGATGATTTCAGCTCGGTGCTTGGATAACCAATCCATACCGACAATAATGTCGAAGCTGCCGATCTCGACAGGGATTAAATCAATGGGAAACGTTTCGTTCGTAAGGTTAAGTGTACAGTTGTGTATGATGCTATCAGTCTCAATCAGTTTGCCGTTAGCTAATTCAACAATGTATTTAGCATCTAAGGCAGTGAGAGTAATATCAAGTAAAGGGCTAAATTTCTCAGAAATAAAGCTTCTATCGGCACCGGTATCAAATAACACAGAAGCAGTAAGGTCGTTGAGAAGGAACGTACCCGTCACGACGTTCGGGTCTTGTCTGGCTTCCCCAGCCTTGATAACGAATGATCTGCCGCGAGCAGGGTTGTTGTTGTTGTTTTTCAGCTTTGGGCAATCTTTCTTGAAATGCCCTATATTTCCGCACCCAAAGCATGCCTTTGGTGCATTAGTGTTGGGGGTAGAAATGTTCGTTCGGCAATCCTTGGCTAGATGCACGAACCGTTTGCAGTTGGAGCAAGGGCAAGAGCCGTCATGATGGCGGCTGCATTTGGAACAGTAGGGCTTATTCCCGCTGTACCCTTTCTTTTCCGAAGTCCCCGATGAATAAGCCTTAATGTACTCAGGCTTTTTGTTGGAGGTTTGGTTGGATGAGTTGGGGTTACCTTCCCACTTGCGTTTGTTGTTTGCAGATGGGGTTGAAGTTGTGCCGCGGCGGACAGAATTTGCCGTTAACTCATGGGCCATACGGATGGCGCTCTGAATAGTACCTGGTTTGGATGAAGTCACCAGGTCCTGTAGTCTCTCAGGGAGACCATGGTTGGGCACAGAAGTGCCAGTTGATGGAAACGGTTTGTGTATCCGGTGATGTCATCACCCTGCATCTTGTGGTTCCAAAATTCCATTTCTAGTTGTTTCAATTCATCCCTGGGGCAGTACTCGCCCCTCAACATCTCCTTCAACTCCTCCCACGGGAGTTTGTAAGCATTAGCAACACCCACAGTCTGGGCATAGGTGTTCCACCAGATGAGTGCGGTGTCAGTAAAAGTACTAACGGAGAACTTAACTTTATCTCCCTCCGCACAGTTGCAGATCAGAAATACGGATTCGACTTTCTCGATCCAGCGTACTAGACCGATAGCTCCCTCAGTACCTGCAAAGTTTAGAGGTTTGCAGTTCTGAAAGTCTTTGTATGAACAGGGTTTAGCAGTAGGGGTTTCAGCGGCATCGCTGTTCCTCGTGGAATTTGGTGGAGTATTCCGAGCCAAGGCTTCAGTAACAGCCTGGGTTATAAGGGAGGTAATCTGGGCATCGGTGTATGGTCTTGTCTTTGGCGGCATGATTCTTCAATAAAAGAAATGAAGATATATGAGATTTTGTAGGAACTTGTAATTGTCACAGATGTACATGTATAAAAGCAGTAATACATAACATCAACATGGAAAAATGACAATTATTATGAGTTGAAATATCAAGGAATATTTGATGGATAATGTGAGTTCAAAGGTTACATCCTACAGAGATATTACAAAAGGTGTCGGGAATTGTTACATCCGACTAGTTTATAGAGTAGTGCTAGATAGTCAAAAGATTACGAGATAGATTACAAGACAAAGACTACACTAGTCTTCATGTAGATTAATTTGTTCCATCAGCGCGACAAGGCGGTCCACGGTTTCTGCTAGTCGGTTGGTCTGCCTGGCATTGTCTTCAACCAAAGCCAGTCGTTGTGCTAGTGCTCGAGAGTGATCTTCAGCCTCCTGTGAACGCTGTTCACATTCCTCTAGTCGATTTCTTACAAGTTCATCCGCACCTAATTCGGCGGTCATTGAATCCTGAATTATGCTTACAGAGAGGTTGGTATCCTCTTGTTCTCGCTGGAGTTGGGATATGTGATCAAGTGCTTGGCGAAGCAGGTAGGTCATTCGGTGTTGTTCCCGTTCAAGACTTTCGAGTCTTTGCTCCTGACGGCGGAATTGGGTAGCCAATACTGGCAACGTGAGATGTGCCGAGTTCTAAGAGTTATGTACAGGATAAGGGCTGTTTCGAGGCGACCTTGTGTTCCTCCTGGCTACTCGTGGGTTCCGTGACCCGTGTGAGTGAGAGTGTGACGGATTAGGTGGTGTGTTTGCCATTCCTGTGGCAGAGTGTAAGTAAGACGAGGCTAATATATATACATATATCATATCCAGCCTAGTGTCTAGCACGTATCAAGTAATGGTCCGGTTCTCTCGTGGTCAGAGTCAACTAACGTATCCCCGTTCAACATAATTATTTCTGACCTTACATCATCTTTCCTTAATTGTACATAGTTGATCAGGCTATGTTAAATTAAAGTCGTATGCTGTAATTCCTGAACCAGTCATGTCTAATAAGAGAATACTGCCTAATGGTCATAGTCTAGGCCCACTAAATGCAACCTAGTTCACTATAACCTTAGGCTCTGATACCAATCTGTAACACCCCCGAAATTCACTGTTTTGCGGAAGCATAGTTTGGGGTGTTACTAATCAAATATCACAGCACAAAGATAAAGTAAACGACATCTATATGCAACGTTTGTAAATTTATTACATTCCATAGATATATTGTTTGAAAACTTAGTGTTTTCGTATACAAAAATGTAGTTTCCCTAGAGTCCGCGCGTGTAGCGGGAGATTCTATTACATAATCAAAATATACAAAAGATAATGCTAAGAATCTCCGTTAATGCAGTTATGTTGAAATCATGCGACTCTAGCTAAAATCCTGGAGTAATCCTACTCCATCCGAGTACCTGAGAAAACATGCTAAAAAGTGTCAACCAAAAGGTTGGTGAATCTCACAGGTTTGTAAGTAATATCATCTTTGAACATGAGATTTCATCAGTAATGCCCGCAGGCGTAAAATCAGCAATTTCAATCTAGAAATCGTAAACCAGTATTTGCAATCCCGCAAATGTAAGTAAGTAAGTTTATACCGTTGCCATGAGGCTCATAATCGAAGCTTAACCCGTAAGTAATAAGTTTGCTCCCGTGACATGCTCGTAAATGAGTAAGCATCAGTAACGAATATTTAGTCACCCGTTTCTACGTGTAAATCGGTACGTGGCAGCGCTACTGCCCCGGGCGGGGAGGGTCATTTCCCTAATGGATCCATTAACTAGTGTTCGCGCTTAAGTCCATAACTAACGATATATGATGGAGAGACTTCTGTAAATAGTAAACAACTCATGCAATTCCGTTTGGTATAGTAAGCAGTTTAGTACTTGTGTTCAAGAAAAATCAGTAGCATGTATCTCCCCCAATAAGATAAAACAGTAAAAGTAGGGCCGTAAGACTCACATGAGTCTTGTAGTAATCAGTTGCAATTAGCAAGTAGTAAGTAAAGCAAGTAGGTTCTCTGAACCCGTAACCTTCAAATGCCTAATCATATGAAGTTATGTAAGTATGCGTCTCACGAGACGTTTCGTTTAGTTGTACACAACTAGTATATCCAGTGTTTGTCCGTATGTTTGTAATTGTTTGTTTGTTGGAAAACATGTTTGGCCCGTTGGTGACGGTTTGTAGCAAAAATTCTAAAATGTTGACTTTGCTACAGTAAATGTGCTACAGTGAATTGCTACAGTAAAATTTGACTTTTTGCTACAGTAACTTTGACTTTTCTATAGTGAAAATCCTTTAAAATTTCCAAGTTTTCTGTTTTCTACGACATAAGCTGCGACACAAGGATTTGTATGCGACACAAGGGTTGTGTCGCATGAAGGATGCGACACAAGAGCTCTGCGACACAGTGGTTGTGTCGCAAAAAGCTTGCGATGCTAATTCAATAGCGACAGAAAGGTTGTGTCGTATAAAATACGACATAGTATGCGACATAGAGTGCGACACAATATTGTGTCGCAAAGGTTACGTCACTAAAGGATTGGTACGACACCAGGTGCGACACAAACGGGTTTATGCGACACAGCATGCGACACAAGGCTTGTGTCGCATGTATGAACACCAGCCCAGAAACTTTCGGGTTTCAAGAATTTCCGACCAAAAACGCAAATCTAACCCATCTTTGAGCTATAAAATCGGGAATTCTTCATGTATTAGGTTATATCTAAGTTGTGTACACATCAAAACATCAAAACATTACACCAATTTGAATAGATCTAAGATTTTAGGAGTTTCTTACTTTTGCAAATCGAGCTAAATGGAGGATGAATTGATGAAGACGGTCTTGATATTCTTGCTCCACTCGTGATGGTGATTCCGAATATGTAATTTTCGGGGTCGAGATTTGATGTCGAAAATTTGGTGTGAATTGTGGTTGAGAGAGTTTGTGAGGTGTGTGTGTTTTTGGAGAAATGAAAAATGAAAGAAGAAAGTAGGAGTGGGGGTGGGGTTGGCTGATCCATCAAGGAAGGAGGGGAAATTACTCCCCAAAACGCAGTGTTGACTCCGTGTCCTAATAGTTTAATCACTAGTTTTTAATATCTAACCAAACGTTTATATTTTAAAACGTAACTGGAGTATTAAAATTAAAAATACCTTGAAATTAATAATAAAAATATTTGTCGAAGTATTTAAATTATTAATTCGTGTTTATTACGTTTTGTTGCATTATTTAAAATGTCGTCGCGATAATATGTAAATAATGTCCGTTCAGTTGCGTATTTTATATACCAAAAATACGTTCTCATTATTTAAGTTAATTTCTGTCACCAACGTCCAAATAACTGTGTCGGACTCCGTCCGGTTAATTCGCACGATTTATCCGAATCGCGTAAGTACACACATATATATATAAATCACCTTATATATATATATATATATATATATATATATATATATATATATATATATATATACAAATAGAGTCTGCAATTAGTCCTATTACATACTAATTATATCTAGTTACAATTAATTAGGCTAAATTAATTACCCTAATTTAGCAGGTGTTACACACAAAATGCTATCAAAGACTTTGTCAATATCGAATTTATATGCAGTAAACGTTTGGTAATGAATTGAATACAAAAGATTAAGTAAAACCCAGGATAATTCCAGGATAATGCAGTTTGAGCAGGAAATAGATTGAATAAACAATGCAAAAGTAAAGTAAATGCAATTGACACGATGATGTACGAGGAAAACCCTTGATCTATAGTAGATCGCCGGCACAAAACCTCGGGAAGGATCAATTGATCCTTGCCTTATGTTTATCTTATAGAACGAAAAAGAATTACAAGCTAAGAGCACAAGAATGATCAGTGTTTGTGGTATTGTATATGTTAAATAAATTATGAATGCAAAAATATAGATAAGGGAATCATACAGCGTTTGTGGTTATTTATAGATTATTATAATACTTTTAGTTTTATAGACAAAACTCTTTAATCTGTTTGAAAAATAGTAAAATGAATAAATGATGGACCACGTGAACTTGACTAGTTGATGGCATGGTCCCGGTCTTTCGTATGTGACGGACCCATGGTGTCTTTTAATAATAATTTCAATTTCAATTTCAATATATGAGTTACAATAACGACAAGACACAAAATAATTCACATGGGTTTTAATATCTTTCAAATATCCAAATCTTCTAAATCTAAATATTATATAAAATACTAACTTTTATAGTTATAATAATATTTCATGCCCGAATTTCATTATTTTTTATCCACTAGTTAATTACACGTTAAAACATAGACAAGTTGTTGTTGACCTTTCGGTATGAGTAATGGTGCCGGTTGGAACACCACATTTTTTCATCCGTATATCATTAATATGTTTTATATTATTATACAATACAATATTACAAAACATATTTAGTGTTGAAAGATTAAAAATTAGTGATATACGAATCAGTATCATTTCCGTAGTGGTAGAAAGCTTCTAGATCCTTACATCATAACACAAAAGCAGCAAAAAACTTGGTCTTTAAAAAATGTGTATCTTAGACTCAAATTGAAGATATTTCATGTAGCCATACATGTAGGTTGACGCATCACCTTACCATTTTGATAATGTAATGTTGTTGATTTTCGTTTTATAAACCATTTGTGTGTAATTCATATTATCCAAGACCAAAAGGAAATCAAGTTACGTTGAACATCTCCAATGTATGTACCAAATGTACCTTTTTACACTATAATAGTGCAAAAAAAGCACTCCAATGTATGCATTAAACCTTACACTATTATAGTGCAATCAAAAGTCAAAGTCAAAATGCATTATATTTGATGCATCACTAAACTTAGCACTAAAACACTATTCACATTAAATAATAATATATATATAATAACTAAAATGTATTAATATTATGTATTAATTATATATTTGCAATTAATATTAGTAAGATTAATAAATATAATGTTTGTTATCATACTTATCAATGAACTTTCATTATTTTAATAAAATTTTCAATTATAATATTAAAATTTATAAATATAATAATCGTTATTATATTTTTCATGATATTAAAGTAGTTATATAAAAGTATTTATGTTATATTGTTGAATTGTGTATTTTAAATCAATTTAAAAAGATTTAGTGTAAAGATTTAGTGCAACACATTGGAGCAACTTATTTTTAGTACAAGCATATTCTCAAAAGATTCTATTTTTGCACTAAAATAGTGCATACATTGTAGATGCTCTATAATATGGGTTGACATGAGCGGAGTGTGTATTTGTATGAACTAATTAACACGGTTTAATTTGACGCGATGAATGATAAACTTGTTAATGTAGATCAACACGGCGACTCGTGGTTGTTGATGTAGTAACATGATTTCAATCGTCACTAAATCCTTGTAGTGTTCATGTGATTGTTTGCATCAATAAAAGGCATTTATATATAAGTGATGCAATAAACAACGGTACTGATCACTGTCAATAAATAAATTATACATATACAAATGAAAACGTATTTTCACCATTCACTGAAGATCATGACCATTCATTGGTAGTTGTGATTTTCACCAATAAGGCAATAAGTCACTATACTTGTACTCCGTATTATACTTCGTATGTACAGTAATAAATATAAATATGATCAATTTATCAAAATCAGTGACACGCAATTATAACAACAATTATGTGTTTTCTCTTTAGTTTTAGGGTGGTGATATGTACATCACTAAAAATTAGTCATACACCACTAAAGCTGATTTACAATGTTGTACAGTACAGCACAATGATGCATAAAAATGGTGTATGGATATTTTTTGGTGGTGTACAAATCACCACCCTTAGTTTTATACTGCCTAAAACATTAAGTATGACTTATCTTGAAATAATAGAAAGTGAAAGTAATATTTGCACGATTCAAAGTTTTATCAATTGTATTCATTATCATCTCAAACAATAAATTCCCAACAACTAATGACCAAATTTTATTCGATTGTAACTCCCTAGTAGTAGATTAGTGGTAGACACGGACGGAGCTAGAATTCTCTACATCCGCCCCTGGTGGTAGAGTCGTAGAGACTTGCATGCGCTCCTCCAATAGAGGTTCAAAATCCAATCCATGACAACTCTATCAAAAATATTTCATACGAAGTGACAACCGCCTTTTAAAAGAAAGAATATTTTGCTAATTGCTCAATTTATGTTGAGTGAGTGTTAGTGACCCATTAAAAGTGACATTGACGCCATCATTAAACAAAACTCAAGTGGCACATGGTGTTTCACCATGACCTCAAGGTCATGGGTTCGAACCCGGATGTTAGCAAAATGCTCTCCGGGATGGAAACAGGGGTTTTCTCTCGAAATATTCGGGTTTCCCCAGGAATTGGTGATGGGTATATGAAGAGGCAATGCCGCTGAGCCCAATACTGCCTTTCAAAAAAAAAAGTTCATTCAACTGTCATACAACGTAATGTTCGATCAGTTCTCTCAATGACCAACTGTCACGTAAAAATAAGTAAATATACTATATACAATATATAATATAATTAAATATCTAGTCATATTCGTTTTTACATCTACCCAATGACCATCTGAACACGATAATGTTAAACGATCATTTGACGATTTAATTTTGACTGAGCATTTTCCGAAACATTGATCATATAAAATTAAATAATAAAAGTTCCTTTCACCAAAAAGATTTCAAAAGAAACGAAGTATTTCGAAGGTTTGAAATTATGGTTTCAAAAAGATCGATTAAATTTAAATACTTAATGTTTGCGTTTAGTGCCTGAAAATGCATCCAAATTACAAACTTACATTTGTAATTTGTTATCTTAAATGCATTCAACTTTTTAAAAAGTGTGTGTTACTTATTTTGTTGATGTACACATGTCTTTCACAGAGGTTGACACATCATCAATAAACACACTTCTTAAAAAGTTAAATGCAAAAAAATATATATATATAAATAACAAACATAAATTGTAAATCATAATTCATGGCCTTGTGGAATTTAAATTTGCTAAAACACATACACGTTTTGTTCATTAGGTTTCTATATTTGTTTTGCAGACTACGATTTTTTAATATAAAATTCCAGTTAGAATATATAACGTATCTCATGCATGTTAGTATGGGCCATGTTAAATCACATGATAAAGAAAAACTATTCGAAAAGGTCTAGAAGGAGATGATGACTTTCATGTTCTTGAAATTAAGTAACTTTTGTTAAAAATAATAAACAAATAAAAAACCCCAAAATTAAAAACAAAATAAATAAAAAAAAATTGATAAATAACAAAAAATAAAAACTACGGATAAAACTTCACATATTACACTAATAACAAATGCACTTGGCCACTTGTATATATATAGTTGTATATATCCTTTCCTTGATGATTATAACGTTTAAGTTGAATTTTTAGAAATTAAGAGATCATAGACGTCTTTATACTTCATTTTCTCATCAATGATCAAGCGTGTATTCAAGGATGAAGTCGTGGTTAGTAAATGAAGAGTGATTTGTACATTACTACTTCGTTTTCATACACATCTAAAATCCAACTATGTTTTATGCTAATGTATAGTACAACACTGTAAAACGAAATTAACAACTGTATGAAGAAAATATAGTGTTGATCATCACCCTTCGCGGATACTACGTAGCAACTAACGTTGACTATTATATACACATTTATATTTTTAGCATAAACCTGTTAAGTGTTAAGCCACAAAAAGGTTCATGTTTGGTTAATTAACAAGTTTAAGCTTATATTAGTAAAGTGCAAACGACCCAACTTTTTCATTAATTTCATAACGGTTAATCACAAAACCTTAGACATTAGTGTATAACATTTATTATTTATAAAAGCTTGGATGATACTTCCTCCGTTTCAAAATTATTGTCACCAGACAATAAACATACAATAATGATGGATTGATATGTAAATATGTAACCATTACATAAGAGCACACGGAGTGGTGACGGCCTAAACACAGTGTTCTGAGTGAGAATTTTGTGATGAGGATTTTGTGGAGTGGTAACAGTGTTCTGTACAGTGTTCTGCAATTTTTTATTATTTGTTTGATTTGTTTTTTAAAGATGATAATTGTATAATTTAATATATAAAAAACAAATAAATTAAATATAACAACATTTAATATAGTTAATTCATTAAAACACAATAAAAACAAAACAAGAAAGAAAGTTTTTTGGTTTTGCTTCGTACGTACACTGAACCAACAAAAGTTTCAAGAAGAAAAAAACAAACAAAATAAAAACAAAAGAGGAAAAGCAACAGCGCCGAACAAAAAAACAAAGAAAAAAAAGGAGAAAAAGTAAAAAAAATAATAATAAAAAATGCAGGATCTTGTTTGCGTACAGCGCCGGCATCCGGAAGTTGAAGCTTGAACGCCGTTTAGAACGGCGTGGAGAACGGCGCTCCGGAATGGCTTAACGTCGAAACACGGCGTTCTGGGACGAAAACGCAGACGAGAATTTTGTCACTCCGTGTGCTCTAATGCATTATAAATATCTCAAAATATGATAATGTTAATTAATTACAATTATTTTAATGATTAATTTGTACTTACCCGCAAGATTCTACGGGGTTCAATAATTAAAATTATAATAATATGTGGGACGAAAACTACAAAGTCTATGGTTTTCCGGTAGAACCCTATTTCATCCAAGTTGTTTCATAACCGGAAAAAGGAAGCGATCCTTCGCATATATAGCCTATATGTATGAATTTTAATCGTAAATATAACATAATAATTGTTTGTTTCTTCATATGAAAATTGATATGTCTAAATGCAAAAGTCTAAGCTAAGAAAGTGTAAGATCTTTAACCTGTACTATAATCAATTTTGATTGATATATATGGAAACTTGTATACCATAAAAGAGATTTGATAATATTTTAATCATAATAACGTAACTTTGCGTAGACCTACCACTTATATGTAGTCATGTTGTCACTTTTGTCAAATTATATCTTTGGGATTTGGGGGAGTGGTTACAACTAGCAAGTCGGCCCAATGAACTACTAATCTTTGGTCAATAACGTAAAAATGATCGTTTAATAAATAAAGTAAAATTTCAAATTAGAAAACCATCTATAGTAGTACATTGGAATGTTTGAGACGCTAATAATAGGGTAAATATATTTTGTCGGCATCGTACCCTCCATGTTTGTTCCGAGTTAAGCAACCTACCATTAAAACTCCCATTGTGTGCAGTAAACTGGTTAATGTTGTATCGATATCGGCAATATGGTAACCGGTTACCGGGAGAACCGGTAAAATTAATTACGTGTCATTTTTTAGGCCACATGATGTGGTTGCCAAGTCATCATTTTGTAGGTTGTAACAGGTAAAAACATAGTTTGCAAAGTTTGTAGCACATAAATAACCGGTTTGTTGCATACATTGGGAGTTTTAGGGGTAAGTTGCTTAACTCTGAACAAACATGGGGGGTACAATGCCGACAAAATATATTTACCCCTAATAATACGATTGATGGATTTGTTCATGTAATATTTTGGGTAGAGCTGAAATTAATATGAGAGTGTAAAAATAATATTTAATCATCATTTAATTTATAAAATATACGTTTTCATACCGAAACCATTTTCAAATGACAAATACCAAAGGGCCTAGCGGTATGTGGGGAACCCATTCAACCAAGAGGTTATGGGTTCAAGCCTACATATTATGTGAGGTATGTTAGATTGTAGGGTTGCCTTCTTAAAAAAATTCGAATGACAAATGTTACTCCGTTGAAAATATATTTCTCGTGTCATTATGATGAAAGTGGTATTATATCACAATCCAATATTAAATGAAGTTACTTGTATCATGGTCGGTTGCAAAGGCCAAATATTTAGTTTACGTAAAGTATTATATTACAAAAATAATAAAACAAGGAGTTATAAGTCAACATTCATATCTATATCTATAATAATTAAAATATATATAAAAGTTCATATGTTTATTTAATTATTAACGAGCTATACTTTATCTAAAAACACTTTAACACATAACTGCAAACATATAATAAGGTTGAGGAAGAACGTCATTTTATCAGAAAAAATATTTTACATCTCATTTTTTAGCCGTATACCACAAATATAATTTACACAGTTGTACAGTTTAACACCTTAAAACATAATTGATGATGTAGGGATAAAAAACGACAATGTACTAATCATCACCCTTATAAAAAGTGTGTACAACATAAAATTTAATAAGTTTAAAACATTTCATATACCGTTTTGATTTATGATCCACATATTACGACATCATATATTTCTAAACGTGCATCGCATGGGTTTAATGCCAGTAATAATAATAATAATAATAATAATAATAATAATAATAATAATAATAATAATAATTAGATATTTTGTTAAATGGAATGATAAGAAGTTGTCATGTGTCATTGTTTCCTATGTGACAAATCCTGAAGCCATTATTTATACTCCGTTAATATATAAATAGATAGATAGCTAGATATAGATATCATTTCCTAGGTGATTATAATGTTTAAGTTGAATTTTTAGAAATTAAGAGATCATAGACGTCTTTATACTTTATTTTTTCATCAATCATCAAACCTTTATTCAAGGACGAAGTCGTGGTTGGTAAATGAAGAGTGATTTGTACCTTACTACTTCGCTTCGTTTTCATACACATCTAAGATCCAACTATCTTATGCTACTGTATAATACAACTGTGTAAAACGCGATATAACACTATCTTTTATGCTACTGTACAGTAACTATCTTTTATGTTGGTTAATTAACAAGCAGTTTAAACTTATAGAGAAGAGTTCAATTGAGACCATTTATTTTGTGTGAGAATGGGGGAACCAACCACAATATGCCATGTGTCACTCTTTTCTCTCTCATCCACGTTTTTAAAAATTAAATATCTCACAAACGACAAGTAGAAAAATCATGAAAATTGCACCATATTTTTCAGCGTTTTATCCTCTTCGATTTACCGTCCATCAAGGCATACTTCCGACGAACTTTTTTTTTTCATTTTTTTGGTGGGTTTTACATATTAGTAACACATGTGTTAGTGATTGATTATATATTTGATTTAGGGTTTAGGGTTAGGGTTTAGAGTTAGGGTTTAGCAGGGTTTAGTGTTAGGGTTTAGCAGGGTTTAGTGTTAGGGTTTAGCAGAGTTTAAGGTTTAGGGTTTAGTATGATTTAGGGTTTAGAGTTTTATAAAGCGTTTAGGGTTTAGGGTTTGGGGTTTGGGGTTTGGGGTTTAGGGGTTAGGGTTTAGGGTTTAGGGTTGGGAGTTTGGGGTTTCGGGACGAAACCCCAAACTCCCAACCCTAACCCTAAACCCCAAACCCTAAATCCTAAACGCAACACTGTAACATACGTGTTAGTAATGTGAAACCCACTAAAAATAATGGAAAAAAAAAACTCGTCGAAAGTATGCTTTAATGAACGGCAAATCGAAGAAGATCAAACGCTGAATCTAATGGTGCAATTTTCAAAATTTTTCGATTTGTCGTTTGTGAGATATTTAACTTAAGGGGTAAATGAGTTTTGTATTCTCTTTGTACACATGGCACCATATCATTGGTTCCTATATTCTTACACAAATTTTTAGTCTCATTTGAACCTTACCCTAAACTTATACGGAGTATAAGTAAAGTGCAAACGACCCAAACTTTTGAATAATCTCAAAATGATTAATCAATAAAGCTTGGATCATATAAAACCTTTAATTATCCAGCGATTGTACAACATATAAATGATGAATGATATGCAATTCAACCATTACATAATGCATAAATATCTCAAGATATGATAATGTTAATTAATTACGATTATTTTAATGACTGATTTGTACTTACCCACAAGATTCTACAGGGTTCGATAATATAAATTATAATAGGTGGGCCGAAAACCAAAAAATTCATGGTTTTCCGGTAGAATCGTATTTCGTCCAAGTTGATGATGATGATTAAAAAACTTGGTAACTAAATGCAAATTGATGTCTAAATGATGTCTAAATGATTAAACGAGTGATAATAATTGTTTGTTTTCCATATGAAAATTGATGTCTAAATGCACAAGTCTAAGTTAAGAAAGTGTAAGATCTTTTAACCTCTGCTATTAGGGGGTGTTAATCGGGTGTAATATCCCAAAATTTTACGAGTATGTATTTTAATTAAATGAGTTATTTATCTATATTGAGTATGTATTTGGTGTTAAATACAAATAATGAGTTGGGGACTTGGGGTTAAATTATAAATGAGACACTAGTATGTGATTAAAAGTCTTGAGTGACTAAACTTGGAGGGTTGTAATGTGAAATACCCAAAATAATACTCCCTTATCTTAAAACTTGTACACACACCCAATAATTAAGTGTGTGTAGTGTGTGTGTGAGCCGTGAGTCGACCAAACAAGAGGGGGAAGAAGAAATCAAGAGAAAACCCCAAATTGAGCTAGTGATTGTGTGTATTTGAGCTTCCTATCAACTAATCTAACACCCTTGAGGTTCATAAAGAGTTGGAGTAATTGCTTGAATCTAGCTAATCAACATTTACAAGGTATGCTAAACGGTTTAAAGGGACAATTTGGGCGAGGAGCAAGGTCGACTATTGGTGGGGCTTGCTATTGAGATAGTAAGTCAATCCCCTTCGTAAATTATGCTCTTGATATTGTTGAAGCCCCATTTTGAGTAAACATTGATCATTTGAGTATAAGCATCTTGTGATGTAAAAATTTGATGTTTTGAGCGAAACTTGTAAAATGGTGTCAAAACGGGTCACGAGTGATCCAAAGGTGTGGTTGTTGTTGAGTTAATTTTATGAGTTATAAAACTTGCATGTCGGTTGTGGAAAATGTTTGTAAACACTTGAGTGTGTTTGGTGGTTGATTATGAGAAATGGTATGCGGTTAAAAAGGGTCCAAATGGGTCGTTATTGAGTACTTGAGTTAAGCCAGGTTGGAATTGTCGTGTGGGTTAGATGTGCGAGTCTTTAAACTTGTTTTGGTTCGTTTGTGTGATGGGTAAAATGTCCTGTAACACTCCCAAATTTACTGTTGAGCGGAAGGATACTTTGGGGTGCTACTAATCAATAAACAAAGCACATAATATACATAATGAACGACTCTATATGCGTCTTTTTCAATACATTGATATTATAAATGTCTTACACTGTTATAATTATAACGCCCCTCATTCGGAAGCAAATACTTGGAAATACATATTTATCAGAATTCTGCTAGAAATTTTCGCAAACCTTTATACAACATGTTTAACTACTAAACAAACATAGTTAACTTGTTTACAAACCGGGGCATTATATATAACAAAACATTATTTATAACAAACTGGATCAGAGTTGCAAGTTTCAAACATTCCCAGCATCAAAACATCCTTCCTGACTACCCACAAAATATACATCACCTGCAGGAAGTAAATTGAGGGATTAGCACGAAGCTAAGTGAATGAATTATCAACTACAATTCAATTTAGCTAGCAATCTGTTCACAATCAATAATGCAACAAATATCGTCAAGAGGAACGGTGGTTCCTATGGACCCTGTTCCGGGTGGCCCTATCAGAACACTTAAATCAACTGTAGGCCCAAAACAGTGATTAACCGCTAACTAAGTGCTAATCTCCATCAACACATGTACGCAACCCTGTGTTGACCAACATTAGCAATCAAGTCCAACCAACAATCTAGTTGACCTCTGTATTTATCAATCAAGCTCACAGGCTAATCAAAACACCAATCAAATGGCATATCATTCCCAAGTTAACATTCTATCAATAGTAATCCTATAATTACTGATTGAAATCAAACTGACACAACTAAATCAAACTATGAGTTTCAAATCCACTCACCTGATTATCTCGTTTCACTTACTCAGCTGTCTTATCTCACTGAGCCCTTTGATTATCTGAGAATCAACAATCAGGTAGAAGTTAGAAATCAAGATCATAAATACTTAACTTATACCTTATTCAACACAAGGAACTTAACACAGTTCACATAAAGTTTACAAGTTCCTAATTATGTTCTTTTAATCATCAACATACTTATTATCATAGTATAATGCTAAATCATCAATATTATAACATGTATTATTAGTCTCAATCAATTTAGAAACAAAAACTAATATTTTGGTTTCAGGATAAGGACGCGCCGCGTCCTTAATGCACCTACCGCGTACTCATCACAAGTTGTGTTCTGGTACCGAAATTACAATAGGACGCACCGCGTGGTCAAAGGACACGCCGCGTCCCACAATTCTAATGATCTACGCGCCGCGTACCATAAGGACGCGCCGCGTCCTACTTGTTTCCAGCCGACCTGCAAGTCTGATCAACCCAGCACTCGAAGGTTTTATGCAAACTCACTAAAATCAGTTTCTATGGTCATTTTTGATATAGTTGCTATCAACTAGAATGTTAGTCATGATCAACTAACATCATAACATCACATATATCAACTTAACTACTTTGATTCATCTAATTCATTCAAAAGCTTCAATTCATAATTATTATCATCAATTTAAACATAAAGAACAACTTACAATTTAGATGATAATGATGATGATGAAACAAACACAGCTTTACAGCACCAATTAGTGTTTCAATTTGAGGTTTCAAAGTTTTTAGGAGTTTAGTTCTAGGTTTAAATTTCCAGAAAGGGAAAGTAAGGAAAACTTTCCTAAAAAGGAAGGTTTATAAGTCGGCCCATCTTTTTAACACCGACCCCGTATCCACTTAAAACTAGTCCCCTTTTAATCTATTGCCTGGAACCTAAAAATCATTTGCGAGAAACTTATTTTATTGTACCGTCAACTATAGTAAATTAAAACAATCAACAATTTACTAAGCACAATAAGTCCTGAGGCTTATTTAACTAAGTTTCGAAATTAAACACATATTATCAAATAATTTCTAATACAATTAACTATATCAATTTAAAATTAGAAATTACCAGACCAGAAGAGAGGATGTTACAACTCTCCCCCCTTAAGAAGATTTCGTCCCCGAAATCTCATCACGATCAAATAATCCAGGATATCTGGATCTCATACTATCCTCAGTCTCCCAAGTTAGGTTTTCACCTAAACTATGTTTCCATTTCACTAACACCATGGGAATATGTTTCTTCCTAAGTTTGGTAACTTTCCTGTCAAGAAGTTCAACTGGTTCTTCTACTAACTTCTGACTCTGATCTACTTTCAAATATTTCAAAGGAAGAATCTGAGACTGGTCTTCAACGTTACATTTCCTCAAATAACAAATGTTAAACGTGTCATGAATACCAGCAAGCTCTGGAGGAAGATCCAATGTAACAGACTGATCATTAACAATCTGACGAATTCTAAATGGTCCAATATATCGAGGAGCCAATTTGCCACGTTTTCCAAACCGGATTACCCCTTTCCAAAGCGAAACTTTCAAGTAAACAAGTTCACCTTCAACAAAAGTAACTGGTTGACGTTTAGGATCGGCATATTGTTTCTGTCTATCAAGTGCAGCTTTCAACTTTTCACGAGCCACTGCCACTTTATCAGCTGTCATTTGAACAATATTTGGACCTGCAAACTGTTTCTCACCTGCCTCTAGCCAACAAGTTGGAGTTCTACAACGGCGACCATAAAGCATTTCATATGGAGGCATGCCAATACTAGAATGATAAGAGTTATTATAAGCAAACTCAACCAATGGCAAATGAGAATCCCAAGAACCACCATACTCCAGAATACAAGCTCTCAACATATCCTCCAATGTCTGAATCGTACGTTCTGACTGACCATCTGTTTGAGGATGATAAGCTGTACTAAGATTCACTCTGGTGCCCAACTCATGCTGCAAACTTTGCCAAAAATGAGATACAAATCTTGGATATCTATCAGATACAATCGATAATGGAATACCATGCCGAGAAACAATCTCATTTACATACAACTGTGCCAGTTTACTCATAGATGCAGTCTCACTAGTAGCTAGAAAATGTGCACTCTTGGTCAATCGATCAACAATAACCCAAACCATATCATTTCCTCGGGCAGTTCGAGGTAACTTGGTTACAAAATCCATAGTCAAATGTTCCCACTTCCATTCAGGAATCTCAAGCTGTTTCAACAATCCATACAGCTTCTGGTGTTCAGCTTTAACTTGAGAACAAATATGACAAGAACTAACAAATCTTGCTACATCCATTTTCATTGTAGGCCACCAATATAAAGGTTTCAAGTCATTATACATTTTCGTACTTCCAGGATGTACAGACAATCTGGACTTATGGGCTTCATTCAGAATAACATCCCGAAGACCACCAAACAAAGGAATCCAAACACGAGATTGAAAGGTTTTTAATCCTCTCGAATCATCTAATAACAATTCCTTTCGATTCAACATAATTTCATATTTCAAATTATGATCTAACAAGGCCTCTAATTGTGCAGCTTTTATCTGACCCACCAAATCAGAAGAAACTTCTAAACGCATAAAATAAACTCGATCAGAGGTTACCTTGCGGCTTAAAGCATCAGCAACCACATTAGCTTTCCCTAGATGGTATTTAATTTCACAATCATAATCTTTGATTAACTCTAACCATCGTCTCTGCCGCATATTCAACTCTTGCTGCGAAAATATATACTGAAGACTCTTGTGATCTGTACAAATAATACATTTGGGCCATACAAGTAATGCCTCCAGATTTTCAAAGTAATTACAACCGCTGCAAGTTCTAAATCATGGGTAGGATAATTTCTTTCATGAGGTTTGAGCTGACGAGAAGCATAAGCAATCACACGATCTCGTTGCATTAAAACACAACCCAAACCAGCAATCGATGCATCACAATAAACAATAAAATCATCGGACCCATCTGGCAATGCTAACACAGGAGCCTGACATAACAACTGTTTCAGAGTCTGAAAAGCTGTTTCCTGTTGTTCAGTCCACACAAACTTTTCATCTTTACGGGTCAATTTAGTCAACGAACCGACAATTTTAGAAAAATCTTTAATAAACTTCCGGTAATAACCCGCCAAACCAAGAAAACTTTTTATTTCTGAAGCAGACTTTGGAGCTTTCCAATTCATTACAGCTTCAATCTTTGAAGGATCAACTTTAACACCATTATTACAAATAACATGACCCAAAAACTGTACTTCCCGAATCCAAAATTCACATTTATGAAACTTTGCATACAAATGTTCTCTCTTTAAGGTTTCCAATACTAACCTCAAATGCATTCCATGTTCTGATTCAGATTTAGAATATACCAAAATATCATCGATAAATACAATCACAAATTTATCAAGAAAAGGTCGACAAACACGGTTCATCAAATCCATAAAAACTGCTGGAGCATACGTTAATCCAAAAGGCATAACCAGGAATTCAAAATGACCATACCTGGTTCGAAATGCAGTTTTAGGAATATCACAATCACGAACACGAACTTGATGGTAACCTGACCTCAAATCAATCTTTGAAAAATACGAAGATCCCTGCAGCTAATCAAATAAATCATCTATCCGGGGCAGAGGATATTTATTCTTTACTGTCCTTTTATTCAATTCCCTATAATCAATGCACATTCTAAAAGACCCATCTTTCTTTTTCACAAACAGAACTGGTGCACCCCAGGGAGAAGAACTAGGTCTAATAAACCCTTTATCCAACAACTCCTGTATCTGATTTATCATTTCACGTATCTCAGACGGAGCTAATCTATAAGGGGCTTTGGCTATAGGTGAAGAGCCAGGAACAAGATCAATCTGATATTCAACTTCCCTAACCGGTGGTAAACCAGGTAAGTCATCAGGGAACACTTTCGGATATTCAGAAACAACCGGTACATCGGAAAGAGATTTCTTTTCTAACTTGGTGTCAATCACATAAGCTAGGTAGGATTCACAACCTTTGGACAAAGATTTCCTAGCTTTCATCATACTAATCAAAGGTATACAAACATTATCCCGTTCTCCTCGAGCCACGACATATGACTCTTCAGAGATTGGAATTCTAATCAGCTTATTGTGGCAGTCTATACTTGCTTTATACTGACTTAACCAATCCATGCCAATAATCACATCAAAACTAGCAATCGGCATCAACAGAAATGAAATTGGGAAAGTTTGGCCATCTATCATAATACTAGCTCCAATTACCGAAGTGGTAACAGGAACTGACTTGCCACTAGCTATTTCTACTTCAACAGGGTTTGTAATCACAGTAGGCATCATTTTTAACTTATCACAGAAGTACATAGATACAAACGAACAATTTGCACCAGAATCAAACAAAACACGAGCTGGTACAGAATTTACAAGAAAAGTACCCGTGATCACGTCATCTGTATGGACAGCTTCATCCACTGTCATCTGAAAAGCCCTACTAACTGCAGATGGCGGAGTCTTCCGCTTCTGACCGGAAGATGACGAACTAACAACCGACCCAGAACCCTGTCTCTTAGCCTCGGTACACTGATTTGCACGATGACCTTCCTTATGGCAATTCCAACACACATAAGTAGGAAAAACACAATCTTTGGCTTCATGCCCAATCACACCACATTTCACACATCTAGTGGTTTGCACAGTACACGGCCCAAAATTTCTAGCTCTACATTTAATACACCAATTGGGACGATCAGAAGTACCACCCCGACTTTCTTGTTTCTTACCCTGTTGATTTCCTTGACACCGCTACTTACCTTTACTAGAAGATTTACTCCTAGATTTCTGAGAAACCATTTCTTTACTTGGCGCCTCTTGAGGTCTCAAATCACTGTCAACTGACCGAGCTAACATAAAAGCTTGGGAAAGAGATCCAGCTAACCTCACTGAAGTTCGATAATGATTAGGTAAAGTACCCACAAACTGTTCAATTCTGGTCCTCTCATCAGGAACCAACTGCTGAACAAACCTAAGTTTCTCTGAAAACTGATTAATCAAATCATCCATTGACATTTTATCAGTTAATTGTAAATCCATAAACTCCTTTCGAATCCGAGCTATATCAAAGTTTGAACAATACTGCTTACAAACTTCATTATGAAAATCAGGCCATCGGATAGATGCTTTCTGAAAAGGAGATAACATAGAAGTAATCGAATCTCACCAATTCATAGCTGCTCCTTTTAAAAGTTGAGTTGCATAGGGAACTTTTAACTCTTCCTCACATTGGCAAACTTCGAATTTCTTTTCAACATCCCTCAACTAATCAAGAGTTATCGAAGGATTTGTACTACCAGTATACACAGACGGATTACTGCTCATAAAGGTTTTAAATGAACACACCTTTTGTTTTGGCGGTGAAATCGTAATAAACACAGGATGAGAAGATTAAGCCTCTTTTTGTTGTTTATACATTCTAAGTGCTTGGTTTTCCTCTTCCAATTGAAGGAGATACTCGTCTCTTTCTAACTCCTCTATAGCATGGAAAGAAGTACCAGCATGCTCAGCCCGATTATCATGAGTCTCAACAGTAACTTCCGGCCTTGAGACATTATTAGGGTTAATAGATGGTTGCTCGTTATCCGCCATGTCTGTAAACACAACAACAGCTCACAAATCATTAATCTTTAGCACCTATCCTACTAACAATTTCACATTCAGTACATAATCCCATTTCCAAGAATGTTCGACACAACACAATCAAAGTTTAGGATTGAACATACAATCATATTCAATTGCCCCAAACTATTGCTCTGATACCAACTTATAACGCCCCTCATTTAATATCACAATATAATATTAAGTTTTGGCGGAAGCAAATACCTGGAAATACATATTTATCAGAATTCTGCTAGAAATTTTCGCAAACCTTTATACAACATGTTTAACTACTAAACAAACATAGTTAACTTGTTTACAAACCGGGGCATTATATATTACAAAACATTATTTATAACAAACTGGATCAGAGTTGCAAGTTTCAAACATTCCCAGCATCAAAACATCCTTCCTGACCACCCACAAAATATACATTACCTGCTGGAAGTAAATTGAGGGATTAGCACGAAGCTAAGTGAATGAATTATCAACTACAATTCAATTTAGCTAGCAATCTGTTCAAAATCAATAATGCAACAAATATCGTCAAGAGGAACGGTGGTTCCTATGGACCCTGTTCCGGGTGGCCCTATCAGAACACTTAAATCAACTGTAGGCCCAAAACAGTGATTAACCGCTAACTAAGTGCTAATCTCCATCAACACATGTACGCAACCCTGTGTTGACCAACATTAGCAATCAAGTCCAACCAACAATCTAGTTGACCTCTGTATTTATCAATCAAGCTCACAGGCTAATCAAAACACCAATCAAATGGCATATCATTCCCAAGTTAACATTCTATCAATAGTAATCCTATAATTACTGATTAAAATCAAACTGACACAACTAAATCAAACTATGAGTTTCAAATCCACTCACCTAATTATCTCGTTTCACTTACTCAGCTGTCTTATCTCGCTGAGCCCTTTGATTATCTGAGAATCAACAATCAGGTAGAAGTTAGAAATCAAGATCATAAATACTTAACTTATACCTTATTCAACACAAGGAACTTAACACAGTTCACATAAAGTTTACAAGTTCCTAATTATGTTCTTTTAATCATCAACATACTTATTATCATAGTATAATGCTAAATCATCAATATTATAACATGTATTATTAGTCTCAATCAATTTAGAAACAAAAACTGATATTTTGGTTTCAGGATAAGGACGCGCCGCGTCCTTAATGCACCTACCGCGTACTCATCACAAGTTGTGTTCTGGTACCGAAATTACAATAGGACGCGCCGCGTGGTCAAAGGACACGCCGCGTCCCACAATTCTAATGATCTACGCGCCGCGTACCATAAGGACGCGCCGCATCCTACTTGTTTCCAGCCGACCTGCAAGTCTGATCAACCCAGCACTCGAAGGTTTTATGCAAACTCACTAAAATCAGTTTCTATGGTCATTTTTGATATAGTTGCTATCAACTAGAATGTTAGTCATGATCAACTAACATCATAACATCACATATATCAACTTAACTACTTTGATTCATCTAATTCATTCAAAAGCTTCAATTCATAATTATTATCATCAATTTAAACATAAAGAACAACTTACAATTTAGATGATAATGATGATGATGAAACAAACACAGCTTTACAGCACCAATTAGTGTTTCAATTTGAGGTTTCAAAGTTTTTAGGAGTTTAGTTCTAGGTTTAAATTTCCAAAAAGGGAAAGTAAGGAAAACTTTCCTAAAAAGGAAGGTTTATAAGTCGGCCCATCTTTTTAACACCGACCCCGTATCTGTAACACCCCGCAAATTTAAACGCGATTATTAACGTTAATCACTTGCATTATTAGGCTAATTCCCTACTTGAGTGAATTCACAACAAGTTTTAGAGGTAAGTCTAGCAAAGCCCAACTAGATAATACGCGTAGTATTACGTATTCGTAATTAGTTGTAATTACGTACTGAACAATCTGAAATCAAACGCGACAAACATATACGACTGTTGGTGAACAAAAATTAATTAATAAAATGGAATTATTAATTAACGTCGTATATACTTTAATATCTTGTAAAAAAAAATAGTTACAACTCGTTTTACAATGTAAAACGTCAACTCGTAAAATTAAAATAAAACAAAGTTAAAAATCTTATAACTTAATTGAATTAATTTCATAAAAAGATCCTAATTAAAAATAAGATGAAATATGTAATTAAAAATGTATCAGTTAAAATAATGTAACATTTAACGATCGGGTAAACAAACACGGGACGAAAACGCAGGAGGCAGAAAAGTGGAACAAAACCACCTTCCACCTCCCAATTTTCTTTCATTTCTTTTCATCTTCTTTCTCTCATCTCTCTCTTTTCTCTCCTTCACCACCACCTACCAAAAACCACACAAATCACCACAAAAATACCCTCAAACGACGCCGAATCATCAAACAAAATAGAGAAAAACGACCACGACACCATGATCTACATTTCTACCTTTTCGGATTTCAAATCCGCCACACGTAAGTTTCCGACAAATCCCGCAAATTATTAGATTTTGAAGTTTTCTTTTATATTAGTGTTTAATATACTTAGTATTAACCCATACAACAAAGAAAACACGATTTTAAAGCTTAAAAATACGTTTGGTTTGGGTTTTTAATCGGAAAAATCGCGACAGCCTAAGTTTTTGGGCTGGTGTTCATCTATGCGACACAACCATTGTGTCGCATGATGTGTCGCAGAAACCATAAGACACAACAATTGTGTCGTACCAAACCATCTTATGTCGTATCCATACGACACAACAATTATGTCGCATCTTATGTCGCAAAACCCATGCGACACAACGTTTTATGTCGCTGTTGACTCAGCACCTCGAATCTCTGCGACACAACCCTTGTGTCGCATACAAAATTATTGTGTCGTATATTGTGTCGCAGAAAACAGAAACTTTACAAACTATTTTTACACTAAGTGTCGAACTTAACCGATAACGAATATTTACATACGATACTATATACGATCTTTACAAACATTACAAACACTAGCATGGATGATTAGTTTAGACATCCACATACTTATTAAATCTCGTACGTTTAGGACGTTAGGAGATTCTGGACTGTACTTGGGCTTAGGTTTGCTAGCACTCGCACAACTACTTAACTCAACAGGTGAGTTCACAGCCCATACTTTTACTGTTTTAACTGCTTTGAACAGGGGTGGAAAACATAGTCAAACACTTTTATACAAACATGGTTGTATACTATTTTACTCAAACAAGTGGAGTACATTGAACTAGTAAACTGATAAACAAACTGACGATTACAACATAATATGTAACACTGCCCGCATGTGGTCCTGGTACGGGTCTTAGGGGGGTGTTACATAATACTTTCATACTACCAATGTTGCAAACACATGAACATGTTTTGAGAACGCTGGAGAATAACCAGCAACACTATTGAAAAGTCCCTACGAACATGGGCAACACTATTGAAAAGTCCCTACGAACATGGGCAACACTACTGAAAAGTCCCTACGAACATGGGCAACACTACTGAAAAGTCCCTACGAACATGGGCAACACTACTGAAAAGTCCCTACGAACATGGGCAACACTACTGAAAAGTCCCTTCTGACATGGGCACTAGATCCTGCGAACATGGGTCTACTATTGTTATGTAACTGATGAAAAGTCCCTTCCTGACATGGGCACTGGGTTTCCTACTAACATGGACCCACCAAACGATTAGGATACTGATATTCCTAAGATTGACTAATAGGATACCTACATTCCTACTATAACTTGAACTATACTTTTGGGCAATATCCCCACGAAACATATCTACGATTAGGATACGTACAATCCTACAGAACATACTTGAAAATAGGATACTGCTTTCCTACAACTACTAGGATACGAACATTCCTACAAACAACTATTTGGAAACATGTTTGGTTTTACGAGTTACACTTTTGGGTGACATCCCAACGATACATTATAAACAACCTGGTTTATCAAAACTGAACTTGTAAACATGAAACCTGTGAATTCACTCAACCTCGTTGTTGACTTTTACTATGTTTTTCAGGGAATTATCTGCGCATGTAAGAATCGCCAACACACATGGAGAATTAGGCGACCCGTGAAGTTTAGGATGCCAACTTTTGGAAACACATGGATTTCTTTAGTATAACTGAAATGTTTTAGTCATATTTTAGAAATCCACTTTTGTAAACTTATTACTTTTAACTTGTACGATTCGATGAATCGTAAACTTTGTAATTAATACTTTTGGCATCTTAATATATTGTTCTGTCGTAATCATAAGCTCTGATACGTATGCATGCTTTGTTATTGTGGCACCCCCGTACTCAAACTAAAATGCTTCCGCTAAACAAATTTGGGGGTGTTACAGTATCC
Organism: Helichrysum umbraculigerum; assembly: GCA_949592205.1. Lineage (NCBI taxonomy): Eukaryota > Viridiplantae > Streptophyta > Magnoliopsida > Asterales > Asteraceae > Helichrysum > Helichrysum umbraculigerum. The sequence continues at coordinate 58,490,217 of CATIUR010000006.1, forward strand.
ACTTAAAACTAGTCCCCTTTTAATCTATTGCCTAGAACCTAAAAATCATTTGCAAGAAACTTATTTTATTGTACCGTCAACTATAGTAAATTAAAACAATCAACAATTTACTAAGCACAATAAGTCCTGAGGCTTATTTAACTAAGTTTCGAAATTAAACACATATTATCATATAATTTCTAATACAATTAACTATATCAATTTAAAATTAGAAATTACCAGACCAGAAGAGAGGATGTTTCAATAATATAGTTTGCAAAAGCTCGTAAGCCAAATGTCAGAGATTCTAGGGCATATCTAATTATACAAAATATAGAAATGCAAGAGAATCTCCTGATGTCTGTATGCGACTCGAGCTAATAGGCATCCTGAGTGAGCAGACCTACTGCTGCTGCGAACCTGAGAATACACGCTAAAAGGTCAGCTAAAAGCTGGTGAGCTCACATGTTTAATGATAAAGTATAATGTATGAACCGCAAGATTTAAGTATGATGGTTTGCTATTAAGCAAATAAGTAAATGATAAATGATGTATATAACTGCCATGACCACATAGTCTGAGCTTAACTGAGGTGTCAGGATCACAATCAAGTGCCTGAGCGAGGGTGTCTCTCTGCGAGTGCCTAATCTAAACTCTAATGAACAAATGATAATGCGTCCGTTTGACCAGTCAGTGCGTGCTGACCCGGACGGGGATTGTCAATCCCATATGGTATCATACACTAACATTCACGCTACAAAGTATTACCAAATGTGACACCCCCAAATTTAATGATTTGCGGAAGCTTGATTTGGGTGCCACTAATCAATATACAAAACACAAAGATAATAATGAACGACAACTATATGCGTCGTTTTAAAACTTGTATTAATAAAGTTAACGTTTACATCAAAAATAATATTGCACTAGCTCGGTTCCTGAAATTGAGAGATTACATGGCATAATTACTTTTACAAAATATAATAATGCAGTCCAATCTCTAATTGTATGTATGCTGACTCGAGCTAGAAATCCCTGCTTGTGCAGTCAACCTACTGCTGTGTACCTGTGATATATACTAAAGTGGGTCAGCGAGAACGCTGGTGAGCTCACAGGTTTGTATGTCAATGTATAATTGTCAGAACCGCAAGATTTATATTGAATTTAAAATGCAATTAAGCAAAATAAAAGTTATACTGTCCATGAGCACATAGTCTGAGCTTAACTGATTTGTCAGGCCCAATTAAGGAAACCTAACATGATTTGCCTCCTACGAGTGCCTAATCAACACTCGTCTTCCCAAATGCTAATACATCCGTTTGACCGATTAGTGCGTGCTAACCCGGATGAGGATTGTCAATCCCATATGATATCATATACTAACATTCACGCTATAAAATACTAGAGACTATGCTTATGGAGGACTTTAAATTGATTAGCTTGAAACTCATGTAGTATTTGAAGTTTGGCACTTGCGTTCTACTTGTAAAACAAAATCGAGTAGTAATATCACACCCCTAGTTGTAAAGCAGTGAAAATGGGGCTATGAAACTCACCTGAGTCTTGGAATGTTAAGCAATTAAACTTGAAGTAATTAGCAGTGTGTTGGTGTCCAAAGACTTGAAACCTGAATGTGTCCACGACACTTGAATTGTTATTAATTGTATTGGTATCTCGAAAGACTACCATTTGAATTGTTTGTCTAACTTAATGTCCAAATTACCCCGATTTGGTTGATTGTATTGTTACAAGTTACTACGACTTGTTTGATTGAATTGACACAAGTTACAACGACTTGTTTGATTTTGAAGTATGTTTTGAAAACGCGTACGGCCCGTTGGTGACGGTTGTAACAATAGTTCAAAAGGTTATTATATTGTTGCTACAGTGAATTGCTACAGTAACTTTGACTTCGAAAATTTTGAGTTTTGAAGATTCTGTTTTGTGCGACGTAGCCTGCGACGTAGGCTGCGACGTAAGAGTTTTGCGACGTAAAGGGTTACGTCGCTAAGGTCAACAGTGCTAAGTCAATAGCGACGTAGGGTGCTACGTCGCTCATGCGACGTAGGTTCGTTTTTGCGACGTTAAGGTCTGCGTCGCTATGTGCGACGTTCGCAAGTCAATGCGACGTAATAGGCTGCGTCGCTGTATGCGACGTTGGGGATATAATGCGACGTAGGTCGCTACGTCGCATCTGCTCCAGACCAAATGCGACGTACGGGGTCTGATCGGAGTTTCAACTCCAAAAACGCGTTTTCCGGCCATCGATCGGCATAATATTTTTACCCAACCCATTTTAGGACATTACAAGGTTATACAAACAACTAGCAAGTTATAAAACTTAAAAACGAGAGTTTTCGGAGTTGTGTCGGAAACTTACAAATCGCCTAAATGAAATTCCGGAAAGGTAGGATTGTAGATCGTCGCGAGGTGGTCGTTTATTTCCAAATGGGCTTGAAGATCCGAGGTTGTTTGAGGTGCTTATTTTGTGAATTTGTGAGTTTTTGGGTGTTTGGGGTTTTGAGAGAAAAGAAATGAAAGAGAGAGAGAAAGAAAATAAGAAATGAAAAGAAAAGAGAAAGTGGAGGGGGTTTTGGTGAATCCCCACCATTTTCAGTCCGCGCACTGCGCTCCGTGCGGTGTTCGTTTGCCCCGTCATTTAAACGTTAAATAATTGTTTTAAATATTAATTGGTACATTTTAAAATACAAATTATCACGCTATATTTTATTTAAATATTTTACTAATCACTTTATATTTGAATTATAAAAACGTAAGTTAATTTGGTTGCGCGTTTTACATTTTAAATTTGGTAACTTTCTGATTGTACGGTACGAATGGATACGAAGTATTATAATAATAATACTTTGACATAAAATCGTTATTTAATAAAAGTTGGTCACCAACGTCCGTATTTATTGTATCGAAATTCATTCTATTGAAACTCGTACGATTTGAACAAACCGCATAATTGTAGATATATATTCAACAATATATATAATAATTGATACATTAATTAGCCTAACACAGAACTAATTACATGTATTAAAACTTGATTAGGCACTAAATTATAGTCCTAAATTGACGGTTGTCACATTCTCCCCCTGTTAGAAGAATTTCGTCCCGAAATTTATGTTGAAGTGGTGTTTGACGTTGAATCAGTGAAGAGTTGAGGATACTTGAGTCGCATTTGGTCTTCCCGTTCCCAGGTGAATTCCGGACCGCGCCGCGAATTCCACCTAACCTTGACAATGGGAATACGACTTTGTTTAAGTTGTTTGACCTCACGGTCCATGATTTCAGCGGGTTCCTCAACAAAGTGAAGTTTTTCGTCAACTCGAATTTCATCGAGTGGAATGATAAGTGTCTCATCAGACAGACACTTCTTCAGATTTGAAACATGAAATGTGGGATGCACGCTGCTGAGTTCAGATGGCAGCTGCAATCGATAAGCCACTGGACCAATCCTTTCGAGGATCTCGAATGGTCCAATGTATCTGGGATTTAACTTCCCTCGTTTACCAAATCGGATTACGCCTTTCCAAGGCGATACTCTGAGTAGAACTCGATCCCCAACTTGGAACACGAGTGGTTTGCGTCTCACGTCAGCATAACTTTTCTGACGATCACGCGCGGCTTTGAGTTTGTTTTGAATTTCAACGATTCTCTCGGTCGTCTCGTGAATGATTTCTGGACCTGTGAGTTGGCTATCCCCAACTTCAGTCCAACAGATAGGTGACCGGCACTTACGACCGTACAGTGCCTCGAAGGGAGCAGCCTTGATGCTGGTATGATAACTGTTGTTGTACGAGAACTCGCACAATGGTAGATGTTTTTCCCAGTTTACGCCGAAGTCTACTACGCAGGCCCGTAGCATGTCTTCCAGTGTTTGAATGGTTCGTTCACTTTGGCCGTCTGTTTGAGGATGGTATGCGGTACTCATATCAAGTCGAGTACCCAGAGATTTTTGAAGTGATTGCCAAAATTGTGAAGTGAAACGACTATCTCTATCCGAGATAATGGAGATTGGAACACCGTGTTTGGTCACGATTTCTTTCAGATAAACGTTGGTGAGGCGTTCCATTTTGTCGGATTCCTTGATTGCTAGGAAGTGAGCAGACTTTGTGAGACGATCCACGATCACCCAAATGGAATCGCAACCGTTTGAGGATTTGGGTAGTTTGGTTATGAAGTCCATGGAAATTTGTTCCCATTTCCATTCAGGAAGACTGGGTTGCTGAAGTAAACCAGAAGGTTTTTGATATTCGATTTTGACTTTGGAGCAAGTAAGGCACTTGCTGACATAGGTGGCGATTTCAGATTTCATGTTTGGCCACCAGTAGAAGTCCTTGATACCGTGGTACATTTTATCGGATCCCGGATGGATAGAATATTTGGACTTGTGAGCTTCATCCATCACCAAGTCACGTAGGTTCCCGAATTTAGGCAACCAGATTCGGTTTGAGAAATACCTAATCCCGTTAGGTCTGATTTCAAGCTGTTTATCCATGCCCCGCAAGGCTTCATCTTTGACATGTTCGGGTTTTAAGGCTTCGAGTTGAGCAGTGAGAATTTGAATGTTTAAATTGTTGTGAATGGTCATACTGAGGGCTCGAACCCGAAGTGGTTTCACTCGCTCTTTTCGACTGAGGGCGTCAGCAACAACATTTGCTTTGCCTGGATGATATTTGAGTTCACAGTCGTAATCGGTAAGCAACTCGACCCATCGACGTTGCCTCATGTTGAGATCCTTCTGATCGAATATGTGTTGAAGGCTTTTATGGTCGGTAAAGATTGTACATCTGGTGCCATAAAGGTAATGTCTCCAGATTTTGAGGGCAAAAACGACAGCTCCTAGCTCGAGGTCGTGGGTGGTGTAATTCTTTTCATGAATCTTGAGCTGTCGGGAAGCATAAGCTATGACTTTGTCTCGTTGCATGAGCACACAACCGAGACCTTGATGAGAAGCATCGCAGTATACCACGAAATCATCGGTGCCTTCGGGTAATGATAGAATAGGAGCACTGCAAAGCTTTTGCTTTAAGAGTTGAAATGCCGACTCTTGTTTCTCAGTCCAGTCAAACTTTTTGTCTTTCTGGGTCAGAGTCGTGAGTGGTATGGCTATCTTGGAGAAATTTTCAATGAATCTTCGATAGTACCCGGCAAGTCCCAAAAACTGCCGTACTTCGGTTGGAGTGGTTGGCGATTGCCAATCTTTGATAGCCTCGATTTTTGACGGGTCAACGTGAATCCCCTGACTGTCAATCACGTGACCAAGGAATTGAACGGTTTTGATCCAGAACTCACACTTAGAGAACTTGGCATAGAGCTCCTCGTGTTTAAGCAGTTCAAGGATGGTTTTGAGGTGTTGCTCGTGTTCTTCTTTGTTTCGTGAATATATAAGGATGTCGTCGATGAAGACAATGACAAATTTGTCAAGATAAGGCTTGCACACCCGATTCATAAGATCCATGAATACCGCCGGTGCATTGGTTAGGCCGAATGGCATCACTTGGAATTCGTAATGCCCGTAACGGGTTCTGAAAGCGGTTTTTGGAATATCGGCATCGCGAACACGCAATTGATGATAACCGGATCGGAGATCAATCTTTGAATAACAACTCGACCCTTGCAGTTGGTCGAACAAATCATCGATTCGAGGAAGTGGATACCGGTTCTTGACAGTTAACTTGTTCAACTCTCGATAGTCGATACACATTCGAAAGGAACCATCTTTCTTCTTAACGAATAGGACCGGAGCTCCCCAAGGTGAAGAACTCGGCCTGATAAACCCTCGTTCCAGGAGTTCCTGTAACTGGGTGGACAACTCCTGAAGTTCGGATGGAGCTAAACGGTATGGTGCTCGGGCCGCAGGCGCAGCACCTGGTACAAGATCGATTGAGAACTCAACCTGTCTTGGTGGTGGTAGACCAGGTAGTTCTTCAGGAAAGACTTCTGGAAAGTCTCGAACAATTGGAACATCCTCAAGTCGCTTCTCCTCCGACTTCTTCTCCATGATGTGCGCGAGGATTGCAGGATAACCCTTTCTCAGAAATTTTCGGGTTTTTAAACAAGATATGAGGTTGAGCCTCGTCCCTCCGGTCTCCCCCTGTATGACTAGGGTTCTACCGACAGTGAGAGGTATGCGAACAATTTTGTCATAGCAGATGATTTCGGCGCGATGTTTGGATAACCAGTCCATGCCTACGATGACATCGAAACTTCCTATCTCAATAGGCATAAGATCTATGGGGAAGGTTTCGTCGGCTAGATTTAAAGTGCAATTAGGTATCACACTATCGGTTTCTATCAGCTTGCCATTTGCTAGCTCTACGGTGTACTTAACGTCTAAAGCAACAGGTGTAATGTCAAGTAGAGGGCAAAATTCATCGGAAATAAAACTCCTATCGGCACCAGTATCAAACAGAATGGAAGCAGTTAAATTGTTGAGGAGGAACATACCCGTGACCACATTCGGGTCCAGACGGGCGTCCCCTGAGTTGATCACGAAAGCGGTACTTTTGGCGTTGTTGTTGTTGCGGGAGTTGTTGTTGTTGTTGCCCTTATTCTTCAACTTTGGGCAAGAATCCCTGAAGTGTCCTGGGTTTCCACATTCATAGCAGGACTTAGGTTGTCGGGTATTTCTGTCAGAGAGGTTGTTGTTGGATTTGGGGGCTCTGCAGTCCTTAGTCAAATGCCCTTGCCTCCTGCAGTTGTTGCAAGGAGTACCGCACTGACCAAAATGGTGATAGTTACACTTGGGACAATAAGGTCTGCCCCCGGTGTAGCTGTGGGTGGTTTCAGAGTTGGAGGTGTAGACTTGGATGGCGTTGTTTTTCTTGCTTGAGTTGTGGTAGTGTTCAGTGGATTTGCGTTTGTTGGAGGATGAGGTGTTGGAGGTCTCACGGCTGACAACTAGGGCCATGAGTTCGTGGGCCAACCGAATGGCACTCTCAGTAGTGGTTGGTTTGGATGAGGCGACGTTTCCCTGGATGTTCTCGGGAAGTCCACGAATGTATTTCTTAATGCCCTTACTTTCTGGTTCGACCAAACCCGGGCATAATAAGGCAAACTGCTGAAACTTGGTGGTATAATCAGCGACATCATTTCCCTGCACTTCCAGATGCCAGAATTCTTCTTCCAGCCTATGCAATTCTTCTTCAGGACAGTACTTTTCTGTCAGCTTCTTCTTCAGTTCGGCCCAAGGAAGTCGGTTTGCAACCTCAAGGCCTACAGAGTTTGCGTGGGTTTTCCACCACGTGGATGCACCTTCCTGAAAGGTGTAAACAGCGAATTTGACCTTGTTGTTCTCAGTGCAGTCGCAGAGACTGAAAACAGATTCCATGCGCTCAATCCAACGGATCAAACCAATGGCACCTTCCGTGCCCTTGAAGTATAGTGGTTTACAGCTAAGGAAATCCTTATAGGAGCAGGGTTTGGGTGGTGGAGTATTGGTTGCGGTGTCCTCACTACCAGGTGGTGTTCGGGTAGCCAAGGCTTCAGTCACGCTGCGGGCAATTATTCTCGCGATCTCAGCTTCGCTAAGGGTAATTTGACGACGTGGAGGCATGATGCTGAGTAAGAAAGAACAAAGAAAGGACGTGAGATACTCGTCTGAGTGCGATGAATTTGGTGGTGTGTTTGTCATTCCGAGATAAAACGTTAGAGGGAATGAGGCCTATATTCATATAATATAATATAGCCTAAAGTTGGTAAGTGAGGTCTATTTATGTATATATATATATGTATATCACATAATAACCTATTGAGTGTCTAGCACAGACGTGTTTTGAGTCCCGTTTCTCTCGAGGTCAGAGTCAACTAATGCATTCCTGTTCAACATGACTCTTTCAGATTTCACATCATCTTTCTTTAATTGTACATAGTTGATCAGGCTATGTTAAATTAAAGTCGTATGATGTAATCCCTGAACTAGTCATAACTAATAAGGAATACTGCCTAACGGTCATAGTCTAGGCCCACTAAATGCAACCTAGTTCACTATAACCTTAGGCTCTGATACCAATCTGTGACACCCCCAAATTTAATGATTTGCGGAAGCTTGATTTGGGTGCCACTAATCAATATACAAAACACAAAGATAATAATGAACGACAACTATATGCGTCGTTTTAAAACTTGTATTAATAAAGTTAACGTTTACATCAAAAATAATATTGCACTAGCTCGGTTCCTGAAATTGAGAGATTACATGGCATAATTACTTTTACAAAATATAATAATGCAGTCCAATCTCTAATTGTATGTATGCTGACTCGAGCTAGAAATCCCTGCTTGTGCAGTCAACCTACTGCTGTGTACCTGTGATATATACTAAAGTGGGTCAGCGAGAACGCTGGTGAGCTCACAGGTTTGTATGTCAATGTATAATTGTCAGAACCGCAAGATTTATATTGAATTTAAAATGCAATTAAGCAAAATAAAAGTTATACTGTCCATGAGCACATAGTCTGAGCTTAACTGATTTGTCAGGCCCAATTAAGGAAACCTAACATGATTTGCCTCCTACGAGTGCCTAATCAACACTCGTCTTCCCAAATGCTAATACATCCGTTTGACCGATTAGTGCGTGCTAACCCGGATGAGGATTGTCAATCCCATATGATATCATATACTAACATTCACGCTATAAAATACTAGAGACTATGCTTATGGAGGACTTTAAATTGATTAGCTTGAAACTCATGTAGTATTTGAAGTTTGGCACTTGCGTTCTACTTGTAAAACAAAATCGAGTAGTAATATCACACCCCTAGTTGTAAAGCAGTGAAAATGGGGCTATGAAACTCACCTGAGTCTTGGAATGTTAAGCAATTAAACTTGAAGTAATTAGCAGTGTGTTGGTGTCCAAAGACTTGAAACCTGAATGTGTCCACGACACTTGAATTGTTATTAATTGTATTGGTATCTCGAAAGACTACCATTTGAATTGTTTGTCTAACTTAATGTCCAAATTACCCCGATTTGGTTGATTGTATTGTTACAAGTTACTACGACTTGTTTGATTGAATTGACACAAGTTACAACGACTTGTTTGATTTTGAAGTATGTTTTGAAAACGCGTACGGCCCGTTGGTGACGGTTGTAACAATAGTTCAAAAGGTTATTATATTGTTGCTACAGTGAATTGCTACAGTAACTTTGACTTCGAAAATTTTGAGTTTTGAAGATTCTGTTTTGTGCGACGTAGCCTGCGACGTAGGCTGCGACGTAAGAGTTTTGCGACGTAAAGGGTTACGTCGCTAAGGTCAACAGTGCTAAGTCAATAGCGACGTAGGGTGCTACGTCGCTCATGCGACGTAGGTTCGTTTTTGCGACGTTAAGGTCTGCGTCGCTATGTGCGACGTTCGCAAGTCAATGCGACGTAATAGGCTGCGTCGCTGTATGCGACGTTGGGGATATAATGCGACGTAGGTCGCTACGTCGCATCTGCTCCAGACCAAATGCGACGTACGGGGTCTGATCGGAGTTTCAACTCCAAAAACGCGTTTTCCGGCCATCGATCGGCATAATATTTTTACCCAACCCATTTTAGGACATTACAAGGTTATACAAACAACTAGCAAGTTATAAAACTTAAAAACGAGAGTTTTCGGAGTTGTGTCGGAAACTTACAAATCGCCGAAATGAAATTCCGGAAAGGTAGGATTGTAGATCGTCGCGAGGTGGTCGTTTATTTCCAAATGGGCTTGAAGATTCGAGGTTGTTTGAGGTGCTTATTTTGTGAATTTGTGAGTTTTTGGGTGTTTGGGGTTTTGAGAGAAAAGAAATGAAAGAGAGAGAGAAAGAAAATAAGAAATGAAAAGAAAAGAGAAAGTGGAGGGGGTTTTGGTGAATCCCCACCATTTTCAGTCCGCGCACTGCGCTCCGTGCGGTGTTCGTTTGCCCCGTCATTTAAACGTTAAATAATTGTTTTAAATATTAATTGGTACATTTTAAAATACAAATTATCACGCTATATTTTATTTAAATATTTTACTAATCACTTTATATTTGAATTATAAAAACGTAAGTTAATTTGGTTGCGCGTTTTACATTTTAAATTTGGTAACTTTCTGATTGTACGGTACGAATGAATACGAAGTATTATAATAATAATACTTTGACATAAAATCGTTATTTAATAAAAGTTGGTCACCAACGTCCGTATTTATTGTATCGAAATTCATTCTATTGAAACTCGTACGATTTGAACAAACCGCATAATTGTAGATATATATTCAACAATATATATAATAATTGATACATTAATTAGCCTAACACAGAACTAATTACATGTATTAAAACTTGATTAGGCACTAAATTATAGTCCTAAATTGACGGTTGTCACACCAAACTATGCTATTGAGGACTTATGATGATTAGATGAATAACTCATGCAGAATATAGCGATGTTTGATACTTGCGTTCACATGTAAAACAAAACAGACATGTATTCTCACCCCTAGGTTTAAAACAGTAAAACAGGGGCTATGAGACTCACCTGAGTCTGATGAGTTGCTAACAAGCAATAATGATGGTGTATAAGAGAAATGATGTCGTCTCCAACGATTGAAACCTGCCGGGCATCCTAAACGCGTAAGGTTTTAATGATTAGAGGTCTCAACAGACCATCTATGCTAGTTGTTCCCTCAACTAGTTATGTCAAAATACATTGGTTTGTTTGTTAGTGTTTTTGAAAACATGTACGGCCCGTTGGTGGCAATTCGAAATTATATTCTAAAAATATAACAATGTTTGTTTTTGTATTTAAATAACTCGTATGTTTGTGTATCATATTGTTTTCAAATATTTGTGAGTGTATAAAACCGATACTTTGTGAAAAATGCGTTCTGTTTTGACTTGTATCCGCCGGATCAAAATGGAGATCACCGGATCATAATGGAGATCACCGGATCAAAATGGAGATGGAGATCCGCTGAACCCAAATGGAGACCTGCCGGATCAAAATGGGGATGGAGATCCGCCGACCCCAAATGGAGAACTGACGGATCAAAATGGAGATCTGTGACAACCGTCAATTTAGGACTAGATTTTAGTGCCTAATCCAGTTTTAATACATGTAATTAGTTCTGTGTTAGGCTAATTAATGTATCAATTATTATATATATTGTTGAATATATATCTACACAATTTTTCGGTTTGTTTAAATCGTATGAGTTTCAAACCGAATGAATTTCGATACAATAAATACGGACGTTGGTGAACAATTTAACTAAATAACATAACGTTATTTAATGGAGCCATTATATCTCAAGAATATTATTTTGTAATATTTCAGTTTAAACAGTATCGTATAAATAACAATTTACTTAGTTAAATTATAAACACGTGCGACAAAACAAAACAAAACGAGTTTGAGTTACAATTTATAACTACAACCTAAAGTACTTTAATAAAAATACTTCAACCAAATCATCGGGAATTAATTCGTATTTAAAAAAAAAACATATAATTAAACTTGTAAAATAAATATTTAACGTTTAAACGATCGGGAAACGAACACCGCGCGGAGCACGTTGCGAGGACCGAAAGTGTGAGGCTTTCACCAAAAACCCCACACCTCCACTTTTCTTCCTCATTCACCTCCTTCACTCTCTCTCTCCTCACTCTCTTTTCTCTCTTTTCTCTTCCAAAAAGAAACACCACCTCCACCACCTTAAATCATTAAAAAGCACCACAAAAGCTAGTCGAATCATCAAGATTTTTAAAGATAAACGATCACCACGCTACGATCTACAATCCTATCTTTTCGGATTTTCAATCCGACACCGCGTAAGTTTCCGACAAATTCCCGAAACTTCTCGTTTTAGCTTGTTTTTACATATTTACGAGTTATATAACATGTATATGTCCATTACTAAGTATAGAACACGATTTCATAACTTAAAAACGGGTTTGAAATGGGTTTTTGGCCGGAAAAATCTAAACAGCCGGACTTTCTGGGCTGATGTTCTTCCATGCGACACAAGCCTTGTGTCGCATGTTGTGTCGTATTTTGGCACTTGTGTCGGATAAAAGCCTCTGTGTCGCACCTTGTGTCGTACCCGATAATTAGTGTCGCAAGTCCTGCGACACAACCACTATGTCGCAAACTCCATACGACACAATCACTATGTCGCTGTTGAATCAGCATCTCGCATTTATGCGACACAACCCTTGTGTCGCATAGATATTGTGTCGCACCTATATGCGACACAACCCTTGTGTCGCATAACCACTTTTGTGTCGCATGATTGTGTCGCATAAAACAGCAGGTTTTCAAACTACAATTTTACTAAGTGTCGAGACCAAAATTTTATCACTTGATTTCACCTAAATTCAAGTCCAGATGCGTTTTTCCTTAAAGCAATATAGTAGAAATAAAAATTTTCCAAGCTGACCTGGCAGCTCGACCCCAGCCAGGGGCTCTGCCCCTTGGACCCCGCCAGGGGCTGCCGCCCCTTGGACCCCGCTACCAGGGGCGCTACCCCCGGACCCCCGTACTTAGATTCCGTAAGCACATTCTTCACCAAGTGTCAAACTTGAACAACTTCAAAACACTTATACGATACAACTTTTCAAACATAATGGAATTTATTTTTCAAGCCTAACACTTCAAACAAATATAGATATGTTGAGATTATTATTTCAACTAAATCACCAACGGGCCGTACACGTTTTCAAAACATACTTTACAATCAAACAAGTCGTTGTAACTTGTATCAATTCAATCAAACAAGTCGTAGTAACTTGTAACAAAATAATCAACCAAATCGTAGTAATTTGGACATATATATATATATATATATATATATATATATATATATATATATATATATATATATATATATAGTTAAATAGCAACTTCAATGGTAGTCTTTCGAGATACCAGTACAATTAATAACAAATCAAGTGTCGTGGACACATTCAGGTTTCAAGTCCTTGGACATCAATACACTTCAAGTTTAATTGCTTAAACACTTCAAGACTCAGGTGAGTTTCATAGCCCCATTTTCACTATTTTACAACTAGGGGTGTGATAATACTGCTCTGTTTTGTTTTACAAGTAGAACGCAAGTGCCAAACTTCAAATACTACATGAGTTTCAAGCTAATCAATTTAAAGTCCTCCATAGCATAGTCTCTAGTATTTATAGCGTGAATGTTAGTATATGATATCATATGGGATTGACAATCCTCATCCGGGTTAGCACGCACTAACCGGTCAAACGGATGTATTAGCATTTGGGAAGACGAGTGTGGATTAGACACTCGTAGGAGGCATTTCAAGTTAGGTTTCCTTAATTGGGCCTGACAAATCAAGTTAAGCTCAGACTATGTGCTCATGGATTGTATAACTTTTATTTTGCTTAATTGCATTTTAAATTCAATATAAATCTTGCGGTTCTGACAACTATACATTGACATACAAACCTGTGAGCTCACCAGCGTTTTCGCTGACCCATTTTAGTATTTATCACAGGTACCCAGCAGTAGGTTGGCTGCACAAGCAGGGATTATTAGCTCGAGTCAGCATACATACAACTAGAGATTTGATTGCATTATTATATTTTGTAAAAGTAATTATGCCATGTAATCTCTCAATTTCAGGAACCGAGCTAAAGTAACATTGTTTTGATGTAAACGTTTACTTTATTTATACAAGTTTAAAACGGCGCATATAGTGGTCGTTCATTATTATCTTATGTGCTTTGTATATTGATTAGTGACACCCAAATCGAGCTTCCGCAAATCAATCAAATTTGGGGGTGTCACAGATTGGTATCAGAGCCTAAGGTTATAGTGAACTAGATTGCATTTAGTGAACCTAGACTATGACCGTTAGGCAGTATTCCCTATTAGGTATAACCACTTCAGAGATTACAGCATACGAATCTAATTTAACATAGCCTGATCAACTATGTACAATTAAATAAAGATGATGTAAGATCTGAAGGAAGTTATGGCTGAACAGGATACACTAGTTGACTCTGACCTCGAGAGAAACGGGACTTAAAACATGTCTGTGCTAGACACTCAATAGGTTATTATGTGATATATATATATATATATATATATATATATATATATATATATATATATATATACATAAATAGACCTCACTTACAATCTTAGGCTATATTATATTATATGAATATAGGCCTCATTCTTTCTAACACTCTGTCTCAGAATGGCAAACACACCACCCAACTCATCTCGTTCCCATCCGTACGAATCACAAAGTTCAAGGGTAGCTAGGAGGAACCCCAGGTTGTCTCGAGCGGGCCCATACCCCAATCAATTCACACTAACGGATTTGGCCGCTAGGCTACACCGTCACGAGCAACAATTGCGTGACATGGACATCGAGTTACAAGAGACCCGAGAAAGCTGGACACTCACCCTAATGGGACAAGTTGCTCAGGTCTCTAAGGACCATGTAAACACTATCAACAACATGGACATTCTCGAAAATCGAGTGGGTGAAACCATCGAGACCATGGAGATCGTTCACAATCAAGTGATTGACAATCACAACGAAATCACTGTCCTGCGATCAAGGTTGACTCAGTGTGAGACACGCTTGAGGGAAACCGATGAGGCACTCAGAATGGTTAGCCGACTTGCAGAGTCCGTTGACCGTCTCACTGCCTTAATGCCACAACTCAATCTTCGTCAGAATTAGCTTAGGCTGAATCTGCACTCCTTAACGCTTTCGTAGGACTAATGTAAAAAGAACGAATGAAACAATTCTCGGCACTTTTGGCACAATATCTAAGTCTGTAACCGTTGAATTCAACAAACCCGAAATTGTCTGTAATCATTTAACAACGTAATATCAATTGACAATTTCGATCGATTTAAATCTATATTATAGAACCTTTATGCTTGTGTTGTGTATATTGTCACTTTAATACATACATCCACTGCAATTATCATTCTGGTACAATTTCTTACGTACCTATTGTTTCTTTTCTTGAAGAATCATGCCACCGAAGAAAAAGAGTTACAGTGAAGCCGAACTCGCTGCTGCCATTAATCGAGCCGTAGCCGACGCCTTGGCCGCTCGGGATCCAATCCGAACGTCCGAGGAAACAGCCGATACCACCGCCACCACTCATACTGTCAAGCCTTGTTCCTACAAGGACTTTCTCAGCTGTAAACCCCTATATTTCAATGGCACGGAAGGTGCCATTGGCTTGATCCGTTGGATTGAGCGTATGGAATCTGTCTTCAGTCTCTGCGACTGCATTGAGAATAACAAGGTCAAATTCGCTGCTTACACCTTTCAGGAAGGTGCACTCACGTGGTGGAAAACCCACGCAAACTCTGTAGGTCTTGAGGTTGCAAATCGGCTTCCTTGGGCCGAACTGAAGAAGAAACTGACAGAAAAATATTGTCCTGAAGAAGAGCTGCATAGGCTGGAGGAAGAATTCTGGCACCTGGCGGTGCAGGGAAATGATGTTGCTGAATATACCATGAAATTTCAGCAGTTTGCTTTACTATGCCCGAGTTTGGTTGAACCGGAAAGTAAGGGCATTAAGAGATACATCCGCGGACTCCCTGAGAACATCCAGGGAAATGTCGCCTCATCCAAACCAACCACCACTGAGAGTGCCATTCGATTGGCCCACGAACTCATGGCTCTAGTTGTCAGCCGTGAGACCTCCAACACCTCATCCACCAACAACCACAAACGCAAATCCACTGAACACCACCACAACTCAAACAAGAAAAACAACGCCATCCAAGTCTACACCACCAACTCTGAATCCAACCGCAACTACACCGGGGACAGGCGTTATTGTCCCAAGTGTAACTATCACCACTTTGGTCAGTGCAGGACCCCTTGCAACAACTGCAGGAGGTTCGGGCATTCGACTAAGGATTGCCGAGCCCCCAAATCCAACAACAACTCCTCTAACAAAAATACCCAACAACCTAAGTCCTGCTATGAATGTGGGAACCCAGGACATTTTAGGGATACTTGCCCAAAATTAAAGAATAAGGGCAACAACAACAACAACAACAACAACAGCCGCAACAACAACAACGTCAAAAGTAGCGCCTTCGTGATTAACTCAGGGGACGCCCGTCAGGACCCAAATGTGGTCACGAGTATGTTCCTCCTCAACAATTTAACTGCTTCTATTCTGTTTGATACTGGTGCTGATAGAAGTTTTATTTCCGATGAATTTTGCCCTCTACTTGACATCACACCTGTTGCATTAGACGTTAAGTACACCGTAGAGCTAGCAAATGGCAAATTGATAGAAACCGATAGTGTGATACCTAATTGCACTTTAAATCTAGCCGACGAAATCTTCTCCATAGACCTTATGCCTATTGAGATAGGAAGTTTCGATGTCATCGTAGGCATGGACTGGCTATCCAAACATCGCGCTGAAATCATTTGCTATGAAAAAATTGTTCGCATACCTCTCGCCGTCGGTAGAACCTTGGTCATACAGGGGGAGACCGGTGGGACGAGACTTAACCTCATATCTTGCCTAAAAACCCGAAAATTTCTGAGAAAGGGTTATCCAGCAATCCTCGCGCACATCATGGAGAAAAAGTCAGAGGAGAAGCGACTTGAGGATGTTCCAATTGTTCGAGACTTTCCAGAAGTCTTTCCCGAGGAACTACCTGGTCTACCACCACCAAGACAGGTTGAGTTCTCAATCGATCTTGTACCAGGTGCTGGGCCTGTGGCCCGGGCACCATACCGTTTAGCTCCATCCGAACTTCAAGAGTTGTCCACCCAATTACAGGAACTCCTGGAACGAGGATTTATCCGGTCGAGTTCCTCACCTTGGGGAGCCCCGGTCCTATTTGTTAAGAAGAAAGACGGTTCTTTTCGAATGTGTATCGACTACGGAGAGTTGAACAAGTTAACTGTCAAGAACCGATACCCATTGCCTCGAATCGATGATTTGTTCGACCAACTGCAGGGGTCGAGTTGTTATTCAAAGATTGATCTCCGATCCGGATACCATCAACTGCGTGTTCGCGATGCCGACATTCCAAAAACCGCTTTCCGAACCCGCTATGGGCATTACGAATTCCAAGTGATGCCATTTGGCCTAACCAACGCACCGGCGGTATTCATGGACCTTATGAATCGGGTGTGTAAACCTTACCTTGACAAGTTTGTCATTGTCTTCATCGATGACATCCTCATATATTCACGAAACAAAGAAGAACACGCGCAACACCTCAAAACCATCCTCGAACTACTTAAACACGAGGAGCTCTATGCCAAATTCTCTAAGTGTGAGTTCTGGATTCAAACAGTCCAATTCCTTGATCACGTGATTGACAGTCAGGGGATTCACGTTGACCCATCAAAAATTGAAGCTGTCAAGGGCTGGCAAGCACCCACCACTCCGACCGAAGTACGTCAATTTTTGGGTCTTGCCGGGTATTACCGACGATTCATTGAAAATTTCTCCAAGATAGCCCTACCACTCACGACTCTGACCCAGAAAGACAAAAAGTTTGAATGGAATGATAAACAAGAGTCGGCATTCCAACTATTAAAACAAAAGCTTTGCAGTGCTCCTATTTTATCATTACCCGAAGGCACCGATGACTTCGTGGTATACTGCGATGCTTCTCATCAAGGTCTCGGTTGCGTGCTTATGCAACGAGACAAAGTCATAGCTTATGCTTCACGACAACTCAAGATTCATGAAAAGAATTACACCACCCACGACCTCGAGCTAGGAGCTGTCGTTTTTGCTCTCAAAATTTGGAGACATTACCTCTATGGCACTAGGTGCACAATCTTTACAGACCACAAAAGTCTCCAACACATATTCGATCAGAAGGATCTCAACATGAGGCAACGTCGATGGGTCGAGTTGCTTACCGATTACGACTGCGAGCTCAAATATCATCCAGGCAAAGCAAATGTCGTTGCTGATGCCCTCAGTCAGAAAGAGCGAGTGAAACCACTTCGGGTTCGAGCCCTCAGTATGACCATTCACAACAATTTAAACATTCGAATTCTCACTGCTCAACTCGAAGCCTTAAAACCCGAAAATGTCAAAGATGAAGCCTTGCGGGGCATGGATAAACAATTCGATGTCAAACCTAACGGGATTAGGTATTTCTCAAACCGAATCTGGTTGCCTAAATTTGGGAACCTACGAGACTTGGTGATGGATGAAACTCACAAGTCCAAATATTCTATCCATCCGGGATCCGATAAAATGTATCACGGTATCAAGGATTTCTACTGGTGGCCGAACATGAAAGCTGAAATCGCCACCTATGTCAGCAAGTGCCTTACTTGCTCCAAGGTTAAAATCGAATATCAAAAACCCTCTGGTTTACTTCAACAACCCAGTCTTCCTGAATGGAAATGGGAACAAATTGCCATGGACTTCATAACCAAACTACCCAAATCCTCGAGCGGTTGCGATACCATTTGGGTGATCGTAGATCGTCTCACAAAGTCTGCTCACTCTCTGGCAATCAAGGAATCCGACAAAATGGAACGCCTCACCAGAATCTATCTGAAGGAAATCGTGACCAAACACGGTGTTCCAATCTCAATTATCTCCGATAGAGATAGTCGTTTCACTTCACAATTTTGGCAATCACTTCAAAAATCTCTGGGTACTCGACTTGATATGAGTACCGCATATCATCCTCAAACCGATGGCCAAAGTGAACGAACAATTCAAACACTAGAAGACATGCTACGGGCCTGCGTAGTAGACTTCGGTGTAAACTGGGAAAAACACCTACCATTGTGCGAGTTCTCGTACAACAACAGTTATCATACCAGCATTAAAGCTGCACCATTCGAGGCGCTGTACGGTCGTAAGTGCCGGTCACCTATCTGTTGGACCGAAGTTGGGGATAGCCAACTCACATGTCCAGAAATCATTCACGAGACGACCGAGAGAATCGTCGAAATTCAAAACAAGCTCAAGGCCGTGCGTGATCGTCAGAAAAGTTATGCTGACGTGAGACGCAAACCACTCGAATTCCAAGTTGGAGATCGAGTACTACTCAAAGTATCGCCTTGGAAAGGCGTAATTCGATTTGGCAAACGAGGGAAGTTAAATCCCAGATACATTGGACCATTTTAGATTCTCGAGAGAATTGGTCCAGTAGCATATCGATTGCAGCTGCCATCCGAGCTCAGCAGCGTGCATCCCACATTTCATGTTTCAAATCTGAAGAAGTGTCTGTCTGATGAGACACTTATCGTTCCACTAGATGAAATTCGAGTTGACGAGAAACTCCACTTTGTTGAGGAACCCACCGAAATTATGGACCGTGAGGTCAAACAACTCAAGCAAAGTCGTATTCCTATAGTCAAAGTCAGGTGGAATTCGCGGCGTGGTCCGGAGTTCACCTGGGAACGGGAAGACCAGATGCGACTCAAGTATCCTCAACTTTTCACTGACTCAACGTCAAACACGACTTCAACATAAATTTCGGGACGAAATTCTTCTAACAGGGGGAGAATGTGACAACCGTCAATTTAGGACTAGATTTTAGTGCCTAATCCAGTTTTAATACATGTAATTAGTTCTGTGTTAGGCTAATTAATGTATCAATTATTATATATATTGTTGAATATATATCTACACAATTTTTCGGTTTGTTTAAATCGTATGAGTTTCAAACCGAATAAATTTCGATACAATAAATACGGACGTTGGTGAACAATTTAACTAAATAACATAACGTTATTTAATGGAGCCATTATATCTCAAGAATATTATTTTGTAATATTTCAGTTTAAACAGTATCGTATAAATAACAATTTACTTAGTTAAATTATAAACACGTGCGACAAAACAAAACAAAACGAGTTTGAGTTACAATTTATAACTACAACCTAAAGTACTTTAATAAAAATACTTCAACCAAATCATCGGGAATTAATTCGTATTTTAAAAAAAAAAACATATAATTAAACTTGTAAAATAAATATTTAACGTTTAAACGATCGGGAAACGAACACCGCGCGGAGCACGTTGCGAGGACCGAAAGTGTGAGGCTTTCACCAAAAACCCCACACCTCCACTTTTCTTCCTCATTCACCTCCTTCACTCTCTCTCTCCTCACTCTCTTTTCTCTCTTTTCTCTTCCAAAAAGAAACACCACCTCCACCACCTTAAATCATTAAAAAGCACCACAAAAGCTAGTCGAATCATCAAGATTTTTAAAGATAAACGATCACCACGCTACGATCTACAATCCTATCTTTTCGGATTTTCAATCCGACACCGCGTAAGTTTCCGACAAATTCCCGAAACTTCTCGTTTTAGCTTGTTTTTACATATTTACGAGTTATATAACATGTATATGTCCATTACTAAGTATAGAACACGATTTCATAACTTAAAAACGGGTTTGAAATGGGTTTTTGGCCGGAAAAATCTAAACAGCCGGACTTTCTGGGCTGATGTTCTTCCATGCGACACAAGCCTTGTGTCGCATGTTGTGTCGTATTTTGGCACTTGTGTCGGATAAAAGCCTCTGTGTCGCACCTTGTGTCGTACCCGATAATTAGTGTCGCAAGTCCTGCGACACAACCACTATGTCGCAAACTCCATACGACACAATCACTATGTCGCTGTTGAATCAGCATCTCGCATTTATGCGACACAACCCTTGTGTCGCATAGATATTGTGTCGCACCTATATGCGACACAACCCTTGTGTCGCATAACCACTTTTGTGTCGCATGATTGTGTCGCATAAAACAGCAGGTTTTCAAACTACAATTTTACTAAGTGTCGAGACCAAAATTTTATCACTTGATTTCACCTAAATTCAAGTCCAGATGCGTTTTTCCTTAAAGCAATATAGTAGAAATAAAAATTTTCCAAGCTGACCTGGCAGCTCGACCCCAGCCAGGGGCTCTGCCCCTTGGACCCCGCCAGGGGCTGCCGCCCCTTGGACCCCGCTACCAGGGGCGCTACCCCCGGACCCCCGTACTTAGATTCCGTAAGCACATTCTTCACCAAGTGTCAAACTTGAACAACTTCAAAACACTTATACGATACAACTTTTCAAACATAATGGAATTTATTTTTCAAGCCTAACACTTCAAACAAATATAGATATGTTGAGATTATTATTTCAACTAAATCACCAACGGGCCGTACACGTTTTCAAAACATACTTTACAATCAAACAAGTCGTTGTAACTTGTATCAATTCAATCAAACAAGTCGTAGTAACTTGTAACAAAATAATCAACCAAATCGTAGTAATTTGGACATATATATATATATATATATATATATAGTTAAATAGCAACTTCAATGGTAGTCTTTCGAGATACCAGTACAATTAATAACAAATCAAGTGTCGTGGACACATTCAGGTTTCAAGTCCTTGGACATCAATACACTTCAAGTTTAATTGCTTAAACACTTCAAGACTCAGGTGAGTTTCATAGCCCCATTTTCACTATTTTACAACTAGGGGTGTGATAATACTGCTCTGTTTTGTTTTACAAGTAGAACGCAAGTGCCAAACTTCAAATACTACATGAGTTTCAAGCTAATCAATTTAAAGTCCTCCATAGCATAGTCTCTAGTATTTATAGCGTGAATGTTAGTATATGATATCATATGGGATTGACAATCCTCATCCGGGTTAGCACGCACTAACCGGTCAAACGGATGTATTAGCATTTGGGAAGACGAGTGTGGATTAGACACTCGTAGGAGGCATTTCAAGTTAGGTTTCCTTAATTGGGCCTGACAAATCAAGTTAAGCTCAGACTATGTGCTCATGGATTGTATAACTTTTATTTTGCTTAATTGCATTTTAAATTCAATATAAATCTTGCGGTTCTGACAACTATACATTGACATACAAACCTGTGAGCTCACCAGCGTTTTCGCTGACCCATTTTAGTATTTATCACAGGTACCCAGCAGTAGGTTGGCTGCACAAGCAGGGATTATTAGCTCGAGTCAGCATACATACAACTAGAGATTTGATTGCATTATTATATTTTGTAAAAGTAATTATGCCATGTAATCTCTCAATTTCAGGAACCGAGCTAAAGTAACATTGTTTTGATGTAAACGTTTACTTTATTTATACAAGTTTAAAACGGCGCATATAGTGGTCGTTCATTATTATCTTATGTGCTTTGTATATTGATTAGTGACACCCAAATCGAGCTTCCGCAAATCAATCAAATTTGGGGGTGTCACAAGATCCGTCGAGACTTGGTGCTGTTTCAGGGGCTGTTCAAGCAAAAATTTAAATACAACGATTTGGGGTTCGATTTTGGACATAATCAGTTTGTAGAACACTAAAGCATGATGATATAAGTATTTTAAATACAAAACATTAAAGAAAAAGTGGATTATTCCTTACAATTAAAATAAGGTCTGAATGGTGATGATGATGATGATGATGATGATGATGGTGAAGATGAAGATGAAGATGGTGTTGATAACACTTGCTGCTGCTGCTACTCTTTATGATTATGATGATATATCATAAAGTGGTGATGGTGATGAACCGAGAGAGAGATGGAGCAAGAAATAGATTGAAGAACAAATGAAATGAAAGAGGGAAAGGAAATGGTTTTTGGTTCCTGTAAGCTTCACGGGCAAGATTCACAAAATGTGGATCTTGTACCCAGTTTGCAGTGCATTTAGCCCGTGTTTGTTTACCCGATCGTAAAGTAGTGTAATATTTTTAAATGATAATTTTCTAAATATGAAATCGTATGTATTTTTAATCGAAGTATTTTATAAAAATACCATTTTTGATATATAAAAATATATCTTTGTTTTATGTTTGAATGACGGGTATGGTTCAAATGGTTTCGTCGCGTTTGGGTAGAATTGAATAAAACGAAATATGTTTTATTTTTATCCAAGTAAATTATAATTATTATTTTCAATAATAATACATTATTTATGAGTTTTGTCATGAACGTTTTGATTTGTACGATACGAAATACTTTATATATTATCAAAATAATATATAATAAATAATGAGTGTATTAAATAATAATTCTATATTACTTAATACTTGTGTTCACCAATGCCCGTATAAACGAATCGGAATTTGGCCGATTTTGATAATGCACGATTAAATTTAATCGCGTACTGATATATATATAACAATATACATATTGATACACACAATTAGCCTAATACATAGCACTAATTACATGTATTACTAGATGATTAGGAACTAATAACTAGTCTTAATTTGACGGGTGTCACATGTCCAGTCCGAATGGCATATGGTTTGCAAACGAGGTCGTCATCAAAATAGCCCAAAAATGGTTGTTTTTAGTCATACGTCCAAAATCACGGTTTATGAGAAAATTGAAAAATGTGAAAAAGGGAAACATTCGTTTTGATACTTTGGAGGTGTCCGCAAAGTTCCATAACGTAACTCACAACGAGCAAGAAGTTACGCATGTTTGAAATCCGTATTTTTTCAAAGTTGTGCAGATTTTTGGTCAAAACTGAACCTGCTGATCCTGCAGGGGTACCCGGTGGGTACCACTCCTACCCGGCGGGTAGAGTGGTTACACGGGCGGGTATCCGGCGGGTGAAGGGGTGGTAAACGGGTAGCCCCTTTAAAAATTGAGACAGAAGTTGGAGGATGTGGGAGCTTGTATGATTACCAGGCGGGTAGCCCGCTTATCCGACGGGTACCCCGCCAAACTTTGTGTGTACCCGGAGGGTACCCAGCCTACCCGACGAGTATCCCTCTACGTTTGACCATGTTTTGTTTAAGTCAAAATTTAACGCTTTAAAGTATTAAAGTGAGCATATATATGTATGCTAGAGTTATGAGACATTTATAAAGTTGATTTTTGAGTTGAATAATATTTTATATAAAAAAAATCGGAACGTTTCATCGGGTGAACCCGACCCTAATAAGAGTTAGTCAGTCGGGTTATTCGGGTTTTTTAGAAAGAAAACTTACCCGTAACCCGACACTATTAAGCAATCGGGTGTTTGGGTTCTGGTTAAACGGGTTACGGGTTGATCGGGTCGGGTTAAGTAGGGTTTCGGGTTAACCCGTAGAATTTTACGATTAGCCAATAACAGTTGATACCAATTGCAAGAAAAATTAAAATGAAAGTCAATATCAATCGCCACATGATAGATCAAAATGAATATCATATAAATAAATTCCATATGTATTTGTTTACTCATGAAAAGTGTTGAACTTTTTTAACGTACAATTACGATTTGTAGAATGGTATAATATCATAATACTACTTTTGAGATGATGAAGTTGGTTTATTACTTTCCATTATCTTACTTTGCTTGGGTTATAAAGAGCTATTTCTTGTGACTTGTGAGATGATGAAAGGGGCCCTATTGTCGATCGAATATTTAAAGTTAATCTTAAAGTTTTCTTTTATGAATCCTATAGACTAACAAAACACATAATTTGGACTTTAATTTATTCTTGATAGACTAAGTTCATATTCGTTTAATCATAATAACGTAACTTTGCGTGGACCTACCACTTAGAGCACAAGGAGTGGTTGACATTGTGTTCAGTTCGGTGTTCAATTGAATACTGAAATTTAATACGGGAACGATTTTAAGGGAGTGGTTCAATATTCAACTCGGTGTTCAAATGGGTCCACAAAAATATTTCTAAACTAATCAAATTAGGGGGGAAAAATAAACAATGAAAAATGAGTTGTATGAAGCGTTCTTTCCCGCACGCCGACCTTGAACGCCAATCCGGTATGGTGAATGCCGAAATCCGGCGTTCAAGTTGTTGAACGCTGATCTTTGCCAGCTTCCACTCCCTTTGCTCTTAGACCCGTGCCATCGGATGTTCGGTCGAACGCCGGTTTAACAACCGATGGTGCCATCGGTCGTCAGTTCACCGTCGGTTGGTGGGCCGTCGGTTGGTGCGTCGAAAAACCGAAGGGAATGGACGGAGTGAAGGTGGGACCTGCTGCGATTTCTTTTTTTCCTTCGTTTTTTTTTTCTTTTTTCTTTTACATAAAAAAAAATTGAAGATGAAGAACCAGGATAAGTCGATTGAAGAATAAGATGAAGGGTGCAAGTGGGACCCACTTATAATTTGTTTTTATTAGATATGAAAAAAGAAAACAAAATATTATTTTAATAAGAATAATGGGACCCACTTGAATTTTTTAAATTTTTTTATTAATTAAATTTTTATAATGTAATGTCTTTTTAATTAATGTAAGGTTTTTAATTTTAATATAAAGTGTTTTATTAATTTTGTAGTTTAAATAAAAATGAATAATGTGTGGGGTCCAGAAAAAAGCTGAAGTGTTCACTGATGGTAGTGAAATGTTCAGTAGTTGTTCAGTTTTGTATTCTGCTGACGTGACGCTTATGTGACACAAACTGAAGTGTTCAGTTGATGTTATCAGAATATCAGTGGTATTATATGCAGTCATGTTGTCACTTAAAAAAAAAATTCATTTTTTGGGATTTGGGAGAGTAGTTACAACTAGCGTGTAGGCACAATGAACTACTGATCTTCGTCAATAACGTAAAAATGATCGGTTAATAAATAAAGTAAATTTTCAAATTAGAAAACTTCTTTAGTAGTACATTGGTCTGTCTCAGACGCTAATAATACGATTGATGGATTTGTTCATGTAAGATCTATAAATAACAGAAATACTTTATAATCGTCTTTAGGGTAGACCTGGAATTAATATGAGAGTGTAAAAATAATACTACTACTTAATATCATCATACAATTATTAAACCAATTTCAAATGACAAATGTTACTCGGTTGAAAATATTATATTTCTCATGTCATTATGATGAAAGTGGTATTATATCACAATCCAATATTAATTGAAGTTACTTGTATCATGGTCGTTGCAAAGGCCAAATATTTAGTTTATGTAAAGTATTATATTACAAAAATCATAAAATGGGAGTAATATAAGTCAACATTCATATCTATATGACTATATCTATATCTATGATTAATAATTAAAATATATAGGAAAGTCCATATTTTCCTTTAATTATTAACGAGCTATACTTTATTTAAACACATATACACATAACTGCAAACATATAATAAGGCTGAAGAAGAACGTCATTTTATCAGAAAAAATATTTTACATCTCATTTTTTGTTTAGAATCAAAATAAATTAAAATTTATATGAAAGGGGCCGGGGTAGTGGGCCTGAATGGAGGAGGCTGTCTTTATCCAAAAAAAAATGGAGGCTGCTGTCGAAACGGCTAAGCCATCAAGCATCTAAAAATGTCGCTATATATCGCCAATCTTACCATTTTGGCATTTTCAGACAAAAATAATAATACACTTTTTAAATAATTGGATTTCAATTACATTAATTAAATGGGCCATGCAATCATGCATCTCTATATGAAAAGTATTCAACTTATCTAGAAGGTTCGAGACACTAATCCATCTATCCATGTCAATCAATGTCACGACGAGTAGAGTACACTGAGTTTTTTATGTTATCTTTTTTTTTTTTTTATCAATATTCAATATTAACATTTGAAAAGAAAAGCAAAAAAAAAAAACTAATTTCAAAGCGTCCTTGGCCGGATACCATTCGGATAAGCCAACTAGAATAGTGTCGGCTTTGTCTCTCGATACCCCCAATATACTCAACATACCACTTTTGATTTTTTATTTTAAAAAAGTACAGAATGAAAGAAAAAGTGATGGAATAAAGTACAGAATGTAAGAAAAAGTAATAGAATAAAGTACATAATGTAAAAATATGTGGTATGAAGAGTAGAAACCATAGTGTCGGATGATGTTCTGAAGCCGGAATTTTAACAGGTACGCTTTCACTTCGTGTGCTATAATATCTAATCAATATGTATATACTTATGTATTATTTGTCGTTGATGGAAAAACATACTCCGTACTATCTTATGAGTATGATACCTGATTATTAACATTAGCACCTAAATGTTAGCGGGTTTATAATGGGGGAAATCACAAATTTGATCCGTTTACCAAAGCAATTTACACAAAATAATCCGTTGACTTTCGTTTTTAACAAACTAATCCACCCATTGGCGCCGTACCGGGGCGCCGGCGCCCCTGACACAACCAACCGCCCAAAACATGACACGTGTACGAGGAAAAAACATGGGGCGCCGTGTGTATGATGTGGGGCGCCAAAAGAAGGGCAAAAAAAGGGTGGGGCGCCAAATGAAAAAACATGGGGCGCCAAAAAAATAATGGGGCGCCGGGTTTGCTTTTTTCCTCGTACAAGTGTCACGTTTTGGGCGGTTTGGTTGTGTCAGGGGCGCCGGCGCCCCGGTACGGCGCCAATGGGTGGATTAGTTTGTTAAAAACGAAAGTCAACGGATTATTTTGTTAAATTGCTTTGGTAAACGGATCAAATTTGTGATTTCCATTTATTTAGAAATACTTTATTTATATTGGGCTTAGCCCATTGATTTGTAATTATATGTATTTACATTGTGACCGAGTGACTGACATTATTTTTCATTCAAAAAATAATTATTTAGTTTAGCATGGTATTAGAGCATAACTAAAAATCCAAAAATTCCCCACCTTCCCAAACTCAAAGTTTTGATATTGCCGCAACCTGAATTAAATCCACCGTCGCTAAACTCACCATAGCTCATCCAAGAGTCCGTCATATAGTATATTACTATTCTCATCCAAGACATTTCCCTGTATAATCATCCCGTGAACGCAAATGAACAGTATAAAATCTATCTTATTAGACGGCATGTAGAGTAATATGTATAACATGGTTATCAATACTGGATTGTTGCGTATTGATTTACAAGCCACGGAGGTTCGAGTCTGGTGGTATGCAAGTTTTTGTAATTATAGCTTTTTCTTTTTTCTTCTTTTACTTTGCCTTTTCATGTTACTACTTACTATTAATATTATATTAGTTGTTATTGTTATTAAATATATTCTTTGATTCTAACAAGGAAAACACCTTAAGTTATTGGTATGATCATAATATGTTTAAGATATATTGCAATATGTGAAAAATATGATAACTAAATGAAATACAACTTTGATTAGAATATATAAAGTTAAATATTTCCGATCCCGTCGCAACGCTGGTCAGGGAAAATCTTCATATTATATCAATTCGAAATATTCCCTGTTGCCGAAACTTCTATACATACATATAATTTCGATAGAATAATAATAATAATATACTAGTAGATAAGAGCTTTCTTGGAAGCCATAATAGAAAATTTTAGATTTTCTATACTAAATATTAAAATTTTATGTGTAGCATGTGATACTCATTGCACATGAACAACTCCATCTCTAATAATAATAAATAATACAAAAATTAGAATTTCTTAACTAAATATTAAGATTTCATGTGTAGCATGTGCTACTCATTACACATAAATAACTCCGTCTCTGATTATATCGTAGAATAATAATACAGATGAGAGCTTTAATTGGATGTAAAAAATTGATTATATGAAATTTAGAGAGAAAAAAATCAAGAGGACATTCTCTTTCTTGAGCTTTCGTGGTTTACGAGATCGAGTAGCACATCCAACTTACAACCAAACATATTTTTAGATCTATATTTAGGTCTATAGAATAATTCTGTAATATTTGTGTGATCTGTGATTAGATTATCCGCTTGCCGTAAGTCTATAAACCCAAAAACCTTCTACTTGCCAAAAGATGAATCATTCAAATGAACTTTGTGGATTGGATCGGGTCCAATTATTTCAGCTCATTCAAGCACATCAACAATTACTAGCCCATTACGAGCTCTTGAAAAAAGTGTCACTGTACCAAGGTCAATGCGTTTTTCCGATCCAACATAATTATTGTGCTGAGTACATGTCCAATTTCTTAGCTTATATATATATATATATATACATCTATAATTATATACAGTACTTATATTGTAAATTGTATTATTATTCAATTTATAAAAAATTAATCAGTTTAGCACTAAACACTTAACTTGATAGCGTTAAATATAATGGTAATGATTTCGAGTTTCGACTTTCTAACGCGTGCTTAACTCGTGCATTGGTGTCCATTTATCATGGTTAACGTTACATTGTGGTGTACGAGAAAGTGATGAAAAATTAATTTTGCTCTAGAATATATAAAACTTTGGATTTATATTTTCTATTTCCTATGGACAATTCCTACTACTATCATCAAATACCATTCTTTAGAAATCAGAAATAAAATAGAAACGATGAAAAAGCTCATATAGCTCAACGTGAAAAGCATTTACAGGGGATGTATTTAACAACTCCAGTTCAGCAAGGGGTAAAAATGTAAATCCAACTAAAATTATCGATCCATGCCATCATCCAAACCATTCGTCACCGTTGATCATCACTCCATCAACGGCTCAAATCAAAAAACAAATACACCACACGGATCACGATCCGCACCGTCGATCTTACTTCCAAAAAAACCACTCCCGCTCAAATTTCCAGAATCCCCAAATTTCTTCCGCCACTTATATAAACCCTAACACTCTCACAATTCAAATTCACACTTCACTCAAATTAATTCCTTAAAAAACACTAAAATTTCCAATCTCATTTATCAATCCGTTCAACGATGTCAGGCCGTGGAAAGGGAGGAAAGGGTTTGGGCAAGGGCGGAGCAAAACGACACCGGAAAGTTCTTCGAGACAACATTCAGGGAATCACGAAACCGGCGATCAGACGGTTGGCGAGGAGAGGCGGTGTGAAGAGGATTAGCGGTTTGATTTACGAAGAAACGAGAGGTGTGTTGAAGATCTTTTTGGAGAATGTGATTCGTGATGCGGTTACCTACACTGAGCATGCTAGAAGGAAGACTGTAACTGCAATGGATGTTGTTTATGCCTTGAAGAGACAAGGAAGAACTCTGTACGGATTTGGAGGTTAATTTGTTCTGCTAGGTTGTTGCGGTTTAGTTGGATTCTGTTAGGGTTTATGTTTCTGTTGATCTTTTCGTGGTAGTGATATGTTTTCATGAAATTGTGGTTGTAGATGTATGAATACTGGATCTATGAAATGTGATATCGTTTATGAATTTGTGTAAATTGAAAATCTGCACTTTATGAATTTGGTCTTGTTGCTTTTGTTTTGATTCTAGCATTATTTGTGTTTTAATCTTTATTGATTTATTTAGTTGTTTCTTTTGTTCTTGGATTCCATGAGTTTTTGACACTCGATTAGCAAATTCCTCAGCATTGAAATTTCTGGTTCTGTGTAGATTCAAGGATAATATCAGTTTAGACTTTAGTTATGTTTTTGTTGACGCTTTTGGGGATTTTGGCGTTTAAGGGTGAGAACCTGATGTTAACTGCTCCATGTTGAAGTTCTTCCCTGAAGTTTAAGATCAAAGTTGAGTTTCTAACTTTGGTTGTTCAAAATTCCACCCTTTTAGTTTCTATTTGTTTTTCTTTTCATTATATTTGACTAGTTCAAATGTATTTGTGTGGCCCTTTTTTAACTTCAAGTTTATTGAAGAATTAGTTTCCTCAAAATCGTAACTGAAAAATGTTAATCTTAACACCGAGCTTTAAATTGAACCACTTCTAATGAGATGCGAATGAAAAGAGGAGCATTTGTGAGTTGTGACAAATTAGGCATTTGACAAATAAGTTAGCGAGGGATTCAAGCCATATGCCTTATGTGTTATCCAAGCGTAGTGCCTAAGGGAGAGAGCATTATTTATAATGTATGTTCTTTTCGCCAGTATATGAGTAGACAATGTAAGAGAGTCGTGCCACGGAATATGTAACAATTGGTCATTTGTCAAAGGTCATACCATTACCTTGTATTAATTCAATCCAAACATCATATCAAACTTGGATTTCATGGATTGAAGGAAGGAAGCTCGTCATGGTAATTGCTTGTGTTTGATTAGTATTCAATTTGATGATCATTCTTACAAAGATGGTTTTCAATTTGATGATGGTTTAATGTAGTTTGAAATCTTCTTTATCTTCACTGAATTTCATTGATGTATATCATTTTAAATTATTCATAAATATAAATAAAAATAACGCGCAATTGAATAATATTTCCTTTAAGAAAAATCATAGCATGTGATAACACTTGCATAATTTTCTTAAAACTGAATTTTTGTATAAGGATTGTGAGTAGAAAAAGTTGACACTAACAAAATAAAAGGTCAACGATGGTGTAGCTTTTTGATACATCCAAACGATACATGTTGGTGTAGCACTGTAGCCGCAAGCCCACAACTGGGTCGAACAAGGCCCACATAAGTAAAGTGGTGATGAACAAGGCCCACATAGGTAAACAAAGGTACTAATCGTTCATCGGGAGCGATAAATGAGGGGTCATTTATGTAAATATAAAAAAGTTTAAGGATAACAAATATAAAATATTTGTTTTATAATTGATTAACATTATAATTGAATTGTAATGTCAGTATTACAAATGATATCCCCGTGATAAATACACTAAATACGTACATTTTGATCATTCAAGATTGTAGCTTGTTTAAAAAAGTTGTTTGAATATAGGGGTGAACAAAAAAACCGAACCCGGAACCGGACCCGATTTAAAAACCGAAACCGGAACCGATTTGGAACCGGTTTTTGAATACCCGGTTCGGGTTTTTGGACAACCCGGCGGGTTGGTACCCGGTTTGGGTATTCAAATTCTGAAACCGGGTTGGAACCGGGTTGGAACCGGGTCGGGTTGGAAAAACCGGTCAAAAACCCGGTCAAGAACCGGTCAAAAACCTGAAAACCGGTCAAATACCCGGTCAAAAACCCGGTTGAAAACCCGAAAAAACCCGGTTCGGGTTGGGTCCAACCCGGTTTTTGACTTTCTTGACCAAAACCCGGTTCGGGTTCCGGGTCGGGTCGGGTCGGCCAAAAAACCCGATTTGTTCACGGTTATTTGAATATACATGATAAATATTGTGCGTACAACTCTAAAAATGGTAAAGGTAATTCGGAGTATAATTACACAATTTTTAACACCCAACTTTCTTTATTTGCAATGTTGTAAAGTTACGGTATATACCAAAAAAAAAAAATTCATAAACGTGAATCGACTCACATTTTTCTTTCTTTTCTTTTCATTTACACATTATTCACCAAGCCGAAACAAATCGGCCTTACAAATCACGCCTTCCTTCGCATTGCACTCCAAATGATCTAGCAAAAAATTAAAATCACATAATAAAGATGTTCGATTAAAGTTAATTACTCCGTAATTAATACAATAATCATTGAGTTTCAAAATTCTTTTCTATAAAATTAAGATTTAATAATGTGATGAAGTAATTCCTAGTACTTTTCCCATCTATCTTATCTAATAAAGGGGAGGTCGGCTGATGTCATAAATCTGACTTGGCGAGTCATTAGGTAGGTTTTGATGCTGACGTGTCGAGCTGTGGTTAAAATGATGATGTCATCAATACATACCATTTGTAATTAAAAAAAACCTAATTAAATTCTTCTAATTAAATTAAAGCAAATCTATTAATTAAATTCGTCAAATCTTTAAATTTAAATTATTTTGTTACGGAGTATTTCCTAAGCAGCGCCGGCCTTACTGATTATTATGATTTATCTGCTCAATCTTTTCATTGGTTCTTTCTTCACGCCATCTCTCTTTTCTGTATTAAGGTTGGAATATGAATGGTTAGGTTTTCCAACTTATAAATGTAGCATCCTTCCCTTATACACCACCACATTACAGCAATACATACAATTCTCTTTGTTTTCGTATTCCAAACTACCTTTCTGAGACAATGGAGAACGAAGCGTACGATTTCATTGAAGATCTTGACACTGGAAGCTAAAGGTTCGCATTCTGAGTGTGTCCAGATCAACTTTTCAACTTGATTTGATCGTGATGGATAAAAGGGTACAGCTTTTCTCATTGTTGTTATTGTATTCATTGTTTATTGATTTCGTTTTTTATACAGACAGTATCAAATTGCATATTTTGTTATTTACACTGGCTTTTAGGGTGACAAGATACATGCTAGGGAAAAAGGTTTTAATGCCATTGTTTGAGAATGCTTTGCAAGAAGGTGGTGTTGTTATCATCAGTAACCTATGCCTTTTTTTTTTGTTGAACACCAAGTGTTCGATGAAATGTCTGAATGAATAAATTACTTCAGTATGTTTGAAAGGTTTGCCATTTGTGTTTAAAGTTGCTATATATTAGTTTTTTACCTCCTTAAAGTTTATGTATATGTTTGTTCGTTTAGTTCACGTATGGATTATTTAATTTATAGTGTATTATAAGTTGTGATACATTCGGTGTGTTGCAGGTGCATTAAATGGATAGAAATCATTCTGACTTGGAATTTCGAATACGATTTTGTAAGTTTGTGGTTTCAATTATTTATTTATTATTATCATGGTAAGGTTCCATGTCTTCATTTAATATACTATTTGCGTTCTATTATCAGTGTTTATCTTCCGGAACACGTTTTGTAGTATGCACATTTTGTTATTCGATGAGTCTATCTAATTTTTGTATTGTGTTTTAGTCGTCTGATGAGTGGTAATAACTGTAAGCAATTTAAATGATATATTTGACGAAACGTAATAATTATAGTTAGTTTAAATGTTTTTTTGTCTGTAACTTTGTCCTGCTTTGATATTCTATTGAAATTATGCTTTAGCATACCTATAAAATTGGTGAACTTTTACCCGTTTCATGTTAATGTATATGTTTAATCAGTTAGAAATGTTGTGTTCTTTCTTTTATATATTAATGATGCCAAGTAGATATTAACATGTTTGATTCATGTTGTGTTTATCTATAACCATTCATGTCATATATCTTTTATGCATAAATCTGCCTATATAGTATTTTAGAAATAAGGTATTAAAATAATATGCTTTTTTGTTTGTTATCATGTTTAGCAGACTAATCATTCTTAGCATTGTTTTACAGATTTGGTCAAGAAGCATTCTATGTCGAATTGACCTGGTTTCTTTCTACGGTGGTAACATGGCCCCCTGCCAATGTTGCCACCTATATTGGTTGGGTCATTTTGTGTTACTGTGTTGTGATGGAATGATAGACTATAATATATAGTGATGGGTTTCTTTTCCTCTCAAAATGCATAATTGCTTTTTATCATAACTATGGTCCAATGAGTGGACTAAGTCGTAATTGGTCTTTAAGGTTGATACAAATCTGATAGCTTTAGCACTTTTCTTGAAGTCACTGTTGTATTCCCCCTTTTAGACTTTGAAACTCTGTTTGTTTCTTTTCCATCAGTGTATATTATAGTTATTTAGTGCAGGCCATCACAAAATTAAGAGATTTGGGGCTTGTGCTTAGGAGTTGCACAATGATATGCTTTCATAAAAATTATTTTTTATTTCGTATTAGGTAAGACTGTTTTGTGCTTATATAAATTTTATAGTTTGACAATGGGACCTACACAAGTTCCTTCTAATCAGCTGAAACTATTGAAATTCCTACTGCAAATTATGAGTTTGGTGCTAACTTTATTGATCCTAAGGTATATACTATTGATACTTATCAACTAAGTATTGATTATTGTTTTGAGCAAGAGTCATTGAGCATGAGTATTCAACTAAGTATTTTTTACAATTGTTCTCAAGTTCTTTTAATTTACAGTCTGGATTACTGCTCTCAGCCTATGGGTTATATCGGCAGCACAAGGTGTTTACTATTAGTAGCTTAAACGCGGATGCACAACAAGCTATCTATGTGCCTCTAAGTCATGAAGTTTTGGAGAGAATGCATGAAGTCAGCATGGTGGAAATTTATTTCTAAGTGCTTCCTTTTGGGGCTATGTATTTCAAATTCTTTACCAGGTACATGAAATATTTTGCTGGCAAAGACCAAAATAACTTCCTTTATTTTCTATTAATGAGGTTTTGGGAGGCTGGAAATTAAGTTCTCCTTGGGTTTGTTAAATTTTTCGATGAGAACTTTGCGAATATGACATGCTCGATCGTAATCTACATTTGCTAATATGACATGTGTTTTATATTCTTCTGTTTACTTTATAATAATTTTTGAAAGTTGTACATTCAATTGATGTATGCACATTTATTTTTGTTGTATATATATTCTTCAGGAAATTGAAAGTTTGTAGCTTTCTTTACGCAGTAAGCTCTAGCTGGTGTTTCAAATTGTTAATAACTACGTGGTAACAGTTTTGGGTGGGTCAGGTAAGGGGTTGCAGGGAATCAAAAGGCCGGGGTTGTGATTCGTATATGGAAGGTCAAGAAGTAAGTAAGTGAAGATGGACAGCAACAATCATGATGGAATACCGTCATGTGTGCCATTTGCAATTTTGCATAGTTTGGAATGCACATAATATAGGAAAGTAGAGGAGTACATATGAATATAGTAATGAGTCTTAGATTGTGTATGGGCCTGTAATGCCATTGTGTAAATAAAAAAAAATTATAATTTTATTTTCAGGAAGACTTCAAAATGGAATAGATAGTCAGTAAGATCTTATATAAAGGTTATGTTATTGTTAAAATTGATTGATCGAGATGTATCAATCTAAGACCTAATAAATGTTGTATCTTAAATTATGCACATGGTTTTTAACTTAGTTTAGTTAAAAATCGTCTCAAGAATTATGATTTGGATTTTGGAAGATGTATATCGTTTGTTACAAACTCTTGGTGAAGATTATATTTAATAATACGGGTGTTGTTTTGACGAAGGCATTTTAGCGAAGTTATATTAAACCTTATACGTATATGCAATGCAATGAATGCATCAATAACATGGCCACAAGCCTACAAGATGTAACGACACAAACAGAAATTTAATGTATCAACTTATATATACATTTATGATACTTACAAGTTAGTGACATTGAAAATTAATGATATTGAATAAAGTTGAATTTTCCATTAATAACATAAATTGTAATTAATGATGATGTATAATTGGAAATTAGTGAGTTTGATAAATAAATTTTGTGATATATTTAGAAAGTTGTAGTGCATTTAATGAAGCTTATCTTGTGTCCTAAGGGCACAAGTTAGCCAAACCCATATATTTACGTTTAGTATAGATTGGCATTACTTAAAAATCATTACCAAATACAAAACATCCTTTCACACATTCGTATTCCTTTTTAAATTTTTTTTTTTGTTACTTCAATGTCTACCAATCTCCGTATGCAAAATGAAATTATTAACGAGGTTACAAGTGATATTCAACAGGAGAAAATTAAAAAGGAGATTGTTGAACATTCGCTTCTAGATTTTACTCACTCCTTTAATACTGTTAAGAAAATCATGATTGAACTTAATAAGTTTCCGGATGGTGAACTGAAAGAAACTTGCATGATTTGCAATTCTTCAACACTTTGATATGGAAAAACGTTATGCTCAAGATTTTGAAGCCTTGGTTCATCTGCTCCAGAAAAATATTGATGAAAAGCAGTATTTCATTCATGTAATGAGAAACCCTCAACAATTTTAATAATGTAAACATGTGGTCAAGTTTTCACAATTAGTTGTTTCTCATCTAATTTCAATCTATTATGTAATAAATTTTCGTATTAACTTCATTTTCTATCAATGCAATGTATGTTTCTATCATGTTATAATAAATTAAATATTATTAGGATCTGCTTTTACATACCTTTTCTAGGATAATCTTTAGTTTTATCAACTACTAAACATCATAAATTAATTTCCTTACATAACTCATATAAGGATCTGCTAATATTATTTTATATATTATTTTTAAAATATAAATTATTACACAAATTAATATTTCTTTTTAAATCCATTTTTTATAATAATTTTTAATAAATTTTATAATCTTGATATAAAAAGTAATATATAAATTTATTTTTTCCTAAACAAACCCGTGTTTTCACGGGTCTTAAAACTAGTTCTTATCTAATAAACTTGACTTTTAAAATATATCAAATAATAAAAAAATTCAACTTATACACAACTTGTGTTTTGGACCAAACGATAATAATGAGTACAACAAATGTAGAATTCCATATTTAATCCCCCTGGATACGTTTTGTTTGTCGACTAGTACACACGCTGACGTGGAAACCGGAAACGACACAACAAGGGGGCCCACATGGGACGCCGCCACCAGGCACCAGCCACACAACACATGTATAAGTATAACATAAACACCCACCGTTTCTGCTCAATTTATATTCATATTAATATTAGTTTACAAAAACAAGCAAACATGAACTAACAAAACATCGTTCCTTCAATAAACCAAGATAGATAGATACACACCGTTTCCGGACCTTCCGGTAATGGGGATGATGTCGTGGGACGACGTCGTTTTAATCGAAGAAGGTAAGAATTCCGACGAACCAACCGTCGTGACGGTGAACTGCCCCGATAAAGCCGGACTCGGATACGACTTTGTACGGAATGTACTTGAATTCGGACTTTATGTTACCCGTGGCGGTCAGTCACTTAAACGTTATATTTGTGTTTTCTATATTTTATTTATTGGTCCTTTTGATAATTTATTTATATTTATATATTTATATCAATCAATTCATAATCTGATATGAATGTGATAGTATATATGAATACCAATAGATGCTTAATTGTACATGGAATGAATTTTTATTTAATATATGTATTTATTTATAGTTTATGTTTGATACTTTGATTAGTGTCGTAACTTAAGAACACTAATGGTTAAGGGAAATAAATTTGTTGGTGTTTGGGTAAATATTATTTTTAGGCTTATTGAAATCTCAAAAAGCTGACAAGCTGGATTTAAAATGTTTATGAGATTAAAGAAGCTAATTCATAAGCCGTTAAAAATGAGATTATCGGCTTTTTCAAATTTCAGTAATGCGGATTTTGCTTTTGTAAAACGATGTTTAAAAAAAACTAGTCTCAACCTTTTTTTCTGGTATTGCGTTTTCTCTATAAGAAAATGCAGGTAATCACTTTTCAGATGGCCAAAGGAGTAATGGAAATAATTATATGATCACTACAATTATATGGTGTCAACAGTTTGCGTACTGATTCTTTGTTTTTATTTTTAGATTTCTCTACGGATGGGAAATGGTGTTACATTGTGTTATGGGTGGTTCCACGTCCAAGTTCACTGAAAATTGATTGGGAGAGCTTAAAAAAACGGCTTTTAGCTTGTTGTCCATCGTTTTTGCCTGCGTTTTATCTCAATCAGTTACCCGATCGTTATAAGCCACCAACGATATATGTATTGAAGGTTTTCTCCTTGGATCGTAAAGGATTAATACATGGTATGTGCTAAAAGTCATACGAGTACTATTTTAGTATGCGTCTCTTTTCATTTTTTTTCTTTATATTCTAACTTTTTAAACTTGGTTCACATGTTCTTATTATGAATGCAAATTATAGATGTGACACAAGTGCTTTCTGAGCGTGAGCTAACAATTCAACGATTAAAAGTTATGACCACCCCAGATGGCAAGGTCTTTGACCTCTTCTTTATTACCGATCACTTGTAAGTCTTTTTATATACCGTACTTTCTAGT
Organism: Helichrysum umbraculigerum; assembly: GCA_949592205.1. Lineage (NCBI taxonomy): Eukaryota > Viridiplantae > Streptophyta > Magnoliopsida > Asterales > Asteraceae > Helichrysum > Helichrysum umbraculigerum. The sequence continues at coordinate 58,528,666 of CATIUR010000006.1, forward strand.
TTTATCGAATGCAATTAACTGAATGTTGGAATATAGAGATATGTTATAATTTGGTTCTTCTCTTTGTTTCTAGTGAGCACATCATTTTCTTATTTACACCAAGTGCAAGTCGAAAAATAGGCTTGTTAGATAACATGTCAATTTTTTAAAATTGGGTGACTTTTAGGACCCGAAAGCTTTTTTTGTTCAGTTTTATTAAATTTAATCAAAATAATTAGTGCGTTTAATATGATTATTTGAATAGAACAATTTAGGTGGCATATGCATAATGCATTGTAATCACACTTTGGGCGACTTTTGACCCCTTTCAACCTTATGACCATATTATTTCTGGCTGTTGTTATTATTTGACCCGTTTGATCCATTAGAGATAAAGCATATCCCAAAGACCCAAACCCTCCATCTTTCTTAATTATTTGATGAAGAGATATTAAAACTTGATATATCAGGTAACTGGTTGAGAGCGCCGTGTAAAAAATGCATAAATTTAAAGAAACCGACACATCGTTTGCCACTCAGTATTGACTTGGTGATGTGTAGTTGGACCAAAATTTGTTACCTATTTATGCAATTAACCAAAATTTGGTGGTGTTCAATTATTGTAGGGACTTATTGCACACAAATATTAGACGAGAAGAAACATGTGATCACCTCAGTGGTGTGTTAGGAGAGTGTTGTATCAGCTGCGAAATTCAGTTAGCAGGGCCTGAGTACGAATGCCAACAAAGCTTTTCTTCCATATCAGAAGAAATTGCTGATGAATTGTTCAGTTGTGCTCTTTCCACGAAGGAAGATTGTTCACAAACTTGTAGCTCAAACGTTTCAAATGTTAAGAAAGCTGTTATAACTGTAGATAATTTAACGAGCCCAGCTCATACCTTGCTTCAGATACATTGCCTTGATCAAAAAGCTCTCATCTATGACATATTAAAGATCTCCAAGGACTTCAATATCTGGGTATAATTTTCATATTTGGCTTCACAATTTGTTTTGTTGTTGTTTTATAAAAAGGGAGGCAATGAGAGACTTAGAATATTGACACGTATGAACTTGAAATTTGATTGATTCTATGAAGTATGCTATTGACTTATGTTTAGAGGCGGTAAAAAGGGCAAGGTGGATTACGGTTCAATACAATTATATTGTGCTGCGGGTTGAAGTGGTCTACGTCAGTTGAGTTGACCGTGGACCTGAAACACCTTTTGTGGAAAAATACAAAATTTTATACATATACAAGTAGTGTCTCAAATATGATTACAAAAGTTATATTACTTCTATTATGTACAAAAATACACTACTAGGGCTGTAAATGGATTGATTCTTTTGTTTTAATTCAGATTGCATATGGAAGAATATCTACTAGCGTTAATGGGTACCGGAGTTTGGATTTATTTATCCAGAAAGATGATGGGAAGAAGATTATTGATAGTGAGAGTCAGGTTGCTTTATGTTCCCGACTTAAGGAAGAGATGCTACATCCATTGAGGGTTACCATCACGAACCGTGGCCCTGATACAGAACTTTTAGTTGCTAATCCTGTTGAGCTTTCTGGGAAGGGAAGACCGCGTGTTTTTTATGATGTCACGTTTGCATTAAAGACGCTTGGGATATGCATCTTCTCGGTCAGTTTCATGTTACTACTGACTTACCCATTTACCTAATTGCTAGAAGTGGCAAAATGTATGGGTTCGGTAATGGGTTAACACCAGTATATATCGGGATCAGCTGACCTGAAGTATTCCTGCCCATTATTTTTACAAATAGTGTCACATATTATTACACATGTGAGTGTGCGTTAATAATAGTATGTGTTTGTTTATAAATAAAATAAGTTACAAGGTTTTATGCATCAAAAACACTTTTGGTGACCTTCGACCCGTTTGATCCATTTAACTGTCATTTCCTTTTACGCTAAATATTTTCATTTTACTCATATGGCTCGAATCAACCTTTTATAAGTAAATGGGTCGAAATTGCCACCTCTACTTTTTCCCCATGTAAGCAGTTTGATGGTCTTAATTGGGTTCATAACTTTTCTTTTCTTTTGTTTCTCTGGAAGAGAACATTTGAAATTTAATGCATGATATAACATCTTTATTGAACTGTATGCCCCAATTGTCTTATGTGCAATACTAAATTTGGTTGTTATATGGATGCCTTACAGGCTGAGGTTGGAAGACACTCTACATCAGATCGTGAGTGGGAAGTGTACAGGTTTCGATTGGATGAAACACGAGGATTTGCATTAACCAGCAACCAAGCTAAAGTGGATATAGTTGATAAAGTCAGATCAACACTGATGGGATGGTAAATTAAACCACATGACTGTTTGCCTGAAAAGCTTATTTTGTCCATACTTCGCGCTAATCATATTTCACCTTGTAAATTATCTTAGTTACCGTCTCTGCTTCTCAGGCTTGTTCGATTATGCAATATGAATTTTTGTGGTTGTATTGTGATTTTTGTCCAAATTTTTTTAGTTTCTTATGTTTAAGAATTAGATTATCAACTTAGAACCTTATCAAGACAAGACCAACTGGATCTAGATGTTGTGTGTAATGGGTTTGAATCAGATATCTGGTAGATTGGCTGAAACCGAGCTGATTTCATGATATTTGACATCATATCAAGTTCAGACCAATGCCGAAACACCATACTTATGCACTCGGTGAAAACCGTTTGGTATCTTTGCAAACCCTTTTAGAACTCTCCCCAATATTTGGTATCCTTTTTTTTTTTTAAAACGCAAAAGTTGGTTTTCTTATGACAAATTGTCCATATATGATATCTCATGTTATGATCATCATGTAATCATAATATAGAATTGGTCAAAAATATTCCAACCAACAACATCAGTGTCTCATACCACTTATAAACCAAAGTTGAAGACACAATCACATTGATAATCTGATCTGGTATATTTATAAGTTTATAGACTTATAGCCAGATAGAATTATAAGAGACTAAAACTAACCGTTTAATCTAACATTAAAACTCTAAAAAAGTTTGATTTTATCACATACAAGTTTAAAATAGGGTCACTTTTTTCTTGAGACTTCTTGGATCGTTTGTTAATTTTTCTTGCGCCAATCGGATCATCAACTTCATCTCCTAGTTTTGGCGCCTTGGTATCTTCTAGTGCAAGCGTATGATTTGTTTATTCAATCCTAAGCTACTCTCAGTCCCTCCGTCCCAATTTAATTCCCTCACAAAAAACACACATTTTTAAAAACATATTCATTCCCCCTTACTTTTTACATGATGATATTCTTGCCCAAGACGAATTAATTAAAGATTCCTTATATTTTTGTAATTTTAATTTCAAGTGGGGATAAAATGGCAAACTTAATTAAATTTCTCTTTCCATATATGGTAGTGGATAATTAATTTGAAACAGTTCGAAAAGGAAACATGGACATATAAAATGATAGGAGTATTAATCGCTTATTGGGCTCAAGCATTTTTTTATTTGGGCCTGGCGGATTGAAAGATCAACTAAAATTATCAACAACATTTTTTTTAAAGCCCAAGCCCACAGTGTAAAACCGCCACCACTGTCATACATGCATACACATTTTATACATACAGAAAAATGTATAATGGAGTGCTATTATACATTTTATACAACCCGAAAAGGGTGTACGTATCTTCTAATTTGGTACATATAATGGATACGTATCTTCTAATTCGGTGCAATGAGGTTCGTGTTTTGAATTGGATTATGTTGTCACGAGTCAGCCAATGAGATTCGTGTTTTACATGTCTCGTCACGTTATCACCATGTATATTATAGTTTTAGTAAAGGTCTCCCTTCTCCCCGATCTGTTTGCTTAGTTGTTCCATTCCAGTTTCAGCATTCGAAGTGATACCAACTAGTCAACCCAAAGCCGGTTCGATTTGATCTTCTAGTTTCAACTAAAAAGGAATGGAAAATCCGTAATAAAGGTCAACATTAACAAAACAAATACACATACCAAGTTGGGCTTGACCCGGCCCACTTATATCCCATCTCATACGTACAAATACATCAAACAACAACAAAAAATAAAAAAGAGAGGAGAAAAAGTTTGTAACCGGTTATGGTTACAACAAGATCAGCATCATACTCTGTAAGTTAATCTAATACTATCGGAATCGGAACTCAACTACGCCCGTTGATGCAACTAATACGACGTTGAATATTAATAGAGTAACAACTAATCACTACAGTATTATCTTATATATTACATTATTAACACTTAAAACATGGTCCAACATGTGAGTATTATTATTATTGTTATTATATTAAGGGTAGCATTCAACCAAAATGATCAACTTGCTGTAATAATAATATGATGATCCAATTAATACGCGGGTTCATCACTTAAGTGTCTAACAAATTGATAAGCTCATTTCTAAATATTAGTCTCACACACTGGAAGGTTCTAGTCTAATCGATCCCATCATCCAGTTTACATTCTCGTCTATACATGTGGTCGGTTCTGACTATGGAAAACGCTGAGTGTAGTGTGGGAGTTATCAAATAGGGAATCGCCACCCGATACAATAATAATCCTCCCCTAAACCCTCGTATTATCCTAACTGTTGAACCGAATCTTCAACAAACCCGAACCGACGAACACGGAATAGAAATCGCTTATGTTAGTTGCACGATATCAAACCAAGAAGTCGAATGACTTCTCTACGAAGAACCTTTAAGAAACGACACCACAAATATAACTGAAAGTTAAACGTTTATTATAACTCAATCGGTTGCGGAAAGAATACAAGATGGATGATCGGATGATCGATGGCCTCACCCCCTCACCTCCTTTTATAGAGATGAGGGGGTCAATATCCTAATCTAATACCAACTAGGACTCCTTGTGTAGCCAGCCGACTCACCAAAAAACTTGCCTTGCAAGGCAAGTAACGTACATAAGGAAACATGTAAAAACTAATACTAATCCTAACTATATTTGGAGACTACTACTAACAATTTCTACCTTAGTCTCCAAGACAAGTTATCCCCGACACCAAGTATCTCCATACAATACTTGAACTTCGGACCTGGAACCACCTTTGTGAACGCTTCAACTGCATTATCTTCCGTGCCTATCTTTACCACTTCAATCTCTTTAGACTCCACGATCTCCCTGATGAAATGATACCTCACGTTGATATGCTTCGTCCTCTCATGAAACATTGCATTCTTTGAGAGATGAATTGCGCCTTGATTATCACAATTCACAACCACTGACCGCAGGTTTACTCCCAGCTCGATTAGTAGACCTTTAAGCCACATGCTTTCCTTAACGGCTTATGTAAGTGCCATATACTCCGCCTCTGTAGTAGATAATGCAACAACATGTTGTAGAGTCGCTTTCCAACTCACAACACAACTGTATACCATAAACACGTACCCGGTTATCGACCTACCCTTATCAGGGTCTTTAGCATAATCTGCGTCCACGAAACCGTCAACATCTACGTGCTTCACTTGATCTTTACCATATACTAGACCCACATTAGCAGTGCCCTTTAGATACCTCAAAATCCACTTCATTGCTTCCCAGTGGTTCTTCCCTGGATCCGCCAAGTACCTGCTCACAATGCTAACAGCATACGCAATATCCGGTCTAGTACATACCATCAAGTACATTAAACTACCTACAGCATTCGCATATGGGACCTTACTCATTCTTTCCACATCCCAGTCACTCGACGGACAATCCATCAACGATACCTTGAAGTGTGCTCCCAATGGCGTAGACACCGACTTGCCATCATACACTCTGAAGTTATTCAGAATTTTCTGCACATATCCCGACTGAGACACCTTCAGGGTTCGGCTACCCCTATCCCTGAAAATCTCCATACCAAGTATCTTCTTTGCTTCACCTAACTCCTTTATGTCGAACTCTTTCTTCAGAAAACTCTTGGTATATCCGATTTCAGTCTTGCTTTTACAAGCAATCAACATATCATCTACATACAGCAGTAGATATATGTACTCACCTGGTGCAAGCTCCTTGTAATACACACAACTGTCATAGTTGCTCCTGTTAAACCCACTGCTGAACATATACACATCAAAACGTTTATACCACTGCCTTGGAGACTGCTTAAGACCATATAGAGATTTATTCAACAAACACACCTTGTTGCCCGTTCCTTCTTCAAAACCAAGTGGCTGCCTCATATAAATACTTTCTTCCAGATTACCATGCAAAAACACCGTCTTTACATCAAGTTGTTCTAACTCATAATCCCTACAAGCAGTCAATGATAGTATAACCTTGATAGAAGTATGTCGAACCACAGGAGAAAATACTTCATTATAGTCAATCCATGCTCGTTGCGTAAACCACCGAGCTACCAGCCTTGTACCTTGGTTTTTGAACGCCTTCAATCCTTTCCTTGATCTTATACAACCATTTACAACTAACCAGCTTCTGACCTTTAGGTTGATCGACCAGCTCCCAAGTATGATTCTTCTTTAAAGAACTCATCTCTTCCTCCATAGCACGAATCCACTTCGACTTATCCGTCGAATTAATCGCCTCATGATATGTAAGAGGCTCATGTGTATCCTCCTCTTCCGCAATAGAAAATGCATAAGCAACCATATTACTCTCATCCCTAAACCTTACCGGAGTAGTAATAGTTCTTCTACCTCGATCCCGAGCAAGAACATAGTTATCCAAATTCTGCACTTGAGGTCCCACAACTTCATCTTCACCTTCATCAATGTCCTCCTGATTTTCCTCAGCCTCATGATGATGATGATGATGATGATGTATGATCGGCTCGACCTGATCACCATGTGATTCTACCTCAAACTCGACATGCACCCCAGAATCTGCAGCACCAGCACCTTTGAGAATGTCCTTATACATAAGGTTCTCATTAAACACCACATCCCTGCTTATGATTATCTTTGGCTTGACATCGTCACACCTCCATAATCTGTATCCCTTCACACCCTCAGGATACCCCAGGAATATGCACTTCACAGCTCTAGGCGTGAGCTTATTACCTTGATTCACGTGTGAATAAGCAACGCAACCGAATACTCTCAACATCTCATAATTCGTCGGATGTCCTGACCACATATCCATAGGAGTTTTATTATCCAATGCTATACTTGGAGACCTATTAATCAGATATGCTGCTGTTGCCGTTGCTTCTGCCCAGAAAGTATCCGGTAAACCAGACTGAATCAATAAACACCTAACTTTGTTCAAGAGCGTCCTATTTATTCGTTCAGCTAAACCATTCTGTTGCAGAGTTCCTACAACTGTCAAATGCCCGGCTATCCCGCTCTCCTTACAAAGCTCATTAAACTCGTGATTACAAAACTCCCAACCCATTATCTATCCGGAGCTTCTTCACTTTTCTACCTGTCTGGTTTTCAACTAACAGTTTCCACTCTTTGAACCTACTGAACGCCTCATATTTGTGTCTGAGAAAATGAACCCAAACCCTCCTAGAGTAATCATCAACAATCGATAGAAAGTACTTGCAGTTACTCATCGATTCTACTCTAACCGGTCCCCAGAGATCTGCATGAATATAGTCTATAATTCCCTCTGTCGTGTGTTGGCCTCGACCAAAACTAACCCTGGTCGACTTCCCCATAACACAATTTTCACAGAATTCAAGTTTTCCAAGACTCTTCTTTCCAAGCATCTCCATTTTCTCTAGTTCATGTAGTCATGCTTCACTGATATGTCCTAGCAGTTTATGCCAAACTTGTGCAAGACTTTCCTTCTCTTCAACACCAACATTTGCTTCACCAGCTTCTTCCGCCCATCCGTCCAAAGTGTATACATTATTCTCTTTCCTGGTTCCAGACAAAACCATCATAGAACCCTTGATAACCTTTGCTCTGCCGTTCTGAAGCTTCACGGAATAACCCTATTTCTCAAGAGTTCGTAAAGATATCAAATGTCTCTTCAACTCGGGAATATAACGCACATTCTCAAGCACAAAATTTGAACCATCTTTCAACTGTACTCTCACCTTTCCAATCCCCTTGATGACACATGGCCTATCATCTCCTAGTAACACCGTGCCACCATTAAACTCCTCAAAGTCAAATAAGTATTCCCGCTTAGGCGTCATGTGGTACGATCCTCCAGAGTCCATAACCCACTCTATCCGTTTCTCCCCACTCACCGCCATAAGCAAATCACCATTGTCATAACCCTCAGAACGTGGACCAGAACTTGAAGCCACATCCTTTTTGACAAAAGACAATTTTCCCTTGTTCCTCTTGGGACAATCTTTCTTCAGGTGATCCTCCGAATAGCAGATGTAACACTTTTGTTTATAAGTCCCTTTACCTCGTGACTTAGACCGCGAATTACTCTGACCCTTTTGATTATGTCTCTGATAACATCAAATAGTACTACTTTTATATAGTAATATTCCCTAGTTTTTGTATACTTTTATTACAATTATTTAATAAAATATATGTATTTCGTTCATATTTACAAAGTAGGTAGAAATAGAGCTTAAATTAGAAAAGAAACGAAAAATAGAGTAAATAAAGTAGGTTTTGTATAAAAGTTGATTGTATCTAAATTTGAGTAGGACAAAGTGGTTAAAAGAGTGATAAAAATAAATTAAGTTTGTAAATATTTGAGTTCGAAAAATTAAAAGAGTTGCGCAAAAATAATTAGATTGTATATTTATTAGAGTTTATGAGTTGGACCAAATGATTAGTTAGGCTAATAATGATAGTTACTAATAAAGTTAATTAGTATATAGTAGTAATAATGATAAAATAATAATGCTAATGTTAGTAAATCTAATAATAATAATAATATAGTTAATTATCATAAAATTAAATATGTAGTAAACTTACTTTAGTATATGTTAGCTACGTTAGTAACATGATTAATAAATAAAGTTAGAAGTAATAATAATAATAATAATAATAATAATAATAATAATAATAATAATAATAATAATAATAATAATAATAATAATAATAATGTAAGTTAGTTCATAAAGATAATAATAATAAATAATAAAAATTAATGATTATGTTTAGCTTTGTCTTGCAGATAGTCACGTGGAGCATGGGATGTGGCTCAAGTCAAACGGTCAAAAATCACAAAGTCAAGAAATAGAGATCACATGGAGAATTAATTATTAAATGGGCTGCAAGCAAACGAAAATAAGAAACAAGGCCAGAAATGAGTCCAAGTCCAGTAAACAAGATTTAGGCGGTGGCTGGTCAAACGTTTTAGAAAGATTAAAAAAACCAGCCGGCTAATTGAAGGTGGTAGGTGGAAGGCGGCTAGCTCTTTCTTGCAGAGTACGAAGCTTTCATCCATACGGCGTATGATTTATCCATACGGCGTATGGATGTTGGCCCCAGCGGATATAAAAAGGCAGCCTCACCTACGACTTTTTCACCACATTTTTAGTTAGGGTTTTTATATATTTCGTTTAGGGTTTGTATAATACGAATTTTGGGGTTACTTTGGAGGCATGAGGGATCAAGATTGAAGCATATTCATTCTAGTTCTTCGTGATTCATTATTCGGTTTGTTATTACTTTCATTATTTCAATATAATTGATGACTTTAGTATTGATTAATTTGAGTTTTACATATCTTATGATGAGTTGAATATCCAAAGTAGTTGTGTAATTAATAAACTCGGATTATGATTATTGAATGATTAATATTGCGTATTGACTAAGTTATTTAATTGAAAACTATTATATTGCTCGTGGATCCTTGTTTATTGGTAACTAGTAGTTATTGTTGCTCAACGTAGTTAATAAGATTGATGAGATTGAGTTCCTTGAATGTTATTAATTATTGATAGTTACTATTTTAGGATTTGTGACTATTGCTAAATAGATTGAGTTTGATAGGTTGAGTAAATGAAAATTATCTACTTTAAAATGAACAAGACAATAAGTAATTATTGGGCATTGTTGAGTCATGCCATTAGAGTTAATTATAATGAGTTGTGAATGTTTAATGCATAATTTAGGGAGAGGCACACAATTAACTGATCATCTAGTGACATTGGATCGATGTTTTATGTTGGACCCTAGATTGTAGGAATTAGTTGGACCCGGAAAGTTGGCTAGTTCACATTCAATTTAATATCATTGAAGAATTTGGCATTAAGTTGATATAAAAGAAATCACAATTAGATAATAAATACGTAATAAATCAGGATATATGAATCTGAGTGAAATTAATTATACAATTACTTATTCCTTCCTATTGTTATTTATTTATTATTTTAATTTAAAGTCTTTATTTAGTTTTAATTATTATTTACAAATCTTATGTTCGAACGGAACTAAAACGTCCCCCTTTATTTACTGTTTTCTTAGTTAATAGTTACTTCTATTTTAATTAATAAACCACCATTCCTGTGTTCCTGAGATCGACCTGGACTTACCATAGCTATACTATTTCGATCAGGTATTCTTGCCTGGTTGTGTGATAGTAGTGATTGGTATTTCCTGTACTTTATAAATAATAAAACAAGATGCGCTTTCACACGCATCAAGTTTTTGGCGCCGCTGTCGGGGAACAGTTAACCGGTTGGACTTTTGTTCTACTGGGGAACGGTGTTGTTTATTATTTAAATTGGAATTTTTTTAGTTAGTTTTATTTTATTTTATTTTCTTTTCTACTCTTTTTCTTTTTCTTTTATTTTGACAGGTATGTATCAGAACATGAACAATGTCCCTGTGAATTTTCAAAACTCGAGAAACGTTTCCATGATGACTAAAGAGGAGATGAAGAGATCTTTAGATGAGATGATAGCATTTTGGAATAAAGATCTAATTGTGAAGGATATGGAAAGCGACAAGGTGGAAAGTTTTGACAAACCAAAAGATGGAGGATATAAGGCAAAACCAAATTTCAAAAATTGTACGCCTTCATCTTCTTACCCAAAAACTTTAACGGGTGAGATTGTCAAAAAGTACACACCTCCGCCTCCTTATCTAGCTGCTTTGAATAGAAATTACAATGAAGGATCAATTTTTCCAATGCTTAAGAAAGATACTGTTAAAAGTTTATCTCGTCAAGTGATTGTGAAAGCTACGCAATCTATGGAGACTTCAAGTGAAACAGTGGAAGCAACGAAGACTATTGGCCACAGTCAAGGAGATTCCATTCAACAACTTAAGGAGATAAATCAAACAGATAAGTATTCTCAATCCTCTGACTCCTTATTTTCTAACGAAATTTTTAGTGAAATTGAGCATGAAGAAAATTTGGAGGTAGAGTGGTTGCCTTTGCCAAAATTTGATCACTATGATTCTGATGAGGAAATACTTTCGCTACTTAATTGTAATGAAGAGGAAATCCTTGAATTGAGAAACCAAGATGGGGTTATGACAGAAGAAGAATTAATAGCCATTACGGATCCAGCTATCAGTGAAACTCCGTCATCACATCAAGAGGTGAATCACCAGGAAAATGATGATCAAGCAATGGTAAGGATTGGAGGAGAAATAGAATACAAAACTTGCGGTAGTGAGATAGCAGCCGAACTAGTTGAAATTCAATTGGTGGTTGAGTCAACGCAACCAATGGTTGAAGTATCTATAAGCACAAGTTCATTGTTTTACGAGTATGAAGATCCTTTTTGACAATTCGATCGGAAGGAAAGTTTCTCTCAATTTTTGAAAGTTCATGGAGTATCTCATAAAGGACATGTACCTGCCACAGTGCCATGCACGATAAGTATTTCTATTCTTTCATTATAATAAATTTACATTTAATGAATATTTATCGATGTAACACCTGCTAAATTAGGATAATTAATTATGCCTAATTAATTGTAACTAGTTGTAATTAGTATGTAATAGGACTAATTGCAGACTCTATTTGTATATATATAAGGTGATTTATATATATATGAGTGTACTTACGCGATTTGGATTAATCGTACGAATTAACCGGACGGAGTCCGACACAGTTACTTGGACGTTGGTGACAGAAACTTACCTAAATAATGAGAACGTATTTTATTATATAAAATACACAGCGAACAAACATTATTTATAGTATCGCGACGACATTTTAAATAATTTAACGAATACGTATTAAACGCGAGTTAAAAATTTTAATACTTCGACAAATGTTTTTATAATTAATTTCAAGGTATTTCATTAAAGTATTCCCGTCACCTTTTAAAAATATAACTGCTTGATGTAACGCCTAAATGACGGAGAAAACGAACACCGCACGGAGCGCGGGGCGTACACTGAAAACGGTGGGGGTCTCCCACCTAAATCACCTCCTTCTTTCATTTTTATTTTCATTCTTCATTTTTCCTTTCTCTCTCTTTCTTTCTTTTTCTCTCTATTTCACCAACACACCACCACCATCAAAATCAATAAATAAACATATTAAACGCACTCGGATCATAGCCTCTCTTTGGAAGAAAACGTTCACCATCACACGATCTACATTCCTATCTTTTCGGATTTTCTATCCGACATTTTGTAAGTTTCCGACAAAACCCGAAACTCTCCGTTTTTGCTCATTTTTACGTTTTTATGGTTTAAATATGCTTAAAATGTCCAAAAATGGGTTGGGTAAAAGATTTGGACCTAACGGAAGCTTTTCGACCGATTTTCCGGCCACCAATTTCCGATCAGACCGCTACGTCGCAGAGACGCTGGGCTATCTGCGACGTAGCTCAAAACGTCGCCTACACCTCACAACGTCGCACATAGCGACGTCGTTACCAACGTCGCATTAAGTGGCCAACGTCGCACTTAGCGACGTCGCAACCTACGTCGCACAAAAATCTCAACGTCGCATTAGCGACGCCACTCCCTACGTCGCATTGATTTGCGAAGGTCGCATCATGCGACGTACATGCCAACGTCGCACCCTACGTCGCATGCTACGTCGCATGCTACGTCGCACAAACCAGAAACTAGAAAAACACAGATTTTTACTAAGTGTCGGAACCAAGATTTTAACACCTGATTCAACGATACATATAATGATAACACCTTGAATCATTATTACAAACCGTCACCAACGGGCCATATTTGTTTTCAAACTACAAACGGATTACTAAACAAACACTTGGACATAATGAGTTGTGTAAACAACTAGCCTAGATGGTCTTGCGAGACATCTACTTACTTAACTTTACGTGTTTAGGCATTTGAAGGTTACGGGTTCGGAGAACCTACGGTTGATATTACTTACTCGTTTATTGATATAAACGTACTTGCAAAGACTCAGGTGAGTCTTACGGCCCCACTTTTACTGTTTTATCTTATTGGGGGAGATACATGCTACTACTTTTTCTTGAACACAAGTACTAAACTGTTTACTATACCAAACGGAATTGCATGAGTTGTTACTATTTACAGAAGTCTCTCCATCATACATCGTTAGTTATGGACTTAAGCGCGAACACTAGTTAATGGATCCATTAGGGAAATGACCCTCCCCACCCGGGGCAGTAGCGCTGCCACGTACTGATTTACACGTATAAACGGGTGACTACTTATTCGTTACTGATGCTTGCTCACTTACGAGCATGTCACGGGAGCAAACATATTATTTACGGGTTAAGCTTCGATTATGAGCCTCATGGCAACGGTATAAACTTATTTATTTATAATTGCTGGATTGCAAATACTGATTTTACGATTGCTGGATTGCAATGGCTGATTTTACGCCTACGGGCACTACTAATGAAATCTCGTGTTCAAAGCCGATATTATTTACAAACCTGTGAGATTCACCAACCTTTTTGGTTGACACTTTTTAGCATGTTTTCTCAGGTACCCGGATGGAGTAGGATTACTCCAGGATTTTAGCTAGAGTTGCATGATTTCAACACAACTGCATTAACGGAGATTCTTAGCATTATCTTTTATATATTTTGATTATGTAATAGAATCTCCCGCTATACGCGTGGACTCTAGGGGAAACTACATTTTGTATACGAAAACACTAAGTTTTCAAACATTATATCTATGGAATGTAACTAATTTACAAAACGTTGCATATAGATGTCGTTTGCTTTATCTTTGTGCTGTGATATTTAATTAGTAACACCCCAAACTATGCTTCCGCAAAACAGTGAATTTCGGGGGTGTTACAGATTGGTATCAGAGCCTAAGGTTATAGCGAACTAGGTTGCATTTAGTGGGCCTAGACTATGACCATTAGGCAGTATTTCCTTATTAGGCATGATTGGTTCAGGAATTACATCATACGACTTTAATTTAACATAGCTTGATCAACTATGTACAATTAAGGGAAGATGATGTGAGGTCTGAAATGGTTATGTCGAACAGGAATGCGTTAGTTGACTCTGACCACGAGGGAACCGAGACTCATACTTGTTATGTGCTAGACATACACTAGGCTATTATATATTGAATATATATATGAATAGGCCTCGCACGTATACACACTCGCTATAGAGATAGCCGACGTTTCTCTGGTGACACTTACGAATTTCTCTCAGCGGTTTGCACCGACCATAACAGACTTGATTTCCGTCACACCACCTTGTGGCGCACTCTAATGATTTTATGAAAATCACATCTAACACCCGGAAGCAACGTACTTCCAAGGACTAAAATCCTCTCTCTGTCATTTCTATAGAACTCAAAGCCACGAATTCCCAAATGGACGACTACATGTCTGATAGTGACCAAGTCCACGGGGAACAAATCCAGTACACGTATCTCGATGAGGACATCGTACCAGAAGAAGAAATCATGCTGGAGGGAAACGAAAATCAGAATTTCGGAATGACTGGCATCGACATAGAAGAATATGAAAGAGTGCGAGATCAGGCCGTGGGACTAGACAGCCGAAATTGGGCACTTAAGCGTAAGTGCATAGACTATGAACAAAGATTGAGAATCTCAAACCGATCTGTCCCTACACGAATCAAAGATAAGATCCGTTACTGGAAGAAAGTGGCCACCAACCTAACCCGTAGGACCAAAACATGGATCAAACGTTTGGGCAGGAAATCAACGGAGGAGACTAGGTACCGCTCCACGACTCAAAGATACAGGGACATGCTTGAGGCACGCTACCACCCACACGACCTGAACCTGGAGTCGGGAGACGAATCCGAAGGCCAGGAACCCTAACTAAGAATGAACCAACCGACTAGCAGAAACTGTGGATCGCCTTGTCGCGCTAATGGAACAAATTAATCTACATTAAGATTAGTGTAGCTTTTGTCTTGTAATCTATCTCGTAATATAGGGACTATCTAGCACTACTCTATAAACTAGTCGGATGTAACAATTCCCGACACCTTTTGTAATATCTCTGTAGGATGTAACTTTTGAACTCACCTTATCTATCAATATCCTTTGTTATCTCAACTCACATTAATTGTCATTGTCCATGTTGATGTTATGTATTACTGTTTTCATACATGTACATCTGTGACAATTACAAGCTCATACAAAATCTCATGTATCTTCATTTCTTTTATTGAAGAATCATGCCGCCAAAGACTCGACCATACACCGATGCCCAGATTACCTCCCTTATAACCCAGGCTGTTACTGAAGCCTTGGCTCGGAATACTCCACCAAATTCGTCGAGAAACAGCGATGCCGCTGAAACCACTGCTGCTAAACCTTGTTCTTACAAGGACTTCCAGAACTGCAAACCTCTAAACTTTGCAGGTACCGAGGGAGCAATCGGTCTGATACGATGGATAGAGAAAGTTGAATCAGTATTTCTTATCTGCAACTGTGCGGAGGGGGACAAAGTTAAGTTCTCTGTTAGTACTTTTACCGATACCGCACTCACGTGGTGGAACACCTATGCCCAAACTGTGGGCGTTGCCGATGCTTACAAACTCCCGTGGGAGGAGTTGAAGGAGATGTTAAGGGGTGAGTATTGCCCCAGAGATGAACTGAAACAACTGGAGCTGGAATTCTGGAACCATAAGATGCAAGGTAATGATATCACCGGCTACACCAACCGTTTCCACCAACTGGCACTTCTGTGCCCAACCATGGTCGATCCTGAGTACAAGAGGATCGAGAAATTTGTTGATGGTCTTCCTGAGAGACTCCAAGATCTGGTAACTTCTTCCAAACCGGGTACAATTCAGAGCGCCATCCGTATGGCCCATGAACTAACGGCAAATTCTGTCCGCCGTGGTACAACTTCAACCCCATCTGCAAACAACAAACGCAGGTGGGAAGGTAACCCCAACTCATCCAACCAAACCTTCAACAAAAAGCCTGAGTACATTAAGGCTTATACATCTGGAACTTCGGAGAAGAAAGGGTACAGCGGGAGCAGACCCTACTGTCCCAAATGCAACCGCCACCATGACGGTTCTTGCCCTTGCTCCAACTGCAAACGGTTCGGGCATCTAGCCAAGGATTGCCGAATCAACATTTCTACCCCCAACACTAATGCACCAAAGGCCTGCTTTGGGTGCGGAAATACAGGGCATTTCAAGAAAGATTGCCCAAAACTGAAAAACAACAACAACCCTGCTCGCGGCAGATCATTCGTTATCAAGGCTGGGGAAGCCAGACAAGACCCGAACGTCGTGACGGGTACGTTCCTTCTCAACGACCTTACTGCTTCTGTGTTATTTGATACCGGTGCCGATAGAAGCTTCATATCTGAGAAATTTAGCCCTTTACTTGATATTACTCCCACTGCCTTAGATGCTAAATACATTGTAGAATTAGCTAACGGCAAACTGATTGAGACTGATAGCATCATACACAACTGTACACTTAACCTCACGAACGAAACGTTTTCCATTGATTTAATCCCTGTCGAGATCGGCAGCTTCGATATTATTGTCGGTATGGATTGGTTATCCAAACACCGAGCTGAAATCATCTGTCATGACAAACTCGTTCGCATACCTCTTGTCTCCGGTGGAACCTTAGTCTTACAAGGGGAGACCGGTAGACGGAATCTGAATATTGTATCCTGTCTGAAAACGAGAAAATATCTACGAAAAGGGTACCAAGCCATCCTCGCACATGTAACGGAGAAGAAGTCGGAGGAGAAGCGACTTGAGGATGTTCCGATCGTGCGGGATTTTCCGGAAGTCTTTCCTGAAGACTTGCCCGGACTTCCGCCACCTAGACAAGTTGAATTCCAAATCGAACTTGTGCCCGGAGCTGCACCCGTGGCACGAGCCCCTTACCGTTTAGCACCATCCGAAATGCAGGAGTTGTCTAACCAACTACAGGAACTCCTGGACAGAGGATTCATTCGACCAAGTTCCTCACCTTGGGGAGCTCCGGTCTTATTCGTGAAAAAGAAAGATGGATCTTTCCGCATGTGTATCGACTACCGAGAGCTGAATAAGCTAACCATAAAGAATCGGTACCCACTTCCTAGAATCGATGACCTGTTCGACCAACTCCAGGGATCGAGTGTTTACTCAAAGATTGATCTACGGTCGGGTTATCATCAACTCCGAGTCCGTGACAATGATATCCCAAAGACAGCTTTCCGAACTCGTTATGGGCATTACGAATTCCAAGTGATGCCATTCGGGTTGACCAACGCACCGGCCGTATTCATGGACCTTATGAATCGGGTGTGCAAACCATATCTTGACAAATTCGTCATTGTGTTCATCGACGATATACTGATTTACTCGTGCAACGAACAGGAACATGCTCAACATCTGAAAACCATTCTCGGACTTCTGAAACACGAAGAGTTATATGCCAAATTCTCTAAGTGTGAGTTCTGGATTCGAACCGTTCAATTTCTCGGGCACGTGATTGACAACCAAGGAATTCATGTTGATCCCGCCAAGATTGAAGCAATCAAGGGCTGGGAGTCACCGACCACTCCAACCGAAGTGAGACAATTCTTAGGTCTTGCTGGTTATTACCGCCGATTCATCGAAAACTTTTCAAGAATAGCTGTTCCACTAACCACACTGACTCAGAAAGATAAGAAGTTCGATTGGACTGATAAACAAGAGTCAGCCTTCCAGCTATTGAAAAACAAACTTTGCAGTGCACCAATCTTGTCCTTACCCGAGGGCACCGACGATTTCGTAGTTTACTGCGACGCCTCACACCAGGGACTTGGTTGTGTGTTGATGCAACGGGAAAAAGTCATTGCCTATGCCTCACGACAACTGAAAATCCACGAGAAAAACTATACGACCCACGACCTCGAGTTAGGTGCTGTGGTCTTCGCATTGAAAATCTGGAGACATTATCTCTACGGTACGAAAAGCACCATCTTTACCGATCACAAAAGTCTCCAACACATATTCGATCAGAAAGATCTAAACATGAGACAACGTCGCTGGGTTGAGTTACTTAGTGACTACGACTGCGAGATCAAATACCATCCGGGCAAGGCTAACGTAGTTGCCGATGCCTTAAGCCGAAAAGAACGAGTGAAACCCCTTCGAGTCCAAGCACTTTCTATGACAATTCATAACGAGCTTCCTGCTCAAATCCTTACCGCTCAACTTGAAGCACTCAACGATGAAAACTTGAAAAATGAAGCCCTGCGAGGCTTGGATAAACAATTCGAAATCAAACCCGATGGAACTCGATACTTCTCTAACCGGGTGTGGTTACCCAAATTCGGAAACTTGCGAGATTTGGTGATGGCTGAAGCTCACAAATCTCGATACTCTATACATCCTGGATCTGACAAGATGTATCATGACGTCAAAGGGTTGTATTGGTGGCCTAACATGAAAGCTGACATCGCCTTGTACGTCAGTAAATGCCTAACCTGTTCCAAAGTAAAGACCGAACACCAAAGACCCTCTGGGTTGCTTCAACAACCTGAAATTCCTCAATGGAAATGGGAACAGATTTCCATGGACTTCATTACCAAGCTACCGAAAACTTCGAGTGGTTGCGATACCATTTGGGTGATCGTGGACCGTCTCACGAAATCTGCTCATTTTCTGGCCATCAAGGAAACCGACAAGATGGAGCGTCTGACTCGCATCTATGTCAAAGAAATCATCTCGCGACACGGTGTACCTATCTCGATCATCTCGGATAGGGACAGCCGTTTTACTTCAAACTTTTGGCAATCGCTACAGAAATCTCTTGGTACTCGTCTGGATATGAGTACTGCTTATCACCCGCAAACCGATGGCCAAAGCGAGCGAACTATTCAAACACTGGAGGATATGCTACGAGCCTGCGTAGTCGACTTCGGTACTTCTTGGGAAAATCACTTACCGTTGTGTGAGTTTTCGTACAACAACAGTTACCATACCAGCATAAAGGCTGCACCCTTCGAGGCACTTTACGGACGTAAGTGCCGATCACCTGTCTGTTGGACTGAGTTAGGAGAATCCCAACTCACGGGTCCAGAAATCATTCAAGAAACTACTGAGAAAATCGTTGGTATTCAAAACCGGCTGAAAGCCGCACGTGATCGTCAGAAAAGCTATGCTGACGTGAGACGCAAACACCTTGAGTTCCAGGTAGGAGACAAAGTACTTCTCAAAGTGGCACCGTGGAAAGGTGTTATTCGATTCGGGAAACGAGGCAAACTAAATCCTAGATACATCGGACCATTCGAAATCCTTGAAAGGATTGGTCCAGTGGCCTATCGCCTGCAACTTCCTGCTGAACTTAGCAGCGTACACAACACATTCCACATTTCTAACTTGAAGAAATGTCTGTCTGACGAGACGCTGATTATACCGCTCGACGAAATTCAAATCGATGATAAACTTCATTTTGTCGAGACACCTATGGAAATCATGGACCGAGAGGTCAAGCAATTGAAACAGAGTCGTATTCCCATAGTAAAAGTCAGGTGGAATTCTAGGCGCGGCCCTGAGTTCACCTGGGAACGGGAAGACCAAATGCGACAGAAATACCCACATCTCTTCCCAGACAACGCACCGTCCGTGCACTCAAGCTAATTTCGGGACGAAATTTCTTTAACAAGGGGAGAATGTAACACCTGCTAAATTAGGATAATTAATTATGCCTAATTAATTGTAACTAGTTGTAATTAGTATGTAATAGGACTAATTGCAGACTCTATTTGTATATATATAAGGTGATTTATATATATATGAGTGTACTTACGCGATTTGGATTAATCGTACGAATTAACCGGACGGAGTCCGACACAGTTACTTGGACGTTGGTGACAGAAACTTACCTAAATAATGAGAACGTATTTTATTATATAAAATACACAGCGAACAAACATTATTTATAGTATCGCGACGACATTTTAAATAATTTAACGAATACGTATTAAACGCGAGTTAAAAATTTTAATACTTCGACAAATGTTTTTATAATTAATTTCAAGGTATTTCATTAAAGTATTCCCGTCACCTTTTAAAAATATAACTGCTTGATGTAACGCCTAAATGACGGAGAAAACGAACACCGCACGGAGCGCGGGGCGTACACTGAAAACGGTGGGGGTCTCCCACCTAAATCACCTCCTTCTTTCATTTTTATTTTCATTCTTCATTTTTCCTTTCTCTCTCTTTCTTTCTTTTTCTCTCTATTTCACCAACACACCACCACCATCAAAATCAATAAATAAACATATTAAACGCACTCGGATCATAGCCTCTCTTTGGAAGAAAACGTTCACCATCACACGATCTACATTCCTATCTTTTCGGATTTTCTATCCGACATTTTGTAAGTTTCCGACAAAACCCGAAACTCTCCGTTTTTGCTCATTTTTACGTTTTTATGGTTTAAATATGCTTAAAATGTCCAAAAATGGGTTGGGTAAAAGATTTGGACCTAACGGAAGCTTTTCGACCGATTTTCCGGCCACCAATTTCCGATCAGACCGCTACGTCGCAGAGACGCTGGGCTATCTGCGACGTAGCTCAAAACGTCGCATACACCTCACAACGTCGCACATAGCGACGTCGTTACCAACGTCGCATTAAGTGGCCAACGTCGCACTTAGCGACGTCGCAACCTACGTCGCACAAAAATCTCAACGTCGCATTAGCGACGCCACTCCCTACGTCGCATTGATTTGCGAAGGTCGCATCATGCGACGTACATGCCAACGTCGCACCCTACGTCGCATGCTACGTCGCATGCTACGTCGCACAAACCAGAAACTAGAAAAACACAGATTTTTACTAAGTGTCGGAACCAAGATTTTAACACCTGATTCAACGATACATATAATGATAACACCTTGAATCATTATTACAAACCGTCACCAACGGGCCATATTTGTTTTCAAACTACAAACGGATTACTAAACAAACACTTGGACATAATGAGTTGTGTAAACAACTAGCCTAGATGGTCTTGCGAGACATCTACTTACTTAACTTTACGTGTTTAGGCATTTGAAGGTTACGGGTTCGGAGAACTTACGGTTGATATTACTTACTCGTTTATTGATATAAACGTACTTGCAAAGACTCAGGTGAGTCTTACGGCCCCACTTTTACTGTTTTATCTTATTGGGGGAGATACATGCTACTACTTTTTCTTGAACACAAGTACTAAACTGTTTACTATACCAAACGGAATTGCATGAGTTGTTACTATTTACAGAAGTCTCTCCATCATACATCGTTAGTTATGGACTTAAGCGCGAACACTAGTTAATGGATCCATTAGGGAAATGACCCTCCCCACCCGGGGCAGTAGCGCTGCCACGTACTGATTTACACGTATAAACGGGTGACTACTTATTCGTTACTGATGCTTGCTCACTTACGAGCATGTCACGGGAGCAAACATATTATTTACGGGTTAAGCTTCGATTATGAGCCTCATGGCAACGGTATAAACTTATTTATTTATAATTGCTGGATTGCAAATACTGATTTTACGATTGCTGGATTGCAATGGCTGATTTTACGCCTACGGGCACTACTAATGAAATCTCGTGTTCAAAGCCGATATTATTTACAAACCTGTGAGATTCACCAACCTTTTTGGTTGACACTTTTTAGCATGTTTTCTCAGGTACCCGGATGGAGTAGGATTACTCCAGGATTTTAGCTAGAGTTGCATGATTTCAACACAACTGCATTAACGGAGATTCTTAGCATTATCTTTTGTATATTTTGATTATGTAATAGAATCTCCCGCTATACGCGTGGACTCTAGGGGAAACTACATTTTGTATACGAAAACACTAAGTTTTCAAACATTATATCTATGGAATGTAACTAATTTACAAAACGTTGCATATAGATGTCGTTTGCTTTATCTTTGTGCTGTGATATTTAATTAGTAACACCCCAAACTATGCTTCCGCAAAACAGTGAATTTCGGGGGTGTTACAATCGATATTACCATTCATGCTTACTTTTAAGTGTGGGGAAAGTCAATAGATTTTTAGGTAAATAAAGTTGGAGTCAAGCTAGTGACTCGAACAAAAACAATCGCTTCTCGGGAGGCAACCCGTGCTTGTACATTTTGTATAATTTTTATTTTTCGTTTTTAGTATTTTATTTTTATACGTTTAATGTTCTTTGCTACTTTTTGAAGTTGGCAACCAATTCAGATAAAATTGGAATTTTTGAAAAATAAAAGAACTTTGTGGGTGTGTTCCCTGGAAACCCTCACGAGACTATAACTCGTCCACTTAGGATACCGAGGGGTTTAAAGGCTTATTGCATATGCTAAATGCAATCGTGATTAACTACGAAAGTGTGTGCTATTGTATATTTTTGAATAAAGATCGGAAGATGACCCATTACGCCGAACCAGATCAAGATAATTGCGCCATATTCAGGGGAGTTTTTCGTTCTAATTTCTTTTCTTCCTTTTCTCACTTTATTTTTAACTTGTTTATATACAATGAGGACATTGTATAATTTAAGTGTGGGGATGGGATCGGTAGAAAAGAAATTTCCATTTAATTTTCACTTAAATGTTTACTTGTCTTTTAAAGCTAAATTGTTTTGTTAAATTTTTATCAAATTTAAAACTTTTGAGTTAAAAACTAGGTATTTATTAGTTAGAATATTTTTTTTGTTAAAAGTTTTGTTTTGTATTTAAAAGTTTAGACTTTAATGTGGATCAACTGTTTTGTACATATAACGTAAGAAACTTAATAATGAGTGATATATAGTTACATGATATGATGTACTAATAGGCAATCTATATGAGTATTTCTGAATTTTAAGAAATTAATGAATAACTTGTATATTATTTTATAATACATAATATGATGTATGACCTAAAAGTCTTAATTCTTAGATTTATCATGTGATAATTTTATATATCTTGATACTTATATGAAAACATTTGGGGGTTTACTAATTGTTTCCTCTGTTGTACTAAGTACAGACCTGGTTTCTAATTAGTATTCTTAAATAAAGCAGAAGAAAGTAAAATCTTTCAAATTAAATTAAAAATAATCAAACTATGTCGCTTTGTTATACTAAGGTATAAACCTGTCACCGCTGGTTTGATTTAAAAATTGCTTTACCTGAATCAAGTTATGTCGCTCTGTTGTATGGAAATGCAGACCTGTCACCAATGTCTTGATTCTTAAAAATGAATTTCATATATTTATTTTAAATATAAAAGTAAATTGCATGATTAAGTTTGAGAGTATATCATATGTGTAAATCGTAAGTAATATACATACTAACAATAAAGGTGTATTCAGAGATATGAGTATAGATTGTTTAAAGTGGACAAATATATTAGTAATCATTCATGGACTATATGTTGCACTAATAATAATAAAAATTTTATTTGTACATTATAGTTATCCATGTTAATTAAATTGTTTAAAGTTTTAAATTTATGAAACAGATTTTTAATTTAGGTATTTTGATTATTAAATATTAGTTTGATGCTTATTAAGTTTTTATGATGAAAATGTATTCTACTTGAGGACAAGCAGAACTTAAGTGTGGGGATATTTGATAACATCAAATAGTACTACTTTTATATAGTAATATTCCCTAGTTTTTGTATACTTTTATTACAATTATTTAATAAAATATATGTATTTCGTTCATATTTACAAAGTAGGTAGAAATAGAGCTTAAATTAGAAAAGAAACGAAAAATAGAGTAAATAAAGTAGGTTTTGTATAAAAGTTTATTGTATCTAAATTTGAGTAGGACAAAGTGGTTAAAAGAGTGATAAAAATAAATTAAGGTTGTAAATATTTGAGTTCGAAAAGTTAAAAGAGTTGCGCAAAAATAATTAGATTGTATATTTATTAGAGTTTATGAGTTGGACCAAATGATTAGTTAGGCTAATAATGATAGTTACTAATAAAGTTAATTAGTATATAGTAGTAATAATGATAAAATAATAATGCTAATGTTAGTAAATCTAATAATAATAATAATATAGTTAATTATCATAAAATTAAATATGTAGTAAACTTACGTTAGTATATGTTAGCTACGTTAGTAACATGATTAATAAATAAAGTTAGAAGTGATAATAATAATAATAATAATAATAATAATAATAATAATAATGTAAGTTAGTTCATAAAGATAATAATAATAAATAATAAAAATTAATGATTATGTTTAGCTTTGTCTTGCAGATAGTCACGTGGAGCATGGGATGTGGCTCAAGTCAAACGGTCAAAAATCACAAAGTCAAGAAATAGAGATCACATGGAGAATTAATTATTAAATGGGCTGCAAGCAAACGAAAATAAGAAACAAGGCCAGAAATGAGTCCAAGTCCAGTAAACAAGATTTAGGCGGTGGCTGGTCAAACGTTTTAGAAAGATTAAAAAAACCAGCCGGCTAATTGAAGGTGGTAGGTGGAAGGCGGCTAGCTCTTTCTTGCAGAGTACGAAGCTTTCATCCATACGACGTATGATTTATCCATACGGCGTATGGATGTTGGCCCCAGCGGATATAAAAAGGCAGCCTCACCTACGACTTTTTCACCACATTTTTAGTTAGGGTTTTTATATATTTCGTTTAGGGTTTGTATAATACGAATTTTGGGGTTACTTTGGAGGCACGAGGGATCAAGATTGAAGCATATTCATTCTAGTTCTTCGTGATTCATTATTCGGTTTGTTATTACTTTCATTATTTCAATATAATTGATGACTTTAGTATTGATTAATTTGAGTTTTACATATCTTATGATGAGTTGAATATCCAAAGTAGTTGTGTAATTAATAAACTCGGATTATGATTATTGAATGATTAATATTGCGTATTGACTAAGTTATTTAATTGAAAACTATTATATTGCTCGTGGATCCTTGTTTATTGGTAACTAGTAGTTATTGTTGCTCAACGTGGTTGATAAGATTGATGAGATTGAGTTCCTTGAATGTTATTAATTATTGATAGTTACTATTTTAGGATTTGTGACTATTGCTAAATAGATTGAGTTTGATAGGTCGAGTAAATGAAAATTATCTACTTTAAAATGAACAAGACAATAAGTAATTATTGGGCATTGTTGAGTCATGCCATTAGAGTTAATTATAATGAGTTGTGAATGTTTAATGCATAATTTAGGGAAAGACACACAATTGACTGATCATCTTGTGACATTGGATCGATGTTTTATGTTGGACCCTAGATTGTAGGAATTAGTTGGACCCGGAAAGTTGGCTAGTTCACATTCAATTTAATATCATTGAAGAATTTGGCATTAAGTTGATATAAAAGAAATCACAATTAGATAATAAATACGTAATAAATCAGGATATATGAATCTGAGTGAAATTAATTATACAATTACTTATTCCTTCCTATTGTTATTTATTTATTATTCTAATTTAAAGTCTTTATTTAGTTTTAATTATTATTTACAAATCTTATGTTCGAACGGAACTAAAACGTCCCCCTTTATTTACTGTTTTCTTAATTAATAGTTACTTCTATTTTAATTAATAAACCACAATTCCTGTATTCCTGAGATCGACCTGGACTTACCATAGCTATACTATTCCGATCAGGTATTCTTGCCTGGTTGTGTGATAGTAGTGATTGGTATTTCCTGTACTTTATAAATAATAAAACAAGACGCGCTTTCACACGCATCAGTCTCTGATCAGGCCTCCTCCTCACAAATAACCCATCACCAACTTCCCCCTTTGCATCTTCCCTTTTCTTCAACTCCCGTGAATTTAGGGTAGACAAGACATCTTCCAAAGTGAGCGACTCCCTTCCATAGAGCAATGTCTCCACAAAGTTATCATATGAAGGTGGTAACGATGTAAGTAACATGAGCGCCTGATCTTGATCGTCAATATCAGCGTCTATATTCGCCAAATCACCGATCAACTTATTAAACTCATCTATATGTTCAGATAGTTTCTTTCCTGAATGCATATAGAACGTGAACAACTTCTTCTTCAAGTACAATTTATTGGCTAAAGACTTTGTCATGTACAAAGATTCCAACTTTAACCAAACTCCCGCAGCAGACTTTTCGTTGTTGACTTCTCTCAACACCTTGTTACCCAAACATAAGAGTATGGCACTTTGTGCCTTTTTGTGAACATCCGTTTTCAACGCCGTAGTCTTTTCTGCATCAGTCATGGTATCCGGGAATGGATCTAACGCAGCTTCCCAACCATGTTGTATTAATAAACACCGCATCTTTACACGCCACAACCCGAAGTCATTAGACCCGTCGAATTTTTCGACGTCAAACTTCGCTATCGACGACATATTCTTACAGACCTTGTTGCTAAAAACCGTTTCTTGCAAATCGAATTAATTAGAAGACCCTAAAACCTCGATCTCGTACAAGCAAAACCCGATCGAAAACTTGTAACCCAAGCAAACCACGATTGAAACTGGAACCACAAGGAAACCCGCAAACAAGAAACCCTTCAATTTAATCGTTCTTTTAGAAACTAAAGACAAAATCCTGAAGTAATATTCGAAACCCCATGACGAAAAAAACTTTCGTGATTCGTCACCTTTTGCAGTGTTGATCTCCACGTGAGTTATAATTAAATAAAATCTCACTTTTTCTTTTAAGCAACAAATACCACAAGTCACCTTTGCAGTATTCTTCGGCTTCACGTGAGACTTATTTATTATAATATTATTTTCACCTTGGTTTAAGTAACCAAACAGAAACCCCACGTCACCTTCTTCGTTTAAACCGACCTGCAACTTCAATCGTAAACCCTACGATAAAAAAAAAACTCGACTAACCTTCCAAGCGATCTTCTTCGACGATTCAGAAACCACAACGATTACGTGGCTCTGATACCACTTGTTGAACCGAATCTTCAACAAACCCGAATCGACGAACACGGAATAGAAATCGCTTATGTTAGTTGCACGATATCAAACCAAGAAGTCGAATGACTTCTCTACGAAGAACCTTTAAGAAACGACACCACAAATATAACCGAAAGTTAAACGTTTATTATAAATCAATCGGTTGCGGAAAGAATACAAGATGGATGAACGGATGATCGATGGCCTCACCCCCTCACCTCCTTTTATAGAGATGAGGGGGTCAATATCCTAATCTAATACCAACTAGGACTCCTTGTGTAGCCAGCAGACTCACCAAAAAGCTTGCCTTGCAAGGCAAGTTACGTACATAAGGAAACATGTAAAAAACTAATACTAATCCTAACTATATTTGGAGACTACTACTAACACTAACAATTATATCTCCTTCCGTGGGTGATACCGATATACGAGTCCACGTGTATGGTTATCATGAAAATGGTTTAATCACTAAAGTTTCACTTTTTTTTTTCCGTTTTAACCACTCAACTTTTTTTTGAATGTTTTAACCACTCAACTTAGGGTCAATAATGGTTTAATCCCTGAACTTTCAATTTATTTTCGTTTTAACCACCCAACTTTGTTTTAAACGTTTTAACCACTCAACTTATGAGTTGACCATACTTTAACCACTAAAATTCATTTAACCATTTAAAAAACCCTTTCGTTAACTTATAATGATAGTTTAGATCGGGATATATAAACTTTGAATTGATTTTTTATCGACCAAGGTTGTCAAGAGAGAGATCTTACCTAGGATCGTTTTTGTCTTCACAAGATCGAAATCGTAAGATCAAAGCATAGGATCTTACGATGTCGATCCGATCCGATCTTACTTAACATGAATATACGTTAAGAAAATATAGATTAGTTAATTTTTGTCCAATAAAAGGTTAATAGGTTTATTATTTGTCATGCAATTAATCTTTTATATGCATTATAATACACATTTATAAGATCATAATGTATGAGTAGGATCTTACGATCCCGATTTGATCTTACGATTTCGATATTGTGAATACAAAAACGATTCTAGGTAAATGAAAGGATTTTTTAAATGGGTAAATGAACTTTAGTGGTTAAAGTATGGTCAACTCATAAGTTGAGTGGTTAAAACGTTTAAAACAAAGTTGAGTGGTTAAAACGAAAACAAATTGAAAGTTCATGGATTAAACCATTATTGACCCTAAGTTGAGTGGTTAAAACATTCAAAAAAAAGTTGAGTGGTTAAAACGAAAAAAAAGTGAAACCTTAGGTATTAAACCATTATTAACCCTAATATTACCTATATTTTGTCTTGTAATATTACGTATCATCAAAGAGTTCTATGCATCAGTATCATCATCTGTAGGTTTTATACATATGGTTATTTCAAATTAGCTTATTTGTCACTTAATTGATTGTTGTCAAAATATATGCAAACAGTGGGTGTGGCCGGAGTTTATTTGTTTGGCTTTTGGCCTACTGCATGTGGTATCAGTTTATTTAAAGTGAATTCTGTTATCATTATTATATAGACGCCTAATTAGCTGGAAAAAATTTGTCTCTTATTGGAGTTGTTTTTGACAGCATTCATCCAAACAGTTATCTTGTGTGTTTCAATACTTTCTTTTATGTTATTATTGGATTGAAGATGTGCATGTGTTTTGGATTTTAATTAAAGACTTTTTTGGATTATGATTGTGCTTATTGCCTCAGGGCGAGTCTGCACCCCCAAAACTATCAACTAAGAGTAGTAGCAGCGTCGCCAATACATCATCATCAACATCCCGAATGGTAGTTTTCTTTATACTTATCGTTGTTTTGATTTTGTGGAATTATACTGTCAGATTTTTGTAGCTATATATGTCATTAGGAAAGTTTCATTTGTTGTTTGCTTTTGTTGTTTGTTCCACAACTGAAATATTTTGAGAATTTTTTTGTATTTTCCCCCTTTTCAGTTAATTACTTTACTATTGAATATAATAACGAGTTTTATTCTTGTATTTTGATAATTAATATTTAATGACAATCCTTCCTTCCTTATAACTATTAATCAGAAATCAGTTTTATAAAATCATCATCATCATCAAGTTTTATGCATAGTGTTATTTCAACTCACCTTATTTGTCGTTCACTTGATTATTGAGAAAAATTGGGGTCAAAATATATGCAATCAGTGGGTGTGGAGTTCATTTGTTTGGTTTTTTGGTATCAGTTTGTCTCTTATTGGAGTTGGTTTTGACAACATATTCATTCAAACAATTGCTTTGTTGAATTGAAGATGTGCATGTGTTTTTGGACTAAATTAAGGATGTTAATAAGGATTCTAATTGTGCGCGTTGCTTCATGCTGAGGTTCCACTTCCTAAAAAACTAAAAATATCAACCAGGAGGAGTAGCAGCAGCAGCGTCGCCAAAACATCATCATCAACATCCCGAATAATAGTAATTTTATATACTTATCGTTGTTTCGACTATCTTATTTAACATATGTCTACGTGTTTCAATGATTTTATTATAAAGTATAATTACTGTTTTTCTGATGGGTTAAGTGTCTGCGGATGTACTCAACTCGTCCTCAATGTCTATTGTATGTATCGTACTTACGGGTAGTGCTTTTAATTGTCCTAACTCTAAAAAACGGGTATTTGATGTACTTTTTGACCTCTTTAACCCGTTATCATTTTAATGAGTTGACTAAAAACGTACAGGTGGCACTCCATGTCATTATATGGTGTGCATTATTCAATTTATGTCAACACCATGTCACCATGTCATAATACGTAATTTTGATTCTCATCTCCACCACATAATGATTTCTCCTTATCAAATCCAATTATTCCACCATGTCATAACACAACCACCATCGCCACCACAGTTCTGCCACCAGCCATCGTTCAATATCCGACACCGATTCCCAACTCGATTAGTTCCACTCACCTCTCCGAGCTGACTCACCTCATCTCTCCGACGACATGTCATCCACCACTTCCACCGCCATCGTCCCCATCGCCGCCGTCGATAAATTCCAAACTCCGTTCAAATCTCCAGTCGGTTATATCGATTGTTCGGAGATCGAGAAGTGAAGTGACGGTTGAATTTTTAGTCACACAGTAAGTTGATTTTGGGTTTTAGGGTTCATATCAAAATAAAAAACTTAAAGCACAGGTTTGAGCTCCATGGTAGAAGACAACAGAAGCACCTATACGGGAAATAAAATCTTCAATTATACGGTCAAAAATGTGGGCGAGAGGCAGGAAAGATAAATAAATATCATCCACTGTCATCTATCTCGGTTCACAGTCAACAAAAATGATTAGACTAAAAGGTCAAACGTAAAACTATTACTCGTAACAAGACAAATTAATACCTTCTCGTTGAATTATTCCATGATAGTTCCACGCCAGTTACATTTGTTATAGTATTTTCATGAGTCAAAATACATTTTTGACTGAATTGATGTCGCCGGAAGTGGATTTAAGTCGCCGGAAGTGGTGGAGTTCCAAGGAGAAAAAAAGATTTGCCCGACCGGAATTGTAGGTGAAACTAGGGGTGAGCATAGAAACCGATTAACCGACCCACAACCGAATTAACCGATTTAACCGACCCAAAGCTTAACCGATGATTCGGTTATTATAATTCCATTAACCGATTAGATTGGTTATGGTTACGGTTAAGACCCATTAACCGACCCTATTTAACCGAACCGACCCACCCTTAGTTTTTTTACTTATATTTTCATTATACAAATAAATATGTAATGTAAATATGTAATATATGTTGAGCTAAATTTTTTTTAGAAAAGGCAAAAATTTATTGAATATCAACCAAAATATACAAAGATTCAAGCAGGGGATATCTATCTAAATAAATCTATCTATACAAACATAAAAACCACCTTGCATGACAACACAATACTATTTACATTTCTACTAAGCCACCAAACTATCAGATTGTGACAGATTGTGACAGAGCTGAATATAGTTTTCCAACCAAAACTAACTCCGTGATTTTCCTGGCCTTCAGAAATTAAACAAGCATATAGATGCATCCGAAAAACCTTTACCCGCATCAATACATCCCACGCACACAGTAGCAAAAACTACCCATTTAACACCAATCTACTGCTACTTACAGTCATTGGATTAAATTGATAGATGCATACAATTTAATACTAAGTAGCATAATGACCCGTTAGGAAACTCTCAAACTTTAAGCCCACTAGTTAATTATGTAGTCCATTTCATTTTTAGGTTACATTTAAAGCCACTTTCTCTTCTACCCGTAAATACAACCTTTAGAAATAGTGATGTTCTTCGCAAGATATCGACAACACCACCACAACTAGGAGCTCGATGATTCCATTACTTAATAATTTTTCTTTTTCAAGCGGTTAACCGATGGTTAACGGTTAACCGACCCAAAATCTACCCAAAAACCGATTAACCTTAACCGATTTAACCGAAACCGAACGGTTAAGGAATTTCCATATCCGAAATTTCGGTTTTGGGTTCGGTTAAGGGTCATAACCGACCCAAACCGACCCATGCTCACCCCTAGGTGAAACCATGGTATTTATTGGAAAAAAACTTTAATACTAAATTTTATTGTGACGTGGCAGCTGACTTGCGATCCAACGTGGTGGCACTAAGTCAACCATCAATTTTGAAACCGGTGCCACATAGGCATCTTGTAGGTAAAGTGCATCGAAACCCTTTTTCAACAGGTTAGATGCATTAAAAACACTACTCGTAAGTACGATACACACAATAGACATTGAGTACGAATTGGGTACATTTGCAGACACTTAACACTTTGTTTATTAATTTTCTTAGTTTACTTTAAAGTCTATTAGATTTATTGCAAGTGACCATCACGCAGATATATATCAGACGAGTCGCACACGTAAATATGAAAGCATCATGATTAGAAGCTAGCGTTGTGGTATGTATTTCTAAATAGTTTGTTGACACGTATTGTAAATGATGACTTCACCTCATTAGAAGCATTTTGTTTCTACACAGCAATTCCCATATTATTATACCTGACTGGCTACACTTGTTATTTACCTTACAGGTTGTAGAAGTATAATTAGAATTGGATACAAGTCTTCTTTGGTTCTGCATTAACAGGTTACACTTACGTGGTACGATGCACTTCATCATAGAGTTTGATTTTATATGGCTTATTTCATCACTACTCTTTTTATTTGAGTATGGCACTCAGCTCTTATATGCATGATCGTTGCCATGTTCTTATATTTTCTGTTATGTTATCATATGTGCATGAATTTTCTTTATTAGTATCAACTTATTGACTATACACTTGTGGTTGATTACCTGATGATATTTTTATGTTAAATTTTAGGTTTTTAATGATTCATAGTGCCTATGATCACTGTCCTGATGGAAACTGGCCAATCTCATGCAAGTCCGTGTCGTAGTTATGGCAAAATGTATCTTAATGAATTAGATGTAAAATCTGTTGTGGCGGTTTATAGAAATTTTGAGATAGCTATATCCATTGGAAATTGATAATTGGTGCAAGCAGGGAGAGTTCTTTGAGAAGTTGCAAGTATTGAAGATACTCCTACAAAATTTGGATGCTTTTATCAATATGTAAGTGTATCTGTAAGCTGCCTTTTATAGGACTAAATGATATTTTTATTTACGATTCATGATAACAAAGTGTACCTTTTATATTACTAGGTTTAAGACTTATATTTTACTATTACACCCGAGTCATTTGACATATGGTGTCTTTCTACTTGAAGCGCACTTACTCAGTTGGTACATTTTAAGGCCAAATACAGACTTTTTCTTTTGAGGAAGAATGTTGGATATTTTATGATCGCCAAACTAATGAAAATGCTATTCTAGCTTGTCTCAGTTGCTTCAATCTTGGATTGGAGAAGGGTTAGGAGCGATTGCATCATCTCGTAAGTACATTTTGTAGCTCAGTTGGTAATGCTCTTGAGGTGAGTTTTTAATGTATCCGTTTTAAAATCCAACGAACACTATTACTTTTTTTTTCTCTATTCTCCAGAGATATTATATTACAGACTTTTCTGTTATAACTTTGTTAACATTACGGAGGAGATGATGTCACATACTTGAAACATTTAGTAGTATAACTGTATAAGAGATTGTATAGTACCTTTAGTGGCATTTTAACATTTCACCTCCCCTCACAAAGGACCAAGTTATAATATCTTGTTGTCTATTTTTTAATAGGAGGGCAGGACAATTAATGGAACCGCAGACATACCTCAAGAAACATTACAGCAGAGGAACACTTAATCTCAACCTCAACCTCAGACCTAAATGTATGTAGAAGACTTGAAATTCAACTAAAGGCATCTCAAGATGAAAGGTGTCAACCATATATTATTGGTCACCTGATGAACTGTCATATAGAGGTTGCAATATTGACATTTTTAATTTCAAAATGGGTCAATGTGGGCTATTTATCTCAAATGGGTCAGATGGGTCAAATAGGTCAGAATTTGCCCAAAGCTTATACTTATGTTTGCAGATGTCGAGAAAGATTTTTGATGGAGCTGCTTTGGAGCATAGATTTTGAGTTTGTTTTGTCTCCCTATTCTTAGATGTTATATATTGTAAGGTTTAGACATTATAATTCTAGACACTTGTGTATTAAAAAAGTCTGGACATGTTTTGAGATATAGAAGTACTTTATATTTGCATTGTTAGATACTATAATTGTTAAAATATTATATTTATTGTTTTGTGATATTATTTCAATTTAAATCAGTACAGAATATTTGATTATATTTGAAAATTGTAGTGAGGGTACTTTCCAGACCGATTATGACTGAAACTTCAGTGATAAATATAATTTTAGCACCTTATTTTGAAAGCTATAGAACCACCTTTACTGACTGATTACTTCAGTCAGTATGTCCTTATGACTTTTACTAGCTGTAGTTTTGAGTCAGATTAGAGTTTTAGTGCTGGCTTTGTTACTGACTTTTTTATTTTCAGTGGGAGTGGTATTTTATGCCTTTGCTGACTGTTTTTTCATTTTTAGTGACTGAACATTTTAGTCAGTAAATGGCTTCTGTTTTGTAGAACATTAATTATAATTATAATTTTGAATAAATAAATAAATTTTAAATTTAATTGATGCGTCATATTTCTTTTATTGACAGCCCTTCGTCCTTTACGGTTGTCATTGTCAATTCTCAAACATAAAATATACACAAAATTTGTTATTGTATGTAAAATAGTTATGAGGATGTGAATTTTTTTTTCCGTATTATTTTGAGATTGGTGGGGTTTTTTTTCTAACTCAAACGTCCGCACTCTAGTTATAGTAGTAATTAAGAGTATTTTCTATGACTTGTTTTGATTTTTTGTTTCATTGATAGCATGTTTATCTAGGGTCCTTAAATATGTATAAATAATTTTTTTAGTATATTTATTGTAAAAAAGTTAGTAAGATTAATATCATCTTTTATCTTTTATATATATACTAGGTATTTAGCCCGTGCGATGCACGGTCATTAAAAAAATACAATTATATTTTTATTTATAAGTAGTTTAATAAATTAATGTTATTAATTCAAAATGAAATATTGTCATTGAGAATTGAAAATAAATAATAACATAAACCAAACTATATAATAAAGTAATCAAACTATTATAATTAATTGTCAAAATTAATATATGGAGCCAAATAAAGCACAATGAATTGTAGAAAGATAAATAATAAGTATTACATATATTCGTAAAAAAAATGTAGGTCTTTGAGCCCGTGATCGTACGATAATGCATGCAAACCTATTATATATTATGAAATTTTTTAACAATGTCAATATTGTAATTGAAAACTATAAATTTGTCATTGAAAATCGAAAAATAGTATACAACAACCTAAACATATGCGAATAAAAACTTCAAAGTTTTTGTTAGTAACAACATAAGAAACAAATACAACATATTCACAAATGCTAACGTAAAATATTACAATTACAAATGTTATACAACTTTAATATAAGCAACATATATGTAATAGTTTCTAACATTGTTGTCTCAACTCAACATTTCAATCTACCAATATGTTTAACTCGTGAAATGTCTACATATAGTTGATCATGAATAAAATTTGATTACTAAGAAAATAAACTCAATGAGACAAAGGGTGTACTTGACTCTTGTGTTAATCAATGCAAAACATAGATACTCAAAATAAACTTAAATGATTAAATTGTGGTCAACCTATAAGTTAAGGTGTTTAAACATTTAGAAATAAAAGTTAGAAGGGTTAAAATGAAAAATAAAAGTGTGGGGATTAAACTAGAGGTGGTAATTTTAGACCCATTGGTTAATTATTGATCAATTTGGTAAATTTTTAGGAGGGGATGAGTTTGTTGGGTCTCCTCCCCATTTTTTGGATGGGTCTAAATGGGTTATTCAATATAAACTCTAATTGTGTAACAATTAACCAACGGGTTTAGACGAGTCTAGCGGGTAAATTTTTTTTTTCTCACCTCCTTTCATTTTTTTCATTTCTCACTCAAATAAAAAAAAAAGTTTGGTGAACCCGATGACCCGACCCGACCTGAGACCCATTTGACCCGGACCCGTTTAGACCTGTAACACCCCAAATTTTGTAAGTTTACAATTTTTAAATATTAAAAGAGTCATCTAAATGCTAGTTTTTCTTGTGCTTAGTGAATTATTTATAACCTATGAGTTGGGAGATTTAATTTTAAACAGAAGTAAATGTTGTGGCCAAAGCATGAAAGATGAGACATAGGGGTAAAAAGTGAAAAATTGTTAATTTATCCCCTTTTATTAAAAATTCTGGAAAATTTGAGAAATCTCATTTTCTATGTCTTGACACAATTGTGACGTTCCTTTGAGTAGGAACCAAGTAGAGCTATTAAGGATCCTTATTGTAGTGTAGATTGATCATTTGAGTATGATCAATATTTTGTTGTAGCTTGATCATTTGAGTATGATCAATATCTTGTAGTTATTGTTGTTGTATTTAATTTCCTGTTACTTACTAGCATGAGGCTTACCCCATTATGTTGATGTTATGTTGTAGGTACTTTGAGTGGGTCAAGGGGGTAATATGGGCGAGGAGCCAAAGATCGACTAATGGTGACTTGCTATTGAATTAGTAAGTAATCCCTTCTTAATCATGCTCGTGATATATTTTTGAAAGCCCCATTTGAGAAAATTAATGATCATTTAAGTATGATCATATTTTGTAGTTTAAACTTGATTCATTGTTGAAATCATGACTTAATGAGTTTGAAGTAAATTGGTTTGAAGTAATGTTTGTACACATTGATGGGTTCTAAAAGTGATACTTTGTTGTTTGTAAGCAAATGGTTGTATTAAAATTAAGGAATGTCATTTTGGGTAAGGTGTTGATGTAAAATGCTTTGTTGAAATCATGTACAATTAGAGAAGTAAAAAGTTATGTTTTGGTATATGTTGCAAAAGTTCGGAGTTGTTACCCGTTTGTTAAAGTGTTGGTTTATTTAATAGTCAAGTTGAATTCTTAATTATGATGTTTTGGTCGATTGGGAAGTAGTTATTTCAGTTGTTGTAAATACGTTTTGAGGAAATTGTCGATTTTGAATAAGGTTATAATGTTGTAATGAATTGTGTATTTGGTTGTTAAAATTATGTATATAGAGTTAGACTTTTGGTGTTAAAAAGTGTAGGAAAAATGTTGGAGTCCAAAGTTGTGTTTTGCTATATCTGTAGGTTACTCGGCGGGTAGGCATGGTACCCAGCTGGTACAGAGAGTTCAAACGGGTAACGTGTGTGTAAATTATCACAAAAGGTTGGGCAAGAGAGGGTACCCGGTTTACCCGGCGGATATCTGTCTGTTTTAGAGAATTTTCATTTTTAGTCCAACCCAATCGTGTAATTGTTATAACGAGTCCATTTTAATACAAATGAGTTGTGGGAGCTTAATGAAAGCGTTCTTGAGTCGAATATTGTTGAAAAGCGGTGGTGTAATATAGAAAGAGTTATGAGTTGAATGCGATCGAATAAATGATGTGATGAGTTCTAATTAACACTTTTGAGAAATAAGGGGTTTCAATAGTTGGATTTTTAATCTGAGAACGATTTATTTATTTATAAAAAAAAATCGGGGCGTTTCAAGTTGGTATCAGAGCTATGGTTTAAGGGATTCGAGTATCCGCCATTAGTGGGTACTTAGACATAGACCTTTAAATTTATTGTTTGAGCATGATTTAGAGTATTTTAATTGCGTTATTGATATTGAGTGTTAGTGAATCGTTGGAAATTTATGAATTAAGATGTTATGTGATAACTTTAGGGACGTATAATGTGGTGTGATAATTATTACGCCTGGCCAACATAATAATCATCACATGACATTGTATGAAACTTTGGAAGTCACATGATGTCGAAATGATTAAGTCAAGACGGTTCCTAACAAGATGTGATTAAGAGTAGACATTTATTTGCATAATTGAGTATTCGAGTATATAATAAATGAGTTTTGTCTACTTGCATTTATAGATGTCATGAAATTTTTTTCAAGGGGATTGAATTAAAATGAGTAGAAATAAAAGTATATATGAGAAATGTTGAACGAGTATAGAGAGAAATTGTTGTGTTTGCTGTCAATACTAAATTGAGTAGTTATAATAATGATGAGAACATTTTGAGTAATGTGGTTAAATAAGAGAAAGTAGAAAGGTGGTAATAATTGAGAATTTATGAGTGAAGATTTATTTATATATCGAGACACATATATATTAAGAGTTAAGAACAGAGACAGTATATGATACGTGTTATAATAATGCGGACGAATGCTGTTATTTTATAAATATTGAGATATGAGATATGTACTAAAAGGAATAATAGGAGAAATGAATAAAGAGTATAACGATATGAGAACGAAAGCTTTAAAAAAAAAAACTGGTTGATGAATCATGAGAATTTGAGGTGAGTAAATATATGAGTAATGACTTAATAAATGCGTAAGAGAGGTAAAAGAAAGTTGTGATATCAATTCGGGCGAGTTATGAGGATGGAATTGAAGTGTAAAGCGATAAAAGTCATGCTGAGTGCATTAATATCAAACCAAAATAAGTGTAAAATGAGAAAGCAAAAACGAGTATGGTAAATAAAATTGAGCATATAAATATGTTATCAAATGAGAATGAGATTTAAGTTGAACAAGAAATTGAGCAAACTTTATAAGTATACTTTTATGAGAAATGAGTTACAAATGAGATATAATGATGAACTTAATTACTATAGTGTAATATTGAGAGGTAACGAGTAAGAAGTTAATTAGAGATTATTATAACTGAGAAGAGAAAAAGGTGGTCTATTTAAAAAAAGAGGAGAGAAAATTTTGAGTTTGTTGGACACATAGTCCATGATAAAATAAAAGTGGATAGATCGACATCTAAGTGGGGGAGAAATACTTATCTAGAGTCTGAAAGAAAATCTTATAATTTTTATGAGATATTATATGTGGGGAGAAAAATGATGGAATTGAGTTTCCTGACAGGGGCGAAAGGGATTAATAATAATGAGTATTACTACTTAAACGTGTATGAGCTATTTTGAGAATTCATGTAAGGAGGTAAATTAAAGAGGGTGTATTAAAATGAGAAAATATAAGAGATTATTTATCATAAGACTCCAATAAAATTTGAGAATTTGACGTTGAATAAACTTTGTAATTAACCATGAATGTAAAGAGTTGGACATATACTAAGTATGAGTGACGAGTAATTAATGATAAGAGAGTTGTAAATACACGAGTGTATATACTAAAAAGATGTATACCCGGTGATAGATATATTCACGAGTAAAATTTCTGAGTAATAGAGAGATTAATCTGCCGAGTGACGAGTGATCAGTTGTTAATAAAGAGTAATATAATTGAGCATTTAAAATTCAATGAGTATATGTAAGAATCGATAATTGGAAATAGAGAATGTAACACTTATAATGAGATGGACTACTGATGATGGTTGTGAGTTAACGGAAATTAATGTAATTTGCAATGAAGGATTAATAGCAACACATTGTGTTTAAGAGTGTGATGAGACAAAAGTACATAAGAAATTATACGTTGATTAATAAGTTGTAATTGACTTACCCTAAGAGTGAGTATTTGTTAAAAAAGGGGTGGTTTTAGAGTTGCGGGTTGGTAAAATTTGACCCTATAAAACGAGGTAACGAGAAATTACTTACAATTTAAATGAGTTGATCTTAATTGTATATGAAATATGAGCTGAGTAAATTTTGAACATGAGTATGACTGAGTTTCTAAAGTAATGAGAATCGAGGTAATAGAGATTTTTACAAAAGAGATGATAATACGGGTGTCAATAATGAATAAATCAAGAGTAATAGGAGATGATCCAAAAACATGTGAATGAATAATGATAATATTTATATGCGATTATGTATGTGAACTTAAAAGAGACATAATAAGAGTTGGTAACAAGAAGACATTGAGACAAGAGATGTATTATAAACAAGATTTCAATTTTGTAGTTAAATATAGAGAAAGAGAATATTTATTTACGTGAGTAATTCGATTTATGAGATATTTTGAGAATTTATATTATAAAATGCGGTAGAGATTGAGACGTAAAGTTATTAATAATTGAGTAAAGTAAAATGCGGAGTATATAAATATATACATATATCATTTAGAGAACAAACAAGAAGATAGATTAAATGGAAAATTTTAAAATTTTATGAGATAAATAGAAATTGAGATCGATTAGAGAGAACAATTGATAGAGTTTTGAGTGAGAATTTAAAAAAATTTGATGAAAATACCATAAATGAGTACTATCAGTGTCTGAAATGTAAGAAGTTAAGTTTGTTAATTGGTTTTGAAACATTTAAAAGGATATGGAAATGTGGTTTATTATCTTGATATATCAAGAGAGTTTGAGATAGTAGGTGACACTTATAGGTGTTCAAGAGAAATAGAAATATATGGTGAACTAAATAGTGTTAAAGAGTGTAAATAAATCTTAACCTAGAGTTGAAGGAGCTAAAATATTTATATATAAAAAGAGTAAATTGTTCAATGTGTATGAGAAAATTCATTAAGAGATTGAGCACATGAGAAACCAGGGAAGAGGTTAATGAGTATAACATAAAATTGAACCGAGTATGGATTGTGAGGACACAATCCTAATAAGTGGGGAGAGTTGTAACACCCCAAATTTTTTAAGTTTATAATTTTTAAATAAATTAAAAGAGTCATCTAAATGCTAGTATTTCTTGTGCTTAGTGAATTATTTATAACCTATGAGTTGGGAGATTTAATTTTAAATAGAAGTAAATGTTGTGGCCAAAGCATGAAAGATGAGACATAGGGGTAAAAAGTGAAAAATTGTTAATTTATCCCCTTTTATTAAACATTCTGGAAAATTTGAGAAATCTCATTTTCTATGCCTTGACACAATTGTGACGTTCCTTTAAGTAGGAACCAAGTAGAGCTATTAAGGATCCTTATTGTAGTGTAGATTGATCATTTGAGTATGATCAATATTTTGTTGTAGCTTGATCATTTGAGTATGATCTATATTTTATCGTAGTTTGATCATTTGAGTATAATCAATATCTTGTAGTTATTGTTGTTGTATTTAATTTCCCGTTACTTACTAGCATGAGGCTTACCCCATTATATTGATGTTATGTTGTAGGTACTTTGAGTGGGTCAAGGGGGTAATATGGGCGAGGAGCCAAAGATCGACTAATAGTGACTTGGTATTGAATTAGTAAGTAATCCCTTCTTAATCATGCTCGTGATATATGTTGAAAGCCCCATTTGAGAAAATTAATGATCATTTAAGTATGATCATATTTTGTAGTTTAAACTTGATTCATTGTTGGAATCATGACTTAATGAGTTTGAAGTAAATTGGTTTGAAGTAATGTTTGTACACATTGATGGGTTCTAAAAGTGATACTTTGTTGTTTGTAAGCAAATGTTTGTATTAAAATTAAGGAATGTCGTTTTGGGTAAGGTGTTGATGTAAAATGCTTTGTTGAGATCATGTACAATTAGAGAAGTAAAAAGTTATGTTTTGGTATATGTTGCAAAAGTTCGGAGTTGTTACCCGTTTGTTAAAGTTTTGGTTTATTTAATAGTCAAGTTGAATTCTTATTAATTATGATGTTTTGGTCAATTGGGAAGTAGTTATTTCAGTTGTTGTAAATACGTTTTGAGGAAATTGTCGATTTTGAATAAGGTTGTAATGTTGTAATGAATTGTGTATTTGGTTGTTAAAATTCTGTATATAGAGTTAGACTTTTGGTGTTGAAAAGTGCAGGAAAAATGTTGGAGTCCAAAGTTGTGTTTAGCTGTAGGTTACTCGGCGGGTAGGCATGGTACCCGGCGGGTACTAGGTTTACGCGGTTGGTATACCCGGCTGGTACAGAGAGTTCAAACGGGTAACGTGTGTGTAAATTTTCACAAAAGGTTGGGCAAGAGAGGGTACCCGGCGGATATTTGTCTGTTTTAGAGAATTTTCATTTTTAGTCCAACCCAATTGTGTAATTGTTATAACGAGTCCATTTTAATACAAATGAGTTGTGGGAGCTTAATGAAAGCGTTCTTGAGTCGAATATTGTTGTAAAGCGGTGGTGTAATATAGAAAGAGTTATGAGTTGAATGCGATCAAATAAATGACGTGATGAGTTTTAATTAACACTTTTTCAATAGTTGGATTTTTAATCTGAGAATGATTTATTTATTTATAAAAAAAATAAAAAAAATCGGGGCGTTTCAAGACCCATCGTTCTTAATGACTCATCTAGACCCGGACCCATCTAGACCCGGACCCATCTAGACACGTGACCCGACCGACCCATTCATTTTGCCACCTTTAGAGTAAACTATTATTAACTCTTATTTAAAATGAATTATAATATTAATAAAATTACTAAAAATGGAAAGCCATGTGGCATCTCTAGAATATTTCCTATCTAATAAAAGGAGGATTATGCTGATGTCATAATGCTGATTTGTCCCATTCTTAAACAATCTCAATGCTGACTTGGTGCTGTAATATGCAAGGATTTATCTCCTAATTTTGAGTTTTTTTAAAAAAAAATCAGCATATTTGTTAACTAAACCTGTTTTGAGATACGATCTTATTGGGAATTCCAAGATACCCTTATGGCACGCTTCATATTTTTTTTGCAAGGCCGGCTGCTATTTATTTTTCTTGCACGTCGTCCTTTTCCCCATTGGCCATTGTTATGTATGCTATCAAGAATTCACATCTATTAGTATCATACTACACTTTTATCTTCTTCTCCACTAAATTTCTACATCTTCTTTGAGTTAATTGTTTTTAGGATTTTTGTTGGCATTATTTGATTATAACTGATACAGAGAATATATTCACCCTTTCACATCTATCTATTTGTTCATATTTTGCAGCTATTCTGAAGCCAAATTACAACATAAACTCGAAAGTGTCAGGTAATTTATATGCATGCCTCTTTCTCTGTTTAATTACATCATTGCGAACTCAAAATCTATACACTCGATCTCCTCTCTTCATCTCCCACCCGATTTCATCTTTCTTCTACACCTGGGCGTTTCTCTTAATTTTGATTAATGGAGATTTCTTCAAGTTAGGCTTTTGTTTCAGATTCAAGTGGAAAGGTTAGCCAGTTGTTTAATAT
The DNA here is from genome assembly GCA_949592205.1 of Helichrysum umbraculigerum. NCBI lineage: Eukaryota > Viridiplantae > Streptophyta > Magnoliopsida > Asterales > Asteraceae > Helichrysum > Helichrysum umbraculigerum. The sequence goes on from CATIUR010000006.1 coordinate 58,571,528, forward strand.
TGTAGTTATACTTAGAGTGGCTATCAATGTTGTATTTTATTTAATTTTTGTTGTTGTAGATGTTAGGTTATATTGTTTTTGAAGATTTCGTCACTGAATTCTGGGACCATAGGTTTCGATTACGATTAAGTAAGTTTGCGTTTTCTTTTAATATATTTTAGGGCTTATGTGGCCGAATCTTATCAATTCTGACTTTTTTTTATATTGTTTTCGATTTTGAAATTGTTATTTATGGGGTTTGATGTAATTTGTGGGGTGTTATTATTTATACTTTTCTTTGATGCACATAAGGTGTTCGATGAAATGACTTGGACGAATTTGGTTATACTACTGCATATGGGTCCATCTTTCTTTTATCAGAATGATTTTATAATTTGATTTCCGTTTGAAGTTTTCCTAATATTGGTTAGGATGTCAAGCTGTGCAGGTTTGAAGCATGGAACCTCATTGATAAAAATCTTTCATTTGTTTTTGCCGCGGTCCGTGTTCGTGCATACTTTAATGTGTTTTAAATCAATAATCTTACATCTGTTCATGTTTGTTACAATTTAATGAAGCTTCCTTCTTCCAAGTGTATATATGTGTAGCTTAAAGAGAGTCCAAACACGAGTCTTTTGTGTTTACAGATTCGATCCAAGTGCTAATAACTGAAAAAGAGAGTCCAAATTTGAGTCTCTTTAATGACTTTAGCTCATAAAAATGTGCAATTTCTTTTCTTTTATATTTGTCAAATTCTCTCTTCTAAGCAGTTCTATTTGTTTGAATAATACAGAGCATGAGATGGAAGAGCACAACTTTTCAAGACTATCTACACAAGTAAAGTTTTATTGCCTATTACATAAAAGAAGGTATAGCCTTCTATCTAAATATACTTGCTTACATCATAAACGAAAAATTGGTCAGTTGCTGTAATATTGAGCTGAAGTGGAAAACAAGAGGGTTGGTAGTAAAAGATGAAATCTCAGTATTGGTCCATGGATATGGTTTTATGCTTTATTCACCAAATTAGAAAATCTCTTGAACCTATACTCATTAATCATTACACTGTTTTGTAGCATGGCATTTTAAGTTTTGTAGATATATAAATAGGCTACAATATTCGAGTCATATTTACATACTTTTTTTTAGTTTGAAAGGTTTATAATATTTTGAGACTAACGGCTAGGGGTTTAAATGTTTTTGCTTCAATACTAACATGGTTAATAATGAACTAGAACAATACCCGCGCAATGCAGCGGTGAAAATGACGACGGTGAATGGAGGAGCGAGCAAATGTTTTAAAATAAAAACGTATTGTACTATGTCCGTCCCATTTAAAATGTCGACATTACTATTTTGGGTGAAAAGTGTAAATTTAATATTTGATGGATGAAAAGTGTAGTTAGTGGAGAATAAGTAGTAATTAAAAATAATTGATAATGTAGTAATTAAAAATAATTGATAATGGGATAGGGGTATTAATGGAAGTTTAGTTAGTGGAGAATAATGGGATAGGGGCATTTTAGGAAGATTGAATATTTTAAGTAGTGTTGAAATTGAAATGTGGAGATGTTTTATATATGAACTAGAACAGCACCCGGGCGATTGCAGCGGTAAAGATTTTAACAATGATAAAAAAAATGTGATCAATTGTTTGCGAATAATGTGTTTACATCGGATTATTTTCAATTGCCCCTTTAAACTATTGTCAATATAGAATTTAGAGGGTTTGTTTTAGTGCAAATTAATGAATATAAATTGGTCAAATTTGTGAAATGTATATACATTTAAATGTTACAGATTTATAAAAGTTTCCTGTTAGCACTTTAAAAATAAAGTGGTTAATTTTGTAATTTTAAAAAAGGTTATTTCTAGTAAAGATTATTTCAACCGCATATTTTCTTAAGGTTGACCTTGTCTTGCAATTAACTAATGTCACAAGTTTTTAATTTATAAAGATTATTTCTAAATAAAATCAAAGATCAAGTATATATTTATTTTAATGGAGTGTTGACCTTGCAATTAATTCACGTGAAAGGTATATCCGTCTCTTTTATTTTAAATAGGGGTAGTTTAGTAATTTGTGTTCTTTAAAATCCTAAGTTAATAAATAAAATGGACAAACACTTTATAAGGGTGAAAAGATATAGATTAGAAGCATTGTGTCAACATTATTTTAAATTCCATGGGTTGGGTCTAATCCATCCAGTGTGGTGTTATAAGTTAGTTGGGTCATAATTGCTACTGGTTTTTAGAGTGTGTTTTATTATGTAATTGGGTCATGATTGCAACTTAACTGATCATGGAGTGTTTTTGCTACTTTTAGTGTGTTTTTAGAGTGTGTTTTATTATGTAAATCCTAAACCCTAAACGCTTTACAAAACTCTAAACCCTAAATCATACTAAACCCTAAATCATACTAAACCCTAAACCTTACTAAACCCTAAGCGCTACTAAACCCTAACCCTAACCCTAAACCCTAACCTTAACCACAAATTACATGTATAACCAATCACTAACACATGTGTTACTAATTTGTAAAACCCACCAAAAAATGGAAGAAAAAAAAAAGTTGTCGAAAGTATGCCTTGAGGGACGGCAAATCGAAGAGGAGAAAACGCTGAATTTTATGGTGCAATTTTCATGATTTTTCAACTTACCGTTTGTGAGATATATAATTTTTAAAAATGTGGAGGAGAGAGAATAAAGTGACACATGACAGAAATCTGTTGGTTCCCTCATTCTCACTTAAAGTTGGTATACTCATTTGAACCTTACTCTTAGTTTATATCATTTAACGGTGTGAAAAATTAACGAGAGCATGCATGTATGTCATAAAAATTCCTATGCCCTATTGCCCTATATATCAAACTAACTGAATTTGTTTGTATAATATTTTCCTATGCCTACTTCGCCTATATATATATATATATATATATATATATATATATATATATATTAAATATTAAATTTAGGCTAACTTTGTGGGACACGTATCGTGTAATCTTTGGTAGGCGATTTAATGGTTAATTGGCTAAATATTCGTTGACCGGTAAAGTGTGTATCCACATGGCGTGCATTGATTGGTTTTCATGGAGTTCGCCTACTTCGCATGGTGTGATCTTAGTTTAGGCGAATTTTTGGAGCAAATTTGTAAAATTATTCTGACACAGACTTCGTATTGAAAACGTATCCGTTTACCGTCCATCATAGTAATTTACTCTTTCTAGGAGCATTTATGTAAAACGTGCAGCCACTATTTCACAATGAAAATTTGCATTTTTGTGTAGCAAGGGGGAATGTGCTTTTTAATTACCACGTTTAGCCACTTTCAAATGTTTTCTAGTTGATTTTGTGCTTTTGATAAACAAACACAATATACAGATTATTTACGAACACTATAATCTAATAATCATATTTGAAACGCAAATAAAAACACCCCCGTTATATGAATTAGCTATTAGCTTGGTACCAGCATTAACTTTAGCTATTAACCGATTATAGGTGGCCATGATGTAGAAAAGGATACAACTATGCGTGTGTGAGTTTTGATTTTTGTAACGCGGCTTATAATTGGTGTTTGTTTATAAAATAAGGAAAAAAAAATTCTAAGTAAGAAGATTATAAGTGATTTAAAGGTTGATAAGATCGAGTCTGTATACTTGTAGCCCAATAAATATTATCCATTTAACAGTTGTACGGTTTTTGTAATTTTATTTCTATCCACGTAAACATTTATAATATCAGTTATATTCTCCAAGTACAATTGTATAGTTACGACACCGTACTAATAACTTGATCATTGTTACTATCAACGTCAAAAGGTTTGTCAACAAAGGCAATTTACATTGATTAATAACATTCATGCCAAAAGTTCAAAGGATATACTTATTAAATATGCCCTAATGAGAGAATATAGTGCAACCGAAAATGCATCACGCATCGAGTAGCATGTATCTTCTCCAAGTAACGATGCATCAAAAAGAAAAGCAGTACCCCAGACTTTCTAGTTTTGAGACATATTTAAGCTAAATCAATGGGATAATTTTTGTTGCTGACGGAAGTGGTAAACGGCTTGGTTACATTAGGCTCAAAATACTTACTATTTTCATCTTTATTACACCTGTAAATAATCAGGTGAGGACTACACGATGGGTTATGATAGTTAAAACCACCACCCCCCTTGATCCACCTTCTATGCACCAGTCCGGTAAGCTTGTAAAAGTCTTCAGGATCAGACGAACCATCTACACAGTTACTTAAAATTAACAGAATCATATCCAAACATGTAATTTAATTTTAAAAAAAAAACTGTATAAATATATAAATAGAAATTGAAACCTCAATATCTTACTACTACTACTACTACTACTACTACTACTATTCCTATTATTATTATTATTACTATTACTATACCATTATTATTATTACTAGTCATTTGATTTAATATGGACACCTAGTTGAGGCCAAATTGTGTCACATGTGACAGCAAGATCTATTAACTAGCGGGTAGCTAATTAAATCAAAGAATCAATCCTAATTTCAAACAGAAAGAAGAATAGCTGACCATTCGATGAAAACAAAGTCTTCAATTTAAGCCTTTACAGATTGTCGATGTGCCACGCAAACATAAGTGTTTGTAGAGAAAAGAAGATGCAGAAATACTAACCTTCCACAGTCTCATACTCGATTTCAGATTCCAGGCGAGGTTTGGCCCATGGTCTCTTCCCTACATGAAACCAAAAGAAAAGTTGTAACTTACGCAGCTTACTTGATCTAATTCTAATGTAGTAATAAAGTGCCATGGGTAACTAACTTTATTGGAGGTGACAGATGCACCTTTTGAATCCAGATTAGGATGGGCCACAACCACTTTCGATTAGAATGACTTATATTATTGATTGGTATAATATGATTAGAATGCTGTGAACCAACCCCTTTTACCCCTGTTTCAACTTTGGCTAGGCAGATAGATCTCTAACCCGTTTCCATACAGATGGGTCGACCTCTAACTGATTCGACATTGTAAGAAAAAAAAACTAGAGCTGATATGCCATTGTCGTGCGAATTTTATAAAAGCGTAAATGCACAATAGAAAATATTTTATACGTACACTCTGGTTCACGCTTTGCTAAAGAAAAACTCATGAGTGTTCTTGCACCGTTGTCAGGAACACATTTGACAGCGGCCTTGTACACTCCAGGTTTGCCTTGTTCAATGGCCTCTACGATGATGTAGAATACATACTCTGAGGTCAATTTATAGTATTTGCAATCCACGAAATCAGCCCCGCTCACCTTCTTGTCTTCGTCTTTGTTAACATACTAACGACATTTATAATTTGTTAGCAACGGAGACAGCCTTAAAACTTGAAAGCGGGTGGCATTCGTGAATGTAACCAACCATACCATGTGACAAGATTTGTTGAAGGTGTCAACTGCAAAATTTCCAAGTATTTCAACCAGAACCATATCCTCATTCTTAACAGGAGTTACATATTTCTCTCTCGGATGTGTCATAAATGTTCGTGCTTCCTGAAATTTGTAGAGAAATATTTATGCGTCAGAATCATGGGTGTAGGTTTATATAGATTGACAAGAGAAAAAGAGGGTAACATACAGTTGTATCGTTCATTCTAAACTTATTCCAGACTTCCTGCTCCTCGTTATTCAAAGGGTAAGGGCCGTGGTAATTAGGGAAGTTCCCTGAATAAGAAACACACACATATCCAAATGATACAAGATTAGGAACTTGCATTTCTGTTTGCATCATAATATAATATAATGTAATGTAATACAGTTCTCATTTGTAATCAGAGTGCAATATATTATCTTTGTACAGAAAAACACACACAAGGTCTCATTTGCCTACTCCATCCATGTCTATCAAAAAAAAAAAAAAAAAAAATCCTTTTCTTTTCAAACAATAGTAACATTAATAAGAAATGGGAATACGTACAGGTTATCGTGATCTTCTTCCTCTTCGTTTTGGGCTTGGGTTTGGGTGGAGTAGGAGGCTTGGGCACATGGGCCATGAAGGAGGTTTGAGGGTCGCTGCATGCAAGAGAAGGGTGTGAGTACAAACGGAACGGAGATAAGAAGCTTATTATATTACGCTTAAACAAAAAAGCATAAAGTCAGAGAGCATACTATTCCCAGCTATCTGGCAACTCATCAAGACACTGGTAGTACAAAGCAATAATGGGAATCCTGCGCTCATACTCTTCCAATTCCCTTTTTGCAACCCTGTTGTTTCTGTTCAACATCAGAGACCTCCTGCATTTAGCCGCTCCTTGAATCACATCATACAGCTTCTTTGGAATTTCAGACACTGTCACAGTAATAACGATAATTGACGACAATTAGTTAATGAGATTGTTCAAAGGGGGGCTAAGAGTAAAGAAATTCATGCATACCTGTGCTTACGGTTGGTTTATGTTGTTTTTTAGGAGTTGCAACCTTGACATGAAGCAGTAAATGAGCAATCAGAAAAACAGTAATTGTACTGAACAATCAAATCATTGAAACACGTAGACATGTTACATAAGATAGTCGAAACAACGATAAGTATAAAAAATTACTATTCGGGATGTTGATGATGATGTTTTGGCGACGCTGCTGCTGCTACTCCTCCTAGTTGATATTTTTAGTTTTTTAGGAAGTGGAACCTCAACCTGAAGCAACGTGCACAATTAGAACCCTTAACATCCTTAATTAGTCCAAAAACACATGCACATCTTCAATTCAACAAAGTAATTGTTTGGATGAATATGCTGTCAAAACCAACTCCAATAAGAGACAAACTGATACCAAAACACCAAACAAATAAACTCCGCACCCACTGACTGCATATATTTGACCCCAATTTTTCTCAATAATCAAGTGAACGACAAATACGGTGAGTTGAAATAACACTATGCATAAAACTTGATGATGATTATTTGATAAAACTGATTTCTGATTAATAGTAAAGTAATTAACTGAGAAGAGGGGAAATACAAAAAATTCTCAAAATATTTCATTCGTGGAACAAACAACAAAAGCAAACAGCAAATGAAACTCTCCTAATGACATATATAGATACAAAAATCTGGAAGTATATTCTATCAAAATCAAAGCATAACTACAATCGGCGATAGCCGTATTAGTTGCATCAACGGCGTATTTGAGTTCCGATTCCGATAGTATTAGATTAACTTACAGAATATGATGCTGATGCTGATGCTGATGCTGATGCTGATGCAGATCTCGTTCTTCTTCTTGTTGCAACCATCTCGAAACCCTAACCGATTTAGATACTTGGATTTTCTCTTATGCTCGTGACACATTTGGGAATTGGGACCTGGGCTGGGTCAAGCCCAACTTTGTACTTCCTATACAGGTTCAAAGTTTATTCCGGTTGAAAATTTTGACCCGACACCCACTTTTTATATCATTTTTATTGTTACTATTATTATTATTATTATTATTATTATTATTATTATTATTATTATTATTCATCGATATCGTTAAACTTAAACTTTTCTTTTTATTAATGTTATAGAAATAGAAATACATTGTTTATATAATTGTATCTGTAAATAACTAGTATCAAATTGATGATGTGTTTTCTTTGTTTTGCTTTTCATTTTATATTAGTGTTTCGAATTTGGTATTGTTCAGGGAGAAGAACTGATTTCAACTATGAACCATAGACACTTTATGCAATAAGAAATCTCAAATCAAGTTTGATGCTCAAGAAATGTAGGTGGAAATGAGGAATGGTGGATTGGTGGGTGAAGTTACCAGCAACAAAAAGTTTTTATTATTATTAATATTATTATTATTATTATTATTGCACCTCATATGAAACAAACATATCTTCTGAGTGACATGACGATTATCTGGCATCGCCTTGTCAGCCTTTCCATGTCACATAATCAAGCTATGACTAATTACCTTTGAGTTCGGTTAATAACTACATACAATAGAAGTGATTAGTAACATCGATGCATGCAATGGACTTTAAGTAAACTTTATGAATTTTTTGTACTTAATCTGTTGTATTTAGAAGATTCGTGATGGAAACATACGAGTTTGGGACTTAAAATGAGAAAATCTTATCACATGGCTTCATATTTGAAACTATGTTGGAAGTGGTCTAATGGCTGTAAACCAACCCCTTTTACCCCTGTTTCAACTTTGGCTAGGCAGATAGATCTCTAACCCGTTTCCATACAAATGGGTCGACCTCTAACTGATTCAACATTATAAGAGGAAAAACTAGAGCTGATATGCCATTGTCGTGCGAATTTTATAAAAGTGTAATTGCACAATAGAGAATATTTTATACGTACACTCTGGTTCACGCTTCGTTAAAGAAAAGCTCATGAGTGTTCTTGCACCGTTGTCAGGAACACATTTGACTTCGGCCTTGTACACTCCAGGTTTGCCTTGTTCAATTGCCTCTACGATGATGTAGAATACATACTCTGAGGTCAATTTATAGTATTTGCAATCCACGAAATCAGCCCCGCTCACCTTCTTGTCTTCGTCTTTGTTAACATACTAACGACATTTATAATTTGTTAGCAACGGAGACAGTCTTAAAACTTGAAAGCAGGTGGCATTCGTGAATGTAACCAACCATACCATGTGACAAGATTTGTTGAAGGTGTCAACTGCAAAATTTCCAAGTAATTCAACCAGAACCATATCCTCATTCTTAACAGGAGTTACATATTTCTCTCTCGGATGAGTCATACATGTTCGTGCTTCCTGAAATTTGTAAAGAAATATTTATGCGCCAGAATCATGGGTGTAGGTTTATATAGATTGACAAGAGAAAAAGAGGGTAACATACAGTTGTATCGTTCATTCTAAACTTATTCCAGACTTCCTGCTCCTCGTTATTCAACGGGTAAGGGCCGTGGTAATTAGGGGAGTTCCCTGAATAAGAAACACACACATATCCGAATGATACAAGATTAGGAACTTGCATTTCTGTTTGCATCATAATACGATACAATACGATACAATACGATACAATACGATACGTTACGATACAATACGATACAATACAATACAATACAAGTTGAATTGTATGGACACAAGCTTATTAATGATCAGAGTGCAATAATTCAGATTTGTCTAGCAAAATATTATCTTCGTACGGAAAAACACACACAAGGTCTCATTTGCTTACTCCATCCATGTCTATCATATAAAAGATAAAAAATAGATCCTTTTCTTTTCAAACAACAGTAACATTAGTAAGAAATGTGTAACACCCCCAAATTTAACGAGTTGCGGAAGCATACCTTGGGTGTTACTAATCAATATACAAAGCACAAGATATATAGCAAACGACCTCTAAATGAGACGTTTGTAAAATAGTTACATTTCATAATTTGAATCGTTTGAAAACCGTAGGTTTTCGTACACAAAAATGTAGTTTCCTAGAGTCCGCGCGTATAGCGGAAGATTCTATTACATAATCATAGTTACAAAAGATAATGCCAAAGAATCTTCGTTAAATGCAGTTTGTAAATCATGCGACTCTAGCTAGCAATCCTGGAGTGAACCTACTCCGTAAGTGTACCTGAGATACAAAGCTAGAAAGTGTCAACCAAAAAGGTTGGTGAATCTCACAGGTTTAGTAATAAGTAAATGTTATGAACCACAAGTATGTACCCGTATTGCTATCAAGCAAAGTAAGTTAATCTGTATATCAGTACAGTGCCATGAGCTCATAAGTTGAAGCTTAACAGTGTAGTGTGAAATAAATCACGTACCCCCGTGAGTGCTATCCGCACACTCATATGTAACAAATACTAATATGTCTGTTTCTACGTGTAAATCAGTACGTGGTGGCGCTACCACCCCAGACAGGGATTGTCAGTCCCAGATGGATCCATCTACTAGTAATCGCGCTTAAGTCCATAACTAACAACTTACGATAAGGAGGCTTTCAGTGGATAAAAGTAACTCATGCGTTTGTTTGTAATCAGTAATGTTTTCAGTTCAGTACATTGTGTTCATGCGTAAAAACAGTTGCTAAGTATCTCACCCCGTATGTAAAACAGTAAAAGTGGGGCTGTAAGACTCACCTTAGTCGAGCAGTGGTAAATAGCAAGTAGTAGTAAAGCAAGTAGGTTCTCCGAACCCGTAACCTTCTAGTGCCTAAACACGTAAGGTTAAGTAAGTAGATGTCTTGCAAGACCATCTAGGCTAGTTGTTCATACAACCCGTTGTGTGTAATGTTGGTTCGTTCTCGTTTGTATCAAAGTATACGGCCCGTTGGTGATTTGTTATAATTAAAGTTTATCATTTATAACGCAATTTAGTGTAATTGTAATAGAAAGTATGTTCTATGACGTTTGTTAAGTCGTATGACATAAGTATTTGAAGTTGTGTAAGTTCGACAATTAGTAAAATCTGACTTTTCAAGGTTCTGTTATGTGCGACGTAGCGTGCGACGTAGGGTGCGACGTCGGGTGCGACGTCAGGTGCGACGTCAGGTGCGACGTCGGGTGCGACGTGGGCATGTACGTCGCATAATGCGACCTTCGCAAATCAATGCGACGTAGGAGGCAGCGTCGCTAATGCGACGTTGAGGTTTTTATGCAACGTAGGCCGCGACGTCGCAGAGGCCCCCGGCCAAATGCGACGTAGCGGTCTGATGGCCGGAATCTTTGTCGAAAACGAGTTTTCCGGTTTCCGTTGGGTCCAAATCTTTTACCCAACCCTTATATGAACATATTAAGCCTATTAAAACCGCAAACTAGTAAAAATGATCAAAAACGAGAGATATCGGGATTTGTCGGAAACTTACAAAATGTCGGATCGAAAATCCGGAAAGATAGGAATGTAGATCGTGTTGTCGTGGTCACTTTTCTCCAAACGAGCGATGTGTTTCGGCGAGGTTTGATGGTGTTATTTGATGATTTTTGTGATGAATGTGGGTTGTTAGTTGAAAGAAAAAGATGAGAGGAGAGAGAGAGATTGGATGGAAATGAGAAGAAGAAAAAGAAAAGTTGGGGGTTTTTGATGAAAGCCCCCACTTTTCAGTCCACGCGCCGCGCTCCGTGCGGTGTTCGTTTTCTCCGTCGTTTAAGCGTTAAATATTTATTTTACGCGTTTAATTATATTTATAAAATCCCAACTCTTGTTAAATAATTTATTTAAATTATTTCCTTAACTCTTTAATAGTTTAACTTAAATTTAATTACTTTTGTTTTTAAATCGTGTACGTTTTTATCGAGTAGTACAAGGTAGTTACAAACTATTATAAAATAGTATTTCGGTCATAATCGCGTTATTTTAGTTTATAAACATTTGTTCACCAACGTCCGTGTTAATCGAATAGAATTCCATTCTATTTAAGTTACATACGATTTAATCAAATCGCCAAGTTGTATATATTTACCAACATATAATCCGATACATAAATTAGCCTAACACAGAACTAATTACATGTATTAACAAAGAATTAGGCGCTAATACTAGCCCTAATTTGGCGGTTGTTACATTCTCCCCTTGTTAAAAGAATTTCGTCCCGAAATTAGCTTGATTGCACGGTCGGTGCGTTGTCTGGGAAGAGATGTGGGTATTTCTGTCGTATTTGGTCCTCCCGTTCCCAGGTGAATTCAGGACCACGTCTAGAATTCCACCTGACTTTTACGATGGGAATACGGCTCTGTTTTAGTTGTTTGACCTCGCGGTCCATTATTTCCATAGGTTCCTCGACAAAATGAAGTTTGTCATCGATTTGAATTTCGTCGAGCGGTATAATCAGTGTCTCGTCAGACAGACATTTCTTCAGATTAGAAATGTGGAATGTGTTGTGAACGCTGCTAAGCTCAGCAGGAAGTTGCAGGCGGTATGCCACTGGACCAATCCTTTCAAGGATTTCGAATGGCCCGATGTATCTAGGATTTAGTTTGCCTCGTTTTCCGAATCGAATGACACCTTTCCACGGTGCCACTTTGAGAAGTACCTTGTCCCCTACTTGGAACTCGAGATGTTTGCGTCTCACGTCAGCATAGCTTTTCTGACGATCACGCGCGGCTTTTAGTCGGTTTTGTATGCCGACGATCTTTTCAGTTGTTTCATGTACGATTTCTGGACCGGTGAGTTGTGTATCCCCCACCTCAGTCCAACAGATAGGTGACCGGCACTTACGACCGTACAGTGCCTCGAAGGGTGCAGCCTTTATGCTGGTGTGATAACTGTTGTTGTACGAGAACTCGCACAACGGTAAGTGATTTTCCCAGTTTCTACCGAAGTCAACTACGCAGGCTCGTAGCATGTCTTCCAGTGTTTGTATGGTTCGTTCGCTCTGGCCATCGGTTTGAGGATGGTAAGCCGTACTCATATCCAGACGAGTACCGAGAGATTTTTGCAGTGATTGCCAGAAGCGAGAAGTAAACCGAGCATCTCGGTCGGAGATGATTGCAATGGGCACGCCGTGTCTTGACACGATTTCTTTCAGGTAGATTCGTGTCAAACGTTCCATCTTGTCAGTTTCCTTGATGGCTAGAAAATGAGCAGATTTAGTGAGTCGGTCAACGATCACCCAAATGGTATCGCAACCGTTAGAAGTTTTCGGGAGTTTAGTAATGAAATCCATGGTAATCTGCTCCCATTTCCATTGTGGTATTTCAGGTTGTTGAAGCAAACCGGAAGGTTTCTGGTGTTCGGCTTTAACTTTAGAACAAGTAAGACACTTGCCAACATAGGTTGCAATGTCAGCTTTCATGTTGGGCCACCAATACATTTCCTTGATGCCGTGATACATTTTGTCGGCACCGGGGTGTATAGAATATTTAGACTTGTGAGCTTCATTCATCACCAAGTCTCGAAGGTTCCCAAAACTTGGTAACCAGATTCGATTCGAGAAGTATTTGGCCCCGTTAGGTTTGGTTTCAAATTGTTTGTCCATGCCCCGCAAGGCCTCGTTTATCAAGTTTTCTGGTTTGAGTGCTTCGAGTTGAGCGGTGAGAGTTTGATTGATAAGGTCGTTGTGAATGGTTATACTGAGAGCTCGAACTCGAAGTGGTTTCACTCGTTCTTTTCTGCTCAAGGCATCGGCAACAACATTTGCCTTGCCCGGATGATAGCGAATTTCGCAGTCGTAATCAGTAAGCAACTCGACCCATCGACGTTGCCTCATGTTGAGATCCTTTTGATCGAAGATATGTTGGAGACTTTTATGGTCAGTAAAAATTGTACACTTGGTACCGTATAAGTAGTGTCTCCAGATTTTTAGAGCGAATACAACAGCCCCCAACTCTAGGTCATGAGTTGTGTAATTCTTTTCGTGGACCTTGAGTTGTCGAGAGGCGTAAGCGATGACCTTGTCTCGTTGCATCAACACGCAACCAAGACCTTGGTGTGAAGCATCACAGTATACCACGAAGTCATCGTTGCCTTCGGGTAAGGATAAGATAGGTGCACTGCAGAGTTTCTGTTTTAGTAGTTGAAAAGCCGACTCCTGTTTGTCAGTCCAATCGAACTTCTTTTCCTTTTGAGTCAGTGCAGTGAGAGGTAGGGCTATTTTCGAAAAATTCTCAATGAACCGCCTGTAGTATCCGGCGAGTCCTAAGAATTGGCGTACCTCGGTCGGTGTTGTAGGTGCTTGCCAACCCTTGATAGCCTCGATTTTTGTAGGATCGACATGAATTCCTTGATTATCAATGACATGTCCAAGGAATTGAACGGTTTGCATCCAGAACTCACACTTAGAGAATTTGGCGTATAACTCTTCGTGTTTGAGCAGCTCTAGGATGGTTTTCAGGTGTTGCACGTGTTCTTGTTCAGTGCGCGAATAAATCAGGATGTCATCGATGAAGACGATAACAAACTTGTCAAGGTAGGGTTTGCACACCCGATTCATAAGGTCCATGAATACAGCCGGTGCGTTGGTTAAGCCGAATGGCATCACCTGGAATTCATAATGCCCGTAGCGAGTTCGGAAAGCTGTTTTAGGAATATCTTCATCACGAACTCGTAGTTGGTGATAACCCGATCGTAGATCAATTTTTGAATAAAAACTCGACCCCTGAAGTTGGTCAAACAGGTCATCAATGCGAGGGAGTGGGTAACGGTTCTTGACAGTTAATTTGTTGAGTTCACGGTAGTCGATGCACATGCGGAAAGAACCGTCCTTCTTTTTCACAAACAGGACCGGAGCTCCCCAAGGTGAGGAACTTGGTCGAATAAATCCCTTGTCCAGGAGTTCCTGTAACTGAGTAGACAACTCCTGAAGTTCGGATGGGGCTAATCGGTAAGGTGCTCGTGCCACGGGTGCTGCACCGGGCACAAGGTCAATAGAAAATTCGACTTGTCTAGGTGGCGGAAGGCCAGGCAAGTCTTCAGGAAAGACTTCTGGGAAGTCTCGAACGATAGGTACATCCTCAAGTCGCTTTTCCACCGACTTTTTCTCCATAACGTGCGCGAGGATTGCCTGGTACCCTTTTCTCAAGTACTTTCGGGTTTTCATGCAAGAAATGATGTTTATTCTTGTCCCACCGGTCTCCCCTTGTATGCTCAAAGTTCCACCGGTGACGAGAGGAATGCGTACGATTTTCTCAAAACAAACGATTTCGGCTCAGTACTTGGACAACCAATCCATACCGACGATGATGTCAAAGCTGCCGATTTCGACAGGTATCAAGTCAATGGAAAAGAGCTCGTTAGCTAAGTTCAGAGTGCAATTAGGTACCACACTGTCGGCCTCAATAAGTTTTCCGTTTGCCAATTCTATTGTGTACTTAGAATCTACATCATAACTTAGCTCAACAACCTTGTGTACAACACTTAACACTAAAACAAGCAAGTACACAATACACTCATCAACTAATCAACAACACCATAATGAGGATCGGCGGCTCTGGGGATAACCATAAACCCGGGTGGCTCCCCAAGAACACTTATCCAACCTAACCGTATGGCCATACGGACGAGACCGATAGCTAGTGATTATCTTCAACTAACACAGGAGGTGTGTTAAACTTTAGATAACCAACTAGCCCAACCAACAGTTCAACAACTCGTTGCCTCATTAACAACTGATGCCCGAAGGCCAATTAATTCAAGTGATCACATAATCAACAAGTCACATATTCAACTAGTCAACATATCAACCGTATTATTACTATCAACATAATCATCAATGCAACTAATAAAGTAATAATACGTTACTTGTTGTAACCAAACTTGTTACAACCAAGTTACGCTGAGGATTAGAGATCCACTCACCGACCACCTCAGGCATCCACTCAGTAGTCTAATATCACTGAGTCTTCTGCTCAACTGGAATTACAACAAAATAGAACAAGTTAGTTATTTGTTTTAAAATATATATATAACATCATATTAATTCATCTTCATCAAACAACATATTTAATATCCAATATAATACTATCATTCAATCATGATAATCACTTTCTACCACAATTCACATAAATTGTTACTTATTTACAACAATTCAACATACTTCATCTCTAGATTATGAATAACCAATTAACATCATTAATTCATAATCATTTAACAAGTTATGATTATCATGACCACCTTAGCACATTAATCCATTTCCATCATCACTAACCAATATAGTTAAACCACAACTAAGATTATTAACCTCTACCATCAACAATTCATCAAACTTCCAATATTTAAGTCTAATGAATACTTAACAATTAAGTTCACACAATCATCATCTTTAATCATCAATTAAGTGTTCTTAATCACCAAAATGCTAATTTTATCATATAATTCATTATCATCATCAAGTTCATCAATAACTTCAAGAACACTTAATCCAATTCTTTAATTTCAAGTTACAACTACACTTATAATCATGAATTAGGCACTAACTAACAACTATAACATAACAATAGGCTTCAATTCATGATTTACCAACTAACCCATAAACTATTTATATGATTATACTTCAATTCTTCCTAATAATATTCCAACAACCTTTATAATTACCAATTATAGTGTATTAACACCAAAACATCATCATATAATCAAAACCCATCTAAATCATAAACTCTACAACTTAATTAATTCACTTTTAGGGTAGTTTAAGGTTACTACTCATCTTATTAACACTTGGTAACACCACTTTAACTAATATCAATCTTTAATTTTGAATTATAACCACAATTTCATCAAACTCATCATATATCACAAGAACACTAATCAATCTCTCAAATCCTAATTCAAATCTACAAGATAACTCTTAAATCATGTTACATATCATCATTTATGAGTTTAATAAGCATCAATTTAGCAACTTCAAGCCTCAATTTCGGATTATAATCAATAACCCTCAAAACCCCAAATTGTTAGATTTATGAACATCAAGAATCAAGACTTACCAAGATGTTTGTGATGATGAGAAGATGATTAATCCATGTTGTTGAAGCTAAATAATGAACTTGCCATCTTCAATTTGTGGTAGAAAAAGAAATTGAAAGAGTAATCTAGGGTTTCTCATATTATGTATGTATATATGATAGAATATGATGCGTACGTATGTATATAGATAAAAGAGACCGACCCAAACATTTAAAGGTGTACTACAAGTGTTTAGATTTCATTCCCCGTACTTATAATTGTCTGGAACTTAAAAACCATTTACGGGAAACCATTATTTTATTTTACCGTCAACTAAATAAAATTAAAACCATTAATGATTTATTAGTCACAATAAATTATTTGACTCTTTCACCCATTTATTTTCAACTAGCACAACGAAATTACTTTCTGACACATTTTAATAATAATTCACAGTCAGAAAATATTTAATACTACTAGACCCAAATACTGGGTGTTACAATTAAGTACAATGCAAATTCGCAATGATCCTCATTTATGCGATATCCAACAAATCGAAGAAAAAACATACATTGATACATAGCTAGGAAATTTAAAGATGATTAAATAATTTATAAATCTATCTTATTATCTAACATAAAGGGGACAATATAACTGAGTAAGAACCGTGCGTATTTATACACATGTTACTTCAGATTCCTAAATATAAAATGCTACTCAATCCCTAGAATCTGATAAAGTATGCAGTTTTCACATATCAAAGGAAGAGACAACTTCCGATCAGAAAATGAGTATGGTCATCAAACTTAACACAACCAAAGAATATTAAAATTAGGAACAATGAAAAATATTGGGTCCGAATACAAACTTTATTTTTATATAAATGACATCTCATCTAACTTAAACCCTTAAAAATCTATAAATCTATATACAAAAGGCTAAAGTGGAGTTCTAAGAGATAATAAAAATGAAAACGGTCTCAACAATTTGTACTTCTCTTAATAGCCATTGTAAGACGTTCATCTATTTTAACCGGAATTATGAAAAGGTCATGCCAAATTTATTTCAAGTATGCTCACAACAAATTTTCAAGACCATTGAAGCAGAACTCATTGCAAGATTACCGTTAGTTACTATGACAAAAAACAACAATTCAAAATTCAATAATCTTAAACAAACAATGTACCAAGATCATAAATTGCATAAATATGAGACACTTAGCATCGTAGAGTAGAATTCAAATGAGTACATAAATTTTGAGTTATAATAACCACTCATTTTCATCAAATACCCATTTCCCCCACATTTCTGAAACTCAAATATCTCACAAATGGTAAGTCGAAAAATCATGAAAATTGCACCATAAAATTCAGCGTTTTCTCCTATTCGATTTGCCGTCCCTCATGGCATACTTTTGACAACTTTTTTTTTCATTTTTTGGTGGGTTTTACAAATTAGTAACACATGTGTTAGTGATTGGTTGTACATTTGATTTGTGGTTAGGGCTAGGGTTTAGGGAGAGGGTTTAGCAGGGTTTAGGATTTAGTATGATTTAGGGTTTAGAGTTTTGTAAAGCATTTAGATAATACTAGGCGGAGAAAAGAAGTCACGTGTGGATGTGTACGTCAAACCAACCAAAGTACTTGTTTGTTGGTATTTCAATGAAGTCTACTTTTTCTAATAAAAAAAACCAACCAAATGTGTCATCACTTTGAAAGATTCAAATCATGGCCACTCAAACACTTAAAGACGTAAACTCATAAAGTAATGCCAAGAGAAAAGAAGTCACGTAAATGTGTCATCACTTTGAAAGGTCTCTAAAAGTAAAAACAATCAACAAAATGGTTTATTTCAGCCTTTTCTTCCCAAATTATTGCTTCATTTTACTATTTTTGGGTATGCATTAATTCATCTTTGTCTTTAACATAAAATAACAAGCTTCATGTTTTTTTAAAGCCTAAAAGTTTTTACTAGCTCAATTCCAATATGATTATTCATGTTTTCTTTTTTGGATTTCCTAAAAATAAATGCCTACTTTAACTTTCAATCGATAAAAAATTATCTGGAGAATAATGAATTCTTATTGATCAATATTACAATTATCGTATCTATGATTATTTGGTGTGCATTTGTTTACACGTACAAAGTTACATCAGATATTCAGATCATCAGATGTGTAGGAAATAGGTGCCCATCTCCCAATAGCATTAATGTGACACCCGGTCAAAAAGGGCCAAAAATTAGCACCGAATTTAAACTTTTAAAACACGTAATTACATACGTGTCAATACTCAAGTACACAAGTATTATATATATATGTATATATATAAACCGAAACGATAAATTAATAATCGCAAATACACGAACCAAACAAAACGTAGAAACCCAAAATAAGATTTGGTGAAAAACAGTTTTAAACAAAGTATTATTATTGAGAATAATAACTATGTACTCCCTTTGAAATTTAAATACATTTTAGATACAGAAAACTATCCGTGTATTTTGAGTTAAACAAAGATATATTTTTATATCTCTTTAAAAGTATTTTTACAAAATACTTTGATTTAAAACGTATACGATTACATTTTTAGATATTTATCATTCTAAAAGATTTTATTAATTTACGATCGGGTACGCGAACACGGGTCGGAAAATACTACCAACCTTCAATAATTGAGGCCGGTTATAATACCCGACCTCAATTATTTTCACACACATACGCACACATTAGTTGATCACTCGGCTCTCTCCTCTTCACTCCCTCTCGGTTCAAATTTTTAACAACAACAATAACAAACAACAACAAGATCAAAATCATAATCATCATCTTCTTCCTCCTTCTTGATCATCATCATCATCGCGATCTTCATCATCATCAACATCCGTTCGTTTTCAAAAATTGTAAGGAATCGTTAACTTTTACTTTGTAATTTCGTATTTAAATACCTTGTATTATCATGTAGTAATGTTAGGATTGATGATTGATGGTTGATTTCGGATTAAATATGGGTTTGGGTGATTTTGGCCATGACAGACTCGAACCAGACCTTTGAATCCGGCGGATTCATGGTGAATCCGGCGGATTCCCACCCAGAACCAAGAACAACCCGGCGGGTGCAGTTTGTACCCGGCGCGTCCTTTAAATTATCATGAATCCGGTCGGATTCATGGGAATCCGGCGGATTCCCTTCATTTGTCACCAATCCGGCGGATTCGGGTGAATCCGGCGGATTCCCCTCGAAACCCATTGAATCCGGCGTATTGATTTAAATCCGGCGGATTCCTTCCTCAACATCATTACCCGGCGGGTACCTAGCCCAGCCCAGTTTTCTGATTTCAATGTTAACTAAAACGAATACAAACATTTATATGGATACAATATACGTTTAAATAAACATTTTTACATGAAACAAACTTAATTATATTTTTGAAATATAATTGTAACCTGACGACTACGAGTCGTACCTTTTTACAAACTAAGTAATTAACTTTATACGTTTTCAAATAAGGATAAACGACACGGTATACAAATGTACGAAAGGAGTTTATACAAAACAAACAATATTATATTTTCAAAATATAATCCCGAAGCACCACCAAAGGGCCGCGTATTTTATGAAACATCGAATGTAACACGTAACAAATACTTTAGAAGTAATCAACCACATGAACAACTAAACAAACGAACTACTACGCGTACACTTACAAACATACAATCTTGCGTGTTTAGGACGTTAGGAGATTACTGTTGGGATACGTACGCACAATAGGATTGCTCGCTCTACAGGTGAGTCTCACAGCCCCATTTTTACATGTTTTAAATATTGGGGTGAGATACAATGCTTACATGTTTTCGTGATCATATGTTATTTGATTAGCTAATATGATTATTAACTCAGGGAATTAAATGATTATTTAATTCAGTTAACTATATTAGTTACATTGTTTGGCTACCATTCTTTGGTCTTGATTAGCATTGTTAGATTTCACATTTGTCGCAAACCTGCGTTGGTTTGTTCCATGTGGCGAAATCTGCGTTGGTTTCATCACTGTTTAATTGCACATTGTTCGAAGACCTGCGTTGGTTTGTTCAATGTTACAAAACCTGCGTTGGTTTCATCATTGTCTAATTTCATATTGTTCAAAAACCTGCGTTGGTTTGTTCAATGTTCCGAAACCTGCGTTGGTTTCATCCTAGTTGATTTCGTTATTGTTTAGGGAACCTGCGTTGGTTCAAATCATTATTTAGTAACCGTAAATGGTTAAATCATTGTTTTGAAGCTTAATTGATAAATCACCATTTAGAAAACCTGCGTTGGTTTAAATCATTGTTTAGGAACCTGCGTTGGTTTAAAAATCATTGTTTGAGTAAATTGCTTAAATCACTATTCATTTATAACTGGTTATTATCGTCGGATAATCATATTGATCACATCAATGTTTTTGTTAAACCTGTGAGATTCACCAGCTTTATAGCTGACCTTTTAGTGTTGTATTCTCAGGTGCTCATCAACAGTAGGACTGGCCTACAGGATAAGCTAGCTATCACGAGTCGCATGCATCCATTTAGACATGAAGATTTTCTTGCATTATATTTTGTATAATGGTTATGTATTAAAATCTTCTGAAATCATTTTGCGAACTCACTACAATGTCTCAAACTTATGACTTAAACTTTGTATTACTTTTGGAAACTAATGTAATGTAATGTATTTTCAAAACGTCTCATTTAGAGTCGTTTGCTTGTACTTTGGTGTTTTGATATTTGATTAGTCACGCCCAAAAACAATCGCTTCCGCAAAGCATGAAATTGGGGGTGTGACAGATTGGTATCAGAGACTAAGGTTATAGCGAACTAGGTTGCATGTAGTGGGCCTAGACTATGACCGTTAGGCAGTATTCCTTATTAGATATAACTGATTCAGGGATTTCATCATACAAGTTTAATTTAACATAGCCTGATCAACTATGTACAATTAAATAAAGATGATGTAAGATCTGAAAGAGGTTATGTTGAACAGGAATGCATTAATTGACTCTGATCACGAGAGAACCGGGACTCATAATTGTTTTATGCTAGACACGACTAGGTGGACGATATGTATATATGGTTTATACAGTAAGGCTATTATATAGTATGGATACTAATACGCCTCAGATACTTGTTAACATAATCAATGATAAGATACATTTTAAAATTTGTCTATGGTAAGTTGATCTAGTCAGGAAATATAGTACCGGGATGTGCCTACGCTTAGAGGGTCATCTCTTCGAAATAGGCTTACCCTAGGTAGAATTGAACATTTCAATACCCTATTCTATACCAACTGGTCATCAGAGGACCATCCTTCATTCACCTATCAGTTTTAACATTCGAATCCAGTATTCCTCTAAGTACAAATCTTTTCTGCTTTCCTATCACATTCCGCAAAACTACTGATACATGTACGGATGTAATATCCCTTTTACTTTTGAAAACCTTAATCCTCGTAATCATTTGAACTCGCATGTTAAATGATTGCAATCTTCTTTATTCTACACTATTGATTGTCATTTGTGTTGTGGTATATTATTGTTATATATACAACTACGATGATCATATTCTTATACGAAACTCTGACATGTCCCTTATCTTCATTGAAGGAACATGCCTCCACGTCGCCAATTCACTCAAGCTCAGGTCGATCGACTGGTTGCTGACGCAGTAAGTGCTGAGCGACAACGATCCAGCGGCGCTGAAACACCACCAAATGCCCCTGTAGTGAAACCCTGCACTTACAAAGACTTCATTAACTGCAATCCTTTGAGTTTCAAAGGCACAGAAGGTGCCATTGGGTTGTTGCGATGGCTGGAGAAGACAGAGGCAGTCTTTCGTATCTGCAGCTGCCCTGAGAACTGTAAGGTCAAGTTCGCCACCTACACTTTCATGGACGATGCTCTAACATGGTGGAACACTTATGCTGACTCCATAGGCCAAGACATTGCTCTGGAAACTCCCTGGGATGAGCTGAAGAAAATGCTCAAGGATGAGTATTGTCCTAGGGATGAAATTCAACAGCTTGAGTCGGAATTCTGGAATCTCTCCACTCAAGGGAACGACATTGCCAGCTACACCTCTCGATTTAATCAGTTGGCGCACCTGTGTCCATCTATGGTGGATACAGAATCCAAGCGAATTGAGCGCTATGTCTGGGGACTTCCTCCACAAATTCAAGGGATGGTTACTTCATCCAACTCTCTTACATTTCATGGTACTGTGCGTATGGCACATAAGCTGATGGCACAGATCGTTCGCCAAGGAACGTCTGTTGTCAAGAGTACTGTAAACCACCCTAGTGATAACAAGAGAAAACTTGAGGGAAATCCTGATAATCAAAGCTCGGCTACCAAAAAGCCTGCAACCATCAAGGCCAACACCTCTGGGTCTGAAAACAAGAAAGAGTACGCTGGAACCAAGCCCTTCTGCTCAAAGTGCAAACGTCATCATGATGGGCCTTGTGGCGACCACTGTGAGAAGTGCAAGCGTTTTGGGCATCTTGCTAAAGATTGCCGTGTGAAAGCCTGTTTTGAATGTGGAACTGTAGGTCACTACAGAAATGATTGTCCGAATCTAAAGGACAAGAACATCGGCCCTGCTCGAGGAAGAGCCTACGTACTCAGAACTAGGGATGACGACCAGAACCCTAGACTCATTGACTTGCTCAACACTGGTATGGTCACTCATACATGACCTAATTGCTTTACACTGTTTACATGGATAGATATTACTTGTTGCTTGATATCTTTTATGTTTTCCCTAGATCCTAACTGTACGATAGGGTTAGGGCAAGGTGACAATTTAGGTTCTATAGTTTCTTTATGAGACGAGGTTTAGCTTGCATAAGTGTTGGGATAACAAATCCTACATTGTTTTATACCGGAAAACACACCGGTTAATATTTTTATGAAAACAATGGGTCACATCCCATATAAAGCTAATGTAGGCTGAATCATTTCGTTTCTATAGGAGACTGATAGAGTCTAAGGTGGGCTACTAGTGCAAAAAGTAGTTGTACTCAAGCAATTGGCTAAACGACAAACTTTGTCCTACCGACCAAACCATCAAGGATTTACTGAATTACTTTAAGCTACTAGTACACATTGTAGCTACTCCCTAGTGATCGACTGGACTGATCATGTAGGCACAATAGTTAAAACATCTTGAAACCTCATTTCGAACTCCTTAGTTGCCGGAAGGGCACTAGTTCAACAAGGGGAGATAGACAACTCTAGATAGGTGTTGTCAGACTTACGTAGATAACACGCAATCTACAACTTAAATACAACGATAAATACTACGAACAAATTTCGGGACGAAATTCTCCTAACAAGGGGAGAATGTGACACCCGGTCAAAAAGGGCCAAAAATTAGCACCGAATTTAAACTTTTAAAACACGTAATTACATACGTGTCAATACTCAAGTACACAAGTATTATATATATATGTATATATATAAACCGAAACGATAAATTAATAATCGCAAATACACGAACCAAACAAAACGTAGAAACCCAAAATAAGATTTGGTGAAAAACAGTTTTAAACAAAGTATTATTATTGAGAATAATAACTATGTACTCCCTTTGAAATTTAAATACATTTTAGATACAGAAAACTATCCGTGTATTTTGAGTTAAACAAAGATATATTTTTATATCTCTTTAAAAGTATTTTTACAAAATACTTTGATTTAAAACGTATACGATTACATTTTTAGATATTTATCATTCTAAAAGATTTTATTAATTTACGATCGGGTACGCGAACACGGGTCGGAAAATACTACCAACCTTCAATAATTGAGGCCGGTTATAATACCCGACCTCAATTATTTTCACACACATACGCACACATTAGTTGATCACTCGGCTCTCTCCTCTTCACTCCCTCTCGGTTCAAATTTTTAACAACAACAATAACAAACAACAACAAGATCAAAATCATAATCATCATCTTCTTCCTCCTTCTTGATCATCATCATCATCGCGATCTTCATCATCATCAACATCCGTTCGTTTTCAAAAATTGTAAGGAATCGTTAACTTTTACTTTGTAATTTCGTATTTAAATACCTTGTATTATCATGTAGTAATGTTAGGATTGATGATTGATGGTTGATTTCGGATTAAATATGGGTTTGGGTGATTTTGGCCATGACAGACTCGAACCAGACCTTTGAATCCGGCGGATTCATGGTGAATCCGGCGGATTCCCACCCAGAACCAAGAACAACCCGGCGGGTGCAGTTTGTACCCGGCGCGTCCTTTAAATTATCATGAATCCGGTCGGATTCATGGGAATCCGGCGGATTCCCTTCATTTGTCACCAATCCGGCGGATTCGGGTGAATCCGGCGGATTCCCCTCGAAACCCATTGAATCCGGCGTATTGATTTAAATCCGGCGGATTCCTTCCTCAACATCATTACCCGGCGGGTACCTAGCCCAGCCCAGTTTTCTGATTTCAATGTTAACTAAAACGAATACAAACATTTATATGGATACAATATACGTTTAAATAAACATTTTTACATGAAACAAACTTAATTATATTTTTGAAATATAATTGTAACCTGACGACTACGAGTCGTACCTTTTTACAAACTAAGTAATTAACTTTATACGTTTTCAAATAAGGATAAACGACACGGTATACAAATGTACGAAAGGAGTTTATACAAAACAAACAATATTATATTTTCAAAATATAATCCCGAAGCACCACCAAAGGGCCGCGTATTTTATGAAACATCGAATGTAACACGTAACAAATACTTTAGAAGTAATCAACCACATGAACAACTAAACAAACGAACTACTACGCGTACACTTACAAACATACAATCTTGCGTGTTTAGGACGTTAGGAGATTACTGTTGGGATACGTACGCACAATAGGATTGCTCGCTCTACAGGTGAGTCTCACAGCCCCATTTTTACATGTTTTAAATATTGGGGTGAGATACAATGCTTACATGTTTTCGTGATCATATGTTATTTGATTAGCTAATATGATTATTAACTCAGGGAATTAAATGATTATTTAATTCAGTTAACTATATTAGTTACATTGTTTGGCTACCATTCTTTGGTCTTGATTAGCATTGTTAGATTTCACATTTGTCGCAAACCTGCGTTGGTTTGTTCCATGTGGCGAAATCTGCGTTGGTTTCATCACTGTTTAATTGCACATTGTTCGAAGACCTGCGTTGGTTTGTTCAATGTTACAAAACCTGCGTTGGTTTCATCATTGTCTAATTTCATATTGTTCAAAAACCTGCGTTGGTTTGTTCAATGTTCCGAAACCTGCGTTGGTTTCATCCTAGTTGATTTCGTTATTGTTTAGGGAACCTGCGTTGGTTCAAATCATTATTTAGTAACCGTAAATGGTTAAATCATTGTTTTGAAGCTTAATTGATAAATCACCATTTAGAAAACCTGCGTTGGTTTAAATCATTGTTTAGGAACCTGCGTTGGTTTAAAAATCATTGTTTGAGTAAATTGCTTAAATCACTATTCATTTATAACTGGTTATTATCGTCGGATAATCATATTGATCACATCAATGTTTTTGTTAAACCTGTGAGATTCACCAGCTTTATAGCTGACCTTTTAGTGTTGTATTCTCAGGTGCTCATCAACAGTAGGACTGGCCTACAGGATAAGCTAGCTATCACGAGTCGCATGCATCCATTTAGACATGAAGATTTTCTTGCATTATATTTTGTATAATGGTTATGTATTAAAATCTTCTGAAATCATTTTGCGAACTCACTACAATGTCTCAAACTTATGACTTAAACTTTGTATTACTTTTGGAAACTAATGTAATGTAATGTATTTTCAAAACGTCTCATTTAGAGTCGTTTGCTTGTACTTTGGTGTTTTGATATTTGATTAGTCACGCCCAAAAACAATCGCTTCCGCAAAGCATGAAATTGGGGGTGTGACAATTAATCACAAACCAAGGTACCAAATCAACCAAAGTACCATCCTGAAACATAAAACTTCCAAATCATGCTCACTCAAACACTCCAAACTCTTCTCCATTTATAATATATCTTTTACGTAGGAAGATAGGAAGACAATTATGAGGTGTATCAGTCTGCATCATAGTCACTTGTGTGACTCACTCACATCTAAACTAGATTTATTAAAATTTGGTATACCTGGCAATCTAGACCCACCTCTTTCTAATTAGGTTCATTGGGTAACTTAATTGGACCTGTTGGGTCTTCTTAAGTAACTTAAGTAAAATAAAGTGAGGTCTACTAAGTCTATTGGTAAATTCAATTAACAATTCTACAGGTCCAATGGGTTTATATAATGGGTCGAGTGGGTTGTGAACAAAAACGAATACAACAACATATAGGGAGTCAAGACAAAAACGATGATTATAATAATCATTATTTATTTATTATCTTCTTATCCTTCTAATTCATAATCACAAGTGGGGTTTTAATTTCCAAACAAACTCTAGAGTTTATAGTTATTAACTTAGGGCCTGCTCCCGAGTTGATTTTTCAAAAGAAGGGAAGAGAATTGGAAATAAATGCAAACCACATTGTGTTCTAGAGTTTTATTTAGGGTGAGAAGAGAAGAGAAGTGAGAGGAGGATTTGGGCTTCTTTTCTCTCCAAACTTTCTCTCCAAAAGTGGAAAGAAATGGAAGGATGGAAGATCAAACAAGTTATAAAATGTTACTTCCTTCCATTTCTTTTCAACTCGGGAACACCAATCCGTATAAATTTCATTTCACTTCTTTACAATTCTTTCCAACTCGGGAACGTATAAATATTCTTCCCCTTCTCTTCTTTTCTATCACTTTTTATTCTTTTCTTTTCTCTTCTTTCATTCAAAAACTCGGGAGCGGGCCCTTAATATTTTGCAAAGATAGTTTTTTTTTAATAATTTTTTTTATTAATACTTTTTTTTATAAATCACGATATTGCGAACATATTACTTGTAGGCTTGTAAAACTGTACTTGTCATGAATGATAAGCAGTGGCGGTTTTACAATGGAGGCAGGGTGGGCAGCCGCTCCCACTAAGTTTTTACGAACCGAGAAAAATTTCGTAATTTTCAATATAATTTGCATATTGTCCCTGTAACTAATAAATTTAAAACAGTTACAATAAGTTCAACATATACTTATTTAGTCTAGTGGTGGAGACGTTATATGTTGTCTACGTAATTAATAATTTGAATTTGATGTTGAACTAAATTCACTTTGATTCACCTAAAATAGTTTTGGTTAAATCAAAAAAAAAATTTGAGTCGATGACCGGGACTCAACGTACGCTATTAGATTTTGCCACATTCGCATTTTTTTTCTGGTACCCGCCCTGATAATAAGGCTTAATTTTATGAGTTTAAAAGTCAAAATAAGTATACAAGATATAGTCTGATTATTGCGATGCATATAGAACTTAGGAATTGAATCCATCGAACTACTGATTAGTATGTAGGAAGATTCAAAAGATCAAATTATTATAATAAAAATATTAAGTTTTAATGATGAGTTCATAATTAATATCATAATTTATTTAAATGTAATAATCAGTAAAACTCAAGTTATAAAGAATCTGATTATAGTATTTTAAAACTACGTATTATATATAGATGTATAAATAAATGATTTTTCTAAACATATCCCTTAGGGCTATGTTTAAGATATTCAGAGATGGATTGATTTGTTGTACATTGATGATAACCACCTCCATAACTCCTTTATAACCACCCCACTAACCTTAATGTACCACTATTTATGCATAAAATATATTCTTAAACCTAGCCCTTAGAGCTATTGTTAGAAAAATCCATAAATAAATCTGGTTTTAATTTTACAATAGTGAAAAAAGTTACAAAGCAGAGGCAACAATTAGTGGGTTGACCCAACCTGACCCGACCCAACCCGCTCGACCCGATTCAAAAAATAACCCATTCGACCCATGACCCATTTTGACCCAAACCTGATTTAACCCGTGACCCAACCCGACCCGTTTCCAGGCATAAAATTTGGTAACTTTAGATCTCTAAAAATTGCATAAACAATTATTATATATGTTAAATAAATATAACAAGATAATATAATACCACTAACGTACTTAACGAGGATAATTAAGATCATGTTTCACTGAATTATACAAAGTTTTAGTTTTTCGTCCATCTCGTTACATAACTTACAATAGAGATGAGGAAGGACCAATTTTAACTCGTTTTGAGTCTATGTAAAACAGTCTAGTTTTTTAACAGAAAATTAAAAACCAATATTTTCTAGGAATGGTCCAGTTTTTTATCAATTTTTCAGTTTTTCTTAGAATTTCAATTCAGTCCAAGTCCAGTTTCGGTCATTTCCAGTCTTTTTTTTCATGGTCGCTAATTTTGTCAAATACTTACAATTTGAACTTTTATTTATTTTTATATTGAAATTTATTTGATAGTTATTAACAACAAACTTTTGACGAATAATGTAACTTCATATTTCATGGTGCAAAATTTAAAAATCAATAGAAAAAATCAATAAATGAGAAGTATGATTAATCAAAATGTATACAATTTAAATGTTGATGTGAAAAGAAATAAAAGTATATAAATAAAGAAATAGAAATGTAGCGAATACAATTTGGTCCAAATTTAAATTTATAAGGAAAGAAAAAAGCGAAAAAATAATAAATAAACATAAGTATTTTATAATACATTTCAATCTTTTTGTCAGTTTTAAACCAGTTTCAGTCTTTAACCAATTTAAACTGATTTCAGCCCAGTTTTTAATCAGTCTTCTGATAGAAAGTAGGACTGAATTAGGACTGTCAGGCAGTCCTAGAGCGAGTCCAATCTTTTCTAGGATCGATCACAGTCCAGTTCAGGACCAGTTTCAGTCTTAGACTGTTTTGCTCATCTCTAACTTACAATAATAATCATTAGAGTGCATGGTGCAAAGGGGTTATACAACCCGTTGTAGCCACTTTTTGGGGGCCGTGACGCCACCAACTGGCAACTGCACCATGGTTTGCACTTTGCACCATAGGCGCCCCATTGTTGTGATAATGGCGGTCTAATGCTGAAAAGTTGGGAAGTATCGAAATAGTAGAAAATTAATTAACATTAATAATGAATTACATATGACAAGCAAGGAAGATTAATTGATGCTAAAGGTGTAAACGTGTTGCAGTGTGCGACAGAAACATATATTAGAAAAATTCTATTTTAAAATAAGAAAAATCACAAATTTGATCCTTTGACCAAACTCAATTAACAAAATAATCCCTTGACTTTTGTTTTTAAGAAACTAATCCAACTATTCGCGGTATAAAAGGCGTCTTATTTTACTCGTTCGAGTCGTTCACGCCTTTTATAGCACGAATAGTTGGATTAGTTTCTTAAAAACAAAAGTCAATGGATTATTTTGTTAATTGAGTTTGGTCAAATGATCAAATTTCTAATTTTCCCTTTAAAATAGCTTTGCCAAAAATATGTTTAATGGACCTAACACCTAATTGTTTAAGGGAAAATGTATCCATTAAGTATGAATATCCATTAAGTATGCACTTAATGGAGACTATTCGTTTGCTTAAAGGTTACATATGGTAACTATATATAGTGGGAGTATTCTATATGCAAAGGGTTAGCACATATGACAATACTAAAATACAAAGAGAGTAATCGAGAGAGGCGAGTGAGAGCACTCGTTTGGTGCGTGTATGTTTGAGGCAAACATGACGGGGGAATCTTAGGCTATGAAATTATGATAGCTTTCCGTTTGTGATCGCTATCTCGACTGGTAATCTAAACAACGGTTCGATCGCTTCCGCTATAGTATTCGGTATGTACCGAATCCTTAATTTCCAACAGCACCTAATAACGCTTTCATCATCAGTCAATCTGTGAGCAGTAAAAGCAGAGTAGTTGTTCTCCAAATTGAACTCTGAAATTTGGATCTTGATAACAAATATTTTGCCTAGCAGTACATCAAAAAATCCTCTGGGAACACCTGTTCTGCGTCATCCTACAGAGCAATTAAATGATTAAATGATACATATTAATTAAACACACATACCATTATAGGTACAAAGTGTTAACTTGATTGCTGATTGATGTAACGCAAAAAATCATGTTTTTACGTACATTATTCCGCACTTATTGGACTTATATTTGGTGAAAACATCTTAAAACAATCATTATTTACTAAAATTCACCAAAGCAGTCCAATTATAGGTGTTGCTATAAAAGTCACCAAAAACATCCGATTTGCACGCAAAACGAGGTAAATTATGTCGCCTTAAATATTCCCCTATTGATTATCTTATAGAAGCATATCTTAATCTATATTTTATTGTTCTATAGAAAATTACAAGACCGGAGGAGAAAGAATCAAGCGAAACGGATGAAAAACGGAGAAGATGTGCAGTTTGGAAGCCAACCGATCGTCGTTCGAAGCACGCAAAAGATCTACACTTCCAAAGTTGGCAAAATAAGTATCGTAAGAAGCGTAACGGAAAGACGAATCCAACGGTGCAAGAATCAAGTAAATCGGGCTTCAAACGAAGAAGATACAAGCGAAACAAGCAACGAAACAAGAGCGCGGATCAAGCAACCAAATATTTGGCACTTGACCCCCCCCCCCCCCTGCAAGTGCCATATACGGCACTAGCAGGGCCATATACGGCCCCCTTGGCCCCAAATATTCGAAATATGCCTTGATATTTGGTACCCTCTTAGCCTTTGACCCCCCCCCCCCCCCCCCTGTGTTTGTGATTCACTAGTCGCACTAGGAAGCTTGTACTCTTTGCTTTGTGACTTGTACCAAACCCTAACCTCTTCACCTATAAATACCCACCTCCTCTCCTCATTTTTACACACACCAAAACACCTAAAAAACATACACTTTCTTTCTCTCTCTACTTTCTCTCTCTAGTTAGTTAGTTAGTTTCTTTGTTAGTTTTAGGTTAGCTCTTGGTTAATATTTAACCAAGACTAACGGAGGATAGTTATTGTAATAGTGTTTAAGTCTTGGAGGATCTCCTTTGTAATATTGTTCGGATATTTCGGAGCTCTGTCCGTGTAATATTTCAGCAACTATTCAATCTATGCATTACTTACGGTTATTTCTATCCTTGTCTTTCATAATGTTGCATGCTATAATTATGTTAGATTTAGGATACATTGCCATGATTCGTGAGTAGATTAACTATTGTGTTTGTTGTGATGTAGTTAGCTTGTTAAATATTTGGGGTGATGCTACTTTAAATATACAATTGGGATAATATCGTTATGAAACAACGGAGGTAACGTTATACGACTTTCATTTGTATAGCGCCAGAAATATCACGAATGTGTGGAGTACGGAACGTGGAAGCTATGAAAGTCGTGGGCACAATCCGTTGTGGAATAATGTTCTCAATTGTTACACATTGAAAACTCGGTGTACTGTGTAACTATACATTTGTGATTTTAAACTAAACTATCGTCTTTCCTCCAATGAACGTGGTTAGAACCTTTATGGCAAGGAGTCGCGAACCTTGTTCAAACGGTCACTACCTATCTGTGTTTTCTTAAAACAAACATGGTCTGATTTTGAAGCTGTGGAAATATTGCCCAACCTATCGTATAGTATACCATGGATTAATCAGGGATTTATTGGGCTGGGATTTCCAACAACCAGATGACGAAAACCGATAAACTCTACACCTTCTATAACGGTCTCAACCCAATCCACCGCATCACGCTTGACGCCGCTGCTCAAGGCAACTTCATGAAGCTAACCGACGATGAAGCATGGGTCTTAATCGAAGACATGATGATGCATCACCACGACTGGAAGTCAGATGATCAATCCTCATCCCTGCCTATAGAGAGCACCGCTCAAGCTAAAGCCTTCAAAACTCTGAGCGAGCAGATTGAAACCCTAACAAAGCAGATTGGAGAACTGAAGAAGCAACCGCAGCAGGTTCATCAAGTTCAGGCTTGCCAGAACTGTGTTTACCATCCTACCGAGGATTATGCATTCGAATACGAAGATCCTACTGACGGAACTGTTTACTACGCACAATTCCCAACCAGATCCCAGAATCCACCTGGCTTCGCTAGAACTTCTCCGCCAAGAGCACGAGGAAACCAATATCCTTCACGGAATAACCAACCACCCTTCCAACCCAGGTTTCAGCCTCGATATCCGACGTACCCACAACAGCCACAACTTCCATACAATCAACCACTTCCATTAACCGCCACTGAAAATATCCATCCTGCTGAACCTGTGAAGACAATCGTACCAGTCACGAGTACTGATGACAACCTAAACAAATTCATCCAGGGACAAAACACTTTCAATCAGAAGACGACTGCCAGAAAAGATCAAACTGATCTATTCCTTCGAAACCAACTCTCGGTTCTCAAGAGCCTTGAAAATCAAATTGATCAGTTGGCACACCGTCTCGATACTCGACCCCAAGGAAATCTACCCAGTAATACCGTTCACAACCCACACGTTGAGGAGGCCAAGACTCTGAATTCAACTTGTGAATTGGTGTCCATTTATCATGGTTAACGTTACATTGTGGTGTACGAGAAAATTGATGAAAAATTAATTTTGTTCTAGAACATACGGAGTATAAAACTTTGGATTTATATTTTGATTTTCTATTTCTTATTGACAATTCTTACTACTATCATCAAATACCATTTTTTAGAAAACAGAAATAAAATGGAAGAGATGAAAAAGCTAATCCCTAATTATATAGCTCAACGTGAAAAGCATTTACATGGGATGTTTTTAACAACTCCCAGTTCAGCAAGGGTTAAAAATGTAAATCCGACTAAAATTATCGATCCATGTTATTATTCCAAACCATTCCTCACCGTTGATCATAACTTAATCGACGGCTCAAATCAAAAAGAAATACACCACACGGATCACGATCCGCACCGTCGATCTTACTTCCCAAAAAAACCACTGCCGCTCAAATTTCCAAAATCCCCAAATTCCTTCCGCTACTTATATAAACCCTAACACTCTCACAATTACAAATTCACACTTACATCAACAATTAATTCCTTAAAAAACAAAAATTTCTAATCTCATTTAGCAATCCGTTCAACGATGTCAGGCCGTGGAAAGGGAGGAAAGGGTTTGGGCAAGGGCGGAGCAAAACGACACCGGAAAGTTCTTCGAGACAACATTCAGGGAATCACAAAACCGGCGATCAGACGGTTGGCGAGGAGAGGCGGTGTGAAGAGGATAAGCGGTCTGATTTACGAAGAAACGAGAGGTGTGTTGAAGATATTTTTGGAAAATGTGATTCGTGATGCGGTTACCTACACTGAGCATGCTAGAAGGAAGACTGTAACTGCAATGGATGTTGTTTATGCTTTAAAGAGACAAGGAAGAACTCTGTACGGATTTGGAGGTTAATTTTTTTTCTGGTAGGTGGTTGTGGTTTAGTTGGAATCTGTTAGGGTTTATGTTTGTTATGATGTTCTTGTGGTAGTGATGTGTTTTAATGAAGTTGTGGTGGTAGATGTATGGATACTGGTTCTATGAAATGTGGTATCGTTTATGAATTTGTGTAAATTGAAAGTCTGCACTTTATGGATGATGAATTTGATCTTGTTGCTTTTGTTCTGATTTTAGCATTTTTTGTGTTTTGATATTTATTGATTGATTTGTTGTTTCTTCTGTTCTGGGATTCCATGAGTTTTTGACACTCGATTATCAAATTCTTCAGCATTGAATTTTCAGGTTTTCTGCAGATTCATTAATCATTTCAGTTTAGAATTTAGTTAACCTCACTTATATGAGGTTAGAAAAAAGGTATATTGAATGGTATTTGTTCTACGGATGACCTCGAAGCAGAACTTAATGATCCCACCTCCTTGCATGATTTTCCTGAGGTTGAAGCTGTTCTACTAAAGCTTCTGTTAAACCCTCAAAATCTATAGGCAAACTTATAAATTTGAAATCTCGTGAAAGTGAGATGGCAACATTTGAGAAGTTTATTAGGGGTTTGACGGTTAGTGATGATTCTCCTTCCAAATTGAACACGGAAGTTTAATGTTGCAAGCATACATATGAATCCCTTCATCGCTCCTAAGTGATGTATGCAGAATCGTGTAGGAAGTTAAATTCGAAACAACTTGGTTCAACATATGTAATTGGTTGACCCTCCTTAAGTTTAAGTTTCAATCGATCCAAGGCAAGTTCGATCAGGGTCCAAATGAAAGGATAGATCATAGTTTTGCATTTCAATATAAAGAAAGGCTGTTGTGGTATAGGTTATATTGTCCGATTCAATTTTGGCTTTCAAGATCCTCACGTAACATTCTTGATCTTTCCAATTTTTGTTGGATAAGGTCCTTTTAATATACTAGTATTTATTTGTTTTTTGAAAAAAAAAAAAGATTCCATGAACTTAATTGGCCAATCTATAGCAAGTAAAGTTGCAGTTAGCTCATTTGTTAATTCGTAACTTTTATTTGTCAATTCTTTGTGCAAATGATTATATACATAAATAAGAATGCAAACAATTATTTAGACCAAAGGGAATGACATATGATAATGTTGGCGCTTTTGGGCATTTTGGAGTTTAAGACCGAGAACCTGATGTTAACCACTTCCTGGCTTCCCGCCGAAGTTCTTCTCCGAACTTAAAGATTTATGTTGAGTTTTTAACTTTGGTTGTGCAGCATTCAACCCATTTATTTATTTTTTGTTCTTTTCATTTTATTTGATTGTTTAAAAATATTCTTGTAAGCCCTTTTTAACTTTAAGTTTATTGAAGAACTAATTCCCTCAAAATCGTGCCCGATATTAAACGTAAGTGTTAATCTTAACAACGAGTTTTACATTGAACCACTCCTCATGCTCTTAGAGATGTGAATGAAAAGAGGAGCATTTGTGAGCTGTTACAATTAGGCATTTGACAATTGAGTCAGCGAGGAATTCAAGTCATATGCCTTATGTGTTATCCGAGCGTAGTGCCGAAGGTAGAGAACATTATTTACAATGTATGTTCTTGTCGACGGTATATGAGTATATAATGTAAGAGAGTCGTGCCACGGAATATGTAACAATTGGTCATTTGTCAAAGGTCATACCATTACCTTGTATTAATCCAATCCAAACATCATATCAAACTTGGATTTCATGGATTGAAGGAAGGAAGCTCATCATGGTAATTGCTTGTGTTTGATTAGTATTCAATTTGATGATCATTTTTACAAAGATGGTTTTCAATTTGATGATGGTTTAATGTAGTTTGAAATCTTCTTTATCTTCACTGAAAATAACGCGCAATTGAATAATATTTCCTTTAAGAAAAATCATACCATGTGATAACACTTGCATAATTTTCTTAAAACTGAATTTTTGTGTAAGGATTGTGAGTAGAAAAAGTTGACACTAACAAAATAAAAGGTCAACGATGGTGTAGCTTTTTGATACATCCAAACGATACATGTTGGTGTAGCACTGTAGACGAAAGCCCACAACTGGGTCGAACAAGGCCCACATAAGTAAACTGGTAATGAACAAGGCCCACATAAGTAAACTGGTAATGACTAATGAACATGGCCCACATAGGTAAAAACAAAGGTTTTTTTTTTACTGAAAAATGAGTCAATAATTATTATTTTTGTGTTTTGGGGTATCAAATATTCATAACTTTTAAAAATGAATAACTTATTTGAAAATTATGATTAAAGGCAATCGGTACCAAATTAATCGATCGTTCTTTGACGAAAAATGAGTCGATAATTCTCGTTTTTCCCAAAGAAGCATTTAACCATTCTCCGATCTATGTCATATTAACCGATTCACCAACATTAACGTGTTTTTGGGTATCAAATATTCCAAACTTTTTAGCCTTATACCCTTTTATCATAATTTTCAAATAAGGTGTTCATTTTAAAAAGTTAGGAATACTTGATACCCCAAAACACAAAATTGAGAATTATCGACTCCTTTTTCGGCCAAAAACCCTAAAAACAAAGGTACCAATTGTTTATTTTGGATGATAAATGGGAAAATAATCCGTAATGTTAAACCGTACGATTTGAAAGGGAATCTTAGAGTTAATGTAGGGGTCATTCACGCAAATTTTAAAAAGTTGAAGGATCAAAAATATAAAATATTTGTTTTGTGATTGATCAACATTACAATTGAATGACAGCATTAAAAATGATATCCCCGTGATAAATACACGGAATACACTTTGATCATTTAAGATTGTAGCTTGTGGGTAAGTATAACACCCGACCTGAAATACAAGGATATATATATATATTTTTATAAAAGGAAGCGCAAGATTTAGATACAAACCATTGGATTGCATATTTACATTTCAAAATGGCAATCCAAATATATACAGTCTTTAAACTAGATTATCCTAGACGTTACATACGATAAGTTTAGTGTTATAGAAATCCACAACATAATGTTATAACATTAACAAAGTTAACAAAACAGAGTGAGCTTGTCAAACATTCCATTCCTATAGTACTTCTTGCCCACCCACATACCAAAGTAAACCTGAAAGAAGTAATGAGGGGTTAGCACGAAGCTAAGTGAATAAATCTCAAACTATCACCTAACTTAGCTTAACAAATGAATACAGCAAAGCATAGCAACAGTTAATCATGAAAGATCGGTGGTCCTTGGAGTACCCTCATGCCGCGGTGGTTCCCCAAGTAACACTTAAAACCAACTGAAGGCCAAGTCAGTGGCTAAACCGATAGCTTGGTACTATTACTACTTACAACATAATTTCAGTGAACAACACATGTACAATGCACTTATGATGTCCAAAGTAATAGTACACAAACCCAACACATGTTGACCCCCGACATTCATATAGTCCACAACCATCAAGGCAATCAAGGACACCAATAATTAAGCTAATTATAACCATCATGGCAAAATATTAACTTAACAATGGAAACAGTAAATTCACATTTACCCGTTGTAACCAATTGTTACAACCAAATTAGACTGAAAGTCCAAGATCCACTCACCCTAGACGTCACTGTCTCCACTCAGAGTTCTTATATTACTGAGTCTTCGGTGTATCTGAGAATACAACAAAATATCAATTAGTATTCTCGCTTTCAAGAGTGTACTTAATTTAGTACGTACATCGAATGTCAAATGAGCACTTAATAATCAAATCAAAGTTATTATCATAGATCATAAGTATATTTGCTTAAACAAAGTTACTATGACATTTAATCACATATAAGTTGAATTCAGCTTCTCTATAAGATTTAACAATCATATAATGAGCATGTAATAAGATAGACAATTGTTGCAGGAAAACACAAAGTACCCACCGGGTAAGGTCACTACCCGCCGGGTAATAACACTACCCGCCGGGTACCCGTGTACGCACCGGGTACTCGTCTTAGGGTTGTTTCTGGTCAAAATTGTGCATTAGTACCCGCCGGCTACATGTGTTACCCGCCGGGTACTAATCGTGAACGGGGACTACCCGCCGGGTAAGGGTAGTACCCGCCGGGTACTACGCCTTTTCCAGCTATCTGCATACAGATCAATTTCCTGCACACCAAACTTCGAACCAAAAACACCAATTTTCACAAATGCACATGTAATACTCGATTTTTGACATGTAAATGACCTCTACAAACATGTGTAAACATATAACAACAACTAATAGCAACATCTAACACCAAGATTCATACATGCATCATGTGTTCAATCTAATTTCAACAAAAACCCAATTCATTCAATTTCATATATGAACACATATTTGATTCATCTTAAATGGACATGAAATCAGTTTATAATCAACACACAAACACATTCAAACATAGATTTACTCTATTTCATCATTTCATCCTATTAATTCAACCAATTCAACCAACTCAAGTTCATACATGAAAATGGAGGTGATTTCACTTACAATGGAGATGATTATGAGATGAAAGAGATGATGAACATAATGGAATCAAAATCACAGCCTTCTAGTTGATGAAATCAGATTGAAATCTTTGGTTTGAGAGTTTATGAATTCATTTTACTATGAAGATGAATTTTGAGAGTGAGAAACAAAAGGGGTGTGTTGTCCAAATGAAGTCTCCAGGTGTCGACCCAACATTTTGACTCAGCCCCATTTTAGTTAAAATTATACCCGTCCTAAATCTATTGTCTGGAACCTAAAAACCATTTGCGAGAAATAAGTTTTTATTATACCGTCAACTAAATAAATTTAAAACAAATAATAATTCATTTATCACAATAAGCCAATTGACCAATTGACCTATTAATTTAGCTATCGAAATACACCAAGTATTTAAAAATACAATTTAAATAGCAGTTAAATTAAGGAAAATACGGTATTTCTCCTAGGCCCATTTCGAGGATGTTACAGTAAGGTTCAAATAAGAACACTTATTATGGTGGGAATGGTAGGAACAGACATTTTTACTTTAAACTTTAAGATTAAATTATGTTTTTGATGAAAAATATATATCAAAATTCTTAGAATTGTGTGTTCTTTACTATGAGAATTTTTTTTTTTTTAAAAAATGTAATGCACATCATAATTTTTTTTTGTATCACAGTATCACACATAAAAGGCTGTGATACACAACTTTAATTTGTGTATCATATATTTTCTTTTATTTTTTTTAATTAATCTAATATTAAAGAGGATAAAATTTTAATAATTTTAGCATAATTTTTTTTTGCAAAACATGTACATACATTGAATTTAAAAGTGAAAAAGTCGTTCTCACGGTTCTTACGATAATAAGTTATCTTACAATAACCTTTCCCTGTAGCTTGTTTAAAAAAGTTATGTTTGAATATAGTACATGATAAATATTGTGCGTACAACTCTAAAAATGGTAAAGGTAATTCGGAGTGATTAGACAATTTTTAACACCCAACTTTCTTTATTTGCAATGTTGTTAAGTTACGGTATATACCAAATTTTTTTTCATAAACGTGAATCAACTCACATTTATCTTTCTTTACTTTTCATTTACACGTTATTCACCAGGCCGAAACAAGTATCACCAATCGGCCTTACAAATCACGCCTTCCTTCGTATTGCACTCCAAATGATCTAGCAAAAAATTAAAATCACATAATAAAGATCTTCGATTAAAGTTAATTAATTAATACAATAATCATTGAGTTTCAAAATTCTTTTCTATAAAATTACTACCGTTATCCCAATTTAATTGTCATATTTTGACTTTTGGAGTTTTTCCTTTTCAACTTCGACCTTAAATATTTTTGTTTGTGTTATATGATACTTGATGAAATTTATGCCAATGAAAATACAATTTAAACTCAATCCATTCATATATTTTGCATCAATTATTCAGGACAATAAATTGGGACGGAGGGAGTAAGATTTAATAAACTGATGAAGTAATTCCTAGTACTTTTCCCATTATTATCTAATTATCTAATATAAACTTGACTTTTAAAATATATCAAATAATAGAAAATTCAACTTATACACACAACTTGTGTTTTAGACAAATGTAGAATTCCACCATATTAATCAGCCTGGATACGTTTTGTTTGTCGACTAGTACACAGCTGACGTGGAAACGACACAACAAGGAGGCCCACATGGGACGCCGCCACCAGGCACCAGCCACACAACACATGTATAAGTATATAACATTAACACCCACCGTTTCTGCTCAATTTATATTCATATTAATATTAGTTTACAAAAACAAGCAAACATGAACTAACAAAACATCGTTCCTTCAATAAACCAAGATAGATAGGTACACACCGTTTCCGGACCTTCCGGTAATGGGGATGATGTCGTGGGACGACGTCGTTTTAATCGAAGAAGGTAAGAATTCCGACGAACCAACCGTCGTGACGGTGAACTGCCCCGATAAAGCCGGACTCGGATACGACTTTGTACGGAATGTACTTGAATTCGGACTTTATGTTACCCGTGGCGGTCAGTCACTTAAACGTTATATTTGTGTTTTCTATATTTTATTTATTGGTCCTTTTGATAATTTATTTATATTTATATATTTATATCAATCAATTCATAATCTGATATGAATGTGATGGTATATATGAATACCAATAGATGCTTAATTGTACATGGAATGAATTTTTATTTAATATGTATTTATTTATTGTTTATGTTTGATACTTTGATTAGTGTAGTAACTTAAGAACACTAATGGTTAAAGGAAATAATTTGTTGGTGTTTGGGTAAAGCTTATTTTCGGGCTTATTGAAATCTCAAAAAGCTGTATTTAAATAGTTTATGAGATTAAAGAAGCCGTAAACCGAATTCATAAGCCGTTAAAAATGAGATTATCGGCTTTTTCAAATTTCAGTAATCATGTAAGCCATAAAATAAACTTACTTAAAATGTTAACAGATTTGATACTGAGTGACGAACAAAGTTGTATGAAAAAGGGAAAAAAGGAATATTGCATTTTGGGATTGCGTTTGTAATGCAAATTTTGCTTTTGTAAAACGATGTTTATGGGTTGTTCCACGTCCAACTTCACTGAAAATTGATTGGGAGAGCTTAAAAAAGCGGCTTTTAGCTTGTTGTCCATCTTTTTTGCCTGCGTTTTATCTCAATCAGTTACCCGATCGTTATAAGCCACCAACAATATATGTATTGAAGGTTTTGTCCTTGGATCGTAAAGGATTAATACATGGTATGTGCTAAAAGCCTAAAAGTCATACGAGTACTATTTTAGTATGCGTCTCTTTTCATTTTTTTTCTTTATATTCTAAGTTTTTAAACTTGGTTCACATGTTCTTATTATGAATGCAAATTATAGATGTGACACAAGTGCTTTCTGAGCGTGAGCTAACAATTCAACGATTAAAAGTTATGACCACCCCAGATGGCAAGGTCTTTGACCTCTTCTTTATTACCGATCACTTGTAAGTCTTTTTATATACCGTACTTTCTAGTTTTATCGAATGCAATTAACTGAATGTTGGAAAATAGAGATATGTTATAATTTGGTTCTTCTCTTTGTTTCTAGTGAGCACATCATTTTCTTATTTACACCAAGTGCAAGTCGAAAAATAGGCTTGTTAGATAACATGTCAATTTTTTTTTAATTGGGTGCCTTTTAGGACCCGTAAGTTTTTTTTGTTCAGTTTTATTAAATTTAATCAAAATAATTAGTGCGTTTAATATGATTATTTGAATAGAACAATTTAGGTGGCATATGCATAATGCATTGTAATCACACTTTGGGCGACTTTTGACCCCTTTCAACCTTATGACCAGTTTGTTTCTGGCTGTTTTTATTATTTGACCCGTTTGATCCATTAGAGATAAAGCATATCCCAAACCCTCCATCTTTATTAATTAGTTGATGAAGTGATATTAAACCTTGATATATCAGGTAACTGGTTGAGAGCGCCGTGTAAAAAATGCATAATTTTAAAGAAACCGACACATCGTTTGCCACTCAGTATTGACTTGGTGATGTGTAGTTGGACCAAAATTTGTTACCTATTTATGCAATTAACCAAATTTTGGTGGTGTTCAATTATTGTAGGGACTTATTGCACACAAATATTAGACGAGAAGTAACATGTGATCACCTCAGTGGTGTGTTAGGAGAGTGTTGTATCAGCTGTGAAATTCAGTTAGCAGGGCCTGAGTACGAATGCCAACAAAGCTTTTCTTCCATATCAGAAGAAATTGCTGATGAATTGTTCAGTTGTGCTCTTTCCACGAAGGAAGATTGTTCACAAACTCGTAGCTCAAACGTTTCAAATGTTAAGAAAGCTGTT
Organism: Helichrysum umbraculigerum; assembly: GCA_949592205.1. Taxonomy (NCBI): domain Eukaryota; kingdom Viridiplantae; phylum Streptophyta; class Magnoliopsida; order Asterales; family Asteraceae; genus Helichrysum; species Helichrysum umbraculigerum. The sequence continues at coordinate 58,613,644 of CATIUR010000006.1, forward strand.
ATAACTGTAGATAATTTAACGAGCCCAGCTCATACCTTGCTTCAGATACATTGCCTTGATCAAAAAGCTCTCATCTATGACATATTAAAGATCTCCAAGGACTTCAATATCCGGGTATAATTTTCATATTTGGCTTCACAATTTGTTTTGTTGTTGTTTTATAAAAAGGGAGGCAATGAGAGACTTAGAATATTGACACTTATGAACTTGAAATATGATTGATTCAATGAAGTATGCTATTTACTTATGTTTAGAGGTGGTAAAAAGGGCAAGGCGGATTACGGTTCAATACAATTATATTGTGCTGTGGGTTGAAGTGGTCTAGGTCAGTTGAGTTGACCGTGGACCTGAAACACCTTTTGTGGAAAAATACAAAATTTTATCCATATACAACTAGTGTCTCAAATATGATTACAAAAGTTATATTACTTCTATTATGTACAAAAATACACTACTAGTGCTGTAAATGGATTGATTCTTTTGTTTTAATTCAGATTGCATATGGAAGAATATCTACTAGCGTTAATGGGTACCGGAGTTTGGATTTATTTATCCAGAAAGATGATGGGAAGAAGATTATTGATAGTGAGAGTCAGGTTGCTTTATGTTCCCGACTTAAGGAAGAGATGCTACATCCATTGAGGGTTACCATCACGAAACGTGGCCCTGATACAGAACTTTTAGTTGCTAATCCTGTTGAGCTTTCTGGGAAGGGAAGACCGCGTGTTTTTTATGATGTCACGTTTGCATTAAAGACGCTTGGGATATGCATCTTCTCGGTCAGTTTCATGTTACTCCTGACTTACCCATTTACCTAATTGCTTGAAGTGGCAAACTGTATGGGTTGGGTAATGGGTTAACACCAGTATATATCGGGTTCAGCTGACCTGAAATATTCCTGCCCATAATTTCTACAAATAGTGTCACATATTATTACACATGTGAGTGTGCGTCAATAATAGTATGTGTTTGTTTATAAATAAAATAAGTTACAAGGTTTTATGCATCAAAAACACTTTTGGTGACCTTCGACCCATTTGATCCATTAACTGTTATTTCCTTTTACGCTAAATATTTTCATTTTACTCATATGGCTCGAATCAACCATTTATAAGTAAATGGGTCGAAATTGCCACCTCTACTTTTTCCCCATGTAAGCAGTTTGATGGTCTTAATTGGGTTCATAATTTTTCTTTTGTTTTGTTTCTCTGGAAGAGAACATTTGAAATTTAATGCATAATATAACATCTTTATTGAACTGTATGCCCCAATTGTCTTATGTGCAATACTAAATTTGGTTGTTATATGGATGCCTTACAGGCTGAGGTTGGAAGACACTCTACATCAGATCGTGAGTGGGAAGTGTACAGGTTTCGATTGGATGAAACACGAGGATTTGCATTAACCAGCAACCAAGCTAAAGTGGATATAGTTGATAAAGTCAGATCAACACTGATGGGATGGTAAATTAAACCACATGACTGTTTGCCTGAAAAGCTTATTTTGTCCATACTTCGCGCTAATCATATTTCACCTTGTAAATTATCTTACTTACCGTCTCTGCTTCTCAGGCTTGTTCGATTATGCAATATGAATTTTTGTGGTTGTATTGTGATTTTTGTCCAAAATTTTTTAGTTTCTTATGTTTAAGAATTAGATTATCAACTTAGAACCTTATCAAGACTGTTGGACCTTAATGTCGACATGCCAAAGTAAGTTGGGAATGGGTCAAATAAAGCCCATTGTATGCTTCCGAGTTTGGGCCGATGGGCAAAATAAACAGACACGCAGGAAGCAACTAGGGTAGTTATCAATGATACGTTGCATCTGTACGTTAGAAGCAATTAGAAGGAAGGTACAACGGTTAGAATGTGTCGATTGGTATTGTATATATATGTATATGTGTCGAACAGTTAAAGTAACCCACATTCAGTTTATATTGTTATATATTTTCTGGGTTCAACCCAATCGTTCTTGTTTCCTTATTGATTGAATGATGTTGTACACATGATGGTTGAATGATGAAGGCTGGAAAATGATCCTGGAAAGTTAGGGCCTGTGAAAGACGAACATGGTATCAGAGCCAAAGGTTCAAGCAAAGATCAAATCATGTTACAATTATCATTCAAGGATTGAACCTGCGTTTTGAATATCACAAACAAAAGAAGGCAGCCATGGATGAAGATGTCGTATGAAGAGAAGCCGACGGTTAACCGGAGATAGAGATACCAGCGGTTACAAGAGAGAAGAAGAAGAAGAAGCGGTTTGCATAAAGGCATCGCAGAACTAGAATAAGATCAGGAAGAACATCACTGCAGTTTTGTGGTATGGAAGGAAAAGGAAAAACGCAACACATTGAAAGAAGTGGCTGTTTTGGTTTGTATAAAGGGAGAAGAACACAGAATGTGTTCTTGTGGATTCGAAAAGGAGTAGAATCAAAAAGGAAAGAAAGCCTTGAGACCCCGGTTCATGAGGAACCCGTGTAAGATGTAGTATCAACCAAGAGGGTTGATGAAGGCAAGGAGAATGCCAAAGTGTAAGACCCATACGAGGTCGATGGGATTGTAGAAGATGGGGGAAAAGGCTGTGATTGAATATGCAAGTAAAGGTTGCGAGAACCTTTGCCCAACAAACCGAAAAGCCATGAAGAATCAAGTGAAGATGGCGGCACTAACCCTGTTGTAATTTGGTTAAATTAGAAACCAAAAAACCATCAACACCAAAAAAACCCCAGCAAGTTTGAAGACTGCAAGGAACAAGAAGATTGAAGGTTTTGGCATTTGACATTAGGGGGAATATGTTGGACCTTAATGTCGACATGCCAAAGTAAGTTGGGAATGGGTCAAATAAAGCCCATTGTATGCTTTCGACTTTGGGCCGATGGGCAAAATAAACAGACACTCAGGAAGCAACTAGGGTAGTTATCAATGATACGTTGCATCTGTACGTTAGAAGCAGTTAGAAGGAAGGTACAACGGTTAGAATGTGTCGATTGGTATTGTATATATATGTATATGTGTCGAACAGTTAAAGTAACCCACATTCAGTTTACATTGTTATATATTTTCTGTGTTCAACCCAATCGTTCTTGTTTCTTTATTGATTGAATGATGTTGTACACAACGGTTAGAATGTGTCGATTGGTATTGTATATATATGTATATGTGTCGACCAGTTAAAGTAACCCACATTCAGTTTGTATTGTTATATATTTTCTGGGTTCAACCCAATCATTCTTTTTTCCTTATTGTTTGAATGATGTGGTATCAGAGCACAGACACAGAACCGTGGTTCAGAATCAACCACCAGTTTGTTCACCAGTTTATTTTGTTTTTACAAAATCAGATTACATACCTTACAATCGAGTACCGTCTTACTCAATTGCCGTTTACGATTGCCAATTCAATCGCCGTTTTCAGTTTTACGATTGCCGTTTCTCAATCGCCGTTTGTATAACCCGTCCAAAAAATTTTTGTTTGCCGTTTCCAAATACAGTAAAATCAGAAGTTATTATTCGATAAAAAATCCAGTTTTTGTTCGCCGTTACCGAACAACAGAACATCAAGAAAAAGGAGGAGAGAAACATACCGGCAACCGCCGCCGCCATAGATTAGACCGGAGAAGACAACCGGAAAAGGAATATTCAGAACCACCACACCGCCGCCACCATAATCGTCCAGAAAAGAACCGGTACAAGAAATCCCAAATCAACCAAAACCCTAATCTTCACAACCAAACAATCGAGGGTTTCCAAGTGGTTTAAAAGGGAACCAACAACAGGTCAGAAGAAAGAGAGAATAGCAACGGTTACATAACCACCACCGATTGAAAGAGAGAAGAGAGAATAGGGCGGTTACACCGCCGATTAACCGGAAGAAGAGCCGGCAGTCAAGAGAGAAAGGGAAACGTTACAGTCGCCATTGAAGTGGCACAAAGAACCGAGAAGAAGGCATCGGGTCAAAAAAAGACCCACCAGGTTTCAACTTTCAAGTTTTAAAGAAATTACAAAAACCACCCTCCACTTATATATACTTTGCATATATATAGAATTAGAAATAGAAATATTGTGGTTAGAAAAGGAAGTTAAGTTTAACTATTATTAGATATATATTGGTTTTAGAAGAAAACCAAATCAAAAGAATAATTTGGGGAGAACATAGTTTGGAATTAAGATTGGTTAGACATTTCCAAAAATGACTGTGGGAAAAGAAGGAGAACAGGGTGATAGTTCGAATAACAACATGATTAAGGGGATGGGATCGACACCCTATTTCCAATGCCCGTTGTTAATTGCAACAAATTATACGATATGGTCGATAAGAATGAAGATCATTTTACAAGCAAATGGTCTATGGGATATGATTGAGCCTACTCTTGGAACTCAAATCGATGAAAAGCGAGACAAGACTGCAATTGCATATCTATTTCAAGGATTATCCGAAGATATGACATTTCAAGTGGCAAATAGCAAAAGTGCAAAAGAAGTTTGGGATACATTAAAGACAAGAAATGTTGGAGTGGATCGAGTACAAAAGGCAAAACTACAAACCCTCAAATCTGAATTTGAGAGGTTGCAAATGGAGGAAAATGACAACATTGATTCATTCACCGCAAAGATGACAAGTATTACCTCAAAGATGACAAGTCTTGGATCAACGCTTGTTGAATCAACCCATGAACGAAAACTGCTAAATTCCGTGCCCGAGAGGTTCATTCAAATAGTCGCATCCATAGAGCAATACTCCGATCTAGATGAAATGACTCTAGACGAAACTATTGGTAGATTAAAAACCTTCGAAGAAAGAGTAAAGGTTAAGAAGGGAAAAGACTTTGAACATCAAGATAAGCTACTATTGGCAAGGCACTACAACAATAATGGTCGAGGACATTACTATGATAATCAAGGAAGAGGAAAATATGTTCCACCACATAATCGAGGTCGTGACAATACTAGACAGCATGATAGAGACGAGAATCATTTGAAAGATACATTTAAGAGCTACAATGAAGAAAGGAAATTCCCTCGAGATGAAGAAGAATTTACAAGGAATGTAAGTGAAGTGAGATGTTATAATTGCAACAAACTTGGACACTATGCCTCACATTGTCGACAAAGATCTCGAAGACATCAAAGACAAGAAGCATCAAACCTTGTGGAAGAAGATTTAGAACCAACACTATTAATGGCATCCACGAGTTTCAACAAGATACAAAGAAAACTTAGCAAGAATACGCCAACAAATGAAAGCAAATCGTTTGCAAGATTTTATGATGATGAAGACACAAAGATTGGAAAAATTATGCTAGATGAAGATGAAGGAAGATATGATCAAGAAGAAAAAAAAGACTATGATGAACCAAGTATGGAAGAAGAACAAGTCAAATAGAACGAGGTTTATGAGAAAGGAAGAAAGCCTAAAGTCAAGACATACTTTTGGAGCACTATTATTTCAAAGGCACTTCAAAAGATCAAACATAAGATGAAAGGAAATCTAAAGCCCAAATGAAGATTGAAGATTTTGGCATCACGACATTAGGGGGGAACTGTCGACATGTTTAATGTCTTGGATGCCAAAGAAGACTAAAAACCGATGACTTTAGGACATGATTTATATTAGTGTGTAATTAGAAGGTATTATTATGTAATTAGATTAAACTTAAGAGGTGCAATGGTTGATCAAGAGATACAACCACCGGCCACCATATGAAGGATGGCGGTTACCACCAAACAACACCATCGAAACATTGCAATGGTTCACTTGCAACCATTCAACTAGTATATATAGGATTATGTATTGTAACAGCAACACAACAATTCAGTTATATATCATATCTTTACTTTTGTTCTTGATCCTACTGGGACAACAAAGACAAGACCAACTGGATCTAGATGTTGTGTGTAATGAGTTTGAATCAGATATCTGGTAGATTGGCTGAAACCGAGCTGATTTCATGATATTTGACATCATATCAAGTTCAGACCAATGCCGAAACAACATACTTATGCACTCGGTGAAAACCATTTGGTATCTTTGCAAACCCTTTTAGAACTCTCCCCAATATTTGGTATCCTTTTTTTTTTTTTAAAACGCAAAAGTTGGCGTTCTTATGACAAATTGTCCATATTTGATATCTCATGTTATGATCATCATGTAATCATAATTTAGAATTGGCCAAAAATATTTCAACCAACAACATCAGTGTCTCATACCACTTTTATAATATTAACAATATAGTTTGCGAGCCTAATTATAAACCAAAGTTGAAGACACAATCACATTGATAATCTGATCTGATATATTTATAAGTTTATAGACTTATAGCTAGATAGAATTATAAGAGACTAAAACTAACCGTCTAAATCTAACATTAAAACTCTAAGAAAGTTTGATTTTATCACATACAAGTTTAAAATAGGGTCACTTTTTTCTTGAGACTTCTTGGATCGTTCGTTATTTTTTCTTGCGCCAATCGGATCATCAACTTCATCTCCTAGTTTTGGCGCCTTGGTATCTTCTAGTGCAAGCGTATGATTTGTTTATTCAATCCTAAGCTACTATCAGTCCCTCCGTCCCAATTTAATTCTTTCACAAAAAACACACAATTTTTAAAAACATATTCATTATTCCTTACTTTTTACATGATGACTCCTTATATTTTTGTAATTCTAATTTCAAGTGGGGATAAAATGACAAACTTAATCAAATTTCCCTTTCCATATGTGGTAGTGGACAATTAATTTGAAAAAGCCCGAAAAGGAAACAAGGACAAATAAAATGGGACGGAGTATTAATCGCTTATTGGGCTCAAGCATTTTTTTTATTTGGGACTAGCAGATTGAAAGATCAACTAAATTTATCAACAACAATTTTTTAAAGCCCAAGCCCACATTGTAAAACCGCCGCCCCTGTCATACATGCACACACATTTTATACATACAGAAATAGATAGATATTACGCGCACATGAAACCTTCGTGGAGATTGATAATAGAGGAGAAAACCCTTACAATGTGTCATCCTGTCACAACATCAAGTCATGATGATAACAACAATGCAAAATCATCACAAACTCATCGATAGTCGTCAGAGATGAGAAGAAGGCAAACTATCTGCATCGGAAAATGACATGTTATATATACAATTTTTATATGTATAATCTATACTTGTATCTATAAATGTTGATTCAATTTTTTTTAACGATTTCATCTAATGCGATTATATTTACATTATAGTTGGTTTTGACAGCATTCATTCATTCAAACAAATGTTTTGTTGTGTGTTTCAATAATTTTAAGTGGTATTATTGGATTGAAGATGTGTTGTGTTTTGGATTAATTAAAGACTTTTAGGATTATGATTGTGCTCATTGCTCCAGGTTGAGGTTAGATCGACCTCCTTAAAAGCTAAAAGTATCGACTAGGAAGAGCAGCAGCAGGATCGCCAATACCTCATCATCAACGTCCCGAACATTGATGCTAGGCGAACAACAAATTCATTAACTAATTGTCGTCTTTCTTAATTAATTATTGTTGTTGTTGTGACAGCGTCTCTTAAGCCATCTGAAATTCCAGAAAGGCTGTATGATCTCATTCAAAGAGCAGCTAGCTGCAGGAAGTCTCTAAAGTTGAACCCCAACAACAGGTTTGCAATAAGTAAATTGGAAGATTATGAGCGCAGGATTCCCGGTCTTGCTATCTTCTACCAATGGAAGGGTGTACGTATCTTCTAATTCGGTGCAACATCGGCGTACTAAATACAATGAGATTGTTGATATTCATTTTGCTCTGGATTATGTTGTTACGAGTCAGCCAATGAGGTTCGTGCTTTACATGTCTCGTCACGTACGTTGTTATCACCATGTATATTATAGTTTTAATAAAGGTCTCCCTTCTCCCCGATCTGTTTGCTTAGTTGGTTCCATTCCAGTTTCAGGATTCGAAGTGATACCAACTAGTGAACTAGTAAACCCAAAGCCGGTTCGATTTGATCTTCGGGTTTCAACTAAAAAGGAATGGCAAATTCATAATAAATGTCAACATTAATAAAACAGATACACATACCAAGTTGGGCTTGACCCGGCCCACTTATATCCCATATGTATCTCGTACGTACAAAAACATCAAACAACAAAAAAAAGAGAGGAGAAAAAGTTTGTAACCGGTTAGGGTTTCGAGATGGTTACAATAAGATCAGCATCATACTCTGTAAGTTTATCTGTTACTATCGGAATCGGAACTGAACTACGCCCGTTGATGCAACTAATACGACGTTGAATATTAATAGAGTAACAACTAATAACTACAGTATTATATAGGGTTAGGTTCAAATGAGAACCAACTAAAAGTTGAGAACCTTGAGAACTACTAGATAACGTGTTTGTTCACATGTGATTAACTTCATTCACATGTGAACATTGATTTAGTTTAGATTGAGAAAGAAAAAAATGTAAAAAAAATCCTAAAATTACGCCTTAAAACACGTTTTACCTATTTGTTCACATTATCCGTTCACATGTGAACGTATATTTGTTTTTTGTGTTTTTCGATATAATTTTAGGATTTTTTTATAACTTTTTTCTTTATCAATTAAATATTCATCAATGTTCACATATGATTAGTTGAGAACCTTGAGAACTACTAGATAACGTGTTTGTTCACATGTGATTAACTTCATTCATATGTGAACATTGATTTATGTTAGATTGAGAATGAAAAAAATGTAAAAAAAAATCCTAAAATTACGCCTTAAAACACGTTTTACCTATCTGTTCACATTATCCGTTCACATGTGAACGTATATTTGTTTTTTGTGCTTTTCGATATAATTTTAGGATTTTTTTTACTTTTTTCTTTATCAATTAAATGTTATCAATGTTCACATATGATTGAAGTTAATCACATGTGAACAAACATGTAATCTAGTAGTTCTCAAGGTTCTCAACTTTTAGTTGGTTTTCATTTGAACATCCCTCGTATTATATATTTTATACATATCATTATTAACACTTAGAACATGGTCCAACATGTGAGTATTATTATTATTGTTATTATATTATATATTATATTATTGGTAGCATTCAACCAAAATGATCAAGTTGCTGTGATAATAATATGATGATGATGAAGGGCCAACTTTTGTTCTGATAAATTTGTACGCATCAACTATCTGTTTTTGCTTTCTATATTTGCACTGTCAATAATACTATGATCCAATTAATACTTGGGTTCATCACTTAAGTGTCTAACAAATTGATAAGCTCATTTCTAAATATTAGTCTCACACACCGGAAGGTTCTCATCTAATCAATCCCATCATCCAGTTTACATTCTCGTCTATACATGTGCTCGGTTCCTGAGTTACCAAATAGGGAATCACCACCCGATACAATAATCCTCCCCTAAACCGTCTTATTATCCTAACAATTATATCTCCTTCCGTGAGTGATACTGATATGCGAGTCCACGTGTATGGTTATCATGAACTATATTCTTGTCTTGTAATATTACCTATATTCTTGTCTTGTAATCTTACGTATCATCAAAGAGTTTTATGCATCAATATCATCATCTGTAAGTTTTATACATATCGTTATTTCAAATTAGCTTATTTGTCACTTAATTAATTGTTGTCAAAATATATGCAAACAGTGGGTGTGGCCGGAGTTTATTTGTTTGGCTTTTGGCCTACTGCATGTGGTATCAGTTTATTTAAAGTGAATTCTGTTATCATTATTATATATAGACGCCTAATAAGCTGGAAAAAATCTGTCTCTTATTGGAGTTGTTTTTGACAGCATGCATCCAGACAGTTATCTTGTTGTGTGTTCTAATACTTTTATGTTATTATTGGATTGAAGATGTGCATGTGTTTTGGATTAATTAAAGACTTTTTAGATTCTGATTGTGCTTATTGCCTCAGGGCGAGTCTGCACCCCTAAAAGTATCAACTAAGAGGGGTATGTTGGGAAAAACGGTCTCAAATATTCCCCACAACACAGCCAATGAAAACAGTAAAGAAATTTGAACACAAGAATTTACGTGGAAACTCCAAAACCGGAGAAAAAACCACGGGCCTCCAAAGAGAAAAGATTCCACTATATGAAAAATTGTTACAATCACATAGACTAATCTCTTAAGCCACCGCCCCATCAACACTCACACCCTCCAAAGATTTGACTCACACCTTAGACACTCTACAACAAGTGAGACTATAACAAGAATCAAATACTTAAGGTATATGTTGATATGAACCCCTTTGAAATTGAGGCATGAGACTCCGGACCGAAGTCCCCCTCCTCTCTATTTCTTTTTGCTCTCCGTTTCTTCTTCTCACACGTTCCCACTGCCTTCTTCACTTCTCATTATATCAACAAAATATACATGAAAAAGAAAAACAAACATCATCATGGAGATGATAGTGGCGTGCAAAGAAACCAACAAAAAGAAAAAGCAAGTCAAAAAAGGAATTCACATGGGCCCCACTAATTATGATTTTGGTTCAATAATTAACAAACCCTCCCTGAACTAAAATCCATAATTCGTGAAACATTGTCTTAACTGACAATTCATTGTCTTGACTGACAATCATAATTCGAACATAATTATCATACTCCACCATAAAAGAGTATAACCACTCAGAATAACCCATTCTAAGCATTTCATTCGGCACATGTCGAAAAACTTGCTGAAACTGTTTATGGTGCAACTTCCCTATTTGGTTCACCTGGAAGTTCCTCAGCCATCGACATCACTTTCCACCACACACCTTGCATTTTAAACCAAACCAATGCCCATGTGTAAATACCTGTGGAACCCGCTGACAACCATCACTTTCTATGATGCTGCAGACACACCAAGAATACCACCTCTCAGCAGAATTATCATTCACCGTGAGAACAGTGACACAGTCAGCGACCTTTGAGCCTTTGCCGAATCAGCTCCACCTGGACAGTTTACAATAGCATGCCCAGACTCCACCTTGTGTAACCCAGACAGAATCAACACGTCCTTGACCTGAACTTGCCACAAGCCAAAATTGATCCTTCCATCTGATTTCTCTACATCAAACCTCATTGGACTGAACTTTCATATCGTATCAGTATCTAAAATAAAAATATTTTCAAGATACCTTATACGATACCGAGACCTCCGCCAAAACCTTTTAGCTCTGATACCAATTGTTGGGAAAAACGGTCTCAAAGATTCCCAACAACACATCCAATGAAAACAGTAAAGAAATTTGAACACAAGAATTTACGTGGAAACTCCAAAACCGGAGAAAAAACCACGGGCCTCCAAAGAGAAAAGATTCCACTATATGAAAAATTGTTCCAATCACATAGACTAATCTCTTAAGCCACCGCCCCATCAACACTCACACCCTCCAAAGATTTGACTCACACCTTAGACACTCTACAACAAGTGAGACTATAACAAGAATCAAATACTTAAGGTATATGTTGATATGAACCCCTTTGAAATTGAGGCATGTGTAACACCTCGTCAAAAAGTCAAATTTCGCGCCAAACTTTAATTTTAAATAATTTTATTATTATATGCAATCGTAACCAGGTAATCGAAAATTTTATAAATAATGTTTAATTATATAGATTTAACATTATACACTTGGACAAAAATATTAAACATTCAAAAATGTAAGTCGTTTTTAATTTAAAACGCATCCTAATTACCCGAGACCGCTCGAAAAACAAACAATTTAAACTTTCCTTTCAAAATAGTGTTTTTATAAAATACTTCCACTAATAAACATTTCAAGAAAATGTAAATAAATTTTAGAACTTAAAATATTAATTTAAATTACATCGGACAAATTAAACACGGATATTTTGTACTGTGGTTGGAGACCACAGTCCACGCAATGGGATCTGTGTTGGACAAAACCCAACCCCCTCCCCATTTTTCACCTCATTTCATTATCTTCTTCTTTTTCACCTCCCCCATTTCTCTCTCAAAATAACCACCACCAATCACCGCCACCACCGCCGAACGCCACCACCACCACCATCAACATACATTTTCGGAATCACCATCACGAGTGGAACAACATTAACAAAGGCGACACCCTCGTTTTCTTCCTCGTTTGGCCTCGATTCACAATTGTAAGAAATTCCTAAATCTTTAGATTTAATCATTTTGGTGTAATGTTTGGGTGTAATAATGTTTACACAACTTAGTTATAACCTAAACAACCAAGAAAACACGATTTTACAGCTTGAAATTACGTTAGATTTGCGATTTTGATCGGAAAAACGCGTCAGCCGCGAGTTTCTGGGCTAGTGTTCATCCATGCGACACAACGCTTGTGTCGCATGTTGTGTCGCAAAATTTCATTTGTGTCGTATCTTATGTCGCATAAACTACCTATGCGACACAATGCTTGTGTCGTACTCTATGTCGCACCTTGTGTCGTATTCCCATACGACACAACCCTTATGTCGCTATTAATTTAGCCTATCGTATTCGATGCGACACAGTCCTTGTGTCGTATCCTTGTGTCGCATGACGTCTGCGACACAACCCTTGTGTCGCATGACACATTTTTGTATCGCATGTTATGTCGCAGGAAACAGAAAATAGCCAAATTTTTCTAAGTGTCGGAAGACGTTTTCAAATGACAATTTAAATATGATACGACTTACATTCAAAACAAATATACTTTATAAAGTATACAAAAACTCAAAATAATAATATGAATTATTATTACGAATCATCAATAACGAGCCGCACTTACAAACATACGAAATCTCTCGTGTTTAGGACACTAGGAGATTATACTTGGCACGACTCGTTACACTAGGACGATAGCTTCTCAGGTGAGTTTCATAGCCCCACTCTTTCAACTGTTTTACTATTTTCGGGGTGAAACACATGCTCAATTACTGTTTTCGAATTATATTAATAATCGTTTATAATTCACAACTATTTTATTACTGTATGTAATACAAAATGTGTAATACTTAGGAATTACACCCACAACATTGTTGTAGAACAACATCAATACTTAACCCAGATAGGTTACAATCGTATCCTGTTAGATCGTTGGAAAACGATTACCAATACATAACTTGATTTAGTTATCACAATCTTTTGGCCATATTGTCACGGGACAATATCATTGAATACATTAGAACTAGTTAGTTCTACCTGCACTGGACAACATCTACACTGTTACAAGTTTAGTTATCCTTTAAGAACTAAAACTGTCCACACTCCATTATCACTAGAATGGGAACTGAGCTTAAGTGAACATTTTCCCAAGACTCTGTTATATATACTTGCTAGGCTTTAGACTAGGAGTATACAATATTATCACACGTTAGTACGGACTTCTTATATCAATACGACTCAACTGGTGACGACTCTGGCTCAGGATGTAATCCAACCAGGGATGGTCCCCCGGCTCAGGATGTAATCCAACCGTGGGGGTGTCACCTGATGAATATCTACATACTATTATACGATCTACTTAGTCAGGCATGTCGAGTACTGCTGGCTCTCAAACCACTTAGTTGGGCATGTCGTTGTACTGCCGGCTCAATCACAAATTGCTGCGAGCAATTCCAAAAACGATGCCGCGGTATTGCAGTGGGCACCAAACGATGCCACGGTAAAGTGGGCACAAAAAGAAACCACGGTATTGCAGTGGACGAAATTTCAATCAATGGATCAGCGAGTTATACTCGGGATTCACAATAAGTTAACGGATCGGTGGTGCTGCCACGCGAGGCCGTTAGCTCAATTCATGTCCGGGTTAGCTTATGCTAATCGGGTAAACGGACACGCTAAACATTCAAACATAGATCTGCGGATCTACAATCATGTGTTGCTGGATGCAACACCTCATATATTAAATCATAGTTCTGCGGGACTACTGTTACTTACTATCATATGACGTGGTCATACAGTTAATTGGTTACAACTTAGGTAGGTATTGCCTCCCGTTATACACTTACTCATACCAGATAGGTATTCAGGCTCGGTATGCCTCAATTATTGTGTACTTAGGTACGGATCACAATTGCTTAGGTATTAGATACCTAGATTTTCAAATTACACATTGGTAATTACAACTACAACTTGATACAAATCAGAATCGTGGATTCTGAACAACTTCTCAAAACATACAAGATTTATACTTTATGTTTTCAACTAACAAACCTATGAACTCACCAGCTTTATAGCTGACCTGTTTTAGCATGTGTTCTCAGGTGCCCAGCAGGATTAGGAATTACTACAAGATTATGCTAGCTCGAGTCGCATGATTTCAAACAATTGGGACAACTCTGCATTACTTTTGTATTTTCAACTTATGTATTTGAGATTATTCTACAAACCTACAATTTGTAATTTCTTTTATTTTGGAAATGTATAACTATTTTCAAACGTCTCATTTATAGTCGTTCATTATGTATCTTATGCTGTGATGTTTAATTTGGTAACACCCGACCCGATCGCTTCCACAAACCGAAATCTGAGGGTGTTACAGCATGAGACTCCGGACCGAAGTCCCCCTCCTCTCTATTTCTTTTTGCTCTCCGTTTCTTCTTCTCACACGTTCCCACTGCCTTCTTCACTTCTCATTATATAAACAAAATATACATGAAAAAGAAAAACAAACATCATCGTGGAGATGATAGTGGCGTGCAAAGAAACCAACAAAAAGAAAAAGCAAGTCAAAAAAGGAATTCACATGGGCCCCACTAATTATGATTTTGGTTCAATAATTAACAGGGTAGCAGCGTCGCCAATACATCGTCATCAACATCCCGAATAGTAGTTTTCTTTATACTTATCGTTGTTTCGATTATCTTAATTTAACATATGTGCAACGTGTTTCAATGCTTTCATTATTCAGTATAATTGTTGTTTTTTGATTAGTTTTTGATAGGTTTTAGGACCCAACAACAACACGTATAATCACAAGATTATACCCCACGACAATAAACGGATCAACAAAGCAATTAAGATAACGAGAATAGTAAACGAACACGCGAATATAATGTGGTTATGTCCAATCTACTCGATTGGTTTAATCCACGGCCAAACTAAAGAGATCTTATTATTTTGTAGGTGTTAGGGTTACAAATTCATGGGTTACAATATATATAATAAACTCCATACGAAAACCTAATCGTAGCCTACTCCTTTGCCGACATAATACAAACTTTCGGAGCAAGTTAATTCCAAGAATGAAAAGTCCACGTGATCACAAGATTTTCGTATCTCATTATTATTGTTATTATAATATTCTAATTTCCAATAATAACTAATAATACTTATAATTTAATCTTCATATATATTCCCAACAATCTCCCACTTGAAGATTAAATCAACCCAACTTCAGTAACACATAACTAAACGTCACTTTAATAGAACCCGTTCAAACCTATACCGCCGAAACCATCGGGACACGCCGCACGACCACACCGAATCGGAAGACTTTCGATACCAGTTACCAGAACTCCACTATTAAACTGTGACCAAGAAATCTCTCTAGTTTTTCACCTCCTCGTTAGTTCATGAGAAGATCGGTTGAAGCCAGGCACGACTTCAACACTCTCGTTGCACTAGCAAACCATCCATACAGCCTTTCGTCTACTCGATCTACCTTTCCAACAAAGATGAGACCACACGGTAGAACCATCACGTGAATATAACCATCAAGGCAGCCGTGTGAAAATACCATCACACCCTTGAACATCCACTCTAACACTCTCGCTTTCACCGTTGGATCACCGACCACAAACATGCGCATGATTTTCAGCAAACACAACTTTCCCCAACGAGCCAACTCCCACTGTACGGATGTCATATCAAACGTGACTCTCGGAAAAGTATCTTGCTCACCCCTCTCGGTCAGTCGCAACCTAGTTGCCATTGGAGATGATCTACCCAAAGACTCGAAAACTCTAGTAGTACCGAGATGACAAACCGTATCAATAGAAACCCCAAGGCTCCCACTCAACGCCAAGCTCCTACTAGTTTCAACTCTTCCCGAACTCCCACTCGTTCCAGATCTCTCAACAATACCGTGAAGCTCAAGTCGACTAGGAATTTCAACACCTACCTCACCACCTAGCCATTCCTCATTCGGAATCTCAACCATATATAAGGTTCCCCGTTTATACCCGCGAGCAATTACCAAACTACCCTTGATAACCTTCCACTGTTGGTCGCCAAATCTAACGTGGTACCGTTCATTATCCAACTGCCCAATCGAGATCAACCGCCTCTTGAGCTTGGGAATGAACCTCACATTATTGAGGACCCAATCCTTACCAAGGTGAGTTTTGAGGACGACATCCCCAATACCCGCAACTTTAAGCTTCCTTCCGTTCGCAAGACGAACCCTACCAGAATAAAATCTAAAATTCGTCATCTCTTCCATGCACGGGATAGCATGAAAAGATGAACCCGAATCCAAAACCCAGGATTCCACAAGATTCTCCTCACAGCACAACAACACATCTTCAGTCGTATCAACCGCCGCATTCACACCCGGTTTACCATTCGGACATTGATACCTAAAGTGCCCTAGTTGCTTACAGTTCCAACACGTGACGTTCCTATTCTCCGATGGCTCTCTCCGCGATCTAGATCTACTTTTACTACGCCCCCTGCTAGTCACACTTAAAGCTGATGAACCCGAATACTCACCGGAATCTTTTCTTCTAATTCCCTCACCGAGTATCAAATCACGGATCCCCTCAAAAGTCAACTTAGTAGTTCCGGATGAACCACTAACAGCTGTAACCATACCGGACCAGCTATCAGGCAACGAAGATAATAAGAAAAGTGCCTCCAACTCACCTTCAAACGTAACCCCTACAGATCTTAACCTAGTCAAGATCGAGTTAAACTCGTTCACATGATCCGCTGGCGACGCACCTTCACCCATCTTCGCGTTCACCAACTGCCGAATCAAGAAAACCTTATTGAGAGCCGAGGGTTTCTCATACATGTTAGACAACGCCGTTAACAAACCCGCAGTCGTGGTTTCCCCCGCAATATTGTAGGCGACATTCTTGGCCAGAGAAAGTCGTACTACTCCAAGTGCCTGACGATCTAACAACGCCCAATCGGCATCACTCATAGCTTCAGGTTTCGTACCCGACAACGGTTGGTGTAACTTCTTCTCGTACAAAACGTCTTCGATTTGCATCTTCCAAAACCCAAAATCGCTGCCATCAAACTTACTAATTCTAATCTCGCTTTTATCTGCCATTGTTCCCAAACTCGAAAACCACGAGCTTTGATACCACTTTGATAGGTTTTAGGACCCAACAAGAACACGTATAATCACAAGATTATACCCCACGACAATAAACGGATCAACAAAGCAATTAAGATAACGAGAATAGTAAACGAACACGCGAATATAACGTGGTTATGTCCAATCTACTCGATTGGTTTAATCCACGGCCAAACTAAAGGGATCTTATTATTTTGTAGGTGTTAGGGTTACAAATTCATGGGTTACAATATATATAATAAACTCCATACGAAAACCTAATCGTAGCCTACTCCTTTGCCGACATAATACAAACTTTCGGAGCAAGTTAATTCCAAGAATGAAAAGTCCACGTGATCACAAGATTTTCGTATCTCATTATTATTGTTATTATAATATTCTAATTTCCAATAATAACTAATAATACTTATAATTTAATCTTCATATATATTCCCAACAGTTTATTTGCTCATTGCTTCAGGTCAAGGTTGCACCTCCTAAAAAGCAACGAGTATCAACTTTAAGCACAAGTATGCATTAATTTCTTTTTCTCTTAGCCCCCATTGATGCTAGGCTAGCTAACAACAACTTCATCAACTGATTGCCGTCTTGCTTAATTATCGATGTTGTTGTGACAGCGTCTCCTAAGCCATCTGAAATTCCAGTGGGGCTGTATGTTCTCATTCAAAGAGCAGCTAGATGCAGGAAGTCTCTAAAGTTCAACCCCAATAACAGGCTTGCAATAACGAAATTGGAAGACTATGAACGCAGGATTCTCAATCTTGCTATGTTCTACCAATATCAGGATGAGTTGCCATCTAGCTGGAAATAGTATGTTCGCTGCCTTCATGTCTTTGTTTAGCTTGTAAACGGATAAAGTAATAATATACTCCCTTATCTCTGTTTGTACTCATACCCTTTTCTTGCAGCAACCCCGAAACCTCCTTCATGGCCCATGTGCCCAAGCCTCCTACACCACCCAAACCCAAAACGAACAAGAAGAAGATCAGGATAACCTGTACGTATACCCATTCCTTATCAATGTTACCTGTGTTACAAAAAAAGAATTCTTTTCCCATTTTTTATATGATAGACATGGAGTAAGCAAAAAATTGTGTGTGTGTGCGTGTGCATGCGTGCGTGCTCATACGAAGTGCTGGACAAATCTGAATTATTGCACTCTGATCATTAATAAGCTAGCTCCATACAATTCCGCATGTATTATATTATGATGAAAACAAAGATGCAAGTTCCTAATCTAGTATAATCTGGATATGTGTGTGTTTCTTATTCAGGGAGGTCCCCTAATTACCACGGCCCTTACCCGTTGAATAACGAGGAGCAGAAAATCTGGAATAAGTTTAGAATGAACGATACAACTGTATGTATCAGTTATTCATCCCTCTTTTTCTAATGTCATCTCATCTACATAAACCTACATCCACAATTTGGCGCATAAATATTTCGTTACATATTTCAGGAAGCACGAACAGTTGAGACGTTTCCAATCGAGACACATTTAACTCTGGTTAACAAAGATGATATGGTTGCTGGTTTACTTGGAAAATTTGCAGTTGACACTTTTAACAAATCTTGTCACATGGTATGCTTACATTCCTTCCGCCTGCTTTCAAGTTTTGAGACTGCTAACTGGGTTTTGTTTACATACAAATTATATATGTTGTTAGTATGTTAACAAAGACGAAGACAACCTAGTCAGCGGGGCTGCTGTCGTGGAGTGCAAATACTATAAATTGACCTCAAAGTATATCTTCTACATGATCATAGAGGCCCTTGAACAAGGGAAACCTGGAGTGTATGAGGCCCGACTCCAATGTGTTCCTGACAGTGGTGCAAGAACACTGTGTAGGTTTGCTTTAACGGATTGTGAACCAGAGTGTACGTAAATATCTCATGTCTTGATTCGGTTATCACTTTATTATTAGAACCCATTGACATACTCTCTCTCTATTGTGCAATTTACACTTTTATAAAATACGGACAGCGGCATATCAGCCTGGTTTTTCCTCTTATAATGTTGAAACAGTTAGAGGTGGTAAATGTTGACGCGTTTGTATGAAAACGGGTGGACATTGGTTAGAGATCTATCCAGCGGGCTAAGGGGGCCATCTTTAAAACCTAGCCAAAGTTGGAACAGGGGTAAAAGGGATCGTATACAAACATATTGATATGTTAAGTTTTGAATTCGGGCACACACTTTTTTACTTTATTATATTAATTTTTTTTTTTAATTTCTTTTTAATTTACTGATAGCTTTGAACTTATAAATTAATCAAAGTGGAATAGCTTCCAATTACATGTTCAGTGTTTTCAAGGTTTTGAAGTTTAACCTGTTACCAGATTATTGACTATATGATCATATTTCTTATCATCATCAAACTTTATTGTCTTAGATTTACGAACTATTATCCGTATCAACTTTGCTATGGGAGTTGATAAATACAACGTGAAAATTGTTTCATGCACCATACAGTACAACAGTTTTAGCTTACTGTACAAGTATGCAAAAACATATTTTTGGTGTATGAAACAATTTAGATGTTGTATTTATCAGCTCCCCTTTGCTATGGTTAGAAACATCATTATTTAATTGATTTAAAACGAAAAATCCGTTAGCATTGCACGGGTCATCTACTAGTAGCATTTTATTAGATTAAGTAAGCTGCATGCATTACAAATTTCTTTTTTTGGCGTCCTGCTTCTGAATGCTCCTTATCTTTCATACAGGGAAAAGACCATGGGTCCAACCCCGCCCGGAATCCAAAGCGGAAGCCGAATCTGAATCTGAAGCCGAATTCGACTATGAAACTGTGGAAGGATAGTCATCCATTTATTTCTGCATTTTTTAATTTCTCTACAAACTTTATTCAGTTATTGTGTGGGTCTATTTCACATTGAGAATCTCTTTAGGTGTTGAGGCTAAAATTTTAGACTTTGTATACATCAAATGAGCTATTCTTCTTGCTGTTTGAACTTTAGGATTAGGCTCTCTTTGATGTAACTAGCAAAATTGAAATCCCACTTGCTAAACATGTAAATAATAGATCTTCTTGTCATAATTGAATCCTTATGCGACACATATTGTCCTCAACTAGGTATCCTGATCAAATGACTTATCGGGCTTAACTAAATTCTATCCTGAATTCTTTGTGGTCTTTGCTGTTATATAGTAGTAATAATAATAGTAGTATCGAGGTTTCAATTTGATTGATACTTTTTTATTAATAAATTACATATTTGGATCAGCCCTTAATTTTAAATAACTCTATAGATGGTTCGTCTGATCCTCAATACTATTACAACGTTACCGGACTGGTGCATAGACGGGGGACCAAGGGTCGTGGTGGTTTTAACTATCATAACCCAGCAGCTGGTGGTTACATACTTATTTGCGGTACTAGTAAAAGTAGGGAGTTTCTCCCTAATGTAAGCCGGCCGTTTTCAGCAACACAAACAATCCCGATGGACCGTTGATTTAGCCTAAATATGTCACAAAACTAGAAAGTCGACCATAGAGGAAACATATCCTGCTTCTTTTTTTATGCACACCGTGTTACTTAAAGATACATATGTGTTGGGGCGTGCAACATGCATTGTAAATTGTACTTTATGTATGATGCATTTATGGTTGCACTATATTCTCTCATTAGGGGATTATTAGACTGATAATATATCCTTTAACTTTTGGCATGAATGTCTTGTGTTTCTATATAAAGTGAATTAAGATTGGTCGATGGATGCTTTCTTTTTGTTTGTTTTTGTTTTTCAATTGTATTTGAATACTAAAAAATCATATTGTGTCATAATAAGGGGTCTAAAGGCTAAAGCCTTTCACCACACCACATAAAATGGTTGCCAACAGTATTTAGGGGTCAAGTTTGTCTCAAGGTGCCATAAATTAGACCACTAGGAGTCATTCATTTTGCCATGTGGTAAAATTAGTCACACCTGATTGGCCAATAAAAGTCAAAGCTGAAACTGAAACTTGGTCAAAATCAATCAATTTTGTTTTACAACCACCATTGACAAATAGGAATGTTTTGTGTGTGATTATTTGGTTAACTGATGTACAAGCATCACATACTACAAAATTTAAAGGTTATTTGTGCATTGTGCGGGTAATTCATTATACCATTTACAACCATTTAAAGGTTATTTGTGCATTGTGCGGGTAATGCATTTTACAACCACCATTGGTTTTTTTATATGTTATGTATTTGCATCCAAGATACTTTGTTCTAATTGTATGTGAAATGCATGGTTGCACACTTGCACTATAGGGGTGCTTGCTATTGCTTATTAATGCCCATTTATCTCGACATGCATAACTATTTAACCATGAACAATCTCGTACATGCATATAAACCCTACTTTAGCCTGCAGCAAACACACTTTAGCAACTCCCGTTGGATCATAAACATCAATCCCATTTACTTTCTTTGCACATGAATGCAAATCGTTAAAAAAAAAAAAAAAAATTCAAATTAAACATGACGATTTGCTCAAATTGTGTTTCAACACACGATCTTCTAATTATATACAAAAGTCTCTCTTAATAATAACAATAATAATAATTAAAAGAAAATAGTAATTAATTAAAAGAAAAGCAAAATTAGGTTTCTCTGCTAAAAATAAACTCTTTTAAATTGATCCTTACCATTAAATGATTAAGGGTTTTTAATTACATCTATTGATCTCATTTGTCTAAAATGTGTACCTAAATAGCAAAACGAGTGATAGACAAAAGATACTAAGGGTACGTTTAGTTACAGAAAACTCTCCACTTTTCTAGAAAAATTCTCTAAAAAAACAAGAAAATTAGAAAACGTGTTCAAATTCGAGTTTTTTAAAAAAAAATCTAAGAAAAGGAAAATTATTGTTTTCCTTTTTATAACTACAAAGTTGAAAACTACTTTTGATGGTTTTATAAGTTTTCCATCTCCACTATTCCTTAGAAAAGGAAAACTCCACCCCTTGCAACTAAACACGTTTTCTAGATTTTTCATGCTTTTATAAAGAAGTAAAACACTTCTCATTCTCTAGAGAAATGGAAAAAGAAAA
Organism: Helichrysum umbraculigerum; assembly: GCA_949592205.1. Taxonomy (NCBI): domain Eukaryota; kingdom Viridiplantae; phylum Streptophyta; class Magnoliopsida; order Asterales; family Asteraceae; genus Helichrysum; species Helichrysum umbraculigerum. The sequence continues at coordinate 58,635,977 of CATIUR010000006.1, forward strand.
ATGGAGAAACTTTTCTGTAACTAAACGCGCCCTAAGGTCCTTGAAAGTTAATTTAAGGGTTTAGTGCATAAAAATGCAGTGAACTAAGGTCTGACAATCACAGAGTATATATAATTATTCGGGCGTACATTGTCTGTAAGAAACTTGTAATTTGTTGTCATTGTATGTAATTTTTGGTATCTTTGTCTTGTGAAGGTGCCACGTGGCATCATTATAAGTTGACGCGTCACCAAAATACATACAATGACAATATATAACAAGTTTATTCGATCTTTAGTTAATTGTATTTTGGCGCAGTTAACCTTTAATTTTAATTACCCATGTTTTAGTTTTAAAGTCTGGTTTAATATTGAATCCAACAGGAGAAACCTCAAAATTCCAATGACATAAGACATCCAGACAATTCAAAACTTGTATCTTCTGATGTTGGTATTTCCCTAATTCTTCCAAACACGATCAAGAAAAGTTCGACATTAATAGAGGCTTGAAACTAAAAAGATTCGCTATATCCAACTTTATTTATACTCCCTCCGTCCCAAATCTATAGTCCATCTTTCAATTTTGGGATGTCCCAAATTTATTGTCCACTTGTACTTTTCAACCAATCAAAATATTTGTATTTGGTGAGAGATTGAATCTTATTGGTTGTAGAGTACAACCAGTATACTTTTCTTAAAGTACGTGTTTTTTGTCTGTGGACAATAAAAATGGGACGGAGGGAGTATTTTTTTAGTATTGTTATCATTATAGTTTGCTTACTGTTCATATTGTTTATGGTGTGTTTGGATTAAGGGTTTTGATTTATTAGAATGGCAATAGGTATAAAGAGGAATGATATAACGCGTTTTTTAAAGCCGTGACTTTTAAAATTAAGTATGAACCCTCAAAATTGGGGTTTTGCCAAACTCGGGTAACGAGATGGGTTTCAAAATGATTCTAACTAGAATTTCATGCCCTCGCGTTGCGACGGGATGTAAATTTTTTTTTTTTAAAACTTTGATATGAAATTTTCAATTATAGATAAATGGATATATTTGATTTCTACCATTTTTTATATAAACTAAATGTGAGTTCACATCTTTTGATTATTATACTTATAAAATGTGTGTAATTCGTAAGTCTTGAAGCATTATAATTTATAGTTCAAATTAGATTCCAACCCGACTCCCCGAGTGAAAATCATGTATTCATAATATAGACTTTAAATTTTTTTAATAATTATAATTTTGTATATTCATAATATAATTGCACTTTGCGACATTTACATTCATGTAAGGAAAAAAGGGAAAAAATATATAGGTTGCATTTATTAACTTAATTTACTTTATGTACGTCTCCCAAAACCGAAGAGATTTTCATTACACGATCAATAGATATACATAGTGTTTTAACCAAAGTTGCCAAAATCAAAATGTTACTCAAGATCATTTTTATCTTTGCAAGATCAAGATCATAAAATAAAATCGAGATCGTAAGACCCTACTTTAATAAATAATATATATAATACATATTTTATACATAGATTTATTATAAAACTAAAATGATCAAATAATCTTGGTTACTTTTAACTTCTGAAATAATTTTTTTCTAAACGGTGTATTCATTTCTAAACTTTTGAAATGTCTTTTTTATTTTTTTCGCTAAAATGCGATTGTATTGTAGTCCGTCAAAAAACTAAAATAATAATTTCTTTTTTACTTTGCAACAATAACAATGAACTTGCAAATATAAGATAACGCAAATTGTTAATTTCTTTTTTCAAAATAACAAAATTAGTTCCTAACCCATACTACTCGATTTGTAAGAATGATAGAAATTAATTGATATTAGGGGGGAATTAAAACATTATATATAAGTATTTGTTTAATGTTAAATGGGAGGGGAACACCCGATTTCTCATTAAAACTTGAACTTGTGATATAATCATGAAAAGTCAATCAAATACTATCTAACATTATTATAATTATTTTGTAAGCAAAGGGAAAAAAATGTATAAGCTATTAGTTAAAAAAAAAGGAAAAAAATTAAAGTTAAAATATAAAGGGTGAAAATGGAAAATGTTAAAACCTAAAGGGTAAAAAATGAAAGTGTGTTAATAGTTGGGACTAAGAAAATGAAAAGTAGTTAAAAGTTAAAGGGTAAAAAGTAAAAATATTCTAAAAGATAAGGGGTACAAATTTAAAAATTAGAGGATAGAAAATAAAAAAGATTTAAAACATTAGAGGGTGAAATAAAAAAGGATTAAAAGTTAAAGGGTAGAAAATAAAAAAGGATCAAAAGCTAAAGGGTGGCATTTGAAAATTAAGGAACTACTATTCATAGTAGTTCCTTAATTGATATTAGGGGGAAATTATCATTCCACCTCATTATTGTGTGTTATATTAATGAGTTAATAGGTAATTCTATAATGTATCCCTCATATATGTACAATCTAAATTAGGTTAGTTACAAAAAAAAAAAAAAAATATACAAATAAATAAATGACAATTATGAACCTTACGTATCAAAAGAACCAGACTTATCTTAAAAAAATTTTGTTGGTTAAATCATGTCAACAAAAATGTTAATGTAAAATAGAATTATGTTGAAATATAAATTAAAACTTTAGATATTTTAGATGAATTAACAAAAAAGAGAGCACAAATTAGTTATTGACAAACTACGTAAGTAAAGGTGCGAGGCAGTAACGCGCCTCGGGTAACTTACCCCGTTAATAACTTTTTAAAACGTGATGAACAATAACATTTTGTTTTATATGAGATTTATATTATATTCTATTATACTCGTATATATTTGTAGTGACAAAAGATAACAAATGCAACAGTAGCTTGGTGGTTCTTGCCCGTCGTATTTGACCTTAATTGTTAAGGGATTAAGGTTCGGGTCTCACCTGTTGTATTTTCATTTTTTTTTTTTTAATTTTAGCCAATTTTTATTTCAATATATAATATAGATATGTGATAGTAGGGTAGGGTTCAAATGAGAATTGAAATTTGTGTGAGAATGAGGGAATCAATCTCAACCACTCATTTTCATCAAATACCCATTCTCACCATCTTTTTAAAAATTAAATATCTCACAAACGGTAAGTCGAAAAATTATAAAAATCGCACCCTAAAATTCAGCGTTTTATCCTCTTCGATTTGCCGTCCCCCAAGGCATACTTTTGACAACTTTTTTTTTTTTTTTTTTTTTTTTTTTCATTTTTTGGTGGGTTTACAAATTAGTAACACATATGTTAGTATTGCGTTTAGAGTTTATGGTTTGGGGTTTAGGGGTTAGCGTTTAGGGTTTAGGGTTTGGGGTTTATCCACGAAACCCCTAACCCCAAACCCTAAACTATAACCCCTAAACGCTTTACAAAACTCTAAATCCTAAATCATACTAAACCCTAAACCATACTAAAACCTAAACCCTGCTAAACCCTAACCCTAAATCCTAAACCCAAACCCTAACCACAAATTAAATGTACAACCAATCATTAACACATGTGTTACTAATTTGTAAACCCACCAAAAAATGAAGAAAAAAAAAAGAAGTTGTCAAAAGTATGCCTTGGGGGACGGCAAATCGAAGAGGAGAAAACGCTGAATTTTATGGTGCAATTTTCATGATTTTTTGACTTACCGTTTGTGAGATATTTAAGTTTCAAAAATGTGGGGGAAATGGGTATTTGATGAAAATGAGTGGTTGAGATTGATTCACCTATTCTCACTCAAAATTAATGTACTTATTTGTACTCTACTCTGTGATAGTAATAAACAAATGTTAGTAATAAACAAATGTAGCTTCAGCCTAGTGGATGAGGGGCTTCCTTTTTTCCTTAGCGTCTTGTGTTTGGCTCCTGCTATTCCCATTAATTACTTTTGAAATTGGAAGGCTATTACATATAGGGTAAATTGTAATTTTCGTCCAGTTTTGTTCCTAATTTTTTTGTTCAGTTTCGTCATTTTTGTCCCTAAACTTTTTTTTTTCAATTTTTTCGTCCATGTGTTTGTCCAATTTCGCAATTTTTGTCCTTTTCACTAACTCAAGTTTGTTTTCTCCGTTAAAAGGTGTAAAATGACCAAAATACCCTTCTTCCTCAAACCAAATATAACATGATAGAAACTAAAACCCATTGCACCAAAAAACATCAAACTCACATCCTTCCCTACCACCGCTGTAAACCCACAACAACACTCCAAAACCTTAATATCTACAATAACGATTCTTCCAATCGAAATTCTTTCCAGCCATCGCAGGAATCTCCCACCACCATCACCTCCGGCCAAGCTTCTTTCTCCAGCGATTTAGTTCTGTTTACATACGTTTCTCTCCTAAAACAAAGACAACCCAGATCTGACCGCCAGACGAGGGACACTTGTTACGTTGACGATGGTGCCGCGCCACCAGATTTGTTAGATCTGAAGCTTGGGTACCCTAACGAACCAATGGTGGCGGCGATGGTGGTAACTCCGACGAATTCAAAACCCCAGAAACAATTCACATCACCATTAATTTATCCGGTCACCATTAGCCGTTGTTTTCTTCTTCATCAAATCGACCACATACAACCCGTTGTTGCAGGTCCACGGCGAAAAGGGTGGTTCAGTTTATAGATCCGAAGGTCACCTCCACCGCAATCATTTTGAAGTTAGGAAGATTTTTGAAACAAAATCTGGTCGTCGTTGGTTCGGAATTCGGATCTAGATGAAATCAAGAACAAAGTCGCCGGATCTGATTCAGTACGAGCAGAGAGATATAATTTGATTTCGTCCCTTTTTAATTCGAGTGCAATTTCTTTGTTCTTGAATATTTTTGATTTCATCCGTTTTGATTTGTTGTATAAGATATTTGATATTTATTTTGGTGTATAATTTTATATGTATATATATATATCTGTAAATGTGACTTATTTGACTTTGAGCCGAGAATATACGTAGTTTTCCTGTGAAATTAGGGTTGGAAAAGGATGAAGATGAGGGTACTTTTGTCAATTTACATGAACTAACGGAGAAAATTAACTGGAGTTAGTGACAAGAAAAAAAATTACAAAATTGGACAAACACAGGAAGGAAAAAAAAAGGTTTAGGGACAAAACTGACGAAACTGAACAACCACATGGACGAAAAATGCAGTTTACTCTTACATATATATATGTACATTATATTGTATTGTATACTAGTCACGTTCTGACCGTGCGTTTGCACGGCCCATGTAGAATTACCGTCTATAAAAACTGAAACAAATAAGATGCGTACAGTTGTACACTACCATAAAAAAGAAAGATTAATATTCAGATGATGAGTATGGTCTTAATATTGAAGAGATGACAGTTGAACATTTCGAACAGATACTCCTCAGATGGGAAGTTATACATGAAACTAATTTTGAGATATGTTCCACTGTGTCAAGCAATGAAATTTATTAGTTTACCAATATACTTGAAGCAACTTTATCTACAAATGATCTAGACAGCATCTTAAGACCATAAAAAAAAATAGAATATAGCTACAACAAGATCAAAAACTTCTATAATATATAGTAAACTGAACGGATATATAGTCCGCCTGAAAACTATAATTAGTGGAAAACATAAGCGTTGGTTATCATACACATTTGGATGCTAAAATCTTGTTGGTGCATTTTGTGTGACAACAGCTTTTTAGATAGTTAGTAGTCGTTAATATCAATTGTAATCGTAAATAGCAAACTTGTAAGTGAGCAAACATGTCATGGGCCAGCAAACTTGTGTATGTTCGATGATCCCAAGCCCAAGCGAACATGTATAGTATATATTTTTATGTTCGTTTAGGGATAAAATAAGGTTTTTAGTTGACAGAAGAAACGAACGAACGTTTAATCTGTGTTTAGTCTTAGGTTGATTGTAATACTTATTGTTATAATCAATAAAGGATATATATTGAAAATTATTGGTTCGTGTTATTCGATTATCGTTATTATTTACTTGTCATTTTCGTATTCAAGTATTCAAGGATTCCGCACTTGAATACCGGCGAACAACCTCGTTATCGATCTATAGATAACCGAGACTTACAAATCCTTTTTGCTTTGTTTGATCTTGCATGGCGCCATTCCCACGTCTTAACTTTGCCTACACACTCTCTTGTCTATGAACACCAGTAGGCACACGTATTAGCCCTTTCTTTGTGTCCCTGATTCGCCACTTTGTTGTGTTTGTGCAAATATGTCATGTTACCTTTTACACAGAAAATGTAATCTTTATGGGGAAATATTCCGTGCAGCAGAACTGCATGGATTAAATTGTGCTGTTAGCTTTAACTCAGGGACTAAATTGTAACACCCTAAATTTTGGTAAGTTTGCGAATTTAATATTTATAAAAGAGTTAAATTATAAATATTATTTTATTGAGTATTTATCTTCCTATTGAGTTAGGAATTTTAATTTAATAAAACGAGCCTTCCGATTTAATTAAGTGGTACTGAGACTAGAGGGTTATATTGTGCCAGTAGTTTAAACTAGTATACTACCACTCACAACTAACTCAAATAATAGAGGGGTATGGCCTCATTTTCATCTGGAACGTTTGAAATAAACACAGAGAGGGAGAGAGCAAGTAAAAGGGAGTAAGAAAACTTGAGAAGAATCATCAAATTTAGCCCTAATTTGTGGAGTTTAAGCTTGATTCTCGCATATTCATCATCACAAAGGTAAGCTCTACATACTACTAACTTCAATTTCTTGATTTGGTGATCTTGAGATAATCTTCATTTTTTTGGGGGTTTTTGGTGGAAAATGATGATTCTCGAGGTTAGAAGTAATTAGAGATGAGTAGTGTGTATTGATGCACTTATTTGAGTAATCTCATGCTATTATGTTGTAATTTGTGATTATTGTTAAGTGATGAGATTATGATGATGATGTTGTTGATAATAAGTTGGTGTTCTCATAATATTGATGTTAGTATGATGTAGAACTAGCTAGTTACATGCCTAAGAATCATGAGAAATGAAGAATTGATTAATATTAAGTAAATGTCACTTTGAGTAGTGATTAATAACATGTTGTTATGATGTGTCTAGGTGTTTCCATATAAAGATTGAGAACGTGTTCGTGCCTACATAATCATTATCCTAGTAAGGTAAGTAATGGGAATGGGAGGGATTAAGAGGGTTAAATTGCGAGAAGTTGGACACGTGAGTGTGTACAACTTGGTTGAACACTTGTGTTTCGAGTGTGAATATGAGATAGAGAGAATATCATCTTTATGATGATAACGAGTTACAAATTCCTTTGAGTAGGAAAGTGAAATATTGAGTTGTTGAGGATCCTTGAGTTGAGTGGAAATGATCATTTGTGTATGATCAATCAATATAGAGAATTTGCTTATGAATCACTTGAGTGTGAATATTGCGGCGATTTATCATTGTTGTTATGATTATAATTCATATTTATATGTATATCCATTACTTACTAAGTCGTGAACTTACCTCCCTTAATGTCATTGTGTTTGTTCAAGCATATTTCGGCTTGAGTGCGGATGGGGGAAATCACCTCTTTACACTGCACTAGTGTCGTAACCCGGATCGAGATAGTTCTCATCGAGGGTGGTAAAGGATGATCGAATACCCATATAAGAAGATGGGGTTTGGAGGTGAGGAGCCTATGGAGGCTGCACACACAATGTGTGTGTGTATTGTTATGTGTGTTCTACTAGGGTTTGTACCCTTATATATGGGGAGGGGGAAGCCCAATAGAGAAAGCCCATGGGCCAAGCCCAAAGTGAGGGGTATATCATCAAGTCCCCCAAGTTCGGTATGATATGTTCATACATATCGTGTCGAACTTATTTGATATGCCATTGCTTGTATCCTGACAAAGGTGCCAGCCATAATGGTGATGGGCTTACAAGACAATCGAGCAGTAAAAGACTAAACATAACACCCCAATCAAGTTGGTAAGGTGAGCCATGAGCTCTAGATGAGCAGAGCCAGGGCATGGCTTTTGACAAACTGCGAAGACGAGCTGAGCTCTAAGCGAGCAGAGTCCGAGTATGGCTCCAGGACAGGCTACTCACACAAGCGGAGCTCAGAGCGAGCTGCTAAGATGGGGTGAGTTCTAAACGAGGAGAGTCCGAGCGAAGCTCTAAATAGGACAAAGCTGTCGAGATGAGCAACGACTGTAGCCTTGACACGGAAATATGCCAAAAGGACCCGCAAACGGTTAGCGAACATACTTGCAATGTAGTTCGTCAAAAGAAAAGCAAGAGACATTTCTTGCAAAGTAATTCTGAAGGGACGACGGATAGTACATCATCACGTGGTCGTGGGTTCGAGTCCCACGGATGGCGCCAATTGTTCAAGCATATTTCGGCTTGAGTGCGGATGGGGGAAATCACCTCTTTACACTGCACTAGTGTCGTAACCCGGATCGAGATAGTTCTCATCGAGGGTGGTAAAGGATGATCGAATACCCATCTAAGAAGATGAGGTTTGGAGGTGAGGAGCCTATGGAGGCTGCACACACAATGTGTGTGTGTGTATTGTTATGTGTGTTCTACTAGGGTTTGTACCCTTATATATGGGGAGGGGGAAGCCCAATAGAGAAAGCCCAAAGTGAGGGGTATATCATCAGTGTTGATAGGTACTAGTAGCGGGACGAGGGGAAGTTTGGGCAAAGAACCCAAGAACGAGTAGCGGTGGAGCTTACTATTTCGGTAGTAAGTGGCAAATCCCTTTTTGTATAAATCATGCTCAGGATACAATGTAGAAAGCCCCTTTTTGGTGTAAATGATCATTTGCGTATGATCTTAACTTGTTGGTTTAAACATATGTTAAGTTTATAATTTACTCATGAAAGTGTCCAAATTGTCCCAAGAGAATTTGAGGTTTAAAAACTTGTTGGTGATGTATTTTGTGTAAGTGACAATTTGTAACCTTTCATGGTACTTGATAAATGCAATTGATGTGGTTATTATGATTGAAAAGGGTGTTTCTAGCTAAATGGGTCGAGAGGGTCCAAATGGGTCGTGAAGGTCCATATGGGTTGTTTTTGAGCATTAAGTTAAAATGGGTTGGTTACATGGTATGGACGAGATGCCGAGTGTTTTAAACTCCCTTTGTGTTGTGGGAAATGTGGACAAAAAGTTTAGACCAAATTGCATACGGTTTGTAATTTGGATCGTCAAGAAAATGGTCCAAAAATAGTCGATTTTAGTCATACGCCCAAATTCGCAATTCTTGAGAAAATTGAAAAATGTGAAAAAGGGAAACGTTCATTTTCATGCCTTGGAGGTGTTCGCAAAGTTTCGTAACCTAACTCATATCGAGTAAGAAGTTACGCGATTTTGAAATTCATATTTTTAAATGGAGTGTGCAGTTTTGGACCTGCTGATCCTGCAGGAGTACCCAGCGGGTACCACTTCTACCCGGCGGATAGAGTGGCTACATGGGCGGGTATCCGGCGGGTGAAGGGGTGGCAAACGGGTAGGTCTAGTGCAATTCGGGTCAGGGAAAGATGGTCGTGTGGAGTTGCTTGTTACCCGGCGGGTACCTCTCCTTACCCGGCGGGTACCAGTCTATTTCATGTCATACCCGGTTGGTTATTGTGTTACCCGACGGGTAAGAATCAAATTTTTGTAATGGTTTAGTGCAGGGAAATGCACTTAACTTTTACTCGATCTCTATAGTATGTACCGAGCTTCATTTTAATCTATTGTGTGTATCTATCTTTTAGTTTGGTCTATTGTGTGTATCCGTTGACTTATTTGATGATGTGTCAACTATATAATTTGCCATGTCAGCTGACACGTCATTGACACATCATCAAAAAGGGGTGCCACGTCAGTCGGATACATACAATAGACCAATATTGGAAGATTGATACACACAATAGACCGAATGGAAGTTGGATACACACTATAGAGATCGGTCTAAAGTTAGGTGCATTTCCCTGCACTAATCCCTTTTTGTAAGGTGTCATTTTGAGTCCAATTTCAACCGTACATTTTAACCACGAGCATTAATGTGTTATATGTACAAGTTGTGGGACAAAAAAAAAATTCGGGGCGTTTCATATATGTGTATATTTTAAAAAGTCGAGGGGCTGATAATGTAAAATATAATATTTTCCTTTATTTTCTATTGGTCAACAGCACAAAATAATAGTGGTGTTGACTGCACAAATGATTTCCCTAATCTTTATAATAATTTCACCGATCTTATATAAATTATATCATACACTAGGGTAAGGTTCAAATGAGTACAAAATTTTTTATGAGAATAAGAGAATCAATAGGAATGCGCCACGTGTCATTAAATCCTCTTTCCCCCACGTGTTTGAAAATTAAATATATCCCAAACGGTAAGTCGAAAAATCACAAAAATTGCACCATAAAAATTAGCGTTTTATTCTCTTCGATTAGAGATGTGACAAGATATACTTTCGACGAACTTTTGTTTTTCGTTTTTTGATGGGTTTTGAAAACAACTCACACATAAACTAGTAATACATATGATACCAGCGAATAACACTTGTGATACCAGCTAGTAACACATGTGTTACTAATTTTGTACAATTTGTAAAACCAAAAAAAAAATCATTGAAAGTATACTTTGTGATATGGCAAATCGAAGAGAAAAAAATACTGATTTTTATGGTGTAATTTTTATAATTTTTCGACTTACCGTTTGTGAGATATTTGATTTTTAAAAACGTGCGGAAAATGAATTTTTATGACACGTGTCGCATTCTTATTGGTTCCTCCATTCTCTCCAATTTTATATTTTCATTTGAACCTCACTCTCATACACTATTGAAGATATCCTTCATACTTTTAACAGTATCTATATAAAAATCTTCCTTCTTGAAAAATTGGGTCCGCATACCACCTATCAAAAATAGCCATGTAAGGCTGTAAGCATATAATAATGTCAATATGCTATTCTAGTCTGTTAGCTAGCTGATTACATAGATCGAAACATCAGTGCATTGACATCCTTGCAAAGTTCTATACATATCATATATATTAGTTATTGATGAATGATGGTCTGTAGGTGAAAACTTTCTTCCATCTTAAGATGGTTCACAACCAATTAAAGGGACTAAAGACAAAGAATATTAACAGTTTACATTCGATCCTTGATATAACGCAAAAAGTCATGTTTTTACGTACATTATTCCGCACTTATTGAACTTATATTTGGTGAAAACACCTTAAAACGACCATTATTTACTTAAAATCACCAAAGCAGTCCAATTATAGGCGTTGCTGCAAAAAATCACTAAAAACACCCGATTTGCACGCAAATCGAGGCAAATATGATTACCTTAAAAATTCCCTTCTTGATTATCTCATGGAAGTAAATCTTAATTCATATTTTATAATTCCATAGGAAAATACAAGATTGGAGGTGAAAGAATCAAGCAAAACGGACAAAAGACGGAGAAGATATGCAGTCTAGAAGCTAACCGATCGTCATCCGGAACATGCAAAAGTTATACACATCCAAATTTGTCAAACTTAATGTCATTTGAAGCGTAACGGAAAAAGTAATCCAACGGTACAAGAATCAAGCGAATCGGGCTTAAAACGAAGAAGATACGGGCGAAACAAGCAATGTACGGATCGAACGATGGTCGAAACAACCATCCTCCCCCTATAGGCCGTATACGGTACCCTAAGGGCCGTATACGGCCCTATAATGGCCATCTGGTCTTCATTTGTGCTTGGTTGATGGCACCCTAGGGCCATCTGACCCCCCCCCCCCCCATTTGCTTGCTACCCCCCGATTGCGCTTTGATGCTTGTATTTTGAGCTTTAAGACTTGAACACCACCTCCACCTCTTCTCCTATAAATACTAGCCTCATTTCCATCGTTTCAACACACCTCATTTTTCTCTCATTTCTCTCTATCTAGATTTCTTTCTATCTCTCTAGTTTATTTCTCTCTCTAGAAAATAAGCTAGTAGGGCATAGTTAGCGTAGGAATTTTATTTAGCTTTTGTACGGAGATACTCTGAGACTTCATATTTGTGAAGATTTGTCTGCATTACTCTTCTATTCAAGTTTAATACAATCTCTCGTATTTATTCTTATAATCATGTTATCTTATTATGCATGCTTAGGAATGAATGCTAGAATTATGCTAGGCTAGACAAATCTGTGTTTGCTGTGATGTATGCAATGTTAGAATAGTTATGATTTAATTACCATGCTGATACTCTGCCTGTATGAATATAAACTGTTTGTGAACTTATAAGTTGAACCTCTCCCCGTTTATCTATCCAACTTATGCTGTGGTTTGAATCCTCCTCTCTAGAACCTGGCCAATTACTAGAAGTAGGAATTCCAACTATTTTGTGTATGATGATCAATGAACTCAACATGGCTACTGTTCTCTTGATTGAAACATATCCGAGAGACACAGAGCATAAGAGTAGAGATAGATTAGGTTTATGTTTGTTTGTTGCATATCTCTAGGACAACTTCCGGGATATCCATGATTTAAATCTTTGGGTCAACTGGTATGATGCTAGTATACCGTTCTATTGCATGTTCTTGTTTGATTGTTGCTTAGGTACTGTATGCTAGATACATCCACTATCGTTGATTGAATGATGTAGATTTAATACAGATAGAATAACATGCATGCAATAGTTGTGATGATTTATATTATTAATGATGAACAATTCAACTGATCGTTAGACAAACTTTCCCAACCGGTTCCGCGGGTTAATCCTTGTTCATGTTCTTGTTCACTGAAAAATTCATGACATGATACGGACGTCTCTAATGTCTGAGATTGGGGATTTGGATTCAAGGATAGTTGTCAGTTATATTGGTTTGTACATTTGGGAGAACTTCCGGTGTACTATACACTCTATAACTGTTATCCATGTGACATATTTTGTATCTGATTGCGGACAACTCTACGTTAGGTACTTAATAGGATCGTAGTTATAGCTCATTGAGAAATATAGGTAAACGTCCAATAGAGTAATATGGAACCCTGATTGATATAACGAAAAAGCTGTAAAACGTCCAAGTATCCGGTATAGCATTGAAACCACTTATGGTGAAGTACATATATGTGGAAGCCGAGGAAAGGCAGTAGGCACAATACTTTATATCAGTTAAGTTTTCGAGATCTCGATCCCACTGGAATCAGTCATCACAACTAGTAGCCCTATCCCTCATAACTATTCGTTAAATAACAATGTCGTAGTCACAGTAAACACATTCCTTATCTTGATTTCTCTGCGTTCTCCGTACAACCCACTTTTAATTCTAGTAGTAATTAGGAAAACCAAAACCCCTATCAAAAGTTTTAAAAATCCCAGCTAAATTACAAAAGACGACTAATCCATCTAAGATCCCATGCCCGTTGTAGTTTGAAGAACTGCACCTGAGTCATACGTACCGCTTACTGCCCTTTTAGGTCTATAAATAGTATAAAACTTAGGATCCCCGCATTATAAATATAAAACACCCACTGGTGCACGCCCTAGTTGGCCGGACTAACGCCCGGAGTAAAATCTGACCGACCGCTGGGGTGGCGCCAACCCTCATGCAAACAAAATCTAAAGAATAGGTCTAAATATCCAAATTATCAACCTAATGGAATCATGTAAACTTTTAAGAGTTACAGGATAGTACTAATTTCACAACTTACATGAGTTACAGGATAGTATTAATTTCACAACTTACATATACAGCGAAAGAATCTGCTGTAATCTTCTACCCCTGCCTCATAGACGTTCTTCTTATTAAGATATGTAATAGCATAGTAGGCTTGGCCCATTAGCGTAGTTAGCTTAGCCCATTGAACATTTAGGCTTAGGGTTTTCTAGTTTATGCTCTATTTATACGTTGTATTATTTTGGATAATGAAGGAGGAAACCGAATTACTTTCATGGTATTAGAGCAAATTAACCTAATCGTCTCTTTTATCATTCTAAACCAGCCGCCGATGTTTTCATTTTGTTATTTAGTTCCGACGATCTAAAATATTCCTATCTACTACTTCAACCATATGTAACCACAGTTTGATTCCACGTCATCTCCTTTGCGTCACTAAATCTTCCTATATAGCCGACATTCTTTAGTATTCATAGTTCTATATATTAATTATTTTTACTTTGAAGCTACGTACGTGGCATCACAAGAATCACAAGTTTTAAAGACACTGCAAGAATTTAATTTGTGTCTATGTGTGGTAACCCCATTTAATTGTTTTGTTTTGTTGGTTAAAAAAAAAGTTGTTATTTATGGCTTCATATTTTCAGTACGTGCCACCACATAATCTCAGTAATTGGTCGACTCCTTCGCTATTATCGCAACAGCCCCAGGCATTTCATACGACGTTCCGATCAAAATCAGAATGGATTATGAACTGCACATCTCACTTCGAATGCAGGTAATCTTAAACCTATTTGTAATATTAACACTTCTCAGTCTGTTATAGTCGGTGATGGATCCACTATACCGGTTTCTAAGATGGGTCACACCCATATATCAAACCCTTACCGTCCCCTACATCTTACAAATGTTCTTGTCACGTCTAATATCATTAAAAATCTTATTTCTGTTCGTAGATTTACTACAGATAACAAGTGTTCTATTGAATCTGATCCTTATGGATTCTCTGTTAAAGACCCTAAAAATCCGTCAACTCCTTCTAAGATGTGATAGTACTGGTGATCGTTATCTAGTTTCCGTACACAAAGCTTTCACTTCTGCTCTCCTCCCTCAAATTCAATCTCTCTGGCATCAATGTCTTGGTCACCCTGGTGATACTGTCTTGAAATATCTTGTGTCTAACAAATTAATCTCATACAGTAAAGATCAAACACCAATTTTATGTCCTGCATGTCAACTAGGAAAACAAATAAAACTTCCATTCTATCGCTCCGAGTCTGTGGTTGAATCTCCTTTCGATATCGTTCATTCGGATATTTGGACGTCTCCTATCCCTAGTATTAGTGGCATTAGGTATTGTTGGGAAAATTAAGTGACATCAATTTTTATGTCATATTATAGATTTGATGAAACAAAGTGTAAACTAAAATTAGACTAGTTTAGTGTGCGTAAATAGTCTAAGTGTGAAGCTGCAATACTCAAGCCAAATAATCTGATCATGAAGATTGCAGCTCAAGGAAACTTTCAAAATCGATTTCTAGAAGCCTTGGAGATAAAGCTAAAGATATTGAAGAATAGACTGACATATTTTCCTAATATGATAGTGTTTCCTTTTACAAGTCTTGAAGACTCTATAAATAAAGAGATCCTTAGACATTTAGTTTTGTGTTTACCTAGGGTAAAACCCCGATCTCATAACTTGAGATCGTCTCTCATGTATACGCGTAGAAGAATTAGTAGATATCCCTAAGGTTAACCCTGATACAAAGAGTGTATCCGTCTTGTTAATTTTATTAATAAGATTAGGGATTTGGTGTTTAAAATCTTCTTTGTGTTCTTCATATTGTGATTACATTGATTTATATCTTTTATTTGGTGTTTATTGGGACCACTCAATTGGTATCAGAGCGCTTCAAATCAATTCAAAGATTTGTAAAGATCCATTCCAAGCAAAAGAAAAACTGTTGACAAAGAAGTACGAACAAAATTTGTTTTTATGTTCGCCTTATTCTATGCAGCGGTAGTAAAAAATCCGGATCTCATTCGTTAACCGTTCAATCGTCGTGAAATATGAACTGTAGGTTTTTAACATATAGTCGCACACTCTGACCGAAGGAATTTTCGATCTAAGGTTTTGATTGACAGATATTTAAATTCGAAATCTGCTGCAGAAACCTTATGATTTTTCTGGATAGCTACAGTAAATCGATCACAGTGTCTTCGCTATTCAACGAATATTCTTGGTTTTTGGATATGTGATTCAAGACATATTATTCTACATCGTGTGAAATTTTTATAGTGATCAGATGTTTCTACATAGAGATACATATTTTCGAAGTTACTGCAGAAAGTTTGTGGTTTCTTTTCGCGCAGCTAAAGTCAAATAATTACTGTATATTCGTTAACCGTTAGATCGACTTGATTTTTGGATATGAGGTTAATGAAACATTGATAGACTTCGTGTAAAACTTTGAGCAAGATCTGATGTAACACCCCAAAAATTTGTAAGTTCGCGAATTTAATTAAAGAGTTAATTTTGATAAGTTTATATTATTATTCTTAATAAGTTGTAGTTAATATTTAGTTAGAAAGTAATTTAGTGACTAAAATAGAAAGTATAAAACTTGGTAAGTTAGTTAGTGTCTAAATGAGAAGTTAAGAACTTGAGGGTAGAAAATGAAAATATCATAATTAAATCCCCTTTTCTACAAAAATCTGGAAGAAACTAAAATAGAGTATGTGTTTGGTTTGTGTGTGTCGACCAGAGAAAGAGAGCAATATCTTGAGTATTAGAGCTTGCATTTAAGAAATTGATCATCCTTAAGGTAAGATAAACCCTTTCCTATCTTTAATTTCATGCTATGAACCCTAAATTGGGTTATTGAGAAAAGTTGAATTTTTGAGTCAATACATGTTATGTAGATGATATTTAGAATTATGAGATGATTTGTATGTGTAGAAACTGAAATTTTGATAATTGTCATGTAATGGAGTAAAATTGGTGAAATAGAGAATTCTAATGATAGTGGTGATGATGATGATGATGATGATGATGATGATGAATTGTAGTTTAAGTGTTGTTGTTAATGTATTGTCACCATTTTAACATATTGCATGCCAAATCCGTAAGAAGGCTGAAAATTTAGTAGATGGATTAATGGTGTGAGTTGGATGAGTGCAAGTTGAAAAGGTAAAGTAGAATGATGTTCTTGAGTGAACATGAAAGTTTGATTGAATGGATTAAAAGGAAAAACTCAAGTATGTAGTGTTGAGAAATTTATAGGTGAAAAGTTATCATCTTGAAGTAGTAGTTAATCTTATTGTATGTTCATGTGTTTAGGTGATTGTTGAGTTAACTTGAGCAATTGTAAGAGCTTGTCTTATCAACAACTTGTGCAAGGTAAGTAATGGAGAATGAGATCACTAACTAGCTTCATTTGTGAATCTTGAATGATGATCAAATGAGCTTAGTTAGTGAAGGGTAGCAAATTGTATGTAATGGAGTTTAAGAATGGCAATGGGGCTTGAGAAATTCCATTGTCCATGTCTTGACCCATTGAACTGTTCCTTTGAGTAGGAACAAGGTAGTAAAGTAAAGGATCCTTACTTTTGTAGTTGGTGAATCATTGAGCATGATCACCATTATTTGTAGTAGTTGTTGATGTTAATCTTGTTGCCTATTACTTACTAAGCAATGTGCTTACCCCATTTTGTTGTTATGTTTGTAGGTCCAAGTGAGTCGAAAGTCAATTTGGGTAAAGAGCCAAGATTCGACTAGTGGTGGGACTTGCTACAAGTTAGTAAGTCATAATCCCTTTTGTAGAAATCATGCTCTTGGTACAATGAGGAAAGCTCCATCTTTTGAATGTAAATGAATTGTCTAATGTGTAGGCTTGATTTGACAAAGTTGATGATGCAAGGTTGTTTTTGTTTGCAAAAGAAATTAAGTACATATGTGTAACACCCAGTTTTCGGGTCTGGAATTATATAGTATTTTAATATGTTTTAAAATGGTTTATTTGAAAATAAACAAGTAAAAGAGTCTCAGGTTTTATTGTGACTAATAAAACTGTACTTGTTTTAAAAGGTTGAAGTTGACGGTAAAATAAAATATTTTTCTTTACGGGTATTTTCGGGTTCCAGACAATAGATTGGGAAGGGGTATAATTTATACCAAATAAAAGAATGGGGCGGTGGTGAGAGTCGACCATTTTCATTCATCCACCTAACTTTTCTATTCTCTCAAATGTTCTAAACTCTCTCAAAGTTTCATAGCCAAATTATTTAAGAAATCAAAAGGAAAATTAGAAGCTAACCTTGTTCCTGTGATTCTGATTAAAGTTATCATCTTCTTCTTCATCCAAAAGTGAGTTGAATTCTTTGAGTTATATAAAATGGGTTTTCTTGAGAAATTGAGTGATTTTGTGAAATTGAGAGTAATTGGTTGTTGTTTGATGTTGTAAAGCTATTTTAGAGGTTATATGAAGTATCAGAAACCTTAGAAATCGAGTTTATTGAGTTTTGGTGAGATTTGGTTCGGAAATCGGAAATCAGTAGCGAAACTCGCTGAACCCAGTTCGTTCAGCGAGTCGAGTTGAGTCCTGCGAGTCGAGTTGCGCTATGCGAATCGAGTTGATTCTGCGAGCCGAGTTGACCTGCGAATCCAGATCACTGCGAATCCAGATCACTGCGAATCGAGATTTTAAAAGTTTTTATTTTGCAAATTTTGAAAATGCAAGTCTTTTCAGGGTAGCGACTAGATGATAATTTCATTAACTCGGATTTGATTGAAATTCGCATGGTCACTCGGAAACGGCTCAATGATCAAAGCTATATACTAATAGTCTAGGCAATTTTTGGCCATTCGGGGTCATCTAGGGGTCGAAAATGGCATTTTACTGTTTTTAAACGTCATTTCGGGATTTTCTGATTTCTTATCTAATTGAACTTTTGTTTGCTTAGACTTTAGGATTACCTGATTTGATAAATATGCTATGATAACGATTATGAGATGAGTTACTGACTTGTTATTATTTATGTTCTCAGATAAGCAGAAGGAAACTCAGTAATATAAGACCACTGAGTTGAAGAATCAGGAATATCGGTGAGTGGTTACTGTAATCCCGGTTCAACCCAGTTGTAACGGGTTAGGTTACAATGGGTAAACCAGGAGAGTTTTAGTAATGTTCAGTTATAATTAGTGTTCATGTTAATTTCAGTTGTTTAGTTCTTGTTTATGTTGATTGAGTATAGTTGATTCAGTTGTATCAGTTGTTCAGTTGATATTCCATAACTGCATATGATATGCCTTTATGTGACTAGTTGTTCGGTTGTTTTGGAGGAAGGTCAACGATGGTTGGGCTTGATTACTACTGTGTAGTTGTCTGGGTTTCTCTGATACACATAGTTGAGGACCAACCTATGTCAGCGAAGGTAGTAGTTAAGCTATCGGTAGATCACTGAGAATAGCATACAGTGGTCGTGGTGACTGTGATAGTATACCAGGAACCGCCGGTCCTTCTGTACTTATGTGCTTATGTGTTTAATTGTTGAAGTTCATCAGTTGTAAGACTTGTTATGATTGGATTGAACCGTTGGTTACGGTTCCATTCACTTAGCGTGAGCTAATCCCTCGTTGTTAAATGTTTTGCAGATTTTGGTTAGTTTTGATGTAAAGCGGGATATGGTAACTGACTGGATGTTTGACTTCACGCGCCAACTCTGATCTTTTGGTTATCAAGTTTTGGAAAAGTTTAAATAACACCCGTTTTAGTTAATATGGTTTGTAATTATATAAATGATAAAATAGTTTGTTTGTAAAAAGGTTAGTTGTTTGGTTCATGTAAACTCGTCAAATATGTTTTGGGAACGCGCTTCCAGGTTTATAATATTAAAATATGTTGTGTATAATGTCGGGTGTTATAATATGGGTGTAGTAGTGTGATTTCTTGTAGTGTCAAGTATGTATGGTGCACATTATGTCTTTGTAAATGGCGCAAGGAGTTATGTATGTTAGTTCAAGTGTGTAATGTCGCACCCCCAAAAAACGAGGCAGCGGAAGTATGAGGTGTCATGGGGGCGCCGACCAAATTACATATCACAACACAAAGATTAAAGCAAATGACCTCTACATGAGACGTTTTTAAAAACATTACATTCCATAAAATAAAATGTTTACATCATTGGCGAGTTCACAAAATGTATTTCTGAAGATTCTAATACACAGCCGTATTACAAAAAGTTAATGTAAGAAAATCTTCAATATGTGTAATGCATGCGACTCAAACTAGCTAGCGCATCCTGTGGGCAACCCTACTGTTGCTGAGCACCTGAGAATACAATACTAAAAGGGTCAACCAAAAGGTTGGTGAATCTCACAGGTTTATCAGTAAAACATGTTATGATGCACAAGATTTATCCGATAATGTTTAACCGAGTGATAAATGAACAAATTAATGTTTCCGATTTGCCATGACATGAGTCCACGGTTCGAAGCCTAACCCGATTTGTGCCTCCCGGAGGTGTCTAATCCGAAACACCTTTATGACAAATACTAAAGTGCCCGTTTGACGTGGTTGTAGCTAGCAACCCGGACGGGGACGTCACTCCCATAATAGATCTATTCTTTAGTACTCGCGCCTTCGCAGTTAACTAACCGTGTGTGATGAGGACTTTTAATGGATTATAAAACAACTCATGTAATAACCGAATATGATAACCGAATTAAATAACCGAATACTTGTGATCATGAAAACATTTAAGCATTGTATCTCACCCCGAATTGTAAAAACGGTAAAAGTGGGGCTGTGAGACTCACATTAGATTAGCAAGTAGCAAGCAAATATCAATTAGCAAGCAAAGTGTTCCGATGTGCAACCTTCTAACGACCTAAACGTATAAGGTTGTGTGAGTAGATGTCTTAAAAGACCATCTATAGCTATTGTATAAGTGGGGGTTAATGTCCACTTAAGTCAATAGTGTAGGTGGAGGGTTTATGTCCACCTAAAGCTAGTTCACTCAACTAGTATGTTCAATGTGTTTGTTTATCGAAAACATGTACGACCCGTTGGTAAAAGTTTGTAATAATAATTCGTTTAGACATTATTACTAAGTTTGTTTCGTTGTACATTATTCATTAGTATATATCTTGTGTTGCTAACAAATTATTTAGTTCGTAAAAACCTCAAACCGTAGGTCAAAGTTGGTCAACTCGTTCGTCGAAGCTGGTCAAGCTGGTCAAAGTTGGTCAACTTGGTCAAAGCTGGTCAACCCTGGTCAAACTGGTCAAAGTTGGTCAAACTGGGTCAAAGCTGGTCAACCCTAGTCAAACTGGTCAAACTGGTCAAAGTTGGTCAAACTGGGTCAAAGCTGGTCAACCCTGGTCAAACTAGTCAAAGTTGGTCAAACTGGATCCAAGCTGGTCAAAGTCATTAATTACGTCACCCAAACCCATTTTTGTTACCACTTTCCGAAAATAGTAAGTTTGTTGGTTTTTAGAAATCGAGTCCCGTTTTTGTTGACTTGGTCAAACCTACTCAGTTTGACCCGAAACTTTCCCAAAACCCTTAGATATGTTCAAAAGTCCCAAAAAGTCATTCCTTCTATTTTTAGCAAGCCCGAAAGTGTCAGTTTTTATGTTATAACAAAATCAGTCCCAAACTTAGTTTTTCAGAATTTCCAGCCACTTGTTCTAATTTTTAAAAATATCAAACGTCCAAAATCAAATACAGCAAAATTTAGTGCTTCCCCATATGTTACCTAGCTCCAGTAATTTTTATAGATTTAACTAAAATGTTTTACTATTTTTAATCATTATTTCTCTCTCCTATACTCAGTTTTGGTGATATGCAAGAAGATCTAATATCTGGGCAAAAACCATACGGATCTAGTAAAAGTGGCCAACATAAAAGTTGTAGCCAACGAAATTTGTAAACTTTTGGCGTTGGTTTCAAGTCATTTGGAGGTGTTTAGCTCTATATATGGCCAAAACACTGATATAAAAGTTACTGACTTTCAGAGACAGATTGTCTATGTGATTTTACAAAAAATATGAAAAATAGTAAAAGAACTCAGAAAAATATGAGGTTTACTCGGTTGGAAAGCTTACTTTCTGAACTTTAGATTATAAAAACGTTCATTTTCATTAATAAATGAGTGAGTTATGATAGTGTGATTTTCGTATAAGAATCTGACCAGGAAGAAAAATGGCATTTTTATGAACTTCTTGTTATAAGAAATGTTTTTTAAGTATTGTTTTTTAACATAACATGGTTGAGTGAACTTAAATACATGTAAATAAGAGTATTATAAGTTAATAATATCCTTACAATGATGTTTTTGGAGAAAGAATGGCAGAAAAGGAATGAGGAAGTCTTGTTATGTTGAAATCTTCAAAATCTTGCAAAATGGTGAAGGTTTCAAGTGGTGGTTGTTGGTGGTTTATTGTGATGAGTGTGGTGGTTTGTGGTGGTGGAATCTCTGATTTTCTAGAGAGAGAATTGGTTAGAGGAAAGTGAGAGGTGAGAGAAAAATGGATGAAAGTGTGTAAGTGTGAATGAAGACTTTGCATGTAATTAGAATGGTGAAGTGGGGAATAAATGAAATCATTAGATTGCATGGGATGGGAGTGGAAGAGGGGGGTGGTGGCAGATTTTTGGGGGGGCCATGGGGTGGGTGTGTGATTTAATTCTCAGTTTCAGTCTTTGTTATGCACAATGTTCGTTTACTCCTTATTTTCGTTAAAACGTTAAATCGCGTAGCGTTTTCTTAGGTTGTTTTAATTCACGATGTATTTGGGATTATTTTTCATTGAAGTGTTATTAAAATACTTTATTTTAAGTTGATGAAATATTTATCGAGTTTCGTTTCATTGCCGGATTCGATTCGCGCATTTTCTTTGTGTTTGAGACGTTTTAGCCAAAACGTCTAGGTTTTTCGTGCATTATTTAAACTAAATAATAATATGTGATAAATAACTTCTAAAAATAGATTAAAGTTATTTATAAAAAGGTTTTCACCAACGTCGTATATTTTTTCGGACTCCGTCCGGTTGTTTTGCGTAATTACAACTAATTACGTAAGGGTAATATAAAACAATTACGGAAGTGTATATTCACATAAATATACAAATAGTTACAAATAATTACAAGTATTTAGCCTAATACTAACTAAACACACGTAATTAGGGTCTCCAAGTAGGTTTACAGTTAACCTAAATCGTCGGGTGTCACATGTAAACACTTAATGGTAGTTAAAACAACCCGTTTTATAAGTTGTGGTTATGAAACATTGATAATTTTATTCCCTTTTTGCGTAAAAGTTGTCGTTGGAAATTGTTTTCATGGTTCAGGTGATGATATGAAGTTAACAAGTTGTGATAATGTTTTTGGTGTAAGCTTGGGTCAAAAGTTAAATTTTTGCAGAGTTTTCAGGTTCCCTGTGTAGTTACGCGATCCTAGTATGGGTCTAGGATCGCGTAACAATGAAGAAAACGAACAACCTTCATTTTTAGTGTAATTATGCGATCCTAGGTAAGCTCCAGGATCGCATAACTACAAAGGAAAGTGTTATAGTGGAATTTTCAGTGTTAATACGCGATCCCAGCTATGTGCTAGGATCGCGTACTTACAAAGGATTTAGACTGTCACCATTTTCAGCATAGTTACGCGATTCCAGGCAAGTTCCATGATCGCGTAACATCAAAGGTTTTGTAAAAAAATAAAAATAAAATAAACAAATCGGGGCGTTTCATCTGAGCTTTCTACAGGGAGATACACTTTTCGGGATCTGCTGCAAATTTTCAGTTAATGCGGCTCGTTATGTATTAGTGCTGCTCGTCAAGTATTAATGCTGCTCGTTAAGTATTAGTGCTGCTAGTACAAAATTAATATTGCTCGTTAAGTATTAATGCCACTTATATGTCTCGTAAATAAAGCAAACAACAACAAAAAAAGAAAGAGAAAATCGTTTCGTTTCGACTTTCGAGATGGTTTCAAGTTGAACCGGGAACTGGACCAGCCCGATTTGACCGGTTGAATCGGAAAAAACCACTAAAAACCTAAAAAAACCGGTTCAGTGTCCGGTCCGGTTTTCAAAACATTGGTTTCAACAAGGAAGAGACGCTATGTATCATAATCAAATACGCCGTTGATGCAACTAATACGGCCGTCGCCGATTGTGATTATGTTTTTTTTAATTGTTTTTTTTTTTTTATGTTTTGATTTTGTGGAAATATACTTTCAGATATTTGTATCTATATATGTCATTCATTTGTTGTTTAATCTTTGTTCTTTGTTCCACGACTGAAATATTTTGAGAATTTTGTGGGTTTTTCCCCTTTTCAGTTAATTACTTTACTATTGAATATAATAACGAGTTTTATTCTTGTATTTTGATAATTAATATTTAATGACAATCCTTCCTTCCTTATAACTATTAATCAGAAATCAGTTATATAAAATCGTATAAGGAGATTTATTTTTGAATTTTCAACTCACCTTATTTGTCGCTTACTTGATTATTTCAACTCATATCAGTGGGTGTCGAGTTTATTTGCTTGGCTTTTTGGTCTACTACTTGTGGTATCATTTTATCAAAATTGATTCTTGTTAAGGGTGTTGAAATTGTTATTATTGGCGTAATAAGTTGGAAGTTTTTTTTGTCTTTTATTTGAGTTAGTTTTGACACCATTCATCCAAACAATTGTTTTGTTGTCTGTTTCAATAATTTTATGGTATTATTGGATTGAAAAAGTCCACGTGTTTTGTATTAATTAAAATTATTATCCAGTATAATATTTTCTTATTAGTTTAAATTGCTCATTACATCTTTCTTTATACATTGAAATTATTTGTGTTGTTTTTATAGGGAACATCTGTGATTTTATGGGATATTCCACTTCACACGACCGACGTTGATGTGTAAGTCTTATAGATTTTAAACTTTATTTTGAATTATTACGTATTTGGTAGTCCACTAACTTTTTTTTATATGACACAACATTATTTCTTAATAATGGTTGAATTGTACATGTCATTTGAAGGAATTGAAAAGTCTAGCACGATCTCATTCATTAGTCGTCGCGATCACTTGAGCAAGTACACATGGTGTTGCGAACTTAAAATGGAATACTCATAATGCTTTTTCATTTATACTCAAATGGAATCCTCATTGTTGTGAATTTCTCTTTGTGTTTTTACATTTATACTCAAATGCTTTTTCTTTTTATCTTACATTTACATTTTGATTTGATAGATGTTTTTTTGTAGATATTGGAGCGGCCTTAATATAGGCTTGGGGGTATTGATGTGTTGGTGACACCGTTTCCCGAGGGGACTTTGGTTTTAAGAGGGGAATACAAAATGGTGATATATAATATGGTGGAATTCCAGAGCGGTCAAGAGGTATTGGCCTTTTTTTAAAAGCTTTTTTAGGCATATGAATAAGTAAAATAAATAATTGGGAGACACATCTAGATGGGGAAACATAGGGGTGTTCGTCGGTGCGGTCTACAGTTTACGGTGTGAATTTGGTTCCATTTTCTCGGTTTGAAATTTTTTGGAAGTTAAACCGTAAAGCGAACCGACAATCGAATTCGAATACGGTTAAGATTAAAACCGAATTTCAAAATTGTGAACACAAATTCTATTCCAACTTGCAAAGTTAGGATTAAAATGCTATAAAGTTGTTTAAAACTGTATAGAAAATAAAGTTTTATCTTTTTCTTGAATAATGCATTTAGTTATAGGAGATTTGCCAAATGTGTATGAATTGTCACATGACATACTAAGCATATTTTATCTAAAATATGAACCTATCGATTAAAGTTTCAATCTTTTTCACGTTCCATTCTGCCTTGACTAGCCAATCTCATAGAAGTTAATCAAATTAAATTAGAAGTAAGGAGACAAACAGTTAATATATAAACAACATTCACGAATGTTTAAGATAAGACATTAACAACTTATAATATAATATAACAAACCAAATATTTATAAACCAAATTTTCTTAGTAGTTTTAAAGTATCTAAGCTTTTTTGAGCTATACTAAGTATAAAAATTATAACTAATAACGATTATATAAAATTTTAAAAATATATTCTATATTTGAATCCGGTGTTTGGTTAAACCTAACCAATAAAATTTCAAATCGATCCGAACCGAATTTGAAATCGGCTTGGTTTGTATAATGACCACATCCAAGGAAACATGTATTTTTCCGCCCAAAGTCGTTTATTATCTATGTATCGACTTATTTCTATTTAAGCAGACTTTCAGATTTCTAAGAAAACTCTTTCAAAAGTGTTCATGTGCTGATATACAGATCTTAAAAAATGACTGTGATCTCTTAGAAGGGTATGTATAATGTATTTTTAGCATATTGTAACTGGCATTAATTTTTTTAGTGTATTTAAAGAAGTGTGAATATATGATAATGCAAGCTTAATTATGCAGGACGGTAAAGTTGCATTTCCGAACCTTGATAGGAAGAAATAGAGCTCTTAGTTTAGCAGCAGATGTAATAGAGGAGTATGGAAAAGAGTGGGAGGTTGTGGTTGTCTAGTAGAGATCATCTGCTCCTCACAGTTTTTGAGGCTAATGATTTAGCCTAAATATGTCACAAACCTAGAAATTCGGAAACATTTACTGCTTTTCTTTTTGATGTATCGTTACTTAAAGAAGATACATATGTGGTGGGGCGCGCAACATGCATTGTTAGGTGTACTTTATACATGATGCATTTTTGGTTGCTCTCTATTCTCGTTAGGGGATATCATCAGACTAAATATATCTTTTGACTTTTGACATGAATGTTTTGTGTGTTTCTATATAAGATTGGTCATATATATTGATAACATCAAATAATACTATATTTATATAATAATATTCCTCTCTTTTTATATAATTTTATTGCATTTACATAATTTTAGATACTGATTTCGTTCATATTTGTAAAATTGTGTTTAAATGTAGATTGATTCAAAAAGGAACGAAAAATGGGCTTTAAATGAAGAAATTCCCGATCCTCTTTCGCACTTCTTCGAAAATTTACAACCTTGTCATATTGTACTACAAAATCAGTTAACATAGTTTTCAAGTTCACAAAGCTATCAGAATATGAATGAATGCTTTCACTTTGACAACTAGTTGTCATACTTAATGAATCTTTTTTGTAGATATTGGAGCAACCTTTTTACCAGATCGGAGATATAAATGTATTGGTGGGACCATATGAAGAGGGAACTCCGGTTTCCAGAGTGGTTCGAAGCAATGTTTTGAAAACCGGACCGGACAGTGAACCAATTTTTTTATTTGGTTCCCGATTTTTAGCAGTTTTTTCTGGTTCAACCGATCCGACCGGTCAAACCGGGCTAGTCTGGTTTTAAAAACACTGGTTCAAAGGTAACTTCATATCACCCCTTTAAGTTATCATTTTCTTTTGTTTCTTTTTCTTTGGATGAAGGGGAATAAGACCCCGTCAAACGTTTTATTCAAGGCTTTAAAAATCTATAATAAGGTCCATCTAAATTTCAAAATGAGTCCCAAAAACTGCAGTAGATGTCTTTCTTGAATTGTGAACTTCAGCCTTCTATAACAGACCCACTTATGCTCTTTGATATCTCAAAAGGGTGATTTGATATCTCAAAACAGTGATCAACTTTAGTCCTGAGTTCCATCTTGTTATTTCTTTCCATACTCATAACAAAATCATTTATGAAACTGCCTAATATATGTATTGTTTATGAAACATTGAAACTGCCTCACTGATTCCTTTTGTATGTAGGCTTTCAAATATCTGAGGCGCCTCTTTCAATATTGTTCTTGTGCCGATATACCAATCGTTAAAGATAATCGTGACAAATTAGAAAGGTTTGTATAATGTTTTTTTAGCATATTTGTAAGTATTATTCTTCTTGTTTGTGTATACAAAGATCACAAATATTTATTATGCAGGGTGGCGAAGTTGCGCTTCCGAACTAGAGAAGGAAGAGAAAGAGCCCGAGATTTAGTAGAAGGCGTAATATATAAGAGATTCAAAAGTAAAAGCTCCAAGAAAGAAGTGCTGAGACTTTGTGGTTGTGGTTGAATAGTGGAACATTTTGGGTCACGTTAATTTTTTTTTTTTAAATCAAACAAACATTGAAAAAGAGTTGGTGATTGTGTATCGAGCATTTTGAGGCTAATGTAAGCCATCCGTTACCATTCCGGTCAGCAACAAAAACTTTCCCAATGGACCGTTGATTTAGCCCAAATATGTCACAAAACTATAAAGTTTGCGAATTTCGGACCATAGAGGAAACATATCCTGCTTTTCTTTTTGATTTATTACTTAAAGATACACATGTGTTGTCGTGTGTAACATGCATTGTAAGTTGTACTTTATGCATGATGCTTTTTGGTTGAACTATATTCTCGTTACGAGATTATTAGACTGATAATATATCATTTAACGGCATGAATGTTTGTGTTTCTATAAAGTGAAATAAGATTGGTCAATAGATGCATTCTTTTTTGTTTGTTTTTGTATTTATACTAAGAATAATCTACAATCTACAATACTATAAAGATCGAGTCCTTTTAATAATAATAGTAATAAATAGACTTTTGAAGAGTTAGGCTTAATCAATAATAATAATAAATAGACTTTTAAAGAGTTATAATAATAATAATAATAATAATAATAATAATAATAATAATAATAATAATAATAATAATAATAATAATAATAATAATAATAATAATAATAATAATAATAAATTAATAATACATGCACTAACAATTAATCAATTTGTTTTAAGTAATGGCATTTACTTCTTAAGTTATCGCAAACATATTAAAATTAATAACATTTATAGAGTTTATTCATAAATAATCATTTAATGATTCAATCGTTTTACTTTTCATTTTAGTTATAAGTTACGATTAACAAATACACTTTTCATGTTCTCCATGAATTATCCCTACATGTGAAGTATAAAGTAATATAATTATCTTTCAAATTCAATTTAGTTAATAAATCGATCCTTTCGTTTTCCTAATAAATAAATAAAGTAATATAGATACATGAGTTGTTGTTGAAGACTTTGAGTTTTCTCATGAATGATATACATATAACTGATGAATGGTTACTTGGTTTTTGCGTTCGTTTGATCCTTTTATCAATTTCATTTTTAATTATATTAATTAATTGTATTAATTACCAATTTTATTGTGGTTGTATGATATTATAATTCATATATGACTAGAAAAATGAGCTAATATGACGAAGGGCAATAGAGAGGACGCCCTGTCGTCGCAAAAGGTCCACTAGATGACAAACAATCACGCGTTTTCACCTTTGACCAAAGAAACTGTTGACGTTTTCCGTTGAGAGGACGGTGTCGCCGACAAAACCGCTCTCCACCTTCGGTCAAACCTCTTCTACCCCCGGTCGACCTATGCTCCTTCTACCGCCAACCTGCACTCCTCCTCCGGCCGAACCCATTCTAACTTGTTATTTTTTTAAATTTGTGTTTTTGTGAATATGATAGAACGATTTTGTAATCTAGCTACATTGATTCAATGTATGTATTTGTTAAGTATGTTGTTAAATTGATTTAGCGTATGTATTTTGATCATTTTGAAGAGTTTGATGGTTTAATTGTTTGTGTAAGTGTGATTTAAATGTGAAATGTGCAGAAATTATTGGTTATATTTGATAAAAAGCACCAGGAAATCTGAAAAATGAAACATGATAAAACCTGAGAAAACGCAAAAGCAGCAAAATACTGCAAAAACTAACAGTTGCCTTTAGCGACGACGTGTCCTCTCTAAAACCCTACTGAGACGACATATTGCCAGACGTTACTGTTTCATTTAGCGACGCACATGTCGTCTCTAAAACCCTACTACGACGACATTTAACATTTTAATATAATAATGTTTAATTTCTTTTTAATTAATTTAAAAATTCAAAAATTGTATTGCGACGACGGGTGTCGTAGCAAAAGGATTTTAATTTTGATTAATTTTAATCGTACGGAAATTACTACGTGGGACCCATCTGTCGTCGCAGATGGTCGTCGCAAGAGGGCTACACAGACGAGGATATTGCGAGGACGCTATTGAGACGACGGGTCCTCTCTAAAACCCTATTGCGACGACATTTGGGCCTTTTGAGAGGACATTTCGTCCTCTCTAAATGTCATTTTTCTAGTAGTGATAGTTACGTAAGTTTAGCGTTTTAATTTTGTTTTTTCTATTATATTTTGACTTTTGCTATAGGTGAAATTATAAAGAGAGAAGATGATGATCTCCATTGTCGATTCATGGTGTCTTAGAAGCGAATTACAAATATTATGTATCTTTTGAAACATTTTTTTTTTGTATGTTAGCAACTATATTTCGATGTGTATTCGCTAGAGTATGATGGAATGCACAGTTTGTTTTTGTGATATCTACGTATATATTTTTGTTTTGAAACATTAATGAAATAATTTATCAGTTTTGTTTGTTGATTAACAAATTAACATCCATAACAATAGGTTTGTGCTACAACTTGATAAGAGAAATTGTTACTTTAAAGTACTTTCATGTTTTTGGTTTATTTTATGGTATACTAGCAAATGTTCGATCAAGTATCTCCTCATATGAGATTCTTTAATTAAGTATGTGTATGTATGAGTACAGATAAGTGATATAAGGATACATATATCGCACGGATTATTAATTGACATTACATAATGAAAATCGTATGAAAAGGAAAGTGAAGCCTCAAATGTCACACAACACTAAGATAAAACGTATGATGGTTTTGAGCCATGCATGTATTTGCACAATTTAGTTATTTCATCATAAAAATCAATTAATCACGTTTTTTCCATTTTGTGCCTGCATTTATGCATGATACAACGTTATAACTGATTCTATCAAGCCTGAAAAATTGTAAACTTAGATAGTATAATTTTCGATTGCTTGACTTATTGAACAACTTACATTAATGGATGAACATCGTAAGCTGATAAGCCACGTGCATCGCACGGGCATGAATTACTAGCATTGAGTAATATATTAACCTCGTGTGGTCATCAACCTCTCAATTAAGGAGTCTAAAGCCTTTCACCACATAACATGGTTGCGAAGTGTATTAGGGGTCCGGTCAAGGTTATCTCAAGGTGCATACAACTGTGTCAATCATGCTTTTTCATCACGCTTTTGATGATGGAGTTTCCTTGTTATTGAAGTTTGACTATGTAATGTAAAAAAAGAAAGCATCACTTCGAGGTCAATTGACAAAAACGAATGTATGAGAAAACCAAATTGGACGACTTTGGGGTGGTTCATTTTGTCACGTGGTAAAATAATTGGCCAATAGAAGTTGAAACTGAAATTGAATTTTGGTAAAAATTAATCAAATTTCGTTTTACAATAGGAATTATATATTTGGTAATTATTTGGTTAACTGATGTACAAGCACTATAGTTTATAAAATTTAAGCTTATTTGTGCAGGTAGTTCATTACACCAAATATGTATTATAGGTTTTCTATCTGTTTACTTAAGTGGTTGCATACAGGTTACTTTGCTCTAATTGTATGCTATGTAGTTGCACTAAATAGGTGCTTGCTATTGCTTATTAATGCCATTTATCTCGTACATGCATAACTATTCAATCATGAACTATCTCGTACATGTATATAAACCCTACTTCCGCATGCAACAAACACACTTTAGCAACTCCCGTTGGATCATAAACATCAATCCCATTTACTTGCGTAACATGAATGCAAACCGCTTAGAAAATCAAATCAAAGATGACAATTTGCTCAAAGTATGTTTCAATACACAATCTAATTCTATTAAGAAATCTAAATATTAACTGCAATTATATATATTTTTTACAACTATATTAAACTAGCAAAGATAAATCTTAAATTATATATAGGAAACATCTCTATGATGTCATCAATTTACTAAATTTCAATTTAATCAATTTAGTCCATTAATTTCACTAAATATTTTAAAAGAACCCATTCAAATCTCTAACTTTATAAAATCCCATGCTATTATAGTTTGAAATATCTAGATCAAGATGTGTAATATAGTTATATTGGAAATTGTAGTTGAATACAATCGTATATTATTAAATTATTATTAATTATTATTATTATTATTATTATTATTATTATTATTATTATTATTATTATTATTATGCTAATTTATTAGTTGCTAAATTATGATAATATTATGTGCACAATAATAACAACAATAAATATAACATATGTTTGCACTTACTTCCTCAACTTAAAATCTATCAATCATGGTATTCATTCATCATACATCTTATTTTATATAAATATACTATAAAACATCTTTTGATGATTTCATTTTTCAATTTGTCAACTAAACCTTTCTATTTCTCTCCATTTAAAAATTGGTATACAAAAGTTATGTTATCAAGGAAAAAATAACTTAAACATCATGTCAAACAAATTATAGATATAACCGAGATGTATGTTAACATATGATAATGAATAAATAATACTTTTAACTTATACTAAATAAATTATCTTATGGATCACAAGGCCGAGATATTAACATATATTTGTTAATTAAAAGCTTTTACTAACAAAGTCTACAATTATATATTCTTAATCGTAAAATTTGAAATATCACTTTTGGAAAGTGGTTCTTTACACGATTCAAGAGTATATCCGGTTGAAACCAATTGCTTGGTTGAAATCATTTTCCCTCCCAACAATATACGATATTAGTGTTGTTTGTTTTTTTTTTTTTTTTAAATTTCTATTTTAACTTTTGAAATCTGTTCCACATGTTCTGATTTTGAATGCAAATAATTTGAGGTGGCAAAATTAGACCCATTGGTTATTTATGGGTCAACTTGGTTAATATTTATGAGGGGATGAGTTTGTTGGATCTCCCCCTATTTTTTTGGATGAGTCTAAATGAGTATTTAATATAACCTCCAATTATATAACAATTAACCAATGGGTCTAGACGGGTCTAGCGGGTATTTTTTTTTCACATCATTTTATTTTTTTCATTTTTCACTCAAATAAAAAAAAAGTTTGGTGGAAACCCGATGGGTCAACCCGACCCGAGACCCATTTTATAACACCACATGTTTTGAAGAGACATTTTTTTTTTATAACATATATCGGAAGCGATTGAATACAAATCATGCATTATAGATTGCGTATAACATAGTTCCCAAAACACAATCTATGCCTGCATGATAAGTTGATACAATAACCACATCAGTTACAACATTAGGTTAGGTGTTATTTAAATTCCAAAACATAAGTTTATAAACGACTACATGTCGTATATTCAGAGTAGGCAGTCAAACATTCTTCAAACTAACTTCTTGCCCACCCACATCAAAAGTAATCTGCAAGAAGTGAGGAGAGGGATTAGCACGAAGCTAAGTGAATAGATCACAACTATCAATCTAAACTATCATAGCAATTGATCACCACAAAGCATCATAACAAATACATCAAAGAGGATCGGTGGTCCTTGAGGTACCCTCATGCCGCGGTGGTTCCCCAAGTAACACTTATAACCACTGAAGGCCAAACAGTGGTTTTACCGATAGTTTAGTACCATTACTACATACGACATGATTTCAATAAACAACACATGTACAAAGTTATCATGTCGTCCAAAGTAATAGTATCCAAACCCAATATCATATTGACCCCTGACAAGATAGCACATTCCATAATCATCATGGCAAAATGTACTTATTCAACATATAACTGTAAAACCATGTTTACCCTTTGTAACCGGATTGTTACAACTAATTCAGAATGAGAGTCAATGATCCACTCACCCTTCACAGTCACCGTCTTCACTCAAAGATCTAATATTATTGAGTCTTCGGTTTATCTGAGAACACAAGAAGATTACAAGTTAATACTCATTTCATATGATATCTAACTTTCATTAAACACTTAATATCAGTTCAACAAGCATTAAGTATCATAACGATAGCATACAAGTTGATTAACACAAGTTCTAGCAACTAAAATGACAAAAGCTGCAAACAGTGGGAATCCGCCGGATTCCATGGGAATCCGCCGGATTCCATGGGAATCCGCCGGATTCAAATGAATACAGTCGGATTCCCATGAATCCGCCGTATTCCCACCCCCCTTCAGCTCCAATTTGGGACAGAACCCTAACTAAGGAATACGCCCCAGGAATACGCCGGATTCCCATGAATCCGGTACCTGAATCCGCCGTATTCCATGGAATACGACCGGATTCCCATTTGATCTAGACTGACATAAAAAGGGGGAATCCGACCGGATTCCCGTGAATCCGCCGGATTCCCAAGATCATCAGACACGCCCAGAACCTGCAACAAACCAAACTCGAACCAAAAACCACAACTAACCAAATTCGAACACTTTGCATGATCTATACATAAAAACAACTTAAAGCATCAATATATATCAAGTTCTAACAACAATAATCTCATCAATCATCAAATCTACTCATTTCTACTTAATTTCATCAAACCCTAACATATGCATACATATAATCAAAGGTAATTTGAACTTACAATTGAGATGATAATCCGTTAAAGATGAAGATAATCACGTGCTAGTACCAATCCAAAGCCTCAATCGATTTCTAGTTGTTAATCTTTGATCTCTTAATTGTTAGGTGTGTGTGTTTTTGTATTTGGGAGGTTATAATGAATTGGGGAAAACACAATGAGCCGGTCCATCACCAATAGGGGTATAAGTTGGTACAAATTTATACCCGCTCCTAACCTATTGTCTGGAACCTAAAAACCGCTTGCGCGAAAATATATTTTATTATACCGTCAATTAAGTTTATTTAAAACAAGTAATAATTTATGCATCACAATAAGTCATTTGACCAATGGACATATTTATTTCAATTAGCCAAATAATACTAATTATTTCTTAACTCAATTAAATAATCAAATGAATTAAGTACATTACCAAATTTCTCCTAGGCCGGTAATGAGGATGTTACAAATCTTCCCTCTTTAAGAAGATTTCGTCCCCGAAATCTCGCCACTCTCAAAGAGATTAGGGTAACGCAACCTCATGCTTTCCTCTGTTTCCCACGTAAGATTAGCACCCAAACTATGTCGCCACTTAACCAAAACCATGGGTATCTCCTTCTTTCGAAGTTTAGTCACTTTTCTATCTACAAGCTCTATGGGTTCCTCTACAAGTTTCTGACTTAAGTCGACACGCAAGTCTTGTAATGGAAGGACTTGGGATTGGTCCTCCACCTTACATTTTCTTAAGTAACAAACATTGAAGGTGTCATGAATACCCGCTAATTCAGGAGGAAGATCTAACGATACCGTTTGATCATTAACTACTTGGCGAATTCTAAATGGCCCAATAAACCTAGGAGCAAGTTTACCACGCTTACCAAACCGAATCACACCTTTCCAAGGGGAAACCTTTAAATATACCAATTCACCCACCACAAACGAAACCGGACGGCACCGCGGATCGGCATACTGTTTCTGTCTATCACGTACCGCTTTTAACTTCTCACGAGCAATTGCTACCTTGTCAGCAGTAATCTGAACAATATCTGGACCCGCAAATTGTTTCTCACCCGCTTCCAACCAACATGTGGGTGTTCTACAACGACGCCCATAAAGCATTTCATACGGAGGCATACCTATACTCGAGTGATAAGAATTATTATACGCAAACTCGATCAATGGCAGGTGTGAATCCCAAGACCCACCATATTCCAACACACAAGCACGCAACATGTCCTCCAAAGTTTGAATGGTGCGCTCTGATTGACCGTCCGTCTGGGGGTGATAAGCCGTACTCAAATTAATTCGGGTACCCAATTCCTTCTGCAAACCCTGCCAAAACCCGGACACGAATCGTGGATCTCTATCCGACACAATAGATAATGGAATTCCATGCCGCGAAACGATCTCATTGACGTACAATTGGGATAATTTACTCAAAGAAGCCGTCTCACTAGTAGCAAGAAAGTGAGCACTCTTAGTCAATCGGTCCACAACCACCCAAATCATGTCGTTTCCTCTAATGGTTCGCGGAAATTTTGTTACAAAGTCCATCGTAATGTTTTCCCATTTCCACTCGGGGATCTCAAGTTGTTTCAATGATCCATACGGTTTCTGGTGTTCGGCTTTCACTTGAGAGCATATATGACACGATTCCACAAATCGAGCAACATCCGTTTTCAAAGTAGGCCACCAATACAAAGGTTTCAGATCATTATACATTTTTGTGCTCCCGGGATGAACCGACAATCTGGACTTATGAGCTTCCGTCAATATTACATCACGAAGTCCACCAAGCAAAGGAACCCAAACACGCGATTGGAATGTCTTTAATCCACGAGAATCGTCACATAACAGTTCTTTTCTTTTCAATAAAATCTCGGCTTTCAAATTTTGATCCAACAATGCTTCCATTTGTGCCGTTCTCAATTTGTCAATCAAATCTGAGGAAACTTCTAACCGCATAAAGCAAACTTTCTCGAATTTCCCTTTTCTACTCAACGCATCCGCGACTACATTCGCCTTACCCGGATGGTAACGAATCTCACAATCATAATCTTTTATCAACTCTAACCATCGCCTCTGACGCATATTCAGTTCCTTCTGAGAAAACATGTACTGAAGACTCTTATGATCCGTACAAATAACGCATTTAGTACCATACAAATAGTGTCTCCATATTTTCAAGGCAAAGACTACAGCTGCAAGTTCTAAGTCATGGGTAGGATAATTCTTTTCATGAGGCTTAAGCTGACGAGAAACATACGCAATGACTCGACCACGTTGCATCAAGACACCACCCAAACCCGCATGCGAAGCATCACAATACACAATAAAATCCTCGGACCCTTCAGGCAAGGCTAAAATTGGAGCCTGACACAATAACTGTTTCAAAGTCTGGAAAGCCGACTCTTGTTGATCATTCCACTGAAACTTAACATCCTTTCGAGTCAATTTCGTCAGAGGACCCGCGAGCTTAGAGAAATCATTGATGAACTTTCGATAGTAACCCGCTAGACCAAGAAAACTCTTAATCTCCGAAGCAGACTTAGGCGCTTGCCAATTCATAACTGCCTCAACCTTAGATGGATCAACCTTAACTCCATCCTCACAAATAATGTGTCCCAAAAACTGGACCTCACGCAACCAAAACTCACATTTGGAGAACTTAGCATACAACTTTTCCTGTTTCAAAGTGTCGAGTACTAAACGCAAGTGTACTTCATGATCAGCCTCAGTCTTAGAATAAATCAATATATCATCAATAAATACAATAACGAACTTATCAAGGTAGGGTCGACAAACTCTATTCATCAAATCCATAAAGACCGCCGGAGCATTAGTCAATCCAAAAGGCATAACAAGAAATTCATAATGACCATATCTAGTGCGGAAAGCCGTCTTAGGAATATCCTCCTCACAAACCCGCACTTGATGATAACCCGACCTCAAGTCAATCTTAGAAAAATAGGAAGACCCTTGTAATTGATCAAATAATTCATCTATTCGAGGCAAAGGGTACTTATTCTTTATGGTTCGCTTATTCAACTCCCTATAATCAATACACATCCGAAGGGTGCCATCCTTCTTTTTAACAAACAACACGGGTGCACCCCAAGGAGACGAACTAGGCCTGACGAAACCCTTATCTAATAGCTCCTGGATTTGGGTCATCATTTCACGAATTTCGGAGGGAGCTAGTCTATAAGGAGCCTTAGCTACATGAGTAGAACCCGAAATCAGGTCAATTTTATATTCCACCTTTCTAATGGGAGGCAACCCAGGCAATTCATCAGGAAAAACGTCGGGGTAATCAGAAACCACCCGAACATTGGAAACGGTTTTCTTTTCTAAATTTGCATCAATTATATAAGCCAGGTAGGATACACACCCCTTAGCTAGAGATTTACTAGCTTTCATCATAGAAATCATAGGGATACTACCTCTTTCCCGTTCCCCTCGAGCCACAACATATGACTCATTAGAGATTGGAATCCTAATTAGTTTCTTATGGCACTCTATACTTGCCTTATTCTTACTTAACCAATCCATGCCTAAAACCGCATCAAAACTGGGGATAGGCATCAATAGAAAAGAAATTGGGAAACTATGATCCTCAATCAAGATGCTAGCTCCAGTCACCGATGTGGTAACTGGAACTATCTTGCCATTTGCTATCTCAACCTCAATAGGATTTGTAATACAAGTGGGAGTCAATTTCAGTTTATCGCAGAAAAGCATAGATATAAATGAGCAATTGGCTCCCGAATCAAACAGAACAGTAGCTGGTACAGAGTTGATTAGAAATGTACAAGTGATAACATCTTCAGTCCGGACAGCATCATCAGCTGTCATTTGGAATGCCCTGCCGGTTGCTGTTGGAGGATTCTTTCTTTTCTGGCCAGAAGATGAAGACCCTCCTACCACACCCATCTTTTGTTTCCCAGCCTCCGGACACAAACCCGAACGATGACCTTCCTTTTGACAATTCCAACACACATGCCTAGGAAACGCACAATCCTTGATGTCATGACCAAGTTGTCCACATTTGATACACCTAGCAGTTTGTGGAGTGTAAGGACCCGTGTGTCGCGATTTACAATTGTGGCACCAATTGGTTCTGTCCAATGATTTACTATCCGAACTGGACTTCTTAGGTTGATGAGATCCCTGCCATTTCTTCTTTCCAGGACTACCCGAAGATTCACCCTTGGGTTTAAATGGAGATTTTTCCTTAACCTCCAAGCCCTGTGCCCTAACATCCCCATCCACAGAACGGGCAAGATCAAAAGCTTGGGAAAGAGTACCCGTCAATCTCACGGTCGTCCGATAAGTATGCGGTAACATTCCCACAAAATGGTCAATCTTCATACGTTCCTCCGGTACCCATTGTTGCACGAATCTCAACTTGTCAGTGAATTGGGAAATGAGATCATCCATCGTCATCTTATCCGTTAATTGCAAATCCAAAAACTCGCGTCGAATCCGAGTCATGTCAAATCCCGAACAATATTTCTTACAAACCTCATTGTGGAAATCAGACCAACAAATCGATGCTCTCTGCTGTGGGGTAAAATGTGATGTAATGGAATCCCACCAAACCATTGCTGGACCCTTAAGTAGTTGCACCGCAAAAGGAACTTTGACTTCCTCTTCACATCGACAAACTTCAAACTTTCTTTCCACATCCCTCAGCCAATCCAAGGTAACGGAGGGATTTGTACTACCCGAATAATCCGATGGTCCACAAGACTTGAAAGTCTTAAAAGAGCATAGCTTAGGTTGATTCTGAGCTTGAAATATCAGAGTCTGATAACCCGAAGGTCCGGAAGAGAACGGAGCCGAAATCGGATAGGTACCATAGTGTGGATGATGATAATAAGACTGAGATACTGGAATCTGTGAAGTCACCAAAAGTGGTGGTACAGTGCTAACAGTAGGTGGCAAAGATTGCAAGATTTGTTGTGAAGACCGATTTTGTTGTTGTTGTTGCAAAAACTGTTGTTCTATTGCCTTAAGTCTAAGATTTTCTGTCTCTAGATGAATCATATAATCATCATGATCAAAATCCCCTGCAGAAAAGGTAGTACCAGTTTGACCCTGGCTAACATTTTGGGTTTCAGTAGGGGATACATTAGTTCGGGGGGCATCATTGGGTGTGTCAGCTGGAGGTTCATTCTCTGCCATATCTGTACCAAAACAACATCTCATAACACGTTAGTTGTTAGTACCTATATACTAACCAACTTCACATGCTAACAAAATCCCACTCATAGGAATGTTTGACTGACACACATAGATTTGGGATTGAACACTTAACCCATGCTCAATTCACCCAAACCTAGGCTCTGATACCAATTTATAACACCACATGTTTTGAAGAGACATTTTTTTTTATAACATATATCGGAAGGGATTGAATACAAATCATGCATTATAGATTGCGTATAACATAGTTCCCAAAACACAATCTATGCCTGCATGATAAGTTGATACAATAACCACATCAGTTACAACATTAGGTTAGGTGTTATTTAAATTCCAAAACATAAGTTTATAAACGACTACATGTCGTATATTCAGAGTAGGCAGTCAAACATTCTTCAAACTAACTTCTTGCCCACCCACATCAAAAGTAATCTGCAAGAAGTGAGGAGAGGGATTAGCACGAAGCTAAGTGAATAGATCACAACTATCAATCTAAACTATCATAGCAATTGATCACCACAAAGCATCATAACAAATACATCAAAGAGGATCGGTGGTCCTTGAGGTACCCTCATGCCGCGGTGGTTCCCCAAGTAACACTTATAACCACTGAAGGCCAAACAGTGGTTTTACCGATAGTTTAGTACCATTACTACATACGACATGATTTCAATAAACAACACATGTACAAAGTTATCATGTCGTCCAAAGTAATAGTATCCAAACCCAATATCATATTGACCCCTGACAAGATAGCACATTCCATAATCATCATGGCAAAATGTACTTATTCAACATATAACTGTAAAACCATGTTTACCCGTTGTAACCGGATTGTTACAACTAATTCAGAATGAGAGTCAATGATCCACTCACCCTTCACAGTCACCGTCTTCACTCAAAGATCTAATATTATTGAGTCTTCGGTTTATCTGAGAACACAAGAAGATTACAAGTTAATACTCATTTCATATGATATCTAACTTTCATTAAACACTTAATATCAGTTCAACAAGCATTAAGTATCATAACGATAGCATACAAGTTGATTAACACAAGTTCTAGCAACTAAAATGACAAAAGCTGCAAACAGTGGGAATCCGCCGGATTCCATGGGAATCCGCCGGATTCAAATGAATACGGTCGGATTCCCATGAATCCGCCGTATTCCCACCCCCCTTCAGCTCCAATTTGGGACAGAACCCTAACTAAGGAATACGCCCCAGGAATACGCCGGATTCCCATGAATCCGGTACCTGAATCCGCCGTATTCCATGGAATACGACCGGATTCCCATTTGATCTAGACTGACATAAAAAGGGGGAATCCGACCGGATTTCCGTGAATCCGCCGGATTCCCAAGATCATCAGACACGCCCAGAACCTGCAACAAACCAAACTCGAACCAAAAACCACAACTAACCAAATTCGAACACTTTGCATGATCTATACATAAAAACAACTTAAAGCATCAATATATATCAAGTTCTAACAACAATAATCTCATCAATCATCAAATCTACTCATTTCTACTTAATTTCATCAAACCCTAACATATGCATACATATAATCAAAGGTAATTTGAACTTACAATCGAGATGATAATCCGTTAAAGATGAAGATAATCACATGCTAGTAC
Source organism: Helichrysum umbraculigerum (assembly GCA_949592205.1). Classification (NCBI taxonomy): domain Eukaryota; kingdom Viridiplantae; phylum Streptophyta; class Magnoliopsida; order Asterales; family Asteraceae; genus Helichrysum; species Helichrysum umbraculigerum. The sequence continues at coordinate 58,676,972 of CATIUR010000006.1, forward strand.
CAATCCAAAGCCTCAATCGATTTCTAGTTGTTAATCTTTGATCTCTTAATTGTTAGGTGTGTGTGTTTTTGTATTTGGGAGGTTATAATGAATTGGGGAAAACACAATGAGCCGGTCCATCACCAATAGGGGTATAAGTTGGTACAAATTTATACCCGCTCCTAACCTATTGTCTGGAACCTAAAAACCGCTTGCGCGAAAATATATTTTATTATACCGTCAATTAAGTTTATTTAAAACAAGTAATAATTTATGCATTTCAATAAGTCATTTGACCAATGGACATATTTATTTCAATTAGCCAAATAATACTAATTATTTCTAAACTCAATTAAATAATCAAATGAATTAAGTACATTACCAAATTTCTCCTAGGCCGGTAATGAGGATGTTACACATTTGACCCGGACCCATTTAGACTCATCCTTCTAAATGACCCATCTAGACCCGGACTCATTTATACCCAAACCCATCTAAACCCGAGACCCGACCCAACCCATTCATTTTGCCACTTATACAAATAATAGATGTGATGAAAGTGCTTTGTGAGCGCCAACTGACACTTCAACGATTAAAAGCTATGCCAACCCCTGAGACTAGGTCCTGTTTGTTTCACTGATTCTGAAGGAATTCCAACGGAATTGGAATCAAATTCCATCAAAAATCGTGTTTGGTTATTTAAATTCGAAGGAATTAAATCCCAAGGAATGTAAACTTTCCTTTAGTTACAGAATATTCATTCCATCAAAGGTGTGATGGATTTTAATTCCAAGCAACACTTGAATCTACCAAAGACTCAAATACCCTCAAAAAACATCATCTTTTTCATTTTCACTCTCATTTTTATCAAACATCAACAGATTTAGAAACCCCACCATATCTCCACCAACACTACATCAGCCATCACCATCACCATATAAGAACAAGTCACAGGTCACCGTCACAATTACCGTCGACCAGTCACCAACCGCAAGCTTGGAAGCACCGTTACCGATGGACCTCTCACCGGCGCCACCACCGTAACACATCGACATCTGCTTCTTTGTTGTTGTTCTTCATCTTCTTTCTTCTTTATTTGGGATTTTTTTGTACTTGTGTTTGAATTTCTTATTTTATAAAATCTTTCTTATATATTTTGTGCGTTGTTGATGTTGAATTGTTGATTGAACTTGAGAGGGATTCTTGAGTTTGAAAAGTAAGGACTGTCAACGTATCCATGATTAATGATAGTGGTAAATGGCTTTGTTGAAGAGAAGTGTCTAGATCTAAAACTTTTTATTTTTATTTTTTATTCTTTTTTATTTAGTCGATTTGATATATATAAATAAATAGTACTAAACACAAGAACAGGTTGTGATAGACATGACAATTATCTTTACCTAATTCAAAACTAAAAATCAAAATTTTATGATGTTGATCTGAAAATATAAAAGGGTAATTATGTCATTTATTGTATTTACATTCCAATTCCTTTAATGAATTCCATCGCATTTTAACAACCAAACAAGACACATATTTTGTATTCCTTTAGATTCCAATTCCTTTAAATTCCATTCCGTTAACAGATTTCATTCCATCCAAAAGACATTCCGCCAACCAAACGGCCCCTAGGTCTTCTGATCCCTTTTAACCTTGTGACAGGTTTCATTCTAGCTAAATATTTAAATATACCCGTATGGGCTGCCATAGAAGAAACGTATCCCAAGCCTTCCAACTCTCTAATTGATTGAAAGTGATATTAACTCTTGATATAGCATGTAAGTGGGTAATTAGTGCCACGTAAGAAAAAGACAACTTTTAGAAATATCGATTGCCACTCAATATTAACTTGGTTATATAATTGTGTATATTGATTGATATGAGTCTTTCGACTATAAGGTTGGGGGTTATAGCGTTTAGACTTTGGAATGTGACAATTTTTATATATTTGTGGATTAATATTAGGGTTAATTGTTTCGTTATGTATTTAACTTTACCTCTTTTACTATTGTATGCAACCAACTTTCAAACGTTCTATTGTATGTATCGAACTTTTCAAAAATGTCTATTGTATGTATTGAGTGACCTTTTTGCTGACAAATCAGCGCCACGTCAGCGCCACGTAGGATGACAAATCAGCGCCACGTCAGCATGACCGGTGCCACGTCAGCAAAAATGTCATCCAATACATACAATAGACATTTTTGAAAAGTTCGATACATACAATAGAACGTTTGAAAGTTTGTTACATACAATAGTAAAATAGGTAAAGTTAAATACATAACGAAACAATTAACCCTTAATATTAATATACATATGTGGTTCTAGCGATTTGTGATTTTAGCATGTGTGATTAGATGTCTGGAAAAAAAAAAAACGAAAAAAATGATAACTACAAAAATACATTGCTCGTCGAAATTATTAGAGCATCTCTAAGGAAGGTTTTTGTTTAAAGTTTTTTTTACATAAAAGCTTTAAAAAAGTTTTTTTTTATAAAAGTTTGAAATTTGTAAAGCTTGGGTAAAGTTTTTTTGAATATTTATGAGTATAAATTAATAAAGAAAGTATTTTTAAAAGCAAATTTGCATTGGAGTTAAAGTTTTTTTGTAAAGCTTTTATCTTTATCTTTATCTTTACCCATTATTAAGCATTTGACTCTTTTAGCCTTAAACTTAGCCAAGGGGATATGGGAAATTCCTAATTAATATGCCCCTCATTTATAAATCAATACCCCTTATAATTGGTTTCACATTCTCTTCCCTATTATACTTTTCCACTCGATCTTTATCTTTACCCCTTATTAAGCATTTGACTCTTTTAACCTTAAACTTAGCCAAGGGGATATGGAAAATTCCCAATATGCCCCTCATTTATAAATCAATACCCCTTATAAATGGTTTCACATTCTCTTTCCTATTATACTTTTCCACTCAATTAAGTAATTAATATGACAATGTAATTGATGGAAAGTCTCAAAATCTCTAAAAGACATTACATAATCATGTTAAATATCCATATACATATGTTCTATTTATGATTTATCAAGTAACGTATATATGTTTTTGAATTTCGAAAGTCTATCACTTCACTTTTCTACATGAAATGTTTTTCCATTTCATTTTTTATTTAGTGATAATTTTGAACTTATCAATAATAGAGTTGAGTACATGTAAGTAGTTTTTATTGGTTTCATGTTCAATATTTTCTAGATTTTAAAGTTTTAACTTGTCACGGAGTTATTAATGACTATAAATATGACAATTTAATTTGCATAGTATATTTGTAGGTCAATCGGATAATTTGTGATTTCAATTATTCATGTTTAAAAACACGATATATATTTTTGTTAAGTTTTTAAGTCATGTCTTTGATATATGATATATTATTTAATTTGGATAATTTTAAAAATCTTATCACCGCATTACGCGGGTAATCTACTAGTTTTATAAATCTACTAGTTTATTGACCCGTGTAAACACGGGTTTAACAAAAATTTTAAGTTATAACATCAATTGATATATTCTTGTCAATAATAAGTATACATACAAGTTTTATGTACTATATCTTGTGTATTACATTTTATATGATAGTTATAATGGTAGCATGATATATATGTAGTTTATATTTTATTTATATAAAATAAAATAAGAGCACGCAATAATAGAGGCCCATTCATTTTGAGATCGTCCATTTTCACTCACAAATAAAAGATACAAAAATAGCATGGCCTATTCATTTTGTGTTCGTCCATTTCCAAATCCTTGCTTTTGGGTTTAGTATTTAACCTACTGCTATAGTAGATTTCATACAAATTTTTACACGAGCACTTTACACCATAAACAATCAAATAGCATCTTCCAAAATCCAAATCATATTTCTAAAACTACTTATATCCAAATACATATGCAACTTAAAAAAATAGACATTTGGAACTTGTATCAAAATACATATTACTAAAACTAACGACTTGTAACTATGGGCTTTCAGCCTCTTCAAAGAAACATTTTTGTTAACTAAAAATCGAAAATAACATTAAATAACTTACTAAATCTAACTAAGTGGTAATGCAAACAAACAAACACTTACGTCAACCTTGGAGTGATCTTGGACTTCTGCACAACTTATAGTAGCTGAACACAGAAAAAAGATCAATTCTCAACTGTATTAAAAACCTTGTAGATCGAATCTAAAACCTGCACATAGCATATTAACAAAAAATTATTGGAGAATTAAGGCAATACTTTTCCTTACAGTATTTTTTTTTCAAGATCACACTTTTTCATACAAATTGAAAATAACTCAGAAGTTTATGAGCTAATGTCTAAAGTCGGTACCAAATATATCTGTTTAATAATTGAAGTTGTTTACGTTTTCTGTAAGATGATCAAGAGCATACATAAGTGGTCCTATCATGAGAACCTTCTTTCTTCTAGCATTCATATTAGAGATGGTAATTTAGAATTGAAAGCAGATAAAGAACAATACTAAAAGTCAAGTGTTAATTGAAGAATCACAACGAATATAACCCAGTCTCTAACGTGTGTAGAAATAAGTGATAAATGGATCAAAAAGACAGCTTGAGGGAGAAGAACATAGTATAGGTTAGTGATAAAGCTGTACCATGTTAACTATAAGGGCTGCTCCAGATTTGACACATGAAAAACAACTCATTCCCCATGTTGATATGGCTTTACAAACGTAAGAAATTGGTAATGAGTACCTTTGTAATTTCCAAAACTTCATTCCCTGCACCATATGATTCCCGCAAAAACTTATAATAATGTCTATATTGGTTTCGTTTCATAAATAAACATGATGAACTCCATATATTCGGTGGACATATTTGCCTTTGTAATTTCCAAAACTTGATGTACTCCACTGAAAGTAGCTACAACTTAGTTGCTGCAACTGTCAACAATAAGAACAAAAAAGGAGCAATAGATGCATAGATTATTTAGAAAAGATAACAGCTAAATCGACATTAAAACTATAAAACAGGAGATCAATTTGATTATATGAGCTCAATTCAAATCTACTGTACATAAAATTAGTCTCAACACACACAAAAAAAGTCATAATAAAAAGGAAGCAAGCAAGCCCATTGATTTTATCTCACCTTGTAGTTGAATCTAAAACAAAAACGAAACTTTAAAAAAATCTCTGGCAATGATAAAGACATCATAAAAATAAAGAAAAGCATACCTTGACTCCTTCCTTCGTTTAGCTTCTAGATTCTCAAACCTTTCGTGTAGTATAAAACAAAGGCATATCAGTAACATTATAATAACAACATAAATACATCAATCGGGAATAATATTGTCAACAAAAATAGCACAAATTAAATCACTAAAGCTATACACTAACAAAAAAGCAGATTCGTCTCCGTCATTTCATCGAACAGCTGGTGTGCGTCCATGAAGATACATATTTGTCGCATGCTCAAACAATATTTTAACGTTTTAAATACCCAGAAGAACTGAAGTAGATTACAGAAGCAAGCATGACCACTCACAACCTTCTTTCATCTCAATAATAATCTCTGCATCATACATGTATAAAATTGAGTTTACAGAGATTGAAATGGGAAGAAAGAGGAAGATGAAAATTGAGGTATATCAAAACAAACATAAAGAGCAAGAAGCAAAATTCAACCTTAAAGTAATCACTTAGGCATGGTGTTGGAGATGAGAGAGAAGATGGAAGATGATTATGAATATGAAAAAAAATATGCATCGAGCTTCTCAATTTTGCAAACTTTCATACCTACAAAGTAAGAACCAAAACCAAAATGAAGAAGAAGAGATAAGAAGAAATAAAAATACATGGTTCAACAATTAAAAGTGGCGGTTGTACCTCATTTTGAACAGAGAGATTTTTTTTTTTGTGTGTGTTTTTTGTTGTAGCCTGTGTGGGTTTCAACTTGTATTGTCACTTCTGTATTAATTTCTGAAGAAAACTTTTCGTATTCCAATATTTTTCAAATTGGCAAGGCATGCATGGTATATTATAATTATGACGGCTCATGGATCTATGCTTGGGAAATCGTTAATACTTCCTTGGAAAACAAACACAGCATGCATGCTCTTTTATGGGTAATGTGTGCAAGTAAATGTAAAAGCTTTATTTTACTTAATAAATAAAAAACTTAATTAACATGATTTATCTTGCACATTAACACGCCACATCATCAATCAATCAACCTTAGATTGGGCCAAATCAGCAAGATGACATCAGCGTTAACCCCCTTATATTATATAGTATAGATGTGCCTTTGTAAGAAAGCTTTAGAAAGCATTTGTTGTCAATGCTCCGGTAAGTGAGAAAAATAAATTCATAAAAGGGCATTTTTGACCTTTCACAATTCACGTTTTTTAGTTTTTATTTTTGTTTCGTCTTCAATTAACCGCCATCTATACATACAGATACATTACGCACGAAAACTCTCTGTCGATTGACAATGGAGGAGAAAACCCTCACAATTTGTCCTCCTGTCACAACATCAAGTCATAACAACAATGCAAAATTCACAAATTCATCGATAGTCAGAGAAGAAGGCGAACTATACGCACCGGAAAATGACGTACGTTTACAAAACCCTAACCTATTGTATTCAATTCTTCTATCTGTAATTTTAACCTAGAATTTCATTTGTTTTGATTCTGTTGTTTGAGATAACTGATTAGCTTTAATTTAATGCAATTATTTATTTATATCCGAGACGTCGTTGGCTAAATATCGTAGGTTTTTGGTAATTTTTTTACTGATTTTGTTTCTCGTTTAGTATTGTTCGTATAATTAGTCATTAGAGTTTCTAGTTTTTACGGACTGGACTAGCTATCTATTTTGATTTGATTTTCAAGTATAAATTTATTGAGATTTATAAGGTCAATTTAGCTGTGGGGAGAATCATTAGATTATGGTTTACTTTGATGTCGTTGAGATTATTCCATTTTGATATTTTCGGGCTTCTAATTGCATGACTTGATTTTGCTACATCAATTTGTGGATGTGTTTGGCACTCTCTGGTGGCTTATATGGATATGATGTATTTATGGTACCTAGTATCTAGGGTCAGTTGTCCACGAAGTTTAAAGGATTATTAAGGTTATGAAGCTTAATCGAGCAGCTGGAGACCTAGATTTTAGTTTTATAACTAAATTACACGATTGCTTCTTGTTTACGTGCAGGGAGATGCATCCGCCGATTTTTAGTGTTGCTTAGATTATTTGAAGATCATTGACTTGCTTTACTAGGTTTTTTGACATCATACTTCTGTTTGTTATTCATTTGTTGTTATATGCAGAAACACAATCAATGTAGATCTGGTCTTTTATTCTGTAGTAGAGAACCTTATTGTGAGGGGCATTTTTCTTATTAGAAATTGAACTGTTTTCGTGTTGATACGTTGATTTTGTTCCAGGATGTAGCAGGTTCTCATTTCTCTGGTAGCACCATCATTCGGGGGGCTCCATCGAACAAGGATACCAATGTCGAGATGGGTATGTTTTGCTAGCCAGTTAACTTTTTTTTTCTTCTTGTTTTTAACGTCAGCCTTTACATCTTTTGGCTTCGGAAATATCCCTTTTGGTTACATTTATTGAATTGGAATGTGTATACGTTGCAAAAGAAAATAAAGGGAATGTGTATGACGTATCTATACACATATTTCCTTAATATGTGCTTACACATGTAGTTTTAATCAGAACATGTTGTTTGTACATAGAAACACTATTTCAATCATCTTCTTAGAATTTCATTTCTAAATTTTGTATATCCTGTTACTTATTTGATTCCACAAGTTGTAGGTGTGGAATCATTTGCTTTTTATAAAGTTATATTTAAATAAGTGAAATATGATGCTTGTATATTCTTTCACCTGCATGGTTATTGGAAACTTCCGTTCTTAGTGTAATTGATGTACATGTACAATGCTTGGGATGTTTCTTAAATAATCTTTGATGTTCTTTGCGTGCTTGATAGGGTCATTTGCTCTGAATCAAAATCCTACACACACTGCTGCGACTTCAAGAAATTCTATGCATTTGAAGAATCGTAAAGGCACAGAGAAGAATCGAGTGCCATTTGTGATTAGTTTTTCAGATGATGACAGTGGCAGCGACTCTGAAGAATACATAAGAGGAAACACAATCGAATCTGATGAGGTGGCAAGAGGAGTCATAGAGAATAGAAAATTGTCCACTTCATTGGCTAACTCACAGATGGGGCAACAAACTGCCAAAACAAACATTAAAATACCCAAAAAATTATCTACGAGTCGTACGGTATCGTCAATGAACAGAGTTGATGGAACCTCATCTAAGAATGGTGGAAGCACATTTGTTGGGGTAAAAGCAAACCTTAAGAAATCTAATCCCCCAAGCAAAATTAAATCTGCCCCGAATGTTCATATCAACAGTAGTAAACTCCAAGATTTAAGGCAATTGATTGCAATTCGTGAAAATGAGTTGAAAAGTAAATCTGGAAAGCTTGAGAAGGAGGTAGCTTCAAGTGCATTAAAGAATAGTACGAATATGAATTCAAAGATTAATGCTGTAAGGAGCAGAGAATCTGTTGAAGGTGTACTTGTTGAACTTAAGGAGCCAGAGAAGAAGCGTCTTAAAGTTGTTGAGCCACCTACAAGCGCTTTAATTTCTGTTGGTAAACATGACAAGCTTACATCAGAGTCAACATCAGGAGCCAAATTATCTGCAACAGAAATTGATAGTCAGAAGGGAAAGTATGATGGTTGTCACAAAGAAATTGTAGGTGGGACAGGGCAGCCCAGTGCAATGCAGCAGATAAAGAAAGTGAAAAATCCGAACATCCCCTCAATGCATCCGCCGACAGGTTGGAACGTGTTAAGTTTGAAGCTAATTATGTTAGTTATCTATTTATGCTAATTGGTTTTTGGTTTTAAGTTTTTGGCACATGGCCCATATGTACTATGTAGCATATAAGTATTTTGATGCTTTTTGCTAAAGTTGTGTTAATTATCACTAGATGAGGCATAATACAAGGTAAATGTTGGTGTCTAGGTAGGGGCATAATCAGGAATAGCAGGCGATATAACAGGATTACAAATCTGGCGGAGTCTTCTGCCCCTCTAATGGGTAAAACTGATATAATTTCTCCAAGGACACAGGTAGAGAAAAAACTTTACATTGCAGAGAAGTTGGATTTAACTATAAAGCTTAAACATCCATTGGAAATTTGATCTGTTTGTTTGCTCTTAGTTCTGACTTCCTTACTTGTTCTTGCTGGTGAATATGTCTGCACTCCACCATTATATATACACAGGAGCATAAACATGTAAAGAGAGTAAAGTCATAAGATTAGGTATCTCTACCGAATATCCAATAATTTCGTGTAGTTGCCCCTTGTCAGCCCACATCAGTATTCTGTATAATTTTGCAAGTGACTGCTAATTAGTGATTAATTAAGTTAATCTTCTTGCTATAGCTTTGTAAATTATATGGGCTAACTTGCAGTTTGTGATATAAGTTGTTTTCAAAAGGTAGTTCGTAAAACCGAAGTTTCAAAGGAGTATGGCTTATGGATGTTTCAGAAAGCCATTCCCACCTACCTTTTTCAATTCAATTTTTAGCCATCAAGATGCCAATAAGCACCTTGCATCCAAACACCAACAAAAGCTAATTGTTTTTTGGTGAACGCAATAAGCTGTCAAGGTTACCCAAACACCTCATATGTTTGCATGGTGGAAAGCTTTATTACATGACACTTCTATACACATCAACACAAAGCTATGTATGACAGATCTTTATATAAAAGTTCTATTTTGACACAGTTGGGAAATACCAAATATAGTCAACATTAGTAACTTAGAGAAGGTGTTAAATATTTGGTTTTGTTTGACTGAATATAACGACAAAGGAATATTAATACTCCTTAACAATAACTGTAATAATAATGATTATTATAATGATAGTGCCTAAATGAGAAGATACTGAATTAATGAAAACATATTACTTTCATATGTAACTATATATGTATACTAATATGCTATGTGACAGGCCTATAGGGAGAGTCCAAATCTTATTCTGGTATAATCTGTTTCTTGATGACCCGTGCTGGTGGCTTTGATTTTGCCTACACACAGCTGTGAAGCATGATATTTTTTTTCTCACAAAAAGCCATATAAGGAAAAAGATGAAGGTCACCTGCCTAATTATAATAATTCATGTTCTTGGCCTTAATTCCATCCATTCTTCTTGTTTTTTAGAAGCTGAGAAATGGAATGAAAATACATTTCCCCACTTCCCTTTTCTATTCTCTCTCTTGGTGGAAAGCCTGGGAAATGTGATCAACACCCATTTCTCACAGAACAGGACATTTGCTTCAAAATAGGGGTATAATATATAAATATGACACGTCACGTGTCCTGCACCTGGCAACAAATTAGGAATTTTGTTTCGAAACCCTATTTACCTTCGATCATTTCACCTGTGCAATTTTTGTGATTTGGATCTCAAAATCTTCGTCGATTGCCTTCCTTGGCTGTCAGCTTCCACTGCTGCTTGTCATCCACCACAACCGCTCACCTCCATCCGCTGCTCCTACTCGTTGACAGTTTACACATCAGTAACCCCTCCTCTACTTGCTGCTCCGTCCCTCCTGTAATCTTCTTTTGCTCATTATTTTTGTTGTTCATGTTTGCTGAATCTATTTCAAGTTTAAGATAAGTAGATCACATGAGTTTTCATATCTGTTCATGTAAATGTGTTCTGAGATATGGTCATTTTAAGATCTCTCAATTTTTTCCGGGATTACACGGTCTAACAAAACATAGAAAAACACTAATTGAGAATGGCATCCTCGTAATTAGACACCCATTTCCATGCCTCTGCTTTTCCATACCAAACAGATTATTATTCAGACCTGTCTGTCATTACGCAACAGTGGAGGCATGTCCAGTTGTCCAGTCCATTATATCTATTCACATTTCGTCAATTTCTCTGTAATTCTCCTTTCCAGATCCGCCTTTAAAGGTTACCGGATAAACTAGGCCATCTTAATAACATCATTAGTTGGCAAAAGATAAATCCTTTTGTAGTGTCCTATTACTTCAGTCATGCAATTGTGCTTTAGCTTATGTAGAAGTTTGAGTTAGGTCACAACTATGCGTAAACCATTTCTGTCTAGTTGTTACTTCTTTATATAACGTTCTAAGGAGGCCAATTTGTCTTTTTAACATTAATTTTGCTAATTAAAAGGAAAACTTGTTATTCTATCTTACTCTTACAACTAATATTACGATAGACATGTTGTAAACTACTTGAAAGTTATGAACCTCCCAAGTAGTTTACATGGTTTAATAAAAATCTTGATGTTGATCTGAGCATGACCAGTTACCTTATTGTTATCTGATTCAAGGGATCTTTGAACAATTCAAGCTTTTGGAATCATTTTGGTGCTGCAAACACGTCTGCATCTGGTGATATGGATATCAAAGCACTACTCGAAATTGAGGAGTTGCAAGACAAGGAGCTGGATGAAGCACAAGAGTATCGGCGCAAATGTGAAATTGAAGAAAGAAATGCCTTAAAAGCTTATCGCAAGGCCCAAAGGGATTTGGCTGAGGCTAACACCAGATGTTCCTATCTTTATCGCAAAAGGGAATTATTTTCGGCTAATCTTCGGTCTCATGTGATGGATGACTCGAGTTTGTTCTGGTCAAATATGTCACATCAGCATAGCGGAGCTAATATTAATTCCATAACCAACATGTCGGAAAATAATATGCCACATCAAGTGCGTAATGAGTTTCATCTCAACGTTAGGTCTCCTGATGATCTACATGAAGATGGAAAAAATTTGGTTTCTGAATCATGCAGTGAACCCGATACTAGTGGATCAGAGCCTCAGGAAGACGAGAAAATACATGATGTCTGCTCTTCACTTCATGAAAATACTACTTTAGCTGAGGATGAGCAGACATCTGCATTTGAGCTTAAAGGTGGGGATTCTAGTCATGGGGAAGGAATATGTGGTGGCGAAAGGGCTGAAGAAGTAAATAATGACTCTGTTTCCCCTGACCCCATTGAAGATTCGTTGCTTCTTGAAGCCACATTGAGGTCTCAACTGTTTGCGAGGTTAGGAGTTAGAACTTCCAAGAAGAATGAAACGGGTCAGAGCGTGGAGCCTGCTAGTGTTGAAAGGGAGGATGGGGAAATAATGGAAGATTGTGAAGTCGTACCTTCTGATACATATAAAGACCAACTTTATGATTTTGGAGGTACACATTGTTTGCAGTTTTGGTGCTTCAAGTATCTTAGGAACAACTCAGTATTAACCTCATGGCCTCAAATTTTTAAAAGTAAAAATGTATAAAATATATCATTATGTATTCTGGCATTTCAATCTTCTTCATTGTTTTTAATTTCTGTATTTTTATTTTTATTTTTTTTTTGCAATAAAAAAGATATTGACAGATCCGAGAAAGGTATATCTGAGCCTCGTATGGGTATGAAGGACCAGTGTAGTGTTGTGGTGCATCCTGTCAATCATGGATCTTCTTTGAGTGAGCCAATTCTGAGGACCGCTTTTGGTCATGTGAAGTTTTCAGACGTGATGAATTCTATTCAATCGCATAATGATGGTATTTTTGACGAGAAAAAAGTCTATGGTGTTTCTGGGCCCCAGCATACTAATTTGGTTGCCGATTCGAAGACATTCTCTTTATTGGACGTGTATGTTAGTGAAGTTGGTTCTTACTCTAACAACTTGGCAATCAATCCCTTTTGGCCTCTTTGCATGTTTGAACTAAGAGGTAAATGCAATGATGATGAGTGTCCAATGCAACATGTCAGAGATTATTCATCCAAAAGCAATGATTGTAACCGAAATGGTATGAAATTCAACCTTGTTTTTCTTCCAGAATGTGGATTTTACGTTTCTAATATTTTATTGTCATGTTATTTTGTAGATAGTACAGTTTCTAAGTGCCTTGGTTCTCTTCCTGTGACTCCACCTACGTATCTCGTGTGCTTAGACAGTCTAAAATCTGATTCACACCCGTATAAATATCTTATAGCTCAAAGTCTCGAACAACGTTGGCAGAAGTATTTCAGTGCTTCGTTGGTTGTTTCAAGTTCAATTCTTGCAGATTTGCACTCAGATGAGCCATGTCTGCATGGTCCTGAAACACGCATTGAGGTCCATGGGGTTTGGAATCGACAATCATCATATTTTCATGGTATAAATGTCAAAGAGGTCAGTCCACATGTTTGTGTGATTACACTTTGATTTTAGTGTCTTCTTGTTTGCATTATTGATGTTATGCAGCCATATGTTTTCTCGTTGAAATGCTAATGTTATCGTCTCAACAACGGTGTATTTTAAGTAATTTTATCAGGAGTGGCTGAATATTATATAACCAATATGCCTGTGAAAGTGTACTTATGTGGTAAATTTATTTAGTTCTGAGTATGAAAGTAAAAAAGCTAAAATTGTATATCAACTATTCTTTGCCATTAAATTGATTTGGTTTACTGTACCTTTGTTCTTCTGACATCTCTATGTAAGTTATTTACATATAGGGCCAGCCGGAAAAACATATTGATGGTACTTATCAGCCCCTTGAGATAGCTCTTCATAATCTCAGTAGAGAAGTTAACAAGCAGAAGGGACGCAGAGAGGTGCCTTTAACACAGCATCTTACATACATAATATTATGTTAGGGATTTTATATGTTCCATGTTTAATTAATGGAAATATGCAGGCTCTTATAGTCCTTGCTCGAGCCCTTGAGGAACAACCTACATCTGTACTTCTATGGATTGTATATTTGCACATTTACTATAGCAATCAGAAGTCAATTGGAAAAGATGACCTGTTTCGTTATGCGGTATGTACCTATTTTACTTATTATTATGATTATGATTATTATTAATATTAATATCTTTTTTGGGTAAAAGTAAAGATATGTACCTCAATTTCCTCTCTTCGCTATCGTATTATTCAGGACTGAGTCTCAGGCCTGTATTTGTTATACTCCCTCCATCCCAATTTATTTGTCCACCTTTCCATTTTGATATGTCCCAGAATAATTGTCATTTTCCAAAATCAACCAATCAAAATGCTTAAAAATGGTAAAGATGAAATTATATCGGTGGTCAACAGTAATAAATGCACTTTTCTTAAATTGTGTCTCTTGTCTGGTTACAATAATTCTGGGACGAAGGGAGTATGTTATATGGAGTCAGAGGTCTACATAGTACTTTGTGTTATATATGAAGTTAGCTGTTATAAAAGTGGCAATTTTAATGCATTCATATGAAAACATGTCAATTCACATTGTAATCTTGATATTGCATACTACAACTGCACTGCACTTGTTTAATTATTTTTTTGCTTTCATTTCCTTAGAATTTGAATTCGATCTTCTTTAGTTTTTAAATAATCATTGAATTGCTGTATCCAAGGTTCAACACAATGAATCTTCTTATGAGCTTTGGCTGATGTTCATCAATAGTCGCGAAAAACTTGATGATCGGTTGCTTGCTTATAACACTGCTCTCTCTGCACTGTATCGGCATGCATCTGCCCCAGATAGGAATCCTGAGCTTGACAGTGAATGTATCTTGGATATCTTTTTACAAATGCTGAGCTGTTTATGCTCTTGTGGGCAAGTCAACAATGCTATCCAAAAAGCCTACACACTCTTATCCTTCACAAAAACATCTAGTGATCTTAACCCTCCATTTCTTCCTGAACTTTATACATGCCTAACAATATCCGACAAATGTGTCTTGTGGGTTTGTTGCATTTATTTGATCCTCTATAAGAGATTACCAGATACCATCGTGCAACAGCTTGAATGTCAAAAAGAATTATGTGGAATTGAATGGCATTCTGTTCATTTAACACCTGATGAAAAGATGCAAGCAATCACCCTGATTGAACTTGCCAGTGAGTATTTTGATAGCAAATTAGATCAGAGCAATAAGAGAATTAGATCAGCAGAACTATTTGCTATTAATCACATTAAATGCGCAGCTGTCCTTGAAGGTTTTGATTCTTGCAAAAGTCTGATGAAAAAGTACGTTCAATTTTTTCCGTCATGTTTGGAAC
Organism: Helichrysum umbraculigerum; assembly: GCA_949592205.1. NCBI lineage: Eukaryota > Viridiplantae > Streptophyta > Magnoliopsida > Asterales > Asteraceae > Helichrysum > Helichrysum umbraculigerum. Next base: position 58,692,041 of record CATIUR010000006.1, read on the forward strand.
TTGTTCTTTTATCGGTACGGGTCAATGGTTTTGACTCTACTGAGTCGACATATGCAGCATTTGAAGAGGTATTGGCTAATTGGGTTGGAGAATCTGGTATACAGTGTATCTGGAACCAGTATGCCGAATTTACCTTAGAGAATCTAAGACCCGATTTTGCAAAAGAGATCATGGAACGATGCTTTAGCTCTATTTCCGAGATTCATCGTCATCCAGAAACCAAAATCCTAAATATCAGTGCCTGGATGTCTAGTTTGACCAATTCCGATACTGAATTCGGGCTGCTTAATCTCTCCTTACTTAAGCTGTTGCAAAATGATCATACAGAAGCCCGTATTGCCATCGAGCAGGTGATAGAAGTCACCTCTTCTACTGACTACAACCATTGTGTGAGAGAGCATGCAGTGTTTTCGCTTAAAAATGGGTTCAGTGATGGGTTTGGGAAAGCCCGTTTAGACAATTTCTTGAACATGTTGAACCGTTATCTAATGGATCCACGGGCTTCCCCTCCTCCCGAACCACTTTCACGAAGCTTCATCAGAAGCATCGGCATATCAAAAACGCAGAAACTAGTTAACAATCTATTTTGTCCGGTTTCATCCGATTCTTCTTTGTTGAATCTCATTCTTGAATCATGTTTTGGCCCATCTCTGTTGCCATTTCAAGCTTCTGAAAGGTTAACAGATTTTGTGGATTTTGCTGAAGCTATAATGGAGTTAAGGCCTGCAAATTATCAGCTTGCGCTTTCTATTTGTAAGAACCGCTCAGATGTGAATGCCAGTGTTTCATTCTGGGCTAGCGCACAGTTGATTGATTCTCTGTTTCAAGCAGTTCCAGTTGCACCAGAGTCTGTATGGGTTGAGGCTGCGAGTTTGTTACAAAATGTGGCTGGTTTCAAGTCTATGTTGGAGAGTTTTTACAAAAAGGCGTTATCCGTTTACCCGTTCTCACTAAGGCTCTGGAAGTCTTATCTTGGGTTGGATGCTAATAATACTGAGAAAACAAATGCAGTCATTGAAATGGCCAGAGAAAAGGGTATAAAGCTTTGATCAGGTAGGTCGTGGTTGTAGATTGTCGAATGTTGTTGCAGATTTCATACAGCTAGAGTCGTCGTCCAGTTTTGGGCAAGAGGTTGTTACTCTTTGTTTTGAACTTTTAGTATGTTGTGATAGAGAAGTAAAAAGGTATAGAGAAATATACATGATCATGATGAAAATAGACGGGTGTCTGCAAATTGTTAAATGCAGTTTTACAATACTCAGAAATGCAGTTTTGAACTTTGCTTTGTTTTGTGGATCACCGGTTAGTGGGTTGGTCGCTAACTTTATACCAAAATCATGCGCTAGTTGTTTGATAAATAAAAAAGAAAATTAAAAGAATATATTTATATTTGGTGTGCCACAAAATAGAAATTCTAAGAATATAAGTGAAGTAACTTTAGTATAAAAGGAACAAACAACTACTTTGTACATAACCAAGTATTATTTAAAGGGAACTTTTTGCTGAACATGGCATGCAAGCAACCTTAGTCTTAGTCATTTTATTTTCATTGTGTTAAATTTTGACTATGCAGAAAGAGCGAACATCCTCTTCAGAATTAATCAAGTATAAATATTAAGCCATGTGAAAAATTAATCAAGTTTACAGGTTAAGCAATGTGTGATGTAACGTAGGTCTCACGTTTAAAAGAACATAACTTAGAGATGAGTATCAGGTTCTCTACAATTGTATGTGCGAAGAACATGACGGAATACATCTTCTTGTATGTAACAACGTTCGGTTAGAAGAACATGACGGAATACATCTTGTATGTAACGACATTTGGTTATCCACCTTGGACGTCCCCCGACTTACATGAATGTCTGCCGATCCTTAAAAACGTAAGAGAGAAATCGTGATCATTAAACCTAAAGTCACTCTTCTGATATTTTATGTCGTCATGTATAGTTTCTTTTCGAGCAAATACCACTCTAATTTCAAGATAAATAACCCTCGAAGGAGAAATTGATAGTGTATGACTAATTATAGCGATTATAAATTTATTATATTATTCGGTGATAAAACAAACGTACGAAAGAGTTACAAAGCTGACAGACATCTGGTAGAGTGGTAGGGGTGGAGATTAAAAAATAAGGGCCCAACCGGGTTCGAACCGGTGACCTATTGATCTGCAGTCAATTGCTCTACCACTGAGCTATGGACCCTTGATGTGTTAACAACCTCTTAATTTAGTAATTAAATTCTGTGTCTTTAAGTCCAAAGACTACCACTATTTTTCTTGTCATTTAGTTTAATAAATCTATAGATTGTTCTATAAAAGAAGTTTAAATAAGATAAGCTGAAAATACTTTTTATTTTTAATCACTTCTCAAAAGTATTTTTATAGAAGAGAAATATTACTAATAAAAACTTGATTAAAGATTAGCTTGATGGAACAATGAATTTATTCAGTTTATTACTTCAAATATTATTTATTAGTGTTAGTACGTATACAAGAGATTGTTAAATATCAAAAGTTACATATGAAATCATAGCATATAAACAAAAGAATGTGCTTATGGAAGAAAAAAAAAGGGAAACCCCCTTTTACCTAAAATATATATATATATATATATATATATATATATATATATATATATATATATATATATGTGACCAAGGAAAATGAGAGGATGAGTCAAGACACTAAGGCTCCTCCTAGTGGCGTCGGAAGGGGGGCATCGGTTGCCAACTGATGTTCAAAACCAAACTGACACCATAGGCACCAAAACATCAGTTGCGCGTCGGTTTAAGGATCGTCGGTTTGGCGACGGACGTCGTTTGTAAAGTGTGGGACCAACTTCTTTTTTATTATTTGTTTAGTGTATAATAATAAAGGTATTTTGGTAAAAGTGGGTCCAGAAAAAAGAGAAGTGATGCTACTGTAGGGAGTGTAGTGTCAGTTTGTGTCAGTTGGGGGAAAAGCTGACGTGGCGCTGAGCTGACGTCAACTGATGGCGTCAGTTGGCGTCACCATTGGGAGGAGTCTAATATTAGGGTTTGGAACTTTTTGGATTTAATACGTGTTCTTGTTGTCTTTATATATTTATCTATTAATATAAATAAGATTACAATAAAATTTAATTTTTAACTATAGCCTTTGAGATTATTGTTAGCATAATTCTTTCAAAACGATATTCTTCCTGTCCCAATTTATATATATTTTACAATTTTTGTTTGTTCCAAAGAATATTGCCCTTTACAAAAATTATTTATAAAAATCATTATAGTCTCAAATTTACCCAAATATACCTCTCCTCTTAATAGCTTATTTCTTAGATATTTTCAGTAAAACTTGTGTTGATTGTAAAGGTAAAATTGACATTCTATTAATATGTTACGGATGAAGTAAAAAATGTATTGCTTATTTCCATTTAGGTTACTACACACAGAGGAGATTAAAGTATCACAAAATGTTCACTTGGAGTACTCGTCTTTATATTTTAACATAACCATTACTTAACTATAAGTATGTTAGTTTTGGATAACTAATGTTAGAAAACTTGTTTGATTGGAGCAATCCGGTTACTGGTTACCTACTAGTATCCAATTTTTAGTTTCACGTAGGTTGTACGTACGTTCCACATAGGCTCCATGTAAGCAATTATAATCCAGATTATCCATGCCATCTCATAAGAAATTAAAAAAATATATATATATATTTACAAAAGTAACCCAGAATTAACACGAGAATTGAGATTACATGCATATGAAGTAAGGTGTGAAGAAGCTCCCGTATCCAAGATACAAGATCGTCGATTGACAGCCCTTAGAGGTGTCATTAACAATACCCTTTTTTTTTTTAATTTTTAATTTTTTTTAAAAAAATTTTTTCTCTCGCTGACGTCAACAGCCACGTGGATTGCCACGTCAGCGATATCGTCACGTCAACTGCCACGTGGACGTAGATGTGACACGTCAGCGTTGAGTTAACGGAAGTTGGGTTAAAAGTTAACAGGTTGCTAGAATTGAAACTAAATTGAAACTACATTTCTAATATTAAAACTTTTGATAGTTCGTTTCTAGAATGCAAAATACAGTAATACTTCGTTTCTATTTTAGATAATTTGCCCTTAAGAAAATCTTAAAAGTTATTATATATTTTTCTTTTTATTTTATATTTTTATCTGAACACGTAGGAAAATTTAGTGCCACATCAGCTTAGTAATCGGTGGTACCGGAATTTACTAAATTTTAACAGGTTTTGTAAGGTCGGTAATGGATATGTAAAAACGTAAAGACGAGTACTCCAAGTGAATATTTTGTAATAGTTCAGTACCCTCTGTGTGTATTAACCCTTTCCATTTCGTTATTATTTGGTGGGGATTTTAGATTTAACTCAAACATAATTTCCAAAGTTGACTTTAACATACAATTGGAGTCACTTACTTCTGAAACCATTGGGAGTGGCTGCGTCGTGGGATTCGTCATGGCAGAGGATGACAAAAGTGGAGGCGAGCCGCGAGCACGAGGTGGTTATGTGGTCTGGGCAATGGGAGAGGACGAGAGTGTAAGTAGGGGTGTAATCGAGTCGAGTCGAGTCGACACAGTGCCAAGCTCGAGCTCGACTTGATTAGAAAACTCGAAGCTCGAAACTCGACTCGAACTCGATCGAGCTTGTAATATCACGCTCGAGTTCGACTCGACTAATGTATCGATACTTTCGAGCTCGGCTCGATTCGACTCGATTATCAATCTTAAAATATATATATTAAATAATTTATAGTTAATATTAATCGACTCAACACTTTCAAGCTTGACTCGACTCGACTCGATACCTTTATGCTCGACTCGAAGTTTATTAAATAATAAGAAATATATGTAAACATAAATATAAATGGAGGGTAAAAGTGTAAAATAGTGCAAGCTCGATTAGGCTCGCGAGCTTCTCGAGTCGGGTATTTTAATACTCGAGCTCGACTCGACTAGTACCGAGTCGATTTCGAGTATTTCTCGAGTCGATCCCGAATAGCTCACGAGTTGTCTCGTCTCATTTACACCCCTAAGTGTAAGTGGGTCCTTTTTTTTTGTTTTCAACCTTTCCTTTCACCTTTGTTATTATTAATAGTGAGGGTCAAGTAATTGAAAATGTACTTATGTTTGACATTCATAGTATGTAAAAAACTATTCGGACTTTCATTGTGTGTAATAAACTGGTTATTCAATACTATTGTATACAACTTTTGGTACTTTTGCACACGTGTCAGTTGTACGAGGTATCATGTGACATCATTACAAGTTGTTACATCACTGAAATACATATAATTGGAACAATTTAAAAGTCTATTACACACAATGAAGTCCGAATAATTCTGTCATAGAGACGAATGTCAAACTTTAAATAATTACATTTCGAAGTACTTAACCCTGTTAATAATGCAAAGGGTACAATTTTCTGCCAACTAGTCGTCCTACGAGTACGACTAATCGTCGCCGCTCACAGTGTTCTGATTCTTCGAACAAGAGGAGAAGTTTATAACTGAGTCATACGTGGTGGTATCTTAGTGGGTGCAACATGCTTTTAATAGTTGCGGAAATCTAACGCCAAAAAAGCGAGTGGAATTGTAAGGTCGTAAAGACAGATACTAAAATGCAATTGAATAAGGATCCTTGATGTTATGTCAAATTTGCATTAACAACTCATAAAAAATAGATATGTCAAACTTTATACTTTTTAACTTTTCAAATAAACAATATATAAGAGCTTCTTGTCAAACCTTTTTATGCTAATAATAACTACCAATGATTTCAATTTATGGTAATTATATACAATTTTTTTTTAATCGTAGATGTATGATTAGTATACAACGACGAAATTACTATAACTACATTTTAGATGTTTATGCACAAATACAATAGTATAGTAAAAAATAAATTGAATTGTTGACATATTATTTCATAGTCGTAACCTCTTTTGAGTACTCGTATGATTGTTAAATGGATTATCGCTTTGTCAAACATTTTCTATACAAATATATAAACTCAAACTTACCAAACCTTCTAAATAACTTCTATAATTAAACGATCTTCTTACTCATTCTTATTTTATAATCAACCACTAATACATGAAACTCACTAAGCAAAAACTCAAAGAAATAGTTTTATCCTTCATTAAACCATCGCTTCAAATCGCTAGAGCCGTTACATAACGCTAGTACAAATCCAATAACCAATTCATATAAAACGCGGACCCCATCTCATCCCCGAGAACCACCCTACGAAATGACATTATTTGGCACACCAAAATTCATCATTTTCTGAAAATGAAAGGTCTAAAATAAACAATTATTTTCTTTGAAGGTTATTTACACAAATTTTTAAAACCCCTCACCTTTTTATTTTTTTATTTTTTTTCCTTCCTTTCTACATTTCAAATGCCCCCTATGTATATAAACGCATCCATTCCCAATTAAATCCCAAATTCGAAGGGCGGAGCTTATACACAACGAAATCCACACATATTTCATAAATCTCAAATCGTAGCTAGCCCTAGATTTACTCAAAATCAGTTTCCTCCATGGTAAATTCATCTTACTTATTACTTCCTGTACTTAATCTGTTAACTCACATGCATGATTCGCTTTATTTCAGTAGAAATTTTGCTCGATTTGAATAATTCAATGCGATCTGTGTAGTTTTTGCTACTGATATGTATGTTAAGGTTTGTGATGACTGATAGTGCTGTTTGTTTCTCGGTTATCTGTTTGCGGTGGTTTAGGTTTGATAATAATCTGTGATTTGTGTGTGTTGATGATAATGCGTAATCGTGATTCGTTTCGTTTGTAATTTGACGTTGATTTGGATTTGTTGAAATTGTTAGATCGAGCTGTACTTAATGCTAGAATGTGATTGTACTAATTGTTTATAATCTTAATTGCTGCACTGAAAGTTTGTGAGATTTGAATTATTATTAAAATCTTAGTAATGTTGTTAGATTATCAAATTAATGCATTGAAATATTTGCATTATAAGGAAGTAAGAAGCTAACAGCAGTACTGTTCATATGAATGTATCTAGTTATTCTTTAATGTAGCAAAGTCACGAGTAGATTAGTTTAATTATTATTGATGCATTAGTGAAGATTTCACACTTTAGTAATGATCGATTAAACTCAAGTAGCGTTAGTAATGAATAATTAAACTTTAAGCAGTTGATGCTTGGTATGTGCTATTTCAATGGTCTTATCTGAGGGATTATTGGTGCCTTGGTGGGTGAAATAGGCTTGTCTTTTGGTTGAATGTCCCTATCAGTTAGTTATTAAGGGTTGGTGACTTGAGAGTTGAGACTCCCCTTATGTGAAGTTTAGGCTGTTTTTTTTGGTGGTAACTGGGCTGTTCAAACATGTCGGGTGATATGCAGATCACCTTTATTGAAAATGAATAGGTAACTGCTATCTGGCAACTGGATCTTTTGTTACCGGTAATAGTCCCAATTTTGCTTCCTAGAACCTGTAATGATCAATGAATACACCATTTAATATTTTATTTGGAAGGTTTACGTTGCTTTGAATCATTAACTGAACGGAGGTTGATTTTGGATTAATCTAGCGACCAAAGTTTGTGAATGTTTAGCATTTGGTTTTTTACGGGTTTGTGGATATTAGGGTGTGTGGAAACACATGGAGTTTCAGGAAGTATGAGTTTATTGTATGTTTCATTAGTACAGCTCTGTTTGGGAGATTTTGCCAGTGTATGTCAATGTCAGACTGTTGGAGTAAAATTTTCTAGCATTGAAAGTCTTTCAGTGTGCAATGCAAAGTCTATGACATCAGGTGTTTCTTCATTTTCTCTGCAATGAATCTAATGATGTGCTAAAATTGCACATGCAATAACTAATCTAAAAAACCAACTATTTTGGTAGTTGTCGTATGCTACTTCTTATATTCTTATGATGATGATCTGTTACCAACTGAATTCTTTTTGTTTAGTTTATGTTCATTGTTTGTGTACTTATTGATAATTTGTCAAATATTGTAGGCCAATGCAGCATCAGGGTTTGCTGTTCATGATGAGTGCAAGCTAAAGTTTCTTGACTTGAAGGCAAAGAGAACCTTCCGTTTCATCATTTACAAAATTGAGGAGAAAGAGAAGCAAGTTATTGTGGAAAAGCTGGGAGAACCAGCTGAAAGTTATGAAGATTTCACAGCTTGCCTTCCTGCTGATGAATGCCGATATGCTGTTTACGATTTTGATTTTGTGACAGAAGAAAATTGCCAAAAAAGCAGAATTTTCTTTATCGCTTGGTAATAATTTTTTCACCACTTAAAATTTTAGATTATAATTGTATTAAAAAAAATTTAGTAGTTTTGATGAAGGCATTAATTATTGATCAAAAAATACCAGTATTATGGACAAAAAAGTGTTGGTGGGTCAACCACACCTTACTCATCTAGACAGTAGACCCGTACTAGAAAATGATTTGTTTTAAACTGAACCCCTTTTGACCCGTTACCCAACCGACCTACGCTGCCAGTCTTGCTCCTTCAAATCTTATCATCCATGTGTTAAAAGTTTTGTGTTTTGCTTATCTTTTTAACTCTTTAAATAACCATGTCAATCTGTTTGAAAGGTCCCCGGATACTGCAAGAGTGAGGACCAAAATGATTTATGCAAGCTCAAAGGACAGGTTCAAGAGAGAGCTTGACGGTATTCAGATAGAGTTGCAGGCCACTGATCCTACTGAGGTGGGCCTTGACATTATTAAAAGCCGAGCTAACTGATTTATGAAATACTACAAATGGAGAGCCCTTTTATGTTAAATGTCTAATGGTTGTGGAATGCAGGATGAACACTTAGGTATGATATTGCCTGTCTTACCTGCTTGCTTTACTTTTCAAGTTGCTTCCTCAAGAATTCGATGAATTCTGGTATAATTTGTGATGTTATTGTGTGATCCTACAAAAAAGAAATACAAATTGGTATTGTATTCTCATTTCACTTTTTACTTCCTCCTCACATTTCTTGCCAGCTATATGCATTCAAAAGACAAACATTTGAATTCTAAATATCCTTGATGTATACTGGAGTCCTATAATTAAAGTTGATCTGATAATCCCCATAACCTCATTTTCACTGGATACGGCCAAGTCTAGATTATAAAACAGACTTTATTTTTGGTAACCCTTAAACCCGTCGTGTTTATGTAATAATATTTGCATCAAGAAGTATGTTCAAGACGAGAGTGGTGATTTTGTTGCTCTTTTTAGAAGTAATATGGTTGATGATTTACATGTCAACAATACAGTTTATCCTTGTGAATGTATTGGCAAGATTGTCAATAATCTTATAGACCATTTTTTGGCACTTCTAGAGTGAAAAGGGTTTCAGGATTGACATCTTTTAAATAGGCTGTTTTCGACTTTGCAGTGCGCCGAAAATACAGTTGTCCTCCTTAATTGTTAGAAAGACAACAAAGGGCCTCTGGCCTAGTGGTATCGGTGTAGCCTTACAACTAATGTTGTGGGTTCAATTATCACTTAGAGACAGAAAGTGTAAATAATAGGTGCCATCTTTTTAAGCTGATTGAAAACCAAAACCTCACTACAGACAATGTCAGTAAGAATAAAGTAGCCAGAAGCTAAGACAAGTGCTTGATTGAGACCCTCGATTACATAACACTACAACGTATGATCCCTTAGCTTATCCTGCTTTGAAACACGTATCCTTGAGCACTAGTCTTAAGTTTTACAGTATGAACTGCAAACTCTTGTATTTTTGTCAAGTTCCAGCAGGTAAATGTGGAAACACGCATACTAATAATTGCAGTAATTACCTCAACAATTGATACTTGTAGAAGCTTACAAATAGCATCCTCGTTCCATGTACTACGATAGACAAGATGGCTCACAAAGAATTGCCAACAGTCTTTTTTCATATACAAGAATCAATCAAATCCTAGAAAGGCAGGATTTGACACTTGCACAGTGAGTAAATCGATACAACGACAATAGACAACAATAATGTAAACAGGAATACTAAGGCATTGATACCAAGATTTTTGCTGTTTCAAAAACAATACCAAGAATTTTTGTCGTTCTGCGAACATCAGTTCCTTAAGCCAAATCATTGTCGATTTTAGTGTTATAAGAAAGGAGATCCTCTCTACCTTTCGACACTTTTGAATAGATCTCACGACCTTTCCGTTTAAAATTTAAACAATTTGGGTCACAATCTTCTAAGATTTGGTAAATAGCCTGTGGTTAACGCTGAGCAGAAACATTCAATATTCAAACTAAATTTACTTCATGCATAGATGTAAACGGGAACCTAGAGGTTTAATCTGTTTGAGTTCCCCCTTGTTTCATACATAGACGCAGTATGTACAAGACAGTAACATATGCTCATTTTATAGATAAAGAAACACTAAATTACATTCTTATTAATTCACTACTTCCCTTATCATACATCCTTAATTGTACTTGCATTTTACACTACTTACATTTTTAACCGAGAAGGCGCCCCACACGCAATCAGCTGCTTCAAAACCTGAGAAGCTTTCATCTTTCCACTAGCATCAAGCTGATCCTCAACACTTGGATCTTTACCTCTCTCACTCACCGTCCGATCAACATATCTCGCTCCAATCACTCCCTCAGAAACCTCTGAACTTGAATTAGAAGGCGGTGGTGATATTACTGATATCATCTCTTCTCTTCCCACCATTATTCTCGCGCGATCCTTTTTCTCTCTATTAAAACTAAGTCGTTTCATTTGCTCATCTGTTTGAGTGGCTGCATCGGCAGCAAAATTCGCCGCTAGTTCTCTGCTGGATTCACACTTTACTACCATGTATTCTTGTGGATTATCGAACGAACTCCATGATTGATTTCGTCTTCTGATATTGGCTGCAGCTGCAGTTGTTGTTGACACACAATCTTCGTTAGTGATTTGGGTTATTTCTGTTGGATTTCTTTCGAGAAGCTCTGAGCCTTTAAGGATGTAATCGTGACTATTTGTCACTTCAATCAAATCGTCCTCTGATAAATCGTGCCATACGTATCCATTTTTGTAGCTCCTAGATTCACAAAATTAAAAAACATATCCCGAATTAGAACATAATTGAGTACATATAGAAAACAATTATTTTTTTAATGTTTTGTATACCGTTTAAAAGACCATGAATACATATTTGCCATTCCTTTTCCTCTGTGATTATTCAATGTGTTCATTACATCTGCAAACAAAAACAGTAAAAACTGGTGTTATTTGAATTTGATCCAACGCCTGTATTTACGTTATGCAGAGGAATTAATGGACTGCTAAAATGTACATAGAATTTAAGACCGTTTCTAAGTTTTCAGAAGCCCTACGCAAAACAGTTGACAAAACAAGTCCTCAAAATGTAATATGATTATCAACATTTTCTAATAAAGATATTACAAATACCTGAGTACATATATAAAAAAAGTGATTGATTGATTACCATTATTACCTCTAAGATAAAGACCATGAGGAGAAGATAGCGGGACATCGATAAGATGAGGATGTTCGATGTGACCATTTCGAGTAAGGTAATACAGAACCGGAACTTTTGGTGGTGTCATCACTAATAACGTTTTAGGCTTAATGACAACATGAGTAGGGGTTCTATCAGGACCAGGATTAGTATTTGCAGTTGCGTTAATAACACGATGATTTCGATGATTCTTCTTAGTCCTTCTAGAGATGAACATGCCCGAGGTACTCTTTCTGGAATCGGCAGCCATGTGTATGTGTAAGTGTAACAGGGAGGCAAAAGAGTTGGAGAATGAGAAAGTGAAAGTTATAAGGAGTTGAGTGTGATGGCGGGTACGTAAATTCAGTACGTTAATTTTCTTCAATTCCTATGGCGCATGGGTTAATGTATATTTATGGGGAAAGAGCCTACGGAAACATTCTACACGCAAATCTATCTTATCTAATAAATGGGAGTTCCGCTGATGTCATGAAGCTGACTTGGCGAGTCATGAGGTGGTAGTTGATGCTTACGTGTCAAGCTGTGGTTAACCCGCTGATGTCACCAATACATCATCACTTTAATTTTAAAAAGGAATTAAAAAAGGCAATGAATTAATGGCATTAATATTTTCCGTTATTAATTCACATAATTTTAGAAATATTAATTAATTAAATCGATTATTCTTTGCTATTTCCTAAGCTATGTTGTTGCCGCTGCTATTAGCATTAAATGGGATTTCTCACGCTTAGGATTTGGATTGGTTGCAGTATGCACGCCATCTCTCATTGCTTGGAATATGAATCGGTTGGGTATTCCACTTATAAGTAACAACGTACGTTATCCCCAAAACCCACTTCACATAACAATTTCACTAAAGCTTACTCTGAAACTAGATTTCAGAAACAAGAAAATTATATATTACTATACTAACTTTATGACCTAATTTTCCAATAAAAACTATAGCCTCACAAGTTTTATTGCTAAAATAAAAATTGCTATATACAAAATACACCCTAAGTATATCCATTCACATATAACTTACAAAAAAGTAATAGAACTTACATTTTTATCAAGCCCGTGTTTTCACGGGTCTTAAAACTAGTTCAAAAACAAATCAAACACTTTCAACTTATATTATTATATATACATATATCTCCGCACTGGTAGTCTCGTGGTGCGGGATATGCAACATAAAAATGAAGGTTAGAGGTTCAATCTCTGGCCTCGTGTTCCTTTAATCGCGGGTTACATAATTTACATTTCTTATGTTGACTGAACCCCGTCGATAGAAAACCATCAAAGGGTCAATTTACTCTTTTTAATATTATTATTATTATAGTAATATATAAAATAAGAGTAAGGTTCAAATGAGTATAGCAACTTTGGGTGAGAATGAGGGAACCAACAGGAATCTGACACGTGGCACTTTAATCTCTCTCCTCCACATTTTTAAAAATTAAATATCTCTCAAACAGTAAGTCGAAA